>JADMNL010000022.1:686395000-691195000 GCA_016271365.2 Neoceratodus forsteri | reverse complement strand
TCACCCAACAACTAACACACAAAATCTGGCCAATGGAAAATGATGTACACAATGTCACAGCCTGGGAAATAAGATCCCAGACCTGCAGGCAATAATATCAGAGGCTAAACTGGACATAGTAGCAATTAGTGAGACGTGGTTTACCAGTAACCACACTTGGGAGACTTCAGTACCTGGCTATGTATTGTTCAGAAGAGACCGAGGTGCAAAAGGGGGAGGAGTGGCCCTGTATGTTAATGAAAATATCAAAGCTACAGAAATTCAGAAAATACACATAATGAGCCAGAAGAACTGTGGGTCACCCTGAAACAGGAAATGGGACAGCCATAAGAACTGGGGTTGTCTACAGGCCCCAGACCAGAGGGAGGACATAGACACATTACTGTTAGAAGATATACAAAACATGACAGCTAAAGGGAGGTTCTGATAATGGAGACTTCAACATGCCAGATACAGATTGGTCAATGACCAGCAGGAACATCGGCCAGAACTAGACACATAGTGGATTCCCGCAGGAGGGCCTCAAACAACTGGTACAGCAACCCACAAGAGACAGGGCTATCCTAGATCTAGTACTGACTAACAAAGAAGGGATCACAGATCTCCAGGTAGAAGGTCACCTGGGGCCAGTGACCATCACATGGTATGGTTCAATTTGGCTACTACATCTAAATCATCCCATTCCAAGGCAAAAATATGGGACTTCAGAGGAGCTGACTTTGATAAGATGGCCAACAGAGTTAAGCTAGCCCTGGCAAAAGAAACACAGGTGAGGAGGTACAGGCAAAGTGGGCAAGCATTAAGGATACAATACTTGAAGCAACATCCCATTGTGTTAGACAGAAAAGGAAGTGTAAAGAAGAAGAAACCACTTTGGTTCTCAAATACAGTAGCAGAAAAGGTCAGAGCCAAAAGGCTGGCCTTCAGAAAATATAAGGGAACACAGCGGATGAAGATAGGGAGGCATACCAAACTGCCTAAGGGAAGCAGGTAAGGCAGTAAGGCAGGCAAAGTCCCAAACTGAGAAACACTAGCACGGACAGTAAAGAAGGTGACAAGACTTTCTATAGATACATTAGTGAAAGGAGAAAGTCCAGAGGGGGTATTGCTAAGCTTAATGGAGAAAAGGGAGCATGTGAGGAGGAGGACCCTGTAAAGGCATCTATCCTAAATAGATACTTTTGCTCAGTATTTACTGAAGAGAAGGTAGGGCAGGGCCCACAGCTCAGCATCATGGACACAGCGGGGAGGGAGGTGAGCACTACTCCCTTCACAAAAGAAAGGGTCCTACAAGAGCTTGCTAAGCTCAGGGTGGATAAGGCAATGGGACCTGATGGCATACATCCCAGGGTACTTAAGGAGCTAAAGGAGGAACTAGCAGAGCCTTTAGCAGAATTGTTTAGTGAGTCTCTGAGCACAGGAGGGTCCCAGAAGACTGGAGAAGGGCTCATGTGATCCCACTCCACAAGAGTGGTAGCAGGGAGGAGGCGGGGAACTACAGACCGGTCAGTCTTACCTCAGTAGTGGGCAAGATTATGGAGGCACTCCTTAAGGAAAGGATAGTGCAACACCTGGAATCCATAGGGGCACAGGATCCAAGACAGCATGGGTTTACAAAAGGAAGGTCCTGTCAAACTAATCTCATAGATTTCTTTGACTGGGTAACCAGAGTGGTGGACCAAGGGAGCAGTTGATGTCGCCTACCTTGACTTCAGCAAAGCTTTTGACACTGTTCCACATAGAAGATTGATAAATAAGCTAGGTAGGCTCGGGGTGGGTCAAGTTGGTCAACTGGGTGGCAAACTGGTTGACTGGCAGAAAACAGAGAGTGGTGGTAAATGGTATACAGTCAGAAGAGATGCAAGTCACAAGTGGGGTACCTCAGGGATCAGTCCTGGGGCCAGTCCTATTCAACATCTTCATTAGTGACCTCATGAGATGGACTAGAAGGTAAGGCTTGTCTGTTTGCAGATGACACCAAGATCTGCAACAGGTAGATGATCCAGATGGGGTGGGCAGAATGAAGAGATCTGGATAAACTAGCAGAATGGTCAGAAGAGTGGCAACTGGGTTTAATGCAAAGAAGTGCAAAATCATGCACATAGGAAGAGAAACCCTGAAGCCACTTATAGGCTGGGAGGAGTTGCTAGCAGTCACAAAGGAAGAAAGAGACTTGGGCATCATCATCACTGATGACCTAAAATCATCAAGCAGACCTCTAAAGCAGTAGGTAAGTAGGGGGTGTTAGGATGTATTAGTAGGGGTATCACAAGTCGTAAGAGGAGGTAATAATCCCTCTGTACAAGACATTAGGTTAGGCCCCATCTGGAGTACTGCGTGCAGTATTGAGGCCACACTTCACAAGGACATTAACCAAATTGAGGCAGTCAGAGAAGGCACCAAAATGGTGCAGGGACTGCATCAGAAGACATATGAGGACAGATTAGCGGAGCTCAATATGTATACCCTTGAGCAAAGGAGGGAGAGAGGTGATATGATCGAGACATTTAAACACCTTAAGGGCATAAACAAAGGTGAAAGAGTCTAACATGTTTAAATATAAGAAAAATAGCAGGACAAGAGGACACAGCATGAGATTAGAGGGGGCGATTAAGGGGAATGGAGGAAATTCTTTTTCACAGAAAGTTGGTAGATGCATGGAATGGCTACCACAAGTGGTGGCTATGAATACAGTGCAGGGCTTCAAACAGGCATGGGATAGGCATAAGGGAGCAATACAAATGACTATGAATAGATAGGTCACTGACAGAGCAAAGGCCGATGGCACATTTATAAGGTAGAAAAAGAAATGGGCAGACTGGATGGGCCTTGCGGTCCTTATCTGCCGTCAACTTCTATGTTTCTATGTTTCTATGAAAGTGTGAAAACACACTTCGGCCAAGTTGTGAAAAATGCCAGCTGTACTGTTCATAAGGAAGTGTTGAAAAATGCCACTAGTGAAAATCTGGACTGAAAATATTACAGAGTCATGAAGTAACGAGGATGCGTGGAAACTGCACAATGCTCACTCAGTAATACAGTCATTTTATGGACTTTGTCACCAAATTTTCAACATAGCCATTTTAAGACCTCTGCTCATGAACAGTGTAACTGTGAGTTTCTTAATCTGTCCTAAACATTGCTTTGCACACCAACAGCACCATTGTGCTACATGTGCGATAACACATTTTGGGAGACATATGAAAAATTGTAGCTGTACTGTTCATAAGAAGTTTAATAAAATGGACATGTTGAAAATCTAGAGTGAAAATATTAAATCTGCAAACTTACTTGAGCATGCATAGAACTGTGCAACGACGTCGTTAAAGTAATTTTAGGCATCTTTCACCAAGTTTTCAACATAGCCATTTTAAGACCTCTGCTCATGACCAGTGTCACTGTGGTTTTGTTAATGTGTCCCATACATTGAGTTTGCACACCACGACTGCCCATTGTGCACTACATGGGTGGAAACACGTTTTGGGCAGGATGTGAAAAATGACAGCTGTACTGCTCATAAGGAGGTATGGAAAATGGCAATGTTGGAAATCTGGAGTGGAAATACTGAAAATTCGCAAACCTACTGACGTCTAGTGGAACTGTGCAACGCACACACCGTGAAACAGTCATTTTAGGAATTCTCTCCAAATTTTCAACATTGCCATTTTAAGATCTCTGCTCATGAACAGTGACACTATGATTTTCTTAATGTGTCCCATACACTGAGTTTATCAACGACTGCGCCATTGTGCGCTACATGGGCGAAACACGCTTTGGGTGAGATGTGAAAATGACAGCTGTACTACTCATAAGAAGGTGTGGAAAATGGCAATGTTGAAAATCTGGAGGCGAAATATTGAAAATTGCAAACCTATGAGCGTCAGTATAGAACTGCGCACTACGCCAGAAAACAGTCATTCTTAGGAATTTTTCACCAAATTTCAACATAGCCATTTCAAGACCTCTGCTCATGAACAGTGTCACTGTGATTTTCTTAATTTGTCCTGCATTGATTTCAAGACACCGATCTGCGCCATTCTCTGCTACAAGGTGGAAACACATTTTGGGTGAGATGTGAAAAATGACAGCTGTACTACTCCTTAAGACAGTGGTGAAATGGCAATGTTGAAAATCTGGAGTGAAAATATTGAAATTTCACGAACTTACGAGCCTGCATAGGAACTGCGCAACGCACGCTCATTAAACAGTCATTTCTTGGAATTTTGGCACCAAATTTTCAACATGGGGGTTTTGGGCCCCTTCTCATGAATGATATTACTGTCATGGTGGTATTCGAGTCCCGAAGGGTGATTTCGCAGTCACTGCGCCGAAATCACCCTTCGGAACCAATAACTCCATGACAGTGACATCATTCATGAGAAGTCCCAAAACCCATGTTGAAAATTTGGTGCAAAATTCAAAATGCCTGAGATATGCAATAAAGTTGAAACCCCTATCTAGCCCATTATACAGCTTACGGCATTTCCTCAGTTCGCGGTCGGCTTTGAAGAGTGCAGACGTGTTCCCGGTCAGCGATGATCATCGCGCCGAGTCTCGGAGGTAGTATGGGGTGAGGGGGTGGGGAGGCTGAGTGCGCAGTGGGTAGGTGCGGGTTGTGGGAGGGGCTTCAGGAGACGCGGCCAGGGACCGTTTTGTTTTACAGGGAAAACAAAAAAAGACATCGTGGACGCTTTACGCCTGGGGTGGGCTCCCAGCGTGGCACCAGGACGTGGGCATTCAGCCGATGGGGATTGGGCACCCCGTCGGCAAAAAATTGAAAAACAAACGCGGGACCGTTTGCCGCGCTGGGTGGGCTCCCAGGCGTGGCAGAAGGACTGGGGGAGGGCACGTTCAGCCGGCGGGGATTGGGCACCCGTCGGCAATAAGACGGATTGCCACACTGGGGTGGGATCCCAGCGTGGCATCAACTACTGGGGGAACCGGGACGATGCAGCTGAGCCAGGGGATTGGCACCCGTCGGCTATACGCTGCGTGCAGGCGCGCACCTGCGGCTGGGGAGCTGCGTGAGCAGCTTCTTATCGCTGCTCACTCAAGCGTAGCTCCCCCTTTCAACTGTATGCCACTGCATTTTGGAGCGTGTCATAGACAGCTCCAAAATGCATTGGCTTACAGGGGCCGCGCCCGCCAGCACAGTGCCTGAATTGGAGGAGGAGGTGACACACTTCTGAAATCTCCGATGAAGGCACTATGTTTCTTGCACATCGCGCAGCAAACATAAAATGGAAAGGGACCTGGGAGTAGTCATATCAGATGACCTAAAGGTGGGCAAGCAATGTGAGAGGGCAGCAATGAGGCTGGGGGATATTGGGATGCATAGGAGAGGCATCACCAGTAGAAAACAGGAAGTTATTATCCTCTGTACAGACAGCTGGTCAGACCCCATCTGGAGTACTGCATGCAGTTCTGGAGACCCAGTCTTCGCAAAGACATAGACAGGATGGAAGCTGTCCAGAGGAGGGCAACTAAAATGGTGCAGGGTCTGCACCGGGAGACATATGAAGAGAGACTAAAGAAGCTTAATATGTATAGCCTCGAGGAAAGGAGGGAGAGGGGGGACATGATAGAAACTTTCAAGTACCTCAAGGGAATCAACAAAGTCCAAGAGGGTAGCATCTTTCAAAAAAAGAGGTGTGCAAGAACAAGGGGGCACAATTTGAAGATAGAAGGGGGTGGCTCAGAGGTAATTTAAGGAAGTATTTTTTCACAGAGAGGGTTGTGGATGCATGGAACGGCCTTCCGGAGGAGGTCGTGGAGTCAAAAACAGTGGTGGAATTCAAGCATGCAAGGGACAGTCATAAGGCAATTCTAGGGGATGGGGGTAGGAAAAAGTAGGCTGCTGGTTAACTAGGATCTGCAGCTTATTCAGTAGGCAGGGAAATGGGCAGACTGGGTGAGCCAAGTGGTCCTTATCTGCCGTCAAATTCTATGTTTCTATGTTTCTATGACCAGCTCCATGGATGCACTGGTGGTGATGTTAACAAGGGGGGCAGCCCTCTGGGGCAAAGCTTTCCTCTGCAAGCAGCGACTACAAGTTCGAATGTGTTGCTCCACATCAGCCCCCATCTTAGGCCAATAGAATCTGGATCTCACCAAGTCAAGTGTTCTGTCTATACCAAGGTGCCCCATGTGGTTATGTAAGGACCTCAGTACTGAATCTCGAAAGGCAGTGGGCAGCACTAGTTGTCGTTTGTCTACTTGTCCCCCTCTGTCTACTGTTTCTCGGTATAACAGTCTATTGATCAGTTTCAACTTAGGACCTTCTTTGTATAACAATGCAGTTCTCAAATCAGTGGAACGTAATCTGGACACATCTTTCCCTGCATAGAGGGCTTCTAAAGCTGATTTGATCATGGGATCTCAGGATTGAGCCCACCGAATACTGTCATTGTCCAGCTGAGGCAGTGCACCAATGCTTATTGCAGAAAAGTGGCAATAAGCAGCAGGTATGCAGTTCTCAGAGGGTCTCAAACAATCAACCATACAGTCCACTGCGTCTATGGACATTTGTTCCTCCCTGTCAAACTTCTGGCAGAGTGCTCGAATAACAGGTTCTGACAGTCTGACCCAGTCATTCTGGGGAACAGGCCTCCGAGACAGAGCATCATCATCTATGTGGTTCAGGCCTGCTCTGTATTCAACAGCATAGTCGTATGTAGATAATGCAGAAAGCCACCTATGGCCAGTGGCATCCAATTTAGCTGAAGTTTGCACATAGGTCAAAGGATTATTGTCAGTTTTTACTAGTATCTTAGCCCCATACAAGTACTCGTGGAATTGGTCAACAATAGCCCACTTCAAAGCTAGGAACTCTAACTTATGTACAGGATAGTTCTTTTCGGATGGGGTCAGGCTTCTACTGGCAAAGGTCACTGGTCTCAGGCCAATCTCGTGCTCTTGGTACAACACAGCCCCCAACCCTTGCAAGCTAGCATCAGTGTGCAGGACATAAGGTTTTGTTGGATCGGCACAGGCCAACACTGGAGCATGGGTAAGTTGATATATGATCTCATGAAAAACGCAGTCTCACAATCAGGAGTACTGCGGGCCCCAAATACTTCACTTGGATGAAAATACACTCTTTCAGTCTCGAGGGACGCTGACTTTTTGTATTTTTTGAGGGTTGGGGGATACCCTTGAGGTAGGTTAAGTAAAGGACGGATCACTCTTGAATAGTCCTTGATGAAACACCGATTATAACCACAGAATCCCAGGAATCTTTGCAGTTCTTTTAGATTTTTGGGCTGTGGCCAGGTGGTCAAGGCCTCAACTTTACTTGGGTCGGTCTCTATTCCCTCGGTGGATACTATGTGTCCCACATACTTTACTCATGTTTGAAAGAATTGACACTTATCAATGGACAGTTTAAGGCCAAAGTCTTCCAGTCGGTCCAACACCTTGAATAATCTGCTCTCATGTTCCTCCAGTGAGCTGCCAAACACAATAACATCATCTAGGTAAACCAGGCAATCTAATAAGTTCATGTCCCCCACTGCACACTCCATCAGTCACTGAAAGGTGGCTGGGGCGCCTACAATCCCTTGAGGCATCCTCAGGAATTCATAGAAGCCAAGTGGACAGATAAAGGCTGTCTTCTCATGGTCTTCTGGGGCCATTGCGATCTGATAATATCCACTGCAGAGATCC
Source organism: Neoceratodus forsteri (assembly GCA_016271365.2). Lineage (NCBI taxonomy): Eukaryota > Metazoa > Chordata > Ceratodontiformes > Ceratodontidae > Neoceratodus > Neoceratodus forsteri. The sequence continues at coordinate 691,187,335 of JADMNL010000022.1, read as the reverse complement.
AGCACAGAGAACCACTTGCTCCCGTTTAGACAGTCCAAAGCATCCTGAATGCGGGGCATAGTGTACTGATCAGGGATAGTCCACCAGTTTAAAGTGCGATAATCTATGCACATCCTTACTGTCCCATTCTTTTTTCTCACTACCACAATGGGGGAAGCATAGGGGTTCTGGATCCCTCTATTACACCAGCAGCTAGCATCTCTTGCAGATGCCGTCTCACATCATCTATGTCAGCAGGTGCCAGGCGTCAAGACCTCTCACGAAATGGCCTTTCATCATGCAGCCGGATATGGTGCTCAGCTCCTTGCATGCATCCTACATCCCATTCCTTTAAAGAAAACACTTGGTCTCTCTGGGCAAGCTTCTCACTGATCCTCACTTTCCATTCAGCTGGCAACGGGGAGTCACCGAAATCAAACAAGTCAGGTGTTACTCTGTCATTCTTCTCCAAACTCTTGCTACTGGGTAGCACTGCAGTGTCTGCACAATACACATTAGCCAGGGTGCAACCTCTATTTACTCGAATCTCTCTGTCAGACACATTATGAACTTGAACTATTACCCTTCTGGCATAAGCATGGGCTCTAGCAGGCAAAATACTAGGCTTGACCAGCAGTCCCTACGGCAATTTTCTGTCGCCTGGTGCATCCAACATTAATATTTTATCCTTGACATCCTTTCTGATACGGACCTCTCCCTGTAAGGTACACTGGGCATTTGGCACCAGGATCAGAGACTCAGGATCCTTCTTCCAGACAATTTCAACCAGTTCCTCTGGTTCTACTTTTTCAACATCTCTCTGTGCCTCACAGGCCTTCTTAATCAAAGCCGGAATTCTTAAAGCTCTACCAGCCCTTGACCCCTGTTTTTCATAACACAACTGTGCCAGCCGTCCAAACATATGTGCATTAGTCCCAATTAGTAGAGGAACCTCATCATACAGTCCGGTAGGGGGACACACTAAGGCCAGGGTCACTACTTGCTCAGCCTCTCCAGCCACAGAAGTGGGAAAAGACAGCCAAATTCGGGTATATCCAGAGTAGGGGTAGGCCTTCTCACTTAACCCCCAGACATGCAGCCCCTCCAACAGTTGTAAGGGTATGTCAGACAAATGCTTCTGATACCAGACTTGGAACATAATTGTCATTTGGGAGCCACTGTCTAATACAGCTCTTGTAGACACTCCATTCACCTTTACAGTGGTCTCCATGGAGGCCCCCACTATTCTGGACCATTCTGGAGAGGTAGTAGTGGAGGCCTGGACAGCAGACCTTGCCACAAAGGGACGTGAGTTAGCATTTTTGGGGCCGTCACTGGGATCATTGCGTGCACCCCTTAACCACTGATTTGTTCTCTGAGGCTCTTCTTGTAGCCTATATGCAACTTTGTCTGTGTCCTTATAACAAAACATACTTTCTGGAGTTGGAGCTGGCCGAGGCATCACACTGGGAGCCAGGGCAGGGGTACTACTAACTGGAAACCTTGGTGCCATCTCTGTCTGCGGCGTGATAAGCATTTGGAGACATCTCGTCAATTTCCCCACTTCCATGGTCAAGACATCAAGTTTTGAGCTGTTGTCAGCAGGAGATGCATGGGTGGGTACCCCCAACCCCATAGCAGATGCAGTCGGATGAGGGTCGGGGCCTGTACTTGCAGGAGTGGCCTTCATAAAGAGACTGTTTTTTATTTCCCCGAACTCTCTCAACAGTTCGCCCCATTGTTGCATATCTTTTTCCTTCTCAGAGCACTCATTAACTGCCAACCTCTGCCTCTGAACTTCACTTGATGGGTCACCCTCAGTCACTCGGGTTGTAGCCGCAGCTGTTGGTGCAAGTCCCTCCTGAGGTCGCCTTTTCTCAACTCCTTGAATTTCTCTCATTAGCTCATCATAGGAGGGTGGGGATTCCAGTCGATTTTCCAGGCATAACTGAAGCAACAGCAGTTCTGAGAAGGGGGCAGACTTAAGCATCCTGTCCAGCCAGGTTCGGTCCAATTCAATCGCTGGCAAACTACCCTTTCTGAGGCATTCTTACAACAATTTTTCCAGCCGAGATACATACACAGACAACAACTCCCCTTGGTACTTTTGTGCATTTCCTACTCTCCACCATAGATCCTCATCAGAATCTGGGCTCCCATACACATTCTCCAAGGCCTCAAGATAGTCCTGTGCAGTTGCTTCAAGGTTACTGGCCCGTTTCACACAGATGGTAGCCAGGGCAGGACTTCGGAGGCTCTCACTAACCCTCTTTCGCGTTTCAGCTTCCGAGCATTGCCATTCTAGCACTTGGGGGGGCAACATAGTCTATCCAGGTCTCCCAGTCATCCTCCCCTTGGGGTATGGGGAGGGGGCCAGAGAAGATCCTCAACCTTCGGTAAGAGTCGTGACTAATGACAGGTGCAGAAATAGAGCCTGCATTGGTTCAGCCACCATTACAGGTACTGGAGCGGGAGAGGGTGTTGGGGGAGGAACACCCCCAGGTGGCAAGAATAATTTCTTCAAGTCCTCCACAGTTTTCCCTTCCCCCAGCAACCATTTAGCAAATTTCTCCTCAAAAGTTTCAGATAGTGGTGGGGGCTCATTCCTCCCCCCCGGGTCTTTACTGTCCTTAGTTATCACTCTCCAGGCAGTGAGGGCTCCCACTGGGGTAATAGTCTGTGACACTTTGGAGCTATCTATGGGATCCTTAAACTCTACTAGGGCCAGGAAAGCATGGGTGAGCAGATTAGCATGCCGACCTACCAGCACAGGGTTTTGTAAACCTTTCACCTTGGAAAGTACTCCCTGTACAGTGTCCGTACTGATACCCAAGAGATGTCCAGGATAAGGATAGCATTTTGGGGGTCGATCTCCTCCCCAGTACACCACTCCACCAGCTGGTGCACAGCCACTTCTGTCAGGGTACCCATTTATATATTTTTTTTCTTAACAGTGGTTCATAAATATGGCCACTAGAGGACACACAATCCCAGTGGTGAGCTTCCAAGATGTAACCCCTAGGTGGCGCTATCCCAAGGGCTACTACCCCTGCCTGATTTGCCACGAACAGGTTGAAGGGCCTGGATCCAATGGTGGGTGCCTCCACCCAGAGGTCAGGGTTAAGACAGTCTGATATGACTTGGTCACAGCCCTCTGGGTCACTGCAATCCCCCTTTCTTCCCACTAGTGACCCCCACAAATCAATCACAGTACCTTTGCAATATACACTTACCCCCAGGATTGGTTCAATCAGCTTGACTCTGGGGACCCCCTGTAAAGTAAGATGCAGTTATACAGTAACCACTGTACAGTAATTCAACATAGACACACAGTTCAAGCAGTGTAACTTTGCTAAACAACCAAATCTGATTTATTTAGGGGATAGTAACAAGGACAGGGGGTCCGAGGAAATCAGGTTAATTGATTCAGTCACATTAATAACCACAGTACTGTGCACATATTTCAGAGTCCCAAATGTCCCAAATGTCACTTTTACTGGGTACCCAGGCAATAAGAGGCTAGCCTATTTGGCGCAGCTGGTTGGGGCCCTGAGGATGGAAAATGCATGCACAACACCTACTTTATAATCCGGAGCCGGTAGGCTCAGTTCGTGAAGAAAGAAAGGAAAAGTAATCAGATGGAATACTTGCAATTAGATGATGGCAGGGAGCTGCCCTGATTTGTACTCACAAATTCAATGCTGAAACTGAATGGAAGGCAGATTGTTCTGGATTGCCAGGAGGAGCAGACCATGTGGACAAGGTCCTTGTGACTGGACCCCACTGCAGTTTACAGCAAATAGATGTAGTCTGGATTAAGCTGGGGTTTACTTCCAGCTCCATGCACTCTATTCGCTGTACATGGGATTTGAAATGTGATTACCCACAAGCACTACACACATTTATATGTAAAAGGAAAGTATTATACCAGGCAGGCTGCTTCTCTATCCCGATTGCAATTACTGCACAATACCCGGAAGAACACACAGCAGATTCAGTTCCTGACAGACCAAGCGCGATTAAGCAATTTCTCCAGTCTTCTACAGCGTGAGCCTGGTTTCCTCACTTCTGGTGCTTCTTTCTCCTTACAACTCTGAATCAGTCCACACTGGCACTCACAAACAGTTGTAGGCCAAACTTCAGGGCCCCACACGAGCTTCCCATGCGAAAACTCAACAGCGCAGGAGCCCGGAGCTCCTTCCCTCTTCACAGTCACAACTCATCTGATCTTTCCAGTAAACAGAGCCCGGCATTTCCTTTGAGTTCCTCCCAGTTCAGTTGGCTGGTTTGGCTGTTTTGGCTGTCACTCACAGTAAACTCCCCCTGTTGGTGGAAAAAAGGTGCTGAAGTCAAAACTACATTTCCCAGAGTCACTGCCCTTACAATCCCCTTACAGCAGGCTCCAGAGGAGAGCCCAAGTTCTGATTTGCCAGCAGCAGGCTTCGTTTCAAAGGTCCCTCCACACTGATTGGTCCAATTCAGCAGTTCAAAACTAGAATGGGGGACTAGGCAAACACAATTCTGATTGCAAAGAAAAGCAGGTTAAACTAACTGTATTTTCATTATTACTCTAAACGATGTCTGGCAAACAGTTATATCTTTGAAAAGTGCTCACTCTGCCCATTAGTGATGACAGAAACAGAGCGATTTGGCAGCAGCTCGAATGGGACTCAAGCAGGAAAACACACAGACCTCCATCCAAATTAATTTCATCTGCTGGCAGACAGCTCTTAAAGAGACAGTACCAGAGGCTCTAAAAGCACTCACAGATAAATGGCTTAGATGCCGAACACCATCCAGGCTTGGAGCATTCAAGCAAGCTCCTGGAAGACTTTTGGGAACCCCCATTTGCAGGGGGGTTACACATAACTTTTCTCTACAGGGCCCTATCCATCTGCACCTGCCAGCCAACCCCGGGCAATGGACCTGACTAGTCCCCCCCCCCCAACCTGGGTACCCAGAGTGTGACTTTTCAGACCCTGTATTTGTGCACAGTACTGTGATTTAATGCCACCAATTAACCTGATTCCCCCCTTCCGTGTTACTGTCCCCTAAATAAATCAGATTTCTTGTTGTTATACTATATACTGTCTGTGGTGTTGGTGCTTATAGAAACAGTACTGTATTTTGCTATGCATGTTGTTTAACCTTATTTTACAGGGGGTCCTCAGAGATGTGCTGCAGAATCAGTCTCGAGGGTAAGTGGTACTTTATGAGTGAACAGTGTGTATATGTGGGGTGTTGGAGCTGTAACTCCTGTGTACTGAGTGAGCCACTAGTGGGAATAAAAGGGGGTCTCAGTGTCCCAGAGGGCTGTGACCAAGCTAGTCTAACCACTACAAACCCTGACCTCTGGGTGGAGGCACCCACCATAGAACCTAGGCCCCTCAACCTGTCAGTAGTCAAGCAGGCAGGGGTAGTAGCCCTTGGGATAGCACCACCTGGGGGTTACAACTGCATGCCATTTATCAAAGTATAACAAAAGCTGGTATTCTGTGTGGGGGGTAACTGTGAGGGGAGGTGGGTAGGTACAGCATCACATGGGGTCGTACCAGACAGACAGCTGGCCTACTGTATTTTAACTCTGGGTGGAGGCACCACACTCATTCATTTATATTGGGAAAGAACCCCCTTTTCCATCTAAAACAAAGCCCTGGCCCCACAACCTCATTGAGCCCACAAGGCATGGGTAGTAACCGAAAGTTACATGATGACCTGGTTACATTTGTTGTCATGGTCTTTGGGTTGGAGCAGGTGAAAGTGTCTATCAAATGGAGCTCATGGCACAGCTAGTGCAGAGTCGCTCTAGCATGTTTGTAGGAGGGCTCCCCCAACTCAACCAGTGATCAGTGGGCCCCAAGGGAGGCTGAGGTAACCTGCAGTGATTACGGTACCATCCATTGGTAGGTTGTCCACCATGTTTTGGGCTAGGCTATGTAAAAAAATGCAGATCATCTATATTTGGGGGATATACATTTACTATAAAAGTCGGGCAGTTTTGGATCCGTCCTCATATCATTACCCACCTACTTCCCCTGTCTGTTCTGGTTTGTGGCTCCCTTTACCACTAGGAGACATCCTCTTTTTATTAGTGTGGAGACCCCTCTCTTCTTCGAAGACAAGTTACTTCATACTTCCATCCCCATCCATTCCCTAGCAAGCTTCTGGAACTCTCTCTTAAGGAGGTGAGTATCTTGTATGAAACCACATTGCATTTCAGTGTTTTTAGATGTTTCAGTATGTTCCTAGATTTGATGGAGTGATTTACTCCTTGGAAATTCCAGGTAACCCACTTAAGCTCTGTCATGGGAGATGTCTGGGGACATGTTTTGTTCTGTGAGGGCTGTGAAATTTTGTTGCTTAGCTGACACGTCATCGCCCAGGTACTCCCAACCCAAGCTCCACTGCAGACATGAAGAAGAGGAGGAGAGATGCCAGAAGGATAGATGAAGGATAGCAGTGCAGAGAGGAAGGTGCAAAGTATTCTCAAAAAGGTAAAACAGCAGGTTAATGTCTCCAGATGTTAACAACATCCTAGTGCTAACAGTGGGTGAAAAAACAGATACATTATACAGGTGCACACTCCTAGCTATGCAAATACATAAACATGACCATAAAATGTTTAGTCAAACAGCTCAGTTCTAACTTTTCTACAGACTTGAGAGCTACTAAGCATGGGAGGGTAACCCTGGGGTTACCTATTCCCTTTTTCCCCAGGTCTCTAATAGGCTCTAATAGACAGCAGCAAAGAGAATGCTGTTAGGCCAGCTATAGGTGAGTTGCTCTGTTCCTTTTTGTGTGATTAAAAGACCAAATGACCATTTACATGTAACCCCTAGGTGGCGCTATTCTAAGGGCTACTACCTCTGCCTGTGTGACTATGCGCAGGTTGAGGGGCTTGAACCCGTTGAACGGGTGGATGCCTTCACCTGGAGGAATGGTTCTGGGGTAGCGTAGCTGCTATGGGTATAGCCCTCCGGGACACTATAACCCTCCTCTAACCCCTCTAGTGGCTTAACCAGTTCAGTAGGTAAACAATCACATTTAGCATAGAAATACAATATTGAACACACACTTGGCATACTTACCACTGGGGCTGGATCAGCTGCACTGGCTCTGGAGCTCCCCTGTAAAGCAATGGTGAAGGCATGCACTTTCAGAAATAACTCAAATACTGTAACAATTAGACCAGCAGTAACACATGCATAAGGCAGTTTAACTTTGAAATGACAATCAGGTTTATTTGAGGGAGCATAACAAGGGAGGGGCAAATCTGGTCAAATGATTGATTGATTAATACTGGGCTGAACCAGAGTAATGGCAAGCACAAAGTGCCACTTTACAGTCCCATGAAGAAGCTGGGTACCCAGATGGAGAACAGACTAGTCTGGTGATGCCCAAGGTTGCAGCTGTCGTTGGGACCCTTAGTGGAAAAAAGAAATGATAATTTGCCATAACAATTTAATTATTTGTATTCCGGGGCTAGGTGGCCCAGTCACCTGAACCCATGAATCAATAGTGAAACTGAACTTAAGTGGTACTACAATAACAATTTTACACATGTTACAGGGATTGCCCTGATTGTTACTCACTGTGCCCAGACGTAAAGATGATCCAATGAAATGAGACATGGTACAGGTGGTTTCGTGAAGCTGAAGGATGATTTCCCTCATTGTCCTCGTTGAAAGGTTGGTCGTGTGATGCAAGAGCAAATGGCAGAACGTCTCGGACTGACCGGCCGAGCGAACACTTAGGCAAGCTAAGCTATATGTAAGGCTTGTCCTTTTTCTGGTCCTTCCAGGCAGGTTGCAGGCTGATCCACTTTGCTGGCTTGTAGACTGGATCCCCTGCTGCTGCAGACAGCAGCTGTACAGGCTAGTACAACCTGGACCCGCTGACTAAATGGCCGAAAAAGTCTAGGCCAGGCAGGCCTGACCCCCTGAGAGCTGGCAAGCTCCCCAGAGGCACACACACTAAACTCTTAGGCTATCTCTTCAAATCTGACCTTTTTCAGCAGTTGCCCCCTTTCATATGGGGCCAAAATCCAGAAATCTTATTGGCTGCCAAAGTTGTCCTGAACAGTTGCAATACCTTAATTGGTCCACATTTTGGCGCCTAGAAATGTTCTTCCTTTTTCCACCATAACTCTATATTAATCCCCATGAGTCTCTGGTCAAAGGTCCATGCTTCCGATTGGTTGCAGGGTTGCACTATGGTGGCTATAGCATAATCCCAACTCACATTTTACAGGCAGTCCCAAGATTAAGGGTCTGGTGCATCCAGAAGAAACATTATATTTACACTTTTCCCCCTCTGACACATTTCCCCAACACTTCTCTCCTGCACATATTTACTTATTTTAATTAGCTATGCACCATTTTTGAGTCACTGCCTTTTAAACATAGTGCCCCTAGAAAACACGGCAGCAGCTCATTAATATTCATAAGGGCATTTCTTGCCCTGATCTTTGCCCTTGAAATAGTGCCCTGGAGGCAACGCTTATGGCAGCTGCCGATTTTATTTATTTTAAACATTTCTCTGCTGCTTTGCTGTGTTCTCGGTGCCTACAGTAGCTAAATTGGGCACTGGGAACTTTTAATTTGGACTGCAATGGTAGTTGCAATAGTGTGCACGTTCCATCATGAACGTATGATTCACAGTGGCATTTCTAATATGCTGGCTACCTCGCATTGGAGCAAGACCGTGAGTTTGCACAGGGCTCAAACAATACAGCGGCTGCCTAGGGGAAACAGGGGACATTGGGAGGAGCCCGAGGGGGCAGAAAACCCGGGAGGACTTTTGGTAAGCCCCTGAAGGGAGGTTACATACAAATGTAGGGTGTGGTTATTGCAGAGGAGGCAGTCTAAACTGAAACAAGTTCCCTGTACTAAGTCAGAAGTCTTGTCTAGTAAAGTCATGCTGCTCCCGCTGCACCCCTGTGGGATCTTAAGGGGTTGGTAGTTTTCCACAGGGCATGAGTCTTAGGAGCCTAGCTACAGTAGGTCCTTACTCAGTGCTGGATAGCACATGTTGGGAGTAGTGTATTCCTGCCCAGCTCCATGCAGACTGATTACCATTCTCTCTCATGAGGGTGGGGACGGTTAGGGATCCCCTACCTGGGTTATAAAGTTCTAGCTTGAGTTCCGAGTAGGAAAAGGAGTAAAGGATTTTCTGACTGATGCTGAACTGAAGGTAGGAGGGTATGAGGGGAGAGGTTGTTCATCGGGAGGTGCACCCAGTCCTGTTCGGACTGTCCTATGTTGTACCCATTTGTGTCATATGCTATCCATGCTGTTCTTGGTAATCCCCCACCCCAGCCAATGAATCTGGGCATGTCCCAGAACCGAGATACTTCCCAGAATAAAGTAATCAGATGTACCTGGTCGGGGGGAGGGGGCAAAGTTAATTCTGAGTAAAGCAACCATTGTTCAGAAAGTCATTCATATGTCAGGCCAGTGCTCACCTATCCACCAGATCCCTAGCTGTGACAAAAGGTGTCACCACTGCAGCCTAATTAGACCACAGGGATATGGCATCTTCTGGTGGTATTAAGTAGGGAGTGTCCTCTTCTGGTGGTTCCAGTCTATCCTCTGGGTGCTTTATCATCATAGATTCAGACTGTGGCTCCTCTGCCAGCTTTGTAAGGTGGTTCAGCATCTTGCGAAGGTGAGCCGTAATCTGGCATTCAGTAGTCTTGAGGGGTTTGGGCTTAGTGTGAGGAAATGGGCAAGAGGGAACAGATGAGAAATAGACTGGTTCATAAATTTTCCAAACAAAAGTTGGCATTTGCCCATCTAGATTGTCTGTCACTGTCTCAGTAAATAATATCCCTAAATACCCTTTTCATTCATAAAATGATCTCATTTGTTTTATAAATATATTTTTATTAACAGCGATTGCACAGTACATATAAATAAGTTTAGTACATCAACATACATAAGATTTGCAGTTAAAAATAATCAATCTGGCATAAAGCATGGTCATACATTTTCATTTGAAGACAAAGGGGGAAGGGCCCTAGGACGGGATGCAAGGTTCAAGGGATGGATGTTACAGAATTTAGGAAAGAGAGAAACAGCAGTTCTTTTTCTGGTGTCCCAAAATGTACAGTTAATATTCTATGAAATGCCATGGATGGACTCAAGCAGATCTATACCTTTAAGGCACAAAGTTGGTATTCTTGTTCATCATGTATATTATCCATCTAGTCCGCCTGTTAGATCGCTTCTTCCTGTTATTTAAGGCAAAGGTTATATACCCCATTTTATAGAGGTTATTTACCAGCTCCCTTCATTCCTGAATCTTGAGGGGATGATGGTCTAGCCACCGTCTAGTGACACTATTTTTTCCCGCCGTTATCATTATTCCTGTTAAATATTTAGTACCCCTATCACCTAGAGCTCACAGATATGTATGGAGGAGGAGGAGGAGGAAGAATTTAGGTGTCAGCTTGACCTGATGGTGGTAACTTCCCTTATTTCCTTCTCTCACTCATGAAGGAACTGCTGTAGTATTGGGCAACCCCACATAATGTGTGCATGGTCTGCAATAACCTCTTCACACTGTCCCCAGTTGTCTAATTTTTTAACCCCACCACTGTCCTACTACCCAACACCTCCTGTGGGAGTGCATTCCAGGATACTGCCACATTTTATGTAAACCTAAATCTTATTTTCTCTGTTTTAAAATGTTCCCCTCTGGGTGACATGACTGGGTTGTGATGCTCCCCAACCCCTTACACAACTTCAGATATTCAATGTGTGACCCCCCCCCCGTAGGAAGAAAGCCTACAGTGGGTTAGTTTGGAAGCATGTATCCCTTTTTAACAACCCTGGGCTTAAACCCTTCACAGGTTAAAATTTTCCTTCCTTTGTGGAGCTAATCAGCCATTGGCTGAGAGTACCTCTAGAGGGTGGGTCTCGCATTGGCCGTGTGGAAGAGTGCGGGCTGAAGAAATCAATCTAAAGGCGGGAGCAGGGGAGATGGCCCGCTTCTGAGTGTCAGATGGTTTTTGGTATGTAGGGACCAACAGAGGCCTACTGAGAACATGGTGGTGGCCGTTGTGAATGAGACCCCCTTTGCGGTGTGTGCTGACCATCTGGGAGGAGGAGTGGGAGAGTTTCCTGCCTCTTGCCGCCACAGAGCTTCAGTCCGTGGAGATGAAAAGAGGGATTTCATGTCCAAGGTGAGAGGCACCACCAGCTATTGAGCCTCGGAATGTAACAGAGGCATAGAGCTGATTCTACAGCTAGGCATTGGGGAGCGATGAAGAAATGTCTCCCGGGGGTCCATGCTGCCCATTTCAGGAGGAGTGAAGAAGCTCCACTGGAACTGTAGAAGATATAGGTCAGTTCGCAGTGAGGGGATTGTAGTCACCTTGAGTATGGGACTGCAGTCTGGAAATGAGATTCGAACCTGTGACTGTATAGATGTCAGTGAGAGCCTGCCAGATAAGAGAGTGTAGCCAGCAGAAAGAGAAGTTAGGTTTGAACCTGCCAGTGGAGAGTTAAAGCTGCTCGAATGGTTACAGTGTAAACTGCTAAAAGGAATTAATGGTATGCTGAATGTTGCCAATGGTAATTGCGTTGACCACCTTTGCTGAACGGGGACATTGGATACATGGACTCAAGGACAATGCATGAACATTGACATAGCGGATCCCTTGGGTCCAATGCATTTGCATTCGAGTTTGCTGAGAAGGTAAGATTTTAGGTTGTTTTTAAATGATGTTAGTATATTGCACTGGATCAAGGGAGGTGGGAGGTTGTTAAATAGTTTGGCACCTTTGTAGGAGAGGGAGTGTTGCCATTTCATTGACTGTCCCTGACACACCCACTGGTGCTTTGTTTAGTTTTTCTCTGATGGGGAGACAGGAGTGAGTGCAGTTGAGAATGTAGCCGGTATTGCTGGGGACGCGGTTGGCAAGACTGTTAGGAAAGACATGCTGTGAGCGGTTCCCACTTTTTTTTTAAAGCAGATTAGACATTTTGCAGGATTTCTTGATGGCCATGACTGATGTTGGGACTTGGGAACTGCATGGATGTCACTGGAGTTACAAGTAATGGTGGGCGAAGTGGCCGATCTGCCTCCATGGAGTGATTTACGGAGTACGGGAATCGCTGGGCGTTCTAATGCAGGCAGAGTATCATGTTATAATGAGGAACATGAAGTCCATTGAAACCAATGGCTTCACATTATTCTGCCTTCCCAAACCACTTCTCCACCAATTTTAAGTGGCACATTGAAATCAATGTACTTCGCAACACTTCGCCTTGTAATTGAGCTCCAAAACTAATTTTGCAGTGCTTCATGGGATTGCAGGTCACATGGGCTCTAGATTGTTCTGCACAGCCTCAGTTCTGTGTAGTGTGAGTGTAGTGGAAGATGGAGACAGTTTCCTCTCAGAGCTCTGCGATTCAAATCCTCTAAAAGCTGTTCAAAAAGCCCTTTTGAGCCATTTCTTTTTTGCTCAAAATTTAGTATGTAGTACATCGATTGTAGGAAACCCTCCTGTGCTCATATCATCGAGTGTTTATTGTTTGTGTGTGGATTTTGTATGTTAATTTAGAACAGTTAGTCGTTATACTGTGTAGTGTGCTTTGGGGAAGGGCGTCTGTGGTGTAGGTAGATTAACTGGGAGAAAAAGGCAGTCTTTCTGTTTTGGTTATATTTTCCTTGTGTAACCGTGTTAATGTACACACAGTAATATTTTCAGTAATTCCTGAACGTTTTTTGTTGATTGTTGTGGTGCAGCACTGTATAATTCAGTTTGTTTAAAACATTTGTCTATATTACTAAAGGTTTTCAATTTGCTACGCATTACTTGTAGAGTGTGTGTGTGTGCGCGTGCGTGCACGCTCAATGCATGCCATTAAATCAGACACATTTTATTGTGCCACAGAGTAATTGCAGCAGTGTGAACCGAACCTGCTATCCACCGCACCTACATGAAGTTTTTATACTGCTTTGTGGTATCTTTACTAGTAGTGGACTGTTACTGCCATGCACTACCCCCCCCTCCTCCCAACTGGCAAAAGGTATTCTTTTCCAGATTTGGATTTGTGACTTGTGAGCACTGGTTAGGTGTTGTTGTGCCTTTGCGTCTGCATCTCTTGAGTGCACAGCACAATCTTAATCTGTCTATGCATTTGCAGTACACCATTAATTCTGGGAGACTTTGCATTTCTTGTTATGCTCTCATTTCACTTCGTCAGCACTGGGGAATTTTCTGGACACGAAACAGTAGCAATTTGGGGATGCACATTAATTCTGGTGACTGTGTGTGACCACTGCATGCATGACTGAGTGCACCATTAATTCTGGGAGACTTTGCATTTCTTGTTGTGCTATCATTTCGCTTCGTCAGCACTGGAGAGTTTTCTGGACACAAGACAGTAGCATTTTGGGGATGCACATTAATTCTGGTAACTGTGTGTGTGAGGGGCTGCCAATATTGTTGTCACTTCGCCTTATTTCACGTTAAGGTGGAATGACAATGCAAAGTAATAATTACAAGGCGAAGTGAGCCTTTTGCTTTGCCCACCTCGTGTAGCGGAGTGACATCACAAAGTGGCCACTTCGCATTCACTTCGCCAGCAGAATTTAATTTCGCTGCATCTCTAGTTACAAGGCTGCCACTACCGGGTCAGCTGTTGGGAGTGAGAGGGGAGGGAATGGCAGCAGCAAACACAAAAGAGGCAGAATTCAAAGTAGAGGTGAACATAGGTGTTTAATTCGTGGTTTTTAAGCATTTACACTTCTGAGTTGTTTTATTCAAGCTGGATATCTCTCACTTGCTAATCGAGAAAAAAATGGTGGTAGTTACAGTTCTCAGCATTCTATGGGACACAGTCATTTTTGGGGATAAAAAGTCAGGTTGGCAAGATACTAGTTATTTCCTGATCTCTGTTGGAAAGGGTCTCAGCCAATCAGAGACTGGAAATTTCCAATCCATTATGTACCGTGTGATATGGCTGCCACTACACATTCACAGTCACTTCACTACTAGGGCTGTGCAAACTTCTAAAAGTTCTACCTTGTGAACTTTATGCGTTGAACCTGAAAAAGTTCTACCAATTTCTACCTGGTTCTACCATGTAGAACTGGTAGAACCAGCTTCTACCTGGTTCAAGCCACAGAGTACAAAACACAAAAAGTTCTGCCAAGTTCTACCAGGTAGAACCAGGTTCTACTTGATTCTTCAAACCACACAATAGTACAGCCGTCATATAATATAACTCTCCCTTCCTCCCCTTTAGTAAAACCCACCCCCCCTTCACCCTTGTCCAGTTTCCCTGGTGTCCAGTGGTTCCCCCCATCTTGATCCCCTAAGTTTTATTTATACTTCCCTAGTACTGTGGACCCCCCTCTTGATCCCCAATGCTGGGCCCTGACTAAAATTAAAAAAAAAACAGGTAGTCTTATCTCCTTGGAGTCTATCAGGCACCCCATCCCCAATCCCATGTAATTAAAGAAAGTATATTCTTCCCTGGTCTTTAGCAGACCCCCACCCCATGACCCTTCTCACCTCAAACCCTGACCCTGAGCTGGTGACCAGCACAGCCTTCCGCTGTCCACCACGCTGGCCGTTAGACTGTGCTATCAATGAATGAGCACATGCTTGTACAAGCACATGTTCATTCATTGACAGCTCGGGCACAGGCTTACTCATTCAGCTCTGCAAGCGGCGGCCCTGGGGGTCAGAGCTGAGAGACAAGAGCGGAGGCCTGTGCTGGTCACTGGTGGGGGGTCAGAATGGGGGGAAACGACATCCACCATGCAGTTCCCCCCATCTGGACCCCACCGCTGGTGACCTGCACAGACCTCCTCTCTAGTCTCCGACCCCCAGGGCCGCCCACCCGCAGAGTTGTCTTGTCAATAAATGAGTGCATGCTTTCATTCATTGATAGCTCAGTCCTGCAGCCAGCCATGATGGAGAGCAGAGGGCTATGCTGGACACCGGCTTGGGGTTGGGCAGAGGAGGTGGTGGAGCACTACCTGCTGGAGTGGGAGGCTGGGGGGTCCGCTAGACACCTGGGAAGAATATACTTTTTTTAATTAGAGGGGAATGGGGATGGAGGGGGGCCCACTGGACACCAGGGAGACTAAACTATCAGTTTTTTTTTTTGTTTTTTTAATTACAGACAGGGCATCGGGGATAAGGAAGGGGGTCCAATAGACACCAGGGAATGGACCTATAAATAAAACTTTGTGGGTTCGGGATTGGGGGGACCACTGGACACCAGGGAAATTGGAAATTTTATTTTACATTGGGCCAGTAATTGGTGATGGTGTGGGGGACCACCGGGGAAAGGAATTTTATTTACAACAGGCCAGCGATTGGCGTGGGCGTGGGGGGGGGCACTAGACAGCAGAGATTAGGAATTTTATTTACGGGCTGGCAAACGGTGGGGGAGGGTGAACATTTCAGTTCATGCCACATAAATTGAGCAAACCAAAGTTCGCAAAAAATATGAGGTTGTTCATGGCTACTACTACTCATGTGAATACCTGGGGTTTGACCTTTTTTAGTTAAGGTCCAACCAAACTTGCAGTCCTATTCACTACCAGACTCTCACTGCTTGAAAAGTGTTTAGGGTTACATTGTGCATAAAACGCACTATATAAACGCTAATTCTTCCTTTTCTTCTGTAGCCAGCTGAGCACAGCCTTCCATGACTTCACATTATGCCATATGCCATCTCTCATGATTCCCTCCCAACAACCTAATGTAACTCTCTGCTTCATTCCCCTAGTGTATGGGGCTTGTCTGTTTGGCTTCATGAAGCCAACACTGTGCTACCACCAACTGGACTGCTTCCTGTGGCCCCCAGGATTTGGGCTGGCAAAAGGAGCCTGACTTGAGTGAAAACGAGGGCCTATTTCATTGGCACTAACTATACTATTCATCTTCGTGGCTCTGCTGCCATCTGCCACCAATGGAAAGGCATGAGATCACACTCATGACAATTAGGGACTTCCTCAATGACTGCCCCAACTCAACAGGAATATCAGCTAGAACCTGAATAGCCACAACTGGTGAGGAGCACAATAAAGTATCTAAGGGTAAGAGCACTTCTAAAGGCAGACTTTGGGGCCAGTGCCCAATGGACCACAGAAAGGGCAGCCATCTTGCTAACCTTTTACCCTTCTCAAGATGGCAAATGGGGTCAGAGGATAGCACAACAGCCTGCAGACTTCAGAGCCTGCAAAGGAGCCACAGAAGGCTCCTGGGACACAGGAGGACCTCATTAATTCACACAGAATTGAGGTGACCAATCAAGCATTGAGGAACAGACAGCCTCTCCCCAAAGACAGGGGGTCTCGACTAATAGGAGTGCAGGGTTCAAAAACATTTTCAATCTGCATCAGACATAGCTTGGAGCCACAGCTGCAGTTGAGTCTACCAGAGTTTGAGGCCTACATGGAGCTTTTACAGCCAGGAACCATGAGGCATTCACTGGGTTTGAACAGCCACACATCAGAAGGAAACTGCTACATACAGACAGAAAGAGACACACTCACATCTACAGTTGAAGGCATCAGCCTGGAAAGTAAACTGCCCTGAAGCTGAGCCTTAGCATGCTCTCAGAGAGACTTTTTTTTTCTAGAGACAGAACTGAGCAGTCTGAGTTAAGATGGAACCAACTAAAGCCAAAAGCTACCATGCTGATCACCACAGTCAGGTGATAACAGCAAAGGGGGTTGCCTTGAGGCTCTGCCTAGTGAGCTGCAGAGGCCTGGGATCCCAAGACATCCCAAGTGACAGAAGAAGAAAGCCCAGCTGAACCTGCACGGTATCAGAGGGAGACCAGTAAAGGAGAGCTGAGGGAGCCATTGACAGTGACTGAATCTGGGCATGACAGCAAGTGAATCCAGTCAAAACTACAGAGACTAGTGGAAGCTGTTGCCAGCGAGGGGAAACCATGAGTAGCACTTCAGGGTTTTTGGATCCTGCAACACACAACATTTTGTACATAGTTTGGATAGGGCCACAGAGGTGGGCTATTGTTGATGTACTAGGCCATTTGGTGGTGAGTACAAAATGTGGGTTGAAATAAATATTGTTTTTTAAGTGTACCAAGGCCAGCCAACCACGTGCGACTGTCTTCGGGCCCGTAACGTTTCACCACCTGGCTACCTAGGCTTCTCCAGGACTAGGGCCATAAGACTGGTAGCAGTGGGAAGGGGGTAGTGCCCAGCAGTACAGTCAGGCGAAGCAGTATGTTGAGTGTGGTGGAGGGCGGGTTGTAGAAGGAATTTATGAACAGCCAAGCAATAAGAACTGCTACACTGTATATTTGCATTGCCTAACCTTTTTTTTCCCAGAACCCTGATCCTGCTTTTCCTTAATAAATCCCTTGTTATTTGTTTAAATACTTGTGGCATGAGCTTAATATTAATAGTGCACTAAGTTTTATATTTCATTACTTTGCACTGTGTGGAAGTTGGGTGGGCTGTGCTAGTGGGTACTCTAGTGAGTCAGTATTGTTTACCAGGGAGCAGTACTAGCATGTAACCTAGCCCACTTAATGTTCCCCTGGGTGGAGGCACCACACAGCTTTATTTTATTTATTTGTTGAAATGTTTCACTAGGAAGGCACACTGAGCAACAGGTTGCTCATCTCACGGTGTGACCTGGGGGGGGAATGGGTACTATAGGGATGAGACGTTTTACATTCAAGTTACAAAGATCAACATAGCATACAATTAATTAAGGCAGTTGTTACAGTGTTGCATACATTTGTAATTTGTGGGAACAATTAATAAGTGCAATGGTAATAAGTGAACAAGTGTTATCGTGAAACAAGGGGTGAAGGAGAGAGAGAGAGAGGATGATATGACAGATAGTGCAGAGTCGTGTCCCGGAGAGACCCCTTCAGGATGTGGGGAACCCTGCAAGGGGATTGGAGCAGGGATTAGAGAGGGAGTAAGTGTGATTAACACCTAGGAGGGGAAATAAGGCCTGACCCAAAAAAAGAACCCTTCAGGATGCGATGAACCCTGCAAGGGGGCAGGGAAGGTCAGGTGATTGTAAACTCTCCTGTGGTTAGGCATTGTAATTATAGAGGGATAATGAGAGGGAGGGAATGAGAAATAACACCTGGGAGGGGATGAGGTCTGATCCAAGGAACCCTCCAGGATGCTGGGGACCCTGCAAGGGGACCTGGAAGGCCAATGATAGGTAGATGAGGGAAGAAAAGGTGACAAGCCTAGGCACTATAGGACACCTTCAGGATGCTGAGAACCCTGCAAGAGGAATGTGAAGGCTAGGAAAAAAGGGGGAGAGAGTAGGGAAAGGGAGAAAGGTATGAGAACTAGCACCTGGGGGGGGGCTAGGGTCAGTAGAAGCAGTAGAGTCGATAGAGGCATTGGGGAAATTCTGAAGGGAGACGAACATGTAAGGAGCAAGATGAAGGAAATTAAGGTGGGTCATAACAGGAACAGTTAGGTGCAAGATAGTTGGAGAGGGCAGTGTTGATGGACTAGAGGGAGGAGTGTCATATTTGGGGAGGCAGAGAGTTCCATATTTTAGGGAAACGGTGAGAGTACCCGGACTAGCAGGAGAGGGTGGAGCAGTGGGGGACAGTTAATGTGCGAGTGTCAGTAGATCTGAGGCAGTGGGAAGGAGGAGGGGGTGTTATAAATGAGGGGGAGAGGTAGGAAGGGAGTTCACCCAGCCAGTGTTTAGCAGTGGATTTAGCGCAATGTGAGAGGCATCTATTTGTAACGGAGGGGAAGAAAAGCGCTTGACAGAGGTCACAGTGGTGGGTACAAGAGGGAGCATCAAGGGCAAAGTGGCAGAAGGAGTTGAAGAGAGTGTCCAATCTGGTCAGGGAGGACCTATGAGCAGCACCATAGACTACGTCGCAGTAGTCAACAAGCATTTGTCAATGCCGAATGTTTGCTTGCTGGCATTGGCAGTGGTAGTGTAGAAGTTACAGAGCTGTAATAGGAATGGCAGTGAAGTATTGAACTGAAGCCAACCCCACCACCACCCCAGAGTGACAGGCATTGGGGTGTGCCTTTGGGTCATCAGGATAACTGGCCATGCCATTTCAGTACACCCACCCTGCAGACACTGACAAGTGCCACGGTGTTCCTTGTGGTCTTTGGCTCTTATGCACCCCATTTCATTAGGAAATATGGTGAGATGGGTGCGATATAGGAGAATGGGGAGAAGTTTGGGGCCGAAGAGTCCAAGGCATACCTCGATGCCTCTCAGTGACTGCAGGGTGTGGAATGGTATGAGCATCACAGGCAAGAATCCCAAGTCACACCCCTGATGCCTGTCATTCTCTACAGGGTGGGGCGTTATGGTTGGACACCCTAACACCTCAGGCATTCGTTGGTATTTTCCCTCCAAATTTTCAACATGTTTGTTTTGTGACCCCACCTCATGAACAGGGGGAATATCAGTTTGTTAGCCGAAAGCTGCTTATGCACAGTGACTACGGCATTTAGCACCACAGGTGCAAAAATATTCAGAACAGGATGTAAAAAATGACAGCTGTACACTTTCATGGGGAGGTGTAAAAAATGGCAATGTTGCAAATGTGTAGTAAAAATACTAAAAAATGGTGAAGTCACGAGCATACATAGAAACTGTGCAACGCACACCCGTAATATAATTAGGTTGGGGATTTCTTACAGCAGATTGTCAACTCAGGCATTTTGGTGCCTCCGATCATGAACAGTGTCACTGTGATTTTCTTTATCTGTGCCGAACAATGATTTCCCATAGCGACCACGCATCTCTGCATTGAAAGTGTGAAAACACACTTCCGCCATGTTGTGAAAAATGGCAGCTGTACTGTTCATAAGGAAGTGTGGAAAAATGCCATTGGTGAAAATCTGGACTGAAAATATTACAAAGTCATGAACTAACGAGGGTGCATGGAAACTGCGCAGTGCTCACTTGTAACACAGTCATTTTATGGACTTTTGTCACCAAATTTTCAACATAGCCATTTTAAGACCTCTGCTCATGAACAGTGTAACTGTGATTTTCTTAATCTGTCCTAAACATTGCTTTCGCACACCAACAGCACCATTGTGCGCTACATAATGCGAAAACACATTTTCAAGACATATGAAAAATTGCAGCTGTACTGTTCATAAGGAAGTTTAATAAAATGGACATGTTGAAAATCTGGAGTGAAAATATTAAATTTGCAAACTTACGAGCATGCATAGGAACTGTGCAATGCACGCTCGTAAAAGTCATTTTTAGGAATTTTTTCACCACATTTTCAACATAGCCATTTTAAGACCTCTGCTCATGAACAGTGTCACTGTGATTTTCTTAATTTGTCCTGTACATTGATTTCGCACACCGACAGCGCCATTGTGCGCTACATGGGAGGAAACACGTTTTGGGTGAGATGTGAAAAATGACAGCTGTACTGCTCATAAGAAGGTGTGGTACAATGGCAATGTTGAAAATCTGGAGTGAAAATATTGAAAATTTGTGAACTAACGAGCGTGCGTAGGAACTGTACAACGCATGCTCGTAAAACAGTCATTTTTAGGAATTTTTTCACCAAATTTTCAACATAGCCATTTTAACACCTCACCTCATGAACAGTGTCACTGTGATTTTCTTAATTTGTCCCAAGACATTGATCTCAAGATACCAACTGCGCCATTGTGCGCTATATGGACGGAAACACGCTTTGGGTGAGATGTGAAAATGGCAGCTGTACTACCTCATAAGAAGGTGTGGTAAAATGGCAATGTTGAAAATCTGGAGTGAAAATATTGAAAATTCACGACCTTACAAGCGTGCGTAGGAACTGCGCAATGCACGCTCGTAAAACAGTCATTTTTAGGAATTTTTTCACCAAATTTTCAACATAGTCATTTTAAGATGTCTGCTCATGAACAGTGTCACTGTGATTTTCTTAATTTGTTCTGTACATTGATTTCAAGACACCGACTGCCATTGTGCTACATGGGCGACACACACATTTTGGGTAAGATGGAAAATGACAGCTATACTACCATAAGAAGGTGTGGTAAAATGGCAATGTTGAAAATCTGGAGTGAAAATATTGAAAATTCGCAAACTTACGAGCCTGCATAGGAACTGCGCAACGCACGCTCGTAAAACAGTCATTTTTTGGAATTTTGGCACCAAACTTTCAACATGGGGTTTTTGAGACCCTTCTCATGATTGATGTCACTGTCATGGTGTTATTTGGGCCCAAAGGGTGATTTCAGATCACTGCACAGTCACGCGCCAAATCACCCTTCGGCCCAAATAACGCCATGACAGTGACATCATTCATGAGAAGGGGTCCCAAAACCCCATGTTGAAAATTTGGTGCAAAATTCAAAAGTGCCTGAGATATGCAACAAAGTTGACCCCCCATCTAGCCCATTATACAGCTTACTGGCATTTCCTCAGTTCGCGTCGCTTTGAAGAGTGCAGACGTGTTCCCGGTCCACCAAGATCGCCGCACCGAGGTCCGGAGGTAGCATGGGATGAGGGGTGGGAGTGGGTCGCAGTGGGTGGGTGCGGGTTGTGGGAAGGGGTGGAGACTCTCCGTGGGACCGTTTTTCTATACAGGTAAAAAACAAAATGGACGACGGTGGACGTTTCGCTGGGTGGGCTCCCAGCATGGCACAAGGATGTTGGGGCCGCTCAGCCGACGGGGATTGGGGCACCCCGTCGGCCTTATGGATACATTGCCACGCTGGGGTGGGCTTCCCACGTGGCACTCACTACTGGGGGAGTGGCAGGACAGTGCAGCCGACGGGATTGGCACCCCCGGCCGGTATAAGATTGTTTGCCACGTGGGGTGGGCACCCAGCGTGGCATTTTACTAAGCCTTTGGGGGAGGCGGTGGGAGCGCAGCACACCGGCGGGAATTGGGCACCCGTCGGCTATACAGTGCGTGGGGGGCGCGCGCCTGCGCATGAGCGCGATGTGTGTGGGGGAAGCTGCACATGAGCAGGTGATATCTGATCGCTGCTCACTGAAGTGTAGCTCCCCCTTTCAACCGGATGACACTGCATTTTGGAACGTGTCATAGACAGCTCCAAAATGCATTGGCTTACAGGGGCCGTGCCTGCTAGCACACTGACTGAATTGGAGGAGGAGGTGACACACCTCCAAAATCTCCAATGATGGCACTATGTTTCTTGCACATACGTGCAAGTAAACATAAAAATGGGAAGGATCATCCTCTGGACAAACTCACGCCTACCCGCAGGAGGGATGCAACTGCGGTTCCTGAACAATGCACCGAGCTTGGGGCGCAATTTTTTCTGGATGGTGTCAATGTGTCCAGATAAGTTGAGGTGTTGGTCTAACCAAACCCCAAGGTATCTGAAGGATGAGGTGTCCTCAAGTAAAGTCCTGTCAAGAGTGTGGAATGTGGGTAGGGAGGGAAGCCTAGAGAGTCTCTGCCTTGTGTCAAAGGTCATGGAGACTGTCTTCTTGGTGTTGAGGAATAATTGATGGTTTGCAAACCAGAGCTGGACCTTGTTGAAGTCGTGCTGCAAGCTGGATGTATCCTCAGCTGGGCATGAGCCAGATGCATACAGGACAGTATCATCAGCGTACATGTGTATGGCGGAGGAGGGAGAGCAGACAGATGGAAAGTCATTAAGGAAAAGGAGAATAGAAGGGTTATTATCATCTATGACATCTTTGAGTAACAAATCCCTATAGAAGTTATCAACCAAGACCCCTCGACCTTATTTAAGCCCATAAAGCAGAGGTAGTATACTGACATCTACAGTAACCCAGTGCACTAAAAAAACTGCCTATAACTAGGCACATGGTTTCCCGTACATATATCATGTCCCAAGTCAACAGAATGCACTCAATATCCAGCAACATCCCAGAAGCTCTGACCCCACATGACCAGGGAAATTTTACAGGAGTATGGAAATTTGTGCAGATTTCCAGTTGTTTGCAGTGTTCTTGTTTTCAGAAATGATATTCATGCCTTCAAATGATCCCTGTTTAATGGTATCTGAATAAACATTGATGTAAAAACTAAATCAATGTGGAGACATAGCTAATACTCTGAATTCCTGGTTCCATAATGAGAAAATTATAAAATCACAGGATTTCAATAACAACAATACCAGAACACAAGATTTCATATCAGCTTTTATTCAAGTACAGGTAAGTATGGATAATTTGGATCATTGAATAGAGAAGAATGTTATAAACTGCAGCAAATTCACTCAAATTTCCTATCCCCTTTAGTAAACTCATTGTAAGTATGGAAACAGTTAGAGAAAGTTACACATACATTTACATGGGGAACCAGCTGCCTGAGGGTAAAGCTGGCCCTGTTGAGACAACATAAGGATAGGGGGTTTGGGGTCACCTAATTTTAAATATAACTGTTGGGCTGTGCAAGACACATCAGTATTGAAGCAGATAATCAAAGAGAGACGGGCTGGATGGAACTTAAGGCTACTGGCCTCCCCACAAAGTGACAGTCCTCCCTACCCCTTTCTTACTTAACAAAAGCAACTTTTAGACACCTAGAGAATCCATAGATGAAGCATACACTAACAAGCATTTGTCAATGCTGAATGTTTGCTTGCTGGCATTGGCAGTGGTAGTGTAGAAGTTACAGAGCTGCGTAATAGGAATGGCAGTGAAGTATTGAACTGAAGCCAACCCCACCACCACCCTGCAGAGACTGACAGGCATTGGGGTGTGCCTTTGGGTCGTCAGGCATAACGGCCATGCCATTTCACCACACCCCACCCTGCAGACACTGACAAGGTCATGGTGTTCTGTGGGTCTTTGGCCCATGCACTCCCATTCCATTAGGAAATACAGTTAGATGGTGCAATATAGGAGAATGGGGTGAACTTTGGGGCGGAAGAGTCCAAGGCATACCTTGGATGCCTCTCACTGGCTGCAGGGTGTGGAATGGTATGAGCATTACAGGCAAGAATCCCAAGTCACACCCTGATGCCTGTCATTCTCTACAGGGTTGGGCGTTATGGTTGGAAACCCTAATACCTCAGGCATTTGTTGGTATTTTCACTCCAAATTTTCAACATGGTTTTTGTGACCCCACCTCATGAACAGTGGCAATATCAGTTTGTTAGCGAAAGTTGCTTATGCACAGTGACTACGGCATTTAACACCACAGGTGCAAAACATTCGAACAGGATGTAAAAATGACAGCTGTACTGTTCATGGGGAGGTGTAAAAAATGGCAATGTTGCAAATCTGCAGTAAAAATATAAAAGAAAAACTGGTGACGTCACGAGCGTACATAGAAACTGTGCAACGCATACCCATAATATAATTAGGTTGGAGATTTTTTACAGCAGATTGTCAACTCAGGCATTTTGGTGCCTCCAATCATGAACAGTGTCACTGTGATTTTCTTTATCTGTCCCGAATAATTATTTCCCACAGTGACCACGCATCTCTGCGCTGAAAGTGTGAAAACACACTTTGGCCATGTTGTGAAAAATGACAGCTGTACTGTTCATAAGGAAGTGTGGAAAAATGCCACTGGTGAAAATCTGGACTGTAAATATTACGAAGTCATGAACTTACGAGGGTGCGTGGAAACTGTGCAATGCTCACTCGTACCACAGTCATTTTATGGACTTTTGTCACCAAATTTTCAACATAGCCATTTTAAGACCTCTGCTCACGAACAGTGTAACTGTGATTTTCTTAATCTGTCCCAAACACTGCTTTCGCACACCAACAGCACCATTGTGCGCTACATAGACGGAAACACATTTTGGGCAAGTTGTGAAAAATGACAGCTGTACTGCTCCTAAGGAGGTGTGGTAAAATGGCAATGTTGAAAATCTGGAGTGAAATATTGACGAAATTCGCGAACTGCAGTGCATAGGAACTGCGCAACGCACAATCGTAAAACAGTAATTTTTAGAATTTTCACTAAATTTTCAAAATAGGCTTCTTGAGAGCCCACCTTATGAACACAATGGCAGTGTCATTTGGTTAATCGGTCCCAAAAGGTGATTTCGCGCAGTGACTGCGAAATCACCCTTCAGGCCCGAATAACGCCATGACAGTGACAGCATTCATGAGAAGGCATCCCAAAACCCCCATGTTGAAAATTTGGAGCAAAAATTTCTAAAAATGCCTGAGATATGCAACAAAGTTGAAAAACCCTATCTATCCCATTATACAGCTTACCGGCATTTCCTCAGTTTGTGGTCGGCTTTGAAGAGTGCAGACGTGTTCCTGGTCCACCAATGATCGTCGCACTGAGCTCCAGAAGGTAAGTAAATTGGGGGTGTGGGGAGGCAGGGGTGCGGAGTGGGTGGAGCGGTTGTGGGGCAGGGAGATTGCGCGGGACCGTTTTTACAGGTTTTTTATTAATTTAATGACGAGGACATTTGCCACGCTGGGGTGGGCTCCCAGCGTGGCAGAAGGATGGCTGGGGGGGCGTGGATCCAACGGGAGATTGGGCACCCCCGTCAGCCATAGTATTTATTGCCAGCATGGCACCCTGCACTCTGGGCGGGGGGGGGTGAGGACAGTGGAGCTGATGGGGGATTGGGCACCCCCGTCAGCTATACCATGAGTTGCCATGCTGGGGTGGGCACCCAGCGTGGCATGTGGAAGGCTTTGGGGGAGAGCGCAGCACAGCCGGCGGGGGATTGGCCACCCCCATCGGCTATACAGTGTAGGCGTGGGGGGCAGCACGCGGTATGCTTGGCGTGTGGTAGCATGTGTGTGTGTGTGGGGAGCTGTGCATGAGCAGACAATATCTGATTGCTGCTCACTGAAGCATAGCTCACCCTTTCAACTGTACGCCACTGCATTTTGGAGCTGTCATAGACAGCTCCAGCATGCATTGGAGGACTGGGGCCGCGACTGCCAACACACTGACTGAATTGGAAGAGGGGGTGACACATCTCCGAAAACTCGGATGATGGCACTATGTTTCTTGTGTAACCCCTAGATGGCGCTATCCCAGGGGCTACTACCCCTGCCTGATTTGCCACTAACAGGTTGAGGGGCCTGGATCCAATGGCGGGTGCCTCCACCCAGAGGTCAGGGTTTGCAATAGTTAAACTTACTTGGTCACAGCCCTCTGGGACACTGCAACCCCTTTCTTCCCACTAGTGGCCCACACAATATATCAGAATTACCTTCACAGTATACACTTACCCCCAGGACTAGTTCCGCACTGGGACCTCCTGTGAAATAAGATACAGTGCAACAATCACAGTACAGTACTTTAACATAGACAAATACCTCAGGCAGTATAACTTTGCTGAAACAAGCAGCTCTGATTTATTTAGGGGATAAAACAAGGACAGGGAAATCAGGTTAATTAGCTTATCACTTTACTATCTACCTATGGCTCTGTGCAAGGCTATCCCTACCAGTTACTGTCCCTGGGCACCCAAGCCCAGTGGCTAGTCCAAACCGTGGCAGCTGGTAGGGGCCCTTTCACACAGTGAAAAGAAAAATTAGTTTAAACAGTCAGCAGTACAGTGATTCCATTTGGATTTAATGTGGCAATTCAACAGGGAGCGACCCTGAATTAGTACTCACGACCTCCAAACAAGATAGGGTCCTTCAACGTCAGCAGGGCTACTCTTGAGCTCCACGAGACTCTTCACACATTTATATGGTAAAAAGAAAGTACTATACCAGGCAGGCTGCTTCTCTATCCCGATCGCAATTACTGCACAATACCTGGGAGAACACACAGCAGATTCAGTTCCTGACATATCGAGTGCAATTCAACAATTTCTCCAGTCTTCTACAGGGTGAGCCTGGTTTCTACTCTTCAGAGATCCTTTGATTCTTTTCACAGGACGGATTCAGTCCTAACAAGCAGTTACACAAGCTGCAGACCGGAACTCTGGGCCTTACACACATTTTTTGACTGAAACTGTGCACTGGCGGAGCACAGGGTTTCTCCCTTCACTCAGAGCTAAACTGAAACTCCAACAGACAAACCGGCACTTCCTTTGAGTTCCTCCCAGTTCTTGACTGGATTGGCTGTCACTCACAATAGACTGCTGCTGTTGGTCCAAAAGGTGCCAAGTCTAAACTACATCTCCCAGAGTCACTGCCCATACAATCCTCTTGTGGCTGGCTCAGATTATGAGTCAAGTTCTGATTCGTCAAGGCACCATTTTAGATCTAGCTTACCCACACTGATTGGTCCAGTTTAGCAGTTCAAAACCAGAATGGGGAACTAGGCAGACACAGTTCTGACTGCAAAGAAAGCAGGTTAGACAAACTGTAATTTCATTATTACTGTAAATGATTTCTGGCAAACAGTTACATCTTTCAGATAGGTTCCTTTGCACTCTAGTGACTGCAAAATGGAGTGAATTGGCAGCAGCTCGAGTGGTACTCAAACAGAGAAGCACACAGTCCCCCATACAAACTAATTATGTCTGCAAGCAGACAGCTGTTAAAGAGACAGTACCAGAGGCTCTAAAACACTCACTGATAAATGGCTTAACGTCAAACACCATTCAGGCTTGGAGCATTCAAGCAAGCTCCTGGAAGTCTTTTGGAACCCCCATTTGCAGGGGTTACACTTACTATCGTGAAGCAAACATAACAAGCATTTGTCAATGCCGAATGTTTGCTTGCTGGCATTACAGTGTAATGTAAAGTTACAGAGCTGCATAATAGGAATGGCAGTGAAGTACTGAACTGAAGCCAACCCCACCACCACCCTGCAGAGAGTGACAGGCATTGGGGTGTGCATTTGGGTCATCAGGCATATCGGCCTTGCCATTTCACCACACCCACCCTGCAGACACTGACAAGTGTCACGGTGTTCCTTAGGGTTTGTTCTTGCGCGCATCCCATTTCATTAGAAATGCGGTGAGATGGGTGCAATATAGGATAATGGGGTGAACTTTGGGGCTGAAGAGTTCAAGGCATACCTCGATACCTCTCACTGGCTGCAGGGTGTGGAATGGTATGAGCATTACAGGCAAGAATCCCAAGTCACACCCCTGATGCCTGTCATTCTCTACAGGGTTGGGCGTTATGGTTGGAAACCCTAATACCTCAGGCATTCGTTGGTATTTTCACTCCAAATTTTCAACATTTTTTTTGTGACCCCACCTCATGAACAGGGGGAATATCAGTTTGTTAGCCGAAAGCTGCTTATGCACAGCGAGTACGGCATTTAGCATCACAGGTGCAAAAACATTCCGAACAGGATGTAAAAAATGACAGCTGTACTGTTCATGGGGAGGTGTAAAAAATGGCAATGTTGCAAATCTGCAGTACAAATATTTAAAAAAATGGTGACGTCATGAGCGTACATAGAAACTGTGCAACGCACACCCGTAATATAATTAGGTTGGGGATATTTTACAGCAGATTGTCAACTCAGGCATTTTGGTGCCTCCGACCATGAACAGTGTCACTGTGATTTTCTTTATCTGTGCCGAACAATGATTCCCCACAGCGACCATGCATCTCAGCGCTGAAAGTGTGAAAACGCACTTCAGCCATGTTGTGAAAAATGACAGCTGTACTGTTCATAAGGAAGTGTGGAAAAATGCCACTGGTGAAAATCTGGACTGAAAATATTACAAAGTCATGAACTTACGAGGGTGTGTGGAAACTGCGCATTGCTCACTCGTAACACAGTCATTTTATGGACTTTTGTCACAAAATTTTCAACATAGCCATTTTAAGACCTCTGCTCATGAACAGTGTAACTGTGATTTTCTTAATCTGTCCTAAACATTGCTTCCACCAACAGCACCATTGTGCGCTACATGTGTGAAAACACATTTTGGCGACATATGAAAAATGGCAGCTGTACCCTCATAAGGAAGTGTAATAAAATGGCAATGTTGAAAATCTGGAGTCAAAATATTAAATTTGCAAACTTACGAGCATGCATAGGAACTGCATAACGCACCAGTAAAACAGTCTTTTTAGAATTTTTCACCAAATTTTCAACATACCCATTTTAAGACCTCTGCTCATGAACAGTGTCACTGTGATTTTCTTAATGTGTCCCATACATTGATTTTTCTTAATGTGTCCCATACATTGATTTTGCACATACTGCGCCATTGTGCACTACATGGGTGGGAACACATTTTGGGCAAGATGTGAAAAATGACTGCTATACTGCTCATAAGGAGGTGTGGTAAAATGGCAATGTTGAAAATCTGGAGTGAAAATATTGAAAATTCGCGAACTTACGAGTGTGCGTAGGAACTGCGCAATGCACCCTCGTAAAACAGTCATTTTTAAGAATTTTTTCACCAAATTTTTAACATAGTCATTTTAAGACCTTTGCTCATGAACAGTGTCACTGTGACTTTCTTACTTTGTCCCGTACATTGATTTCTCAAACCGACTGTGCAATTGTGCGCTACATGGGCGGAAACACGATTTGGGTGAGATGTGAAAAATGACAGCTATACTACTCATAAGAAGGTGTGGCAAAATGGCAATGTTGGAAATCTGGAGTGAAAATATTGAAAATTCGCGAGCTTATGAGTGTGCGTAGGAACTGCGCAATGCACCCTCGTAAAACAGTCATTTTTAGGAATTTTTTCACCAAATTTTCAACATAGCCATTTTAAGACCTCTGCTCATGAACAGTGTTACTGTGATTTTCTTAATTTGTCCTGTACATTGATTTCGCACACCGACTGCGCCATTCTGCGCTACATGGGTGGAAACACATTTTGGGTGAGATGTGAAAAATGACAGCTATACTGCTCATAAGAAGGTGTTGTAAAATGGCAATGTTGAAAATCTGGAGTGAAAATATTGAAATTTCGCGAACTTATGAGCCTGCGTGAGAACTGCTAGCACCCTAAATAAAACAGTCATTTTTGGAATTTTGGCACCAAATTTTCAACATGGTGTTTTTGGGACACCTTCTCATGAATGATGTCACTGTCATGGTGGTATTTGGGCCTGAAGGGTGATTTTGTAGTCACTGCGTGAAATCACCCTTCGGGCAGGAATACCGCCATGACAGTGACATAATTCATGAGAAGGGGTCCCAAAACCCCCATGTTGAAAATTTAGTGCAAAAATTCCCAAAAATGCCCGAGATATACAATAAAGTTGAAACCCCCCTATGTAACCCATTATACAGCTTACCGGCATTTCCTCAGTTCGCGGTCGGCTTTGAAGAGTGCAGACGTGTTCCCGGTCCACCGGAGATCGTCGCACCGGAGTCCGGAGGTAAGTATGGGGTGAGGGGTGTGGAGGCTGGGTGCGCAGTGGGTGGGTGCGGGTTGTGGGAGGGGCTTGGAGCGCGCAGCGGGACTGTTTTATTTTACAGGTTTTAAAATAAAAAAGACGTGGGACATTGCCACGCTGGGGTGGGCTCCCAGCGTGGCACAAAGACTGGGCGGGGGCATTCAGCCGACGGATTGGGCACCCCTGCCGGCAAAAAAGACGTGAGGCGTTTGCCACGCTTGGGGTGGGCCCCAGCATGGCACAAAGGCTTTGGCGGGGGTTCAGCCGACGGGGATTGGGCACCCCATCGGCAAAAGAAAACAAAAACGCGGCAGCTTGCCACACTAGGGTAGGCTCCCAAGCGTGGCACAAAGACTTGGGGTGGGGCGTTCAGCCGGCGGGATTGGGCACCCGTCCAGCTATTCAGTACGAGGCACGCGTCTGTCTGTGCGTGGGGGGCTGCCGTGAGCAGCCGATATCATCGGTGCTCACTCGCGTAGCTCCCTTCAAATGCATTGGCTTACAGGGCCTCTGCCAGCTAGCTGCCTGAATTGGAGAGAGGTGACACACTCCGAAATCTCCGATCAAGGCACTATGTTTCTTGCACATGCGTGCAAGCAAACATAAAAATGAGGGAGATACTATGGCAAGACTTGTGCGAGATGAACACAGTTAGCCTCCTGATAGATCTTATTAATACACCAGAGGGCACTCTTCCACCTTCTGACCCAGGAATGAGGGGATGGGAACTGAAAGGCATAACATCCCTACAGCATATGATAAACCCTGATGTGGCCTCACTTAAGGCCTTTCAGGAACTTTAGAAAGAATTTGGTCTGGGTAGGGGGGAATTTTTTAGGTATTTACAAATGAAACACTTTTTGACGCAGCCCAAATTAAGGCACATATATTGAGACTGCTGACCCCTCTGGAAAAATTTATAGACTCCACTAAGAAGCTAGGAATGCTTTCAAACTGGTTACGGGTCTTAAGGCCTTGTTACAGAATTCAGAACTTTGGCTGTCACGGGATGCCAGGGATGCTTGTCAGAGGGAGGCTGGTGAGTCTATTATTGACAAAACCTGGAAAAAAGCAATCAGGGTGGGCTCAGAGATAACTTCCTCACCATGACACAGGGAATTTAAGTGGAAAGTCATATGTAACCCCCTTGTTCCCAGGGGTTACTAGAATCCCAGTTAGAACCAGTGGCAAGCAGGGATAGGCAGCTTGTGAAATGCCAGGTAAATGGATTTCACAGTGTCACACACTGTTTTCAGTCTCAGCTGAGCTGGAGTGATGATGTCACTTTGGAACTCCCGCAGCTGCATATGCCACACTTGTCTAGCTGCAAGGGTGATAGCTTTAGAATGTTCATTCAGTCTACAGAGTGAAGTTCCTGGAGGAGGCTGCAGCCTGCAGCAGCTCCTCAGTTTTAGCTCTGACAGAGAGCTACCACTGCGTTTTGGGTAGTTTGTTCTCACCACAGAAGAAGAACATAGAAGACAGAGATTGAAGTAGTGGAAACCATTCTGAGTGGGTTTTCCTTTGGTCCATCACAGGATGGATGGGTGCGATCTTCAGGTTTCAGGGGCAATCCCCTCACCCAGTCTGTCTAGTGAAGCTGCCTGTGACAACTTCAGAAACTCTGAGTACTTTCGTGTTCAGCCCAGGAGGGGCATCTGCATTCCTTGGTGAATTTTCTCTGACGAAGGGACTCTGTCACCTAGATTGTTTCTGTTTTAAAAGTGTCTGCCTACTGTGGAGTCTAGAGAGAGAGAGAGAGAGACTGTCCAAGTACAGAACTTTCAGTCGTGTCTGTTTTTAAAAGTGTCTGCCTACATTGGAGTCTAGAGAGAGAGAGAGAGAGAGAGACTGTCCAAGTACAGAACTTTTAGTCATGTAGTATGTTAAGTGTGAAAAACATTTCAAGATAGCATTTACAAGTTTTCTGTGAGGGTGTTATTAATCAGATGAATGGCAGAGTATAAACTTGGAAGCAAAAGGTGGGAGACCCACCCATCTCAAGTAACCAGTTTACCTCTCCGGATTCAGTTTGGGCACCAGTTCAATTTTCATTCAGTGCATTTGGCCAGTGCCTGATGGAAATAGTTACCCAGATGTGGGTTGGATTCTTTGTGAGCCTATATGTGCTCTTTGGTGGTCGTGTGTGCCACCAGTATTCCACATGAAATATAGCAAAAAAATGTTGTAGGTGCCGTATTGGTCCTTTTAAGAACAGATCCAGAAACAAATGATTTGATACCTTTTATTGGACCAACATGGATGTTACAGAAAAGAACAAAGTGCTCTAGCTTTTGAACCAACCAGGTCCTTCTTCAGAAGCTTTGTGGCAGTTTTTTCAAATATCCTATACTATTAACACCAGATTATATGGAAAAAGCAGAAAAAATTCTCATTGGTTTAACATATACATTTAAAACGTAATAGAAGATTACGTCAGAGAAGCTAATTAACACCAGTATGCCTTTAACTGAGGAGCCTCAGAAGGGCAAAGGTTATCAAGAATTCTCTACAGCCAGAGAGTTCTTGTCACATAAATTTTAAAATGTCTCAGTATGCCAAGAAAGCATTCTAGTGATAAAAAAAACCTTGGTGAGGCATTCTCTCTAATACATGTAAGATGAGCTTACAACTTACATTCCAATTGTCCTGGTATATTAAAGAACAGATAATGAGAGACAAAATTCTGAAATTAGGTATAACTGCAAGTTGAAAACAAGCCTCAAATTAACCTACACATATAAACATGATGCATGAAAGTATCACTTGTAAGTGCCAAATAAAAAAATACTTGTCAAGGACCCCCAAGAAAATGAGACCATGAGCCTGATAAGTGCAGATTTCAACACAGAGTCTGTGTATAACAAAAATGCACAGAATCAGTCTAAGCAATCTAAATGAAAACCCAAAGGAATTACACCTTTTATGAACCCCCAAGTAAATGAGATATGCATCTTAATATGAGCAGTTAAAATGTGACAGTGTGTAATCCAACCACTGACAACTAATAGAAGGAAATAAATGCACGCTTTATGTGAAAACTAAGTGTCCTAGCCACATAACAATTGCCCCATGCCACGCTCCACCCACACATATGTGTGTACATACGACACATCACACCCCACACGCACACACACACACACACCTGCACACCCCTCACAACCACAACACACAACAAATATAACAAACACATTCCACACACACCACACCACACCATGCACAACAAACAAGACACACACACACACACACACACACCATACCCACAACACACAAAAACACAACACACACCAAACACACACATACATACATACATCAGTATACACACACACACACACACACACACTCAAACACACTCACCACAGTGTCAAGGTGAGAAGTCAACAATGTAGATAACCGTAAACTTACAAAATCAAAGGCCCGCTGAAGAACTAAAGTATTTATGTCCATCTTTTAAAGTAAAGGTCTGTGTAAGTTTAAGTGGAATAATGTATCATGTAACCAACATCAATGTTCAATCCATCTGCCACCATATTGAGAAGTAAAATAAGTCTAATTTCAGAAGCCCGTCTCTGTTGTGTATAGCTGAAATGTCCTTTTATGACCATCATAGACATATTTGAGATTGAGTGGTCATCCTGGGAGAACTGCTGGGCTACTGGTTTCTCAATCATTTTGTGATTAATAGAATGTCTGTGTGAATTCATTCTAGTGCGGAGTTGTTGGCTTATCTCCCCCACACAACCTGTGCGAGGACATTTCTTGCATTGGATAAAATAGACCACATTACTTGATGTACATGTATAATTCCCCTGTATCCTGGATAGTCTGTTTTGTGATGTAACCACACAGTCTGAAGTGGAAATGAGGTTACATGCCTTACATGTACGTTGATGACAGGGTCTTGTACCATATGATGTCATGGTATTCTGTTCCGGTTCAAGTTATTGGATAGAGACAGACAGTGGACATAGGGCACTGACACACTTAAAGATTTTCACCAGGAACTTAGTAACCTCCACCCAACTATAAAGCTTTCCCTAGAATATTCTGCCACAAGTGTACATTTTCTGGATACCACTGTCACTATTAAGAATGCTACCCTACGTACCTGTCTTTACAGGAAACCAACAGACAGACAGAGATACTTACACAAGAAAAGTAATCATCCGAGCCACACAAAGAAATATGTTATATATAGTCAAGCACTTTGGTATCACCACCTCTGTTCAAATGAGGAAGACAGAGACACACATCTGATGATGTTGAAAAACACCTTTATTGAGCAGGGACACTCGTCCAGAGAAATTGACAGAGCAATGGAACGTGCAACACAGGTCCCGAGAGAACAACTACTGCAATATAAGGAACAGATGACTACCAACAGAATACCCTTAGTAGTCACATACCATCCTGACCTTGAACTCCTACGTAAGATTATTAAGGATTTCCATCCAATAATTAGTGAGGATGAAACCCTTAACTGTATTTTTCAAGAACTACCACTACTATCTTTTAAACAACCACCTAATTTAGCCAGCCTGATTATTAGGAGTCAACTTGAACCAGAACAGAATACCATGACATCATATGGTACACGACCCTGTCATCAACGCACATGTAAGACATGTAACCTCATTTCCACATCAGACTGTGTGGTTACATCACAAAACAGACTATTCAGGATACAGGGGAATTATACATGTACATCAAGTAATGTGGTCTGTTTTATCCAATGCAAGAAATGTCCTCGCACAGGTTACGTGGGGGAGACAAGCCAACAACTCCGCACTAGAATGAATTCACACAGGCATTCTATTAATCATAAGATGATTGAGAAACCAGTAGCCTAGCACTTCTCCCAGGATGGCCACTCAATCTCAAATATGTCTGTGTTGGTCTTAAAAGGACATTTCAACAGTACACAACAGAGACGGGCTTCTGAAATTAGACTTATTTTACTTCTCAATATGGTGGCGGATGGATTGAACATTGATGTTGGTTACATGACACATTATTCCACTTAAACTTACACAGACCTTTACTTTAAAAGATGGACATAAACACTTTAGTTCTTCAGCGGGCCTTTGATTTTGTAAGTTTATGGTTATCTACATTGTTGACTTCTCACCTTAACACTGTGGTGAGTGCATTTGAGTGCGTGTGTGTGTGTGTGTGTGTGTGTGTGTGTATACTGATGTATGTATGTGTGTGTTTTGTGTGTGTTTGGTGTGTGTTGTGTTTTTGTGTGTTGTGGGTATGGTGTGTATGTGTTTTGTTTGTTGTGCGTGGTGTGGTGTGTGTGGAATGTGTTTGTTATATTTGTTGTGTGTTGTGGTTGTGTGGGGTGTGCAGGTGTGTGCGCGCGCGTGTGTGTGTGTATGGGTGTGTGGTGTGGTGTATGTACACACATATGTGTGGGTGGAGCGTGGCATGGGGCAATTGTTATGTGGCTAGGACACTTAGTTTTCACATATAGTGTGTATTTATTTCCTTCTATTAGTTGTCAGTGGTTGGATTACACACTGTCACATTTTTAACTGCTCATATTAAGATGCATATCTCATTTACTTGGGGGTTCATAAAAGGTGTAATTCCTTTGGGTTTTCATTTAGATTGCTTAGATTGATTCTGTGCATTTTTGTTATACACAGACTCTGTGTTGAAATCTGCACTTATCAGGCTCATGGTCTCATTTTCTTGGGGGTCCTTGACAAGTATTTTTTTATTTGGCACTTACACTTATAAGTGATACTTTCATGCGTCATATTTATATGTGTAGGTTAATTTGAGGCTTGTTTTCAACTTGCAGTTATGCCTAATTTCAGGATTTTGTCTCTCATTATCTGTTCTACAATTGGAATGTAAGTTGTAAGATCATCTTACATGTATTAGAGAGAATGCCACTCCAAAGTTTTTTTTTATCACTAGAATGCTTTCTTGGCATACTGAGACATTTTAAAATTTTTGTGACAAGAACTCTCTGGCAGTAGAGAATTCTTGATAACCTTTGCCCTTCTGAGGCTCCTCAGTTAAAGGCATACTGGTGTTAATTAGCTTCTCTGACGTAATCATCTATTATGTTTTAAATGTATATGTTAAACCAATGAAATTATTTCTGCTTTTCTATATAATCTGGTGTTAATAGTATGGGATATTTGAAAAACTGCCACAAAGCTTCTGAAGAAGGACCTGGTTGGTTCGAAAGCTAGAGCACTTTGTTCTTTTCTGTAACATCCATGTTGGCCCAATAAAAGGTATCAAATCATTTGTTTCTGGATCTGTACATGAAATATGGGAAAGTCTCCTAGTACTGGCCGTGTGAGCCTGGTCAAGAGGAAATGTACCAGTTCTGGCCATGGGCGCCAATCTCCATTTCAGAACCAGAGAGTTCGCTGTGTAATTCAGAACCAGAAAGTTCGCTGCGTAATTCAGAACCAGACCATTTGCTGTTCAAGTCAGAACCTGAGGGTTCGCTGTGTGTGTTCTCTGTACCTCAGTAATCTGCATTACCAGCA
Source organism: Neoceratodus forsteri (assembly GCA_016271365.2). Classification (NCBI taxonomy): domain Eukaryota; kingdom Metazoa; phylum Chordata; order Ceratodontiformes; family Ceratodontidae; genus Neoceratodus; species Neoceratodus forsteri. The sequence continues at coordinate 691,150,648 of JADMNL010000022.1, read as the reverse complement.
GGAGTAGCCCTGTGGGGGTCCATCTTCGCTTTGTGATTATCCTCTGTGTATGTGAATAAAAGTCACACTCTAGAATCCCAACCTGGTTTGGACAGTACTGTTATTGCTTCCACTGTGTTTGGATTTACTTGGGTACCCCTGTACAGAAGTGCAAACCTAGCATAATTGTGAGCAAACGTTTTCTCCCAGGGACCTAGGTTGATCGCCATGGTAAATGGTTCCCCCCCCCCAGGTGTGAGCCAGGTAGTTGCCACACTTGGTTTGCCTGTCTGTGCATGGCAGGCTCAGAAGTAGATGTACTGTAAACTGTAGTGACAACCCCATCCCTCTCTTTGGCGCCATGCGGTGAGAGGAGCAGCCCTGCTAGTTAAACGTGGGGGGGGGGCAGTGGGAGGTGGTTACACATAATGCAGTTCTTTTTTAAACCCTACACACCAACCACAGTGCTCTCAATAAATCCGACAGGTGCTGGTGGGGCTGCAGTCAGGAGGCCAGGCCATGTCACATCTTCTGGGCTTACCCTAGCTTGGAGACATTTTGGAGGAAGGTAAACGCTGAAAGCTTGTGCCGCTCATCTGCATGATGGACATTGCGGGTAGTGATCAGTTCTTTGCTTTAATTTCTCATGGCAGAAACCCTGCCCTCCCTTTAGTAGAGGAATATGCCTTGCCCGCCCCCCACCCTTAACTTGGCTGGTAAATTTAAATGTCCCGTACTTAGTACGGAATTCAACAGAAACTTTCCTTTCCACTACCTCAGCCCTCATTGTTTACATTTAGAAAATGCTTGTGTGGTCCACGTGACTGTTTGTTGAGTACATAGAAACTGCGGGGCTGAGGAGAGACCTTGGAAACACCACCTATGTGTGGGCCAGTTCAAGGTATCCATAGTGACTCACCTGGGATCTAAAAACTGTTTCAGTGGAGACACCCAAATTAAAAAAAAACATGTAGAGGCATTTTCTTTGTTGCACTTTGTTCCAACAGGTCTGCGTTCTTTCTCTTGGTCCATAATATTCGTGCAGAAGATTGTTTTTTATTTTAAGCAGAACAGTTTCTGTTTCCTGAGAAGAATGTATAGCAGAAGTAACTTTCTGCTGGGACTGAGCCAGGAGTATTTTTGGTCCGACCCTGAAGAAAGTGAAATGAATCAGCATTTTCAGGGCAAAAGAGAACAGAGGTACCTACCTGCTGTGCCCCTTTTCTGCTGCTGGTACAGTCACACCTTGACTGGGACATATAACAAGTACAATCTAGATCAGGTCGTGTGAAGAATCCAGCCCTGTGGATCATATGACAGGTGAAGCCCAGCAGCACATGACCTTACATTGACTTCTGCACTCTGACTCCACAGAGCTTATTCAATCCATAGAGCATTTGTTAATTATTTGTTTTTTTATACAGAGGTATTTATGCCACCATTGTGCTGCTGTTCCCCTTCAGCCCCCGACCAGCCCATCACCCACCATCCTTGAGTCTTACCTTGGTCCGGTGATCTCCCATGGATTTCCCCCATGGCAGGGCCAGGAGAGGGAGGGACATCCTTCCCACCCCCAGTAACCAAATCCAGATATGAGCTCAGGATCCGGTCAATAGTGTGGGGCCTGGGGCAGGCTGGTGTCATCCTGCCAGTGAGCATTTTCTTCTTTTCCATTCCTTGCTTTGCCCACCTTCCTGACATCTGGCCATGCCCTGATATGGCCTCACATGGTGCTAGTGTACCCCTGCAGGACAGACTAGCTCCCTGGCCACCACAGGGATCCCTGGAGTGGCAGAACCAGACACCCTCCCTTCCTGACTGGGAGGACTGATGCATAGCAACACCCTCCCTAGCCATCAGGACCAATCTACTTCCCACAGTCACTTCCGAATCTGGATCTCCAGCATAGGAGTGTGCAGCAGTACCCATCCGGCCATTGGGTGGCAGATAGTTGATTTATTTGTTGACCTTAGTTTTCTACACCTCTTGTTTTTGATATACATTTTAATTTTTTTTCTTTTTAGTCATTTGGTGTTTATTTTTCTAAATGTCATGCCACTCCTCAGTTAATTAGCTTTACATCCAAATAGCGCTCATGCTGTAGTACACCCTCTCTTTATGGGGCCTGTCCATTAAGGTCTGCAGGAGTAAATCGCCCAGCGTAAAAGCAGTGCCACTGCGCTCCTGCCTTCACCCTCCTAGCCACTGCATCCTAATGCAGTATGCTGTCAGCAACCATGCCCCAATGGACACGCATCCTCGGCTGATCACGCAGCTCTGCACCAGGGCGGGGGCTGTGCCAGCACTCCGCGCGATTCACTACACCACAGAGTGCTGTGAGTGGTGTGCTGGTGGCTATGCAAATGAGGGGCAGCCATAAATTCAGGTGGCCAGTTACACTCCTTGAGGATGCATCCGCCGGCAGCAGCGGTGACAGCGGGGGGCATCATACCCCCCACCAGCAGGGATGCCCCTGCTGTCAAGGCACACTGGGAAGGCTGGGGGCACTCAGCCGAGGTACCCCTCCATTGTTGCGGCAGGCACCCTGCATGTCAGTGGGCAACATGGCACCCCATGGGTGCAAGGGATCCACTGCAGGATCTGAAACAGGCAGCCAATTGACTGTCACCCAGCTCTGCACCCACCTGCCCCCAGCGGACCTGCGTGTCAGGGTGTGGGGCCACATAAGGGAGCCAGTCGGGGGCCAATGCATGTGAATGCGGTCCCCATGCAAATCTCCCAGTGGTGCGGAGCTGCGCGTGCGGAATACATGCCTTTGGCATGTATTTCCTGCCCATTCCTGAATAGCACTCCATGTCATTATGCTCAAGCGTTGTAAGAACTCATTTGGGGCTATGTCTACCTGAGTTCTCAAGATTTCTGCTTCATTGCTGAGACTCTGCAGCAGCAAGACACGTTAGCGAGTACTTCTTAGATGCTGGGACATTTTTTTCTTGATTTTTTTCTGTTTTTTTTAAATGATCTGAATATTGTTTGTAATCTATATTGGTATTAGTATTGTCTTATGTGCACAGTGGTACAAACTAGAAAAAAAAAGGGTAAAAGAGGGAATTTTTTTCACCCTGACAAGAACTTTAATCAGGGAAAAATAAAAAATCTTCTCAGAAAAAAATATTTGCAGTAAGAAGTTGCATTTAGAGCAAAGTAAAAACAGCCTAAAATTACAAATCACTTGATAACAGAGGAGAAGAAAAGTTAAATGGGCTCTTTAACTAAGGAGAGTAATTTGTTTCCGGTTGGTACAGCTACTGAACGTTGTAGACCCTCCCTCCCTCGCTACTGGAATGGTTTACCTGATTCATGATTCTTTTAAAGTTGTTAAAAAGAATTTCTGACAACATTTGCACAATCCATGTATTTGTGAGTGCTATTAACTGTGTTTTTGTAATATGTTGTATTGCCATTTTTAGTTCATATTTGTATATTTGCATTACGTTGTTATGCCCGGGTCGAGCCTGAAACAGGACCCTCGGTCCAGTGCTCTTACTGGTTAACGAAATGACATTAAATGAAATGACATGAAATTAACGAATCTCCTTCTGTCAACTCAGTTCATTTCCTTTCATTTTATTTAAATGAGGGCCTTTAGACAAATGTTGCCCATTTTCAAAGACACCAGTGATGTCCGGAAACAAGAGACAAACATGAAATGCAAAATTCACTTCCATCACAAAAATGCTTGGCTTCCCACAGAGGGGGTCTAGGGATCTTTGTGCAGATATGATGCTTGTGGTCATCCTGACTCTTTTTTTTTTCTTTATCACTTCCCTATTTTCTCCTTTGTCGATCACCCCCATCTGACTAGCTCCCCCAGCTCTGTCCCAGAGTACGGGGCTTACCATCACTCCCGGTCCGGGCGGTGACTCTGGAGAGTCAGTCGCCATCCTGCCACTGTACCTTTTTCCACTTTTCCCTGTTAGTTCCTGAGGGCTCTAGGAGAAGGACGATGCATGTGGAGGGCTGCATGCTTTTACAGCCCTGGTAACAGCCTCCTGCCCACCCCATTGGCCTATTGCCGGCACCCTTCCTTGCGCAGCCCTTGGCCTCCAGCAGGGGTAGCCGTGGAGCGAGGATGCCACCCACCTCCCTGGAGGAGGCTGCCTTCGGGTGCTCCATCCAGCTCCGCCCACCCACACCCCCTCGTGCCAACCTCTGTCGACCCAGGCTCGCTCCCGAACTCGGGTCGCCGGCGTGACACGAGGTGAGATGTCCAGCGCTTCAGCCCTCTGTGCCACTGGGCCAGCTTGTCCTCCTGACTCTTTGATAAAATCCCCCAAACTTTTTCAGGAAGAAAATAGGCAGGGCAATGTCTTAATGAAACTATTATGGTTACCCAGCTCCATGTCTCTGATCAGTGGATGAGCTAAGTAATAGCTGCCCGCAGTTGCTGGCTTCTAATGTTTCAACAGCTAGTTACCACAGTTAGGTTCCCATTTAGAAACTAATATCCCTGGGCCAATTAACTGAAATCATAGTATGGCTGAGGTTATGAAGGAAATTTAACATACAAGAATGGGCCTAAAAAATCTGAACAAATCTAATCGATAAAGGATGGCTGAAAATGACAAAAATGTCTCCTGTTCCAATAGACAGGTAAGTCTCAGTGGTATATCCAGTTCTGATAGTAATAAATGTAAGTGGTTTGTTTTTAAGGATGAGAGAGTAGAACCAATAACCTACTTTCCTTCATACCTAGTCAAGTCAAGTTTATTTATTTGGTGCTCAATCCAGATGGCTCTGAGCACCTTACAGCAGATAGATACAACAATTAGAACAAGTTAAAATTAGCATAAAAGGATTACAAGGCCAGTCCAAAACCTAAACTAAACAAATGCGTTTTCAAACACGATTTAAAAATGGTCAGCGAAGGAGCCTCCCTCACTTTATGGGGAAAGGCATTCCACAGAATCGGTGCTACTACACCAAATGTCCTATCCCCTGAAGATTTCAATCACGAACGAGGAACAGAGAGGAAGTCTGCTCTTCTGACCTGAGGCCATGAGCAGAAATATACAGAATCAGGAGGTCTTTCAGATAGCCTGGACCCAGACTGTGTAGGGCCTTGTAAGTTAACAAACAAACCTTGAAACTGACATGCCACCTGACTGGAAGCCATTGGAGAACATGGAGAATCAGAGTGATGTGCTCAGAACGAGATGTCCCTCTCACCAACTGGGCTGCCGCATTCTGAACCAGCTGCAGGTGGCGCATGAGCTTCATTGAAAGCCCCAGGTAAAGAGTATTGCAATAGTCCAGTCTTGATTAGATAAAGGCATGCACTAGCGTCCCCAGGTCGGACGGTTCGAGACAGGGCTTGATCCAGGCAGTATTACAGAGATGGTAATAGCAACTGTGGACAATTGCCAACACCTGGAATTCTAGAGTCAACTTAGAGTCCATAATGACCCCAAGATTCTTAACCTTATCTACCAGACAGTCACTCCTCCCAATGAAGGAAAAGCAGTGCTCCCAAACATCAGGGAGGAGCCTTGTTGACCCGCCTCCATCATTAGCACCTTCACCTTAGATGGGTTCAGCCTAAGCCAACTGGCAGCCAACCAGTCCTATATCTCTTTAAGGCACCTGCCCAATACTGAGAGAACTGACAGCTGGGTGTCATCGGCATAACAACCAAATGTCAAGCCACAGCATCTAATGATCTCCCCAGAGGCAGCATGCATACAGTGAATAACATGGGAGCCAGGATTGCCCCTTGAGGCACCTCACAGCAGAGCACAACAGGGCTCGATGTATAGGAGCCAAATACCACTTGCTGCAATCTGCTGATTATGTAGGGCTCGAACCATCATAAAATAGTGCTCGATATACCCACATAGTGCCTAAGGTGAGCCGAAAGCACACCATGATCAACCATGTCAAATGCTGATGAAAGGTCTAGAAGAACAAGAATAGAATATTGTCCACTATTCCTTGCTGAAAGGAGATCATGAAATACCCTGACTAGGGTTGTCTCCATACTGTGGCAAGGCTGGAAACTGGACTGGAAGGGCACATAGATGTCATACCTCTCCAGGTGTTGTTCCAGTTGTGATGCCACCACCTTCTCAATCACCTTCCCTAAAGAGGGAAGGTTTGAGACAGGTCTGTAATTGGTAAGATCAACCGGGTGGGGAAACTCATGGAGTCAATCCTAAAAGAGAGCCCGGTGACCTTTCTGGAAGACAATGGGCTCCAAGATGGCTATCAGCATGGTTTTGTATCAGGCAGATCCTGCCAGACAAACCTAGTTGAGTACTATGACTGGGTTACCAGGGAATTGGATAGGGGCCATGCAGTGGATGTCTTATATTTTGACTTCAGCAAGGTCTTTGACTCGCTGCCGCATGGGAGTCTGGGGGGAAAACTGGAATACATTGGGGTGGGGATAAAAATGATCAGCTGTATCACCAACTGGCTGATGGGTAGGCAGCAAAGGGAGGTGGTGGCGGTGGTGGTGAGGGAACTCTCATCCCTAAGGGACGTTACAAGTGGGGTGCCCTAGGGTTCAGTACTGGGACTGGTGCTGTTCGAGACATTCATAGCTGATATTTCAAATGGGATCTGGAGTAGGATCAGTAAGTTTGCAGTCGATACTAAGATTGGTGCAGTGGTAGATGACATGGAGGGGTGGGAGGGGGGCTGCAGAAAGACCTGACCAAACTACAGGAATGGTCGGAGACATGGCAGTTGGGGTTCAACATCAAGAAGTGCAAGGTACTGTACTTCGGAGCAAGGAACCAGAGGAGGAAATATCAGTTGGAAGGGGTACAGTTGGTAAGCACAAATTATAGGAAAAGGATCTAGGGCTACTAATAACGGGGAGTATGAACCACTCAGCTCTGTGCAGGAAAGCAGCTGCAAAAGCAAACAAGATGCTGAGGTGCATAGCAAGGGGAATCTCCTCCAGGCACAGAGAAGTGATCCTACCCCTGTACAGGTCACTGGTCAGGCCACACCTGGAATACTGCGTGCAGTACTGGCATCCATTCCTGAAGAGGGATATTAGATTGCTGGAGGGGGTGCAGCATAGGGCAACGAAGCTGATCCTATGAGGACAGGCTGGGAGAACTGCAAATGTATTCCCTGGAAGAGAGGAGGGATAGGGGGAATGTGATCGAAACCTTTAAGTAGCTAAAGGGTATTAACAGGATTAATACAGAAGGGATTCTTCAGCTCAGAAGAGGGAGGGACATGAGAGGGCATCAGCTGAGACTGGAGGGGGGACGATTCGGGAGGGAAATCAGGAGATGCTTTTTCATGGAAAGGGTGGTAGATAAGTGGAGCACTCTGCCCAAGGAGGTGGTATTGTGTAGAAAGGTAGGAGGATTTAAGAGAGGGTAGAACAGAGTGAAGGGGGTGGTTATGAGGAGGGGAGGGGAAGGTGGGGCAGCTGCAAGTTGAGGGGCTAGCTGCACAATTGAGCAGACTTGATAGACCGTGAGGCCTGTTTCTGCTGGCATTTCATATGTTCGTATGTCCAAAGAAGCCTTCTTAAGAAGAGGCCACACCATCACCTTTTTTAGGGCAGAGTGAAAGACTCCCTCAAGAAGTGAACCCCTGACAAACTTCACCACATGTGGACCTAAGCAGCGACATCTATTTATTTATTTATTTGAATTTTGTTGACTGAGTAAGCCGACTGGGCCTGAGGGAGGCCTTTTTTCCAGGGCAACCTGGGTTATTTACAGAGACAAATTCACATACAGTAGTTTGGACAGGCATACAGTAAATACAATGAAGCAATGAATTGTACTGTATACAGGATTATTTACAAGGATACGTTACTGGATGATAAACATATATAATCAACTTATAATTTATACAGTTCTATAGCTTTCTTGTATATTGCTGGGAAGAACATTCCAAATTGTCAGAATCAAGGTAGCAAATGAACTTTTGCCTGCTTGTGTCCTGACTTTAGGGATCTGGAGGAGCATTCGACTGGGTGTTCTGAGGGGTCAGCTGTCTAGTTTAGTTGTCATTAGGTCTTTGAGACTGTGGGGACTTTGTTGCTTCTCAGCTTAAAGGCTAGGGATAGTGCGGAGAACTCCAGCCTTCCATTGAGTGAGGGCCAGTTTAGGGTTTGGAGCACTCTGCAGTGGTGTTCGTTAGGAGCTGCCCTTATGCCGAACTGTCCTATGGCATGATACAAGGATTTGAGCTTTTCCATTTCTGTGATCCTAACAGAGTGTAGGACTGGGGAGCTGTAGAGTAGGGTGGGCAGAAGGGTGCAGTTGGCAATTTTTAGACCCGACTCTTTGGTGAGGTATGGACCAATTTTTTGGTGCAAGGATTTTGTAAGGTTTTCAACATGGACCTTGAAAGTTATGTCTTGGTCTAGGAGGACTCCCAGATACCTTATGGAGTCTACCACCTCAATCTTAGATCCATCACAGAAGGTAGGATTTAACAAGTGCTGCCTTTGTGGGCCTTGACTTTTAGGTCCAGAGAGGATGGCTTTTGTCTTTTTGCCATTGAGGACCAGCTTGTTATATTCATAGCCAGTTTTTGAGTGTATGCAGGTCTCTAGTGAGCAGGCCGTTCAGTTTACCGACTTCTTTTGAACTATGATATATTACTGCATGGTCTGTGCAGAGCAACAATTTAGCTTCCCCACAATTACTTAACATCTTATTGACAGAGAGAGAGAACAGTAATGGGCCCAGTATTGATCCTTGCGGGACCCCATCCGGGATGGTGTGCTTCTCTGACAGAGCACCCTTCCATTTCACAAACTGGGATCTGTCTGTTAGGTAGTCTGAGAACCATCACAGTGACAAGTTGTCTAATCCGAGGGAGTTTAGTTTAGAGAGGCGTAACTGGTGATTCACTAGATAGAAGGTCTTGGTCAGGTCTAGAAAGACTGCTCCAGTCACATGGCCGTTGTGCTTCCAGGATGTCTGTGCTTAGGTGGACTAAAGCACTGTCAGTCCCATGTTTTTTTTGGAACCCATGCTTGTTTGCAGTGAGTAAGTTGTGCTGTTCAATGTACTCAATAACTTGGTTATAAACTAGTCTCTCAAGCAGTTTACTTAAGGTACAGAAGATTAAGATTGGATGGTAATTTTCAACTGGTTCTTGCACCCCTCCTTTGTGCATTGGTGTCATTAGGCTCACTTTCCAGGTGGAGGGGACTTTGCTTTCAAGGATAAATCTGTTGAAAAGCATAGCTATAGGGGAAGCTATCGCTGGTGTTGCAAGTCTGAGGAATTTTAGACCGAGTTTGTCATAATCAGCAGCCCCTGTTGTTTTCAGGCTTCTAAGGAGTAACAGCACTTCCTTCCTTTTCACTGGTCTGAAATGGCAGTTGGAATATGTAAGATTACTTGCTGTAAGTGCAAGAGGTGTGGGTGAGGGGTCCGGAGAATAGTTGTTGAATCTATCAAGGTTGGTGAAAAAGGAGTTTCGTGCCATGGCTGAATCTGTGAGGTTACTACAATGTTTACCATTGACTAGTATTTCACGATCGCTTTGAGTGGTCCTTCCCTCTAGAATGACATTTATCTGGGACCAGAACTTTTCTGGACCTGCTAGATTCTTTTCTTGAAGGTTACTTAGATAACCTCATTTAGCGATCTTTAGCTCTCTTTTACATCTATTCTGCAGTTCTCAGTACCTTGCCCAATCTCTTGGGAGGTCAAATGTTTTAAAGGTTGCCCACACTTTATCCCTTTCTTTGATGAGATTTTTAAGTTCCCTGGATAACCATTTTGATTGCTGACCCCGACCCTTAATTGCTTTAGAGGGGCATGATTATTTGCAGCTGAGAGAAAGTTATTCAGAAAAAATTCTAGCGCTGCGTGGTAGTCTATGGTGGGGAATGTTCTTATTTGTTCCCATTTTACCTCAGAGTACTGATGAACGATCCTTGTTTGAAGTTTGAGAAGTCTCAGACCCAGAATGTTCTTGATGGGGGGTTCAGATAGTCATGTTTCCATATTCCAAAGATAGGAGTATGATCGCTTATTGAGTCAGCAAGACTTCCTGCCACTTTGAATCTTTCTGGTTTCAAAGCACGAAGCCAATCAAGGGTAGTATGATCACCAGTTTTGATATTTAATCTGGTGGGTTCATTTATAAGTTGTGTGAGCTGGACTGTATTCAGGGCAGCCTCCACCCCACCTTTGATTTCTTGTGATCAGTGTAAATTTAAATCACACAGGATTATCCTGTCACATCCAGAGAGGTCATGTAATACTTCAGTTGGATTTTTAAGAGCAGAAGACGCTACTTTGGGTGGGTTATAAATGCAGCCCATCAGGAGAGATTTTACTCCTCCTATTGCAGTTGAATGAAGACTGACTCACAGTCAGAGTTGTTTAGCTCAGGGGCAGGGATAAAAGAGGCCTGCATTGTGGACTTGGCATTAATGAGGACTCCTCCACCTCTTTTCCCCCTTCTATGTTGTCTGAAAGCTGTTGACTGATCAACCAATGAGCACATACTATGTACTGTACACACTCATTGATAGTTCAGTCAGCAGCTGGCTGTGGCAGTGTGAGGAGGGCTGTGCCAGTCACTGGCACGGGTCGGGTTGGGGGAGAGTAGAGTGGTGGGTCACTACCTGCTGGGGTGGAAGAGCCAGTAGACTACCAGAGAAATTATTCCTTTGGGTTGGGATGGTGATCAGAGAATGGGGAAGGACCACTGGACCACTGGGATTTGTTTCTATGACATGGAGTGGCGACTGGAGAACAGGGGAAGGGGAGGGACCACTGAACCACCAATTATTTTATTTCTGTATAGGGACAGGGATCGGAGCAGGGGAGAGACTGCTGAATGACTGGGGTACCTAGCCATTGACAGTATGCAGATGGGTCTGCTTACTGTTAAGGGTTGGATTTCAGAAGCATTAAACAGCACCACTGCTGGTGGCCGGTTAGCACTTCTGACAACTTTCAGTATTGTGCTATGCAGCATATGCATGAGAGAACCCTCATTTGCATAGGCACAGTATAAAAAATTCATGCGACAGCGCTGTTTGGGGATGTGCCCCGCATATGTGTCCTTTTAATATAGGCACCCCCCCCCCACCATGGCTGGCGCTCTTGAGTTAGCGTGGCACAAACCTGGTTTGTGCAGCACTAACCTTTTGAAGATGGGGCCTGGTGTTATTTATGCACAGAGAAGGGAGGGTATTAATGGGGTTCAAGATCATGTTGATGACCCCCACATGTATAGGCCTCTAAGGCTTTTAGACATTTCATCAAAACTTTCACAAAAATTTTACTTGAAAGATAAATAAGCAGGTTTTGAGTCCCAGAGGTCTGTCTAGTATTCAGTTTGGTTTTAGGGAAAATGGTTCTACAATAGATAATTGCTTTACCCCCAAAACATTTATTGGACAAATTTACTCAACTAAGAAAACAAAATCTCATTTTAGTTTTCATTAATTATAGTGAAGTTTTTTATTCTATTTCATGGACTAGGTTATGGCCTCAAAAGTACCTAAGTTAAGCACTATTTAACAACTGAATCAAGGAGGTTGCTAGTACATAGTTTTCTTTTTATGTTTGCTTGCACGCATGTGCAAGAAACATAGTGCCATCATCTGAGTTTTCGGAGGTGTGGCAGACATCTTCCAATTCAATCAGTGTGTTTGCAGGTGTGGCTGAAGTTCTCCAATGAACGCTGCAACTGTCTATGACAGCAGTTGAAAATGCAGTGGCCATACAGTTGAAAGGAAGAGCTACGCTCAGTGAGCAGCGATAAGATGTCGCATGCTCATGCGCTCCCACACATGCACATGCGCGTATGCTGCATGCTTGTACTCCCCACACACTGCTATGGCGGCAGAGGTGCCCAATCCCCCATCGGCTGTGCTGCGCTCCCCCCCAACAGAGTTCCAGATGCCACGCTGGGATCCCACTCCAGCGTGGCAACAGATCGTATGGCCGATGGGGGTGCCCAATCCCCTGTCAGCTCCACAGCCTCCCCAAACAGCCTTCCATCTGCCAAGCTGGGAGCCCACCCCAGCGTGGCAAACGTCCCGCGTCCTCTAAGTAAAAAAATTAAAAGAAACCTGAAAGAAAAAAACCTTCCCTCGCTGACTGTCCTGACCCAATCTCCCCACCCGCACTCCACCCACTGCGCACCTGCATCCCCACCCCTCCTCACCCCATACTTACTTCCAAGCTTCGGTGATGATCTTTGGTGGACCGGGAACACGTCTGCACTCTTCAAAGCCGACCGCGAACTGAGGAAATGCCGGTAAGCTGTATAATGTAGTAAATACGTTTTTTTCAACTTTAGTGCATATCTCGGGCATTTTAGGGAATTTTTTCACCAATTTTTCAACATGGGGTTTTTGGGACCCCACCTCATGAATTCTGTCACTGTCATGCCGTTAATCGGTCCCGAAAGGTGATTTCGCGGTCACTGCATGGAACCACCTTTCGGGACCAATTTATGAACCAATAGTGTCACAGTTCATGAGGTAGACCCCAAAACCCTATGTTGAATTTGATGAAAAAATTCTAAAGACTGTTTTTTGTGCATGCGTTGCGCTGTTCCTACATCACTGTAAAGTTCATAGAATTTTCAATATGTCCACTCCAGATTTTCAACATTGCCATTTTACCATACCTCCTTATGAGCAGTACAGCTGTCATTTCACATCTGACCCAAAATGTGTTTCCGCGCATGTAGCGCACAATGGCGCAGTTGGTGTGCGAAATCAATGTTTGGGACAGATTAAGAAAATCACAGTGACACTGTTCATGAGCAGAGGTGTTAAAATGGCTATATTAAAAATTTGGTGAAAAAATTCCCCAAAATTACTGTTTTACGAGCATGCGTTGCACTGTTCCTACACGCTTGTAAGTTCGTGAATTTTCAATATTTTCACTCCAGATTGTCAACGTTGCCATTTTACCACACCTCCTTATGAGCAGTACAGCTGTTATTTTTCACATCTTGGCCAAAACATGTTTCCGCCCATGTAGCGTACAATGGCGTAGTCAGTGTGCGAAATCAATGTTCGGGACAGATTAAGAAAATCACAGTGACACTGTTCATGAGCAGAGGTCTTAAAATGGCTATATTAAAAATTTGGTGAAATACATCCATAAAATGACTGTGTTATGAGCGACCAGTGCGCAGTTTCTACGCATCCTCGTAACTTCATGGATTTCTAATATTTTCAGACCAGATTTTCACCACTGACATTTTTCCACACTTCCTTATGAACAGTACAGCTGTCATTTTTCACACCATGGCTGAAATGTGTTTTCGCACTTCCAGTGCAGAAATGCGTGGTCGCTGTGGGAAGTCACTGTTCAGGACAGATTAAGAAAATGACAGTGACATTGTTCATGAGTGGGGGTTACAAAATCCCTGTGTTGACAATCTGCTGTAAAAAGTCCCCAAACTAATTGCATTATGGGTGTGCGTTGCGCATTTTCTACGTACGCTCATGACTTCACCAGTTTTTTTAATATTTTCACTGCATAATTTCAACATTGCCATTTTTTGCGCCTCCCCATGAACAGTACAGCTGTCATTTTTCACATCCTGTTCGGAATGTGTTTTTGGACCTGTGGTGCCAAATGGCATAGTCAGCTGTGCGAAATCAGCTTTCGGCTAACAAACTGATATTGCCACTGTTCATAAGGTGAGGGTCACAAAAAAACATGTTGAAAATTTGGAGTGAAAATGCCAATGAACGCCTGAGGCATTAGGGTTTCCGACCATAACGCCCCACCCTGTAGAGATTGAGAGGCATCAGGGGTGTGACTTGGGATTCTCACCTGTAATGCTCATACCATTCCACACCCTGCAGCCAGTGAGAGGCATTGAGGTGTGCCTTGGACTCTTCGGCCCCAAAGTTCACCCCACTCTCCTATACCACACCCATCTCACCGAATTTCCTGATGGAATGGGGGGAGCATAAGGGCCAAAGACCCCAAGGCACACCGTGACACTTGTCAGTGTCTGCAGGGTAGGGTGTGGTGAAATGGCGTGGCCGTTATGCCTGACAACCCAAAGGCACACCCCAATGCCTGTCAGTCTCTGCAGGGTGGTGGCGGGGTTGGCTTCAGTTCAATACTTCACTGCCATTCCTATTATGCAGCTCTCTAACTCCTATACTACCAATGCCAATGCCAGCAAGCAAACATTCAGCATTGAAAAATGCTTGATTCTGTTCTGGATTTCAGTCTGGTGGTATATGCTCCCTCGAGTACTAAACTTCTGAAAAAATTAACAGTAACATATAATTCAACATTGAGATTTATGCTCTCAGCTCCTGCTCGAACTCACCACTGTTTGTTGTTAAAGTCTTCCAACTGTCTCTCTCTTATAAATAGAATCCAGCTTAAAATGTGTCTGTTTCTATTTAAAATCAAAGCAGGTCTCTTACCTAATTCTGTGAGTTCTCTTTTTATGTTTGCTTGCACGCATGTGCAAGAAACATAGTGCCATCATTCGAGTTTTCTGAGGTGTGGCAGCCCTCTTCCAATTCAGTCAGTGTGTTTGCAGGCGCGGCCGCAGTTCTCCAATGCCTGCTGGAGCTGTCTATGACAGCAGTCCAAAATGCAGTGGAGTACAGTTGAAAGGGGGAGCTATGCTTCAGTGAGCAGCGATAAGATATCGCCTGCTCATGCGCGCTCCCCCTACACACACACACGCACACATACTGCGTGCTCGCCGCCCCCCACTCACACACTGTGTAGCTGACGAGGGTGCCCAATCCCCGTCGGCTGTGCTGCGCCCTCCCCAAACAGAGTTCCATATGACACGCTGGGTGCCCACCCCAGCGTGGCTACACATCGTATAGCCGACGGGGGTGCCAATCCCCCGTCGGCTCCACTGGTCCCCCCCCCAGAGTACAGGGTGCCACGCTGGGAGCCCACCCCAGCGTGGCAAATGTCCCACGTTGTCATTTAAAAAAATAAAAACCTGAAACTGAAAAGCGTGTCCGCTGTCTCTGCCCCCACCGCGCCCACCCACTGCACACCCTGCCTCCCCACCCCACCCCTCACCCCATACTTACCTCTGGACTCCAGCGCGACGATCTTCGGTGGACCGGGAACACGTCTGCACTCTTCAAAGCCAACTGCGAACTGAGGAAATGCCGGTAAGCTGTATAATGGGATAGATAGGGGTTTTTCAACTTTGTTGCATATCTCAGGCATTTTTTGGAATTTTTGTAGCAAATTTTCAACGTGGGGTTTTTGGGACCCCTTCTCATGAATGCTCTCACTCTCATGGTGTTAATCGGGCCCGAAGGGTGATTTCACGGTCACTGCACGAAATCACCTTTCAGGACTGAGTAATGAAACGACACTGCCACTGTTCATAAGGTGGGCTCTCAAAAGGCCTATGTTGAAAATTTGGTGGAAAAATTCCTAAAAATGACTGTTTTACGAGCGCTCGTTGCACAGTTCTATGCTGCGCTCGTAAGTTCGCAATTTTCAATATTTTCCTCAGATTTTCAACATTGCCATTTTACCACACCTCCTTATGAGCAGTACAGCTGTCATTTTTCACATCTGACCCAAAACGTGTTTCCACCCATGGCGCATAATGGCGCCGTCGATGTCGTAAATCAATGTGTGGACACATTAAGAAAATCACAGTGACACTGTTCATGAGCAGAGGTCTTAAAATGGCTATGTTGAAAATTTGGTGAAAAAATTCTAAAAATGACTGTTTCTGGCGTCGTTTGCACAGTTCGCCGCATTTCGTAATTTTGAATTTCTATACTTTCACTCCAGATTTTCCACATTGCCATTTTATTACACTTCCTTATGAACAGTACAGCTGCCATTTTTCACATGTCGCCCCAAATGTATTTCTGCACATGTAGCGCACAATGGTGCAGTCGGCGTGCGAAAGCAATGTTTGGGACAGATCAAGAAAATCACAGTTACACTGCTCATGAGCAGAGGTCTTAAAATGGCTATGTTGAAAATTTGGTGACAAAAGTCCATAAAATGACTGTGTTATGAGTGAACATTGCGCAGTTTCCACGCACCCTCGTAAGTTCATGACTGTAATATTTTCAGTCCAGATTTTCACCAGTGGCATTTTTCCACACTTCCTTATGAACAGTACAGTTGTCATTTTTCACAACATGGCCAAAATGTGTTTTCACACTTTCAGCGCAGAGCTATGTGGTCGCTTGGGACATCATTGTTCGGGACAGATAAAGAAAATCACAATGACACTGTTCATGATTGGAGGTCCCAAATGCCTGTGTTGACAATCTGCTGTAAAAAATCCCCAAACTAATTACATTACAGGTGTGCGTTGCACAGTTTCTATACTGCGCTCATTGACTTCACCAGTTTTTTAATATTTTACTGCAGATTTGCAACATTGTCATTTTTAACTCCCCATGAACAGTACTGCTGTCATTTTTCACATCCTGTTCAGAATGTGTTTTTGCACCTGTGGTGCTAAATGCCGTAGTCACTGTGCATAAGCAGCTTTCGGCTAACAAACTGATATTGCCACTGTTCATGAGGTGGGGGTCACAAAAAAAACATGTTGAAAATTTGGAGTGAAAATACCAACGAATGCCTGAGGTGTTAGGGTGTCCAACCATAACGCCCCACCCTGTAGAGAATGACAGGCATCAGGGGTGTGACTTGGGATTCTTGCCTGTAATGCTCATACCATTCCACACCCTGCAGCCAGTGAGAGGAATCGAGGTATGCCTTGGACTCTTCAGCCCCAAAGTTCACCCCATTCTCCTATTCCACACCCATCTCACCGTAGTTGCTGATGGAATGGGGTGCGCATAAGGGCCAAAGATCCCAAGGCACACCGTGACACTTGTCAGTGTCTGCAGGGTAGGGTGTGGTGAAATGGCATGGCCGTTATGCCTGATGACCTAAATGCCTTTCGGTCTCTGCAGGGTGGTGGTGGGGTTGGCTTCAGTTCAATACTTCACTGCCATTTCTATTATGCAGCTCTGAAACTTCTACGCTACCAATGCCAATGCCAGCAAGCAAACATTCGGCATTGACAAATGCTTGTTTCTAAATATGCTAATTCTAACTGCACTCAAACTCAGTCTAAGTTTACATTTCATGTTCCACTTTTCAAGAGGACCATTGGTCAATGTTCATTGCTATATAGGGGACCTAGTTTTTTTAATTCTCTCCCATGTGATATTTCAGTCAGTATTTCTATTTTTTCTTTTAAATCAAAATTGAAAAAGTATTTGCAGTGTACTCAAAAATGTACTTGTTAAATGTTTATATGTGAACTGTATTTTGTATTGTAGATGTTATTGTCTTTGTTTAATGTATTGCTTGTCGTCTGTGAAAACGGGCAATTTGCTCATCAGACTTACAAGGATAAAAAAATAAAATGAAATGAAATGAAATACCTATGAGGAATTAATCCAGACTTAATTTCTGCCATAAAAAATCTTTACACTGCTACTTGGGCCAGAGCTAGATTAGGAACAAGGGAACATTCATCTTTTAAATGTTTGACTAAGAAAGGAATCAGACAATGATGCTTACTAGCTCCAACCCCCTGTAGATTTTACATTAGCCTGATTCTTGTAAATGTATCATGAGTATTATCTGATTTACCAAGAGTGGATTTAATTGAAATTCCTGCCCTACCTTATGCTGATGATTTGGCAGTTTTCTCTCTCTGTTTAGATCAGGGCTACAGAAAAGACAACACCTCTTATATGAAGACTCACAGTAATCATATTTAACAAAACATTCTCAGAAAAGTTAGATTGCCTTCGTTGGCCCTAACAATCATTCTAAATGAAGGGTTGGGGATTTTACACTACAAACCATTACTGGATATATTTATTTGGGTCTAGACTTTACTGCAAATGGTTCATGGTCTACCCATCTTTCTAAATGTAAGCTTAAAGACAGATGCACTTCTTTCTGTCGAAAGAAATTAAATTTTCGGTTTGGTGTCAAACCACTATTACAGGTTTTGCCTTCTAAATTTAATGCACAAGCACTATATGGGTGTAAAGTATGGGCCACGTAAAAAGCTGATGTACTTGAAAAAAGTCCTTTTCAACTTCTTAGATCCTCTTTGGGATTTAAATCTACTCCGTATCAGGGCAGAGCTAAGGCTTGATATTTTCTAAACTTTAGTTGACTCGTCTATTTTGAACTATTGCATTAAAGTAATAAGGATTCCAGACTAGAGGACACTATTCTGAAGCTCTGTTTTATTAAAAAGGAAAAATGGAGTTTCCCTTGGGTGTAAACTCTCTGCCAGGTTGTAAAATGTTTCATTATTTTATTTATTTAGTTTTTGTTGATCGAGTACGTGAACTAGACAAGTCCTGCCTATTTTCAGGCACGATCTGGGGGAGGGGGATACAGATGAATGCCAACTGACCTTGAAACAGATTAAGCTGTTGGTGGTATTTTTTTTTTTTAGTGAATGAGGGAAATTTGGCCAGGACACTGGGGAAATTCCCCTACTCACCTGTGGGGGACCCTTTGTCTTCCTGGACATTGGCTAAGATGGCGGAACCTCCAGATCCTGGTGGTGGTGGTGGTGGAGATGATGTTCTGGCTACTACAACTCGGGAGTTAGCCCCTCCCCTGCAGTGCTTGTACAAGGGGTCTCTTTTGTTGCCGTTTCTGAAGCTATGGAAGTTGTTACTACTGGACATTCCCCAGGTTGTTCTAGAGCTGGAGTTTTGGCTGATTCTGTGGCGTGTTCTGTTGGTTCTAATGTTTCTCCTGTATTTGATGGAAGACAGGCGCCGACTTTGCTACCTGAGGAACCTTTACCCTATAGATATTTTTTTTCATGGCGCAATTATCTGCGCGCTCTTCTTGCAGAGGAAGAGCTTCGTGAGTCGCAAACTTGTCGATTTGGCTCCGTTTCGGATTCTGCTATAGTGGATCACACCCAGTCTCATTCACAGCGTTCACCTGGTTCTTGCGCTCACTCTGGAATGCCAACTATGAGTCTGCTTCTTGGAACTACTGTCTCTGCTGGACCTACTGAACAGCTGATTGCTGGCGAGGTAATGCGGGACTCCAAGCTTCCTTCTCACGAAGGTACTGTTTTTTCCTCTGCTCAGTCACAGTTATGTACTACTGAGCTGATTTCTGATGGAATTATACCTCCTAGAGTTGTGAATTCTCCTGTGCAGCAAATTGCCCTACAAGATACCGAGGGTTCCACTTCTGCTGCACAGGCTCCTGTTGTTACTCTCCCTAATTACGATGATCGCTTGCTAGTAACTGGTAGAAAAGTGGCTGATGCCTTATCTGCTGCAGGCTAGGTTAAACCTGCACCTGATCTACCGTGGACTTCTCCTCCTCGGACTGGTGATACTGCTCCTGATCCCCTTGCAATTCCTTCATCTTTGGAATTGACAAACTCCCCGAATCTCTTCCCTAATGTTGGGGTTCCTTTATTATCTTCCTCACAACCAGTAGTTCTTCCCCCTACTGCTACCTCCCCTGTGGATTTTGATGTAGAAATGATTGCTGATGTCCCTTCATCAGACCCTGGGCAGGCTGCCCTCCCCCACCCCAGCCTGCTCCTCTGAATGTTCCTGACCCCAGTGTTCCTGACCCCTGTGTTACTCATGGACCTGGTAAACCTTTTCAGAAAACTTATGCAAGTCTTTTTCATACACCTCCCGAACCTGCCAAGCGCAGAAATGCTGTTCATCTTAAATATAAAGGGGGTTTGGATTCCTTTCCTGACTGTATTCATGTGGGGCGTACCTTATTGAAGGATAGCATGAGATTCTCAGCACAAGAAATTTATGCACCGATTCATACCTCTGGGGACCCTACCTTTGATGTTAGTTTTAAGACTGCTGCTGGGTTGGAACTTTTTTGGAAACATAATCAATCTGTTAAAGAGAACTCCAGAATGGTCTGTGTTTTCAGTGATTCCTTTAACCAAACCTGCTTATCGGACGATTACTGTGTTGTTTAAAAATGAAGGTGTCTCTACTTCAGACATTCTATTCCAGCTCCGATCTAAGTGTACTGTTCTTGGAATTCCTGACCCTATTATGGACTCCGAGGAGATTTGGATGAGAGGGTGGCGTATTAGGGTTTAGCTTTCTATGGACAAGGGGATCATTCACCATTCGCCCAGTTGTTTTCATTTGGGGAGGGACCGTGGTTTTCTCTTTTATGCTGGCCACCCTCGATCCTGCATTCGCTGTGTAGCCCATATCCATTTGAGTAGTTGTGACAAAATGAAATGTTCACTGTGTGGCGGCATTGTTCATGTGGTCTTGTCCTGCAAAACCTCCATCAGTTGTAATCTCTGTGACGAAACCTCACATACCTTCCATGATTGCCCTTGGGCCTCCCATAATTCTGGGGGTACTGACTCTGATGTGGCGGATGAGTCTCCTGAACTGCAGCCCACAGAGACACCTTGCTCTAAAGAATTTTTCCATCAGCCTGATGTACGGCCTCCAGGCCCCTCTCCTGTTAATAAGCCACCTTCTGTGTCCTCCTCTGTGGAAGATCTTTTTCCTCCTTTGGAGCTGATAGAGCCTCTTGCTCCTATGCCTTCTTCTGTGGACGGAGCAGTGATGGAAGAAGTTGATACTGTTACTTCTTTACATGTTTCTGCAGTGGATCTGGGTAGTGATACTCCTGTTCTTTTGCCTGCCCCTTCTACCTCCCAAGCTCCTGTCATGCCTCCTCCTCTAACTGAGGAATGGGAACAGCAGAAATCCTGACAGATGACATGTAGCTCCTCCAAGAAATTGGGACAGGGCACTGTTGATTCAGGTGACTCTGACATTACCCTGCAAAATAGATTTCTTCCTTTGTCAAAATGCAAGCAATAGAATGAGGAAGAGGGTGATTCTGATTCCTCTTCTAGGATCTCCCAAGCTGAGAACATCACTGACACTGAACTTCCTTTTCAGGATTCCAAAGGGGGAACCAAAAAGAAAAAGGTCCAAACGCCTTTCTGGAAAGGTTTCTAAAACAGTGGTCCCTGTAGATCTGAGTTCTGCAAATACTTGATAAATGGCTTTTCATTTGACTTTGGGTTCTATTAACGCAAATAGTATCAAGAATCATAAGAGTAGGCTTACTACTTTCTCTGTCCTTGCAGGACACCATATGGATGTCTGTTTTATGCAGGACACTCGCCTGCAGACACTTAGGGAGACTAGTAGGGCATTTCGTGATTGGTTTTGGGGTCCTTCTTTTTGGTCCCTGGGAGAAGAATCCTGCTCTGGTGTTGGATTTTTGATTTCGAATCCAGATCTCTGGGTCTCTCATCTTATTGATCTGATCCCTGGTAGGGTCTGTATCTTGGATGCCAGACTTGGAGCTCATGACTTACGACTCATAAATGTTTACAACTACCAGACGAAGTTTCAGAGGGTGGATCTCTTAAAAAGAATTCAACCTTTTTTGTATACTATCAAATTTGTGTTCTTGGGGGCGATTTTAATTGTATATTGTCTCTCTCTGACAAGGCTGGTAGTACGCAAAAATTATATGCAGATACCAATTTTTTGAACACTATGTACAAGCAGGCGCGTTTGAAAGATTGTTATTCAGTGTTCTCCTGATCACACCTTTTCAAAGGGCAGTATAACAACTAGAATTGATTTTTTGTTTGCTTCTTGGAGGCTTCCGGTGAGGACTTTTTCGGTCTTTCCTGTGGAGAAGTCAGATCATAAACTGATTATGTCTTCGGTAGGTACCCCTTTAAATAAACCTAATTCAATCCCTATATGGTGGATGGATTCAGCCTTGTTGGACGAGGCAGATGTTTGGTCTGCTATACAGGATGAGTAGGAGGCCAGGTTTTCTGTTTTTGACCTGTATGATAATCCATTATTTTGATGGCAAGGTACTAAAAGTGATCTGAAAGAACTTTGTGGCTCCCTGGCAAAAAAGGCCACAATTTTGAAATACCTTACTTATTTATGCCTTAGAGACTGCTTACAGACATTATTATCCCGTTCAGTAGAAACCGGAGAAGTCCTCTCTGATGAGGTCCTGGCTGTTAAATCTGAAATGTGTGCCTATCAGTATGATAGGGCACACTCCCTATTGTTGGAACAGAAGTTTGGGACTCAGGGTAAGGCTCAAAATGTTAACCCATATGACTGTTGTTCCCGTAGGATTGACCTTAAATTTATGTCTTCGGTACAGACTGTTTCTGGGGCAGTAGTGACTACTGGGGCTGCTATACAGGACACAATACAAAAATTTGTAGAAGTCTCCTTTTGTAAGAAGGACATGCCTCTCTCTGGGTATGTTGACTTCTTACATCAACTGGACGTCTCTGACTTGTTGGGGGCTGATATGGCTGTGTTGACTGCTCCTGTGACTTGCAAAGAAATTATTGAGGTCATTGGGAGTTTGCCAACTGGGTCCTCACCTGGACTGGATGGTATTCCTGGAGAGTTTTATAAAAAAATCAAAGAGACTGCTTAGCCGGTATTTGGTGTTTGTTTATAACGCTGTGTTGTCGAATCAAGTTCCGATCCCTTCAGCTTTGGCGGATAGTATTTTGATATTTTTATTTAAAAATAAGGGAGATAAGGCAGTTCTCAAGAATTGGAGACCTATTAGCCTTATTAATGTTGATTGGAAGATTTTATGTAAAATATTGTGTAAATGTCTTTCTTGGATTGCCCAGGATGTTATTTTTCCTAATCAGGCATCTGCTATTCCACATCGCACATTGGAGGATGTGGCAAATGTTTTGGGAGAGGTTTTTGATGACCCTGGAATTTCTGGTTATTTGATTTCCCTAGACCAGGCTAAAGCATTTGATGAAGTCCCCCACGATTATTTATTTCAGGTTCTACAACGGTATGGTGTCCCTGATCTTTTTGTTACTTGGATTAAGATCTTGTATGGGGTAGCTTCTTTGTGTCCCCTAGTCAACGGCAGGCTTGGGAAATTTGTTACAATTCAGAGAGGGGTTACACAGGGGTGCCCATTGAGCCCCCTCTTGCATGTGTTTACTTTGGAGCCTTTATTACGGGTTTTGAATTTGGGGGTTGGGATTTCACCTATACAAAATGCCAGGGGGATTTATTTTCCTGTTGCGCTCACATATGCAGATGACACCACGATCCTGGTGGCGCATAAGACCTCTGGTGAACAGGCCTTATTGGTTGTGGATACTTTTTTTGCCATTTCTGGTTCTAAGATTAATAAAGGTAAAAGTAAAGTGGTGGGTCTTCGGATCTCAGAAGACACAGGACTGGATGTTGGGGGTATTCCTATTGTTGATATTCCAATTAAACTTCTTGGGGTTTTGTTTGGGGCCCCGCATACTGCTTACTCGAACTGGGAACAGGCTCTAGCTATTGCTGATGAAAAGGTGGGTAGATGGAAAAGTTACCCCATGTCAAAAAAAAAATGGGTATACATGTATAAATCCTTTCTTGTCCCTTTATTTTTACATATTAGTCAACTATATCCTTTGCCTGTCAAACTAGAGGTTAAGCTGTACAGTGAGTCTTTTCAGTTGATTTGGGGAAGCTGTCTGAACCCTATTAAATGGAACTATACTTATCGGCCGATTGCTCAGGGAGGGCTTAATATGCAAAACCCAGTGATTTTCTTTTTTTCTATTTTTCTTTATCATAATTTTGTGCCCTTGTTATTGGGTACACAATCTGTGTGGGTACCCTTCCTTAAAGATAGGTGTCTTTATTTGTGGCACAAGTTGGGAGTCATTGACTTGGGGTAAATTTTCTGGTATTCCACATGACATGTCTCCTTATTTGTTGGAAGTTGGTAGGAAACTTAAGACCTGGCATGTCACTACCACTGAGCTTTTGCATAATACTAGGAAAGTAGAATATCAAAGGATCCTGCATGCTGTATGCTTTCAGGTTCCTTGCTTTAATTTGCCTGATTCCATAGTTTTATCTGATGTACTCAATCAATTAACTGAATCTAGAATCCCCCCTAAAATGTGGGATACTGTATGGCTTTGTTGTCATTCCCAATTGAATATTAGGGGCAATCATTCCCATAAAGGTGTTTCTGAACTGCCCTGTTTGAGGGAGGGATGTGATTCATTTATTGAAACAATACCGTATTTATTTTTTTTACTGTCTGTATATTAAAGACTCGTGGGGCTTATTGGCCTCTGCGTGGGGTACTCCTCAGATGTGAGTTATGACCTATGAGATATTGGTTTATGGTCAGTATGGGCCTGGGGTTTTGCAGGGTTATTATAAGAAGACATTGAGAGTGCTTTTTGCTGTCATTAAATGGGTTATTTGGCAAACAAGACGCCAATTCGTGTTACAACAAAAGCATTTGCCATTGGTGGGTTTCCAGCTTAAAATATAACATGAAATGAAACTGCTGTTTGCTAAAGAGAGACTAGCTTTTCCAACCCCTTTGCTGCATGCATGGTGGAAGGGGTGAAACACTGTTCCCTTTTTACAAAATGCCTGAGCTGAAGTTGTTTGTCTCCTCGGGTGGGGGGTGATATGTTCAGGGTTCCTATATGATGACTATATGTTGCTCTGTTACTTATTTGGGTTATCCTTTTCCTTTTCTTCTGGTTTCAGCTGGGAACATTTTTGTTTTTGGATACACCTTGTATCTCTGTCTGATGTACTTTTTTTTCTGTTTCTCCTGATTGTGGGTGATGCAACACTGTTAGATTTGTACTTTATTTTGTTCTCATAAATGTTCCCCTGCTTTTTTTTTGGGGGGTCTGTTCAGTATTGGGATATTTTTTGGGTTTTACAAATTTGTTTGCATGCCAATTGGAAACAGTATGTCTGTAATACTTATTTGAGTTTTCTTATGATTTGTATATTACTTTTGTGTGAATTAACACTGTTTTATCTTTATTTATTTTTCCTATGACTTCTCTACTCTTTTCATGAAGGGGGGAAGGGTGATATTTTCTTTTTAGTTTTGGGGTTCTGTACAAGCTATGTTTTTTGGGGGGGGTTGAAGTATGTTATACTACTCTTTTCAGTTGCCCTTTTCTTTTCCTAAGATTTCAGGGGAAATATTATTTTGAGTCCACCTTGCTTCTATGTATGCTATAATACTTATTTCTGTTCTTCTAATGTTATGTGATGAAACACTGTTTGGTTTGTACCTTATTTATGTTCTAATAAAAAAATTTCCCTACTCTTTTCAATAAGTGCCATGGGATCTTTAACATCCACCAATCCAGGCAGATAGGACTGCAGTTTAATGTCTCATCTGAAAGATGGCACCTCAGAAGTGCAGCACCCCTCTCATGCTGCACTACAGTGGCAGTACTAGGATATTAACCCAAGTGCCAGATGTGGGAACTGAACCCACAGCCCTCTGATCGTCCAGCTTCAGAGGTGAGTGTACTACCTACTGAGCCACTGACACTGCTAAGTGGATACCAGTTAACCTATCTGGGGAACTGTGTTAAGCAAAATGTCATGATTAGTCTCAAATATAAATATTACACTAAAATAAAATCTGGGGTGTAAATCAATAAAAGGATCTGGTCACAATTAAAGTCTAATTTTTTTTCTTGGTATTCTAAACATGATGCTTGGGTTGGATATAGGTAGTATTTTGATTTTATTCTTGACCCAAAGAAAATACCTACCTTTGTGAGTTATACATTTGAATCTTCTCTGAGTAATGTTTTGGGTGCTTGGTTTTCAAAGGACCCAAACCCGCTCAGTAAAAATTGTTCCTGCAGCGTGGGTGGTCGTAAGGATCTAGAACACGTATTCCTGCATTATGCGTGGTGTACTAAACCCAGAGCAACATGAATAAATCCAGTTGTTGCAGGATTATCTTCCATCCCTGTTAACCCGGTATCTTTTTTATTGACTGTCAATTATGAACATACCATAAAGCAGTTGGCTAATTATTTATGTGATCATTCTCCCAAAACTACTGATTATTGAGTGTCCTCATTTTTATTAGGTTTTTACCTGTTCTTTGGTTTTATAACCATTTCGTTATGAGTTTTTCCCTGATAATAAGGTACATTAAGGTGATATGCATTTTTATAGTCAGGTAGGACATCATCTGTGAGATATGAGACCCTGAGTATTTTTCCTAAATTTCAAGCTGCTCATGCAGCACCTGCTATTGCATTCTAAATGGGACCCAATGATGCATTATTTGTCTACACCATCTATTCCACCTTGTGGATCCCGATTGGGGAACCTCCATTTTCTGTTCTTCCTGACTTCCTGTCTTTAGGAAAGGGAATTACATGGTTCCGGTCAGTAACATCATGGAACAAAATAAAGTGGACAAAAATAAAGTGGCAAAAACAGTGTCACCATCAATATTGGCAGCACAAAATGTTGCATGCCAGAACAATGCAGGCCACACAACACACAGGTAGCAAACAACGTCTACCACATGGAGACACTGCACTGGAACACACAGCAGCAGGCACCCATGCACAGGAACAGCACATGGGTGCCGGGAGATGGAACAGGGCAGGGAGCAACCACCACGGGGGGAAGCAGGCCACTGGACACCTACCATGGTGATCTAATGGCACAGGCACCCACATGGTGGGGTACCCCCAACCAGAATGCTGAGTGATGGAGAACTTGCACCGGGTGTAACCATTGGAGGACAGGTGGACCATGGCCACCATGTGGATGGCCGTTTATAATGCAAGGGCCAGGAGTACAAGCCAGCATGTCCCCAGCAACACATAGGACGGGGAGATGGCATGCTGGCTTGTGCTCCTGGCCCCTGTGGTTCTAGTGCAGTGTCTCCATGCAGTGGACGTTGTTTGCTACCTACATGTCATGTGGCCTGCTTTGTTCTGGCACGCTTCATTTTGTGCTGCCAATATTGATGGTGACACTGTTTTTGCCACTTTATTTTTGTCCACTTTATTTTGTTCCATGATGTTACTGACCAGAAACTTTTTATTTTGCTATGTGGAATCACTGAATGCTGAGCAAAACCCAAAAGATACAAATTATTAAAAATTAGTAAAGAAATTTGGGAAAAAATGCTTTTGTAACCTTATTATTATTTTCAGTTGATAAAGTACAGCTGAATCTGCATGGGGAACAAACCAACATGACATCAACCATTGATACTGTCCCTTAATAAAAGAATCATTGCAAATTCTCCTCCAAAGTGAGATATAACATCTGGGGGGGGGGGAGTGGATTGACAATACCACTTCTAGTGAAATTATACCCTAAGTACTTATGCTGTTTAAGAAGCCCAGGAGGACGGCCGGTGAAGTTATGCACCTGTGAACAGCCTGCCTTTACAGCTCTGTCCAGGAACAACCTTAAAACACTCCTAAAAGAACTCACAGAGACTGCAAATTCATTAAACTTTAATAGGAAAAATGACAGTACTCATTAATGCGGCACTCCAGCAGGGCTCCCTCATCATCAAAGTCAGCGGATGGTGATAGATTCAGCACTGGTGGCTCCGACGCTGAAAGCTCTTTGCCAGCCCATGCAGCACACTCTAACAAGAAGGGAGTTGCCATGCTGAATACACTTACTTTGCAAAGGCAAATGGATGTCATGATTTTGGAACTGAGAGGATTGCAAAAAGAGATGAAACTGACTACTTCAGCCCTAAGAACAGTCATATCCTCTCTAGCACACTACACTGACAATATAAGCATACACATTGTATAATATATATATTTCTATATAACAAACCAATCACACACACAAACATACAAAAAAAAAAAGTAGATAAACATGTGGGGAGTAGTGCAATGTAATGGCTGTGGGGCAGCAGTCTTCCGGGAGTCTTTCTGGAGGCTGAGATGCTGCCCTATTTGCAGACAACTCTCTGCCCTGAGGGAGGAAGTTGCCCGCTTCAGGTCACACTGGACAGTAGTAAGGGAACCTTCCCCCAGGCCACACTGGACGGTAGGAAGGGAACCTCCCCCATCCAGGAAGTACCAGAGCCACCACCACTACCTCAGAGGTTGCGAAGAAAGCACAGCAGTTGGACCACAGTGGGCTCAGGGAGTGTGAGGATGGTGGAACAGAGGCACACCTAGTCAGTTGTTCCACTCCACAATCCATACACCATTCTGGGGGAGTATAGCTCCTCTATGGATGCACCCGCAGAGGAGACTAAGGAGGCTGAGGACAACTGTCACAAGGAAGGCCCACAGGAAGAAGGCAGAGGACACCACAAGGAAAGGAAGCAGCTCCTGGTGAGGGACTCAATTATTAGGGGGATAGAACTGGGGGGGAGCAGGTAAAACTGAAGTAAGGTGCCTGCCTGGTGCCATGGCTTGAAGGGACAGGACGCACATTCTCCAGATCACGAGAACAGCTGCACGGGAGTCTGAGTTGGACGTCATTGTCCACCTAGGGACAAATGACTTGGCTCAACATGAGATTAGAGCAGTGCAGAAGGACTTTGTAGAATTGGGGAGGGGCCTAAGTCAAGTAGCACACACAGTATCCTTCTCAGAGGTGCTGCCTGTCAATGGCATGAGTGAGGCGAGGGTACTTTGCACCATGCAGTTTAATGAATGGTTGAAAAATGGTGTGGAGCACAGGGTTTGGCTTCATTGGGGACTGGGGTTCCACCTGGAGGACACCAGCCTATACTGGCAGGATGGTCTGCATCTGTCCAGGAAGGAACAAGTCTTTTGAGCAATCAGTTTAAATGCTTCATTGGCAAGCTTTTAAACTAGTCAAGGGGAGGCACTGATAAGCAGCAGGAAAATCCCAGCCTCCCTACAAAACAGGGTACTAAATGAGAAAAAGACTGAGGTAGAAAGGTCAGTGGGGGATGCTGCAACAGAAGGTAAAGCCATCAAAAATGGAGAGCAATGAGTACCAATGCCCGTAGTCTGAGTAACAAGCTTCCTGAATTAGTGGCCGTGATGGAGGAGGAACATCTGGATATCATGGCAGTCACAGAAACATGGTACACACAAAACCATGACTGGGACGTAAACATACCAGGATACACTATCTACAGGAGGGACAGGGAGGGTAAAAGAGGAGGAGGAGTAGCTCTTTACATAAGGAAGGAATCAAAGCAACAGAACAAAAGGGAAAACAGGGAGGAGAAGAAGCACTGTGGGTAAATTTGGAGACCGGCAATGGCACCACAATCCGCACAGGGGTTGTAAACAGACCCCCTTCTCAGGGGGAGGAAATGGACAAGGCAATGATAGAAAGTATACTAAAAATGGCAGAAAAAGGGGAGATATTGCTGATGGGTGATCTGAATATGCCAGATGTTAATTGGAGTGCAGTTGCAGCAGCCACTTCGAAGAGTGGGGTTATTCTAGATGCCCTACAGGAAGCATGCCTTAGACAAC
This sequence comes from Neoceratodus forsteri, assembly GCA_016271365.2. Taxonomy (NCBI): domain Eukaryota; kingdom Metazoa; phylum Chordata; order Ceratodontiformes; family Ceratodontidae; genus Neoceratodus; species Neoceratodus forsteri. The sequence continues at coordinate 691,121,425 of JADMNL010000022.1, read as the reverse complement.
TAGTATTAGAACCCACTCAAGAGGGAGCAATCTTAGACCTGGTTCTCTCAAATGGAGATGAAGAGGATCACAGATGTAGAAGTGGGTAGCCATCTGGGAACTAGCGACCATCGAACAGTATGGTTCACAATAAACACAGCAATAGAGTCAAGCTACACAAAAGCAAAAGTACTGGACTTTAGGAGGGCTGACTTTGCCAAAATAGGTGAGTGCCCATGAAATGCACTAGCAAATGGGCAGGAAGGAGGGGTGGAAGAACAATGGGGAATAATAAAAACTGCCATCACAGAGGTAACAAGCCTTTGTGTGAAGCAAATAAACAAACGAAACGATGTAAGAAACCACTATAGTTCTCAAAGGAAGTGGCAGTGAAGGTTCAAGAGAAAAAGAAAGCAGTCAGGAAGTACAAGGAATCACAGAAGGAGCAGGACAAAGAACTGTATCAGTTAAAGCAAAAGGAAGCTGGGAAGGCAGTCAGAACAGCAAAGGCCCAAACCGAGGAAAAGATAGCCAACTCAGTTAAGAAGGGGGATAAAACCTTTTATAGGTACATCAGGGACCGAAGGAAGACCAAGGGAGGGATAGTGAGGCTTAATAAAGGGGAGGGGGTGGGCAGATGGTGACTGTGAAAAGGCAGATATACTAAACAAATATTTTTGCTCAGTATTTACGAAGGAAGAGGGGGAGGTACCTAAAACATACAGTAGAAACACTCTGGATACAGAAGTTGATACCAGACCATTTACAGAAGAAAGGGTTCTGAAAGAACTCTTAAAACTGAAGGTGGACAAAGCAATGGGGCCTGATGGGATTCATCCCAGAATTCTAAAAGAACTAAGGGTAGAACTTGTGACACCACTGACTACCCTCTTTAACAAATCATGGGAGGATGGGGTGGTACCCTAGGACTGGAGGAGGGCAGATGTGATTCCCCCTCACAAAAGTGGGAGCAAGGCAGAAGCAGGAAACTACAGACCTGTTAGTTTAACCTCAGTGGTAGGGAAAATGATGGAATCACTTCTGAAGGAAAGAACTGTCGAGTATCTAGAGGCCAGAGGGCACAGGACCCAAGGCAGCATGGATTCACAGCAGGAAGGTCATGCTAGACAAATCTGATAGATTTCTTTGACTGGGTGACCAAAGTAGTAGATCAGGGAGGGCTGTGGACATGGCCTACCTAGACTTTAGCAAGGCATTTGACACAGTCCACACAAAAGATTAATATACAAGTTAGCCAGCCTGGGAGTGGGTCCCAAGATGACAGCCTGGGTAAAGAATTGGCTGGAGAATAGACACAGAGAGTAATAGTAAATGGAGTCCACTCTGAAGAAAGGGGGTTACTAGTGGGGCACCGCAGGGTTCAGTATTAGGACTGTCCTCTTCAATGTCTTTATAAGCTTACATTGCAGAGGGACTGGAAGGAAAGTATGTCTCTTTGCAGATGACACAAAGATCTGCAACAGAGTTGATGCACAGGGTGGGGTGGAAAGGATGAAGGGACTTGGCAAGGTTAGAGGAATGGTCAAATGTATGGTAGCTTAGATTCAATGCTAAAAGTGCAGGTAATGCACCTGGGAAACAAAACCAGGGAAGAGTACAATAAGGGTGAAATACAAACAACAACAAAAATGGAAGGGGACCTGGGGGTAGTCATATCAGATGACCTAAAGGTGGGCAAGCAATGTGAGAGGGCAACAAGGAGGGCTGGGGGGATACTGGGATGCATAGGGAGAGGCATCACCAGTAGAAAACAGGAAGTTATTATCTCCCTCTGTACAGACAGCTGGTGAGACCCCATCTGGGGTACTGCGTGCAGTTCTGGAGACCCAATCTCTGCAAAGACATAGACAGAATGGAAGCTGTCCAGAGGAGGGCAACTAAAATGGTGCAGGGTCTGCACCAGAAGACATATGAAGAGAGACTTAAGGAGCTTAATATGTATAGCCTCGAGGAAAGGAGGGAGAGGGGGGACATGACAGAAACGTTCAAGTACCTCAAGGGAATTCACAAAGTCCAAGAGGGTAGCATCTTTCAAAAAAGAGGTGTGCAAGAACAAGGGGCACAATTTGAAGATAGAGGGGGGCGGCTCAGAGGTAATTTAAGGAAGTATTTTTTCACAAAGAGGGTTGTGGAGGCATGGAACGGCCTTCCAGAGGAGGTTGTGGAATCAAAAACAGTGGTGGAATTCAAGCATGCATGGGACAGTCATAAGGCAATTCTAGGGGGTGGGGGTAGGAAGAAGTAGGCTGCTGGTTAACTAGGATCTGCAGCTTATCCATTAGGTAGGAAAATGGACAGACTGGGTGGGTCAAGCGGTCCTTATCTGCCGTCAAAATCTATGTTTCTGTTTCTATAAAATTGAAAAATGCATTACAGGACTGGATGACCAGCTTACTCATCAAGATGGCCACCTCGATGTTACCGAGTGTGCTGTTCTGCAGTTCCATTCTTCCATCCAACAACTTCAAGACCGAGTCAGTAGTGCAGAGTGCCAGGCACGGAGGAATAATGTGTGTAGTTTCTCCTCGTCATGATCTGTGAAATATATCTACTCCTACTGACTGCACACTCAAACTGGCGTGTGCCTATAGGACACTGGAAACTAAGCCCACAAGCCTAGCAGCCAGACCCTGATCTGCAGTCCTCCTGTTCCTGTGGTACCCAGAAGCCTAACAGCCACACCCCAATCTGCGATCCTCCAGTTCTTATACCTTGCTTGGCAGAAAAAGACAGTTGAGTGTCACTTACCTCAACTATAGAATCATAGAATCACAGAAAGTGTCAGCAGAAAAGGACCGCCAGGCGCACCCAGTCTGCCCAGAGTACCTACCTAATTATTAGGATTTTTTAATTTCCTACTGCCTCCCCCTCCCTAGATCCACCAGACCTTTGTGTCTGTCCCACGCTCTCTTGAATTCCGCCACAGTCCTCTCCCCCACTACTCCTTCTGGAAGTCTGTTCCAGCTTTCCACCACCCTCTCTGTGAAGTAAAATTTTCTAATGTTTATTCTGAACTCCCCCCCCCCCCAATTATCTGTATTTCATGCCCTCTTGTTTTCAATTGCTCCTTTAGCTGCAAGATATCCATTACTGGCACCCTGTTGATACCCTTCCCTATCCCTTCTTTGGTCTAGGGAGTACATGTTTAGGACTTTCAGCCATTCCTCATATGACGAGTGACTGAGACCCCTCACCATTTTTGTTGCCGTCCTTTGGATGCGCTCCACCCTATGCGAATCCTTTCTGAAGTATGGCCTCCAGAACGGGACTCCATACTCAAGTTGCAGCCTGACCAGTTGTTTGTACAATGGCATTATGACCTCTCTCCTCCTGCTAGTGATTACCCTGCCTATACAACCCAGCATCCTACTGGCCCCTGCCACCACCTTCTCACATTGCTTAGTCACCTTCAGGTACCACAAACTGATGATACGAAGGTCCCTTTCCAGCTCTGTTCCCTCCAGTGTATACCCCCCCATCCTGTATTCCGCTTCCTGGTTCTTCCTGCCTAGGTGCATGATTTTGCACTTTTTTGAATTAAAGGACAACTGCCACTCCTTCAACCATTCTTCCAGGTTCTCCAGATCCCTTCGCATACTCTCAATCCCCTCTGGTGTATCCACTCTATTGCATACCTTCATGTTGTCTCAAAGAGACACAGTCTTCCCTGTAGTCCTTTCACCATGTCCCCTATAAATATGTGTAACCCCTAGATGGCGTTATCCCAAGGGCTACTACCCCTGCCTGCTTGGCTAGTAGTAGGTTAAGGGGCCTGGGTTCGGAAATGGGTGCCTCCACCCGGATGTCAGGGTTGGTAGTGGTGAAGCTAACCAGAGCACAGCCCTCCGGGACAATGTAATCCCCCTTTTTCCTTACTAGTGGCCAGAACAATACATAATAATCACTTTCACAATACCCCTGATACACCACACAAGTACCCACACTGTTTGCACTTACCACCAGGGCTTTCCTCTGGCTCGGCCCTGGGGATGCCCTGTAAAACAAGGTTATACACCGCAAATAACAGCAGTACAGTACTCTTGCACAAACTGGAACCACATTCAGGGTAAAGGCAAAAAAAAAGAGTTAGATCTGATTTATTTAAGAGACTTGAACAAGGGAGGGGCGTAATCAGGTTAATTTGCTTAAAGGCTCTATCAATCAAACAGTTTTGCATGCACTTCAGGACCCATAAACAGTCACACACTCTGGGTACCCAGATGGAGAATGGTGGGCTAGCCAGGAATGTTGCAGCTGGTTGGAGCCCTGTGATGGAAGAAAAAAACATGCACAACACACACTATTTGTAATCCGGAGCCGGAGGGCTCAGTTCATGAAAAGAAAACAACAAGACAATCAGATGACATACTTTCAGATTAGGCTGTTGTTGCAGGGAGCTACCCTGATGATTACTCACAATACCCAAGAATGAACACAGGCTGGACAAAAATTGAGATAGCAGGTGGTTAATCTGGAGTGCCAAGAGAAGCAAGGCACACACGATTCGCCAAGGCATCGTTCCTGTTCAAGCGTGGGACAGGGGGCTGATCCCCAGGCAGGGCTCTCATCGATGGCTTTCTCTGTGCAGCGGGTAGTCTGGCTGGGCCAGTGTGGCAAGGCCCCAGCCAAATGGAGATAGATTCGGATACAATTCGTTTTGGCCCAGATACAGCTTCCTGCAAGCAGAACACAGTTCACACAGTGGGGAACCAAATCACAACCCACTAACATTTACATGTAAGGAAATTCTACTGTACCAGGCAAACTGCTTTCCGGTCATGATTGCAGAGTCTCTGCACAAACCAGGGATTCAAAATCAGCTGGAAATCCTGACAGGCCGATCGCATTCAGCAAAATCTTTGGTGGTCTTCAGGTATGAGCCTGGTAGAAAATCAGTGGCTTATTTCGTTCTCACAAACTCAGATTTAGTCCGAAATAATTCTCTTTTCTCCCTCTCAGGGGCAGCAGGCAGACATGCAGGCCACAACTCAGGCCTTTCCACAGTTCTCCCACACGAAACTACTCAGACAGATGGTTGACTGTCTCAAGCTGTGTGCTTCATCAGCTCCAACTTAGATCTGCCTTAAACAGCAGGCAGCTTGGGAATTTCCCTCAGATTCAAAAGGTTTGGTTGGCTGATCTCTCTGTCAGTCACAACAAAGGCTCCCCCTTCAGGTGCAAAAAGGCGCCAAAAGCCCAAAACTACAATTCCTACAGATTTTGACTCCAGACAGCTCCTGTAGTCTGGCTCCATTTTAGGTCCCACCAGTACTGATTTGTCCAATTTGCAGTCCCGGGCCAAATGGTGGGGATAAACAAAACAGTCCTTGCTGCAAAGAAGGCAGGTTAGACAAACTTCATTATCATTATCACTCTAAATGATTTTCAGCAAATAGTTACATCTTTCAAGAGAGCTCCCTCTCAGATTACTTATGACTGCAATCCAGGCAGCTCTTTAAGAGACAATACACGGAGGCTATACATTCACTCTCTGGCAATCACATTTAAACTGCTAAAACGCAGGACAGCAGCCTGGCAGTGAGCATTTAGGCAAGCTCAAGGAAGACTTTTCGGGAACCCCCATTTGTAGGGGGGTTACACCCTTCCCTGCCTGGAGAAAACATGGCATCCGCATCAAGTCTGTACCATCACAGTATTGCAAATGCAAACTATACAAGACATTTATACCAGTAGCATGTTATGCAAGTGACATCTGATGCATCAGTCAACGTAAACTTATACCTTTGCTATACATATTCTCTACACTTCACAATACTATATCCATTCTGACAACACATTTTGTGTATTTCACACAGGTAAATTGAACATTACTATACTGAATCAGGTAATAATTTCTTGTACCTTAAACAATGCAAGAGGGGGCCCTTCCCTATCAGCTAACTTGGGGCTAGAGGGGGCAGGGGCACCATGGTGAAAGGGAAAGACAAGTAACATGGAATTGGCTGTCAAGCTCAATTTGGGTAGTGAGCTTGGTGAGACATAAACACTTTTGTGCACCACATTGAGAGGCAAATACACTGGCCTCTCAGTAGAATCATAACTGAAGCATGCTACTGGCTTGACAGCTTGGCCAGTCTTTCTGAGGGGGACAACTACAGTCTCTGTACTCTCAGTACTGGTCTGGGGACTCTCGTGACTTGTGAGAGGTGCCTCTGCCTGGGTGGAACTGTCCAAACTTGGGGCACTGTCGGCTCCTTGCTCTGTAGGCTCTGTTTCTACAACACTTGACTCATTTTGCGAAGGCTCAGGCACAATCAAGCTTTGAGGCACTGAAGGGGGGTGGTCAGCACTCTCATAGTGTTCTTCAAGTTCCGGTATGTCACCAGAATGACTCAAACCCTCAGCCCCTTCTTCAGGCAAATCATAAAGTTCCACAATACACAGAGACTCAGCATCTTCAGACTTGATACTTTGCACTTCACTTTCAGGGAGCATTGACTCCAAGGACAAAGTTGGGGGGTTAGGCAGTCCAGAAGGCCCAGCTTCATCCCCACAATTAATCATGGGGTTACTTCGAAATAGCTGACTCAGTTCATAAGAGAGGTAACAAGCATAGTCGCACTCACTTTCGTCAGAAGTGGACTGACAGTCACTATTATTCTGGGCCTGCTGCAGAGGAAACCTTAAATCTGTGACCATTGGAGTAGGTTGACTCTGTCTCTTTCTTACAGCAGCACAAGTCACCGGCCCAGGGAGCTCAATTTCTGGGGGTTCAGCCTCAATCATCACTTGGCCGATAGGTAGTAAGTGGTTACGGTGCATGGTCTTGACAGCCTTGGAGTTGTTCTCTGGGCACACCTTGTACACAGGTAAATCATCCAACTTTCCAACAACTACATGGGGAAGATGGTGCCATCAATCAGCAATTTTGTGTTTACCATGCAGTCCCAAATTGCGTAAAAACACACTGTCTTCAGGTCGAAGTTCTTGAGCCTTTACTTTTTTTATCATGCCTCTCTTTGTTGGCTAGATTTCTCTTGGTGGCCATTGTCTGGGCCAGTTGATAGGCATGGTTCAATTGAGCTTTCAGTTTTTGTATGTATTGCAAGTAGTTTTTGGCTCGGACCCCATCTGGAGAGACCCCAAAACAGACATCAACTGGCAGCCAGGCCTCTCTCCTGAACATGAGGCAGTAGGGGGAGAACCCAGTAGCATCATATTTTGTGCAATTGTATGCGTGTACCAAGGCGCTAATCTGCTGGCTCCATTTATGCTTGTCTTTTGGGTGGAGGGTGCCCAGCATGTCTAGAAGGGTGTGGTTAAAATGTTCTGGTTAAGGGTCTCCCTGCAGGTGATAGGGGGTGGTTTTTGACTTTTGTACCCCCCCATAGAAAGAGCATTTCTTTGATTAGTTGACTTTCAAAGTCTCTGCCCTGGTCAGAGTGGATCCACTGGGGGACACCATAGTGGACAAAGAAATTTTCCACAAGCACCTTGGCCACAGTAGATGCCTTTTGATCTTTGGTGGGAAAAGCTTCTGCATACCGTGTGAAATGATCTGTAACCACTAACACATTGCCAGTGTTCCGCTGATCAGGTTCTAAACACAAAAAGTCTATGCAGACTAGTTCCATGGGGGTGCTGGTAGTAATATTAACAAGGGGGGCAGCCCTCTGAGACAGAGATTTTCTTTGCAGGCAGCAAATACAAGTCTTTACATGGTGCTCAACATCTGCCCACATTTTGGGCCAGTAGAAGCGAGATCGTACCAGGTCAAGGGTTCTGCCAATACTGAGGTGCCAAATGTGATTGTGGAGGGACCTCAGTACCAAATCTTTAAAGGCCGTGGGCAGGACCAATTGTTGCTCGTCTACTTTGCCACTATGATCTACTGTCTCTCTATACAACAACTGATTGAGCAACTTAAATCTGGGGCCTTCTTTAAACAATAAAGCAGTTTGCAAGTCAGTGGAACGTAACTTAGACACATCTTTCCCTGCATGCAGGGCATCAAATGCTGGCTGAATCATAGGATCTTGGGATTGAGCCCACTGAATGCTGTCATTATCAAACTGAGGTAGTGCACTAATACAGTATCTAGAGCAGAGAAGTGGCAATAAGCAGCTGGTATGCAGGTGTCAGAAGGGCCCAAGCAATCTACTAAACAGTTCACTGTGTCCGCAGACATCTGTTCATCTCTATCAAACTTTTGGCACAATGCTCAAATGTCAGGTTCAGACAGCCTTACCCAATCACTCCTGGAAGTGGGCCTTCCTGATAGGGTGTCAGCATCAATATGGTTCAGGCCCGGTCTGTATTTGACAGCATAATTATAAGCTGATAATGCAGAAAGCCACCGGTGCCCAGTGGCGTCTAACTTAGCTGAAGTCTGTACATAGGTCAACGGGTTATTGTCAGTCTTCACCAATATCTTTGCCCCATAGAGGTATTCATGAAACTGGTCAACGATAGCCCATTTTAGCGCAAGGAACTCCAACTTATGCACAGGGTAGTTTAATTTGGACTGGGTCAAGCTCCTACTGGCAAAAGCTACTGGTCTCAGGCCATCCTCATGGTCTTGATACAGCACCGCTCCTGGACCCTGCAGACTAGCATCAGTATGCAGCACATAGGGTTTGGTGGGGTCAGCATAGGCGATAATGGAGGCATGGGTGAGCTGGTATATACTCACACGGAAGTCTGCTTCACAGTCGGGCATCCAGCGGGGCCCAAAGAGTTCACCAGGGCGGAAGTATACTTTTTATGGTTCTTTAATGGTCCCTTTTTTGTATTTACAATTGGTAGGAGGGTAACCCTGGGTAAGGTTTAAGAGTGGGCGAATCAGCTTGGAATAGTCTTTTATGAACCTGCAGTAGTAGCCACAGAACCCCAGGAAACATTGTAGTTCTTTCAGATTATGGGGCTGGGGCCTAGTAGTCAGTGCTTCAACCTTACTGGGATCAGTCTCTATCCCTTTTGTAGATACTATGTGCCCCACATATTTCACGGAGGTTTGGAAAAACTGGCATTTGTCAATGGACAGCTTGAGGCCGAAGTCTTCCAGTTGGTCTAGGACTTTAAACAGTCGGTTCTCATGCTCCTCTGAGGTGCTCCCAAACACAATGACATCGTCCAAGTACACCAGGCAATCCAGCAAATTCATATCTCCCACCGCACATTCCATCAGTCGCTGAAAGGTGGCCGGGGCACTCGATGTCCCCTGTGGCATCCTCAGAAACTCATAGAATCCCAATGGACAGATGAAGGCTGTTTTCTCACGGTCTTCCGGGGCCATCGGGATCTGGTAGTATCAGCTGTGAAGATCCAACACTGAGAACCATTTGCTCCCATTCAAGCAGTCCAGGGCATCTTGTATACGAGGCATAGTGTATTGGTCTGGGATGGTCCACCGGTTCAGGGTTCGATAATCAACACACATCCTCACAGACCCAGTCTTCTTTCGCACAACCACAATGGAAGAGGCATAAGGGCTCCTGGATTTTTGTATCATGCCAGCAGTGAGCATTTCCTGCAGGTGTCTTCTCACATCATCTATGTCTGCTGGGGCTAGGCGTCGGGACCTCTCTCAAAATGGCTGTTCATCATGCAGGCGTATGTGATGCTCCACACCCTGGACACATCCCACATCCCATTCCTTCAATGAAAACACTTGGTCTCTCTGGGCAAGTCTCTTGCTAATTCTAGCCATCCATTCAGCTGGCAATGGCGAGTCACCAAAGTCAAACAAGTCTGGGATGACTCTCCTTCTCACCAGGGTGCTTGTTGCTGGGCAATACTGCAGTGTCTGCTCAGTGTACAGTAGCTAGGGTGCACCCTCAGTTCACCCAGATCTCCCGATCTGACACATTGTGAATCTGGACCATCACTCGTCATGCATAGGCATAGGCACAAGCAGGCAAGATGCTGGGCTTTACCAATAATCCTTCTGGCAATTTTCCATCACCTGGTGCATCCAACATCAGTATTTTATTCTTGACATCTTTCCAGATGCGGACCTCCCCTTGAATGGTACACTGGGCTTTAGGGGCCAGTACCATTGAATTGGGATCCTTCTTCCACACGATCCCCACCGGTTCATTCTGGTCTACTTCCTCTGGTTTCTGTTGCAAATCATAGGCCCTCTTGATCAGAGCCAGAATCCTCAGGGTCTTCCCAGTCCGTCGCCCTTGTTTCTCATGACAGAGTTGCACCAGCCTCCCAAACATATGGGCGTTTGTCCCAATTAACAGGGGGACCACATCATACAGTCTGGTGGGGGGGACACACTAGGGCCAATGCCTCTACTCGCTGCTCTACACCAGCTACAGTTGCAGGAAAAGACAACCAGAGGTGGACATACCATAGGAAGGGATAAGACTTGTTGCTCAGGGCCCACACATGTAGGCCTTCCAGGGATTGCAAAGGCACATCAGATAAGTGTTTGTCATACCAGTCCTGGAATACAATGGTTACTTGTGACCCACTGTCAAGCACAGCCCATGTAGGAATACCATTCACAGGCACCGTAGTCTCCACTGAAGGGCCCACTATCTTGTACCAGTCTGAAGGGACAACAGCAGGGGCCTGGACAGACCATTTAGCCACAGAGGGGATTGAGTTAGGATGGTCAAAGCTTTTACTGAAGTCATTTAGTGCACCCCTTGACCACTGACTCATTTTCCAAAGCTCTCCTTGAGGTTGGTTCACCACTCACTCTACGTCCCTTTGAGAATGGCATTCCCTCTTCATGTGACCATCCTTGCTGCAACTGTAACAAATGACAGGCTCTCGAGGCATCCTTGGAGAGAGCATTGCAGGGGATGCTGGAGCACTGATGGAAAATTGTGATCTGGCTTCTGCTGATAGTGTGCCATGTCTCAAAAGTTCCTTTAGGGTGGCAGTCAATTCCTTGAGCTCAGACGAGAAGCCACCCTCAGTAGCAGATACCTAAGGATGCACCCCCAACCCCCTGGCAGTCACATCCTGACAGGGGCCAGGGTCTTTGTCAACAGGGGATACCTCAGTGAGAACATCTGGTTGTACCTTTCTGACTTCCTTCAGTAACTCCTCTCCCCACCATTTAGCCCATGGTGGGACACCTTTAATGGTCTCCATTTCGGAAGGGCCTTCCGGTGCCATGATCACTTGAGCTGCACTTCCCACATAATTACAATCTCCTTCTTCCCCTTCAACCTCCGGAGTTCTTTTATCAAGTCATAGTAGTCAGGTGGGTTCTCTCTCTTATTCTGGAGCCTTAACTGGAGGATCTGCAATTTAGAATGCTTTGCATGTTGCAGTATGTGTCCCATTCTCACATGGTTCAAGTCACTGACGGCTACCCCACCTTTACGGTAAGCTTTCTGCAAAGCTCTTTCTAGATGAGTAACATACGCAGACAAACTTTCCCCATTCCATTGTTTTGTACCTCAGAATTTCCACATCAAATTCTCCCCTGACTCAATGCTCCCAAAATTGCCTTTGAGTGCAGATAGGTACTTCTGAGCAGATGCATCAGGGTTTGTGGACGTCAAAAGGTTAAGGGCTTCGAGGGCAGGACCCCTCAAACTTTCTATGATTCTTTTCCGCTTCTCAGCCTCCACACACTGCCACTTGGGTTCCAAGGGGGCAACATAGTCTATCCAGTTCTCCCAGTCATCCTCCCTCCTGGGGGTTGGGAGGGTGCCCGAGAAGATTCTCAGCTTCCGGTAGGAGTCATGACTAATGGCAGATACAGATATAGGGGCCAGCATTGGCATGGGCACAGAAGGTGGGGCAGTAACAGGTGCTGGAGTAGGAGGGGGTGTTGGGGAAGGAACACCCCCAGGTGGCAGGAATAGTTTCTTAAAGTCCTCTATGTATTTCCCTTCCTCCAGCAACAACATAGCAAATTTCTCCTCAAAAGTCTCAGATAATTGTGGGAGCTCATCCTCCCCAGGGTCTTTACTGCCTTTTGTTATCACTCTCCAGGTAGCTGGAACCCCTTCTGGGGCAATAGTCTGTGGCACTTTAGAGCTGTCCACAAGGTCACTACACTCTACCAAGGCTATGAAAGTTTGGACGATCAAATCAGCTTGTCGACCCACCACCACAGGGTTTTTTAAACATTCAACATTGGGGAGTGCTCCCTCTACAGTGTCTTTACTGGTACCCAGGGAAATATCCAGCATAAGTAGAGCATTTTGGGGGTCAATCTCCTGCCCTGTACACCACCCTACCAACTGGTGTACAGCCATTTCTACTGGGGTAGCCATTAATCTTTAACAATAATTCATAATTTTTGGCCACTAGAAGGCACAAAATCCCAGTGGTGCCTCCAAGATGTAACCTCTAGGTGGTGCTATCCCAAGGGCTACTACCCTTGCCTGCTTGGCTAGTAGCAGATTAAGGGGCCTGAGTTCTGAAACGGGTGCCTCCACCCAGACGCCAGGGTTGGTAGTGGTCAAGCTAACTGACACAGCCCTCCAGGACTCTGTAACCCCCCTCTTTCCTTACTAGTGGCCAGAACAATACACAATAATCACTTTCACAATACCCCTGATACACCACACAAGTACCCACACTGTTTGCACTTACCACCAGGGCTTTCCTCTGGCTCGGCTCTGGGGACCCCCTGTAAAACAAGGTTATACAAAGCAAATAACAGCAGTACAGTACTCTTGCACAAACTGGAACCACATTCAGGGTAAATGCAAAAAAGAAATAGATCTGATTTATTTAAGAGACTTGAACAAGGGAGGGGCGTAATCAGGTTAATTTGCTTAAAGACTCTATCACTCAAACAGTTATGCATGCACTTCAGGGTCCATAAACAGTCACACACTCTGGGTACCTAGATGGAGAATGGTAGGCTAGCCAGGAACGTTGCAGCTGGTTGGGGCCCTGTGATGGAAGAAAACAACATGCACAACACACACTATTTGTAATCCAGAGCCGGAGGGCACAGTTCGTGAGAAGAAAACAAGACAATCAGATGACACACTTTTAGATTAGGCTGTTGTTGCAGGGAGCTACCCTGATGATTACTCAAGATACCCAAGACTGGACACAGGCTGGACGAAAATCGAGACAGCAGGTGGTTAATCTGGAGTGCCAAGAGAAGCAGGGCCCACACGATTCGCCGAGGTGTCGATTCCTGTTCAAGCGTGGAGCAGGGGGCTGATCCCCAGGCAGGTCTCTCATCGATGGCTTTCTCTGTGCAGTGGGTAGTCTGGCTGGGCCAGTGTGGCAAAGCCCTGGCCAAATGGAGACAGATTCGGATACAGTCTGTTTTGGGTTGGATACAGCTTTCAGCAAGCAGAACACAGTTCACTCGGTGGAGAACCAAATCATGACCCACTAACAACTCACAGCACATTTACATGTAAGGAAATTCTACTGTACCAGGCAAACCACTCTCCGGTCACGATCACAGAGTCTCTGCACAAACCGGGGAGTCAAAAGCTGCTGGAAATTCTGACAGGCCGATCGCATTCAGCAAAATCTTTGGTCTTCTTCAGGTACGATCCTGGTAGAAAATCAGTGGCTTATTTCGTTCTCACAAACTTGGATTTAGTCCAAAATAATTCTCTTTTCTCCCTTTCAGGGGCAGCAGGCAGACATGCAGGCCACAACTCAGGCCTTTCCACAGTTCTTCCACACAAAACTACTCAGACGGCTGCTTGACTGTCTCAAGCTGTGTGCTTCATCAGCTCCAACTTAGATCTGCCTTAAGCAGCAGGCAGCTTGGGGATTTCCCTCAGATCCAAAAGGTTCGGTTGGCTGATCTGTCTGTCAGCCACAACAAAGGCTCCCCCTTCAGATGCAAAAAGCAGCCAAAAGCCCAAAACTACAATTCCTACAGATTTTGACTCCAGACAGCTCCTGTAGTCTGGCTCCACTTTAGGTCCCACCAGTACTGATTGGTCCTATTTGCAATCCCAGGCCAAATGGTGGGGATAAACAAAACAGTCCTTGCTGCAAAGAAGGCAGGTTAGACAAACTACATTATCATTATCACTCTAAATGATTTTCAGCAAATAGTTACATCTTTCAAGAGAGCTCCCTCTCAGATTTCTTATGACTGCAATTCAGGCAGCTCTTTAAGAGACAGCACACAGAGACCATACAGGCACTCTCTGGCAATCACATTTAAACTGCTAAAATCCAGGACACCAGCCTGGCAGTGAGCATTTAGGCAAGCTCAATGAAGACTTTTCAGGAACTCCCATTTGTAGGGATGTTACATATGTTAAATAGGAGTGGCCCCAGCACCGACCCTCTGGTACTCCACTGGTGACCATTTCTTCTGCTAAAGGTACTTCATATTGATAATTACTACTTCACAATTATGTCAAAACACCATGCCTAGATCCCCATCATGAAGGCACTGAAAGGTAAAGACATTCAGTTCAGAACCCCCTATCCAGCAAAACTGACAGTATACCTGGAAGCTGGTATCAAACACTACAGAGCTGCAGAGGAAGCTGATCAGGACCTCCCCCACCACCACCAAGACAGCAACCCCACAGTATCTTAGCATCCAAGTCATCTCAGCAGATGTGACAAAAACAGGCAAAGAAAAACTAATAAGCACCTCAGAAGTAGCAGATTACGGATGCAATAAAGGATATTATACAGCACCTACAGACTACCACCCATGCCCCTTCGACTACCACACCTGGATCTACCACAGAGAAGTGACTACGAAATTTCAAGATTATCAGATATGCCTCTTCTGGTAGTTGGTGTGCTGGGGGTAGGGGGGTCTCCCAGAGGGGAGGGGGCTTTCCAGATGGGCAAGCGGCCTGCTACTGAAGCATTGGAGGCTTACTGATAGCTCTACCTGTGCAGTTGGGAGCCACTTTATGGGTTCTACCTCAGTACTGACAAACCTTTGCACAGACACAGGGCGTCTGCTTCTGGAGGCTCCATGGAACTGCAAGAGACTGGGCTCATTAAGGTTCAGTCCATTCATTACGTCACAGACGGCAGTGTGACTGACCCACCTTTGACATTTACATGGACCAAAAGGCTAGCTTTCCATTGCATGAATGATGTGTAATGCTTACAGTATGGCCGGCCCAGTGGCATGGAGGGCTGAGGCACTGGGCGCCTTACCTCCTCCCATACCGGTGACCTGGGTTCTAGAACAAGTTTGAGTTGTCGACGTTGGCCAGAGCGGAAAAAGACGAGGACCTGGACTGAGCTGCCATAAGGTGGCTTCCCCTCCCAGGGTGGGGAGAGACGAAGGTTTCCCCAGCTTTTGGCTGCCACCTAGTGGAGGCTAGGTGGCAGCTGCAAAGCACAAGGGAAACAAGGCATTAGGCCGGGTGGGATGAAAGGGCCGTCACTGGAGCCAAGGAATGCATGTGCACCTGCACATGCATGCGCGACCGTTTTCTGGTGTCCCGGGAAAACAAGGAGAAAAAAAGGAAAATTCAGCACCGAGACAGGCTAAATGAAGCCCTGAGGCAACAGGGCAGATAGAGATCCTCTGAGAGAGGACCATAAGCTATGCCTTCCCGGAACCCCGATGGAAGGAGAAAACTTAGATAAAAAAATACTTACAGTATGGTACACCTGACTGGTCAGTCCCACAATGAGTGTGCTTCACTCCATCTACTGGCCAGTTGGGAGGACTGTCCTCACCACCTCGCATCCTGTATGTTTCTCCCCATCTCCAGCTATGTAATTGCAATCAGGATGACTCCCGTGGAAGCTGCAATGTATGAATACCACTGTGATTTGAACCCACGACTGCCAAGCAGAACCTCTCTCATAGTTGTTCCAATCCCCATTCCTGAGGCTGCAAATCCCACATGTTGTAACGTCCCCCAGAACCGCCATTCCCCATGCCATTATGGCCAGAGGCCCCTCCCTAAGAAGACATACCTCTAGGCTGGCCTGCCCAGCCACCAAGATTTGATCTTGGACCCCTACTTTGGAAATTGAGCTATTGGCATGGTTTTCCATCATATTGTTGCTGGTTACTCAGTTGGGTCATGTTTATAATCCACTCCTTTGCAGTTTTTTACCTCCAAGGAAATGCGTTCTCCACCTGGCTTTAGATTACCAAGGTTCCCCAGTTAGTATGTTTAAAAAGATCTGTACACCGATCCTGTGTTAGTTGGAGTTGGTGGGTGGGGTGGGGGGTCTAGAGACTGCAGAAGTGCTTGGGGTAGGGGGGCAGACCACACACACACTTCTCCCTATTACAAACTTGCCCTGATGACTACACCTAAAGCACACCTGTGCTCATGGAATGTGAATGGCCTCACAAATCTTGTGAAACAGGCAAAAATTCTGATCCGTGTCTGGAAATATGAACTAGACCTGATTTACATCCAAGAATTTCACCCCCCACCCCACCTCCACCCCTGGAACATGCCAAACTTACAAAACTGGGTTTGTCTGCAGAATATTCCTCCATGTATCATAGGGGTTGCAGAACAGGAGTGGCTGTCTAGATTCTCCACCACACCCCATTCCAGGAGCATCTCACCTGAACAGACATGGAGGATCATCCGGTTATAATTCAGGGGACTCTGCATGGCCAGGAAGTCACCTTGGCTAATCTCTATATTCCCCTGGGGGCAAACACACTCCACTATAAAATTGCTGCTAGACAGAATAGTCTCATTGACCAATGGAACACTTTAACATCACCCCAAATTCAAGGCTGGGCACTTCCAACCTGAACCCACCCAGGAAAAAGAAATCTCATAAATATTTCAAAAGGCTTGTACGGGAAGTAGGGTGGATCGATATCTGGTGGATGCTGCACCCTAGGACCCGCAGCTATACACACTATTCATTGGTCCACTATTCCTACTCTCGGATAGACCATTGTTACACATACATACAAACATATGAAGAAGCCAGCAGAAGAAGGCCATTCGGTCTATCTAGTCTGCTTATATTGCAGGGGCCACAGTCTGAGCTACTGTCCCTTCCCTCACTCCTCACATCCTCCCTCCCTACCCATGATCCATACCTTCCCCCTTTGCCTATCCCAGCCTCTCTTGAAGCTGCCGACTGTCTTCAATGAGACCACCTCTTCTGGCAGCGCATTCCAAGTATCTACCACCTCTGCTTCCTGACCTCATTCCTAAATCTCCCCCTCCAGCTTAAGACTGTGCCCCCCCCTTATGTTATGGTTGCCACTCAGCTTAAAGAAATCTTCCTAATCCACCTTATTTATCCCTTTCAAGTACTTGAAGTTCCCAATCATGTCCCCTCTCTCTCTCCCTCCTCTTCTCCAGGGAGTACATGTTCAGTGCCCTCAACCTCTCCTCTTATGCCTTACCCTGCTGATCCACTATCATCTTTGTAGCCCTCCTCTGGACCTTCTCCAGCAGGTTAATGTCCTTTTTGAGGTGTGGGCACCAGTACTGAACTCCACACTCTAAATGTGGCCTCACCAGTGACCTGAACAAGGGCAGTATAACCTCCTCTCTCCTACTACTGATCTCCCTAGCTTTGCAATCCAGCATCTTGTTTGCCTTTGCTGCTGCTTTGTTGCACTGCATGGAGTGCTTCAGGTCACCAGTGATCATCACTCCCAGGTCCTTCTCCTTCTCAGATGCAGACACCTGGACTCCACCCAGGTAGTACTCCGTCCTGGTATTCTTGGCTCCAATGTGCATAACTTTGCATATTTTGGCATTGAAGCCAAGCTGGTAGATCCCATACCACCTGCCCAGCTTTTCCAGATCATCCTGTATGTCCTGTATCCCTTCAGCTGTGTCCACTCTTCAGCATAGCTTAGTGTTGTCCATGAATAGGCACATTTTGCCCTTAATGCTATCCCCAGTGTCATTGATGAAGACATTGAACAACATTGAGCCCTACAGGACACCACTGGTGACCTCTCTGGTGCCAGATAGCTCTCCGCCCACAAACACCCCCTGGGTTCTGTCCCTCAGCCAGTTTACCACCTGTCTGACCATGTTATCCCCAACCCTGAGATCTGTCAACTTCCTGATCAACCATTTATGCGGCACAAAGTTAAAGACTTTGCTGAAATCCAGATAGAGGATGTCTACTGCTTGGCCCCTTCTGCTGTCTTTGGGACCCAGTCAAAGACATCAATCAAATTCGTTTGACAGGATCTCTCCCCCCCACCCCCCAATGAACCCATGCTGCCTCAGATCCTGAAGACCATGCTTCTCTAGATATTCTACCAACCTTTCCTTAAGTGTGGTCTCCATGAGCTTGCACACGATTGAGGTCAGACTGACTAGTCTGTAACTCCCTGGGTCATCCTTGGGACCGCTTTTGTGGAGGGGCACCGCATGGGTTGTTTTCCAGTCCTGCGGCACCATGCCTGACTCTAATGAACTATAGGCCTGTCAGTGACTCTGCCAGGTCCTCGGCCAGTTCCCTTAGTACCCTTGGATGTACTCTGTCCTGGCCTGGTGATTTGTCCACCTTCAATGCCAGCAGCCCCTCCCTCACACTATCCCACTCTAGCACTACATCTGTATTTCCCTCCCCAACCCTGCTCCTCTTCTCCCTTCTGAAGGCACTGGTTCATCCTTCTCCCCGTTGAAGATGGAACAGAAGTTTTCATTTAGCATCTCTACTTCTGCTACATGCAGGTAGAACATCAGTCCTGAGTGACACAATGTACCCTGGGGAACATACACCTCTCAGACTATGCACCAATAAGGTTATACTAGGACTTCGAGTTGGAGCGTTGGTCTACTCACTGATGCCTAAATCCATATCTTCTGAAATCACAAGAATGTCGCGCATTCATTGCAGAGAAACTTGAGGAGATTCTCCTTCATAATTCGACAGACAATACTTCTCATAGTATCACATGGGATGCCATAAAGGTGGTATTCCAAGTTTACCTTATTCAATATGAATTGCTGCTGAATGGCTAGAAGGAAGACAACATCTAGAAGACACACTTCACTTCATACAAATGACGAACCAACAGGGGGACCTCTCAATGATCCCACAAATTACTAAAGCGAAAGCAGATCTCAATAAACTCTGGCTAGAGCAGACTGAGAAAGCCTTGACTTTCCTGCACCAACACTACTAGGAAGTGGGTGCAAGATCATCATGGCTGTTGGCATACCAACTATGGAAGCAGCTCCATGCTGCTACACTAACGACTATCTTAGACCTCTTCCCCCTCAGTCACCGCTCCCATCGATCTGCAGGACATTGTGCTGGTCTTTCAGCCTTATTATGAAAATCTACACACCAGAGGCCATCCCAACCCAGGTCCATATAGACCTTTCTCCAGCTGCTGTGTCTTTCTATCCTCCCTCCAAAAGGGTGAACAACTCTTAGCTTCCATTATGGCTAAAGAACTAAAGCTAGTAATAGGGCACTCTAAAACCCTGAAAACCCCAGGGCCAGATGGCTCTAGTGGTGGATTTTATAAACTCACTAAGGACTACTCCTTCACTCCCCTATTAGCTGTGTAACCCCTAGGCGGCGCTATCTCTAGGATTACTACTCTGCCTGTACTTAGGACAACAGATTGAGGGGGTCTGGGTTCAATATTTTGGTGCCTCCACCCAGAGTAAAGTATGTAGGGTGTCTACCTAACCTAGTATAGCCCTCTGGGAAGCTATATCCACCTACAAGCCCACCTAGTGACCACGAACCTTGTAATATAGAACAGCCCTTTAAACAATTAACACATAGTTGGCATTAAACATGAACAATGGGCACACACCCCTTGAAGTTACCACCAGGATCTGGTCTTCAGTAAACACCCTGGAACCCCCTTTAAAGAGAGCGTTAACAAGGCAAGCATGCACCTTAAAATACTGTAACAGGTTTCAGTAATTTAAACCAATTAAGAATATGCTCATAAGCCAGTTTAAATGTGAAACAGCAAACCAGTTTTATTAAAGGGATGTGAACAAAGGTAGGGTGTGAATCTAGAAGAATGATTACTTTACTGATTTGATTCGGGTTACTCTGCATGCATGTACTCTAGTCCCAAAGTAAAACAGTCTAACAACAACTGTGTACCCAGAATGTTATGCTGGTTGGCCAGATTCGGTGCCAGGGATGACTGGCATTGCAGCCGTTGTTGGGGTCCTAGATGAAAAGAAAAGGCAGTTAAACATGCATAAACAAAACCTCCGTTAATTGGCTCCTTGGCCGGTTGGACAGTCCTTTGTAACCCTGTAACACACTGGAGCAATCAGATGGTACCATCATTGATTTAAAGAAAAGTTGCAGGGAGCTACCCTGAATTTACTCACAACACCAGTTGGTCGGAAGTGGCCTGGTGATATGAAAACCTGCTGCAGAATACTGAAGAGCATGGGGAAGCTGGGCCTGCATGACTCACCTCTGCTTCACGGCCTTTCCCTCCAGGTGGCCACAACCTGCAATTTCTTGCTGTGCAGGGGCTGGATCCCCCAGCTGGTCTCTTGCTGAGAAACAGTAACTGATGCAAGAGTAGATGGCTTGGGCCGGGTTTGGCATAAGCCCAAGGCTAGATAAGCACTTCTGGCAAAGTTCAGTTTGTTTGCTGGTGAAAACCTCCAGCTGGCAGACAGTTTGGTCACTGGCAAAAATGGGCTCCCTTCTGGCAATCAGGCATAACCCTCCCCCTTCCTGCCCCATCTAGTGACATACTTTTAACATTACTGGTCTTCCCGGCAGAAAGAAGACAGCATGCAAAGCACTAACATTCAAGACCTTTTTGCACACTACTAAAGCAGGGAAAACAGTTGTGTTCTACCTGCACACCATCTTCATAGCAGTGCACTTTACTTCCTCCATCTCAGGATCTGATCTCCTCCCCGAGCCGACCACCAAACCGAGACCTCCCTCTTCACCTTCGGAGGTCTCAGAAGCCCCTGCAGCCCCAACAGGCTGGATTCTGCCCCTTGAATGCAACTCGTGAAAAATTAATTAGACTGCAAATATGGGGGGAAAAGGGATTTCATTTCATTAGCCTCCCCCTACAGTCAAATATAGCGCAAACCACTGTTTCTGCCCAACTGGCTTTTATTTTTCACCTGCATGGCAAATGATTCCAGTGATACAGAGGTCACCAGTCTTTTCTAAGAAATAAATAAGCAGCTCCATGGGACATTAACCTTTTTACAGTTCTGGCTGGACAGGATAAACAGCAGAAACCATGCATTTAGCAGACACTACGAGGATTCTCCTTGGCCTACCATGTCACTCTCTCAGGTGCTCTACCCAAGATTTACTGGAACACAGATCCCTGCAATCTCCTGGCATATATTGGATCCGGTAAGCCAACCTTCCTTTCACTTTTGCACTGACACCGGCATGGGAAAGCAAGCTGCCTTCCCTACCTAGACCCCTGGGTGCTGGCCCAAAACAAAGGCATCCAGGAATTTTCCTGATGACCCAGGCTCCCGACCCACCTTCTAATGGCTGGCGCTATTCACAGGGCTACGGCCACACCTGCCACGGTCACTTCACTCTGCCTCACCATTCCATGGCCCCAGTTCACTCCAGGGGGTTCTGCTGGTACTTACTTCCTACAGGGAATCCCTGCCAGGCTCACATCCCTGCTTCTACTCCTGGGCTTGAGTTAAGCTCCAGTGCAGGGACCACCCTCCAAGGTCTGCCAATTCTTGGCTTGCAACCCATCCAGACTTTAATGGACTGACGCCCCAGAACCTTTCCCTCCAAACAGACCCCCTTTTGTGGGTGAAAGGCTCCCCGCTTCCCTCAACCCCCCCACCGGCCACCCTGCCACAGTTAGTGCGATGGGAACCTCTGCCACCAGTTCCCCTCCTGAGAGAGCCCTGCCACTGCCCTCCCAGCCCTGAAGACCAGGGAATACACAAACAGGCTTCCTATGGGCTCCTACTTTTCTAGGCTTGCTAAAGCCTCCTAACACCCTAGCCCCCAACAACGCAGGGCCTGGCTACCTGTGTCCCCACAGAGCTGCATACCCCCATTCCTCGTCGACCATGGCGCATGACAAACTGTCCTGACTGCACTCTTTTTTGGGGGGTTCCCAACTGGCCCTTGTGGCCCACTGAGCTCCTTCACTTGACCACCTTATCTGTTCCTGATACTACTCTTCCAGCCTCCCCCCTCCAGCCCCAGGCCTAATGCCCAGGCTAGAAAAAGGCCCTGCTGCTTCCTGTCAGCCCCTTTTAATACCCATTGACTACTCTCTGCTGCCACCTTGAGGCGTCCAGAGCAATATCCCCAGAGCACTAAACCCATTTCCTAGCTTGGGGGGGAAGGGAAAGGATGCCCAACAGTGGGAATATAAGCCCCGCATTTACAGAGGGCTTACACAGGAGTCCCTGGACAGTATGCCTTGACCCACAATAAACATTCAGCACATTTAATGAAAACAGCATTTACTTCTGTACCTCTCAATTCGGTTTCAGGCTGGTTCGCAATTGCAGTCAATTCACCGAGTATACCTCTTAGTCTGTAGAAACAGTCTCTGATCACAGTTCCTGAGCCGAACGCTCACAGAAGCTCCTCTCTGTCCAATAGCAGAGTCTCGGGGCTAACTGCCACAGTTTAAAGATTAGCTTCAGATTAGTCCGTTTTCTGCTATCAGGCAGTCCAATGCTGGAAACAATAGCAGGAAGGCAAGTCAGGCCTCTCCCTGCCAATTCTCCTCTGCTCCTTTCCTGAAGCTGCTTCTCGATGGCTCGAGATGCTCACTCTCCCCGGCCTAACAAAAACTGCCCTCTGTTTTCTAACAGTTCTTGAGCTAGTCCATTTTTTCTGGATTCCGGTTGGCTAGGAGAGCTGTCAATAACAGTTCTGGTGCTCCCATATGTCAGTTTAGGTGACAACCTGTAAAACTACAAGAACTACAGCTTTTCCTAAGAGACACCTGAACTAAGGACCCCTCAAGGTCCCCTGTGTCCCAATTGGTACAAGTTTCTGGAAGTCCCAGAGCAAACATGGTGGCTCCCTTTTGGATGAATAAGCAAGAAGGCAGGTTAAACAAGCACTCTAATTTAAATATAATAACAAGTTAGAAGTAAATATTTACAGTAATAGCTAGAGCTCTCTCTGCTTTATTATCGACCACAGAGTAGAGCAAATCAGGATGGTGCCTGGCCAGTTGCAAGCTTTGAAGCACTCAGACCCAGCCCAGGCCATTTACTGTATACACATTGCTATAGCCTTAAAGGGATAGGTGCGGAGAAACATCATGGCACTCTCACACAAATCAACAGGATAACAACAAATAGCCATGGATTTACTATCTGTGCAGGATGTTTGCCTGTCAGTGGGCATTGGTTGGTGGGGCCCTGGGAGACAATTAAGGTAAGCCCCAAATTGGTGGTGGTGGTGGTGGGGCTACAGCGGCATACAATGAGATCCTGACTGGGACTGCCCCCCACCCCCTTTATAGTCTTTTGCAGTCATTCTGGTAATCCCAAGGCCTGGTAAGAACCTGCTCTATTACCCATCCTACCTCTCCAATTCAGCGTCAAATGCCAACTATAAATATTTCATGTTCATCCTGGCTAAAATACTGGACAAATTACTTCCATCCCTTGTACATATAGATCAAACGGGGTTCATTTGCTCTCATACAAAAATGTATAATAGCTGTCAAACACTTCATATCCTCCATCAGCTGCAGCAGTCAGTTCCCCCTCTATGATCCTAACCCTCAAAGCCAAAAAGTCATTTGACCAGGTCTCCTGGCCATTCTTGTGCAGTCTGCTGGGGCAGATGGGATTCCCCCTCCCATCTGTAGAACTCTTGCAGAGGATATTCTCTGCACCACAGGCATGTGTGAAGGTGAACAGACACCATTCCCCTGACTTCCGTCTTTCATGGAGGGCTAGGCAGGGTTGCCCTATGTCCCCCCCACTGTTTGCAATATATATTGAACCTCTAGCACAGGCTATTAGGACCACCACCTCATTTTGGGGTAGAGGTGGTGGGGGTGGAACATTGGATCACTTTATATATCCAGCTGATGTTCTGTTATACCTCACCAACCCCTCAGAAAGCCTACTGGAGGTGTTCGATCTCCTGAGGAAGTTTGGAGAGGTGTCTGGATACCTCTTGAATACTCACAAACAGAAACACTCTGTTTTTGATTTAACCCATCTCAAATACCTCACATCTGACTTCGTCTTTCGTTGGGGGCTGAAAAACCTTAGATACCTGGGAATAAATATTGCAACAAGACCAACCTCGGCATACTATGGTAACTACTCTCAGTTTACCCAACAAATGATAGACTTCTCCAGTTTGGGAACCTGCCCCTTACCCTGACTAGATGGGTTGAAGTGGCATTATACTGTTTCCAGAATATCCCTCTAGCCCTGCCTACTACTGTGTGGAGGCTGTAGAACAAGGACATTTCTCGCTGTCCGGGGCAGACTAATGCCCCCATATCAGGCTGAAACAGCTTTTTCTTCCCAGACATTTGAGATGATTGGCCCTCCCTAATCTCTCCTTTATACTTCTGGGCTGCTCATATTCGAGTTCTCCTAGTTTGCCACCTTATGTGCACACAGTACTTGGCTGGACATGGAACGAGACCTATTGCCGAATGACAGATTTATCAGAGCATTGCATCTTTGGGTCCTCCTGGCCGCTCAGACTCACACTACTAACCCATGATTACAATACCAAATGAAAGTCTGGTGCTCCATTAAATGCACCCTATACCTTACCACTTGTCTGCCTATTCTGTGCCTGACTGCACTGCTGGAAGATTTTACACCACTCCAGGTGGATCCAGGTTGCTATACTTGGGAAAGGTGCTCCCTTCAGTATTAACATCAGTTCATGCTTGGCCCCACAGTCCAGTCCTTCAAGCTCCTCTGAATGCTATATAATACTATATAACCTTCAGAGAACATAATTCTTCTGGTACTTACAAATCAGGCACTTTATTCACTTCCACCCCCTTGGGGCTGTACCCTAGACCTACACCCCACCATTATTACCTACTATATAAATTTTCTTAAATCCATATTACGATCCCACATGATAGCACAAATTTATCAAGCCCTTCTAAACTCCCTAGGGGAAGACACAGTGGACATTGCATTAAAATTGGAACAAGAGACAATCACCCTCTTGATACAGACACCTGGAATGGAGCATGCAAAGCCTCCTCTTGAATCACTGGTTTGCACTCCTGGGGGAGTGTGTCTGAAAACAACTGGTCAGGTGTTTTAGAACACCTATAATTACAGCACATTACCTTCCCTCACATTTCCTGGATTGCTGGAGGGCTTATGCAGAGCAGAGAGCCACTCACACGCATTCAAGCACCCCCCATGTCTTGGGGTATCCTGATGGTAACTTGCGGCAGGAGGGAATGCACAATCATGACACATTGTCCAAGAAAATAGAAATATGATCATTACTTGTTTCTTTTTTTTTTTTCACTTTATCTTTTTATTGAAATTCGAGTATGTAAGAAAGCACACATCTAATACAATAGAAGACTATCCTCCATGAAAGGTATAAAATATCACTTAACAAAACACAGTATTTAGGGTAAACATATCGGAGAAGCCTTATATCCATGTATTGATAATAAAACACAAACCTAGACAGGATGTAAATGGAGAGCAGAAGGGTTACAATCAATAGGGTATTATAGGATCAGAAATAGCAACCATGTACGAAATACATGCTAGGGGCAGGCTATGGCAAGGCATTCAGTAAATTGCAAAAAGTGATAAATGTGGTAATTGCCTGGTCCTTCTGATAGTCACAAGATGGCTTTGCTAAATGGTGAGCATGCTGTCCATTGAGTTCCAAGAATGGACTGCAGGGGGCAAGGTTAGTTAGCAGGCACAACATGCACAGTCCAGATTAATTAAATTCAATGTCCACTCCCAAATCAAAAATGCAAAACTGATGTATAATATGAACAGGAACAGTTAAACAACTACTTCATGGAGCATGGGGGTAAACATATAGTGGGCCACTTTACAAGCTGGAACCTGGCATTCTTTCTGCAACAATCTCTTTGATCAACAGATTGATTTATTACATACAGACATTCCCTTGAGCCAAAAAGGCTACATCCCTGACAGCAGCAGTATGGTGGGCTGAAACAGGCTTCAATATGAGCCTTTCGAACTTAGCAGCACTTCCATTTCATATGCCTCCCTTCGCTATGACTTTACTAGGAACCTTCTTAATTTTGTTCCCTTCCTTCTCTGAGTTATAGACAAACTAAAACTGGGGTAACATTGTGACAGCATGAGTTGTTTCTACTGTCTGAATCCCATTCCCTACTTTGGTCTTTTCTTTCTTGTTTCTTATTCCCAACCAAAAAGGGGGAGTTTGTTTTTCAAATGCAGGGAGCCACTTCTTGTAACAAGAGGCCTTAGACTTTAAATACAGTGTTTCTTTTAGCAAGAAATGGAAACCACAGAAGACCTTTCAGACACTCCAATCACTGATGCCATGCACCAGCTGTTCCACCCTGACAGAGTACAACACATTCCCAGATCTACAGAGACTGAAATCTCCCCTGCAGAATGTGGCACTCCTGGACCTATAGGGACCCAGTGGCACTATCCGCTCATGCAGCGATTTCAATTTCTGGACTACCTTCACAAGGGGACTGCTGCTTGTGCCACACGGAGCACCCGGATGGCCTGCCACCCCACCAGGGTCCCAACCAAGAACCAACCACTTCCCATATGGACCTTTTCCTGCCCCCATACACAGCCCAGCCTGGAAGCCCCAACACTGTGTTGGCCACCGACCCAGGGAATAGGTGTAGAACTGCCACCTCTACACCCTCAACAGTCCAGGCTGCCACCTCTGAACTGTGCCCCAGGCCCAAACTGCCAGAGCAGGTCTGACCACAGAAAACTCTCCAGCCCCCTGGCTGCACTTGCCCACAGGCAAGTTACGTCAAAACAGGGCTCTCATCAGTGGTTACCCTACACAAGGTGCCAGGAATACTTGGTGGGCCTCTCATGTCTGTCTACACAGGTTTTGGCTCTCAAATATGCACCAACAAGGCCAAAGTTGTTCCACTGCTCCCCTTGTGTCTCTCCAACTGAACTGGTGCCCTTTCATATGTGGGTCTTCAAGGGAGGAGGGCCGGGGCTCCATCAAAACTTGCGGGCCCCCCCGAACTCTCTCTCGTCTTCCTCTCTCTGGATCCCCTCCCTGCCAGTTGCCACCAAAAATCCTACTATTTATACCCCAAGGATGGGGCACCACCTGCAGGCAGCAAGCAGGCTTACATCCAGCCCTATTGGCACCACTGGTCCCTCTATACATAACTACACCTAGCGACCTAAATTAACCAGTAAGCTTCCAGAGGCTGCTTACACACATATAATGTGGAGCCACCCCAAGTTACACCCAGTCTGGGACTCCCTTGAACAGAGTTGGAGAAGCTTCTTGATAGGCAGCTTCCTCTAACACCTGACATATTACTTTACTTTGCAGTACCCAAGAGGCTTCAGGGACCCAAAAAAGATGCATCTCTTGGAAATCCTGGTAACAATGACTAACAAGCATTTGTCAATGCCGAATGTTTGCTTGCTGGCATTGGCAGTGGTAGTGTAGAAGTTACAGAGCTGTGTAATAGGAATGGCAGTGAAGTGTTGAACCGAAGCCAACCCCACCACCACCCTGCAGAGAGTGACAGCCATTGGGGTGTGCCTTTGGGTCGTGAGGCATAACGGCCATGCCATTTCAGTACACCCCACCCTGCAGACACTGGCAAGTGTCACGGTGTTCCTTGGGGTCTTTGGCCCTTATGCGCACCCCATTCCATTAGGAAATACAGTGAGATGGGTGTGATATAGGAGAATGGGGTGAACTTTGGGGCCGAAGAGTCCAAGGCATACCTCAGTGCCTCTCACTGGCTGCAGGGTGTGGAATGGTATGAGCATTACAGGCAAGAATCCCAAGTCACACCCCTGATGCCTGTCATTCTCTACAGGGTTGGGAGTTATGGTTGGAAACCCTAATACCTCAGGCCTTCGTTGGTATTTTCACTCCAAATGTTCAACATGGTTTTTTTGTGACCCCACCTCATAACAGGGGGAATATCAGTTTCTTAGCCGAAAGCTGCTTATGCACAGCGACTACGGCATTTAGCACCACAGGTGCAATAACATTCTGAACAGGATGTAAAAAATGACAGCTGTACTGTTCATGGGGAGGTGGAAAAAATGGCAATGTTGCAAATCTGCAGTAAAAATATTTAAAAAAATTGGTGAAGTCACGAGAGTACATAGAAACTGTGCAACGCACAACTGTAATATAATTGTTGGGGATTTTTTACAGCAGATTGTCAACTCAGGCATTTTGGGGCCTCCGATCATGAACAGTGTCACTGTGATTTTCTTTATCTGTCCCGAACAATGATTTCCCACAGTGACCACGCATCTCTGCGCTGAAAGTGTGAAAACACACTTCGGCCATGTTGTGAAAAATGACAGCTGTACTGTAAATAAGGAAGTGTGGAAAAATGCCACTGGTGAAAATCTGGACTTAAAATATTACAAAGTCATGAACTTACAAGGTGCGTGGAAACTGCATAATGCTCACTAGTAATACACAGTCATTTTATGGACTTTTGTCACCAAATTTTCAACCTAGCCATTTTAAGACCTCTGCTCATGAACAGTGTAACTGATTTTCTTAATCTGTCCCAAACATTGCTTTCGCAACCAACAGCACCATTGTGCGCTACATATGTAAAACACATTTTGGCGGATATGAAAAATGGCAGCTGTACTGCTCATAAGGAAGTGTAATAAAATGGCAATGTTGAAAATCTGGAGTGAAAATATTAAATTTGCAAACTTATGAGCATGCATAGGAACTGCGCAACGCACGCTCATAAAACAGTCATTGTTAGGAATTTTTTCACCAAATTTTCAACATAGCCATTTTAAGACCTCTGCTCATGAACAGTGCCACTGTGGTTTTCTTAATTTGCCCTGTACATTGGTTTCGCACACCGACTGCGCCATTGTGAGCTACATGGGCGGAAACACATTTTGGGTGAGATGTGAAAAATGACAGCTGTACTACTCATAAGAAGGTGTGGTAAAATGGCAATGTTGAAAATCTGGAGTGAAAATATTGAAAATTCACGAACTTACGAGCGTGTGTAGGAACTGCGCAACGCACGCTCGTAAAACAGTCGTGTTTTGGAATTTTTCCACCAAATTTTCAAAATACACTTCTTGAGAGCCCACCTTATGAAAACTGGCAGTGTTGTTTGGTTAATCAGTCCAGAAAGGTGATTTTGTGCAGTGACCATGCAGTGACTGCGAAATCACCCTTCGGGCCTGAATACCGCCATGACAGTGACATCATTCATGAGAAGGGGTCCCAAAAACCCCATGTTGAAAATTTGGTGCAAAAATTCCAAAAAATGCCTGAGATATGCAACAAAGTTGAAAAAACCCTATCTAGCCCATTATACAGCTTACCGGCATTTCCTCAGTTCGCGGTCGGCTTTGAAGAGTGCAGACGTGTTCCCGGTCCACTGAAGATCATCGCACCGAGGTCCGGAGGTAAGTATGGGTGGGGGTGTGGGGAGGCAGGGTGCGCAGTGGGTGGGTGCGGGTTGTGGGAGGGGGCCAGGGAGACTACGTGGGACCGTTTTTCTTTACAGGTTAAAAAAAAGGACGACGCTGGGACGTTTGCCATGCTGGGTGGGCTCCCAGCGTGGCACAAGGACGGTTGGGAGGCGTTCAGCTGATGGGGATTGGGCACCCGTGCGGCAAGATCTACTGCCACGCTGGGGTGGGCTCTCAGCGTGGCACCCAGTACTGGGGGGAGGTGAGGACAGTGGAGCCGACGGGGATTGGGCACCTCCCATTGGCTATAGCATGAGTTTGCGGGCGGGGGCGCAGCACAGCCGATGGGGAGTTGGGCACCCCGTCGGCTATACAGTGTTGGATGCGTCGCGGATGCGTCTGCGTGTGTCTGTGGGTGTGTAGGGGGGAGGCGCGCATGAGCAGGCGATATCTTATCACTGCTCACTGAAGCGTAGCTTCCCCTTTCAACTGTATGCCACTGCATTTTGGAGCTTGTCATAGACAGCTCCAGCATGCATTGGCTTACAGGGGCCGTGCCTGCCAACACACTGACTGAATTGGAAGAGGGGGTGACACACCTCCGAAATCTCGGATGATGGCACTATGTTTCTTGCACATGCGTGCAAGCAAACATAAAAAGGCCATCACAAAACTATGGCTTATACCCCCCCTCCATCCCTGACCTGCCAGTTCACCAAATCTATCAAAGGGAAAATATCACACACTCTATCAATGACAGCACCAGGGTGGGACAAATCAGTTTGGAGCTGATGGTCAATCTAACCACTAACTTTTTAAATCTGGTAGCCAGATCAATATTTTTAGTTGCTATCCTTTTTAAGGGCCAGAAAATCCTTTTGTAGACAGGTAGCCAGTTGGCCAATAACTTTTAAAATCTAGTAGCCAAACCAATCTTTTTAGTGGCCTTTGTCCACTTGGCTACCCAGTTTGTCCCACCATGGACAGCATAAAGATTTGTGCTTCCAGATGGAATAGCTGGTTACTTCATTCCATGAGCAAGGACCCCACTCTCATACCACAGACTTTTACGGAAGTAGGGGTAAGGATCTGTAACTTTATCCCTCCCTATGAGGACTCACTAGGAATACATATGTACCCCCCCCATATAAACAAGCCAATATGCAAGATATAATGCTGCTCTGCTCCTCATATGGCACCCCCCCACCTAGCTGCCCTTCTCCCCACCCACTACTTAGGGCCTTAATTCAGCTCCTTCCAGGAATCCGGGGCAGCCGTCACCGGATATGAATAAGTAAACTGTTTCTCCTCCCTTCATCCTGTACCAAAGAAGGGGATTCCCTCAAATTGTTTTATACCTGATATTGTGATTTCTGTTCCAATATCGAAAAAAATTTACCGGCACAGATGTAATAACATGTATTTTATTGTAATGTAATTTGTACTGTGCAGACTTTAAAAAAACTTTTAATAAACATTATATTTATTGACAAATGAAAAGTCCAGGAGTTTCATGACATATTCCAAGTAAAGAATAAGTCCGGTAAAAGTTAACACATTTCTGGCCCTCAAAGCAGCAGTACTTCAATAATTCAGTTGGCAGTTAGGACAAACCAAAACATCAACATATCTGAATTTCTTTTTGCTTTGTTTTATTCCTGAGGTAAGATAGAGGATTTTGAAGTTATCAGTCCTTTGCCAGGTCCTCCATCCTGTATGTAAGCAGATCAGGGTGGTGGTGTGCTGTTGGCCATCAGAAACATGTTCCAGCAACATCCTGACAGATCTGCATCATAAATACAGCGGATGCAGTTAGTGTGTGGTCTCTGGTGAGAAGACCGGGGAGAAGATTTTCAAATGTTGCTTTGGGTTGCCATCTTTATTGTAGAGCCACACAAATTGCAAAGGTTGTAGTTAAACATGGTCTTAAAATAGCTGATTGAATTTAAAATACCCAAATGTAGAATCGGATTGAATTTAAAATACCCAAATGTAGACTCTAAGATTAAAAGGAATACATTAGTGCTAAAAATAGATGAAGCCTTTGATTATTTCACCTGTTCTTTTAATAAAGCATGTGACATCTATGCCCCACTAGCAAAAGTGCAATCCAAGAAACGTAATGCCCCCTGGGTCACGCCTGCACTGCTCCAACAGCTAAAGCACAGAGATGATTTCTGACATAAAGCAGTCGCATCCGGCATACAGCCGGACAGGCAAGCCTATAAAGCGGCTCATAACAAATGCACTTGGGCCATTAAACAGGCCAAATCGGGCTACTACAAAATGACCCTTGCTCCCTCCTGGGGGAATGCTTGGTTGTTCTGGGACAATATCAAGGAACTCAATTTCAAATCCTGCCCCCACTAACTGTCAACAATATCCCTATCACCCGACCCGCTGGCCATCGCCAACTGCCGCAACTCATCATTCTCTGACCTTAGTGCAGTACTCCCAAATAACTTCTTCGACCCCACTCCTGCAACCCTGGCTCCAAACACCCAGCATTCCCCCTTCCATCTTAGGGTGATCTCTACGAATGAGACAAGGCCTTTTCTCATGAAAGCACTCAGTGGCTCTTGCTATTGTAAAGATTCTTTTGATATGAGAATCCTACATCTAGTACTAGATACAGTCCTCTCCCCACTGACTAACTTCATTAACCACTCCCTAAGTCTGGGGCAGTTCCCCGTAGTCTGGAAGACTGCCACAGTCACCCCAATACTGAAGAGTGGTGACAGCACCTCCCCCAATAACTACCATCCCATAGCCATTCTCCCACCACTCTCGAAAGCCCTCGAAAAAATTATAGCCACCCAACTCACTGAGTACCTACTTGCTCATAACCTACTTTGCAGGGAGCAGCTTGGCTTCAGATCTGGACACAGTACAACTACAGCTCTCACTGAGTTCTCTAATTTTATTCACTCTGCCCTGGATAGAAAACACCTGCTGGAGCTGTCTTCATCGACCTGTCAAAGGCCTTTGATACAGTCTCCCACCCCTTACTCTTAAGCACGCTCTGCCACATAGGTCTGTCCCAAGGACCCGTCTCCTGGTTTACCAGTTACCTCACAGCTAGATCACAATGTGTCAAAATAAACAACACCCTCTCAACCATCCTGCCAGTCTGCTCTGGGGCTCCCCATGGCTCCATCCTCGGCCCTCTATTATTCAGCATCTACCCAAACACCTTGCCCAATTCCGGCTCCGGCAACCTACTACTCTATGCGGATGATGCAGTTCTTTTTGCCTCGCACCTAGATCCCACAGTATTGCAGTCCTCCCTCCAACATGCATTTAACCAGACTGAAAAATAGTTCACAGACCAAAGACTTGTGGTCAATGTAAAAAAGACAAAGACTATGCTCTTTGCCCATCAACAGAATAAGGCCAAGAATGCGCAGCTAACAATCTTCTCCCACTCTCTCCTTCCTCTAGAACAGGTCCGTACATATAAATACTTGAGCCTTACATTTAATTACAGCCTCTCCTTCCATTCACACATTGACACTCTATCATCAGCCATAAATGTTCGTATAGGCCTATTGTATCGGCACAAGGATTTCCTACCTCCAGAAGCCCTTAATCTGGCTGTCACCTCGTCAGTCCTCTCCCTAATTGATTATGGGCTCACTATCTATTCGGCTGCTGACCACACAGCCCTTAACAAAATCCATCTTGCCATAAACAAAGCATGCAGACTCCTTACTGGGGCAGACAAGCATACCCATACCTGTACCCTATATGCCCTAACAAATCTCTTTACCCTGGATGAAAGGCTTTTTTATCAAACGTCTCCTCACAAAGAAAATACACCTGGGGCTTACCCCCTTGGGGGTTTCTGCCTCTCTCCTATCCTCCCACACCTTGGTGAACACCCGCACTGCCAACCGACTGGTGTGGTCCATCCTGAGGGTTAGAACCTCCTTAGCCCAAAGGTCATTCCCACACAGGGCCCCAGCCTGGTGCAATGAACTCCCCTCTGATGTCTCCTCCATCTCCAAATTAGGACCTTTCAAGTCAGCCCTCAAAGAGCGCATTCTCGCTTCATGGCTGATCTTGATTCTGCAATATTGTATTACTAAAAAACTATAACCTTTAGCTGACATTCTATGTCTATATGTACAGTATTAAGTGTTCATGTTTGTTTTTCTGACATGCAGCCTTTGTAAATGAGTTCCTGACTCAAAGGTTGTAATCCTAAAGTCTGTTAAATAAATAAATAAATAAAGGTAGGATGACATTTTTGCTGGTTAACTAGTATTGCTGCTTTAAACAGAAAGTGGTTATCATGCAAAATTGCTAAAGCAGAACCAACCAAAATGTAACCAGTAAAGCAGTATGTAATATGAAGTATTTAGTTAAAGCGCATAGCATCCTAATATATTGAAGTCCACCTTAATACATGTAATGGTGAACCCAGTTCGCAGCTGCATAAGTTCCAGAGCTCAGACTGGCCCACCAGGATACCTGGAAATCTCCTGGTGCCTCTTATCTGGCCATATTTTTAAACTCTGAAAATCTCTGCATTTATCATATACTTTCTAAATGAATGATGTATGTTGGGCACTGCACGTGAAAGTAATGTGCAAACATGGAGTTAGAGTATCAGATTTAAGTAGAATAGCGATATTAGCGTGTCACTCTGGGCTCTCCCCTATTGATTTTCCAGGTGAACTCCTGTAACAGCTTTCCAGGTATACCTCCTGCTCCCCAGTCTGACCCTGATTAAACCAAGCACAAAAACAGATAGCGTGTGTTTTGAAAATATTTACCATGCAGGATCTGGTAAGAATTACTCACAGTGATCTGCAGAAGTAGGGAGAGAGAACAAGCAGCTAAACTCCTTAAATACAAGGTCAGTGGGTAGACCACTAAGAAACAAACACATGAGATCATATGAACTCCATATCAGAGCTTGCTTTCAAATTGCTGGTTGACCCTTGGACACTGTCAAAACCATTGTCTGCCTACTTTCCTGCATCAAGAAGATCCAAGAAGTAGAGCTGTGTGGAACACAAAGTTCCACTGGTGGAATACCTGCAGAATTACCATTCTGATTTCATGGAATTTTACAAGATTTGTGTGAAAATTCTGTAGAATTTTGCCACATTTTTAATTTCAGTTATTCTGGTCTAGTTTTCAAAGTTTGCATCCAACTGATATTACATTTGGCAGGTAAACAGGTACATTGTCTTTATAAGTGTACCAAATAAGAGAGTCCTAGTGTGAAATGGAGCTGATCTATGGATGGCCAATGATTTAATCAAAATTAAAAATTTCAGTCACTGCCATTTAATTTTAAAATTTCTTGTACAAATTTCTCCATGGTTTCAGGCTTTAGAGAAACATGCAGCACAGGTATGTGCACCAAGTTTTAAGTCTCAAGCTTTAAAGGGGGCTATGTTATAGGTAGCCAAACATTTTGCCAACATTTAGATTTTAGTTATTTTAGTATAATTTTGAAAGCATTCATTGAAATGTTATAAACTTTTGCAGGTATATGGGTTATTACTGCATTTATTTATCTACTCAGTTTCAGATTTCTAGCTCCAAAGGTCCTTATTATATGCAGAGAACAATTTTCATATAATTTCCCACAAAAATTAAAATGACAGACTTTGAGCACATATCATTTTGAGATGATGCATCTTAATGTCATGCTATTTGGCACAACATTAGAACTCCTATCAGCAGGTTATCATACCAGATTTCAGATCTCTATCTCAATAAGGCTGAGTTATGACCAAATTAAAACATTTCAAAAAGTCTACAGAATTTCATCAAATGTTAAATTTCAGTTATTTTGGTCTAGTTTTCAAAGTATGTACCCACATAATACTCACTTTTTTCAGGTATACAAGTACTAATGGATTTCACAAGTGTACCAAATTTCAGAGTCCTAGATAGAAAAGGGGGTGAGTTGTGGGTGGCCAAATATTTAATCAAAATTTAATATTCAGTTATATCCATCTAATTTTAAAATTTCTTATCCAAATGTCTCCCCAGGTCCAGAATTTAGAGAAATGAGCAACATGGGTATGTGCACCAAATTTTAAGTCCCATGCTTTAAATGGGGATGTGCTGTAAGTAGCCAAATATGTTGCCAGCATTTCAATTTTAGTTATTTTAGTATAATTATGAAAGCATTCATTGGCATGGTATACAATTGTGCAGGTATATGGGTTATCATTACATTTATATATGTATTTAATTTCAGATTTCTAGATCCAACGGTGCCTGTGCTACATGCAGATAAACATTTTCATGAAATTTCCCACAAAAAATAAACTAAGACTTTAAGCACCTATAATTTTAAGATGATTCATCCTAATGTCATGATATTTGGCACACTGTTAGAGCACCTATAACAAATAATCATGCCAAATTTCAGACCTCTAGCTCAGTAGACAGCTGAGATATGACCACATTATTACAATTCAAAAATTCATGGAATTTCACGGAATTCTGCCAGAATTCCAGAAATTCAGAATTTGCTCATTCTGCATAGCTCTACTGAGAACAAATATGATGCTTGCATTGATGATGCATTTCACAGGGTTGGAACATATTCCCCAAGTGCAATGGGGCGGGGGGGAGTTGAAAACATTGTTTTAGCATGAGGCAAAATTGGTCTATAAACTGACATCTATGTACCCACATGGGTCTGAATGACATTATTGATATTGTGCTAGTTCTTTAAAAATCTAAATCTTTTGTACTACTTGACCAAGATACCTTATACTGACTGCATTTATGGTCTAATGTATATCTTGTAGCTCTTCTGCACATCATGTATTTTGGTTTATAATGTCTAACATTATTTTGTTTTTATATTTCAGATCCATCTGTCTACTGCCTCAAGAATGTATGTATCTGTAATGGCTTTTAGCTTCTTCTTGGGTTGCTTGCCTCCCTCCCCAGCCCCTGCATGTGCCCTTATTACCACCATTAGAGACCTTTACAACTTAGCACGTTTACTCTTCCCCTGCTATTGTCTGACTTTACACATATATGCATTATATCCCTTTTTCTTTCCTCACATTGTAACAGAAATGTAACCTATGTACTTCTTACAAATAATTATTCTCCTTGTTTCTCCACACTTGTAGAACTTTATCCTACAACTTTATGTATATTCCTGTCTGCAGGGTCTTCCCATTCTGCTATTTTGCCCGCCTTACCTTTTTTCAGCTGTCCTTCTCTTCATCCCCCCGTCCACACGCACACACACTCTCACTCTAATTTTGTTTTGAATTCTGGTTGTTCAGGTTTTTATGTTCGTTCGCGCTATGTGCAAGGAGCGTTTTAGAAATGCTTACTTTGGAGGTGTGCCTCTCCTTTCAATCCACTGCTCCGTTGAGCAGGTGTGGCGATCCTGCACCAATGGGTGCGGGGAGCTGTGTGACAGTGGTGGTCTTCACTTCAAGTAAACCACCACTGTCATACATGGGCGCCACCATGATCACGCCGCCCAGCGTCACCCGCCCCCTCCCAAATCTTTGCTGCCACGCTGGGGCCCACCCCAGCATGGCAAACATCCCGTCAGTCTGCTGACAGGGTGCCCAATCCCGTCGGCTCCACGGCCCCCAAGCCATCCTTCTGCCACGCTGGAGCCTACCCCAGCGTGGCAAACGTCAGGTTGTCTGCCGGCCGGGGTGCCCAATCCCCGCCGCTCCTCGGCCCCCAAGCCATCCTTCTGCCACTCTGGGAGCCACCCCAGCGTGGCAAACGCCCCATAGTCTTTTTTTTTTTTTCACCTGTAAAGCAAAAACGGTCCCACGGCGCTTCTCCCAGTCCCCCCTCCCACAATCCACAAACACCCACTGTACACCCAGCCTCCCCACACTTCCCTCACCCCATACTTACCTCCGGAGCTCGGCACGACGATCTTCGGTGGACCGGGAACACGTCTGCACTCTTCAAAGCCGACCGCGAACTGAGGAAATGCCGGTAAGCTGTATAATGGGCTAGATAGTGGGTTTTCAACTTTATTGCATATCTCAGGCATTTTTGGGAATTTTTGCACCAAATTTTCAACATGGGTTTTTTGGGACCCCTTCTCATGAATGATGTCACTGTCATGGCGTTATTCAGGCCCGAAGGGTGATTTCACAGTCACTGTGCGAAAATCACCCTTTGGGCCAGAATAATGCCATGACAGTGACACATTCATGAGAAGGGTCCCAAAACCCATGTTGAAAATTTGGTGCAAAAATTCCAAAAAATGACTGTTTCACGAGCGCGCTATGTAGTTCCTACTCAGGCTCGTAGGTTCGTGAATTTTCAGATTTTCAACATTGCCATTTTACCACACCTCCTTATGAGCAGTACAGCTGTCATTTTTCACATCCTGCCCAAAATGTGTTTCCGCCCATGTAGCGCACAATAGCGCAGTCGGTGTACGAAATCAATGTATGGGACGCATTAAGAAAATCACTGTGACACTGTTCATGAGCAGAGGTCTTAAAATGGCTATGTTGAAAATTTGGTGAAAAAATTCCTAAAATGACTGTTTTACTAGTTCATGCTATGCAAGTTCCTACGAAGCTCGTAGGTTTGCTAATTTTCAATATTTTCACTCACATTTTCAACATTGCCATTTTGCCACACCTCCTTATGAGCAGCACAGCTGTCATTTTCACATCTTGCCCAAAACGTGTTTCCATCCATGTAGCGACAATGGCACAGTCGGGTGTGCGAACTCAGTGTATGGGACACATTAAGAAAATCACAGTGTCACTGTTCATGAGCAGAGATCTTAAAATGGCTATGTTGAAAATTTGGTGAAAAAATTCCTAAAAATGACTGTTTCTGCAGTGTCGTTCGCGCGTTCCTACGCATGCTCGTAAGTTTGCGAATTTTCAATATTTTCACTCCACATTTTCAACATTGCCATTTTACCACACCTCCTTATGAGCAGTACAGCTGTCATTTTTCACATCCTGCCCAAAACGTGTTTCCGCCCATGTAGCACACAATGGAACAGTTGGTGTGCGAAATCAATGTATGGGACACATTAAGAAAATCACGGTGATACTGTTCATGAGCAGAGGTCTTAAAATGGCTATGTTGAAAATTTGGTGAAAAAATTCCTAAAAATGACTGTTTTACAAGCGTGCGTTGTGCAGTTCCTCACGCTCGTAAGTTCGCGATTTTCAATATTTTCACTCCAGATTTTCAACATTGCCATTTTACCACACCTTCTTATGAGTAGTACAGCTGTCATTTTTCATATCTCACCCAAACGGTTTCCGCCTATGTAGTGCACAATGGCGAGGTCGGTGTGCGAAATCAATGTATGGGACACATTAAGAAAATCACAGTGACACTGTTCATTAGCAGAGGTTTTAAAATGGCAATGTTGAAAATTTGGTGAAAAAATTCTAAAAATGACTGTTTTACGAGCGTGCGTTGCACAGTTCCCACGCACGCTCGTAGGTTTGCGAATTTTCAATATTTCCACTCCAGATTTTCAACATTGGCATTTTACCATACCTCCTCATGAGCAGTACAGCTGTCATTTTTCACATCCTGCCCAAAACGTGCTTCCGCCCATGTAGCGCACAAGTGGCGCAGTCGGTGTGCGAAATCAATGTATGAGACACATTAAGAAAATCACAGTGACACTGATCATGAGCAGAGGTCTTAAAATGGCTGTGTTGAAATTTGGTGAAAAATTCTAAAATGACTGTTTTACGGTGTCGTTGCGCAGTTCCTCATCGCTCGTAGGTTCTAATTTTCAATATTTTCTCTCACATTTTCAACACTGCCATTTTACCACACCTTCTTATGAGTAGTACAGCTGTCATTTTCACATCTCTGCCAAAAGCATGTTTCCCCATGTAGTGCACAATGGCGCAGTTGGTGTGCGAAATCAATGTATGAGACACATTAAGAAAATCACAGTGTCACTGTTTATGAGCAGAGTTCTTAAAATGGCTATGTTGAAAATTTGGTGAACAAATTCCTAAAATTAACTGTTTCAAGTGTGAGTTGTGCAGTTCCACGCACGTCGAAGTTTGAATTTTCAATATTTTCACTCCAGATTTTCAACATTGCCATTTTCCACACCTCCTTATGAGCAGTACAGCTGTCATTTTCACATCCTGCCAAAACATGTTTCCGCCCATGTAGTACAATGGCGCAGTCGGTGCGAAATCAATGTATGGGACACATTAAGAAAATCACAGTGACACTGTTCATTAGCAGAGGTTTTAAAATGGCAATGTTGAAATTTGGTGAAAAATCCTAACAATGACTGTTTCTGCGCGTCGTTGCACAGTTCCCAGCTTCATAGGTTTGCTAATTTTCAATATTTCCATCCAGATTTTCAACATTGCCATTTTACCACACTTCCTAGGAGTAGTACAGCTGTCATTTTCACATCCTGCCCAAAACGTGTTTCCGCCCATGTAGCACACAATGGCACAGTCGGTGTGTGAAATCAATGTATGGGACACATTAAGAAAATCACGGTGATACTGTTCATTAGCAGAGGTCTTAAAATGGCTATGTTGAAAATTTGGTGAAAAAATTCCTAAAAATGACTGTTTTACGAGCGTGCGTTGTGCAGTTCCTACACACGCTCGTAGGTTTGCGAATTTTCAATATTTCCACTCCAGATTTTCAACACTGCCATTTTACCACACCTTCTTATGAGTAGTACAGCTGTCATTTTCACATCTCACCCAAAACGTGTTTCCGCCTTTGTAGTGACACAATGGCGCAGTCGGTGTGCGAAATCAATGTATGACACAGTAAGAAAATCACAGTGACACTGTTCATTAGCAGAGGTTTTAAATGGCAATGTTGAAAATTTGGTGAAAAATTCCTACAAATGACTGTTTATGGGCGTGCGTTGCACAGTTCCCAAGCACGCTCGTAGGTTTGCAAATTTTCAATATTTCCACTCCAGATTTTCAACATTGGCATTTTACCATACCTCCTCATGGCAGTACAGCTGTCATTTTTCACATCCTGCCCAAACGTGCTTCCGCCCCATGTGAGCTGTACAGTGGCGAGTCGGTATGCGAAATCAATGTATGAGACATATTAAGAAAATCACAGTGACACTGATCATGAGCAGAGGTCTTAAAATGGCTGTGTTGAAAATTTGGTGAAAAATTCCTAAAAATGACTGTTTTGATTAGTGTATGCTATAGTTCCTACTATCGTCAGAAGTTTACTTAATTTCAATATTTTCTCTCCACATTTTCAACATTGTCATTTTACCACACCTCCTCATGAGTAGTACAGCTGTCATTTTTCACATCCTGCCAAAAACATGTTTCCGCCCATGTAGTGCACAATGGCGCAGTTGGTGTGCGAAATCAATGTATGAGACACATTAAGAAAATCACAGTGTCACTGTTTATGAGCAGAGTTCTTAAAATGGCTATGTTGAAAATTTGGTGAACAAATTCCTAAAATTAACTGTTTTACAAGTGTGAGTTGTGCAGTTCCTACGCACGCTCGTAAGTTTGCGAATTTTCAATATTTTCACTCCAGATTTTCAACATTGCCATTTTACCACACCTCCTTATGAGCAGTACAGCTGTCATTTTTCACATCCTGCCAAAAACATGTTTCCACCCATGTAGTGCACAATGGCGCAGTCGGTGTGCGTAATCAATGTATGGGACACAGTAAGAAAATCACAGTGACACTGTTCATTAGCAGAGGTTTTAAAATGGCAATGTTGAAAATTTGGTGAAAAAATCCTAACAATGACTGTTTTACTGTGCGTGCGTTGCACAGTTCCCACGCATGCTCGTAGGTTTGTGAATTTTCAATATTTCCACTCCAGATTTTCAACATTGCCATTTTACCACACTTCCTTATGAGTAGTACAGCTGTCATTTTTCACATCCTGCCCAAAACGTGTTTCTGCCTATGTAGCGCACAATGGGGGTAACAAAAAGGTCATGCTGAAAATTTATTGTGCAAATACCAGCAATCGCACAGGGCATTAGGGTAAAGCACCATACGTGCCAAACACCACTGCAAATACCTGCAAGCGAACGTTCGGCATTGACAAATGCTTGT
The DNA here is from genome assembly GCA_016271365.2 of Neoceratodus forsteri. Classification (NCBI taxonomy): domain Eukaryota; kingdom Metazoa; phylum Chordata; order Ceratodontiformes; family Ceratodontidae; genus Neoceratodus; species Neoceratodus forsteri. Next base: position 691,079,945 of record JADMNL010000022.1, on the reverse strand, counting down.
TTGCTACTGACATCTTGCCTTTATATTTTTATCATTTCTAGCTTTTTGTTAGCAGTTCCACAGTTGTAGAAATTTGGCCTAGTCCTGATATAGTTTTGGCAGTACCTCCCCCCCCGCCCCCGATAATTTATGTGTTCCTGTTGAGTCAGCTTTGAAGCTCTTTCTAGCATTGCTCAAGCACTGCTCTCAGACTGAGCATGCAGGGTGATATCTGGTATACAACACCAAAATAGCCTGGTTTTGTCTGCATTATTATACACATGCTGAGGTGTACTGTATAACAACCAGACTCATTAAAGCTTTTTAGTTTGGGCAGGAATTCAGCGGCAGCTGCACCATCACTTGCCCTCTCTTCTCCAGTGATACACACTCTTCTAGTGCCATGATGGTTCTGAAAGCACCAAAGCCAGCCAGTTGAGGATTTGTGTAACCCAGGTACTGTTACCCGCGAGCTACTACCCCTGCCTGATGATCATAATACAGACTGAGGGGCCTAGGCTCTGTTCTGATGATGGCTGGTGGTTCTTTCCCAATGATAAATTAAGCAGCACGGTGCCTCCACCCAGAGTAAGGTACAGTGGGTCAGATATTTGCTTAGTATAACCCCCTGAGATGCTATACCTACCCACCCACCTCCCCTTACAGCCACCCCACATATGGAATGCCATAAACAGTGGCAACACTTTACTTTGCATGTACCTATTGACTATAGCTAATGATATGCTCACAGACAGTTTAAGCAGCAACAATAAAAGATTTATTAGAAGGGGAAAAGGGAAATGTAAATGTAAGGATAAACGGTAGTCTGATTATTTGATAAACTGGTAGAACTATGAACAATGACACAATGGTGGTCACCCCCAACTGCAACACACAGCCATTTACCCCCCCCCCTTCCCCGCTGGTACCAGAGTCACTAAATGAGTCAACCTGGGTACCCAGATTAGGTGCAGGCCTGACATGTTGCTGCAGGTTGGCCAGTGTTGGAGCACTTTAAACAGATGATTATTTTAAAATCAGACCCCACAGGCTATGCAGTTGAGAAAATGGCAGTTTTAATTAAGGCAATTGCAACCTTCGTGACACTGACAACCTGGGTTCAGGAATGAGCCAGGACAGTTGGAGGGCTGCCCAGGGGGGAGGATCTATGGACTGCTCTCCTCCTCCTCCTCCAAGGGGGGAGAGTGGGGAAGACACTGGTGCTTGGATGACCCTACACGGTAGCTAGGGGTCCAACAGCTGGGACTGTCTCAGTATGGGAGCTGTGTCAGATGTTTGGCAAAGCCCACCCCAGCATCACTGCATGACACACCTTCTGGGGAGAAAAGTGGAAAATGGAAGGTTCCGCTGCCGCAGGATGATGTCCACCCCCAAGTTGCAGACCCCACACCAGTGACCGGGCTCCTGCTCCCATGCTTCCGATCAATCTCCCCCCCAGTGGTCCCGGGGTAAGCCAGGGGTGTTCGGGAATGGGGTAAGTTCTGGGGTGTGTGGTGAACTGAGCATGATCGGACCAATGGGGGCCAGTGGGCAAGGAGCAAAAAAAAAAAAAAAAAGAAAGAAGAGCCAGCTGGCTAATGCAGCAGCAGTGCTACTGCAGCTTGTCATCCAGACAACCTGGGTTCATGCTCCAAGCCTGAGAAACCTTCTACCAATGAGTGAGTTAGGGTTCTGGCATCCACCTTGGATGTCTCCTGCCTCAGGGAAGGAAAGGCACCTCATTTCATTGCACTACAGCCTTTGGTGGCCCAGTGGGGTGTCATGCAGGAAGGAATGATGCTCCCTTATGGAACAGCCTTATGATGGCACACGTCCACTTGCTTTGTGTGTGATGCACCACATGCCCAGAGTGGGTCTGGTAGGGAAGTTTTGAAGGAGGGGAAGGCTCACTCATCCCTTCAATTGCACTGATAGGTACAAGGCTGGGATGCTCCACAAGATGAATCCCTATGGGCTACAGTGCAGAAAATAAGGGGAGGACTTGGGACAGTCAAAGTCCTTTAGGCCATCTGTGCCCAGCTGGGCTGCCTGGCCCGCTTCCTCCTCAATGGCTCCTCCTTCTGGCATTCAGGAGTTGTGAAGTGAAGTATTCTCCTTGGAGGCTTGGTCCCCCTCTTAGGTCCCACCTGCAGGGGACAAGCTACAGGTTACCTGCCCAAGAGTCAGAGTTAAGAGCGAGCAGAGGCAAGAACGGAGCATTGGTCCCCAGGGGTTCCACAGGCAGCAATGGGACACAGAGGGTGATGGAAGGAGGTTCACATGTCAGGCCCAAGTGCTAGGAAAATAAAGTAAAAAAACAAAAACATGAAATAAATGGCTAAACAAGTGTTTTTTGCTAAAATAATCAATGTTCACTTGGTTCCACCAGGTGGCTTCGACAATGAAGTTGTTGAAATCCCTTACATTGCAGGTAAAATGCTGACAAGAGAAATTTCACCCGTCAGGAAATCACTGTTTTTTTTCCCGGGGGTAGCACCCCCCATACCCCCTGATTTTTTATTAATCAACTCCGAGACAGAATTGATTTGAAAGGGGGCCAAACACCAGTGAAACTGCCGTCGGTGTACGGCGAGACCATTATGTCTCAAAATTGTCACTGTAATGGTCTTTGCTGTAGAAAGTTAGATGTTTCACCGGTATACGTGTTCATTTCTGTGTAAACATTTCAGCAAATGCTTGCAATTGGAGAAAGTTTCTGAAACCGTGGTCAGACAGTGCTGGTGGGTGACTGAAAGGGGTAATGAATGACTACTGCATTTTGGTTGTCCCTTGGGGGTAGCTGGATTGACTACTAGGATTTTGGGACAGAAACTATTTTTAAATAATTTACTGGTGCATAGGATTTTGTGATAGTTAAACTATTTTTAAATAAGTTACTGGAGGTTAGTTGAATTACTATAAAGGGCAGTACTCACCAGGGTGGTGGAGCAGTGGTGTATTTGATTGTTTCTAACAGTCACCTGTGGTTGTGGACTACCCACCCCCCTCCCACCCACACCCCAGGCGTGGCATTTCCTTTATATAGCCAAAGTTCTGACATCACTTCCTCAACAGGTCTTGGGGTAGAACTGTCATGTTCTTAATAACCCATCACAGTGCATAAAGGGTAAGTACACACCACCAACAACAACAAAAAAATATATATATGTTACATATTGTATATTATAAGGGAGAGGGACATGTGGGGAGTGGTGCAATGCACTGGCTGTGGGGCAGCAGTTTTCCGGGAGACATTCTGGAAACTATGTTGCTGTCCTATTTGCAGGCAACTGTCAGCTCTGAGGGAGGAGATTGCCCACCTCCAGGCTGAACTGGCAAGGACTAAGGAGGCCTCTCTCACCCAAAGAGCACCACTGCCACAACCACTGCCTCAGAGGTTGCCAAGTATGAAGAGCAGTTGGACCACAGTGGGTTCTGGGAGGGTGCAGGTGGTGGAACAGAGGTGAAGCCCCCTAGTTGTACCTCTACACAAATCATATGCCAGTCTGGCAGAGCAAGGTATCTCTATGATGGCACCCTCAGTGGAGACCAAAAAGAATGCTGAGGACATCCACAAGGAAGACCCACAAAAGGGTGGCAAGAGACACCACAGGGGAAGGAAACAGCTTCTGATAGGGGACTCAATTGTTAGGGGGGTAGAACTGGGGAAGGGAGAGGAGAGGGAAGTAAGGTGCCTGCCTGGTGCCATGGCTTGGACAGACAAGAAGCGAATCCTCACGATTGTAGAAGCAGCATCACGGGAGAGGGAACTAGATATCATTGTCCGCCTTGGGACAAATGATCTAGCTAGACACGGAATCAGGGCAGTGCAGGATGAATTTGTGGAGTTGGAGAGGGGCCTCAGCCAGGTAGCAAGCACGGTTACCTTCTCCGAGGTGCTGCCAGTCCATGGCAGGGGTGAGGCTAGGGTACTGCACACCATGTAGTTTAATGAATGGATGCAAAATTGGTGCAGAGCACAGGGCTTTGGCTTCATTGGGAACTGGGGGTACACCTGGAGAGATGAAGGTCTATACTGGCACGATGGTCTGCATCTGTTCATGAAGGGAACCAAGCTCCTAAGTGACAGGTTTAAATGCTTCCTTGGCAAGCTTTTAAACTAGCCAAGGGGGAAGGTGCTGATAAGAGGCAGGAAATTTCAAGCCTCCCCCCACAAAACATGGCAGGTAGTAAGGTAAACACTGCGGTACAGAGCTCAACAAAGGGCAGGACAGGGGTAAATGGAAACACTGACAAGGGCAATAAGAGCAGGGATGGGGGAAAAAAGGATAAAGCCAACATTAAATGGAGGGCAATGAGTACCAATGCCGTAGTCTGGGAAACAAGCTTCCTGAGCTAGTAGCCCTGATGGAAGATGAAAAATTGGAAATTGTGGCAGTCACGGAAACATGATACATGGAGAACCATGACTGGGATGTCAACATACCGGGGTACATAGTCTACAGAAGGGACAGGGAGGGTAAAAGAGGAGGTGGAATAGCTCTATACAGAAGGGAAGGGATCAAAGCTACAGAACTAAAAAGTAAAGGGGGAGGACAAGAGGCACTCTGGGTTACCTTGGAGGCAGGGAATGGCATCACAGTCTGCACAGGGGTTGTATACAGACCCCCGTCACAAGGGGAGGAAACAGACAAGAAAATGATAGAGGACATTCTCAAAATGGTTGAAAAAGGGGAGATACTGTTGATGGGGGACCTGAATATGCCAGATGTTAACTGGATGACATGTACTGCAGCCACATCCAAAACAGGGTCATTCTCAATGCCTGCAGAGCGAGCCTTAGACAGCTAGTGTTGGAACCCACTTGGGAGGGGCAATACTAGACCCGGTACTCTCAAATGGAGAGAGGATCACAAATTTAGAAGTCAGTAGACATCTGGGAACAAGTGACCACTGCACAGTGTGCTTCACAATAAGCACAACCATGGAGACAAGCCATACAAAAACAAGGATACTGGACTTTAGAAGGGGCGACTTTGGCAAAATGGGTGAATTCCTGAGGAATGCACTATCAAATGGCCAAAAAGTAGGGGTGGAAGAACAATGGAGAAAAATCAGAACTGCTATCATAGAGGCAACAAGCCTTTGTGTGAAACAAATAAAGAAAACAAAGCGGAGTAAAAAAACACTATGGTTCTCAAAAGAGGTGGCAGGGAAGGTTAAGGAGAAAAAGGCTGCATTCAAAAAGTATAAGGAATCACAGAAGAAGCACAACAGGGAACTGTATCAATTAAAGCAGAAAGAAGTAGGGAAGGCAGTCAGAGTAGCAAAGGCCAAAACCGAGGAAAAAATAGCCATCTCTGTTAAGAAGGGGGATAAAACCTTTTATAGGTACATTAGGGAGCATAGAAAGGTTAAGGGAGGAATAGTGAAGATTAATAAAGGAGAGGGGAGGTGGGCAGAGGGAGACAGTGAAAAGGCAGAGATACTGAATGAATACTTTTGCTCAGTATTCACAAAAGAAGATGAGGAGGTGTTACATAAACCACACAATAGAAGCACTCTGGGTAGGGAAGTTGACGCTAGTCCATTTACAGAAGAAAGAGTCCTGAAAGAACTCCTAAAACTCAGGGTGGACAAAGCAATGGGGCCTGACGGGATTCACCCCAGAATCCTAAAAGAACTAAAGGAGGACCTAGTGACACCACTGACCACACTTTTTAACAAAGCATGGGAGGATGGGGTGGTACCTGAGGACTGGAGGAGGGCAGATGTGATTCCCCTTCACAAAAGTGGGAGCAAGGCAGAAGCAGGAAACTACAGACCTGTAAGTTTGACCTCAGTGGTAGGGAAATGATGGAATCACTTCTGAAAGAAAGAATTGTTGAGTACCTAGAGGCCAGTGGGGCACAGGACCCAAAGCAGCATGGATTTACAGCAGGAAGGTCATGTCAGATGAATCTAATTGATTTCTTTGACTGGGTGACCAAAGAAATAGACCAGGGAGGGGAAGTGGATATGGCCTACCTAGACTTTGGCAAGGCATTTGACACAGTCCCACACAAAAGACTAATAATAAAGTTAGCCAGCCTGGGAGTGGGTTCCAGGGTGGTAGCCTGGGTAGCAAACCGGCTGCACAACAGGACACAGAAGGTAATAGTGAATGGAACACATTCCGAAGAAAGGGGGGTTACTAGTGGAGTACCTCAAGGCTCAGTACTGGGTCCAGTCCTCTTTAACATCTTTATATGTGACATTGCAGAGGGTCTGGAGGGAAAGGTGTGCCTCTTTGCAGATAACACAAAGATCTGTAACAGACTTGATACACAAGGGGATGAGAAAGGACTTGGCAAGGTTGGAGGAATGGTCAGACATATGGCAACTTAGATTCAATGCAAAGAAGTGCAAAGTAATGCACCTGAGAAACAAAAACCCAGGAGAAGAGTACACAATAGCAGGGGAGGTACTAACAACAACAAAAATGGAAAGGGACTTGGGGGTAGTCATATCAGATGACCTAAAGGTGGGTAAGCAATGTGAGAAGTCAGTAAGGAGAGCCAGGGAGATACTGGGATGCATAGGAAGGGGCATCACAAGTAGAAAAAGGGAAGTGGTTATCCCTCTGTACAGACAGTTGGTGAGACCCCATCTGGAATACTGTGTGCAGTTTTGGAGACCCCATCTATGCAAGGACATAGACAGGATGGAAGCAGTCCAGAGGAGGGCAACTAAAATGCTGCAGGGTCTGCTTCAGAATCCATATGAAGAGAGACTGAGAGAGCTTAATATGTATACCCTTGATGAAAGGAGGGACAGGGGGGACATGATAGAAATTTTTAAGTACCTCAAGGGAATCAACAAAGTCCAGGAGGGTAGCATCTTTCAGAAAAAGAGATGTGTAAGAACAAGGGGGCACAATTTAAAAATAGAGGGGGGACGGCTCAGGGGTAATGTGAGGAAATTTTTTTCACGGAGAGAGTGGTGGATGCATGGAACCACCTTCCTGGGGAGGTTGTTGGGTCTAAAACAGTGGGGGAATTCAAACATGTAGGGGACAGACATAAGGCAATTGTAATGGGGGGGTTGGTTAACTAGAATCTGCAGCTTATCCAATAGGAAGGGAAATGGGCAGACTGGGTGGGCCAAGTGGTCCTTATCTGCCATCAAAGTCGATGTTTCTATGTTTCTATGTTAATGAATGAAGACGTGAGGTGCTAACCTGTGTGTGCCTGTAAGAGATTATGAAGGCAGGCGTGGGAGCTCTGCTCTGCAGGAGTCTGCCTATAAACCCAGCTCATTCTATTGAGGACTGCAGCCTGAACAATTGAGTTTCAAATGCCCACAGAACTACGTCTCAGTATTCGTGGTGCCATTCTTTCTTATTTATTTATTTTTTCGATTACAGGAAGACAGTCGGGTATTGAAGTGAGTGTTTCTTTAACTAGGACTTGGGCTGAATTGTGGGTAGATGTTGGATAACAAGTTCAGACAAAGAGGAAGTGTTTGCTATGAGGAGTAAGTTTCTGTTTTACTAAAGTCTGGTTCAATTTCAGTTGCTTACCATCTGTATCCGCCCCCACCGTCGCCCCTGAAAAGGACTTCTAGGCCCAGTGGGCTTACCGGTCAAAAAAATTCAATAAAGAAATAAATAAATAATAAATAACTGAGAGAAATATACGCTGAAGTTGCTTTCATTGAATTTGATGGCTGTTTGAATCACAAAGTGCTGACTCACTGAACAAACTCGGGACAGCAGCTGCTGTTCTGTGACTGCGTGTTTGCTGTAATAAGCAGTTGGTTATTAAGGGAAATAATAACTGACAATCCCCACTGAAAAATCGATGGCCAGTTATTATTATATTACAATAATACCACAACATAATTACAGTCCAAGCCACACGTTAATTCTACATCTTTTATCAGGCTAATGCATCAGCAGTCATTTTGTGCTCTGACCAGAGTTTGTTTTTGTTCCTATGTTCCTACTGTTTGTTTACACAGAAACACCTTGCTGTCCTCCCAAAACTGGGAACACACTGTAGCTCAGTGTGCCTTTCCTGGACAAAGACAGTAAAAACAATCTGAGCATGCATAATTTTTTTTTGTTCCTCTGCGGCTGGGGGATGTTACCTATGGTTCCCCCAATCCAGCCTGACCTCTTAGCCCTTACTCTTCCCCAAACCCCAAGCTCTTACCCCTTCCTCGGTCCTGCACAGCGATCCACCGCAGTGGGTACATAACCACCACCGTGGGATCCGGGGGTGTCCCGATCAGAGGGAGCATCCAAGGCTGAAGCCGGGCAGCGCCGCGAGGCCGGCCATCAAGCAGCGCGCCAAGGTATTTTTTCCTCTTGCCCCTACGCACACAGCTGTGCAATGACGTCAACACAGAGCTACCGTAGACATCAGCTGCATGGGTCCCCCGTTGTGCTCAGGTGACAGTAATGCCTCCGGTCTCACGGAGTCACCACTAGCAGGTGCCCTGGATCCACGGGAGAGGCAGTCCTCCGGACGCTCAATCCTACTCCTCCTGCCGACCCTCAGCTCCCGGGCTCATTCCCGAACCCGGGTTGCTGGCGTGATGCGAGGTGCAGCGTCCAGTGCCTCAACCCTCAGCGCCACCGGGCCGGCTCCTGAGCATGCATAATGACTCTGAAAATAGTATTCTCTTTCTATCCAGATTTGATATGAAAAGAAAAAAAATTAGGACTCTTGTTTATTAATTGCAAAATCGTATAGATGGACACCATTGTTAAAACATGCATAACCTGAAATGCATTGGAGAACAGAATACAACGAGAATAACATTTTCAGAATCATTAACACATGCTCAGATTGTTTTTACTGCTTTTGTCCAGGAAAGGCACACTGAGCTACAGCTTGTTCCCATGTGTGTTTTGGGAGCACAGAGAGGTTAAGTGACTTGCTCTGGTCACACAAAATACAACTAGAGCATGTTGGAATCAAAACCCAATCTGCTGGATGAACAAAGCTTGCTCACAGCTCTTTACTTTAACCCCTAGGCTGTACTGCCAGCTGATAATCAAAAAATGGAAATTACGTACTTACCGAAATTATTGAGCTTCCCAAATATCTTCACCATATATTACTGATGGGTCCTACTGGAGGTCAGGACCCTGCACAGAAAGAAAAAGCGCACTGCCTCTTTAATTTTTTCGGAGTTGGAGAAGTCGATGTTAGGACTGCGCACGTTGTTTGACTAGAGTTCTAGAGTTACCAAGGAGGGCAGGCACGGTGGCCTACTACTGGCCTCCCTCCACATCTGCAGCCTACTCAGGAAGTTCACTCCTCTCCAGGGCTGGATTGCCCAACATGCCCCTGACATCCTTGCCTTATCTGAGACCTGGCTCTCAAAAAACATCCCAGATGCTTCTTTCACCCTCAATGACTACTCCATCTTCCAAGCAGACAGGTTAGGCAAGCGGGGAGGTGGTTGTACCATCTATGTCAAATCATCTCTGCAAGCCCTCATGGTCTCCCTTCCCCCACCATCCCATGGTGCCCAAGCCATAACCATCAAGGTCACCCTTGGCAATCCCGGTAAACTGCTATACATTATGGTGGTATACATCCCCCCCCCCATGAACTAAAAGCCCGCCTTTGATTCTATACTGTCCAGCATCACCCATCTCCCTCCCAAGAGCGAAGTGATTATTATGGGAGATTTTAACGTGAATTGGCTATCCACCACATCTGCCACCTACAAAGATGCCGTCCTAGCTTATGACCTCACCTAGGTTGTCCAGTCCCCCACCAGACATGACCCCAGAACTGGGTCCTCCACTCTTATCGATCTTATCTTTACTAACCATCCCAATAACCTCTCCAAGGTTAAAGTGCTCCCTGATGTGATAAGCGACTGCTCCCCTGTCACATGCTGGTGGTCAAATAAAGCCCCTCCTAGCCACCCTAAAGTTACCGTCCACAGATGCATCAAAAAAGGAGCCCTCTCATGCCTCAAATTGTACCTCTCTTCCTGTGACTGGTCACCCATCCACACTGCCTAGACTGTAGACGCTGCCCTCATCTCCTTTATTACCACCTTTAATGCTGCCTGTGACATCTTTGCCTTCTTCTCAAAGCAGATCATAAAAATCAGGGATACCCCATGGATCTCGCAGTCCCTCCTTGACAAGATGCACCACAGAGATAACCTCTGGCACATGGCCTGGACTCCTAGTTACCCCAGGACAGACAACTCTACAGAGAGGCCAGAAACAAATGCACCTGGGCCATCCGGCAAGCAAAGGCAACTTACTACAAACAAGCCCTCACCACCACCTGGGACTCAGGGAAAAACGTCTGGAACAACATTAAGGAACTATGCGGGAAAACCGTCTCACCTGCCCCTGCGCAGCTTCAAGTCGAGGGAATCCTCTCCCAGGACCCCACAACCATATCCAATGCCCCAAATACCACCTTCTCAGACCTCAGTCACATTCTCCCGCAAAACTTCTTTGACCCAATCACTAGCTGCCCCACAGGCACCTGAGCCTCTATGGTCCCCCCTCCCTTCTGGCTGTGAATCATCTCTTGCACTGAGGCTATGCGCTACCTCTCCAAAGCCTTGATTAACTCTTGCTATAGCAGTGACTCCCTTGACCTCAAAATTCTCCGACTAACGCTGGATGCGACCCTGTTACACCTCACCAAAATACTTAACTGGTTGCTACGCCTAGGTCAGTTCCCCTCTCTATGGAAAAGAGGAATTATAAATCTGATTCTCAAGAGTGGTGACCTCACTTCCTCCAGTAATTACTGACCTATTTCAATCCTACCCCCAAAGGCTCTTGAAAAAATTGTGTTGGACCAGCTCACAGATTACTTGGCCAAACATAATCTGCTCTGCCATGAACAACACGGCTTCAGAAAGAGACACAGCACAACCACTGCCCTCCTCAAATTTACATCGTATATACACAAGGCCCTGGAACAAGAGTCATTAGCAGGTGCAATCTATGTCGATTTGACCAAAGTGTTCAACACCGTCAGCCATGCTCTACTTCTCCACTCCCTTCCCTCCTACCATTTCACCCCTAAAGCCATCTCCTGGTTCAAAGACTATCTCTCTGGCTGGATGCAACAGGTCAAAATTAACTCCACCCTCTCCTCCAAGCGACCGGTCCTAATGGGTGTCCCGCAAGGGTCTATTCTGGGGCTACTTCTTTTCACTCTCTTCCTAAATTCCCTCCCATAATGAGCAGTGGAAAGCTTTTACTCTATGCAGACAACGCCATAGTCTTTTGGAAACATCCCAATCCTAACTCCCTCCAAACCGCCCTAAAAGGCTTTTTTAGAGAAATAGAATCCTGGTTCACTGAGCATCGCTTAGTACTCAACTACAACAAGATGAAATCCATGATCTTTGCCCACTGCCAAAGCCAATTCAGTACTGCCCCTCTAACCATCTGAAACTCACAGGGCCTCCATATTGAACAGGTCTCAAACTTCAAATACCTGGGTGTCACTCTGGACACATCCTTCACCTACCACACACACATTCAACACCTTTCCTCCTCTGTTAACACCCAGCTGGGGATTCTATACAGACATTAGCACTGCCTACCCCTCCCCCAGCCTTACATCTCACTGTATCCTGCTCAGTCCTTTCATTTGTGGATTACGGCATTGTAATTTATGGCACTGCAGACCAAACAACCCTATGTTGCATTAACCTAGCTCTCAATAAAACTTGCCGACTAGTCACAGGCTGCAACAGATTAACCCACATGTGAGCTCCACAAGCTTGCAGACTGGCTGACCTTCGAAGGGAGGCTTAAGTACCACACTTGCCTCCAATCCAAAAAAATACTTATGAATCTTACACCCAAGGACCTCCATCCCCTCATCCAGCCAGTCTCTCATAGAAGAGCCCCTAGACATTCTGCGAGCACCTCCCTCCTAGTCCCCCACTGTAGGACCTCAGTAGGGCAAAGGCCTTTAGGTTATCCTGCTCCCTTCTGGCTTAATAATCTACCACCCTCCATCTCCCTGGCCCCCAGTCTTGACCAATTTAAAACTGGTCTCAAGAACCTTCTTCTTGACTCGGAGGCCTGTGGCTGTAACTGACATTCCTCCCCCTTGTCTGAATCACAAAAGGAGGCAAATTGCAGGCAGCCTCTCGACCCAGACCAGGGAGAATAACCTCAATGTTAATGATAAATGTCTAGCTATTCCTATGACTACATCCTCAGGTCCTACAATTTAGCTGTGTATAAACTCTGACTCAGGGCTCTGTTAATGACCCTCCGAATCTGTAACCTGACATGTCTGATTACTATGACTCAGGGTCTTCTCAAGCTCCTAGAGGTGGTGACCCGCCAATGTAAATACACTGTGCTGTGTGACCTATGTATAATATGATTAAATATAATGTTTTTGCTTTTGTACTGATGTGGACCCTTTGCAAAGGAGTCTATGACTCAAAGGATTGTAATTCCTATTCTTTCAGTAAATAAAAATAAAATAAATAAATGGGTCCGATGTGTATACTCATACTAATAAATACCTGCTCGATAAGCTTGATATATGTTACAACCGTCTAGCAAGGTATGTTCTGAAATGTAAATATGATACCCATCATTGTTCCATGTACACAGAATTAAACTGGACTTCCCTAGAGCTCTGAAGACAAGAAATGTGGGCAAATTGTGTCTTTAAAATCCACAGATCAGGCTTTCCCCCACCTCTAGCAGGAAAAATTATTTTTCCACAACATCAGTTTAATTTAAAGAAAAAAGATGCTAGAAATCTGGTAATTCCAAAGACAAATAATAGATTTGGAAAACTGACTTTTCAGTATAAAGCTGCTGTGACTTGGAATAATTTACCCATATGTGTCAAAACCCAAAATATGACCCTTGGAAATTTTAAAACTGCAATGAAACAGGAACTAAGCTTTCACTGTCTGTGTAATAGATGAACAAATATAATTCTTGGCTTGTCTTATGTAATGCTTTTAAGTATCATCTATTTATTCCCTCTAGATCGTGCCCCTGATCGGGCTAGCTAGGTCTCCAGTAGGTGCGGCCGCCCAGCTCCTGGCCATACCCTAGCCACCACCTGTAAGCCACTGCCAGGAACCATCAGTGCTGGATCGTGTCCCTGATCGGGCTAGCCGGGTCTCCAGTAGGTGTGGCCACAGCTCCACAAGCCGTCACCCTAGCCACCACCTGTAAGCCACTACTGAGAACCATCAGTGCTGGGTAAGAAATCAGCCTGGGCCAGGAGCAGCTGCCATAGGTTGACCGCTCACTGCACCAGCACCTGATTGGTCTCCTGTTTAGGTCTCAGCTCTCCGATTGGACATTCCTGTTTTAGTGTTATCTGGACTCTGTGCCCATTCATTTCCATAGCTGGCTGCCAAAATTTTCTTTTTGAATTCTGCCTCACTGTACTGCTGCCTCTTCTCTATTAGCTATTCATTAAAAGCCAGAAGACTACAGAATTATTTTCGTTGTTGCTTACTGCACTAGCCTATCTGAGTTATACAGCTCTGTTATCCTCTACAGTTACAAGTTATGTGCCTACTGTGCTAGCGTATTTCCAATTGTTTGTATATATTACAGTGGTAGTCAAAGATTCCTAGAGCTTCATCACTGCGCCTAGGGAAACTGTGTTTCTCTCTCTCTCTCTCTCACCTCTCTCTCTCTACCTAATCTGTTTTCCTGCTCCACATCCCTAACTCCTACTCACCCCCCCACACTGTTCCTGCACTCTAACACCCTCTCTCTTCCCCCCTACTTCACCTCTACCCTCTCCAAACAACTTCCACCTGCTTACTCCCTCAGAAGCATGGACCCCAGACTACTCCACGTCCCATTTATGCGCACAACCAAAGGCCAGGCTGCTTTTAACTACCGACTTCCACAGACACCAGCCCCCATAAGACACGCACCAAATCCCTACCATCGCAACCTACTACTCAGAGCACATTTCTCCTCCAGCTGCTCCTGTTTCAGCTAACAATTTTACTACTATGATGATGAAGCCTAGTCGCATATTAAATGTACTCTACCCTCCAACTTTCCCACTGTATGTATCTACCCCCTGTCTGTAACTTCCTGTCAAATGTATGCCAGGCAGTAAGCCATTGCATTCCATTATTGAACTGTCTATGTATTAAATTCCATGTTATGTATTGGGTCTCGGCCCCCAGGTCGCATCTGGAATCGAGCATGTTGCTCAGTATGCCTTCCTGGTAAAACTCGTAAATAAATACATAAAAATAAATAAACATCTCATCCTCGCTGGCACCTGGGCAAGTCTACTGACTCTTTTCTTGTCCTTGGCCTGCCACCCCCCCAACTTCCTTCCTTTCAAATCCTCTGAAATTAATCTCTGTCCCTCTCCCCCCTCACTGCCATCTCCAGCGCAATCCTCCCACCCCAAGATTAAGCTCTTGAGTCACCGTCTTTTGTTCTCTACCCATTAGGTCTAACCCTCCGTGTTCTGTCTCCCCCTTCTAAATCGTGCCCCGATCAGGCTAGCTGCGTCTCCAGCAGGCACGGCCGTGGCTCCACAAGCCACCACCCTAGCCACCACCTGTAAGCTGCTGTCGAGAACCATCAGTGCCGGGTAAGAAATCAGCCTGGGTCGGGGAAGCCGGGAGCAGCTGCCATAGGTCGACCGCTCACCGTACCAGCACCTGATTGGTCTCCGGTTTGGGTCTTTGCTCTCCAATTGGACTATCCTGTTTTAGTGCTATCTGGGCTCTGTGCCCATTCATTTCCATAGCTGGCTGCTGCAATTTTACGCCCACCCGCTTATCCTCCCCAACCTTAATTAAGTAGACCTTTGCTCTGCCTGCCTGCCATTGAACCCTCCCCTGCTTCTTTCTCCTCGTATGCCCTATCGCCAACTCCACTATTCCGCCTCCTTTCCCTCCCCCACATTCTGCCCCCCCTTTACTTTTTGGTCTGCTCTCTGCATCCACACTGACTTCACTCTCCTATCTTACTTTCTCCTATAACTGTGCCCTTCCTTAACCACCTTATCTCATTTCTTCTTGCTCTCACTTTGCTTCCTCCCCTCTGCTACCTTCCGGGTGCCTGCCACCCAACTCCACCCCTCACCTTGCACTTAACCCTCTTGTACCACCACCTTGGCACTCTTTATCATGTTCGCTGCCACCCCCCCCGAGGCCCCCACTTATTACGGACTGGATGATCTTAGATACCCCTGACCGTGGTCGCTTGGCCAACCTAGCATCACTTTTAGCCAGAGCTCTGCCCTGGGACATACGACAGAGACGCAGTTTCCAGGCTAGAGTTAAACAGAGACGAAACCTCTCCTGCCATGAACTACGACAGCTTGCGCTGAGGTTCCTGCTCCTCCTCCTGCTGATGTCAGGGAATGTCCACCCAAACCCTGGCCCATCCACCTCAAGTCCTACCAATAATTCTAAACTAAAGGGGTGCATCCTCCTCACAACTCTCAACATATGCAGCCTTCTCCCCAAACTGGATGCCCTATGAACCTTTGTCAACCAGCATAACCCTGATATCCTTGCAGCTGTCAAAACCTGGCTAACCCCCAAACTTCCCAACCAGGCCACTGCACTACAGAGTTACAATGTTTTTAGACTTGACTAGAGAACCAAAAGAGGTGGGGGCTGTGCAATCTACATCAAAGAAGACATCACTGGCCACTCCATTTCCACTACCCCCCCAGTCTCTACTGTGCAGTTTCTCCTGATCAAATTACTCATTGGAGCTCCCAATAAAGTGCTCACAGTCATCTCAGTCTACGTCCCTCCAAAAGACCAAGGGACTGGGCTCAACGCTGTCCTGGACTTTGTCCGATCTCTACCTCCCGGCTCTGAGATCCTCCTTCTCGGGGACTTCAATATCAACTGGTTCACACCTGAAGCAGGACCTTACAAAGATGCTATAGTTTCTGCTAACCTAACACAGATGGTTACTTCCCCAACAAGAATGAACTAAAAATCGTGCACCAGTACAATCTTGGACTAGGCTCTCGCCAGCCACCCAACCCATATCATCAACACCTCCGTCCTCCTGGATTCTCTCAGTGACCATTCCCATATCATCTGCGAATGGTCAAACAAGTTTTGTAAGCCTCCTCCCAAAGTCATAACCAATCAAGTCCTTCCCCGTGGCAAGCTGACCTATCTCAAAACCTACCTTAGTCGGCAAGACTGAACCCCCTTCTTCAATGCGACTGATGTTGACTCGACCCTTAATTATTTCATCACTTTCAACATGGCCTGCTGCACCTACACCCCTGTCAAAAAGCATAAAGTAAAATCTCTCTCCAATCCTTGGATCACTGCTGAGCTTCTGGCTCAGCTAAAATCAGGGGACCACCTCTGGGCAATAACTAAGGCTACAGGTGCTCAAACAGACATTCAAACCTGTGAACAGGCTCGCAACAACTGCACTAAACAAATCCGACTGAAGAAAAGTGCCTACTACAGGGAAACCCTAACTAACACTTGGGGAAATAGTAGGGTGTTCTGGAACAATATTAAAGAAGTCACAGGGAAACAGCCCAAGTCTGCCCCTACTCTACTAAATATTGATGGGACTACCACCCTTGACCCAATGGTCATTGCAAATACTTTCAATGCGGCCTTCACTGATCTCAGTAGTGTTCTTCCTCAGGACTTTTTTATGGTCAACGACTCCCCTACTCCCAATACCCTCCCCATCCCCTCCAAACATCCGCCATTCCATTTCAAAGCAGTCAAGGTGCGTGAAGCCCATAAATACATTAAAAAAGCTATCTCTAAGACCAAAGCCAGTGGCAACTCTCTGGACCTTAAATTATTGTCCCTCACTCTTGAAGAGGTACTATGCCCGCTAACAAGAATTTTCAACCTCTCTTTCAGCCTCAGTCAGTTCCCTGGCAAATAGAAATCAGCTATTGTCACCCCGGTACATAAAAGTGGAGACAAGTCCATCCAGGGTAAATACCTGCCAATCTCTATATTACCTCCCCTCTCCAAGGCACTTGAGCTGATTGTTGCGGACCAGCTTACTGATCACTTGGACAAATATAGCATCTTGTGTACTCAGCAACATGTGTTCCGGCAAGGTCACAGCACATCAGCTGCACTCCTGGAATTTACTGGAGTCCTTCACACCTCGTTGGACAAAGGCCACCTAACAGGAGCAGCTTTTATCAACTTGACCAAGGCATTTGATACAGTTCACCATGGCCTGTTAATGAAACAACTGCTGCATGCTGGTCTCTCCCATGAGTCTACTGCCTGGTTCAAAAGTTACCTAGAAAATCTCTCTCAAAGAGTAAAAATCGCTGGTGTACGCTCTGACTCTAAACCTGTCCGCTCTGGTGTCCCCCAGGGATCTATCCTGGGACCTCTACTTTTCAGTCTTTTTCTGAACTCCCTTCCACTATCCTGCCCTGAACAAATCATCCTCTACACTGATGACGCTGTGCTCCTCACCTCACACAAAGATCCACAAACCTTACAACACAACTTACAGCTAAGATTCACCGTGGTTGAGAATTGGTTCTCTGACCATAAACTGGTCCTAAACTACAAAAAGACCAAGTCGATGCTTTTTTGCAGCTCCCCAAACAAGCACAGGCTACGCCCCCTGGTCATTACTACAAGCCTTGGAAATACCCTGGAACAGGTGGCATCCTTTAAATACCTTGGAATCTCACTTGACCCTAACCTATCCTATGGGACACACATTGATAATGTTGCCAGAGCTGCCAACTCACGGATCGGACTCCTCTACCGGAATAAACAACATCTCATCTCGCATGCCCTGAAGGCTGCTGTACATAGCTCGGTTGTCTCCATCATTGACTACGGCCTCATTATCTATGGCTCTGCACCTGCAACTGTTCTCAAACGTAGTGTGACCTCCTTAAACAAGGCCTGTCGGCTCATTACTGGAGCCCACTGACTCATGCATACATGTGACCTATATGCCGAAATGGGATGGCTACAACTTGTTAACCACATTAAGTATCAGACCTGCATGATGATGGAAAAAATAACTTTTGGCCTTTCTCACCCTTGTGTCCGAGCTCTCCTGCACCCCAGTATAAATCCACGCAACACCAGAGGGTCTGAACATCAGCTATTTCAGGTTCCCTGATGTCGCACCACACAGGGCCAAAGATCCTTTGCTCACCGTGCTCCCAGCTGGATGAATGCTCTTAGTTCTGATATCCCCTCCTCCTCCACTCTGGGTATGTTCAAAACCAGACTATGCCTCCATCTCGCTGCCTCCAGCTCCTGTGACTGCCACCCCTAACTTTTCCCCCCTTCCCCAATCTATTACCTTGCATCCTGCCTCCTCTCCCCACTGTGCACTTATCCTCTCTCTCTCTCTTCCTTGCTCCTACCCCTCCTGCTAGCACCTCTCTCTCTCTCTCTGTAGTCCTTTGACAATGTCTTTGTGCTGCTCTAGTCTCTTCCTTGAGTGCATGTCCCCTATATTCTCACCTATCTTCCTTTCCCCTAGATGCCCTCTCTGGGCCCCCCCATGTTATTCCACCTGGTTGCGACGTAATTTGTGACTACTGATTTGTGTATTTGATTGTTGTAAATTGTTGTAGCCCTACTTATTTTCATATATGTACTGACTACTGATTTGTGTATTTGATTGCTGTAAATTGTTGTAGCCTTGCTTATTTTCATGTATGTACTATCTCTGATGTGGAACCTTTGTAAAAGAGCCTCGGCTCAAAGATACTTGTAATCCTAGACTTTAAATAAATAAAATAAATAAACTGCTGTATGTAAGTTGATGTTGGTGTCATGTACGAATGAAACTTATTGTTCTATTAACATCAGACAGGTGCATCCTGTAAAGAGGATCTTTGTGGTCCTAAAGGTGATTGAAGTTGTACTTGTAATATCCTGAATAAATAAACATTTTACTTACTTACTTACTACGAGACCAGCAATCTACGTGGCACTCGTGGGTTGGCCAGTAACCGACGTTGACTCCTCCCAACACTCAGTTCTGTCTGCCAGGTGAGGAAGAAAGGGAAGGATAGTGATAGAAGAGGGCCAGGGTGCCCGAATGACAGCAGAAAAGGGGGGAGAATATATATAAAGCCATCTGAAAAAGGGAAGTTTTCAGCCAAGAGGGACAACTAAGGGGGCAGGTTTACCAGAACACTGGGCAGCCCAAGGCAGAATAAAAACAACCAAAAGATAGAAGAGGAAGAAGGAAGACAGACAGAAAAAGGAAATGACTGACTCCCTCCCTCCCTCCCTCCCTCTCTCTCTCTCTCTATGTGCTCCCACTCCATAGTCTTGCTCCTTTAAATGCTCGAGAATGAGATGGGACCCAGGGCTTTCCGACTCGAAGTCAGTGTTAAGAGCTATCTTGAGAGTAAAGCTCAAAGAAGTTGGAGGTCCATGGAGAGGGTTAAGAAAGGAGGAGGAGGAGGAGAAGAAGTGGAAGAAGAGAGAGGATAGGAGAAGATCATAAGTGGGAGGGAGTAGTCAGAGGCCTAGAAGGCCATCCTTTCTTCCTAGAATTTAAAGGGAGGGTTTGCAGGAGAATTCCTGAAGAAGGAGAACTTCCCTTCCCTTCTACCAAATTCTGTTTCTTACATTAAAAAGTATGTCTTACCTTCGGGTCTTCTGTTCATTCTTACCTTCTTCCTCTTAGAGCGATTTACCCTCCCCCGCCTTTTTTTTTAAAGGATCACAGATGTGGACCTTTTTCGCCCTTTCGGGCTAGGGTCAAACCAAAGTGTTAACAAAAAATGACAGCCCCAGACCTGGCAAAGGACCATTTCGGTCCTCAGGATCAAGAGGACGTTTGAGATTGAACAATCTCTGTCTGACACAGTTGCAGGGTAACTCAGCCAGGCTGAGAGGAAAGAAGGTTTGACCCCAGAGAGAGTAGGGCTGAAAGCCAGAGGCAGATCCCAAGGAGGAGCCATCACAGTAGACCCAAAGCTCTAAAGGAAGCCGGCATGATGTAATACCAAGGCCTCAGGGTTTGCCCAGAAGCTGACCCTTTCCCTGACTCTCATCCCGGGGGGGAGGGGAATGGGGCGGGCTGACCAGTGTCTGATTACAGGGAGGGTGGGCAGTTGTAATGAATGGTGAAGATATCTGGGAAGATTAATAATAATGGTAATTACTTAATTTCCATACCTTTCCCAAATTAATCTTCACCATTCATTACTGATGGGTCTGAGTACCAAGATGGCAGACCCTGAGGGAAAAACTATTTCCAACAGCCTTCAGTGTGGGGGAGGGGTAACCACAGGAGAAGGGGGCCAATTACAGGCCTGGAAAGGCTCACAGACTTTATAGGGTCAGCGAGTGCTCCCTAGATCTGGGAGATGGAATGTGCCCCTGTAGAACCTGCCGTGCCCTGTGAGACAGCTCTCTGAATTGTTCCCAAGTAAGAGGGCCTTTGGAGCCAAGAAACCACAGAAAGGGGGGAAGAGGCAGCAGAGTGACCAGAGGAGGGACAGCCTGGCCATGCCAGGATGATACTCTGCCAGAGCTAGGAGGTTGTGCAGAAGTGCCTTGACCAGGGGGTGACCTGACCAACCCCTCCACCCCAGTGGATCCAACTGTTGAGGGATGGCCCGGGAGTTGCTCTTGAGGGAAATCCCAAGTGCGGAGGCTGGAGCTGAGCAAGCAAAGGAACAGACTGGGGATCAGGGGAGACAACTGTCCTGGGCCCAGTGGTTCGGGGGTTTCAAAGGGGGGCCTGTAACAGAGGATGTGAGGCTAAGAGGGGGGCCCAGTCCTAAAGGTGTGTCCTGGGCCCAGAAATTTCTATTGGCACCCCTGTGTGCAAGGTCCTCTGGAGGACTCCCATCTCCACCCACTGCAGAACCCCTCTCCAAGAGAAGGGAAGACAAGGACATGCCTGAGCTGTGACTCCCCCCCCACCTTAGCACCACAGAAGGAACCTCAAGAAGGTCGATGCCTGGATTCAGTCTCACCAACCTTTTTCTTTAGAGAAGAGAATCTGTCCCTCTGAGGTGGCTCAGTCGATGAATCTGGACTGGCCGCTTTAGGAGGAGTAACCCCTGCTCCCTCCATGGAGGTGCAGCAGTCCTCTTGAGGGTCCTCATCATCAACCAGAATCCAGATCACAGTGGGTCTTGGTCTGGCCAATGGGAGGGCCCCTGACCCCAAGCTGGACTCAGTTTTAGCCTTCACAGCAGAATCGGTGCTGGACATACAGTAGCACAGCTAAAAGATGTGGCGCCGACCATAGTGCCGCCAATGGAAATGGTGCCAGATACGGCACCACCACTTGTAGAAACACTAGAAGGTGTCCCTAGGAGTCCATCAGCACCAGAATTGGCATCCGAGGGGCCCGGAGCAGTGGTGCCAACCACGGCACTATCTGCTGATTGCATCCCCAGCCTGGAAACACCAGCAGGCCCCACAGACATCCGAGCTGAGTCCAAGGTGCCCAGGACCCAGTCTGGGTCATCGCGGTCATCGTCATCTGAAATAGAAGGTGAGTCCAAGGAGACCTCCAACCGGGCCACTCCCCAAACTTGGGCCCCTCCAGTGCCAAGGGAAGCATCAGAAGGGGGCCTGGACAAGCCATCAACTCCGCCCCACCCACCGGCACCAGAAGTGGAGGCGGGAGCTAGAGCAGGAGCTGACAGTGATCTCAAGGGGACCGCCTGAGAAAAACCCGCACATAGCTGTGACTCCACCTCGAGGGTCATCCAGTCCTCTGGGGAGGTGCCAGACTGTGATGGGTGACCAGCCATCCTCCCAGAGGAAGATGGTCTCCTCACCAACCCTTCGCTGGGACCTCTTGCCCCAGCAAGCTGAGGGGCAGAGGGGGTCCTTTCCCTGCTGGATTGTGTAGAGCCAGGGGAGGGCTTGGGGTGGAGCCCAAAGATCTTGTCTTGGCATCCTGAGTAAGGGGACACCCGCTGAAAGTTGGGGGGTCTCTTCCCAACAGTGCTGCATAGATAATGAGGATACAGAAATCCATAGAGAAGTAGGTGTTGCACTCGTCCATCATGTGGCAGGGACCCAGACAAGAGAAACAACGGTCATGGGGGTCAAATACCGTTATGTAGTTGCCACAGGGGCACCAGCAGATGGGGGCAACTTCCAATCATTTAGACTTTGAAAGACAGCCCGACCCTGACATACTGTTGCACAAAAAAGAAATAAAACCAGAATAAACAACACCCAGCACCGAGAGAATAAAAAATAAAACAACAGAAAACCTCCAGCGCCGAATGGCACCGGTACTCACAGCACCACTACACTTGAGGCCTAGGCATAATGCAGTTGAAGCAGTCTTCCCGCGCAGGATCCTTCCTCGACGGTGGAAAAAACAGAACTGAGTGATGAGAGGAGTCAGCATCAGTTACTGGCCAACCCGCGAGCACCACATTGATCACTGGTCTTGTGGGCAGCGCTGTCCTGACGTCGACTCCTTCAGCTCAGAAAAAATTAAAGAGGCAATGCTTGTTTTCTTTCCATGGAGGGTCCTGACCTCAGGTAGGACCCATCAGTAATTAATGGTGAAGATTCATTTGGGGAAGATCTACACATTACAAGGCTGGCCCCATGATGCCAGACCAGCAGGTATGTAGCCACATTTGCATCTTGTAGATCTGAGTTCACACCCGAAATTGTAAGAGAAAAGGCTGTAAGAGAGGGAACAGAATAAGACAGAAGTTGGTGCTGTGGCAGCCCCAGAAATCTGTACTGACATGAACACAGCCAGGGTTTAGAAATCCTGATATGGGGCCCCAATACCTGTTGGCACCATAAAGCCAGCCTTGAGATGTGTAGTTTTTGATGATCAGATGGCAGTATAGCCTAGAGGTTAAAGCAATCATGAAGATGGACTGCTTTTACTAACAGTTCGAAATGTAAAGGTGATAACTCACTACTTTCAATGCACATACAAAACAATTATTATAAATGTAGAAAGTGTTATAATAACACCTTAAACTACACTTAATAAAACAGATGATTTCCTATTTAACCTGTTGTATTATCTATTGTCAAGGCAGGGCCAAGACCCTCGATGACATAATTTCCTGTCAAGAGCCAAAAACACATGGCTGCCCCAGCCCTTAATTAGAGGCTGGTTTACATATGAATAACTCTGGACTGCAAAGACTCCCAGAAAAACACAGTGACTCACTCAAATTAACCTTTTATGGGCTTTCAGACATTAAGAAATCCTGAAGATGACAGTTCCTCTTTAATAAATAAGTGGATAGAACATACAGGCTCTCATATTCAGAGTCAGCCTGCTGTGTGCACAAAACAGTGTGTTGCGCACATACGATGCACCGGCCGGCTCTGTTGAAATAGCCAAACAAAATGTGCCATCCGACAAGACCCCGCATTCTGTTTGAATATGGGACCCTGGATGTGCAGCACAAATCAGGTGGACACCATGTAGGGTGCGACGCATCTAGGATGCAGGGCAGAAGACCGTCTACAGGGGAATGTGTGACACATACCTGGATGTGTGGCATCCCCCATGAGTGATATTCAGTCCAAGCATGCAAATGAGCTAATTGAGCATGCGTGGCACAAAGGGTCCTCATGCATGCTCATTATGGGCTCATTTGCATGGCTGCACCAGGCTGAGTGTGCTGGTGTAGCAACCACCCCCCCCATGCTCCGTTCGCTGTAGTGCAGAGACACATCTTCCATAGTGTAGTGTCCCCCCTCCCTCTGCCTGAACCCCGTAAAAGACAGACATCCCCATCACTTTTCCATAGTGTAGTGCCCCCTCCACTGCCTGATCCCTGTAAAAGACAGACACCCCACCACTTTACCTTAGTGTAGTGTCCCCCACTGCCTGATCTCTGTAAAAGACAGACACCCCACCACTTTTCCATAGTGTAGTGTCCCCCCACTGCCTGATCCTTGTAAAAGACAAACACCCCATCACTTTTCCATAGTGTAGTGTCCCCTCTCCCCAAGCCCGACACCATGACACAGCTGAAACCCTCCCCCAAGCCCTGAGCTCTGATCGCACTATAGAGTAATTTAATATAGTATACCCCAGTGGCATAGTGGAGCCCACCCTCCCTGAACTCCGATCGCTCCAAAGAATAATGTGCTATATGATTCCCTGGTGACATAGTGGAGCCCACCCTCCCCAAACCCCAGTCACTCCATAGAGTAATGTACTATAGTATTCCATGGTGGTACAGTGGAGCCCCTCCTTCCCCGAACCCCGATCGCTCCTTAGATTAATGGATTACATTATTCTCTGGTGGCGTAGTAGAGCCCACACACCTCGATCCCCTGTCCCTCTACAATAATACCAGCACCCACACCCCTAGTAGTCTAGTGGTCCCCCCACCCCGGTAATCAGAGACCCACCACCCGGCCCCAGCCAGAAACTGGCACAGCCCTCTGCACCCTTCCACGGCCAGCTGCCGACTGAACCGCACCAGAGCACATACTGTAAATAGTACATGCTCATTGGTCAACCAATGGGTGCATACTATTTACAGTATGCATTCGGTGCTGTTCAGTTAGTGGCTAACTGTGGAAGAATAATGGAACCTGCCAATCACTAACTGGTAAGATAACACCGCAGGGTAAATCATACCGCCCACCCCCACAGGTTAATGTAGCCAACCAGGAGGACACATATGTCACTAAACTGCCAAAGAGAGAAACGTTTGGCAGAAAGGAGAAAGGGAAGAGTAGCAAGGGGAATAGAGGGGAAGGCAGGAAGAGAGCTTGCAGTACATGGAGGGCCATGTGTGCTAATGCCTGCGGCCTAGGGAACAAAATACCTGATCTGGCAGCCTTGATAGCTGAGGCTGAGCTGGATATTGTGACCATTACAGAGACATGGTACAACACAAACCATGATTGGGATGTGGTTATACTGGGTTATACTTTGTTTAGGAGAAACAGAGAGGGTATAAAGGGAGGAGGAGGAGTGGTACTCTACATCAGGGAGGGCATAAAGGCAACAGAGGCACAAGGATTGCAAAGGGGGGCAGAGACACTGTAGGTCACCCTGGAAACAGGCAATGGCACAGCCATACGAACTGGCATAATCTACAGACCCCTGTACAAAAGGAGGAAATGGATAGAGAACTACTAGAAGCCATCCTTAAGATGGCAGGAAGAGGGGAGGTGTTATTGGTTGGCAACTTCAATTTACCAGGAATTGAGTGGAGCATCCCAGCAGCTGCAACAGCCAAGGGCAGAGACATCCTGGACTCCCTGCTAGGGGCAGGTTTCAAGCAGCTAGTGCTTGAACCAAACCGGGAGGGAGCCATTTTGGATCTGGTTCTAACTAATGAAGACAGAATTTCACATATCAGGATGGGTGATCACTTGGGGTCCAGTGACCATCACACAGTGTGGTACACCCCCTTCTGCCACGATCAGCTAGGAAAGATGGGTGGTGGCTGCATAATCTATATAAAAGACTACCTGCAGGGGATAGCTCTCCCACATTTAAGTATGGGAAAAAACGTTCAGATACTCTCTGTGTGCTTAACCCGGGTACCCAGGGCAAGGGTCTTACTCTCGTCTCAGCCTACTTATCTCCTAAGGAAGTAGCTGAGGGTTTTAGAGCACTGCATTAGCATCTAGCTGACATCCACTCTAGCAGCGAAGTCATAGTGCTGGGTGATTTCAGCATCAATTGGTTGTCCCAGGACTCTGCCACTTATAAGGATGTGGTCTCCTCAATCAACTTCCTTCAGCTAGTGGACCAAGCCACCCGTACAAACTACAGATCAGGCACCAGTACCTTGCTAGACTGGGTACTAACTAACCACCCAGATTGTACCTCTGGCCTAAAAGTGCTCCCAGACTCCCTAAGTGACCATTCACCTGTCATCCTCTCCTGGTCCAACAAGGCCCCTAAACCGCCCGCTAAGGTGATAATATTCCACATACTAAAAAATGGCATGTTAGGACTCTTTAAGCAACACCTTCTGCAGCTGAGCTGTGCACCTGTCCTAAATGCCAAAGACGTTGACACAGCTCTGAGTAAATTTATAGCTATTTTCAATGCTGCTTGCGACATATTTGCCCCCATATCAAAAAGGAAAATCAGTGGCTCGCACAAAACATGGATAACCCCTCATCTCCTTGCCCTGATGAGCTCCAGGGATGACCTATGGAATTAAGTACAAAAATACTCTCTCTGACCAGGATATGCAAAACTATAAGGCTGCATGGAATAAATGCACCATTGCAATCTATCAGGCTAAAGCTAACTCCCACAGACTTGAGCTTAACTCCACCTGGGGGGACAGACGTTGTTTCTGGAATAACATTAATGCAATTGTTCGGAATCGGGATACCTCAGCACCCACAATGCTGAGCCACAATGGATCCCTTGCACAACCCAAATCCATCGCAGACATCTTCAACAAAGCCTTTACTGACCTCAGTACAATGCTTCCCCCTGAGTTTCCAAGACTAAGCCGGCACCAACCAGCCCGGCCCCCAAGGTTCCTCCCCAACGTACCACATTCCCCTCATTCTACCCCAGAGTACTATCTGAAGGTGAGGTAAAAAAATATCTCTCCAAAGTCCTTGGGAAGTCCAGGCACATCTCCGAGGGCCTCAACCTAAAACTAATCTCTCTTACCCTTGACGAGCTGCTAACCCCACTGACCTGTATCGTAAATCTGTCCCTCACCACACGTACCTTCCCAAAACTCTGGCAAGCCGCAATCGTAACCCCAGTTCACAAAGCAGGCAGTAAGACTGACCATGCCAACTAACGCCCAATTTCAATCCTCCCTCTGATCTCAAAAGTCCTCGAGCGTATAGTCTATGATCAGCTGGTGGAACACCTTGACAAATACCTGCTACAATGGCAGCAGCAGCATGGCTTCCATCAACACCACAGCACTACCACAGCGCTTCTCGAGTTCACTGGTTACATTCACAGCACCTTCGACCAGGGGCACTTAGTGGGGGCAACCTTTATTGACCTCACCAAGGCCTTTGACACGGTCAACCATGACCTCCTCATGGCCCAGTTAGAGGTAACTGGGCTCTCCTCTGACTCACTGTGCTGATTCCGGAGCTACCTCTCTGGATGTGTACAGCAGGTAAAAATATGCAATATACTTTCTGACCCCCTACAAGTTTCCATCGGAGTTCCCCAAGGATCCATCCTGGGCCCCCTCCTCTTTAGCCTCTTTCTAAACAACTGACCACTAGCCTGTCAACAAAAAACACTTCCCTACGCTGATGATGCAGTGATCTACTCCAGTCATTCTGAACCTATCGCACTGGAGCAGCGTCTTCAACAGGACTTTTACAGTGTGGAAGACTGGTTTAACAAAACTAAACTCCTAGTTAACCACAAAAAGACAAAAGTCCATGCCCTTTGCCCCTGCACACAGATGCTACTGGGCTGCAACCCTGAATATCCAGAACTTACAAAAGATCACCATTGAAATGGTCCCCAAATTCAAATACCTGGGCCTCACCCCAGACAGCTCCCTCTCATTCACCACACATATCGATCATGTGGCCACTACAGCTAACAGAAAGCTCGGCCTACTATATAAGCACCACAGCTGCATCTCTGATAAAGCCATCCAGCTTACCGTAACCAGCTCGGTCTTCTGAACCAGTAATTATGGCCTTGCTGTCTACAGTGCAGCTTCTGACAGCACCCTCAGGTGACTCGACACCATGCTCAGCAAAGCTTGCAGATTTGCACTTGGAGCCCCACTCCTGACCCATACCTGCCACCTCTACCAGCAAACCAGTTGGCTAAATCTGAATGACAGGGCCCGCTATCAAACCTGTCTCCTTGCCAAAAAAGCAACTCTGGGCCTACTGTCTCCGGGGCCCAGCTCCCTCATACACCAGGTCGCACAAACAAGGACTACAAGGACATCCAATAAGATCTCCATCAAGATCCCCAACCGTCGCATCACCCAAGATCAGTGATCCTTCTAATACCGGGCCCCACTATGGCTTACCTCACTCCCAACAGAACTAGCCACAATTAGCAAAATCGGCTTGTTCAAATCTGCACTTATATCCCACATGTCCAGCCAAGGGCATGTACCTGCCCTACCTGATCAACCCACCTGGTACATAATTCTGACTACCCCACCAATGCGCACTTATGCAATCACCCAAACTGCTACTTCCCTCTCTTACCCTCCTCCACCAACCCCTTCCCCCCCACATCCTCAGCCCCAGTCCCACCCCCCTCTATTCCCTAGGTGTACTCGCCCTCTACCTATTTCCTAACCCCCTGTCCTTCCACTCCTCCTGACAGGGCGACCTCTAGCAAGTGGTTCCCACAAGCTAAACACCTCCTCAATTCCCCTCCTTCACTCTTGAACTTCCCTGCCTCCTCTTCCCCCCACTCTCTTGTGCTAATTACTGCTGCAGCTCTGACTTTGCCTGTATGCTAGAGCATAAACCCTATCCCATGTACTCTGTCAGTCATAATACTATTGACATTTGTTTAATGTTCATTGGAACTCTGTGTTTTACTACTGTATGTTCACATTTTCTTCCTGACGTGGAACCTTTGTAAATGAGCTTGTAGCGCAGCAAAGGTTGTAATCCAAGAATTCAATAAATAAATAAAAAATAAAAACATGAGTACTGAAACATGGTCCTGCCACACAAAAGTGAGGGTTCTGGACTTTAAGAAGGCAGACTTTACAAAAGATGGGGCAGTGTCTCAGGGACGCCCTAACAAGGGGGTAGAGAGATAGGAGGGAGTAGAGGAACTATGGGCCCATCTAAAGGGTGCCATAGGGGAGGTTACAAACCTTTGCATTCAGGAAATAGGCAAAGGCAAGAGGAAAAGAAAACTATTATGGTTCATACCAGAAGTGGCTGGGAAAGTAAAGGCAAAAACATGGTGTTCAGGAAATACAAGGAACCTCAGAAGGAAGAGGACAGGGCAATGTATGTAGAAAAGCAAAAGGAGGCACGGAAGAGAGTCAGAAGCATCAAGGTGAGGACAGAGGAGAAAATAGCAAAGGAGGTTAAGAAAGGGGTCAAGACTTTTTATTGCTATATTAGTGAAAGAAGAAAGACTGGGGGGTATTGTTAGGCTAAAAGGGGAGGCAGGAGAGGGAGTGGAAGGAGACCAGGAAAAAGCATCAATCCTGAACAAATACTTTTGTTCAATTTTCATAGAGGAAGGGGAAGGTGAGGGACCACAGCTAGGACTCAAGACTGGTATGGAGGTGGACAGCAGTCCATTTACAGAGGTGGAAGTCCTAACGGAACTCACTAAACTAAAGGTGGACAAGGCAATGGGACCGGATGGAATGCACCCTAGAGTTTTAAAGGAGTTATGGGAAATACTGGCTGCATTACTGACAACATTGTTCAACAAGTCACTGGATATAGGGTAGGTTCCAGAGGACTGGAGGAGGGCCGATGTAGTCCCTCTCCACAAGAGTAGGAGAAGAGAGGAGGCTGGAAACTATAGACCTGTCAGTCTGACCTTGGTGGTGGGGCAAATAATAGCGTCACTGCTAAAAGAAAGGATAGTGGAGCACCTTGAAGCCAGCAGAGCACAAGATCCGAGGCAACATGGGTTCACGTCAGGAAAGTCATGTCAGACAAATCTGATAGATTTCTTTGACTAGGTGACAAGGGAGGTGGATCGGGGGAGCGGAGGATATAGCCTACCTTGATTTTAGCAAGGTGTTCTACACCGTTCCACATAGGAGACTGGTGAACAAATTGGGTAGCCTGGGACTGGGTCACAGAGTGGTGAACTGGGTTGGGAATTGGTTGAGGGATAGAACACAGAGGATGGTGGTAAATGGAACTAAATCAGAGGTAGGGAGAGTTACAAGTGGGGTGCCACAGGGATCAGTTCTGGGGCCGATACTATTTCACATCTTTATCAGTGACAGTGCAGAAGAGTTGAAAGGGAAGGTATGCCTATTAGCAGATGACATTAAGATGTGCAATAGGGTAGACAGCCTGGGAGGGGTGGAAAAAATAAAGAGAGATCTAGCTAAACTGGAGAAATGGTCCAGATTGTGGCAGCTGAGATTTAATGCCAAAAAATGTGAAATCGTGTATTTATTTATTTATTGAAATGTTTCACCAAATAAATAAATGAATGCATGATTTCACATTTTTTGGGGGTGCAGAAACCCAGGGGAGGATTATATGATGGAGTGAGTTGTTAGAGACCACACAGCAGGAAAGAAATCTAGGGGTGATCATATCTGATGACCTAAATGTGGCCAAGCAATGTGCCAAGGCAATGGGGAGAGCCAATTGGATGCTGTGGTACGTTGGGAGGGGTATCACCAGCAGAAGGAAGGAGGTGGTAATGCCACTGTACAAATCACTGGTGAGGCCACATTTGGAGTACTGCTTCCAGTTCTGGAGGCTGCATCTCTAAAATGATATAGACAAGGTGGAGGCAGTTCAAAGAAGGTGCTACACCAGAGATCATACGAAGTGAGATTGGAGGAACTCAATATGTATACCATAGAGGAGAGGAGGGAGAGGGGTGACATGATTGTGATTTTCAAATATTTAAAAGGAATAAATAAGGTACAGGAGGGCAGCATCTTTCAAATGAAAAGATGCTCTAGAACAAGAGAGCATGACATGAGACTGGAAGGGGGTAGACTAATGGGCAACGTGAGAAAGTACTTCTTCATAGAAAGGGTAGTGGAGGCATAGAACAGCCTACCAGCAGAAGTGGTGGGAGCAAAATCAGTGGGGAATTCAAAACTGCATGGGGTAGACATAAGTGTACTCTAGGGGTTTAAAGGATGAGAAGAGGCCAGAGATCAAGTAGGATCTGAGGCTTTGGGTGTAGGAAGGGAGAAAAAGGGCAGACTGGATGGGCTTGGTGGTCCTTATCTGCCTTCACATTCTATGTTTGTCTGTTTCTATGGGTGGTGGGTCTCTGATTACCAGGGTGGGGGACCACTAACCTACCAGGGCTATGGGTGCTGATATTATTGTACAGGGATCAGGGATTGGGGTGTGTGGGCTCCACTATGCCACCAGGAATCTAAGGAGCGATCGGGTTTGGGGAAGGAGGGGCTCCACTATACCACCGTGGAATACTATAGTATATTAGTCTATGGAGCGATCAGGGTTTGGGGAGGGTGGGCTCCACTATATCACCAGAAAATAATATACTACATTGATCTACAAAGAGCGATCGGGGTTCAGGGAGGGTGGGCTCCACTTTGCCACCAGGGAATAATATAATATATTGATATACGGAGTGACTGTGGTTCAGGGGTGGAGGGGCTACAGTATTCTAATGAGGAAGGGTTGGTTTACGTCAGCACCTGTGTGATTGGGGCTCAAGGGGGGGACACCATGGACAACCTGGGCATCCGTGGGTATGTCAGGTATTGCTGGGGAATGGGGCTTGTGTGTGTGGGGGAGACTGTGTGCATGGCATTGTACTATACATGGGGCTCCACCATGCCCCGCGTATAGTTAAAGTAGGGTTCTGTGTTTCTGTCTTTGCAAGGGCGCAGATGGCCATGTCTTCACCAGGAGACGTATCAATATTGTGATGCGCAGGCTATGCATGAGGGTCCCCTCATTTGCATAGGTGCGTCACAATAATGTGCTCCATTGCACAGTCGGGCTTGTGCTGCTCATCGGGGGCTTTTGAATTTTGCCCCACCCCTGATGGGCTGTGCAAGTCCGGGGATGTGTGGAACATCTAGGGATGCTCCACACATCTCCTTTGAAAATATGCCCCTCAGTCTTCACTGTACAGTATGTGCTCACTTCACAAATAGTGCTCCCTCCTCCCACACATTGGAAGCCTTTCGCCATCCCCATCCCATCTTTACAAGTCCCTACTATGATGACGGGTCAGCCACCAGCAGTTTAAAATTAATTTCTAATTGTCTAAAGCAGGGCACCAGTCATCATCCTTTAAGTCTAACCTTCCAGCTTAAATGCCAGTAGGATTCACTGCATTTGGGACTGGTAGTGACACTAACAGGACGGGGATTGGTGTGCTGCATTGGACGGTTAGGAATTAATTGTAAACTACTGGGAGTTGACCTGTGGTTACTGTAGAGAACTGAAAGGGCTGGGTGGCAGGGTGGCAGGTTTGAGATGGCTGGGGGGGTGGTTTGTGAAGCAGGCTATGGGTGTGTGCACAGTGTGCTTCTCCCACACTACAGATGCATGTGAATCACAGCTTTCTAACACAATTCAGCAATACTGTATCTCAATATGAATGGGAACACTGGGGGTGACCTAGCAGAGTGATACACTGCACTACTCAGGTGATGTGAGTGCATGCAGAATAAAAGGGTACAGTGTATGCAACAGTTCTGGTTCCGGTTTTCCCCTTCTTACTGATAGCTACATGGCTACCACATTGTAACAGTATGCAGTCAAAAAACTGGTCACACCAACATTTCTCGAATAAAAGCAGACAATTTCTCTGCAGAGTTAAAATGTACCCTGTGGAAATTAACTATTAGTAATGCTGCTTTTGGTCTGTGATGACGTTGAAGTAAACCCTGGTCCGACAGTTAAAAGTCAAGGAAAATTAATATTTGCTCACGATAATGCAAGAAGCTTAGAAAACAACAGGGAGATTTAAGCAGTCAGTGCACAATATATAATTTGCTATGCTAGCAGCCCAGCAAGATATTCTTTTCCAGTCTCTATCTCTGTAATCTATTTATATATATGGATACGACAGCATTTTATAACATGGGTTCCTAAAATACTGTCTTCTGATTTGTCCAAACAGGTCACCTGACTATTGATTAATCCCTGATACACCCACAGTTGCATGTTCACAGGGCTTTATTTTACTATTTCTTTAGGTGAAACTCTTGAAATGGCAGAAAAAGGGGAGATATTGTTGATGGGGGACCTGAATATGCCAGATGTTAACTGGAGCACCTTTGCTGCAGGCACATCCAAGAGCAGGGTCATTCTTGATGCCCTACAGGGGGCATGCCTCAGACAGCTAGTACTGGAACCCACTCGGGAGGGAGCAATCTTAGACCTGGTACTCTCAAATGGGGACGGAGAAAGAATCTCAGATTTAGAAGTGGGTAGCCATCTGGGAACAAGCGACCACCAAACAGTGTGGTTCACGATAAACACGGCCATACAATCAAGCCATACAAAAGCAAGAGTACTGGACTTTAGGAGGGCTGACTTTGGGAAAATGAGAGAGTGGCTCAGAAAAGTACTAGCAAACAGGCAAGAAGGAGGGGTGGAGGAACAATGGCAAGCCTTTGTGTAAAGCAAATCAACAAAACACAATGAAGGAAAAAGCCGCTATGATTCACAAAAGAGGTGGCAGGGAAGGTTAAGGAGAAAAGGATAGCATTCAGGAAATATAAGGAAACACAGAAGGAGAAGGGCAGAGAACTTTATCAGTTAAAGCAGAAAGAGGCTGGGAAGGCAGTCAGAATAGCAAAGGCCAAAACCAAGGAAAGGATAGCCAACTCTGTTAAGAAGGGGGATAAGACCTTTTATAGGTACATTAGGGGCGAAGAAAGACCAAGGTGGGATACTGAGGCTTAATAAAGGAGGAAATGTGGGTGAGGGTGACAATCAAAAGCAGGGATACTGAACGAGATATTTCTGCTCAGTATTCTCAAAGGAAGAGGAGGGAAAGTACCTAAACCAAACAAGAGAAACACTCTGAAGACGAGGGTCGATACCAGTCCATTTACAGAAGAAAGGGTTCTGAAAGAACTAATAAAATTGAAGGTGGACAAAGCAATGGGGCCTGATGGGATTCACCCAAGAATTCTAAAAGAACTAAGAGTAGAAATAATGACAAAGCTGACTACTCTCTTTAACAAATCATGGGAGGATGAGGTGGTGCCTGAGGACTGGAGGAGGGCGGATGTGATTCCTCTTCACAAAAGTGGGAGCAGGACAGAGGCAGGAAACTACAGACCAGTTAGTTTGACCTCAGTGGTAGGTAAAACATGGAATCAATTCTGAAGGAAAGAATTGTTGAGTACCTAGAGGCCAGTGGGGCACAGGACTCAAGGCAGCATGGATTCACGATGGGAAGGTCATGTCAGATGAATCTAATAGATTTCTTTGACTGAGTGACCAAAGTAGTAGACCAGGAGGGCTGTGGACATGGCTTACCTAGATTTTAGCAAGGCATTTGATACAGTCCCACACAAGATTAATACACAAGTTAGCCAGCCTTGGAGTGGGTCCCAAGGTGGTAGCCTGGATAAAAATTGGCTAGACAACAGGACGCAAAAGGTAGTAGTAAATGGAGTCCACAGTGAAGAAAGAAGGGTTACTAGCGGGTACGTAGTGTTCAGTACTGGGACCGGTCCTTTTAATGTCTTTATAAGTGACATTGCAGAGGAACTGGAAGAAAGTATGTCTCTTTGCAGATGACACAAAGATCTGCAACAGGGTTGATACACCAGGTGGAGTGGAAAGGATGAGAAGGGACTTGGCAAGGTTGGAGGAATGGCCAAATGTATGGCAGCTCAGATTCAATGCAAAGAAGTGCAAGGTAATGCACCTGGGAAACAAAAACCCAGGGCAAGAGTACACAATGGGGGGTGAGATATTGGCAACAGTAAAAATGGAAAGGGACCTGGGGGTAATTATATCAGATGACCTAAAGGTGGGCAAGCAATGTGAAAAGGCAGTAAGGAAGGCTGGGGGATATTGGGATGCATAGGGAGAGGCATCAATCGTAGAAAACAGGAAGTTGTTATCCCTCTTTACAGAAAGTTGGTGAGACCCCATCTGGAGTACTGTGTGCAGTTCTGGAGACTCCATCTCCGCAAAGACATAGACAGAGTGGAGGCTGTCCAGAGGAGGGCAACCAAAATGGTGCAGGGTCTGCACCAGAAGACATACGAAGAAAGACTAAAGGAGCTTAATATGTATACCCTTGAGGAAATGAGGGAAAGAGGGGACATGATAGAAACTTTCAAGTACCTCAAGGGAATCAACAAAGTCCAAGAGGGTGGCATCTTTCAGAAAAAGCGATGTGCAAGAACAAGGGGGCACAATTTGAAGATAGAGGAGGGATGGCTCAGAGGTAATGTGAGGAAGCATTTTTTCACAGAGAGGGTTGTGGATGCATGGAACAGCCTCCCTGAGGAAGTCGTGGAGTCAAGAACAGTGGGGGAATTCAAGAATGCATGGGACAGACATAAGGCAGTCCTAGTGGGGGTAGGAGGAAGTAAGCTGTTGGTTAATTAGGATCTGCAGCTTATCTGTTAGGTAGGAAAATGGGCAGACTAGGTGGGCCAAGTGGTCCTTATCTGCCATCACATTCTATGTTTCTATGTTTCTAACATGAGCTTGGAGGGCCTGAGGCCTTGACATGCCCTCGTGCACGTCCCCACCTCAGGATGTGGTCCTCATGGCCAGTATGTGGGGAGGGCCAAGAAAATGGAAAAATTGGTCTCCCTGCTGGCCGGATGATGAGCGCCCGGCCCACACCACCATGAAGCCCCAGATAGCATGGACCAACCCAGTGGCAGCCTCCTGGGGTACACAGCTCACCTGACAGCACTTCCCCTCGGAGAAGAGGGACCCTCCCGATGTAGGAAAAGGTCGAGTTACCCAGGTAAGGCTGCGAGACAAGGCCAGGAGGTGATGGTGAGGGGCTGAGGTGGGGGTGTGATTGGCGATGGCACTCCAAAGGAGTGGTCAGAAGGGGTATCAAGGGGAGAAGCATAAATAAATAATACAAAAAATAGAAAAGCCAGGATGAATATTAATTTGAGTTTTTTTTTTTTTTAAGGGAATTTATCAAGATTTACTCAAGGCCGGATTTACATAATATTGGATCGGTGCACAATATTTAGCATGGGGGGGGGAGGGTCACCCTGATGACTAAGCCACAATGCAAATGTGACCCCCTAAACTTAGTGCGGGCAAATGGAGTTTGTACCCCATAATGTGGTGAGAGCTGTACCAGTCACAAAGGTTTGGGCATAACATTGCACCAGTTTCATGGTGCTATGCCATGATCCAGGCTCTGGGCACCCCACGCAACCACCTTAACATTCCCCAGTGCTTGCTGTGGCCCCACCGCCTGTCAAGACTTCACCAGTAGCGTGCTAGAGCTGCAGTTCACAAGGCAGTCACTAAGACGCTGCACGGGCTGCAAAATTATAAGAAGACAGTTTTTGGCATAAGCTGGACTTCATGGGTGACAAAGGCAGAAGGGAACTTGTATTTTAAGTATTTAACCTATAACACTTACCTTAGGAGTTCCCCAAACAAAGCTTAGAAAAACATTTTAAGTAACCTTTGTTTCTAAGCAAAACACACCCAGCAGGCCCCGATAGTTCATGTTTTATGATTTTTAATTGTGGTGTTCATCCCTTGCCCCCGGTGTTTTCAGTTCTTGATTTCTTCTTCGTGTTTTAATATACCTTCTTGACCCCACCATACAGCTACAGGCCCTTATTAATTATACAGGATTATTTTAATTACTCATCTATAGTGGAATGTCCTTAAGGACTGAAAGACAAGTAAGAGAGTCGGTTATTTGCATTTTCTCTTTCTTTCATACTGTTTCATGTATCTTTTCTACTTTATTCCAAATTGGCCAACAGAAACACAGGTGCTGCAGCACCAAGCAGTCAACAGATACAGGCTGTATGACGCAGTGGTTTATAACTAGTTATGGAGGCAGTATGGCGCAGTGGTTTAAGGCTCTGAGCTGCAAACCTGGAAACCTGGGTTTGAATCCCACAGCCCCCACTTGCATACTGTGTGACCCTGAGCAAGTCACTTAACTTCCTTGTGCTCCCAGGCCGCACCTGGAAACAAGCTTCAGCTTAGTATACCTCTCCTGGTTAAACAATTTCCCCTTTCCCTATGTAACCCCCACCAGCCACTTGTTTCACTAGTAAGCACACCTCCCATATTTTCTGTCGAGCGGTGGGGGTACAGAAACAGTATTACAGAAAAATGACCATTACTAAACCCGGGTCCTGAGGAGAGAACTTTTTGCTAGCGGCTATGCTAGGTCTGAACTTCTGGAGGGGCACCCAGTAATTCCACACAGGAAGCAGTAACAAGAACGTCCAAACCAGGCTGGGGTTCTAGAGTATGGCTTTATTCCAAAGACTGGTACACAATAGCAACGGTGGACCCCCAAGGGTTTACGCTTCATGGCACTAAGCAATGGCAGAACAACAGCATCTGTAGCAAACAGAAACTTTAAACATCCCATATTACATAGGACCTTGAGCCATCTTCAGTGGCAAAGCCTCAGCTGAAACACACGTCTCTTCTAGTGGCACTGGCCACAACGGAGCACACAATTTCTTCTAGTGGCACTGGCCACAACTAGAACATTCCCATCTGGCATAGGATTTAAACATTTTGCAATGTGGCAACTGGCCATAACGGAGCACACTGGTGCTCCAATTTAGCACAAACCCACACCGGGGGTAAACTTTCTCTTCAGGCATTAGCCACCATGTTCTGAAAAAGCAGGTGCCCTTACAGAATCTATAGTGCTGAACTGGTCACTCCAGATGGGGGGTTGTCCACCTTTTCCTTCCACAGACCATACCCAGCCATTCTTTCAGAGTTACACCTCAAACGTTAAGCAAAACTTAGAACTACACATCTTGGAATGGCTTTCACATTCAGCATTAGAAACACACTACTTCTGAGTGTAAATTAAAGTCCTGAACAATGTGCCACATCTCACTGGGGATTCCACGATTGTCAGCCAACTTTAAGAAAGGATGTGAACAGTCTCAAACTAGAACAGAACTTGGTGCATAATTCCCTTTGTCAGAGTGCACGCCAAAAGAAAACACAGGTACATTCCTCCTGGTATACCCAAAGTCAGATTACTCACAGTTGTACACAAAAAGGCAGCTTCAATGTCCTGGATCAAAATCAGGGGACTGCCCCTCGGATCCATTCTGCAGTCCTTCTCCTCTAACTGGCGATGAGAAAAATCAGGAACTCCTGCTGGACGGTTTCCACCACTTCTACTGGCAGGTAGATGGCTGTGAGCACTAGGGTGAGACAAACAGGCTCTCCTCATAGAGCCCACACTGCAGCTCCTCACTCCTCCAACTGCTCACACTGATCTCCACTTAGAACTAACTGAACATTCTAAAGTTTCCCACTCACAGCTAGCTACAGTGGCCTATACTGCTGTAAGAGTTCTAAATGACATCACCTCTCTGCTTTCAGCGGAGACCAAGTAAACAGAGAGGGAGCAGGTGAAAAAAACATTTAACCAGTTATTCACCAGCTGCCTTCCCTACCTAGCACTGACACTGATGGGATTGTAGTAACCCCAGGGGACCAGGGGATTACACTTATATAAGGGGCTGGGGGTGGAGGTTAAGTCCTTCCAAACATGGCAAACGATTATGTTTTTTTGTTTTGTTGTTTTACTTCTTACCAATTTTTATGTTAAAAATAGCATTGGTTCATGGGTCATTTTCTCCCAATCCTTAGGTGCCCAAAATAAACACTATACTATGGGACTCTCAGCTTTCCAACAGTATGCAATTTGTGATTCTAGCTCATACTAATACAAAGACGAGACAATAATGTATTTGTTCTTAGAATAACCACTAATATCTTCCAATCATTTCCAAAAATTATATTTTATATTGTTTGAAATGATACTTTAACAGTTATAACCTTTGAACTGTTAATAGAAATGTTTCTTTCTTATGAGGTCAGTATATTGGCGCAGTGGTAGTGGGTTGTCAGGGCCAGCGAGGGGCGGGGGGGATTGAGTGTCCTAGGGAATGCTGTCCTCCTCCTCCGGGGGGGGAAGGGTCATCACCATGATCATGGGTGGAGGTGCAGCTTGGGGGTGTTGTAATTCGAGGGAGATGCTGTCCAGGCTCTGGAGCAGTTTGGACTCACCTCCATGTGCCCACACTCTCTTGAGCAACTTGTGGGCTGAAGTCTGTGGGGGGATGTACAGAAAAAACACAGAAATGGCCCCACAGCTAGGCCAGATGATGAGCCCATGGTGCCTTAGCAAGGACCCGCTTACACTGACATGGCTAGGATTAGGAGGATAATGAGCGGCCCCCTCCTTCTCTGTCCAAGGGATAGACCATGCCAATATGGGGGTGTGGGCCCCTGGTACCTGGGGATCGGGCTGAAGCCATTGGCCACCTTGAGAGTCTCAGAAGGGAAGGCTGGCTGTTGTGATGAAAGGGGGCACAAACAGAAAGTTGAAAGAAAAAAGAAAGTTTGGAGTCCATTTAACATGTAATTGATCCTAATGATACAGTTCTAACGTGTCGTTTCGTTACATGTCTATACATGTCGATATAATATGTTGTTAACAATGACAGGTCTTTAAAAATAAAAATTTAACAAACCATTTTTTTATATCAGTGTATGGTCACTGTAGTACTATCCTGTTAATTTATCTACTTAACTGACTCCAAGCTTTCATTTAAAAAAGTTAAGTCTCTAGCACTAATGTGCTATTCTATGTGCATCAATATTATTTGACCCTGTTTTTTAGCATATTATTGATACACGTTTTTTTTGGTTTTTGTCAACTCTTTTTGTAGCACTCCAGACCCAGAACTCTCTCAGGCTACTCATCATTCTGCTGCTTCTACCGCCCACCGTGATCCTACCTCCTCGAGGGCATTACTTTCTCCTCGGCGAGCCCTCTCTGGCCAGGGTCTGCGAGGAGATTGAAGTGCCAGATGCATAGATACAGTGTTGGGCGTGTGGTGGGGGGTACTGAGAGCTGTTGCCTGTCTGGGCTGGAGGGGTTTTTCTTGTGTTACATCCCAGACATGGGACGTGCAATGCCACCCAGCCTGTGAAATGGATGCTCCCACCCACATCCAGAAGGCAGCCGCATAACGTCTTTCAGCTGCATGCAAGCCACCGTGGGCTGCTTTAATGCTGGGCTGTCTCTGGATCCCTCCCTGAGAGAGGAGAGCAGTCCTCTGGATGATTAATCCTCTCTCTCCCCCCTGCCAACCCCTGGCGGTCCGGACTCATTCTCGAACCCGGGTCACTAGCGTGGCGCAAGGTGTGTCATCCAGTGCCTCAACCCTCAGTGCCACCGGGCCGGCTTGATACATGTTTTTAGTTGTGTCACAGCCCACAAACGGCAAATATATAGTGGCAATACTATTTTGTTTTGTATCAATAGGCTGCATCGATACTATTGTTTGTATCAATACATGAAATTACATGACAGGTTTAAAAAAATGTAATAAAAAATATATTTTCAACTTTTTCTAAATGTTCGTACTACTCACATAATTTAATTAGTAACTGGGTCATTTTCAATTAAATTTTCATCTATCTTATAAACTTAATCACCTGGTAAACATTTCAGTCCCCCCATAGCAGTACCAAATCTTCCATGCTTTCGCAAAAAGCATCAGAAGATAATCATGACTTGCAAGCCAATGTTATGTTTACATTAAAAGCAACAATGAGTTAAAAAAACAAATGCCTACTAGTCAAATGTTTGGTTCACAGGGGATATGGAGGCATGTTCTGGCCCCAGCAGTAATCAAGGTCCCAACTTTAGCGTAGGACTTATCACTCACATACTGGCATTGCCTCCTGCAGCCATAAATGACTCTGTGTTTCTACTTGAGTGGATAGAAATAGGGGTCCTACAAACAAGTTCAACAGGACAGC
The DNA here is from genome assembly GCA_016271365.2 of Neoceratodus forsteri. Classification (NCBI taxonomy): domain Eukaryota; kingdom Metazoa; phylum Chordata; order Ceratodontiformes; family Ceratodontidae; genus Neoceratodus; species Neoceratodus forsteri. Next base: position 691,039,421 of record JADMNL010000022.1, on the reverse strand, counting down.
CTTGCAGCAGTGCTGCCTCTATTGCACCTGCGCAGCCTGAAAACATAGTGTGCCACATATGCCAAGGACAGGAGGAGGACTAAGGAAAAGTATTTATCCTAAATAGATACTTCTGCTCAGTATTTACTGAGGAAAAGGTAGGGCATGGCCCACAGCTCAGCACCATGGACACGGGGGAGGTTTGCACTAGTCCCTTCACAAAAGAAAGGGTCCTACAAGAGCTTGCTAAACTCAGGGTGGACAAGGCAATGGGACCTGATGACATACATCCCAGGGTACTAAAGGAGCTAAGGGTGGAACTAGCAGAGCCATTATCAGAACTGTTTAGTGAGTCTCTGTCCTGGCCAAATTTCCCTCATTCACAAAAAAAAAATACCTCCACCATCTTAATCTGGTTCAAATTCAATTGCTTACCATCTGTATCCCCCCCTGGTCGCCCCTGAAAAAGGGACTTCTAGGCCCAGTGGGCTTACTGGGTCAACAGAATTCAACAAACAAGGAGAGGTCCCAGAAGACTGGAGAAGGGCTCATGTGATCCCGCTCCACAAGAGTGGTAGCAGGGAGGAGGCAGGGAACTACAGACCAGTCAGTCTTACCGCAGTAGTGGGCAAGATTATGGAGGCACTCCTTAATGAAAGGATAGTGCAACACCTGGGATCCATAGGGGCACAGGATCCAAGACAGCATGGGTTTACAACAGGAAAGTCCTGTCAAACTAATCTCATAGATTTCTTTGACTGGGTAACCAGAGTGATGGACCAAGGGAGGGCAGCTGATGTCACCTACCTTGACTTCAGCAAAGCTTTTGATACTGTTCCACATAGAAGATTGATTAATAAGCTAGATAGGCTCAGGGTGGGTCAGAAGTTGGTCAACTGGGTGGCAAACTGGTTGGCGGGCAGAAAACAGAGAGTGGTGGTAAATGGTATACAATCAGAAGAGATGCAGGACACAAGTGGAGTGCCTCAGGGTTCAGTCCTGGGGCCAGTCCTCTTCAATATTTTCATCAGTGACATTGCAGATGGACCGGAGGGTAAGGTTTGTCTGTTTGCAGATGACAACAAGATCTGCAACAGAGTAGATGATCCAGATGGGGTGGGCAGAATGAGAAGAGATCTGGATAAACTGGCAAAATGGTCAGAAGAGTGGTAGATGGGGTTTAACGCAAAGAAGTGCAAGATCATGCACATAGGGAAGAGAAACTCTGAAGCCACCTATAGGTTGGGAGGGGAGTTGCTGGCAATCACAAGGGAAGACAGAGACTTGGGCATCATCATCACAGATGACCTGAAATCATCCAAGCAGACCACCAAAACAGTGAGGTGAATGGGGTGATGTTGGGGAATTGTATTAGTAGAGGGGTATCGCAAGTCGTAGAGAGGAGGTAATGATCCTCTTTACAAGACACTAGTGTAAGGCCCATCTGGAGTACTGCATGCAGTACTGGAGCTACACCTGCACAAGGACATTAACAAAATGGAGGCAGTCCAGAAAAGGGCAACCAAAATGGTGCAGGGACTGCATCAGAACACATATGAGGACAGATTAATGGAGCTCAATATGTATATCCTAGAGCAAAGGAGGGAGAGAGAGGTGATATGATTGAAACATTCAAACATCTTAAGGGCAGTAACAAGGTGAAAGAGTCTAACATGTTTCAATATAAGAAAAATAGCAGGATAAGAGGACACAACATGAGATTAGAGGAAGGCCAATTAAGAGCTAATGTGAGGAAGTTCTTTTTCACAGAAAGGGTGGTGGGTGCATGGAACAGCCTACCTCAGGAAGTGGTGGATATGAATACAGTGCAGAGCTTCAAACAAGCATGGGATAGGCATAAGGGAGCAATATAGATGAGTATGAATAGATAGGCCATTGACAGAGTACAGGCCAATGGCACATTCACAAGGTAGAAAAAATGGGCAGACTGTATGGACCTTGCTGTCTTTATCTGCCGTCAACTTCTATGTTTCTAACAGAATGGATCTAGGGAGGGAAGGTGGTGAGGAGTGGGGTAATTCTACACAGAGAAGACCATAACAGCAAGGGTACCTGTGACTGGGTCTAGTCCTCTTTAACATCTTTATAGGTGACATTGCAGAGGATCTGGAGGGAAAGGTATGCCTCTTTGCAGATGATACAAAGATCTGTAACAGAGTTGATACACAAGGGGGGGTTAGAAAGGCTGAGAAGGGACTTGGCAAGGTTGGAGGAATGGTCAGACATATGGCAACTTAGAGTCAATGCAAAGAAGTGCAAAGTAATGCACCTGGGAAACAAAAACCCAGGAGAAGAGTACACAATAGCAGGGGAGGTACTAACAACAACAAAAATGAAAGCGGGACTTGGGGTAGTCATATCAGATGATCTAAAGGTGGGTAAGCAATGTGAGAAGTCAGTAAGGAGAGCCAGGGGGATACTGGGATGCATAGGAAGAGAATCACAAGTAAACAAGCATTTGTCAATGCCAAACGTTAGCTTGCAGGTATTTGCAGTGGTGTTTGGCACGTATGGTACTTCTACCCCTAATGCCCATGCGATTGCTGGTATTTGCACAATAAATTTTCAGCATGACCTTTTGTTACCCCACCTCATAAAAAGCATTTGAGACCTCTGCTGATGAACAGTCCCACTGTTATTTTGTTAATCTGTCCTGGCGTTGATTTCCACAGCGACCACCGTTGTGCTCCACATGTGCAAAAACACAGTTCGGGCAGGATGTGAAAATGACAGCTGTAGCATTCATAGGGAGGTGTGAAGGGATGGCAATGTTGAACATCTGGGGTGAAAATACAACAATTTCTCGAACTTCACAGGTACATGGAAACTGCTAGCGAGCGCTCATGACACAGTCATTTTGTGGACTTTTGTCACCAAATTTTCAACATAGGCATTGTGGGACCTCTGCTCATGAACAGTGTCACTGTGATTTTCATAATCTGTCCTGAGCATTGATTTCTCACTGTGACCACACCAGTGTGCGCTGGATGTGCAAAAACACATTTTAGCCAGGATGTGAAAAATGTCAGCTGTACTGTTCATAAGGAGGTGTGAAAAAATGGCAGTGTTGAAAATCTGGAGTGAAAATATTTCAAATTCTGGAAGTTATGAGTGTGCGTGGAAACTGCGCAATGCACGCTCGTAACACAGTCATTTCTTGACATTTTTTCACCAAATTTGCAACATAGGATTTTGGAAGCCCACCTCATTAACAGTGACACTGTTGTTTAGTTAATCAATCCCAAAAGATGATTTTGTGCAGTGACCAGGAAATCACCTTTGGGGACCGAATAACTCACATGACAGTAACTGAATTCATGAGGTGGTGTTCCAAGAACCCCCTGTTGAAAATGTGGTGCCAAAATTTGCAAAAATGCTCGAGATAGCCACCTAAGTTGGAAAAAAAACAACATTTATGCCATTATACAGCTTACTGTCATTTCTTCAGTTTGCGTTCTGCTTTCAAGAGTGCAGACGTGTTCCCACTCCACTGAAGATCATTGCGCCATGCTCTGGAGGTAAGTATGGGGCGGGGAGAGTAGGGTAAGCAGAGGGTGGGTGTAGGTTCAGGAGGGCACAAGACACAGCGAGGACAGTTTTCTGTTTTCACGGTTTAAAAAGCAAAAGATGTTGCAGGACAGTTTCCCATTTACAGGGACAATGGGCATGCTGGGTGGGCTCCCAGCATGTCACCTGGAGTGTTGTTGGGGGGCTGGAGACAATGGGGACTGGGCACTCCGTCTGCACATACAATGTGTTTAGTGGGGGCAATAACAAGGGAGCAGGGTGAGCGGCAGCAGAGGGAGGAAGTGGGAGGGATTTTATTAGCAGCCAGAGGGAAAAGGGTGGCGTCAATATGCTAAATACACACCGTTACCACCGCTAATCAGTGGTGCTTTTCTTTTAACTGAAGACCACTGCAGCCAAACTGCTGTCATAGACAGCTCATGCATCCATTGGTGCAGTAGGGTTACTACGTTACACTGAGCACTGCATTGGACAGGAGGGTCACACACCTTCAAAAGTCGTACTGTCCCAAAGCGTTCCTTGCACATGCATACAGCGAATGCAAAAATAAACAAGGATTTGTCAATGCCGAATGTTGCTTGCTTCTATGTGCTGTTTAGGTATTTGAAAGTCATTGGAGTGCAAATATTGAAAATTTGCGAACTTACAAGCGTGCGTGGGAACTGCGCAATGCACGCTCGTAAAACAGTCATTTTTAGGAATTTTTCACCAAATTTTCAACATAGCCATTTTAAGACCTCTGCTCATGAACAGTGTCACTGTGATTTTCTTAATGTGTCCCATATATTGAGTAAGCACACCGACTGTGCCATTGTGCGCTACATGGGTGGAAACACGTTTTAGGCAGGATGTGAAAAATGACAGCTGTACTGATCATAAGGAGGTGTGGTAAAATGGCAACGTTGAAAATCTGGAGTGGAAATATTGAAAATTCGCAAACCAACGAGCATGCGTGGGAACTGTGCAACGCACGCTCGTAAAACAGTCATTTTTAGGAATTTTTTCACCAAATTTTCAACATTGCCATTTTAAAACCTCTGCTAATGAACAGTGTCACTGTGATTTTCTTACTGTGTCCCATACATTGATTTCGCACACCAACTGTGCCATTGTGCACTACATGGGCAGAAACACGTTTTGGGCAAGAAGTGAAAAATGACAGCTGCACTGCTCATAAGGAGGTGTGGTAAAATGGCAATGTTGAAAATGTGGAGTGAAAATATTAAAAATTCACAAACTTACGAGCGTGCATAGGAACTGCGCAATGAACACTCGTAAAACAGTCATTTTTAGGAATTTTTTCACCAAATTTTCAATACAGCCATTTTAAGACCTCTGCTCAAGAACAGTGTCACTGTGATTTTCTTAATGTGTCCCATACATTGAGTTCGCACACCAACTGCGCCGTTGTGCGCTACATAGCCAGAAACATGTTTTGGGCAGGATGTGAAAAATGACAGCTGTACTGCTCATGAGGAGGTGTAGTAAAATGGCAATGTTGAAAATCTGGAGTGAGAAAATATTGAAAATCACGCAAACTTCTGGCGATGCATAGGAACTGCGCATAGCGCACACTCGTAAAACAGTCATTTAGGAATTTTCACCCAAATTTTCAACATAGCCATTTAAGACCTCTGCTAATGAACACTGTCATGGTGATTTTCTTAATGTGTCCCATACATTGATTTCGCACACCGACTGCGCCATTGTGCGCTACATGGGCGGAAACACATTTTGGGCAGGATGTGAAAAATGACAGCTATACTGCTCATAAGGAGGTGTGGTAAAATGGCAATGTTGAAAATCTGGAGTAAGAATATTGAAAATTCACGAACTTACGAGCCTGCGTAGGAACTGCACAACGCACGCTCGTAAAACAGTCATTTTTAGGAATTTTTGCAGCAAATTTTCAACATGGGGTTTTTGGGACCCCTTCTCATGAATGATGTCACTGTCATCATGTTATTCAGGCTCAAGGGTGATTTCATGCAGTGACTGCGAAATCACCCTTGGCGAGCAACGCCATGACAGTGACATTATTCGAAGGAATCTAAAGCCATGTTAAGTGGTACAAAATACTAAGGACCTGAATATGCAATAAAGTTGAAACCCCTATCTAGCCCATTATACAGCTTACGGCATTTCCTCAGTTAGCATTCGGCTTTGGCGAAGTGCAGAGCGTGTTCCCAGTCCACGAAGATCGCCAGCAAGCTCGGAGGTAGGTATGGGGTGAGGGGGTGTGGGGAGGCAGGGTGCACAGTGGGTGGAGTGCGGGTTGTGGGAAGGGTTCAGGAGAAGCGCCGTGGGACGTTTTACTTTCTAGGTAAAAAAAAAAAAACGTCTGGGGCGTTTGCCACGCGGTGGGCTCCAGCATGGCACCAAAGCTTTGGGGGCATTTGGGGGGATGTGGAGCCGACGGGGGATTGGGCACCCCCGTCGGCAGAGGACGCAGGACGTTTGCCATGCTGGGGTGGGCTCCCAGCGTGGCACCAAAGCTTTGGGGGGGCATGAGGCCTACCAGCGCTGTGTATGACTGCGGTGTTTTTCTTTGAAGCGAAGACAACCGCTGTCATACACAGCTCCCGCACCCATTGGTGCAGGACCGCCACGCCTGCTCAACGGAGCAGTGGATTGAACAGGAGAGGCACCCCTCCAAAGTGTGCTACTCTCCCAAAATGTTCCTTGTGCAAGCGCGCAAGTGAACGTAAAAAGGGAAGTGGTTATCCCTCTGTACAGACAGATGGTGAGACCCCATCTGGAGTACTGTGTGTAGTTTTGGAGACCTCATCTACGCAAGGACATAGACAGGATGGAAGCAGTCCAGAGGAGGGCAACTAAAATGGTGCAGGGTCTGCATCAGAAATCATATGACGAGAGACTGAGAGAGCTTAATATGTACACCCTTGATGAAAGGAGGGACAGGGGGACATGATAGAAATGTTCAAGTACCTCAAGGGAATCAAAAAGTTCCAGGAGGTAGCATCTTTCAGAAAAGAGATGTGTAAGAACAAGGGACACAATTTAAAGATAGAGAGGCGGCTCAGGGATAATGTGAAAATCTTTTCACAGAGAGTGGTGGATGCATGGAACTGCCTTCCTGGGGAGGTTGTTGGGGCTAAAACAGTGGGGGAATTCAAATAGGCATGAGACAGACACAAGGCAATTGTAGTGGGGGGTGGCAGGAAGTAGGCTGTTGCTTAACTAGAATCTGCAGCTTATCCAGTAGGTAGAGAAATGGGCAGACTGGGTGGGCCAAGTGGTCCTTATCTGCCCTCAAAGTCTATGTTTCTAAGTTTCTAGTGCATCTGTCCCACATGAACTTTTCCTACTATTTCCTACACTAACAAACACCATCTGTGCATGCATGATGTTACACATGACACAAGGATTATTGGAAGTGTTGGCCAAAAAAAAACAGAAAATTGAACCTTAACTTCCCACAAGACTCTCAGGTGTAGGCAGACAAATCTAATACCGTTAAATAAAAAAAAAGTTTGGCCATCTTGGATGTCTGACCTGACCTGTTTGTCACTGCTGTGGCCTAGAAGGAGTCTGTGGTGAGTGAGTGAGTGAGTGAGTGAGTGAGCGAGGGAGTGAGTCACTGGGTGAAAGTCATCAGTGTTGATCCAGTCATTAGTCATAAATATGGGTGTGACTTGGGACATCAGAGAAAATACTGGCTGCCTGGGAGGATAAGATTTTGCTGAAAGAATGGTGGAAAAATTCCATTAGTCAGTGTGAAATCAAAACGTGAAAGCTTTTTTCATTGTATTTCTTTAGGAAAACAGAGTCTATTTAAGGGAACAATTGTTTTCAGTAGATGGTAGGGTGGCCCTGCTTAGTCTGTATGAGCATATGGCCTGCTTCCTTGCATATTCCTCTTCTTCCCACTGAAAAGTTCATATATTTTAAAATCCCAATTACAAATTGGGAAAACTGGCTCCTGGATGGCAACTTTATGCAGGTGCAGGACTTTTGTACTGTGTTTCATGTAGGCCATCAGTATGTTTTCAAAATTTGGCAGTTATGACACGTGTTTACGGCTCACCTTGGACCTGGTCCATGACATACAGATATTGAAGACTTTGCTGGCCTGGTGGCAGAACTGGCCTCCCAACCCCATGCCATTTCCCAGATTTATAGTCTAATTCTTATCCACTTATTTCCCCAGATAGATGGTACCTGTTCCTATTGGGATAGGGTTTTTCCTGATAGGCATTTTAATTGGCCCCATATTTGGAAGGAGTTACATATTTACACGGCCTGTGATAAGCTTCAGTTAATACAGTTTCACATTCTCCACAATTTATATTTTACCCCACAACATCTGTTTTGCTTGGTCACATTAGTTCTTCCACTTGCACTAGTTGTGGGAGCTGCTGAAGGCACCCTACTCCATATTTTTTGGGAATGTGGCAAGGTCCAACCCCTTTGGGAGGCCATCAAGTCGTGGACAGATCCTCTGTGATGAGACTGTCCCATAAATATTTCTACTGTTCAGATATGATATATACACACACACACACGGGTTGTGTTTCAGAATTAAGCCACTGGCTGTTTAAACATTCTATGAGGAAACCTGGGGAAAGATTTAAAAAAGCTGAGTGATGGGTCTGGCTCTCAGACAGACTTGCATATCAAAGGACTAGAAGCCAGGAACTGGCTTAAATGAATCATTTAAAATGTCATTTGTGTTTGAATGTCCAAACTTCACAACCTGGAGAATGGTGACTTGACGTCTGGAGTCCTTTTGTACTGTATGTTGTGAGTTTCCTGAGATCAAAGGGCAGAAATGTCTTTTACCAGAAACTGTTCAGCAAGGAGTCTACATGCTAAACTAAGCTCGTTAGACCACAGCAGGGAGGGCTAGTTTTCTGCTATTTTATACTCTGGAGAAACTAGGGTGGAGCGAGAGAGACATTGCCAGGACAAAGGGTGAATGTCTGAAACATCCCAGCCTAAATAGCTGACCAATCAAAAGGGTAGGCTGGAATGGCATCACCTGATGTATAAAAGGGGAAATGCAGCCAGAAAACAGTGCTTTTGGTATAATTTTGCCAAGTGTTAGCTTTGGGTAGTTTTGCTGAAAAAGAACTACTGATGTGTGAGGAGAACTTTGCCTCATTGAAGAAAGAAAGAAAGCACTTGGGAAAATAGATTTTCTCTGAAAAACCCTGAATGTTGCTGAAGAAGAAAATTCAGAAACTGACTTATCATCTTGCTGAACTGCTTGAAAACTCTTTTCGGAAAACTTGAAAAAATTTTCTGGCAGATGGAACTTTTCAAACTTTGGACTTCAAACATTAATAAGATAGAAAATGTTAGCATTCAAAGTATGTAGGTCTATTGTTTAATTCCGTATTTTCTAACATTGTTGTCTGCAACCCAATACCCTACATTGTGTAGAATATTTTAATGTGTTTTCTTTCTTGAAGTAAACTTTTTTTGATTTTCTTATCAACTCTGCCTGGATCTAATTTGTGTGGTATAAAATTTTAAGGGAAAAAGTTTTGTCAGACTGATGCCTCATTTTAGTAGGACCACTCGACTACTAACTACAGAATTTTAGAAAAAAACAGGCTTCTTGGACAGAAGGAGAGGAAGCTCTTCTTCTTGACAATCAAAGTCACAGGGTTCATCAAAAGGGGGGCGCTCCTGGGAGTAGGGGATCCAGCTGTGCCTAGTGGTGAGCTCGTGACAGATTTGATGCCAGCTACTGGGATTTCTAAATTGTTTGTACAAAACCACCACACAGTAGAGGGCAGAATTTGAAAAAGGGGAAAAAAAATTGCTTGCAGACAATAACACCCTACTCTGTTAAAAGTGTTTTTCTGAGAAACAATAAATACTGTTAGGATAGGGAAAGAGCATTGCTTCCAAATGCAACCCTTTAAATATGGAACAGCTAAGGCAGCTGTGTGATGAAACTTGAAACTTGGCTTCCCAGCCAAATGCCCTTTGAGGTAACCCTTGCCTCAGTGTTTTCGCACAGAGGTTCTTTGTCTTTTAAATAGTTTTTTATTTTAATGGGTTCACCACAATATATCCCAGGCACACTGCCTTAGGGGTAGCTGGTCCATTCCACTGGGGTGTCAAACAGACGAGGCATACTGATGAGTCCTGGTAGGATGAAACACGTGTCTATGTCTTCTGTTAGCACCCTTTGCAAATTGTGTGAGAGGCCTTTCGGCACCATGCAATTCTGCTTAAAGTTGGACCAGCATAACATTCTGTGGTGATTTGCATATGCAGCCCATGATGCTTTGCATTGTGGGGGCATGTGTGATTTTGTATTTTCTTGAAACTCGGCTTCCCAGCCAAATGCCCTTTGGGGTAACCCTTGCCTCAGTGTTTACGCACAGAGGTTCTTTGTGTGATGAAAAGGGAATTTCAAGTGAGAGCCAAAATAAAAAGCAGCTCACGGAAGCCTACGTGGCGGCTGTTGCTGAGGCAGGCACAAGGAACATGGAGCCACAGTCGGTGACTCAAGGTGACAAGACCTCAAATGTGGAGGAGCCACAGAGGAACCAAGAACCATGGGTCTAGAGGGATGCATCTGAAGACAAGGAGTTAGAGAGGCTGAGACTCCAGATACAGCTGCAGAAAGCACAGCATGCCTAGCGAGCCCAACAGCAGAAGATGGAGCTGGAGCAGAGAAGGTTAGAAATGGAGATGGAGGAAAAATGGCGCCAAAGAGAGGCCGAGGTGGAGGAACAGCAGTGCCAAAGAGAGGCTGAGAAGAAGAAAATGCAGTGCCAAAGAGAGGCCGAGGTGGAGGAAAAGCAGTGCCAAAGAGGGGTTGAGAAGGAGGAAAAGCAGTGCCAAAGAGAGGATGAAGTGGAGGAAAAGCAGTGCCAAAGAGAGGCCAAGGTGGAGGAAAAGCAGTGCCAAAGAGGGGTTGAGAAGGAGGAAAAGCAGTGCCAAAGAGAGGCCAAGGTAGAGGAAAAGCAGTGCCAAAGAGAGGCTGAGCTGGAGAAAAAGTAAGTGCCAAAGAGAGGCCGAAGTGGAGGAAAAGTAGTGCTAAAGAGAGGATGAGAAGGAGGAAAAGCAGTGCCAGACAGCGTTTGAACTGGAGAAGCTGAAAATCCAACCAACCACACCTGGGAAGGTAAGTGGTGGGGGTGAACCTGAGACACCAGGGCTGGGGTATAAATTAAATTCAAAATTGATTGCTGAATTTAAAGAGGGGAAGGATATGGAGGCAGTATAGTGTTGTGGTTAAGAGTACTGAGCTGCAAACCAGGAGACCTGAGTTTGAATCCCACAGCCCCCACTTGCATACTGTGTGATCCTGAGCAAGTCACTTAACTTCCTTGTGCTCCCAGGTCACACCTGGAAACAGACTCTGGCTTAGTGTGCCTTTCCTGGTTAAACAATTTCCCCTTTTCCTTTTCCCTATATGGATACATTTTTAAATTCATTTGAAAAGGTCTGTATCCAGGTCAACATACCCAAGGAGGCCTGGAGCTTTCATGTATCCCCACTGCTTACTGGCAAGGAGCATGAAACATTGGGACAGATGGACAATGTGGCTAGCCGCGATTATGAAAAGCTAAAAACTGCACTGTTAAAAATATATGATTTAAACCCAGAGGCCTACAGGGCAAAATTTTGGAAACTTAGTAAGGGGTCCGAAATGAGCTTTGAGGAACTCACCACCAAACAGCGGCAGTATCTGAAACGTTGAAGGGAGGGGGTGAAAGCTAATCCAGTTGAAGCGATTGAAGAGGTAGCACTGTTAGAACAATTCTTTTGGGCATGTTCAACAGAGCTGAAAACCTGTCTGGAGGACCAAGATCCTCGGACAGCCAAACAAGCTGCTGAGCTGGAAGACCACTGGGCTCAGAGCAGGCCTGCTTTCAAGGGAAATGGGGGAGCAGGGAATACAGGGGCAAAAGGGAAAGGTGTGCCTTTTGGACAGCCAAAAGCCATGTTGCCTCAACAAAAAGAAGGAAATCACACTGTACCTAACAGTGATTTTGGGGAAAGAAAAAATGATGAGTGTTGGCTGTGCAAAAAGCCAGGTCATATTTCTAGGCAGTGTCCTAAAAAGACGGAAAATGGAAAGGGACCTGTGCCAACTGAGCTGGTTGCAAACTGTATTCCTGAAGCTATTCCTGTGAATATAAGAACGTTCATTCACCCAGTAACAGTGAATAGGGTACAAACTCAAGCGTTAATGGATACTGGAGCATCTCTTACCCTGGTAAAAGGGGATTTAGTGGGAACTGAACAAATCCTGCCAAATCAGTTTGCATCCATAAGGGATTTCACTGGGGTATAGACAACCTACCCCTTAGCCAGTGTTACCCTGGATTGGGGAGATGCAAGTGAAGGGATGTGGAAGGTGGCTGTAGCCGACACCCTCATTATGGCTGTTATAGTAGGAAAGCATGTTCTACAGGGGTTGGTATGTGCTGACACCCAGAGCCAGATGGCTAGGGGCACCCGTGACCTTCGGGATCCCACAGAGATTCCTAAAGGAGAGGTTAGGAGACAGTCCAGCCAGCCTATGGCTCTTGAAAGACAGGGTGCTAACAGGAGGATGGAATTTCCCCTAGTGGCAGTTCATCAAACTGCTACTGAGATTTGCTTTAAAGAGGGAGTGGTAACACATAGCCAGAGGGAAGGGGATGGTTGTGATACTGAGTCCCCTATTGCCATAGCTATGGACCTCAGTCTGGGAACTGATGGGGGCATACCTCATGCTTTGGGCAAGTGTGAGGAGTTAGCAGCAGCACAGCGAACTGACCATAGCTTGGAGAAACTGAGGGCCTGTGCAGAGCCTAATGGGACACAGGGAGGTGATGGAAAACATAGAGTGTTTTGAGACAGTGTTGTATACCCAGGACATAAAGACGGAGGAGTGATGGGCACGCAGCTTGTCATTCCCGAAGGGTATCATGAGTCATTGCTCAAGGTGGCTCTTGCCATTTCCATGTCTGGACATCTGGGCATTGCTTGTACCATGAAATGCTTAGCCCAAAATTTCTATTGGCCAAATTTCAACAAGCAGGTGAAGGAGTACTGCCAATCCTGTCACCGGTGTCAGAAAATAGGGAAGGCCGGGAGTAAAGCCAAGGCTGCCCTCATTCCTTTGCCAATTGTGGAGAAACCATTCCAAAGGGTGGAAATGGATATTGTGGGTCCTTTGAATACCCCAAGCTCCTCCAGAAAAAGGTACATATTGACGGTAGTCGATTATGCTACCACTATCCAGAAGCCATCGCCCTGTCCTCCATTAGGGCAGACAAAGTGGTGGATCCATTGTTAGGGATTTTCTCCTGTGTAGGGTTTCCACAGGAGGTTATCTCTGATCAAGGGGGTAACTTCAAGTCGGACCTTGTGAAGTGTTTGTGGGAGAAATGTGGTGTCGTACAGAGGCTCACAATGCCTTACCACCCACAAGCCAACGGTCTTGTAGAAAGATTTAATGGGACCCTAAAGGCTATGCTTATGGCATTTGCAGAACAGCATGGGTACCTTCCCCACCTGCTGTTTGCCTACAGGGAAGTGCCACAGGAATCAACAGGGTTTTCACCTTTCGACCACTTGTGTGGACACTGGGTGAAGGGGCCCCTAGATTTCATACAAGAAGACTGGGACGGTAAGCATGCCACCCAGGGGAATCCCATAGTGGAGTATGTTTTAAAATTCAGAGAGAAGCTGAAGAAGCTTATGGGTATGGCCCAGAGCAACTTGCCAGCTGCCCAGCAAACACAAAAGACCTGGTACGATTGTGGAATCAGTGCTCACTCGTACGGGGAAGGACAGGAGGTAATGGCTCTGATCCCAGTCCCGAAGGACAAGCTGCAGACAGAGTGGGTGGGACCATACAAGGTAGTCTGGCAGGTAAACGATATGAACTACATCGTAGAGTCATCTGACCGAAAACACACCCACAGGATGTACCATGTAAATATGATGAACCCTGTTTCAATAGGGCTGACATGGTACTTGCGGGTTGCAGTCCTGGGGAAGAGAAAGGGGAGGAGAACCAATTTCTCGACTTATTAGTGGAAAGTAAGCAGGAGTCATCTGTGAGGACCATTCTGTTGTCACCCCAGTTGACACCTGTACAGGCCCAGGAAGTTAAGGATGGTTATATAGGAATGTGCCCTCTTATTTACATCCAAGCCAGGATGGACCCCACTAGCAGTGCATGATGTAGACATAGGGACACAAGCACCCATACGTAGGACAGCCTACTGGGTGTCTAAGACAGTCCTCAAAGACACTAGGAGGGAGGTGGAGGAGATGCTGGATCTATGGGTGATCCAAAAATCCCGCAGTTCCTGGGCCTCACCTGTAGTCCTTGTCCTCGAGCCAGATGGGACTACCCGGTTCTATACAGACTACCGTGGGCTCAACGCCATCATGAAATCTGACACCTACCGAATGCCCCACATACTTAACCACTTTAAACCTAACAAAAGGCTAGAGAAAGGTCAGTTTCCATCACCCCAATTGGCCTGTATGAATTTAAGATCATGCCCTTTGTGATGAAGACTGCCCCTGACACATTCTAATGGTTAGTGAATCAGGTGTTACAGGGTACGGAGGACTTTGCAGTCGCCTACCTGGATGACATAGCTATATTCAGCCCTAGTTGGGAGGAATGCCTGACCCATCTGAGGGAAGTGTTTGGCAGAATACAGGCTGCAGGGCTGACTATCAAAGTAGAGAATGGCCAGGTGGCCATGGCAGAGGTCACTTATTTGGAACATGTCGTGGGGAGGGGCCAACTCTGCCCAAACTAGGAAAAATAGAGGCAGTTATGGCCTGGACCATGCCTGAAACCCAAAAACAAGTTAGGAGTTTTCTTGGGACCGCAGGGTATTATAGGAAATTTGTACCCAATTACAGTTTCCTGGCAGCTCCTTTATCTGAGCTGTTAAAAAAGAAGCAGCCTAAGTGGGTAAAATGGAACTCCGCCTGTGACAGGGCCTTCACACAACTGAAAACCTTGTTGTGTAGTGCCCCAGTGCTGGCCAGTCCAGACTACACCCAGCCATTTGTGGTGCAAACAGACACCTCAGATGTGCGAATTTTGCTGCTTTGCTGCTTACCTATGGGACGGCCTTTTGGTCTTGAGACAGGCTCCAACCGCTCTCCTTTTGTTGTGAACTGATTTTTTTAATCTGCACTGTTTATTGGGGGCTGTGTATATCTCCACAACAACCGGAGATTAACCCAAAGTAGGAAGGGGGTGTACTCAAGGAGCGTTTCTACCTCAGATTACACTTTGTGTTGAATTTGTTTTTTTTACTCCAGGCATTTCTATGAAAATACCCTCCCTGGTCCTTAGTGGAGTTTTCTGTGCAAAATAAACAATGTTTTTAAACTAAAAACTTAGCATTAACTGTATGTGGGCTGACTTGAGCTCGGAAGGTAATTCCTGGTCGGGTGCTATAAAATTATTCGCCCACTGTCAGTGGGGCCAGCAGGAGCAGGGAGAGAACACTGCTCCGCATGCAGAGACGCGAGCCGAGACATGTGTAGTCTTAGCACGTGCCCAGCACCATGCGGGACATAGAGCCCAGACATTATGAACGTCTTTTCCCAGGTGAGCAACTATAACGCGATCAGTACTGTTAAGAAACTGTCTTGGGACTGTTCTCCCAATATTTTCTGGTGCCATTGCTGTATTTTGATTAGCTGGGGATATACCCACTCAGTGTAACTTTGTTTGCAGGTGTTATAGTGTTTGTTTAAAACTACCTCTTACTAGTAAAAGCTCCTTCATAAACGGCCCCCACATCACAGACGACTAAATAAAATGGCTGATAACATAAGCTCAGGGCTGCATGAATACAGCTTTGAGAATCTTGTAAAACAAAAATCACTATTACTTCGTACTTTATGTGGTATGTTTGCAGAAAATAAAGATAGCAAGTTACTTAGAAGTGAATATATATGTACTCAGTGTAAGTTGTTGAGATTGTTCCAAACTGAAAACGATGAACTGAAGGTAAAAATTAAGGAATTACATGACATTATTAAAGTACAGGAGTTTGTGCAAGATGTTGATAAAGAGACATACTGGATATCAAAGGGTAGAAAGAGGACACTCAACTCAAATGATAGTCCTGAGCATCAATCTAAGCAAGAACCCAAACCCAAGAAACTGAAAGAGATACAATATGAGGTAATAACAAACAAAAACACCAGGTCACAGTGAGAAAAAAGTCATCTCAAAAACCTAAACACACTATAGCTATGTCAAATAGATTTCTGGGTCTTGAGGTGGAGGAAACTGAGGACAGTACCCCCCCCCCACCTGGTCCAGGGAGGTACTGTCAATAATACTGAAGTTTCTGCTACTGACATTTCCAGTCAGTATTTACATCAAGAAAATGGCGACAACGCTTTCAAATTTGTATTTGGAGATTCTGGGCAGGATTTACAAAGAAGATGCGCCTGGCACAATTTAGATGCGCTGGTGCAAGTCAGATGCACCAAGCCCATGCATAGCCATTCACAGAGGCATGCGCTGTGCCAAGCGCAACACCACTGTGAATCGCCACAGGATACGACGGCGCAACCGCCGATGCTCCTGTGCAACCAGTGATGCACCAGGGCAAGCAGGATGCCCTGCAGCCACACAAGGGAGCCGGGCAGAACAAAGGGAACAAAATAGCGGGGCAAGAGGAGCAACAACAGAGCTGGAACAAACAGACCCACAGACTCAAGTGTTGAGTAAAATATGTTTATAAAAGGTAACGTGCAGATAAACTGTACAAACCAAAAGTCAAAAAAGGAACAACAACAGCAACAACAAATGGGTAAGAGGGGGAGCAGGAACAGGAAGGAGTACAGGAAAGGGAAAGAAACAGGAGACAGGGTAGGGTAACTATTTACATGGGATGTCCCCCAGAAAGTGGCAGGGAGACACTAGTGGTGCTGTGCCCTGTTACACAGCACCCTGGCAAGGACCGGAAGGTGCAGCATGACACCCTGCAGGACAACTGACAGGCACTGAACAGTCCATGAGAGAAGGCGCAGGGCTGCCTGGATGGCCACATGGATCCTCTAGTCCACATCTACTGGCGCAGCACCACCACCACCCACAAAAGCACGTTGAGCCAGAACACCTACAGCAAATGACAGAAAGAACACACACTGAGGACCAGAACTTAGAACACCCCCCTGCCCACCACCGGCTGAACAGAACCAGAAAGACAGTAATCATGGAAAGCAGTACTCACCCGGCCCTGGCAGGGCACCAAGCCTGGCACCCATGTATCTCTGATGATGCTCCTCAGCTGCATCCATGGCCTGACACCTGGCCCCTGGTCCTGCAAAACACAACAAACAACACCATGAGCGAAGACTGCCACTGTGCAGGATGCAGTGCCTCAGCCCCCCCCCCGCACGTGGCCATGCAGCAGACAGTGATGTCAGGCCGTGAAGCACCTGGTGTTAGCAGACACACACAGCCATGCCCTGCTCCCCCCCAGCACTAGGGCAATGCAGCATGGGAGCACCATGAAGGCAATGACACACACCCAGCATGTGCCACACAAGGAGACAGTTGAACAACACCTACCTGGATGTGGCAGTGCAACCCTGCATGCACGGTGCCGCAGCTGTGCAAGTCGCTCTGGGTCCCGCCTCTGGAGGTTGCCATTGAGATGCTTGCACTACTCCCCTGTGCATGGCATCCCAGTACAGCGCACAATCCATGATGCAATGGAGGCCCACACCTGGGCACATGGAAGTCCTCCTGTCCGAACAGGTGCCCCTCCACAGCCATGACCTGTGCTACAAGATGTAGCAGCTCCATCTGTGACCATTTCATGGACCTAGGCACCATTCCCCCAGCTCTAGGCATCTTAAATTGTGATCAGACAGTGGCAAGGTGCAAACAGGAAAAGCGTTGCCTAGCAAACGTTTTGCGCCACGTGAAACAGTGAGGCATGTGCAGCACAGTGTGCACTGATCATGAAGTGCAAATGGACACTGGCGATGAACCCGCATATGCACAAACTATCACACAAAGGTGCTGCATGGCCAGGACACAGTTGCGCATGTGTGTTACGTGTGCAGGTGCCATGTTGTGCATGGCATGTGCCATGAACATGTACGGCGCACATTGCATGATCCATGGGCAGGGCCGGTTCAGTGCAGCATGGACAGCACATTGTGGGACATGCTGCATGATGTGGCACGTGGCACCGTAGTCGTCAAGCCCACAATGTGCAACTGGACATTGGCGGAATGGTGCATCATGGGAGATGCACTGCAAGACACGGCCACAGCGCATGCAGGACTGATGCACTGTTTAAAATTCCCCCAAGTCATGCAGGTGCATCAACCAGGCCACGCATGCACCGGAAATGTGCTGTACAGTCATAGGCACATCACACAGATGCTCTGTGCAAAGTGAGATGAGTGGGGAGCAATTATGCTATTCAGAGAGAATTCGCCTCAAACAGCCTCATCAACCATGCATGGGAAACTCAGCCAATTAGCATCTCATTAACAGGTGCTAAGGCCTCATTTGCATGCCCTGAGCCATACAGTAAATGCTCCCAATTCAGCAGGCTGAGTCCAGGACACTGAGAGGAGTCAGTGCCTACATACAGGGTGAGTATACAGCCATGTTTGCAGGGCTACAGCACACACTGTTGTGCCTGCATTGGAGCGTGCACAACAGGTAGGATCCCTGTACACCACATGTGGGACCAGACATCTATTAGGCGGCACCCACATCAAACTGTGTTATACTAAAGCAGGACAGTATTCATGGGTCGACAAAGGACTGGACCCTGCCCTGACCACAGCGGATGATGGGGTCACTGGGGCCCACACAACACAGCATGTATGGAGCACCGTTGCTGATCTCTGGTGCGGATGGCAGCATGCCAAGGCGGTGCAATGTGGGACAGGGAGGGGATGCTACGTGTGCCGAGGGCCACCCAATGTACACAGGGACACAGGGATGGGACATATGGCTGGGGGTGGCTTGCACTGTGAGGTGGATGCAGCACCATGCCACAGGTAGGTACAGCGCACAGAGTGACACCTGCAAAGATTCATGAAAACAAATATTCTGCACTCACAAAATCAGTAAATGATGAAGGTAGGAATCGGCAGGTAATGTAAAATAAGGAAATGTATAATATTCCACAGACCATCTGGAAAAGACTCTCTGGAGACAATCTAGCCCAGAGCTTAGACCAGAGTAGTTAACCCCTATGAAGACCTGTAGTGGTCGAAGCGCCAGGGCTAGGTCGTCTTCAGTCTTTTGCAGATGGTCTGTGGAACTTTATTTTTGCATTACCTGCCAGTTCCATCCGTCATCATTTACTGATTTCCTGAGTGAAGTATATTAATTTTTTTAATTGATGGCAGCCTGTCCACTGGTACCTTCATGTTGTTACTGGTGTTTTCACTTTTCACACTTCATCTTATTCCATGCCTGAGACTCCTCCATATGCTGTACTGTTATGAACTGATAGATATACCGTTCCACTTTAGAGCACAGTCATCGATTGAGAAAATTAAGAATGTCACAAACTGGCTCATTACACAGTACTGTAGTAAGCTAAGCACTTTCAAATACAATTTACAAAACACAAAGTAAACCTTATCAACATCTTTCACTAAGGAGTTTGTATTGTTACTGTCAGAAAGCAATGTAATTTACCTCAGCCAAAACAAATTGTTTTCTGCCCTTAATAAAGCCTCAGTAGTAGTATAAGTTCATATATCTCGTCAAATGTTAAATTTCAGCCAATCAGCATGTGCCACGTCATTTGGCAGGTGGGCATGGCCTAAAATGGACCAATCAGGATCATCCCTTGTTAAACCAGAAGTCCCTCCCTAAAAGTGTTAGCCCCACCCACTTTTGCTGGAAGTGACATAAGCTTGAACCCTTGTACGGCCCTTGCACAGGAAATGACACACGTATGAACCCATGTCCCACCCACGTGCAGGAAATGACCCCCACTGAAACCCCGGCAGTGACATAACACCACCATTTTGTAAGCATCCTATGCCACTCCTTCTCGTGCACTCCTCAAACCCTTGCCACCCACCAGCATCCTACTCCTCTCCTTGTGCACTCCTCAAACCTCTGCAACCCACCATTTTGTAAGCATCCTATGCCCCTCCTTCTCGTACATTCCTCGAACCCCTGCCATGCCGTCCTGGCTGGAACCCGAGCCCCACCATGCTAGCTCAAACTACTGCCCCCCTCCTTTCTCCTGCACTCCCACCATCCTGGTTTAAACCCCTGTCCCTCTTCACCACTGTGCCCCCACCCACCTCAAAAATAAGTTAGGGTTTATGTAGTGTTATGTGCCCCCTGTCGGCTTGGGAGTATAATTGCAGGGGTATATGTGTGTTTTTTTGATTAGGATATGTTCAGAAAGAAGTATCTAGGAGGCAACCTGATCATGCAGAGGCTTCAGAGATCTGTTTGGAGGCCCCCCGGGGAGGAAGCATAGTGCCATCATCTGAGTTTTCGGATGTGTGTCAGCCCTCTTCCAATTCAGTCAGTGGGTTTGCAGGTGCGGCCGCAGTTCTCCAATGCCTGCTGAGCTCCAAAATGCAGTGGCGTACAGTTGAAAGGGGGAGCTACGCTTCAATGAGCAGCGATCAGACATCGCCTGCTCATGCGCACTCCCTCTACACACACACACACACACGCACACACACACGCATGGGTGTCCACCTCAGCATGGCTACAGGTCATACAGCCAATGGGGGTGCCCAATCCCCCATCGGCTCCACTGTCCCGTGTCGTCCTCAAAAAAAACCAAAAAACCCTGAAACTCAAAAACTGTCCCTCAGCGCTTTCCCTGCCCCCAACACACCCACCACTCGCCTCCCTGCTTCCCACCCCACCCCATACTTACCTCAGAGCTCAAGCGCAATGATCTTCTGTGGACCGAGAACACGTCCGCACTCTTCAAAAGCGACCTGAACTGAGGAAATGCCGGTAAGCTGTATAATGGGATAGAGTTTTTTCAACTTTGTTGCATATCTCAGGTATTTTTGGGAATTTTGGGCCCAAATTTTCAACATGGGGTTTTTGGGACCCCTCCTAATAAATTATTGCACTGTCATGGCATTATTCGGGCCCGAAGGGTGATTTCGCATAGTCACTGTGAGAAATCATTGCTCAGGATAGATAAAGAAAATCACAGTGACGCTGTTCATGAGCGGAGGTCCCAAAATGCCTGAGATGACAATCTGCTGTAAAAAATTCCCAAACTAATTACACTATGGGTGTGCGTCGCACAGTTTCTATGCACGCTCGTGACTTCACTAGTTTTTTAATATTTTTACTGCAGATTTGCAACATTGCCATTTTTTCCACCTCCTCATGAACAGTAGAGCTGTCATTTTTCACATCCTGTTCGGAATGTGTTTTTGCATCTGTGGTGCTAAATGCCATAGTCACTGTGCATAAGCAGCTTTCGGCTAACAAACTGATATTGCCACTGTTCATGGGTGGGGGTCTCAAAAAAACATGTTGAAAATTTGGAGTGAAAATACCAATGAATGCCTGAGCTGTTAGGGTTTCCAACCATAATGCCCACCCTGTGAGAATGACAGCGTCAGGGTGTGACTTGGGATTCTTGCCTGTAATGCTCATACCATTCCACACCCTGCAGCCAGTAAGAGGCATTGAGGTATGCCTTGGACTCTTCAGCCCCAAAGTTCACCCCATTCTCCTATACCTCACCCATCTCACCATATTTCCTGATGGAATGGGGTGCACATAAGGGCCAAAGACCCCAAGGCACACTGTGACACTTGTCAGTGTTTGCAGGGTAGGGTGTGGTGAAATGGGGTGGCCATTTTGCCTGATGACCCAAAAGCACACCCCAATGTCTGTCACTCTCTGCAGGGTGGTGGTGGTGTTGGCTTCAGTTCAATACTTCACTGCCATTCCTATTATGCAGCTTTGTGTCTGACTTGGATGTGTGGATTTTTCTCTGTTTGATTAGCAGGGTATTTTCTTTGTCAAATTGTTGTGTAGGGCATCTTGCTGACAGGAAGGCACTCATCGCAGCGGTGGGTCAGAGCTTTTAGCTGATTGTTTTGTGAGGCACAGTTTAAGCCCAACCCCTTCCCACCCTCACCCCACCCACCCTGGAAATAGTTCCTTTATACCTGGGGTTCTGACATCATTTCCTCAAGAGTGCAAGGTGCATATCACTGTCATATCCTCTCTAGCACACTGCACTGACAATATAAGCATACACATTGTGTATATATATATATATATATATATAAAAATGTGGGGAGTAGTGCAATGTAGTGGCTGTAGGGCAGCAGTCTTCCGGGAGTCTTTCTGGAGGCTGAGAGGCTGCCCTATTTGCAGACAACTCTCTGCCCTGAGGGTGAAAGTTGCCTGTCTTCAGGCTACACTGGACAGAAGTAAGGGAACCTCCCCCATCCAGGGAGCACCAGAGCCACCACCACTACCTCAGAGGTTGTGAAGAAAGCACAGCAGTTGGACCACAGTGGGCTCAGGGAGGGTGAGAATGGTGGAACAGAGGCACATCCAGCCAGTTGTTCCACACCACAATCCATACACCATTCTGGGGGAGCATAGCTCCCCAATGGATGCACCCGCAGAGGAGACTAAGGAGGCTGAGGACAACTGTCACAAGGGAGGCCCACAGGAGGGAGGTGAGGACACCACAAGGAAAGGAAGCAGCTCCTGGTGGGGGACTCAATTATTAGGGGGATAGAACTGGGGGGAGCAGGGAAAACTGAAGTAAGGTACCTGCCTGGTGCCATGGCTTGGAGAGACAGGAAGCGCATCCTCAGGATCACGTGAACAGCTGCACGGGAGTCTGAGCTGGGCATCATTGTCAACCTAGGGACAAATGACTTGGCTAATCATGAGATTACAGCAGTGCAGAAGGACTTTGTAGAATTGGGGAGGGGCCTAAGACAAGTAGCACACACAATATTCTTCTCTGAGGTGCTGCCTGTCAATGGCATGAATGAGGCGAGGGTACTTTGCACCATGCAGTTTGATGAATGATTGAAAAAATGGTGTGGAGCACAGGGGTTTGGCTTCATTGGGGACTGGGGTTCCACTTGGAGGGATACCAGCCTATACTGGCAGGATGGTCTGTATCTGTCCAGGAAGGGAACAAGTCATTTGAGCAATCGGTTTAAATGCTTCATTGGCAAGCTTTTAAACTAGTCAAGGGGGGAGGCACTGATAAGCAGCAGAAAAATCCCAGCCTCTCCCTACAAAACAGGGTGCTAAATGAGAAAAAGACCAAGGTAGAAAGGTCAGTGGGGGATGCTGCAAAAGAAGGTAAAGCCATCAAACAATGGAGAGCAATGAGTACCAAGGCCTGTAGTCTGAGTAACAAGTTTCCTGAATTAGTGGCCTTGATGGAGGAGGAACATCTGGATATCATGGCAGTCACAGAAACGTGGTACATACAAAACCATGACTGGGACATAAACATGCCAGGATACACTATCTACAGGAGGGACAGGGCAGGTAAAAGAGGAGGAGGAGTAACTCTTTACATAAAGGAAGGAATCAAAGCAACAGAACAATAGGGAAAACAGGGAGGAGAAGAAGCACTGTGGGTAAATTTGGAGATCGGCAATGGCACCACAATTCGCACAGGGGTTGTATACAGACCCCCTTCTCAGGGGGAGGAAATGGACAAGGAAATGATAGAAAGAATACTTAGAATGGCAGACAAAGGGGAGATATTGTGATGGGTGATCTGAATATGCCAGATGTTAACTGGAGTGCAGTTGCAGCAGCCACTACATAGAGTGGGGTTATTCTAGATGCCCTACAGGGGGCATGCCTTTGACAACTAGTATTTGAGCCCACTCGAGAGGGAGCAATCTTAGACCTGGTTCTCTCAAATGGAGATGAAAAGAGGATCACCGATGTAGAAGTGGGTAACCATCTGGGAACTAGCGACCATCAAACAGTATGGTTCACAATAAACACAGCAATAGAGTCAAGCCATACAAAGGCAAAAGTACTGGACTTTATGAGGGCTGACTTTGCCAAAATGGGTGAGTGCCTAAGGGAATGCACTAGCAAATGGGAGGAAGGAGGGTGGAAGAACAATGGGAATTATAAAAACTGCCATCACAGAGGTAACAAGCTTGTGTAGGCAAATAAACAAAACGAAATGATTTAAGAAACCACTATGGTTCTCAAAGGTAGTGGCAGTGAAGGTTCAAGAGAAAAAGAAAGCATTCAGGAAGTACAAGGAATCACAGAAGGAGCAGGACAGAGAACTGTATCAGTTAAAGCAAAAGGAAGCTGGGAAGGCAGTCAGAATAGCAAAGGCCCTAACCGAGGAAAAGATAGCCAACTCAGTTAAGAAAGGGGATAAACCCTTTTATAGGTACATCAGGGACTGAAGGAAGACCAAGGGAGGGTTAGTGAGGCTTAATAAAGAGGAGGGAGGGTGGGCAGAGGGTGACTGTGAAAAGGCAAAGATACTAAACAAATATTTTTGCTCAGTATTTACAAAGGAAGTGGGAGGTACCTAAAACAAACAGTAGAAACACTCTGGATACAGAAGTTGATGCCAGCCCATTTACAGAAGAAAGGGTTCTGAAAGAACTCTTAAAACTGAAGGTGGACAAAGCAATGGGGCCTGATGGGATTCATCCAGAATTCTAAAAGAACTAAGGGTAGAACTAGTGACACCACTGACTCACTCTCTTCAACAAATCATGGAGGATGGGTGGTACCCAAGGACTGAGAAGGGCAGATGTGATTCCTTTCACAAAAGTGGGAGCAAGGCAGAAGCAGGAAACTACAGACCTGTTAGTTTAACCTCAGTGGTAGGAAAATGATGGAATCACTTCTGAAGGAAAGAATTGTTGAGTATCTAGAGGCCAGAGGGGCACAGGGACCCAAGACAGCATGGATTCACAGCAGGAAGGTCATGCCAGACAAATCTGATAGATTTCTTTGACTGGGTGACCAAAGTAGTAGATCAGGGAGGGCTGTGGACATGACCTACCTAGACTTAGCAAGGCATTTGACACAGTCCCACACAAAGATTAATATACAAGTTAGCCAGCCTGGGAGGGTCCCAAGATGACAGCCTGGGTAAAGAATTGACTGGAGAATAGGACACAGAGGTAATAGTAAATGGAGTCCACTCTGAAGAAAGGGGTTTACTAGTGGGTACCGCTGAAGGTTCAGTATTGACTCGGTCCTCTTCAATGTCTTTATAGCTACATTGCAGAGGGACTGGAAGGAAAGTATGTCTCTTTGCAGATGACACAAAGATCTGCAACAGAGTTGATGCACAAGGTGGGGTGGAAAGGATGAGAAGGGACTTGTAAAGGTTAGAGGAATGGTCAAATGTATGGCAGCTTAGATTCAATGCTAAGAAGTGCAAGGTAATGCACCTGGAAAACAAAACCCAGGGGAAGAGTACACAATGGGGGGTGAGATACTAACAACAACAAAAAAGGAAAGGGACCTGGGGGTAGTCATATCAGATGACCTAAAGGTAGGCAAGCAATGTGAGAGGGCAGCAAGGAGGGCTGGGGGATACTGGGATGCATAGGGAGAGGCATTACCAGTAGAAAACAGGAAGTTATTATCCCTCTGTACAGACAGTTGGTGAGACCCCATCTTGAGTACTGCGTGCAGTTCTGGAGACCCAATCTCTGCAAAGACATAGACAGGATGGAGGCTGTCCAGAGGAGGGCAACTAAAATGGTGCAGGGTCTGCACCGGAAGACATATGAAGAGAGACTTAAGGAGCTGAATATGTATAGCCTCGAGGAAAGGAGGGAGAGGGAGGACATAATAGAAACTTTCAAGTACCTCAAGGGAATCAACAAAGTCCAAGAGGGTAGCATCTTTCAAAAAGGGTGTGCAAGAACAAGGAGGCACAATTTGAAGATAGAGGAGCAGCTCAGAGGTAATTTAAGGAGTATTTTTCACAGAGGGTTGTGGATGCATGGAATGGCCTTCCAGAGGAGGTTGTGGAGTCAAAAACAGTGGTGGAATTCAAGCATGCATGGGACAGTCATAAGGCAATTCTAGGGGGTGAGGTGGGAAGGAGTAGGCTGCTGGTTAACTAGGATCTGCAGCTTATCCATTAGGTAGGGAAATGGGCAGACTGGGTGGGCCAAGCGGTCCTTATCTGCTGTCAAAATCTATGTTTCTATGTTTCTATGTAACTTCTACACTACCAATGCCAATGCCAGCAAGCAAACATTTGGCGTTGACAAATGCTTGTTCTGTTTTATAACAAGGTGTAAAATAATTAACAAGCATCTGTAGGACAGTGTAAAACTTGCACCAAAAGGATACCTTTATGTATATGCATGTAGCATTTATAAGCTAAAACAGGGACCTCCGTGTAAAGAAGACAGTTAAACAGTTTCTCTGGACTGCATTGCAACATGGTGTGTGTGTGTGTGTGTGTGTGTGTGTTCGTTCCTCATTAGAAACATAGGAAAAAGCAGTCATGTGTAGGCTTGAAATACACATGGTGTTTCTGGAGTGCATGGAGCTACGGGCAGTGTGTGCGTGTGTGTGTTCCTTATTAGACACATAGGAAAGCAACGTCGTATATGTAGATGTGAAATAGAAATGGTCTCTCTGGACCCCCTTGTGCTGTTATCAGTGGGCTGGATGTCTTTGTGTCTTTTAAGACTGGAACAACATCTGTGTTTCATTTACAAAGGGGCTATTATCCCTCCCTGCAAAAGACAAAAGTGATATATTTTTCATTATGTACTGTACTCTTCAGAAAAAAAATTTGCTTTAAACCTGAATACTATACAACAGCATAAGCTATGCTTATAGCTATTGACTTAGGAAAAAAAGTACATTCTGCATACCTTTTAGTATACAGTGACCCAGGTTTTAGCAGAATGAAAAGTCAATGCAACCCCACCTCCCCCAGCAATCACTCTGAGTCAAAAGAAAACACTTGTAAGCTGTTTTGTGAGGGCTTTTATATAGTTTTTCCATGGGGATGGGTTGGGCCTTGGACTGACAGCGCCACATTTTCAACATTTTTCAGCAGTAGACATGTACTTGGTGGGTGTTGTGATAAAGGGCCACTGGACTGACAGTGTCACATGTTTAACATTTTTTCAGTAGTAGCCATGTACTTGGTGGGTGTGGTGGTGGTTTACCAAGGGGGCAGTCCAGCTTACAAAGCCTGATATAAACACTGCAGTTCTTGTGTATCCTGTGCTAGGACAAAAAGACTATAGTGAGACTGTCAGAAATACCACCTGAGTCACAGAACTCTTAAAAAAAGCATTAGACAGTCGAAAATAATGGATCCATGGGGTGGAAATGAAGACCTTTTCCAGCATTTTTCAACCATTGAACAGCTGAATAATGTACAGTCAATCACTATAGAAGGGGTGTATTTTTACTTTTACCTAAGAATTGTAGTTTAGATGCTTGTTTAAAATGTTGCTTGTTTACCTGTTTGACTTCGTTTTGGTGTAACTTAACACAATAGAAGGTTTGTATTTTTATTTTTAACTAGGAATAGTAGATGTTGCAGGTTTTAGATTTGAAATTTTGTCCTACAGTATAATGCTGAAAATACAAAAGTAGTGATGGGGGTGTATTTTCTGTTTTTGCCAACAGTGTAAAGAAATCCTGCAGAGGAGAGAGGGGAAAAAAGGCATTCGGAAATGACACAGAAAAGCTCACAAGTTTCTGCTGCTGGTGCGAGTCATGAGCAAAATAGATTTTATGTGAATCTGAATGATGACATACACCCATGTATGAGCAGTAGCAGTACAAGGGTGTCTGACAAAGAGTCATTGCACCCAAGGTTTCGAGAAAAGGACCTTGATGCGTTGAATGAAGGAAAAGCTTGTATTCTTGCTACAGTTGATGGTTCATTCAATGGCATGGTAAATGAGAGCAGATTACCTAGTGAGGATTATGATCATGAGATTTTTAAATCTGAGTTTTGTAAAGGTACTTTGCTAAGTAGTGTATTTTCTTTATTATGTGCATCCAAGTACTCATGCTCAGAGCTGAAACAGACAGCCAATGTTGCCCAAATGTTTGAAAAATTTAGGACATTGGAGGAAAAGCTGTCAAAAAAAAAAAAAATGAAGCGCCAAAAAATCTCACATGCTGAGTGAAAAGGGGGCAGCACTAATAAAATAAAAAAAAAAATAACAAATGGGATCAAAAAAGAAAAATATGGGTAAAAAATAAAACAATCGGAGAAAATTGGAAAAGAAAATTAAAGCGTGCCTGGAAAATATTACATTGTAGGGTATTAAAGCATGTTGCTGATGTTCATCAAGCTGGTGAATCAGAAAACCAGCTTTCTGCACATATGCAAGATGATGAGTGGACAAACAGGGAGCCCCCTACAGTTTTTTTAAAAAGTGTGCAGCAATATGAACATGTCTTAAAAAAGTTCAAGGCTGTTGTATTGCATGAGCGATATAAGTTTATAAATCTAGATAAAATAAAATATTTTACAGTGGCCATTGCTGCAATGCACCAGGCTATACAAGAATTGCTGGACAGGGTGACGAGACAAACATTGCTGGACAGGGTGATGAGACAAACACACCGTGGAGACTTTATACAGTTAAGATTAAATACTGCTTCTTTAAATCAACCCTTGTTCTCAAGGAAAACATGCCCTAATGAGTTAAATGCTGCCACCTTCTTAGATCAGCTAGCTGATATGCTATAGAGCAATGCAGAAGTAATTGCTGATGACACTTTACATCTTGTGGTGGCTACTATCAGGAATCACCAGGGTTCGGGGGTGGGGGGGGCTGACACTGAGCTCCATCTTGTATAGCAGGATTTTACAAAAAAAGAGACGATACTTGATTAATTTAAATAACAGAGATAATAGTTTGTGTTTCAGTGGCTCCATTCTCGCACTCCTAAATCCACATATGAGTGACAGTCAGTTGTTGAATAAGGCTAAAATATTGCATGCTGAGCAAAGTTTGTCAGACCAAACCCCTGTCACTTTCAGTGATGTGCCCAGTTTGAACGTTTTTTAGGAGTCAACATTAAGATGTTGTATCATAAGGAAGGAAACTGGCAAACACTTTCAACAGGGCCAGAAAGACTTCCTAAGACACTGTTTGTATTACTGCATGACAACCATTATTATGGTGTAACAAATGTAAAAAAATTAATCGGTGCTAGGTAGCTATGCGAATATTGTGACATAGCCTATAGCCATAAGGGAAATCATATCTGTGCACAACAGTGCAAAGTTTGTTTTGACCCCAACTGTCTTGAACAGGAAACTGACACTGCATCCTGCCCCTACTGTAAAAAGATTTGTACGTCTTTAGCATGCCTAGAAAGGTATTTAACTAGAGCTGATGGCGGCACTGTGCCTTATAAATCCATGAAACTGTGTAAAGAATGTTTTGTCTTTTACAAGGGTTCTCATACATGTAAGTTGATTCTGTGTAAAAGATGCGAGTCTTTCATGACTGCAGAAAAGCATCTGTGATACATGTCACCACTCACAAATGTGAAAATCTCTGAGAAATATATTGTGTTTGATTTTGAGGCCAGACAGGGAACTGGGACTCACATACCAAATTTAGTGTACACTAAGCAATTAAATGGGAAGAGGTCCTGGGAGATTGAAGGGGAAGATTGTATAAAAGAGTTTGTAGGGCATTTTATTGACGCTCCATTTAGACACTACACATTTACTGCACACAATGCCTAAGGCTATGACAGTTATTTTATCGTCAGCCAGCTAGTCAAGGAAAGAATTGATATTAAATTGCTCACCCAAGGAGGAACACTTCTCTGTGTCATGGTGCCATCCCTGCACATCAGATTTATCGACAGTCATTGTTTTCTTCCTTTTAAACTAGCAAAAATCCCTGCAGCCCTTGGATTTGAAAATGAGATTGCTAAAGGTTACTTTCCCCAATTTTTTAACACCAAGGCCAATGAAAATTTTGTAGGTCCCCTTCCTGATGCTCAGTTTTATGGTTCTGAATATATGATGCCTGCAGAAAAGCAAGAGTTTTTGCAATGGTACCTAGCTAACCGACATAGAGAATTTAATCTGAAAAGAGAGCTTCACTACTATTGTCAGTTAGATGTTGAAATTCTTCGAAAAGCCTGCGACAGATTTAGGAAAGAAGTGATGAACATGACAGCCAAAAGGGTGTTAAAACAGTCAGACAGTGATACAGTACAGTATGAAACAGTATCCTTAGACCCCTTCCAGTAGGTCACGATAACCTCAGTCTGCATGGCCATGTACAGATTTTTATTTTTGAAAGAATGCACTATCGCTGTTCTCCCCCTAGATGACTACCACAGACAGTTAAAGTGATACTCCACACCAGCTATTCAGAGGCGTATGTACATATCTGAGAAAGAAAACATTTCTATTCAGCATGCGCTAAGGGGTGGTGAATTTAAGGTAGGGCCGTACCTTTTGGATGGTTTCGCTGTCATAAATGGAATACCCACAGCATTTGAATTTAATGGTTGTTTTTTTCATGGCTGCAACATCTGTTACTGTGAAAAAGATAGAAACCACATGACAGGGACTAGTTTTGGACAGTTATTCAATAGGAGCATGCACAAATTTCATTTTCTAAAAAGCAAGGGTTTGCCATTAGAGTATTGTGGGAACATGAATGGAAAGCAATGCTGACTACAGATCAGGGTTTGAATAATTTCTTGACAGACAGGCAGCTACCACAACCACTTGAACCTAGGCAGTCACTATTTGGGGGGAGAACAAATGCCATTTGTCTGTACTATAAGATGCAGCCTGATGAGAAAATACACTATTACGATTTTACCAGCCTCTATCATTCTATCCTTTTGTTAACAAAACCAATCAGTATCCAGTCGGTCATCCTGACATCATTTATGGAAATTTTGATGACCTCACTCAGTACTTTGGTTTAGCAAAAGTAAAAGTCTTGCCCCCAGAGGCCTTTTTTTTCCAGTGCTGCCATCCAGGATTGGAAAAAACTTGTGTTCACATTATGTCATGCATACACTAAAGACAGACTTCAAACAACATCGTGCACACACAATGATGAGGAAAGGGCACTTACAGGTACCTACTGTACTGTAGAACTAAATCTGGCACTGGAAAAAGGTTACAAAATCATTAACATTTATGAAGTTTGGCATTTTAAAGAGTCATGCACAGAGCTTTTTGCAGACTACATCAAGCTGCATCTAAAAGGCAACCAGGAGACATC
The DNA here is from genome assembly GCA_016271365.2 of Neoceratodus forsteri. Lineage (NCBI taxonomy): Eukaryota > Metazoa > Chordata > Ceratodontiformes > Ceratodontidae > Neoceratodus > Neoceratodus forsteri. The sequence continues at coordinate 691,008,692 of JADMNL010000022.1, read as the reverse complement.
TGGTTTCCCTTCATGGGTAAAAAATGAAATGGATAACGTCAGGTACATACAACAGTATTCTGAAAGGGAAAATGTACATTTGAACCCTGGTGCCATAGCTGTTAACCCAGCAAGGAGACAGATATCTAAACTGTTTTTAAATTCTCTCTGGGGCAAATTTGGGCAGAGAGCTAATTTAATGACCACAAGCATATTAACAGACCCTGACAAGCTCTTTCAGTACGTGTTTGGCCCTTACCACGATATTGCCTCATGCTTTTTCATCGATGATGAAACAGCTTGTTTAAGCTGGAAATATACCAGGGATCATTACCCAAATTCTAATCATATCAACATATTTATAGCTAGTTTTACAACAGCATATGCCAGAGTGGAACTCTATAACCTGCTAGATAAGTTACAGGACAGGTGCCTATACCATGACACTGACTCTGTCATTTTTGTGTCCAGACCGGGTGAATGGGCCCCACCTCTGGGCGATTATTTAGGGGAGCTAACTAGTGAAGTTCCTGCAGATGAACCAATTACAGAGTTAATTTCCGCAGGCCCTAAAACTTACGGCTACTGGCTGTCCAGTGGAGAGGTTGTTCTTAAAGTGAAAGGGTTTACCCTTAATGTAGCCAGCAGTAAACACATTAATTTTGAAAGTCTGAAAGACCTGGTCTTTGATTATACGGGGTCACAGATCTCTAAAGAAATTACCGTGAGTCAACCCAGCATTGTTAGGAATAAAAAGCAGTGGTCCCTTGCAAAAAAAAAAACCTGTCCAAGACCCAGAGAGTAGTTTATGTCAAGCAAGGTTTACAAGACAATTTTAAAACACTTCCTTACGGATCCTGATTGTGAAAAATGGATATCAGGTTGCAGCATCCCTTTATTTGTCTGTTGGCTGGCCCCTCTAATAGTGGGAAGAGCTTCTTTATAAAACAGTTGTTGGAAAATGCTGATGCCACTTTATCACACAAGCCTGAAAATATTGTCTGGTTCTACAGCTGTTGGCAACCTTTGTATAATGAATTGTTGTTAAAGTTTCCACAGATTAAATTTGTGGAGGGGCTACCAATGTCACTTACTGACAATGATCTCTTACCCCCTGGGAAGGTAAATTTTGTTGTTATAGATGATTTAATGGACTCTGCCTGTCAAAATAGTGAAGTCGAGTATGGGTTTAACAAGTACAGCCATCATAAACAGTTGACAATATTTTTAATTGTCCAGAATGTGTTCTGTCAAGGTAAAAAAAGCAGGACAATCACACTAAATGCCAAATACATGATTTTGTTTAAAACCCCCAGAGACAAGCTGCAGATCATAACTCTGGCTGGGCGGATGTATACTGGTCAGACAAAATTTTTCTTTGAAGCTTTTGAAGATGCCACAAGAAAGCCTCATGGCTATTTACTGGTTGATTTAAGATCCAATACACCAGACGAATATAGAATGCTTAGTGGATTGTTTCCCCCTGACTGGCCTGTGGCATATGTCATGAAAAAAACACATTCTGCTTCTAAAAATATATGATACTGTATTGTCATTATGTCTAAAAGACTGCAGAGAAATCTGTCTGTTTTAAAGTTACTAATAAAAGGACCTCCCAGCTTAAGAAAAGCTATTTTATGTTCAGCCTCTGATGATCTGTTATCAGCTATAGCTGAGATAGCCCTAAACACTCTCAAAGGAAATATTCCACTGTCAGCAAAACAGTTGGGTTTGCTGAAAAAAAAATGGAGAGTCAGTAAAACTTTAAGCAATAAACAAATAACCTTAAAAAGGAAAAAGGAAATAGTTAACCAGACAGGTGGCTTTATAGGGACACTGTTACGAATTGCCATCCCTTTGATCACCAGCCTGCTGGATAACAGATAATGGATTTTACTCAGAAAATGTATTTGGTGCCTCAGCAACAGATGGATCACATTAAAACTAATTACCTTGATCAGGATATGAGAAAATTGGCAACTAACAGTTTGGACACTGACATGAGAGCTATACTGTCCCGGACTGATTTATCAGACTATGACAAACCCAAAATGTACTCTGCTGTGTTACAGCGCTATTTGACTTTGGTATGACAAGGAGAACAAGCTAAAATCAGTTTGACATTACTCATGCCTGAAAATGAATCAATGTCTGACCCCACTGCATACACGGCAGAGACAGCTTCTGTACCAAATTCTATGGAAAAAAGACATTTTAAGTAGTGTTTCTCATCGGTCTAAAACCAACGCTGAACTTTTGTTAAAGCATATGGCAAAGAACAAGGATATAGTGTATAATGGAATGCTGTTATGCATGAAATTCCATGCCTGGAATATGCTTGTTCTGCCACAGTAGTGATGTCATTATGTTGTTCTGCTGCAGTAGTGATGTCACTACTGCAGCAGAACCACTTGGAATGCTGGCACATTGTTGCTTTCCTCTATTTAATTCTGTGGTGACAGTATTCTAGAACCTCTAGAGACTTTTCAAGTCAGTTTCATTATGAAAAAGAGAAAAAAAATCACAATGCACACAGTTCACATAATACTACTATACACTATAAAAAATAAAGGATGAGCAACTTTATGCACAACCTGTGTGTTCTGTCAATTTCGGGGTTCTGATTCCCATGGACCTCTCGAACTTCGCTCTCGAGGTCAGAGGGAATCAGAACCCCTCTGTGGCAGAACACACTGGTTATGCATAGTTGCCCATCCAGTATTCTCTATATTGTTTTTTGGAGTGATAAGGGGGAATTAATGTATAAAGGTACTGTTGTTTCTGGGTCTCACATGGTTGATTTGGTAAGAGCAGCTATAGCCACTCACACAATCCCTGACCACAGAAAGCCAAAGGGCTGGGATATTTTTGTCAAAGCAATGGCTGAGACTAACATACCCACCTCAGTGTTTGCTTATTCAGCAAACAGGAGCTATGTGGAAAGATTGAAACTAGCAGCTGGTGCAAAACAGCCACAGCCATCTCCAGTTAACCAATGGTCAGTGACGCCCAAAAGATGAAAGTCTTTTAAAGAACCTGTGTGGCTCACTATGTAAAACTTAAATGCCATCTCTATGTATGAATGTTATATACCTCAGTGACTGTTGTGTGCAGCCTATGTTAAACATTTACCTCATATTGACTACGTAATCCTGTTTTTACAAGAAAAGTGTTTATATTGATGCACGTTAGCCTACCTCATATTGACTATGTAATCCTGTTTTTACGAAAAAAGTGTTTATGTTGATGCACGTTAGCCTACCTCATAGTTAAATATGTTAACATGTTTTTAGAAAGAGGTGCTTATCATAATTCTATCTCAGTGCTATGTTGTATATAGTGTGCATTTTTTAACAGGATATGCTTCTGTTTATATCTTATCCATGATGTTACCACTGATGTATGTCATATTTTATTGACATTGTTTTACAATAAATACCTTTATATTTTATATATTTTTGTCATTATTGAAGACATTGCATATCTGAAAATTTAACCCCCCCCCCCAAGTTTCAACATAGGTCCCCAGAAAAAACTGACAGACACACAATTATGAGTGTTTATATATGAGTTTATAAGTGACTGTATTTGAATAAAATTACATGCGGTTGCATATTTTAAATTAATTACAAGACAAACAAGTCTGAACATGTTGCCACCTCACTGATACATGCCCTGACATGTTTAAATTCTGAAAAGACGATGTACAAAACTAGTTACCATGGCATCATTTTTCAGCAAATCATTAGAGTACATTTTTTTAATTTGATCATAAGAAAGTCCTTTGCGTCTGTGGTGTAAGAAAAAGATGCAGTGAAATCCACAGGTGGTAGAGAAGGTATCTTGCAACTGTGTGTTTTGGTACAAATTGTTCTTTGCATTTCTGTTTAAAAAGCCCCCAATCGTTTGTGCATGACTGTCAGGATGAAAACCGTAGCTGTCAAAGAACTCCCCAGGCTCATTTTCTGAAATGTATACAGCTAACCAGTGCTGTCCAGGGAGGTCATTGGGGTCAGTATTGATGACTTGTGCTGCGGGAAGGTTTCTCAGTCTCTCCTTGGGTAGCAGATCACAAGTAAACATGCCCAGAAAGCAGTCACAAATGTGGGAGTCATTGGTTATAATTTTTTCCAGTTGCTTTGTGTTCATTTTTTATGGTTTATCACATATAATCAAAAATGACATTTCTTCTCTGGTTTATTTCAATGACATTATCAAACACAGCATAGACAATGAAATTAACTGTTTGTGGAAGGGCTTCTGTAAATCTAATCTCTTCTCTGAGGTTCTCTGTTTTAATTAAAGAGTAATGATCAGCACAGGGTATACCCTTGGGTAAATTTCTGACAGTTAACAACTAGCAGCCAATCTTTCATAGCTTTTCTCACTGCTTGTACTAGATTAAAATATTCTCTCATAGCATTCCCATTTCTAAAATTGGGCTACAGAGGTTTAGCGGGGATTTGTTCACCGTCCAGATACAGAGCCACAAAATTAATGTTATAATGTTTAAAGTTAAAGGGGTTTTTAGTGTAGGAACCGCTAAAGCATCATTGTCAACAAATCTCAAGACCATCACTGTTGGTAACTGTCCCAAAAACAAATTATCTTGGTTGCAGACCCTGCTGCCTGCAGGGAGACTGAACACTTTCATTCCCACTCTGTCTATAGGGTATTTAGCGTTGGAGGTCAGCAGGGCTTCTGAGTGTCCCAGACGAACACTGGGGGTCGCTTTAACCCTTTTGACAAACAGAGAGGTGGCCATGACTTTTAGCTTATAAGGCTCAGCATCTCCACTCATCAGGCAAAAGCTGTCCCTGTTACGTGTCAGTTTAATTTTAATATCCACACCATTCAGAATCAGTTTCTCTTGAAAAAACAAGTCCATGTGCAAGTGTCCCAGCAGCTGTACCCCTCTACTGAGATGTGTGAAGGAGCTTCTTTTATTAAAACCTACATTGTCGCCATCTCTGTCTGTGATTTCATGTTTCCCTGGGGTGTCTTTGTAAAATAACCCTGTAGTAAATTTGGTAGAAAGGGTCTCTTCACTGAAGTTCAGCACAGATTCTATGACTGCCCTGTATGGGTAACACTTATTGCTCTGACTAATGAGCCGATCACCAACAGTCACATCCAGCTGACTGAAAATGGTGGCCACTGGGTAGCGCATATGCCCCACTTTGGCCGCTGCAGGTATATCACCACCATCCGCTTCAGTGATTTTGCAAACCAGGTAAAGAAGCATGTTGTTTAGATCCAAACAGTCGTCATCATTCCCTGCTATATAAAATTAAATCAGGAGTTTTCTGAAAGGGCAGCCAGAGGGGGTATCTTTTTTCAATGCTTGTCTGTGTGGGAGAAATGGCAAACAAGTCAAATTCTGATTTTGTGCATTCTTCAGAACCACAGTGCAGGAAAGCCATGTTTTTTTTTAGAACAGGTCTCTGCTTTTTTTATGCCCCCCTTGAAGGTCCTTTGGACTTTGAATGCTTTCTTTTATGTGAAGTTTTGTGTTTTGAAACACCTCTTTTAAAGTAGCCGAGAAGGTCCGATGAGAAGCGAAGGGTGTACTCTGCGCTTTCTCTTTCTACCTCTCTTGAATACAACCAGCACTGAACCACCCTGAGTAGGCTTATCACCCCCTGACATTTTTTGAACGACAGCACTAGTCACATGCCCCACAACATCCTTTGCAACATTTTTAGCAGCTGTCTGTCGATGTGGTTTTGTAATTTCAAACCCCCTTCTTAAAAATGGAACTGCTTTTCTGAACAGACTATGAAATATCCCTCCTATACCAGAACCAGACATAGTAGGAAGTCCATGAAAGCTGGGCAGGCCGTATCCTGTCTGTGCCTTGTAATAGCTTCTGTACAAGGCAGGGTCCCCATAATGTCGAACGATCACCATCCTTGTTTAAATTGTAAAGCACACTCTGGGGGTGAAAATGCAAATTCACAATCACCTTTCCAATAGAAATGGCACAGGTTCATTTTGATTATTCTTTATTTCAATAGTGACTGCATCAATCTGATGTTTACTGACTGTTTGATAATGGGGTTTATCGTAGGTCATGGTCACTATCTCATTGTCTTGGCCCCTGACGGGTACGCATCTCAGCAAAGGTACTAGACTGTCACCCACTATTTCATGCATGATAATGTCAGTGTAGATATATAATGTGTAAAAGGCCCCATTAATATCTGTAGGGTTCTTTGTTAGAGTCTTTCCTACACCTACCTCTAGTCTGCTAAAACCCAAAAGGTACTGTAACTGCCTGTGCGTAAACAAAATGCATTTGATGTCGCTGTTAATGCTTATTTCTCTCCCAACGGTTTGTTGTTCCAAAACCACTGGCAGTTCATTTACTTGAAATATGCTTTTGTTAATTTGAGTAATAACACTTGCCATGTTAGGATAATAGCCCGATGGAATTTTAAATGCTGCTGACTCAACAAAGGTGCCGGTTGGTGGTGCTTTACTGTGGGCTACGCTTAGAGGCTGATAGAGCATAATAAACCTGTTTTTCTGTGCAGGCACATTGTCCCAGGTATGAGGGTACTGAATTTCTGCTAAGCCGGCTTCCCATTCACCAGGTAGTTCAAGCGTTTGTGGTAACTTTACTGTAAAAGTGGATATAGTATTGTTGGGGAAAATGTTGTGTGAGGCATTGCTGGGCAAGGTGATATAAAAGTCATTTTTGAGCATTTTAAGCCTTATCTGCTTCTAATGTCCCGAACCTGTGTTGTCTCAACCCAGCTATTACATTTATCGGGCCACCCTAGCCACTTTACCAGATACCAAGTTTTTCTGCCACGCTTTTTCTCTGCCAGGATTTTCTGCACCCTATACACATGGTCCTCATCTGGTTCAATTTTTTGCAACTCCTCAGCATAAAAAGTACCTTAGATGTCTTCCCCCTAATAGTCTTTTAGCCTATAGGTGGGCCTCTGTGTCTTTAAGACCTCCGTCACAATAAATATCTCATCTTTGTACATCTGTTCACATACCTTTTCAAACACCCTTTTAGCTTAGATAGTCTCATGTGATCATCTTTCTGAAGGGTACCCTTTTGTTTTTTGCCAAGAACAGTATTACCGTAGAGGATCTTCCATAAACCCAGGGCATTGGAAGGGTTAACGTCCACAGGTCTGTGTTTAATGCTTCTGTGATATGTATGATTATAGCTGTGCACCAGGTCTGACAACACATCTGTATATTTCCAAGTGTTCTGGGCTGTAAAGTAATGCCACATGCGTGACTCCAGTGTCCTATTAAATCTTTCTACGGTGCTGGCCTTAACTTTATTATTCATCACAAAATGGTGTATTTTATTTTGTTTTAATAGGTTCTTTAAGGAGGCATTTAGAAACTCTTTACCCTGATCAGTCTGCAACTTCTGAGGTGTGTGTCCACTTTTAAAAATTGTTTTAAAGGCTTGCATCACTGCCTTGCCTGATTTGTCTTTTAAAGTCACTACCCAGGCATACTTGGACAGCACACCGATGCACATCAATATGTACTTAAACCCATTATTGTACTTTGCATATTGACTCATATCCACTAAATCAGTTTGCCATTGTCTGTCTATGCCAGAAACAATGACAGGATTTCTCTTAAATCAGACTCTGGCTGCTTTGTGTAATGAATAGGGGTCCTGCTTCACAAATCATTCTGCAACACCTTTTCTGGTGACATCTTTATCAAGTTTTTTTGCAGCCTTATACAGCTGAGTCACTCCTGTAAAACTACCCACTTTTTTGCATTAAAATATATATTTTGGAGCAGGTGATCATTTATCTTCTTTCGTCAAACCCTGATACATCTGTTAGCTAGCAAAACTCTTGTCACCACTAAAATAAAGCATGTGCTCTTTCTATTCTTTTAGAAGCACTATGACAACCACAAAGTTCAATGCATGATTATGTTTTATTTATAAATACACATGTCATAACAGTATTTGAAGGTTTACTTTATATACTTTATAATACATAAATGAATGCATATAGACACTACCTACAAAAGGCATAACACATAGCAAGCATGCAATGATTACATAATATCTTGTTTTCTACTCTTCCAGTTTTACACATTTTACAATACCCAGAGACAGTAACTTTTGAGCTGCATGTTTTACACAAGCATGGGCATCGTCCACTTCCCCCTTAGTGATGAGGCGGGCACAATACATACACACATATGCCATGCACCACTCAAAATAATCAGACTGATTTTTAAGAAAAGCTGTTACATGTACAGTGTCGTTCACCTTACATACTGCTCTACGATTAACTTTTTCCCATTACTTCAATATAGAATTTCCATAAAAAGGGAGGCAACTCTTTAATCAGAGTCAGTGTGTTTCCTGCCAGTGAAGCAGCTGCATCTTCAGAGTGGACATTTAATGCAGACTGCTTTCCAAAGTACACAGGTTCCTTTAAAATGTCCTTTATCACATGGTACACTGTAGAAAACAAGACTGACTGGAATATTGGGAACATGCCGGTACGTTCCATTTGAAAGTACATTATAATAGACTATTTAGGAAAAGCATATGCTAAATCTGATTTATGAAACACAACAAAAGTGATAAAAGAAGCAAAATATATGATGACAGACTCAGACCCCCGTTATGCAGACTAAACACTAAAAATTAAACAACTGTACAGATAAAACCACAAAAGTGTACTACATCATAAGGATCATGCATAAACTCTATAGCAATTTTATACATTGCATCCTCAAGAGTACCACCCTCATCCTTAAAATAATCCAGTTTCCTTTAGGGGTCCCTCTGTGAGACCGTCAAAAAGGTCTTAGCATGTCTCTAAAAGTACAGAAGGTGCTTGTCCTGTAGGTAAATTTAAACCAGGTTGTTTAGCTCTGTGTCTGACAAGTTGGTAAATAAGCCTCTGGATGCACTGACAGGGCATTTTCCATCGTGGTATACTCTGGAAAAAAACATACAGCACTATGTTTTAGTGACCTCTCACTGCATGGTGCAGTTTAGCAAGTGAAAAACCCAGGGTAACAACATGAACAATGTTAAAACGGTAACAAGAAACAGTTTTTTTGGGGGGGCAAATGTTTTTTACAACATAAACAGGGTTCCTGAATTTCCTTGTAGAATTTTCTTTTAAAGGGCCCTTTTTTGACCAGTGGGTCATTTCAGCAAGCAGAGAAGCCAGGTTAACAACACTTACAATATCACAAGTTTTTTTCTGCTTTACAGTACACACATACATGACTATGATGATCATGATATAAAGTCCACAAAGTCATTCATTGTCTTCTGTGAATATATCGGCTAACACTTTAACATTTTCTACAAGTGCTAACACCAATTCATTTATATATTTATTTGTATCCTCCCATACTTCTGGAAAGGCACACATAATCAGTTCAGAGGCTGCATGTATCTCACAAAGGCAAATGTCATATTGAGGTGAACCAAACAGTGATGGTTGGCAGTAATGGCTTAGGATCAGATACAGAAGTCTTTGGATTCTCTCTGTACCTGCATCCCGTGTAATTATCTGTAAAATAAAATATAACACTTTTTGGTACTGAAATGTTTACATGTATCAATTTGCGGGGGGTAATGGTTTTTACAATATAAACAGGGTCCCTGAACTTCTTTTTAGAAATTTTTTAAAGGGGCCTTTGCTGACCAGGCGTGTGGCCTCTCTTCTAATCTCTCTGTCTGTCTAGTGGTACATATTTTTAATTCACCACTTGGGATCATCAGCTCTTTTCACATCATTTAAAACATGACCAATATGCTGTAGTGTTTCTTTGGTCATATTTAAGCCCTGTTGTTTCATTGCTATTGCTAAAATCACAGGCATAAGTTGCCCTATATGAGTGCTGCATTTATACCATTTGAAAAGCTGTTATACCTGTTACTCCAAAAGCTAATTTAGTTATATGATAGCCATTGTGAGCCCTAGCTGACTCTTAGCTAGGAGGAGGAGTTCGTAGTACGAGGTTCCCTCACTACTAACTCATTTAAACATTTTTCTGTGTGTGGTTTTAAAATGTAATTGTGTTTTTTATTGTATCCTAGCTAAAATACACCATTTAAGCAACTGTAAAAATTAATTCTGCGTTTGGGTAGCGTGACTCGCAGCGGGACTTCTGGGACCTTGTGGCTATTTATAGCCTGCCCTGCTGCGAGCGGGGCGAGCACGAGCAGGGCGTGCTCGCGGGCGTTGCGCGCGAAGACGCACGCTAAGACACGCGCATCTGTGCGTGTTATGCGTGTTGGGCGTTTTGGGTGTTAGCATTTAGTATATAGTACTCTATAGATTTAACTGCCCAAGTAATACATAGGGTAAGTTATAAAAAGTATTAAAACCTTTTGCATGTAAAGTACTAAAGTATGGCTAATATTACAACCTCTGATGGAAGAGTGGGCATCAAATGTGTATCGTGCAACATGTATGATTTAGATATGGGGACTGTAGATATTGCTGCCTTTCTCTGTAATAAATGTATAAGAATTACAGAATTAGAAAGTGATATAAGAACGTTTGATGAAAGATTAAAAAATCTTGAGAACAGTCAAATTGAAACTGCTAAAAGACTACTTAGCACCAATAATCAAATTGGTTCTGAAACACCTGGTACAAGTCTTATTCATGATACCAATCATACTGACAGCATTACAAGAAAGAGACCTAGATTAGAAGATACTTTTGATTGTGATAACGATTGGTTTACAATTCAACATCAAAAAACCTCTAAAAGGGGAAGAAAAGCTGACACCTTTCTGCTACCAATCCATAATAAATATGATCCTTTAATGAATCCTAGTACTGATAGTACAGGGAATGATGAAAATTTTGTGCATAGTGTTTTAAATGTGTCAACTGATACTACTGTGCAAACTGGTATTACTAATATCCTTTCTCAAGAGGATCTCATTAACTTTACAGGAAGTAAAGGTAATATGGCAGCTCTCATTGAAAGCATGGATGCACAAATATTGGGTCAGGATGACATTGATGCACCGAATATTTTTGTGCTAGGTGATTTGATATTATCTAACCTGGACAGAATTATTTGTAATCCAAATAAAGCTACCAGAACTTTATCATGTTTTCATGGGGCCAAGATTGGGGACCTTGCCAAAATGTGCCCCAAGATATTACAAGGTTGTACTGATAAGGACTTAGTTATTATTCATATTGGTGTAAACAACATTTGGCATCAGACTACCCAAACTATTAAAGAAGCATTTGTAGGATTGGCAAATATCTTGATTGAGATTGGAGTGCATATTGTGTTCTCTGAGACTCTTCCAGTACCTAGGGCTAACTATATTTTGACTAATAAAATCAAACATATTAATTCTTGGCTTAGAGCCTGGTGTTTCAAACAAGAAATTAAATGTCTCACCTATTGGGAACAGTTTGACAATAATAAAGCTTTTTTTGCAAGAGATGGCTTACATTTAAACAGGTTGGGCAAGGAGAATTTAGGTCTAAAACTTAATACTTACATTGATGATTTTTTTATACAAAACACTGGAGTTGAAAACGATAGGTTAGCAAGTTCTGAGCCTAAAGCTCATGAATTTATGCCAATCATATGTAGGAAAGATCTAAATGCTAAAATGAATGTACTCTTGTTAAATGCAAGGAGTTTATGTAACAAAATTGATGAACTCCAGGTTGTCTTACATAATGAAAATATAGATATTTGTGGTGTCACTGAAACTTGGTTTAGTGAGGAACAGTGGGGTCATAATATTGCAGGATATATTTTATTTAACAAAAACCGAATATATTCTAAGGGTGGTGGAGTTGCTGTTTATGTCAGAGATAATATAAATTGCTCTGAAGTTGTTTTAGACAATAAACCGCCCCTTAGGATTTGAAATTATTTGGATTAAATTCATTAATAAACAATATCCAGTTACGTTAGGGCTATGTTATAGACCACCATCAATGAACACCGTTGATAATGATAATATGTGCCACTACCTGGAGAATATTGATTTTAAGACAGATATTATTCTTATGGGGGACTTTAATTATCCTGGTATAAATTGGTCCTCCGTTAAAGGACTTAATAACCAGGAAAATAGATTTATCAGTGCTATGTCACATTTAGGTCTGGATCAACATGTTAAATTACCAACTAGAAATAATAATGTTTTAGATTTAATATTCTCAAATGTTAAAGGTGATAATGAGTTGGTCAGCAGTATGGCTCCTTTAGGAAATAGTGACCTTCAGATAATTAAATGGTCATTTAATCTCCTTGTGAATAAAACATGTGGAAGAACAGAATTTAAAAATTTTAACAGAGCTAATTATAAGGTAATTAAGGAATATCTATCAACATGGAATTGGGAACAAGAGTTAATTGGGCTAACTATAGATGACATCTGGCTAAGAATTAAAGAGCGAACTCAATATTGTATGCAACATGGGTACCAACAAGAGTTAAATATATTGACTAAAGAGGTCTCCGCATTGGTACACTAGGGAAATTAAAAAGTTAGTCTTAGCAAAAAAAAAGCATTTAATAAATATAAAAGAATACTATTGATTTAAACTGGTCTAAATTTATAACTAATGCTAAAAAGGTAAAATACGCAATCAGAAGGGCAAAACAGGAATTAGAGAGAAACCTAGTTGGTACACATTATAATAATAAAAAAAGGTTCTTTAATTATATTGGCTCTTTAAAAATGCGCCTACCTTAGTGGAACCATTAAAAATTAATGATGCTGATATTAACGATGAACAGGATATAGCAAATGAATTTAATGATTACTTTGGCAGTATATTCCAAAAAAAGTGTGAGTTTACGTGTTTAAAACCAACTACTTTAGATCTGGAGATTAAATTTAGTGTGGCTGAAACTTTCTATATTATGGACTCTTTAAAGCCATCTACATCGTGTGGTCCTGATGGTATTCCTGCTATATTCTTAAAAAATATCTCGTATGAATTGGCCGGCATACTTACCTATTTATTTAACAAGTCATTACAGAAAGGTATAGTGGTTAACTACTGGTGTGATGCTGAGGTTATTCCTATACATAAATTTGGATCTATGAAAGAGTTAAAAAATTATAGACCTATAAGTCATACTTCTAATGTATGTAAAATTATGGAGAGATTAATTCTTGGCAAAATCAGTACTCATATTTTGGAAAGTGGTCTGACTGATATATTTCAACATGGTTTTCAACCTGGAAGATCATGTCAGACCAATCTGCTTGACCTTTTTGAACCGGTTAGTGAGGCTTTGGACCTTGGTTTGCCGGTGGATGTTGTCTACCTTGACTTTGAGAAGGCTTTCGACTCCATTTCATATGATATATTATTTAAATGTTTACTTGAAGTAAAACTTAATAATTACTTGACTAGATGGATTATGCAGTGGCTATCTAACAGAAGACAACGGGTATGCTTAAGGGCTTTTTTCCCATGGACATTGGTTACTAGTGGAGTTCCTCAGGGATCTGTTTTGAATGTATTGTTTAATATACTTATAACAGGTTTGAATGTAAAATGGTAATTGGATGATTAAATATGCAGATGATGCTAAATTAGGAGGGATTGTTAATAATTCTGATACTATATCCATATTACAGGAAAATTTAAATAATGTATCTGCATGGGTTAGTAATCATAAGCTGAAATTCAATGCCAATAAGTGTAGGGTTATGCACTTTGGAAGTAATAATATGTGTGCAAAATATTATATAGGGAATCACACGTTAAGCGTTATTACTTCGGAGAAAGATTTAGGTGTTATTATTAACAACGAATTAAAATTTACTGAACACTTAAATTTTATGATTAAAAAATGTTCCAGACTCTGTAACTGTTTATTCAGAAATATTAAAAGCAGAGAACCATCAGTTTTGGTCCCCTTATATACTAGTATTATAAGAACTAATTTTGATTACTGTTCTTCATTTTGTGCTCCCACACTGAGGGGTGATAAATTATCTAGGGAGAAGGTACAAAAGGTTTATAGAATATTGTTGGTATGGGACAGTTGTCTTATGAGGAAAGACTCAAACAACTTAATTTATATAGTATGGAATATAGATCTGTACGAGGGGATCTCTGTTTATTATACAAAGCATCCCGAAATGAATACCTTTTTGATACATTGCATTTGAAATGGAACTCTACTACAGTCTTAACCCGTTCGCATAATTTAAAATTATTCTTACCAATTAATCGAACTACTAAAAGAACACTATTTTTTACTCAATGAATAGTTCCAATTTGGAACTCACTACCATATAAAGTGGTGAATTGTGAAAACTTGTCACTATTTAAAACTTATTTAGATAAATATATGAATGACTATAAATTTGTAACCCACGTAGCTTAAGTGTCATGATCTTAAATGGGCTAGTCCCTCGATCGTGTATTTCACCTATGAACCTATGAACCTATGTATGGCTTCAGAAACATTTCTGTATAATTCTATAAGGGTCCAGTCATCAGTGATACAAGAATGATTTTTCTGACTAGGGTCATCTATCTCACACCAGGGATAGGCATCAACCAATTCAGCATGTACCACCCTCTCTATCACTGCAGCAATTACGCCACGGATGGCATGATGCATAACATACTTGCAATACACATCGTGGTCAGTTTTGGGGGGTTTACTACTGAGGCCTGGTTTTTCACATGAGGGCCCTTGTCTAATCTCTGTAGAAGAAGGAGAGGGTTGGGTAGTGATCACAGCCTGTTCTGTGACATTTTGAAACATTCTATCACTCTCTGTATTTCTAACATACTGGTCCTCACATATCTCATTAGCAACCACATTTGTATCTTTCACACAGCAAACACAGTCGAGCAGTAGATTTGTGGAAGTTTGCAAATCCATGCTGTCCGAATATGACTGCTGCTCCATCGCAAATCCTTCAGTCTATTAAAGTGAAAACAGAAAACAGCATTGGTCCTGTAACTCTCTATAGGTAAGATTTAGTTCTACTGCTAACTCATCTCCTCAGTTATACCATGTATGCATGTCACCACTCACACATTTTTTAATGTTAAAATGCATTTACCTCATCAAGGCAACTCTTTTCTCCTTCTTCTTCTTCTTCATTTTTCTTATCTTTCTCTTTCTTTGCCTGGGCTTGACTGTTTGTGGCTGCATTATCATCATCATCATCCACTTCTTGGGCAGAGGCACCTCTTGGTTGTGTCTTGGATTTCTTTTTCACAACTTTCTCTGATGCTTTTTTTGGCAGTGTCTCACTGCCCATTTTCTCTGGCTCCCCCTTCTTGTTGCTCTCTGTTTTGGGTTTCATAGTAACATCTTTTTCTGCATCAGATTCAAATCCCAGCAACTCTTCAAGGTCTTTCAGTAGTGCCTCTTCAGAAGGACTGTCAGATTTAGGATTTTCTGATTCACTAAACTGCTCAGTGAGCTTCTTTTTTATGTCAGACACTCTTCCACTCAACAAGACTTGTGTGGGACATTCTTTTTCACACCTCATGTAGTACACATACATTGACTAGGGTTGTGGGCCCCAATAGCCATCTTCTTGCTTGGTTTTTCATCTCCAGACTTTTCATTCGGTGGTGTGACAGTCTGGTCTGTTGCTTGGAGGGTGAATTGAGAAGCGCTGCGCTCTGCCATCTTCTTGCTTGGTTTTTCATCTCCAGACTTTTCATTTGGTAGTGTGACAGTCTGGCCTGTTGCTGGGTGGTTGAATTGAGAAGCACTGCTCTATGCCATCTTCTTCTTGATGTTTTTGGATAATCTGCTCCAAGTCTATAAAACAGACTCTGAGGAGTCTCCCAAAATTCTGTGCCTTCAGGCTTCAGCTGCAGGGTTTACTTCAGGCTTTGTAAGCTGGACTGCCCCCTTGGTAAGCCACCACCACACCCACCATGTACGTGGCTACTACTGAAAAATGGTGAACATGTGGCACTGTCAGTCCAATGGCCCTTTATCACAACACCCACCAAGTACGTAGCTACTGCTGAAAAAATGTTGAACATGTGGCACTGTCAGTCCAAGGCCCCAACCATCCCCAATCCTTGGTACCACAGTCTGGAGCCTGCAGCAGGATTTCATGGAGTGCTGCAGTAGTGGAGGGGACCCTGCCCTTGGGGGTACAAGCCAGGGGGTTGCTGCCAGGTATGGAGTATGGGGCAGAGCTCCAGGAGGGGACCCATGGTGGTGGAGTCTCAGGCAGGGTGGGAGAAGCTGAGGGGTCATCCAAGAGAGATCACTGGGCATGATGACTGGAGGGACACAAAGTAAAAAAAAACAAACAAGCAGGGGGGCACCCACTTTTACCCCCTGTATAAAGAGGCAATGAGGGTTTGGTACTGGACTCTGGATCATGGACTGGAGCTGTCAGTCATCCATTTTCCAGGTGCCCAAATGTCCTGGCAGACGAACTATGCCAGTCGCAGTCCAGAATGCATGAGTGGGAACTACCGACGTCGGTCATCAAAGACCTGTTCAACAGGTGGGGGTGTCCAGAGTTGGACCTTTTTGCATCCTCACACAACATAAAACTGCCACTTTTCTGCTCAATCGATCTGAGGCCTGGAGTTTTCTGGTGAGATGTACTATCTCTCTATTGGAAAAGGAGGTTCCTTCATGCCTTCCCTCCCTTTACTCTGATCCAGAGAGTACTGACCAAGCTCCAGATGGAGAGCACCACACTAATCCTGGAGACTCCCTTCTGGCATCATTAGATTTGGTTTTCACTATTACAGCAGTTGGCAGTGGAGCCTCTGGTACCTCTTCCCCTGTGCTCAGGCTTGCTGTTGCAGTAGTGAGGTACCCTTCTCTATCTGAACCTCTGGTCCCTTTATCTGCATGCCTGGCTCCTGAAGTCATAGCCATCACCAGGTTTGGAGTTTCTCCTAAAGTGGCTGATGTCCTGGTGGCTGCCACGAAGCCCTTCACCAGGGTGACTTATTCCATGAAGTGGGAGCGTTCTGCCTTGTGGGCAGCTCCCCATCATCTGGATCCTTTCACCTGTCCAGTGAACCAGATACCGGAGTACCTGCTGTCCCTGTCAGATGCCGGCCTTAAATATTCTTTGTTCAAGGTACAGCTGTTGGCCATATCAGCCTTCCTTGTGCCCATTGAGGGCCATATGGTGGCCCAGTTGGACATGGCCCAAACTTTCCTGAGACGAATATTACATTTGAAGCCCCTGGTCCGCAATCTTGTTCCGGCCTTTAACCTGAAATTTATTTTAGGAAAACTTACATTGGCTCCTTTTGAGCCTGCTATGATTTGCAAGCTATGCTTTCTGTCATGGAAAGCATTATTTTTAGTTGCTTTTACTTCTGTGCGTAGGATTTCCAAGCTGCAGGCACTCATATGTGAACCATCTTATTTGATTTTCCACACAGACAGGGTGTCTTTGCATACTGACCCTATATTTTTGCCAAAGGTGGTGTCTGAGTTTACCTTAAATCAATCCATCCACCTGTCAGTTTTTTCCTGAAGCATGCCAGTTCAGAGCAAGCATTGTTCCACACTTTAGATGTGCATAGAATTCTGCGTCACTACACTCGTCATATGAAGGACTGTAGAAAGTCCTCACAGCTCTTTGTTTCCTTCACCCCTGGGAAAGAGGGAGTGCCAGTATCGAAGCAGTGCTTGTCCAGATGGTTGGCTAACTGCATCATTTTTTGTTACAGGAAGTAGTACAGTAAGGAACTTCCTGGGGCTGTTAAGAGCCACTCTACCAGGGACATGGCCACTTCAGATGCCTGATTCAGGGGTGTCTCTGCAGTGGAGATTTGTGCTGCTGCCACTTGGAGTACTGCCCACACTTTCATAAAGCACTACAGTCTGGACATTGCCTCCAGAAAGTGGGCAAATTTCATCCTGACTGTGTCACAGGGCCTCCTCTCCTAGACTCCTGTTTCCCAACCTCCCATACTGGTCTCCACTGCAGTACTGTTTCGGACTTGTTCCTAAGGTGTGGCCTGCTACAAGAGAAATCCTCAAAGAAAATAGAACAGCTACATAAGAACTTACCATAACAGTAGATCTTTGAGAGAATCTCTTGCAGCAGGTCATGTTGTCCCTCCCTCCCTCCCCCTTTCCTTGGGTTTCCCTTTTTCCTGTAGCTTCTGTCTAGGATAGTGGTCCTTTGGCTTCTCATGTTCTTTCTGGAAGGGCCTGTCTTCAGTTCCCTCAGAGTCACGTCCTCAGTCGATGGTCTCAGCGGAGAACTGAGAAGGGCGTGGGGTCACCCACCGCTATATAGGAGGACATCAATGTAATGACATTGCCATGAGCAGTCCCAGTTAGAATGCTTGTGAAAAAGGTTTCATGTGATTCTGGTACCTGACGGCTAAGGTTCCTAAGGTGTGACCTCAAAGATCTACTGTTATGGTAAGTTCCTACGTAGCTGTTCTATTTTTATGTAACAGAGTCAAAACTTCTTTTCTGGCTGTAAGCAACAGCCCTGTCAGTGGACTGGTGGCAAACTGTATCACCTTAGGGGTCTCAAATTGACCCACCAGCATGGTGTGTCACCTTGCAGCACCAGCCTCTATCCCATCAGCAGGGCTGCTGCTTACACATGGAAAGGAAGCGTTGTCTTCATCATATAAATCTCTGGGAGTCTTCAGTCTGGGGGAGGGGAAATTTGATGGACTGGTAGCAGAATGGCAGTTCCTCCCTTGAAACAAACTAGTTAAAGGGAATAAAATTAGTGATCCCAGGGAGCTTTATGTCTGTGAGATATATGAGTGCTGCATAGAAGGGGCACATGAGAGTACAACTGCAACCCTACCAGCCATCAGCCTTATACAAGGTGGATTCAGTATGTAGCTCAGCGGAACAGAGGGTTGCACATTCATCACATGATTATGTTGTGAAAAAGAATGTCCTATGTATTTGCTGACCATAAAATACAGAAAGCAAGTATATGGGGCATTATTTCTATCAACAGTCAGCCACCTTGGGAGTGGACTGTTTTAGGCTGTTAGGCTCACAGGAATATAATTATAATTTTGTAGCTACAACACTGGCTCAAAAGCCCAATACCACCTCCAAGCAAAATAAAACAAAAACAGTATACATATATTAATATTAGCTCTACTTAAATGTTCAGCGTCCAGCCACTCCATTTTATTTTTGGCAGTAATGACTGGAGCCAAAACTGGCACTGGCTCACTAGCTAAATGCTGGTAGATTTGGTATCATGCTAGTATAATTTTCCTTTACCTAGCCCTGTGGGCCTGTACTGGAGAAAGTAACATTTCAATAAGTACACCAACTGGGCCAGTGTAAATGGTTGTGGCACTAGTGGATCTTCTTTGTCAGTAGCCCTTCTGGCTAATGGCTGCAAAATTTAATTTTAACCCCTGATAGAAAAAATAAATAAATAACAACTCCTGCCCTGTGCTCGTTGATTTTGGTAGCCCAACTGGAAATATGTGAGTCGATATACGCATACTGAGCCAGTCAGACCATCCATGCATAGTGACTGATAACCTCTGAGGGCAGGGCCACTGGGAAAGGTTCTCGCAAATGGACGGAGCTGCTGAAAGTGGTCTGCAGAATAGCTGAGCCTATCAAAGACCTGACCTTTACACATCTTGCCCACCCAGCTCACTCCTAAAATAAATTCTACAATCCCCAAATAAAAAAACTTCCCCTTCTATAACCTATGGATATCACCCTGCACTCACACCACATACAACCTATTATTACAACTTAAATGACTGTGGTCTAATTCTCTATTGTTTGTTTTCATGTTAAAGTCTGCTTACCGCTCTAACCTAAAAATGCCACGGGTGCTGTTCTAAGGAAGGATGGTGGGTGGACGCCAAAGGTAAACTTTTTTCCATTGATTCCTCTACCCTCCTTTTAGACTGCTAGACAATGTAGCTGCACAGCAGCACCTGCTGTGGGAACATAAGACTGCAGCAGCAGCAATAGGCTTCTTTCAAGGATGTCATCTGTTTAGTTTAGTTTAGTAATTTGTTAGAGCGTTTTGTCTCATTGTGACTCTAGACGCTTTACAGATGCCCTAATAATATAAACAAAATAAAAGTAAAATATACATAAAAATATAGGCAGCGCATAGTAAATTAATAGGAGGGGAAAGCTTTACTAAATAAAACGATCTTCAGATCCCTCTTGAAGGTACTAACCTAGGGGGCCTCTCTAAACAACCGAGGCAGTGAATTCCACAGGGTAGGTGCTACAGCTGAAAAAGCCTGGGAGCCGGATGATTTTAAATGAAACCTGAGAATTACAAGAAGACCTTCCTCAGCTGACCAGAGGGGATGAGAAGGGCAGTAGGAGGACTTGCAGGTCACCAGGCCCAAGATCATGTAGGGCTTTATAGGTCAGTAAACCAACCCTGAAGGTAATCCATCACCTAATAGGGAGCCAGTGCAGAAATTTCAGCACAGGTGTAATATGATGTGACCTCGGAAGGTCATTCTACAGCCTGACTGCTGCATTCTGCACCAGCTGTAGGTGGCAAAGATCAGCCCCCGATAGTCCTAGTTAAAGGGCATTGCAGTAATCAAGCCATGATGTCATAAAGGCATGGACTAGTGATGGCAGATTACCTGAGGGGATCAGGTGTTTAATCCTGGTGATGTTTCTAAGGTGGTAAAAGCCACTCTGGACCATGGCCGACACCTGCAATTCAAGTGTTAGGCTGCTATCAAGCACAATGCCAGGATTCTTCACCCTAGAAGAGGTGAGACACTGGGAGTCTCCAAGTCTATGCCCGGTGATTTGACCAGCCTGCACACCAACCCTTAGGTGACCAGGTTCCATCACCAGAACTTCCATCTTATCCAGGGTTTAACCTGAACCAATTGGCTCTCATCCAGTCTTGGACCTCCACAAGGCACCAATTGAAAACTGAGACTGCATCCTGTTGTTCAGTTGCAAAGGACAGGTACAGCTGGATGTCATCAGCGTAGTAATGAAAACCCAGTCTGCACCATCTTACAATGTCCCCTAGTGGTAGCATATACACCGCGAACAACATGGAACCCTACGGGACCCCACACAGCAGGGGCAGTGGTTTGAAGGAAAAAGGCCCTAAGACCACCCTCTGTGTCCTGTTGGTGAGAAAAGAATGGAACCAGTTGAGGACCACACTAGAGAGCCCACAATGAACCTGCAGGTAATCAAAAAGCACCCCATGGTCCACAGTGTCAAAAGCAGCTGAGAGATCAAGAACAACAATAGACAGCTCTCCTCTATCCCTCACCAGCAGGAGATCATTTAGCACCCAAACCAGAGCAGTTTCAGTACTGTGCCATTTCCTAAAGCCTGACTGGAGAGAGTCGTAGATGTCATAAGTTAACAAACTGGCCTCCAGCTGTAAAGCCACCACTTTCTCAATAACCTTCCCTAAGAAGAGTAGGTTAGAGACAGGGCTGTAGTTCACCAGGCAGTCCGGGTCTAGCAATATTTTTTTCAGTAGGGGCCTCATCACCACCTCCTTAAGGGGCTCAGGAAAGACCCCCCCCACTAATGAACACTAGGCTATCCTAGTGAAGACTGGGCCGATGGATTCGACGCACCCTACAAGAAGGTTTGTCAGACCTGGGTCCAAACTACAGTAGGTGGGTCTCAGCTCATGGATGACCCTAACAACATCCTCGACTACCATCAGGTCAAAGGCAGACCAGATAGATAGAATGCCCACAACAAACAATGGCTCACCACTGCAAGTCCCAATGGAGGGTGCCGACTGGATCCCAGATCTGATAGAGGAGAGCTCATCAGCAAAAAAACAGAGCAAATTCATCACATTTAGACTGTGAAAAGGCTCTAACCAGCTGAAGACAGGCTGGATTACACAGCCTGTCAACAGTTCAGAAGAGCTGAGCTGGTCTGTTAGTTGCTGCAGCAATTTCCCTGGTCAGGAACTCTGCCTTCTTGTGGGCAATTGCTATTTGATACTCTCTATAATGAGACATCAAAACAAGCTTGTCCTCATCAAATTGGGATCTCTGCCAGTAGTGCTCCAACCTTTTTCCCCTTTCTTTCAACTTCCTGAGTGTTCCGTTGAACCATGGGGATCTCTGGCATAAGGCAAGGGGTCGAACATAGACTGGTGGGATGGAATCAAGAGCACTGGTGATGGCCCTGTTATAGGTCAACACCAATTACCCCAGCTCCTCGCAAGCTCTCATCACACCTGATAGATACAGCACTGACATAAGACCCTGTGGGGTCAAACCCCTCAAAGGGCAGTACTGAACCATCCCTGCAGGTATCCCGTGAGAAGGACGACTTCTATTGAGTGCTTACAAAAAAGGCAACTCAATAGCAGAGCCTGTTCTCAGGGCTAGTGGATGGGGGAGCAAATGCGGGTATAGTGACATCCTGTTACTACATATATATGCACACGTGGGGGGGGAGCGAGCACGCCGTGCAACAGGTGGAAGGGGAGGGAGGGTTTGTGAGGTGTAGCACGATGGTGGGTTGCTAACCTGGCCATGTGGCATGGTGGGTTCATGGCAGGCTATGGTAGAGAAGGTGCCAGGTTCGGTGCTGGGAGCATCAGGATTTTTGTGCCAGTCTGAGAAACTGAATTTTTTTTCTTTTTCACCCCCCTGGGAGTTAAGAATCTTTAGTTGGGGGTGTGGGGCACAGCCCCATAAACAAAAAAATAAAGTTCCTGGTGCCCTTTTGCCATGCGCTGGGAGTGTACATCAGCAAAATGGATTTTGGACGATGTACATTCACCCTAATGGCGATCGCCTTTCTGCGATCTCCGTTATCACATAGACCCATCTCTGTAGCTGAAGGTCTATCGGGGCTTCAAACAAGAACTTCATAGTATAGTGGTCCGACTATCTGACTAGTTCCACTATGAGGGTGATGACCTCTAAGCCCAGTGAGAAGACAAGGTCCAGAGAGTGACCGTGTAAGTGGGTTGCAGAGGTAACCTCCTGTGTTAGGCCCAATGATTGCCTTAATCGGAGGAAGTTTTGTCCAAACGGTGAGAGTTCATCGTCAATCCAAGCGTAGAAGTCGTCCAGAATTATCCATGTAGGCAACTCCAAGACTAGTCCAACCATGAAGTCTGCAACTTCCTGCAGGAATTCCCTTTCATGCTCTGGAGGACGATAAATGAGAAGGATCCTGCACCTGCAACCCCTTGAATGGCCACACATTCAAAGGACTTTGTTGTTCCCACTGGGAGAACCGTGAAGTTTAAATCTAACTTAAAACAAACAGCCATGACCTCACTCCTATGATCCTCTGTCAGGCAGTAAACCACCAAGAACCAAGCAGGAACCACCGATTCCAATACTGGGCCAGTATTTTCATCCAACCAGGTCTCAGTGATGCAAGCCAGGTCAGTGTAGAAACCAGATCAGCTATAATAGCTGCATTGTTTCTAATGGATCTGGCATTGCATAACACTGCCTGAGAAGAATAGGCAGATGAGGTTGGTCCTTTGGGTACTGCCCACCAAATGGTGCCTGCTCCTTGACCAGCAGGCAGTTAACAGATACCACTGCCACGCAGAAACCTCTCTGGGGATCAGGTTGCTTGCTTTCACCAAGGCTGCTGCTTGCCTGTGCCCACTACTTGGTCAGTATTTGAGTTATAGAGCAGTCCTCACTTCCAGAACTTTCAAAGACATAATATTTGGACATTGTTCAGCTTATATTTCAGATTAGTTCTGTATTTCTCCTCCCCCACTACTAAGGTCATTTGCATTAAAACAGGTTATTTTCTCCTTAAGAATACATCTTGACAGATAAATAGTTAATATGCTTAATGGTTACTGAGGGTGATAGCGCTAAGGCATGGGGCAAGGGAGGGAGGAGGGGTAATAAAAAGTCTAGACAGCAGATCTTGGGTGAGATGGGGGGGGTTTATCCTTGCAACAGTGACAGTCATCATGGAGACATCCCCGACAGCGACAGCCGCAGTGCCGACTGTCGGCATTGCAGTCAGGGGATGCCTCAGTGTATCCATCGGGGCTGCGCCCAACCCCCATGGGGGCCCACCCACACCCCAGGTCTCTCAGGACTTAACTCCGAGTCGGAGTTGGACCGGGGGCAGGTCAAACACCCAGCGAGGCAGTCCCGATTGCCATACAGACCACCACAGCGACTGGCAGATTTTGCCCAATTCCTGTCGCTGTGGTGGTCTTCGCGATCTGGGAGTCACTGCGGCAACAGTATACGGGGATGGGGTATAGCAGGGCAGACTGGATGGACCAGTGGTCTTTTTCTACTGACATTATCTATGTTTCTAAGAAAAAATAAACATTAACAGTTCATACAGTGGTTTAACATCTAATCATAATAACAATACCCGTTAAACTTATGCTGTCACCTGATATGTATCTTGGTTTGATTCAAAGGAACCCCTCAGTTTTAGCTCCTAAACCAACAGCATCATTGGGGGCCCAGTGGGGGCCGAGAAAAGTATTACACATGAACTAGAAAGGAGATGGGAGGGAAACTGCACAACCTAGGGAGGGGGAGTAGATTCCATACTCACTCTGTCGTAAGTAAAGCCCATTTCTTCTGCTGCCGCCCTCCTGATATGGCAAAACTGTCACCCATCTTGGCCCAAGTAAGAATAATCTGAGGTGGGAATAAGAGGGAGGGGAAACACCCCAAACAGCACTGGCCCCCCAGCACTGATCCAGCCACCTGTTCTTCACCCACCTCCAGAAAACAGGGCAATGGGGGGAGATAAAAACACCCACTCAAGGTACCAAGGGATAATGCCCATGCTAATATTAGGCATAAAACCAGGAAGGGGGGTTGGGGGAAGGCAATTAATTAGTAGAAACTGCCCGGCACTACCATGGCCACCTGAGACCAAAAGTGAGTGAAAGGGGGGACAGTGAGAAGAAAAAAGGTGGGCTTACATATGTGCTTCAGTCAACATTAGACTTTGACACCTGGTGAAAGTCTTGCAGTCTCACAGAGACAAACCTGGGTGGGTTGTGCTTAGTGGGGGGGTTGTGCTTTACGGGGAGGGAGAAATTGGTCACTTATATAAAGCAGGCCTGCTAGGTGAATAAATGAGAGTCCTAATTGAAGGGGGAAAAATAATCTGTGTCAGTGGCTCAGTAGGTAGGCACACTCACCTCTGAGGCCAGGAGATCAGAGGGCTGTGGGTTTAGTTCCCACATCTGGCACTTGGGTTAATATCCCAATACTGACACTGTAGTGTAGTGCAGCATGAGAGGGGTGCTGCACTTCTGAGGTGCCATCTTTCGGATGAGATGTTAAAAAAACTGAGGTCCCACCTGCCTGGATTGGTGGTAGTTCAGGTGGACGTTAAAGATCCCATGGCACTTATCGAAAAGAGTAGGGGAATTTCCCCGGTGTCCCGGCCAATTTTCCCTCATTCACTAAAAATACCACCAACAGCTTAATCTGGTTCAAGGTCAGTTGGCATTCATCTGTATCCCTCTCCCCTGGGTCGTGCCTGAAAATAGGCAGGATTGATTTGTCTAGTGCACTTACCCGGTCAACAAAAACTAAATAAAATATATAAATAATGTGTCAGCCTGCACTGATAAACAGTAGTTAATGATGGCTGTCTCAGAAGTGCAAATTATCAAATGTGGCAGCACGGATGTCATTCTGCAGTCCCCTTGCAAATGAAAACTGTATCATGTACCCCAAAAACAGGCTGAAATAATCTACCCCCCCACCCTTCCTCTTGAATTTCTACTTATAACAATCCCTTTCTGCTTCAATTCTAATAACCAATGCAGTATAGTGCAGTGGTTTAAGACTCTGAGCTGCAAATCTGGACACCTGGGTTTGAATCCCACAGTCCCCCACTTGCATGCTGTGTGATCCTGAGCAAGTCACTTAACTTCCCTGTGCTCCCAGGTTGCACCTGTAAACAAGCTTTCAGCTTAGTGTGTCTCACCTGGTTCAACAATTGGGGGGGGGGGAAACACCACCATATTCGGAACTATCAGCCTTGCAAATGTGTAACATTCAAGCCTGCCTCTCACATCATTGTAAACCGGGTGGTATAGTCACATTTAAGGTATGTATGCAGCCCTGTACATATATAAAGAAATGATACCCTCTCAAGAGTCTCTGTAGAAAGGGATGCATAGCAACAGGCACAGCAGTTTGTCATGAGAAGCAGTGCAGTGATACCCAGCATGTCGCGGTGTGCAAGTCCCACCAGAGCCCAGAAAGGCACTGTGCATGTTGACATCATGATTTCCTCAATGCAAACCCCCGATTAAGCTGACTTACCAGCACAGCAATTGCTATCCACACTACCTGAGGCAGATAGAGCATGGGCAGCACTGGCTGCTGAGTAATGCTCATTAACAAAAAAAAAGGTGAACTATCAGTCAAGTTAATTACCTGATGTATGGAAGCACATACTGTACTACTATGTAGTCCTGCGGCAATCAGCAGCAGCAACTGAGTACAGCCAGTCTTCTTGCCTCCTCCAAAAAGTTTCCTTTTGGCAGCTAGCTTGACAAGTCTGTTCACCTCACCACTTGAGAAAAATAGTTTGCATGTGAGTGATGTGAGTGTGAAAATCTGAGGGACTGGTTTGTGGCGCCAGCAGACGTGGACGATAACTGTCTAATCCGCCAGTCGCATTGGGGTCTGATCGTGGATTCGCACTAGCATGTGTGGGACTGGTAGGCTGGCTTGCACATCCTCTATGTGGTGCCTCACACAGAACTTCTCCCACCCTCCCATTACTCCAAGCAAGCCGGGCTGGCACCCAGGGTCTCCAGGTTTTTAAAGGGCCAGTTTGAAATATTTGGTGTCAGGCTGAAATGTTTGCATGCACATGCACATGCGAAGAACATATGCTTACTCCACTAGGACTCAGACCTAGAAATATCCTGGGAGAATGTCAGTGCTGAGTGGTGGCAGCTACAGATTATCCCTGTACACATGCTGAGTCTGAGAATTGTGACATTATGAGTAAACTTTCAAAAATGCCTGCTTTATAAACAAACATAATCAGCTTGACATGAAGAAGAGGATGACAAGCCGTACTCATAACAAAACATAATACAACAAAAAGATAAAAAAGGTAAACTGTGTAACATGATAACCGTCTACTAGTTATGTGTATAATTTGATAAATATATGTTTCTTTGAACTTCTGCTTATGAGACATGGCCGGGTCAGCAAGCCTATGGGAAAAACTAGCTTTTACAGGTGCCTGACCTTTTGACCCCAAAGGCCCTTGCTTGCTGGAACAGCTGGCTGTAGTAAAACTGACCCAGTGGATAAACTAATTAAAAGCTTCCTTTTGACATCTACCTGTCAGAGCCTGTGTTAGCTGCTGTATGTCAGGTTGTAAAACCAGCCACTGCTTTGAACCTAGGAAACTAGCCATAAAAGACTGCATTTTTATGGCATCAGGAGGGAAGCCAGTTCCGTTGGATGCCTGTGACAGTTCACACAGCTAAAAGAAATGATTTTCAGGATGTTTTTCTGACGATCAAAGGGGGAATGCTCTGATGAGGAAAGAGACTGATATAATTTAATATTGCTATCTTTGCAGATTTCAAGCAAACAGTAAGATGTTACCCATTTGGGTATACTTGGTCATGTTACAAATTAATTACAAAACTAACAGTGACCTCATGTGCTTTGACATCACAAGGAGTTGGAACGTTAACTTTGAATGTTGCCAAGCAGTCTGAGCGGACTGAGGCTCACTCTTATTCCAACTTTGAAAGAACTTTTGTGTTCAGGACTTGATGGCACTTCTGTCAAGAATAGGTAACACCCCAACGAAAACTGAGTTAGAACTAGTAATTCAGTTACAAGGTGTTTTGTTTTGAAATTTCCATTTCTTTTTTTTTACTGTAAGCATTACTGTATATACGTTCAGTGTTTTGTATTTATTTACTATTTTTAATTTTAGTAAAAATTTTGGTTTCCTTAATCCGGCTTGAGACATTTTCTCATTCTGAGTATGAATGCTGGGACAGTGTTGATAATTTTCCGCACTCATCACTGTGATCTCTACCATGCCCTATCCTTACCTTCCCTCCCCTGATGAGCCAATGTCTCTCTCGCTGCACAAAATTCACCTCCAAGCACTGGCTGGGTGAACTTCCCTCCTATCTCTCCCCTGCCTTTACAACTGCCCCCCTCCTTTCCACTCCCTAAGATCTACCGACTCATGAACCCTGGTGGTCCCATGCCGCTCCACCCTTATTGGCCAATTGGGTTATTGTTATCGCCTCCCAAAAATCTGGAATTCACTTCCCCCTCAAATTTGTCACTCATCCTCTTGCTACTCTATTAACTCTACCCTCAAGAACTTCCTTGCCCCTTCCTGTGCCTACCATGACCCTCCCTAATCCATCCCACCATCTCCCCTAAGCCAATATCTCCATATGCCTACTGGAAGCACGGTGTTAGAGTGACACCACAATCCCGACACCAACAGAGTGACTGCCAAAATTCTGACCACTGCAACAGCAACCCGCCACAGCAGCCGACACCCCCCCACAGCTGTAGCAGGTGCACTGGCAGCGACTACAAGGTCAACCGCTGCACCTGCAGACCTGGGTGCACTGAGTGGGCCACCTCTAACCCCTATGGTGTATGCTCTGCCCCATGCCAGGACATCCATCCAGACCTGCGTCCAGCTGAGTCAGAGGCATCCCCTGCCCCAGTGCTTGGATCTATGCTACAGACCCTGTCACCAATGTTGTGCAGAAGATGTGCCTGGCTACAGGTGACCCCTGCTCACATCCTGTACTGTCACGCCACTGTCTGTTGGGTCCTCCATGGTGGGGGGGGCATGTCACCAAGTCCAGTGCCACAGTGGCAGTCATTGCCGGTGTGTCAGTCTGGTGGCCGTGCACCTCCCAGTCCATCAGTGTGTCCCTTGTGGCTGCAGTGTTGGGTTGCCGGACGTCTGTGTGGAGTGCACTTAGATCGATTGTGGCAGTTTCCTGGTGTTGCTGTGGGGGATATCAGCAATGTGGCTGTCGGCAACCTGTGGTGCTTCCATGCCTACTCCCCACCACTCCTACTTCCCTCTGATCGTGCTTCTCCTTGTCCCCTACTCTCCCTCCTCCTAAAGTGTTCCTCCCCCTTCTTTCTATACCCTTAATCTATCTCCCTCCTGTGAGCTCAATCACTGCCTTGTGCAGGCAGGATCCATAGTACACGGCGGGCAACAACTTTACCCCCTTTCCCCTATTTCTCCTTTTACTGTACCCCCTTAATCACTGCTAGATTGTTGCCTTGTGCAGGCAGGGTCACTCAGCACACTGATGGGGCTACCCCCCTACTATAGTTGACCTCTGCTCACCCCTCCACCCCATCCCTCCCCAACACCCCCACTCTCCATCACCTATATATAAATAACTCTATCGCCTATAACCAGTGTCCTACCAGTAGGGCTGTCCACCCCCTGCCCAGATAAGAATAACATGACACTGTTGAATTTCAACTCCCTATCTTTTCCTTCCCCCACCTATAATACCTCTCTCTCTCTCTCTCATCACCCTGCCACACTCTACCTCTCCTCTCCTCTCCTCCTACTCCCCCTTCCAGTTAACATAGCCAAACACTGGCCTACCTGTACACTCAATTAAGCACTTATAACTTACCCCATACCTCTCTTTAATGCACTTTAGTTCACCCTGTCTTCTCTGTTTGCATTGAAAATTGTGTTCTGTCTGTGTCTCTGTACATTTCCTTTCCCTTCTTTGTTCTACCCTCCGCAATTTTTCATTTCCTCCTTCCATTCTTCCTCTCTTTACTCCAATCACTGTAAATCTTGAATATCTATGTTACACTAATGGTTACCAATTACTATTGGGTCACAGTACCATCTAGTGCTACATACTGTTGTCAAGTTATTTATGTGTTCCAATGTTACTAACTGTCACCAACTGTTGCCATATTGCTATATGTGTCTTCATATCTACTATACTTAACTGCTGCATTGTCAGCCAGTGTGATCTGCCTGTAATCCCTCCTGCTCTCATTGTATACAAGTAAACAAATAGTATTACAACATTGTAACATTTCTCTGTATTCTGTCTCATTGTTTCCTACCCCTTAGGTCGCACTGGGAGACGAACAACTTGTTGTTCAGTGTGCCTTCCTGGTGAAACATTTCAATAAATAAATAAATAAATTCTGGCATAACTGTTAAAGTACTTATTGTGTCACCGTATGCAGCCACGCTAACGTGGATCTGTGTAAGGATCCAACAAGGTAAGGAAATACCTGAGTCTCAGTTGAGTCAGAAAGGGGATTGCGCTGCTTTCCCCGAAGAGTGATATTTGGACCTGTTACCTGGGCATGCTAGCGAAAAAGGGTTCATATTTGACCCCAGGACCCAAAACAGACAGGAGTATTTCCCTGTTTGTCTCTTGTTCACATATTGCACTTCGAGGTTGGGCACTGTGAGAGCTGAGAGCCTGACCCCCAGAGTGCATTTGTGTTGTAAGGACCAAAATGTTTTACGTTGAATGTTCAAAACACAGATGAGCAGAGTAATGCAGCTCCTTAACTAAAGTATCTATGAGTGCAGGAACATGTTAGAACATTTGTTTTACTTTCAGTTTAGCACAGTACTGGAATACAATAATTCCATGAGTTGCAAGCACCGCATCATGGGTATGCAAATGACATGGGTTGTGCAACATCTCTGCCATTCCCTTAGAAACAAAGGGTTTGTGTCAAGCCCTGTAACTAACCCATTTTTTGTTGTAGCTGCACCCAACTCCTTTGATGCGACTGCAACCAATTTTAGTACACTAGGCGTAGTTGCGACAGCTTCCTCAATTTATGGCCGCTTGCACCAAATCTTTGGGTCAAGCCCCATAAAAAGGGTCCCCCATGTGGAACAAGTTAGACAAGAGAAAAGCTGGCCTAACTTGCGGTATTTCGCACTTGGGATTGAAAATCCCAATCACCAGCCGTGAGAATGACTAAAGCCCTGTGCCCCCAACGATCAGCGCACCAGGGGCTCATGATATTTACAGGGCTTTGAAAATTAAGCCCAAAGTATTAAACAGTAGCACACATGCAAATAGTAAACTGAAGCACATTTGTGGAATGAAAAGCAGGGGAAAGGTTTCAAGCAGAAATTAGCAGTTGGACAAGAGAACCAACTTCCCCCTTGCATTTTACAGCCTTGTGGCTGGGCACGGACTTCAAAGGGAAAAGGAGGAGAAAGGCAGGGAGTGGGAAGAATTAAGGAGGTGATTCAGTGTACTGGAACTGTGCTAGGTGGAAAAGGAGTGTGCCCCCAAAAGCCCTCTAACAGCTCAGACTGTTACCAATATGTTTGTACGCTTCGTTGCTAGTGGTAGTAGCAACCCTATGACTAGGACCAAACAAGTTTGAAATTCTAGGGTACAGCACTGCCAAAATATATCTTGATGAACATAATTTACTCCTTTAGTGTTTCTGTGAAGAATTTAGTTCTTCAAACATTACTTTATGAAAACTGTTCACATACTGCTGCCTCTTACCTATCCTCGCTCCTCTCCCCTGTCGTCTCCGCTCCTCTTTTTGCTCTCTGCACTCCAGGGACTCCTGTACCTTCTTCATTCCTGTTTCCCACACTCACTCGTGTGCTGGTTAAGCTGCTTTCTCTCATTGTATTCCTCCCTTTGAAAATTGCATTCCTCTTACTTTCAGCTCTCCCCCTCACCCCACGCCTTTAGATACCTGCAAAGGCATCTTCATGTTCCCCTCTATATCTGTCGCTCCACCTCTTGACACTTCTTGGCCTGTTTCTCTTTATCTCATCTGATACCCCCTTCTACCTTGCTCTTCCTAAACCAGAGCTAATGGTGCTCTTGCCCTCAGTCTGTTCATGTATCCTAATAAGCAATGTGCACTCTTTGTATATTCTTCCACTTATGATGGCCTATGTACTTTGTATTTTGCAATATGAATATTTTATGATGCTATTTCTGTAGTGTATTCCATTTCCCCCCTTCCCAGGTCACACCTGGAAATGAGACTCAGCTCAGTGTGCTTTTCCCAGTTACCAAATTGAAATAAATAAAGCCTATTGGGGTTCTGCTTTTAGAATTTTGCCCAGGACAGGCACAGTGAGCGGAGTTCCTTTCCTGGTGTGACCTGGGGGAGGGGTCTGAAGAAAAAGGAAAGGGAAACAGCAGCAAAAAGTAAAACACTGGAAACAAAATACATAATAAACAAAGTCTGATTTTTTTTGGTTTTTACGAATATGTGCATGGTGGTAGATTAGGATATTTGTCTATTTAAAACAATAGTTGGCCAGAAAGGCACTTTGCACATCAAGTAATTCCAGGGGCACCATAGATGGGGGTACATCATAACAGAGAGTCATAGGATCCTTTCCAGCCAAGTTGGGAAAAAAAACAGATGCTGGAGGCAGTATCACAGTGAATATCTATACAGGACCACACTTGCTGAGAAATCAAGGGTACTGCCAAAATAATTCTAAGTATGCAAAGCTTAATCTTTTATCGCTTCTGTAAAGATGGATTCATTCTAATATCTAATGCTAAAAACCATTCACTGGGATTCTGTATTCTATTTTAAGTGAATTATACAACCAAGTGGTAGAAAAATAGAAGACAAAAGTTCAATATTCACTATGGGTAGAACTTTCAATGATTATATTATTAAAATGCATGTTTCTTATTTTGCACGACACAGGTCTAAATTATCATCACTATATTTTTGTAGATAAAAGCAAGTCTTCTAAGGCATAGTTCAAGTTAAGTTGTGTTTATTGGGACATCAGCCATTGAGCCTTGACTCAGTTTCAATTGCATCCCAACTCTGTGTCGATTCATTTGCCAGAATCTCTCAGAAATGCATTGAAGATGCATTGTCCACCACACACACACACACACACACACACACACACACACACACATACACACATATCAAATCAATCTTTATTTGTTTAAAAGGCACCTTTTCAATGATTAAGGCACTTGTACAAAATTATAACCACCAAACACTGACATAGTAAAACCATTTAAATATTTAAGATTTTAAATAACAATTAGATTTATAAGCAGATGATGGTCCCCACTAAATTTACACTTCTTCTGAAAATGCTAGGCTAAACAGGTATGATTTCAATTCCATCTTAAAACTTTGGATGGTCAGGCAGTCCCTTATCTGACGAGGCAGAGAATTCCGCAGGGTCGGAGTCATAAATGCAAAGGAGTGGGCCCCAGATGTTCGAAGTCGCACCCTGGGAATCTCTAGCAATCCCTCATTGGTTGATCGGAGTGGTCGGGAGGGGCAGTAGGGAGTAAAGAGATCTTGCAGGTAATGGGGTCCCTGATTGTGTAGGGCTTTATAGGTTAGCAAACTGACCTTGAAGGTGATACACCATCGCACTGGTAGCCAATGCAGTCCGCACAACACAGGTGTTATATGACTGGTCCTAGATGTACCCGTCAAAAGCCTGGCTGCCGCATTCTGCACCAGCTGCAGGTGATGGATATCAACCCCCAGTAGCCCTAGGTACAGGGCCTTGCAGTAGTCAAGGCGAGTGGTCATGAAGGCGTGGACCAAGGTAAGAAGATCATCACAAGGAACCAGGTGTTTCACCCGGGCAATATTCCTCAGATGGTAAAAAGAGATCTTGACAATGGCTGACACCTGTGATTCTAGGGTCAAACCATCATCAAAAATAACATCCAGGTTCCGCACCCGGTCTGAGGTGATGCACTTGACACCCCCGAGCCACACACCAGAGGTTTGTCCTTCCGACACACTTGCCTTCTAATGATCAGGATCCACGACCAACACCTCAGTCTTATCCGGGTTCAACCCCAGCCAACTAGCACTCATCCAGTCTTGGATCTTGGATAGGCAGTTGTTAAACACTGAGAGAACATCTCCCTGTTTGGGTACAAAGGACATGTACAGCTGAGTGTCATCTGCACAGCAGTGAAAACGCAAACCATACTACCTAATAATGTCCCCCAATGGCAGCATATACACAGTGAACAACATGGGTGCCAAAATGGAGCACTGCAGCACCCCACAGGATAGGCAGAGAGGATCAGAGGGATAAATTCCTGCGACCACTCTCTGTGTCCTACCCTCAAGGTAGGATCGAAACCACCTGAGGATGGTACCTGGCAGTCCACAGATGAACTGCAGGTGCTCCAATAGCACATCATGGTCCACCATGTCAAATGCTGCCGAGAGATCAAGGAGGACCAAGATGGAATGGGTCCTCTGATCTCTTGCTATTAGGAGATCATTAAACATCCGAACAAGCGCCATCTCAGTGCTATACTTCTTCCTAAATCCAGACTAGAGAGAGTCATAGACATTGTGGAGGGACAAATGATCATCCAGCTGCAGCACAACCACCTTCTCAATAACCTTATGTAAACCCCCTGTTACCCGGGGTTACTAGAATCCCAGTAAGACCTAGTGATAGGCAGGGAAGGCAGCTTGTGAAACTCCAGTTAAATGGATTTCACACTGTCTCACTCTGTTCTCAATCTCAGCTGAGACTGAGGGATGACATCATTTTAGAACTGTCGCAGCTGCATGAGCCACACTGGAATGTAGCAGTTGGAGGTTAGAGTAGAACGTTGGGGAATTTGAAGCCAGTCTGTGTGCAGTCAGAGAGAGAGAGACTGTAGTGCAGCAGAGTGTGTGCAGGCTCTCAGAGCTTTAAGCTCTGTTTCAGAGCTACTTTTGTCATAGGTGTGTGTTTCCACCTGAAGAGGAACACAGGAAATGGTAATCAAAGTGGTGGAGACTGCTCTTAATGGTTTGGAGCCCCATCCCTGAGGGGATGGGGGGAAGGGGTCTGCCTGTTTTCCAGGGGCAAACCCCTGGGTCTGGCTAGTGGAAAGAAGCTGCCTGTTTGAGTTGTGCTGAGGCACCAGAAGCTCTGAGAGGAAGATTCCTTGTGGAGGAAATGCCTGTGGGGCACCTGCAACCAAATGGTGAGTTCGCTCTGAAAAAGGGCCAAGTGTTTTTGCACCTGAACAGAAGGAATCTAAAGGGACTGTTACTGTGGGGTCAGGAAAAGACAGCCAAGTGCAGTTGAAAGAATGTGGGGATTGGACTACTTAATCTGTGGGGGGTCTAGAGTAATGGACAATGCCACTTAATTTAAGTATGTTCAAGTCCAGCACAATTGGGAAGCAAGACAAGTAGATGGAATGTGAAATACATTTAGCAAGAATCTACACTGCAAAGTATTAAAGGATGAGGTGTACAGTCCAGAGAAATGGCTGGGTATGAATTGTGGGAGCGAGAGGTGGGAGACCCCCACATCATTAGTAACCAAATTCACCTCTACGGATTTGCTCTGAGACACCTTTTACTTTCTCTCAGGTACTTGGCCAGTGCCTGAGGAAAGTACCCAGACATGGGATTAAGAGGAAGATTCCCTGATGGAGCCGTGGTACTCTTAGGTGGTTTAGGAAGTCACCAGAAAATGTGTCCATGAAGTATGGAAGGTGTCCAAGTGACTGGCAAAGTGAGCCGAGCCAGGGAAAACCCAGACCAGTGTACAAGTTCGGGCTGTGTAACCCAAAGCAGTGTACAAGTCCGGGCTGTGTGCCCAGTGTGTTGTAGAGCCTGAGGGCTAAAGTGATGAGGATGTGTTCTGGTCTCTTTTAATCTGCATTACCAGGAGTGTAGCCCCCTTGGGGTCCATCTATGCTTTGTTTATTCTGTTTGGATGTGAATAAAAGCCACACTTTAGAATCCCACTTCTGGTACTGGACATTACAGTTATTGCTTCCTGTGTTTGGAGTTACTTGGGGTTCCCTGTGTAGAGTAGCCAAACCTAGCCTATGTGCCAAGTGACATTTACCTCCCTGAACCCAGCTCACCCGGTAGAGCTGTCAGATACAAACGGCATACCGGCTGGGGGTTACAAAATGGAGGCACCGCTGAGGATTTGGGTTTGGAATTAAGGGAGGAAAGGTGCTCGGGCAAAGGGCTAGCGTTTTGGTTATCTGGCAATGGGTAGCCCAAAAATCTGAAGCAATGTTAACTAATGTGCCACTGTGTGCTGTTGTCCATGTGCTGCTGTTAAAAATGCCAACTGTTTACCAAGGAGCAGTAAAGCCTGAGAGCGTATGCCCTTGTCCTGTATCAAAATT
The DNA here is from genome assembly GCA_016271365.2 of Neoceratodus forsteri. Classification (NCBI taxonomy): domain Eukaryota; kingdom Metazoa; phylum Chordata; order Ceratodontiformes; family Ceratodontidae; genus Neoceratodus; species Neoceratodus forsteri. The sequence continues at coordinate 690,972,637 of JADMNL010000022.1, read as the reverse complement.
ACAACATTTGCCAGCTTTTTATGTTTGCTTGCATGCATGTGCAAGAAACATAATGCCATCATCGGAGTTTTCGGAAGTGTGTCACCTCCTCTTCTAATTCAGTCAGTGTGTTGGCAGGCGCGGCCCCTGTCTGCCAATGCATGCTAGAGCTGTCTATGACAAGCTCCAAAAATGTAGTGGTGTACAGTTGAAAGGGGGAGCTACGCTTCAGTGAGCAGCGATATCGCCTGCTCATGCGCAGCTCTCCCTACACACACACACACGTGTGCACGCTCCCCCCGCACGCACGCACTGTATAGTAGACGGGGGCGCCCAATCCCCCGTCGGCTGTGCTGCGCGCCCCCCACCCCCCAAAGCCTCCAAAGCCACGCTGGGTGCCCACCTAGCATGGCAACTCATAATATAACCGACGGGGTGCCCAACTCCGCCGGCTCCATTGTCCTCCCCGCTCAGGGTGCCACTCTGAGAGCCCACCCCAGCATGGCAATAGATGTTTCTTTATTACGAGGTGCCCAACTTCGTCGGCTCCACGGCCCCCCAATATCTTGTGCCACGCTGGGAGCCTACCCCAGTGGGCAAACGCCCCAAGGCTGGCCATGTAAAAAAAAAAACCTGAAAATTAAAACGCATCCCACGGCACTTCTCCCTGCCCCCTCACAACCCGCACTCCACCCACCGCACCCTGCCTCTCCACACCCCCTCTCACCCCATACTTACCTCCGACCTCGGCGACGATCTTCGTGGAACGGGAACACGCCTGCATCTTTCAAAGCTGACCGCGAACTGAGGAAATGCCGCAAGCTGTATAATAGGCTAGATAGGGTTTTCAACTTATTGCATATCTCAGGCAGTTTTGGAATTTTTGCACCAAATTTTCAACATGGGGTTTTGGGACCCTTTCTCATGAATGCTGTCACAGTCATGGCGTTATTCGGGCCCGAAGGGTGATTTTGCAGTCACTGCGCAAAATCACCTTTTGGGACCGATTAATGAAACGACACTGCCAGTGTTCATAAGGTGGGCTCTCGCTAGTTGTATTTTGAAAATTTGGTGGAAAAATTCAAAAAAATGACTGTTTTACGAGTGTGCGTTGCGCAGTTCCTACGCAGGCTCGTAAGTTCACGAATTTTCAATATTTTCACTCCAGATTTTCAACATTGCCATTTTACCACACCTTCTTAGGAGTAGTACAGCTGTCACTTTTCACATCTCACCCAAAACGTATTTCCGCCCATGTAGCACACAATTGCGCAGTTGGTGTGCGAAATCAATGTACGGGACAAATTAAGAAAATCACAGTGACACTGTTCATGAGCAGAGGTCTTAAATGGCTATGTTGAAAATTTGGTGAATAAATTCCTAAAAATGACTGTTTTACGAGCATGTGTTGTGCGGTTCCTACGCATGCTCATAAGCGCGCGAATTTTCATTATTTTCACTCCAGAGTTTCAACATTGCCATTTTACCACACCTTCTTATGAGCTGTGCAGCTGTCATTTTTCACATCTTGCCCAAAATGTGTTTCCGTCCATGTAGCGCACAACGGCACAGTCGCTGTGCGAAATCAATGTATGGGACACATTAAGAAAATCACAGTGACACTGTTCATGAGAAGAGGTCTTAAAATGGCTATGTTGAAAATTTGGTGAAAAATCCCTAAAATGACTGTTTTACTGCGCGGCGCTATGCAGTTCCTATGCACGCTCAGTAAGTTTGCGAATTTTCAATATTTTCAATCCAGTATTTCAACATTGCCATTTTATTACACTTCCTTATGAGCAGTACAGCTGTCATTTGTCACATCTTGCCCATAAAATGTGTTTTCGCGCATGTAGCGCACAATGGTGCAGTCGGTGTGCGAAAGCAATGTTTGGGACAGATTAAGAAAATCACAGTTATACTCTATATGAGCAGAGGTCATAAAATGGCTATGTTGAAAATTTGGTGACAAAAGTGTATAAACTGACTGTTATACAAGTGAGCATTGCACAGTTTCCACGTACCCTCGTAAATTCATGACTTTGTAATATTTTCAATCCAGATTTTCACCAGTGGCATTTTTCCACACTTCCTTATGAACAGTACAGCTGTCATTTTTCACAACATGGCTGAAATATATTTTCACACTTTCAGCGCAGAGATGCGTGGTCGCTCTGGGAAATCATTGTTCGGGACAGATAAAGAAAATCACAGTGACACTGTTCATGATCGGAGGTCCCAAAATGCCTGTGTTGACAATCTGCTGTAAAAAAATCCCCAAACTAATTATATTACAGTGTGTTGCTACAGTTTCTATGACATCGAGACTTCACCATTTTTTTCATATTTTAACTGCATATTTGTAACATTGCTATTTTTACACCTCCCATGAACAATACAGCTGTCATTTTTTACATCCTGTTCGGAATGTTTTTGCACCTGTGTTGCTAAATGCCATAGTCGCTGTGCATAAGCAGCTTTTGGTTAACAAACTGATATTGCCACTGTTCATGAGGTGAGGTCACAAAAAAACCATGTTGAAAATTTGGAGAGAAAATACCAACGAATGTCTGAGGTATTAGGGTTTCCAACCATAACGCCCAACCCTGTAGAGAAAGACAGGCATCAGGGATGTGACTTGGGATTCTTGCCTGTAATGCTCATACCATTTCACACCCTGCAGCCAGTGACAGGCATCGAGGCATGCCTTGGACTCTTCAGACCCAAAGTTCACCCCATTCTCCTATATCGCACCCATCTCACCGTATTTTCTGATGGAATGGGGTGCGCATAAGGGCCAAAGACCCCAAGGCACATCGTGACACTTGTCAGTGTCTGCAGGGTAAGGTGTGGTGAGGATTGGCCTTTATGCCTGACAATCCAGGCACACCAATGCCTGTCACTCTGCAGGGTGGTGGTGGAGTTACTGAAGCTTCAGTTCAATGCCTTCTGCCATTCCTATTATGCAGCTCTGTAACTTCTACACTACCAATGCCAATGCCAGCAAGCAAACATTCGGCATTGACAAATGCTTGTTAAAAGTGTTGTGACTAAGAAAAGTGTGGAAAACTAGGGGTAGCAAAAGGAAAATTGTGCCCTGGACGTTGGAAATGCTTTCTTGGGAACTGAGAGACTTGTGCTTAATGGCCATGAAAAATGGTTGAAATGGGCTCCCGCTGTGGAGTCGGTTGAGAAAAAAAAAAGTGTGGTTTTGCAGTTTAAATTTGCCTGCTCGACAATTGCCGTGAGGAGAAGAGCACTCGAGAGGAAAGAGGCTCATTTGCATGGTGTCGAGTGATTGGTGAGACTGCAATCAGTCCCAACCCCAAGCCCGCTCTAGGGCAACTGCCCAGCATTCGAGAGGGAGAGTGAGTGGAGTGTGCTTACTGGCTTACAGGAGGAGCATCGTAGTGACTGAAAGCGCTGTAAAAGTTTAAAAAACTACTTTTCTGTCTGAATTCGGGCTCAACCCGCATCTTGATCGACTGGATTGTGAGTGTGGTGTTCAGAGGGACAATCTGCAGGACTGCCAACCCGCTTCTGTCCAGAGGCCTCCAAGACTGGCTGCAGGCCATTTTCCATCACAGCAAATAGCTACCGATAACAGTGAGTACTAACAAAAATAATTGCTCAAACCAAGTGATTTTGCCAAAAGCCAGCTGAATTTGTGTGTAGCAGTGTAATCGCTTTACAAATAAGGACTGTGTTAAGTTTTGCCAGCAAAAGCAAACATTTTAAGCCATCGACTGTGAGCATAATTATGGGTTCAGCGTCAGTATAAGTTTCAAAGCCATGAGAGAGACTGTGAGTTGTATCAGATATGCAGCAAGAGTTTACAGGCAATCCTGTGCTATGAAATACTGAGGCTTTAAGGGACTGTAAGCTAGAGCAATGTCTTCAGCAAGTGAAAAGTCAGTGGTAAATCATATAAATGTGCTAGGAAAAGAACAGTGCAAGTTTGTGCAGTTTGAGCAAAGTTATCAGTACAGTGTGTAAATCGGATGCGCAGTGGCTTGACCCAATTTCAGAATGTTGATGCGTAGGAGTGCTGCCACCGCCATTACAGGGTGGGGTAGTAATGTAAACACAGCAGCAGAGGAGCCATTTTGAAAGAGAAAGAAAGTGTTCAGTGATATGGGACTTGAAATAACAGTGAGCGTTTGTTTGTTTTTTCTCTGCAGTCGTGGCCTCAGGACCAGCCCGCTACCCGGATCATGCCCGGGCTGTGGTAGCAGTAGAAGTTAACAAGTTAAGGGACATTGAGAGATGTTACTATGGAGGACGACTGCCTCCTCATATGGCGATTCCTGGATATCCAGTGCAAGTATGTTTAATGTGCTTAAATGCTGGAAGGGACGTCTTCATGATACCTCACTGTTCTGGCTGCTTAGAGAAATATGGTTTATTTAAAGCGCCCAAGATTCATTTGGCTCCCACATGGACAAAAGTTCAAGAATCTGCAGTTGGCAGCACACAGCACCAGATGGAGCCTGTTGGAGAAGGCCCCTTAAGAGAGTGTGGCACAGAGCAAGAGGGTGCAGATTTACAGACAGAACAATGTGCTGATGTTTCGGATTCTGAGTCACAGAGAGGCCTTTCAGGAAGAGCATCAGTAGACCCATGGAGAGCGGAGCCTAGCCCAAGTCTCATAGGAGAAGACGAGATGAGGGAGGCCTTTGAATGGGAGATTTCGACCTCCATGCCCAGTGAAGACTGGATAGTCTCAGGAGTGAGGATGACTGCTCACTCCTGGGCACAGATTCTCAGTGAGGAAGGAGAAGAGGGGGAACCTATGTGACCTTGTGAAAAAGGAACTGGTACACATCCCCAAGCTGTTGTCTCAGAGGAATGCATGGAAGAGAGTGGTGATTCCACTGCCCTCACTGCCCTGGCTGTGCAAGAAGAAGTCAGGGATCCATTTTTTGTGTCTTTGAGAATGTGTTGCTGGAAGAACCAGGACTGGCTGCCCCCAAGCCAGGCCACAGGTCTCAGGTTGACCAAAGCTAGTAAACAGGAAAGACTGGTTCGTAGAAAGGTGAATGAAATCTATGGGATGTCCTTTCCTACCTTTCCTCGGAGAGTCTGGGAGGAGATTGAGAACAGCAGGAAATCCTGGATTTGGGCAGAAGCAATGAAATGTGTACATCCTGGTGCAAACAAGCATGTCAGGAACAGAATGTTTCATGAAAAATACAGCCAGTGGAAAAGAGGCAGGACACTGTTAATGGACACTGTTCGAATAGTGGATGGAGAGGGACGTGAAACCTTTCACAGTGTGAATTATGAGCACCCAGATGGGGTAATAATTCAAGCGCCTGACCCGTTGTGCTATTGGCCACAATGCTAAGACCTTCCTGCGAATGTGCCCATGCCTACTAAATGGAAAGCAGAGCAGTGGTAGCCAGTGCTGCCACTCCAGCCGTTGCAGTACCTATGTTGTTCCACCAGTCTGGACGTCCAGGACTCAGGTGCCCCACATTCATCAGTTCTACAGTGTACTGACTTTCTAGAATCCATCGACTGGCCCACCAGATGACTTCAGATCCAGAGAGGACACCAGCCCAGCTGTATCCTGATTCATCACCTGGTAATCGGATGACTTCAGACCAGCTGTTTTCCTTTTTGTTCCTGTTCCAAGGTTTCATCTACAGGGATGACATCATCCCAGCAGTTTCCAGATGCGCCCTTCTGTCGTTCCCGGGAGATGTCGGCCCAGCTGTATCGGAAGAATGCTGCCAGGGAGAGTCTTTGGCTGAGGACCAGGTTGGTGCCGTTGTCATTCTACAAGGGACTGGTAAGTCCAGACTTTTCTATTCTTATGGCATTGCAGTACACACCCTACACTAACAGACTCCAGATGTTTGAACTGTCCTCAAAGACTCTCCCCTTCAGGACTTTGGCCTGCTAGAACTGTGCTTCACCGGGCTCCGGCCCAGGAGAGACTCTTTAATGGACTTGCCTTCAGGCACTGTGGTCACTAGATGGGACTTTTAGGGCACTCCATCCCCCAAATATGGTGTATTGTAAATAATGTCATTGTTTTCTACTGTTTTCTAATGTTTATACTGTTTTTCTACTTTTCAAAAAAAATCTTTTTGGGATTCTCCAGTATTTTGATGGTAGGGGTTTAGATAGACTGTGTAAGCAGATTAGGAGTGAGTGTTGTCTTTCTTTATCTTGCAGGTGTTCCTGAAGAAGATAGAAGAGAAGACAAGAAGAGGAGGAGGGACTCATCAGAGTTCCTCACTAGTACTTTAGAGTGTAGTATTTAAAGTACTGTTGTTGTTGTTGTTACTGCATGTAACTTCTTTTTCCTTCCACAGGTATGGTTGTGGTGGAATGTGGGAGTAATGCATAGTTGTGGCATTAGCTCCTGGTATATGGTTGCATGGTGTCCAGGGTCGGGGAGGTCCCCTGTTTGTTTTGTCTTGGGATTTGAGTTAGAGGCAGACAGGTTTTCCCTAGAGGGCTAGGGGGGATAGACAGTCTGTGGCCCTGACCTGCAGTAGGGGTTGCAGTGCTGATCTAGTAGGGCTATGCTCTGGACAGTGTTACCAGAGCCACTAGGTACCCATAGTCAGTGGGTAGAGTAGAGGCTGATATGTCAGCCAAAGGCCTCTAGGCCCTTAGTGTTGTCTGCCTGTGCTAGCACATGGTAGGGGAGAAGGTAGCGCTACCTCCCTGTAGTCAACACATGGGGTGAGAAGGCCTAAGCTGGGTGATTAATGACTGCGGACAATCATTTTCCTGGCCCAGGGTGAGTGTAATCCCCCGTTACCCAGGGTTACTAGAATCCCAGTAAGACCTAATGATAGGCAGGGAAGGCAGCTTGTGAAACTCCAGTTAAATGGATTTCACACTGTCTCACTCTGTTCTCAGTCTCAGCTGAGACTGAGGGATGACATAATTTTAGAACTGTTGCAGCTGCATAAGCCACACTGGAATGTTGCAGTTGGAGGTTAGAGTAGAACGTTGGGGAATTTGAAGCCAGTCTGTGTGCAGTCAGAGAGAGAGAGACTGTAGTGCAGCAGAGTGTGTGCAGGCTCTCAGAGCTTTAAGCTCTGTTTCAGAGCTACTTTTGTCATAGGTGTGTGTTTCCACCTGAAGAGAAACACAGGAACTGGTAATTGAAGTGGTGGAGACCGCTCTCAATGGTTCAGAGCCCCATCTCTAAGGGGATGGGGGAAGGGGTCTGCCTGTTTTCCAGGGGCAAACCCCTGGGTCCGGCTAGTGGAAAGAAGCTGCCTGTTTGAGTTGTGCTGAGGCACCAGAAGCTCTGAGAGGAAGATGCCATTTGGAGGAAATGCCTGTGGGGCACCTGCAACCAAAGGGTGAGTTCGCTCTGAAAAAGGGCCAAGTGTTTTTTCACCTGAACAGAAGGAATTTAAAGGGACTGTTACTGAGGGGTCAGGAAAAGACAGCCAAGTGCAGTTGAAAGAATGTGGGGATTTGACTGCTTAATCTGTGGGGAGTCTAGAGTAATGGACAATGCCACTTAATTTAAGTATGTTCAAGTCCAGCAAAATTGGGAAGCAAGACAAGTAAATGGAATGTGAAATACATTTAGCAAGAATCTACACTGCAAAGTTTTAAAGGATGAGGTGTACAGTCCAGAGAAATGGCCAGGTATGAATTGTGGGAGCGAGAGGTGGGAGACCCCCCCATCATTAGTAACCAAATTCACCTCTACGGATTTGCTCTGAGACACCTTTTACTTTCCCTCAGGTACTTGGCCAGTGCCTGAGGAAAGTACCCAGATGTAGGATTAAGAGGAAGATCCCCTGATGGAGCCGTGGTGCTCTTAGGTGGTTTAGGGAGTCACCAGAATATGTGTCCATGAAGTATGGAAGGTGTCCAAGTGGCTGGAAAGGGAGCCGAGCCAGGGAAAACCCAGACCAATGTACAAGTTCGGGCTGTGTAACCCAAAGCAGTGTACAACTCTGGGCTGTGTGCCCAGTGTGTTGTAGAGTCTGAGGGCTAAAGTGATGAGGATGTGTTCTGGTCTCTTTTAATCTGCATTACCAGGAATGTAGCCCCATGGGGGTCCATCTCTGCTTTGTTGATTCTGTTTGGATGTGAATAAAAGCCACACTTTAGAATCCCACTTCTGGTATTGGACATTACAGTTATTGCTTCCTGTGTTCAGAGTTACTTGGGTGTCCCTGTGCAGAGTAGCCAAACCTAGTCTATGTGCCAAGTGACATATACCTCCTCGAACCCAGCCCACCTGGTAGAGCTGTCAGATACCAATGGCATGCCAGCACGGGGTTACACTTACCCACAAAGGGCAGGTTAGAGACCGGTCTGTAGGTAGCGAGATTATCTGGATCAAGGGACTTTTTTTCAGGTATGGTTGTACAACTGCCTGCTTTAGGGGATCTGGAAAGATCCACCTCTCCAATCACTGCTAGACTATCTCAGCCAGGACTGGGCTGATTTCCTCAATGCATCCCACAAGGAGATATGCTGGACCCAGGTCCCAACTACAGCTGGTTGGTTGCAAAGTCTGAATGATCCTCACAATGTCCACAATGTCCAGTCGGTCAAAGTCAGACCAGACAAGCTGGGTGCTTGCAACCTCCCACCGACTTCTGCCACACCCCATAGAGAGGGGCTGGATGATACCAGACCTGATGGGGACAACCTTATCCACGAAAAATCGAGCAAACTCGTCACATCTTTCTTGTGACAATGCTCCACCAGTCTGCAGGCAGATTGGACTGCACAATCTGTCTACAGTCCGGAAGAGCTGAATTGGTTGATTTTGTACAGCGGCAATCTTCTGTACAGGAATTCTGCCTTCTTACAGGTGATTGTTGATTACTAGACTGCTGGTCTGTTTCTGCTGGCACATTCGTATGTTTGTATGTTTGTATCAATCTAAGCATGTCAACCTCCAGGACATACTTCCACCAAGCCTTCTCTAACCTTCAACCCACTCTCCTCAGCTCCTTCAAGGTCCCATCAAACCATGGGGACCTTGGGCGAAGGGTGAGTGGTCGAACATGAGCAAAAGCAATGGAATCTAGGGCATCCGTTACCACCCTATTATAGGCAAGTACTAGATCCCCTGGATCCATGCATCCACTCAATAAGCCCGATAGGTATAGCACCACCAGTAGGCCCTCTGTGGTTACCCCCCTTAAAGGGTGGTACCAGACCATCTCCGTAGGGGATCTATTAGGGGGAGCCCCTAAATTGAACCTTATGGTGTGATGGTCAGACCAGCTGACTGATTCCACCACCAAATCAGAGATCTCCATTTCAGGAGGAACAGTAGATCCAATGAATGACCACCAATGTGAGTTGCAGAGGAAATAACCTGTGTGAGGCCCAGCACAGTCATTAGCTGGAGGAGATCTTGACCAAAACGCAAGAGTTCATAGTTGACCCAGGCATTGAAATTCTCCAGAATTAACCATCTGGAGGATCCCAACACCGTGTCGAAGTCCGCAATTTCCTGTATGAATTCTCTCCCATCTCCAGGTGGATGGTAGACTAGCAAAATCCTACACTCCACACCCGTACCCATGATACATTTAAAGGATCTATTGGGCCCCACTGGCACATCCACAAGGTCCAGTTCAGTTTTAAAACAAATGGCTACACTCCTGCCCCTACGATCCACCCTCAGGCAGTATATTACTGAGTACCCAGCCGGAACAGCTGAGGCCAATATAGGGCCAGCATTCTCATCCAGCCAGGTCTCGGTGATGCACGCCAGGTCAGATGTCCCAACAAGATCTGTTATTACAGCAGTCTTGTTATTAATAGATCTGGCATTGCATAACAGCGCCCGAGTAGGATGAACCATCGAGGGAGACAGAGCAACCTGCCTGCACATAGCAGAACCCTTGGGTATGGGAACCAGGTAGGGAGGACCACTATTCTGGTCCCATTTTGCCACAGGGCATCTTCTTATCCCCACTATCCCTATCCAACTACCCCTCTCCATTCCCCCACCAGGCCCAATTCTCTTCTACTTCTTCCTTCTCCTGACTATCCCCAAAGCTCAGCAATTACTATAGGGCTCAGATGATATAGGGGGGGCTGTCAAAAGGGTGGAGGTCCCTGAGCCTGGTGAGAGAACAACACCTGACCATCTTTATACCCTCCCAGTACATCACGAACAGCAGCAACAATCACTAACCAGCCTAAACCAACAACACTCAACAGTCATGCACACACCAACAATCATACTCTTAAATATACCAAACTCACCAATATACACAACACACAAGTTCCCCAAACCCACAATACCACAACTTACTCACAACTCCCCCCCAAAAAAATACAATGTAAAGTAACCAAATGTTTATGGCAGCAAAATAGTAATCAGCTATGGCAGCCATTAAAAGTCTCAAAAGTTTTATAGATTGAGCCTGAGGATCTCCCACCACCTCAGGGGTTTTATATGGAGCAGTCTTCCAAGTGATACCTCTCACGCATCACTTTTGAAGAGTAACAGATTTATCTTGAAGTTTACAAAGGGCACTTTCACTGCCCACACAACACAGTAAGGCCCAGAAAGAAAATATAAAAGTCAAACTGTGTCCCAGGCTACAAGACGATCTAGGTTAATACTCTTCCGATATTTCCAACAAAAGCTAAATAAATAAATAAAATTTGCAGTTTCGTGGAATTCCAGACGTCCAACCTAGGGACCGGGAACATTTTTTAGCCAGCAACAGGATCCCACCAGTGCTCCGGAGAAAACCACCACCTAAAGTTTACTCACGACCCATTGCCTCAGCTCTCATTTGCATCAGCCCACCGGCTGACCCTCTAGAGAGCCTAGGAGTGCAGGAGACAATGGACTCACCCTCCAGCGAGCCCAGTTCCCAACTCCTGCATGGAGCATGAAGATGGCAGTGGTCACCCAACTATCCGACTGTGAATAGCTCCATTGCCCACGAGCGCAGTCGGGAAGTGCAACGAAAATGCGCACATTTTGCGTTTGTATATGAATCATGGCCAATATTTGTATCATAGTATCTGATGTAGCATCTGGGGGAAAAGCATTAAGATGTTTAAATGAGTATACTAAAATTTCAGGATCAAAAATGAATTAAGCTAGAAGCATAGGAATAATAGAAGAAGCGATAATTCCAAAAGATTTTTACTATTGGGAACATCAAGGTAACATCTGAACCAGTTATAATACTGGGTGTTATTTATGGTTGACAGGATCCCGCCAGTTTAAATTGGCTAGAAAAAATAAAACTAGCTGAACAAAAAGGTGGATAAGTAGAAAGCATGGCCAGTGATGAAAATGAAAAGGATTTATATATTAAAAACATTTATTGGTCCCATTTCAATGTGTGTCAGTTATGTGTTCCAGTTCCGCAAATATTAGAAGCAGAACTCTATATTGTTTTCTTTAAATGATCATAGGGAAGTAGACTCAGTCCTGTAAAACAGACTATCACATATAGATCAATAAAAAGTGGGTTAGGTATGGTAAACCCAGTTTTATTCTTTTTCAGAATATTTCTGTTTTATAATGTATTACTACATGTGATACTACACCAAGCAAAGCTATGATTACCTTTTTTCAAATAAGATGCAGGTATTTTTTTCAAAATTGGGACACTGTTACTTTGGGAGTATTCCAGAACCTTCCAGGGAATATGTCAGGATATTTAGTGGATCATTTTAAGAAAATAAACCAGAAACTTAAGGTGCAAGATCTTATTCACAGAACGTGGCAACAAATTTATATTTCCATCCTGGAAGGTTATTTTTTTGCTACACCTTGTTTTAATTTCCCACACTCATGTTCTGAGCAAGCAACTTTCTCACGCTGACTCCCAGCCCTCTGGAACCAGTTTCCCTCTTCCCTCAGACGCTCCACTTCCCTTATTCAAGCACCTACTAAAGCTCTCAGTTGTGCCTTCTTGCAGTTGCTACCCTCCCCCTGAAACTATGTGAAAACTTCCTCTCTATTTGTATTTGTACTATGCAACCACCTGGAGGCAGTTTTACATTGTTGCCTCACTAGCACTGCAGTTTTCTGTGTAAACAATGTTCCTTACTGTTGTTTGTACTAGTTGAACTTGTCTGTGTAAATGATGTCCCCTACCATTGTTTATATTTACCCATGCATACCCTCTTTCCCCGGGTCACACCTCCTATCCTGGTAATCAAATTTTTAAATAAATAAAACAAAAAAACCCTGAAGCCCAGCAGACCCCCACAACTGCTAACAAGCCCCAGGATGATAAGTCCCAGCTCACCGAAATCCAGGACCCACAAGCAAATGTCCCTGGTTAGATTTCCGTCCACCAGAACAGTCCAGCCAGGGCGGTCCATCATGCAAACAATCCAGCAGACACACACTTCACTTAGATCCATGGCCGACAGTTCCAGCCTAAAGTACAGTGCAGCCTCGAATCCTCTGCTCCTCCATCGACTCCACCCGAGACACCCGGACCTTCAGTTCTCCTTAAAAAATACAGCTCCACACTAGCCCCATACACCAGCCCAAGGACGTAGGAAAATCTGTATTTTGGGACAAGATGTACAACGATAAAAATAACTCCTTAGATGAAGTTACATGCCAGGAGATACTAGCAGTCACTAGCTAAATATAATGTAATGAGCGGTGACTCCAAAACTCCGAAAAACATTCCCTGCTCCTTAGCTCCCAAAAAGCGACCTACCAATAGCTACCTCACTAGAATCCCTATCTTGCTAACTGTAACACTAACTACTAATCACAAACAAGAATCCCCCCCACCAAAAAAATAACTAAATAAAACTGATTGCTCTTGCTTTGCTGCCTAATGCTGCCTGATGGCTAACACAGCGTGGCCGCCATCTTGCACCCCTCCCCACACACACAATGATTCATTATCTGGGGGGCCAAGTAGTCACCCATTGTGTCTTCACATGTAATGTGAATATTTTTTACAACTGGAAGGCACTATTGTTAGCCATTTGTTTCGCTCAATCAGAGAAAATTGACACAAGCTTTGAATGAGCAGAAAGGGAATGCATGGATGTGCTGTCAAAGAATTTCCCAGCCCAAATGCATCCTATGTTCATTGTAACATAACCCAGATTTATATACATGTCCATTTGCTCTAACTGTGCTTATTTAATGTTCCATAGATATCACATCTGTGTGCACTGGCCATTTTTTTCTAAACTGACCGTTTCGCACATTATAATTTCTTTAACAAGCTATGAAGTTCTACTTTAAAAGCTTAGACTCAAATGAGGGACAGCACCTTCTCCATGTGGGATAGAGGGATTCTGAGTTGTGAAACTGCTGTTCCTAATGTGGGATAATTAAGGTGTATGCAGGGTAGGCGAGGGACAGAAGGTGTCTGCATCCCACTGACAAGGAAAAAAAGGAATAGGTAAGGAAGCAGGGCAGGGGGCAGATGTTCTCTATATCCTTGTAATGACAACAAGGTGACATCTGAAAGCGGCCATCTTGGCCTGAGAAATTGCCAAAAATAAGCACTGAAAAGTGTAAAAAATGCAAAACTTTCAGGGGGGCTTAATTGCTTTGAGACCCCCAGCCTATTATGCTTTATTAGTTCCCTCAATAAAACTTTCACCAGGCACCATGCCGACAATTTATTCATTATAGCTGCAAACAGATAGTGTGCACAGCTTGTGTAAGTACTCTAAAGAGGAGTTCAACCTGTGCACAGGTAATACTTATTTTAGCAGTCCATTTTTATGTTGTCTTGCGTGCACAGCACAGACAACATATTGTGGTTGCTTCAGTGGAGAAGTGGGTTTCGGAGATGCAGTCCTGCTGCAGCCAATAGCTCCACTGCTTTTTGTGGCCAGGCTCTGTGGCACCAATGGCATAGCACACTGTCTATGACAGCAGTTGAGAAATGTGCCACCACCTTGAAAGAAATTAGCCACTACAATCAGGGAGTGCCACGGGGTGGTCCCTAATTGCAGCAGACAATTACTGCTTGCCTCATCTGGTGTCCTGTCAAGCAACATGGTGGCAGCTTCCCCGTCATCTTCTCATAGTCCTAACAGAAGCCAGGGGATAGCCGTCGCCTTTCACAGTCCCTCTGAAAGCTGACGGGGGTGCCCAATCCCCCTGTCAGCATGCCCCCTCCTAAGTTAATTTGCTGATGGGGTGCCCAATCCCTATCAGCATAATGTACCCCCCATTTCTTGTGTGCTGAAGGGGTTCCCAATCCCCCTTGGCTCATGCGACCCCCCCAACTCTGTATGGCTGGCAGGGGTGCCCAATCCCCTGTCAGCTACAGCAACCTCAAAAAAAAAAAAACACTCAGGTGGCACGCTGGGAGCCCACCCCAGCATGCCAAATGTCCCTGTAAAAATAAACACCGTCCTGCAATGTTTCTTCTTTTTTTTTTTACTCTGTAAAACAGAAAACGGTCCCTCGTTGAGTCCGGTAACCCCTCCCCCAACCCGCACCCAACCTCTGCCACCCTGTCTTCCCACACCCCCATCACCCCATACTTATCTCCAGAGCCCAGAGCGACTATCTTCCGTAGACCGGGAACACGTCTGCACTCTTCAAAGCCGACCACGAACTGAAGAAATGCCAGTGAGCTGTATAATGGCATAAATGGGTTTTTTTTCAACTTATGTGGATATCACAGCCATTTTTTTTTACTTTTTTCACCGCATTTTCAACATGGGGTTTTTGGGACCCTCCTCATGAATTCAGTCGCTGTCATGGCATTATTCAGCCCCAAAAGTTGATTTTGCGGTCACTGCACGGAATCACCTTTCGGAACTGAGTAACAAAATGATAGTGTCACTGTTCATGAGGTGGCCTCTCGAAAAAAAAGCCTATGCTGCAAATTTGGTGAAGAATTCCCCAAATGACTGTGTTATGCTGTAAGGCTATGTAGTTTCCACAAGCATCAGAATTTAGCCAATTTCAGAAATTTTTACTCCAGATTTTCAACATTGGCATTTTTTCACACCTCCTTATGAAAAGTGCAGCTGTCATTTTTCCCATCCTGGCTGAAATGTGTTTTCGCACTACCAGCGCAGAATAGCGTGGTTGCTGTGAGAACTCAGTGTTTGGGACAGAGTACGAAAATCACAGCAACATTGTTCATGAGTAGAGGTCCTAAAATGCCTATGTTGAAAATTTGGTGACAAAAGTCCATAAAATGACTATGTTAAAAGCGTGTGTTGCGCAGTTTCTACGTGTGCACGTAACTTAGACAATTTGTAATATTTTCACTCAACATTTTCAACATTGTCAATTTTGCATACGTCCTTATGAACAATATAGCTGTCATTTTTCAGATCCTGCCTGAAATGTGTTTTCGCACAAGTGGTGCACTATGGCGCTGTCGCTGTGGGAAATCAACAATCAAGACAGATGAAGAAAATCATGGTGACAGTGTTCATGAGCAGAGGTCACAAAATGCCTGTGTTGAAAATTTGGTGAAATAATTCCACTAAATGACTATGTTATGAGTGTGCATTGCGCAGTTTCTACGTATGTTCGAAAATTCGAGCATTTTTAATATTTTCACTCAAGATTTTCAACACTGCCATCTCTTAACACCTACCTATGGATGGTACAGCTGTCATTTTTCACACCCTGCCAGAATGGTGTTTTCCCACATCTGGCACGGTCGCTGTGAGAAATCAAAGTTCGGGACAGATTAACAAAATCACAGTGCCACTGTTCATGAGCAGAGGTCCCAAACACTTTCATGAGGTGGGGGTCACAAAAATGCTGTGTTGTAAATTTGTAGTGCAAACACCAACAAACAGCCAGGGCATTAGGGTTTCTAACCATAACGTCCTACCCTGTACAGACTGACAGGTGTCAGGGGGGTGTCTTTGAATTACCAGCTGTCATGCTCACACCACACCATACCATCCCCCTCCAAGCCACTGACAGGCATTGAGGTGCACCTTGAACTCTTCAGCCCCACAGTTCAGCCCTCTCTCCTATGCTGCACCCATTTCAGTGTATGTCCTTATGAAATGGGGTGACTGTAAAGCCGAACACCCCAAGGCTCACCTCAGCGCTTGTCGGTGTCTGCAGGATAGGGTGAGGTAAAATCCCATGAGCGTTATGGCCGAAAGGGGTGAGCGTAAGGCCAGAGGACCCCAAAGCACAACACGATATTTGTCGCACTGCAGAGCAGGGTGAGCTGAACTGCCATGAACATTATGGCAGATGCCCAAAGGCACACCTCAGTGCCTGTCAGTCTCTGTAGGGTGATGTGGGGTTTGACGTCACTTTCATACTTCACTGCCATTCCTATTATGCATCTGTTCAACTCCTGCACTACCATTCCCAATGTCAGCAAGACAACATTCGGCATTGACAAATGCTTATTATATTTAATTTTCCAAAATGACCTCCCCTCTGCCTGCATCTCTTCTCACATCCAAATGTACGCAAATGATACGGTCATTAACATCTCCGGCCCTTTAGTTTCAGATGTGGAAGATCCACTTCAAAAGGACTTCCACAATGTCCTTCATTGGTTCCATGCTAATCAGCTCAGGGTCAACACAAAGAAGGCTTTCACTATGCCCTTCGGTACCAGTCAGAAACTGGCTAGGCTCTCACCTCCCCCTAATTTCTCCTTGATGGCACCCCTCTGGAGGTTGTCCCCCCACCTTCAAGCACCTTGGAGTCTGGCTTGATAACGAACTCAATTTCTCCATCTTCCCATTGCTAAGCCTTCCCAAAGTTCAGTTAGCCATAGGCAAGCAGTCCTTTGCTTTCTCAGCACCTCAAAAATGGAATACTCTCCCACATAGTTTACTTTCATGTACATCTCTTCCCCTGTTTAAAACCCACTTCAAGGAAATCTCCCCCCCCCCCAATTTGCTCCCCTGTTTAAAATCCACTTCAAGGAAATCTTCTCCCCCCAATTTGCTTTGCACTTATTCCCCTCCTCTTACCCCCGTGCACCCTCCTTCCCTCATCCGCCCTCTGTGACTTTCCAGTCCTCTCCTAAAACCTCTCCCGTCACCTGTGCTCACCTTTCCTTGCTCATATATTTAGTACGTATGTAATATAATGTATTATGAGTTTGTTGTATGTTGTAACTACTACTGGAAAAGCTCACCTGCTCTAGTACCATGGTCTATTCCTGATCAAAGGATTACCGACGAAAGACTCCTCTGGACCAGACTAGAATCAACGTCCTGCTACAGAAGAAACAGACTTACTGCTCATAGCACACCTTGTGTGAGTGTGTGTGTGTGTATATAAATATATATATATATATATATATATATATATATATATGTGTGTGTGCGAGTATATATATATATGTATATATATAGTCTCTCGCCTTCGATTGTACTCGTACTCTTCATGTTTTGTCTCTAGCATCCAAATGTACAGTGTACTATTGCATGGAATGCCTCTATTCCCAAGAACGCCCCTGAAAAAGGGACACGCCTGTCTCAATGGGCCTACCCGGATTATCAAAATTCAAATAAATAAATAAATCCTCCTCTATGGCATTCATGCCAAACCCCACCCAAAACTTGATGCCTTATACCATAACAAGGACTACCTTTCCCTCCAGATCTGCCAGGAGCTGGAAACCAAAATGGTCCTCCCAATCTTAATTATGCTGACCTGGTCTGTGGCACTGCCTCTTTCTCCTCCCTTGCCAGACTGGATACCCTCTGTAATGCATTCTGTCATTTTGCCACCAACTCTCCCCTCTGCACTCATCAGTGTTCATCACTCATCACTGTTCCCTTTATTCCTCTGTCTCCATCCTCCATGTCCCTTCATGTCTCCAGTCCCACTATGCCACTTTCATCACTAAATATTGGCTTGGACCCATTCCATCCTACCTATCCTCCCTCATCTCCCTGTTCCCCCCTCTTCCTACTTCCTCCATTCCAAGGATTTCTGCATCTTCTCCATTCCCCCACCCTCACTTATGTGCTGGCCAAGCTGCTTTCTCCTATCTCCTCCCCTTCCTCTGGAATCTGCTCCCCTCCCTCCTCCATCTCTTCCCCTCACTCTCTGCCTTTAGATATCAACTAAGACAACTCCTTGTACCCTTCTCATATCCTCTTCCTTGACCATCTCCTGTCAGCCCCCCCTTCGTCTGAGGCTCTTTAGCATAGCCCCAGCCCCAACATGCACTGTGCACTTTGCTTCACTTATGTCATTGCTGTATTTATGCTGCTATATTATGCTTCTGCTCCATTTGCTGCGACCTTGTATTTTTTATGCCTATATCTATATTTTTGATAGGTAATTTGTATCAATGTTTTGCTATGTAAGTTGTTCCTCCTTACTTCCCTTTCCTGAGATCTCACCTGGAAATGAGCCTCTACTCAGTGTGCCTTTCCCAGTTACCACATTTTAAATAAATAAATAATACTTCCTTATTGGGGCTGGACTACCAAAATGGCTGTCTGACTAAACAGAGGGAGGGAAGAGAGGTAAGGGTATTGAGGGAGGAAGTGGTGGGTGGAGCTTTGTCAAAGGTTTTTGGTGTTATTGTTGAGGGGGGGTGTTCTGGTCACATGACTCCAGCCCTCCGATTGTGAGACTGCATCCACTATAAATTTTCCAGAGGTCCAAGCAACCCCTTGCATGAGTGACCCCGAGGCATGAGTGCCACAAAGCAGGAGTGTGATGTCTTTTTATTTTTTTTATTTATTTTGGGGATTCGGATCATACAGTACCTTTGAGCTCAGAGCTCTTTTACAAATGTTCCACATCAAACAGTAACGATGACATTAATAACAAATAGTTTATATACAATACTTGTCTATCTAAGAGATGTCTGGGGACATCGAGAGGATGTCCACAGGGTGATCCACAGACCATGCTGCCCAACAGAGGTCAGGTAAGCTAATGATGGGACAACAAGGGGTTGCAGCTGGTCCCTATTATGGATCAGCTTACAAGAGAGTTGATCAACAGAGAATTTATAGAAAAGGCAGCTGGTCCCTATCTAGAGTCAGTGAACAGTATATGTAAAGGGTTGCGGCTTTACAGTCATCCTCCTACAAGTTAGCAGGCTTCTAAACAGGGCAGGCATTGTTAAAGTGTTGCATTTGGTCCCTATCTAGGGTCAGTAAACAGCAATGTAAGGGGTTGCAGCTTTACAGCTATCCCCACATAGATTTTTTTTTAAGACTTCAAATTTTATTGAGTATTGAACATATGACTAAAATTCATACATAATAGTCAGGTCTTCTAGTATGAAGGAGAAAAAACTAATTTAAGTACATTCAGCTTGGTCACTTGACATAGTGATACAATTCTCTCCTCTCTTCCAGGTGATATTGATTGGACTCCTTACCTGCTAACTTGCTGCAGATACTCCATCATATTTAAAGCCTTCGGCATTTTAGGCTGATTCCGCATTATAGTCATGTGACCCATTCGAGCAACTTATATACATAACATAAAGATGTAACAAAATAAAGAACAAACATTAAACTCCTGATCCAGGGCTGATGTAGTTATTTGATGTACTGATTAAAATGATTTTGGGGGGAGGAAGGGGGGGAACCCCAAAGGCCATTCATGAGAGCATTAAATGAGTGAAGGCGGGAGGTGGGGTGAAAGGCAAGGAACCCAACAGTACCTCTGCTGGCCCTCAGTTATAGCTCCAGGGCCTCTTCTAAGTTGGAAGTTTTAACACTTCAGTACCCCAAGGCTTGTTGCTCCAGGATGGGAACCCCCTTCAAATCCTCTATTAGGTGCATAAAGGGCAGCCAGATTCGAAAGTGTTGGTCTTTCTGCAGACGTAGTTCCGCAGTGATTCTCTCTACTCATGAAATTTCCTTTACAATGGTAAGCCAGTCCTCCACTGTTGGTACCAGCTGGGTGAGTCAGCATCTAGTGATGGTCTTGCCCGCCAGTGGCGGAAGAATAGCCGATGCAGCTGGTGCAGTCACACAGGGGCCAACGCACTTAGAGGGGCCCAGCACGCAGGGTGGGAGGGATTTACCAGCGTTCCTCTTGGTTGCTTGTAACAGTCCGTTTTTGTTTTTTAATATATGCAGTACTGTCACTTTAAGAGGTGCTCACTTATCAGTGGGGCAGTCTTCAACAGAAACTGTAGTTGAGGCGTGACAGTTGTCAGCACTTCAGTCCATGGCAGATAGTGGGATGGACCAGCCGGTGATGAAAGGCATGCACGGCCTGGCTCGAGAATGATGCACTGTCTGGGAGTGGGTCTCTTCACGACAGTCAAAGCCCACCAGGCTGCCATTGTGATTCAGCCAGTCTTGGTTAGTCTTGAAGTGCCAGACAGGCAGTGGAGAAGTATTCCACGTAACAACGCATTCCAATCCTTTGAGCAGTTGTCCGTGGGTCAGTCAAACTAAGGATTGCGAGGTCAGTGACGGTCAGCCTTGGAATGGTGGTGGTCCCTGATTCCTATCTGAGCCACCTGAGGTAGGATTTTAATGATTCTGAAGTGGTGTGGCCACACCAATGGCCTAAGTGTGAACAAAGTTACAAAAAAGCAAAACAGCTCGTTACCCGCGATAGAGGGTGCATAGTAAAATCCAATGTCAAAAAATAAACAATTACCAGCACTCACGACCATACGACTGCTGTTGTGCTTATGGTGGCCTGGTTTTATTTGTTTAATAAAGTAGTGCAATTGTAAGTTCCCTGAGGAGTGCTGGTAACTATTTATTTTTTACGAACAAAGTTACACCTCTAAGGATTTTCGCCAGCGAGAGACCCAGCTTAAATGTGTCTTTGAAAGTTTTTTTAATCCGATAGTGGACCAGTGTTTTGGTGCACTTAAGACTAGTTTGTTGTTGATTCTGTCTTAGCTGGGCCTGGGGAAGAAGGTAATGGACTAGGGGTGTAATTTATAATAAATATTTTAAAAAATGAAGAAAATGTGTTGAATTTGCAGTGTTAACTGTGATTTGTGTTTGTTGGTAGAAACTGTTAACTTTGCGATTGTTGTTGAGAAGCAGAAGGGTAGCATGGCTGCAAAATTTCTTATAAGCCTGGTTTTTATTGGCATTTCTGAGAACCAAAACATACAGTTAGGAACAGAGAATAATCAACAGCACCCCAGGCAAAGACAAGGACTGTTGACAATTCCCTGTGTGACTCCTCTGTAACTTTTATCTCTTTGTGTCCAGCATCTACAGTGTCTCTCCTCCTCAGTAGGACTCAGCAGATGCAGAGCATCAGAATCAAACCTCTTGACCTTATCCTCCTCATGTCTTGCACCTCTCCCTCCATGTTTGCCACTGCTGCAGCCTGAACCCTGAAGTAGCCTACAACAAAATCAATGGGGCGGTGCGCTGGGGCAGGAGGTGCTGTCTGGAGGGGGCATAGGGTACTTTTGGGGGGTTGGGAGTGCTGTGGGGGGCTCAGGAGCCCAAAATTACAACATGCACTGGGGCACATCTTTCTCTTCCTCTGCCACTGTTGCCTGCTGCCGCCAACAAGATGCCAATAAATGATCTTTGGCCATTGGATCGTTTGCCTTTGGGTAGGAGACCAAGAACCAAATTCTGAAAGTCAAGCAACTGACTACTGTTTAGTATTTCCCCTATGTGTTTACCCACCTCTGTCCAAAAAGGTCGAGGCCTGGGGCAGTCCCAGAAGATGTGAAAATGCGACCCCTTACCCCTTCAATTTCTCCAACATAGGTCATTGTTCCCCTTTTTATAGTACTTTATTCTAGTGAGGGTATTAAAGAGTCTTGAGACAATTCTTTCCAGTTATTGGAGGCAGAGGTACGTTTCACTCCCTTCCAAATCATCCCCCAGTTTTCCTTCTCCAAGTGGAAATCTGCTTCCATTTCCCATTCCGTTTGACACAGGGGTGGGGGTAGTTCCTTAACTATTCTGTATGAAGTCAGGAGCCTAGAAATCAGTTTTATTTCCCCCAATCCCTGAACTGAGTCCCATATACTTTGTATCAGCAGACGAGGAGGTTGCTGTGCTTCTGTTAGGTTACTACCTGTTTTGAGAAATGATGCTACCTGGAGGTATCGAAAGAAATGTGAGTGGGGGAGCAAGAATTCCTACTGTAGTGTCTGAAAGGTTTTAATATGATCTGAGTTAATAAATTGACAAAAAATTGAGACCTTTTTTTTCCAGAGAAGAAAGGCATGGTCCATTCTGGGGTGAGGTGGGGGGGGGGGCTTGGTACAACACACAATCTCCGTTTTATCAATTAGTGTTTCTCCTATTGACAATTCCATTTTATCTCCCCCATATTCTTTATGTTTGTCAGACCCATGGGTTGGATATATCTTTTTTAATAAGGTAGGTTGAAGACCCATTGAAATCCAACTGTGGATTTAATCCAGGTTCACCCTGAGTTTCAGGGAGACCCAGGTGTTATTTTGATCATTTGCTAGGTAGTTCACCCAAGGTCCCATTTGAGCTATTTGGTAGTATGTTTGCAATTTTCCAGAATTCTCTGTAAGGTCTCCCAAGCAATTTTATCCCGTCGTCCTCCCCACACAAATTGGTGTAATGCCTTGTTAATTTTTTTCCATTCTATACCTGGAACATGAAGGGGGAGTGTATTAAATAAAAATAGAAAACAGAGAAGTATATTCATCTTAATGGATTCGATTCTGCCCAATAGGGTCAAGGGGAGGATGTTCCATCTCTTCAAATCAGTCAGGACTTTTGAATCACCTTATCATAATTGCCATGATATAATTGTTTCAAGTCCAAGGGGATGTAGATTGCTAAGTATCTGATCTGAGACAAGGTCCATTTAAAGGGGACCAACTGTTCTAATTCTTTGGTATAAGGACCACACGAGGATTACCTCTGTTTTGTCATTATTTATTTTGAATCCTGAAACTTGGCTATAATCTGTTGGAATTTGCAACAGTTTTTATTGGGTCTTTCAAGTATAACATGGTGTCGTCTGCATAGAGGGAGATTCTATTCTCCTCCCCTTCCTCTATAATCCCATTTATACCTTTGTGTGATCTAATAAGTTGAGCAAATGGCTCCATACTAAGGACAAAAAGGATTGGGGAAAGAGGGCATCCCTGTCTTGTGCCTCGTTTAATTTGTAAGGGGGCTGATATAGTGCCATTTACTTTGACTTGGGCAGCGGGATTATGACAAATTTCTCCAATCCATTCCTGAAATTGGTTTCCAAACCCAAATTTGGCCAGTACTTCTGACAGGAAATACCAATGTAAGTGATCAAACT
Organism: Neoceratodus forsteri; assembly: GCA_016271365.2. Taxonomy (NCBI): domain Eukaryota; kingdom Metazoa; phylum Chordata; order Ceratodontiformes; family Ceratodontidae; genus Neoceratodus; species Neoceratodus forsteri. The sequence continues at coordinate 690,949,521 of JADMNL010000022.1, read as the reverse complement.
GTTGAAAGTGGCCAATGGCCAAAGTTTAGTGACCAGTGGCCAAGCTTTTAGTGACCAGTGACAAAACTTTTATAAACAGTATATAATTGGCTAACCAAAAGGTTGAGGAGATAGAAAGGTGTAAAATGGCTAGTTTAGACTGCTAAAGGGCTAGTAAAAGGTGAAAGATGACTAGTAGATGACTACATGATACCAACATGTAGATTGATGTGCCTTGTAAGTGCAGAGGTGTTTGGAGAGTAATTGTTAAAACCATGCAAATAATGATACCACTGTACAAATTGATGTTTGAGTAGATGCCTAGGTTCAAAAGGTGTTGGGGCCCTTTAAATAACTGTAAAATAAGTGAAGAGCATAAACCATGTTTAAAAATAAATGTTTTAAAGAAAATTAGCTTTGCTTTGCAGAGATATTTTGTACAAAACCTTCCTTCAACCCAAGGTCATAGCTGCAGCTTAGATACACAGTTCCTCAATTTGGCCACTGTCTGGTTTTTATCTGTAAACTGAGTATTTTTAAAACAGTCACATCCCCTTGCATGTTTTCTGTATCCTAAAGATAGTTATTTTTGTGACTGAATGTCTCTGGCAAAGTGTCAAAAGTATCTAATGACCAAGGTATCTTTTGGCCAGTGTATTTCTGAACCCGAGTCTTATGACTTGTTGAATGATATATCGTCTGTGTTTAAAACTGCTGAGGTAGTTTTTGGGAAATTCCAGCCTTGCGTCTTTTTAAGCTTGCTACACATAAATATGGGACCTATGGTTATGTTCAGCGTTCCTTCGAGAAGATGCAGTCTCGGACAAGATGCAGTCTGAGACTATCCATAGATTGCTCGGGGGATCCAGAGACATATGGTTACATGAGTCTCTGAAATGCTGTAGCCCTGTAATGCAAATATTACTAGCTGTCTAGATTGCATGTTAGAAATACCCCATTGGGATTGCCCTATGGCTGTTTTACAACTAAATTGTAACAGAAACATTTAGGTAGTTGTGGGCTACCTGATGTTTAAAAATAATGTCAGCATGTATTCCCTTTTGTAAACTAGAATCTTATTAATACTATCATAATAAAGTACCACTAATTGGCAAAGATATAGTGTGTTGGCTTTATTGAATTACTGAGAATTACCAGCCAGGAACCTGTATAAACTGTATAATTGGATCCAATTAACAAAACGCTTTCTCTGTGTCGATTGCTATAGCAATTTGTTGCTCTTTTCCCTTCCTACCCGTGTGCAAAATAGTTAAACACCACCTTCTAGTGCCCTTAAGATATCTATTCTGTACAAAACCCGCTTGGTCTGGATGGACCAGGTTTGGGAGAACCGCATTGACCCTTTTGGCTAAAATTTTTATAAGGATCGTAGAGTCTACGTTTAGGAGTGAGATGGGTCTGAAAGACCCATACATCTCCGGTGCTTTCTCCTCTTTAGGGATCACTGTGATATATGCTTTCTACCATGAACTTGGGAACCCCCTTCTCTCTGCATTTATTAAAAACCTGAACCAATATGGGAACCAGAGTCTTACTGAATTTTTGAAAACATTCCACACTAAATCCATCTGGACCTGGAGACTTATTAATTTTCAGATTACGGATTACCTGAGCTATTTCATTAGAAATTATTGAGGAGTCCAATTGTGTTTTAATATCTTCTGTCAGTTTAGGGAGGTGACTCTATCCAGGAATCTGTGAGTAGAGGTCACAGGATCCGAGTTCTATGGATCCACATCATATAGGGTTCCATAATATTCTCTGAACACTTCTGCTATAGCAGCCGGTGTGCAAATCTGGGTGGGGGAGCTCTTCTTTTAATCTGTAGGGTTTTGACATACCTGTTGGCTTGAGTCTTTCCTAAGCAAAAAGCCAGTAATCTACTGGCTCTGTTGCCATGTTCATAGCATTTCTGGTTCCCATATCTTAACTTCCTTTCTATTTGCTGATCTGGGATAGTTTGTAACTTTTTCCTAGTTTCTTTGAGTTCTGCATGTAATTCTATCCTATGACCCCCCCCCCCCGTTAAATTATATGTTACAGCTTCTGTAACTTAGTCTCCAGAGCTTTTTGGCTCTCCTGACGTGAGGAGAAAGAAATTATCTGTCCCCTCAACACTACTTTCATTCTGTCCCAAAAACATCTGGAGTCTGGACCATGCAGCTGACTATGTATTTGACAGTCTTTAATGCTGTCCTGAATGCGGATTCTGAAGTCCTCCCTGTCTAGCAGGGAAGAGTTCATCCTCCACTGCATTATCTTCCTCCAATTACCCAACTTTAAAGTTAGCGCTACTGCTGAATGGTCCGAAACCAAGCGCGGGAGAATGCTACAGCTCTGGATCCTGTGGAGGCCTACTCTACTGCATAGGAAATAATCGATTCTGGAGTAGGTGTCATTTGGGGGAGAATAGAATGAGTAGTCCGTCATTGTTTCATTAAGTTCCCTCCAGACATCCACCAAGGCTAGTTCTTGCATGCTGTTCCTTACTGCCTTACTCATGTTTTTATTTGTGGTTAGGTTTTGTGAGGAGCAGTCAAACTGAGTGTTAGGGACACAATTGAAGTCCCCCCAATCAAGATCATGCCCTCACCCGATTGTGCTATCTGTCCAAATAAATTAACAAAGAAGATGGGGCCATCCCTATAAGGTGCATATAGGTTTATAATGTGGATCACTGATTAAATATTTTCCCTGTAACCATAATCCCTCTACCTGCATCTAGGATCACCTCAGAGGTAATTTCCAGTGGTAAGTCCCACCTGAAAAGAATGGCCACCCCTGCTCGTTTCCCTGAGAGGTGCAGGGTATAGTGCACCCTACCCACCCAGCTTCATTTCAGTTTTGTGTGCTCTGTATCAGATCACCTGGTCTCTTGAATGAGGCTAACATCCGACTTTACTTGCTTCGAATAGTAAAGTATTTTGGTTTGTTTAATTGGGGAATTAATGCCTTGAACATTCAGAGTTGTTATTTTAAGGGTACCCATGTCTAAACCAGGTTAATTCATCTGTGATCTTAATCCCTTTTTTATGTAGTCGATTCATATATCCTCCTTAAGTCCCCCCAGTGCAACATGTCCATCCCCCTCCCCCCAACCACCCCAGCCCCATCCATGGAATCAACCACTTCATCAGGTAACACTTGTACGTAATGGGTAAACAAAATCCCATCAAACATTTGTAAAACAAACTTTCTGAACATTAAACTTTGAACTGTTTTACTAGACATGTGGTTCACTTTCTAGGTTAACAGCTGTTACCGTGAAACCCCACAGTTACGGGGGTGTACAGCCTCAGCTCAAGCTCCTATTAATCATAGATCTGATTCCAAAGAATCAGGTGGAGAGAAAATGTCACCGCCCAACAGAGGTACAGAGGTAGACCACTGAGCTCAAAAAAGCTCCCTGTTATTCTTAGTGGTTGACCCAGGATGTCCTCCAGGGCTGTCCCCATTATTTTCTAAAGTAAATGGGCATGAAGTGTGGGGTAAGTTAAATTCGCCCCTGTCCCTAGCCAGCGACGTACCATAGAATATTTGAGTACTTATCCCACCTGATAAATATTGCTTAGGTGGAGTTATTTTTTGGCCCAAGGTTTATTTGGGTAGTTCTAAATCCAGTTAATAAAACTCTAGGGGGCCCTGAGATCTGGAAAATGAGTATTGACAGGTTTTGTTTTAAATTCAAGCCTCTCCACTCCCCCCTTCCCTCTCCCATATATTCCCCATCTGAACCCTACCTTATACCTCTATAACTGGTATTGGATATGAAATAAATTGTAGATTTAACCCCAAGTCAAAGAGAGAAAGATGAGGGAGAGTCCTTCTCTTTTTAGGATCAAATCTCCCCTAAGCATCAATAAAGATGGCAGTACCAGCGTTCCTTCAGAGTGATGAGGAGCCCCTCTAGTATAACCAAGCTCTTGTCTCTAGTTCAAGCATTACAGTTATGAGGGGACTCTCCGTAATCCCTGACTTTGTCTGGAAAAGAAAAGTTATTCCATCTGTTCATGGGGACGAGCGTGGTTAAAGCCAATACCTCTCGGGTGTCCTCAGGTGGAGTTCCAGCTCAGCGATCTGCCCAAAACCCTCTACCCAGAATCTCCCTTAAGTCCTGGCCGAGGTGAGAGGGCCACGAAATAGCTGATGGTTGAGCCCGCCTTGGTTTGCCAGCCCTCCACCACGCTGAGCATGAGATCTCATGTTCCAACTGGTCGGCCTGTAATTCAGGACAACATAGGCCCAACTGTTTCAACCAAGATAGAGCTAGGCCCTTTTCAGTGTGGATATGTAGTTTTGCTGGATAGTATAATTGGATGCAAATCTTTTTCTCATTCGCCTGCTTGATCACCTCCTGCTTTCATTTCTCATTTAAAAGGTCAGAGAAATCTTAGTTGAAAAACAGTCTTTGAGTGTCTAGTTTAATCTCTTTTATTTTCCAAGCTGTCTGAAGCACCAGCTGGCGATCTTGGTAATTTAACATTCTGGCAATAATCGAGCGAGGCCTCGTTGTCTGATCTTCAGGTTTAGGGGCTAACGAATGGTGTGCTCGTTCAATTGGGAGGGGAGTATCTTCTGGAATTTTTAGTACTTCTCTCAGAATATGGGATACAAATTTCTCCATTGTATTGAAAGATCGCTCCATATCTTCCGGTACACCGTATATTCTAAAATTGTTTTGCCTAGCGCGATTTTCTTGATTGTCAAGTTTTAATTGTAATTCTCTTTCTCTGGTTAATGAGTAAAGGATAGCCCAGTCATGTTGTTCGAATAAGTCGGCTAGGCCCCCCACGCACTCCTCTACAGCTGTAGTTCTTTTATCAATCGCTTTTAAATCTGCACTAAGATCTGCGACCGAGGATTCTACTCTGTAGATGGCTTTAATTATACCATCTAGTTTTGTCAAAATGATCCCCTGGTCACAAGACTCAAAGTTGTCTTCCGAGTTGGCAATACTGCTTACCGGCGAGGCTGAATGTGCATCCCAAGAATGGCTGGGGAGTTTATCCACTTCCATCATGGTTTTGAGCTTCGTGGCTTGTGAGTTTCTGTGCCTTGATCTAGTAGATGTAATTTCCCCTTGCTATATTGTTGGGAATTTATTCTGTAGAGTGTGGATTAGTCACTGATATCTCAAAATTTTTGTAGAACAACCCCAGAGCTTCTCAGCTAGATGGCCATTGAGATGATGATGTCACCGGAAGTCCATCCCTTATCGATTAATAGGCTTATATCTAGATTAAGTATTGTCAAGGGGCTGCAGCTGGTCCCAATCTGGAGTCAGCCTACAAGGGAGTGAGTGGTTGGGGATTTCAGAGCGAATACAGATGGGCCCTATCTAGGGTTACCAAAAGGTATTAGTAAGGGGTTGTAGCTTTACAACCATCCCTATACAGGATAGTAGATTCCCCATACAGACAAGTAGGTTATTATCTAGGGTAAATGGTCAGGGGGAACAAGAGGTATGCCTCTTCAGCCATCCCATCCTAAATTCAACTACAAGGTTCATTTGTGTGTGTGTTTGTTGGGTGGGGGATTAGTCAGCAAAATGCAGAGTGTAGGGATGCCAAGGGGGCACAAGGGGGTGGGTAGAGTAGTGTGTTGCAGGGGATATAGGGCAGCAGTTTTCTTGGGTGTTGCCTGGGAGGTAGGGTGTGTCTGGTTCATAAGAGCCTAGGTCAGCTGAGGCAGTGGTATAGCAGCTCAGAAGGAGTTAGGAGCATTAATGGGAGGAATACTCAAATGGGGTGGTGTGGAGGCGGGGTAGGGGACTGGTGGGGGTATGGGGAGAAGCCCAGATGGGGTGGGGGAACCTGGCAGGGGGGAATGGGGGAAGCCAAGGCAGACTCCCTGGGCCCCTCTTCCCCAGTGGGTGAGGAAGCCTGGAGGAGGGGATAAACACTAGTAGGGGATCGGGGAGAACAAGGAATTATGGGGCTGGTGGTAGGTGCACCCACTTAAGTGCCTGTGTATAATAGATTCCTCCCACTGACTGAAGAGGGTACAGGAAAGATTGGTTTGGGTAGAAGGGGCATCAGCAGGTGTGAGTTTTGGGTATTAGAGGAGGAGACCACAGTGGGGAGAGTAAGAAGGTGGGTAGGAATAGAAATTGTTGTGACAGGGCAAGAAAAGGAGTGGGGGCAGGTAGGGAGGGGGCTGAATGAGAACAAGCAAGGTGGAGAGTGGGGAGGGGGATGTGCAGGTAACCCGGACATGGATCACACTGGAGAAAAGGTGGGTTCAAGGGGAAACCCTAAACAAGCAGGAGGGGAGGTCAGCCAAGGTTAGAGGAACAGGACAGAGGGAGTGGACCTCAGAGAGCAGCAGGGGATGGGAGGGTTGTGATCTTGGGGGACTCCATAGTTAAGGGATTGAGGTGGGGTGATTCAGGGGCTAAGGCAAACTGTAGAAGGGTGCAATGTATGCTTGGGATGATAACAAGGAGGCTGGGTCTACGGATAATTGAGAGCACGAGAAAAGGGGGGTAGCTGCACATCATTGTTCACCTGGGCACAAATAACCTGGCTGATAGTAAGGTAGGGGTAGTTCAGGAGAGGTTCACGGAAGTGGGGAGGCTCTGCAGTAAAGTCAGGAGGTCGGTAGCCTTCCCTGAGGTGCTACTGGTTCCAAGAATCAGCAATGCAAGAAAAGCAAGGTTAGGGGAGCTCAAGGTCTGGCTCAGGGATAGTAAAGAAAGGATACAGGCTAAATGGAGGCTGGATGGACACCTGGGAGAATAAGGAACTGTATGCACCACACAGGCTACATTTGAGCAAGGAGGGTGCAAAGGTTCTGAAGGACAGATCTAAGAAGAATATGGGCAGGGACTTGAATTTAAACTGATTGGTGGCAGCAGGAGTAACAATACCCCTGGAGGAGGAGGAGGAGGCTGACTGGCCTGCCCCCAATCAGGGTAACAGGAGGGGGGTTCAGATGAGGGACATAATGATAAGGACAGGCAGGTAGGACTAGAAAGGGAAGGAGGGGGCAGGCAAACCAGGAGAGGAGCGGACCTGAGTCGTGGTGGAAGGTTGTGTCTCTGAATGCAAGAAGCCTAGGGAATCAAATGGCTGAGCTGCATTCGCTGACGGCAGAGGGTGAGGTTGGCATGGCTACCACCACAGAGACATGAGCCACATCAGATCATGACTGGGACCTCTTCATTCCTGTGTTCAAGCTGTACAGGAGGAATGGGGGGGAGGAAGAGGTGGAGAAGTGGCTCTGTATGTCAGGGAGGGTATAACCTGTACAAGGGAGGAGGAGACAGAAGGTAGGACAGAGGTGCAGTGGGAATAGGTACTCGATGAAAGGAGAAAAGCTCAAGATAGGAGTGGCGTACGGATCACTGAACCAAGGTGAGGAATCAGACAGAGAACTAGAGTCAGGAGTTGTGGAAATGGCCAGCAGGGGGATGTAGTGATCATGGGGAACTCCAGTCTGCCTGGCATTGATTGGAAGGTCACTGCTACCACTTGTACCAGAACACAGGTACTGCTGAATGCATTCCAGAGTGGGCTTCTGACTCAATATGCCCTGAAGCCCATCAAGGAGAGGGCCACACTGGGCCTGGTCCTGTCTAATGGTGCACATGCCCAAAAGGTAAAGGTGGAAGCATCACTTGCAGGTAGTGACCATCACACTGTGTGGTTTCACCTGGACATAGGCAGGGAAAAGACTGGAACAAAAACGAGGGTGTTGGATTTTAGGAGAACAGACTGTGGCAAGATGGGGGAGATCCTGGGGGACACCTTGCTAGAACCAGAAAGGAAATGGGGGTAGACCAGAAATGGGCCAGTATCAAGAAGGGGCTGTTGACAGTCACTAACGAGTGCACCAAAATAAAGAGCAAAAGATCTAGAGCAAAAAAGCCCAGCTAGTCTAATGGAGAAGTAGCCCAGATGGTCAAGAGCAAAAAGGCAGCCTTCAGAACGTGCAAAGACACCCAAGGGGATGAGGACAGGGAACAGTACTGTACTAAGGGAAAGGAGGTGGACAGGGCAGTATGACTGGTCAAGTCAAAGAAACAGCTGCAGCTAGCAGAGGGGGTGAAGATAGGAAAGAAGGCCTTCTTTCATTGCATTAGGGAAAAGTGGGACATCAAGGATGGGATAGTCAGGTTGAAAAGGGAGGGGGTGGTGGAGGGTAGTCAGGAGAAATACTTCACAAGTACTTCTGTACAGTCTTCACTAAGGAGTAGGATGGCCCAGTACCCTAGTGGAAAAGTGGAGGAGGAAAAAGGCTAGGAGAGTCACAATCATGGAGACTGAAGTTGGTAGGGTGAGGTAGGGCTTGAAGGCCCTGAAGGTAGACAAGTCCCAAGGACTGGATGGCATACACCCGAAGGTGCTGAGGGAACTGGCGGACGTGCTGACAGGTCTCCTGGCAGACCTGTTTAACACCTCCCTGGAGATGGTGAACTGCCCCTGGATTGGAGGACAATGCATGTAGTGCCGCTACACAAGAGCGGGCTGAGGGATGACACAGGTAACTATCAGCTGCTCAGTCTGACCTTGATAGTGGGAAAACTCATGGAAACCACACTAAAGGAAAGACTGGTGAGCTTTCTGGAAGGCAGTGGTCTCCAAAATGAGAAGCAACATGGGTTTGTGTCAGGACAGTCCTGCCAGACCAGCCTAATTGATTTCTTTAACTAGGTAACCAGGACAGTGAATATGGGCCAGGCAGTGGACATCCTGTATCTAGATTTCAGTAAAGGCCTTTGATACTGTTCTCCACAAGATATTAATTAGAAAGATTGAGAAGCTTGTGTTAAGGGCAAAATTGGCTACGTTGGCTAGAAACTGGTTGTAAGATAGAAGCCAGAAGGTTGTGGTTGTGGGGTAGTTCTCGGAGGCCTGACCAGTCATTAGCGGGGTCCTACAGGGCTTGGTGCTGAGTCCGGTATTGTTTAACATCTTCATCGGTAACACTGCAGATGGGATAAAAGGTAAGAGATGCCTGTTTGTGGATGACACAAAGATGTGTGGGAGATTAGACATGGATGAGGGGAGACAAGATATTAAAGAAGACCTGGCCAAACTGGAGAGGTGACCTGTTTTTTGGCAACTTGGATTCAATGCCCAAAATGCAAGATAATGCATCTGAGGGTGAAGAACCCAGACACCAAATACTGACTGGGAGTATGCAAGTAACCAAGCTGGAAGAGGAGAATTACTTGGGTGATCATTAGGAGAGACCTGAAGCACTCAGCACACTGCAGCAGAGTGGCAGACAAGGCAAATTGGAGGGCGGGGCTATATAGCCAGGAGTATTACCAGCAGAAAAGTGGAGATCATTCTGCCACTGTATAGATCACTGATTTGGACACATCTGCAGTATAGTGTGCAATATCAGTGCCTTTATCTAAAGAAATACATCATCATGCTGGAGGCAGTCCAAAGGATGGCTACCAAGATGATCCAGGGTCAGCAGGGCAGACCATACAAGGAGAAATTTAGGGACCTCAACATGTACTCCCTGGAATATAGAAGGGAGAAGGTAGACATGACTGAAACCTTTAAATGCCTTAGGAATATCAACAGAGTGAGCTCTGAGGGTCTGTTCAATCTAAGTGGGAACCAGACCACTAGGGGGCACTGCCTCAAGCTTGTGGGGGGAAGATTCAGGAGGGAGATGAGGAGACACTTTTTCACTGAGAGGGTGGTGGTGAAACTGAAAGAGCTGCTGGAGGAAGTTGTCTCCTTAAGAGCTGTGGACAGACTCAAGAAATGATGGGACAGAGTGAAAGGAAAAGTTGCATGGTGGGGGGCCAGGGGGAGGACAACACTGGGGAGGACTGAATAACAAGAAGCGAGATAGATCCCTCAGTAGATACTGATGGGTCTGCAAACTTGAGCAGACACAGTAGACCTCAAGGCAATATTCTGCTGGCTCAACCATATGAGTTCAGCAAGAACAGGGTGAGGTATGTGGTGGCGTGGCCCTAAAGATTTCTTAGGTCTCATGGCACAGGGCATCATGGGTCACACCGGACAATCATGGGTGCAGTCAGAACATGGAACTGACCAGGGCAGAGGTTGCAGACACTGAAAAAAAAATACAGAAATAGATTTTTGACTATTTCGTAACAGCATCTGTTAAATTCACCTGCAGGACTGATTAAGCTCATTTTGATGCCTAAGAGATGGAAGCTGAAAGGAACAGCAACTCAAACAATTTGAAAAGAATACTCTGAGTATTTGAAAAAATGACAACTAGAGGAGATGATAAAGGACCATGACAACCACATCAAAAAATGAAAGAAAGGAAATTTGAAAGATCAGCTGGACTATTTGGAGGGCAGAATATTCAACTGGAGTAAACACAACCAACATCTGCAACTTTCATCTCTGACAAAAGCATCACCTACTAATACAACACCAAGAGATACCTATATATTTGGTTCAGATTCAGAAGGAGCCTCATGGCACAGTGTTTTAGAGAGAAGTCAAGACAATTTTCCTCCCCCTGAATCAGCAGGCACTGCAGCAGGCCTATACAACCTCCACAGTCCCAGCGTACCTTGACATGCAGCCCGAGGATCATTAGACTCACAGAAGATCAACAAGAAGAGGAATGTGGCACAAATGGAGGAAACAACAATACAAACAGCATACTGTGTTACAGCAACCAGAGGAACCAGCAATGACATTATAGGAACAACCACAAATAGAGCAGGAATTACCAGAATAAGGAAAATGATAAAATAGCTAGGAGAGGGGCACTCAGATCACATCAGGCAGACACAAACAGGCACATTACATTTTAAATGGAATAAAACAGGAACAAGTTTATTTATGGTTATTGCATAGGCTTTTTGATGCAATTACAAATTTGGTGGAAAAAAAAACAGGTTAATTGTTTTTTTTGTTAGTTGTTTAACCAGGACTAGCACACTAAGCTGAAAGCTTTTTTACTGGTGCAACCTGGGAGCATAGGGAAGTTAAGTGACTTGCTCAGGGTCACACAGTCTGCAAGTGGAAGCTGTGGGATTCAAGCCCTCAGGCCTGGTCTGCTAGATGTCACACCAGTTTTGTAGCTCAGAGCCTTAAACCACCGTGCTAAACTGCATTTAGGGTACTTTCTGTCCTTAGGGGAGCATGATTTTAAGCTATGGTCCCATTCGGGAAACATTTGCCCAGATCTTGGAATTTGGATTACCACACTATTCGGGCGACATAACTGCAGAATAGTGGCTAGCATCAGAGTTCTGCAATGGGACTCAAGTCACAGCTTGGAGTAGGACTTCTTTGTAACTCTTTGCTCAGTTAGCTGGTCAGACACTTCCCTCTCTGATTGAAGAATGGAAGATGGTACTGGATGAACCCACTGGTTCAAGGGATCTGGAGCTCATATCAATATCTTTTTGGAAGGCCTTTTACTTGTTGGCCTATCTTGCACCCCTCCCCACAGATGGGTAGCTGCAGGACACCAGCACTAGATGGAGTTCCTTTCATGGGCAGGCACTAACCCAGTACCTCTTGAACACACACACACACACACACACACATATACACACACACAGACTGGGTGTCTGGTTCAAGATCTTATGTCTCACCCATTCTGCTTTCCAGGCAGGGAAACTACTGATTAGGGATCTCCTAAGCAGGATGTCAGTGAAGTTATTTGAGCAAATCCCTTGAAGCGTAACCCCCATATCTGGCTTTCCATGTTTCTGCATGGTGTTCTCTCGACTTGGAGGGTTAACTGGAGGCTGGACTCAGCAGGAGACCTGAGTGTGCCATGCTCCAAGACTCAGGATCTACTGTGTCCTTGCCCCCCCCCCCAAGCCTTGTAGGCTCCCTTGTTCAGTCGCAGCCAGCACCACAAGGTGGATCTCTCCTTCTGGACATATGTTAGCTCTGGATCTTTGAAATCAGCCTTTCTTCCCTTGGTTCCCACCAAGGGCCTTCATACTTCCCCAGAACATACCAATGTAGAACCAAGCCCTATAGGGAGGCAGGAGGGAGGATAAATACAACTAACAGCTCCACACTGGGGAGTTGCAAATAAGTGTAATAATTACATCCCACAGGAGAAAAGCTAGATGTGCCACTTGGACTGTTTCTGTCTCTTGAATCCTATATTCTTATGGGACTCCAGTTCTTGAATCAATCCTGATGCCTGGCACTGGACAAGAGAAGTCTGGAATGTGCTGTGGAAGCAACATACTCCGACTCTGAGGAATTTTATTTATTTTTATTTATGTATTTATTGACTAGAATCAGAATTACAATCCTTTGAGTCATAGACTCTTGCAAAGGCTCCAAGTCAGATAAAAGTAGAGGAAACAAAAAAGTACACGTACAAAAATAATGTAATAATACAAAGTCATACAGTCCTGGCTTATACACAATTTGAGGGTTACATCCACAGGGAGCATAAAGAAGGTCCTGGGTCAGAGTTAAGACAGGATACTGTTCCAGAGGTTCTTGAAGGACCCAGAGTCGTATTATCTAAACAGTGGGATTGGGGAACCTAGGAGAGACATAGGTGGGAAACTAACGAGAAACTATCCTTTAGCTGCAGGATACTTACTGTGATAGAGTAGGTACCTGAGTACTGTGATAGAGTAGGTACCTGAGTACAGTATTTCTATGGAATGAGGTTCTGAGTAGGGGGTGGAGATCATAGAGGATGTGGGGGTTTATTTACAGTCACAGGCTGTGGAATCAAGGAGTAGGGTTTTGAGACCTGATTTAAATAGGTTGAGACTATGGGCCAGGGAGATGGAGGACGGTAGGGTGTTCAGCCACAGTAAAGCACGATATCGGAAGAGATGTTCTACAGTGAGGGACTAGAAGGGTGGGGTTAGCTGAGTGCCTTTGTGTCCTCCTGTGAAGGGCTGTTTGCATAAGCGAGTGGAGGCCGATTGGTGCTTGCTTAAGTTGTATCTTTTTTGCAAGGAGGCAGGTATGTTTGTAAAGCTCACATGTATGAGTTAACCTGTCACATCCCCAGACCAGGTGGCAAGCTTTGTTGACAGTGAGGTTGATGCTGCGTAGGGCAGTTTGATCAGCTGACCCATAAATCACTATTATGTAGCCCACCAAAGATAGAATAGATGAGGACACAGCGAGATGCATGGCCTGAGGGGGCAGGCAGTGCTTATGTCTGTACAGGATCCACAGGCTATTGTTAATAGAGGAAGAGACTTGTTGTATGTGTGAGTGGTAGGAGAGGGAGGTGTCTAGTGTGACACCAAGGTATTTGAAGTATGAGACCTGGTCAAGCGCAGAGCCAAGGAAGTTTGTGACAAATAGCGGTGCATGACAGTGGGGGTTTTGGCCATGGGCAAAGATCATGGACTTTGTTTTCTTGTAGTTAATTATAAGTCAGTGTTCAGAGAACCAGGTTTCCAGCTCCCTGGAAGCCCTGCAGGGTAGTTTGCAGTGAATTTGGATGTGGGTGTTTCCAAAAAACTACCACATCATCTGCATATAGCAGCATCTTACCGCTGCAAGATTTAGGGAGGGAGTTCAGGAAGAGGGTGAAGAGTAGAGGGCCAAGTATTGACTCCTGTGGGACACCCATTAGGACCGGTTTGCTGGGGGAGATAGTTGTATTGATTTTGACTTATGTCCGACCTGAGAGATAATCTTTGAGCCATGCGGTGACCTCTGGTGCAAAATTAAGGGATGGAAGGGTATGGAGTAGTAGCTCGTGACTGACGGTATCAAATGCTTTGGTCAGATCAACGTAGAGAGCCCTGCCACAGAGTCTTGTTCTTGGGCCTCATGTATATATGTAGTAAGTTCAATGAGGGCAGTTGAGGTGCTGTGGCCCCTCTGAAAACTGTGTTGTTCATGGCAGAGCAGGTCGTGTTTGGATAGGTAGTCAGTTAGTTGATCCGACACTACTTTTTCAAGGGCCTTGGAGAGGGGTGGCAGGATAGCTATTGGTCTATAATTGCTTGTGGAAGTGGGCTTGCCACTCTTCAGGATAGGGGTTATTAGTGGTCTTTTCCAAGCAGTGGAGAATTGGCCAAGGAATAAGGACAGGTTGAGGATTTTGGTGAGATGAGGCAGTGTCACATCCAGCGTAAGCCGAATGAGTTTGAGGTCCAGGGAATCACTACTATAGCGAGAGTTCACTAGAGCTTTGGTGAAGTAGCGTTTAGCCTCATTATGAGAGATGATTCTTAGCCTGAAGAGGGTAGGGTTGGCGATGGCCGAGGTGTCAGTGGGGGGGTTGGTGGTAGGATCAAAGAAGTTAGGCGGGAGAATATGAGAGAGATCAGAGGAGGAGGTATTGAGGGCATCGAAGATAGTATTGGGGTCCTGGGAGAGTCTGCTATAAGCTGAACAGGGGTAGGGGATACAGTTTTCCCACAGAGTTCTTAAATATTGCTCCAGAAATTTTTTCTGGAGCCCCAGGAGGCGGTGAGGGTTTGCTTATAGTATGCAGCTTTGGCTTGCCGGGTAGCACATGTGCATCTGTTTCTAGCCTCTCTGTACAGTTGTCTGTCCTGCGGGAGCTGGGAGTCAAGGGCCTTATGCCATAGGTTATCCCTTTGGTGCATTTGGTCTGGAAGAGCTTGGGTGATCCAAGGGACGTTTCTGTGTTTTACTACCTGTTTGGAGAAGGGTGCGAATATGTCACAGGCCCTATTGAAGATGGCAATAAAGTAGGTAAATGCAGCATCTACGGACTGGGCAGTGTGAATAGGGGACCAATTGCAGGAGGCAAGGTCAGACTTGAGCCATGCAAGGGTTCCTTTTTTGAGGCATCTTTGTACAGCGACATTTGGGGAGGCAGGGGGATTTTAGTGGACCACAGGCAGGTCACTGGGGAATGGTCGCTTATCAAGTCAGGGAGCACTGTGACTTGAGAGATATTATTAGGCCTGTTGGTGAGGATTAGGTCGACAAGGGTTGAGGTCCACATTCTGGGGTCCAGTCTGGTCAGAGATTGGATGACCTGGGTGAGGTCACAAGCTAGGGCTGAGTCCTTGTAGGGGGATGAGTCAGACGATAACCAATTGACATTGAAATCTCCCAGTAAAATGACTTCACTCTTTGGTGGGAGGTGGGTGATACTGTCCAGGACTGATTTGAAAGTGAGCTTTTGGTTGCAAGGGGGAATGTAGACCGACACAATGTAGAACTGGACATGGAATAGGGAAAGAGCAACGTTGAAAGTTATGGATAGGGCTGTACTTTTTTCATGGAAGTCATGGATTCAGTTATTTGTTTTCTATTTTAATGAAAGTCCATAATTTTTAGAAGTTTTCATGATAACACTTTCTGGTATTTTCATATGAAAGCTCTATAATTTTGTACCTCACCACTGCAATATGTTTAGTCCCTAGTCGGACCCAGTGTGGGATTTGCACATGAACCTCAGTCTTCCAGATCCCAGTGCAATGTGCTGCCTCCTGTCAAAATAGATCTTATTTGTTTAACATACAATGGATCCATGACTTTTCCTGACTTTTTAAAGATTTCCATGGTTTTTGTCATTATGACCATTACAATACCATGATTTCACCACAATTATCCATGACAAAATTACAGCACTAGTTACAGTGTGACCACTCAATGTGATGTCCTCTCCCCACTGCTGTGGCAGAGCTGAGATAGTGGCACAGAGAGGGAGGGTCCTGCAATGGGACAATGTGTCTGTAGTGGTGCAGTGGCATGATGCCTGCTCTCCCATACCCCAGCAGCCAGTACACACTCTTAGAAGCCCTCTATGCACTAGGTTATGGAGAGGAGATTGGGAGGGCCGCAGAGGGTTTGAAGCTTTAAAGAGCAGTGGCAAGGTAACAGTGCTGTGTTCCTATACCACTACCCACAAGGTCCTGTTTCATAACCAGTTCCTGAGTGATTGAGCAATATTTGCCACTAATATTAAATTCTTGTAAGACTGTTAATATTTATGTACAAGGGACTTTATTTTTTTTAGAAAAGAAAAACAGCTAAAGTATGGGGAAAATAAAGGAACAATCTTATACGTAGAATTTGTCAATGAGGCTTAGTTAGTGCCTATTTCACATAAAAACCCTTCACTTTCATACATTCCTTCCATGCTTGCACGGTCTGCTAAAGCGAGGCTTGGCCACTGATGAACACTGCTGCTGTAATAAGTTAGCCAGAGACTGTTACAAGAATGAAAATATTTATTCCATTTCTGTGGGATTGCTAAACTCAACAGCCATGGGCCCATGCTGTTTGTCAGATTGTATGCCATGGGTGCCGGCTCACAGTTTCAGCTCTGTAAGGAATTTAAGTAGGAATTCCAGAGTTACTGGCCTGTTTTTAAGTTATATCCAATTGAATCCATATGTTGCAGGCACAGATCTAAGGTCACCGCCAGCATCCTCAGTTATACAGCAGTTGGAAAGTTTCAAGCGCATTATGTGACTTAGGCATGATCTCATCCATCCAGTTATGTCATGGAGTCTTACCGGGGCAATCATGGTTTAATAACAGCTATATCTAGACTAACTTTAAATGCTGTGTTTTATGAACGTCATGGAATGCTGAGCCTGGAATCTTGCATTCTGACTTGTTACCCTTGTCCCACAGCTAATGGGTCACTAGTATAAACATAGAAACATAGAATTTGACGGCAGATAAGGACCGCTTGGCCCAACCAGTCTGCCCATTTCCCTACCTACTGGATAAGCTGCAGATCCTAGTTAACCAGCAGCCTACTTCTTCCTACCCCCACCCCCCAGAATTGCCTTATGACTATCCCATGCATGCTTGAATTCCACCACTGATTTTGACTCCACAACCTCCTCCGGAAGGCCGTTCCATGCATCCACAACCCTCTCTGTGAAAAAATACTTCCTTAAATTACCTCTGAGCCCTCCCCATCTTCAAATTGTGCCCTCTTGTTCTTGCACACCTCTTTTTTTGAAAGATGCTACCCTCTTGGACTTTGTTGATTCCCTTGAGGTACTTGAAAGTTTCTATCATGTCCCCCTCTCCCTCCTTTCCTCAAGGCTATACATATTAAGCTCCTTAAGTCTCTCTTCATATGTCTTCCGGTGCAGACCCTGCACCATTTTAGTTGCCCTCCTCTGGACAGCTTCCATCCTGTCTATGTCTTTGCCGAGATTGGGTCTCCAGAACTGCACACAGTACTCCAGATGGGGTCTCACCAGCTGTCTGTACAGAGGGATAATAACTTCCTGTTTTCTACTGGTGATGCCTCTCCCTATGCATCCCAGTATCCCCCCAGCCCTCCTTGCTGCCCTCTCACACTGCTTGCCCACCTTTAGGTCATCTGATATGACTACCCCCAGGTCCCTTTCCATTTTTGTTGTTGTTAGTGTCTCACCCCCCATTGTGTACTCTTCCCCTGGTTTTTGTTTCCCAGGTGCATTACCTTGCACTTCTTAGCATTGAATCTAAGCTGCCATACATTTGACCATTCCTTTAACCTTGCCAAGTCCCTTCTCATCCTTTCCACCCCACCCTGTGCATCAACTCTGTTGCAGATCTTAGTGTCATCTGCAAAGAGACATACTTTTCCTTCAGTCCTTCTGCAATGAAGCTTATAAAGACATTGAAGGACCAGTCCAAATACTGAACCCTCGGTACCCCACTAGTAACCCTCCTTTCTTCTGAGAGGACTCCATTTACTATTACTCTCTGTGTCCTATTCTCCAGCCAATTCTTTACCCAGGCTGTCATCTTGGGACCCACTCCCAGGCTGGCTAACGTATATTAATCTTTTGTGTGGGACTGTGTCAAATGCCTTCTAAAAGTCTAGGTAGGCCATGTCCACAGCCCCTCCCTGATCTACTACTTTGGTCACCCAGTCAAGAATCTATCAGATTTGTCTGGCATGACCTTCCCACTGTGAATCCATGCTGCCTGGGTCCTGTGCCCTCTGGCCTCTAGATACTCGACAATTCTTTCCTTCAGAAGTGATTCCATCATTTTCCCTATCACTGAGGTTAAACTAACAGGTCTGTAGTTTCCTGCTTCTGTCTTGCTCCCACTTTTGTGAAGGGAATCACATCTGCCTCCTCCAGTCCTCGGGTACCACCCCATCCTCCCATGATTTGTTAAAAGGGTAGTCAGTGGTGTCACTAGTTCTACCCTTAGCTCTTTTAGAATTCTGGGATGAATCCCATCAGGCCCCATTGCTTTGTCCACCTTCAGTTTTAAGAGTTCTTTCAGAACCCTTTCTTCTGTAAATGGGCTGGTATCAACTTCTGTATCCAGAGTGTTTCTACTGTTTGTTTTAGGTACCTCCCCTCTTCATTTGTAAATACTGAGTAAAAATATTTGTTTAGTATCTCTGCCTTTCACAGTCACCCTCTGCCCACCCTCCTCCCTTTATTAAGCCTCACTATCCTCCCTTGGTCTTCCTTTGCTCCCTGATGTACCTATAAAAGGTTTATCCCCCTTCTTAACTGAGTTGGCTATCTTTTCCTCGGTTTGGGCCTTTGCTGTTCTGACTGCCTTCCCAGCCTCCTTTGCTTTAACTGATACAGTTCTCTATCCTGCTCCTTCTCAGATTCCTTGTACTTCCTGAATGCTTTCTTTTTCTCTTGAACCTTCACTGTCACTTCCTTTGAGAACCATAGTGGTTTCTTACATCGTCTTGTTTTGTTTATTTGCTTCACACAAAGGCTCGTTACCTCTGTGATGGCAGTTTTTATTATTCCTCATTGTTCTTCCACCCCTCCTTCCTGCCCATTTGCTAGTGCATTCCTTAGGCTCGCACCCATTTTGGCAAAGTCAGCCCTCCTAAAGTCCAGTACTTTTGTCTTTGTATGGCTTGACTCTATTGTTGTGTTTATTGTGAACCATACTGTTCGATGGTCGCTAGTTCCCAGATGGCTACCCACTTCTACATCTGTGATCCTCTCTCCGTCTCCATTTGAGAGAATCAAGTCTAATATTGCTCCCTCTCGAGTGGGCTCCAGCACTAGTTGTCTAAGGCATGCCCCCTGTAGGGCATCTAGAATAACTGCACTTCTTCAAGTGGCAGCTGCAACTGCGCCCAGTTAACATCTGGCATATTAAGATCACCCATCAGCAATATCTCCCTTTTCTGCCATTCTAAGTATACTTTCTATCATTTCCTTGTCCATTTCCTCCCCTGAGAAGGGTCTGTATTCAACCCTGTGTGGATTGTGGTGCCATTGCCTGTCTCCAAATTTACCCACAGTGCTTCTTCTCCTCCCTGTTTACCCTTTTGTTCTGTTGCTTTTATTCCTTCCTTATGTAAAGAACTACTCCTCCTCCTCTTACCCTCCCTGTTCCTCCTGTAGATAGTGTATCCTGGTATGTTTATGTCCCAGTCATGGTTTTGTGTGTACCATGTTTCTGTGACTGCCGATATCCAGAAGTTCCTCCTCCATCAAGGCCACTAATTCAGGAAGCTTGTTACCTAGACTACAGGCATTGGTACTCATTGCTCTCCATTTTTTGATGGTTTTACCTTCTGTTGCAGCATCCCCCACTGACCGTTCTACCTCGGTCTTTTTCTCATTTAGTACCCTGTTTTGTAGGTAGAGGCTGGGATTTTCCTGCTGCTTGTCAGTGCCTCCCTCTTTGACTAGTTTAAAAGCTTGCCAATGAAGCATTTAAACCGATTGCTCAAAAGACTTGTTCCCTTCCTGGACAGATGCAGACCATCCTGCCAGTATAGGCTGGTGTCCCTCCAGGTGGAACCCCAGTCCCCAATGAAGTCAAACCCTGTGCTCCGCACCATTTTTTCAACCATTCATTAAACTGCATGGTGCCAATTACCTCGCCTCCCCATGCCTTTGACAGGCAGCACCTCTGAGAAGGATACTGTGTGCTACTTGTCTTAGGCCCTCCCCAACTCTGCAATGTCCTCCTGCACTGCTCTAATCTCATGATGAGCCAAGTCATTTGTCCCTAGGTGGACAATGACGTCCAGCTCAGAATCCCTTGCAGCTGTTCTTCGTGATCCTGAGGATGCGCTCGTGTCCCTCCAAGCCATGGCACCAGGCAGGCACCTTACTTCAGTTTCTCCCAGCCCCCCAGTTCTATACCCCTAATAACTGAGTCCCCCACCAGGAGCTGCTTCCTTTCCTGTGGTGTCCTCTGCCTCCTTCCTGTGGGCCTCCTTGTGACAGTTGTCATCAGTCTTCTCTGCAGGTGCATCCATAGGGGAGCTATGCTCCCCCAGAATGGTATATGGATTGTGGAGTGGAACAATTGACTGGGTGTGCCTCTGTTCCACCATCCTCACCCTCCCTGAGCCCACTGTGGTCCAACTGCTGTGTTTTCTTCGCAACCTCTGAGGTAGTGGTGGTGGCGCTTGTGCTCCCTGGATGGGGGAGGTTCCCTTCCTACTGTCCAGTGTGGCCTGGGGGAAGGTTTCCTTACTACTGTCCAGTGCGGCCTGAAGACGGACAACTTCCTCCCTCAGGGCAGATAGTTGTCTGCAAATAGGGCAGCATCTCAGCCTCCAGAAAGACGCCCAGAAGATATGCATGCTATAAACAGAATATATACAAGCATGCTATAAACAGAATGTTGGGACCCGTTCCACATGCACAGCTCTAAAACTGCTTTGGTTATGGCAAAATATTTCAGCATATAGTTTTGTAATAATAAAGTATTGTTGGCAAAAACATCAATATATCCATTTTTCTTTTTATTGTATTTCATTTCAGAGCTGAGATATTGGGTTCTAAATGTTTGCTAAAGTCGCTGCTTTCTGCTCTCACTCACAATGAATAAATTAAACATTTTGGTGTGTTACTATGCTGTTAACCATCCCAAACATGTGGTATCACCCTTCAAATACATCCACACTATGAATCCAATATGTAAGATTAAACAGTAACCCCGAGGAAAGGGATCTTTAAAAATGGTTAGTTGCAGCCATCTTTAATAACTTAAGGTGTTAGTCGCATTATTAGTAATTAATACTGTTTTAAAAAATATCTGTGAGAAACAAAAATATACAGAAGAAAATCTAATGATGTTTATTTATTTATTTTTATTTATTTAAAAGTTGGTAACTGGGAGAAGCACACTGAGCCAAGGTTCATTTCCAGGTACAACCCTGGGGAAAAGTGCAAGAGGGGTAAAAAATATATGCAGACAGTTAACAACGGTGTCACAGGCAGGATACAATCAAGCCTGGGTACAGAAAAGTCCAGTAATGCAGACGCTGAGGCAGGTTACAATGATGCCTGAGGAGGTATCAGAAATACAACACAAACGAACTGGCAAAAAAAGTAGAACTAAACTATACAACTTAAAATCGGATTGCAAAAGACATTAAAATAATGTATTAACAAGCATTTGTCAATGCCGAATGTTCGCTTGCTGGCATTGGCAATGGTAGTGTAGAAGTTACAGAGCTGCATAATAGGAATGGCAGTGAAGTATTGAACTGAAGCCAACCCCACCACCACTCTGCAGAGAGTGACAGGCATTGGGGTGTGCCTTTGGGTCGACAGGCATAACGGCCACGCCATTTCACCACTCCCCACCCTGCAGACATTGACTATTGTCACGGTGTTCCTTGGGGTCTTTGGCCCTTATGCGCATCCCATTCCATTAGAAAATATGGTGAGATGGGTGCGATATAGGAGAATGGGGTGAACTTTGGAGCCAAAGAGTCCAAGGCATACCTCGATGCCTCTCACTGGCTGCAGGGTGTGGAATGGTATAAGCATTACAGGCAAGAATCCCAAGTCACACCCCTGATGCCTGTCATTCTCTACAGGGTTGGGCATTATGGTTGGAAACCCTAATACCTCAGGCATTCGTTGGTATTTTCACCCAAATTTTCAACATGTTTTTTTGTGACCCCACCTCATGAACAGGGGAATATCATTGTTAGCTTGGGAAGCTGCTTATGCAACAGCTACTACGGCATTTAGCACAGGCAAAACATTCCTAACAGGATGTAAAATGACAGCTGTACTGTTCATGGGGAGGTGTAAAACATGGCAATGTTGCAAATCTGCAGTAAAAATATTAAAAAAATGGTGAAGTGACAAGCGTACATAGAAACTGTGCAACGCACACCCGTAATATAATTAGGTTGGGGAATTTTTACAGCAGATTGTCAACTCAGGCATTTTGGTGCCTCCGATCATGAACAGTGTCACTATGATTTTCTTTATCTGTCCTGAACAATGATTTCCCACAGCAACCACACATCTCTGCGCTGAAAGTATGAAAACACACTTCGGCCATGTTGTGAAAAATGACAGCTGACTGTTCATAAGGAAGTGTGGAAAATGCCACTGGTGAAAATCTGGACTGAAAATATTACAAGTCATGAACTTACGGGTGATTGGAAACTCGCAATTCTAACTCGTAACACAGTCATTTTAGGACTTTTGTACCAAATTTTCAACATAGCCATTTTAAGATCTCTGCTCATGAACAGTGTCACTGTGATTTTCTTAATGTGTCCCGACATTGATTTCAAGATAATTTATCATGCCATTGTGCGCTACATGGGCGAAACATTTTGGGTGAGATGAAAATGACAGCTGTACTGCTCATAAGAAGGTGTGGTAAAATGGCAATGTTGAAAATCTGGAGTGAAAATATTGAAATTTCTCGTAAACTTATGAGCGCATAGGAACTGCACAACACACACTTGTAAAACAGTCATTTTTAAGAATTTTTCCACCAAATTTTCAAAATAGTCTTTTTGAGAGCCCACCTTATGAACACTGGCAGTGTCATTTTGTTAATCATTCTGGAAAGGTGATTTTGCACAGTGCAAGAATTCATGAGGAGGGGTCCCAAAAACCCCATGTTGAAACTTTAGTGCAAAAATTCCCAAAAATGCCTGAGATATGCAACAAAGTTGAAAAACCCCTATCTGTCTCATTATATAGTTTACTGGCATTTCCTCAGTTCGCGGTCGGCTTTGAAGAGTGCAGATGTGTTCCCGGTCCACCGAAGATCGTCGCGCCGAGGTCCGGAGGTAAGTATGGGGTAAGGGGGGGTGTGGGGAGGCAGGGTGCGCAGTGGTGAGTGCGAGTTGTGGGACTCGTGGGGGCCGAGAGACTGCGTGGGACCGCTTTTTTTGCTTTTTAGTTTTTTTTTTTCTAAAAAAGATGATGCGTGACGGTGGGCTCCCAGCATGGCACAAGGATGGCTGGGGGTGTGAAGCCGGCAGAGTTGAGCACCCCTACAGGCCATAGCATTAGCCACGCTGGTGGGCTCCAGCGGCACCCAGTACTTTTGGGGAGGATACTGGAGCCATCGGGGATTGGGCATCCCGGCCGGCTATAGAGTGTGTGCGGGGGGCAGCAGCAGTCACGAAAAGCGTGTGTATATGTGTGTGTGTGTGTGTGTGTAGAGGAGCGCGATGAGCAGAGGGATATCTGATCGCTGCTCACTGGAAGCGTAGCTCCCCTTTCAACTGTATGCCACTGCATTTTGGAGCTTGTCATAAACAGCTCCATAGCATGCATTGGCGGACAGGGCCGCGCCTGCCAACACACATTGACTGAATTGAAAGAGGGGTGACACACCTCCAAACTAGGATGATGGCGTTATGTTTTTGCACATGCAGCAGCAAACATAAAATGCAGGAAAATAGATAAAATACAGGTGTTAAACAAAATGACACATTTCAGACAAGGCACACACTGTAGAGGATTGAAAAACTGACTTTAAGCTATCATAAAATAACTTGGGCCAAAGAAGGAGGTTTAGACAGGTGGATGGCAAAAGCATGGGAGTGGGAGAGCTGTAGATTGACCGTTTAATGAGGTTGAGCGAAGGTAGCAAAGGAAGTGAAGAGGGAAGGGAATTTCACAAATGTGGAAAAAAAATAGGAGAAAGCAGCCATTCCTGAGTTCAAGAGTGGGCAAGGGAGGGTGAAAGAATGAGGGTCATGTGAGCGGAGGGGGTACGATATGTGGGGGGAGGGGTATTGGAGGGAGGCCAGGCAGGAAGGAAGCAAGCTGAACCAGAATTTGGAAGAGATGATGGAAGTGTGATGGTAACAGCTAGAGGATAAGAAAAGGAGTGACAGTGAAGAGTAGAGGGAACAGTAATGAGTCCTGAGGGGGAAGTTCAAAGCAAAATGACAGAAGGCATTGAAAAGGACATCCAGTCAGGAAAGGGTGGATGCAGAAGCAGATCCATAGACAAAGTCAGCATAATCGAATAGCAGTAGGATAGTTTTAGTAAGGAGAATCCGATGAACAGGGACGGAGAGGGCATCTTTGTTTCTATAGGGAGCACCAGGTTTGGGGTGGAGCTTAAAATGCATGTAGGTGACATGCTGAGAAATCAAGACTGCTGTCTAACCAGACACCTAAATACTTGTAAGATGGAACAGTATCCAAAGGGGTGCCATCAAGGGTTGAGAAAGAAGGGGGGTGTGGTGAGTTTGGATAGTTTTTGGTGGGTGCCAAAGATCATAGAGACTGTTTTAGTAGTATTTACCTTGAGCTGATTGTTTTGGAACCAATTAGGACACAAGTGAAGTCAATTTGCAACTGAGTGGACACCTCAGGAATAGAGGGGCCAGATGTAAAGAGGACAGTGTCATCAGCATAAAGGTGAATTTGGGAAAGAAGAGCAGACAGAAGGGAGCTCATTGAGAAAGATGGAGAATAAAATAGGACCAAAAATAGAGCCTCGGGGTATGCCAGCTAGGATAGGATGGGGGGGGGTGAGAGTACTTCTCCAGTTTGGACACACTGGGTGCAACCAGAGAGAGAAGATGTAAACCATTTAACTGATAGAGGGGGAGAGTCTAGCGAGTTCGAATTTAGTGAGAAGATGAGTGTGTGAGACAGAATCAAAGGTCTTGGCTAGGTCAAGAATATGGCTGCGGTAAGGAGGCCTTGATCCATGCCTGAAAGAATAGCATTAGTAGTAGTAACCTGGAGGAGGGAAGAGATGGTAGAATGTTTTTTCCAAAATTCAGACTGAAAATGAGACAGGAAATTAGAGGAGGTGAGAAAAAGGGTGCATCTGGGAAGGACAAGGGTCTCTTGGAGCTAAACAAGAATAGGAAGGAGGGCAATTGGACAGTAGTTTCCAGGTGAGAAGTGATCACCTCCTTTGTGGAGGGGGATCACTTTTGCTGATTTCCATACCTGAGGAACAGTACCAAGGATGCATGAAAGGTTGAGCAGATGGGACAGGGGGTGAGCAATGGTAGGGCCTGAGATTTGAAGGACATAGACAGGATGGGAGCTGTCCAGAGGAGGGCAACTAAAATGGTGCAGGGTCTGCACCAGAAGATATATGAAGACAGACTAAAGGAGCTTAATATGTATAGCCTCGAGGAAAGGAGGGGGAGGCATGATAGAAACTAAGTACCTCAAGGGAATCAACAAAGTCCAAGAGGGTAGCATCTTTCAAAAAAAAGAGGCATGCAAGAACAAGAGGGCACAATTTGAAGATGGGGGGCAGCTCAGAGGTAATGTAAGGAAGTATTTTTTCACAGAGATGGTTGCAGATGCATGGAACAGCCTTCTGGAGGAGGTTGTGGAGTCAAAAACAGTGGTTGAATTCAAGCATGCATGGGACAGTCATAAGGCAATTCTAGGGGTTGGGGGTAGAAAGAAGTAGGCTTCTGGTTAACTAGGATCTGCAGCTTATCTATTAGGTAGGGAAATGGGCAGACTGGGTGGGCCAAGCGGTCCTTATCTGCCATCTAATTCTATGTTTCTATGTTTAAGGAGTGGGTCAAGCCCTTCTGGGCTGCATTTGTGAGGTTTCAGTGATTTAAGGGCACAAAACACCTCTTGAGCAGTGACAGGGGAGAACTGACATGAATTAGAAAATGGAAGAGTATGTGGAGCTGGGGGGCTTACATGGGTATTTGGAGTTAGAGAGGTGGGCAGTGTGGAGGGAAAGTTGATAGAGGAAGAGAGGCAGTCACATGTGAAATATTTGTTTAGACTGGAGGCAACAGTGAGGGGGTCAGAGACAAGTTTGTTGTCAATCAGGAGGGAAGGGGATGAGGAATTTGAAAGGGGGCTGAGGAGTGAACAGAATGTTTGCCAAAAGTTGTAAGAAGAATTCATCCTTTATTATAATGTATGCTTAAGGTAGAGGGACTTGGCAGACCTTATGGCTTTGGTGCATGCATTTCTTAGTGTACGACAAGTGGAAAGGTCATTAGGATTAGATGACGATTTGTAGCGAGCCCAGGCCCGATTGTAAGTGTTACAGAGCTTGACGATGTCAGCAGATAACCAAGAATGGTGGAAGTGTCTCAACCTGCTGTGACGAGAAGCAGCATGAGAGTTCCAAGTGTTGCTAAAAATGTGTCAGAAGAGAGAAAGGACAGTGTCTATGCCCTTAGTGTAGTAGGAAGGAGCCCAATCGGAGAATGCAAGGTCGTGAAGGAGATGTGGGATGTTTAGGAAGCGTTAAGGGCCAAATCCAGTGGTAGGTTGGTGGGGAGTGGGGAAATTGTAGTTTGCGTGTACAGTAAGTCATTAGGTGATTGCTGAATACATCAGAGAGTGTACCAGCAGAGGAGATCTGGTAGGTGTGAGATGCCAGGATCCAGTCTAAGAGGGTATAGTTGTGGGAGTGGGGATTTGGTCTTGTGGGTTCATTGATAAGCTGATGGAAGTTTAAAGACTCAATGTGTTGAGTAGTGGGTTTAAGGGCAGAGGAGGCCCAGTCCAAGTTGAAATCACCAAGAAGGATTAGTTCGCCGGAGTTAGCAGAGGATGATAGGGAGGAGATGGTGCTAACCACAGTGGCAGGGGCAGTTTTTGGGGAGGAGTATAGAACCTCTATGAAAATGGGGAAAGAGGAGTGGGGTGACAGCTTTATGAAGAGGAGTTCATGATCCTTTGGGACTGATTCACTAATAATGGGGAGACTGGTAAATTTTGGCAATAAAAGATTGCAACACCACCACCACACTTTGAGCAGTCTTACTGAAGGATATGGTAGCCTGGTAGGAGCTGTAGGGAGTTGGACATTGGATGAGAGCCACAATTCCGTGATACAGAGAATGTCAGGAGAGTGTTGTGACACCCAAACTCTTGGGAGAGGTTTGTGCATCTCAGCCAGGAAAACTGCCTAAGGGATATGGCAGAAGCCATAGTCTGAGAGGCTGCATCGTTAGAGTCCACAGCCATATGGAACTGGGCCTTGGATGCTTCAGCTCCCTTCAAGGTAATCTCCTGAAGGTCAGCAGCCAGTTCAGGAGGAGCCTTATGTGCCAACTGCTGGAAAGATTACAGAGTGCCTTCTGGTACCTGGAGACATAGGCCATATGAGAGACCTGCCTGATGCTCAGGGAGGAAGCCAAATAGGTCTTTTTGGCTAGAGAGTCAATGCTCATTGAATCCTTGCCAGGAGGATGAGAGGCAAGAGGGACACCAGCCTTTTCACAGGCTACAGTCTGTACAATACCCACATGACTGCAATGGGAGGACAGGAATTCTGTACCATTGCCTGCCAGGGTATATTTCCTGTCCATCTTCTTGTCTAAAGGAGGGACAGAGAAGGGGGTCTGAAGAGTTTTTAGGGTCTGTTTCTTTAATGATTTGTGGATAGGGATGGATAGAACCTAAGAAGAAGCAGGGAGATCCATAATTTCCCTATAATCATCTTCATCATCCTCCTCTTGTCTAGTCTCCTGGACAGGGAGCAGCGGGGTGTCTGCCACCTGCCTCATGAAGGCAAAATGGGAGGTGGCCTCAGGGAGGGTCCTAGGAGAGGACTCATACTTAGGGTGTTCCGGGGAAACCTCAGGTTCAATAGGTTCCCCTTCATCTTCATCCTCTGCCTCATACTCAAAATCAGATTCATAATACTCCTCAGGGTCTAATATACCAGATGGAGCTGCACCGACAGGATCCTCAACCAGCGAATGCCCAACCGGTCTCTGAGGTGGTTCACCAAAACCAGACTGCAGAGACTGTACAATTCTTATTGCTCTGGCGGTTTCCTCCGAGGTTGGAACAACAACCAGTTGTTTGCACAGTTCCAACTTTTTAGGTTTCTTTGATGGTACAGGATCGGGAGTGCAATCTGACTGTCATTTGGAGGAAGAGGGTTCCCTGTGTTTAGTACAATTTGAAACCTGACCAGCCGGTTCAGTTGAACCGGGGCTGACATCCTGAGAGGATTTTTCCATCCTTTCTTTTAACTTGCTCTGTCTGCGTTCAACAGTGGATTGAGGGAAGTTTTTACAGATGTCACAATCTGCTTGAAGGTGATCAAACCCCAAGGAGTATAGACAAATTAAGTATGGATCGGCCTTGGCAAACTGCTCACCACATTCTGTGCACTGTTTAAACCCTGTGGGGCCTTTTTTTCCTCTTGGGTTTCTGTGACATACCCGTTGGTTAAACGCTTAACCCAGAGGCTTAGATAGGCCGGTTAAGCTACCCAAATAATTTAATTTATCCAAATGGGCTTAGTCAGGCCCTGATAATCAAGAAGAGTTTACCCTGGTGGCTTAGTCAGGCTGGATAAAAAGAGAAAACAAGACCTGATGACTGACGATTTAGAGCCGGTAATAAACTGAGAAAAAAAAACAGTTTAGTCAGGAGCTTGCACCGGGATCCCAATACAGGTAATACAAATAACTAAACTGTAAAGAAGAAAAAAGGAGTGTTCGATACCCTATTGGTCACGGAACCAATAAGAAACCGAACCACTTACCCAACCAGTAACACTATAGCAGTACCGAGGACAGAGGTTTGAATAACACGAAAAACTAGGAAGCGGTTGATAAACCGAGAAATGTTTCACTCAGAACTGAGAGAGAAGAAGAGGCGCAATCTCTGAGGCATCTTCACTGGCAGGCGGAGTAAAGAATCTGATCAATTACTTAAGCAATAATGCCCGACAGGGTGTGTGTCATGCTGGGATAACGTCACGCCTCTGGTGGATGAGCATGAGGCTGCAGGCCGAGTGTGTCCAACGACTGAGGCGTGACGTTATCCCAAACGACACACACCCTGGAGGACATTATTGCTATTATACAATGGCTCGTTGTTATACAGAATAAAAAAAATAATTTTAAAAATGTTTTTGTGTGTAAAAATATTTTTGTTTTTTAAGAGAAGATGAAACAATTAATGGAATGATCCATAAAACAATCAATGGAAGGTTCCATAAAACAATCAATGGAAGGCTCCATAAAACAATCAATGGAAAGAGCCATAAAACAATCAGTGGAAGGCTCCATAAAACAAGCAATGGAAGGCTCCATAAAACAATCAATGGAAGGCTCCATAAAACAATCAATGGAAGGATCCATAAAACAATCAGTGGAAGGATCCATAAAACAAGCAATGGAAGGCTCCATAAAATGCTCATCTGCAGGTTCACAGTGAGGCTGAGACTAGACCCGTGATGTTGTGCTGGGATAGCATCATGGGTCCAGCCCAAGAGTGACCAATCAGAGTCCAGAATTTGTTCCTGCCATTGTATAATAGAACATACCGAGGATGGTGGTTTGAAAACCAGGCTCGAGCTCAACGTTCTATGCATTTGCATAGAGGTTAACTCTTTGTTCTCCGGGGCAGCTGAACTGGTTGGTCATACTGCATTAGTCAGAATACAGCAAGACTTCATGTTGTTTGAAAGAGAGACATGATGAAGGAGGTATAGTAGGCATGAATGTTGGATATGGGGAGAAAGGGGAGGAGGAGTATTTAGATGTGGGGAAGGGAGAGTAGAGGGGGAAAGAGGGGGAGAAGAAGCAGCCAGATGTATATAATAGGCATTTTGTGGTAGGAAGTGACATGCTGCTAAGGTTAGTATTGAGGTAAACGGAGGAGAAAAAGAAATTACAGTATATGAGGACAAAAGTGAGGTGTCTGGAATATCAGAAATAAAATAGATTTGAGGGGATTCTAGTGGTTTAAAGGACTGATAGCACTTAGTGCGCCCCTAGTGGCCAGCCCTTATAAAGAGCTAGTGGTGAAGTGAGGTGATAGTTTTAGAGCTCTGCTAACTACCTATGATAGGAGCAGGGTACCAGAGGTCCCAGGTTCAAGACCTTGCAGGGGAGATGCTGTGTAAAGCAGTTAAAAATGAACAGATCATGGGAATTCAAGGACTAGAGTGGAAATCTAGTGCAAATTTGGTCTTGTTGAAGCAAGGGGGAAAGGTAAAATGTTGCCATGGGTTAGAAGGCGCAATAGCACCACCAACTGGACTAGTTGTAAAAACTGTTAAAAGATCCAAAGGTGATAAGCGAATCAGTAGTAATGCAGCTGTAGCGCCACCTACAGGTCAAGCTATGTGGCTACTAATGGAAAGAACTATGGTAATAGTTGTTAATGATGTTAGAAATACAGTATATTCCAGCCATAATACCATAAGATGACATTTTTTGCCAACTAGCAAATACTGCTGCTTTAAAATTAACCATTAGACTGCCAACAGAATTAAAACGTATTGGAGTTCTGAATGGATATATCGGTCCACGGCCTAGTAAGGGTTAAAATAATGCTATATTTAGCATTAATTTAATTTAAAAACACTGTCAGGAGATTTATAATTACAATACGGACCTCTGTATTGGTCCTTTAGATGAAGGACAAGGACCAGGTAAAAGGTGCCTAAGGCAACTATCCCATCTGGTCCTCATGCTACTAATAAAGGACTTCCAAGTTGGTCCTTATGGCTGAAGGGTTGTGCTGACTATAGAACACTGTGATTCACTTTTCCCCCTCCACTCCCCTCCAGTGTGCTCTGATTATGTTTTTTTCTCCATGAGCTGCCTTCATGTGCTGATTCTGAGGATTACTGTTGATGTAACTTTGGCACTCCATCATGCCCTGAATAGCACAGGTGGGTCCTGGATAGCAAGAGTAGATCAGTCAGCAGGGTTCCTTCTGCAGAGAGGGGAACAGAGCTGCATGGGAAGATCCTAAAGCCTCAAACACATTAGAGGTGCATTCTGAACTTCAAAAGCATCCTTTTCAACCGCAGCCTCAATGACAGGAAAAGATTTTAACTGTCAGAAGGAGGTATCGGCAAACTCTTCTGAATTCTTTACTTCCCTAAATACTTGTGACAAGGATCTAAACTCTTGTAACAAAATCCAATTCACTAGAAAAACAATTGAAAGGGGTTCAGTGCAAACTTAATGGAACATAGCAGAAATGGACTGAAACTGACTCGTGTACCCAGGAGAATTAAAATAGGATTGATAGGAGGCAGTATAGCGCAGTGGTCTAAGGCTCTGAGCTGCAAATCTGGTAACATCCAGCAGACCAGACCTGGGTTTGAATCCCACAGCTTCCACTTGCATACTGTGTGACCCTAAGCAAGTCACTTAACCTCTTTGTGCTCCCAAGTCGCTCCTGTAAAAAAGCTTTCAGCTTAGTGTGCTATACCTGGTTAAACAAATAAATAAATAAACCTCTTTGCCACATATGAATTTCACTTTTGGGCCTTCCTGTCAGTAACCACTAAGACCTGTTTTTCTCTAACTCTACCATTATGGATAGAGGAGATCTACACTGACCAGGGCCAAAGGGTGCTGGCAGCTGTCATTTAGATGACTTGGAGCACGTAGGTTTTCTTCCCAAGTTCCCATTGACACCACCCACCTCCCGCTGAGCACTGGGCATTGTCCCTGCAGGCCTTGAGCACACAGCATCACCCTGTGGAAGACCCCCTTCAACCACATGGGAGCAAGGAGGCTGCAGAACATCAGCACCATTCATCCCCTGCTATGAGCGCTGCCACACGGCAATAGCACCCCAGCCTCCTCAGCTGCCTGAATCCATTTCCGAACCCAGGTCTCTGATGTGGGAGCATGCCGTGCTATGCACTGGGCAATCCGGTGGCCTATGAATGTAGACTTTTGACTGTAGATGCACTTGCAACAACCAATGCTTGGATAGCAGGAGCTTTACAGAGAAAAGGAAGCAACTAGAGAATGATTTGCCCAGTAAAAATGTAAGACTATTAGGTTTACCAAAAAGCCTGGATGCTGACTGTCCCTCAGAGAGCTATTGAAGCAGTTACTGTCATGACTTTAAAATGTCCAGCTAAAAGCTTGTCATTCATTACTAAAGCCTTTCATTTACCATTCCAAGAAAAAAAAAAAGGCCAATTTTGAAAAAAGGAAAAAAGTAACTCCCCCTACAATGGTAAATCAATCCAAACAGTTTATGAAGAAAGTCCTAGATCCACAATTACCTTTCTCATCACCTTTGACATAGACCGAGAAATAATAATTCAAACTGCTTTATCTAAGGGAGCATTTCTCTTCAAAAAACTCTGTTGAACCGGCCTGCCGGTGCAGTGGTAGAGCTACTGCTTGCGACGCCTCTGACCCAGGTTCAGGAACAAACCTAGGCCATCAGAGAGCTAGTCAGGGGGGAGGAGGATTGAGCATCCCACAATATGTTCTCCTCCTCTGGGGAGGGAGAGCACTGTGACTCACTGCATTACTGCCACCTGGGTGAATGGCAGCATCAGGCTCCTCTTGCAGCCTATTGCGTTGTGTGCTCCTGGGAAGGAGGCTAGGAACCAGAACATGGGAAAATGGAGACACAGGATCTGGTAGAAGCTTCTGCCAGCCCACCACATCCACCACTGATTCTGTGCCACCATCCAGTGAGGACACCACCAGTCTTAACCTCTGCCGTGGCTAGCCAGATGTGCGGAGTAGAAACGCCAAAGGAGCTGAAGGCATACCAGGCCCTGGGGGAGTAAGCCATGGGGGAAGCACAACTGTGTGTTGTGGGTGGGCTGGTGGTCCCATTGGATGGATGGCAGGATCTCGGCCAGATGGTATCAGGGCATTTGCAGATGGCAGAAGGAGGTCCCAACCTGGCCCAGAGCAGGAAGAAAAAAGTATGTTAAAATAAAACAAGCAAACAAAAAAACGCTGTTGCCACATTTACCTTAACATGTATGTAAGTGTGTAGATATATATACTTACCCAATGCTTATGAGAATATTTAAGGGCACCTAGCAGTGATATTTTTGCTGCCTCTGGACTTAGAGTGAGAATACTGAAATATTCTCCCTCTAGATCCCCATGAGCAAAAATATTCTCACTGTAGGTTTTGATTGGTGGAAGCCAGTTGCACGAGCAACACAGTTCTAATTTTAGAACTCAGAAGTTCACTCGCGTGCTGGCTTCCACTAGCTGGTTTCACTTTACCTTCAACTCCTTCATAGTACTTTCGGTTTCTCCCCCTACTGCTCTTAACTCTTTTTTTTATGTTTGCTTGCTCACATGTGCAAGAAACATCTTTTGATAGTAGCAGGTTTCAGAGGCATGTCAGTGTTGTAGCAAATGCTGGCAGTGCTTTTTTGGGCTCTTCTGTTCGGCACCAATTAGTGAGCATGCTGTCTATGACAGCAGTTTTAAAGCATGCCAACTTGAAACAAATTCGCCACTGCAATCAGGGAGCACCCTGTCATTGCAGCGTCAGCTCTTCCTTCACTCGTTAACAGTCTGCATGCAGGCACCAAGGGCGTAACCACTGATACGCCTGGTATGCCATGGTGTGCAGCAGACCAGCCGGGGGGGGGTAGCAGGAGCCACCGGCATGTCTAAAAATTTCCTTTTTTTTTTCCCTGCAGGCTTTCCTGGCTGCTCTCAATCCTTTGCAAGCATTTTAGGGAGGAGGGGTTGGGTCTACCTGGCAAACCTGTATGACATGGTGGCCCAGTGGACCTGATTGAGAAGTATATGCTGCCATCTCAATCAGGCCTGCTTGTGAGGAAAGGAGGTGTGGCATGACTAGTAAGGGGTGGGTCAGGAGGGCTCTTTAAATGGCCCTGGTCGGAGGAGTTCTGCTGCCTTTTGCTTCCGAACTGGATTATTAGCGACAGCGAGTCGGCGACTGTGAGACTGCCTGAGAAGAAGAAATCCTCCTTGCTGCTGGAAGTCGACTGCTGAAGAGCCGAAGAGCTGTGGAAGACTGAGTGAGCCAGGGTAGGAACGGTACTATGGAGTGAGCAGCCACCGCAGCCTAGGGAGCTTTGCCACACTGCATGAGTCTGACAGATGCAGACCAGGAGGAGAGGTCAGAGTTTGGAGCTGGAGGAGAGTGCATACAGCAGCAGCTCACACTGTCTGGACTGGCACTGCTGTTGGCTTGCAGTTGCTATTAGTAACTACACAAAAAAGCAAGTCAATCAGATCTGCTGTGTGACTGACTCTGGGAGGGACCCGCACTGCTGAGCCAGGCCAGCCAGGAGAGCTTAAGCAGAGCACTGGTCAACTAGGGTCCAGAGAGAGACTAGAGCACAGCCAACCAGTGCCTTGCCTTACTGCAATTTATCAAGTCCCTTCTGACTCTCTCTTTCTGCCTGAATCCCGTCAATCTCTGGTACCGTTTGTGCCACACAGTGACTCTCTGCATCGGTCTAGCCACTACCAGTCAGGAGCTTTGTTTTAATTGCAGAAGACCATCACCACCGCATCAGGCACAGATCTTTCCATCAGTCACTGGCAGACAGTGAAGAAAAGAACATCACAGCTCACAGTCAGATATTTTTATGGGGTTAATTCAGATATGTGGGGTGGGTGGGTGGGGAGGAGAGAGAGAGAGAACAAACCAAGTCCAGCTGTATGAATGTTTATTTAAGTACAAAACTTTACTAAGGTATGGTAAACCTTGTCCTTGGGCAGGGGCTCCATTAGCTAACTCAGCTTAAAGAGCCTTCCTTCCTTCCTTCCTTCCTTCCTCTCTCTTCTCTCTCTCTCTCTCTCCAGGGAGTACATGTTCAGTGCACTCAAACTCTCCTCAGTCATGTGCCTTACCCTGCTGATCTGCTTTCATCTTTCTAGTCCTCCTCTGGACCTTCACCAGCAGGCAATGTCCTTTTTTGGGGTGTTGGCACCAGTACTAAACTCCATACTCTGGCTGAGGCCTTACCAGGGACCTGTACAATGGCAGTATAACCTCTCTCCTCCATTACTTTGGGGCTTTGGCAGTGGTTAACTTCTGTGTGGTGTTCAGTCATCCTACCTGTTTGCATATGACTTTGGCTTAGTAGTACTACTGTGGCAGAAAGGAAAATGCTTGGGACACTGGGCAGCTACTCTTGCCTGCCTTGTTCAGTTAGGCCGGTATGGGTAACAATGCAAGAAAGCTTTCAAGCACATGAAACACAGGGGTACACATGGCTCCATCCTACCTAAGTACAAAGTTGGTGGTAGAAAACAATGAAAATGGGTTTATAATCTTTAAAATAACTCTTCTGTGGGGCTGCTCTACCCCCAGGAGTACCGATGAAGTTGTAACTCAAAGGTAATATTACACAACCTCATCAGAGCACCGGAGGGGTGGAGGGGGGGCAGAGCTCCCTCACAAAAAGAGTGGTCCGATGAAGTTCCCTAAAATTTAATTTTGTTTTGTTATAGTTTCTGCAATTATTTCTTTCTGTGGAGGTGCTCCGACCCCCACCCACTAGGTGCTCCGATTTTCCAATTGCTGCCGTAAGTTTTTGCAGTTGATGCTATATTATTTCAAATATGTTTTTGGGGATGATGTATTGATTTTTCCAGGTGCAGCTATGTTTCGGCATTACGACGTCACCACATGGGACTAGCTACTTTGATGTGGTACAGAGACTTGTCACAATGCAATATTGTAACCAAAGGCCAGTCTGTTAGTCTGACAACTGTTGGTGGTGATGGTGGCTAGTGTTGTGGTGACATGTCTAGTGGTGTGTGAGTGGACCACTGTGGGACTGGCTACCTTGATGTGGTACAGAGGCTTGTCACAGTACAATACTGTAACCAAAGGCCAGTCTGTTAGTCTGACAACTGTTGGTGGTGGTGGTGTGGCTAGTGGTATGTGAATGAACCTCTCTGGGACTGGCTACCTTGATGTGGTACAGAGGCTTGTCACAGTGCAATACAGTTCACGCCACTTATACCGCCCTCTGTTTAAATGGGCAGTCGGTTTATTCAGGCAGATTTCATTTACCATTTGCCAGTGTCATAGACTTTAATGTTAAACATGCTGGTTATAGTGTTCCACGCCCGCCTTCTATTTCGGGCAGATTAGCTGCTAATTAATGTCAGTTCACACTTTGGCATGCAGTCTGCGGAGCTTGCCAGAGTGTGAACTGACACTAATTAGCAGCTAATCTTCCCAAAATAGAAAGGGCATAGAATTCTCTAAGCAGTCAAATCGATGGAGATCGGGTTGGGGCGTAGCCACTCTCCCAGATAACTGTCTGATCATTGCTGTCGTGCTCACGCTCACTGGATACCACTGCAGGAAACAGCATTTAAAAGTTGCAGACATTTTTTTTTACAAGCTGTGTACAGCAAATAAAACAACAAACACTGCATATAATTCCTTAATCCAGTACACTGCCGTACTTCCCCAGATGTTCTGGCTCTCTCCTCACAGCAGCAGCAACTACAGTATAACCACATCTCCCGAGTCAGGCAGCTACGATCTCGCTGCAAAACATAAAAATTAAAATAAAAAATGCTGGTGCAGCCAAGGAAGTAAGAAATCAGGAGAGGTTTAGGGCAGGAACACATTCCAACACAGAGAACCTCCTTTAGCCTGCAGTCCTGTGCTATACTAAATGTTGAAGCTCCATGACTGGCAGCGCATCATTTTACTTAAAAAAATTTCCTGTTTGGTTACGGCGCCCACTTGCTATAATGGGCAAAATCTACTTACACAGATGTGCCCGTTATAAGTGACTATACTGTATTTTAACCAAAAGCTAGTCTGTTAGTCTGACAACTGTTGATGGTAGTATGGCTAGTGGTGTGTGAATGGACCTCTGTGGGACTGGCTACCTTGATGTGGTACAGAGGCTTGTCACAATACAATATTGTAACCAAAGACCAGTCTGTTAGTTTGACAACTGCTGGTGTGGCTAGTGGTGTGTAAGTGGACTTCTGTGGGACTGGCTACCTTGATGTGGTACAGAGGCTTGTCATAGTTCAATATTGTAACCAAAAGCCAGTCTGTTAGTCTGACATCAGTTGGTGGTGGTGTAGCTAGTAGTGTGTGAATGGACCTCTGTGGGACTGGCTACCTTGATGTGGTACAGAGGCTTGTCACAATGCAATTTTATAACCAAAGGCCAGTCTGTTAGTCTCACGACTATTGGTGGTGTGTCTATTGGTGTGTGAATGGACCTCTGTGGGACTGGTTACTTTGATGTGGTACAGAGGCTTGTCACAACGTGATATTGTATGCAACTGTTCAGGCTGTGTGTGGGTGTTGTTGTGCCATATGGCCACCACTACACATGCAGTCACTTCACTACCATTCTAGCATTGTTCGTAAAGTGCTTTGGGATACACTTGTATGAAAAGTGCTATATAAATGCTGATTCTTCTTCTTCTTGTAACCAAAGTGGTAGTATGGCTAGTGGTGTGCTGTGCCAGTATACAACACAGAGAAAATGATGCTTGTGTTGGGTGAGGACACGAACACGGCATGGACAGTGGGGGAAGGGGTAGTTGGCCCGAACAATGGGGGTAGCAATGAGTCTACTTGGTGTGCAGGCCATGTTGAAAATTTGGAGAAAACATTTCAAAAAATGACTGTGTTATGAGCGTGTGTTGCACAGTTTCTATGCACACTCGTAACTTTGCCACTTTTTCATATTTTCACTCCAGATTTTCAACATTGCCATTTCTTCACACTTCCTCATCAAAAGTACAGCTGTCATTTTTCACATCCTGCCCGAAATCTGTTTTCGCACCTGTGGTGCCAAATGGCACACTCACTGTGCAAAATCACCTTTTGACATTGAGTAATGAAATGATACTGCCACTGTTCATGAGGTGGGGTCCCAAAAAGCCTATGTTGAAAATCTGGAGCAAAAATACCAACAAACACCGGGGGTGTTAGGGTTTCCAACCGTAATTCCCACCCTGTACAGACTGACAGGCATCAGGGGTGTGACTTGGGGTCGTTGGCTGTAATGCTCAACCCATTCTACCCCCCCCCACCTTGCAGCCACTGACAGGCATCAAGGTGTGCCTTGGGGTCTTCAGCCCTAACATTCACCCCTCAAGGTACACTGCAACACCTGTCCATGTCTGCAGGGTGGAGTGAGGTGGAATGACATGAATTTCTATGGCCAACAACCCAAAGGCACACCCTCAACGCCTGTCAGTCTCTGCAGGGTGGGGGTGGGGGGTGGTGTTACTTAAATTCTTCACTGTCATTCCTATTATGCACCTCTCTAACACCTGCACTACCAATGCCAATACCAGCAAGCAAACATTCGGCATTGACAAATGCTTGTTTTTGTTTTTCTTTCACACATACAAAACACTGACCAAAACAAAGTGGCACCCAACCTGTCCCAAGTTTTCATTTACTCTCATTTCTCTGGTGCCTATAGCAGCTACAGTCAATGACTTCTTGTACTTTTAGCCGATGCCGACTGCCACTCTAACCTGCTCTGTGCTTACACTGAGACACTCCTCCTTCTGACACTGACCTACAGGCTGCATTTCATGACTATTCAAAAAGCCGCAGACACTCACACTCTCCATACCAGCTGTTTTCCCCACACCAGATGTCAGCCCTCCTAATATAATTGAGAAAATCGGGTACTCACCACCTCAATAATGCCATATTACACCACTCAAAATGAGTGCCTTTGTATCTGCCTTTGACAAAGGAACAACTTTCCAAAATGCAATAGGCACTGAATAAAAATGATTTTATTTTAATTTTTTGAGTGGTGTAATTAATATAGCAATATTGAAGTGGTGAGTGCCAGATTTTCTCAGTTATATTTATGTACTTTAACTAACTAACTCCAGGTCACTGACTTTCTGAATGTCAGGAAATCCCTTGTCGGGAATGTACACCTGTCAGGCAACTGCATGTTGGGCAAAAAATGTTGGGCAGTTGCCTGTCAGGCAGGTGTATGTCAGGATCTTGTAGTAGATCCATTAATACAGAGGCAATGCCACCTCCCGCTGTCTGCTGACGATACCCCTCCTTATGCACCCCAGCATCCCACTACCCCTCCCAATTGCCTTGTTACACTACCTGGCCCCTTTGGGTCATCCAATATGATTATCCCCAAGTCTCTTTCCTGCTTGGTGGTCATCAGTACCACTCTTCCCATTTTGTACTCTGCCCCTGGATTTCTGTGGCTCAAGTGCTTTACTTCGCACATTTTTGCATTGAAACCAACCTGCCATAGTCTTGACAACTCTTAAGAGTTTTCTCAGGTCTCTGCTCATCCTTTCCACACACCCCTCCTGGAGTATCCACCCTATTGCAGATTTTGGTGTCATTCACAAAGAGGTAGACCTTCCCTTCCAGCTCCTCTGCAGTGTCACTTATAAAGACATTAAAAAGAACTAGTCCTAGCAGTGATCCCTGAGGCACCCCACTGGTTACCCTCCCTTCCTCTGAATGAACTCCATTTACCACCACCCTCTACCACCTGTCCCCTAATCAATTTCTTACCCAGTTAACTACCTGTGGACCCACTTCTAAGCCACCCAGCTTGCTTACTAGCCTCCTATGTGGAACAGTGTTGAAAGCCTTACTGAAATCTAGGTAGGCCACGTCCACCACTACATTCTGATCTAATTCCTTGGTCATCCAGTCAAAGAAAACTGTCAGATTTAATTTTTTTTGTTTGTTTTAAAATCTTTTATTCAGGTAAGTAACATATGTAGTATGGCATTACAAACATGACGTGGAACCTTTGTAAATGAGTCTTTGACTCATAGGTCTTAATGAATATCTCAATAAATAAAAAAAATTAAAAAACAATAGGCATTACCTCTTCCAGCCTATGAGGATACTGTCTCCATATTTCTTACCACTAAATTCTTCTTGCAAATTCAGCATTGCCATTTCTTTGACTTTGTCTATAGTGACCCTATTTTATCTTTAAGTCCCCCAAAACTATGTACATATCACATTTCATTACATTTGCACAGATCTATTGTTCTGTCTTAAACCATTGCTGTGTTGCCCTGTCGATGTGTGTATGTTATTATTTCAACAGAGGCAGTATTCTGCCTCCCCTCTATCCTCCTTATGGCACTTTAAGGGCGCAGGTAACATTCCACTCCTTCCAGGATGAGTTCTTCCTTCATGCCTCACAGCATAGCCACATATAGCCCCTGGGCATTCAGGCTAGTCCCTGCCTTATTGCCATTCCTTCCCCCAAAGGTAATGAATTTATGTGGGTTCCCCCATTTACTCCAAAACAGCTCCTCCCTCCCGTATCTTTGATACGTTAGCCTTTCCAGTGCTAGATTATTAATTATTAAAGCTTTCTATTACCTCAGTGATGGCCGGGCATGCGAGACCCACGTATTCTGAACACACTGTCTCGCCATAGCCAGTAGTACCCTTATCATTCTGGGATATGCATCCCACTCCTCTTCCCCCAGGTTTTCCATCCCAAACATCATGGAAATTGCATTGTCTGTCATTGGCATATGCATGGCGTCTGTCACTGCTTGAGTTATTTCTGACCAGAAGGGTCTCAATTCCCTACATTCCCAAAAATAATGAATATATGTGCCCCTCTCCTTGTTGCATCTGCCACATATTGGCGAGATCATGTGGTAAAATGTACTGACCACCACTGGTGGGCAGTACAACATATGTAAAAATTTGAACTGTGACTCCTTGAACTTATTGCACATCAACAGCCCCATATGAGATTGCAAGACTAATATCCAGTTCTTTTCTGAGATCTTGATTCCCAAATCCCTTTCCCATAGTCCCTTAACCTTCAGAGGTCTATCCGGGAAAAGATCCCTGTCTTGCTTTACTGCTCAAGAAATTAGTTCTTTTGGGTTGATATGTGCTGCCCATAACAGTTTTTCAAGGGGTTCCAACTTGGTGGTCTGTCTGTGGGGCCCACTTTTAACTGTATTAAAAGCCCTTATCTGGAAATATTTATACCTATGTGTGTGTGGGATACCATATCTCTCCCTTAAATTCTCAAACGTTCTCAGACCTCCACCTTCACACAGGTCCCTGAGGCAATGAACTTCTCCCTGCTCCCATAGTTCAAACCCCCCTCCTTCTAACCCTGGCAAGAAGGCTGGGTTCCCTACCACAGGCATCAGTCCCGTAACTTCTCCCTCCTCTCCTCCTCTTTGCCTGCTCCCAGGCCTCTAAGGCCCATTTCATCAGGGGATTTCTGGTCTTCAACCTGTGGTATGCCTTTTTGCCTCCTGGATCTAAATATGCTGTCAGGTGGATTTTTGTACTTTCACCCTCTAAGCTACCTAACTTGCTTCCGCCCCGTGGTGTACCCAGTCTTGAATGTACCTGTTCTGCATGGCTAATGCATAACTCCTGAGATCAGAGAAGTTAAGGCCTTCATTTTTCAGTCTTGCCCTTTAACCTTGCTAAACTCATCTTAGGTCTCTTAGTCTGCCAAATTAACTTGTTGAATTATTTTTCTACATCCTTGTAGTCCCTGTTATTTAATCCCATTGGTAGCATCTGCATTAAATATATAATCTTGGGAAGCACATTCATTTTTAGGAGGTTGATGCGTTCCAACCATGAGATTGGAAGTGCTCGCCACCTCTCCATGTCTGCTTTCAGCGTCTGTAACAGAGGCCCTTAGTTGATCCCATATAGCCCCACCAGGTGGTTACTTATCTTAACTCCCAAGTAAGTGAAGTGATCCTTCACAACCTCAAAACCCCATGTATTAGCGACATCTGTATTCCCTGATCTGGCTATCCTAAACAGTTCTGATTTAGACAGGTTAAGCTTGTATCCAGAGAAGCCTGCAAACTCTTGCAGTACCCCCAGTAAGGCTGGGATGGTGGTGTCTTGGTGTGTGGTGAAAAGCAATAAGTCATCCGCATAAAGGGTCAGATTAGTCTGCATTCCCAACTTCC
The DNA here is from genome assembly GCA_016271365.2 of Neoceratodus forsteri. Lineage (NCBI taxonomy): Eukaryota > Metazoa > Chordata > Ceratodontiformes > Ceratodontidae > Neoceratodus > Neoceratodus forsteri. The sequence continues at coordinate 690,907,785 of JADMNL010000022.1, read as the reverse complement.
CCAGCATCCTTTGTATTCTGGCCTCTTCACAGATGCGAATAGCAAGTAGCTGTATTGCCAAGGCAAAGAGGAGTGGAGAAAGGGGACACCCCTGTCATGTTCCCCTATATAATTCAAACATTTCAACGTGGCCCCCATTAACCAACAGCTGAGCCTTAGGTCTCATATATAACATCTTGACCATAATCCACATTTCTTTAATACCTCAAATAGATAAAGCCATTCTATGCAGTCAAATGTTTTTTGGCATCCATGGACAGCACCACTACTTGCCCCGGATGCCGATCACCCCACTGGATGACATTGAGAAGCCTCCTCATGTTGTGGTAAGACTGACGTCTCTGTATGAATACTGTTTGATCTGAATGCACCAGTTGGGGCAGGATCCCCTCCAATCTACAGGCCAGTACCTTCGTGAAATATTTTAATATCACAATTCAAAAGAGATATAGGGCAATATGATCCACATTCCTCAGAGTCCTTACCAGGTTTGGGAAGGACACAGATCATGACTTGCAGGCATGTTGTTGGCAGCCCCTCCTTCTCCCCTGCCTCCTCCAGCATATCAGCCATAGCTCCTGCTAGTTTCCTCTGTAATGTTTTATAGTATTCTCTAATATATCCATCAGGCCCTCCTTCTCCCCTGCCTCCTCCAGCATATCACCCATAGCTCCTGCTAGTTTCCTCTGTAATGCTTTATAGTATTCTATAACATATCCATCAGCCCCTCCTTCTCCCCGCCTCCTCCAGCATATCATCCATAGCTCCTGCTAGTTTCCTCTGTAATGTTTTATAGTATTCTCTAATTTATCCATCAGGCCCTCCTTCTCCCCAGCCTCCTACAGCATATCAGCCATAGCTCCTGCTAGTTTCCTCTGTAATGTTTTATAGTGTTCTATAACATATCCATCAGCCCCTCCTTCTCCCCTGCCTCTTCCATCATATCATCCATAGCTCCTGCTAGTTTCCTCTGTAATGTTTTATAGTATTCTCTAATAAATTCGTCAGGCCCTCCTTCTCCCCTGCCACCTCCAGCATATTATCCATAGCTCCTGCTAGTTTCCTCTGTAATGTTTTATAGTATTCGATAACATATCCATCAGGCCCTCCTGCTTTTCCATTCTTCATTAATGCTATTGCCCTCCCAATTTCTCCTGCTGTTGCCTTCTCTCCTAATTTCTCCCTTTGTTCCTCTGAGAGCTCTGGTACTCTCAAACCCTCCAAGAACTGTGCCACCAGTGGTTCTGTATTTCTAAATTCTGTTTTGTATAGGTCTTCATAAAATGCTGCAAATGACCTCTGTATCTTTTCACTCAATGTTTGTAGCTGCTCTCTCTTATCTCTCACCCCAGTTACCACCACTGATCCCCTTCTACCCCTTGCCAGTCGAGCCAGTATGGCTCCTTATTTGTTCCTCCATTCATACAACAGCTGCCTGGCATAAAACAGAGATGTGCTAGCCTCTCCTGTAAGCAACAAATTAAGAGCCCCTCTGAGTGCCAGCATTTCCCCCTTAAGCTGTTATGAAGGCTGCGCTATCATTCTTCTCTCAGTGTCTTTCAATTGTTGTTCGAGATTCTGCCTTCTAAGCCTTCTCTGCTTCTTATACCCATTCACAAACCCTATAATTGCTCTTCGCATATATGCCATCCCAGCTTCCCAGTATATGACTTTCATAGGGGCTGAGGCCTCATTTGCCTCTTTGTATAGATTTTATTTATTTTTTGAAATGTTTTACCAGGAAAGCACACTGAGCAACAAGCCGCTCATCTCCCGGTGTGACCTGGGGGGAAGGGGTACAATAGGAATGAGACATTAAACATTCAATGTACAAGATCAACAATAACATACAGTCGTAAGGCAGGTGTTACAAAAAGCGTTACAACTTTGTTGAGCATAACATGTAGAAAGAGTGGATAATAATAAGTGCCAGGTTAGAAAGTAAACAAGTGCTTATGTGAAAGAAAAGGGGGAAGAGTCATATCTCTGGATCCCCTCTCAGGGTGTGAGGAACCCTCTAATGGGACTGGTGGGACCAGGAGAGAATGGGATAATGCAGTGTACCAGAGAGACTCCTTTAGGATGGTTGGGGAAGGTAGTAGATCAGAGATACAAGACCCCTGGGGTGGTAAGTGAAGGTGAGGGTAGGGTTTGTCCTGGGCTTAGAGGAGGGAATTAGGGAGGGACATGGCAGGAGCAGCTAGGTGCAAGGTAATTATTAAGGGCAGAGCTGATGGAGTAGGAAGAGTATGAGTGCCAGATTTGAGGTGGGAGAGAATTCCAGATTTTTGGGAGACAGTGAGAGAAATGAGATTGGCCAAATTGGATGGATCTGCTGGGGACAACCAGGGTATGGGAATTGGACGATCTAAGGGAATGGGAGGGTGGAGGGGGTGTTATAAAGGAGGAGGTGAGGTAGGAAGGGAGCTCACCCACCCAGTGCTTGGAAGTGAATTTAGTCGAGTGGAAGAGTTGCCTATTTGTAAGAGATGGGAAGGATAGGGCACGATAAAGATCACAGTGATGGGTGCAAGGGAGGTATCCAGGGCAAAGCGGCAGAAGGAATTGAAGAGGGTGTCCAGTCTGGCCAGGGAGAACTTAGTGGCAGCACCATAGACTATATCGCAGTAGTTGAAAATGGGCAGTATCATCTTCTGAACAAGTTCATGCCTAGCCGTAGGAGGGATGCAACTACGGTTCCTGAACAGGGCACCAAGCTTGGGGCGCAGTTTTTTCTGGATGACGTCAATATGTCCAGAGAAGTTTAGGTGTTGATCAAACCAAACGCCTAAGTACCTGAAGGAGGATGTGTCCTCAAGTAAAGTCCCATCAATGGTGTGGAAAGTGAGTAGGGAGGAAAGCCTAGAGAGTCTCTGCCTTGTGCCAAAGGTCATGAAGACAGTCTTCTTGGCATTGAGGAAAAGCTGATGGTTAGCAAACCAGAGCTGAACCTTGTCAAAGTCTTGCTGTAAGCTGGTTGTAACCTCATCAGGACAGAAGCCAGATGCATACAGGATTGTATCATCGGCATACATATGTACAGCGGAGGATGGGGAGCAAACTGGGGGAAGGTCATTTAAGAAGATGGAGAATAGGAGGAACCCTAATACCGAGCCCTGGGGGACTCCAGTGCTAATCGGGAGGGGAGGGGAAGTGGTGTCCAAGATCTTAACTGATTGGGTTCTGCCAATAAGGTAGGCTTTGAACCAGTTTGTGGCAGAGGGAGACAGGCCAGCTGCCATAAGTGAGTTGACGAGACAGGAGTGAGAGATGGTGTTGAAGGCCTTGGCTAGATCAACAAAAATGGCACAGGTAATTTGTCCCTTGTCCATCCCAGTTAGGATGGAGTCTGTGAGCCTTAGGAGAGAGGTGGTAGTTGAGTGTTTTTCCTGAAATCAGGCTGGACAGGGGTGAAAAAGGAGGTGTCAGAGAGAAAAGAGGTGAGTTGGGAGAGAACAATGTGTTCTTGAAGCTTGGCAATCGATCTCAATGTTGTTTTGGAAATTCTCTGATATCAGATTTTGATGTGACTTCCCATCTGTGAATCTATGCTGCATCAGGTGTTGTAATCCACTGGATTCAAAATATTCCACAATTCTTTCTTTCAGCAGGGACTTAACTTTCAGACAGCTGATGTTAGGCTAACTGGCCTGTAATTGTCAGCCTCTTCTCTGCTACCAATTTTGTGAAGTGGGACTACATCTGCCCTCCTCCAGTCCTCTTGAAACACTTGTTTTCAATGAGCTGTTAAATAGGACTGTCAGAGTTGCAGCCTGTTCCTCCCAGAACTCCCTCAGTACCCTTGTATGCACCCCATGTGGCCCTATTACTTTGTCCACTTTCAGATTAGCAAGTCCCTTCAGGACACTCACCTCTGAAAATGGACTAGTGTCCACTTCCCTCCGTCAGAGGCTTCTATTGCTTTTCTGTGGCCCTGCCCCTTCTTCCTCTGAAAACTGAACAAAAGTATTTGTTCAGGATGTCTGCCTTTTCCTGGTCCTCCTCTGCACAGTCCCCCTTCCCCACCCTTTCCAATCTTACAATCTCCCCCCTGGTCTTCCTCCTTTTGCTTACATACCTATAAAATCTTGTCCCTATTTGTCACCACCTGGGCTATTCTCAATTCATGACGATGTTTCTCCCGGGGCCATGGCGTTGGGATATGCCGGAGGACCTGTGAGATACCTGATTTAGCTACACAAGTGCTGTTTGACCTTGTGTACCCTCACAACAGGCGTAAGCCACATATGAAGTGTCCAAGGGCAAACAGCATCTGTGTAGATAAATCAGGTAAATGTCCCCCCCCCCCCGGATATTTCATTTAGGCTATAGGCAAGGACCTTCTGTGTAATCCATGTTTAGTGAAAAAGTTATTTTAAAATATAGAAATGTATTAAATTGTGTGGGTTTATTTGGTTATTTGCCATAATAATGCACTGTTGGTGTGCTGTTGCTATGTGGTCAGTGGGGACACTGTGTCAGGAGAAGGTCAGAGCACGGCCACTGATTGGTGGGAAAAGCGACTTTCAGAAACATTTGAGAAAAATGGCTCCGGCATTTAGTGAGTAGTCGAGCTAAAATGCCATTAGTTAAATTAGGTGGAGTTTGAGTGAAAGTCAGCTCGCTGTCTTTTGGTTTCCTTTTTTTATTTCTTTTTTATTAAACCTGTTTAAAAAGAAATTTGAGTGATTCATCATGGGGAAAGAGAGTGAGTGAGCAGCAGCAGTTTGCGGCTCTCGGACAAAGAAGACTGCGCGGGTAGTTGGCAGTTCTGTGAAAAAAGGGAAAGAAAGCAGGTATTGGTATTTTTGTTGTTTAAGTAGGACAGTAGAAGGACTTGGAGAGGCAGGCTTGCAAGTGGGACAGAGCGGCAGAGTGGCAGGTTGCTGGGAGCTGTGAACTTTGTGTACAATCATATGGATGGCAGTGTGAGCGAATGACTGTGGCTGTTCTTTGGAGAGAGGGAAAAAAGGAAAACAGCGGGCACTGTTGGAGGGAGCAGTGGTTCTTTTCTTTTTATGTTGTCTCGCACATACACGCCAGTCAACATATTGCATTAGTAGCAAATCTGGAGGTGCGGTCACTGTGTGCGAATGTAGGGCAAACATCAGTAGGTGCGTCCCTCATTCCCCAATAAGATAACATGCAGGCACCACACCAGCAATATGTAAACTGGCCACCAGGTCAAAGAAAAGGTCCACTGCAATGAGAGCCACCAAACTCCTCACACAGCATGCCTTTTCTTGTGAAGCAGTTTATAAAACATGGCGGCATGCAGCCACTTCAATTACCAATAGGGGAGCCCACTCCCCGTCAGCATGATGGCCCTCCCACCCATCCCAAGTGTGTGTGCCGAGGGGGTGCCTATTCCCCCTCAGCATCATGGCCCCCCCAACAGTCTTTCCTTGCCAATGGGGGACCCAATCCCTGTCGGCTTCAATCTCCCCTGTCAAGTTTAGTTTGCTGATGGGGGAGCCCACTCCCCAGTGGCATAATGTCCCCAGTCCCCATGTGTGCTGTGTGCCGAGGGGGTGCCCAATCCTCCTCGGCATTATGCATGCCCCCCCATTTCTGTGCCAACGGGGGGCCCAGTCCCCATCGGCTGCAGTCCCTCTCCCTGTTATGTAGGTGGTACACTGGGAGCCCACCCCAGTGTACCAAACACCTGCTAAAAAAAAGAAAACCGACCCTCGTCTTTTTTTGTTTGTTTTACCTGTAAAAGAAGAAAATGGTCCTTCACAGTCTCTCCTGCCCCCTCCCACTCCCTCAACCCGCACCTACCCTCTGCACACCCACCTCCCAACACCCCCACCCCATACTTTACATCTGGAGTCCGGCACGACAATCTTCGGTGGACCAGGAAGGAACACGTCTGCACTCTTCAAAGCCGACCGCAAACTGAGAAAATGCCGGTAAGCTGTATAATGGCATAAATAGTTTTTTTTCAATTTTGGTGCATGTCTCGGACATTTTTGGGAATTTTGGCACCATCATTTTCAACATGGGGTTATTGGGACCCCTCTTCATGGCATGGCATTATTCAGTCTTGAAAGGTGATTCTGCGGTCACTGTGCAGAATCATCTTTCAGGACTGATTAACAAAATGACAGTGCTACTGTTCATGAGAGGGGGCTGTCAAAATGCCTATGTTGCAAATTTGGTGAAACAAATCCAAACAAGCATTTGTCAATGCCGAATGTTGATTGCATTGGTCTGTTGAGCTCATTCAGTGGCCCTCTGTCACTGGCTCAGTCTGTTTGTCCCAGTGCTGCAGGCTGCTCTTTTGTACTGGGCTGCTGCCTGCATTGGCACCTTGTTCTGCTGAGGAAGAAATCCGCAGCTGTCCCGACAGAGCTCCATTAAGGTGGCTCACTCACCCTCTCTCACTTGCTCATTCTGTTTCTCCTGGCGCTGCACTGCCCTTTGTACTGGGGTCCTCTGTGTTGGTGGCTTTTTCACCCACAAAGAAATCCACAGCTGTCCCAACAGAGCTCCACTGAGGTTGCTCTACCCCCGTCTCACTCACTCTAGTCTGGCTTTCTGGCACTGCAGGCTGCCCTTGTACTGGGCTCCTGCCTCTGTTGGTGCCTTTTTCTGCCCACAAAGAAATCTGCAGCAGTCCTGACAAAGCTGCGCTTAGCTCTCACTGCCCTTCTCTCACTCGCTCATTCTGTTCTGCCGGCGCTCCATGCTGCCCTTTTCTACTGGGCTCCTGCCTGCGTTGCTGCCTTCTTATGCCCATAAAGAAATTTGCAGCAGTTACAATGCAGCTCTGTTGAGCTCACTCACTCACTCATTCTGATTTTCCTGCCACTGCAGGCTGCCCTTTTGTACTGGGACCCTGCATGCATTGCTGCCTTTTTCTGCCCACAAACAAATCTGCAGCAGTCCCAACAGAGCCCCGTTGAGCTCACTGACTTCCCCTTCCTCACTTGCTCATTCTGTGTCTCCTGTTGCTGCAGGCTGCCCTTTGTACTGGGCTTCTGCCTGCATTGGTGGCTTTTTCTGGCCAGGAAGAAATCTGAAGCAGTCCCGACAGAGCTCCAAGGAGCTCGCTCACTCCCCCTCTGTCACTCTCGCATTCCGTTTCTGCCAGCAGTGCAAGCTGGCCTTTTGTACTGGGCTCCTGCCTGCATTGCCGCATTTTCTGCCCACAAAGAAATCTGCAGCAGTCATGCTAGAGCTCCGTTGAGGTCGCTCACTACCGCTCTGTCACTCGCTCATTCTGTTTCTCTTGGTGCCGCAGACTGCACTTTTGTATGGGGCTCCTGGCTGCGTTGGCACCTTTGTCCACAAAGAAATCCGCAGCTGTCCCAACAGAGCTCCGTTGAGGTCGCTCAGTCTCCCTCTCTCATCGCTCATTCTGTTTGTCCTGGCGCTGTAAGCTGCCTTTTTGTACGGGGCCCCTGCCTGCATTGGCACCTTTTTCTGCCCACAAAGAAATCCCAGCAGTCCTGATAGAGCTCCATTGAGCTCACTAAGTCCCCTTGTCTCACTTGCTCGTACTGTTTCTCCCACCGCTGCAGGCTGGCCTTTTGTACTTTGGTCCCTGCCTGTATTGACGCCTTTTTCTGCCCACAAAGAAATCTGCAGCAGTCCTGACAGAGCTCAATTGAGCTCGGTCACTCCCCTGTCACTCGGTCGATCTTAATCTGTCCCAAACACTGATTTCCTCGAGTGACTATGCTAATGTCCGGCAGGAGTGCAAAAACATATTTTAGCCAGGATGTGAAAAATGACAGCTGTAGTGTTCATAGGGAGTTGTGAAAAAATGGCACTGTTGAAAATGTGGCGTGACAGTATTACACATTTGCGAAGTTTCAAGGGTGAGTGGAAACAGTTCAACGCACGCTTGTAACACAGTCAAGTTATAGAGTTTCGTCACCAAATTTTCAACATAGGGATTTTAGGACCTCTGCTCAAGAACAGTGCCTCTGTCATTTTCTTAATCTGTCCCGTACACTGACGTCCCACAGTGACCACGTTATTCTGCGCCGGAACTGTGAAAACACATTTCGGTCAGGATGTGAAAAATGACAGCTGTACTGCTTATAAAGAGGTGTGGAAAAATAGCACTATTGAAAATCTGGTGTGGCAATGTTACAAATCTGCGAGGTTACAAGGGCTGCGAGGTTACAAGGGTGCGTGGAAAGAGCGCAACGCACACTTGTAACACAGTCAATTGATGGGCTATCATCACCAAATTTTCAACATAGGCATTTTAGGACCTCTGCTCATGAACAGTAACATTGTCATTTTCTTAATCTGTCCCGAATAGTGATTTCCCACAGCGACCGCTCTATTCTGTGCCAGAAGTGCGAAAACAATTTCAGACAGGATGGCAAACATGACAGCTACACTGTTCATAAGTAGGTCTAGGAAATTGGCAATGTTAAAATCTGGAGTGAAAATATTATAAATTCGCGAAGCTACGAGCGTGCGTGCCAACTGCGCAATGTACACTCATAACACAGTCAATTTAAGGAGTATCGTTACCAAATTTTCAACATAGACATTTTAGGACATCTACTCATGAACAGTGTCACTGTCATTTTCTTAATCTGTCCTGAACACTGATTTCCCACAGCGACCGCGCTATTCTGCGCCGGAAGTACAAAAACACATTTTGACCAGGATGTCAACAATGACAGCTGTACTGCTCACAAGTAGGTGCAACAAAATGCCAATGTTGAAAATCTGGCTTGAAAATATTGTAAATTCACGAAGTTACGCGCGTACGCAGCAACTGTGCAATGCATGCTTGTAAAACAGTCATTTTTTTGATTTTTTCCACCAAATTTGCAACATAGGCTTTCTGAGAGCCCACCTCATGAACACTGGCACTGTCATTTCGTTAATCAGTCTGGAAGGGTGATTCTGCACAGTGACCGCGAAACCACCTTTCAGGGCCGATTAATGCCATGAGGAGGGGTCCCAAAAACCCCATGCTGAAAATTTGGTGAACAAATTCCCAAAAATGCCCGAGATATGCACTAAAGTTGAAAAACCCATATTCATTACATTATACAGCTTACCGGCATTTCCTCAATCCGTGGTCGGCTTTGAAGAGTGCAGACGTGTTCCCGGTCCACAGAAGATCATTGTCCCGAGCTCCAGAGGTAAGTATAGGGTGAGGGGGGTGTTGGGAGGCAGGGTGCGCAGGGTGGGTGCAGGTTGTGGGGCCCGAGACTACGAGGGACTGTTTCCTTTTTTTCAGGTAAAAACATTGTGGGACTGTTTTAACTTTCCAGGGGCATGTTGTACCACCGGCGTCTTGCTTCGGGGAGGGAAGCAGCTGTAGCCGACGGGGGACTGGGCACCCCATCGGCAAACAACAAATGGGGAGGGAATTTGTTTCTGCCGACGGGGATTGGGCATCCCGTTGACAAACAACAATAGGGAGGGGAATTTGTTTCTGCCGACGGGAATTGGGCACCCGGCCAGCAAACAACAAAAAAGGGGGGACTTGCTTTCGCCGACGGGATTGGGCACCCTGCCGGCAAACAACAGAAGGGATTCCTTTTGCCGACAGTATGCTGATGGGGAATGGGCCTCCGCGGCAAATAAACATGGAGGGTAGATATTGTTTGTGACTACAGCGCAAGCTGCCACCATGTTCACAAACAATATCAGACATCCTACATCCCGCCCTGCAATGACGAGGTGGCCCCTGATTGCAGCAGCTGATTTTTTAGAAAGTTGTGGCACGCTGGCTGAACTAGTGTCAGCAGCAGCGTGCCACGGCATTGGGGGATGGGGGACAAGCCTTTGCAGGCTGTGGGGGCATTGGGCACAACAGTGCCATGCCTCCACAACCTGCTTGTGGAGAAAGCTGATGCAACATGTTCCTTGCGCATGCAAGCAATCAACATAAAAATGGCTGTTTTACGAGCGTGCTTTTCGCAGTTTCCACGCACGTTACGCAGTTTCCACGCACGCTCATAACTTCATGAATTTGTAATATTTTCACTCCAGATTTTCAAAATTGCCATTTTAACACACCTCCTTATGAACAGTACAGATGTCATTTTACAAATCCTGTCCGAAATGTGTTTTTGCATGTCTGGCGCAGAATACCACGGTTACTGTGTGAAATCAGTTTTCTGGACAGTTTGAGAAAATGGAGGTGACACTGATCATGAGCACAGGTTCTAAAATGCCTATGTTGAAAATTTGGTGATGAAAGACCATAAAATGACTGTGTTACAACTGCATGCATTGCGCAGTTTCCATGCACCTTTGTAACTTTGCAAAGTAAGCAATAATACCTAACAGGGGCGTAATGAGGCCCGACGATGAAGGCGGAGGGCCTTATAGCCCCTGGAAGGTCCGGTATTTCCCAATACCGCCCACCCTGGAGGGTATTATTGCACTTAGAAAATGGGTCACTGTATTGTATGCATTTTAAAATGAAATAAAATACTATAAAATAGTTTAAGTAGTATAGAATAGCATAAAATAGTTCCTCTGCCTGCACTTGAATGCTTTATTTTTTTTTTTACCTGAGGACTTTTGGCCTGTTGGAGCCTCTGTACTTGTAAAAAAAAAGTATGCTGTCTCTTGTAATTGATTTTGTACTCAATTTCGTCATCTGGCAATGAGAGGGGCTACTCTAGAGTAAATAAAAGTGAAGGTATTGGGAATTGGCAGTGGGGGCAGTCATAGCTGGCAGGCAGTTCTGTACACTGAGGAGCGGCATAGAGAGTCGGGCGGTGCAGTAGATGAAGGTCGAGTGAGCAATTTCTTTTTTTAGTGGCAATGAGCAAAATGGACAGCCCGAGGAACTTTTGTACACAGAATGTGAGGAAAGACCGTGGCAGATTTTCTTAACTTCTGCTCAGGGCATGTGGAGTCATTTTACCAGCTCAAAATGCTTACTACCTCAGGCGGCTTTTGACGGACCGGGAGCTGCGACTTTCCCCATCAGATAAAATGTCAGGTGAATGTTATCTTTGTGAGAAGTAGGCATTTTTTTTTCACTTCTTTGAGTACATCTTGAAAGAAGTTAAGAGCAACGGGGGGGGGGGGCGCACACCGGCTGTCAACTCGCTCCGGAGATCACCGGTATTTTCTACTTCTTCCATGCCACATATGGGCTTCCATCTGCAGTAGAAAGATGTAAGAAAATACCTGTGCTCTCATGCTCAGTTTGAGGCTGACAAGCTGCTTGCAGGGAGATGTAATACAGCGGCTGCTTTGTTGACCAGAAAGTGTGTTTGTGCTTTGTATGTTGTTACACTTATTTATTTGAACTGTGCAGTCTTGTTATTTTTGCCATGAGAGACAACGACCTGAGCGCTGAATACTGTTATGCTTTGCCGAGCAGGACAAGATGGTGGCCGCATTTCATTAACATTCGAGGTGCACACTGATTGCTTTGGTTATGGGACACCCTGAATAGGCTCTCGTTTTTATGAGGGCTATATCTGAAAATAAATGAATCTCTACTGCCACGCTTTCACCAATGAGATTCGTTTATTTTCCGGTGCCATTTCTAATTTGCAGTATTTTCATGCCAGATTTTCAACACTGCCATTTTTTCACACCTCCTTATTAACAGTACAGCTGTCATTTTATACATCGTGCCCAAAATGTGTTTCTGCTCCTGTGGCACACAATGGCACGGTCACTGTGGGAAATCAACTTTTGGGACAGATTAACAAAATCACAGAGCCACTGTTCATGAGGGGAGGTCCCAAAATGCCTATGTTGAAAATGTGGTTAAAAAAATCCCAAAAATAATTGGGATACGGATATGTGTTGCACAGTTTCTATGCTTGCTCACATGACTTCACCAATTTTTCATGTTTTCACCCCAGATTTTCAACGTTGCCATTTTTTACACCTCCTCATGAACAATACAGTTGTCATTTTTCACACCCTGCCCAAAATATGTTTTTGTGCCTGTGTCGCCAAATGGCATAGTCGCTGTGCAAAACCAGCTTTCGGCTAACAAACTGATAGTGCCGCTCTTCATGAGGTGGGGTCACAAAAAGCCCATGTTGAAAATTTGCAGTGAAAATATCAACAAACGCCTATGGCGTTAGGTTTTCCAACTGTAACACCCCACCCTGTAGAGACTGACAGGCGTCAGAGATGTGACTTGGGATCATTCGCTGTAATGCTCACACCATTCCACCCCCACCCCCACCCTGTAGCCAGTCACAGGCATCGAGGTGTGCCTTGGAGTCTTCATCCCTAAAGTACACCCCACTCTCCTACACTGCACCCATCTCTGCATATTTCTTTATGGAATGGGGTAAGTATAAGGCCCAAAGCACATCACAACATTTGTCAGTGTCTACAGGGTAGGGTGAGGTTAAATGCCATGAGCGTTACAGCTGACGACCCAAAGGCACACCCCAACACCTGTCACTCTCTGCAGGGAGGGGGTGGGGTTGGTGTCAGTTCAACTGGACTCCGTGCCCGAGCAGCGCCCAAGAAAATCGGTGGCTCCTCCTACAGCCACCCGGGGCCGCCGCCCACCTGGACACACTCTTTCCACCCACCCTCCTGGTTCCCTAAGCCAGATCCCAGCAAAAGGACTCTGCATCCGAGCGACACCTAAGAAAATCGTCGGCACCTCCTACGGCCACCCGCGGCCGCCGCCTGCCTGGACGCACTCTTTCCACCCACCCTCCTGGTTCCCTAAGCCAGATCCCAGCACAAGGACTCCGCGCCCAAGCAGAACCTAAGAAAATCAGCGGCTCATCCTACAGCCACCCGTGGCCGCCACCCACCTGGACGCACTCTTTCCACACACCCTCCTGGTTCCCTAAGCCAGATCCCAGCACAAGGTATGGTCGCTGGTGCTATCTTGAGCCACTGAGTGACGGCCGTCTCCTGATTGGTGTGGTGCTGTGCTACCACAGCCTGATTGATCCAGCCTGTGCCTTGGACTTCTCCTGATTGGAGCACCTTCTTACCCTTCAGCACCATTGATTTTTTGCTCTCCTACTCTCTCCTACTGCTAATTACAGTCTCACTTTATCCTCCCTCCTCCCAGCCCCTCCCAGGCCTCCTTAAATAGTCTTCCAGCCCGCCTCCTCTTATAGCTCTTTTATTGGGTCACTAGCTCTGTTTATCCTCCCTACTCCTCTTCAAATGTGCTGGTAGGCTGGTTTACTACTGGTCTAAGGTGCTTGGTTGATTTATTTTTGTGGGCCACTTTCCATTCTTCCTAATCTTGCCCCTCCCTGCCTTTGATCTTACATCTCACTTCCCACACAGATCTTCCTTGGCGGCTAGTAAATAGTTGTGAGTTGCTGAACTAGTAGCTCTGCCCTCTCTGCCAGTTTTTCACCCTGGTCATCTGTTTTTTCCTTGAATTTCCTGTCTGTATAACCTGGGTACTGACGAATAGTATCTATTAACCTCAGCCCCATCTCTATTCCCACAGTCTCTATCTCTTCTCCCAGAAGCACATCAGATTTTTTTAAGCATATCATCTCATCATTCCTGCTGACTAAAATGACTCAGTGCCTGATGCTGGTTCTCTTTGTCTCCTCTATCCCATTACTCCACCTGTTGCTATTAAATATACCCCTAGCTACTCTGGTAATCCCTCCCCTCCATTCTCATGATTTCTATTTATCTAACCTCTTAGTGGTGCCAAATGTGCACTGTGACTCCACTCCTTTTCTGCTACGTAAGGCATGGTTCAACATTATCTTTCATGTCTTCACAAATCACCACTTTCGCTTACAGACCCTATACCCTTTCCTGCGCCTCAGACTGTGGTATCTGCTCCTTATGGCAATTCTGCTCTCTGGCGACATACAGCTAAACCCAGGGCCAGTTAACTTTGCAACTAACCCAATTAGCAATACATAAGGCCTAAAAAATGCTCCCCATAACATCAGGAGCCTTGAGCACAATTTTTCTGAACTAGAAGCTTAGACCTTCCTCTACAAGCCTGACATCATTTGCTTAACTGAAACTTGGCTCAAACTCTGTGCTCCTGACACTGTTTTCTCCCTCCCATCCTACAATCTTCTAAGGCAGAACTGACCTGCAGCAAAGAGGGGTGGTGGTACAGCTATGTACTTTAAAAATCACTTTCAGAAATCTGTTATAAACTCGTCTCCCCTCCTGCACTGTGAAGCGCTTCATGCCCGTCTCACTCTCGGGACCAAACTACTTCATATCATCTGCATTTACTTATAACCCCTTCCCCAAAGGTGGACAAAGAAGCCTGGATGAACTACTGGCTCAAGCCTTGCTCCTATCCAGAAGAAATGAAGTTCTCATACTCGGAGACCTAAACATAAACTGGCTGGGAAGCTCCCAAGCCTTATCCCTATCCAAATTACAAAGTTCAAACCTGCACCAACTGATCTCTGAACCTACAAGGACCATCCCCCACTCTAACACCAGTACTTTACTGACTGCATAATGACTAATCACCCAGAATACATAGTCTACTCAGGCGTACTAGCTGACACCATAACTGCCCACTCCCCCACTTTCTGTATGTAGGGTAAAGGGAGGTTAGAACTTACTCAGCCCACGTACATCTCCTTTCGCAACTATGCTCCTTTTGACTCTCAGGCATTCTTACAGGACATTGCTAGCATCGACTGGTCCTCTATCTATGAGTCTAGTGATACTCTATCTGCTCTTGGTCTCTTTCTGACCCACTTCCTAGCGCTACAGGACAAGCACTATCACATAGTAACACATCAGGTGAAAAACAGGCAAACCCGATGGCTAAAATCTGATCTACTCAGGAAACTTCGCCAAAGAGATAAAAGCTGGCTCCATTTCAGATGCACTGGTCTAGCTAATGACCTTATCACATACAGGACTATGCGTAACATCTGCAAAAAGGAGATCAAACAGGCCAAAAGCTCCTACTACAAAGATCTCTTAATGAACTCCTATGGTGACTCCAGAAAATTCTGGTCCCACATTAATTTCTTCCTTGGCTCAAATTTATCTGCCACCCCTAATGAAATGGTACTAAATGGAGTCCATTGTAACAATTTATGCACTACTGCCAACTTTTCAATGACAAATTCTCTGACCTGACTAACTATACCTCCACCTTCCCCTCCAACCTGACCTTAACATATCCAACAAATACCAATGGCCCAAACTTTTTCTTTAAATCTGTCTTCAGACTTAATGTTTTGAAATTGCTTAACAATATCTCTGAGCATACGGCTGCTGGTTCTGATAGTCTTGAACCCAAACTTCTTAAACTAGCTGAGCTGTTCATAGCTGCTCCCTTAGTCAGAATCTTTACCCTCTCCTTATGCCAGGGTCACGTCCCAGATATCTGGAAGATGGCAAGGATTACCCCTGTTTTCAAAAAAGGTGACACAAAGGACCCCTCAAATTACAGGCTAGTTGCTATCCTGTCTGTTCTCGGGAAAATCCTTGAAAAGCTTGTAGCTGACCAAACTATTGAATACCTCCAGAAAAATTATCTTTTAAACCCTGCCCAGCAGGGCTTCTGCAAGGGCCAAAATACTACCACTGCTCTACTCAAATTCACTTCTGATGCCCTGATGGCCATGGACTCTGCTTCTCTCACAGGGGCCATTTTCATTGAAATGACTAAGGCATTTGACCTAGTAGACCACCCCATCCTCATTGCCACACTACAATCACTAGGTTTCTCACCCAACAATATGAACTGGTTCAAAAGCTACCTGACTGACAGAACACAATTTGTGAAGTACAACTCCACCCTCTCTGACAAGGCCACGACTAGCATTGGAGTACCCTGGGGGTCCATACTCGGCCCCTAGCTTTTCTCTATATTTATAAACAGCATCACCTCAAACCTTATGAAAACCAGCTCTCTGTTTTATGCAGATGACATTGTTCTGTACTCTAGTACCAAATGTATTGAGGATATAAATCTGAAGCTCTCCCACGAATTCCAACTACTCTAGCAGTGGCTGATTAGACACAAACTAGTCCTAAATGAAACAAAGACCCAAGCTATGCTCTTCAGCTCCAGTTTTAAACTCAAACACTCCCACAACAAGTTTAAAGTCTCCACGGTTAGTGGCACCTCTGTAGAAGTTGTTACCTCCTTTAAGTACCTGGGGGTCACACTGGATCCACTACTAAACTATGATCTCCCTATTCAGAGGACCTGCAAATGTGTAAACTCAAAACTTGGAGTTGCCTATCTAAACAGCTATGCCCTTACCCCATCTGCCAGACTTGCTATAGCCCGTGGGATACTTTCGCCATCACTAAACTATGGGGCAGCTACCTATATTTCTGCAAGCAAATCAAGTCTTCACAAATCGGATGTTACCTACAATAATATATGTCACTATGCATCCTCCTCCCACAGCTGAAACACTACTGCCTCCTCTACTCTGACCTTGGTTGGCTTCTTCCTCAGGGGACAATGCTTTATTCTTTTGGCTACATCATTGACAATATAATTAGGACTCAGATACCTAAATCCCTAGCGGTACTCTTCCAAAGCAAGGTCTCCTGCTATGACCTTCGCTCTGCTGACAATGCCCCTGTCTGTATCCTTAAATATGCTACCACTAAGGGCTCTAGTGCTTTTGCCTGTCAGGCCCCCAGTACTGGAACTCCCTCCCTCTAACCATTCGTCAATCCTTTTTCCACACCTCCTTTAAGAAAGCACTGCGCCACCATCTCTTATCTTGCTGTATTTGCTCCTGTTTCGAACCTCCATAGACGCAAGGTTTTATACTGACTCACTTCACCTCCCTTTTAATTTTGACCACATTCCTGCCTCAGCACTTTCTCTCAATCTGACAGGTTACTCCCATAACCCTGCTGTTTTGCACTTCCTAACCCTATTCCCTTCACACACCCTCTATCTTTTCCCTCCACTGCAACTTCTACTATTTACTTCCCTTACTTTATTCTTTCTCCCAGACTTGCTCTGATCATCCAAAAATTACTTTTCCATTCCTTCCTCTCTAATCTACCCAGTTATTGTCTGCTTAAAGTTACACTGCATTTTTTTGTAATTTATTTCCTCTTCATTTTAGTATAAGCCCTAATTTTTCTTGCGATTGTCTGTGTTGCTTACACTTACTTGTGATACTGTATTACCAGTGCTGCTACCTGCTTGTATGTACCCACAACTTTGACTATTTCTAAGAATGTACTGTTACTGTTATCTCCAGAAGTTTGTTTTGTATTCTCCCAGGTCGTGCCTGAAAATAGTCATTGCTATAGCTAGCACACCTACCCAGTAAACAAAAACTAAATAAAATAAATAAATACTTCACTGCCATTCCTATTATCCATCTGTAACTTCTGCAACTCCAGTGCCAGCGAGACAACATTTGGCATTGACAAATGCTTGTTTTAGGTAAAGTGCTCTGTTCTATTTACGTCTTGGCTGTTAGGGAAAGGGTCTGAAAAAAATCTTGGTCTGGCCACAGGTCTGGTTGTCTGGGGAGTCAGCAGCTTGTGCACTTTGAATCAGGAAGCACAGAGGAGCTGAGATGGAGTTGGAGAAAAAGTAAGAAAAGGAGCTTCTCTAACAAAATAACTCAGTTGTTTCTAGCAGTGTGATTTTTTTATTAATATTCTTCATTATGCGAATGCTAGAGTGACACTTATTAGTGAATACAGTGGAGAGCAAAACAGAAGCCGTCTATACTGTGTAGTCTAAAGAGGGAAGTAGTGCCAGTAGGCAGGGAGGGGCTACGAGGTACAAACTATAAACAGAATCAGATGGTGATGTAGTTCGTAACTGTGTACATAAATGTACACAATGGGAAGGGATCAAATCAACAGAACTAAAGGGTAAACAGGGAGGAGAGGAGACACTGTGGGTCACCCTGGAGACTGGAAATGGCTCCACAGTCCGCACAGGGGTTGTATACAGACCCCCGTCTCAGGGGGAGGAAATGGACAAGGAAATGATAGAAGGCATCCTTGGGATGGCAGAAAAAGGGGAGATGTTGCTGATGGGGGACCTGAATATGCCAGATATTGACTGGAGCACCTTTACTGCAGCCACATCCAACAGCAGGGCCATTCTCGATGCCCTACATGGGGGATGCCTCAGACAGCTAGTTTTGGAACCCATTCAGGAGAGAGCAATCTTAGACCTGGCACTCTCAAATGGGGATGGAGAGAGGATCTCTGATCTTGAAGTGGGTAGCCATCAAGGAACAAGTGACCACCAAACAGTGTGGTTCACGATAAACTTAGCTGTAGAGTCAAGCCACACAAAAGTGAAGGCACTGGACTTCAGGAGGGCTGATTTTGTCAAAATGGCAGAGTGCCTCAGAAAAGCACTAGCAAACAGGCAAGAAAGTGGGGTGGAGCAACAATGGGGAAACATCAAAACCGCCAACACAGAGGCAACAAGTCTTTGTGTGAAGCAAATAAACAAATCAAAATGAAAGAAAAAAACACTATGTTTGTCAAAAGAAGTGGTGGGGAAGGTAAGGGAAAAAATATAGCTTTCAGGAAGTATAAGGAAACACAGAAGAAGCAGGACAGAGAATTGTACTAGTTAAAGCAGAAGGAAGTGAGGAAGGCAGTCAGAATAGCAAAGGCCCTAACTGAGGAAAAGATAGCCAACTCAGTTAAGAAGGGGGATAAAACCTTTTATAGGTACATTAGGGAGCAAAGAAAGACTGAGGCAGGGATACTGAGGCTGAATAAAGAGGAAAGCGGTTGGAAAGAAAGTGACAGTGAAAAAGCAGGGATACTGAACCAATACTTCTGTTCAGTATTCACAAAGGAAAAGCAGGGGGAGATACCTAATCCAGTCAACAGGAACACTCTGGATAGGGGGTTGATATTAGACCTTTCACAGAAGAAAGGGTTCTGAAAGAACTCTTAAAACTGAAGATGGATAAAGCAATGGGGCTTGATGGGATTCACCCCAGAATTCTAAAAGAACTAAAGGAAGAACTAGTAACACCACTGACTATCCTGTTTAATAAACCATGGGACAATGGTGTGGTACCTGAGGACTGGAGGAGGGTGGATATGATTCCACTTCACAAAAGTGAGAGCAAGACAAAGGCAGGAAACTACAGACCTGTCAGTTTGACCTCAGTGGTAAGGAAAATGATGGAATCACTTCTGAAGGAAATAATTGTAGAGTACTTAGAGGCCAGTGGCGCACAGGACCCAAGACAGCATGGATTCACAGCAGGAAGGTCAAGTCAGACAAATCTAATTGATTTCTTTGAGTAGGTGATCAAAGTAGTAGACCAGGGAGGGGTTGTGAACATGGCCTACCTAGACTTTAGCAAGGCATTTGACACAGTCCAGTACAAAAATTAATAAACAAATTAGCCAGCCTGGGAGTGGGTCCCAGGGTGGTAGCCTGGGTAAAACACTGGCTGGACAACAGGACACAGCTGGTAATAGTAAATAGAGTCCACAGTGAAGAAAGGGAGTTTACTAGTAGGGTACTGCAGGATTCAGTACTGGGGCCAGTCCTTTTTAATGTCTTTGTAAGTGACATTGCAGAGGGACTGAAGGGAAAGTATGTCTCTTTGCAGATGACACAAAGATCTGCAACAGTGTTGATACGCAAGGTGGGGTGGAAAAGATGAGAAGGGACTTGGCATGGTTGGAGGAATGGTCAAATGTATGGCAGCTTAAATTCAACACAAAGAAGTGCAAAGTAATGCACCTGGGAAACAAAAGCCCAATGGGAAGAGTACACAATGTGGGGTGAGATACTGACAACAACAAAAATGGAAAGGGGACCTGGGGGTAGTCATATCAGATGACCTAAAGGTGGGCCAGCATTGTGAGAAGGCAGTAAGGAGGGCTGGGGGGATACTGGGATGCATAGGGAAAGGCATCACCAGTAGAAAATAAGAAGTTGTTGGCCCTCTGTACAGACAGTTGGTAAGACCACATCTGGAGTACTGTGTACAGTTCTGGAGACGCCATCTCTGCAATGACCTAGACAGGGTGGAGGCTGTCCAGAAGAGGGCAACCAAAATGGTTCAGGGTCTGCACCAGAAGACGTACGAAGAAAGACTAAAGGAGCTTAAGATGTATAATCTTGAGGAAAGGAGGGAGAGGGTGGACATGATAGAAACTTTCAAATACCTTCAGGGAATCAACAAAGTCCAAGAGGGTAGCATCTTTCAGAAAAAAAGATGTGCAAGAACAAGGGGACATAATTTGAAAATAGAGTGGGGATGGCTCAAAGGTAATGTGAGGAAATATTTCTTCACAGAAAGGGCTGTAGATGCAGGGAACGGCCTTCCTGAGGAGGTTGTAGAGTCAAAAACAGTGGGGGAATTCAAGAATGCATGGGACAGATGTAAGGCAATTCTAGTGGAGGGTAGGAGGAAGTAGGCTGCTGGTTAACTAGGATCTGCAGCTTATCCGTTAGGTAGGAAAATGGGCAGACTAGGTGGGCCAAGCGGTCCTTATCTGCCATTAAATTCTATGTTTCTATGAGTCTGCATTTGTCTACACGGTTACGCAGACAAACAGATTTATCACATTCCATTTATGTCCACAACTATTTGCATAAATAGTATATATCTTCTTGTCAATCAGAAATAAAAAAAAAGATATACAGTGAAGAGGAATTGAATCAATGAAGCACTTTAGCAAAACCTTTGCCCTACAGGAGACTAGTGTGTGTGTGTGTGTGTGTGTGTGTGTGTGTGTGTGTGTGCGCGCGAATGTGTGTGTATGTACATAGAGTATATACAATTGCCTGTGTTCAAATATGCCATTTATTTCCATGTATTTAAGTAGTGTAATCCCTACATAAGTTATAAATCTATGTGTAACCCCTAGGTGATGCTATCCCAAGGGCTACTACCCCTGCCTGCTTGGCTAGTAGCAGGTTAAGGGGCCTGGGCAATGAAACGGGTGCCTCCACCCAGAGGTCAGGGTCGTTAGTGGTCAAGCTAACATGGACACAGCCCTCCGGGACCCTGTAACCCCCTTCTTTCCCTTCTAATGGCCTGAACAATATACAATAATTACTTTCACAATGACCCTTATTCACCAGACAATTACCCACATTGTTTGCACTTACCACCAGGGCTGGTTCCTCTAGCTTGACCCGGGGGAACCCCCTGTAAAACAAGGTTAAGCACTGCAAATAGCAACAGTACAATACTTTTGGTACAAACTGTAACCACAGTCAGGTTAAATGCGAACAAAGTTAAATCTGATTTATTCAGGGGAGTTGAACAAGGGAGGGATGTAATCAGGTTGATTTGCTTAAAAGCTATATTAATAGACAGCTATGTATGCAGTTCAGAGTCCCCACACAGTCACACACTCTGGGTACCCAGGTAGGAAAATGGTGGGCTAGCCAGGAACGTTGCAGTTGGTTGGGGCCCTCTGATGGAAGAAAGCAACATGCACAATACACGTAATTTGTAATCTGGAGCTGGAGGGCTCAGTTTGAGAAAGAAAAGGCAACAAGACAATCAGATGACAACACTTATAGATTTAGCTGTTGTTGCAGGGAGTTACCCTGATGTTTACTCACAATACCCAATACTGGACACAGGCAGGATGAAATTGAGACTGCAGTCTGTTGAGCTGGAGTGCCAGGAGAAGCAGGGCCCACATAACTCACCGAGGCATCATTCCTGTTCAAGGCATTGAGCAGGGGGCTGATCCCCAGGCCAGTCTCTTGTCAATGACTTTCTCTGCGTAGCAGGTATTCTGGCTGGGACAGTGTAGCAGGGCCCAAGCAAATGGAAATGGATACAGATTCAGTCTGTGGAGCTGGATACAGCCTCTAGCAAGAAAAACACAGTGCAGATACACAGTGGGGAACCAAATCACGACCCCACTATAAGCACACAGCACATTCACATGTAAGGAAATTCCACTGTACCAGGCAAATGGCTCTCCGGTCGCAATTACAGAGTCTCTGCACAATCCGGGAGTTCAGAGGTAAGTGGAAGTCCTGACAGGCCGATCGCATGCAGCAAATCTTCAGTCTTCTTCAGGTTAAAGCCTGACCACAATTCAGTGGCTTAATTCGCTCTCCAAATTCGGATTCAGTCTGAAAAAAAAAAAACAAAGTTGCCATTCAGGAACAGCAGGCGGGCACACAGGCCAAACTCAGGCCTTTCCACAGATCTCCCACGCAAATACACTATGCACTGCTTCTTGAACTATCTCAAGCAGTTACTTCTTCACTTCCCAACTCAGACCTAACTGAAACTGCAAACAGTGTGGGACTTTCCCCAAGATCTAAAAGGTTCGGTTGGCTGATCTGTCTGTCAGTCACAATAAGGGCTCCCCCTCCAGGTTATTTTAGGAGCCAAAAGCCCCAAACTACAATTCCTACAAGTTTTGACCCCACCAAGTCCCTGTAGGCAGGCTCTATTTTAGAGTCCCAAATGTACTGATTGGCCCATTTCAGCAGTCCAGGACCAAGATGATGGAAAGAAACAGAACTGTCCATGCTGCAAAGAAGGCAGGTTAGAACAAACTGCAATATTATTACTACTCTTAACAAATGATCATCAAACAAGTACATCTTCTAACAGAGCTCCCTCTTAGATTAATTATGACTGCAATCCAGTCAGCTCTTAAAGAGACAGTACACAGAGGCTATACAGGCACTCTCTGGCAATACATTTAAACTGCTAAAACGCAGGACACCAGCCCTGGCAGTGAACATTTAAGCAAGCTCAAGGAAGACTTTTCGGGAACCCCCATTTGTAGGGGGTTTACATATATATATCTCATTACTTAGGAGTAAAGAAAAACATATGCTCAGTTGGTAGCACATCTGCCTCTGGACCAGAAGGTCGTGGGTTCTCGTCCCACACTGGAATTGGGCATGCACCTAAAATATTGCTGGCATCTGAGTTCAGTATTGAGGGGGTGCAGTACTGCTGGGATGTGTGTCCTTCGGATGCAATGTTAAACTGAGGTCCCTTCTACCCATCCCATTGTTGTCCTGGTTGGTGTCCAAGTGGAAGTAAAAGAACCCAGGGCACTCTTGGCAAAGAGTAGAGGACATTCCTGGTGTCCTGGCCAACATTCCCCTTCTCCTAAACCAGTTCATGCAATTATCCAGGCTGTGTGTGGATGATGATGTGCAATATGGCTGCCACTGCACATTCAGTCACTTCACTACCATTCTAGCATTGCTTGTAAAGTGCTTTGGGATACCCTGTGTTTGAAAAGCACTGTATAAATGCTGATTCTTATTCTTCTTCTTAAACAAGAACTGAATCAATGAAGCATGATGGGAGATAAATCAACTAGGTGGATTAGTAACTGGTTAGAGGAAAAAACTCAAAGGGTTAATAACTCCTAGGTATCACTACCCCAAGGGATACTACCCCTGCCTGCGTGACCAGGTGCAGGTTGAGGGGCCTGGGTTCTAGAATCGGGTGCCTCCACCCGGAGGACAGGGTCAATGGTAGCGCAGCTGCCGTGGGTACAGCCCTCCAGGACACTGTTACCCTTCTCTGTTCCCTCTAGTGGCCTAAATGGTTCACTGAATACACAATTGCAATTAACACTTGACAGCGGATTTAACCCCACACTTGTTCCACTTACCATAAAGGTTGGTTCAGCTAGCTCGGCCCTGGAGACCCCCTGTAAAATGAGATTTAACAAAACAACCAACAGTATTTCAATGCTGTCTGTACAGAGGTATACCACAACTAGTTTAGGTGCAAAAAGATTCAGATCTGATTTATTTGGGTGCATTAACAAGGAAAGGGGCGTAAGCTGGTGCTTGATTCTATTACTGATTAAATCAGGTTTAAGCATGCATGCCTCTAAGAGTCCCTCTATCACAGTCACACACACTCTGGGTACCAAGTTGAAGTTATAGGCTAGCCTGAAGCATTGCCTGGGGTAGGCTGGCATTACAGCTGTTGTTGGGGCCCTTAGAGAAAAGAAACACAACATGCACTTTAACCCAATACTTATATTCCGGAGCCGGAGGGCTCAGTTCGTGAAAATCAATCAAAACAATTAAATCAGATGACACACTTTGATTAGCTTTTTGTTGCAGAGAGCTACCCTGTGATTTACTCAAGATACCCAGACCAGGTTGCAGGATGGACGAAATGGAGACCTCAGGATGAAGTGCTGGTTTGCCAGAGGAAACAGAGCTCACACAATTCACTGTGGTGTCGTTCTTGTTCGTTGGTGTTGAGCAGGAAGCTGAATCCCCAGGCAGGTCTCTCATCGGGTGCTGTTCTGCAGCATGAGTGGCAGGCTAGGCCGAGATGTTGAGGCCCAGGCCAGGTGGAGAGGTCAGATACAGTCCGGTAATGTGGTGGATACAGTTTCCAGCAAGCATGACACATTCAGCAAAGTGGGGAACCAAATCATGACCCACAATCCACATTCAGCACACTTATAGTAACGGTGGATAAATACCACAGATTCGGATGACAGTCCAGTTGCAATTCACAGTGTCTCTGCGCAAACTGTACGCTCTGCGGTTGTTTTGGAAGTCCTAACAGGCGGATTGCATAAAAGCAAGTCTTCAGTCCCCTTCAGGCAAAATACAGTCACGGTTTGGTAATCTGATCACAATACACTTTTGGATGAAGTCTGATATTTTTCTGCAGACTCCCTCACTAGGGAAGATGGTGGTAGACAGGCCAGACACAGCCTTCCCAACGATTTCCCCTGTGCACCTACGCAGGAGCAGCTGCCCGAATCTCTCAAGCTGTTCACTCTTTCAACTCCAACTCTGCACTGACTCACTGCTGCTGGCAGCTTGGGGCTTTCCCAGAGATCCAAAAGATTTGGTTGGTTGATCCATCTGTCTGTCACAGCAAGGGCTCCCCCTCCAGGTCTATTTAGGCACCAAACTGTAAAAAACTACAATTCCTACAGAAATTCACTCCCACAAGACCCCTGGGGACAATCTCCTCTTTAAGGCCTCCAAAGGTACTGATTGGCCCAAACTGGCAGTCCCGAACCAAAATGGTGGTGATTAACAGAAAATCCATTCTGCAAAAGAAGGCAGGTTGGACAAACTACACTATTATTATTATTATTACTACAGCAGATAACCAGCAAACAATCACAGGTTCTAATACAGCTCCCTCTGCGTAATTAGTGATGGCAGAAAGAAGCAAAGGCACTGCAGCCCGGGCAGGACTTGAGCCTGAAACTACTCGGTCTCTACCCAGATTAATTATACACTACGAAATTGATGCCTCTTAAAGAGACAGGCATGGATGCTAGCTAGGCACTCACATGGAAAACACGTTTAAACTGCTAGGACACAGAACACCAGCCTGGCAGTGGGCATTAGGCAATCCCAGGAAGACATTTCAGGAACCCCCAATTTGAAGGGGGGGGTTACAGGTTGTTATCAAAGGGGAATATTCAGGGATTAGAAAGGCCAATCCTGGTGTACCACAGGGGATCAGTTCTGGGCAGGTCAATATTTATTTATTTATTTTTTTTAAATATTTCAATCTGTGATATGGGGGGGGGGGGACCAGAATAAAATTAGTCTCTTTGCACATGATACCAAAATCAGAGGCAGGGTGGACACAGTGGAGGAAATACAGGGAATACAAATGGACCTGGACGGACTGGAAAATTCATCCAAGACATGGCGACACAGATTTAATGCCAAAGAGTGTAAGGTAATGCATATTGGTAAAAGAAGCCTGAAAACAGAGTACTGGTTGGAGAAGTCAGGGTGGAGCAGACGCTGGGGGGAAAAGGGGCCTGGGGATCATAGAAACAGAGAAACAGAGAAGCTGACGACAGATAAGGACCGCAAGGCCCATCCAGTCTGTCCATTTCTTTTTCTACCTCATGAATGTGCCATAGGCCTTTACTCTGTCAATGGCCTATCTATTCATACTCATCTGTATTACTCCCTTATGCGTATCCCATGCACGTTTGAAGCCCTGCACTGTATTCATATCCGCCACTTCCTGAGGTAGGCTGTTTGATGCATCCACCACCCTTTCCGTGAAAAAGAACTTCCTCACATTACCCCTTAATCGGCCTCCCTCTAATCTCATGCTGTGTCTTCTTGTCCTGCTATTTTTCTTATATTGAAACATGTTAGACTCTTTCACCTTGTTAATGCCCTTAAGATGTTTGAATGTTTCAATCATATCACCTCTCTCCTGCTTTTGCTCTAGGGTATACATATTGAGCTCCGTTAATCTGTCCTCATATGTTTTCTGATGCAGTCCCTGCACCATTTTGGTTGCCCTTCTCTGGACTTCCTCAGTTTGGTTAATGTCCTTGTGAAGGTCTGGCCTCCAGTACTGCATGCAGTACTCCAGATGGGGCCTAACCAGTATCTTGTAAAGAGGGATTATTGCCTCCCTCTTCTGACTTGTGATACCCCTACTAATACACCCCAACATCCCTCTAGCCTTACTTACTGCTTTAGAGGTCTGCTTGATGATTTCAAGTCATCGGTGATGATGACGCCAAGTCTCTTTTTTCCTTGTGATTGCGTAGCAATCCCTCCCAGCCTATAGGTGACTTCAGGTTTCTCTTCCCTATGTGCATGATCTTGCACTTCTTTGTGTTAAACCCAGTTGCCACTCTTCCAGCCATTTTGTTAGTTTATCCAGATCTCTTCTCATTCTGCCCACCCCATCTGGATCATCTACTCTGTTGCAGATCTTGATGTCATCTGCAAACAGACAAACCTTACCCTCCAGTCCATCTGCAATGTCACTCATGAAGATATTGTAGAGGACTGGCCCCAGGACTGATCCCTGAGGTACCCCACTTGTGACTTGCAGCTCTTCTGACTATATACCGTTTACCACCACTCTCTGTTTTCTGCCTGCCAACCAGTTTGCCACTCCGCTGACCAACGTCTAACCCACTTCGAGCCTACCCAGCTTATTAATCAATCTTCTATGTGGAACAGTATCGAAAGCTTTGCTGAAGTCAAGGTAGGCAACATCAACTGCTCCCCCCTTGGTCCACCACTCTGGTTACCCAGTCAAAGAAATCTATAAAATTAGTTTGACAGGACCTTCCTTTTGTAAACCCATGCTGTCTTGGATCCTGTGCTCCTATGGATTCCAGGTGTTGCACTATCCTTTCCTTAAGGAGTGTCTTCATAATTTTGCCCACTACTGAGGTAAGACTGACTGGTCTGTAGTTCCCTGCCTCCTCCCTGCTAGCACTCTTGTGCAGCAGGATCACATGAGCCCTTCTCCAGTCTTCTAGGACCTCTCCTGTGCTCAGAGATTCACTAAACAGTTCTGATAATGGCTCTGCTAGTTTCACCCTTAGCTCTTTTAGTACCCTGGGATGTATGCCATCAGGTCCCATTGCCTTGTCCACCCTGAGCTTATCGAGCTCTTGAAAGACCCTTTCTTTTGTGAAGGGACTAGTGCACACCTCCCTACCCCTTTGTCCATGGTACAAAGCTGTGGGCCCTGCCCTACCTTCTCTTCAGTAAATACTGAGCAGAAATATCTATTTCAGATAGATGCTTTTACATGGTCCTCCTCTTCACATGCCCCCTTATCCCCTTTGATCTTAGCAATACCCCCTCTGGACTTTCTCCTTTCACTAATGTACAGTATCTATAAAAAGTCTTGTCACCTTCTTTTACTGTTTGTGCTAGTGTTTCCTCGTTTTGGGCCTTAGCTTGACTTACTGCCTTCCCTGCTTCCCTTAAGGAAGTTTGGTATGTCTCCTCATCTTCATCCTGTTGTGTTCCAAAGTGGTTTCCTTCTTCTTTTGCACTTCCTTTTCTCCCTAACACAATGGGATGTTGCTCCAAGTATTACATCTTTAATTCTTGCCCACTTTGCTTGTACCCCCTCACCTGTATTTTTTTTTGCCAGGGCTAGCTTAACTCTGTTGACCACCTTATCAAAGTCATCTCCTCTGAAGTCCCATATTTTTGCCTTGGAATGGGATGATTTTGTTCTAGTGGCCAAATTGAACCATACCATGTGATGGTCACTGGCACCCAGGTGACCTTCTACCTGGAGATCTGTGATCCTTTCCCTGTTAGTCAGTACTAGATCTAGGACAGCCCTGTCTCTTGTGGGTTGTTGTACCAGTTGTTTGAGGCCCTCCCCCTGCAGGGAATCCACTATGTGTCTAGTTCTGGCAGATGTCCCTGCTGGTATTGACCAATCTGTATCTGGCATGTTGAAGTCTCCCATTATCAGAACCTCCCCTTTAGCTGTCATGTATTGTATATCTTCTAACAGTAACGTGTCTATGTCCTCCCCCTGGTCTGGAGGCCTGTATGCAACCCCAGTTCTTATGGCTGTTCCATTTCCTGTTTCCAGGGTGACCCATAGTTCTTCTGGCTCCCTATGCGTATTCTGAATTTCTGTAGCTTTGATATTTTCATTGACATAAAGGGCCATTCCACCCCCCCCTTTGCACCTCGGTCTCTTCTGAACAGTACATAGCCAGGTACTGAAGTCTCCCAAGTGTGGTTACTGGTAAACCGTGTCTCGCTAATGGCTACTATGTCCAACTATCTAAAGTCCAACGTCCAATGCCAGAAGGCTGCAGAGAAAGCATATACAATGTCAGGATGCACAGGGCGGTGTCTGGTCAAAACCGCGACAGCAAATATGCACGGTCAAAAACCATACAGTAGTCATGGTGCTGGATGGTTTGGGAGTTAGTATATCTAATATAACACAGTTTGGGACCATGTAGTTTTGTATTGACCATGCTATTTTTCCCCTTGCGGTCTTGACATAGCTCCATAGGACAGGGGTTAGCTAGCAAAAGCAATGAGGTGACTCTGTCCTGGTACAGATCCTTGGTGAGACTCCCCCCCCCCCCCAGAGTATTGTGTGCAGTTTTGGAGCCTGCAGCTGAAGAAAGACAGGGAACTCTTGGAAGCTGTTAGAAGAAGGCAATGAAGATGATTCTGGGGCAGCAGAGGAAGGTGTACAAGGAGAGGCTGGAGAGTCTCAGTATGTACACACTACAGGCCAGGAGGGGAGTGGGATATGATAAAGACATTTAAGTACCAAAGGGTATTTCCTTTTTTTAATCAAACTTTTTGTGGTCTCTGACTCTCCCGATAGCACCCCCCGCAGCCCATCACTGACGTTCTAATGGACTTTTTTGTTATCCACCTCTTGCCCAGAACCATAATAGGGGCTGGTGGCCAGTGGCCATTTGTGGGCCTGCCGGGGGGAAGGGTTGCCAGCAAAATAGCAGCCCAGGACTTTTTTCTCCAGCTCCTATTTATTCTCCTCAAGGGTGTCGGAGAGCTGGAGTGCAATGATATGGACACACATGTGAGCACTGGTGAGTGTGCATGCTGGTATCCAGTGGCAGCCCCTGCTTTGCTGCAGTTCTGCTGTGCTGTCTCCTGGCCTCCACCATCTGACAGACGAGCAGCAGAATACTGTGCCCCATGGATGCTCAATTCTTTCTCCCCCCAGCCAGCTGACAAGTGACCCAAGTCCATTCCTGAACCCGGGCCGCTGGCATAGCAAATGGCAGTACTATCGCTTCACTATCAGATCAGGTAACAGAGAATTTAAAGAATCCTACAAGCCTAGGCTTAAGAGAAGATTTGCAAAGGTTGTTGATTTATGTCAGATATGAACTGTGATATCCCACCTAGTTTTAACTCCTTGTATAATAACAGTTGACATTAACCAGTGACAGGGAAATATTTCACAGATTCCACATTCTTTGCGCTAATGTTCAAAGTATGAGGATGCCTCCATATTATCTAGTGTTTGTTTGTATTAAAAGGTTTTATTCTTCAGTCTATAAGATATTTCTTCTTCCATGACACATAAAGTCGTACTACAAGTGAATAACACAAACCTCTTCTTTTGTAAGTCATTTATATAAGAGGTGAATGTCTTGTAAAATAATAAGGGTACTCTCAATGGCCTGTCAGTCTCTTTTACCATCAAATTGTCTGTCTAGGGTTCCATGTTTGTTTTGGAGTTCTCATTCATTAAACAATTGGCTAATCCTATAGGCATGGGGTCATTGTGTCGTACAACATAACAACACAGCAATATACTGTGTTGTAAATACAGTGGATACATTGCTGCCACCTAGACAAACTGCCAAAACACATTTTGGCTAAAGAAGCTGGTGGCTTCTTTGTTTTCTGAGTGGGTGCCCCCCTCACCCCCTGTTATGAGGGAGGGTGCCCCCGAACCCCCATTAATATAATCAACTCGGGGTCAATATGAGGACAGGGAGAGAAACACCACTACATGAGAAAAAGAAACCGCACAATGCGGTTTTGCAAAAGTCTAGGATGAGGATTCAAGCCCTGGTCTACAGATGCATAGCGACCCTGCACTGCTGCAGCACATCTCACTGAGCCACGGCGGCAGCTCAGCAGACCACCTCCCCAGCAGAGGTCTTGACCTCTGTGTCACTCTTCCACCCCAACCATGAATGACAGGGTACAAAACCATATGCAACAAATGTGCCTTGCGGGGTTTTGTACCCTGTCGCTCTAGTACACCGCGCTATATGTTCCATGTGGTATTCCATGCGCGGTTCTGTATATGACATATTGATCCAGTAGGATCCTACATGAGCGGCTCATTGGGCTAGGGGTATGATACTCACTTTGGGTGCCAGAGGTTCTTCATTCAAATCCCGGATGAGCCCTTGTAACAAATCCCAAAAAAAATCTCAGTTTGAGACTCATTTTACGTGAAATAAAAAAGAGATTTATGAAATTCCTGTAAATGTAGTTGTAGAATGCCTTGTGCTATGTTCCCTAGCAGCTTCCTCCTTTTCTGGGTGTTATGTCAAAAACCATAAGCAAATGCTGCCATGGGTGTTTGTCAATGATCCCTTTCCCCTAACAAGTCACTTTTAGTTTCTGTTTCAACAACTCAGATTAGATCTTATTTGAAGTTCTGAAAAACAAGTGCTGTTTTTCTGTTGTTTCCAGGAAAAGCATTACATACAGATAAGAAGGCACTCCAGTATTGAGAGAGGATTTCAGTAACTAACTTTCTCTGGATTATTTTGTTCAAACTCAGATCAGAAGTTAAGTTAATCGTTCCTCTGAAAATGCCATGTCTGTGCACAGTCTGGTGTAGACTTTTGTTCTTTATTAGTATGTATCATTTAGAATGTCATTGGCAAACTAAATTTGATATGGTAGAGTTTATTACTCAGAACAGTTGAACACAGATAGACAAAAAAAGTTCTACATGTCAGGGAACTGAATCCTGACTTGCCACAAGACTGGTGGGGATTCTAAGCAGTATACTAAAGACTACAGGCCATCTCGATGACTCGGGCAGCTGATCAAGTCTCAGCAGACCACATCAGAACCACATGACATGCTTTGAAAATAGTTTTCATTCAAGTTCTTACTTTCAGTCATGAAGTTCTTCACTTGTACAGAGAAGCTTCCTGGTGTGGTGGAAGTGCTCACTGTAATTAGTTTAAGATTAAAAAAGAAATCCTCAAAAGGAAACTTATAGACATTGGTCAAAATTGAATGAAAACTATGTTGCTCAACTTGCCAGAAGTTTTGATGCTTAGGATTACACTAGAAACTGTTGTCTGAATTTGTAAGAATTCTACAAATATCCTGCTTGTTTGCAAAGCAAAAGGTGAAATTAAATACAGATTGTGTACATTTCTAAAAATGGGGCATCCTGATAGAAGAGTATGTCAGGACATATCACCTGTAGTATATGCATGGATATGTATGGTTTTCCCATGTACCCATTTTCTGACTGCAGAACAGATTGCCAAAGTGATAAGGATTGTTGAATCGCTTTGCCTGGTTCCGTCTGATCCGGCGCCTTCTGGCAGGTGCTCGGTTCGGTCGGTTCCTCTGGTTCAAGATTATGCCCCTGAAGATTTCTATGAACCGGATTTGGAGGGGGATGAAGATTATGATGATGATGATGATGATGGTGTGATAGGTCTGGATGAGCCCACTGAACTGGACATCTCCCCAGACAGACTTTCTGGTGTTTCCCCTCCTAGGCTTTCTGAGTTCCCTTTCCACTACATGTTTTACGGGAAAGTGGCAGAAACCCTGCAGCTCCCTGTGGAAGAAGCTGTAGAGGAACAAGAGAAACCTGATTATGTGGAGATGATGGACATCCCAGAGTCCGAGATACTGTCTATTCCCCTTCATAAGTCTTTTGGGAAACAGACACAAAAGATTTTAAAAACTCCAAATTCTGTACCTCCTGTCGACAGAAGGATGGACAAAAGGTACACCTTATCAGGTTCAGATATAGAGTACTTGTATCAACAATGCAGCCATGTTGGGGTTGTGCAGGCTGCAGCCTGTGATAAGGCTAACATACCCTTGGCTTTACACCCCCCAGATAAAGACTCTAGGAAGCTGGATGCCATGGCAAGGAAACAGTACATAGCATCCACCTTGGGACTCAGGCAGGCTAATTATATGGCCTATGCAGCCAGGTGCCAGAAGTCCAGGTGGGACACTGTACTGGCACTGGCTAAGTAAACCTCCCCCAGCTAGTCTCAGAGCTGGAGGGAGTCGCTGCTGATGGGATTGAGGCATCTAAGGTACAGTTCCATGCTGCTGTGGACTCCAACTGATGTGTCATCTAGAGTTATGGCTACATCTGTGGCTCTTCGGAGAATGGCTTGGCTCAGATGTACTAGCCTCTCACAGGACACCCAGGCTAAGGCCATGGATTTCCCTGTGGTGGTTAATTCTCTGTTTGGGGAGCAGACAGAGAATTACATGAAAAAGATGGATGAGTATAGGACCACCTATAGGAGTGCACAGGCCAAGGAAAGGCAGGCAACTCCTTAAAGGCAGCAAGCTAAGGGCAGGGGCAGGCCTTTTCATAGGCCTTTCTACCAAGCACAGGCCTCATCTCCCTCTCCTCAGAGAGGGTTCTTCAAAGGGAGAGGCAGAAGGGGGATGAGCAGGGCTGCATCCACCCCTCAACCTAAGGCTCCTGCCAAGCAGACACCCTGATGTGTCAGCCCGGGTCAACTCCCCCATTCCTGTACAGGCTGGCTTACTTCATCCAGGAGTGGATGTCTGTTACCTCAGACAAGTGGGTCTTGGAGGTGGTAAGCCAGGGGCTGGTTCTCAGCTTCAAGAAATTTCCAAAGCTGAGGGCCAGATCTTGTCCACTTGCAAGCATCTCCGAAACCATTGCCCTAGAGGCAGAGGTTTCATCTCTACTGGCTCTAAAGGCTGTAGAGAGAGTTCCTACATTGCACAGGGGCAAAGGTCTGTACTCCAGGTACTTTCTTACCCCAAAAAAGACAGGAGAGTGGCAGCCCATCCTAGACTTAAGATACCAGAACCATCATCTTTTAAAACCAAAATTCAAAATGGTGACTCTGGGAATAATCCTTCCCTCTCTAAGGCCAGGGGACTGGCTAGACTCAATGGACTTAAAAGATGCCTACTTTCACATTTCCATCAGGTGCTCCCACAGAAAGTAG
Organism: Neoceratodus forsteri; assembly: GCA_016271365.2. NCBI lineage: Eukaryota > Metazoa > Chordata > Ceratodontiformes > Ceratodontidae > Neoceratodus > Neoceratodus forsteri. The sequence continues at coordinate 690,874,458 of JADMNL010000022.1, read as the reverse complement.
CTCAGGTTCGAATTGCCTTCAGGCCATTATCAGTTCAAAGCTATGCCTTTCGGTCTGACATCAGCTCCAAGGATATTCACAAAATGCCTAGCAGTAGTAGTGACCTTTTTAAGAAGGAAAACTATTTCCATATTTCCATACCTGGACAACTGGCTCATTGTGGGTCAGTCCCCAGACCAAGTCAAGTCAGACCTGCATGTGACTCAGCAAGTTCTCACTTCCCTAGGATTCCTTTTCAATCTTCTCAAGCCAGTTCTTGAGCCTGTACAGCTTCTCACCTTCACAGGGGCAGAGTTGGATACAGTCAAAGCAAGAGCTTTTCTTCCTCTGGAAAGGGCAAGGGATATTGTAGAGCTGGCTTCTTCATTCCACCTTCTGATCTCTTGGCCAACAAGGCACTTCCTTCAGCTTCTGGGCCACATGGCATCTTCTACAGCAGTGGTCCAAGGGGCCAGATTTCAGATGAAGGACATTCAGTTTGACCTGAGGGCCTTTTGGTCTCAGAAGAAAGATTCTCTAACCAAACTAGTTCTAGTGACTCAGACTCTGATCCAGGCTCTCCAATGGTGGCAGAATCAGGGCAACCTCAGGCAAGGAGTCCCATTTGTCACTCACTCTCACTCTGTGGTCCTAACCATGGATGCTTCTCTATTGGGTTGGGGAGCCCATCTGGGGGATCTCAAAGTCCAGGGACTGTGGTCCCCTCAGGAATCCCTTCTTCATATCAATCTCTTGGAACTCAGGGCAGTCTTTCTGGCCCTGCAAGCTTCCTCTCAGTCAATGCAGAACAAGATAATTCAGGTCAGGACAGACAACGCCACCACCATGTGGTACATCAACAAGCAGGGAGGCACTCAGTCCTCAGCCTTGTGTACGGAAGCCATGAAATTGTGGTCCCTAGCTTATTCTCTGCAGATCTCTCTGATAGCAGTCCACCTTCCAGGGAAGGACAGTATGCTAGCAGATACATTGAGCAGGATCTCCCAGGACCATCATGAATGGTCCCTGAACCCTCTAGTGTTGAAAGTGATTTTTTCAAGGTGGGGCACTCCAGAGATAGATCTCTTTGCAGCCCCAGACAATCACCAACTTCCTCTGTTTTGTTGCAGACCCCCAGTCTTTGGCTCAGTCCCTCTGGATGCTCTGATTTTGAACTGGGAAGGGAAATTTCTATATGCCTTCCCTCCCTTTCCTCTACTGTTCAAGGTTCTGGTCAAGATAAGGTCACAACCCTGCAAAGTGATTCTGATTGCTCCAGACTGGGCCAGGCAGCCTTGGTACGCCCTGTTGCAGACCCTAGCAGTCCATCTTCCCCTGTCTCTTCCCAGGAATTACAACCTGTTAACCTCCTCTCAGGGGAGGATTTGGTACCCCAATCTTCGGTCTCTCAATCTCAAGGCATGGCTCTTGAAGAGCTAGAGTATGCAGATTTGCATCTGTCCCAAGGGGTTCTGGATATTCTCAAAGCCTCTCGAAAGCCTGCCACCAGAAAAATGTATAACTCCAAATGGAAAAGATTCAGCATTTGGTGTTCCAAGAAGCATATATCCCCAGACACTGCTGAATTGTCTACAGTTCTGGATTATATGGTTCATCTTAATGGCCTAGGCCTCAGACCAGCTACTCTCAAAGTACATTTGTCAGCTGTTTCTGCTTTTCTGTCAGTGGGAAAGCCTTCCTCACTGTCATCTCACCTTGTATTCTGTAAATTTTACAAGGTATTGCTTCATACCAATCCCCCCTTTAGGGATCCTACCCCTGTTTGGGATCTTAATGTTTGCATTGCCTAGCTTATACAACTCCCTTTTGAGCCTTTGTCTTCAGCAGAACTTAAAGGGACACTGTGAGCTTTGCCCCTCAGGATACCTTCAGTTCACAAATGCTGACCTGTGGACACAAATGAGCATTATATATGCTTTGAAATGGCCCTGCATCAAAGTAAAAGTGATCAGTTTACCTGATTTCTAATATTTTGCAGTTCTTTCTTCATATTCATCCCGACTAAAGTCTCCATCCCCCAGAAGCAGATGCCATGCCGGGAACGCACATCTACTGTTCACTCGGTGCTGAGGTGCACCTTTTAGCAAACACAGCACAGCAGACACGTAATACAGCATAAATTATAAAATTAAAGAGCTGCTGGTAAGAACAATGATAAAACGAGCACTGGATTAGCTTTAAAATCCTACTGGAGTCTGGGACCAAAATCCCGAGTATGCGCACTTGTGGTCAGAGGAAAGATCTCGCGCATGCACCAGAAAGTGCCACTAGTACGCATGCGCGGGATTTCAGTGCCAGAATCCAGTAGGATTTCAAAGCTAATCCAATGGCTGTTTTAATGTTGTACATACCAGCAGCTCTTTAATTTTATTGTTTATGCTGTATTACATGTCTGCTGTGATGTATTTGCTAAAAGGTGCACCTCAGCACCGAGTGAACAGTAGATGCGCGTTCCTGGCACATTCCCAGCATGGCATCTGCTTCCAGGGGATGGAGACTTTCAGTCAGGAGGAATATGAAGAAATAAATGCAAAATATTAGAAATCAGGTAAACTGATCACTTTTACTTTGATGCAGGGCCATTCCAGAGCGTATGTAATGCTCGCTTGTGTCCACGGATCAGCATTTGTGAATTGAAGGTAAACCAAGGGGCAAAGCTGACAGTGCCCCTTTAAATACTTGACTTGGAAACTGTGTTCCTGGTAGCTATTACCTCTGCCCGGCGTGTCAGTGAATTGCAAGCTCTGTCAGTGGAGCCTGATTTTATCTCATTCCATAGAAATAAGGTGGTCCTTAGAACTAATAGGAGGTTTTTACCTAAAGTGGTTTCAGATTTTCATCTGAACCAATCTATGTCTCTCCCTGTGTTCTTCACTGATCATTCTTCTTCAGGAGAAAGAAGTTTACACAGTTTGGATGTTAAAAGAGCCCTTAGTTACTACATTGAGAGTACTAAGGCTAACAGGTTTGACTCCCTACCATTGTTTCTCATTTATGGGGAAGTGTGGAAGGGCAAACCTGCCTCTAAGAGAACTATTGCCAGGTGGATTGTCTCTTGTATTCAATTCTTCTATGAGAAGTTAGGCAAAATACCTCACTGAGGCCTGAGGGCTCATTCGACTAGAGGTACAGCTGCTTCCCTGGCTGTGGCCAGGGATATTCCTTTACTAGAGATATGTAAAGCAGCCACCTGGAAAACAGTACATACATTTACCAAGCATTACTCCTTGGACATACAGGCTAGGAGTGATGCTCAGTTTGGTACAGCAGTATTGCAGAGCCTATTCCCAAGGTAGGTTCGATTCCCTCCTCCATGGAGGCACTGCTTGGTAGTCTGCAATAGTCAGACTACAGCAAGACTTCATGTTGTTTGAAGAAAAAAATGCTCACCTTAGTAATTATGTTTCTTCTAATGGAGTCTTGCTGTATTCTGACCTCCCTTCCTGCCTCCCCTCTCAGAACCTGTTTTTGGGAAGTGGGCTGGTAGGTGCAGTGTTGCACCCCAGGGGTGCATTTGAGCACTCCCTCCTTTTAGAGAGGGGGAGTGGGCTATATTATTAATTTAACAGTCTTAAGTTGTTCACTACCTGGTTTTTGAATTTTTAATTTCTTGACTTGAGTCTTTTGGGGATCCAAAATATTTGGTTGCCATTTGGCTGGTAAAAAATGTTACAATTTCCACATAGTAGTTAGTTAGTATTAGCTTGTAAGAATCTGACGGTTGTGCTTCAAATTGCAGCAGACAGAGGTTTGAACCGAGCTCGAGCTCAACGTTCTATGCTCTGCATAGAAATTAACCCTCTACTCTCTGGGACAGTTTGAGTGCTGGGGCTAACTGCAATAGTCAGAATACAGCAAGACTCCGTTAGAATAAACATAATTACTAAGGTGATTCATTTTTTCCCTGTAGTCCATTATATAAAGGCTCCCAAACACTGGCGGGACATTCAGAACCCCAAAGAAATGAAGTTCATAAAGTTACCCATACCCTAGAACAAAAGGGACATGCCACACCACACAGTGGTCCATCACATGCTTGTCAGCAACCCCAAACATTTAGGAAGCCAGCACCACAGGGTACCTCTGCAAAGTCAAAACTGTGTTACCGATGTGGAGGTAACCACCATCAAAGCACATGCCGCTTTCGACACAAGAAATGCTGCAGCTGTGGAAAAGTGGGTCACATACAAAGGGTGTGCAAAAGTACATCATGGACTGCTACTGCACGGTATGTCACAGATGGCACTGCAACTACTGAAACAGGTGACAAGGCATTGCGCCTGTTCATGGGTTGTGCAACACAGCAACCAGAAAGGAAATTTACCTCCAGCTTGAGCTAGCAGGCAACACAGTGAGCAGACAGCTAGACACCGGAGCCTCAGTATCCCTTGTGCCAGAGAACATCTACAGAGAGAAACTTCAGCAGTGCCCATTGCAACCATCATATATTCAGCTCTCGACTTACACGGGAGAGCAAATTCCCGTGCTAGGGGAAATTCAAGTGCAGTCACCTACGAGGGAGGAAAGCGGACCTTGCCTCTGGTGGTGGTACAAGGAGAACAACCTGCATTACTAGGCAGAGACTGGCTCATGCATATCAAATTGAACTGGGAAAAGATCTTCAGCTTAAATATAGCGACCAAAGCACCGCAAGATGTGCTAAAGAAAATATTGGACAAGCATGGTCCTATTTTCCAGGACGGTTACAGCATGATCCTGGATTTCAAGGCAAAGATCCAAGTGCAACTGGGAGCCATTCCAATTTTCCACAAGCCTCGACCAGTACCATATGCTTTAAGGGAAGCAGTAAAGAAGGAACTGGACCATTTTAAAAGCCATGGTATCATCTCACAAGTAGAGAGGAGTGAGTGGGCTGCCCCTATTGTTGTGGTACCAAAACGACACAAAGCAGTATGGTTGTGTGGTGACTACAAGGTAACAGTGAACCATTGTATACAACAAGATCCATACCCATTGCAATGCAGAGAACTTGTTTGCTACACTCTCAGGGGGCAAGTTCTTTAGCAAGTTGGACTTATCCTTTGCATACCACTAATTGGAACTGGAACCAGAGTCAAAACCTTATCTAACCATCAACACCCACAAAGGACTTTACCAGTATCATCGCTTGGCATATAGAGTTTCCGCAGCTCCATCAATTTTCCAAAACACCAGATACTGCATGGACCAGACCAGGTAGTATGTTTTATGGATGATATCTTGGTAACCGTGCCCACAGTGGAAGAGCTTCTTACAATCCTGGACCAGACTGCAACAGTATGGACTGAGAGTAAAGCTAGCAAAATGCCAATTTCAGCAAAATTCTGTTAAGTACCTAGGTCACCAGATTGACGCCCAGGGCCTACGCCCAACAGACAGCAAGGTGGATGCTATAGTCAAGGCACCTGCACCAAAAAATGTGACAGAGTTAAGATCATTCTTAGACCTTCTGAGACAACTTTTCATCTCTTATGGACTACCATGGGAGTTAGTGTTGGACAATGGTCCCCAATTTTCTTCCCATGACTTTAAACTGTTCTCAAAGCAGAATGGCATCCAACATATTTTAACTCCTCTTTACCATCCAGCATCAAATGGTGCAGCCAAAACAACTGTACAGACATTCAGAAAAGTTTAAAATAAACCAGATTCATGGCAAGTACCTACAACTCAAAGGCTGGCTCATTTTCTGTTTGCTTACAAAAACATTCCTCACAGTCACAAAGCAAACAGTTGCTAAACTGTTCCTAAAATGTCAGTCTCATACCCGTTTGTCATTGCTCAAACCAAACTTGGCCGACACTGTTGCAAAGCATCAACTACAATAGCAAAAGGGTCATGACAAGTCTGCCAAGCCAGTACAGATTTTTCATCTGGGGGAGAGGGTGATGGTTCGAGACTGTAGACATCCCAAAGGTTCTTAGATTCCTGGGGTCGGGACTGAAACATGTGGAACTTTGACTTATGCAATTTGCATGGGACAGCGTCTTGTTCACGTACATGTGGATCACCTGCTGCATTCCAAGATTTCAGCAAATGCAGCAGAAGACGTCATTCCATCTGAGGACAGTGACACAGATAATTTTGTTCCTACCCATGAAGTTCCGACAAAGTCGATGCCAAATAATAATGAAACTCCTGTTCCATCAGCAGCAGTTAATCCAGCCCACAGAGATCCCCTAAGGCACCAAAGACCAGCACAAAGATTTGACATTTAAAGCCATGCAATGAATTTGTACCTCTGTGTAACTGAACCCTTACTTGTACTGTTACTTAGTTAGTGACAAGTTCTACCCAAGAGGCAAAGTAATCCCCTGAACTTGTTTCTGGGTACTGAACAGTCTACTTTGACCCGGAAGTTAAGAATGTTACTGTTGTAGTATTTTAGACAAGTTTCTGTCTAAGGGGAAGGAGTGTAGTATATGCATGGATATGTATGGTAGTATATACATGGGTATATATGGTAGGAAGTTGATTAGAGTTGTACAGTAGTTTATACATGTGGGTATTGTAGTCCATTATTTATGTAAGTTCCTGTCATGCACAGTAAGCCTTTCTTTGTGAATATCCAGTGATGTGAGGCCACTATCTCGAAGTAAAATAAACAAGCATTTGTCAATGCCGAATGTTTGCTTACTAGCATTGGCAGTGGTAGTGTAGAAGTTACAGAGCTGCGTAATAGGAATGGCAGTGAAGTATTGAACTGAAGCCAACCCCACCACCACCCTGCAGAGAGTGCAAGGCATTGGGGTGTGCATTTGGGTCGTCAGGCATAACGGCCACGCCATTTCACCACACCCCACTCTGCAGAGACTGACAAGTGTCACGTGTTCCTTGGGGTCTTTGGCCCTTATGCACACCCCATTTCATTAGGAAATATGGTGAGATGGGTGCGATATAGGAGAATGGGGTGAAGTTTGGGGACGAAGAGTCCAAGGCATACCTCGATGCCTCTCAGTGACTGCAGGGTGTGGAATGGTATGAGCATCACAGGCAAGAATCCCAAGTCACACCCCTGATTCCTGTCATTCTATATAGGGTTGGGCGATTTAGTTGAAAAGTCTAATACCTCAGGCATTCTTGGTATTTTAACTCCAAATCTTCAACATGTTTGTTTTGGTGACCCCACCTCACCTAACAGGGGAATATCAGTGGTAGCCAAAGCTGCTTATGCACAGTGACTCACGAGTTGCACCACAGATGCAAACATATTCGAACAGGCTGTAAAAATGGCACTGTACTCTTTCATGGGGAGGTGTAAAAATGGCTATGTTGCAAAAGTGTAGTAAAAATATTTAAAAATGGTGAAGTCCAAGCTTACATAGAAACTGTGCAACGACACACCGTTATATAAGTAGGTTGGGGATATTTTATAGCAGATTGTCAACTCAGGCATTTTGGTGCCTCCCATCATGAACAGTGTCACTGTGATTTTCTTTATCTGTGCCGAACAATGATTTCCCATCACGACCAACGCATCTCTGCACTGAAAGTGTGAAACACACTTGGGCCATGTTGTGACAAATGGCAGCTGTACTGTTCATAAGGAAGTGTTGAAAATGCCACTAGTGAAAATCTGGACTGAAATATTACAAAGTCATGAACTAAGCAGGATGCGTGGAAACTGCACAATGCTCACTCGTAACACAGTCATTTTATGGACTTTTGTCACCAAATTTTCAACATAGCCATTTAAGACCTCTGCTCATGAACAATGTAACTGTGATTCTTAATCTGTCCTAAACACTGCTTTAGCACACCAACAGCACCATTATGCGCCAATGTCTTGATAACACATTTTGGGTGACATATGAAAAATTGCAGCTGTACTGTTCATAAGGAAGTTTAATAAACTGGACATGTTGAAAATCTAGAGTGAAATATTAAATTTGCAAACTAACTAGCATGCATAGGAACTCACAACGACACTCGTAAAGTCATTTTTAGGCATTTTTTCACCAAGTTTTCAACATAGCTATTTTAAGACCTCTGCTCATGAACAGTGTCACTGTGGTTTTGTTAATGTGTCCCATACATTGAGGTTGCACACCGACTGCGCCCATTAAGTGCGCTACATGGCGGGAAACATGTTTTGGGCAGGATGTGAAAATGACAGCTGTACTGCTCATAAGGAGTGTGTGAAAATGGCAATGTTGGAAAATCTGGAGTGGAAATATTGAAAATCACTAAACCTACGAGCGTGGAAACTGTGCAACACACACTCGTAAAACAGTCATTTTAGGAATTCTGTCACCAAATTTTCAACATTGCCATTTTAAGATCTCTGCTCGTGAACAGTGACACCGTGATTTTCTTAATATGTCCCATACACTGAGTTAACTGTGACTGCGCCATTGTGCGTACATGGGCGGGAACACGCTTGGGTGAGATGTGAAAAATGACAGCTGTACTACTCATAAGAAGGTGTGGAAAATGGCAATGTTGAAAATCTGGGTGGAAATATTGAAAATTCGCAACCTATGAGCGCATGGGGAACTGCGCAATGCACGCCATAAAACAGTCATTTTAGAATTTTCACAAAATTTCAACATAGCCATTTCAAGACCTCTGCTCATGAACAGTGTCACCATGATTTTCTTAATTTGTCCCGATACATTGATTTGCACTTAGCTGTGCCATTCTGTGCTAGAGGGTGAAAACACATTTTGGGTGAGATATGAAAAATAGACAACTATACTACTCATAAGACAGTGTGGTGAAATGGCAATGTTTAAAATCTGGAGTGAAAATATTGAAATTCGCTCGAACTTACGAGCCTGCGTAGGAACTGCATGCCTTCAGTAAACAGTCATTTTTTGGAATTTTGCAAATTTTCAACATGCGGTTTTGGGACCTTCTCTGAATGATGTCTGTCATGGCGTTATTCAGGCTCAAGGGATGATTTCACGCGGTGACTGCGAAATCACGCCCGAGCCGAGATAACGCCAACACTATATATCGATGAAAGATCCCCAAACTCTATCGTGGTCGCAAAAATGCCGGATATATCAATAAAGTTGAACCCCTCCTATCTAGCCCATTATACAGCTTACGGCATTTCCTCAGTTAGCGGTCGGCTTTGAAGAGTGCAGACGTGTTCCCGGTCCACCGAAGATCGTCGCGCTCCGAGTCGGAGAGTAAGTATGGGTGAGGGGGAACGGGAGGCTGGCTGACGCAGTGGGTGGGTGCGGGATGTGGGAGAGGCAGGCAGGCCGTGGGACAATTTTTTTACGGGTAAAAAACAAAAACGTCAGCAGGACAGCTTGCCCGCATGGTGGGCTCCCAGCAGGCACAAGGACTTTAGGCGTTCAGCCGACGGGATTGGGCACCCTCGTCAGCAAAAAAAAAAAAAACGCAGGACCGTTTGCCACGCTGGGGTGGGCTCAGCGCGGCACAATGACTTTGGAGGAGGGCGTGTTCAGCCGACGGGGGTTGAGGCACCCGTCACGGCAACATGAACGATTGCCACGCTGGGGTGGGCTCCCAGCATGGCAGCAAACTATTGGGAGGAGGGAGACAGAATCAGCCGACGGGATTGGGCACCCCTGCCGGGCTATATGCTGCGGCGGGGGCGCGCACACTGCGGGGTTGGGAGCAAGGTGAGCAGCTCCTCATCGCTGCTCACCAGCGTAGTTCCCCTCAATCAGAGTACATTGCATTTTGAGCATGTCATAGACAGCCCAAAATGCATTGGCTTACAGGGTCAGCGCCACAGCCCAGTGCCTGACTGAGGAGGAGGTGACACACCTCCGAAATCTCCATTCATGGCACTATGTTTCTTGCACATGCGTGCAAGCAAACATAAAAATGGCTACTAATTGACATACCATGTATGAGTCTCTTCTGTACTGACCCACAATATATCACATCACACACCTGGAAAATATTATTAAATTCCAGACATGTTCTTGTACATCACGGTTAGATTATATCCTGTGTCTGACTATAAATGATATTAGAAGTTTTGATAATTCAGAAGTTAGAATTGTATTTCATAGTGCAACTAGAAAATGTTTAAATTGATACAAAACCTGCAAATGGGTGGACACCCCAGGGGGTGGAGGACTTGAGGCAGGACCTGAGGACGCTCGAGGAGTGGTCAGAGACATGGGAGATGAAATTTAATGCCGAAAAGTGCATTGTGATGCACTTGGGGAGTAGAAACACATAAGCAGAATACACCCCAGGAGGGGAGGCAATCAAAGTAACAGAACAGGAGAGGGATCTGGGGATCATAGTCTCATCCAATCTTAAGGTGGAAAACCAATGGAGCAGGGTGGTGGGAAAGGCCAATAGAATGTTGACATGTATCAGCAGGGGCATTACTAGTGGAAGGAGGGAAGTAATAATGCCCCTCTACAAAGCCATGGCGAGGCAGCAACTTGAGTACAGGGTCCAGTTCTGCAGATCACACCTCTGCAAGGACATAGATGGGATGGAGATGGTTCAGAAAATGGCAACCAAGATGGTACAGCATATGCAAGGGAAGACATACAAGTAGAGGTGTAAGAAACTGGATCTGTACATGCTGGACACTAGAAGGGAAAAGAAAGACATGACTGAAACTTTTAAATATGTGAAGGGGCTCAACAAAGTAAGGGAAGGGTGTTTACTTAAGAAGGAGGGGGCCAGGACTAGAGGGCACAGCCTCAGACTGCAGTGAAAAAGATACAGAGGCAATGTAAGAGGGTGATTCTTCACAGAGAGGGTGGTGGAGCCCTGAAGCAGTCTACCAGAAGACATGGTGGGGGCTGAATTGGTGGAGTGATTCAAGCGGGCATGGGACAGACATATGGGGCTGAGTAATGGAGGTAGGGTGGGTGCTGGCGGGGGGTAGGTGGGGGGAAATAGGGCAAACTAGATGGGCCGGTGTGGTCTTTTTCTGCTGTCAAACTTCTATGATTCTGTGAACTTCCTAAGGGACATTAATAAAGTGGACAGTGGTACCCTGTTCACAAGAAACGAGGGCAAAGTAACAAGAGGTCATGGATGGAAACTGGTGGGGGCATACCTCTCGACCTTCTGCATTACAAATCAGGGACATGGCTTAAAAAATCAGATACAAGTGACCAAAATCATGGACATATGTTAAGAAATGATAATATTAGCTCAACAGTTCTGCTGTGATGTTTAACTTAGTGTAAAAGGCATTTTCTGAAGGAGAACTAGACTGTAACACTAAAATCTGGCATTCTTTTATGCTTTGAATCCCTATTCTTCTGGAACAGAAATCCCAAATTTAGGAGGGATGGTGGACATTTTTGAGACAAAACCAGAAACATTCCTAAAACTAAAGCGCAGTTGAGAGATATGGGTAGGGGGAAGCTTTAGGAGGCATGTAAGGATGTTTTTCATTACAGAAATGGCTGTGGAGAAGTGAAATGTATTGTCAGAAGAAGTGTCTCATCTGTAGTCTGTCACTGACTGAAAACACAAGTGGGAGAGGCATGGTGGAAAAATCCAAACCAGAGTCAGGAGGAAGGGTGGGCAGTTGAGGGAAAGGGATGAGTAAATATGTGAGGAATTGTCAAAATACAGTCAAGGCCAGCAGAAGACTAGCATGGATTCAGACAGGTGCAATGCAGATTCAATGAGCTGTCTGGTCTTTTTCTGCCATTGACATCTACATTTCCACGAATGAAATAAATGTTACATTTATTCTGCAGTTTCCAGCAAAACTGTGTTGTAAGATGGACTAGAAAAGAAAATCTTTTAGGTCAGCCCCCCGGCACAGTGGCAGGGCTTCCGAGCACGACATAGATGACCTGATGAACAAACTCAGGAGTCGGAGGGCCAGCCAGGTGGAGAAGGCTTGAGCACCCCAGGGGCTGCTCTCTTTCTCTGGGGGGGGGGCTGTGTGTCCAATGCTTGTAACACTTCTAGTGAAGGCTGGGGCAGCCAGCTGCTGGTGGCATCTGAAAGTTGGGGAGGCAGGACAGACGTTGGCATATGCACCACTGATGTCATTGCAGGTCCTGCCTCCCAGGGCAGCATACCAACAAAACTCCACCAGCTGTGCCCAGTGACACCTCTGTTACATGTCACTGCCCCACAGAGTCGACCGGAGGGGCTCCCTGCCTGGACACTAGAAGAGGCATCTAAAGGGTCAAGAGCCCACCCTGAAAGCCCCACCCTGGTGGGTAAGCCACTGAGTAGTGGCCTCCCTGGTGAGGTGATGACGGAGGTCACAGCATGTGGTTTGGGGCTAAAGATATGCCATCACGTGGAACAAAACAAAACAAAAAAGAATGCTTTTTGTTCCCAAGCAATTGAAAGATTATATTCAGAAAAACAATTGAAAGTTCAGAAGGTAGAAAGAAAAAGGAGGAACATTAAAAAAGCATGGAAGTGGATGAGGACCCAGAAGAGATGCTTCCACTGGAAGAGTAAATTTACAGCAATTCTATGTATAGCATTTGAAACTGAACTCTGTGGGAAGGCCACCCCAATGGCACAGCCATTCAGAGCGAGCCTGTGCTGTCATGTCGGGTTGTATACCCGACTGGGGTAGCTGCTACATGGACACAGCAGTATGCCTTGGCCGAGGAGGGGTGGTGGTGGGTTTTGGCACCACAGCGACCCTGAGGTTGGGCCTGGGAGCTTGCTCTCACCAAAGAACCACTGTGCACAACAGAGGCCATAAGGTATGGCCTACACCAGCATGAGGTAGACGGAGGATCAGTTGGAGAAAAAATGGGGAAGAGCACCCCCTCATAAATGACAGCAGACTGCCTGAACAGGGTATATCCCTGAGAAAGATATATGGAGATGCATAGACACCTAGATAAAAAAAAAACAAGCATTTGTCAATGCTGAATGTCTGCTTGCTTTTATTAGGTGTTTGGCAGAAGCCAAAATTAACAAATTAGCAATTGAGTTATGATAGTCAAATCCTCATGATTGGGAAATGAAGAGGTTCATACATGGCGTTGTTGCAGCCTTAGATTGTGATGTGTAATTTTCAAAATACTAGTTTTTATTGCCCCTACATATACATGACAGGTGTCATTTATGAAATGCAATATGAAACACTGTTTTGTAGAATGACCATGAAAACAAGGTTTGGAGGAGGATTTGATAATGACACCTGCCGTGTTCATTCGATGGGGGTTAAAAATCCTAAGTATGTTAAAAATTGGGCTTCAAAAAGTAAAAACATTGCAATGTTATGAGTAAATGCTGGAAAACGTCAACATTTGTTCATAACTTTGTGAGAGTTTTTTTTTTTTCAATTTTGACCTTGAATGTTCAATGTAGTGTTTTTATTACACAACCTTATGAACAAGGCAGGTCTGATTTATAAAATCCTGTTTAAAATGTTATTTTGCAGCGCAAGTGTGAAAACACATTTTGGGCAGGTTTTGAAAAATGAAATTTATCATGTTCATGAGGTACGGTACAAAACTGGCTATGCTGAAAATGTGGGGTCAAAATCTGGTAGGAGTGAGCATAGAAGAATTTCAATGTTTCTTCATAACACTGTAATTTTTACGTTCACTTGTGCGCATGCGCAAGGAACGTCTTGGGAGAATGGGACACTTTGGAGGTGTGCCTCTCCTCTACAATCCCCTGCTCCATTGAGCAGGCGTGGCAGTCCTGCACCAATCGGACGCGGTGCTGTGTATGACAGCGGTGGTCTTCTCTTCAAAGAAAACCACCGCTGTCTGCTTGCACCGCGCCACGCCCAAATCTGTCTGCCATGCTGGGAGCCCACCCCAGCGTGGCAAATGTCCTGCGCCGCTCTGCCGACAGGGGTGCCCAATCCCCATCGGCTCCACGCCCCCAGCCATCCTTCTGCCATGCTGGGAGCCCACCCCAGCGTGGCAAACGCCCCGCAGTCGCCTGCCGACGGGGTGCCCAACTCCGCCAGCTCCACGCCCCAGCCATCCTTCTGCCATGCTGGGAGCCCACCCCAGCGTGGAAAACATCCTACGTAGTCTGTTTTTTTTTATACCTGTAAATTAAAAGCGGTCCCGCGGCTTCCCCAGCCCCCACAACCGCACACACCCTGCACACCCTGCCTCCCACGCCCTCACCCCATGCTTACCACGGGCTCTTGCGCGGCGATCTTCGATGGACCCGGAACACGTCTGTACTCTTCAAAGCTGACCGCGAACTGAGGAAATGCCGTAAGCTGTATAATGGGCTAGATAGGGGTTTTCAACTTATTGCATATCTCAGGCATTTTTCGAATTTTGCACCAATTTTCAACATGGGGTTTTGGGACCCCTTCTCATGAATGATGTCACTGTCATGGTGTTATTCAGGCCCAAAGGGTGATTTCGCAGTCACTGCACAGTCACTGTCGCGAAATCACCCTTCGGGGCAGAATCAGTTTGTGCAGTTCCTACGCAGGCTCGTAAGTTCGCGAATTTTCAATATTTTCACTCCAGATTTTCAACATTGCCATTTTACCACACCTCCTTATGAGCAGTACAGCTGTCATTTTTCACATCCTGCCCAAAACGTGTTTCCGCCCATGTAGCGCACAATGGCGCAGTCGGTGTGCGAACTCAATGTATGGGACACATTAAGAAAATCACAGTGACACTGTTCATGAGCAGAGGTCTTAAAATGGCTATGTTGAAAATGTGGTGAAAAAATTCCTAAAAATGACTGTTTTACGAGCGTGCGTTGCGCAGTTCCTATGCACGCTCGTAAGTTCGCGAATTTTCAATATTTTCACTCCAGATTTTCAACATTGCCATTTTACCACACCTCCTTATGAGCAGTATAGCTGTCATTTTTCACATCTTGCCCAAAACGTGTTTCCACCCATGTAGCGCACAATGGCATAGTCGGTGTGCAAAATCAATGTATGGGACACATTAAGAAAATCACAGTGACACTGTTCATTAGCAGAGGTCTTAAAATGGCTATGTTGGAAATTTGGTGAAACACCCTAAAATGATTGTTTTTACGATCGTATGCTGTACAGTTCCTACCACGCCGTAGTTGCGAATTTTCAATATTTTCACAACAGATTTTCAACATTGCCATTTTACCACACCTTGTTATGAGCAGTACAGCTGTCATTTTTCACATCCTGCCCAAAACGTGTTTCCGCCCACTAGCGCACAATGGCGCAGTCAGTGTGCGAACTCAATGTATGGAAAACATTAAGAAAATCACAGTGACACTGTTCATGAGCAGAGGTCTTAAAATGGCTGTGTTGAAAATGTGGTGAAAAAATTCCTAAAAATGACTGTTTTACGAACGTGCATTGCGCAGTTCCCACGCAGACGCCATAAGTTGGGAATTTTCAATATTTTCACTCCAGATTTTCAACATTGCCATTTTACCACACCTCCTTATGAGCAGTACAGCTGTCATTTTTCACATCCTGCCCAAAACGTGCTTCCGCCCATGTAGCGCACAATGGCGCAGTCGGTGTGCGAAATCAATGTATGGGACACATTAAGAAAATCACAGTGACACTGTTCATGAGCAGAGGTCTTAAAATGGCTATGTTGAAAATTTGGTGAAAAAATTCCTAAAAATGACTGTTTTACAAGCGTGCGTTGCGCAGTTCCTTCGCATGCTCGTAAGTTCGAGAATTTTCAATATTTGCACTCCAATGACTTCCAAATACCTAAACAGCACATAGAATCAAGCAACATTCGGCATTGACAAATGCTTGTACTTCTTTGTCACTGATTTTTTTAAGTCATGTCCAAGTGCCAAATGCCACTGCAAATACCTGCAAGCGAACGTTTGGCATTGACAAATGCTTGTTTTGAGATATTGGCCCCAGATTTTCAACATAGTCTTTTTATTACCCCTGCCTTATGATCAGCACAAATGAAATGATTTAAATCCCATCTGAAACGTGATTTTGTGGAGTAACTACTGTATGAAAACATGTTTCACAGAGGATTTTTAAAGAAAAACTTGCATCTGCCTTGTTCATGAGGCAGGGTAAACAAAAAAAGGCTATGTCAAAAATGTGGGGTCAATATCTGGAACAATTGCAAAGTTCTTTTGTCTTTTTTTTGTAAAATATTTTATTGTAGGTCATCACGTCATTACATTCGCAGAAAACAAGAATGCAACTGTAGAGCATTACATCTGCCCTGAACTGAAACAGATGGATTTCATTCTAGTACAGTTCTAATGTGTAATGCCACAAAGCTAAATCATAGATTGAGGTTACATCTTGACATTGTTATGTACTTCCTGTATGATCTGACCACCATTCCCTACAGGGAGGCATGAGCCTCAGTCTTTATGGCTACCGCTCATCCTATGGAAAGATGTCAAATTCATGTGGCCTTTGAAGCTTACTCCACATTCTATCAAATTGTATACTGCAGTCTGCTATTGTTCTCTGGGCCCTTTCTACTTTTATGCAGCATAACAAGTTATTTGCACACTGCTGTATGGTTGGGGGATTCTCTGATATCCAGCATTGTACTATTGTGGTGAGGGCATTAATAAGTGCCAGTGACCACGGAGGCAGGTCTCCTCCCAGGGAACCCTGGGTGGGATCAGCTCCCAGGAGAAATTTCAGCAGAGATTTAGGAGGGGCTCCCTCCAGCACTCTTGTCATGATTCTATGTATCTCATGCCAGAAGGCCAAAATCTTTGGGCACATGAGGGTCACATGCAAAAAGTTACCCTCCTCTAGCTGGCATTTGGGACACTCCAAGGGCTTAGAGGGGTCTAAGGCATGCCTCTTCACTGGAGTAATATATGTACTATGCAGGAAGTTCTTTTAGGGCTGTCATAACCTGTTGCTCCTTCAACAATTATTGAGGTGATGAGTTGCCCCCTACCAAACCTCTGGGGTCACCGCCATTCCCAGGTCAGCCTCCCATGCTGATTGTATATGAAGAGTGGGGTCAACCCCCCTTTTCAGTAATATATTGTGATAAACAGATAAAGGTCCTGGGTCCTGTCTTGGGTTGGTGTCTAAACATTTCCTCTAAGAATGGGTTCTTCCCTCCCATCCCCGGGGCGCCATGTCCAAGGCTGTCAACCTTTGATGTACTTGTACAGCAAGTATATGAAGAAGTCTGCATCTGGCAGATGCCATGTTTCTTGCAGTTCACAAAAGGAACAGTCTCCTGCCCTCATAAAGCTGCTGGACCTGTCCCAGGCCCCTTCTCTGCCACCCAAATAGTCCACCATGCAGAAATACATTGTACTGGGATGTCTGTTTCATCATGGACCATATGGAGGCATATAGTGAGGATGATCTGGTCAGAGCTATATGGTCATGTACTGCCTTCCAGAACCTCAGCAGTGTTTTTATAAAGGGGTTAGTACAAGCCCTAACTGCAAGCTTCAGCTGGAGATCTGAGGCCTGGATATCCCTTCGAATGTCATAATTTCCCCCACCTTTCTCAATGTCCATCCACATATGATTAGTTGGAGCTTCGCCCAGGAGTATGAATGTCAACTGGGCTGCCCAATAGTAAAGTCTGAAATTCGGTAAACCTGCCCCCCCCCCATACTTACAGGTTACCGAAGGGCTCTCCTACTTATTCTGGCATTTTTCCTGCACCAAATAACTGTGTGTAAGAGACTATTCAAGTCACTAAATAACTTATCTGGGACATAGCATGTCAATGATTGGAATAGGTAAAGGCATTGGGCAAGATAATCATTTTTATTAAGGGAAGGAACCAAAGCAACAGAACTAAAGGGTAAACAGTGAGGAGAGGAAGCACAGCGGGTCAATTTGGAGATAGGCAATGGCACCACAATCCGCACAGGGGTTGTATACAGACCCCCCTCTCAGGGGGAGGAAATGGACAAGGAAATGATAGAAAGTATACATAGAATGGCTGAAAAAGGGGAGATATTGCTGATGGGGGATCTGAATATGCCAGATGTTGACTGGAGTGCAGTTGCAGCAGCCACTTCTAAGAGTGGGGTTGTTCTAGATGCCCTACAGGGAGCATGCCGTAGACAACTAGTAATGGAACCCACTCAAGAGGGAGCAATCTTAGATCTAGAATTCTCAAATGGAGATGGAGAGAGGATCACAGATGTAGAAGTGGGTAGCCATCTGGGAACTAGCGACCATCGAACAGTATGGTTCACGATAAACACAGCAGTAGAGTCAAGTCATACAAAGGCAAAAGTACTGGACTTTGGGAGGGCTGACTGCGTCAAAATGGGTGAGTGCCTAAGGAATGCACTAGCAAATGGGCAGGAAGAAGGGGTGGAAAAAAAATTGGGAATAATCAAAACCACCATCAAAGAGGCAACAAGCCTTTGTGTGAAGCAAATAAAACAAAATGATGTAAGAAAACATTGTGGTTCTCAAAGGAGGTGGCAGGGAAGGTTCAAGAGAAAAAGGAAGCATTCAGGAAGTACAAGGAATCACAGAAGGAGCAGGACAGAGAATTGTATCAGTTAAAGCAAAAGGAAGCTGGGAAGGTAGGCAGAACAGCAAAGGCCCAAACTGAGGAAAAGATAGCCAACTCAGTTAAAAAGGGGGATAAAACCTTTTATAGGTACATCAGGGAGTCGAAGGAAGACTAAGGGAGGGATAGTGAGGCTTCATAAAGGGGAAGGGAGAGGTGGGCAGAGGGTGACTGTGTAAAGGAAGAGATACTAAACAAATATTGTTGCTCACTATTCACAAATAAAGAGAGGGAGGTACCTAAACCAAACAATAGAAACACTCTGGATACAGGAACTGATGCCAGCCCATTTACAGAAGAAAGGGTTCTGAAAGAACTCTTAAAACTGAAGGTGGACAAGGCAATGGGGCCTGATGGGATTCATCCCAGAATTCTGAAATAACTAAGGGTAGAACTAGTGACACCACTGACTACCCTCTTTAACAAATCATGGGAGGATAGGGTGGTACCTGAGGACTGGAGGAGGGTAGATGTGATTCCGCTTCACAAAAGTGGGAGCAGGACAGAAGCAGGAAACTACAGACCTGTTAGTTTAACCTCAGTGATAGGGAAAATGATAGAATCACTTCTGAAGGAAAGAATTGTCGAGTACCTAGAGGCCAGAGGGTCACAGGACCCAAGGCAGCATAGATTCAGAGCAGGAGGGTCATGCCAGACAAATCTAATAGATTTCTTTGACTGGGTGACCAAAGTATTAGATCAGGAAGGGGCTGTGGATATGGCCTACCTAGACTTTAGCAAGGCATTTGACACAGTCCCACACAAAAAGATTAATATTCAAGTTAGCCAGCCTGGGAGTGAGTCCCAAGATGGTAGCCTGGGTAAAGAATTGGCTGGAGAACAGGACACAGAGGGTAATAGTAAACGGAGTCCACTCTGAAGAAAGTGGGGTTACTAGTGGGGTGCCACAGGGTTCAGTACTAGGACCGGTCCTCTTCAATGTCTTTATAAGCGGCATTGCAGAGGGACTGGAAGGGAATGTATGTCTCTTTGCAGATGACACAAAGATCTGCAACAGAGTTGATACACAAGGTGGAGTGGAAAGGATGAGAAGGGACTTGGCAAGGTTGGAGGAATGGTCAAATGTGTAGCAGCTTAGATTCAATGCTAAGAAGTGCAAGGTAATGCACCTGGGAAACAAAAACCCAGGGGAAGAGTACACAATGGGGGGTGAGATACTAACAACAACAAAAATGGAAAGGGACCCGGGGGTAGTCATATCAGATGACCTAAAGGTGGGCAAGCAATGTGATAGGGCAATAAGGAGGGCTGGGGGGATACTGGGATGCATAGGAAGAGACATCACCAGTAGAAAACAGGAAGTTGTTATCCCTCTGTACAGACAGCTGGTGAGACCCCATCTGTAGTACTGCATGCTGTTCTGGAGACCCAGTCTCCGCAAAGACATAAACAGGATGGAGGCAGTCCAGAGGAGGGCAACTAAAATAGTGCAGGGTCTGCACCGGAAGATATATGAAGAGAGAGACTTAAAGAGCTTAATATGTATAGCCTCGAGGAAAGGAGGGAGAGGGGGGACATGATAGAAACTGTCAAGTACCTCAAGGGAATCAACAAAGTCCAAGAGGGTAGCATCTTTCAGAAAAAGAGGTGTGCAAGAACAAGGGGGCTCAATTTGAAGATGAGGGGGTGGCTCACAGGTAATGTAAGGAAGTATTTTTTCACAGAGAGAGTTGTGGATGCATGGAATGGCCTTCCGGAGGAGGTTGTGGAGTCAAAAACAGTGATAGAATTCAAGAATGCATGGGACAGTCATAAGGCAATTTTAGGGGGTTGGGGTAGGAAGAAGTAGGCTGTTGGTTAACTAGGATCTGCAGCTTATCCATTAGGTAGGGAAATGGGCAGACTGGGTGGGCCAAGAGGTCCTTATCTGCCAACAAATTATATGTTTCTATATGTTTCTATGTTTATGTGTGCTTGCACGCATGTGCAAGAAACACAGTGCCACCATACGAATTTTTGTAGGTGTGCCACTCAGCTTCCAATGCCCTGCTCCCTTTTGCAGGAGCTGTCTCACTGCACCAATACATGTCGGAGATGTCTATGACAGCAGTTCAGATGCAGTGGCGTACAGTTGAAAATGAAAAAACGCTGCAATCAGCGGTGGTAACGTGTAGGCAATTTGCATACTGTCATCGGCAGTATGCAAATTGCCTGCATGTCACACTGCATCTGAACTGTCATAGACAGTTCTCCCCCCCATGCCCCGAACACCTACATAGCACACTGAGAGCCCATCCCAGCGTGCTCATGCACCCCCCACCGGCACACTGTAAGGGCCGACAGGGGTTCCCAATCCCCGTCGGATGCACTGACTCTCCCACCCCAGCAACAAAAACCTGACTTCCTGTTGCCACACTAGAGCCCACCCCATCGTGGCAAACATCCATATAGCCAACGGGTGCCCAATCCCCCATCGGCTCCACTACCCCCAAAAATAAACTTCCTTCAGCTGCCACGCTGGGAGCCCACCCCAGCGTGGCAAAAGTCCCGCATTGTTCTCTATTAAAAAAAAAAAAAAAAGACACCAGAAAAAAACGGTCCTCAATGACTGTCTTGCCCTCCACAACCCGCACCCACCATCTGTGCACCCACCTCCCACCCATACTTACCTCTGAGCCCAGTGCGACGATCTTCAGTGGATCGGAACATGTCTGCACTCTTCAAAGCCGACCGCAAACTGAAGAAATGCCAGTAAGCTGTATAATGGCATAAATGGGTTCTCTTTGGTGCATATCTCAATATTTTGGGGTATAGCAAATTTCAACATGGGTTTGTGCCCCACCTTATGAACTCAGTCACTGTCATTTTGTTGATTCGGTCCCGAAGGTGATTTCGTTCACCGCGCAGAACCACCTTCAGGACCGAGTAATGAAACAACAGTGTCACGGTTCATGAGGTAGGCCTCAAAACCCATATGTTGAAAATTTGGTGAAAAATTCTAAAAACAACTGTTTTACGAGCATGCGTTGCACAGTTCCTACGCACACTCTTAACTTCGCAAGTTTTTATATTTTCACTCCAGATTTTCAATATTGCCATTTTATTATACCTCCTTATAAGCAGTACAGCTGTCATTTTTCACATCTTGCCCAAAATGTGTTTTTGCTCATGTAGCTCGCACAATGGTGTGGTCGGTGTGTGAAATCAATGTTCAGGTCAGATTAAGAAAATCACAGTAACACTGTTCATGAGCAGAAGTCTTAAAATGGCTATGTTGAAAATCTGGTGACAAAAGTCCATAAAATGATTGTGTTATGAGCGTGCATTGCACAGTTTCCATGCACCCTCGTAGGTTCACAAATCTGTAATATTTTCAGTCCAGATTTTCTGCAGTGGCATTTTTCCACACCTCGTTATGAACAGTACAGCTGACATTTTTCACACCCTGACCAAAACGTGTTTTCGCACTTCTGGCACAGAAATGCATGGTCGCTGTGGGACATCAGTGTTCGGGACAGATTATGAAAATCACAGTGACACTATTCATGAGCAGAGGTCCCAAAATGCCTGTGTTGACAATCTGCTGTAAACAGTCCCCAAACTAATTACAGTTTCTACGCATGCTCGTGATTTCACCAGTTTTTTTATATTATCACTCCAAATTTTCAACATTGCCATTTTTACACCTCCTCATGAATGATACAGCTGTAATTTTTCACATCCTGTTCGAAATGTGTTTTCTCACCTGTGGTGCCAAATGGCACAGTAGCTGTGCAAAATCAGCTTTTGGCTAACTAACTGATATTGCCACTGTTCATGAGGTGCTAGTCACAAAAAACCCATGTTGAAAAATTGGAGTGAAAAAACCAACGAACACCTGGGGCGTTAGGGTTTCTGGCAATAACGCCCCACCCTGTAGAGACTGACAGGCATCAGGGGTGTGACTTGGGATTGTCGCCTGTAATGCTCATACCATTCCACACCCACCCACACCCTGCAGCCGGTGGCAGGCATCAAGGTGTGCCTTGGACTCTTCGGCCCCAAAGTTCACCCCATTCTCCTATGTTGCACCCATCTCACCATATTTCCTTATGGAATGGGTGAGCATACGGCCCAAAGACCCCAAGGCACACTGTGACACTTGTCGGTGTCTGCAGGGTAGGGTGTGGTGAAATGGAATGACCGTTATGCATGACGCCCAAAAGGCACACCCCAATGTCTGTCAGTCTCTACAGGGTAGTGGTGGGGCTGGCTTCAGTTCAATACTTCACTGCCATTCTTGTTATGCAGCTCTCTAACTCCTACACTACCAATGCCAACAAACAAACATTCAGCATTGACAAATGCTTGTTATGTTTGCCTGAGCGCATGCACAAGAAACATTATGTGGCAGCTTAGGAGAGAAGCGGGTTTTGGAGGTGCAGCACTGCATTTTTTGGCTTGGCCCTCTTTCCCCAACGTGGTGGCATGCTGCTGCTGACACTAGTTCAGCAAGCATGCCACCAACTTGAAATGAATTAGCAACTGCAATGAGGGAGCAACCCGTCATTGCAGGGCAGTGCCTTGCCTGGTGTAACATTTCAATAAACATGGCAGTAGCTGTTGCCTTCCGCCTCTCACAGTCCCCATGAAAGCCGATGGGGGTGCACAATACCCCTGTCGGCTTGTCCCCATCCCAGT
The DNA here is from genome assembly GCA_016271365.2 of Neoceratodus forsteri. Lineage (NCBI taxonomy): Eukaryota > Metazoa > Chordata > Ceratodontiformes > Ceratodontidae > Neoceratodus > Neoceratodus forsteri. The sequence goes on along the minus strand of JADMNL010000022.1, from coordinate 690,851,443 downwards.
TCATTTGCCGACAGGGGAGCCCAATCCCCGTCGGCATAATGCCCCCGTTTGTAGTGTGCCAGTTGGGGGTGCCTAATCCCCCTCGGCTCATGCGCACCCCCCAAACACAGATACATCGTATGTGCTGACGGGGTGACCAATCCCCATCGGCTCCAGGCCCCTCCCCAACAAACACCAAGGTGACTTGCTGGAAGCCCACCCCAGCATGCCCATCGTCCCTGTAAGACATCCCGATGTCTTTTTTTTTTTACCTGTAAAAAATAGAAAACCATCCCTCGTTGGCTGTAGTGCCCCCTTCCCCAACCCGCACCCACCCTCTGCATTACCCCACATCCCTGCACCCCCACACCATACTTACCTCCTGAGCCTGGCACGATGATCTTCGTGGAGCAGGAACACATCTGCACTCTTCAAAGCCGACCGCAAACTGAAGAAATGCTGGTAAGCTCTATAATGGCATAAATGTTTTTTTTTCAACTCAGGTGGGTACCTCGGCCATTTTTACGAATTTTGGCATCAAATTTTCAACATGGGGTTCTTGGGACCCCACCTCATGAATTCAGTCACTGTTATCTGGTTATTCAGTCCTGAAAGGTGATTTCGCGGTCAACGCGCATAATCACCTTTCAGGACCGATTAACAAAACAACCGTGTCGCTGTTCATGAGGTGGGCTCCCAAAAAACCTATATTGCAAATTTGGTGAAAAAATTCCAAAAAATGACTGTGTTACGAGATTGCATTGTGCAGTTTCCATGCACACTTGTAGCTTCGAGAATTTGTGATATTTTCAGTCCAGATTTTCAGCATTGGCATTTTTTTACACCTCCTTATGAACAGTACAGCTGTCATTTTTCACATCCTGGCTGAAATGTGTTTTCACACATCCAGCGCACAATGGTGCAGTCACCGTGGGAAATCAATGTTCAGGACAGATTGACAAAATCACAGTGACATTGTTCATGAGTGGAGGTCCCAAAATGCCTATGTTGAAAATTTGGTGAAATAATTCCACTAAATGACTGTTACGAGCGTGCATTGCGTAGTTTCCACGTACGCTCGTAAGTTTGAGAATTTTTAATATTTTCACTCCAGATTTTCAACATTGCCATCTCTTCACACCTCCCTATGAATGCTATAGCTGTCATTTTTCACATCTTGCTCAAACTGTGTTTTCGCACATCTGGCACAGAATGTCACGGTCGCTGTGGGAAATCAACATTCGGGACAGATTAACAAAATCACAGTGCCACTGTTCATGAGCAAAGGTCCCAAATGCTTTCATGAGGTGGGGGTCACAAAAAGGCCATGTTGAAAATTTGTAGTGCGAATACCAACAAACGCCCGTGGTGTTAGGGTTTCTAACCATAACGTCCCACCCTGTACATACTGACAGGCATCAGGGGTGTGCCTTTGGATTGCCGACTGTAATGCTTATACCATTCCACCCCCACCCTGCAGCCAGTGACAGGCATCGAGGTGTGCCTTGGACTCTTCGGCCCCAGAGTTCACCCCATTCTCCTATACTGCACCCATTTTAGCATATGTCCTTATGGAATGGGGTGACTGTAAAGCAGAACACCCCAAGGCACACCTCAATACTTGTCGGTGTCTGCAGGATAGGTTGAAGTGAACTGGCGTGAGCATTATGGGCGATGACCCAAAGGCACACCCCAATGCCTGTCCATTTCTGCAGGGTAGAGGTGGGGTTGGCGTGAAGTTCAGTTCTTCACTGCCATTCCTATTCTGCATCTGTCTAACTCCTGCACTTCCAGCAAGCAAATATTCAGCATTTACAAATGCTTGTTATAGTGGCCACTCTGCCGTACAGGGGTGTAGCCAGGGATTTCAGATCTGCACACCAAGTGGACTCACTGCTACCCTAGCCCCCTTGTTAGGGTGAGCTACCCCCCACCCCCTCCCCCGGAGTGTAGCCAAACAATATACAAATGCACACCAGGACAGTGTTTATTGCCTCATTTGGCACAATAAATACAACTTTTGTATCTCATGACAGTGGTTGTTGCCATGCATGGGTAAATACAAATGCCATGCGTTGTTCCCTAAGACACCCACATACTAGCCAGAGTCTGCAAAGTTGTATTGTCCTTGGGATGCAAAGAGAGTATTAGTGACAAGTCCTTCTAGTTTCAACTCCTATGAATAAAATTACAGAAAGGTTCAGTCTTTTCTTTGTTAGTTGTCATGAAAAAAAGAAGCAGTTCAGAGCCTATTTGCTACCCCCCTTAAATAAAACTGCACACCATGGAGTACTTGGAGTATGCCTGCCTACACCCATGCTGCCGTACAACACGAAGTGTAAGTCAATCCATCTGTCACACTCACAATTGCAAAGTTCTGAGTAAAAGTTGAAGAATTTCAACATTTCTTCACAACTTTGTTGTTTGAGATTCTGACCCCAATTTCAACACAGGCTTCATAGTACCCCAACGTATGATCAAGAAAGGTGTAATCTTTTAAAGCCTGTCTAAAACATGATTTCACAGAGCAACTGCAAAAACACATTTGGGGTGGGATTTGAAAAAATGTCACCTACCTGGTTCAAGAAGTGGAGTAAAAAAAGGTTATGTTGAAAATTTGGGGCAAACATATTAAAAAATGACAGTTATGTGTAAAAGTTCAAAATGCATTAAAAAGTCATTAATCAAACTTACCTTGTTTTCAGTCATTTCAGAAGCCTTGTTTTCAGTCATTTGGTCAATCAGCGTCTCCTGGCATTTGATTAATCCTTAATATATGCACAGTTGGTGTGAGTAGCCAAGATACAGGATCAGTGGACAGAACGGGACTCCTTATCTACTTGAGGAAATCTCAGTGCAAGGCAGCTATCTGTAAAGCGAGCGGAGCGAGATGCCATGAAATTGTTGGAGTATGCTCTGTACATAATTCCTGTACTGTTCTTTTCCTTCCCACCCCATCCCGCAGCAGTAGTCCTTGGCAAAGACATGCTGTCAGAAGTCGATCCCTTCCTCAGAATCTAATAAGTGAAAGGGAGTCACTGAAAATGGCTCAAGCGGGTGACTACAGAAAGAAAGAGAGACAGTGACAGTGAAAGACAGATAGTGTCCTGTGTGCGTCTGTCTCTTCAGTTTGTCCCTATCATTGATCACCTGCACCAACCCTCCTCGGCACCAAATGTGATTGTCTGTGTTTCCTTTTTCTGTATAGCTGAGCGTCTACACTGATCCTGCGTGTGACAGCAAGAGAGAGCGAGAGACACAGTGACAGTGATCGTGCCACAGTGCAGCAGTCCACAGTGTCCTATGTGTCTCTTGTAAGTGCTGGTATCGTTTGTGGCTGTCATGCAGATTGAAAGAGGGAAAGAGTCACAGATGGAGAGAGACAGTGGCAACAACAGTGTCCTCACTCTGTCATCTGCATCTATTAAGCCTGTGGTGTGGTTTGTGATTTGGGGAGCAAGAGTCAGTGTCCTTCCTTGGCACGGGCCCTGCCTCCCCCAGCAACCTGCTATGCAGCTGCACCAAAGTCTGTATTCAGTGCACAGTTATGGATCCCCCTAACAATCCACCATATCCCAACCTGTGAGAGAGCAAGAGTGAGAAAACCAGGTGGTGTGCAGCAGTCCTGAGAGACATAGCACCAGACCGAGAGGGACAGAAGAGAGGGATCAACAGCCAGGAGCAAGTAGAGCACATAGGGAGAGAGGTATTTCTACCTTTCTTAACCATGTGCACAGGGAGAGAGAGTGTTGCGCTGCTGGGAGACACACATAGAGAGGTACAGGTAGGAGAGAAATCGCTCACAGTTGCTGTCAGTTGAAATGTATTCATTTCATGCTTGTTATAGTGCCTTCCATTCTTGTCAGTTCTTGTCTTTGATAGCAACTCCCACAGTGGCATTAGTTCTCTCAAATTAAGTTCCAGCAGTCCCTCTGCTGTTTGAAGCTGCTGATGCCGGGCTCCTGTTCTACATATGAAAGACATCCCGTCCCACACCGGCAGTCCAGTGAAAAGGTACCACATACTGTCAGTAGTAATGCACAGCAGGGGTTACTGTGTGAATTGCTGCACTTGTGCAGTTATTTTGGTTCTGGCATGGGAAAAGGACAGATGCACCATCTGCAGGACACGTGTCATTGAGCCACACAGTTCAGTGTTGGAATGCTTGCCAGCAGCATTTTCAGCTGCACCCTTACTACCCTCTTTCCAACGGCATTGTTTCTGAGCTATGGCAGCCTGTGTATAGTGTTGAAAGTTTGTGATAGCAGCATGTGGGTCCTGTACTTACAAACTCCTACCATGGCAATCCTGTGCGAATTACCACCGACTCTCAGCATTACTGAACAGCAGGGGTGCGTCCGTGGAATGCAGCAGTTCTCTCCAGCACAGTTGTCCCTGAACTTGTTCAATGCACTCCCATAGTATTTTATCATTGTTTCTGAAAGAACCAGAACACAAAGTGCTGTTTCCATAGGATCTCAGATGTGTTTGCACAGCTTTGCAAAATGGCACTACTTTCTGTCGTGGAGGCACACTTATGAAACTTTGTCATTTATAAATGTTAAAAACGAGATTCCTATGTTTTTTTGCAACAGCTGAATAACCCCATATTATAGGTGCAATAACCCACTCCAGGGTATGGGGTTATCGGGGATAAATCAACACCCCAGGTACTGTGAGGGCACTCAGCCTGCAGCCTTGTGCCTCATGCCTCACAACGCACCCAGGGTTTTGATTAATCCCCAGTAACCCCATACCCTGTCATGGGTTATTGCTTACATACCTTGTTTTCAGTCAGTTCCCAGTCAGTGCTGGAAGAAGCAGAACATGTTAATGGAAGCAGCAGGACATGCCAGTGGACTGGATGGGTAAAAGAGGGGTGCGTTGGGTAAATGGGGTGCAGAGAGGGGTGGCTGGGGTTGGAGTATGGGAGCAGTAGTTGTTGCTAGATCATTTTCTTCTTTTCAGGTGGGGGGGAAGTGATCAGGAGGTGGATAGGCTATGGACAGGCTGTGGCAGTGGGTGGGATTGTTGTTATGACCAAGCCTTGGGAAGCAATAGGGAGGTAGTTGGGCTATGGCAGTGGGTGGGTGGGATTCTTCTTAGAGACTGGGACCAGGGAAGTGATCTGGAGGTGGTTGAGCTATGGTAGAAGGTGGGATTGTATTTAGAGACCTGGACCAGGAAAATGATCGGAGGTAGGTAATCTATGGCAGTGAGTGGCATGTTTTTTGGAGACATGGACTGGGGAAGTGACTGGGAAAAGGGCAGGCTATGGCAGTGGTGGGATTTTTGTTTACAGAGCAAGACCAGAAAAGCAACCAGGTTGGGGGGGGAGTACAAAGAGCAGGCTGATTGTGACGCTGCTCAGCAGGGTGTTGTGCAGCATTTTGTAAATAAAATGACGCAGCCACACTCTGACAGATGCAGCTGCCTGCTTTCAACTACACAGCATTCCTGTCCATCAGCCAGGCTGAACACCGTCACTGTCAGCCAGTTAGTTGTTGGGCTGTAAGTAGTGAGCCTCCTGCAGCCTGAGTGGATGCTATGCTGACACACCTCTAAGGTAAGGTAAGGTAAAAAGGTGGAAGCAAAAGTAACGTAGGCCTGGAAGGGTCTATAGCATAAGCAACACAACAAAAAAGTATTTGTCAATGCTACATGTTTGCTTCCTGGCATTGGCAGTAGTAGTGTAGAAGTTACAGAGCTGCGTAATAGTAGTGGCAGTGAAGTACTGAACTGAAGCCAACCCCACCACCATCCTGCAGAGAGTGACAGGCATTGGGGTGTGCGTTTGGGTCGTCAGGCATAACGGCCACACCATTTCACCACACCCCACCCTGCAGGCACTGACAAGTGTCACGGTGTTCCTTGGGGTCTTTGGCCCTTATGCACACCCCATTTCATTAGGAAATATGGTGTGACGGGTGCAATATAGGAGAATGGGGTGAACTTTGGGGCCAAAGAGTCCAAGGCATACCTCGATGCCTCTCACTGACTACAGGGTGTGGAATGGTATGAGCATTACAGGCAAGAATCCCAAGTCACACCCCTGATGCCTGTCATTCTCTACGGGGTTGGGCGTTATGGTTGGAAACCCTAATACCTCAGGCATTCGTTGGTATTTTCACTCCAAATTTTCAACATGTTTTTTTTGTGACCTCACCTCATGAACAGGGGGAATATCAGTTTGTTAGCCGAAAGCTGCTTATGCACAGCGACTACGGCATTTAGCACCACAGGTGCAAAAACATTCCGAACAGGATGTAAAAAATGACAGCTGTACTGTTCATGGGGAGGTGTAAAAAATGGCAATGTTGCAAATCTGCAGTAAAAATATTTAAAAAAATGGTGAAGTCACTGAAGTACATAGAAACTGTGCAACGACACCGTAATATAATTAGGTTGGGGATTTTTACAGCAGATTGTCAACTCAGGCATTTTGGTGCTCCGATCATGAACAGTGTCACTGTGATTTTCTTTATCTGTGCCGAACAATGATTTCCCACAGCGACCACGCGATCTCTGCGCTGAAAGTGTGAAAACACACTTCAGCCATGTTGTGAAAAATGACAGCTGTACTGTTCATAAGGAAGTATGGAAAAATGCCACTGGTGAAAATCTGGACTGAAAATGTTACAAAGTCATGAACTTACGAGAGTGCGGGGAAACTGCGCAATGCTCACTCGTAACACAGTCATTTTACAAACTTTTGTCACCAAATTTTCAACATAGCCATTTTAAGACCTCTGCTCATGAACAGTGTAACTGTGATTTTCTTAATCTGTCCTAAACATTGCTTTCACACACCAACAGCACCATTGTGCGCTACATGTGCGAAAACACATTTTGGGCGATATATGAAAAATGGCAGCTGTACTGTTCATAAGGAAATGTAATAAAATGGCAATGTTGAAAACCTGGAGTGAAAATATTAAATTTGCAAACTTACGAGCATGCATAGGAACTACACGCAGAACGCACGTAAACAGTCATTTTAGGAATTTTTCACCAAATTTTCAACATAGCATTTTAAGACCTCTGCTCATCAACAGTGTCACTGTGATTTTCTTAATCGTCCTATACATTGATTTTGCACTCGACTGCGCCATTGTGCTGCTACATGAAGGAACATTTTGGGCAAAATGTGAAAAATGACAGCTGCACTGCTCATAAGGAGGTAGAATGGCAATGTTGAAAATCTGAGTGAAAATATTGAAATTCGCGACCTCACGAGTGTGCGAACTGCGCAATGCACGCTCGTAAAACAGTTATTTTTAGGAATTTTTTCACCAAATCTTCAACATAGCCATTTTAAGACCTCTGCTCATCAACAGTGTCACTGTGATTTTCTTAATTTGTCCTGTACATTGATTTTGCTCACCGACTGCGCCATTGTGCGCTACATGGGCGGGCTGCGTTTTGGGTGAGATGCTGAAAATGACAGCTGTACTACTCATAAGAAGGTGTGGTAAAATGGCAATGTTGAAAATCTGGAGTGAAAATATTGAAAATTAGCGAATTCTATGACGCATGTAGAATCTGTGAACGACGTCAGAAACAGTCATTTTAGGAATTTTTCACCAAATTTTCAACATAGCCATTTTAAGACCTCTGCTCATGAACAGTGACACTGTGATTTTCTTAATTTGTCCTGCACATTGATTTCACACTACCCATCGCGCCATTGCAGTTTACATGGGCGGAAACATATTTTGGTGAGATGAAAATGACAGCTGTACTACTCATAAGAAGTGTGGTAAACATAGAAACATAGAAACATAGAATTTGACGGCAGATAAGGACCGCTGGCCCACCCAGTCTGCCCATTTCCCTACCTACTGGATAAGCTGCAGATCCTAGTTAACCAGCAGCCTACTTCTTTCTACCCCCACCCCAGAATTGCCTTATGACTATCCCATGCATGCTTGAATTCCACCACTGATTTTGACTCCACAACCTCCGGAAGGCCATTCCATGCATCCACAACCCTCTCTGTGAAAAAATACTTCCTTAAATTACCTCTGAGCCGCCCCCCCATCTTCAAATTGTGCCCCTTGTTCTTGCACACCTCTTTTTTTGAAAGATGCTACCCTCTTGGACTTTGTTGATTCCCTTGAGGTACTTGAAAGTTTCTATCATGTCCCCCTCTCCCTCCTTTCCTCGAGGCTATACATATTAAGTTCCTAAGCTCTCTTCATATGTCCTCCGTGCAGACCCTGCACCATTTAGTTGCTCCTCTCTGGACAGCTTCCATCCTGTCTATGTCTTGCGGAGATTGGGTCTCCAGAACTGCACAGTACTCCAGATGGGGTCTCACCAGCTGTCTGTACAAAGGATAATAACTTCCTGTTTTCTACTGGTGATGCCTCTCCCTATGCATCCCAGTATCCCCCAGCCCTCCTTGCTGCCTTCTCACATTGCTTGCCCACCTTTAGGTCATCTAATATGACTACCCCAGGTCCCTTTCCATTTTGTTGTTGTTAGTATCTCACCCCCATTGTGTACTCTTCCCTGGGTTTTGTTTCCCAGGTGCATTACCTTGCACTTCTTAGCATTGAATCTAAGCTGCTATACATTTGACCATTCCTCTAACCTTGCCAAGTCCTTCTCATCCTTTCCACCCCACCCTGTGCATCAACTCTGTTGCAGATCTTAGTGTCATCTGCAAAGAGACATACTTTCCTTCCAGTCCTTCTGCAATGTAAACATAAAGACATTGAGAGGACTGAATCTCAATACTTGCCTCATGGCACTTCGCTAATAACCCTCCTTTCTTCTGAGTGGACTCCATTTACTATTACTCTCTGTGTCCTATTCTCCAGCCACCTTTTACCCAGGCTGTCATCTTGGGACCCACCCAGGCTGGCTAACTTATATATTAATCTTTTGTGTGGGACTGTGTCAAATGCCTTGCTAAAGTCTAGGTAGACCATGTCCACAGCCCCTCCTGATCTACTACTTTGGTCACCCAGTCAAAGAAATCTATCAGATTAGTCTGGCATGACCTTCCGGCTGTGAATCCATGCTGCCTAGGGTCTTGTGCCCTCTGGCCTCTAGATACTCGACAATTCTTTCCTTTAGAAGTGATTCCATCATTTTCCTATCACTGAGGTTAAACTAACAGGTCTATAGTTTCCTGCTTCTGCCTTGCTCCACTTTTGTGAAGGGAATCACATCTGCCCTCCTCCAGTCCTCGGGTACCACCCCATCCTCCCATGATTTGTTAAAGAGGGTAGTCAGTGGTGTCACTAGTTCTACCCTTAGTTCTTTTAGAATTCTGGGATGAATCCCATCAGGCCCCATTGCTTTGTCCACCTTCAGTTTTAAGAGTTCTTTCAGAACCCTTTCTTCTGTAAATGGGCTGGTATCAACTTCTGTATCCAGAGTGTTACTACTGTTTGTTTTATGTACCTCCCTTCCTTTGTAAATACTGAGCAAAATATTTGTTTAGTATCTCTGCCTTTCACATTCTCCCTCTGCCCACCCTCCTCCCTTTATTAAGCCTCACTATCCCTCCCTTGGTCTTCCTTTGCTCCCTGATGTACCTATAAAAGGTTTTATTCCTTCTTAACTGAGTTGGCTATCTTTTCCTCAGTTTGGGCCTTTGCTGTTCTGACTGCCTTCCCAGCCTCCTTTTGCTTTAACTGATACAGTTCTCTGTCCTGCTCCTGCTGCGATTCCTTGTACTTCCTGAATGCTTTTTTTCTTGAACCTTCACTGCCACTTCCTTTGAGAACCATAGTGGTTTCTTACATCGTCTTGTTTTGTTTATTTGCTTCACACAAAGGCTCGTTACCTCTGTGATGGCAGTTTTATTATTCCCCATTGTTCTTCCACCCTCCTTCCCACCCATTTGCTAGTGCATTCCTTAGGCACTCACCCATTTTGGCAAAGTCAGCCTCCTAAAGTCCAGTACTTTTGTCTTTGTATGGCTTGACTCTATTGCTGTGTTTATTGTGAACCATACTGTTCGATGGTCGCTAGTTCCCAGATGGCTACCCACTTCTACATCTGTGATCCTCTCCATCTCCATTTGAGAGTATCAAGTCTAATATTGCTCCCTCTCGAGTGGGCTCCAGTACTAGTTGTCTAAGGCATGCCCCCTGTAGGGCATCTAGAATAACTGCACTCTTCGAAGTGGCAGCTGCAACTGCGCTCCAGTTAACATCTGGCATATTCAGATCACCCATCAGCAATATCTCCCCTTTTTCTGCCATTCTAAGTATACTTTCTATCATTTCCTTGTCCATTTCCTCCCCCTGAGAAGGGGGTCTGTATACAACCCCTGTGCGGATTGTGGTGCCATTGCCTGTCTCCAAATTTACCCACAGTGCTTCTTCCTCCCTGTTTACCCTTTTGTTCTGTTGCTTTTATTCCTTCCCTTATGTAAAGAACTACTCCTCCCCCTCTTTTACCCTCCCTGTCCCTCCTGTAGATAGTGTATCCTGGTATGTTTACGTCCCAGTCATGGTTTTGTGTGTACCATGTTTCTGTGACTGCCACGATATCCAGATGTTCCTCCTCCATCAAGGCCACTAATTCAGGAAGCTTGTTACCTAGACTACGGGCATTGGTACTCATTGCTCTCCATTTTTTGATGGCCTTACCTTCTGTTGCAGCATCCCCCACTCACCATTCTACCTTGGTAAAATGGCAATGTTGAAAATCTGGAGTGAAAATATTAAAAATTTGTGAACTTACGAGCTCATGTGAACCGCGCACACGCTCAGAACAGTCGAGTTTGATTTTGACCATTTCATATTCTTTCGAATGATGTCAACGTTACGAGCTCAGGCCCGGCGGGTGATTTCGCGCAGTGACTGTGAAATCACCCTTCGGGCCCGAATAACACTATGACAGTGACATCATTCATGAGAAGGGATCCCAAAAACCCATGTTGAAAATTTGGTGCAAAAATTCCAAAAAATGCCTGAGATATGCAATAAAGTTGAAAACCCCCTATCTAGCCCATTATACAGCTTACCGGCATTTCCCCAGTTCGCGGTCGGCTTTGAAGAGTGCAGACGTGTTCTCGGTCCACCGAAGATCGCCGCGCCAAGCTCCGGATGTAAGTATGGGGTGGGGGTGGCGGGAGGCTAGGTCGCAGTAGGTGGAGTCGGGTTGTGGGGGGCTGAAGCGCCTGGGGACTGTTTTTGCTTACAGGTGAAAAAAAAGACAATGTGGATGTTTGCCAACACTGGGATGGGCTCCCAGTGTGGCACAAGGACGGGTGGGGATTGCGGAGCCGACGGGGATTGGGCACCGTCCGGCCATATGATCAGTTGTTACGCTGGGATGGGCTCCCCAGCGTGGCACCCAGTACTCGGGGGAGGACAGTGGAGCCGACGGGGATGGGCACCCCTGCCGGCTATTCTATGAGTTGCCATGCTGGGGTGGGCACCCAGCGTGGCATGTCGATGGCTTTGGGGGGGGAGCACAGCACAAGCCGATACGGGATTGGGCACCCCCGTCGGCTATACGTGTGTGCGGGGGGTGGAGGGCAGCATGCAGTATGCATGCGTTTCTGTGTGTGTGTGTGTGTAGGGGGAGCTGCGCATGAGCAGGCGATATCTTTATTGCTGCTCACTGAAGCGTAGCTCCCCCTTTCAACTGTATCCCACTGCATTTTGGAGCTTGTCATAGACAGCTCCAGCATGCATTGGCTTACAGGGGCCGCGCCTGCCGACACACTGACTGAATTGGAGGAGGAGGTGACACACCTCCTAAATTTTGGATGATGGCACTATGTTTCTTGCACATGCGTCCAAGCAAACATAAAAAGGGCAGAGTGGATGTGCTAAGCTGCTCTTATCAGCATCAGTTTCTATGTTTCAATGTTCTCTGCAGCCCCTACTCGCCCAAGTAGCCACAAGATATTCACTTCAGGCAGCATGGCAAGCAAACATACAAAAGGAAATGAACTCTTTTCCTCATTAGACATGGCCTTTGAAATTAAAGATGATGTAATATTTGTCTCTGGCCTAGTTTGATCCCTTACAATTCACGTTCATACCATTTCAACAGAAATACCCTGTTGCTTAGGGCACTCACTCCATGTAAAATACAGTAATATAACTTAACAGGACATTGTCTTAAAATTAGGATTTAAACAATAAATAAATAAATATTCATTTGCATTAAGTTTAATTTTCTTTTCATCTTGGATCCTCCTATTATTGTAAACTTGATCTATATGTTAATTTTCATCATAATATATGTCTGGATATTTTACCTAATGTTTTGGGGATGAATTATAAAAATTCAATGTTGCTTAAGATGGTGAAAAAATACAAACAAACTAGGTTTTATTCGCATTATTCAGAAGTAGGCGAGTACATCAAGGCCCCTTTTCAGATATGACCCAGGTCAATTAGTCATAAAAAATATGTGAATACAAGTATAGATACATATTTTGAACTCTATATAGTGTGCCGTTTTGGTGTTGGCCTGCCACTAAGGACCCTTATCTTCTCTTCAGATCTGCCATCCCCATTTCTCACTTCTATCTGGGCCATGCAAATAACTGAGGCTGACGCACAAAATAAAAGTAGAAAAGGCTTTATTCCCAGCAGGTCACATCTGCACACCATGAGGCACAGCCTCTGACTGCTTGCTTACAGCCAGCCTACAGGGTCTTCTAGAAAGCCCCTGCTACACCCAGTTACATGTAATATGAGACTACTTTGTTGTGAGGGTCCTTAGGGGGGCAACAACTAGCCCCATGCCTAGCCGTACTCCACGTCATCCTCAGGGTTGTGAAAGTGAGTACCACTCAAACAAGTAGTAACATAACATTAAAAAAAAACTGGTGAGAACTAGCAAGCATTACAACTTGCAATAAAATGTTTCAACATGTGAACAACATGGAAGTCCATTGAAGAAAAACAGTCCTGTGGAGAAAAAGAGTTAACGCAGTGGATGCAGGGTCATGTACCATTAGCAAGACAGCCACGCAGAGAAACACGCACATGAGGACATTAACTGCAAAAGAACAATCGGGTAGAGACAGTGAGGAATGCAATAAGCATCAGAATCATGAGTTACAAAGTTGGAGTCCTGGAGGCACAGAGGTTCAAGACTTACATTGACTTTTCTGATTGGTAGGGACAGAGTTTTGGGTTACATGAACCAGATCTTGACAGGATGGGGTAAGGTCCACAAAAGCAACCCAAGAGTTTTGAGAACTGTCAAAATCACACCATTTGACTCTATAAGTCCAGGGTCCATGCACAAATTTCTTGCAGAGAATTTTCTCCATCTGGTACACATGGGTGTGTACAAGAGAGTCTTGAGAGGGAGTGGGCTAAGAAGTCTCAGGAAGTGCATCTGGGTTAGTCAGGTACAGGATGATCTGGCTGTAGGCAGCTGGGAGTGTGAGGTTTTGAGTGAAGTGGTTGAAAGTTGTCAGAAGGAATTTCTGAATCGGAAAGGATAGCAGGCTCAAGTGCAGCACCATTACTGGGGCGGCGTGGTATCATCTGGGAGGGTGTTACTGTGGTACCCATACTTCAGTCAATATGGACTTTGTTATGCACAGGCTTCCCATATGACTTACGTTGTAGGCGAACATGAACCGGAGGAAGCTTTTCCACAATGTAGAAAGGACCAGTCCAAGGGTGGAGCAATTTCCTTGTGGAGCCTGGACAGGTTTGTACAAATAGACAGTGTCCCGCACAGAAAATGATGGTTCATGAGACTGGGCTGTTGACATTTTCTGCATGGCAGATTTTCTTTGTCCCAGTGTGGTCATTGCAGCACATCTGGCAGCTCAAATTGTTCAAGTACAGGGATGAGGCATGAGGAGGCTGATTTTGGAACTTCAAGCAATGAAAGATCCATGTCCAGTGGAGTTCTGGGATGGCGTCCATGGAACAGGAAGAATGGAGTGTACTCTTTACTATCGACACAAGGGCTTGTATTGTAAGCAAACTGAAGAAAGGGAACAAAATGGTCCCAAGTGTCATGAGTTTCATCTGGGTACTTTTGAGAGCATGCTTAGGAAGGTAGACATCATTCTTTTACTTTGTCCATTGCATTGCGGGTGATAGCTTGTTGTGCGAGTCTTTGTTATGTTGAGGATTTTGCAAGTCTTTCAAACAATTGTTGAAAGATAGTTGGTGCCCCTGTCTGAATGCAGGTACAAGGGGATACAATGACGACAGACAATTGTATTGAGGAAGGCATCTGCCATAGTACTAGCTTTACTGTCTTTTAGGAGAATTAGATCAAGGTATTTGGTGAGGTAGTCCACAAAAACAAGGATGAATTTGTTACCAGAGTCAGTACATGTTGGCAAAGGTCCAAGAATGACTGTGCAGGCTCTTTGGAATGGTTCTGTGGCTACAGACATTGGAATGAGGTGTGCCTTTGTTGATTTGGCAGGAGGCTTTCCCTGGGAGCAGGGCCGGCAGGATATAACAAATTGGATAACATCCCTGTTCATGTGAGGCCAGAAGAAGTGGAGCCTTGTCTTTTCGAGAGTTCTGTGAATCCCCATATGACCTCCCGAAAGTAGAGAGGCATGGGCGGAGAGAAGAACCTCATTGACTAGAGAGGCTGGCACAACTAAATGTACTTGAGTTCATTCCATGTGGTAGCTCTTGCCTTCCTTAGTCCAGATATGGAAAAGCACTCCGTCATTGAGGAAGTTTTGTGAAATTACAAAGAGAACATCCTGGCGATGTTGCTTTTGTTGCTGAAGATTTCCCGACTCTAAGTAGGTGACTATGTCAGCGAACTGAGGGTCTGCTCTTTGTTGCATTTTAACATTTGCAAGGGAGAGAGCAGATGCAAAGGAGGTAAGGAGCTCTTTGGCAGATTGCAGCAGTTGAGGGTTTGTGCAGCTTCCTGAAGAAGCATCAGGGAGCAGCAAAGCAACATGAGGTGCTGCAGGAGTGTCCACAGGAAGCACATCTGTGGCATGGAAAGGAAGAGCTTTTAAAGAAGATTCCTCATTTATTGAGCGTGATTCTGTGAGGTACTGTCATCGGCTCATTCCATCAGCATTGGCATGAACTCGATCTGGTCTGTACCGAATTTCAAAGTTGTAGGATTGGAGCATTGCAATCCATCAGACTAACTTTCCTACTGGTTTCTACTGGTTATCTGTGGATAGAGTGATCGACAATAGCTGTAAATGAGGAGTAGCGAAGATAACAGTCAAATTTCTTAACAGCAAATTTCACGCTAGACATTCTTTTTCAGTGATGCCATAGTTGTGTTCACCTGAGGAAAGAGAGTGCCCAGCATTGGAAACAACTCGTTCGGTTCCGTCTTGAACTTGGCACAGCACAGTTCCCATGGCAAAAGAGCTGACATCTGTGTAGAGTTTGCAGGGCTGGTCGAAACTTGGGTAGTCTAGTACTGGAGCTGAGATCAGTTTGTATTTTTAGGTATCAAAGGCCTCTTGGCATTTGGAAGTCCATGTATATTCACATCCCTTTTTGGTGAGGGCGTACAGGGGAGTTGCAGTCTTTGCATAGTCACTGATGAACTTTCTGTAATATCCAGAGAGGCCTATGAAAGCTCTAAGATCTTTGAGATTTTCTAGTTGTGGGTAATGTTTGACTGCTGAGAGCTTGTCCAGATCTGGAGAGATGCCATGAGAGCTAACATGTCCCAGATAATGAATTTGATGTTGTGCAAAACAACATTTCTGTGGACAAAGTTTGAAGTTATCTTGTCAGAGGCATTCAAACACTTCTTTGAGGTGTTGGAGGTGCTCTGGAAAAGTTTTGCTGAAGACGATAACATTGTCTAGGTATATTAGGCAAGATTTCCAAATCAACCCATGTAGTACAGCTTCCATAACACACTGGAAGGTGGCTGGACTGTTCCAAAGTCCCATGGGCAGTCGTTTGAATTGAAAAAGTCCAAGGGGACAGCGCCAAGCTGTGTATGGGTGAGAAGATGGATCAATAAAAACTTGGTAAAACCCACTTTGAGGATCCAAAGTGGTGAAATTAGGCTGGTCTGGCTGCACCAAGGCTTTCTAATGTGTCCTCTGTGGTAGGTAAATGATGAGCATCCAGCACTGTGCAGACATTGAGCTTCAAGGTCGAGTTGCTGACCTATAAAGCCCTACATGACCAGGGACCTCAGTACCTACAAGATCTGCTGTTTCTCTACTGTCCCTCCCGTTCACTTCGATCCTTCACGAGGGATTGCTAGAGATTCCCAGGGTATGTCTGAAAATATCTGGAGGTAGATCATTTGCCTTTATGGCGCCTACCCTGTGGAAATCTCTACCTTGTTGCATATGAGATAGCCTGACCATAGAGGGATTTAAAAATTCCCTTAAGGCCCATTTATTTGCACAGGCATTTGATGGGTCAATAGAAATTTGATTATGTGCCTGCATTTTAAAATTGAAAAATAATTTTTAATAATTTTGATTGTATTACTGTTTTAAAGTTATTGGAATATGAATTTTATGTTAGATATACTGGGCGGGATATTCAGACTGAGCCAGGCTGTGGCGCAAGCCTAGGCGCAGCGCAACTTGGATGCGCAGGGGCGTGGACAGGGTGATATTCAATGGATCTGTGCCATGGCACAGCATCGTTGAATATCACTCCTTGGCCACCCGCAGTGCGCATGGCGCAGTGGCACTGCACCAGCGCAAGCGGCCAGAGTGGAGCAGGGGGAATGCGCTAGCACAAGTGCCATTGCGATAGGTGCAACTACCATGATATTCAAAAGTGCACATGCAAATGGGGCCATGATGTATGCAAGGCGCAAATGGGGCCATTTGCATGTCATTATGTACATCAAAGGACGTCTAATAAACTATTCCAGCTCCATTCTGTATTGTCTGTTATTTCAATAAAGGTGTCTTTGCAAAAAGCAGTTATTTGTTGCAGTGTCCATTCATTTCAATAGGTTGCCCCTCAAAAACATGGCCACCGTTGTAGTGTGGGAGCATAGTCCCAATTACAGATAGTGGTGCTCCCCACAAAGATGGCCACTGGACCTGTTGCATAGACTTCTTGTCTAGTTTGCCATTCCCAGTATGGCTGCCAAAAGGGGGTAAAGGTTGCTTCCTGTTTTGCCATTGTAAGCAGGTGGCCTATCTCAGGGCAGCAGAAGAATGCTAGATTGCAATTCTACAGTCTGTTCAAAAGATAAATGGCGGGCTTTGGTTTGGCTGAGTGACTCCCAGGCTATCTAAAGTATTTGCAGCAAGAGATTTATTGCTCCCTTCAGTGTCAGAAGCCTTGAATGCTTTCTTCAGAGTGAACAAAACAAATGCCTGTTGCTATTCTTCAGAAAGAGCTGTGAGTCTGTTTATTGGAAGGCACAGCAAGTTAAAATAACAGAAAGCTACATGTCTCTGGTTTAAGAGTTAAAGAACATGCAGTAACTCTTGCCTGTTAAGACGGATCAGTTACATTGAGTACTGTCACTAGAAGAGACCTGCTGGGGGGGGGGGTACAGTCTTCTTGTGGTGCCCCTTAGTAAAGCAGTGGCAGATTTGTCAATTTACCTTGAGGAGTTCAGTACAGTCTTTAGCATGATAGGAGAGCTCAGACAACAGTGTTAATTTCTTGATTTCTGCATCCAGAGCTGTGGTGCAGGTGAGATAGAGGGCAGGAGAAGGGCTGCATTCTCCACCATGTGTGGCATTTTGGTGTTGGTCTGCCACTAAGGAGCTTTACCTTCTCTTCAGATCTGCCATCCCCATCTCTCACTGCTATCCAGACTATGCGGATAACTGAGGTGAACGCTCGAAATAAAAGTAGAAAAGTATTTATTCCCAACAGGTAACATCTGCACACCATGAGGCATAGCCTCTAACTGCCTGCTAACAGCCAGCCTACAGGGTCTTCTAGAAAGCCCCTCCTACACCCAGTTATATGTAATATAAGACTACTTTGCTGTGAGGGTCCTTAGGGGGGCAGCAACTAGCCCCATGCCTGAGTGTACTCCACAATAGGGTTACCCTTGAAATAGAAATAGACTGTTTCAGCTACAGTACCACCAAATCTTATGTTATCATTCCCTCTTAGTTTCCCACTTGCGTTATTATGCTCCCTCACATCTGCTGCACTGCTGACTATGGGGGTTCTTTATCTGTGAGTGTGGGTTTCCTAGGGATTGCCCTGCAGGTTCTCTGTGTACTATTTTCAGGCCCTGGTCACTTGACCTTGGGTTTGCTCTTGGTTTAATAAAGCTACCCTAAGGGATGCCCTCATCCTGGTCTCAAGGCATTTCCTGACTTGGGAAACTCTCTGGATTTTTATCCACCATTTTCATCCTGCACTTTTTGATGGGGACCAAACCCCTTAGGCAGGCCTCATTCTCTCCAGTACAGATCCCTAGTTATCTTTCACAAATTAACTTTGCCTCCAGCCTCTGTTTTGCAGCAGCATAGAGTTCTTACCTTTGGCATAGCTTTTTAGGAGGATTACCTTTTGGGAGAATATTCTTTCCAACAACCCCTCTTCTGAGGTTTCTATAAGCCTTTGTGCCCCTCTCTGCTACTTCAGGCAAGTTGCATGCCTAAAGCTACCAACAGTCTCTATTTTCCCAGGGCAGTTCCTATTTTAGGCAGCATGTCCCAGTGTCCCCACAAGTTTTGCAAAATAACACTTTTGTCCCTTTTTCTGCTTTCTTGTCCCAGTTGTATCCCCTTTTTGTTTTGCTGACTGCTAATCCGTGAGTGACAGTTATTTCGGCACCACTGTGGCGCTACTCAGGCTGGACAGTAGTTTACAACTTCAACCCCTGCGCCTGTGTTGCACTTCAAGCATGTCGGTGGGAGCACAGTAAACCATGTTCCTTCCTGTTAGATTAAACTGGGTAATAGTGCAAACAAGCACATGTGGACCTCTGCCTGCCAGCAGCAGAGGGACTCCAGACAGAGAAGAGACCAGCAGCAGGGAACTAAGGTACCCAAACCTGATCAGCTGTAGGGAAATGTGTGAAAACAATCTGGTGTGGTGGTGGGAGTCACTGAAGTGAAGTTTACTCAGCAAATGAGGTGAGTGTGAATGGGCTGGATGGGACTGTCAGGAGGAGCAATACATGCAGCTTGAATGACTGATCACAATTTAATGCAGGGAAGGGTGTAATCCCCCTATAAATGGGGGTTCCCAAAAAGTCTTCCTCGAGCTTGCCTACATGCTCACTGCCAGGCTGGTGTCCTGTGTTTTAGCAATTTAAATGTGATTACCAGAGCCTGTATAGCCTCTGTGTAGTGTCTCTTTAAGAGCTGCCTGATTGCAGCCTAAGTAATCTGTGAGGGAGCTCTGTTGAAAGATGTAACTATTTGCTGAAAATCATTTAGAGTGATAATGATAATGTAGTTGGTCTAACCTGCCTTCTTTATAACAAGGACTGTTTTGTTTGTCTCCACTATCTTGGTCCTGGACTGCAAATTGGACCAATCAATTCTGGTGGGATCTAAAATGTAGCCGAACTACAGGAGCTGTCTGAAGTCAAAATCTGTAAGAATTGCAGTTTTGAACTTTTTGTGCCTTTTTTGCAACTGGAGGGGGAGCTCTTGATTTGACTGACAGCCAAATCAACCAACCAAACCTTTTGGATCTTGGGGAAATCCCACACTGCTTGCAGTTTTCAGTTAGTTCTGAGCTAGGGAGTGAAATGAGTAGAGCTCAAGTGTATTTTGGGCAGCAATCCTGAGTGGATTCGTATGGGAAAACTGTGAAAGGGCTGAGTTTTTGGCCTGCATGCCGGTGTGCTGCTCCTGGGAGGGAGAGAAGAGAATTATTTTGGACTAAATCCAAGTTTGTGTGACTAAAGTAAGCTAATGAAGTGGGCCAGGCTCAACCTGAAGAAGTCCAACGATTTTGCTGAATGCGATTGGCCTGTCAGGAGTTCCAGCTACCCCTAAGCTCCCAGTGTGTGCAGAGACTTTGCGACTGTGACCGGGGAGCGCTTTGTCTGGTACAGTAGAATTCCCATACATGTAAATGTGCTATGAGCTGCTAGTGAGTTGTGAGTTAGTTCCCCACTGTTTGAGCTGTGTTCTGCTTGCTGGAAGCTGTATGCAGCCCAAAATGGGCTGCATCTGAATTTGTCTCCATGCGGTCTGGGCCTTGCCAGACTGGCCCAGCCAGACTACCCACTGCACAGAGACGCCATTGATGAGAGACCTGCCTGAGGATCAGCCCCCTGCTCCATGCTTTTGAACAGGAACGATGCCTCTGCGACTTGTGTGGGCCCTGCTTCTCCTGGCATTCCAGATCAACCACCTACAGTCTTGATTTCCATCCAGCCTGTGTCCAGTCTTGGGTATCGTGAGTAAATACCAGGGTAGCTCCCTGCAACAACAGCTTAATCTGAGTGTGTTATCTGATTGTCTTGTTGTTTTGTTTCCTTTATGAACTGAGCCCTCTGGCTCCAGATTACAAATATTGTGCACTGTGCATGTTGTGTTTTCCATCACAGGGCCCCAACCAGCTGCAACCCCGGGCAACAGTCCTGGCTAGTCCATTTCTTCTCCACCTGGGTACCCAGAGGTGTGACTGTGTGGGGGAACTCAAAGCGCATGCATAACTGCTTGATTGATATAACCTTTAGGCTAATTAACCTGATTTTGCCCCTTCCTTGTTCAAGTCCCCTGAATAAATCAGATCTAACTTTTTATGCATGTAATCTGACTGTGGTTCCAGTTTGTGCTCAAAGTACTGTACTGTTGCTATTTGCTGTGCATAACCTTGTTTTACAGGGGGTCCCCAGGGTTGAGCCAGATGAACCAGCCCTGGTGGTAAGTACAAACAGTATGGGTACTTGTGTGGTGTACCAGGGGTATTGTGAAAGTGATTATTGTACAGTGTTCAGGTCATTAGAGGGGAAAGAGGAGGGTTACAGTGTCCCAAAGGGCTGTGCCCAGGTTAGCTTGACCACTACCAACCCTGACCTCTGGGTGGAGGCACCCATTTCAGAACTCAGGCCCCTTAACCTGCTACTAGCCAAGCAGGCAGGGGTAGCAGCCATTGGGATAGCGCCACCTAGGGGTTACATCTTGGAGGCTCACCGCTGAGATTAGCGTCCCCTAGTGGCCAAATTTGCGAATTGCTATTAAAAATAAATGGCTACCCCAACAGAAGTGGCTGTACACCAGTTGGTGGGGTGGTGTACTGGGCAGGAGATCGACCCCCAAAATGCTATACTTATCCTGGATATTCCCCTGGGTACCAATAAGGACACTGTAGAGGGATTACTTTCCAAGGTTGAATGTTTACAAAACCCTGTGGTGGTGGGTCGACAGGCTAATCTGCTTGCCCAAAGGTTCATGGCGTTAGTAGAGTGTAAGGATCCAATAGACAGTTCCAAAGTGCCATGGACTATCAGCCCCGAAGGAGCCCCCACTGCCTGGAGAGTGATAACTAAAGACAGTAAAGACCCCGGGGAGGATGAGCTCCCCCACTATCTGAGACTTTTGAGGAGAAATTTGCTAAGCTGTTGCTGAAGGAAGGGAAAACTGTGTAGGACTTAAAGAAACTATTCCTGCCCTGGGGTGTTCCTCCCCCAACACCCCCTCCCGCTCCAGCACCCATTATTGCCCCTCCTTCTGTGCCCGTGCCAATGCTGGCTCCTATGTCTGTACCTGCCATTAGTCACGACTCTTACCAAAGGTTGAGAATCTTCTCCGGCACCCTCCCCACCCCCCAAGGGGAGGATGATTGGGAGACCTGGATAGATTGTGTTGCCCCTTTGGTACCTGAATGGCAGTGTGCGGAGGCTGAGAAATGGAAACGGATCACAGAAAGTTTGAGGGGTCCCGCCCTAGAGGCCATTAAATTTCTGAGGTCCACAAACCCTGATGCATCTGCCCAGAAGTACCTATCTGCACTGAAGGCAATTTTGGGAGCATTGAGTCAGGGAAGAACTTGATGTGGAAATTTCAATGTACAAAACAATGGCCAGGGGAAAGTTTGTCTGCATATGTTACTCGTCTGGAAAGAGCGCTGCAAAAGGCTTACCATAAAGGTGGGGTAGCCGCCAGTGACTTAAACCATGTAAGGTTGGAGCACATACTGCAACATGCAAAGCATTCTAAATTGCAGCTCCTTCAGTTAAGGCTCCCAGATAGAAGGGGTAACCCACCGGACTATTGTGACTTGATAAAAGAACTCCGGGAGGTTGAAGATGAAGAGGGGGATTGTAATTCTAGGGTAAGCGCAGCCCAAGTGATCACGGCACCGGAAGGCCCTTCTGAAGTGGGGACCAATGAGGGTGTGTCGCCATGGAATGAATTGCTGAGGGAGTTCAGGGAAACAAAAACAGTCTTTTTATCAAGGCCGCTCCTGCAAGTACAGGCACCGACCCTTATCCAACTGCATCTGCTATGGGGGTTGGGGTGTTCACCCAGGCATCTCCTGCTGACAGCAGCTCGAAACACGATGCCTTGTCTATGGACATAAGAGAACTGATGAAATGTCTCCAAATGTTCACCACACAGCAGACAGAGATGGCACCAAGGTTTTCAGTTGGTAGTACCACCGCCCCAGCTCCCAGTGTGATGCCTCGGCCACCTCAGATCCCAGAAAACATATTTTGCCATAATTGTGGGAAGGATGGGCACATGAAGAGAGAATGCTGGTCCACAAAAGACCTAGATAAAGTTGTATACAGGCTTCAAGGAGAGCTTCGGAGAACGAATCAGTGGTCAAGAAGTGCCAAAAATGACCAGAGTGAGGGTTCAAGAAGTAGTAACTCAAATCCCTATGTGGCTAAATCATCTGTCCAGGCCCCTGCTGCTGTCCCTCCAGACCGGTCCAAAATAGTGGGCCCTTCAATGGAGACTACCGTGGCTGTGAATGGTATTCCTACTCGGGCTGTGCTGGACAGTGGGTCGCAAGTGATCATTGTATTTAAGGACTGGTATGACAAACACTTATCTGCTCTGCCCTTACAATGCCTGGAAGGCCTACACGTGTTGGGTCTGAGCAACAAGTCTTATCCCTACCTAAGATATGTCTGCCTCTGGTTGTCATTTCCTGCAACTGTAACTGGTGTAGAGGAGCAAGTCGAGACACTGGCCTTAGTGTGTTCCCCTACTGGACTGTATGATGGGGTTCCCCTGTTAATTGGGACCAACGCCCATATGTTTGGGAGACTGGCACAACTCTGTCACGAGAAACAAGGGCAACAGACTGGGAGGGCCCTAAAAATTCCCGCTCTGATCAAGTGGGCCTATGATTTGCAACAGAACCCCAAGGGAGTGGACCAGGATGAACCACTAGGGGTCGTGTGGAAGAAGGATCCCGATTCAATGGTACTGGCCCCTAACGCCCAATGTACTGTTCAAGGGGAGGTCTGCCTCCGCATAGATGTCAAGAACAAAATACTGATGTTAGATGCACCAGGCGATGGAAAATTGCTGGAAGGATTATTGGTTAAACCCAGCATCTTGCCAGCTCGTGCTGATACCTATGCATGACAAGTAATGGTCCAAATTCATAATGTGTCAGTTCGGGAGATCCGGGTGAACAGAGGATGTACCCTAGCTACGGTACACTGCACAGACACTGCAGTGTTGCCCAGCAACAAGCACCCTGGCAAGACACATAGAGTGACTCCCGACTTGTTTGATTTTGGTGACTCCCCGTTGTCCGCTGAATGGAAGACTAGAATTAGCCAAAAACTTGCCCAGAGAGATCAAGTGTTTTCGTTGAAGGAATGGGACGTGGGATGTGTCCAGGGTGTGGAGCATCACATGCGCCTGCATGATGAATGGCCATTTTGAGAGAGGTCTCGACGCCTAGCCCCTGCAGACATAGACAATGTGAGAAGACACATGCAGGAAATGCTCGCGGCTGGTGTGATACAAGAATCCAGGAGCCCATATGCTTCTCCAATTGTGGTTGTGCATAAGAAGAATGGATCTGTGAGAATGTGTGTTGATTATCGAACTCTGAATCAGCAGACCATCCCCGATCAATACTCCATGCCCCGTATACAAGATGCTCTGGATTGTTTGAATAGGAGCAAATAGTTCTCAGTGTTGGATCTTCGCAGTGGATATTACCAGATTCAGATGGCTCTGGAGGACCGTAGGAAGACTGCCTTCATCTGTCCTTTGGGGTTCTACGAATTCCTGAGAATGCCACTGGGAATATTGGGTGCCCCAGCCATCTTCCAGCGACTAATGGAACGAGCAGTGGGAGACATGAATTTGCTAGAATGCCTGGTGTACTTGGACGATGTCATTGTGTTCGGGAGCTCCCTAGAGGAACATGAGAGTCGACTGTTCAAAGTACTAGACCGACTGGAAAATTTTGGCCTCAAGCTGTCCATCGACAAGTGCCAGTTTTTCCAAACCTCTGTGAAGTATGTGGGGCTTGTAGTGTCTACAGAGGGGATAGAGACTTATCCTAGTAAAGTGGAAGCTGTGACTACTTGGCCACAGCCCCACAATTTGAAATAACTACAATGTTTCCTGGGATTCTGTGGCTACTACCACAGGGTCATAAAGGACTATTCCAAAGTGATTCGGTCACTCTTGAATCCTACCCAGGGTTACCCTCCTACCAATCGGAAATACAAACAAGCATTTGTCAATGCCGAATGTTGTCGCACTGGCATTGGCAGTGGCGGAGCTAGAGACGCATGGCACTGTGATTTTGTTAATGTGTCCCAAAAGGTGATTTTGCACAGCGAGCATGCCAATGTGCGCCACAGCTGCAGAAACGCGTTTTGGGCAGGTATGTGAAAAATGACAACTGAACTGCTGATAAGGAGGTGTGCACAAATGCCAGTGGTGAAAATGTGGCATGAAAGTATTGCAGATTGACAAAGTTACAAGGGTGACCACTCGTAACACAGTCATTTTATGGAGTATTGTCACCAAATTTTCAACACAGGCATTTTAGGGCCTCTGCTCGTGAACAGTGTCACTGTCATTTTTGTAATGTGTCCCAAACACTGATTTCGTATAGCGACAGTGCTATTCTGCGCCGGAAGTGCAAAAACACATTTCGGCCAGGATGTGAAAAATGACAGCTGTAAGGGTCACAAGAAGGTGTGGTAAAATGCCAATGTTGAGAATCTGGCGTGAAAATATTATGAATTTGCGAACTTACAAGCGTGCGTAGCAACTGCACAATGCACGCTCATAAAACAGTAATTTTGGGGATTTTTCCCACCAAATTTGTAACATAGGCTTTTTGAAAGCCCCCTCATGAACAGTGGCACTGTCATTTCATTACTTGGTCCCGAAATGTGATTCTGTGCAGTGACTGCAAAATCACCTTTCGGGCCCGATTAACAAAATGACAGTGACAGAATTCATGAGGTGGGGTCCCAAAAACCCCACGTTGAAAATTTGGGGCCAAAATTCCCCAAAATACCTGAGACATGCATCAAAGTTGGAAAAACTCTATTTATTACATTATACAGCTTACCGGCATTTCCTCAGTTTTCAGTCGGCTTTGAAGAGTGCAGACATGTTCCTGGTCCACCAAAGATCGTCACGCCAGACTCCAGAGGTAAATATGGGGTGGAGGGTGTGGGGAGGCATGGTGCACAGAGGGTGGGTGCGGGTGGAGGGCAGGGAGACTATGAGGGACCATTTTCGTTTTACAGGTGAAAAACAAAAAAAAAAGTTGCGAGACAGTTTTTTTGTTTTAGGGGATTTGGCACACTGGGGTGGGCTCCCAGGGTGCCACCAAACTGTTTGGGGGGGTCTGTAGCTGACGCGGGATTGGGCACCCTTGTCGGGACACAACGGGGGGGAGGAATTTATGCCGACGGGGATTGGGCACCTGTCGGCACACAAAGAAAGTGGGAGTGGCACTGAGCTGAGGGGATTGGGCACCCCTCGGCATTTTAACAATGAGAGGGTTCTTATGCCGGCGAGATTGGGCTCCCAGTCAGCACACAAGTAAAGGAGGGGTTAGAGCCGAGGATTGGCCTCAGCATATAACAAATGGGGAGGTGATTTATGCCGATGGGAGTTGGCTCCCCTTCAGCAGTACAGAGGGCAGGGTTAACCGACAGGGGGATTGGGCACCCCCAAAGTCGGCAGTTTGGCGGCCACTGTGCTGCCATGCTTATAATATCAGCAAGCATGTCCAGGGAAGGTCCACTGTGTCTAATGAGCTTTGCTTGGATTGCAGTGGACCTTTTCTTAGATGTGCTCACCACATTATGTATGCATGGTGTGGCACTGGCATGCAGGCTGATTGGGAGATGAGAGACGCACCTACTGGTGCTTGCCCTGCATTCGCCCAACAGCGACCGCACCTCCAAAGCTGCACTGCTGCAAGATGTTGGCTGCACAAGTGTGCCAACATAAAAAGGGTCTGTCAAAGAACCAGACAAAGCATATTTCCGCCCAGGTGAACTATTCGGGTCCCATTGGACACCTGACTGTGAAGCAGCTTTCCACGAAGTCATATACCAGCTCACCCACGCCCCCAACCTCACTTATGCTGATCCCACCAAAACTTATGTGCTGCATACTGATGCCAGTCTGCAGGGTCTAGGAGCTGTACTGTATCAAGACCATAAGGATGGTTTGAGACCAGTGGCATTCACCAGTAGGAGCTTGACCCCGTCAGAGCGAAACTACCCTGTGCACAAGTTGGAGTTCCTTGCGATAAAATGGGCCATTGTTGACCAGTTTCATGATTACCTCTATGGGGCAAAAGTATTGGTGAGGACTGACAATAACCCATTGACCTATGTACAGACTACAGCTAAGTTAGGCTCCAACCCTGTGGAATTCTCTACCTCGTTGGATTAAGGAGTGCCCGTCCACAGAATCCTTTAAGGCTTCTTCAAAGAGCTTCTTGTTTACATCAGCCTTTGATTAGTTTATATTCCGCTGCCTTTTAATTGTGTCTAATTTTAACTCTTATTTATTACTGATGCTATGTTTTAGGTACTCGCGCTTTGGTATTTGAAAAGCGCAGTACAAATAAATTATGATTTGATTTGATTGTCAACACATGATTATGCTGTTGAATACAGACCAGGCCTGAATCATATTGATGCTGACACCCTATCTCGGAGGCCCATTTCCAAAGAGCAACTGGGTCAGGCTGTCTGAACCTGACATCTGAGCACTGTGCCAAAAGTTTGATAGAAATGAATAGATGTCTACGGACACAGCGGACTGCTTAATAGATTGCTTGGACCCCTCTGACACCTGCATACTGGCTGCGTATTGCCACTTCTCTGTTCTAGATATTAGTGCACTACCTCAGTTTGACAATGACAGCATTCAGTGGGCTCAGTCCCAAGATCCTATGATTCAGCCAGCACTTGATGCCCTTCGTGCAGGAAAAGATGTGTCCAAGTTGCATCCCTCTGATCTCCGAACCACTTTATTGTTTAAAGAAGGCCCCAGGTTGAAGCTGCTTAATCAGTTGTTGTATAGAGAGAGAGTAGATTAGGGTGGCCAAAAAGACAAGCAACAATTGGTCCTGCCCACAGCCTTCAAAGATTTGGTACTGAGGTCTCTCCACAATCATGTGGGCCACCTCAGTATCAACGGGACCCTTGACCTAGTACAATCACGATTCTACTGGCCCAAGATGGGAGCTGATGTTGAGCACCATGTAAGGACTTGTAGTCGCTGCCTGCAGAGAAAAGCCCTGCCTCAGAGGGCTTCCCCCCTTGTCAACATTACTACCAGCACCCCAATGGAACTAGTCTGCATAGACTTCTTGAGTTTAGAGCCTGATCAGTGAAACATTGGTAATGTGTTAGTGGTTATGGACCGTTTCACACGGTATGCACAAGCTTTTCCCACCAAAGATCAAAAAGCATATATCATGGCCAAGGTGCTAGTGGAAAATTTCTTTATCCACTATGGTGCCCCCCAGCGAATTCACTCTGATCAGGGCCGGGACTTGGAGAGTCGGTTAATCAAAGAAATGCTCTCTCTTTGGGGGGGTGCAAAAGTCAAGAACCACCCTTATCACCCACAGGGGGATCCTCAACCAGAACACTTAAACCGCACCCTACTAGACGTGCTAGGCACCCTCTAACCAAAAGATAAGCATAAATGAAGCCAGCAGATTAGCACCTTGGTACACGCATTCAATTGCACAAAGAATTATGCTACCGGGTTCTCTCCCTACCTCCTCATGTTCGGGAGAGAGGCCCGGTTGTCTGTTGATGCCTGTTTTGGGGTTTCTTCCGATGGGGTCCGAGACGAAGATTGCCTGCAATATGTACAAAAACTGAAAGCTCAATTGAACCATGCCTATCAACTGGCCCAGACAATGGCCGCCAAAAGAAATCTAGCCAACAAAGAGAGACATGATAGAAAAGTAAAAGCTTATGCCTGGAGACCATGTATTGTTGCAAAATTTAGGATTGCATGGTAAACACAAAATTGCTGATCGATGGTACCATCTTCCCCATGTCATAGTTGGAAAGTTGGATGATTTGCCAGTGTACAAAGTGCACACAGAGAATAACTCCAAAGCTGTCAAGACCATGCACTGTAACTACTTGTTACCTATTGGTCAAGTTATAATTGAGGCTGAACCCACCGAGATTGATCCCCCTGGACCAGTGACTCATGCTGCTGCAAGAAAGAAACAGAGTCAGCCTCCCCCGTGGTTGCTGATTTAAGACTTCCCCCGCAGCAGGCCCAGAATGATAGTGACTGCCAGTCTAACTCAGATGACAGTGAGTGTGATAATGCCTATTACCCCTCATATGAACTGAGTCAGTTGTTTCATGGAAATCCTATGTTGAATTATGGGGATGAAGCTGGGCCTTCTGGACTCCCTAACGCCCTGGTATCATCCTTGGAGCCAATGCTCCCTGAAGACAAAGTGTAAAATATCACGTCTGAGGATGCTGAGTCTTTGTGTATCGTGGAACTGTATGATTTGCCTGAAGAGGCTGATGGTATGAGTCTTTCTGGTGATATGCCAGAACTTGAGGAACACTATGAGAGTGCTGACAACCCCCTTCAGTGCCAGAGTGTCTTCAAAATGAGCCAAGTGTTGTAGAAACAGAGACTACAGAGCAAGGGGCTGACAGTTCTCCCAATTTGGACATTCCTCTTCATGCTGAGGTACCCCTCACAAGTGATGAAAGCTCCAAGACCATTGCTGAAAGTACAGAGACTGTGTTTGATCACCCCAGAAAGACTGGCCAAGCTGTCAAGCCAGTGGTGCGCTTCAGTTACGATTCCCCCGGGAGGCCAGTGGATTTGTCTCTCAATGTAGTCCACAAAGGTGTTTATGTCTCTCAGAGCTCACTGCCTAAATTGAGCTTGATGGCCCATTCCTGGTTACTTGTTTTGCCCTCTCACCATGGTGCCCCTGCCCATCCAGCCCCAAGTTAGCTGATAGGGAAGGGCCCCCTCTTCCATTGTTTAGAGTACAAGAAGTTATTACGTGATTCTGTATAGTAATGTTCAATTTACCTGTGTGAAATATGCATAATGTATTGTCAGAATGGAAATGATATAGTGAAGTACTGTACATTGAAATTTATAGTAAAGTGACAAGTTATGCCAATTGATGAATCAGATAGTACTTGTATAGCAATAGCATGCTAATGGTATAAATGTCTTGTATATGTTGCATTTTCAATGTTATGATGGTACAGACTTGACACGGACGCCAAGTTTTCCCAGGCAGGGAAGGGTGTAAACCCGCCCCTACAAATGGGGGTTCCCAAAAAGTCTTCCTTGAGCTTTCCTAAATGCTCACTGCCAGGCTGGTGTCCTGCATTTTAGCAGTTTAAATGTGATTACCAGAGCCTGTATAGCCTCTGTGTACTGTCCCTTTAAGAACTGCCTGATTGTAGCCTAAGCAATCTGAGAGGGAGATCTGTTGAAAGATATAACTGTTTGCTGAAAATCATTTAGAGTGATAATGATAATGTAGTTTGTCTAACCTGCCTTCTTTATAGCAAAGACTGTTTTGTTTGTCTCCACTATCTTGGTCCTGGACTGCAAATTGGACCAATCAGTTCTGGTGGGACCTAAAATGTAGCCGGACTACAGGAGCTATCTGAAGTCAAAATCTGTAGGAATTGTAGTTTAGAACTTTTTGTGCCTTTTTTTGCAACTGAAGGGGAAGCTCTTGCTTTGACTGACAGCCAGATCAACCAACCAAACCTTTTGGATCTTGGGGAAATCCCACACTGCTTGCAGTTTTCAGTTAGTTCTGAGCTGGGAAGTGAAATGAGAAGAGCTCAAGTGTATTTTGGGCAGCGATCCTGGGTGGGTTCGCATGGGAAAACTGTGAAAGGGCTGAGTTTTTGGCTTGCATGTCTGCTGCTGCTCCTGAGAGGGAGAGAAGAGAATTATTTTGGACTAAATCCAAGTTTGTGTGACTAAAGTAAGCTAATGAAGTAGGCCAGGCTCAACCTGAAGAAGACCGAAGATTTTGTTGAATGCAATCGTCCTGTCAGGAGTTCCAGCTACCCCTAAGCTCCCGGTGTGTGCAGAGACTTTGCAAATGTGACTGGGAGCGCTTTGCCTGGTACAGTAGAATTCCCGTACATGTAAATGTGCTATGAGCTATGAGGTTGTGAGTTAGTTCCCCACTGTGTGAACTGTGTTCTGCTTGCTGGAAGCTGTATCCAGCCCAAAATGGATTGCATCCAAATTTGTCTCCATTCAGTCTGGGCCTTGCCAGACTGGTCCAGCCAGACTATCCACTGCACAGAGAAGCCATCGACGAGAGACATCCCTGGGGATCAGCCCCCTGTTCTACGCTTGAACAGGAACGACGCCTCAGCAACTCGTGTGGACCCTGTTTCTTCTGGCATTCCAGATCAACCACCTGCAGTCTCGATTTTCATCCAGCCTGTGTCCAGTCTTGGGTATCGTGAGTAAATACCAGGGTAGCTCCCTGCAACAACAGCTTAATCTGAGTGTGTCATCTGATTGTCTTGTTGCTTTGTTTCCTTTACGAACTGAGCCCTCTGGCTCCGGATTACAAATACTGTGTACTGTGTATGTTGTGTTTTCCATCACAGGGCCCCAACCAGCTGCAACCCCGGGCAACAGTCCTGGCTAGCCCATCTCTTCTCCACCTGGGTACCCAGAAGTGTGACTGTGTGGGGGGACTCAAAGTGCGTGCATAACTGCTTGATTGATATAACCTTTAAGCTAATTAACCTGATTTTGCCCCTTCCTTGTTCCAAGTCCCCTGAATAAATCAGATCTAACTTTTTCTGCATGTAATCTGACTGTGGTTCCAGTTTGTGCTCAAAGTACTGTACTGTTGCTATTTGCTGTACATAACCTTGTTTTACAGGGGGTCCCCAGGGTCGAGCCAGAGGAACCAGCTCTAG
Organism: Neoceratodus forsteri; assembly: GCA_016271365.2. NCBI lineage: Eukaryota > Metazoa > Chordata > Ceratodontiformes > Ceratodontidae > Neoceratodus > Neoceratodus forsteri. The sequence continues at coordinate 690,820,216 of JADMNL010000022.1, read as the reverse complement.
TGGTAAGTGCAAACAGTGTGGGTACTTGTGTGGTGTACCACAGGTATTGTGAAAGTGATTATTGTACAGTGTTCAGGCCACTAGAGGAGAAAGAGGGGGGTTACAGTGTCCTGGAGAGCTGTGCCCAGGTTAACTTGACCACTACCAACCCTGACCTCCGGGTGGAGGAACCCATTTCAGAACTCAGGCCTCTTAACCTGCTACTAGCCGAGCAGGCAGGGATAGTAGCCCTTGGGATAGCGCCACCTAGGGGTTACATTTTCTTCTGATGAACTTTCTGTATATCATGATTTGGAACTTGCTGCAGCAGAATGATGTATCGTTTTAATCTAAATGTTTGCTACTGGTGTTACTGTGGTGCGGTATGGCCACAGCAAGTAGCAAAATGCAATTGATTTTGTGCAGCGTTGTCTGCGGTGATGCCTGTGGAAATGATGCAGTGGCGGGGGGGGGGGGGCATGGTCAGGATGGACCGTCCCAGTTTTAGGCCTCGGAAAGTTGGTAGCTTTATGCATGCCTCTTTCAGGGTTTTTTTTTCCTCTGTGGGATGGCCTTTTGCTAGTTTACACTATAACTTTTCTTGTTAGATTCAGTAACTAAAACACTCTTACAGATTCTAGCCACCCAGTTTCAGTAGTGACTCGTTAGACCTCAAGTTAATTGCTCTCACCTTGGATTTCCTTCTCTCCCCTCTCACCAGGATCCCTCATCACAAGCACATTTCCCCAAATATGGAAGGCAGTTGTCGTCACTCCTGTTTTCAAGAGTGGTGACCGATATAACCTCTGTAACTATCGGTCAATATCAATTCTTTCACCTCTTTCAAAGGCACTGGAAAGGATAGTGTATGACCAGTTAGTCGACTGTCTTACCAAATACAAGCTTCAGTGTCAGCAGCAGCATGGTTTCCGCATGGCACATAGTACGACTACAGCCCTGGTGGAATACACTGACCACATTCATAAGGCACTGGACCAGAGGCTCTTGATGTGGGCCATTTACACTGACCTCACCAAGGCCTTTGATACAGTTAATCATGAGTTACTTCTCAGCCTGCTTGCCCACACTGGGATACCCTCAGAATCTGTGGGTTGGTTTAGGAACTACCTCTCCATGAGAACGTGGGCAGGTCAGAATACATGGTACACTATCTGATCATCAAACTGTTTCCACAGAAGTACCCTGAGGCTCTATCCTGGGTCCCCTGTTATTCGGTCTGTTCCTGAACAACCTCCCCAAAAGCATGCCAGAACAAGGTACTCATGCTGATGCCGTCGTGCTGTACACATGTCACTCTGCACCTGATCTTCTTGAAAAACAGTTGCAAGCTAACTTTACTGTTGTGAAGGCTTGGTTCCATATATCCAGACTGCTACTGAATTACAAAAAAACAAGATGACGGTGTTCATCTCCCCTCATAACCGCCATAAGGCCTATCTCATCAAAATGCACAATCACAGCAGTGACATTTTGGAATCAGTGAACAGTTTCAAATACCTCGGGGTCTCTCTTGACTGTTCTTTGTTGTGTGGGCTGCACATTGACCATGTTGCCAAGGTTGCTAATGCCAGATTGGGATAACTTTACCCTTACAGACACTGCTTCACTGAAAGTGCCATTAAACTAGCAGTAAATAACTCAGTCTTGTCTGTGAAAGACTATGGTCTTGTAGTCTATGGGGCAGCTCCAGACACTGCACTCAAGAGAATAAAAGTTGCCCTTAACAAAGCCTGTAGACTAGTCCTTGGGGCCCACCACCTAACTCACACATGCACGCTCTACTGTAACACCAGTTGGCTCAATCTTGGCAACAGAATCACATTCCAAGTATGTTTACTTGCTAAAAAAGCTACCCTTTGCCTTATACTCCTGGGCATGCAAACTTTCCTCAGCCCTTACTCTAACTCAAAGCCAGCCCCTGGTACAATGAAAGCAGCCTTCCAAGTCCCGTTTCATCACACAACACAAAGGCAGTGGTTCTTTGTGTATAGAGCCCATCCCGGTTAAATTCTCTTAACTTTGCCCTTATTACCGAACCAAAAATTGACCCATTCAAGTCTCCCCTGTGAGCTCTTCTTCCATGCAGCACATGTGACTGTGATCCCAATTGCTAATGTGGATTGGATAATGTCCATAACAACTTATCTGTGGCACTTATCCCCCTGTACTCAGGTTTTTCCCCGGTCCGCTGGCCACTGCTTCCCTTACATGTCACAAGTTTTGACTTCTTAGGTCTGGTCAGCAGAACTCATTAGGCTAGCTACTCTACCTTGCTATCTCTTCACCAGCCATGATCTTTCTCCTCTATTTCTTCACTGACAAAGATCTCTGGGTTGCTCCTTCTGAAACCTTGTGTTGTCCTGTTACCTTGCTACCCTGGGACCCTGCCTTCTCTTGGCATTCTGCCCCATCCCGCAACTTGCTAACTCTCCCCTCTGTCATCCCCCCTTGTATTTTTTCTTCTCACCCCTCTTCCTACTTAAGGCAATTTTTCCACGCCATTGTACTTACTAACTTGTTGCCTTTATCTTGCAACAATTGTATTCATTGTACCTAAATAATGATTTTGTTAATTGTTTTCTGCTGTTACTCCATGTATTCCTTACTTCTCTGCCTGTTTGGATATGTATAATTTGATTTTGTGTTACTGTCTTGTTAATCCTATGACATGGAACCTTTGTAAAGGAGCAGTTTTGTTCAAAGGTTATTTAATCCAAGATTCAATAAATAAAAAAATAAAGCTCCTTAGAAATACATAGTGTTGTTGCTTAGTTTTATACAGAAAATGCTCATTATTATATGGGTGGCTCATTCCCCCTGTCCTTTAGAATGAGTACAGCAAAACAGCTCCAAATGTGAGTCCAGTGTGCACGAAGCACATTTAGTGTGAAACCAGTGGAGGTTTGCTTGTCTGATGCTTTGCATGGTGGTTTGTAATACTTTTTAACATTAAAGTTGTTTTTCTTGGAATCCCTGAGTGGTGCAGATATTTGCCTTCTCCTGTCCTTTAGGCTTTTGCCACCATGACTACTGGTTAGGAGTTCTGTAGCCACTTATAGCTCTCCTAGCATTTCACTAAGGGCCAAGGAGAATGTTCTATCTTTGTATCCCCTGTAGTGTATCCTATCATTGGTGTTGCCTTTTGTGGCAGCTGGTTTTGATGCAGTTTGACTGTATAGCTCATGTGCTTCTCACATCAGCACTGCCTGGATATCACATATTCTCCCAAACTGCCTGCAGACTATTAAATCTAGGCCTGTTTAGCTGCCAGGTTGGAAACAGCAAGGCAACAGACATGGGCATCCTGTAATTCTTCTTAGATTTATTACCTCTCGGTAACATCTGGCATTTCTGTAAGATTAATGCCTTGGCTATGCCTATCCCTTATTGATCTGTTCTCCTGCCACTAGCCATTGATCCCTCTTTCCAAAGAGAAAATTCCCTGGTCTTCCAGGGTGGCAAGGGAGCGCCTTAGTCAGCTCCACTCCAGTTCCCCAGGATTATCTGCACTCATGAACTCGGCATAGGAGAACGAAACTCCCAGTACCCCTTCTTTTCATTTTTCTTCACCAAGAGCAGAAGGGCTTAGACATCTTAGTGGGGATTGTACTCTTTCCTCTTTAAGGGACATCTTGCTAGTAAAAACCAAAGAGTGGTGCCCCAAGGAGAAGACTTACTTTTGAAAGCAAGAAAAGCCACTTACTCGTAACTCCAGATCTTCAAGAATATTTTATCCAAATAGAACCACTCTGCCACATTCCACTCCCTTTTTCTTTTGCAGTGGTTACTCGAAGCTGGGATGTCCTTGTGTTACGACCTTTCTGACCTTGGAAACGGAATAGGTGGATTAGTAAGTGGCTCTCTGTAACTGTTTTTCACCTAACACTGTGACAAAGAGAGACTGCTCTCCGTGGGTGCAGAGTGCTCCAGTTACATTTTGTTCCTCAGCAAGAGTGACCAGGCTGCTGAACATCTGAAGCTTTGTTCAGTTCAGGGTGTGTGCTTTTTAACTATTATTTTAGCCCTTCAGGATTAAAAAATGTGTCTACTGGACACTTTTTTTTCATTGTTGACCTCTTCGGAGAGTGTTTAAAATGTCTTTCTTGTGTAAGCCCCTGCCAATGTGGGGCTTATATTCACATTATTTAGGCATTCCTTTTTCCCCTCCTACCCCTTCCCCTGCCCCAAGCTAGGAAATGGGTTTAGTGCTCTGGTGGTTATTGTTCTGGATGCCTCAAGGTGGCAGCAGAGGGCAGAAATAGGGTATATAAGGGAGCTGACTGGAAGTATTATGTCCTTTCCAGCCCAGGCATTAGGTCTGGGGCTGGAGGGGGGAGGCTGGAGAGTAGAACCAGGACCAGGACAGGTGAGCATGTGAGGGAGCTCAGCGGTCAGACGGGCCAGGGGGGAATCCCCCCAAAGTAAAGTGTAGTCAAGATGATTTCAGGCACCATGGCTGATGAGGAGTGGGGGTATGGAGCTCCAGAGGGGAGACAGGTAGCCAGGTCCTGTGTTGTGGGGGGATAATGTTTTACGGAGGCTTTAGCAGAGCCCAAAAAGAGATGTAGGAGCCCTGTGGAAGCCCAAAAGGTATTTTCCCAGAGTTGCCAGGGCTGGGACGGCTGTGGCAGGACCCTCTCAGGAGGAGAACTGGTGGCAGAGGTTCTCCTTGTACCCAGTGTGTCAGGGTGGCCTGGGGGGGCTGAGGGAGCTGGGGAACCTTTCACCCATTTGAGGGGCCTGTTTGGAGGGACAGGTCCTGGGGTGCCGGTCCAGTAAGGCTGGGCGGGCTGCAAACCCAAAGGATTGGTAGGCTTCAGAGGGTGGTCCCCATGCTGGTGCTTAACTCAAGCCCAGGAACCATTGTGAGGGATGTGGGCCTGACAGGGACTCCCCGTAGGAAGAGGGTGGTGACAGCAGAACAACCTTGAAGTGAAGTGGGGGCCATGAAGGGCTGAGGCAGAGGCAAGAGATCAGAGAAGTGGCCTCAGCTATTATTTTAGAGCCAGCCATTGGAAGGAGGGTCAGGGCCTGGGTCATCTGGAAAAATCCTGGATGCCCTGTGGTTTAGGCCGTTTGCACAATGGTCCAGGTGGGGGAAGCAGATAGCTTTCCAGCACCGGAGAAGGGGGGGGGGGGACCAGTGCTACAGGGAAAAAGGGACCCATAGTGAGAACAAGTAAATAGAAGGTGTGGCTTATTGGATGATTGTATGCCAGGAGATTGCAGAGATTCAGGTTCTTGGGTAGAACATCCCAGGAGTGAGAGGGTAAAAAACGAGTGTCTTTCTGGTATTTACTGATACTGTAGTTCTGCTGCTTAACAGGTCTAGCCGTTGTGTAAAAAGTTGTAGCCTCATGGGGATGATTAATTATTTTCTTTGCAGAAATGGTGGCCCCTGTATGGTTGAAATCATTTGCCATACAGGTGAAAATAAAGTCAGTTGAGGAGAAACCGTGGTTTGTTCTGTATTGTAATTGTAGAAGGGGAATTTAAAGAAATAAAATCTTTTGTTCCCTCTCCTATTTGTAGTCATATTAATTTTGTCACAAGTTATTTTCCAGTGGCAGGGTCCCACCCCAAGGGCTGCAGGGGCTCTGTCAGGACCTCCGAGAGAAAAGCGAGAGGTCTAGGTCCATTTGGTCGGCTCGGGGAGTGAATCCATTTCTGGGAAAGAGAAGGTAATCCAGAAACCTTGAAGAACTCAGCAGGTAAGGACTATCAGTTTGCCCTGGTCCAGTTTTATAATGTCTCGTATGCTAGTTATTTAGAGTGCTCTTTTCTTCCTGCCATGAACATCTGCGATGATTTAAAGTATGCCCCTAGATGGGGCAGGAAGGGAAGGGTTACACTTGTATCTTCTGTCATGATATATTTTCAGCCCCATGGCTATAGCGCTCCAGGCTTAGAGTTGCTCATTCATAGAAAATATTAGATTATTTGTTAAAGCTTTTTGAATCCCCTCTTTGATTCCCTTTTATAGAACTCCAGATTCAGATATCGTTGTCATCTTGAGAAGTTCTGTTGAGACGCTCTCAACCTCCTTCACTTAGAGTGTTGGCTTTTTTTTTCACTTCAGAAACCCTTTCTTGATTACCTGAATCCCAGTTTGGGGTCTACATGTTTAAGATCATGGGATTTTCTTGTAGAGATATTCCATTTCTCAGACCTTTTGATTTTTATGTTGGCTCACGCGCTTGCGCACCAGCCAACATCTTGCGGTGGTAGCACATTTGGAGGCGCGGCCAGTGTTGGGCGAATGCAGAGCACGCATCAGAAGGTGCATCCCTCATTCCCCAATCAGCCAGCAGCAGGCTCTGACCTCATGCATACCAAAAGTAGCTATCAGAACAAAGGAAAGGTCTGCTGCAATGAGAGCGAAGCTCTCTTGCACATCATAACCACAACACTATTCAAGTGCAGGCAACATGGCGGCAGTGACTGCCGCTGCTGGCTGCCACAATGCCAAAGAGGGAGCCCACTCCCCATCAGCATAATGTGCCCCCTCACATGTACAATGTATGCCAAAGGGGTGGCCAATCTCCTCGGCACTGTCTTCCCCCAAACAGTTTTCCTTTGCCAACGGGGAGCACAATCCCCATTGGCATTTATCCCCCTGTCCCCTTTTATTTTGCAGATTGGGAGCCCACTCCCCGTCAGCATAATGTGTCCCCGTGCCCTTTAAGTTGCTTGCCGAGGGGGTGCCCAATCCCCCTCAGCTCGTGTGTCCCCCCTTCCCCTCAGTATGTGCCGACAGGGGTGCCCAATCCTCCATCAGCTACAGAATCCCACCCCAACAAAAAAGACTTGGGTGGCAAGCTGAGGCCACCCCAGGTGCCAATACCTACAAAAAAACCGTCCCGATATTTTTTTTTTTTAAAAAGCATGGTACCATCGCCCGTCTCCCTGTCCACCCTCCTGCAACCCATGCCCTCTGTGCGCTCTGCCTCCCTACACCCTTCACCCCATACTTACCCGAGTCTGGCGCGACAATCTTTGGTGGACCGGGAACATGTCTGCACTCTTCAAAGCCGACCGCAAACTGACAAAATGGCGGTAAGCTGTATAATGGTATAAATAGGGTTTTTTTCAACTTTGATGCTTATCTTGGGCATTTTTTGGAATTTTTGCACCAAGTTTTCAACATGGGGTTTTTGGGACCCCTCCTCATGAATTCTTCCACTGTAATGGCGTTGTTTTACCCCGATAGGTGACTTCGCGGTCACTGCGCAGAATCATCTTTCAGGAATGATTAACGAAATGACAGGGCCAGTGTTCATGAGGTGGGCTCTCAAAAAGCCTGTAGTTGCAAATTTACAGGAAACAAAAATGAGTTGGTTTCTATGAGCGCTACGGCGCAGTTGCTATGCACGCTCATAACGTAGCGAATTTGCAATATTTTCATGCCAGATTTTCAACATTGGCATTTTTCCACACCTCCTTGTGAACAGTACAGCTGTCATTTTTCACATCTTGGCCCAAATGTGTTTTCACACTTCCAGCGCAGAATAGCGTGGTCACTGTGGGAAATCCGTTTTTGGGACAGATTATGAAAATTAAAGTGACACTGTTCATGAGTAGAGGTCCTAAAATGCCTATGTTGAAAATTTTGTAACGATACTCCATAGAATGATTGAGTTATGAGCGTGTGTTGCGCAGTTTACACATACGCTTGTAAGTTCGCAAATTTGTAATATTTTCACTCCAGATTTTCAAACTTGCCATTTTTCCACACCTCCTTATGAACAGTACAGCTGTCATTTTACATATCCTGGCTGAAATGTCTTTTCGCACGTCCAGTGCAGAATAGCGCAGTTGCTGTGCGAAATCACTTTTCGGGACAGTTTAAGGAAATGACGGTGACACTGTACATGAGCAGAGGTCCTAAAATGTCTATGTTGAAAATTTGGTGCCGAAAGTCCATAAAATGACTGTGTTACAAGTGTGTGTTGCGAAGTTTCCATGCACCCTTGTAACTTTGCAAATTTACAATATTTCCATGCCAGACTTTCAACACTGCCATTTTTTCATACCTCCTTATGAACAGTACAGCTGTCATTTTTCACAGCCTGCCCAAAATGTGTTTCCACACCCGTGGCACACAATGGAGTGGTCGCTGTGGGAAATCAACTTTTGGGACAGATTAAGAAAATCACAGCACCACTGTTCATGAGGGGAGGTCCCAAAATGCCTATGTTAAAAATGTGGGTGACAAACTCCTCAAAATAATTGGGTTATGGACGTTTGTTGCGCACTTTCTATGCATGCTCACAACTTCACCAATTTTTCATATTTTCACTCAACATTTTCAACGTTGCCATTTTTTACACCTCCTCATGAACAACATAGTTGCCATTCTCCACATCCTGCCCAAAATGTGTTTTCATCCCTGTGTCCCCAAATGGCATAGCCGCTGTGCAAAACCACCTTTCAGCTAACAAACTGATTGTGTCGCTTTTCATGAGGTGGGCTCACAAACAGCCCATGTTGAAAATTTGGAGTGAAAATACCACTGCACACCTACGGTGTTAGGGTTTCCAACTGTAGCACCCCACCCAGTACAGACTGACAGGCGCCAGGGGTGTGACTTGGGATCATTGGATGTAATGCTTGCACCATTCCACCCCCACCCTGCAGCCACTGACAGGCATTATGGTGTGCCTTGCACTGTTCAGCCACACAATTCACCCCATTCTCCTATACTGCACCCACATCAGCGTATTTTGTTATGGAATGGTGTAAGTACAATACATTTGTCTAGGTAGCTATGAACCTTGATGTCTTTACTGTCCTCAGCTGTCTTATGGTTACCCTAATTGCTTTATTTTACATCCTTATTATGATCTATGCCTAAAATGTACCCTTATGTAACTGTTACTGTGCTACCCAATGTATATCTTGTTTTGCTCCTGTACACCTATATTATGTCTGTGCATTTCTGCATATTGTAACCAATGTCCTGTGCTCTCCTGGGTCATGCCTGAAAATAGGCAGGTCTGTTGCCTAGCGCACTTACCCGGTTACCAAAAGCTAATAAATAAATAATGCCCAAAGATCCCAAAGCACACCACGACACTTGTCAGTGTCTACAGGGTAGGGTGAGGTACAATGGCATGAGCGTTATAGCTGACGACCCAAAGGCACACCCCAATGCCTGTCGCTCTCTACAGGGTAGGTGTGGGGTTGGCGTCACTTCAATACTTCACTGCCATTCCTATTATGCATCTCTAGCTCTGGCACTACCAATGCCAATGCCAGCGAGACAACACTCGGCATTGACAAATGCTTGTTTATTTTTCTAAACATATTTTTAGGAAAAGGGTAAGGGCCATGTCAGCCACATGCATCTAGGGGTATTGGTTGATATTGTAGAGGGTGAATTAGTAAATATTATATTGTGTGTGTTTATAATCTCTATATCATTTTTATATTTTTATTTTTCTATCCCTTTCTTTCATACAAGTTTATATAGTATATTAACACTGCAGCATATGCTACAAGTAAAGGGTTACTTGAGCACATCCTAGGGAGTTCTAAGAAATCTTGCTCCTGCTTCATTTGGTCCTGCAAGACTAACTCTTCTCATACTGAACTATTGTAACCTTTCTCTAATAGTTTCATTTTAGGATTCATATAACTGTCTTGTCTTATCTTATCTTGACGTTGTAGGTATTACAGAGACTTGGGATTCTGGCAATCAGGACTGGGACATGAAGATACTGGGATATGCTCTCTTTAGAAGAGATTGAGAGGGGAAAAAGGGGGACTAGCATTATATGTGAAGGATGACATAAAGGCTACAGAAGCAATGGGCAAGTGGGAGGCAGAAACCTTGGAGATGAGGAAAAGGGAGGCTATATGCACAGAGGTGATATATAGGCCACCGTCACATAATAATGAGGTGGACAAAGCCTTGATAGAGGAAATACAAAGGGGGGATATAAAGGTGGGATAGTAAGGAGGAGATGCTGTTACTAGGGGATTTCAACCTACTGGATTTGGAGTGGAGTACCCCAACATCAGCCTCTACTAGGAACAGAGATATCATTGACTCCCTCCATGGAGTGCTCTTAAGACAGCTAGTTAGGGAACCTACTAGGGTGGGAGCAATACTGGATTTGTTTTTCACAAATGATGACAGGGTGGGAGAGGTCTCAGTGAGGGGAAGCCTTTGCACTAGTGACCATAATACAGTCTGGTTCATGTTAAGAACTGCAACAGATAGAAAGCACTCCAAGATTAAGGTCCTAGATTTCAAGAAAGCGGACTTTCAGAGTATGGGAGACTGCCTCAAGGAAACTCTGATGGGGTGGGGGAGCTTGAGGAGGTGAAATATAAATGGAGAATGATAAAGGAGGCTATAGCAGAACAGCCACCAGTCTTGGCATCAAACAGGTCAGCAAAAGCAGGATTGCTCAATCAGTTAAGAAAGGCGATAAAACCTTTTACCAGTATGTGTGCGAAAGGAGGATGTTTAATGGCAGGATAGTTAGGCTGAGGGGTAAGAGTGAGGAGATGGTGGAGGGGGGATCAGGAGAAGGCGGATATCCTTAATAGTTAATTTTGCTATGTGTTTACAGTAGAGTGGGAGGGGGAAGGAGAATGGGTCAGGGGGAAAGCTGGGGGAGGGTGGACACCGGTCTATTCAATGTGAAGGGGGTCCAAAAAGAACTGGCAGGGCTAACAGTTGACAAAGCCATGGGACCTGATGGGATTCACCTGAGAATACTGAGGGAGCTGAGGGGAGATGCTGGAGGGACTGTTAATGGGTCTGTTCAACAGATCATTATAAACAGGGATGATACCAGAAGACTGGAAATGAGCACGTGGTCCTTCTGCACAAGGGAGGAAGCAAAGAAGAGGCAAATAACTACAGGCCGATTAGCCTGACATCAGTGGTAGGTTAGCTGATGGAGAAATTGCTGAAGGAAAGAATTATCAAGTATCTTGACTCAAAGGACCTGAAGGATAACAGCCAACACCGTTTTATGGAAGGGAGGTCTTGTCAAATTAATTCAATTGAATTCTTTGACTGGGTAACCGGAGTGATAGATCAGGCCAGGGCAGTGGATGTGGCATACCTAGACTTCAGTAAGGCACTTGACACCGTGCTGCACAAAAGACTTTTGCACAAACTGAGAGCTCTTCAGTTGGGGCCTGAGGTGGTGAAATGGGTGAAAAATTGCCTGGAGTGAAGAAGTCCGAGGGTGATTATCAACAGGGTTCCCTCTGGGGAAGGGAAGGTAACCAGTGGGGTACCACAAGGGTTGGTACTGGAACCAACCCTGTTCAACATTTTGGCACAGGGTCAATATGCTATGAACACTTATAGCATGGTAAACAACTGCAAAGGTATATCGCCGAAAACAGAGGTAGCACTCAGCAAAATGTTGAGCACTACCTTCTGTGAACAAAAACACAAAAACTACATGCTTGTGGGGAGCTCTGACCCCCTACTCTCAACCTCCCCATCTATGGATAACTAACTCCAGAGTGGTACTAAACTCGGGGAAATGGAGAAAACTCAGGGGGAGACAAGACAATCAAAAAAAAAACCATTTCCTTCTGACCAGGATTCAAGCCCTGGTCTGTCACTGCTCCACCACTCTCCACTGCCTGTGGTTCTATCCTCTGAGTCACAGCAGCTGCTCGGCCAATACACTGCCAGACAGCACCTTTCTACTCTTCCTCAAAGGCAATACAGCTACAGGGATAGCAGCACTTTACCTTCACTACACTGTCCCTATAGCTATTATGTCTCTAGCTGTTTTGACCACACAGTTCTTGCAATGACAAATTGACCTGGTAGGAACATTTTTATACAAGATATTGCAGAAGGGCTAGAGGGAAATGTGTCTGTCTGCAGACAACACAAAGCTATGCAACACAGTAGACATGGTGAATGGGGCAGAAAAAATTAGAAGGGATCTGCACAAATTAGAGGCATGGTCAGAGGTGTGGCAGCTGAGCTTTATTACTAAAAAGTGGAAAGTAATGCACTAAGGGAGTAGAAATCAAAGGGCAGAGTACAGGATGGGAGGCTAAGTACTGGAAGCAATAGAGCAGGAGAGGGATTTTGGCATAATCATATCAAGTGATCTCAAGCTGGCTAAGCAGTGTGAAAGGGTAGTGGCAAGGGACAGTGGGATGTTGGGATGCATTAGCAGGTGTATCTCGAGTAAAAGAAGAGAAGTGGTGATGCCCCTGTATAAGCAGCTGGTGAGGCCACACCTTGAATACAGTGTCCAGTTCTGGAGTCCATACCTAAGGAAGGACATGGACAGAGTGGAGAGGATCCAGAGAAGGGCCACAAAAACGATACAAGGTCTCAGCCATCTGGCATACAAGGGGAGAATGAAGGACCTCAATATGTATACCCTAGAGCAGAGGCCGGAAAGGGGGGACATGACAGAGACCTTCAAGTACCTGAGGGGTATAAACAAGGTCCTGGAAAGCAGTATTTTCCAGAACAGGAGGCTATCAAGAACAAGGGATTATGACATGAAGCTGGAAGGGGGTAGATTGAAAGGTAACATAAGGAAGCATTACTTCATGGAAAGGGTGGTGAATGGGTAGAATATACTTCCTGAGGAAGTGGTGGAGGCCAAAACTGTGACAGGTTTCAAGGTTGTGTGGGATAGTCACAAGGGTATCCTGGAGTTGGGGCAGGGAGGGAAAGTACAGAGATCACCTAGGGTCCTTGGGTAACTTGGGGATAGTACTCCGGAGCAGACTCGGTGGGCCTGGAGATCCTTATCTGCCGATAACTTTTCTATGTTTCTGTGTTTCTATCTTAGTTCTACTGCAGTAAGACTCAGCTCGAACAGAATGCTGTGTACCAATTATGGCACATGTAAATGGTTGCTAAGGGGTCACCAATGCTTGCTAAGGCTTTTGTCCTTGAGAAACTTGTTTATAAATATGGAAGAACAACTTTGTTAGGTGAGAACAGCAGAAAGAAATGGCCAAGCTGACAGCAGATGAGCAGACTAGGTGTTATTGTCACTGTCTCCCAAATTAGGTAAATATACTTCTCTGTAGTTTTATTTTGTGTAACTTGGGAAATAAATGTTTTTACTTGTGATATCTTTGGTGTCCACTCTATTTATCCGGGTCTCATTTCCTGCAACATTTTGGGGACTGCAGCAGCAGCTGATTCCTATAGGCTCAACATCTGACAAGCTCTGGCAGAGCCACTACAGCTGCAAATGCATTAACTAGATAAGGGTGTTTCATGGGCTTAAACAAAAACATAAACATGAATTGCATTTAGTAAGGTCGACGATACCGTTCCACATATGACCTGTGAACAAGCTGGGAAGCCAGGAGTGGGTCACAAGGTGGTAAACTGGGTTAGGAACTGGTTGAATGATAGAAGACAGAGATTCATGGTAAATGGTGCTCAAGCTAAGGAAAGGAATGTGATCAGCAGGGTGCCACAGGGATCAGTCTTGGGCCCAGTCCTGTTTAATGTCTTCATAAGTGAAATTGTGGAGGGGCTGGAGGGGAAAGTGTGCCTCTCTACGAATGACACTTAGATCTGCAACAGGGTGGACGCTCCAGGAAGGGTGGAAAAATGAGGAGGGATCTAGGTAAACTGAGGAATGGCTCAAAGTGTGGCAGCTGAGATTTAATGCAAAAAAGTGCAGAATCATGCATTTGGGTTGCAGGAACCCAGGGGAGGATTATGGGGGGTGGGGGGGAGAAACTGATGATCACCAACAGGAATGGGAATGGGATCTGGGGGCAATCATATTGGATAACCTACAGGTGGCTAAACAATGTACCAAGGCTGTGGAGAGAACCAGTGGAATACTGGGGTGCATAGGGAGAGCATGGGCGACTCTACACCAGGGCCTGCCAGGATACGTGCTCTGGTAAAAAAAATGCTGTGCCCCAGTTGGTGCCCCATATGGTGCAGAACTTCCCCCATAGTAACAATATATCAGTGCCCTGGCTGTCATCTGTTGTGCCCCAGCTGTGCCCTGGTAACCATTTGTGACTAAAAGCCACTACTGAGGGAGAGGTATCACCAGCAGCAGGAAGGAGGTAGGTAGAGAGATAGATAGATAGATAGATAGATAGATAGATAGATAGATAGATAGATAGATAGATAGATAGATATTTTATTTATAAAAGCACCCATCTTCAGAGACTCTGGGCAATGTATAATAAAAAAAACACACAACAATATGTATACACAGCAGTTCATCATTGGAGCAGATTTAACATTCCTCTATCCATCCCTTAAAAACAACAATTAATCAGTTGTTAAAAGCATGTTGGAACAGGTATGTTTTGAACCCCTTTTTAAAGGCTTCTACCAAGGAAGCCTCCTTCAGATAACCAGGAAGGGAGTTTCACAGGGTAGGTGCCGCCACCAAGAACATCCTGTCCCCAGAGTGCCACAACCTAACCCTGAGAACTCCAAGAAGGCCTCCCCCGGCAGAACAGAGGTGGTGATGCCACTGTGCAGATCACTGGCGAGGCCTCATTTGGAATATGGCGTCCAGTTCTGGAGGCCTCATTTCCGTAATGTAACTTTAAATCAAAAATGGGTTAAACGGTTCTATTTTATTTATTTATTTATTTAGATTTTGTTGACCAGATCTATATCCCTTTTCCCTTCTGCTCCCACTGGTTAGGCTAACTGAATGCAACCTGGAAATATTTAGGCTAGCATGATGATTCACCTGCACAAGTTCCTTCTCAGTCCACATCACTGTCTTTTTAAAATGTTAACTTCTTGTTGAAAATAGCAGCTTGCCACAGTAATACACAAGCTCTGTAGCTAGCTTGGCTTGAGGAAGGGTGAACATGGTCAAGATTCCATAGCAATTAAGATGCATGTGCAACAAATAAGTCCAGATGCACTAACTTGCCCTACAAGTATTAAGTATCATAGTCTGCATAATACACAAGGCATACAGTGATGAATCTTCATATGGTTTGGCTGGTTTGGGTTCTACTGTTTATAGTACAGGGATGAATAGCTAGAGAAGACATGTTTTCAATGACTGCAAAATGTGGTACAGTGGCAGATGTTTTGCAAACGTATAACAGAAATGATGTCTATGAAGTATTGTTTTCCAAGAATAGGGTCATGTTTTCATAGAGACAGATTACATTTGTGGTACAGAGGCAACAAGCCTTTGTGTGAAGCAAATAAACAAATCAAAACGAAAGAAAAAGCCACTATGGTTCTCAAGAGAGGTGGCTGTGAAAGTCAGGAAGAAAAAGATAGCATTCCGGAAGTATAAGGAAACACAGAAGGAGCAGGACAGAGAGCTGTACCAGTTAAGGCAGAAAGAAGCAGGGAGAGAAGTCAGAATAGCAAAGGCCCAAACTGAGGAAAAGATAGCCAACTCAGTTAAGAAGGGGGATAAAACCTTTTATAGGTACATCAGCGAGCGTAGAAAGACAAAGGGAGGGATAGTGAGGCTGAATAGAATGAACGGTGGGTGGGCAGAGGGGGACAGTGAAAAGGCAGGAATACTGAACGAATATTTCTGCTCAGTATTCACAAAAGAGGAGGGGGAAGTGCCTAATCCAATTAACAGAAGCACTCTTGATAGGGGGGTCGATCCCAGTCCTTTCACAGAAGAAAGGGTTCTGCAAGAACTCCTAAAACTGAAGGTGGGCAAAGCAATGGGTCCTGATGGAATTCACCCCAGAATTCTAAAAGAATTAAGGAAGGAACTAGTGAAACCACTGGCTACTCTTTTTAATAAATCATGGGAGGATGGTGTGGTACCCGAGGACTGGAGGAAGGCGGATGTGATTCCCCTTCACAAAAGTGGGACCAAGACAGAGGCAGGAAACTACAGACCTGTCAGTCTGACCTCTGTGGTAGGAAAAGTGATGGAGTCACTTCTGAAGGAAAGAATAGTTGAGTACCTAGAGGTCAGTGGAGCACAGGATCCAAGGCAGCATGGGTTCACAGTGGGAAGGTCATGTCAGATGAATCTAATAGATTTCTTTGACTGGGTGACCAAAGTAGTAGACCAGGGAGGGGCTGTGGACATGGCCTACCTAGACTTTAGCAAGGCATTTGACACAGTTCCACACAAAAGATTATTAGTCAAATTAACCCTCCTGGGAGTGGGTCCCAGGGTGGTAGCCTGGTAAAACATTGGCTGGACAACAGGACACAGAAGGTAATTGTAAATGGAGTCCACTCTGAAGAAAGGGCGGTTACTAGTGGGGTACCACAGGGTTCAGTATTGGGTCCAGTCCTTTTAATGTCTTCATCAGTGACGCTGCAGCGGACTGAAGGAAAAGTATGCCTTTTGCAGATGACACAAAGATCTGCAACAGGGTTGATACACAAGGAGGCGTGGAAAGGATGAAAAGGGACTTGGCAAGGTTGGAGGAATGGTCAGACGATGGCAGCTAGGATTCAATGCAAAAAGTGCAAATAATGCACCTGGGAAACAAGAACCCAGGGAAGAATACACAATGGGTGGGAGGTAGTAACAACAACAAAACAGGAAAGGGACCTGGGGTAATCATATCAGATGACCTTAAGGTTAGCAAGCAATGTGAGAAGGCAGTAGGGAGGGCCGGGGTATACTGGGATGTATAGGAGAGGCATCAGCAGCAGAAAACAGGAAGTTGTTATCCCTCTGTACAGACAGTTGGTGAGACCCCATCTGGAATACTGTGTCCAGTTCTGGAGACCCCATCTCGCAAGGACATAGACAGGATAGAGGCAGTCCAGAGGAGGGCAACTAAATGGTGCAGGGTCTGCAAGAGAAGCCATATGAGGAGAGACTAAAGGAGCTTAATATGTATACCCTTGAGGAAAGAAGGAGAGGGGGACATGATAGAAACTTTCAAGTACCTCAAGGGAATCAACAAAGTCCAAGAGGGTAGCATCTTTCAGAAAAAGAGACTTGCAAGAACAAGGGGACACAATTTAAAGATAGAAGGAGGGCGGTTCAGGGGCAATGTGAGGAAGTATTATTTCACAGAGAGGGTAGTGGATGCATGGAACAGCCTTCCTGAGGAAGTTGTGGGTCTAAAACTGTGGGAGAATTCAAGAATGCATGGGACAGACATAAGGCAATTCTTGTGGGGGGCAGGAAGATATAGGCTGTTGGTTAACTAGGATCTGCGGCCTATCCTGTAGGTAGGGAAATGGGCAGACTAGATGGGCCTAGCGGTCCTTATCTGCCATCAAAGTCTATGTTTCTATGTTTCTATGTTTCTACATGATTGTCGCTTTGTGAATCCCTGCTGCTCTCTGTCACTGAAATCACTATGAGACATGTGGCTAATTTATATCTTTAAGTAGTGATTCTAGAATTTTCCCCGGAACCTGTATTTATTAATTTTTAAAAAAGCATTTTGAGGCGGTTCCTGGTTATGGATTATCCCAATATTTAATTTCAGCATTTCAGTGGAAACTTTGCACTCGGGCTTTTATTTTATTGCATGTTCAGCTTTTTTTTTTTGTCGAATAACTTTCTTCACATCCTCATTTAGCCATCTTGCTTGTCATCATTTGTTGTAATATTCCTTGATCCTTTTAATGTAAATTATTGCAAATGATAATATGTTGCCCTTTATAATCTGCCAAATGTCACTCACTGTTTTGTTGTTTTAAATTTTATGCCACTCAGTGTCTTTGATTTTTTTGATTGTTTTGTTCTTTTTTACTGCATCTAGGTCCCTTTTCCTTCCTTTTCATCCTTTTCAACTGTTTTCTATATTTAGGAACTATATTTTACTTGAGCTTTCCTCCTTTCACAAATATAACGAAAGTGCATTTCAGTACTGCTCAGTTGCTTTATACATATCCCCCCCCCCCCACTTTGGCTTATTTATAAACACCTTTTCTTCTGTGTTTGTTTTCTTTTTTCTCCCCTTTTCTTTATGCTCTTAATTTCTATAGAGATACATATTTTGATTTAAATTGACAATGATTCCATGGATTTTGAATATTTGAGCAGTACTTGTTAATGGCACTGTGTTACTGGTACCATAGGCTTTATATTTTACATCTTAAAATTGATGTCAACATGAATGGATAATGCTCATGTATCAGTTATTTACTAACATAGAAACATAGAAGCTAGCCATCCTGGTGGCACTGAGGATTGATTCACTGGATGCCACACGTCGCGCTATGCCGGCGACCCTGGTTCTGGAATGACCTTGGGTTGTCGGGGTGCTGGCATTGGGGGGGTGGTAGGAGTGGGACTGAGTGTGCCGTCGGGCTGCTCTCCTCTCCCAGTGGTGGTGGGGGTGGGTTGTCGACCCTCCTACAGTTCCATTCCCATCAGGTGGAGGCCCAGTGGGGTAATATAGGTGGGCAGGGTGGCAATATGGGTGGGCAGAAGGAGCTGAACTGGCTTCTGGTGTGTGTGCATGCCTCCATGCACACATATAGCCATATGCTGGGGCTCCAGAAGGGGAATGGGAGAAACACCCCCCAAAAAAATCTAAATCTAAAAAAAAAAAAGAAACATAGAAGCTGTTGACGGAAAAGGACCTCCTGGCCCACCTAGTCTGCCCTAAGGTCCCTACCTACTGTGCTGCCATGGACCATAACTGATCTCCAACCTTAACCCCCCCCCCACCCACACCAGCCTTGTTATCAAGGTCCCCTTATGGGCATGTCATGCATGCTTGAAACCTGTTAGCATTTCGATACCCATCACCTCTGCTGGCAGGCTATTCCAGGTGTTCACCACCCTCTCTGTAAAGAAGTATTTATTCACATCCCCTCTAAGTCTCCCCCCCCTTCCAGCTACATATCATGTCTCTTGTCCTTGAACATCTCTTTCTCAGCAGAATTGAAACTTCCTGTACCTTATTGATACCTTTGAGATAGTTTAATGCTTTTATCATGTCTCCCCATCCCTTCTTTCCTCTAGAGAGTACATATTTAACTCCCTGAGTCTTTCCCCATAGTGCTTCTGGTGCAGGCCATGCATCATTTTGGTTGCCCTTCTCTGTACTGCCTTCACCCAATCTATATCTTTTCTGAGATGGCTGGGACCTCTAGAACAAATGTTTGCAACAGCAAATAGGGATCATAGTAACATCAAGAAAAGAGGATAAAGAATTTAAAGTCAATTAGTTTAACGTTGAACATAGAAGCTGTTGGCAGAAAAGGATCTCCTGGCCCACCTAGTCTGCCCTAAGGTCCCTACCTACTATGCTGCCATGGACCATAACTGATCTCCAGCCTTAACCCCCGTGCACCAGCCCTGTTACCAAGGTCCCCTTATGTGTATCCCTTGCATGTGTTAAACCTGTTACTGTTTTGGTACCCATTACCTCTTCTGGCAGACTGTTCCAGGTGTCCACTGCCCTCTCTGTAAAGAAGTATTTCCTCGCATTCCCTCTAAAGTCTCCCCCCTTCCAGCTACATATCATGCCCCTTTGTCCTTGAACATCTCTTTCTCAGCAGAATTGAACCTTCCTGTACCTTATTAATAATACCTTTGAGGTATTTAAATGCTTCTATCATATCTTCCCTTTCCCTCCTTTCCTCTAGAGAGTACCTATTTAATTCCCTGTGTCTTTCTCCATAGTGCTTCTGGTGCAGGTCATGCACCATTTTGGTTGCCCTTCTCTGTACTGTCTTCACCCAATCTACTGTATATCTTTTCTGAGATAGCTTGGACCTCCAAAACAAATGATTGCAACAGCAACAGCAATAGGGGTCATAGTAACATCAAGAAAAGAGAAGCATAAAGAATATAAAGTCAATTAGTTTAACGTTGAATCAGTTCATGAATACTTTGCGTCACGGTCTGCATTTGTAGTCTAATGCAATTGTAATACAGTTTTTACTTAAAGTGGGCCAGACGCTACAGCGCCTCAGCCCCCCCCACAGCCTTTAATTGTGCTAATTTATTGTCACCTTGCCGAGCAGAACGCTTGTTCCTGCTTTAAGTTTATTCACTGTGCCTTCCTCTGTCTCTCCCCAGTCAAAGCTCCCTGATTGAAGCTCTCAGTCGAGCGACCGGAGCCACGCTCCGCCAGCGGGCGGGCGGCAACCACTTGGCCGCCTTCAGGGACCAGGAAGCCGGGGAGACAGCGAGGGAAGGTACGGGAAAGCCGCAAAATTTATGCCCACCCGCCTCTTCCCTCCTTGAGTGTTATTTTTATAGGCTTTTTCCACCAACTTGCATTTCCCACCCTCATTGCCACACTAGCCAGTAATCAAGCTCCTGCCCCTGCTGTGTCTTCCAACCAGTAACCCTCCATTGCTGCTATCCCTTCTGCTCTCCCTATAACTACCCTGTCACTTACTAGCTAGTTTCAGTCAACTGTACTGCTTCCACAATGGGGGGATCCCTTTGGCTATTTCTATCCCTATTGTTCATGGTGTTCATCGTGAATGATACCCTTCCGGTCATTTCCACATTAAAGAATGCAACTCATTTTTCTAGTCTCTCTCTTTCACCCTTACTGAAGAAAAAACAGATCCTCATTTACGCCCTACCTGTGCCACAGCACATTCAGGGGGTCAAGCTCCATGGAGGGACTCAAACTACCCTGTCTGCGTTTCGCTCTGTGCTCCATTATTGGGTATACAGTTCCCCTTTACGCCTGTCCACCTGTTTGCTATTCAGTAAATTATCACGAACCCATATCCCCGATTGGAATACCTCTAAACAGAAGCCCCCGAATATGAACAGGAGGGCCAAAGTCAGTCCCTTCATCTTATCTCTTGAAGCCCTTATGAATCTATTATTCTTTCTATTGATCTGTATTGGCAGTGTAGAAATTAACCCAGGCCCCCCGATTGCATTACCTCACCAGCAGACTTAGCCTCAGCCAAAGGTCTAAGCTTTATACATATCAATGCCTGCAGCCTCCTAAAAAAGATTACGCTGATACAAGCCTGGGTTGCCCATACCCTGCCAGACTTTCTAGTGGTGTCCGAGACTTGGCTCAAACCTACCACAGCAGATAGAGACATTAACTTACCCAATTACCAACTATTCAGAGCAGATCGCCAGACCAGGGGCGGGGGAGTGGCTATTTATGTAAAATCTAGTATAACTGCAACCTGCTCAGATGCAACATCCCTGTCCAAGGAATTTGAATGTCTATCCATCAGAGTGGCTCTCCCCAATAAAGCAGCTTTCCATCTAATTGGCTGTTACAGGTCCCCCTTAGCTGGCTACAAACTCCTTAACCATTTGGGGAATTTATTCAAGTCAGGTACTGAAGAAATCATAATCCTAGGTGATCTAAATCTAAATTGCTATCCAAGGCTGCAGCACCTTCAGCACCTTTAGTATCATTTTGTGACACATATGGGTTCTCACAACTGATAACCGAACCAACAAGAATCAACAAAAAGAACCTGAGCAACAGCACACTACTGGACATCATACTAGTGAATAAACCCCATCTATTCACGCACATTGGAGTGCTTTTCAGTGACATAAGTGACCACTGCCTTATTGTTGGTGTAAGATCATCCAACAAACCAGCGCCCCCAGCTAAATTCCTTCTGAGGAGATCCAAAAAAATCTTCAATATTAAGGCTTATCTGCATGATCTAAGTCATTCTTCCAGATGGCAAGAGTTCTACCTAGCAGACTCTGTGGAAAAAGCACATCAGGTGTTAAACAACATAATTTTAGGTGCCCTTAACATTCATGCACCAATCACTTGTGTTCGAATAAAAAACAAATCTTGCCGTTGGTTCTCAGCTGACCTTAAAACTGCACTGCTGGAAAGGGATAAATTATGGAAAAAGGTGAGGAAGACCAAGATCCCAAATGACTGGACGTTATTCAAGAAAGCCAGAAATAGTTGTACCAGGAAAGTACGGGATGCAAAGGCTGCCTATTATAGTGCTGAGCTCGACTCCTCTTGCCACAATCCTGCCAAGTTCTGGAGCACTATTAAGGGTATAGTAGGCCAAGACTCAAGCACCGCACTACCAAGTCATCTGCATCACAGTGAGGGCATAATTTCAGACAGGCTGGAAATACTAGATGCATTCAATAACCACTTTACAATTGCTGGCCTTGCATTCGACTCCTCCCCCAGCTAACCTGCTACGTGCACAATTAAGCTCCCAGTACGCAGGGTCTCAGAGTCCGGTTTCCTCCTTCTCCTTCAAACCAGTTCTGTTGAATCAAGTGGAGGAACTAATCTCACAGCTGGATATCAAAAAAAGTGCAGGAGCAGACTCCATCGACCCCTACTTTCTAAAGATTGCAGCACATATCATTGCAGTTCCCTTAACATATCTCTTTAATCTGTCATTGACATCTGGTTCTATTCCTGCTATATGGAAAACAGCCCAAGTTTTTCCCCCTATTGAAATCAGGGGACCCCATGGAACTTAATAATTATAGACCAATTTCTATCCTTCCAGTGCTATCCAAGCTGCTAGAAAAATTAGTGAGCATCCAGCTAAGAGACTACCTTGAAGAAACTAATCTTTTAAATCCAGCACAATCTGGGTTTAGAGCTAGGCATAGTACTATTTCTGCATTGGCTAAAGTTACAAATGACTGGCAATCTGAATTGGATAAAAAAAATAGTGTTTGTGCTGTATTCCTAGATCTAAACAAGGCTTTTGACACGGTGGACCATGAACTGCTACTTTCCTCCTTGCATTCCATAGGCCTGGATCCATCCTCCCTTAGTTGGTTTAGGTGTTATCTCACGGGAAGGACACAACAAGTGAAGGCCGAAGGTGATTTTTCTCCACTAAAACCTCTTTTAAGAGGAGTTCCACAAGGTTCTATCCTGGGCCCTATCCTTTTTGCCATTTATATTAATAACATTGATTCAAACCTTACCAGAGCATCTGTTCATTTGTTTGCAGATGATACTGTTTTATATGTCAGCAACCCTCGCCTGTTACAGCTTGTGAAATTCTACAAGCAGAATTTCTTATTACAACATCAACTTTGGAAAAGAAACTTTTAAATGCTAAAAACAAAAGCAATGCTGTTCTCCAGCCAAAGCCGATAAGTCTCTCCTCATTAAATAACCTCCCCAGCTATCCACTATCCTAGGAGAAAACCTGGACTATGTAGAGAAATTCAAGTATTTGGGTGTGTGGATAGATAATAGGTTTGACTACACAGTCCACATTGAAGAACTTCTAAAAGTCACCAAAGACTTGGTTTATTCTTCAGAATAAGGCACTTCCTAACCAGAGATTCCAAGATGAGGTTGGTTCAGGCCACATTTCTTTCAGTGCTTGACTATGCAGATTTTCTTTACAGTCACTGCCCCATCTCCTACTTAAGTAAATTGGATACATTATACCACAGAGCACTAAGATTCATTACAGATCTTCCATTTAACACTCATCACTGCTCTCTTTATGCTGCCGTCGGTTGGACATCCCTACATCTCAGAAGAAACAGAAATGCTGCATTTTGGATTTACAGAGCATTGACTAAGAAGCTTCCTAATTATATTCTTGATTGCTTCACCCAGTCCAGAGCTAGTACCTATGCACTAAGAAGCCACAATTTCACATGCTCAAGGTGCCTAAAGTCAACACCCGATATGGGAGATCTGCTATCAGCTATACTCTAGCTATATCATGGAATACCCTACAAAGACCCTGAAGTTGTTTAACTGGATATCATTAGCATCCTTCAAACATCTTTATCTAAGTCTCTTCCCAGATAACTGCAACTGCTTCCACAAGTTCTAACTTATCCACATTCCTAACCTTCTCCGTCTGTCAGACACCTAACTTGGCAATCCACTTCCTAGACATTATCTCCACTGTTCTCCTTTCAGGCAGCCTTCACATGATCACATTTCTGTTTCCGACTAATTTACCTCCACAGAATCACTCAACCCTGGTTTTCTTCCTCACCCACTCATTCCTGACCCCTACTTTAGCCCTTATCACTCCTACACACCTCCTTTACTAGCCCCAGCCCCCTGTTATAGTCCCCCAACCACTCCCTACCCTATCACTCACCAGAAGCTGTAATCATCACTCCTCAGTTCACTTCAATCAATGTGTCTCCTTGTCTTCACCGGCCTACCCAGGGACCTTGGAAGCTCTGGGCACTATGTGTTGACTGTATATCATTACACCACATAGTTGATATGTACTGTATATATTAGAATCCCTAGCCTGCTTTCATTGTTCTACCTTGTACTATCATGTTTAATCAATTTCTGCCTGTTTCTTGCTGTATATATGTATCTTGACTTATCTGCATATGTATCAATTATTAACCTTGACCTTATCAGGTCCATCTTGTAAATGAGCTATGCTCAATGATGTTTGCCTGAATACATAAAGATTTGATTGATTGATTGATTGAATTGTAACCATTAAAGTGTTGTATTCCCTTCTCTCGATAGATATCTTGCTACTTTCTATACATCCCTGGCAGCAGAAATGTCTTCCTGTGGCTTACCCAGGCACTTAAAACAAGCAAGAAAAAAACCCTTCTACTTTTTAAGGAACAAAACCCAGCTTTGTTTGTTTAGACAGCTGTGTTGTCCAGCAGTAAGTATCATAGAGAGAGAGAGAGAGAGAGAGAGAGAGAGATAAGGGGTTGACTTTGTGTGGCTGCAGAGGTAGGGAAGAGAAATTAACCTGTTTTTCAGGGAATGCAATTTGATTTCATATATCACCTTACATGCATGATGTATTTTACAGCTGAAGTCTTAAGAGCTGGTGGCAAGTGAGTTACTCCATACAGGTAAAAAGATACAGCTTCACCCCCAAGAGATGCAAACTGGACATGTCACTTTATCAATAATTTAAAATAACACAAGTTCAGTTGCACATTCTTGCTATGAGGGAAGCAAGTAAAATTAATCAGCATTAGAAAACAAAGGAATTCACACCTCTGGTTGAGTGGGGGAAGGGATACCAGCAAAACAAGTTTTTCAGTTTGCAAATGGTACTAAATTAAGCACTGAAAGAAAGAAAAGGCCCATAAAACACTACAGAGGAGGTTTCAACTTGCAAAAAAAGGCAGTACTGGGAAGGGCTCAAAGAACTTCTCAAGCCAGAGGTAAAATAGTGCTCTCTAGCTGCCATACACACACACACACACAGGCAGCGTAGTAATCAGGCTTTAGCGGAGGACACTATTTTTGACACTCTATCATGTTGTTTGGTAGGTAATTTATGCAGGGAGTCCTTTTCTTAAAGCAAAACCTCTGCAGGGTTATGCCCACTGCAGCCATAAAAAAAAATTGTTCTTGTTATCAGAGACTGAAATTCTGCTGTATGAAGGTCCAGGGATACAAATGGTCTGGGTGATCTCACAGCACCTTAGACAGGAATTTACCTCTTCAGTACATGATGTGCTCATGGGAGGCCATCGAGGGCAGACAGGACCGTTCAGAGAATGCAGACAGTTGGATGGTGGCTAGAAGTGCAAATAGATATACGCAGGTACTGTGACAATTGCACTGTACATACTTAGAGTGGTCTTTTAGTGTACAAGGTCTGAGTAACTACTAGTAACAGAACCACCAACAAGTGGTTTCATACAAATCAGTTGTAAGCCCCCCCCCCTCAGGTGGGCTTACTAGCTCTGGTTTACTAAACCCTGGATTTGGGGCTGGGCAGGAGAGAGATCGGGAGACAGCGGGCATGTTAGGGGCAGTGTGGCTGGGGGCTTAAAACTCTTTGGCTCCCAGAGCTGTTGGCTGGCAGCACTGGTGTGACACAGGGAGGTTTGCAAGGGAGGGCTGCAGGAGCTTAGTGGCCATTGGGGTTCAGGGTCTCGTCTTGCCTACAACTTTGGAGGAGGCATAAAAGGTGCAGAAAGGCCAGAATGTTCATCTGAAAAGAGGCAAGCGGTCCTGGTACCCTTATACTGGGAATGCAGTGAAGGCAGTGGGGCTGTTGAGGTGATGGCAGGGCCACAGCAGGACTATCTGGATGTGGCAGGTCCGGACAGTCTTTCCCATGTGGCACGCTATCTGGAGGGTAAGGTGGAAGGAGGGTCACATCCTAGGATTTGCTTTAGGGTCTGCCATGCCTGTGTCTGGGGCAGGCCCATTCGATCCACTAAAGGGGCATGGCTCTGGGAACCTGGATATGGTAAGGAGGGAGCCGTTGTTTCAGGCTCAGTTGGTGTAGACCTTGGTTGGGCTCAGAAGCTCAGGCTAAAGGTATAAGCAAGTTTAGGAGCAGCAGTGGGAGGCATTTCGGTTGCATCACCTCAGGTTCCATTTTAGGTCCAGTGGCCAAGAGGAGTAAGACACTCCCCCAAATGGAGGAAAAGGTCAGCTAAGTGTACAGTGGAAATACGAGTGAGCTGAAATCTCTGCTCAATGGAAGAGAAGTTGTGGAGCCAGTATAGTCTAGGCCTAGGAAAAATCTACTAGCTGTAGCTGATACTGAAGCCCTGGCTTGCCTGCTGTCTCTTTTTTTCAATCTCTCAGCCCCATGGAGCTGCTCCATTAATTTATTCTTCTTGGACGCAATCACTTCTGTCCAAAAATAAATGATTTTATGGTTCCCTTGACTGTTTCTGTGCTGTGTGGTCAATGAATTATTATATGCACTAATATTTTTATCCTTCTTTCCTGAAGTAAGATTTCAGCCCCCCCCCCACAGCTGAAAGGGTCAACAGAAGCCATGGTGCCTGAATTTTTTTGTCATCTGGTAAGAGGAGGCCTGAAATCCCATCTGCCAAGTAAAACCTTCTCCTTCTCTGAGATCCTGCCAGTCTGGGAGAGGGGGGGCTGATGGACGGAAGGTCAGAGAAGGGGAGATAGGGGAGCTAAACGTGTGGCTCAAGGGCTGGTGCCAGAAAAAAGGACACAAATTTGTAGGGAACTGGCAACAGTTTTGGGAGTGAAAGTTCTTTAAATTTGATGGACTGTATCTGACTAAGGAGGGAGTCAGTGCATTGGGGCAGAAGTTTGACATCTTTGCAGAATATTTAAACTAGCAAATGGGGAGAGAGGTGCAGCACCTCATACGTCGAATGGGAAGAACACCCCTCCCCTCCTCAGCTAGTGGTCAAACAGGAGTTCAACATGTTTGCAGTTCATTTGCATCACCAGGTAAAGAAAAAGGTCCAGCTCCCCATACGACACACAGGGGAAACGCTAGACCTCACCCAACAACTAACACACTGAAATCTGGCCAATGGAAAATCATGCACTCAAATGCTTGCAGTCTGGAAAACAAAATCCCAGACCTGCAGGCAATAATGACAGAGGCTAAACTGGACATAGTAGCAATTAGCGAGATGTGGTTTACCAGTAACCACAGTTGGGAGACTTCAGTGCCTGGCTATGTACTTTTCTGAAGAGACCGAGATGCAAAAAGGTAGGGTGGAGTGGCCCTGTGTGTCAATGAAAATATCAAAGCTACAGAAATTCAGAATACACATAAGGAGCCAGAAGAACTGTGGGTCACCCTGGAAACAGGAAATGGGACAGCCATAAGAACTGGGGTTGTCTACAGGCCCCCAAACCAGGAGGGAGGACATAGATACATAACTGTTAGAAGATATACAAAACATGACAGCTAAAAGGGGGGGGTTCTAATAATGGGAGACTTCAACATGCAAGATACAGATTGGTCAATACCAGCAGGAACATCTGCCAGGACTAGACACATGGTGGATTCCCTGCAGGAGGAGGGCCTCAAACAACTGGTACAACAACCCACAAGAGACAGGGCTATCCTAGATCTAGTGCTGACTAACAGCAAAAGGATCACAGATCTCCACATAGAAGGTCACCTGGGGGCCAGTGACCATCACATGGTATGGTTCAATTTGGCCACTACAACTAAATCATTCCATTCCAAGACAAAATATGGGACTTCAGAGGAGCTGACTTTGATAAGATGGCCAACAGAGTTAAGCTAGCCCTGACAAAAAGAAATACAGGTGAGGGGGTACAGGCAAAGTGAGCAAGCATTAAGGATGCAATACTTGAAGCAACATCCCACTGTGTTAAACATAGAAACATAGAAACATAGACTTTGACGGCAGATAAGGACTGCTTGGCCCACCTAGTCTGCCCATTTCCCTACCTAGAGGATAAGCTGCAGATCCTATTTAACCAACAGCCTATTTCTTCCTATCCCCCACAAAAATTGCCTTATGTCTGTCCCATGCATTCTTGAATTCTCCCACAGTTTTAGACCCCACAACCTCCTCAGGAAGGCTGTTCCATGCATCCACCACCCTCTCTGTGAAAAAATACTTCCTCACATTGCCCCTAAAGAGAAAGAGAAGTGCAAAAGAGAAGGAAATCACTTTGTTTCTCAAAAACAGTAGCAGAAAAGGTCAGAGCCAAAAGGCTGGAGTTCAGAAAATATAAGGGAACACAGCAGGATGAAGATAGGGAGGCATACCAAACTTCCCTAAGGGAATCAGGGAAGGCAGTAAGGCAGGCAAAGGCCACAACGAGGAAACACTAGCACAAACAGTAAAAGAAGATGATAAGACTTTCTATAGATGCATTAGTGAAAGGAGAAAGTCCAGAGGGGGTATTGCTAAGATCAAAGGAGATAAGGGGGCGTGTGAGGAGGAGGACCATGTAAAAGCATCTATCCTAAATAGATACTTCTGCTCAGTATTTACTGAAGAGAAGGCAGGGCAGGGCCCACAGCTCAGTACCATGGACACGGGGGGAGGGAGGTGAGCACTAGTCCCTTCACAAAAGAAAGGATCCTACAAGAGCTCGATAAGCTCAGGGTGGACAAGACAATGAGACCTGATGGCATACATCCCAGGATACTAAAGGAGCTAAGGGTGGAACTAGCAGAGCCATTATCAGAACTGTTTAGTGAGTCTCTGTGCACAGGAGAGGTCCCAGAAGACTGGAGAAGGGCTCATGTGATCCCGCTCCACAAGAGTGGTAGCAGGGAGGAGGCAGGGAACTAACAACCAGTCAGTCTTACCTCAGTAGTGGGCAAGATTATGGAGGCACTCCTTAAGGAAAGGATAGCGAAACACCTGGAATCCATTGGAGCATAGGATCCAAGACAGCATGGGTTTACAAAAGGAAGGTCCTGTCAAACTAATCTCATAGATTTCTTTGACTGGGTAACCAGAGTGGTGGACCAAGGGGGAGCAGCTAATGTTGCATACCTTGACTTCAGCAAAGCTTTCAATACTATTCCACATAAAAGATTGATTAATAAGCTGGGTAGGTTTGGGTGGGTCAGAAGTTGGTCAACTTGGTGGCAAACTGGTTGGTGGGCAGAAAACAGAGAGTGTTGGTAAATGGTATACAGTCAGAAGAGATGCAAGTCACACATGGAATACCTCAGGGATCAGTCCTGGGGCCAGTCCTCTTCAATATCTTCATCAGTGACATTGCAGATGGACTGGAGGGTAAGGTTTGTCTGTTTGCAGATGACACCAAGATCTGCAACAGAGTAGATGATCCAGATGAGGCGGGCAGAATGAGAAAAGATCTAGATAAACTAGCAAAATGGTCAGAAGAGTGGCAACTGGGGTTTAATGCAAAGAAGTGCAAGATCATGCACATAGGGAAGAGAAACCCTGAAGCCATCTATAGGCTGGAAGGGGAGTTGCTGGCAGTCACAAGGGAAGAAAGAGACTTGGGCATCATCCTCACCGATGATCTGAAATCATCCAAGCAGACCACTAAAGCAGTAGGTAAGGCTAGAGGGGTGTTAGGGTGTATCAGTAGGGGTATCACAAGTCGGAAGAGGGAGGTAATAATCCCTCTTTACAGAACACTGGTGAGGCCCCATCTGGAGTACTGCATGCAGTACTGGAAGCCACACCTTCACAAGGACATTAACCAAATTGAGGTAGTCCAGAGAAGGGCCAAAAAAATGGTGCAGAGACTGCATCAGAAAACATACGAGGACAGATTAACAGAGCTCAATATGTATACCCTAGAGCAAAGGAGGGAGAGAGGTGATATGATCGAAACATTCAAACACCTTAAGGGCATTAACAAGGTGAAAGAGACTAACATGTTTCAATACAAGAAAAAAGGCAGGACAAGAGGACACAGCATGAGATTAGAGGGAGACCAATTAAGGGATAATGTGAGGAAGTTCTTTTTCATAGAAAGTGTGGTGACTGCATGGAATGGCCTACCTCAGGAAGTGGTGGATATGAATACAGAGCAGGGCTTTAAACAGGCATGGGATAGGCATAAGGGAGCAATACAGATGAGTATGAATAGATAGGCCATTGACAAAGCAAAGGCCGATGGCACATTTAAAAGGTAGAAAAAGAAATGGGCAGACTGGATGGGCCTTGCGGTCCTTATCTGCCATCAACCTCTATGTCAACTTCTATTTTTATTCCAATTATTGTGAAGGAGTCAGGAAGGAGTTCAGGTCTGTGTCTCTGCCTATACCATCTGGACCCCTAGTTAGAAGATGACGATGGGGGGGGGTAGTTACACAGTTAACACTGTTTAAAGGTCAGAACTACTCTACCAATGAAGGAGGGAGCCAAAGCACTCCTCTTTGTTTGTTTTGTATTCCAGAAATCAGCACTACGTGGCTTGCAGCCACAGAACTATAGGTGACAGTGCACCAGTGAGAGGTGTCATGGTATGAAGGAGATTCTGTTCTGCTACCTGCCACTTACATTCCAACCATCATGGCATGCTTGATATAGTGGCAGCAGATGTTGGACAATCAAGAGATACCAAGTTTCAGTTTAACACCACCACATCCACTGGACCATACTTCAAAGGGTGCATACATCTGTATGAAAACAATGCATTATTGCTGATTAACCACATGTAACCTTCTCATACCTGTTTACAAATATGGAAGAAAAAACTTTGTTAGCTGAGAATAGCAGAGAAAAAAACAGCTGAGCCGACAGCAGTTGAGTAGACTAGGTCTTATTGCTGCTATCTCCCAAATTAGGTAAATATACCTGTAAGCATCTTTATTTTGCATGACTTGGTAATAAATGGTTTTACTAGTGATCTCTTTGGTGTCAATTCTATTCATCCAGTACTCATTTCCTACAACAGCATCTCTTCCAGGAGAGCGCCCACCTTATGCCATGACTACCAATACTGCACAAATAACAGCCACCTTGCCATCTCACATCAAGGGGAATGGGAACCAAGGTCATCATAATCCCATACCCTGGGGCACCATTCACGTGAGACCACATACAAACTAGATTGTCCATACTGGAGCTAGGATCAAGCATAGTGGTATTTTATTATTTAGCTGCCCGATAATACACAGAGCATTCCCCTGGCCATTACTTCTTTTCATGATCATACTTGAACACAGTACATTACATTTGTAAGCATCCTCTGGGTACTTACTAGTAAAATTTATGAGTGCTATTTGTATTAAGGGAGGAACTGGGAGTTGTGGTTCCTGAGTGCCTGGGAGATAGGGCCTGCTTGGTGC
Organism: Neoceratodus forsteri; assembly: GCA_016271365.2. Taxonomy (NCBI): domain Eukaryota; kingdom Metazoa; phylum Chordata; order Ceratodontiformes; family Ceratodontidae; genus Neoceratodus; species Neoceratodus forsteri. The sequence continues at coordinate 690,788,892 of JADMNL010000022.1, read as the reverse complement.
CAGCAGGGGACCCTTCCCATGGGATTTAAGAGAAAGGTTTTTGGCTCTGAAGGAACCCGGAGGGGTGAGACCCAAGAAGAGTCAGGTAGGGGGTTTTTGACCTGCAAGTTCGGCTGGAGGGCTGTGGCGGGGCCAGGGTGGGCCACTTGCCACCATGGCCCTCCACACTTGAAGACTCGTGATGTGGAAAGTGATGGTTCAGGTTTGAAGTAAAAGGGAAGATTGGAACAAAGAAAGGGCCCTGTTGGTGCAATTGGGAGCCAGAGCCTGGAGAGAAGAAAGAGAAATGGAGGCCTGACAAGTGAACTTCGGCACCTTGGTAGGGTAAGCATCAATGGGGCCTGTAGCCCAAAGAAATTTTGCCCGTGGGTGAGTTCAGCAGTAGGTCAGAATGTATGCTGAGTGTGAGTCTGCCATTGCAATGGGGCCTGGGGCGTGGCTCAGAAGTGACAGCCCGAGCAGTTGAAGGCATATTGGTGGCGGCACTACCCCCATTCCCTAGGTTGGTGACCGCTAGAGTTGGGACTCCATAGTTGAGCAACCTGTGGAGGCAGGAAAAGTTCATTTGGGGGAGTGATGTCTGGGACCCCAGCAGGGTTGCAGCCCGTCGGATACTCCAGGGTGGCACTAGCAGCAGTCCCCCTGATGAGTCACTTCTGAGGGTGGAATCACTGCATGAGTGGAAAATGCCAGCAGTTACTGGGAAAAGGCCGGGTGTACCCACAACTGCCCGGAAAAGAGCCCAGCTAACGTGCATTGGCATCAGTGATTGGATATCTGAAATGGTCTCTGGTGGTTCGGTTCTTGATAAAGGAACATCGAATGACGTTGTAATAAAGTTAACATAGTGAGCTCCATGTTGTATGGCAACCCCCTTGGGAAGGTCAGAATGTCGCAAGGGCAGTGAGAGGAAAGGGGTCGGGACAGTAGAAATGTCTCATGCTGTCGTGCTCCCTATGTAAAGTGATGATTAAGAGGTTAAAGACTGGAAAGGAAGAATCTGCCTGGGAAAGTCTGAGAAAGGAGAAGCAATGAAATTAAGGTGCTGCTTGATGTAGACGTAGTGCTTAAAGGCGGCCCAGTTTCGGCCTGCCATGGTACTGCTGCCAGGAATTTAGCCTTTACTTCTTAAGGGAGGTCTGAATGATATGAATCAGTCTGTTAGCTCAAGAGACTGTTGCAATAGATTTTCCAGCTATGTCTGTGAATGAAACCCACCAAATGAAATGCCCCCATGCCCCATGGAGTGGTTGTTACTGTTTCAAAGTTGATTAAATTGTTTTTGCACTTTTGATTCTGGAGTGGAAAATGAACTTAATCAATGTGCGTGTGTATGCTTGCCTGCTAACCAATATTCCCCCGCAGCCTCCTGGAACACTCAGTAGCAGACTTTGTTCCCTGTTACTGTGTAATCCAATTTGCGACAGATCGACAAACCAGGTAATGAGCTATCTCTGTTTCTAATTCCTTGGACTGTGGTTGCTTAGGTTGTACAGTGCCCCCCCACAACAATTTAACATCCATATACCCTTAGATACTGGGGGGGCTTACAATGTGGGGGCTTGTCCGGGATTTGAAAAAAGAACAGTTGGGGAACATGTGCCATGTCTGAACTGCCTTTAGTAAAGCTCCAGGGAGATATATATTTCTCTAGGGGCCATCTTGAACTCGTGCAACTTTACACCTCGCAGCAGTGCCATTTTGTAACATGAACTATTTAGCATGTCATTAATGTATGCAGAACGTTGAGGTTCTCCTTGAATTGGCTGAGGCCCTAGAGCTGGGACTATGGGGTCACGTTACAGGGAGTTGGCAGCGCCATCGTGACTAAATTTTTGCAAACTGCGCTACAAGTGTTTAAACTCTAACATCAATTCAGTCCTTTAGTAAGATGCTGTGTGGTAATTATCATGGCTGCAGCACGAGAAAACTGAATGGTTCTTGTGCCAGCAACCCGGTGATGGGACTCAAGATATAAATTGGTACCCATGCTCGTCTGCACTTTTTGAAAATAAGTACCTGTATTCCTTGTTTTTCCCCTATTTATCCCATATTACTGCTAATTTTAAACATACCCTTTTTCTTGATTTGACAGATGAGGAGGAGTACCACTCATTTGTGAAAGTGCCACCACCGGGGCCAGCAACAATGCTGTTTTGGCTCCGGGATGAAGCCCAGCAAGGAGGCACTCAGGAAAAGTATGTTATCTGCTATCAGTCTGGCGGTGTGGTGAAGGTCCTCCCTGTATGATTGGATTGTGCTGGTAGTGGCTCTGTTATTCTGTGTAGGCCTGCTATTGATTATCAGCCTACCTGGAGTTTGGTTACTACCCCTGCTTTCTCGAGTGTTACATCATCGAATCTGGAGAACTGGGAGCAACTGGAGGCCATAACTGATGAGGTACATTGCGGAGAGAGGGGCGATAGACATCTGCCCAACCCTTCTACTCCAGCAGTTCCTGAGCCTCCCCAAGGCAGAGGGAGAGACCATGGGGTGGCAGGTAGGAATGAGCTATAAGAGTCCCCTGTGTTGGACCCACAGTCCTTAGCGACAAGTAATGTGAAGAAATCCCAATGACCACCCTCTGTAGCATGGGCAGGCTCCCCAAGCCAGTAAGCCTGATGTGATTGTGAAGGAGATTGTTTCGGAAGGAGAATCCAGTGAGGATGAACGTGAGTATACTGTGCTTCCTCCTCCCGGTATGCCATTCAAGTCATTTACATTCGACGACCATTGGTGGGAAAGGGATATCCCCAAGCCTTACCATTTTCTTAGCAAGAAATTTCATGATACCATTCCCTGACTGTGACAAATGTGTATTAAAAAGAGAACGGACATGGACACTTTGCAACCTTCTGTCCCCCTGCAACCTGCGTTATACTTTAGGGAGTTGGCTGCTGAAAGGCATGGCCCTTAGAACCAGTGCACACAGTATTCCCGACTGGTCACAGGCTGAGTGCAGAGGCTATTACCACATACGTAAAGAGTACCCTGGGGAACTCTATCCGTATGTGACAGAGCACATTTGGGATGTGATTGAGGAGGAGCGAGAGGACTAGGTATTCCAGGCTGTCTTGGACAAGGTAAAAAACAAAAGCCGTGAGTGTGCCTTGGAGCTGGGAGGCCACAAGCAGGAAGCTATCAAAATAGCTTGGCAAAAAAAATATCACTATATGCAGATGATGTGCTGTTGAGCCTCACACAATCCCCACCAATCCATAAAATAAGTCTGGGCAGTACTGACGGAATTCGGTAGACACGCGTGATATTCCCTAAATAAAAATAAAACCGAAGTGCTTACCTTCTTTATAAAACCCATCATGGAGACATGCTCTCTTCTTCCTCTAAACTGAAGGCGACAAATGAAATACTTAGGGACCTATATCACAAAGAAAAACTTCTAACTCTTTGCAGCGAACTATACCCCTTTAATAAACAACCTGAAAAAGACTTTGAAAGATGGGCCTTGATAAATTTCCAAATACACTCTAAGATATACACACACTGAAAATGAATGTGCTCCCCAGGTTCCTATCCCTGTTCCAATGCCTGCCACTTCATATACACAAATCAACCTTTCAAACATGGAACAAATTGCTTACTAAATTCATTTGGAATTCCAAGAGGCCTCGAATAAGCCTAAAAATTCTACAAACCCACCAAGATAAAGGAGGACAGTCCCTCCCGGATCTTGAGGATTACTTTTTAGTGGCACAACTAAAAAATGCCATAATGTGGTCCAATCCCAATGCCTCCTCAGGCTGGCAGCTTATGGAAAGAGAGGATGAAAGAAGAGAGGGGGGTCACTCCCACTAGATACCAAACTGCTGACCACCAACATACATTGATGCCCTCTCCCGGGCCTAACCTCGATTAGAGACACAACTCGATCTGTCCATAGAATATGGCAGAAATGTAAATTAAAAGACTCCATATGTCCCTTAAAAAGGCTGGCATGGGACCCAGACTTTCAGCCGAAACAGTTAGACCGCAACTTCCATACATGGGAGAGGAAAGGCCTGAGATACTTGTCCCAGTTCTGGCAAGGTGAAACACTGCTAGACTTCGGATCCCTTAAAAATAAATATGGCCTACAAAATTCAGACCATTTCAGATACCTACAGGCCAGAGACTACATCTCTAAAATACAGAAAAAAGATACGGACTCAGTGAGAGCCCAAGCGATCCTCTCAGCTATTCAGGAAAGCAGCAGAGCTAGTAAGCAAAGAGGAATGATCTCATTCTTATATAACGCTATGCCAACACTGAAAGGGGATCCACTTATTAAAATAAAAACAAAATGGAGGGAAGAATCTCCCCATGACCCGGTGGAACTTAACTGGGACCGCATATTCTATTTGGCCAAAAAAACAACCCAATCCTCTCCTGGCGAATTAAGGTCCGATATTTCCTAACCCCTCAAACAATCAGTAAAAGAAACCCAAACAATACAGCGCAATGCTGGAGGGGCTTCGGAACATTAGAGGTGGGCCACCTGCACATTTTCTGGTCCTGTAGCGGTCTTCAGACCTCTTGGGGGGAGATCACTAGGGCACTTGAACCTATTTTCTCTGTACAGGCACCATTGGGGTGGTCCTCAATGATATTGGGACACCCCCCTAAAGAGATAAGAGATGTGGACTCATTATATCTCTGGTCCATCTTGATAACAGCGGCACACAAGGCCATCACGAAAAGATGGCTAAACCCTAACCCCCCTGCTAAACAGGATTGGATAAAGGTAGTGGCCACCATAACGGAGCTTGAGGAACTCACCTACAAAATCAACAACAGAATTGCTATTTATTTGAGAAGGTGGACTAGATGGGAGATTTGGCGAACCTCCAACAATGAAGGTACTGAGTAACCCATGTTCTGTCTTATAATAGAGACGGAGTGGTCACCTTCCATGGGGGCGGCCTTTGGATGGGTGGGGGGACTGGGACTGGAGTGGGAGGAATGGGCTGTGAATTGATGTAAATTTAAAAGAGGCGAAGATGAATTCATTAGAATTACAAAAAGAGAGACCCTGGCTGCTATAGATAAAGATAAAATAGTAGCTTTTGACAGACTAAAATTGAGACAAAATGCACAGATCAAGAGAATAACTGTTTCCTAAAATGAGACATTAATGGATTTAAACTGAATGTATAAACATGATGTACCTGCTTGTTGTTAATAAACTTGAATTTAAAAAAAAATAGCTTGGCAAATGTACTTGTCATCAGTATGGACTGGTGTGACTCTGTTTAAGACCTTTGCCATGGTCCAGGATGTGGAAGGCCAGAAAACCAAATGCTATATCATCTGTGAGGACGCCAAGGGAGAAGAATGTACCAAGCCAGATCCTAGTTTGTACTTTGCTTGAGACTTAAATCAGTCAAAGTTACCACGCCCTCGGGGGAGTGACTTGAAACAAAAAACTTTTCCCCAAGTCCCCCTGGAGTTGCAGTGCCTTCCAAAGAAATCAGATTTATCCAATGAGAAACCTCTATGTTGGTGGCTGAGTGAGATCAGCCCTATGTAGTTACAGTTTGTGTTCTGAAATATTTAAGGGATTGGCCCTCTCGGTTGCCCTGCTCTTAACACTCTTGATTTAAATGGACTGTAATGTGTTTTTTTTCGAGAGAAAAAAAAAACATTTTTTTTTGTTTTACTCTAAAGTTAGCTGTGTATGAAGAGTGTGCCTGGAGGTTGTGTATTAATAGTGCAGAACACACGGAAATAGGTGAGAATGGGTTTGCGTGTTAGTAAGATTGATTAGTGGTATTGCAATGTTTAGTCTTGCTCATGTTTTATGAAAAAAAAAGAATAATAATATTTTGCATGTTGCTAATAGTATTTGACATGGTATTATAAGCAATTGCATAGGTATATTTGGGGGAAATTGTAACAAATTTGTGCCTATTCCTAGCAGCAGCACCTTAGTACTAGAATTAGAGAAAATAGTAGAAAGAGAGGTGTGTATAAGTTGGGGGGGGTTCCACTGCTGCAGTACCTGGCTGGTGACCATGGGAACTGGTGGTGGGTTGGCAATCTTAGCCCCAGCATGGTTTAGGAAAGTGTTTTGAGTGTAGGTCTAGGATTTCGAGAGTAACAAAATTTCACCACTCCGCCGGTGTAACCAGCGGAGTGCTCTGATCCTTGAGGGGGAAGGAGAGTGGCCATATCTCTCCTCCGTACAGGTCAGTGGTGCAGCCTGGTTGGCGTTCACCAGGAGGTGAATGTTTTCAGTGTGGGGGGGTTGGGAGTGTAAGCACCCTCTGGGTACTTACTAATTAAATTTCTGAGTGCTATGTGTAGTTAGGGAGGAACTGGGAGTTGTGGTGCCTGTGTGTCCGTGAGGTAGGGTCTGCTTGCTGCAAGCAGGGGGCCACTCCCATGGGATACAAAAGAGAAGGATTTTTGGTGCCGAGGGGACCTGGAGGGCTGAGACTCAAGAAGAGTCAGGCAGGTGGTTTTGGCCCAAAAGTTTGGTCAGAGGGCCGTGAGGGGACCGAGGTGGGCCGCTTGCCACCACGGCCCTCCACCCTCGAAGATCCATGATGTGGAAAGCGACGATTTGAGTTTGAAGTAAATGTGAGCACTAGAGCAAAGAAAGAGGTCTGTCAGTGCAACTGGGAGCCGGAGCCCGGAGAGAAGATATAGAAATGGAGGCCTGCCATGGGGATGGGGACTCTCTCTCTCTCTCTCCAGGGGACGTGGCAGGACTTCACCTCTGATTTAATTCAATAGATGTATTGATCTCCACCAGTGGATTAACATTGTAAAACTTTATATGTGCTGGTATGGTGGAGTTTACTCCTGTTATGGTTTTTTCTTTCTTCTTCCTTTTTTTTATCTTATGTTGATTGTGAATTGCCTCCTGTTTACCTGTCGGGATTATATATTTTGGTGATATTTGACTAATATGGAATGCGAGATGTAACCTAGATACAGGAGTTGCTAATTGATTGTGTACAGCTATGAGATGGATTCCTGCTGTGTTTGTAAATATGGGATTGTATATAGTTCATACAGTCAGTTTTGGGCTGTATACCCTGGTTCATCCAGGTCTTTACCTATAGCTGTGGTAGATGTTGATTTTAAATCAAAAGATCAATAAAGATTTGTTGAAAAAAAAAAGAAAAAAAGAAATGGAGGCCTGCCAAGTGAACTTCGTCACCTTGGTAGGGTATGCACCAATGAGGCCTGTAGCCCAAAGAAATTTTGCCCATGGGTGAGTTCAGCAGTGGGTCAGAATAGACCCCGAGAGCGGGCCTGCTATGGCAATGGGGCCTGGGGCGTGGCTCGGAAATGGCAGCCCAAGGAGTTGAGGGCATAGTGGTGGCAGCACTACCCCTATTTCCTAGGTTGGTGGCCGCTACAGAGTTGGGACTCCCTTGTTGAGCAACTTGTGGAGGCAGGGAAAGTCCATTTGAGGGAGTGATGTCTGGGATCCCGGTGGGTGGCAGCCTGTCGGGTGCTCCGGTGTGGCACTAGCAGCAGTACCCCGATGAGTCAGTTTAGAGGTTGGAATTGCTGCATGAGCAGAAAATGCTGGGAGTTACTGGGAAAAGGATGGAGATGTCCACAACCGCCCAGAATAGGGCCCAGCTGCCATGCATTGGCATCAGTGACTGGATGTCTAAAAGGGTTTCTGGTGGTTTGGATCTTGCTAAAGGAACATCGAATGAAGCTGTAATGAAGTTAATATTGTGAGCTCCGTGTTGTATGGCAACACCATGGGGAAGGTCAAAATGTTGCAAGGGACTTCCAGTTCCGCCTCCTTCCTGATGCGCACGTAATTGTCAGAGCTCCGACCCCTGGGACATTAATTTATCAGTTTCTAGCACCCGTTGGTGACCACCTCCCCCCCTTAGCGACTCAATCAATACAGGGGAAAGAATTGGAAAATGCCACTGAAAGGTCGCGCCAAAGAGAACTTGTACGAAAATTTGAAGCCAGCTCCGGCCCCAGACTCACAAGGTGTCAGGTCGGTGGTAAAGAGCAAGGCCCTGGATCCACCCACCTCACCAGCTACATATTAGGAAGGCGACATGGAGGGAAAACTTCACAATCAACTCCCAGAGGCTATGTCAAGAGCTACAAAAAATAAATGGCATGATGCAGCAAATGGAAAAAACAGTGCTGGACACAAAGGTGGAGATAGCAGTAGTAGCCCAGCACGTGGGAGAACTAGAGGTGGGCCTTTCAGAGACTAACACAGAGGTACAGGAGCATGAAGAAGCACTCCAGTATCTCCTAAAAAGAGAAAGGGAATGGCTAGAGCAACTGGATGACCTGGAATTATGGTCTCATAGGGACAATATTCATATCTACAGAGTCCCCAAGGATACTGAACAGGAGGAGCGTATGAAGCCTGTTTTGGACACTTTCTTAAAGGAGTTGCTTGACTTACCTAAGGACCAATCACTCAACATAGTTCGAGCACACAGAGCATTAGTGAAAAAAATGGTGGGCCCAAGGGCTACTCCTCGTTCTAGTGTCTTAACATTTCTGGATTACCGCACCAAAACAAGTGTATTTCAGGCAGCATGGGCTAAAAAAGCAGTCCTATTTGAGGACACACGTCTGTTTTTCGACCATGACCTACACGCAGCAGAAAAGAAGAGCTCTTTTGGACATAAAAATGTTTCTGGCATCCAAAAGTATTAAGATGCATCTCATTGCTCCGGCCCAGTTGAAAGTCTTCCTGCCAAAGGGACCAATGTTCTTTAGGTCACTCGCAGAGGCACGCTCAACCCTGCTTGAACTGAAGATCCCGATTGATCTCCTCGGTAGACCGGATTCTTCTTCACTGGAAGCCAGATGGAGAGAGAGGGAGCCGTGGAAGCGAAGAAGAAACTCAAGGCACAGAAGTAACATGGAGAACTCTCAGAGGTTGACTAGGAGTGGACTAGACCAGGAGGCCAAGGCGGGAACATCCCTGGAGCAGATGGAAGAACGCAGCAACCCAGTAGAGACCTGAGTGAACTTACATACATCCTTAACTGGTCGGCTTTAATACTCCCTTTCCCCTTAAAATGGCTGTTTCACTGACTTGAACAGAACTGGCCTCTCTCTACGCAGAGGGCTATGGGGGAGGCACTGATGTTCAGAGGAGAGGGGGTTCCAGGGGCTGGAGACTGGCACTATTGTAAGGGGATGGAACACTGGGTAGATTGATTCAAAATGTATATATGTTTACCACAGGGGGGGGGATTCTTGGCTGTGGAGGGAGGGGGTTTGAGTCTCTCCCCGAATGTAAGTGGTGGCCTGGCGATGCGCTCTTGGGCAAAGGTTGATTTTAGAGCTGCTCTCCAGCTGTGGTGGTGAGAGGGAGCAAAGAGGTGCCCGGAGGTTGCGGGCAGAGAGGGAGGGGGGGGCAGGGGTACTGCCTGCAGATCGCTCTGTTACGTGTCTGTCGGGTCTTGGCTAGAGTGACTCTCTGAAGTTTGGGGGGAGAACTGGGGCCCAGAGCCGGTCCACCCCAGAATGATGAGGGAAGGTGGAACCCTAGTCAAGGACTCCTTTCCTGCTTTAACCATTGAGGTGGATCTTAGAAGGGGGGGGTCCTGGGCCTCTCTCCGGAGGGCTATCTCCAACTCCCCAATACAAACTGATGCCAAGGTATGCCAGCACTGATACCTGCCACTTGGATTAACGTGGGAGTGATGGCCATGGGGGGGATTCTCGGAAGGGACCATGAACTCCCAATGCAAGAAGGGAGATTTTGGGGCTTTTCACTTTTCTGCCCCTGACGGGTAGTGGTTTAGCATAGTCCCCCGAATGGTCCAGAATATGGGATATGGAAGGACAGACCAGAGGAATCCTCGGAGGGTGTGTTGGAGCTGAACAAGGGAATTGGGGGGGGATGGCGTAAATGCCTCCTGATCTTTTAAATAAAGATGGAATAACGCACTTTACCGTCCCCGATAATTACCTATCCTGGGGGAAGGGAGGTTGGAGGGTAAGGGATGGTTTTTACAGCAGCAAGAAGCAAAGAACAGACAATGATTCATGATGTAAGGTCTGCAGGAAGGAGGCAACTATCTAGTGAGGGTTTGGCAGGCAGAAAAGGCCAATTACCACAAAATCACAAGATGAGCGTATGGCCCACAATAGATGGGCCACATCCAGCTGGCTTAATAACACCAACAAAGTGGGCAGGGTGCACAATGTATGTTGAAAGCTTCATGTTTATGTTTAAAACTGTTAGGTTCTGTTCATATTGTTGTTGTTTTGATAATACTAGGGAGACTCAATGGCACAAACACAATAAGTGGGGGGAGGGACACCTACCTCATGGATAAAGGAGTAATAAAAACATACAAAGTTAGGGGAATGGGCAGCCCAATTAAAAGAAAGAGGATCCTAAATAAGCTCAGGCAAGCAAGAGTGGAGTTAGCCCTCCTACGAGAGACCCACTTGGATCCGAAGGAGAGTGATAAGGTAAAGCGGGCTTGAGTGGGACAAGTCTTTTTGGCCTCCTATCTGGCACCCCCCCACAGGAGAGGGGGTCACCATTTTAATTCATAAGGATTGTCCTTTTCAAGTGGAATACACTGACGTAGATGAGGATGGTAGATATATAATAGTAAAGGGCAAATATAGGGATCAACCTTGTACAATAGTTAACGTCTATGCACCTAACTCGAACGCAGATAACCATGCTTTCTTACAGAAAGTGTTGCTGAGGGCGCTGCCCCCACCAAGGGAGCTAATAGTAGTGGGGGGGATTTTAATTTAGTCTTGAACTCCTCACTGGACTGATCAGGCTTCAAACAAGGGCCACCATCCCGGGCAGATAGAACTCTGGCCAGACTTATGAGAGACCTGGGTCTGATAGACATTTGGCGCTATTTAAATCCAAGAGTTAGGAATTATTCATGTTGGTCACTCCCCCCCACCCCATAATGCCTATTCTAGAATTGACCGGTTACTGCTACCAAAAGAATGGGTGTACAAAGTGGAGGCGGCAACAATTCGGGCTAGGACACTCTTGGATCACGGTCTGGTCTCAATGAGGCTCCACCCGACCCCAGAGGGGAGGAATTCCTCACGGAGACTAAATGCCTCTCTATTGAACAACTTTGAGTTTAAGGAGTTAGTCCAGGGGTGGTTGAGGAATACACACACAACAATCTAGTTCAAGATACCACGGCAGCCATATGGTGGGACAAGTTGAAAGCCTTCCCGATGGGAAAATCATGCAATATGCCTCCCAACTGAAAAAGAGAAACCAGGAGGAGATTACAGGTCTAGAAGCCAGGCTATAGGACCTAGAAATGGTACACAAAATAGCCCTAAACCCAGAAGTCAAGAGGGAACTAGACACTACCAGGCAGAAATTAAATAAACTGTTAGATGATTAAATAGAGGGACAGCTTAGATATTCCCATCAGAGGTTCTATGAGTCTGGGGACAGGGCGGGCAGATTACTCACTTGGCAAATTCGAAAGGAGGCTGCCTCGTGGAACATTCTCAAAGTGAGAACCTCCCAAGGTGGCTGGGCCTCAAGCCCAGAAGATATAACTAACCAGTTCAGGTGGTTCTTCAAATCTTTATATACCTCGAATCTGGTAGAAGGATTCAGTCATAAATTGGATGGCTTCTCTGCAGGGATTAAACTGCAGAAGCTGTCCCAAGAGGAGAGCAACTTCCTGGACTCCCCACTTGGAGATGACGAGGTCCTCACAAGCCTACAGGCACTGAAGGTGAGCAAGGCTCCCGGCCCAGATGGCATACCAGTGGAGCTGTACAAAACATTTAAGGATCTGTTGGCCCCACTGCTAGGTAGGGTGTGTAGAGAGATTCAGCAAGAGGGCTCTACACCACAGAGTTGGCAATATGCACAGATCACGGTGATCCACAAGGAAGGTAAGGATCTGGCAGAATGCGGGTCCTCCAACCTATCTCTTTGCTGAACATTGACCAGAAAATTTACAACTCAGTTCTAGGCAAGAGGCTACAGACAGTGGTGGGGAACATAGTCCATCCTGATCAAACAGGATTCAATAACGGGAGGCTTTTACATGATAACATCAGGTGCCTGCTGAACCTGATCACCCACCAACGGGCAGCCAACAAATGCACCCTAGCCATCTTTATGGACACGGAAAAAGCCTTTGACAGGGTGAATTGGGGGTTTCTCCATCGTACCCTGTCAGACATGGGATTCGGGCCCAAGTTTAGGGGGAGTGTGGAGGCTCTCTACACTGCCCCACAGGCCATGATACAGGTCAACAGATTCACGACAGGGAGGTTCCATCTTAAAAGGGAACAAGGTAGGGATGTCCCCTGTCCCCATTATTATTTGCCTTGTGCATAGACCCACTGGCAGTGAAGATTAGAGCCACAAGGGACATCAAGGGCATTAGAGTAGGGGAGAGAGAGCATAAAATGTCTTTCTATGCTGACAACTCCCTTTTCTATATCACCTCCCCTGAGGTATTCCTCCCAGCGTGAAAGAGGAGAGGAATACAGGTGGGTCTCGAGTTATAAAATTAACTATGGTAAGTCGGAGGCAGTGAGATTTGGAGGGACGGTTCCCAGAGACGTAATAATGGATTTCCCCTGTAAGTGAGCCAAGGCCAATACGGTGAGGTATTTGAGGAATAGGGTCACCCCATGCCTGGCTAGCCTGTTTGATCTGAATTATAAGAAGCTGTGGAGGGAGATCTCTGCTGACATTACCAGATGGAAACTGCTCCCGCTTTCCTTGGGAGGGACAGTGGAAACAGTATAAATGAATGTCCTCCCCGGCTCATGTTTCTGTTTCAGGCACTTCCCATAGGGATCCTGAAGGAGTACTGGAAAGGGGCCTTAGGTGACCTCTTGAAGTTTGTCTAGCAGGGCGGCCGGCCAAGAATTGGAGTAGAGCTTCCCTCTCAACCAAAGGACCAGGGACGACTTGCCTACACAGATTTCAGACTGTATCATCTGGCAGCTCAAATAGCCCCTGTCATCTCCTGGTTGAAGTAGGAGGGAGAGTATGGGTGGCAAGGCATAGAAAGATTTCAATCTAAGAGGTTCTCTTTGTCCTCCCTACCCCACCATGTCCTGATCATCACTATGACACAGCAGAAAATCAAGAGCCCTGGACCAGACATACAGTCAGGGTCTTGATCAGTGCCAGAAGGGTGACTCAGACACCAGAAGGAATAGGCCCATTAACTTCTATATTAGGAGACCCAGGCTTCCTTCCTGCACAGATGAATCCGGGTTTCTGGATATTGAACAGCAGAGCCATAGTTCAGTTCCGTAATTTACTGCAGGGAAATGTCCTAATGTCATTCAAGCAGGTGCAGCAAAAATTCCACCTAGATAAATCAAATTTTTATAGATACCTCCAAGTAAGGTATTATTTAAGTACACTTAGTTTGATACCCAAGATTACAAGGGACTTGACTAGTCTAGAGGAGTTTATGTATTGGTCAGCCAGAGTAACTGGGCAGAGGAAAACAATATCGATGGGCTATAGGGCCCTGCAGGGGGAGGCCAATGCCCACTTCTGGGCCCTCAGAGACAGATGGGAGAGGGAGTTGGGGTCTCTGCTCACTGACCAATGCTGGCAGGAGGCTTGGAGGAGAGGATGGCGCACGACTGCATCCACAACCTGGAGGGAATTTCAATGGAAGTGCCTCACCAGGTTCTTCTGCACACCTTCTGTCATTAAGCACTTCCCAGGTGGGAATACAGATTTGTGTTGGAGAGGATGTGGACAGGTAGGCACACATACCCACATCTTTTTGGACATGTCCAAAGGTGAGAGGATTTTGGCGGGGGGTAAGTCAGACCCTTGGCTCACTGTGGGGCGTGCTTGTCCCATACTCCTTTGACTCTCTTGTCCTGAGACTGGACCTCAGGAGAGTCAGGAGGAGTGGTCAGCAATCCTTGTTTAGGCTGATGTGCCTGGCTGCACTGAAAGAAATCACATCCAGATGGCTTACCTCGACCCCACCAGAGCTGGGCTCCTGGAGAAACAGAGTAGAAGAGCTCAAGCGAATGTAAGGCCTGACTGCCAAACTCAGGTTGACAGAAGAGAAACACAAAGAGCTGTAGGAAATTTGGGAGAGGAGGGGAGCAGAGGAGGGCCCCAGCTTGCTAGATCAAGAAGGCTCACAATGACTGGTCGCGGGTTTCCGGGATGCTCTGGTGCCTGGCTGTCATGAAAATACTTCATCTGGGCTGTGCATAGTCAAAAGACTGGGAACATTTGGGAATATGGGTCCCCGAGAAGGGCAATGGAATGTGAAATGGGCTGACCCAGCCCCCCCAGGCTATTACAAGGTCTCTTATCAAAGATTGCCTAGAAGAGTCTTTCTATAAAGTTACAGGACTCCTGTTGAGTCATAAGTTGAAGGGGCATTGCCCCCCATGTTTTTCCTTTTAAACTAGAAGGTAAATTATGTAAAATGGAACCTGCTTAAGAGTATATTATTAGAGCAGTATTGATTAATCACCTAGAGAGAGGTTTATGCCATTTTATTTTTTCTTGGAAGATATCTAAGAGAGTTGTACACCTCTTTGCAACCTAGGAGACATTTATCAGGGCACCTTGTAAATCAGATGAAGAAGTGGAGGGGGAAGGGTAACTTTAGAAAGACAGAGCATTATATCTTCCCCTTCGGTTGTAATAATTGAACTGAAATGATAATTAGACATAACAAGTGAAAGTCTTGGTTCATTTATGATCAAAATTCAATGTATGAGATGTACGATTGATTTCTGAAATAAAATTTGAGTTTAAAAAAAAAACAAAATGTTGCAAGGCCAGTGAGAGGAAAGGGGTTGGGAGAGTAGAAACATCTCATGCTGTTGTGCTCCTTATGTAAAGTGGCGATTAAGAGGTTAAAGACTGGAAAGGAAGAGTCTGCCATGGAAAGTCTGAGGAAGAAGAAGCAATGAAATTAAGATGCTGCTTGATAATAGATGTGATGTTTAAAGGCAGCCCAGTTTCGGCCTGCCATGGTACTGCTGCCAGGAATTTAGCCTTTATTGCTTAAGAGAGGTCTGCATGAAATGAATCAGTCTGTTAGCTCAAGAGACTGTTGCAGTAGATTTTCCAGCTGTCTGTGAAGAAACCCACCAAATGAAATGCCCCCATGCTCCAATGAGTAGTTTTTACTGTTTCAAAGTTGATTAAATCGTTTTTGAGCCTTTAATTCTGGAAGTGGACGGTGAAGTTAATCAATGCACGTGAGTGTGCTTGCCTGCTAACCAATATTCCCCCCGCAGCCTCCTGGAACACTCAGCAGCAGACTTTGTTCTCCTGTTACTGTGAAATCCAATTTGTGACAAATCAACGAGATACTGTATCTCTCTGTTTCTGATTCCTTGGACTGTGGTTGCTTAGGTTGTACTGCAGTGCCCCCCTTCCACCAATTTACCATCCGGATACCCCTAGACACGGGGCTTACACATTCTTATGCCGCAAATCCTACTAAATTGCTAGTAGCATTAAGGAGAATCCTAGAATTTTAACCCAACTCTTGGTTTTAGTTCTGCAATATTTTAAAATTAGCTAATTTATAGTTGAAATGTTTTAGTTGGGAGGCACAGTAGGGACTGAGTGGTACATAGTGTTTCAGTGAGCAAGTTTATGAGCCAGTTTTATTCTGTTTAGTGAAAGCCCCCAGTTTTAAGCAGCACAGCGTGCCTTCATCTGAGTAATATTGGCACGTTGACAATAATCCATTTGTAGTTTGTTTACACGTCTTTGGACCTACTGCTATGTTTTGGAAGCAAGGGTCAGTGTTTCCAGGAGCAGCTGAGTGCCCTGGTGCTGTGGAGAGTTAGAGGATCAAGCCAACGGTGGATCTGTATGGCTCTAGTGTTGGGCCAGTGGCATTCCATTGCAGGTGAAGCCCTTAGCCCAGCTGGAGCAAAGGATCATGGTGTGCTTGGGTTGGCCCAGCGTGAAGGTAAGGAAAAGCTTCAGTGTTGTGGGGCAGCATATGGTGTAGGGGCCTGGCGAGTTCAATTGGTGTCTGATGCTGAACTGCAGTAGAATGTAGAGGGGATGTACTCATGCAGCTGCTGGTTGTAAGGAAAAGACAGATTGTAGTAGAGAGTATTTTGAGTAATTATGTTCCCCCACGCATGGAGGTGAGTCATCCGGACATCACCAAATACTGCAGTCAGAACTTGATCTGTTTTGCTCTGACACTGGGATAAAGACTACAGGTGGTAAGAGTACCTGACTTTCTTTATTTGTCTCCTGTGAAACCTTTCATTTAAGCAATAACGACAGAGAAACTGGTAATTTCCAAGGGATTAATGACCGACTTGGGGGGATCCATCCATCTGGGAGCCACCAGGGGGCATTCCTTAAGGCTAGTTGGTGGGGGGCTCGGGGGTAGACTATGAGACGTTACATTACTGAGAGAGTGATGAACCCTTGGAACGCACTGCCTGCGGAACTGGTGGCTGTTAATACAGTGGAGGGATTCAAGAGGAACTGGGACATGTATGGGGGAAGGTTAAACTGGGAAATGCCAGATCTGGAGGCGAAACCCTGATGGGGGATGGGGTCAGGGGGATTTATGAGGGGGAGGGGAGGGCAGCATCGGTGGTATGACCGGGTACTGATTTTCGAGCAGACTCGATAGACCTTTGGGCCTACTCTGCTGGCATCTTAGTATGTTAGTATCTGGTCGTTAATCCAAGAAAATGACCAACTTCAAGGTTGTTATTTTTAACTTTCTTAAGGTTTTAAGCAGAGTGGTGTGAGCTGTGTGTGCTGCACAGCATCAGTTGGCTGCTAGATTAGAAATTTCTAAAATGTTAATGACCGATCCAGTAGCCAATCAGGAGCCTTACTTTGATCATGAATAATTAATTAGACTTATAATATACCTCACAGCAGCAGTGAGAGAGCCATCTGAGGAGGTAAAGACATAACTGTATCTGTGAAGCAGAGACTTTGCTGGACTTCTCTTGTGAGAGCAGAGACTTGAGGACTCAATATAATATTCTTAAAAGGACATAATCAAATCGGGAAATTGCTGGACTGCTTAAAATTTTGTTGAATTCTCTCAAATTGTTTATTTTACATTCTGTGTTTTAAGTTTTAGTTATTTTCAACTGTGAGTTTATTTGGAGGGTTGGGAAGGGAGAAAGTGTTATTTGGCAAAGGACAATGAATTAGATTAGTGTATGCTTGATGTATTGTTAAGTAAGCACATATTGTGTTAGATTTAGTGTGATTGGGTAGCATGAGGTCTGTGCTATGGGTGGACCCTCTTTTAGGTGGAATTGTTTTATTGTTTTTTACGTTCGCTTGCGCATGCGCGAGAGCGTTTAAGGAAAGGAAGTAGCACTTTGGAGGTGTGCCTCTCCCGTTCAATCCACTGCTCCGTTGAGCAGGCGTGGCAACCCTGCACCAATGGAGTGCGGGAGCTGTGCATGACAATGGTGGTCTTCTCAAAAGAAAACCACCGACATGTCATACACAGCGCCTGGTAGGCCTTACGCTCCTAAAGCTTTGGTGCCACGCTGGGGCAAACATCCCGCGCCCTCTGCCGACGGGGTGCCCAATCCCTGCCGGCTCCATGTCCCCACAAATGCCCCAAAGCTTTGGTGCCATGCTGGGAGCCCACCCCAGCGTGGCAAATGTCCCGTCGTCTTTTTTTACCCTAGAAATAAAAGCGGTCCCCTGGCCTTCTCCTGAACCCCTCACAACCCTCACCCACCCACTGCACACCCTGCCTCCCCACACCCCCACCCCATACTTACCTCCGGAGCTCAGCGCGACGATCATCGCCGGACCAGGAACACGTCTGCACTCTTCAAAGCCGACCGCGAACTGAGGAAATGCCGGTAAGCTGTGTAATGGGCTAGATGGTTTTTTTTCAACTTTGTTGCATAGCTCAAGCATTTTGGGGAATTTTTGCACCAAATTTTCAACATGGGGTTTTTGGGACCCCTTCTCATGAGTGATGTCACTGTCATGGCGTTATTCGGGCCTGAAGGGTGATTTCGCAGTCACTGCGTGAAATTACCTTTTGAGCCTGATTAATGAAATGACACTGCCAGCGTTCATAAGGTGGGCTCTCAAAAAGCCTATTTTGAAAATTTGGTGGAAAAATTCCTAAAAATGACCGTTTTACGAGCGTGCGTTGCGCAGTTCCTACGCAGGCTCGTAAGTTCACGAATTTTCAATATTTTCACTCCAGATTTTCAATATTGCCATTTTACCACACCTTCTTATAAGTAGTATAGCTGTCATTTTTCACATCTCACCCAAAACGTGTTTCCGCCCATGTAGCGCACAATGGCGCAGTCGGTGTGTGCAATCAATGTATGGGACACATTAAGAAAATCAAAGTGACACTGTTCATAGCAGAGGTCTTAAAAAGGCTATGTTGAAAATTTGGTGAAACAATTCCTAAAAATGACTGTTTTACGAGCGTGCATTGTGCAGTTCCTATGCACTTTCGTGAAGTTCGCGAATTTTCAATATTTTCACCAGATTTTCAACATTGGCATTTGCCAAACCTCCTCATGAGCAGTACAGCTGTCATTTTCAAATCCTGCCCAAAACGTGTTTCCGCCCATGTAGCGCACAATGGCGCAGTCAGTGTGCAAACTCAATGTATGGGACACATTAAGAAAATCACAGTGACACCGTTCATGAGCAGAGGTCTTAAAATGGCTGTGTTGAAAATTTGGTGAAAAAATTCCTAAAAATGACTGTTTTACGAGTGTGCATTGCACAGTTCCTATGCACGCTCGTAAGTTTGCGAATTTTCAATATTTTCACTCCAGATTTTCAACATTGCCATTTTACCACACCTCCCTATGAGCAGTGCAGCTGTCATTTTTCAGATCTTGCCCAAAACGTGTTTCCGCCCATGTAGTGCACGATGGTGCAGTTGTGAGAAATCAATGTATGGGACACAGTAAGAAAATCACAGTGACACTGTTCATTAGCAGAGGTTTTAAAATGGCAATGTTAAATTTGAAAAAAAAATTCCTAAAAATTACTGTTTCACGGCGTCATTTGTGCAGTTCCATGCTCGTGGGTTTGCGAATTTTCAATATTTCCACTCCAGATTTTCAACATTGCCATTTTACCACACCTCCTTATGAGCAGTATAGCTATCATTTTTCACATCCTGCCCAAAATGTGTTTCCGCCCATGTAGCGCACAATGGCGCAGTCAGTGTGCGAACTCAATGTATGGGACACATTAAGAAAATCACAGTGACACTGTTCATGAGCAGAGGTCTAAAATGGCTATGTTGAAAATTTGGTGACAAAATTCCTAAAATGACTGTTTTATTTGTTATGCTACAGTTCCTACGCACGCCAGAAGTTCGCGAATTTTCAATATTTGCACTCCAATGACTTCCAAATAACTAAACAGCACATAAAGCAAGCAACATTCGCATTGACAAATCCTTGTTTATTTTGCATTCATTGCATGCATGTGCAAGGAACGCTTTGGGGACAGTATGACTTTTTGAAGGTGCGTGACCTCCGTCCCAATGCAGTGCTCAGGTGTAACGCAGTAAACCCTACTGCACCAACGGATGCATGAGCTGTCTATGACAGCAGTTTGGCTGCAGTGGTCTTCAGTTAAAGAAGCACCACTGCACTAGCAGTGGTAACGTGTGTGTATTTAGCATATTGATGTCACCCTTTCCCTCTGGCTGCTAATAAATCCTCCCACTTCCTCCTCTGTTGCCGCCTACCCTGCTCCCTTGTTGTTGCCCCACCAAACACATTGTATGTGCAGACGGAGTGCACAGTCCCCATTGTCTCCAGACCCCCAACAAACACCCAGGTGACATGCTGGGAGCCCACCCCAGCATGCCCATTGTCCCTGTAAATGGGAAAACTGTCCCGCAACATCTTTTGTTTTTTTAAAACCTGTGAAAACAGAAAACTGTCCCTCGCTGTGTCTTGTGCCCCTCCCAAACCCACACCCACCCTCTGCATACCCCACCTCCCCCTCACCCCATACTTACCTCCAGAGCCTGGCGCAATGATCTTCAGTGGAGTGGGAACACGTCTGCACTCTTGAAAGCCGAACGCAAACTGAAGAAATGACAGTAAGCTGTATAATGGCATAAATGTGTTTTTTTTTCCAACTTAGGTGGCTATCTCGGGCATTTTTGCAAATTTTGGCACCACATTTTCAACAGGGGGTTCTTGGGATTCCACCTCATGAATTCAATTACTGTCATGTGAGTTATTCAGTCCCCAAAGGTGATTTCATGGTCACTGCACAAAATCACCTTTTGGGATTGATTAACTAAACAACAGTGTCACTGTTAATGAGGTGGGCTCCCAAAATCCTCTGTTGCAAGTTTAGTGAAAAAATGTCAAAAAATGACTGTGTTACGAGTGTGTGTTGCGCAGTTTCCATGCACACTCATAACTTCGAGAATTTGAAATATTTTCACTCCAGATTTTCAACACTGCCATTTTTTCATACCTCCTTATGAACAGTACAGCTGACAATTTTCACATCCTGGCTGAAATGTGTTTTTGTACATCCAGCGCACAATGGTGTGGTCACAGTGAGAAATCAATGCTCAGGACAGATTATGAAAATCACAGTGACACTGTTCATGAGCAGAGGTCCCACAATGCCTATGTTGAAAATTTGGTGACAAAAGTCCACAAAATGACTGTGTCATGAGCGTTCATTGCGCAGTTTCCATGTACGCTTGTAAGTTCGAGAAATTGTTGTATTTTCACTCCAGATGTTCAACATTGCCATCCCTTCACACCTCCCTATGAATGCTACAGCTGTAATTTTCACATCCTGCCCGAACTGTGTTTTGGCACATGTGGAGCACAATGGTGTGGTCGCTGTGGGAAATCAACACTGAGGACAGATTAACAAAATAACAGTGGGACTGTTCATAAGCAGAGGTCTCAAATGCTTTTATGAGGTGGGGTAACAAAAAGGTCATGCTGAAAATTTATAGTGCAAATACCAGCAATCGCACAGGGCATTAAGGTAAAGCACCATACGTGCCAAACACCACTGCAAATACCTGCAAGCGAACGTTCTGCATTGACAAATGCTTGTTTTATATGTGGGAGTTAATTGGGAGGTGGTTGTGTGACCAGTAGGATAATGTGTGTGCTGGATCCCTCAGGCTTAGTTTCTCCTTGTCCCAGTTGCTGAACCTCTGCCCCTTTGATGACACCCCCATCAGCAGTGGTGGGTGCTGCAGAGAGGTGGACATCATGTGGAGGTGGAATGGTGAGCAGCAGGGGGTTGGGGTTCTAATGGGGGGGCACTATCACGGTGGTGAGAACCAGAGGACATCTTGGGGAAAAATGGGACCAAGGGCCCCAGATGTGCTTGGCTGCTATACCTGGGACCGAGTGGGCAGATAGTCTATAGGCTGGCAGTCTCCACTCATCTCCTGCGAGCGTGTTGTGCAATGCGAGATCGATGGGGAAGAAATCCACAATCATATCAGACTGGATTTCTTTGGTTGATCTGGCTTACAGCATGGAGACCTGGTTGGGCGATGACACAAAGCCAGTTTTAGAGGTGTCAGTCCCAGCTGGATTCTTTGTGGTTCACTGCCCATGGAGGGATTGTGGTTGGGTGACCATCTGCTTTAGACTGAATTTAAACATTACTGTGTACCCAGTGGGAGTTACTTCATTATTTGAATGTGTGGCCATGCATGTGGGTCCAGGTTCATGTTGCAGGGTCCTTCTCATATACTAGCCCCATGGCGTGAGAGGGATTTCCTGCAGGAATTGATGGACTTCACACTGAGAGGGTATTGGAGTCACCTGGATGGTTAGTTGTGGGTGACTTCAATACCTGGGTCGATGATGAGCTTTCGCTACTTGGACAAGATTTCCTCCACTCAGTGGAATCACTGAGCCTCGCTCAAGTGGTTACTACTGTAACCCATGAACACGGTCATGCCTTGGACCTGGTATTCTCACTCGGCTCAAGATTAACAACCTTAACCCTTACAGGGCCGCGGACTGATATATAAGTCCTAAATTCCTATACGTTCTAATTCTGTCAGCAGCCTAAGGGGTTAAATTTACCCAGTCTGCTGGTCAGATCACTGTACAGTGAAGTTCTTGTTTGGACCCCCGCTTATGTCCACCCCAGCGGAGATGGTCCACTGCTGCCCTTGAAAGAGGTTGTACCCATCAGGACTCCAGGTGGCAATGGATCTCTCAGATATGATGGCTGATTGTGGGACAGGATCAGCGGAGGTGGTGGTAGCCTATAACAGGGCTGCTGCCTTGGCCTTCAATTCTGTTGCACTACTTCATGTATGACCCAGGTCTTCTTACTTAGGATCCCCATGGTTCAACGTGGAGCTTAGGGAGATAAAGGCTATGGATCAAAGATTGGAGCCTTGTTGGTGAAAGTCTGAGACTGATGAGGATAGTCAATCTCCCATAAGAAGGCAGCATTTCTGCCCAAGGAGATGACAGCGGGGAGAAACAGAATGGCTCAGCTTTTTCAGACAGTGGACAGGCTGTTACGTCCTAACTGTCTCCAGCTGGTAAAGGCATGTTCATCTGCTAGGTGTGAAGATTTTGCTCAGTTGTTCTCTAACAGGGTGCTGTCTGTCAAGTCCAGGATAACCCCAACTGGGCTGTCATGGTTCAGCAGCGGGGCGTGAGTTGTCATGAGGAGCACTCCCCCTGTTGGTGGTGAGTTTAGGCTGGTATCAGAGGTATGTGGGGTGATCTCTGAGCTGCAGCCCACTTATTGTGAACTGGACCCAGATCCAAATGCTTCCTAGAGAGTTGTGTGGGATTTCTGGGCCAAGACAGTCCAGTGCTCCTTTTCAGAGGTGTCCTTTGCAAGCGCATTGAAGGATGCACTAGGGAGGCCCATTCTGAAAAAAATAATTTCTGGACCCAGGCTGCTTGGCAATTTATAGACCTGCCTCTAACCTTCCTTTTTTACGAAAGTTATTGAGAAGATAGTGGTTCTGCAGCTCGAAGCACATGCACATTTCACAGCCTTTAACATCCATGACCCGCTCCAGTCCGGATTTACATCTAGGTATAGTATGGAGACTGCATTAGTCAGGGTGCGAAATGACCACTTCAGGGTGAGAGATAGAAGGGAAAGGTCAGTTCTCATTCTACTTGATCTCTCCTCAGCATTTGACACTGTTGACCATGGGTTGTTGTTGGATCGACTAAGGGAGTACTGTGGACTCGCTGGTATGGTCATCAGCTGGTTTGAATTCTTCCTCAGGGACAGGATGCAGAGGGTGGTGATGGAAATTTTTTCCTCATTCCTGAAGCCCTTGCTCTGTTGTGTACCCCAGGGCTCGATCCTATCACCTATGTTGTTTGTAGCATACATGTTGCCAATGGGTAATATGATCAGATGCTACGGCTTGGATTTTCACTGCAATGCAGATGACACCCAGCCCTATCTGTCATTTGCACCCAGGACACCTGGCATGGTCAATCTACTTAATTTATGCCTTACCAAGATACATAGATGCATAGAATTTGACGGCAGATAAGGACCACCAGGACCTCCTAGTCTGCACATTTTCCCTACCTGCTGCAAAAACTAAAGACCCTACTTGATCTCTGGCTTTGTTCTCCTACATATCACTAGGGTACCCCTATGCAAATCCCACGCATGTTTGAATTCCCCTACTGAATTTGCCCCCACCACCTCCGCTGGGAGGCTGTTCCATGCATCAACCATCCTTTCTGTGAAGAAATACTTCCTCACGTTACCTCTTAGTCTACCCCCTTCCAGCCTCATGTCATGACCCCTTGTCCTAGAACATCTCTTTTACTGAAAGATGCTACCCCCCTGTACATTTTTTATGCCCTTGAGTTATTTGAAGGTCTCTATCATATCTTCCCTTTCCCTCCTTGAGGGTGTACAAATTGAGGTCCTCCAATCTCTCCTCTTATGACTTTTGGTGCAGGTCCTGCACCATTTTTGGTGCCCTTCTCTGAACTGCCTCCACCCCGTCTATGTCTTTATGTAGATGTGGCCTCCAGTACTGGACACAATACTCCAGATGAGGTCTCACTAATGAATTATATAGAGGCATCACCACCTCCTTTCTTCTACTGGTGATACCTCTCCCAATGCACCCCAGTACCCCACTGGCTTTCCACACAGCCTTGGCTTATTGCCTGCCCACCTTTAGATCATCTGATCTGATTACCCCCAGATCTCTCTCCTGTTTGGTTGCCATCAGTATCTTTACCCCATCATGTAAGCCTCCCCTGGGTTCCTGTGCCCCAAATGCATGATTCTGCACTTTCTTTTTTTGCATTGAATCTTAGCTGTTACACTCTTGACCATTACTCAAGTTTACCTAGGTCACTCCTTATTTTTCCACCCCCCCCCCCGAGTGTCTACCTTATTGCAGGTCTTTGTATCATCTGCACATAGGCATACCTTTCCTTCTAGACCCTCTGCAATGTCACTTGCAAAGACATTGAATAGGGTAGCCTCAGAACTGATCCCTGTGGCACTGGCTGTAATCCAGGTCTGGTTTTCCTCTAGCTGGCTGAAACTCAACCCAGAGAAGACAGAGGTATTTATGATTGGGCATAGCTGATGGGAGGGTGCAGGAGCCACAACAGAGAAGACCAGCCTAGTGTTTGGTTCCTCTGGTCTGGCAGCATCCATCAAAGTATAGAATTTGGGCATTATTCTGGACAAAAGACTGACACTTGAGGCTCAGGTGTCATCTGTAGTCCAGAGTGGCTTTTACCATCCTAGAAACATCTCTCAGAGTAAAGCCTTGATCCCACCAAAAGACTTGCCCTCATTGATACATGCTTTTGTGACTTCTAGACCTACTGTCTATATCTCGGAGTCAGTGGAGGGGTTTTACAATGCCTGCAGCCAGTGCAGAACACCGCGTCCAGGTTACTGACAGGCTTCCCGAGGTCATGTCATGTGACTCACATCTTGAGTGACCTAGACTGGCTGCCAGTGAAGTGGCACATCTCCTTCAGGGTTGGTCTGTTGACCTACAAAGCCATATATGGACCTGTTCCGAGCTGTCTGAGTGATCTTCTGTCCCCTTACTGCCCTGCTCACTCTCTTCACTCCTCCAAGTTGGGCCTCCTAGTGGTTCCCAGGGCTAGGCTTAAGACAGCAGAGGATCACACTTTTGAAGTGGCTGGTCTGGCCCTGTGGAACTCACTTCCCAGACCTCTGAAGGAGGTCCCCTTGGTGAAGGCCTTTACAAGGAGCCTAAAGGCTTACTTGTTTAGTCAACCATTTAACCTAAGCTAGTCCCACTAGTCTGGGTTTAGCTATTTTAGCTATTTATGTGGATAGATTTGTATGTTATTGTGACCCCCCTCCCAATCTCTAGGGCTATGCAGAAGGTGCGATTGGGGGAGGGGGAACTCACAGCCGGCAACCACAGTCACAGGATTTGCTCAGTTACCTGATTCAGCGATGGTCCTGGGGGTGTCAGTTGTCTCTTCGGAGGGGCTGCTGCCAGCTTTAGGGGGCAAAACTTGTTAACCAGTTCATTTAGGTAGATTGAGTAAGTTCATTGTCCACCATGATTCAAAGAGCAAAACGGATTTAATTGCAGAAAGACAAAGCAGACCACTCTGTAAAGCATGGGGAAACCATACATGGTGGGTGGGCTTTGTCACACATGGCCAGGGCCTAGATTACACTGATTGCAGACACTGATCCAGGGATCTTAACTGCACACTTCTCCACAGAGCCAAAGAAGGCTCTAAAAATGATTCTTCCCAGGCCACTTCAGCCAAAATGTCCTCCTGCACAACTTAGAACCCATTTCCTCTACTACACTCATGTTCCATACTTCCTGGTGAGCACCCCATGGAACAGTCTAAAAAAAGGGCTGCCCCTGGTGGTCATGCACACCCGCAGCACTGAGAATTTGGTGGGGGCCTCCATAAGCTGCAAACTGTCCAGTCAGACACAGGAACAGTCCAGATGTTGACCAGAAGCAGGCTGCCACCACTGCTCCCCACAAACTCAGCTCTCACCACCGGACATGTGCACTAGGTCCCTGTGGCACCTGACTGGCCTAGAAACACCAGGACCTCTGTGCCACCCTACCTCGGTACCGGAGATCACAAAGCAGGCTCCAACATACTCTAGGTCCCCGCTCCCACTCCTCCTGGCTACATAGGTCCCACTCCATACAGCTCCACAAATGTTCACTGGACTCCACCGACATCTCTCCAAAACAAAGGTGGTGGGCCAGGGTGGCCATCGCCCCACCCCGGCCCTGAACCTTGGCCCATGACTGAACTTGAACTTGTGGTACTCCCCAAACCAGAAGCTCACTCTGTCTTCCACTTCTACTCCCAGACTCCCTCCCTCCTTCCTTTTGGTGCCAAAACCCCTAATTTATATTACCTGGGCCCAGGCCCTGCCTGTGAGCAGGTGGTCCCAAACTCCAGGCAGCAAAATGCAGTAACACAGCTAGTAAGCTCCCAGAGGGGGTTTACACTTCCACCACTCAAACCATTCACCTCTGAGCGAATGCTTGACCAGTTATCGAGGTGGCTACCCAAGGAAAGATATGCACACTCCCCCCCCCAGATGCCATATGACAAAGCTGGCACACCGCCATGACAGTGGAAACCCACACCTCTAACCCCAGGGAACAATACACTAAGAAACCCCACTATACTACCGGAGGGCCCTGGCGACTCACCCACCCTTCCCATGGACGGATTGCCAGGTACTAGGCGGTGGCGCCCCAGACCCTATCCCAACACTAACTGACTATCCTACCCAGTTCTGCTGCCACCACCAGAGGACTTTGAGACTTTCCCCACAATTCCCACATGCAGTACCTTGAAAAAACATGGACAGTTTAACTAGTGCACCCAAAACGGAGGGTGAATAAACAGGTAACTACAGTAACACGTTACGTGCGGTGGGTATTACTAAGTTACCTGGTTCAGTGATGGTCCTGGGGGTGTCGGTTGTCTTTTCAGGGGGCTGGTGCCAGCTGTAGGTGGCAAAACTTGTTAAGCAGTACATTTAGGTAGACTGAGTAAGTTCACTGTCCACAATGATTCAAAGTGTAAAATGGATTTAACTGCAGAAAGATAAAACAGGCCACTCCATGGAGGGTGGGGAAACCATACACGGTAGGTGGGATTTGCCACACATGGCCAGGGCCAAGATTACACTGACCGTAGACACTGATCTAGGGATCTGAACTGCACACTTCTCTTTGGAGCCGAATAAGGCTCTAAAATGAAGATGGCAGAAACATACATTAGCTGAAGTTAAATTCTTCCCAGGCCACTTCAGCTGAAACTTCCTCCTGCACAAACTTAAGAACCTATTTCCTCTACTGTACTCACATTCCATTCTGCCTGGTGAACACTCCATGGGACAGCCTAAAAAAAAGGCTGCCCCTGGTGGTTTCGCACACCCGCAGCGCTGAGAATTTGGTGAGGGCCTCCATAAACTACAAACTGTCCAATCGGACACAGGAACAGTCAAGAAGGTGACTGGGAGTAGACTGCTACTACTGCTCCCCACAAACTCAGACTCTCACCACCGGACTTGCACACTAGGACCCTGTGGCAGCTGACTGGCCTAGAAACACTGGGACCGCTACATTGCCCTACCTCAGTGCCAGGGATCACAAGGCAGGCTCCAACATATTCCAGGCCCCCAGCTCCTGCTCTTCCTGGCCGCAGAGGTCCCACTCCATACAGCTGCATGAACGTTCGCTGGACCCCAACAACTTTTCTCTGAAACAAGAGCAGTGAGCTGGGGTGGCCATCACCCCAGCTCGGCCCCAAACCTCGGCTCGTGGCCGAACTTGCGGCACTCCCCGAACCAGGAGCTCACTCTCTCCTCCACTCCTGCTCCCAGACTCCCTCCCCCTTTGTGGCACCAGAACCCCTTAATTTATACTACCTGGGCCCAGACCCCACCAACCAGCAGGCAGTCTCAAACTCCAGGCAACAAAATGCAGGAACACACAGCCAGTAAGCTCCAAGAGGTGGCTTACATTATGTTATATGTAATTATTTATCTGTTTTATTTTATGCTCCCTGTCTTGTGTTATGTACAGCGCCCAGAGCCCCCCGGGATTGGGTGCTTAACAAATAAACTACTACTACTAATGTTGGCCACTCAAACATGAACATGCAGATATCCTGTCTCCGGGCAACTTCCCCACCAGAGAACAGCTCTCATGGTCTGACTTAACCCTTTGAGTTATCTTTGGTAACCTGCCTCGAGCTGGCTGAGGAAAGAGGCTGGTTAGAAAAACTTCTCAGATACTTGTTTCATTTGATTTTCTTTTCTTTCTCGTTGGCAAAAAAGAATCTGAAGCATTTGTAACTGGCACCACCATGTATATGTATTTGTTTTTACCTGTTCCTTGATTTGTATTCTCCCGGGTCATGCCTGAAAATAGGCAGTTCTGTCTAGTGCACTTACCTGGTTACCAAAAGCAAATAAAAAAAATATATATATTTACGCTGTCCTTGCATGCGGAACTGTACTCTGTGCCACGCACATGTGCATGGTGTGTGCCAGCCACAAATGTTCTATATCCATGGGATCATAGTGTCTCTGGCTGTAAGACCAAAGAGTGGTGCTCTATAGAGAGGATATTCTTGAAGATCTGGAGTTACAGTAAGCAATCTTCCTCTTTTTGTGCAGGCTGTCTGACCATATTCTTTCAGTCTTGTATTGATTTCCTGTAGAGTTTTGGGTCAGTTTCCAAGTGCTGATGATTTTGTATATAGTGTTCTGTTCTCGGGCAGTCTCCTACTTTCTTATAGAGCTTTGGGAGGTGTATACTCCACTTCATCTGTGATATTGTAGAATGCTTGCTGAGGGTACTGTCTTCTGTTTTGTAGTCTTGGACAGTGTGCATTTGTGCTTGTAGCCAATGAGTTGTGGAACCCCATAACTTTTTTATATTAAAATTGCCAACTAGCCGGCCTGTCAGGATAGCAGTAGGGCAACCGTTCATGACGCTGGCAACCCTAGTTTGGGAATGAGCCTGGGTCATCAAAGTCAGGTGCCTGCTGCAGGGAGGTAGATCAAGTGTCCCAGAGGATGCTGTCTTCCTCTGGGGTGGGAGGGCTGTGGCTCCCATTATTACACTGCCACCTAGGCAACCACGCGTAGTAATGCAGCAGCAGTAGCACGAGTGAGAGGGGCTAAGATGGCTGGTGCCCATGTGAAGTTCACCTTCAAGTTCAAGTTCAGTTCAAGTTTGTTGCAGGAAAGCCCCATTGAGCAAGCTCATTCACAAGGGAGTCCTGGGTGCATGATGAAGCATGCTCAGTGTGTCAGCTCGGGGCTCAGAGTGCACCAATGTCCCAGGAGGTACGACCGGAAATGGAAATGAGCCTGACCCAGGAGGGATGATCAAAGGCATGCTCAGGCCCCAATCCTGGCCAATGCCTGTGCAGCTACAACCAGCGAACACCTGCCTCCAGTAGCTGGAGGAGGTGGGAGGCTGGATCTGGGGTAAGACTGTGGTGGTGGTGACAGGGATCCCTGAGGTGGGGCAGGGTTCATCCTGGGGGAAGATGGCCAGGTGAAGTGTGTGGGAGCATAAACCATAAAATAAAAAAAAGAAAGTAAGCAAGAAAGAAGGAAGGAAGGAAGGAAGGAAGGAAGGAAGGAAGGAAGGAAGGAAGGAAGGAAGGAAGGAAGGAAGGAAGGAAGGAAGGAAGAGCCCAACTGCCTCAGATGTTAAGCTGTATTTGAAAACTTCCACATTCAACAAACATGTTAGCTAAAAAACAGAATTTGTTCTTTGCTTGTTTTAAAAAAATAAAATTAATTGCAATACCATGACCATGACAGGGATGGGGATAGAAGGAGGGGGCAACCGGGGGGGGCATGGAGAAGGAGGGGTTATAGTGATAGGGGATTCTATTCTGAAGGAGATCAGGTGGGGGAAAGGTTGAAAGATGCAGTCAGATATGGGCAGAACCTGTACCAGGCTTCACAGCGGACAGGGCAGGGCAGGCTCTGATTAAGTGTGTTGGGGGGAAGGAAGAAGCCTCAAGTGGTGGTACATGTAGGCACTAATGACCTGGAAGGGAGGCTGCACAGTGGAGGAGGTAAAGGGGAGATCTGAGGAGTTTGGGAAGTTATGCTCAGAAATTGGGAGCTCTGTGGCCTTCTTGGAGGTGCTACTGGTTCCAAAGGCTAGCAGTGCAAGAAGGGTAAGGATAGTGGAGTTCTACTCCTAGCTGAGCGAGTAGTGTAACTCACAAGGGTATGGGCTGGTAGGAGGATGGGGGGAGACATGGAATAACAAGGAACTGTACACAAAGGACGGTTTACACCTGAGTGGGGAGGGTAAGGGAGTGTTAAAGAGTAAGTTGGAAGAATATGTAGTTTCAAGGGGGTATTTAAACTAGATGGGGGAGGCGAGTGCGCAGCCAGCATGCAGGGTCACCAGAATGGGAAGCCGAATGAGCTGTTCCCCCAAGAAAACAATGAATGCAAGGAGAGGGGGTCGTAGAAGGTAGGAGGGCAGTCCATGGAGCCATGGGGTGGATGGATGTGAACGGGTGGAGGGCAGTCTCCCTAAATGTGAGGAGCCTGGGTAATAAAATAGCTGAGCTTCAGGCAGTCTTGACTGAGAGGAGGGTGGATGTCTCGGCTATAACTGAGACTTGGGCCACCCAACACCAGGATTGGGATCTGGCAATCCCAGGTTATAGAATTTACAGGAAGGACCGAGGGGTCAGGAGGGGGAGGAGGGGTGGCGCTCTATGTGAGGGATGGGATCAGATGCACGAGAGATGAGGGGGAGGAAGGGAGCACTGAGATGCTGTTGCTGCAGCTCCTAGATGCCAAGGGTAGAAAGCTGAGGTTGGGGGTGGTGTACAGACCTCCTGCCCAGTCCAAGGAGCTGGACAAGAAGTTAACGGAGCAGATTAGGAGGGTATGTAGAAAGGTGAGTGTGGTGATTGTGGGGGATTTTAATCTGCCAGGGGTGAATTGGAGTACCCCTGCCACCTCCAGTGCCAGGGAGCAGGTACTCCTGGATGCATTCCAGGATGGTCTCCTGACACAGGTGGTCAGAGTGCCAACTCCGTCTAAGTAACACACTGGACCTGGTACTGTCGAATGGGGAGCTAATGAGGGAAATAAGGGTGGAGGACCCACTAGCTGAAAGCGACCACCAGTCAGTGTGGTTCACACTCAGTTTGAGTAAGGAGATTAGTGGCTCAGTAACAAGGGTGGTGGACTTTAGGAGGATGGACTTTGGGAAGATGCAAGAAATACTGTACTACAGGGGTGATTAGTGGGAATTAGGCCAGAGATGGATGCACAGCAAAAGTGGGATATTATTAAAACTTGGATAGCAGAGGCTACGGAGGCTTGCACCAGGACCCAAAGCAAGAAGAACAGAGCCAAGAAGCCAAGCTGGCTTAACAACAGAGTGATGGAGTGGGTGAGGGAAAAGAGGGCTGCATTTCAGATTCAGGAGGATGGGGAGGGGAGAGGACAGGGAGGCATAAGCCAAAGCCTCCAGAGAGCTAAGGTTAGCTCAGGGTGTTAAGGGAAGGGAAAAATACTTTTTTAGATATGTGAAGGGGAAAAAAGGAAGTGCAGAGACAACATAATGAAGACAAAAAGTGGTGGGGAATGGATGGAAAAGGGAGCAGAACAAGCAGAAGCACTGAATGAATACTTTTGTTCCGTGTTCACGCAGGAGAAGGGTGGTCCACTACCCACGGGATGGGAAGGTAGTCGAGGAGGGGATGACGGATGGGTGGATTGAGGAGAATAGAGTGTCAGAGGGGCTGAGAGCACTAAGGGTGGACAAGGCACCAGGTCCTGATGGTATTCACCCCAGTCTGCTGAGGGAGATGGCGGAGGTGTTGGCCAGGCCACTGGCGGACCTGTTCAGCACCTCTCTGGATATGGGTAATATGCCCCAGGACCGGAGGGTGACCCACGTGGTGCCCATTCACAAGAGTGGCCCACGGGACGAACCAGGAAATTACTGACCTGTCAGTCTCACGTCCATAGTGGGTAAACTTATGGAGGCAATACTGAAAGAGAGACTGGTGGCATTTCTGGAGGGAAATGAACTCTAAGATGGGCAGCAGCATGTGTTCATCTCAGGGAGGTCTTGTCAGACCAATCTAGTAGAATATTATGACTGGGTTACAAGACAGCTGGATAAGAGTCACACTGTGAACGTCCTATACTTGGACTTCAGCAAGGCCTTCGATTCAGTGCCTCGTGAGTGGCTAGGGGGAAACTGACTTTCGTAGGGGTGGGGGAGAAACTGGCAAACTGGAAAGGGAACTGGCTGAGGGGAGGCAGCAATAGGTGGTGGTGGTGGGGGAACTCTCAGCACCTAGGCCAGTGATGAGTGGAGTGACCTCAGGGCTCTGTGCTGAGTCCGGTGCTGTTTTGGCTATTCATTTTGGATATCTCTCATGGAGTTGGGAGCAGAATTAGTCTGTTTGCAGATGATACTAAAATAGGGGAGGTGGTTAATGAAGTGGACGGGTGGAAACAACTACAGGGGGACCTAACGAAACTGGAAGAGTGATCAGAGAGGTGGCTGCTAGGCTTCAATGTGAAGAAGTGCAGGGTTATGCACTTTGGGGCAAAGAACCCAAATAGGACCTATTGGTTGGGTGGGGTGAGGCTGGGGGACACTGAGGAAGAGAAGGGCCTTGGGGTGTTGATAACGGGGAACATGAACAACTCTGCTCAATGCAGAGAGGGTTGTGGATGCATGGAACGGCCTTCCAGAGGAGGTTGTGGAGTCAAAAACAGTGGTGGAATTCAAGCATGCATGGGACAATCATAAGGCAATTCTAGGGGGTGGGGCTAGGAAGAAGTAGGCTGCTGGTTAACTAGGATCTGCAGCTTATCCATTAGGTAGGGAAATGGGCAGACTGGGTGGGCCAAGCGGTCCTTATCTGCTGTCAAATTCTGTTTCTATGTTTCTATGCAGGAAAGCCACAGCTAAGGCTAACAAGATGCTGGGGTGCATTGCATGGGTATTCTCATCCAGGCATAGGGAAGTGATCCTACCCCTCTACAGGTCATTGGTCAGGCTGCACTTGGAGTACTGTGTGCAGTACTGGCATCCGTATCTGAAGAAAGACATTAAATTGCTGGAGGGGGGTGCAGTGGAGGGTGACAAAAATGTTATGGAGCATGGAGAGCAAAGTCTACAAGGACCGGCTATGTGAGCTGAATATGTACTCCCTGGAAGAGAGGAGGGATGGGGGGATATGATTGAAACATTCAAGTATCTGAATGGGATAAACAAAGCTGGTGCTGATGGGTTGTTCAAGCTGAGGAAAGGTAGGGACACAAGGGGGCACGGGCTAAGATTAGAGGGTGGAAGATTTAGGAGCGAGATGAGGAGACATTACTTCTTGGAGAGGGTGGTGTCGAAGTGGAACACCCTACCAGAGGGAGTGATATCATGTAAGATGGTGGGAAGTTTTAAAAGGGCATGGGACTGGGAACAAGGGAGGGTCTGGGTGAATAGTGCTGAGAACGTCCTGAAGATGGGGGAAGGGGTTGGGGCAGCTGCAATCTAGGGATGCTAGCTGCACACTTGAGCTGACTTTGATAGACCATGGGGTCTGTTTCTGCTAGCAGTTTCATGTGTTCATATGTACTTGGTAGATTATCTAGTTATTTTTGTAACTTGGGGACAGAAAAAACATACCTATGCTTAATTTATGTCTTTATTTTTTAACGTTCTGTACGATGGGCTGCTTAAAGTCTAACTGCTACTGTAAACATTATTATGGTTTTGTTCTTCATGATTATTTTCTTTGTTTAACTTATTTATTTTTATTAAATTACTTATTGAGATACATGGTAGGTTATCCTTTGTATACGGAGACCTCCCTGTGTAAAATAAGATAATAATGGTGTATATGTTTACATATACTGTTCAGTATCTCTTATAGTTATAAGTGCAAAGCAAATGAGCAAAAGCAAGAGGAAAAAAGAGATTGCAATGGTTCTCGAAAGAAGTGGCTGAAAAGGTACAAGCTAAAAGGGTGGCATTCAGACAGTATAAAGAGACAAAGAGGGAGAAGGAAAGGGAGGTGCATCAGGAGAAACAGAGGGAGGCAGGGAAAGCAGTATGGAGCATGAAGGCGCAAGCTGATGAGAGAATAACCCGGGAAGGGGAATGAAAGGGGACTAGAAATGTTTAATGTATATAAGTGAAAACAGGAAGACTGGGGAGGGATTGTAAGGTAAAGAAAGGAATGGGGGAGTATGCACAGCAGGACCAGGAAAGGCAGATATCCTGAACAAATACTTTTGTTCATTGTTCACAGAGGAAGGAGAAGGGGTGAGGTTACACAAAAGCAACAGGAGCACTGGAGGGAGGGAGGTAGGCACTAGTCCTTTTTCAGAGGAGATAGTCCAGAAGGGACTCACAAATCTGAAGGTTGACAAAGCGATGGGACCAGATAGGGTGCATCCAAGGGCATTGAGGCAGCTCAGGGAGGTACTGGCTACACTTCTGATAGTCCCATTTAACAGCTCACTGGAAACAGGAGTGATTCCAGAGGCCTGGAGGAAGGCAAATGTAGACCAACTTCATAAAAGTGGTAGCAGGGACAGTCAGACTGGCATCAGTGGTGGGGAATTTAATGGAGGCACTGCTGAAGGAAAGGATTGTGGAGTATCTTGAATCTAACAGGTTACAAGACCCAAGGCAGCACGGATTCACAGGGGGAAGGGATCATGTCAAACAAATTTGATACCTTGAATCTGATACATTTCTTTGACTGGGTGACCAGAGAAATAGGTCAGGATGGAGCAGTGGATGTGGCCTGTCTAGATTTCAGTAAGGCTTTTGACACCGTTCCACCTAGGAGACTCATGAGGAAGCTAGGTAGTTTAGTGGCTCCAAAGGTGGCAAGCTGTGTAAGAAATTGGTTAACGGGAGTCCTACAAGTGATGTTAGCAAGGGATGAACACGTAGTGTGTCTCGGCTGTACACCTCAGTCAAACGAAACCTCATTTATCTGCAGATTTCTTGCACCTTTCAGAGAAACCATTGATAAGCTTAAGGAAATAAGGATGGCTGCTAAACAGCGACTCCAGAAATTTAGCACAGAAAGCCCACAAGCAAAACGGTCACTTCAAAATCAAAAAGATGGCATGTCGGGCCTAGTATTTATAGACACAGAGTTATCAGAGCAGGCCGAGGACAATGAAGAAGACGAGGTACCTTGCACGATTACCTCCAAAACTCATCACGGAATTGAGAAATATTGGGTCCACACTCCAGGGCATGCAAGTGGAGCTGAAGGAAACCTGGCAGGAATTGAAAGAAGTAACACACAAAACAAAGGAGCTTGAGAAAGGCCTCACAGAGGTGATGCAGCAAGGAGAACTCCATATTGCAGCCATGTTGTACCTATATGCTAAGGAAAGGGAGACAGCTATGAAACTAAATGATCTGGAACAACGCTCTAGATTAAATAATATCAGAATACATGGCATACCTGAAGACACTGAAACAGGTACAATAGAGGAGTTTCTGGTGTCTTTCCTACAGGAACTGTTAGCATGGGACCAATCCATTGCAATGGCTATTGAGAGAGCGCACAGATGATTAGCGCCTAAACCCAGAGACTCTAAGGCTCACCCAAGGT
Organism: Neoceratodus forsteri; assembly: GCA_016271365.2. NCBI lineage: Eukaryota > Metazoa > Chordata > Ceratodontiformes > Ceratodontidae > Neoceratodus > Neoceratodus forsteri. Next base: position 690,753,297 of record JADMNL010000022.1, on the reverse strand, counting down.
CCATAATCTCACGATTCTTGGACTACGCAATAAAGTTGAAAGTCCTGCAGACAGTTTGGGCAAGAAAGAGATTCCTTTTGGTGACCCCAGGATATACTTCAATCATGATTTCTCCCTGATGATAATGGATCAAAGAAAAGACATCCTAAGGATAATACGGGAATTGCAGCAGAAAAACATTAAAGCACAAATCTTCGCGCCAGCACAGCTCAAGATCTTTGTAAATGGAGCTGCTAAATTCTTCAGAAGTGTAGCAGAAGCTGGATAGTTGCTCCATTCGCTGGGAGGTAAAGGTGATGCAGTTGACAGTTCAGGGCAAAGCACTGAAGAGACCATGCTTGCAAATCAATGGACTCAAGGCAGATCACGAAAGTGCCAGAAGAGGAACATCATCAGGAGCAGAGAAGCATTGGGAAGCCATTGGAGTGAAGCAGCAATCGCATGGCAGAGAAGATCATCATGGCCCTTCAAAGCAAACAGGCTGAACAACTCAGTTTGTAAGTACTGAGCCTTACAAATTATGGATATCCGAGAGGTGTCACTGACTTGATTATGTAGTGGTGGTTGGGGGGGGGGACGCGGTAAGGGTGGGGATGTATAACTATTGCATGAAGGTAATATGTGGTTAAGACAATGGAGGGGTTAAAAACTGGTGGTGGACACAGATTCCACAAGGGTCACTGTGGGGTGGGGTAGGTAATTAAGTCACCAGGCACTGCGGTAATTGGGGAGTGGGGAGGGACAGGCATCTATGGCTCGGTATCTTAGATTGTTTTAAAGAGGGAAGACGATAGCAAACTGACATCCAACAAGCATGGCACAGAGCTGCTCTTGGTGACAGTAGTTGAATTTCAACGCTATGCCCCATGCACAGTGGAACTGACTCAATAACCGAACAGAATATGAATGAAGGAACCCTGTACTTAGTTAACAGGGGAAGAACACTCACAGTGCCACCACAGAAGGGATCAAACTGACCTTTTGGGAGAGAGGGAGGCCCAGACATAATCAAGGGAGGGAAATGATACTCCACAACTACCCAGAAAAGCACAGGAGGCTGAGGGGAGAGTGGGAAGGAAAGACAATCCATCTCAAAACAACAACCAGCATCTAATGCAGGGGCAGCACAGGTACGAATATTTACCTTTCAGTGCCCCTGATTAAAATCCACAGTGGTGGAGGCTAGCTCTATCAAGCCACAGCTCTCTGGCACAACCAGTTGGGAGAAAACTCAGAGTAGCTGGCACATGTTTGCTTTGAAGTCCACGGAGAGTTTGATGGGACGTAGGAGTCCCCATTGGGGGACCCCAAAAAAATCAACTGCACTGGTATATGAACCAGGGACCACAGAAGTACTATGGAGTTGTAACCATTCCGTAAATAGTTTTGTTAATGTTTTCAGGTTGATTGTTAAGAATGTTTGTCGACCAGAAGTGTGTCTTAACGGGGAATATAACAGTAACCAACTGTATAAAGAATGTCTGACCTAACAGTAATAACCTATAACATCAAAGGTATACGCTCACCACTTAACAAACCAGAATATTGCAAGAGTTAAACAGAAGCAGAGCTACAGTGGCCTTTTTAAAGGAGACCCATCTGTCTCAGCCCGAGCACCAAAAGCTGAGACGGATGTAACCCCCTTGCAATTGGGGGTTCCTAAAAATGCCAGCCTGGGCTTACCTTAGCCCTTTTGTCTGTTCTCCTCCTGCTGACTCCCAGGCTTCTCCTGATTTGGCCACCAGTTTCTTTCTGGTCCCCCAGGTCTGCTTTGCTCCTCCAGTGCCCTGCCCTACAGCCCAAATGGAAATTCAGCCCCTCTGGGCTTAAAAAACGGCACTCGTGAGCACCCATATTAAAGGTGATGCCTCCAGGGCAGCAGAAATTGCACTGCGAGTAGCCCATGTTAAAAGTGCTGCCCCCAGGGCAGCAGGACTCACGATGGTGCAAAAAGCACTTTGAAGTGGATCCGTTCATTTTGCAGTCACCTTGGGGACTGTGCCATGGGTCCCAGGATCCCTTCCATCTAACTGGGACCCGGTGACCATGAACAGCCTGCTGGGGATGAAAATTGAAGGAGTTTGACCGGGGCTCAATTGAAATATGCCTGAGAAGGGTCCCCATCTGTATAATAAATAACCTGTGTGTCTGGTTGCCTCCAGGGTAGCTATGTTCGGCTTTTGCTGAAAAGTAAAAGAAATTAAATGTCTTTGAATTATAACTTGTTGCTGCGTATTGGGTATATACTGTACATGTGGGAGAAAGTGTTTTAAACTAAAAATAGATGCTTTACCCTGGCAATTCCAGTACTTTGGGACTCTTGTGTGTCAGACTGTCAGCTGCTGCAGAGGGAGCGTGCTGTGTGCAGTAGTGACAGAAAAACTAAAGGAGCCACATTCTTCATCTGTGCAGCGACAGAAAGTTCAACCTCTGAGCTGCAGAACTGAGGGGCATTGGGGCAAATAATTATTTCTTTCTGGCTGCACCAGGACATTATTCAGGACTGTATCTGATTTGCTATGAGGGACAGTGGGTTAAGCAGCCATTGCCAGCAGTACAGCCAATTGGGAGCCAGGAATAAAAAGCCAGGACTTGTGAGACATTCACTGCACCTCATGGGTAGCCACGCAAGTGCTCATGGGAACTTATAGGGACATCATTTTTGGCACCAATTCTCCAATCCAATTGTGCCTCGAATGTTCTGATTCACAGGTACCTCAGCCATTTAGAGACCTGTCACCCCATCTCTGCTGCCAATCAGGAGTTGAACTAGGAACCCTATAAGAGACAGTGTCTGCCAGTTTTTCAACAGATTCTGCCAAAGTGAGAGGAGGAGAGCAGGCTGCAGCCTGCTGGGAGCCCCCCAAAGGGGTGGGGTCTCAGGCTCCAGCCATGCCACCAGGCCTGGGCCACTTAGCTAAGCCCCTCCAGTCATCAGGGGGTGGTTGTTATTTTTAGTTACAGTTTAAAAGTAAAGCTTATTTAGTTTCTGCAACAGCTAGTCTGGAGGTTGCCAGATATGTCCTCCAGAGGCTAGCCCTCCCTCCCACATCGGGGAAAGATGTGGAAGAAGAAGACCAGCTACTATGCCTCAGCAGTGAGAGAGCTGAAGAAGAATACGGGATGTCTTCAATTGCGGATGCGAGTCCGACCCATAGAGAACCTGAGTGAGTACCCTCATACCCCCGGTGCGAGGGAGAAGATTTAAGAGTAATCTTGGGGGCCTCAAGCCCCACTACTAGATATTCCTACTGTGCGGAAAGATCTCTGAATTACCAGTCTGGGCTTCTAACCCCATCAGAGACTGCTTAATTCAAGTAAATTTGGATGCATCTTGTCTGTGGCCCAAATGGCTAAATTGCAGGTGCAGCAAGATGACCAGCTAGTAAGCCATATAAATGTGTTGTAAATTGTTATTGCTATGGGTTACAGTCTTGCCCTTGTGGAGCTGACTGCCAGACCAAGTTGCCACTTCACGGGACAGGAGGCCCTAGAGCATACAATCGGATCGATTCTGAAGGGAATCTATGGGGGGTCTTACCCAGATGTCATCTGACTGCGCTTGGCATAAGTGTAAAAAAGGTTCAGACATGCTGGATAAGACCTTCTCTTCAAATGTGTTTTGGTATAGTAAATGTACTGGATGTGACTTGAAGTAACTAAAACAAGGATGCTTGTTAAAAGTGTCACTGGACTTCTTAAGCTGGATAGAAACCTACTTTGGTTTAGTAAATGTACTGGATGTGACTCCGCATCAAGGAATTTGGATGCTTGGCAAAAGTATCGGTTTCTATCTATATTGGATGGGACTTTCAAATATTGTGCCGAATATTCAGGATATTAAATCCAAACAGCTGGTTCTGAATTGTTCGGTTTTCTGCAAATACAGGGCAATCCCTGTCTTCTATAATGCACAGGGCAATCCCTGCCTTCTATAATGCGCAGGGCAATCCCTGTCTTCTACAATGTGCAGGGCAATCCCTGTCTTCTATAATGCGCAGGGCAATCCCTGTCATTCTACAATACGCAGAGTAATCCCTGTCTTCTGTAATTCGCAGAGCAATCCCTGTCTTCTATAATGCGCAGGGAATCCCTGTCTTCTATAATGCACAGGGCAATCCCTGTCTTCTATAATGCACAGGGAATCCCTGGCTCTCCTTGACCAGTAGGGTCAAATCTGCTAATCACTGGGCAATCCCTGCCTTTACTGTATATAGTGTCTGCAGCCTTGGCAGCAATCTGTTTCCAAGTTGCCCCCTCCCTCAAATCAATAGCTGACCACTCCAACCAGCTGCAAAGTCCGCCAGCTCTGCAACATCTTGGACTGGGGTATCTGGTTGTCCAGTATGGTATGAGGCTGCGGTGTTTCTACCGTATCTAGGTACTGGTACCAGTGTGGGTAATAATAATAATTGTGTGTGTAACATCTGATTATTCCGCAGCTAGATAGCCAGGGCGCTGGGTATCATAAGTCAAATGGTAAACTGTGATTTATGTATGTCTATTAGTATGTAGCCACCCAGCTGGAGGGTTCTCCAGCAAAATTCAAATAATCAGTGTACATACGTAAATAGGATAATATAACCTCTCTACTCCACATCCCCGTTCCTAATTCCTTTACCCCTAAGTAAATCTTTTGTTACTTGTTGAAATATTTTGTGTGAGCATGTTATTAGAGAGATCCTTTAAATCAAAATGTTGAAATGTGGGCAAATGTTTATTGGGGCATGTCAGGGAAGGTAAATGGCCATTGTGGGTGGCATAGCAGCTCAGGGGGCTACACCCATTACCACCTTACCCATGTAAAGTACCCTGAGTGGAGGCACTGCATAAAGGTTTTAAAGTATGGTTGTCAGTTAGCGAACCCAAACCCCTTAGCCTATGTCCAGGGTAGTAGGCAGGAGTGTAACACTGGGGATAGCACCACCCAGGGGTTACACGAAGCTGGGTGGGACAGGGGTTCTTCTCGGCACCTAAGGCACACACACACACACACACACACACACACACACGGGGAGTAGCTATACCTGTGAGTAAAAACACTCCACTAGAAGCTGAACATGTCCATGGAAGACAAAGAAGGGCACTTTGTGCAGATCATAGGCCATTATAGAGGGGTCCCATGCACCTTACTTAATCTCTATGCCACCAGTGAGGTCTCAGAGAGATTGCCCTTCTTTAAACAACATTTACTTAGAACAGCAGGTGAGGGGAACCCAATATTTTTGGTGGGAGGAGACTTCACTTGTACCCTACACCCTCAGATGGCTAAAAGTGGGAATGGAGGGAGAGAGAGACATACAGGGGGATAGCAGGAAACTACGAGGGTTGTTGGGGGAGGCAGGGCTAATGGAAGTATAGAGAGACCAGCACAGAAGGGAGCGAGATTACACATTTTTCTCCCACCAGCACAACCATATTTCCCCCACTGACTATTTTCTGCTGTCAGCAGAGTGGCTGTATGCTGTGAGGTGGTGTGCTATTCAAAGGATTACAGCATCTGACCATGCACCAATACTGCTGGATCTGATACTAGAACCAGCAGACAAAAATTCCCTTTGGAGGCTCAGTGTCTCACCTTAATAATTTAGATTTTTGTCAGAAGTTGAAGGGGGAAATACAAACTTACTTGCAGCAAAACATCCAGGTGAAACCTCAAATGCCACAAGATGGGATGCCTTGAAGGTGACCTTAAGGGGAGTACGCATACAATATACCTCAAATATGAAAAAAGAAAATGCAAAACAGCGCTTGCAGCTGGAGGAGCAACTGTTTAACACAGAGGCAGAATAGCAAGCTGGCTCTGTGGCTTAGTGGTTAGCATAACAAGCTGTGAGTGCTGGGGACTGCCAGTGGAGCTGGGTTCAAGACTACCTCCTGCCTGTGTGTTTAGGGAGGCAGTATAGCACAGTGGTTTAAGGCTCTGAGCTGCAAATCTGGTGATATCCAGCCGACCAGACCTGGGTTTGAATCCCACAGCTTCTACTTGCATACTGTGTGACCCTGAGCAAGTCACTTAACTTCCTGTGCTCCCAGGTTGCACCTGTAAAAAAGCTTTCCGCTTAGTGTGGCTCACCTGGTTAAATAACTAAACAAACAAAAACTTAATCTGGACATGAAGGAAAAACTTCAAGAGTGTAGAGCTAAACTAGCTAAAATACTTGAACAAAAAATTGAGTGGGGCTCCACTATACCCAACAATGTTTTTATGAAGCAGGGAATAGGGCAGGCAAATTGTTGGCGTGGCAACTCTGACAACAGATGATAAACAGGACAATTACAAAAATTAGGAAGGCATTACAGGCAGAACTGGTCCACACCAAACCAGCAAAGATTGTAACAGCATTCACAGACTACTACAAGGAACTGTATTCAGACAATTGGCATCCGGAGGATGTCACTAACTTAGGGGAATTCCTAGACCCAATGGTATTACCTCAACTACAGGAAAAGGAGCGAGATGAAATAGAGGCCCCCATTAACGACACAGAAATCACTCTAGCTATTAAGAACCTAAAGAACAGCAAATCCCTGGGGACAGATGGGATTCCTACAGAATTCTATAAAACATTTAGTGAATAGGTTGCCCTCTCCTGCAGATAACGTTTAACCAGATCCTGGAATGAGAACCAATTCCAGACTCATGGAGACAAACTCGATTCACTATAATCCCCAGACAAGGTAAGTATCCCCAATTGCGCAGTTCTTATCAACCAATATCTCATCTTCCAGTAGATATGAAGGTCTTTACCTCCATTTTAGCCACCAGACCACAGCAAAAGATACAAGAGTTAATAAACCCGGACCAAACAGGCTTCATAAAAGGCAGGGTACTTCAGGATAACATACAATGCTTATTAAATATTATCACATCCCAAAAGGGTTCTAAACAAACACAACTTGCCCTGCTCCTTGATGCCAAAAAAGCATTCAACAAGGTACGGTGGGGATACCTAAAAGGGGTCCTTAAAAAAATGAATTTTCGTCCCAGTTTTCAGGCATGCATAGATGCCCTATATAAGAATCCTGAAGCAATGGTAAAGGTGAACAGGGTTAACTCACAGAGATTCCCCCTGCAATGGGGTACAAGGCAAGGGTGCCTTCTGTCGCCACTCCTTTTTGCACTCTGCATAAAACCGCTGGCTGAAAAAAATCAGGGAAACCAACAAATCCAAGGCATTGAAGTAAATGGCTCCATACAAAAAAATCTCCTTATATGCAGATGAGGCATTAATATTCCTAAAAGACCCTATTCACACCATTCCAGAACTACAAAAACTACTAGACACATATGGAGAGGATTCTGGCAATAAAGTGAATGAGGCTAAGACAGAAGCACTGCTGATCAGTGGCAAGCTCACTTTAAAGGAGAGAAGGGAATTCCCATATACATGGACTAAACACAGCAAAATTCGGTACCTAGGAATTATAGTTACCCCAAACACCAGAGATCTATTTAAACTTAACTGTGGGAAACTAGCGGGGGAATATCGTGGGGACCTAGACAGATGGGGTCTGCTTCCCTTTTCACTCCTAGGCCGAATTGGAATAGTAAAAATGAACATTCTCCCACGCCTCTTATTTTTATTTCAAACGCTACCAATAGCTATTCCTGGAACATATTGGAAACAGCTGGAGAAAGACATTAAGCTGTTCATCTGGGGTAAAAGAAACCAAGAGTGAAAAGAGCCCAGATGGTGCTCCCCAGGGAGGAAGGCGGGCTGGGCCGGCCAATCGAGTCTGCCTTACCCCACCCCCAATCATCATCTTTGTCAAGAGACACCCCACTCTGCCCACTGGTCAGCTCCTGGTGTCTGCCTCATGCCCCTTGAATCCTTTCACCATTTTTCGCGACACCACTCTTTTCTGGTAGTCAGTCTTGACTCCACCACCTTCTCAGTGATGTAATGCCCTCATTGCCCCTAAACCTTTCTTCTTCTAATCTATTTATGATCCCTGTTCTGTGCATTTATTTTCCTTGCAAATAAGCTTATTGGTCTCCAGGGTACAGACTTGATTCCCTCCACCTCCACATAGGGCTGCCTATGCATAGCTGCACCATCTTGGATGCCCTTGTCTGAACCCTTTCAATTCTGTCTTATATCCTGTGCAGGAGGCTTCCAGAACTAAACTCATAAACTCAAGGTGAGGCCTCACCATGGATTTATAAAGGCGCATCAGCACCTCCCTTTTCGTTTTATATCCTCCGTATGCACACAGCATTCTATTCACTTTGCTCACCACTGCTGCACTGGTTCTCCAGGTTATCTGAAATTATAATCCCCAGATCCTGTCCTGCTGAGTTTCCTAACCTCTGCAGGTGTCAGTGGTTTTGCGGGTTATTACACCTATGTGGCATTACTGTGCACTTTTGTGCATTAAATTTCAGCTGCCAAGGTTCTGACCCTCTCTAGACTCTTTAGGCCCCTCCCTCTTTCTTCCACCTCCCTACCAGGGTGTCAACCCTATTGCAGATCTTAATATCATCTACAAATGCACATTTTTCTACTTCAGTTTCTCTGCTATATCTAACATATCAACGCCATGCCGAAGAGGCGGATGGTCTGTTGTGTCTGCTCAGTAGCCAGCCTCCTAATGGGTTCTTTCTTTCCACCCAGTCCCAGACAGGTCATCCTCTTCTTCAGTTTATCCTTGAACCTGTCCCACTTCTCTTCAAGCCCTCCACTGTGCCCTCCTCCACCAGATTCCTGGACAGTGCATTCCAGGACTCCATCACCTCTCATGAAGTGAGTCTCGTCTCTCCCCTGTAATTTCCCCTCCTAGCTTCCACTGATGTCACCTGGTTGTTTCCCACCTTCTTTAGTCTGAACACTTTGGCACTGCCCCTGTTTATTCTTTTCATATCTGAAGACCCCCTATCATGTCCCCCCATCTCTCCTCTCCTCTGCTCCAGCAAGTACAGCCCAAGCTCTTCCAGCCTTTCCTCATAGGGCCTTCCTCCCATGCTCTGAAGCATCCTGGTTGCCTCTGGACACTTCCAGCAGTGTTACGTTCGTCCTTGAGGTGAGGTCTCCAGAACTGCATGCAGTACTCGTGTGATGGTCTGACCGATGCATTATACAGAGGAGGATCACCTCCTCTTCCTGGACGTAATTCCTGGCTATGTAGTATCCGGGTTTGCTTTGGCCACAGTTCTTCTGCAATTTTACTGTTGTTCTTTTGACGCCTACCACCACCCCTAGATCCTGCCTCACTCATTTTGGCTTGCGTATGACTCCTGGTGTATACATGGCCCGGTTTCTGACCCTCAGATGCATGCGCCCAACATTTCTGCATTAAACCTCAGTCCCACCTCCTTGAGACTACCTCCAGGGTATCCAGGTCCTCTGGATCTCTCCTCTCCGCTTGTCTCTGACCGCCAATGCTCCCAGTTTTAAGTAATCCTTCAAAGAGCCTCATCCTACTCTTAACCGCCTCCCATATCAAGACATAGGCATTGAACAGGAGTGGCCTCAGTACCGAACCTTGGGGTCCCTACTGTAACCTTCCTGAGGAGGAGGAGACCACCACCACTACTCCCTCTGTATTTGCCCTGTTAGCCAGCCTCTTTCACCACGACAACTGTCCTCACCCCAGCTTTATAGCAGCCCATTTTGGGGTACCAAATCAAATGCCTGACTGAAATCCAGGTATAGGATGCCCCTCTGTCTATGCCGGTCCAGGGTCCCAGTCATAAAAATCTATAGGGGTTGGTCTAACACGATCTCCCGGATGAACCAATGTTGCTGTCATCCAGTTGCCCCAACCTTTCCAGCTGCCTCCTGAGCCTATCCTTGATAATGCCTCCATTACTTTGCCCACCACAGACATTAGGCTGACAGGCCTATAATTTCCTTCCTCTCTAGACCCCCCATTTGTGGATAGGTACTTCACATGAGCCACCGTCCAGTCTTGGAGCACCCATCCTGTCAGCAGAGTGTTGTTAGAGTGTTGCTAGCTCATCGGGCCAATTCTTCATAACCCTTGATGCAACCAATCTGGCCCAGTGTCTTATCAGTTTTAGTGTCCAAAGGGCCTACTCACCTTTCCACTGTACTTCTCCTCCTCCCAGCCCACCCCCTATTTAACCACCAACTTCTTCTAGACTTGTGCCCAGCCTGTCCCCTAACTTCTTTCAGTCCTCTCGATCTATCTGATCTCGACTTGGCTCCCTTCCTCCCATTGGCTGAGGGGATCCCACTTCCCCTGTAACATTGCCAAAATTACTAGTACCTGCCTGATTTCCTGCCTCCTGAGTCCATCCCCTCAGTCCTAATCATGCTGATCCGTGCCCTCCCTTTCTCTTCTCCTTGTGTCTATCAGAACTTTCCCTCTTGGATATCCCATGCCAGGTTTTGTCTGTCCTCACCTTGGCTCCCTCACTACTGTGGTGACCCTCTTCCAGCCATCAACTATACCCCTCCCTATCCCCCTAGAGCGCTTTAAACATGCATAGGCAGCTTTTTATCCTCACTGCTCCTGCACCTACCTGGTCCACCAACATGGCTTGTTGTCGTGACCTGTTTATGCTCACCTTGTACAGGAGTTGCAGTCCTCTGCACCCCCTTTTCTAATGGCCTCCCACAAGCTGCCAGCATCCATGTCCTGCCCTATCTTGTCCAAGCTCCCTGTAGAAGTCCTGCCCATGCCCACGAAGTCTGTCTCTGAAGTCCACTACTACTGTATTAGAATGGTTGTCCTCCCCCACCCAGATAGCATGAAACCAGACTGTAGGTGATCACCACCTGCCAGTGGCTGCACCCTCCAGGTCCTTTATCTGGTCGGTGTCTGGGACACAATCCAGTATCCGCCTCCTCCCTAGTAGGTTCCCCACCTGCTGGACCTGGAAGCATGTTGAACACATCCATCAGTCTCTGTTCCTGTCCAGAGGATGCCATAGTGTCCCAGTTGTCCCCAGCATATTAAGGTCACCGTGATCAGCATCATACCCTTTCCGATCGCAGTGCCCCTTGATGTTCTCTCAACTAGTTTTGTCCTCCAGGGCCTCTTCCATCATTGGGGGTTCTGTACACCACCCTATTTTCAATCTTTTACCTCCCCTCTTTTGTAGGGTTACCCAGATCTCCTCCACCTCCCCTACAGCCTCCACTCCATAGCAACTATGTCATTTTGACTATCAGCCACACTTCTCTCTCTTCCTTCCCTCTATCCTTCCTGAATATTGTAGCCCACCAAATTTGTAGGTCCCAGTCATTTTTCTGAGTGGCCCATGTCTCAGTAATTGCTGCCACATCCACTGGATCCTCAACCGCATCACCTGGAGCTTGGGCATTTTGTTTACCATGCTCTAGCATTGATCAGGGCTGTCATCCATCCTGACCCCTCTCCTTCTCAGTCATCTCGAGCCTGAGCAGTCCTAGATGTCCTTTCTTGCACAAGCTCTGGATGGATTTAGATGCAGTTACCTGCCTTCTTTTCATGCACTGGACCTGGACCTCGAGCAACCCTCCTGGAGCCAGTCTTTTACATAACCCTTCCCCTTTACAAGTTTAAACTCCACCTCTCAACTATGAATCCAGCAAGATTTAGTTTCAAGATCTCCCTCCCCTCCAAGTTGAGGTGTAGCCTATCCCTGGCATATAACCCCTTGTCCTCCCATGTATCCCCCAGTCCCTCATCAGCCCATACCCTTCTGCCCTGCACAAGTTCCTGAGCCACTGGTTCACACCTCTTGTCTCCCTGGACACCCTAGGTACTGGCAGAATCTTAAAGAAAGGAGATTGCACTTCTATAGAGTGGTAAACCCACAGCCAGTTCTCGGGATCTTGCCTGGATTTCTGGATTCACTGTTCCCGCTAAGTCATTTGTTCTCAGATGTTTCGCTCAGATTACCGTGATTCCAACAGGCGCATCGAGTACAGCTGAATTTGGCCCTTGTATGGCTAGGCCTGACATTTAGCTCTGACTGGCTGCTTTTTACCTCCTCGCCTTTCCCGCTGGATGCCCCAGGTCATGGAGTCACCCAGCAGGATCACTTCTCCGCCCCACTTTGGTGGTCCGTTAGATTCCATCCAGGCTCTTCCTTCTGTCATCAACCCCCACCTTACTTCTCTTGTCCCCTCAGCTTGGGATCACAAGCCTGTAGCTCCTCTACCATGCTCATTCTTCTACCTGTAGCTCCCAGCTTGCTCCTCTCCCCTAACCTCCTGAGTGGCACAGATTGCCCCCACCCAGATCTCCGTGGACTCTTTCTGGGCTGGTATCCTCAGATTCCTCCACCAAGGCTCCCTTCCATGCTTCCCTCCTTGCCTCCCCCAAGTTCTCCATCCTTCCTTACCCCCCCATTTGCATGTTTCTCCCAATCCCCCGTCTCCCACCCCCACCTCATCTGATTTCTCCCACCTGAAGCTGGCCTATCTAGAGTACTCCTTGTCCTTGGCTGACTTCCCTAACCTGGATGCTTGCCCAACCCTAGTCCTCCCTCCTCCCACCCTGGCTTCACTCTGCACTCCCCCTTCCTCCCACCTCCCTCCCACCTAGGCTAATGTCTCCCCTTCTGTGGATCTGGCCTCTCTCCTGCCCCATCCCCCAGCTTACTTGACCAAACCCCTGTCTGTCTGCCTGCTCCCCTCCTCCGGCTCTCCACCTCATCTCCCGTGATACAGCAAGGCGAATAGGATTAGTCGTGTGATGCTTGCCCGATCTGCTCTCTCCTGTCCTGTCCTCTCCTTCTGGTCAGCCACGTTCCTACGAAGTGATTTCCACATACATTGCTTGTTTTCGGTGTCCCCACCTCATGAGTAACCATATGATCCTTGTCTACCTGTTCCCTGGGTTATGCCATATTGGCCTCGATGTTACTCTCATGAGGTCTTTTCCACCACCTTCCTCCCCACCCTCCCACCTTCCAGCTGCCTTCTGATCCCCTACTTCCTCCCTAAGACCTGCCAACTGAAAACACACTGGGCACCCTCTGAACCTCCTTGCTTAATTTAATATTATTGTAGCCGCACCTTGTACCCAATCACTCTACCGAAGGTGCCCGCTTTTGCCACCCCCAAGTCTACCCTCATTTTAGGTGAGCAATGCAGCCCTCTAACAGAAATAATTCAATCAGTGTTGCACTAAAACCCAAGCAGTTTGCCGCCTCAGATTACAGCAATTTTCCCTCTTTCTTGACAGTAGCCAGTTTTCTAGTCCTAGCAGTAGACGGTTCACAAGCAAAATTAGCCCATCACAACACTAGCCAGCTCAGAGCCCCTAGCAGTAATCGATTCACACTCAGTTTGCCTACTCCTCAGATATAGTTGGCATACACAGTCATTTATACAGTCTGCTTCATTATGCCCCTTCCTGGTAGTAGTCAGTGTTGCCCAAGCAGCACAGTGTACAGGACCCTTTTCCCTCAATCAGTAACAATCCAGCTTCCTAGTGTTCCAGTTCGCCCAATCTAGACTTGTCCTCCTCCAAGGCTCCGCCCTCACCGACCATTTAATAGAGGTCAGGGCCAGGGTGGGTAGTGTGGAACAAAGAGCCTCTCCTCCTCTGATTGCGACTGGACTATTTGCCTTTATGGCCCAGTCACACCAGTCAAGGTTCTGCCTATTCACTGATTGACTGCTCCTTCCTGAGTCAGCCAGCTTGCAAAGTTGTGCTGATGTGGACCCGTATGCATGGCCTGTCCTCTGCCAGCAAGAGCTTCCTTGTCGATCACCAATGTGATCCCATCTTCTCCACTGCGTGTATCCCCAGAATGCCTGCCCAGACCACTTCCAGTGACAAGTCCTGGTCTGGAAAGAACAGCTCTCCTCCCTGATTGGAACTGGGCTAATCGTTGCTATAGATATTAAAAGGATGGGTCCCAGCACCAACCCCTGGGGCACACCACTGCCACCCTGGAATGCACCCCACTTGCCTTACCACCACCATCTGGTTTCAGTCTTTGAACCAGTTCTCCACCCACCTTGTTATTTTCTGTTCCACACCTAAGCCTTCCAGCTCATTTACCAGCCTTCTATGTGGCAAAGTGGCAAAGACATTGCTGAAATCTGGGTAGGCCACATCCTTCTCAATCCACCTTCCTTGTTACCCAGTCAAAAAACTCAGTTAAGTTTGTCGGGAACAACCTGTCTCCCATAAAACCAAACTGCCTTGGGTCCTGGAGGCAGTATAGCACATTGGGTAAAGGCTCTGAGCTACAGATCTGGAGACCTGGGTTTGAATCAACAGCCCGTCTAAGTGCATACTGTGTGATTCTGAGCAAGTTACTTAACTTCTTTGTGCTCCAGGTTGCATCTGAAACAAGTTAGATTATGTGCTACTCCTGGTTAAAACAATGTCCTTCCTCCACTTCCCCTATAGACCATTGACAACCAGGTGCTCCACTATTCTTTCCTTCAGCAGTATTTCCATTACTTTTCCCCACTGTTGTGGTCAGGCTGACCAGTATGTAGTTCCTGCATCCTCCCTGTTAACACTTTTGTATAGTGGGACCACATCAGCCCTTCTCCAATCCCTGAGCATGTCACCAGTTTACAAAGATAGGGTGAATAGGGTAGTCGGAGACCCTACTAACACCTCCCTTAGCTCCCTCAGTGTCCAGAGGTGCATCTATCTGGCCTACAGCCTTATTGCTGCCAGTTCTATGAGGATCCTTTCTTTGCAAAGGGGCTGTGTCTTTTCGCAATCTCTCCATCCTTATTAATGCTGGCCGTTTCCTGCCTTCCTTTGTAAAAAACCGAACAGAAGTATTTGTTCAGTATTTCTTTTTTAGCGGTCATCTTTCACCCTCCTCCATCTACCTTTCAGACTCAATATCTCCCTTGCCTTCCTTTTTCTCCCTGAGGTACCTGCATGTAAAGGTTTGTCCTTCTCACCATAATATCCACTGTTTGGCTTCAGTTCAAGGTTCCCATAAGTATGGGTCTGGTGTAATGTACACTTTGCATGTGGAAACATTTTGGTTTGCCTGCTGTGTGCTGTAGTGGTTATGATGACTGGTTTTGCTGGATTCTGTACTGACAGCTTCATTTACAGCAGATCCTGGAGTTCGTTGCGGTGGGAGATTGTCCTACAGTGCATGTTAAGAGTTTATATAGGCTCTCAGCTTTGGTTTACTGGCCCCACTGAACTCCCTGAGCTAAGTTCTGTCACAGACTGTCTTATCCTCTGAGAAGAGCAAGTGGAAAACATCTGATGAGAGATTGTGTAGGCTCAAATGTGCACTGCAGGCTATTGGAACTTCTATTGCCTGTTGCCAGCTGCCAGGGAGTTCTGGGACTAGTTGTGTCTCGTATATCTGCCTAGAGCGGGTCACAGTTGGCCTGCTGTGGTGTGCTATACTGCAATGGATGGTAGTTGGAAATTCAAATTGGTTGGGGGCACTTAGGTGAAGGATTAGGAGTGCTTCTTCACTGAGAGGGTGGTGGACAACTGGAATGGGCTGCTGAGAAATGGTGGGAGGGTCTCATAAGGGCATGGGATAAGCACAGCCGGCAACTGGCACATTGGGGGGGACTACAGAAAAGGCCTAGTGGATATCTAGGTGAACTGGGCAGACTAGGTGGGCTTGCGGTCCCTTTCTGCCATCACATATCTGTGTTCCTGTGTATTCTACGGGCAGATTGGGAAAACGGAGAGGGGATCCACTACACCACCACGGAAGCATTCATTGTGCCTTGAATATCTGTTCCTTGGTGTCTTTATCCTACCCTGTGTTGGTTGATGTGTGGAGCAACATGACGACCTACCCCCAAACAAGATCAGTTCTAGGGGCATGGGCAAGGAGCCCTCCTCCTTCCTCCCCCAACCATGACATCCCCTGAGTGACTGAGTCCATTCAAAAAGCCAGGTTGATGGTGTGGTACAGGTCTGGTATCTCCCCCCCCCAACCCCACTTTTTATTTTAACCTCTACAGAGCCTTCCCAACTGACCCAGCTGATCAGTATTTTTATTTTTCTTACTGACCCATTTTCCCTTTTATATCTACAGATCTGACAGAACATTGACTGGGAGTAGGAGGACACTGACCATATGTATCAGATAAGTATTGTTTTTTTGTTCAGGTACGAATGGCTGCTATGGGAGGCACTGGGTTGGAGCTGTACCTTGTGCTTTACAAAGGAGACTATGGGCTGGTGGGGGGTATGGGATGGGCATAAAGGTTGGGAACTCCAGGGAACACCACACAACTAATTTGCCAAGACTCGTGAGGCTCAAACCCTGTTTTTCATTTTCTTGCTTTGTGTGCTTTGCATTCTAATGCCTGCATTAATGTATTGCTTTTGTTTTGCAACAAGTGCTGTCTGTGTGTGTGTGTAATAACCCACTGTAGAGTGTGCGGTCACGCTCTGATATACGCACACCTTGGTGTGTGTTGTTGCACATGAGGCTGCAGGCAGAGTTCATCAACCACCCAAGCCATGTGTGTATATCACTGCGCTTCCACACACCACACAGTGGGTTATCTATCTTATAAACTGGCAAAATTGTTTTGGAGGGGAGTAAAAGTGCAGGTGTGTGGTTGCACTACGATATACGCACAGTCACCTAATGGTGTTTGTCCAATGCGATTGATAATCCTATTATATTTATATTTATTTATATAGATATATATATATAGAGAGAGAGAGACACACACACACACACACACACACATGCACACATGTATATATACACACACACACACACACATATATACATATACATACACACACTTCACTCGAACAGCCCCTTGATACTGAAAATAATTTTCCACACTGTGCACGTGCTCCCAGTCCGAAGTGGCTCTCTTCTCCTTTTGAAGATAAACCTGGAAATACTGGTGAGGACCTGCATATCAGGGAGGCTCCCATACCATTTTCTGCAAACCAGAACAATTGTTGGTCATTCCTCTACCTAAATGTCCACCCCCTTCCTTGTGACTTTGAGTCAAACATGGGCTAACAGACTTTAGTACCTCCTATAGACATAGCCCCCAAGATCTCCATCTTCTTTGGAATTCACAGACGACTTTCTCACTCAGGAACCCTTAAACAAAGCTTCCTTTGCTGAGGTTGCAGATACTTGCAGATGAATACTGTTTTGTTTTTGTTGAATTTTATGCGACGCCATCTTTAATGCAGCCTAATACACTGAAACAGAACTACAACACTGCTGACAGGAGTGCTGCCAAAATCACACTGCACACTGAAGTGCACTACAGGTGTTGATGCAGTGCTAATTAACATAATTCACACACACTGAAAAAGCAATGCAACACTGCTTCAGGCAGTGTTGAAAACACTGCTAATCGCAGTACTTTTGCAGTGTGATTACAGTGCTAATTAACATAATTCGCACACACTGAAAAAGCAATGCAACACTGCTTCAGGCAGTGTTGAAAACACTGCTAATCACCGTACTTTTGCAGTGTGATTACAGCGCTAATTAACATAATTCGCACACACTGAAAAAGCAATGCAACACTGCTTCAGGCAGTGTTGAAAACACTGCTAATTGCAGTACTTTTGCCGTGTGATTACAGTGCTAATTAACATAATTCGCACACACTGAAAAAGCAGTGTAAAACTGCTTAAGGCAGTGTTGCTGACAGAACACTGCTTCAGGCAGTGTTGATGACAAAACACTGCTATTTGCAGTACTTTTGCAGTGTGATTACAGTGCTAATTAACATAATTCGCACACACTGTATCAGCACTGCATGTACACCAAAAGAGACCTGAAGATGCACTGATTAAACACCGATGGACTGCATTATGAAATGAAGTGTGCAGGAAGTGTACACTGCTACTGTAACACTGAACTAACACCATATAGTGACTGTTTTAACACTTCACTTCCCTCTGGGTAGGTAGTAGGGGAGAAACCAGTGATGGGCTTCTAGCATGCATGGGATAGGCACAAGGGAACCTTAGTTGGGAAGCAAGGGGGAAGGAGACGAAGATCAAGTAGGGTCTGCAGTGACAGTATAGGCAGGGGAAAAAATGTGCAGCCTGGGTGAGCCAAGCAATCCTTATCTGCCATCAGTCACTGTGTTTCTATGTTTCAGAGTAAACAACTTGTGTATGTCAAGTACTGTTTCCCCTACAGTGTTAGCACAAAACTACAGTGACTAGCGTAACCGCCCCCCCCCCCCCATGGAGGCTGGTATCATGTGAGTTCGGCGACTGCGATTGGGCACCTACCGAAACAGTGACTTAATCGTGGCACCTCACGTCACAGCGACGAGGGAAGGAGGGTTATCAGATGGGAAGTGCACAAATATAGCGACATCCTGTCGCTACATATATACGCATGCGGTGGGGGGGCTTGAGCACGCTGAGCGTGGAGTGGGTCGGGAGGGAGGGATTGTGAGGAGTGGTGCTGCAGTGAGCTGCTCCCGTGGTGTGGTGGGTGGGTTCAGAGCTGGGGTGTGAATAGTGATGGGTTTGGGTCTGGGCGCAGGTGCCTTTGTTGTGCCCAGCCTGAATATTTATTTTTCGGTTTTGCACCCCGACATGCATCCCCTGAGTTAAGAATCCATCCTATAGGGGTGCGCTGGCCCAGCCTCAAGAGATTATAAGTAAAATCTAAGTCCCCGGCACCCTTTTGCTGTGCACTGGGGACTGCATCACTAACATTTTTTCCGGTGATTTCCATTCGCCCTAACAGCGATCGCTATTCTGTGATTGCCATTATCACATAGATCCATGGAGGCTTACCTGTATTTGCCCCATTTCCCGCTGTTAGCGAGCTGTCTTCTGCCCCTTCAGGGCATAATCCATGGGATACAAGCTGCTGGCAGGATGTTTGGCCAGCACTGGCGTAAGGGCTTCTTGATGGACTGACTGCCATTGCGGTCAGAGAAATGGGGAGTTTTGTCTGTGGTCCTGGTACCCCTCCCATGTCCCCGGGGACTGGAGACCTAAGGGAAACCAGGCAGAAGCCCGTGGGAGCAACCAGAAACAACTCAAATGACGGGGCCATTTGAAGCTTATGAATATTAAAGAGCGGCCCCATGAATAAAGATGAGATGCTGCCTGTCGCCTGGGGGACATAGTTTTGGCGGCAGTGACAGCAATGCGGTTGGGGTCACAGCCCTGCAAGTGGGCTTGTTTAACAGAGGATAGCAATCTGGTGGGGCACTGGGGACAGTGATGCAAGCATTGGGCTGCACCAGTTGTTGGAAGGGGGCAGCTTGCATAAAACTGAAATGGGACTGCATGAAAATATATGGGAGCTGACATGTTGGTGACACTTAAGCCCTTTATTTTAGCCAATCAACGATCTAGCTGCCCAAAACTATGACAGAGGAACCCCTGGGAAAAGGAGGGGACTAATTCTGGCACCTAGCTCTTGCCCCAATAAATGAGCAGGAAATATAGATCACTATGGATATTGAATATTGAAAGGCTTCAACAGCCAATCAGAACTCTGGGATTTCATTTGATACAGTGGTTTACTGGGATTTAGTCAGTCTGTTGCTGGGCTCTGTACGAGTCAGGACTGTGGTGTGAGAGCAGACCGTGGACTTCAGGGGCTTATCCAGGCCTTAATCCAAAGTGTGGGGTGGTTGAAGGATTCCCCAGGGGCTGAAGCAGGACTGGATTGTGAAGGGGAAAAAAAGACAGAGAGAGAGACTGAACCGAGATACTGTTTCCCCAGTTACTGAGAAGTTGCTGAATGAGTGTTGGGAGAAACTACAGGTGGCAGGTACCCTGCCCTGGGAATTGAGCTAACTGAAAAGACTGAGCAGATTATTTGAGCTTTACAGTTGCTGCTGAGAGGTCACTTGCTTGGGTGGATTGCAACTGCATTTTCTTGAAGGAGGCAAAATGTCTCAGGTCATGGGGTGCTAGCCTGAAAGTGTGTGCGTCCTGAGTCAACTGGAAAAAGGGGCTGAGATTGGTGGACTTGCTGCAGCCAAGTAAAAGAGTTGGACACTGCTAAGCTGAAAGTGTGGACTGGTGGGGGGAGGGCTGTTGTTGCTGAATCTCCCTCTGTTGAATTGCACTGACACTGATTGAATCAGAGGCTAGCACCTGCTAAAATTGGCACTGGACTTCAGTGGAGTGACTGCCTATAACTTTTCCTTGTGACAGCTCAGTGCAAGGACTGCAAGAGGACCCCCACCATTGGGAGTCCTCACCCAGAGCCCAGGGGGGGGACTCGCTAACCCCTCCCAAGTGGGACTCACTGTATCAGGAGGCAATGGGTCTTGCACCCGAGTGCTAGGGCACTCCCACCTGGAAGCTGGGCTGTGGATCCACTCCCAGGTCTGGGCCTTCTGGGGCTGGTGTTGTCCTGCCACAGTACTCTGCACCGGGCCACAGTCAACTGAAGGTGACAAGTGGCCAGAACTGCAAGATTCTTGAGCAAGTTCCATCAGAACGGAGGGATCCTGGCCAGCCTGTGTCTGTGTTGCTGCACTGGAAATCGAGGAGCTCCACTTTCCCTTGGCACAGAGTTCAGCTAACCCTGAGTACCCAGGACCTGGTTCCTGGAAAGGGTCAAGGGGGGGAAGTGTGTTTGTTCTATTTAAAGATCCAAGCATCATCATTCAGGGCCCCAACAACAAGCCACCCCACAGCACTGAACAGGCCTGAACTAGTGGGTACCCCTAGGGACAATTCGGGGCGGCACTGGTACCAGTGGGGAAGGGCTTGGCCTGGGGACCACATTTGCAAATTGCATATCTCACTAATGTTTTTTTTCTTTTTACAGCAATCACACATCCAGATGTAACCCCCAGGTGGTGCTATCCCAAAGGCTACTACCCCTGCCTGCTTGACTACTGACAGGTTGAGGGGTCTAGGTTCTATGGAGGGTGCCTCCACCCAGAGGTCAGGGTTTGTAATGGTTGGTCTAGTTTGGTCATAGCCCTCTGGGACACTGACACCCCCTTCTAATCCCTCTAATGGCCCACACGATGCACAGGAGTTACAGTACCAATACCCCACATGTACACACTGTTCATTCATAAGGTACCACTTACCCTCGAGACCGATTCGCAGGTTCGTCTCTGAGGACCCCCTGAAAAATAAGGTTAAGCAGCATACACAAACCAATACAGTGCCTGGCATGAAGGTACTGACACTTCAGACAGTTTAAAGTTTAACAACAACAACAACAACAAATCTGATTTATTTAGGGAACAGTAACACGGAAGGGGGAAATCAGGTTAATTAGTGGCATTAAATCACAGTACTGTAGACATTCATACAGGGTCTGAAAAGTCGCACTCTGGTACCCAGGTGGGGGGGGGCTAGCCAGGTTCGTTGCCCGGGGTTGGCCGGCAGGTGCAGATGGATAGGGCCCTGTAGAAGAAAATATATGCACAACACCCAGTTGTAATCCAGAGCCTAATGGCTCAGTCCATGAAGCAGTGAAACAGCTAGAATTAGATGACACACTTGTGATTGAAAACAGGCTGCAGGGGAATACCCTGATTTGTACTCACAATACCCAAGCTGAGAACCGGATGGTGGATGTTCTTCTGGATTGTCAGAAACAGCAGGGCATGGAGACAAGGTCCTTGTGACTGGACCCCACTGCAGTGTATAGCAAACGGATTTAGTTCGAGACAAGCTGGGGTTTGCTTCCGGCTTCAGCACACAGCACAGGGGATTGGAAATAGCAATTCCCCACAAGCACTATGCACATTCGTGTGTAAAAGGAAAGTACAATGCCAGGCAGGCTGCTCATCGATCCCGATCACAATTACTGCAAAATACCCGGGAGCACACACAGCAGCTTCTGTTCCTGACAGACTGAGCGCGATTCAGCAATTTCTCCAGTCTTCTACAGGGTGAGCCTGGTTTCCACACTTCTAGTGCTTCTTTCTCCTCACAACTCTGATTCAGTCCAAACTGGCACTCACAAAGGCTGCAGACCAAAACTCAGGGCTTCACACGTGCTTCCCACGCAAAACTATACACCGCAGAAGCACACAGCTCCTTCTCTCTTCACTGCCACAACTGATTTGATCTTTCCAGTCACAGAGCAGGGCATTTCCTATAGCTCCACACTATTCTGTTGGCTGATTCAGCTGTCACTCACAATAAGACTCCCTCTGTTGGTAGAAAAAGGCACCAAGGTTAAAACTACATTTTCCAGAGTCACTGCCCATACAGTCCCCTTGTGGCTGGCTCAAAATTGAGAATCCAAGTTTCGATTCATCCACAGGCTCCATTTTAGGGTTTCCCTATCATCCTGATTGGTCCAAGTCATCTATTCAGAACCAAAATGAAAAAGCTACACTGAAACTGTTTGTGCTCAAAGGAAGACAAGTTAAACAAACTACATTTTCTCAGTCATTCTAAATGATTTCTGGCAAACTGTTATATCTTTCAACAATGGCTCCCTCTGCACATGTAGCAACGGCAGAAACGGAGCGAATTGACAGCAGCGTGGGTTGGATTCAAGCATTAGAACACACAGTCCCCCCATACAAACTAATTAAGTCTGCAAGCAGACAGCTCTTAAAGAGACAGTACATGGAGGCTCAAATAGCACTCACTTGGAACCACATTTAAACAGCTCAGATGCTGAACACTGCCCAGACTTGGAGCATTCAGGCAAGCTCCTGGAAGACTTTTGGGAACCCCCATTTGCAGGAGGGTTACACAGGTATCCCTTTCCCTACTCCTTATCCCCAAATAAAGCTGTGAATTTGTTGTTTGAATCTGCTGTGTTGGTGGAATTCATTGCATGTACTTATTGCTGAAATATATATTTTATGGTGGGACAAGGTATTGGGGGACGCAGTGTTTAGAGTGGTTGGTAAGGGAGGTGGGTAGGCACAGCATCCCAGGGGGCTGTGCCAAGTAGATATCTGGCCCACTGATACTTTGCTCTGGGTGGAGTCACCACAATATTTTCATTTTTTCTGGGAAAGAACCCTGAATAGTCACAGTCGCAGGACCCAGGCCCCGTGCCAGATATCAGAGATAGTCGGCAAGGGGGGTAGCCCACTGGCATACAGCTCCAGGGCTCCACTAGCAAAAGTGAAAACAAAACAAAAAAAACCCCAAGCAATGTGGCACAAGTGTAATGACTGTTGGTGAAGAGGAGGGGTTACCAGGGTCCCATGTTAATGAATTAAACAGGTCACAGTACACAGCACAGACCACCCCCCCCCCCACCTGCTAATATTCCTCCCGAGTGTACACAGGCACTACCTCAGTGCTGAGGCACAGCAGACATACAGAATTCCTCTACAAATAGCTGGCATGTCAGAGAGATGTAGCTGCATGCCAGACAGGAATCACGGCACAGCGGTACACAAGAATACAAGAGAAAAGTGCCAGCATGGAAAAGCTCTAACATGCCTAGTACCAGGGCTTGGCACAACCCCTGCTGACTGAGATCTGAAAACTCGGTGCGTGAGTACAACGGGGCCACCTTCTTCCCTGACTGCTCTCCTTGCATGCAAACCATTCCTTAGCTGAAGGAGTTTGGTATAGACATGTCACCAGTGTCTTGGGGTGGAGGGTGGGGGAAGGGACATACATACATACAGTAGTTATTTTTATAAATGGTTTTGAAAGAAAAATAGGAAGATTTGCCTACTGTGACCTGACACCTGGTGTTTTGAGTTAGTGTTGCTAAAAACAAACCCATAAATGCCCCTTGGTCACTGTACAAAATTCTTTGTTGCTGTGGTTCATAAGGAGTTCTTTCAAACAAACAGTTTTACATTACAAGTAAAGAAAACCTCCCTCAAGGTAAGGCAAGCAGGTTTCGCCCTCAGTGGGTTGTAATAAGTAAAGAATTTCCATCGGCTCTAGGGAGCCTTGCAGGGGATAGCTACTGTTTGTTAGAATAAGCTAGGCCTGATGAGGGGGCACAGTTCTGTGACAGTCCTACATCGGGTCATATGCTGGTACCAAACTGAGCATAACACAAGGCAGGGGAAGGCATTGTAGTCTAGCAGCTGGAGCTCTGAACTGTGAAGCAGGTTTCAGGTTCATATCCCTCCATGGCCACTGGATCACAAGGTGTCCCTGAGTCCTTGAGTCAAGTGATCTCCTGGTGGTCCTGCCTTCCCAGCTATAAACCTGGGTCAAAGCAGAACCCCAAGTCGGCCCATTGGCGAGACTCTGGTGATGCTGGTTCGAGAATGAGCCTGGGTTGTCGAGGGTCAGCCAAGGGGAAGAGGTTTGAGCATCCCATAGGACGGCCTTCTCCGACGAAGGGGGGAGGGCACATGACTTACAGTGAGGGAAGGAGGGAACACCGTTGGGCACTTGGTGGAGATGTGCACTAGCACATCTACAGCCTGGACTCTCGTCCTTCATACCAGCTTCCTCAGGAGTGGGGTTCCAGGGACCAAAAGCAACAGAAATAAAATGCAAAAAATGAAGCCCCCCCACTGCCGTGCAGCATGATCCCTGACAAGCTGGAGGGGGACGGAGCTTGGATGGTTGGTATTACTGCCACCGAGGCCCGACGACAGTGGGAGATAAAATGTGTTAAAAAAAAAAAAACAGAACCCCACAGTCAAGGCCCTTGGAGTTCTGTGGTTCTCTGGCTGTATAGCTGACCACAGAACTGAGGCCCTGTACAGAACATTAAGCAGCAGTGTAGAGTAAAATTATTTTCTAAAAAGCCTATTTTCTAGTTTCAGTTAGTAAAAATACTAGCATACATTAGCTTTCCAAGTGATTCCTGTTCTGTTCACTATATGTTTTTTTTATTATTTAGTCCCTATTTGACAGTTTTATAGTGTTGTTTCTAAGCCAAATGAAGCAGACATCTTTTTTCTTTAAAAAGATAATTTAAAACATTTATAAAATACAAAATGCTAGTAGAACCGAACAGTTTGACCAGCTAATGAAACTGGAAGATATCTGGAACATGTTACAGTTAAAATAAGGTAGGGTCACATTTTTGCCCAACTTTGCTGAATTGCTGCTGCTTTAAACAGTGTCCCAGAAGTCCACATTGTGTGGTGTTTCCACCTTTGGGCTAGAAGGTAGTGAGTTCTAGTCCCACACTGGAATTCAGCTTACACCATAAATGCTGGCCTCTGAGTGCAACCCTAGGGGGATTCTGTACCCTTGGAAAGTACAATTCAATTGGATGAGGTGTTAAACCTGGGTCATCACTG
Source organism: Neoceratodus forsteri (assembly GCA_016271365.2). NCBI lineage: Eukaryota > Metazoa > Chordata > Ceratodontiformes > Ceratodontidae > Neoceratodus > Neoceratodus forsteri. Next base: position 690,728,245 of record JADMNL010000022.1, on the reverse strand, counting down.
CCTTTTCTGCTGGTTAATCAGGTGGACATTGGAGATCTCATTGGCCCTTCTCAAAAAAAAAAAAAAAGGAGGAGAGGGATTTTATGAGAAAAATAGCAAAACAAAATCAATCAAGAAACAATAAATCAGAACAAAGCAGAGTTTTAAATAGTTGGTATAACATAGCAAAACAGGGGGTAATACTAACCATTTCCAGAAATGAGTAGCAGTAGACTGCTAACCATTTTTGTTTGTTTGCACGCATGCGCAAGAAACATTTTGTGGCAGTTTGCTGGAGTAGCAGATTGTGGACATGTGGCAGTGTTGTGGCCAATGCCACCACGCTTTTTTGGGCTTGTCTCTGTGGCACTAAAGAATGAGCATGCAGTCTATGACAGCAGTTTAAAAGCATGCCACCAACTTGAAAGAAATCCACTGTTGCAATGAGAGACAGGATCGTCATTGCAGCAGCAGATCTGACAAGCCTTTATTACATGCCGTTCCTGGTGAAACATTTCAATAAACATGGCGGCGGCTCCCACTGTCCACCTCTCACTGTCCCTAGAAAGCCGACATCGGGGGTGCCTAATCCCCCTGTCAGCATGTCCCCTCCCCAGTTCACTTGCTGCCAGGGGTGCCCAATACCCGTTGGCATAATGTCCCCCTTGTTTCATTTGTCTGCCAAGGGGGTGCCCAATCCCCATCGGCATCATCCCCCCCCAAACACAGACACACTTTCTTTGCCAATAGGCTGCCCAGTCCCCTGTCGGCTTCAGTCCCTCCTGCCAAAAAAACACAGGTGGCACACTGGCAGCCCACCTCAGTGTGCCCAAATGTATTTGACAAACCTGTAAAAAAAAAAAATCCTGCAACGTTCTGTCCCCCCCACCGAAAAACAGAAAACAGTCCTTCGTGGTTATGACACCCCCCTCCCCAACCCGCACTCCACCCCGCGCACCCCACCTCCCCACCCCATACTTACCTCCAGAGCCCAGCACGATGATCTTTGGTGGAGAGGGAGACGCCTGAACTCTTCAAAAGCTGACTGCGAACTGAAGAAAATCACAGCAAGCTGTATAAGGGCATCAACGTGGGGGGGGGGTGTTCAACTTAGGTGGATATCTTGGCCATTTTTGTGACTTTTGGTTCCAGATTTTCAGCATGGGTTTCTTGGGACCCCACCTCATGAACTCAGTCATTATCATTTTGTTATTTAGTCCCGAAAGGTGATTTTGCGGTCACTGCGCAGAATCATCTTTCAGGACTGTTTAACGAAATGACAGTGTCACTGTTCATGAGGTGGGCTCCCAAAAAACCTATATTGCAAATTTGGTGAAAAAAATTCCACAAAATTACGGTTATGAGTGTGCATTGCACAGTTCCCAAGCACACTTGTAACTTTGAGAATTTTTAATATTTTCACTCCAGATTTTCAACCTTGACATTTTCCACAGCTCCTTCTGAACAGTACAGCTGTCATTTTTCACATCCTGCCCGAAATGTGTTTTTGCACATCTGGCACACAATGGCGTGGTTGCTGTGGGAAATCAATGTTCGGGACAAATTAAGAAAATTACAGTGACAGTATTCATAAAGAGAGGTCCCCAAAAGCCCATGTTGCAAATTTGGTGAAAAAATTCCAAAAAATTACTTCACTACCAGCGTGCATTGTGCAGTTTCTAAGCTCACTCGTAAAGTCCCCAATTGTTTATATTTTCACTCCAGATTTTCATCACTGCCATTTTTGAAGAGTACAGCTGTCATTTTTCACATCCTGCCCGAAACATGTTTTCGCACTTGTGGTGCACAGTGGGCATGGTCGCTGTGTAAAATCAACTTTTGGGACAGAGTAACAAAATCACAGTGCCACTGTTCATGAGGGAGGTCATAAAAAGCCCACGTTGAAAACCTGGAGTGAAAATACCAAGAAACACCCGGGTGTTAGGGTTTTTTGACCATAATGCCCTACCCTGTAGGGACTGACAGGCATCAAGGGTGTAACTTGGGATTGTCGATGGTAATGCTCATGCCATTCCACCCCACCCCCACCCTGAAGCCAGTGACAGGCATTGAGGTGTGCCTCAGACTCTTCGGACCCAAAGTTCACCCCATTCTCCTATACTGCACCCATTTCAGCATATTTCCTTATGGAATGGGGTGAGTGTAAAGCCCAAAGACCCCAAGGCACACCTCAACACTTGGTGTCTGCAGGGTAGGGTGAGCTGAAATGGCATGAGCATTATGGGTGACAACCCAAAGGCACACCCCAATGTCTGCCCGTCTCTGCAGGGTGGGGGTAGGGTTGGCATCGGTTTAATATTTCTCTGCCATTCCTATTATGCATCTGTCCAACTCCTGCACTTCCAATGCCAGTGCCAGCGAGCAAACATTCAACATTGACAAATGCATGTTTTTCAGTAAGTCTATGGCACAGCAGACATAATTAATAAAATTATATATATTTTTAAAATTTGCTAACCATTCTGTGTCAAGTGCTATGCCTTTTTACAGTTGATTAGCACTTTCACGTGTCAAACTGCTAATCAATTTTGTTGGCTTATTTAATACCCTGACAAAGCATAGTTCTACAGACAAATCCCAAGCCCTTCCTTGCTTACTAAATGTTGATGTTATTCATTATATAATTTTTGGTCAGAAGAGGTACATTGAGCTAAAGGTCATCTCCATGTGTGTTTCTGGATCACAGGGAGGTTAAGTGACTTGCTCAGGGTCACACAGTATGCAAATGCAGGTTGTAGGAATCAAACTCAGGCCTGCTGGATGTACTAAGCTCATTCATAGCTTGTTGCTCTAACCTCTAGGCTATTCTGTATTTTAGAAATACATAATGAAAAAGGAAAAGAAACCTTACTAAATAAAGCCAAACGCAGGACCTGACAAACTTGTTCCACTCCCCCCACTTGTGTCACCCAAGGTTAATGTTTCCATAGTTCCTGTCTTATCTAGCCCCAGGACTGGGCATTCTTTGTTATTGAGCAGCTTAATAGATCCTCTTACTATGCCCTCTACTTAAGCAATAATGCACAACAGGGTGAGTGTCATGCTTGGATAACGTCTCACCTCGGGTGGTTGGTCATAAAGCCGCAGGCCGAGTGCGTCCAGCACCTGAGAAGTGATGTTATCCCAGCACAACACACACCCTGGAGTGCATTGTTGCTATTATACAATGGCTTGTTTATTAACAAAGAAAAAAGATTGAAAAACATTTTAAATAGTTTTTTTCCCCCTTTTGTGATGTGCTAGTACGCCTTTAAAAAACAAATCTGCAATTTCATGTTTCTCCACTAGGTGGGGCTGCTGATACATGCTGCCTGCTTTTTGAGTCTTACCAGTTTTGCCTTTCATAGTGTGTCCTCTGTCCGTTTCCAAATCTTTGTTTTTGTTATGGTGCCCCCCCCCACACACACACACACACACACACTTTCATCTTTTCCTTTTGTTCTGCATGAGAGTTCAGTTCCCCCTCCTGATCCACCATCTTTCCGCAGTTTAATTCAACTGGCCCACTGTGTGGCCTGGGACCGGCTGACTTGACGTGAAACCGCCAACCGCGGTGGGCAAGCAAAATCAAATGAGTAGAGGGTGAGGCTCCCAACAGGGTTGGGTAAGTGGATGGTAGCTTGTGACGGGAAAAAATAAAACGAAGCTGAAACAACTGAAAAACCTAGCCATAGTGGAGTTCTGGAGTGCAACTGAACGCACATTCTGAATAGTGTGTGAAGCAACTGCTGGTAGCGGGGCTTTAAAAAAAATAAGATCTGGCTGTTTGGCAGTTTTCCCTTACTTGGGTTTGTATAGGAGCAGTGTAGGAAGTCTTTTTGATTTATTTTCTGTGTTTGAACAGTGACAAGGTGTCAGTGAGGAAGGGCGCTGTTGCAGTCGCTTTTTACTTCTACCTTCTAAAGTAGGGGCGCAGTGTTTTTTTCATTTTGTGAGGTCATGTTGGTGTCAGACCTTCATACAGTGATGTTAAACTCAGATAACATCACTGGTGAAGGTGGCCACTGACCAATCAGAGAACAAGAAATGTTTTTGCCATTATATAATTCTCCATAAACCATTATTGTTTTGCATAATTTTGCATCTTGTTTTGCAGATAAAATGTTTAAATTTGCAAGCAAGATTGTCAAAGCACTAATGTGATATTTATGCTATTCTGGTCAATATAAAACCAACACCAATTCCTCATATAGTCAAGCTACAAATAAAGGTTCCTTCCATAGCACCCCCATCCTTGTCCAAAAGACCTGCATAAAGTTAGAGGGGGGACGGCTCAGGGGTAATGTGAGGAAATTCTTTTTCACGGAGAGAGTGGTGGACGCATGGAACCGCCTTTCTGGAGAGGTTGTGGAGTCTAAAACAGTGGAGGAATTCAAACATGCATGGGACAGACATAAGGCAATTATAGTGGGGGATTGCAGGAAATAGGCTGTTGGTTAACTAGAATCTGCAGCTTATCCAGTAGGTAGGGAAATGGGCAGACTGGGTGGGCCAAGTGGTCCTTATCTGCCGTCAAAGTCTATGTTTCTATGTTTCTATATAAGGGCACTCAATTAAAAGATGCTTTTGGAACTCAAACGCTTGATTGCATTCTTCTCCGGAGCAAAAACGCTCTTCGATACTTTTGTGCTTGTTCTAATGTCTGTCCCCTAGTCATCTATGGCTACAAACCCACAGTATGTCCTACATTCTAACTAGAACTCTCCTATCAACCAATAGAAAAGTAACCTCTCTTATCCTTTCTTGCAGACAGTCTTAAAATGTATGTCCGCTGAAGATGCAGAACTTAAAATACACAAATATTGATTTTTCTGTGAGTTATTTCACATGTGAGCAGGGATAATTTTCCATTTTATTTTGAGAAAAGATTATCTCTCATATAGGGGCCTATGCACAGCCGTGGGCCAGGTATGCATGTCAGGCACGTACTTGGCCCATGCATGTACATACCCATAGATGGATGCACAGGGCACGTCATTCACCAAAGCTGGCCATCACAGGCTGCCAATTTGTGGCCCTGTCTACCCAGAATGTTGGTGTATGGGGCACACACAAGCAGGCATCCAATTGGATGCCATCCTGGCCCCAAAGTGAATCCCCTGTTCCACGCAGAGCAGGGGTTTGCAGGGCATTACACATCGTAAGCTTACAATTTAATTGGGCAAGTGCCCCAACAGCTGCTCCAGACCTCTCTACATGACTGGAGGACTGGGGCAGCATGGTTGGGAGGGCCTGACTGTCCTGCCATGGCCAGTGGGTGCAGTTCTTGGGGGTGGGGGTGCACCAGCTATGGCAGGGTCCCTTCCTTTCCAGCACTCCACACATTGATGGATGGATGGCACGGAGGGTGGATACGCCCCCTGGCAATTCTCCTGGTCCATCTGCATGTGTATTTGGACAAATGGAGAGGTAGTTGGGTGCAAAAGGGGCACACGCACCTTCTGTGAATGTGACAAGGGTCTGTAGGATCCCCAATGCGGAGATGATTGACTTAGGTTGCCTACATGCCATGGATATGCTGCGCCATAGGCTACGCACTTGATTCGTACATAGACACCATAGTACTGAATGTTTTTTTTTAGGTATGGGATACTTTAGGTTATTTAATATAGATTTTAATTGGGTTTTCTAGGTTTTCCTCCCCGTATCCCCCCAGGGCCCCCGGCACATGGCCATACACATACATGCGAACACACACCGGAAGCCAGCTCATCCCCTTCCACCCACCCATACTTCCGCCCCTGCCCGCCTACATTACCCCACCAGACCTCCAACCAGTGGGGATGGGACTACTGGGGAATGACAACCCACCCTCACCACCACCGGGAGAGAGAGTAGCCCAATGGCTTGCTCAATCCCACTCTCCCACCCGCCTATGGCGTCGGCGACTTACATTAGGGCTCTGAGTAGTCTCTCATGGTTAAGAGACTCGAGCCTGAGGTTTTGGTGAGAGGACTGCAAAGCAAAGCTGAGCAGTTCTGTCTGCCCAAACCTCACAACAGGAGTCTTTTATGCCATTAGAGACTTCCCTCAGAGGCCCTATTCTCTTATTAAAAATCACTTGAGTTTAGCTGGAGTGATTTCTAAGATATTTACGTTCTTTTTATGTTGGCTCGCGCTTGCACGCCAGCCAACATATTGCATTAGTAGCAGATTTGGAGGCGCGGTCACTGTTGGGCGAATGCAGGGCACGCATCAGCAGGTGCATCCCTCATTCCCCAATAAGCCTGCATGCTGGCGCCACACTACGAATACATAATGTGGCCAACACATCTAAGGAAAGGTCCGCTGCAATGCGAGCAAAGCTCGTCATATGCAGCTGCACCTCCCGACATGCCTTCCCTGGTGAAACATTACATTAAACATGGTGGCACACTGCCTGCCACAATGCCGACTTTGGGGGTTCCCAATCCCCCTGTCGGCATGCCCTGACAATTGTGTGCTGATGGGGTGCCCATTCCCCATCGGCATTATGCACCCCCCACCCATTTGTTGTATGTGTTGAGGGGGGTGCCCAATCCCCCTGGCTCTTGCACCCCACCTTTGGTATGTGCCGACGGGAGTGCCCAATCCCTCGTCAGCTAGCCCCACCCCAAACACTCAGGTGGCATGCTGGGAGCCCACCCCAGCATGCCAGATGCCCCTGTAAACAAAAAAAAAATACATCCCGTGAGGTTTTTTTTTTTTTTTATTACCTGTAAAAGAAGAAAATGGTCCCTTGCGGCCTGTCCAGCTCCTTGCCCCAACCAGCACCTACCCTCTACACACCCTGCCTCTCCGCACCCCCCTCACCCCATACTTACCTCCGAAGCCTGGCGCAACGATCTTCGGTGGACCGGGAACATGTCTGCACTCTTCAAAGCCGACCGCAAACTGAAGAAATGCCAGTAAACTGTATAATGGCATAAATAGGGTTTTTTCAACTTTGGTCCATATCTCGGGCATTTTTTGGAATTTTTGCACCAAATTTTCAACATGAGGTTATTAGGGCCCCTCCTCATGAAGTCAGTCACTGTCATGGTGTTATTCCGTCCCAAAAGGTGATTTTGTGGTCACTAAGCGGAATCACCTTTCGGAACCAAGTAACGAAACGACAGTGAAACTATTCATGAGAGGGGCTCTCAAAACACCTATGTTGCAAATTTGGTGAAAAAAAATAATAAAAATGGTTCTTTACTGAAGCGCATGCACCGTTTCCACACACGCTCATAACTTCATGAATTTGTAATATTTTCACTCCAGGTTTTCAAAATTGGCATTTTTTCACACCTCCTTATGAACAGTACAGCTGTCAATTTACATATCCTGGCCAAAATGTGTTTCGCATGTCCGGCACAGAATAGCGCAGTCGCTGTGCGCAATCAGTTTTCGGGACAGTTTGAGAAAATGACAGTCACGCTGTTCATGAGCACAGGTCCTAAAATGCCTATGTTGAAAATTTGGTGATGAAAGTCCATAAACTGACTGTGTTACAAGCGTGCATTGCACAGTTTGCACGCACCCTTGTAACTTTGCAAATTTGCAATATTTTCATGCCAGATTTTCACCACTGGCATTTTTTCACACCTCCTTATCAACAGTACAGCTGTCATTTTTCACAGCCTGCCCAAAATGTATTTCCACACCTGTGGCACAGAAGCATGGTCGCTGTGGAAAATCAACTTTTGGGACAGATTAATAAAATCACAGCGCCGCTGTTCATGAGGGGAGGTCCCAAAATGCCTATGTTGAAAATGTGGCAAAAAAAAACCCAAAAAATAATTGGGTTACTAACGTCTGTTGCGTAGTTTCTATCCATGCTCATGACTTCACCAATTTTTCATATTTTCACTCCAGATTTTCAGCCTTGCCTTTTTTTTACACCTCCTCATGAACAATACAGTTGTCATTTTCCACATCCTGCCCAAAATGTGTTTTCATCCCTGTGTCGCCAAATGGCATAGCTGCTGTGCAAAACCACCTTTCAGCTAACAAACCGATTGTGCAGCTCTTCATGAGGTGGGGTCACAAAAAGCCTATGTTGAAAATTTGGAGTGAAAATACCAACAAACACCTACAACATTAGGGTTTCCAACTGTAACACCCCACCCTGTAGAGATTGCCAAATGTCAGGGGTGTGACTTGGGATCATTGGCTGTAATGCTCATGCCATTCCACCCCCATCCCCACCCTGCAGCCAGTGACAGGCATCGAGGTGTGCCTTGGAGTGTTCAGCCCTAACGTTCACCCCATTCTCCTATACTGCACCTGTCTCAGTGTATTTCCTTCTGGAATGGGTAAGTATAAGGCCCAAAGACCCCAAAGCACACCACGACACTTGTCAGTGTCTACAGGGTAGGGTGAGGTAAAATGGCATGAGCGTTATAGCTGACGCCCCAAAGGCACACCCCAGCACTGGTCAGTCTCTGCAGGGTGGGGGCGGGGTTGGCGTCAGTTCCCTACTTCACTGCCATTCCTATTATGCATCTCTAACTCCTGCACTACCAATGCCAATGCCAGCAAGACAACATACGGATTGACAAATGCTTTTTTATTTTATTGTGCCGTTCCCCCCATCACTGAAGTGCAGCCCTTCCTCCTAACACTAACACTCCAGCATGAGAGCACAGTGTATACTGGATAAGAGGTACAGGGGCTCTGCATGCTGGTTGGCTGAAATCACATTAGTGCTTTATAATATCAGTAAGTAACCCTGTTTCTAGTTTTCCATACTGGGACCCAACCATTGGGCCACCCATTCTCTTCAACGAGTTGGTGCCTCCCTTATGAATGGCCCTAGGTTGCTGCGGAAAAACACCACTGGATTCACCATGTTCAACCCCCCCCCCCTTCATAGGTCCCGACTATCCTCTCCCCCTTCTTTCTCTTACCCTCACTGTACTAAAATGTCCCATTTCCTCTTTATTCTTTCTAGGAAGTCTACATTTGTCAGTCTGATTTCTCATGTCACCTTCTTAAACTCTGGTTCTTCCTTCCCCTGCCAATCCACTCTGCCTCTTTTACCTTCTTCCTTAAGGCTCTTCTTTATGACTTTTCTACTCCCACCTGCAAACACCCATGACCATCTACCTCTTGACTTACTCCCAACCTCTCTAGTATTGCCCTGGCCATTTGGCTCCCCTCATTCCCCAGTTATATCTTTATGAGTAGTTCTCCATGCCTATCAAAACTCAAATGTTATCTTCTACATGAACCTTTTGTACTGATTTGCCTTAAAATATTTGTATTTCGTCTCTTCCCCTCAGTGCCTACTTTTCATCTTAGGTACCATAATTATCTCCTTTGCTTGGCACACTCATGCTACTCTTACCGCAGAAACTGAGCAGTCTCTGTATGGTACTCATATATGTTCATGTGTAATCACTGTTGATCTATTATCATGGTACTTATACATCCTGGGCCCAGTTCACAAAGATTAGTGCAAGCTGCACCGAAGTCAGCTTGCGCTGATTGTCAGTGCGCCAGTGACCCTGCACCTGTAACACCCCTACAAATGGGGGTTCCCGAAAAGTCTTCCTTGGGCTTGCCTAAATGCTCACTACCAGGCTGGTGTCCTGCGTTTTAGCAGTTTAAATGTGATTGCCAAAGAGTGTCTGTATAGGCTCTCTGTATTGTCTCTTTAAGAGCTGCCTGGATTGCAGTCATAAGTAATCTGAGAGGGAGCTCTGTTGAAAGATGTAACTATTTGCTGAAAATCATTTAGAGTGATAATGATAATGTAGTTTGTCTAACCTGCCTTCTTTGCAGCAAGGACTGTTTTGTTTATCTCCACTATCTTATTTATTTATTTATTTAAGAGTTTAACCAGGAGAACATACTGAGAAGTTACTTGCTCGATTCCACGTGCGTCCTGAGGACAGGGAACAATTAGAAAAAAATAATCAACACACTATCTTGGTCCTGGACTGCAAATTGGACCAATCAGTACTGGTGGGACCTAAAATAGAGCCAGACTACAGGAGCTGTCTGGAGTCAAAATCTGTAGGAATTGTAGTTCTGGACTTTTTGTGCCTTTTTGCACCTGAAGGGGGAGCCTTTGTTGTGACTGACAGGAGGATCAGCCAACCGAACCTTTTTGATCTTGGGGAATTTCCCAGGCTGCTGCAGCTAGTTTGTTTTGAGCTGAAAAGTGAAGAAGTAACAGCTCAAGTGATTTTTTGAGCAGCAGTTCTGTGTAGTTTTGCATGGGAGAGCTGTGAAAAGGCTGAGTTTTGGCCTGCCTGTTTGCTTGCTGTCCCTGAGAAGGAAAATAGAGTTTATTCAGACTGAATCCGAGTTGTGAGGACTATTTAAGACACTGGACTATAACCAGACTTTAACCTGAAGAAGACCGAAGATTTGCTGAATGCAATCAGCCTGTCAGGATTTCCAACTGCTTTTGAATCCCCTGTTTGTGCAGAGACTTTGCGATTGTGACCAGAGAGCGGTTTGCCTGGAACAGTAGAATTTCCTTAAATGTAAATGTGCTGTGTATTGAAAGTGGGTCGTGATTTGGTACCCCACTGTGTGAACTGTGTTCTGCTTGCTGGTACCATAGAATCCTTTACATGTAAATGTGCTGTGTATTGAAAGTGGGTCGTGATTAGGTTCCCCACTGTGTGAACTGTGTTCTGCTTGCTGGAAGCTTTATCCAGCCTAATCAGACTGAATCTGCGTTCATCTCCATTCGGCCTGGGCCATGCCATGCTGGCCCTGCCAGACTACCCCACTACACAGAGAAAACCACCGACGAGAGACCTGCCTGGGGATCAGCTCCCTGCTCCACGCTTGAACAGGAATGAGGCCTCGGCGAGTGTGGGCCCTCTCCTGGCACTCCATATTAACCACCTGCTGTCTCAGTTTTTGTTCAGCCTGTGTCCAGTCTTGGGAATCATGAGTAATCATCAGGGTAACTCCCTGCAACAACAACCTAATCTAAAAGTGTTTCATATGATTGTCTTGTTTTCTTTTCACAAACTGAGCCCTCCAGCTCTGGATTACAAATAGTGTGTGTTGTGCATGTTGTTTTCTTCCACCACAGGGCCCCAACCAGCAGCAACGTTCCCGGCTAGCCCACCATGCTCCATCTGGGTACCCAGAGTGTGTGACTGTTTATGGACCCTGAAGTGCATGCATAACTGTTTGACTGGTAGAGTCTTTAAGCAAAGTAACCTGATTACATCCCTCCCTTGTTCAAGCCCCTTAAATCAAATCTAACTCTTTTTTGCATTTACCCTGACTGTGGTTCCAGTTTGTGCAAGAGTACTGTACTGATGTTATTTGCTATATATAACCTTGTTTTACAGGGGGTCCACAGGGCCGGGCCAGAGGAAAGCCCTGGTGGTAAGTGCAAACAGTGTGGGTACTTGTGTGGTGCATCAGGGGTTTTGTGAAAGTGATTATTGTGTATTGTTCCAGACACTAGTAAGGAAGGGGGGGGGTTACAGTGTCCTGGAGGGCTGTGGCCAGGTTAGCTTGACCACTACCAACCTTGACCTCTGGGTGGAGGCCCCCGTTTCAGAACTCAGGCCCCTTAACCTGCTGTTAGCCAAGCAGGCAGGGGTAGTAACCTTTGGGATAGCGCCACCTAGAGGTTACATTTTGGAGGCTCACCGCTGGGATTTTGTGCCTTCTAGCAGCCAAAAATGATGAATTATTGTTAAAGATTAATGGCTACCCCAGTAGAAATGGCTGTAGAACAGTTGGTGGGGTGGTGTACTGGGCAGGAGATCGACCCCCAAAATGCTCTACTTACACTGGATATTCCCCAGGGTACCAGTAAAGACACTGTAGAGGGAGCACTCTCCAAAGTTGAATGTTTAAAAAACCCTGTGGTGGTGGGTCGACAGGCTGATTTGATCGCCCAAACTTTCATAGCCTTGGTAGAGTGTAGTGACCTCGTGGACAGCTCTAAAGTGCCACAGACTATTGCCCAAGGGGTTCCAGCTGCCTGGAGAGTGATAACAGAAGACAGTAAAGACCCCGGGGAGGATGAGCTCCCACCATTATCTGAGACTTTTGAGGAGAAATTTGCTAAGTTGTTGCAGGAGGAAGGGAAAACCGCAGAGGACTTTAAGAAACTATCTCTGCCTCCTGAGGGTGTTCCTTCCCCAACACCCCCTCCCACTCCAGCACCGGTTACTGCCCCGCCTTCTGTGCCCATGCCAATGCTGACCCCTATATCTGTACCTGCCATTAGTCATGACTCCTACCGAAGGCTGAGAATCTTCTCGGGCACCCTCCCCACCCTCCAGGGGGAGGATGACTGGGAGATCTGGATAGACTACGTTGCCCCTCTAGTACTTGAATGGCAATGCTCAGAAGCAGAGAAACGAAAGAGGTTGAGTGAGAGCCTCCAAGGTCCTGCCCTGGCTACTGTCTGTGCTAAGCGGGCCAATAGCCCCAAAGCAACTGCACAGTACTATCTTGATGCATTGAAAAATATGTATGGGAGCCCGGATTCAGATGAGGATCTGTGGTGGACAGTAAGAAATGCTCAGCAGTACCCAGGGGAGCCATTGTCTGTGTATGTACCTCGGCTTGAAAAGCTGCTACAAGAGTGCCTCAGAAAGGGTAGTTTGCCATCAAATTGATTAGATTGAACTAGGCTGGACCGGATCCTTAAGTCTGCTCCATTTTCAGAATTGTTCCTGCTTTAGTTGCACCTTGCCACCTGCCTGGAATCGCCCCCTCCTATGATTCGCTAATGAAAGAAATTCGTGGGGTTGAGCAAAGGCGACCCCATGGGGGAATTGCACCCATATCTGCTGCTGCTGCACAAGTGACCGAGAGTGATCAGCCAAGTGAGGCTCAGGGGCAAAAGTCGGCACTTAACAAGCACTCTGAGAATGCAAAGGACTTCCCGCCCCGGGCCCAGCATTGGAAAGACGAGCTACTAAAGAAAGTCCGAGAGTTGAAGATGGGTGCCTCTACAAGGATTTTCCACATGGAACAAGATTCTGGTCCCTTTCAGGATGTGACTGCCATGGGGGTGGGGGTGCACCCTCAGGCATCCGCTACCGAGGGTGACGCCAAGGCTGAGATCAGCGGATTGACTGCCACTCTAAAGGAACTGTTAAGACACATTGCACCATTCTCACCACTGCAAGCAGATACTAGACCCCAATCTCTTACTACTACTTCAGTTCCTCATACGATGTTCTCTCCGAGGATGACCCAGGAGTCTATCATTTGTCACAACTGTGGAAAGGATGGCCATATGAAAAGAGAATGCTGGTCTCAGAAGGACTTAGAAAGAGTAGTAAACAGACTCCAAGGAGAGCTCCGAAAAGCAAATCAGTGGCCAAGGGGTGCCCGAAATGACCTCAGTGAGGGTTTGAAAAACCCTAACTCAAATTTCTTTGTGGCTAAATCATCTGTCCAGGCCTCTGCTACTGCCTCTCCAGACTGGTCCAAAATAGTGGGCCCTTCAATGGAGACTGCGGTGACTGTGAATGGTATTCATACTCAGGCAGTGCTTGACAGTGGGTCACAAGTGACCATTGTATTCCAGGACTGGTATGACAAACACTTATCTGATGTGCCTTTACAATCCCTGGAAGGCCTACATGTGTGAGGCCTGAACGACAAGTCTTATCTCCACCTAGGGTATGTCCGCCTCTGGTTGTCTTTTCCTGCAACTGTAACGGGTGTAGAGGAGCGAGTAGAGACATTGGCCATAATGTGTCCCCCCACCGGACTGTATGATGGGGTCCCCCTGTTAACTGGAACAAATATCCATATGTTTGGGAGACTGGCACAACTCTGTCATGAGAAACAAGGACAACGGACTGAGAGGACCCTGAGAATTCTGGCTCTGATCAAGAGGGCCTATGATTTGCAAAGGAAACCCGAGGAAGTAGACCAGGATGAACCGGTGTGGATCGTGTGGAAGAAGGATCCCGATTTAATGGTACTGGCCCCTAACGCCCAGTGTACCATTCAAGGGGAGGTCCGCCTCCGGAAAGATGTCAAGAACAAAATACTGATGTTGGATGCGCCAGGCGATGGAAAATTGCCAGAAGGATTATTGGTCAAGCCCAGCATCTTGCCTGCTCGTGCCCATGCCTATGCACGGTGAGTGATGGTCCAGATTCACAATGTGTCAGATCAGGAGATCCAGGTGAACAGAGGGTGCACCCTAGCTATGGTACACTGTGCAGACACTGCAGTATTGCCCAACAACAAGCACCCTGGTGAGAAGGAGAGACAGTGACACCAGACTTGTTTGACTTTGGTGACTCCCCATTGCCAGCTGAATGGAAGGCTAGAATTAGCAAGAGACTTGCCCAAAGAGACCAGGTGTTTTCGTTGAAGAAATGAGATGTGGGATGTGTCCAGGGTGCGGAGCATCACATACGCCTGCACGATGAACAGCCATTTTGAGAGCGGTCCCGACACCTAGCCCCAGCAGACATAGACGATGTGAGAAGACACCTGCAGGAAACGCTCGCTGCTGGCATGATACAAGAATCCAGGAGCCCATACACCGCTCCCATTGTGGTTGTGCATAAGAAGAATGGGTCTGTGAGGATGTGTGTTGATTATCGAACCCTGAACCGGCGGACCATCCCAGACCAATACACTATGCCTCGTATACAAGGGGCCCTGGACTGCTTGAATGTGAGCAAATGGTTCTTGGTGCTGGATCTTCGCAGCGGATACTACCAGATCCCGATGGGCCCGGAAGACCGTGAGAAAACAGCCTTCAACTGTCTATTGGGGTTCTACGAGTTTCTGAGGATGCCACAGGGGATATCAGGCACCCCGGGCACCTTTCAGCAACTGATGGAACGTGCGGTGGGAGATATGAATTTGCTGGAATGCCTGGTGTACTTGGATGATGTCATTGTGTTTGGGAGCACCTCAGAGGAGCATGATAATGACTGTTTAAAGTCCTAGACCGACTGGAAGACTTCAGCCTCAAGCTGTCCATTGACAAGTCCCAGTTTTTCCAAACCTCCGTGAAGTATGTGGGGCACATAGTATCTACAAAAGGGATAGAGACTGATCCCAGTAAGGTTGAAGCACTGACTACTTGGCCCCAGCCCCATAATCTGAAAGAACTACAGCATTTCCTGGAGTTCTGTGGCTACTACCGCAGGTTCATAAAAGACTATTCCAAGGTGATTCGCCCACTCTTGAACCTTACTTAGGGTTACCCTCCTTCCAATTGTAAATGCAAAAAAAAGGGGCAGTTAAAGAACCAGAAAAAGTATACTTCCGCCCAGGTGAACTCTTCCGGGCCCCTCTGGACACCCGACAGTGAAGCAGCCTTCCATGAGATCATATACCAGCTCACCCATGCCACCATCCTCGCCTATGCTGATCCCACCAAATCCTATGTGCTGCATATGGACGCTAGTCTGCAGGGTCTAGGAGCGGTGCTGTATCAAGACCATGAGGATGGCCTGAGACCAGTAGCTTTCGCCAGTAGGAGCTTGACCCCATCCAAACGAAACTACCCTGTGCATAAGTTGGAGTTCCTTGCGCTAAAATGGGCCATCGTTGACCAGTTTAATGAATACCTCTATGGGGCAAAGATATTGGTGAAGACTGAAAATAACCGTTGACCTATGTACAGACTTCAGCTAAGTTAGATGCCACTGGGCACCGGTGGCTTTCTGCATTATCAACCTATGATTATGCTATCGAATACAGACCAGGCCTGAACCATATTGATGCCGATGCCCTATCACGAAGGCCCACTTCCAAGAGTGATTGGGTCAGGCTGTCTGAACCTGACATTCGAGTATTGTGCCAAAAGTTTGATAGAGATGAACAGATGTCTGTGGACACAGTGGACTGTTTAGTAGATTGCTTGGGCCCTTCTGACACCTGCATACCAGCTGCTTATTGCCAGTTCTCTGCTCTAGACATTAGTGCACTACCTCAATTTGACAATGACAGCATTCAGTGGTCTCAATCCCAAGATCCTATGATTCAGCCAGCACTTGATGCACTGCGTGCAGGGAAAGATGTGTCTAAGTTACATTCCACTGACTTGCGAACTGCTTTATTGTTTAAAGAAGGCCCCAGATTGAAGTTGCTCAATCAGTTGTTGTATAGAGAGACTGTAGATCATAGTGGCAAAGTAGACAAGCAGCAATTGGTCCTGCCCATGGCCTTTAAAGATTTGGTACTGAGGGCCCTCCACAATCACATGGGGCATCTCGGTACTGACAGAACCCTTGACCTGGAACAATCTCGCTTCTACTGGCCCAAAATGGGGGCCGATGTTGAGCACCATGTAAGGACTTGTAGTCGCTGCCTGCAAAGAAAAGCCCTGCCTCAGAGGGCTGCCCCCCTTGTTAACATTACTACCAGTGCCCCCATGGAACTAGTCTGCAAAGACTTCTTGTGTTTAGAACCTGATCAGCGGAACATTGGCAATGTGTTAGTGGTTATGGATCATTTCACACAGTATGCACAAGCTTTTCCCACCAAAGATCAGAAGGCATCTACCGTGGCCAAGGTGCTAGTGGAAAATTTATTCATCCAGTATGGTGCCCCCCAGCGGATTCATTCTGATCAAGGCAGAGACTTAGAGAGTCAGCTAATCAAAGAATTGCTCTCTCTATGGGGGGTGCAAAAGTCAAGAACCACCCCCTATCACCTGCAGGGAGACCTTCAACCAGAATGTTTTAACTGCACCATTCTAGACATGCTGGGCACCCTCCACTCAAAAGACAAGCATAAATGGAGCCAGCAGATTAGCACATTGGTACACGCGTACAATCACACGAAAAATGATGCTACTGGGTTCTCCTCCTACTGCCTCATGTTCGGGAGAGAGGCCCGGCTGCCAGTTGATGTCTGTTTTGGGGTCTCTCCAGTTGAGGTTCATGCCAAAAACTACTTGCAATATGTACAAAAACTGAAAGCTCAGTTGAACCATGCCTATCAACTGGCCCAGACAATGGCCGCCAAGAGAAATCTAGCCAACAAAGAGAGGCATGATAAAAAGTAAAGGCTCAAGAGCTTCAACCTGGAGACCATGTGTTGTTACGCAATTTGGGACTGCATGGTAAACACAAAATTGCTGATCAGTGGCACCATCTTCCCCATGTAGTAGTTGGAAAGTTGGATGATGTATCTGTGTACAAGGTGTGCCCAGAGAACAACTCCAAAGCTGTCAAGACCATGCACTGTAACCACTTGCTACCTATTGGCCAAGTCATGATTGAGGCTGAACCCCCAGAAATTGAGCCCCCTAGGCCCATGACTCGTGCTGTTGCAAGAAAGAGACAGAGTCAACCTACCCCAGTGGTCACAGATTTAAGGTTTCCTCCGCAGCAGGCCCAGAATGATAGTGACTGTCAGTCCACTTCTGACGAAAGTGAATACGACCATGCCTGTTACCCCTCTTTTGAACTGAGTCAGTTGTTTTGAGATAACCCTCTGATAAATTGTGGGGATGAAACTGGGCCTTCTGGACTGCCTTATTCCTCAGCTTCATCCTTGGAGCCAATGCTCCTAGAAAGTGAAGTGCAAAGTATCAAGTCTGAAGATGTTGATTCTCTGTGTACTGTGGAACTGTATGATTTGCCTGAAGAAGGGGCTGAGGGTTTGAGCCTTTCTGGTGACATACCAGAATTTGAAGAACACTATGAGAGTGCTGACCACCCCCCTTCAGTGCCTCAAAGCTTGATTGTGCCTGAGCCTTCGCAAAATGATTCAAGTGTAGACACAGAGCCTGCAGAGTCGGCTCGACAGTGCCCCAAGTTTGGATGTTCCCACCCAGACAGAGGCACCCCTCACAAGTGATGAGAGTCCCCAGACCAGGGCTGAGAGTACAGAGACTGTAGTTTTCCACCTCAGAAAGACTGGCCGAGCTGTCAAGCCAGTAGCATGTCTCAGTTATGATTCTCCCGGGAGGCCAGTGGATTTGCCTCTCAATGTGGTGCACAAAGGTATTTATGTTTCACCAAGCTCACTGCCCAAATTGAGCTTGATGGCCAGTTCCAGGTTACTTGTCTTTCCCTCTCACCATTGTGCCCCTGCCCCCTCTAGCCCCAATTTAGCTGATAGGGAAGGGCCCCCTCTTGCATTGTTTAAGGTACAAGAAGTTATTACCTGATTCAGTATAGTGATGTTCAATTTACCTGTGTGAAATATGCACAATGTGTTGTCAGAATGGATATAGTATCATGAAGTGTACTGAATATGTATAGCAAAGTAATAAGTTTATGTTAACTGATGCTTGATGGTACAGACTTGACACAGATGCCAAGTTTTCTCCAGGCAGGGAAGGGTGTAAGCCCCTTACAAATGGGGGTTCCCAAAAAGTCTTCCTTGAGCTTGCCTAAATGCTTACTGCCAAGCTGGTGTCCTGCGTTTTAGCAGTTTAAATGTGATTGCCAGAGACTGCCTGTATAGCCTCTATGTACTGTTTCTTTAAGAGCTGCCTGGATTGCAGTCATAAGTAATCTGAGAGGGAGCTCTGTTGAAAGATGTAACTATTTGCTGAAAATCATTTATAGTGATAATGATAATGTAGTTTGTCTAACCTGCCTTCTTTGCAGCAAGGACTGTTTTGTTTATCTTTACTATCTTGGTCCTGGACTGCGAATTGGACCAATCAGTTCTGGTGAGACCTAAAATGGAGCCAGACTACAGGAAATGTCTGGAGTCAAAATCTGTAGGAATTGTAGTTTTGGGCTTTTTGCACCTGAAGGGGGAGCCTTTGTTTTTGTTGTGACTGACAGGAGGATCAGCCAACTGAACCTTTTGGATCTTGGGGAATTTCCCAGGCTGCTGCAGCTAGTTTCAGTTTTGAGCTGAGAAGTGAAGAAGTAACAGCTCAAGTGATTTTTGAGCAGCAGTTCTGTGTAGTTTTGCATGGGAGAACTGTGAAAGGGCTGAGTTTTGGCCTGCTTGTCTGCCTGCTGTCCCTGAGAGGGAAAACAGAGTTTATTTAGACTGAATCCGAGTTGTGAGGACTATTTAAGCGGCTGGACTGTGACCAGGCTTTAACCTGAAGAAGACCGAAGATTTGCTGAATGCAATCGGCCTGTCAGGATTTCCAGCTGCTTTTGAATCCCTGGTTTGTGCAGAGACTTTGCGATCATGACCGGAGAGTGGTTTGCCTGATACAGTACAATTTCCTTACATGTAAATATGTGTATTGAAAGTGAGTCATGATTTGGTTCCCCACTGTGTGAACTGTGTTCTGCTTGCTGAGAGCACGAAACTGGTCGGGTACTTTGTTGTGCTTCTTGCCATATGTGAGGCTTTATTTTCAGCGTTTGCATCTACCATTAAACTTATGCTTTTTTACGCCTATCTCAGAGTGCCGAGTTTTGCCTTTTGCATCTTGTTTTGTTACTCGAGCACCTATATATACGGAGGAGCTGTTTTTTTCGCTGTTTTGCTGGTAACATAGAATCCTTTACATGTAAATGTGCTGTGTATTGAAAGTGGGTCATGATTTGGTTCCCCGCTATATGAACTGTGTTCTGCTTGCTGGAAGCTTTATCCAGCCTAATCAGACTGAATCCGCGCTCATCTCCATTCGGCCTGGGCCATGCCATGCTGGCCCTACCAGACTACTGCAACAAAAGAAAGCCACCGACGAGAGGTCTGCCTGGGGATCAGCCCCCTGCTCCACGCTTGAACAGGAACAATGCCTCAGCGAATTACGTGGGCCCTGCTTCTCCTGGCACTCCAGATTAACCACCTGCTGTCTCAATTTTTCTCCAGCCTGCGTCCAGTCTTGGGTATCGTGAGTAATCATCAGGGTAGCTCCCTGCAACAACAGCCTAATCTAAAAGTGTGTCATCTGATTGTTTTGTTGTTTTCTTTTCATTAACTGAGCCCTCCGGCTCCAGATTACAAATAGTGTGTGTTGTGCATGTTGGTTTCCTTCCATCACAGGGCCCCAACCAGCAGCAACGTTCCTGGCTAGCCCACCATTCTCCATCTGGGTACCCAGAGTGTGTGACTGTTTATGGACCCTGAAGTGCATGCATAACTGTTTGATTGATACAGCCTTTAAGCAAATTAACCTGATTACGCCCCTCCCTTGTTCAAGCCCCTTAAATAAATCAGATCCAACTCTTTTTTGTATTTACCCTGACTGTGGTTCCAGTTTGTACAAGATTACTGTACTGCTGTTATTTGCTGTGTATAGCATTGTTTTACAGTGGGGTTCCCAGGGCCAGGCCAGAGGAAAGCCCTGGTGGTAAGTGCAGACAGTGTGGGTACTTGTGTGGTGTATCAGGGGTATTACGAAAGTGATTATTGTGTATTGTTCCGGCCACTAGTAAGGAAAGAGGAGGGGTTACAGTGTCCCGGAGGGCTGTGCCCAGGTTAGCTTGACTACTACCAACCCTGAACTCCTAGTAGAGGCACCTGTTTCAGAACTCAGGCCTCTTAACCTGCTACTAGCCAAGCAGGCAGGGGTAGTAGCCCTTGGGATAGCGCCACCTAGGGGTTGCACACCTGATTCATTATCAAGTAGGATCCCGGCTGCAAAGTCCCTCAGCTTGCAGCAAAGGTGGCAGTTCTCCAAAGAGATGGTGTGCTGCAAGGTGAGGGCATGGTCGGGCGGCACTTTGACAGCAGTCCCTGGTGACTAGCACCCCCCCCAAGTCAAAATCCCCTTTTAGTAAAATAATGATATTCGTGGTGGTCTAGCGGACCTCCATCCCTATCTCTGATCTTCCCGATAAATATTTATTACATATATCCCTATAACTATAATGTGTATATGTGTGTGTGTGTGTATATATGTATATATATATCTATATATATATATATATATATATATATATATATAGATATATATATCTATATCTATAGATATATATATAGATAGATCCCTGGTGTCTTGCAGACACCCCCTGTCCCGATATGCCCGTATAATAAAATATCTTTCCCTGGTGGTCTAGCGGACTCCCCCCTATCCCTGATGTGACCATATAATATAAAAGCAACCCCCCTCTCTCCTTCCTCTTCTGTCTAGGGGTCCTGATAGAAGCATAGAATTTGACAGCAGATAAGGACTGCTTGGCCCACGTAGTCTGCCCATTTCCCTACCTGATGGATAAGCTGCAGATTCTAGTTAATCAACAGCTTATTTCCTCCTGCCCCCCACTAGAATTGCCTTATGACTGTCCCATGCATTCTTGAATTCTCCCACTGTTCCTGACTCTACAACCTCATCAGGAAGGCTGTTCCATGCATCCACAACCCTCTCTGTGAAAAAATACTTTCTAACATTACCTCTGAGCCGTCTCCCTCTATCTTCAAATTGTGCCCCCTTGTTCTTGCACATCTCTTCTTCTGAAAGATGCTACCCTCTTGTACTTTGTTAATTCCCTTGAGATACTTGAAAGTTTCTATCATGTCTCCCCTCTCCCTCCTTTCCTCAATGGTATACATATTAAGCTGCTTTAGTCTCTCCTTGTATATCTTCTGGTGCAGACCCTGCACCATTTTGGTTGCCCTCCTCTGAACAGCCTCCACTCTGTCTATGTATTTGATGGTATAGCAAGGGAAGGAGGCACAAAATCCAAGAACCTCCTGGCACAGCTTCACAGAAATGGAACAAAACAGGCCTTATCTGGCTGATGGAACATTACTACTGTAGTAAAGGCCTCCTCTCACCAGGGTGGAATCCATCTCAGACACTGCGGTCTCTGCTGGCTTGAACACTTGTTGGGGGGGACTTTCTTAGGAGGAAATATGCAAATTCATTCATTAAAAACTCAGCATCACCATATAAAAGTGAAAATAGAAACATTTAATTTTAGGCCAGCTTGGTGGCGCTGAGAGCTAAGGTGCTGGACGCCTAACCTCACACTACGCTGGTGACCTAGGTTCGGGAACACCCTCAGATCATTGGGGTGCCGACACGGGGGGGGCAGGGGAAAGGGTAGGAGCAGGACAGAGCACTGGTTCTCCTCTCCCAGGAGGGAGGATCGCCCATCCATAGTCCTGCTGCCACCAGATGGAGGTCCAGTGGCAGGTGTAGGCAGTAACGGAGCGTCTGGTAGGGTGGTGCATCCTGTAGTGCATGACATGTGTGTGCCTCCACATGCACACGCTACGCCAGGACACAGGGGGATCGGGGAGAAAATGGAAAAAAGCCTACAAACTATATATAAAAAAGAAAAGAAACTTTTAATTTCTTGTTCAGAAATGATTAATAAATTTAAATAAAGTAATGGAGTAGCTCCATGGGGCTGAGAGATTGTGAGAATTGGACAGGTAAAGGGCACTTGCACCAGCCACAGCTGTTTGATTTTCTAGCCTAAACAATAGACCAAACTGGCTCCACACTTTCCCAAATGAGCTGAAACTTAGCTCAAACCCTCTCCTCCATATTGACTGACCTTGTACCTTTTCCTTACGGGGAAGTGCCTTGCTCCTCCCTGCCACCGAACCTTGTAGACCAGGGTGTGATGCAGCCTAAATGCTTTCCATGGCTGCTTCCAAAATCTTCCTTCTCAACAAGAGCCAAACAAAAAAAGGTGCCCAACCCTCCTTGCTTTCTGAGCCAAAGGAAATGTCCACCACAGAGCATGACGACAGTTCCCTCCTTCCAAATTACTGTTTCCAGAACGCATCCTTTAAATGGGTCTAATGGGTCCTGCCCCCGACGCGGGCACGGCAAGCCCTAAAGGCACATCTCAGGATGCGGCCCACCTCTCCCTTACCTTTAGCAGCGTGCCACACAGGAAAGACCCCCCTCCCGAACCTGCCTTCACAAAGATCTGCAACAGGGCTGATACACAAGGAGGCGTGGAAAGGATGAGAAGGGACTTGGCAAGGTTGGAGGAATGGTCGGAAGTATGGCAGCTAGGATTCAGTGCGAAGTAGTGCAAAATAATGCACCTGGGAAACAAAAACACGGAAGATTACACAATGGGGAGTAAAAAATAAAAGGAAAGGGACCTTGGGGTAATCATATCAGATGACCTTAAGGTTAGCAAGCAATGTGAGAAGGCAGTAGGGAGGGCTGGGGTATACTGGGATGCATAGGGAGAGGCATCACCAGCAGAAAACAGGAAGTTGTTATCCCTCTGTACAGACAGTTGGTGAGATCCCATCTGGAGTACTGCATCCAGTTCTGGAAACCCCATCTTTGCAAGGACATAGACAGGATAAAGGCAGTCCACAGGAGGGCAACTAAAATGGTGCAGGGTCTGCAAGAGAAGCCATACGAGGAGAGACTAAAACAGCCTAATATGTATACCCATGAGGAAAGGGGGGTGGCATGATAGAAATGTTTAAGTACCTCAGTGGACTCAACAAAGTCCAAGAGGGTAGCATCTTTCAGAAAAAGAGACATGCAAGAACAAGGAGACACAATTTAAAGATGGGGGGGTGGTTCAGGGGCAATGTGAGGAAGTATTTTTTCACAGAGAGGGTAGTGGATGCATGGAACAGCCTTCCTGAGGAGGTTGTGGGATCTAAAACTGTGGGAGAATTCAAGAATACATGAGACAGACATAAGGCAATTCCTTTGTGGGGTAGGAAGAAATAGGCTGTTGCTTAACTAGGATCTGCGGCTTATCCTGTAGGTAGGCAAATGGGCAGACTGGGTGGGCCAAGCGGTCCTTATCTGCTGTCAAAGTCTATGTTTCTGTGCCACCTCTGGAAAGCTCTGCTGTGTGCTGACACCACTACGACAACCCCACTGCCTTGATTCCGCTTCATTCCTTTGGGTGAATTGGGAACCCCAGCCTCTCGATGGTTCTGCTGACTCTCGTCCTCCTTCACTCTTTCCAACACCCAGCCGCAGTGTCCCTGACCCAAATGGTCACCAACTCCTGCCACCTTCCCTCGGAAACCTTCCACCCATTGCACCAGTGCTACTTGCCTGTACCTTCCAGGCCGGGAAGTTTTAGCTCACCCCCCCGGCCACATTGTCCCTACCAGCCCACTGACTCTCCAACTCCCCCCGGCCCTCCAAAACCCCGGGCTTAAATATCAGGTGAAACTCCACCACCTACTTGGCAGAACAGGGAATCGCCCCACCTATGTTAACTTAAGGGAAAATAAGAAAGGGGGGGCATTAAATGTAGTAAACCCATCCCACGGGGGGGGGCTTACACTCATCCCCTCCTTAAAACCATTTTCTTCTGAAAATGGGGCAGAAAGGGGATCTTCCAAGGGGACCCCAGCCAGAGTGGGTATGTGTACTCCCCATCTAACTGAGGGCCTCCTTGGGCACACCCAGCATCCACCCTTTTAGCCTCGTACCTATCCCTCCATGTGGAGCAAGTTTGTATAAATTTATTCAAGCAGAATCAACACACTGTAATTAAACTTAAGCAGTACACTTGCTATGGCCAGGCTGTCAATGAACCTTTAACTTTTTCAAACATCTAACTTTCAAGCATGCAGTACTACCTAAATAGAAACACCCCTTGCACACCATACTGTCTCCATTCACCCAACGCTACCACTCACTCAACATTCATAATAAGGTAGAAGCTGTACTTTTGAATTATTATTATTAATAGTAGCTCCAAAAGGAAGCAACTGCATAGAATGATTTAACTCTCTTTTTTTTTTCAAGAACACAACAGTCTCAGCGAGTCAGTCCAAGCTAATTCTTCTTTTCCAACTGGGGATAGTCCTGGGGCAACCTCCATTGAGCACGGTGCTTAAACAAGTTTAAAAGTCTCCCAAACATACTGATTTCAACAAGGACAGTCCTGCAAATGACAAAATGCTGAGCAATTTCATCCTTAGATAGCTGGCCCTCCACCACTGGGATATTAATGGTTTGGATCTGTCTTAGTAGTCTCCTCTCCAAACGAATCTATTGAGATGATATAATATTTAATGCAACAGCCCACTATGTCCTGCAGCAAGGTGAACTGTTTAAAAAGCATAAGTACAGCCCAAGGTGTAGAGAAGCAGAAAGCCCTCGCCTTCTGGATGATAGCCTGGGTGGCTGTTCCGGGTGCCCCCGGCCGCTGTTGTAACATCTGGACCATGGCCCTGAACACCCAATCTGCCGTTTTCTCCTCGATGATGTCCCAAAGTCTCTCAGATACATAAGGGTACTCAGCACTGGGGTATTCCACATGAATCCTTCTCCGCACCCACCTCTCTGCCTGTGACCATTCGAGCAGGTCCCTCACACTGGTGCTCCGGGCAGCTCCTGACTCCAGCCACATCTGGGTACAGTACGGGACATTTACAGGATCGTTACTCAGCAGGTCATCCATTTTTGCATGCAGGGCCTTGCTCTGTGCCAGGAGGTATAGGTGGTATCAGGTAGTTTCACTGCAGACCGCGGATAAGGCTGAGGAATGGCTCTGTATAGCTATTGGTCGACAAATTGAAAATGCTGGAAGTCTAGTCCTGGGGGTAATCGGACAGGCATCTCCCAAACAACCTCATCTCCCATCTCCTCTTCTGTGGCTCATCCAGGCATGCTTGAATGTGAGGCCCCCCCCTTGAGGCACTGGAGGAGCCACCGTCACAAGGAAGAGAACTCAGTGCTGACCCCCTTGGCCCTGGAGGTCCTCCAGCTGCTGACCCTAGTCCTCTGCCTCTCCCTCTGTCACAGGGATAGTCGACAGTGGCAGGTGGTGTGGGGCTGGGCACACTTCTATGTCCCACCTCACCTTCACTGGCAGGTTCCTCCATGGCTTCCACCACTACATCCACCTCCAGAACCTCAGACTTTGGCACCATGGCAGAGGCCGGTGACTTGGCCTCTCCCCCCAAATCCAGGCTTCCTTGTGAGAACAACGACGTGGTGCCCAACGATGTTCCCACAGGGTAAGGCCAAGGGTAGCCAAAGGGAGTTCTTTCCTAAATGCCCACTGCCGACCCACTGGAGCAAACTGAGCACAAAGGCAGCTTCACCACTCCTTCCCCTCGGTATCCACACCGAACACACTTCTCTTTTGCTGCTGCTCCTCTCCCTACCGAATTCCACAGCCATGCCAACAATGATGCAGGGACAGTGGTATGTGGTTCCACCAATGGAAACTGCTCAGCCATCTTGCCTTTTAGAAAGTTCTAACAACGTGTCTTCTCCTCCACCACAAGCATAGAAAATAGTGCATCCTGCTTGCTCTTTCCCGGTGCTGCACAGAATGAGCTAATCTTGATCGCAGCCACTCCCCACTACCACTCCTTACATTTTTCAGGCACCCAGACAGTGGTACACAGGAAAAATGTGCCATATCACAATGGTGGCCCACAGATCTGTGCCATCCCAGCCAAGTCTACTGCACCAGCTGAAACCCTTGAAGCTTCTTTGCCCCCACTAAGCCAGTGGTGCTGAAGTTCACAATTCACAGAAGAAATCCTGAACAAGCCCCCACATTCTGTAACCCCTCTCTCCCTCCACTTCTGTCAAGGGGTCCGATGGTGTAGCGAGGGGAGGGGGCATAGAACCCAAGAACCTCCTGGCACAGCTTCACAGAAATGCAACAAAACAGGCATTACCTGGCTGGTGAAACATTACTAGTAAATCCTTCCTATTACCAGGGTGGAAGCCATCTCCGACAATGTGGCCTCTGCTGACTTCAACATTCATTGAAGGGGGGGAGGAAGACTTTCTAAGGAGGAAACATGCAAATTAATTCATTCAAAACTCAGCACCACCATATAAAAGCAAAAATAGAAACATTTAATTTCTTGTTCTGGACTAATTAATAAATTTAAATGAATGAGTGGAGGCCTTATGGGTCACCTTACGATCCCCAGCAGGAGATAAGGTCAAGCTGGGAGTAGCATATAGGCCCCCCGGGATGAGTGATGTTCTAGAGGATGGTTTGCTGGACAACATCATTGCCCAGTGTGGTCCAAAAGGGGAAGGAGTGGTGTTGATGGGGGACCTTAATATGCCAGGTACAAACTGGGGAACCATGTCCTCTAAGGTGGCCAAGGAGCAGAGGCTGCTGGATGGCTTCCAGGATGTGTTCTTAACACAGCATGTGATGGAGCCCACAAGGGAGGGGCATGTCCTGGATGTGGTTCTGGCAGATGGGGATCTGGTAAGGGACATGGTTGTACAGGACCCCTGACTGGGAGTGACCACAATACTGTCTGGTTTCAAATAAGCATTGGGGAGTGGGGTGAGATCTAGGACACTGGCAGTGGACTTCAGGGGGCAGACTTTATGGGCATGGAAATATTCTCAAGGATCACTTGAAGGGATTACCTCAACAACAAGTGTGGAAAGGAGATGGGAGGTCATAAACGGGACTTCATGAGGCAGTCAGGATCTGCGCTAAGTTGAAACGTAAGGGAGCAAGGTCACATAAACCATGCTGGTGGTCCAGTGAGG
This sequence comes from Neoceratodus forsteri, assembly GCA_016271365.2. Taxonomy (NCBI): domain Eukaryota; kingdom Metazoa; phylum Chordata; order Ceratodontiformes; family Ceratodontidae; genus Neoceratodus; species Neoceratodus forsteri. The sequence continues at coordinate 690,701,001 of JADMNL010000022.1, read as the reverse complement.
TCCAGGTAGCAGTCAGAGAAAAGAAGGCGGCTTACAAAAAATATAAAACAACAAGAGGGGATAGGGATAAGGAAATGTACCAGCTTGCATCTAGAAAAGTCACCCGTATGGTGAGTGGAGCTAAGTCCAGTAAAGAGCAACGGCTGGCACAGGGGATACATGGAGGGGAAAAGGGGTTCTTCCGGTACATTGGGGAGCGGAGAAAAACTAAGGGCCATTTCAGCAGATTGAGATCAGAAGGAGGGTGGGTGGAAGAGGCGAGGGACCAGGCAGAGGTATTTAACGAGTACTTTGCCTCTGTGTTCACTAGGGAGGGGGATGGGATATCTACAAAGCAAGGCACAAAGGGGATAGAAGCGTCAGGGAGTGGGATCAGGGGAGCAACAGAAATGGAGCAAAAGGGAGGGAAAGGTACCCCAGGGGTGTCACATCTGGATAAGGATAAAAAGACCAGTAAGGTGGAGGGGACGGATGATGCCATCCCCACCAAAAGGGTGTGGTTTGCCCTCAAGGCCCTAAAGAAAGACAAATCTCCTGGGCCGGATGGCATTCATCCGAGAGTACTATGGGAATTGGCGGACATACTGGCTGCACCCCTGGCGGAGCTTTTCAACAGGTCACTTGAGACAGGGAGGGTACCTAGGGATTGGCGAGAGGCACATGTGGTACCAATCCATAAAGGGGGGTCAAAGGAAGTACCAGGAAACTATAGACCCATCAGTTTAACCTCGGTGGTGGGAAAATTAATGGAGAGTATACTAAAGGAACGATTGGGGGTTTACTTGGAGGAGGTGGGAGGTCTGGATAGTCGGCAGCATGGGTTTGTGCCAGGTAGATCATGTCAAACCAACCTTGTGGAGTTCTATGAATGGGTAACATCAGAACTGGACAGAGGTAAGCCTGTGGATGTATTATTCTTGGACTTCAGCAAGGCGTTGACTCTGTCCCCACAATGGTCTGGTGGAGAAACTGATGGGGTTAGGAGTAGGCCTTTGATGGTCAGATGGATTGAAAACTGGATAGCTGGACGCACTCAGAGAGTAGTGGTCTGTGGGGAGCTCGAACCCTACAGAGGTTGGTAGTGGGGTACCACAGGGCTCGGTCCTGGGTCCAATCCTGTTTAATGCATACATATCAGACATCAGGGATGGTATAGGGTGTGAAATGAGTCTCTTCGCGGATGACTCCAAGATGGGAGCAGTAGTTAAGGGAGAAGAGGGGAGGTTGGCCCTGCAAGGGGACCTGGACACCCTGGAAAGCTGGGCTCACACATGGAAATTAAATTTCAATATCACCAAGTGCAAGGTGTTGCATCTTGGTCGGGAAACCCTAAACACAGTTACACCCTGGGAGGGAGGTGCTGGAAGCCTCAACAGGGAAAAAGACCTAGGGGTCATGGTGGATACATGTATGAATAACACTGAGCAGTGCAGGAGAGCAGCTAGCAAGGCAAACAGGATGTTGGGATGCATCGCAAGGGGATCACCTCTAGGAGCAAGGAAGTGATTCTGCCGCTGTACAATGGACTGGTTAGACCACACCTTGAGTACTGTGTACAGTACTGGAGACCACACTTGAAGAGGGACATACAGCTCCTGGAGAGGTGCAGAGGAGGCAACAAAGATGATACGAGGGCTAGGGATTTGACTTACGAGGACAGACTTGAGGAGCCCTGCCTGTTTTCATTGGAGGAGAGGAGAGATCGGGGACATGATTGAGGTCTTCAGGCACCTCAAGGGAATAAATAGGGTAAACATGGAGGGATCTTTAGACTAAAGCAGGGAGGCATCACCAGAGGGCATGGTTTGAAGTTGGAAGGTGGAAGGGTGAGGGGAAAAGAGGAGGAGGTTTTCACTGAGAGGGTGGTGGACCCTGGAATGCTCTGCCTGGTGAGCTGGTTCAGAGATCCACAGTGGAGAGCTTTAAGAGAGGTGGGACAGACACAGAAAGTGGATGTATCAGATGATGGCCTGTCCCGGGGGGGTGGGGATGGATGATAGGGGTTTCTGGAGCACAAGGGATGGGAGGGTCTCGGTACCCAACTAAGGATCTAGGTTCGAGAAGACTTGATAGACCATAAGGCCTAATCTGCTGGCAAATAGTATGTTAGTATGTTAGTATGAATGGAGCAGCTCCATGGGGCTGAGAGATTGTGAGAATCGAACAGGCAAAGGGCACTTGCACTGGCCACAGCTATATGATTTTTCCAGCCTAAAGAATAGACCAAACTGGCTCCACACTTACCAAATGAGCTGAAACTTAGCTCAAACCCTCTCCTCCATACCAATTGACCTTGTACCTTTTCCTTACGGGGTAGTGCCTTACTCCTCCCTGCCACTGAACCTTGTAGACTGGGGTGTGATGCAGCCTAAATGCCTCCCTTGGCTGCTCCCAAGACCTTCCTTCCCAAGAACAGCCCAAAACAAAAAGGTGCCCAATTCCTCTTTTCTTTACAAGCCAAAGGAAAAGCCTACCACAAAGCATGACAATGGTCCCCTCCTTCCAAATTACTGTTTCCAGAACTGCATCCCTTAAATGGGTCTAATGGGTCCTGCCCCAGACATGGGCATGGCAGACCCTAAAGGCAAATCCCAGGATGCAGCCCACCTCTCCCTTCCCTTTAGCAGCGTGCCACACAGGAAAGGCTCCTCAAACCTGCCACCTCCAGAAAGCCCTGCCATGGTGCTGCCACCACCACGGCAGCCCCATCACCTTGATTCCACTCCATTCCTTTGGGTGAACCAGAATCCCCAGCCTCTAAATGGTTCTGCTGACTCTCCTCCTCCTCCTTCGCTCCTTCCAACACCCATCTGCAGTGTCCCTGGCCCAAACCGTCGCCAGCTCCTGCCACCTTCCTTGGAAATTTAGGTCTACCCCCCCCGGCCACACTGGAACTATCAGCCCGATGACTCTCCAACTCCCCCCAGCCCTCCAAAACTCCAGGCATAAATACCAGGCAAAACTCTGCCACCTGCTGGGCAGAACAGGGAATTGCCCTGCCTATGCTAACTTAAGGGAAACTAAGAAAGGAGGGGGGGACAAAAGGTAATAAGTCCACCCCACGAGGGGGGCTTACATAAAGATATAGTTCTCTGGTGGTCTAGTGAACCTCCACTCCTCACCTCAGCAGGCAGTGCCCCATGAATCCTGCTCCCCACTGTCCCATCCCCGAGCCAGAGACCTGCACAGCCCTCTGCTCATGACCACGTCGGCCACTGACTGAGCTGTCAAGGATCGCATACTGTATACAGTAGGCACTTTTTGATTGATAGCTGAGCTGTCAGTCAATGAGCACCTACTGTATACAGTACATGTTCCTTGACAGCTCAGTCGGCGGATGGCCGTGGTGGTGAGCGGAGGGCTGTGCCGGTTGCCAGCTCAACGATGGACAGGGCAGAGTGGAGCAGGGGTGGTGGGGGCTCTGCCTGCCAGGGTGGGGGTGCTGGGGTCCACTAGATCACCAGGGAAATATATCTTTACATTATATGGGCACATAGGTGATAGGGAGGGGGGTCCGCTACACCACCAGGGAAAGATATTTCTTGAGCCTTTTTAAAGTCCTGTAAGGTTGTGTATTTGAAGTGGCAGTCAGGTGAACCAATGAGAGCTGGCCTATGAATGTTCTGAATAAAGGGGAACTGTGCCTGAGGCTGGCAGAGCCGAGGGAGATCCTGAGGAGACAGAATCTGCTACAGGAAGCAAAGGTCAAGCTGTGTCTCGCTGTGCCTTGTGCCTAGAGAACCTACCAAAAGAAAGCTGCTGAGTTCCAGAGAAGGAAGATGGCCACTTTATGCTAGCCAGTGAAGGTAAGACACTGAAGAGCAGTGTGGGGCAACTGACTGCAACCCAGACTACTGATCCAGGTCCTGTAGCAGGTCCTACAGCCAGGTGTCAGGTTGCCGCTGGCCTAAGGGTTTGGAAGCCGAGACACTTGCGAGTCAGCATTGGGCCTCAGCAGTAGAGAGAGACAGAGAGAGAGACAGCAAGGCAGAGAGTGACAACTAAGAAGCCATCCCCAGAGAGAGTGAGGAGAGACCAAGGAGGGAGCCAACCAAACTCAAGGTACCCTGGGGAATCGGAGCATTAACAGCCTGCAGAGACAGTCTGAGTCATCCTTTGGGGAACCATGAGTAACTCTAGGGCTTGCCCTGCCTCAGGAAATTACAATCTGATGAAATTTGTTTATAAGTTTGCAACCAAGTTGTATTACAAATACCTCGCCTTGAGAGACCCCTATGCCATTTAAGCAAGTGCATGGCCTTTGGGGGATTGAAATTGTTGTGTTAAGATTTAAGTGCACCAGCAAACCCTCAGCAACATCTACAGGCATGCACGGGTTCTACACAGACTCCATGGAAAAGCAGTAAACCATAATGCAAAACCTGAAAACAGATGAACTTTTAAAAAGGTGTTCTCAGCCAACCTGTTGGCGCAACAGTAGCACTACCACTTATAATGCCAATGACCTGAGTTGAAGAATGAGCTCAAGTCATCAAAGGCTGGGTTGGTGGGTGAGGAGAAGGAGTGAGCATCCCAGAGATGGCTCTCCTCTTTCTCCAGGGAGGAAGGGATGTAGCAGCCGCTATGTGACCACCAGTTGGGTGACCACAAGTGACGACGCAATTGGAGCTCAGAGCTAAGGAGGGGAGACACTGATGGAGCTTGATGCAATGATGCACACTCGTGCAGGCACGTCAAAATAGCTCCAGCCAGTCAGCATCTCAGGCGGAGTGGGAGCCACAATACTGGAATGTACCCCAGCCACAGCAAAATAACACAGGCCCCACATCGCCAAACTTGGCACCCACCTCTGGCCTGAGCAGGACACCTGACGGGGCATGACCTGCCCCATCAACCTGCCCTGGGAAGTAAGCCAAGGAGAAACAAGGAGGTAGGGGTAAATCTGGGAGAAGGTGTGGTGGGGGAGCAGAGGGCAGACTAGGACGTGGGAGAAAAACATAAAGTTAAAAAAAGTATGTAAAAAGGGTGTTCTCTAGCAAAACAAAATAGCTGAATAAGGTAGGTTTAATAAATTATGTACGTCTTTTCGGTATTTGAGAGTGGAAACATGCTGACTGTGATCGCAAATTCTCTCACTGTAAGTATTACCTGAGCAACCACTCCCGTCGTCACAGGGCAAAACCCACACCACTGGGTTTTGTCTTAACGTCGCTTTATTTGATCAAACCTTTCACATGCATGTGGGACTTCTACAACGGAGAAGTTCCCCGATTACAATTTACAGCAGCTTTTTATGAGCTAGATTCTGCACTTCTTATCTTGAATAATACCAACATTTCAGTATAAGCCAATCATAAGACAGCATAACAAGTTTTCAGCAATGTAACAGAAAAAAAAGACAAGTTGATATGTATGAGGTACTTTTCCACTACTTATTCCATTTCTTTCCCAACACTGCTTGATACATATGCCTGGGTCAAGCTGACCTGAGAGAGACAATGAGTTTCACTCACACCATAGCAATGTCTCTACGTACTGTTATCTTTATATTTTGTCCGAGCCTGTTATACAGGCTGGTACAACCAGTTCTTCTCAGTTTTATCTAGCTTTCTGTTTTTACAAATATACCTCAAGTAACCTCAGTATCATTCTATAACCCAGTAAAAAAGAAAACATGAACTCAGAAATTTCTACTACAATCATTATGACTTTGTTACAGCATGACTTTCAAAGCAAGCATAGCTTCAAGGCATATATAAAAATTCCCTCACACTCTCCCCCCTTTTGATACTATGTATCAACTAACCGATCCCTTTTAAAGTCTTACACGCACACATTTTAAGTGACATAGTGGTATTTTCCACTTGCAGCCTTTTGCTACTAGATATACTAATTTACATGTTGGTATCATTTATTCATTTACTAACCATTTTTACCTTTTACTAGCCCTTTAGCAATTTACACTAGCCATTTTACACCTTTTTATTTCCTCAGTTTTATGGTTAGCCAACTACACATTGTTGATAAAAGTTTGGTCACTGATTACTAAAACCTTGGCCACTGACCACTGTTAATAATTTCCACCCTGAAGATAGGAGGCCCTTGAGGGACTCGAACATTCCAAAAATTGAACATAAATGTAAAGATATTAGTTAATAACTGAAGGTTAAAAAAAAAACTAAACATTTCTACTTTTAGACTGTTAGACTAGGTGAATAGGTATATGATTTAAAACTGGTTGCCAGCATACAGATAGTCAAGGCATTTATAAAAAGCATCCTGTTCTGGATTTGGTACAGGGGTGGTTACAGACGGAACACAAATCGTGAGTTTGTAAAACATAATACAGAATTGAGGGATGTCAACACCACAAATGAAATATGTGAAAAAATGCTAACATGTGACACCACATATAACACAATATAACATAAAAATTTTGTTGGTGAAAAAGAGTTCATGAAATTCACTTTGAGAGTGAATAAGGTAGATGCTACCTTGTGTTGAGGTGTGGCACACCCTTGGAGCTTGATTGAAGAATCTTTTGATAATGTCTCTTGACAGATAAGTCCTTATAAAACATAACAGTCCATGAAATGAACAGTTCATAAGTTCATATAAGTATCCACAGGTTGATGTAGTTACAGTACAGATGAAATGTCATTTGCAGAATGGTGGTAACCCCACAAGGCATATGGGGCAATGCAGACAGTAATTTAAAACAAAACACCAGCATAGTAGAAAAGTCAGTGTTCATTTTGCTGGCTGGCTGCTGGATGGCTGATTAGTAGACACACTGGCCAGGGGTGCATTGAGTCCTTTAATGGAGTAGCCACACACACACACTGGCATGGCATTTGTTTTGTCGTAGTTGATTACACCCGCATAAAGATTAACAGTCCATAAAAGGTAACAATTGACAATAAACCATTAAGAACACAGTCCATAACAGAGCAATAGGGTTGTAGAAAGTACCAGCCATGTTTGGAACAAGCGGCAGTGAAGAAAATGGATGTATTGCTTGAAGGTCAATTGAAGCAGAATCTTCGCTGGAGTTAGTGGAGTGCCCTTCCCAGACTTAACTTCATAGTAAGCAGAAACAATAAGCTTGATTGCAGAGTCTGAACTGACTGACCTTCTTCAGTTGATTTAAAGTTCTACAAATAGGTGTAATTTTGCTGAAAACATTACACTTGCAGAGGTAATAATAACTGGATTCATGCAATAGTCCTTATAAGGAACCAGTCAGGCACAAAGATGGTGATAACATCAAAACTGTGGCAGTTGTTTTTCTTTTAAGGAAAGAGATGAAGGTCTTGGCAACTTAGATAAAAGTATTACTGCTGTTGAACGTGGAGATCTTATGTGTGCTACACTGTGAAACCTGCAAACTTGCAAAGTGTGTTAGACACTGAGTTAAAACACATAAATAACAATCTTTAAACCATTTACTTTGTTTTGTAAAGAGTGGTGTGACAGAGCCTAAATTCTGGCAATTCGAAAAGAAAAAATAAAAATGGGACATTAACCGCACACCTGGGGATGCAGGCGAGGTTCAATTATACCATTTGACCATCTGTAAATCATGACAATGTTATGGTTACCTCCTGCTTTTAAATCACAGAAGCAGTTATGACAGTGATGAACATTATTTCCTGTCTGTTGCAAGCAGGCCTGACTGAGACCTGAGTTATAAAATCTTGTAATGTTACAATACATAGATACATAGATACATACACAGTGTCGGAGATAAGGCCTGTGGCCCACCCAGTCTGCCCATTTGAGCTTGTAAGTTCAGTTTGTTTTCCTAGAAGTCTGTTTCCCTTACCCTGACCTCTAGAATTCCTTTATGTCTATCCCATGCATTCTTAAATCCCATGATTGTTTCAGCCCCCACCACTTCCTCTGGCAGGGTGTTCCACTTGTCCACCACCCATTCTGTGAAGAAATTCTTTCTCATGTTTCCTCTGAATCGCTCCCTCCAACTTCATCCCATGCCTCTAGTCTTGGAACGCTCTTTTCGCTTTAAAATAGTGTTTTCTGCACTCTGTTTCTCCCTGTAAGATACTTGTATGTCTCTTATCATATCCTCTCCCTCCTCTCCTCCAGGGAGTACATGTTCAGTTCCTTCAACTTGTCTTCATAGGACTTGTGATGCAATCCATTTCTGCACCATTCTCACCCCTTGTACTCCCTTCAGACCCATTACCCCCCTCTTCCTCAGTAAAGACTGAGACTGAAGGTGTGGTGGGGGAGCAGAGGGCAGACTAGGACGTGGGAGAAAAACATAAAGTTAAAAAAAGTATGTAAAAAGGGTGTTCTCTAGCAAAACAAAATAGCTGAATAAGGTAGGTTTAATAAATTATGTACGTCTTTTCGGTATTTGAGAGTGGTAACATGCTGACTCAGTTGAATCCTGCTTGGCTCTTCCTCCACCCTGGAGAATAGCAAAGTTGATCTGCAGCCAACAGTAAGTCTACAGATGGTGTGAAAAGAACATCAGAAATGAGGTAAACATTGTCACACCTGCAAGGTAGAAACATATTGAAAACTCATCAGTTACAAAAATAGGAGTATTATGAATAAAACTAAGAAGACATTTTCATGTCAAGATTTTTTAATAAAAAAACAGTTGTCAACAACAGGGAGGAGAAGAAGCACTGTGGGTAAATTTGGAGACAGGCAATGGTACCACAATACGCACAGGGGTTGTATACAGACCCCCTTCTCAGGGGGAGGAAATGGACAAGGAAATGATAGAAAATATACTTAGAATGGCAGAAAAAGGGGAGATATTGCTGATGGGTGATCTGAATATGCCAGATGTTAACTGGAGTGCAGTTGCAGAAGCCACTTCGAAGAGTGGGATTATTCTAGATGCCCTACAGGGGGCATGCCTTAGACAACTAGTATTGGAGCCCACTTGAGAGGGAGCAATCTTAGACCTGGTTCTCTCAAATGGAGATGGAGAGAGGTCACAGATGTAGAAGTGGGTAGCCATCTGGGAACTAGCGACCATCGAACAGTATGGTTCACAATAAACACAGCAATAGAGTCAAGCCATACAAAGGCAAAAGTACTGGACTTTAGGAGGGCTGACTTTGCCAAAATGGGTGAGTGCCTAAGGAATGCACTAGCAAATGGGGAGGAAGGAGGGGTGGAAGAACAATGGGGAATAATAAAACTGCCATCACAGAGGTAACAAGCCTTTGTGTGAAGCAATAAAAAAAACAAATGATGTAAGAAACCACTATGGTTCTCAAAGGAAGTGGCAGTGAAGGTTCAAGAGAAAAGAAAGCATTCAGGAAGTACAAGGAATCACAGAAGGAACAGGACAGAGAACTGTATCAGTTAAAGCAAAGGAAGCTGGGAAGGCAGTCAGAACAGCAAAGGCCCAAACCGAGGAAAAGATAGCCAACTCAGTTAAGAAGGGGGAAAAAACCTTTTATATGTACATCAGGGAGCGAAGGAAGACCAAGGGAGGGATAGTGAGGCTTAATAAAGGCGAGGGAGCGTGGGCAGAGGGAGACTGTGAAAAGGCAGAGATACTAAACAAATATTTTTGCTCAGTATTTACAAATGAAGAGGGGGAGGTACCTAAAACAAACAGTAGAAACACTCTGGATACAGAAGTTGGTACCAGCCCATTTACAGAAGAAAGGGTTATGAAAGAACTCTTAAAACTGAAGGTGGACAAAGCAATGGGGCCTGATGGGATTCATCCCAGAATTCTAAAAGAACTAAGTGTAGAACTAGGATCCATGTTAATAAATAAAAAAAAAATGAGATTTTGACATTGGAAGTTGGATCAGGACGACTGAAAATAATAATAATTAGTTAATTATGTAGCACCTAAATATGCAAGGAAAGGTGCCCAGTTTTTTTTCAAATAAAGAAATTTTTTCAACAGCCTGATGCGCCAATCTCTCATTATTTATGGTTTCACTCATTTTAGAGGTCCACACTGCATAGACAGGCGGGGAAGGAGATTTCCAATGTGAGAGAAATATTATCTTGAGAGTTAAAGCAGCCAACCAGATAACTGAGTTTTGGCCCTTACTTAAACTACTTTGTCCTATATTTATTCCTAGGATAAAAAATGTCAGATTAAAAGGAATCAATAAGTCAAATGCAGATTCACACACCTTGTGAACCTTCTTCCAAATGTCTTTGATGGAGGGACAGGACCAAAGCACATGACACAGATCAGCATCTGCCTCCTGACATCTCCAGCAGCCCCCATCTGTTTGAAAGCCCATTGAAAATTGCATTTTAAGGGAATAATAGCAATAGAGAAGAATTTTATATTGCATTGCGTAGCTTGGAACTCTCTGTTACTCAACAGGCATTATCCCAGACTAAGGCCCATTCTTTAGCAGTTATAAATTTCCCAGTGTTGCCCTCCCATTTACTTTTGGCTGAGGCTGATAATAGAGAAGGGTCATTTGAGTTCATTAGGAGTTTATATAGTAGACTCACTCCTTTCCTTAAGTTTGCCACCTTAAGGACATAATTCCACTCAGAATCCTCTTTAAGAGTTAGGCCTACTCCTAGAATTGAGTCCTGAAGAGCCTTTCTTAGCTGCAGAAAATAAGCAAAGTGGAATTTTGAAATATTAAACCAGTTTTTGAGTAATTTAAAGGAAAGTAGTTCCCCTTTTTCACCTAATAGATCTTGCAGATTTATAATACCTAGCTTCTGCCACTCAGTATTTATTAATGGTGTTTGATTGTATAGTTAGGTAGTATTATTCCAAAGTGCAGTCAAGCAAGCAGGTAAATTGTCAATGTGAAGCAAGTTCTTCATTTTTTTTGATTACCCAGATGACATTATTAGTACACATATAATTCAGGGAAGTAGGAAGCTTGGTAAAGAGATAATCACACGGTTTACATGGTTGCAAGATTTGCATCTCAACCCTGAACCACAAGGGTAGATATTTGTCTAAGTGAGAAGTAAGGTACCAGAAACTTTGTTTAAAACAAAAAGCAAATAATATTTTTCCCAGTGTGGGAGTCTGAAACTACCATCAGATGTATGAGCCCCAAATTTTGCAACAGATAACATTGGAGTAGAGGGGTTCCAGAGAAAAGCCTCTACTTTATTTAGTGAATTCAAAATTTTCTTGTCTATTTTCAGGGGTAAGTTCTGAAGGAAATAAAATAATTTAGGGGCTATAACCCTTTTGACTGAGTTAATTTGACCCCATATAGATAAATTAAGCCCTTTCCATTTTTGTAGATCTGCTTCAGTTTCTTTTACTAGAGGGAGAAGATTTAAGTTTACATGATTATGGGTTTCTTTAGATAATTTGATACCTAAATATGTTAAATAGGTAAAGCATCTAAGTTCAGATTGTATCATCCCTAGAGAGTCTATTGGATGTAATTATGAGTTTAGAGATAACATTTGAGTCTTGTCCCAATTTAATTTAAGACCAGAGAAGTTGGCAAGGTCATTAAAAATTCTGCCCAAGTGTGCCACAGATTCCCTTGGATTTGTAAGAGAGACCAGCAAGTCATCTGCATAAGCAAATACTTTATTGTTGATGTTGCCTGTCCTAATTCCTTGGACCTCATGACATTCAGAGAGTTTCCTAATTAATGGCTCGATGACCAAAATAAATAAATATGAGGAGAGGACAAACTTGTCTGGAGCCTTTATATAAACAGAAGGAGTTTGAGATAAAGCCATTGGAGGTCACTCTAGCAGAAGGTTTTTTGTAAAGAATTTTTAGCCGAGAAATCAGAATATCTCCCAGGCACAATTTCTCAAGTACTTGAAAAAGGTAGTTCCATTTCAAGGAATAAAAATCTTTGCAGAAATCAAAGGCTAGTACTGCAGCTGGATTGAGCATTTTTTTCCCTTTCCAAATTACATTTAAAAGCCTACACATACTGTCTGCTCCACTCCTGCCTGGTACAAAGTCTACTTGTTCTTCCCCCAACAGTTTAGTAAGGTAGGACTTCAGTCTAAAAACTAGAATCTGGGCAAGAATTTTATAGTCAGTGTTAAGGAGAGAAATGGGCCTGTAACTCTCACATAGCAAGGGATCCTTTCCATCCTTCAGAATTAAAGTGATATATGCATGCTACACAGAATAGAAACATAGAACATAGAAACATAGAAGTTGACGGCAGATAAGGACCGCAAGGCCCATCCAGTCTGCCCATTTCTTTTTCTACCTTATAAATGTGCCATTGGCCTTTGTCAGTGACCTATCTATTCATAGTCATTTGTATTGCTCCCTTATGCCTATCCCATGCCTGTTTGAAGCCCTGCACTGTATTCATAGCCACTCACTTCTTGTGGTAAGCCATTCCATGCATCTACCACCCTTTCTGTGAAAAGAATTTCCTCACATTCCCTCTTAATCGGCCTCCCTCTAATCTCATGCTGTGTCCTCTTGTCCTGCTATTTTTCTTATATTTAAACATGTTAGACTCTTTCACCTTGTTTATGCCCTTAAGGTGTTTGAATGCCTCGATCATATCACCTCTCTCCGCCTTTGCTCAAGGGTATACATATTGAGCCCGCTAATCTGTCCTCATATGTCTCTGATGCAGTCCCTGCACTATTTTTGCTGCCCTTCTCTGGACTGCCTCAATTTGGTTAATGTCCTTTGAAGGTGTGGCCTCCAATACTGCACGAGTACTCCAGATGGGGCCTAACCAGTGTCTTGTACAGAGGGATTATTACCTCCCTCTTATGACTTGTGATACCCCTACTAATACACCCTAACACCCCCAGCTCACTCTACTGCTTTAGAGGTCTGCTTGGATGATTTCAGGTCATCAGTGATGATGATGCCCAAGTCTCTTTCTTCCTTTGTGACTGCTAGCAACTCCCCTCCCAGCCTATAAGTGGCTTCAGGGTTTCTCTTCCCTATGTGCATGATTTTGCACTTCTTTGCATTAAATCCCAGTTGCCACTCTTCTGACCATTCTGCTAGTTTATCCAGATCTCTTCCCATTTTGCCCAGAATCAGGTAAGGGCTGTGAGGTAGAAGATGAAATAAAAATGTTGAAAAAGTAATCTTTAGCTTTATCCCCTACAGCCTTGTAGAATTCTCCTGGCAACCCATCTGGACCAGGTGTCTCATTTGGACAGAGGCCTTTACTAATGCTATCAAATTCTGCTTGGGAAATAAGAGAATTCAGGACTTCTCTATCTTTTTCGTCAAGACTTGGAAGATTAACTGAATCTAGAAAAACCGTAAGCTTCCTACATCCTTCTTACCTAAATCTAAGTACAATGTCTTGAAAAAAGATTCAAATTCCAAGTTTATTTTAGAACTTGAAACTTCAGTGGTACTGTACCTAGAGCATTAGAAATACCTGGAATCAAATTCTGACCTGCCCTCTTTTTAAGCCGATGAGCCAAGAGTTTCCCTGCCTTTTCACCAGCTTCTCAAAAATTTTGCTTAGTCTTATACAAAGAATATTCTGCCCTAGCAGAATATATTTTATTGATCTCATAATTTAGCTTAGTAATGTTATTTTTTAAGCTGCTTCCATGGTGTTGAGGGCTGAGGCATGGAGCAGCTGGGCCAGTAGCAATGGAGAACAGGGTTCTAATCCTGGTCTCTGACATTTTCCCAGGTCGCCCCTGAAAAAGGGACTGCCAAAGTCTCAGTGGGCTTACCCGGTTACCAAAATTTAAATAAATAAATAAATTTAGCAAAGTTCCTTCCTTTTTGCAGTTTTCTTTATATTAATTTTGTAAGTCTGAGAGTTTCAGCTCCATTTGGGTTAAATCATTTTCCTTTTGCTTTTTCTTAGAGGATGCAAAGCTGATAATCCTCCCTCTCATGTAGGCTTTTAAGGAGTCCCACAGGCAGTCTGGAGAGGCTTTCTCATTGTCATTAATGCTAAAAAAGTCTTCTGCTTCCTGATCTAACCAGGGTTTAAATTTTGGATTTTGTAGGATAGAGATATTTAGCCTCCATTTAATGCAGTTACTCCTAGAACCTTCAAAGTGAATCACGGCCTGTACTAGTGCATGATCAGAGAGGGATATCTCTCTAATATGTGACAACACGATATTCGATGCCAAATGGTTGGAAACAAAAATCACGTTAATCCTGCTGTAAGAAACATGCCTCACAGAATAAAAGGAATAGTATCTTACAGTGGGATTTAATAAGCACCAGGCATCCACTAAATTTAGGTCAGACATAAGTTTTTTGATAGCAAGCTGAGAAGCGGAAATCTTAAGCAGGCAAAAAAAGAGCTTCTATCAATCAGATTATCTGAGACTTCATTAAAGTCTCTTCCCAAAATAAGGTTTTTGTGATTAATCATACTTAGACGTGCATTTAGGTCCCTGAAAAAATAGCCTGTCCAGAACTGGGAGCACATATGTTACAAATGGTGAGTTCCCTCTCATCTATAGCACCTTCAAGAATTTGAAATCTGCCTTCCAGGTCAGCAAAATATGAGCTTTTCACAAAGTTAATCCCTTTCCTAAAAAGAATAGCCGTAACCCTTTTTTTGAATTAAAAAAACTAAATTCCACTTGAGAAACCCAATATCTAGCTAGTTATGTTGCTTCATCTTCCTCCAGATGTGTTTCCTGGAGTAAAACAATGTCAATTTTATGTTTGTTTTAATACGTTACAATTTTTTTCCTCTTGACTGGGGACCCTTGCCCTTTAATATTCAATGAACCTATAGAAAAGTTTGACATTCCTAGAGATCTACAACAGTATGTGACTAAAACAGAATTAAAAGTTGAAACAGCAGCCAAACCTAAAATTACTTAATAGATTATGAAGTGCTTTATACTTAAACTAAGAACTATGAAAATGTCTATTATTATAAAATGTAATAAAAGGGTTCTATAACAACTATAAATAACAAATAGAGATTTAGAATGCAAAACAAAAGAAAAGCAGAATTAGTCCAAAAGTCAGTAGAGTAGAATATACTACTAATGGACCTCTAACCACGGAACCTTGGTCCAAGTTGGTGATGTAATCACTGGTCCGAAACACTTATCTTGTACCTGTGTACAATGTAGTCCACTAAATAGAAGTGTAGACATGCATGAACAGCAGCCAATGCAAGAAAATCTGCAGTAACAGTTTGAGTAACAACATAAATCACAGAATAATTGGGTTTGAAATTAGATTAGTTGCAGAAAATTTAAAAATATAATGTAATTTCCACCCTTGTTAATTAATTAAATATATAAAGCAGTATTAATTTATGAGAAACATAACATCCTATGAAGGCAAAAGGAGCAAATGAAGAGCTTAGATAACAATGGATATGATAAAATTCAGAGTAAGCCTCAGAGCAGACTATATCAGGTGAAACAAAAATATAATGGAGCAAATAACGTCTCCTGCAAAAAAAAGGCCTTCTAGCTCAACTCAGTGCTGGAACTACTAAAAAACTCCCATTTCTTCCTCACAATTTAAACTCTGCTGTCCTCAGGGATTAGGAGAGTCAGGCATACTCACAGGCAAGACCACTCCCCCCTTACTCCATGGAGATCAACATCAGTAGTCACCACATTTCCTCTCTAGATAGCTTAATAGACATACACAGGGGAGAACAAAAGATAATCATAAAATCCATGTATCAGAACAGAACAGGGTCACTCCATCAGTTGCACTTTCGCCACAAAAAATTTAGGACCACAACCCCATCATGCTAAAGTGATGTCAGGATTTGAAAAAGATCCCAGTTTGCTATCCGGCAGTCCTCCAGTCCCCAAACACATAGTGGACATGAAGTAAAGCAACTGTGATCAGTTCTCATGGAAAAGAAAGACTCACTCTCCCTTTAGTTCAGTATCCATACTTAAAAGAGAAAATGTAGAGTTAGTTGACTGAAAAAGACTCCATAATCAGAGCAGGAGAGTTTAATGAGGGATGCCATAAACAGAGTAAAATTGTAAAATCACAACATTAGAAGTGTCTAAAAAGCATTCCAAAATGAGGAGCTAACTGATCCCTTAAGCACAGGCCATAAATACATAATATTTTCAGTCTCACCATGTCCGCAGCAGAGTTCAATGCCAACAAAGAGAAACACACTGCCCCCCCCAAAAGAAAAAAGGAGCAGCATAAAATCTTAGTACCTAAAATCGTAATCTAAGTGACTACTATGCAAAAAAATGACTGCTTTTAAGGCTGATTGATGTTCACCACCTAGATAAATATAAAAAAGGAGTCATTATATCTTAAACAAATGAAATGTTAAAATGAAGGCAAACAAACCCCAGCCTCTGTATAACATCAAGACCATTAGTTTCCCAACATAAGCAGAAAAAATAAAATAGCACCATAGCTTGAATTCAGAATGGGACTGATAAGGTTCCAAGCATATACAAGTGCAAGATTCGTTTGGATTCCAGGCTTCAAGCTATTTTCAGAGTACCAACAATTAGGAAATCAACATACATTTCTTACCCCTTTATGGTGAATAAATATAAAGGCATGAAGCTGATGCGAAAAAAAAAGGAAGCTTTAGCATCCCATTGAAGCAATCAAATCTGCGCCATCGTAAGCTAGAGGTAAACGGAAGTCATGTGGTATTAGAGGAAAAACATCAGATGTAGTAGTCCGTGCAGACAGAGGGATCCTGAGCATTTGGGCCCTCTAGTTCTTCTATGGCGAGTACTCTGGGGGTACTCATTTCCAGCAGACCAAGCAAAGCTTCTTCCTCTTCCACTTCAAAAGAATCAACAAAAGAGCCATGGACAGGGGTGGAACCATTATGGTGTCTGCTCCTACTCCTGCTTCTGTGCCTGTCTTCCTTGTCTCAGGGATGAAGTCGCAACCTTGGAGGTGGGTTTTACTTTCCGAGAATTTGCAGATTTTTGAGAGACCCCCCCTTTCAGATTTAGTTTAGTAGCAGAGGAATACAAAACGGGTGTTGAGGCTTTCACATTTAGTTTAGGATTTGTCTGAAGAGAGGTAGAAGGAGAGGGGTAGGCCCACATTGATTGCACAGAATCCACGCGCTCCTGTGGAGCATGAGCAGTGTAAGACACAGTAGGAGCCATGGTACGTGCTGGATTCTGAGCGCTTGAAGTTGGATGGCAGTTATTTGAAGGGCCCAATTCAATAGACTTATGAATATAAGCCTAAGCATCCTCAACAGAAGTACAAGACACCAACCCACCCCCTTGCTCTCTGATTTGAAAGACAGACAGATATTTAAAATTGTATAGAATTCCCAGCTTTTGACATTCTTGTTTCACCTCATAAAAGCCTTTCCTTTTGTTCACTAACTCTGAAGAGAAGTCTTGAAAAAGCAGAATTTTGTAACCCTGACACTGTAAAGAGCCACGTCCTCTAGCAACTTGTAATACAGTATTTTCTCCTTAATAGAGAACCTCAGAAAGTAAGCTATAATTGGGTGAGGATGTTTATTCTGAAAGTTTCTTGGACCCAGAGTCCTATGGTCTCTTTCAGTTTCAAGAGGATACGGCCGTTGGTATTTTAACAGTTCAGGAATAAAAGACTGTAGGAAATTTGTCATGTTGTTCCCTTCCCATCCCTCCGGAACTCCTATAATTCTGATTATTTTCCCTGTTTTCTAAGTCATCCACTTTCCCCAGTAGATATTCAATTTGTTTGCTCTACTTTAAGGTAGCAGCATTTAGTTGAGAGACAGTTTCATAAAGAAGTGTTAAGGTTAGATCTCACCTCATCTGTTTTGGACTGTAAAAGACTTTTGGCTTGGTTGGCACTGGCAATATTGATTTTTAAGTCCACAAGCATTTCTTTCAGTTGCAAAATATCATTTTTACTTGCCATATCAGACATAGGAGGCATTGCAGTCACAGAAGATCTCGCCAGAGAGCCCACTCCTGGCCTGCACGGATCTGAGGATCTCCCCGCAGCAGTAGGCACTGGCAGTTGGAGGGAAATTAAGACTCGCAAAAAAAGAAAAACAAAATTAATGTCAGGTGACAAAAAGGGTATGGGAAGGTAGTCTGAACACTTAGGTATCAAAAACTGAGAGAAGTTGCTGCATTGCTATGGATTACTGCTGAATAAATGTAAAGAAATAGCAGACTAGTGACGCGAAACTAACGAAAACCATACTATTCAAGCGTCACCAAGCCGAAAGTGTGTTTTTGAAGCCCTTGTTTTTGTCGTTGGTGGAAACAGTTGTTGTGAGCCGGGCTAAAGGAGAAGATGGGAGTGCAGCAGTGACTGTGAAGGCTTACCTGGAGAGGTTGAAGCCGATACGCTGACTCTGTGCCCTCTCTTTAGCCAGTTCTGTTGCTCCTGGTCATCTGCTGAAGTGTTTGGTCGTCCCACTAGTGTTCTGGTTTTTGTGGTCAGTGGTGTGGGTTCTGTATTGCCCCATTTCTTATTTTATTTAAAATTAAAAGTTTCCTCTGGTCCCACAGCGACAGCGGTGCCCAGGAGCCGCATCTGAGTCAGCAGAGCATCAGGTGGAGTGCCCGGAAGAAGGAAGGCCCCGCCAGGTTCTGCCTTTGGTTCCTCCCACTGCCAGCACCTCCTAGCCTCCCATTGCATCTGTCTTCACCCTGGGCCGGGGCAGTGAGTTGGCAGCAGCTCTATCAGTCAGGTGCTGACCACCTGAACTATTTAATTAAATGAAAAGGGGAAAAATTTTGTTTTCATCCCGTAGGGCGCAATGAGGATGGCCGTGGCCGTTAGTGGGTCAATGCAAAGAGCCCAGCCTCAAGGGATCCCTCAAGGGTGGGCATAGTTAAATTTATTTAAATTGTGCTCCAGTAGGGAGCATAGGGTGAGGGTGGCCCTATTTAAATTAAGGGCTCCCATAGGTGGAACATAGAGACAAACAAGCCCCAGTCAAAGTACCTAAATAAATATTTAGCAGGCACAGAGTTAATAGTCCCTATGGCAAAATAATAATTATTTATTAGTTAAGCTCCCTAGAGGTGGAGCATAGGGCAAAACAGGCACTGTATATAGAATGTTTGGACAGGGCAAAGCCCCACGTAAACTATGGTAGCCCAGGTGGGCTAGCTGAAGAAAGAGCTAGTAAGCCCAAGGTGTTTCTGTCCATCTTCTCAATAAATAAGCACTAAGTGGGCCAGTGGGCAAAAGGGCAAGCCATTTGGTTTACTCTTTAACTAACCTGCCTCCACGGCACTGTGCTAGCGACAAGATCGCATTGGTAGGAGGGGGACTAATAGGTTTTCCCACCTCAGAATGCACATGGAGGCAGCTGGGCATTAGCATAGGCTAGCACCCCCACCCCACCCCCAGCAAAGGGCTAATTGAAAGGGAGATGGCTGATCAGGGCAATAATACTGATACAGTGACTGATCTGTTGAATACTTGCAATTGCCCCAGACTGTGTGTTTGTGCCCTGCAATTGGAAATTGCCATTGAACTGTGTGTTTTGCACCTTCCAACCTGTAGTTGCCCCGAACTATGTGTTCCATGCCCTGCAATTGTCAAGTGCCCTTTGATCTGTGTGATTTGCACCCTGCAACCTGCAATTGCCTCGAATTGTGTGTTCCGTGCCCTGCAAATTGGCAATTGCCCCATAACTGTGTTTTGCACCCTGCAACATGTAATTGCCCTGAACTGTGTGTTCCGTGCACTGCAATTGGCAATTGCCCCTGAACTGTGTGACTTGCACCCTGCAACCTGCAATTGCCCTGAATTGTGTATTCCCTGCCCTGCAACTTGCAACTGCACCAAAACTGTGTGTTTTGCACCCTGCAACTGCCCCAAACTGTGTGTTCTGTGCCCAGCAACTGGCAATTGCCCCCGAACTGTGTGTTCTACCTCCTGCAACTGGCAATTGCCCCTTTAATTTGCCTCTGAACTGAGACTTTTGCATTCTGACATTACGAACTGCCTCTAACTGTGTGCCTGTAGTTTGGTACTACATTTCATCCTGAATCAGTCTCCAAACAGCCTAGAGAGTCATCCAGCAACTTCATCTTTCCGCTCCATGAATCAGCATGCTGCTGAGCTGCTGACCTTTTCTTTGAGTGCATCCTTCCTGTGAGAACTTTGCATCAAAGCTTTGCATCTCGTCTGGCCTCTAGCTAATAGCTGGTAGTTAGGAGAGGCCCCACTGCCATTTTGCTGCATCTTTGTATTCACCCTGTAAGGGCATCCAGTGAGTTTAGGAGCCACATGGGCTTAATAGTCAGAGATAGCGCACCTCAGCTCAACTCTCCAGCGCCCCATTTTTTTTTTTCTTTCCTTCACAGATTCCTTCCAGCATTCTCCAAAGACACGATACCCCATTTATTTTCCTTTCCTTTGCAGGTACCACTTGACGTTGATGCCCAAAAGTCAGCATTCCAGATCAACTTCAGAAGACCTGCATCATCTTGGTTGCCTAGTCTTCATGGGTCGTCTCATCTCTTCCAATTGTCTTGTCCTTGCAGCCCATTGTAGGGCTCAAGTCAGATTGTTCTCCTGCATCTGGTTTGTCCTGGCAGCTCATTGGAGGGCTCAGGCTGGATTCTTCTCCTGCATCTGGTTTGTCCTGTCAGCCTGTTGGAGGTCTAAGGCCAGATTCTTCTCCTGCATCTGGTTTGTCTTGCCAGCTCATTGGAGGGCTCAGGCTGGATTCTTCTCCTGCATCTGGTTTGTCTTGTCAGCCTGTTGGAGGTCTAAGGCCAGATTCTTCTCCTGCATCTGGTTTGTCCTGTCAGCCCATTGGAGGTCTAAGGCCAGATTCTTCTCTTGCATCTGGTTTGTCCCGGCAGCCCATTGGAGAGCTTGTGCTGAAGATTCCTGGTTGCAATATTCCTGTTGCATTTATGTGTCCCGGCAACCCAGGAGAGGGGGTTTAGCTGATGAACTCATGGCCTGTTTGCAATCCTCTCCTAAATTTCAATGATCTCATGAAGATCTCTTTTGTCACATCAGTCCTGTCTGCAACCAAGATTTCCCTTTTATCCCTACAATCTTCTTCATCAACCAGAGTCCTTGAAATAGTCTTCTTTTGCCAACAAAAGAACTCTAAAGTACTTGAATCCTAGTGAGTTGTTCTCATGGTGGTACTGTAGAGTATCATACTGTCATGTTGAGTTCTCATATAAGCATTTTAAAGCTACATAGGTTGGAGTACTCTGAACCATAGGCTGAGGTTCACCTCTTAGTAACAGTTTAGAGATTTATGGTAATTTATTACTTGTATATAGCATTCTTACAGTGTCTTCATATACGTTCATTTCTCTGTGACTGTGTCACCCTTTCCTTCTCTTGTACAATAAAACCTGTTGCATCGGACCTCTGTGTATGACTCCTGCCTCTCCTTGTCAGGTGACTCCATCCACCCACCCACTTCTGAACTGAAAGTGTCCCCTCACCACCTGCTGAGAGTGACACTGGTGTTGGTAGTGCCAGATACAATCACTCAGGCCATCGCACAGCATCCATTTGGCTCACCACACTACATTAGGCACCACTACATTACCTTAAACCTTCAAACATAGCTGGGACAGAGTGAAGGGCTTAGTGGTTGCTCAGGGTAGCAGTGGTAGGATAGGAAGCATGGGGTGACTAGTGTGGGTTAGAACTCTGTATGGACATCAGGTCCCAGGTTTGGTAGGCTTTATGGGCAGACTGGATGAACTAGTGGTCTTTTTCTGCCATCATTGTCAATGTTTCCATGTTTCTACAGGTAAATGATTTATTTCAGCCACTGGAGTATTCTAAAAGAAGGTATAGAGAATAATTAACACCCTCCATGTAGAACAGACTGGTAACATCATGCAGTGTTAGTGTGTTAAAATCATGCGCACGGGAGCGAAACTTGAGTGCCCATATGATGTCACCAAACTAACAAGGTGTGAAGTTACCTGTGAGCTCTTCACAGAGGTTTCTTTTTATTTTATAAAATATAAAATCAGCTTGTTTCATAAACAACATGCAGTTTATGCAACGCAAGGCTCTGTGTTTTTTTTTTTGTACTGTTTTGCCATTTAGAGAAAATGCTCATGAAATGGAATTACTTTCAGCTGCCTTAATCAGCTCATGCTGTAAGCTGGTGTCTGGCTGGCTGCAGCGTGACTCTGATTAGGGCAGCTGTGTTGAGAAATTATTCATGTTCTAACCTTGAAACAATTCTCCAAATGTTCCAAAGTGTAGGATTAGCATTTATTTCTCAAGTGCCCATTCTCTGGGGCTCAGGGTGCTTTACAATAAAACAATAAACATACAAATAATTAGCAATAAAACAAATATTCAACAGTAACATATGTGCAAATATTTCACAGTAAAACACTTGGCAGCAGCCAGTGCAGTTCACGCAGGACTGGGGTTATATGACGTGACCTGGGAAGGCCTATCAATAACCTGGGCCACTGCATTCTGCACCAGCTGCAAGCGTTGTAGTACACCTCCACTCACCCAACCTGAGGTACAGAGCATTACAGTAGTAAAGTCTGGATGTGACAAATGTATGTACCAGCGATGGCAGGTCTTCAGGGAGAATCAAAGCTTTTATACAGGCTGTTTCACAGATGGCAAGAGTCACTCCGTACAACAGCTTACATCTGAGTCTCAAGTGCCAGTCTGTCATCCAAAATGACCCCCAGATTTTACACCTTAGCAGAAGCCACTAAACTGGAGGAGCCCAGCACAAGACCAGTCCCCCCCAGTGGCCTCTGCATCCCACCTTCAACCAGACACAATCATTAGTACCGCCATCATATCCAGGTTGAGTCTTAGCTAGCTTGATGACATCCAATCCTGAATCTCAGCCAGGTACAAATTTAGCACCTTGACAGTGTCCAGGTGCAAAACACAAATACAGCTGGATATCATCAGCATAGCAATGAAAACCCAAACTACACTGTCTAATGATCCCTTCAAGGGGTAGCATGTACTCCACAAACAACATAGGTGAGAGGATGAATCCCTGGGGCACACCACAAAGCAGAGGTTTTGGGAGGGGTAGGAATTCCCCATCACCGCCTTCTGCATCCTGTCCCTAAGGAAGGACTAAAACCACCTAATGACAGTACCAGCGAGTCCACAGTACTCCTGGAGATGATTCAACAGTGGCCCATGGTCCATGGTGTCAAAAGCTGTGGAGAGATTGAGGAGGATGAGAACTGACCACTCTTCTATTTCTCTCACCCTATGAAGGTCATTATGCACCCTGACCAACGCTGTCTCAGTGGTGTACCTTAACCTAAACCCTGACTGAAGAGGTTCATAGATATCAAAAACTATGAGGTGTTCCTCAAGCTGTAGAGTCACCATCGTCTCGATAACCTTTCCCAAAAAGGGAGGTTAGAGACTGATCTATAATTCGCCAACAATCCAGGTCCAGAGATTTTTTCTTTAGGAGAGTCCTGACTGGCACAGTTTTCAATGCACTGGGAAAGGCTCCCTACAAAAGGGAGCAGTAGACCAACTCAGTGATCACTGGGCCCATAAACCCTACACACCTAACAAAAAATGTGTGTCGGGCCCAGATCCAGGCCAATAAAAGTGGACTGCAACTCCAAGATCACCCCACAGACCTCATCCATCGAAACTGGCCTAAACTCTTCCCAGACCTGTGGAGGGTGTTCCGTCATTCCCAGCTCAACCCTGCCAAGTCTCGACAACATAACTGGGGAGCTCCCATACCAAACTGAGGACACCATGTGTCAGAAAACAATGAGCAAACTCTTCGCTAGTGAATGAAGAAAATTGTGTGAGTTATCAGTTTTTGAGCTTCGCTCTCGGGGTTTATGTAGCATGTAACCCCTCGAGTGTGTGTAAACTTTGAGTTTACACAGCCTGACCCATATTTTATTTTATACAATTGCTGAGTTTCCCTTTTTTGCCTCAGCAATTATACAAAATAAAGAGCTTCCATTGCATCCATGGTTTGGCTTCGTTTTAGTCCGGTGTAATATGTATAGCCTCATGGAAAGGAGGGAGAGGGGGGACATGATAGAAACTTTCAAGCACCTCAAGGGAATCAACAAAGTCCAAGAGGGTAGCATCTTTCAAAAAGAGGTGTGCAAGAACAAGGGGCACAATTTGAAGATAATGGGGGGGCCGCTCAGAGGTAATTTAAGGAAGTATTTTTTCACAGAGAGGGTTGTGGATGCATGGAATGGCCTTCCAGAAGAGGTTATGGAGTCAAAAACAGTGGTGGAATTCAAGCATGCATGGGACAGTCATAAGGCAATTCTAGGGGGTTGGGGTAGGAAGAAGTAGGCTGCTGGTTAACTAGGATCTTCAGCTTATCCATTAGATAGGGAAATGGGCAGACTGGGTGGGTAAAGCGGTCCTTATCTGCCATCAAATTCTATGTTTCTATGGCATATTTTAAAACTGTGTTCTTTTTTTGTCCAGGTTTCTGAAGTTTCCACTATATATCAGGGGGAAAAAATAAAACAAAAGAACTTACCGCTGAGTTCTTCTGGTGGTGCTGTTTTGGTAGAGATGGAAGCAGTGAGCAGTCTTGACTGGTCGCACTGCTGCGTGAGCATGCGCACAGCAAGGGAAACCGTGCTCATGTTTGCCGTTATAAACACTCCTTTATAATGGAAAATTATGCCATGGTTTCCCTATGGAAAAAAGGGGAAGCCAGTTATTATAAATTATTTATGAAATGGCTGGTAGCAATCAAGCATTCTGATTGGATCCTAACAATGTGCTAATATGTCTAACACCACACAAAAAAGATCACGCTATAAGCTGAACAGTGATTTTAGTAAAGAATACCAAAATAGAATGTTGAGGAAAAATAATCAGCCATCTTGATTTCTCACTAAAGTGACCAGAAAACAGTAAGGTTTAGTTCAAAGCTGACATGAAATGTTTTCTGGTCATTTTAGTGAGAAACTAGATTTCTTATACCCATTTCCTCTCCCCCACTCGGCAATACAGTCACTTGCATTATAACGATCCTTCACCACAGCCACACTGCAGCTGGAGACCAGTGTACTTTTTGTGCCCAACTCTCCATCATAAGGTGCACGTCCGTCCATTAATCTCAGTCACTTTCCTTCACTTCCTCATTTTCACTGACTTAATAATCGCTCCGCCGTTCCACGGTGATGCCGAACAGAACAGCAGCTGTTAACGAAATACACAATGCAGACCGATGGTGCTTGAGCCCTTCCCTCCTGTCCTCGGCAGAGAGATGGCGAGCGGCAACCGCGACCATGAGCGTGAGACCGATGGCGCTGGAGCCCGAAATTTATTCTCCCAAACTTAGGAGTGCTGCTAGTTGGGGGGGGGGTTCTTCTCCCAAACTTGGGAGGCTGCTACTTTTTGGGGTGCCAAGGACAACTACATAATGTGTGTGTGTTGGAGGGGGAATACAGGCATGGAAGCCTAAACAGCTCAAAAGTCCTCAGGTCAAAAAAAAAAAAAAACAGGCGGAGGAACTATTTTATTAAAAGTAAGGCAAACTTACGTTTTCACTATTAATTATGTATTTTAGTTATGTACATTTGTATTTTAGGTATGCATTTCATAAGTGAATAAGCCTACTCCAGGTTCAGTGTAGTTAGACACTTTAACGACACGGCTAGGAGGCTGGACGCACTCGGCTGGTGGCCTCGTGCCTCACTACGCCTCCTAGCCATGTGTTAAAGTGTCTAACACACACCCTGGAGTGTCTTATTGCTTACTTATCTTCACTTTGGCCATTGATCCTCACTTTTGGCTGGTCATAAAGAAACCCTAAACCAATGGGAGAGCAGCTTGAACAATGCCCAGTGACATCACAATTGTTTCAGCTGCACTCAAAACAGAGCAGGGAAATCAAACAGAAGAAGAAACAGTGAAGAAGCCAGAAGGGGAAGGAAGGAAACATATTCAATTCAGTGCTTTAGAGTAACTGGTAATTGCTATTTTTCTTTTAAACTTAGATTGTGGGCTTGTAGTGACACATTGTATTTTGGCTTGTCTGACTGTCCTGTAGTTGGGTGAAGGGTGTTAATTGTCTGGCCTCTGACCTCAGCTACGTGATAACTGGAGGTGGGGCTTAGTCAGAGTTAAAGTAGCAAGCAGAGGTTTATTTTCTCAGAAGAAGCCAGAAGGGGAAGGAAGGAAACATATTCAATTCAGTGCTTTAGAGTAACTGGTAATTGCTATTTTCTTTTAAACTTAGATTGTGGGCTTGTAGTGACACTATACTTTCTTTGTTGTCTTTACTTATAATTGTTTTTGGGCTGTTGAAAATTTAAAACATAGTGGTGGTGTAATTCTGTGCTGTCTTTAATTGCTGCAAATTTTCGTCCCCTCCTCCCTTCCCCAACACTAATTATATGCCCTGATAAATCTGATTGACAGGAGCTAAACACAGGTATAGTAAGAGGTGTGAAGTAGGAGGGCATAGGGGGAAGAAGCCCACCTCAGCATGACAAGTGTTTTGACTCATTTATTTATTTATTGGTTTCTTTTCCTTAAAAAAAAAATTATCTGAGGATCAGTGACAGGATTTTTAGTACAGTAAATTAATAAAAAGAGAACTAGGAGAGCTTCAGTAGCAGACAAGTTGTGGAATTGCAGTATAATGTGGGGAATGGTGCAATGCAGTGGCTGTGAGGCAGCCATATTCAGGCAGACCTTCTAGACACTGAGGTGCTGCCCTATCTGCATGCATCTCTCTGGACTGCGGGATGAGGTAGCCAGACTCAGAGCGGAAGTAAACTGGGTCAGGAGTACCATCACCCCTATCCAGGGACCACCCAGTCCAATGCAGCTGCCTCAAAGGATGCCAAGAACGAGGAGCAGTTGGATGACAGTGGGCTCAGGGAGGGTTAGAGCAGTCAGGCAGAGGCACATCCCAGATCCTATTCCACTCAAGAACTCATATGCCACTCTGGCAAACGAGGACAACCAAATAGAGGTACCCAGAGAAGTGGAAGGAAAGGATGTGGAGGTTAGCCAAGGAGGTGACCTCAGTGGGGAAAGCAGTGGACCCCAGAGGAGGAGGAAGCAAATCCTGGTGGGGGACTCCATCATAAGAGGGATCCAGCTAGGAACACAGGAGGGGGAGGACAGGGAGGTGAGGTACCTACCAGGTGCCACGGCATGGAGGGATGGAAGGAAGATCCTGGGGATTACTGGGAAGGCAAGGCACGGAGGGTGAGCTGGATGTCATTATCCACCTAGGTACTAATGACTTGGCAAATGGGAGCCAAAGGAAGTTCAGGAAGAGTTTAGAAACTGGGAGGGTCTCAACAAGTAGCTACTTCTGTCACTTTCCAGAAGTACTACCTGTGAGAGGCAAGGGAG
Organism: Neoceratodus forsteri; assembly: GCA_016271365.2. Taxonomy (NCBI): domain Eukaryota; kingdom Metazoa; phylum Chordata; order Ceratodontiformes; family Ceratodontidae; genus Neoceratodus; species Neoceratodus forsteri. The sequence goes on along the minus strand of JADMNL010000022.1, from coordinate 690,673,859 downwards.
AGCATAGGAGTGCATGCACCAGGAACATTAACTCATGGTTGAAGAACTGGTGCTGTGAGGAAGGGTTTGGGTTCATTGGTGACTGGGGACCCACCTGAAGGGATGGAGGTTTGTTCAAGCCTGATGGCCTGCATCCATCCTGGAGGGGAATCCAAGCACTCAATGATAAGTTTAAATGCTACATTGACAAGCATTTAAACTAGCAAAGGGGGGTGGCAGGCCAGCAAGGAGGGTACCTACTTGCTCACCCCCCACAGCCAGCAGTGGAACCAGTGAACAAGAGGAGTGGCTATCTCTGCAAGGCAGTGTGCAAAAGATGGAGATTAGTGCCCAACAGGTGGATAAGCAGAAAGGGCAAAATTCAGCAGAAGGCAGACAGCAAGGAGAACCAGGGATAAATGACAACCAAGGAAGGGGCTGAGTAGAACAGTGAAGCAGTCTAGGGAGGTCAAATCATGGAAAGCCATGTGTGCAAATGCCAGGAGCCTTAGCAACAAGATGGAAGATCTGGAGGCTGTCATGGTACAGTCTGACCTGGACATTGTGGCCATCACTGAAACCCGTGTAATGATAACCATGACTGGAGATGGCCATACCTGGCTACAACATATTCAGAAGAGACAGAGCAGGCAGGAAGGGAGGAGGAGTGGCACTGTATGTGAAAAATGACATAAGGGCCACAGAGATCCAGGAGGAACAAAATGGGGGAGAGAGACTGTGGGTTAAGCTGGAAAGGAAAATGGGGACAGCCATCCGCACAGGTGTGGTCTATAGACCACCAGCCCAGGAGGAAGAAACAGATAGGGAGCTGATGCTAGCCATCCAAAGGATGGCAGACAAGGGTGAGGTAGTACTGGTTGGAGACTCCAATATTCCAGACGTGGACTGGAGCATCCCAGCAGCTGTATCAACTAGGAGCAGATTTATCCTGGACTCCCTTCAGGGTGCCTTCCTCAAGCAACTGGTCATGGAACCAACTCGGCAGAAGGCAATACTGGACCTTGTGCTCACAAACAGGGACAGTGTGATGGGGTAACAGTGGAGGAGCACCTGGGTAACAGTGACCACCAGTCATTGTGGTTTGAAATCACAGAAAGAGCAGAACCAAACCACACAAAAACACGTATCCTGGATTTTAGGGGCAGACTTTGGGAAAATGGGAGGTACTTGAAAGAGGCATTAAGGGAATGGGACAGGAATCAGGGGTTGAGGAACAGTGGGCAGTATTTAAAATGAGGATTATAAGAACAACAGAATTACGATTAAGCAGGTTAGCAAGAGGAAAAGGAAGAGGAGACCATTATGGTTTTCCAAAGAGGTAGCAAAGAAAGTGAAAGCCAAAAGATTGCATTCAGGCAATACAAAAGATACAGGCAGAAGGGGATAGGGAGAAGTACCAGGAGAAGCAAAGGAGGCAGGGAAGTCAGTAAGGGAAGCCAAAGCTCAGACAGAAGAACACATTGCAAAATCAGTGGGTAAAGGGGACAAAACCTTTTACAGGTACATAAGTGAAAAAAGAAAGACAAAGGAAGGGATAGTGAGACTGAAGGGGGAGGATGGGAGCCACGTGGAGGATGACAACAGTAAAGCTGACATATTGAACAGGTATTTCTGCTCAGTCTTTACAGAGGAAGAGGGGGGTAATGGGTCTGAAGGGAGTACAAGGGGTGAGAATGGTGCAGAAATGGACACAAGTCCCTTTACACGAGAAAGGGTCCTGAAGGAACTGGAAGTAATAAGAGTTGATAAAGCAATGGGGCCAGATGGGTGCACCCCAGGGTCCTTAAAGAACTAAGAGAGGTGGTGGCTGAACCTCTGGCTATCCTGTTTAGCCGATCACTGGAAACAGGGAGGTACCCAAAGACTGGAGGACAGCAGATGTAGTCCCCTTATACAAAAGTGGGAACAAAGAGGAAGCAGGGAACTACAGACCAGTCAGCCTCACCTCGGTACTGGGAAGATCATGGAAGCACTACTGAAGGAGAGATTGGTGGAACATCTGGTTGTCAATGGACTACAGGACCCAAGGCAGCATGGTTTCACCAGGGGAAGGTCATGTCAGACCAACCTCGTTGAATTTTGACTGGGTGACTAGGGAGGTGGATCAGGGAGGCAGTGGACATGGCCTATCTGGACTTCAGCAAGGCCTTTGACACTGTGCCACATAGAAGACTATTACACAAACTGGGGAATATGGGTGTGGGCAGGACAGTAGTGTGGTGGGTAGGTAACTGGCTGGGTGGCAGGACACAGAGAGTGGTGGTAAATGGCTGTCACTCCACAGAGGGAAGAGTGACCAGTGGGGTACCACAGGGATCAGTGCTGGGACCGGTCCTATTCAACATCTTCATCAGTGACATTGCGCAGGATCTAGAAGGCAGAATTTCACTGTTCGCTGATGACACAAAGCTCTGTAACAGAGTAGACACACCAGAGGGTGTAGACAGAATGAGAAGTGACCTGCAGAAACTTGAAGAATGGTCAAGGGTTTGGCAGTTGAAATTCAATGCAAAGAAGTGCAAGATAATGCATATGGGGCACAAAAACCCTGGCACAATATATCAGTTGGGGGGTGAGGATATAGCATGCACCAAGCAGGAAAGGGATCTTGGGGTTATCATCTCTGATGACCTCAAGGTAGGGAAACAATGTGACAAGGCAGCAGGTAAAGCAAATAGGATGCTGGGATGTATAGGCAGGGGCATCACCAGCAGGAAAAGAGCGGTCATAATTCCGCTATACAAGACACTAGTGAGGCCCCACCTGGAGTACAGTGTACAGTTCTGGAGACCATACCTACGTAAGGACATAGACAGGGTAGAGAAGGTTCAGAGGAGGGCAACAAAGATGGTGCATGGATTGCATCACAAGTCCTATGAAGACAGGTTGAAGGAACTGAACATGTCTCCCTGGAGGAGAGGAGGAGAGAGGGATATGATAGAGACATACAAGTATCTTACAGGAGAAAAAGGGTGCAGGAAAACACTATTTTAAGCGAAAAAGATGTTCCAGGACTAGAGGGCATGGGATGAAGTTGGAGGAGGACGATTCAGAGGAAACGTGAGAAAGAATTTCTTCACAGAACAGGTGGTGGACAAGTGGAACACCCTGCCAGAGGAAGTGGTGGGGGCTGAAACAATCACAGGATTTAAGAATGCATGGGATAGACATAAAGGAATTCTAGAGGTCAGGGGTAAGGGGAAATAGACTTCTAGGAAAACAAACTGAACTTACAAGCTCAAATGGGCAGACTGGGTGGGCCATAGGCCCTTATCTGCCGACACTGTCTATGTATCTATGTATCTAGAAACAGTTACACCTTCATGACACTAATGTTTAACAGTTTCAAATACAGTGTATGAATTAGTCTCACAATAATCTAACTCAGAACAAGCCACTTATCATCACTTGTGAGGGGGTAGGACTTATATGACTCACTTGTCATTCTCCCATTTGTGAGATATTATTCTGCCCCTCACATGTGAAGATGAACGGCATGGTCTGAGTCAGCTCATTGTGTATCTGATATATTTCAACTAATTCAGTACTTTTCTCACTGTGCCTTTCAAAAAGATTCTGACTGCCCCAATCAACCTTACAATTACTGTTTGTGATATCACAGTCTGTTGCCAAGGTGAACCCTATGATGTCATAAACAAAGGCACAGTGAGGTCAGCAAGGGAAATTCAAATTCTTTTAATACAGACTTCTGGGATAGGCTACTAAGATGTGTTATAAACCCTGGAAAGGAAAAACTGAATATCAAAACACTGTATTCTCGAGTAATTTGTAATTGTTGAAATATTATGCTTCTAAAAAGTAAATAATAAAGTGCAGAATAACTCTTTAATGTTTTCTTTTCCTTGGACTAGGTTGAGTTTTGGGGTATGCCACCCTTACCCTCGGCATGGTCTCAGTTTCAGGGGTATGTTGTTCCCCCCACCCCACCCCCTTGGGATAGATTCAGTTTCAAAGTTATTATGTTGCTCATCTACCATTTCAAAATTGCCTTTCAGGTCAGCTGAGCTGAAGAAGTTTGACGTCCCTCCAGAAAAGCTCAGCTGTCACTCATGACAATAACTGCTATCCTATCTGCTCAGCAAAGTAGAAAGTGACACGATACCTCACACTTAATGTCAATTAGACTCAGTCAGTGTAATTTGATGCACCTGAAGCAGGTGTGGAACAGGTACTGCATGGGATAACAATACCTGAGACGTCAGCACTTGATCCGCCACCTCTGCAGCTGCACCCCTACACACACACACTACACAGTCTTAATGTCTGCATCACTGAAAGGTTCAGTTTCACACACCAAGATGCAGGGCGTGCACACCAACAATTACAAACCACAATGGTCAACTTTGATTGTAACTGAGCAGAGAAGTTAGAGCACAAAGATCTTCTTGTATTTAATCCTCTTTTTTACAAAGCTTTTGAGTTTCTTTAGAACCCCCCCCCCCCACTGAAGAAGCCCTAGATGTGGTGTAGGAAGATTGTTCCCCTGATGACTGGTCCGAGACCAGTTTCTAAGCAACATGGTCTGAGATCAGCCTGGTCTGAGACCAGTTTCAGAGCTGCCTGGTCTTAGACCAGTTTCCGTGCTAACTGGTCTGAGACAAGTTTCTCCTTCTAGCTGAACTGGTCTGGGATTAGTTATTGTCACGTATGTGTCTAACCATGGGCTTGCTAGGCAGCAGCCAGCATACTGTAGTGGTTAGTGTACTAGGCTGTCATCCTGAAAGTCTGGGTTTGAATCTTACTTTCCCCTAAAATTCTTTTGACCCCAGATTTCACTGGCGTGGTGATCCACGGCGGTGTAGAGTTGGTAATAGTAAATCTACACTAAAGGGAATTGGTGCAGGAAAAAAACTAAGTGCAACAAAGAAAGCTCCTGTACAGCAGTGAAACTTGCCCCAGACCAGGTGGCTCAGAAACTGGTCTCAGACCAGTCATCAGGGAAACATACTTCCTGCAGCCGCAGATCTCCTGCTGAGGCTGAATTTTCCACAGTCCTTTGGGGGTATCAGTGCCGGGGTTTGGACAGTTCTGGAGCCTGACTGTGGGTGCACACAACATGCACTTTCAACTCTTACCGGCTGTGAGTCATCACTCATCTTTTGCCCAAGGTTTAACCAGAATATCTTGGTACAGAAAATAAAATCACTGTGCATTACAATTTCCCTCAAGACTTGTTCTTGTGTCTTGCATGTCTCTCATGTGACTGGCGGCCAGTCTAGCATATGATACATAACCATACCTCTCAAGCGTACCACATTATAAGGAATATGTTTCATTTTACCACTACAAATTGCTCCATCCCACACGAAAAAGTTGCTGCCCACACAGGGAATGTGTTCTCTTACATTTTAATCTCAGACACTAAAGCAGAATGATAAGTCTAATTGACTATTCATGACTCAAATATGCACACTAATTGGCTGTGGACTGGGGTTAATCCTTTAGAAATGCCTGATACAGCTCAAAGTGATGTGCGTTTGTACACTTTCTAAAAAAAGCAGTTTCAGCCTTTACCGATGTGATTAGTTATATAATCGCAATAATGATCTCACAGCCTGTCATTTCATGGGGATTAACGACCAGCTAAGGGTGGTTGGCCCTCGGCTGTGCCTTGGGCCATCCTTCCCCTCAGCCAGTCATTAATCCCCAGGAAATAACTGCTGTTTGTTCATTATTGCATAAAGCCATGCTACTGTGATGCTAAATCAAAATTAAACCTGGCACAAATAAAAGTCCTGCTGCAGTTTCCACTGGTTTCTGAGCTTGTATCCCCATGTTTGTTGGCGCATTCGAGTCAGTCCTGAGACTGGTGCTCTTCAATGTGTTCTTCAGCTGAGACATTGGAGAAGGGATCCAGGGCAAGGTAGGTCTATCTGGATGGCAGAAAGATATATGGCAGGGTGGATCGCGAGGCGTGTAGGAGAGAACTGAAAAGAGACCTGGGCAAATTGGAAAGGGGGACCATCGTTTGGCAACTGAAATTCATTGCCAAAAAGTTCTGCAGAGAACCAAATATTGGATGGAGGGGGTATGACTGGAACAGACATCAGAAGAGAAGGATCTGGGGGTTATAAATTAGTGACAGCCTCAAAACTTCAGCCCAGTGCAACAAGGCATATGGGAACGCTAGCAGGTTGCCGGGGTAACTAAGTGGGTCCTTGTTAAGGAGACAGAAGGAGGTGATCCTACCCCTATACAGGTCTTTAGTGACTCCACACCTGGAGTACTGTGTGCAGTTCTGGAACTCTCCCCTTAAAAAGGACAAGAACCTGCTGGAGTTAATCCAAAGGAGAGCGACTAAAATGACTCATGACCAGCATAGGAGGACTTGGGAGGAAAGACTGGCTGACCTCAATATGTAAGGAGCACAGAGGCACAAACTGAACAGAGAATAGCACAGGAGGGAAAGAAAGGGGCAAGACATTTTTAGGTATGTTAGTGAAAAAAGGAAGAACAGGGGTAGGGCTGTAAGGTTAAAAAGGGAAGGAGACTATGCAGAGTGGTACCAGGGAAAGACAGACATCCTGAACAAACATTCAGTGTTGATAGAGGAGGAAGAAGAAGGGGAAGGGCCACAAAAAAGTAACAAAGCTTTGGAGGGAGAGCGGTAGACACTAGTCCTTTTTCGGAGGCAAGAGTCCTGAAGGGACTTGCTAATCTGAAGGTGGACAAAACAATGGGGCCAGATGGTGTGCATCCAAGGGTATTGAGGGAGCTCAGGGAAATACTGGCTGCATCTCTCTCAGTTCTGTTAACAGCTCACTGGAAATAGGAGTGGTTCCGGAGGACTGGAGCAGGGCAGATGTAGTCCCACTTCACAAAAGTGGTAGCAGGGAGGAGGCTGGTAATTATAGGCCAGTCAGTCTGACATTGGTGATGGAAAGGTTAATGGAATAACTGCTGAAGGAAAGGATTGTGGAATATCTTGAATCCAGTAGGTTACAAGACCCAAGGCAGCATTGCTTCACAAGGAAGAGGTCATGTCAAATGAGTCTGATAGATTTCTTTGACTGGGTGACCAAGAAACTAGATCAGGGTGGAGCAGTGGATGTGGTCTGCCTGGATTTCAGTAAGGTGTTCAACACCATTCCCATTGGAGAGTAGCAAGCAAGCTGCGTAGCTTAGGAGTGAGTGCAAAGGTGTCAAACTGGATCAGAAATTGGTTAGGGGATAGGCAACAGAGGGTGGTGGTAGATGGAGTTCACTCCAAGGAAGGGAGGATGACCAGCGGGGTGCCTCGGGGATCAGTGCTGGGACCGGTCTTCTTTAATGCCTTTATAAGTGACAGTTCAGAGGAGCTGGAAGGGAAGGTCTGCCTCCTTGCGGATGACACCAAAATCTGCAATAGGATGGACACTCCAGGGGTGAAAAGGATAAGCAGACACCTGAGAAAACTAGTGGAGAGGTGAAGGATACGGCATCTGGGTTTCAATGCAAAAAATTGCAAAATAATGCACATAGGGTGCAGAAACCCAGGCACAGTGTACAAAATGGGTGGAGTCGTACTGACGACCACCCAAGCAGGAAGAATCCCTGGAGGTAATTATATCAGATGACCTAAAGGTGGCCAGTCCACTGCGACAAGGCAGTAGGGAGGGCAAGTGGGATGCTGGGGTGCATAGGAAGGGATATCACCAGCCGAAAGAGGGAGGTGGTGCTGTCTTTGTATAAATCGCTGGTAAGACCCCACTTAGAGTATTGTGTCCAGTTATGGAGACCACATTTACGGAAGGACGTAGACAGAGTGGAGGCGGTCCAGAAGAGGGCAACTAAAATGGTGCAGGGTCTGCATCAAAAGCCCTATGAGGAGAGACTAAAGGACCTCAATATTTACATCCTGAAAAAGAGGAGGGAGATATGATAGAGACCTTTAAATACCTCATGGGTGTAAATAAGGTACAGGAGGGGAATATTTTTCAGAAGAAAGGTGCTCAGGAACAAGGGGACATGCTATGAAGCTGGAGGGGTGTAGATTCTGGAGAGATGTGAGAAAGTACTACTTCACAGAAAGAGCGGTGAATTCCTGGAACAGCCTTCCAGTGGAGGTTGTGGAGACAAAAAACAGGGATGGAGTTCAAGAATGCATGGGATAAGCACAAGGGAATCATAGTGGAAAGGAAGGGGGAGGGAGAAAGAGAAGTAGATCGGGCACAGTCTGCAGTAATAACGTAGGTAGGAAGAAATGGGCAGACTGGATGGTCCAAGCAGTCCTCATGCGCTGTCAAATTCTGTTTCTGTGTATGTTTTTATGTATTCACTGGAGTCCAGAAGAGAGGGGGGAGAGACATGGGTGCAAGTTAGGTGCCTGAAGGGTATAAACAGGGTGGATAGCCGGCATCTGTTTAAGCTTACGAAGGTTGCATCACGAGGTTCTGCAACTATCACACACAACTGGGGTGGTAGTGGAGAGCACATAAGAGGATAGGGAGCTGGGAGGGTTAATAATGGAGAACATAAAGTCATCGACACAGTACAGTAGGGCTGTGGGTAAGGCAAATCAGATACTGGGGTGCACTGGGAGAGGGCTCGCTAGCAGGAGGAAGGAAATAACAACCCCTGCATAGATCCCTGGTTTGCCCTCACTTGAAGTATTGCATAGGCGAATTTGGGGGGGGGGGCTAAGGGTGCTATAGCGCCTCCATCATGGAGCTCCTCTATTAGTAACACACTGTGCTGCATTCTTTATCATGAAAGCTGCCTGAGCTACACAGGTCTCATCTGTCCTCCAGCAGAGCAGGCCTTAGCTAGGTACATAGAAACATAGAATTTGACGGCAGATAAGGACCGCTTGGCCCACCCAGTCTGCCCATTTCCCTACCTGATGGATAAGCTGCAGGTCCTAGTTAACCAGCAGCCTACTTCTTCCTACCCCCACCCCCTAGAATTGCCTTATGACTGTCCCATGCATGCTTGAATTCCACCACTGTTTTTGACTCCACAACCTCCTCTGGAAGGCCGCTCCATACATCCACAACCCTCTCTGTGAAAAATACTTCCTTAAATTACCTCTGAGCTGCCCCTTCTATCTTCAAACTAGCCCCTTGTTCTTGCACACCTCTTTTTGAAAGATGCTACCCTCTTGGACGTTGTTGATTCCTGAGGTACTTGAAAGTTTCTATCATGTCTCCCCTCTCCCTCCTTTCCTCGAGGCTATATATTAAGCTCCTTAAGTCTCTCTTCATATGTCTTCCCGTGCAGACCCTGCACCATTTTAGTTCCCTCCTCTGGACAGCTTCCATCCTGTCTATGTCTTTGCGGAGATTGGGTCTCCAGAACTGCACACAGTACTCCAGATGGGGTCTCACTAGCTGTCTGTACAGAGGAATAATAACTTCCTGTTTTCTACTGGTGATGCCTCTTCCTATGCATCCAAGTATCCCCCCAGCCCTCCTTGCTGCCCTTTCACATTGCTTTCCCACCTTTAGGTCATCTGATATGACTACCCCCAGGTCCCTTTCCATTTTTGTTGTTGTTAGTATCTCACCCCCATTGTGTACTCTTCCCCTTGGTTTTTGTTTCCCAGGTATTACCTTGCACTTCTTAGCATTGAATCTAAGCTGCCATACATTTGACCATTCCTCTAACCTTGCCAAGTCCCTTCTCATCCTTTCCACTCCACCTTGTGCATCAACTCTGTTGCAGATCTTTGTGTCATCTGCAAAGAGACATACTTTCCTTCCAGTCCCTCTGCAATGTCGCTATAAAGACATTGAAGAGGACCGTCCTAATACTGAACCCTCATGGTACCCCACTACTAACCCCTTTTCAGAGTGGACTCCATTTACTATTACTCTCTGTGTCCTATTCTCCAGCCAATTCTTTACCCAGGCTGTCATCTTGGGACCCACTCCCAGGCTGGTTAACTTGTATATTAATCTTTGTGTGGGACTGTGTCAAATGCCTTCTAAAGTCTAGGTAGGCCATGTCCACAGCCCCTCCCTGATCAACTACTTTGGTCACCCAGTCAAAGAAATCTATCAGATTTGTCTGGCATGACCTTCCCGCTGTGAATCCATGCTGCCTTGGGTCCTGTGCCCCTCTGGCCTCTAGATACTCAACAGTTCTTTCCTTCAGAAGTGATTCCATCATTTTCCCTACCACTGAGGTTAAACTAACAGGTCTGCAGTTTCCTGCTTCTGCCTTGCTCCCACTTTTGTGAAGGGGAATTACATCTGCCCTTCTCCAGTCCTCAGGTACCACCCCATCCTCCCATGTACAAACTGTGCCCCTGCACCTTGGGGCCCATGCTTTTTTCTTGAGGAAATAAAATAATTTAAAACATTTAAAAACGCCTAAATGTTGTTAGAGATTAAATGTTTACCAGCAAATGAAAGTGGAAGACAACTGGCTCTGTCACTGTTAAAAAGGTGGGGGCAGCTTTGCTGCAATGGAAAAGATTAGGTTAAGTAAGTGCTAATGGTGTTAATGGCCATACTTTACACCTCCCAGGTTGACTACTTTCACAAACAAAGGGCTATATTGACAAGAGAACTTGTTTTTAACCTGGACATGTAGGTGAAACAATGAATGCTATGACAAAGTATGTTCTAAAGTATGTGAGCACTCAAAATGGTTTAAAAACCTGACCAGCACAGGGCAAAACCGGATTTCCTGATAGGGACCCTGAAAATCCAATCACCAGGTAAAAAAAACTGACAGGTGGCAACCTTACTGGTGCTCCATGATAACCCTCTCTATTCTCTCTCACTCACACCTCCAGAAAAGCTAAGTTGTTGTACTTGTCTGAAAATCAGAGTATCTGAGGTGTGAGTGTCCAGTGATGATGTCCCTGTCCTTACAGAAATGAATATGGTAGTAGGTGTAACCCCCCTGCAAATGGGGGTTCCCAAAAGACTTCCAGGAGCTTGCTTGAATGCTACAAGCCTGAATGGTGTTTGGCATTTAAGCCATTTATCAGTGAGTGTTTTTAGAGCCTCTGGTACTGTCTCTTTAAGAGCTGTCTGCTTGCAGACATAATTAGTTTGTATGGGGGACTGTGTGCTTCTCTGAGTACCACTCAAGCTGCTGCCAATTCACTTCATTTTTGCAGTCACTAGGGTGCAAAGGAACCTATCTGAAAGATGTAACTGTTTGCCAGAAATTATTTAGAGTAATAATGAAATTACAGTTTGTCTAACCTGCTTTCTTTGCAGTCAGAACTGTGTCTGCTAGTTCCCCATTCTAGTTTTGAGCTGCTGAACTGGACCAATCAGTGTGGGGTAAGCTAGCTCTAAAATGGTGCCTTGGACGAATCAGAACTTGGACTCATAATCTGAGCCAGCCACAAGAGGATTGTGTAGACAGTGACTCTGGGAGATGTAGTTTAGACTTCAGCACCTTTTTGGACCAACAGCAGCAGTCTATTGTGAGTGACAGCCAATCCAGTCAAGAACTGGGAGGAACTCAAAGGAAGTGCCCGGTTTTGTCGGTTGGAGTTTCAGTTGAGCTTTGGCAGTGAAGAAGGAGGGAGCCCTATGCTTTTTCAGTATGCAGTTTTAGTCAAAAAACTGTGTAAGGCCCAGAGTTCCGGGTCTGCAGCTTGTGTAACAGCTTGTTAGGACTGAATCCGTCCTGTGAAAAGAATCAAAGGATCTCTGAAGAGTAGAAACCAGGCTCACCCTGTAGAAGACTGGAGGAATTGCTGAAAATTGCACTCGGTCTGTCAGGAACTGAATCTGCTGTGTGTTCTCCCAGGTATTGTGCAGTAATTGCGATCGGGATACAGATGCAGCCTGCCTGGTATAGTGCTTTCTTTATATGGATGTGTGAAGAGGTTTGTGTACCTCAAGTGAGCCCTGCTGACATTGAAGGACCCTATCTTATTTGGAGGTCGTGAGTACTAATTCAGGGTCGTCCCTGTTGAATTGCCACATTAAATCCAAATGGAATTACTGTACTGCTGACTGTTTAATTCTCCTTTCTCTGTGTGAAAGGGCCCCTACCAGCTGCCACGGTTTGACTAGCCACTAGGCTTGGGTACCCAGGGACAGTAACTGATAGGGATAGGGCTGTGCACAGAGCCATAGGTAGATTATTAGAGTGATAAGCTAATTAACCTGATTTCCCTGTCCTTGTTATATCCCTAAATAAATCAGAGCTGCTTGTTTCAGCAAAGTTATACTGCCTGAGGTATTTGTCTATGTTAAAGTACTGTACTGTGATTGTTGCACTGTATCTCATTTCACAAGAGGTCCCAGTGCGGAACCAGACCTGGGGGTAAGTGTATACTGTGAAGGTAATTCTGATATATTGTGTGGGCCACTAGTGGGAAGAAAGGGGGTTGCAGTGTCCCAGAGGGCTGTGACCAAGTTAGTTTAACTATTGCAAACCCTGACCTCTGGGTGGAGGCACCGCCATTGGATCCAGGCCCTCAACCTGTTAGTGGCAAATCAGGCAGGGGTAGTAGCCCCTGGGATAGCGCCATCTAGGGGTTACATCTTGGAGGCTCACCGCTGGGATTGTGTGTCCTCTAGTGGCCATATTTATGAACCACTGTTAAGAAAAAAATGGGTACCCCGACAGAAGTGGCTGTGCACCGGCTGGTGGAGTGGTGTACTGGGGAGGAGATCGACCCCCAAAATGCTATGCTTATCCTGGACATCCCCCTGGGTATCAATACGGACACTGTGCAGGGAGTACTTTCCAAGGTGGAAGGTTTACAAAACCCTGTGGTGGTGGGTCGGCATGCTAATCTGCTCACCCACACTTTCCTGGCCCTAGTAGAGTTTAAGGATCCCATAGATAGCTCCAAAGTGCCACAGACCATTACCCCAGAGGGAGCCCTCACTGCTTGGAGAGTGATAACTAAGGACAGTAAAGACCTGGGGAATCAGCCCCACCACTATCTGAAACTTTTGAGGAGAAATTTGCTGAATGGTTGCTGGAGAGGGAAAACTGTGGAGGACTTGAAGAAACTATTCTTGCCACCTGGGGTGTTCTCCCCAACACCCTCTCCTGCTCCAGTGCCGTAATGGTGGCTGAACCAATGCAGACTCCTATTTCTGCACCTGCCATTAGTCACCACTCTCACCGGGTTGAGGATCTTCTCTGGCACCCTCCCCACCCCCCAAGGGGAGGATGACTGGGAGACCTGGATAGACTATGTTGCCCCCCAAGTGCTAGAATGGCAATGCTCGGAAGGCAAAAGCTAAAGAGGGTTAGTGAGAGCCTCCGAGGTCCTGCCCTGGCTACCATCCGTGCTAAACGGGCCAGTAACCCTGAAGGACTGCACAGGCCTATCTTGAGGCCTTGGAGAATGTGTATGGGAGCCCAGATTCTGATGAGGACCTATGGTGGAGAGTAAGAAATGCACAACAGTACCAAGGGAGTTGTTGTCTGTGTATGTCTCTCGGCTGGAAAAATTGTTGCAAGAATGCCTCAGAAAGGGTAGTTTGCCAGCGATTGAACTGGACCGAACCAGACTGACAGAATCCTTAAGTCTGCCCCTTCTCAGAACTGCTGTTGCTTCAGTTACGCCTGGCAAATCGACTGGAATCCCACCCTCCTATGATGAGTTAATGAGAGAAATTCGAGGAGTTGAGAAAAGGCGACCGGAGGTACCTGCACCAACAGCTGTGGCTACGACCGAGTGACTGAGGGTGACCCATCAAGTGAAGTTCAGGGCAGAGGTTGACAGTCAATGAGTGCTCTGACAAGGAAAAAGATATGCCACAATGGGGCGAACTGTTGAGAGAGATCCGGAATTCAAAAACAGTCCCTTTATGAAGGCCACGCCTGCAAGTACGGCCCTGACCTATATCCGACTGCATTCACTATGGGGGTGGGGGTACCCACCCATGTATCTCCTGCTGATAACAGCTCCAAACTCAATTCCTTGACCATGGAAGTGGAGAAACTGACGAGATGTCTCCAAATGCTTATCACGCCGCAGACAGAGATGGCACCCAGGTTTCCAGTTAGTAATACCCCGCCTGGCTCCCAGTGTGGCGCCTCTGCCAGCTCAAACTCCAGAAAGTATGTTTTGCTATAATTGTGGGAAAGATGGGCACATGAAAAGGGAATGCCAGTCCCCAAAAGACACTGACAAAGTTGCATATAGGCTACAAGGAGAGCTTCGGAGAAGAAATCAGTGGTTAAGAGGTGCACAACATGATCCCAGTGAGGGCACCAAAAATGCTAATTCACGTCCTTTTGTGGCAAGGTCAGTTGCCCAGGCCCCCACTACCGCCTCTCCAGACTGGTCCAGAATAGTGGGTCCCTCCATGGAGACCACTGTAAAGGTGAATGGAGTGTCTACAAGAGCTGTATTAGACAGTGGCTCCCAAGTGACAATTATGTTCCAGGATTGGTATCAGAAGCATTTGTCAGACGTACCCTTACAACCATTAGAAGGACTGCATGTATGGGGGTTAAGTGAGAAGGCCTACCCCTATTCCGGGTATATCCGAATTTGGCTGTCTTTCCCCACCTCCGTGGCTGGAGTGGCTGAACAAGTAGAGACCCTAGCCTTAGTGTGTCCCCCACTGGACTGTATGATGGTGTCCCTTTGTTGATTGGAACAAATGCTCATATGTTCGGAAGGCTGGCACAGTTGTGTTATGAAAACAGGGGTCAAAGACTAGTAGAGCTTTAAGAGTTCCGCTTTAATTAAGAAGGCCTATGAGGCACAGAGAGATGCTGAAAAACAGAACCAGAGGAACCGGTCGAATTGTATGGAAGAAGGATCCTGAGTCTCTGATCCTGGCGCCAAATGCCCAGTGTACCTTACAGGGAGAGGTCCGATCAGAAAGGATGTTAAGAATAAAATATTAATGTTGGATGCACCAGGCGATGGAAAATTGCCAGAGGGACTGCTGGTCAAGCCTAGTATTTTGCCCGCTAGAGCCCATGCTTATACCAGAAGGGTAATGGTCCAAGTTCATAATGTGTCTGAAAGAGACATTCGAGTAAACAGAGGTTGCATCCTGCTAATGTGCATTGTGCAGACACTGCAGTGCTACCCAGCAGCAAGAGTTCAAGGAAGAATGACAGAGTAACGCCTGACTTGTTTGATTTCGTGACTCGCTGCCAGCTGAATGGAAAGTGAGGATCAGTGAGAAGCTTGCCCAGAGAGACCAGGTGTTTTTTAAAGGAATGGGATGTAGGATGCGGCAAGGAGCTGAGCACAATATCCGCTGCATGACGAAAGACCATTTCGTGAGAGGTCTCGACGCCTGGCACCTGCTGACATAGATGATGTGAGACGGCATCTGCAAGAGATGTTAGCTGCTGGTGTAATACAAGAACCAGAAGCCCTTATGCTTCCCCATTGTGGTAGTGAGGAAAAAGAATGGAACAGTAAGGATGTGTGTGGATTATCGCACCTTAAACCGGTGGACTATCCCTGATCAGTACACAATGCCCCGCATTCAGGATGCTTTGGACTGCCTAAACGGGAGCAAGTGGTTCTCTGTGCTGGATCTCCGCAGTGGGTACTACCAGATCCCGATGGCCCCAGAGGACCGTGAGAAGACGGCCTTTATCTGTCCGCTTAGCTTCTATGAATTCATGAGGATGCCTCAAGGGATTTCAGGTGCCCCAGCCACTTTTCAACGATTGATGGAGCGTGCAGTGGGGGACATGAACTTACTAGAGTGCCTGGTATACCTAGATGATGTTATTGTGTTTGGCAGCTCACTGGAGGAACATGAGAGCAGATTATTTAAGGTATTGGACCGACTGGAGGACTTTGGCCTTAAACTGTCCATTGATAAGTGTCAATTCTTTCAAACATCAGTAAAGTATGTGGGACACATAGTATCCACCGAGGGAATAGAGACCACCTAAGTAAAGTGAGGCCTTGACCACCTGGCCACAGCCCAAAATCTAAAAGAACTGCAAAGATTCCTGGGATTCTGTGGTTATTATCGGCGCTCATCAAGGACTATTCAAGAGTGATCCCGCTTACTTAACCTTACTCAAGGGTATCCCCCAACCCACAAAAATACCAAAGTCAGCGTCCCTCAAGACTGAAAGAGTGTATTTTCATCCGAGTGAAGTATTTGGGGCCGCTGGACTCCTGATTGTGAGACTGCTTTTCATGAGATCATATATCAACTTACCCATGCTCCAGTGCTGGCCTATGCCGATCCAAGAAAACCTACGTCCTGCACACTGATGCTAGCTTGCAAGGGTTGGGGGCTGTGTTGTACCAAGAGCACGAGAATGGCCTGAGACCAGTGGCCTTTGCCAGTAGAAGCCTGACCCCATCCGAAAAGAACTATCCTGTACATAAGTTAGAGTTCCTAGCTTTGAAGTGGGCTATTGTTGACCAATTCCATGAGTACTTGTATGGGGCTAAAATACTAGTAAAACTGACAATAATCCTTTGACCTATGTGCAGACCTCAGCTAGTTGGATGCCACTGGCCATAGGTGGCTTTCTGCATTATCTATATATGACTATGCTCTCGAATACCGAGCAGGTCTGAACAACATAGATGCTGTTGCTCTCTCCGGAGGCCTGTTCCCAGAATGATTGGGCCCGATTGGCAGAACCTGACATTCGGCACTCTGCTGGAAGTTTGACAGGAGGAACAAATGTCCACGGACGCAGTGGACTGCATGGTGGATTGCTTGGGACCCTCTGAGAATTGCATACCTGCTGCTTATTGCCACTTTTCTGCAATAGACATTGGTGCACTGCCTCAGCTGGACAATGACAGTATTCGCGGCTCAATCCCGCGATCCCATGATCAAAGCAGCTTTAGAAGCCTCTATGCAGGAAAAGATGTGTCCAAATTACGCTCCACTGATTTGAGAACTGCACTGTTATACAAAGAAGGTCCTAAGTTGAAACTGATCAATAAACTGTTATACAGAGAAACAGTAGACAGAGGGGACAAGTAGACAAACAACAACTAGTGCTGCCCACTGCCTTTCGAGACTCAGTACTGAGGTCCTTGCACAACCACATGGGGCACCTTGGTATAGACAGAACACTTGACTTGGTGAGATCCAGATTCTATTGGCCTAAGATGGGGGCTGATGTGGAGCAACATTCGAACTTGTAGTCGCTGCTTACAGAGGAAAGCTTTGCCCCAGAGGGCTGCCCCTTGTTAACATCACCACCAGTGCACCCATGGAGCTGGTCTGTATTGATTTTCTGAGTTTGGAGTCAGATCAAAGAAATATCAGTAATGTGCTGGTGGTCACTGACCATTTCACGAGATATGCCCAAGCTTTCCCACCAAAGACCAGAAAGCATCCACTGTGGCCAAAGTACTTGTAGAAAACTTTTTGTTCACTATGGGGCTCACAAAGAATCCATTCTGATCAAGGGAGACTTTGAGAGTCGTCTGATCAAAGAGATGCTTTCTCTGTGGGGAGTGCGAAAGTCCAGAACCACTCCTTACCACCCCAGGGGACCCACAGCCTGAACGTTTCAACCGCACTTTGCTAGATATGCTAGGCACCCTGCACCCAAAGGACAAGCCTAGATGGAGCCAACAAATTAGCACCCTGGTACATGCTTATAACTGCACCAAAGTGATGCCACTGGATTCTCCCCTACCGCCTGATGTTTGGAAGAGAAGCTGACTACCAGTAGATGTGTGTTTTGGGGTCTCTCTGATGGGGTTCAAGCTGACAACTATTTACAGTATGTGCAAAAGTTAAAGGCCCAGCTAACTCATGCGTACCAACTGGCTCAAACCATGGCTGCCAAAGATGGGCCAACAAAGAAAGGTATGATAAAAGGTGAAAGCACAGGAACTCCAGGAGGAGATCGGGTATTGCTAAGAAATCTGGGACTGCATGGCAAGCACAAGATTGCTGACAGATGGCACCATCTCCCTACATTGTAGTGGGCAAACTAGATGATCTGCCAGTGTACAAAGTAAGGCCTGAGAATAATTCAAAAGATGTAAAAACAATGCATAGAAATCATTTACTGCCCATTGGACAAATCTTAATTGAGTCTGAGCCCTAGAAGATGCCCCTCTGGACCAGTGACTAGAGCTGCTGCTAAGAAAAGATCAAGAAAGTCTGCACCTACAGAAGCAAAGTTAAAGTGTTCCCTCCACAAGTCCCAGTTGAGCATGACTGTCAGTCCATATCGGAAGAAAGTGAGAGTGACTTTGAATACTATCCTTCTACGAACTGAGTCAATTGTTTGGGCAATCCCCTAGTAAATACTGGAGACAAAGCTGGGCCTTCTGGACTGTCTAAGCCCCCAGCTTCATCCCTGGAGCCAATGCTCCCAGAAAGTGAAGTGCAAAGCATCAGATCAGATGAAATGGAATCATTGTGCATGGTTGAACTGTTTGAGCTTTCAGGGGAGGAAAATGATAGATTGGGGCAGACTGGTGATACACCCGAACAAGAAAAGTATTTTGAGTGCCCTGACAGTCCACTGCCAATGTCCGAAAGCTCTCCATGCGAGCCAAATGTTGTGGACTCAGAAACTGTAACTCCTGGAGCTGAAAGTGCCCCAAGTTCTAGCCTCTCTACCCCCATGGAGACTCCCCTGACAAGTGAGGACAATGCTGAAAATGAGGCTCAGAGTGCAGAGACTATAACAGTTCCCCCTAGAAAGACTGGTCGAGCTGTAAAGCCTGTGGTGCACCTCAGTTATGATTCACTTGGGAGGCCTGTGGACTTGCCTCTCAATGTTGTCCATAAAGGAGTGTATGTGTCCCTGAGCTCATTGCCCAAACTGAGCGTCAGTGCTAACTCAAGTTACTTGTGTTGCCCTCTAAGTATGGTGCCCTTGCCCCATCCAGCCCCAAGGTAACTGATAGGAAGGGCCCCTCTCCTCAGGTTTCATGTACAAGGGTAATAACTTGAGTTATGGTACAATGTGTATGTAATACTGTGTAAAGAGGACGTACTGCAATGTTTCAGAAATGTGTTCTTGGTAAAATGATATATTGACTGATGATTACATGTGCGAGCCTAATGCAAATGTATATGGTTGCAGTTGAAACTTATGGGGTACTGCTTGATGGACGTCAAGCTTTCCCAAACAGGAAGGGTGTAACCCCCTGCAAATGGGGGTTCCAAAAGACTTCCAGGAGCTTGCTTGAATGCTCCAAGCCTGAATGGTGTTTGGCATTTAAGCCATTTATCAGTGAGTGTTTTAGAGCCTCTGGTACTGTCTCTTTAAGAGCTGTCTGCTTGCAGACATAATTAGTTGTATGGGGGACGTGTGTGCTTCTCTGAGTACCACTCAAGCTGCTGCCAATTCACTTCATTTTGCAGTCACTAGGAGTGCAAAGGAACCTATCTGAAAGATGTAACTGTTTGCCAGAAATTATTTAGAGTAATAATGAAATTACAGTTTGTCTAACCTGCTTTCTTTGCAGTCAGAACTGTGTCTGCTAGTTCCCCATTCTAGTTTTGAGCTGCTGAACTGGACCAATCAGTGTGGGGTAAGCTAGCTCTAAAATGGTGCCTTGACGAATCAGAACTTGGACTCATAATCTGAGCCAGCCACAAGAGGATTGTATAGACAGTGACTCTGGGAGATGTAGTTTAGACTTCAGCACCTTTTGGACCAACAGCAGCAGTCTATTGTGAGTGACAGCCAATCCAGTCAAGAACTGGGAGGAACTCAAAGGAAGTGCCGGTTTTGTCGGTTGGAGTTTCAGTTGAGCTTTGGCAGTGAAGAAGGAAGGAGCCCTGTGCTTTTTCAGTGTGCAGTTTTAGTCAAAACGTGTTAAGGCCCAGAGTTCCGGTCTGCAGCTTGTGTAACAGCTTGTTAGGACTGAATCCTGTCCTGTGAAAAGAATCAAAGGATCTCTGAAGAGTAGAAACCAGGCTCACCCTGTAGAAGACTGGAGGAATTGCTGAAAATTGCACTCGGTCCTGTCAGGAACTGAATCTGCTGTGTGTTCTCCCAGGTATTGTGCAGTAATTGCGATCGGGATACAGATGCAGCCTGCCTGGTATAGTGCTTTCTTTTATATGGATGTGTGAAGAGGTTTGTGTACCTCAAGTGAGCCCTGCTGACATTGAAGGACCCTATCTTATTTGGAGGTCGTGAGTACTAATTCAGGGTCGCTCCCTGTTGAATTGCCACATTAAATCCAAATGGAATTACTGTACTGCTGACTGTTTAATTCTCCTTTTCTCTTGGTGAAAGGGCCCCTACCAGCTGCCACGGTTTGACTAGCCACTAGGGCTTGGGTACCCAGGGACAGTAACTGATAGGGATAGGCCTGTGCACAGAGCCATAGGTAGATTATTAGAGTGATAAGCTAATTAACCTGATTTCCCCTGTCCTTGTTATATCCCTAAATAAATCAGAGCTGCTTGTTTCCAGCAAAGTTATACTGCCTGAGGTATTTGTCTATGTTAAAGTACTGTACTGTGATTGTTGCACTGTATCTCATTTCACAGGAGGTCCCAGTGCGGAACCAGACCTGGGGGTAAGTGTATACTGTGAAGGTAATTCTGATATATTGTGTGGGCCACTAGTGGGAAGAAAGGGGGGTTGCAGTGTCCCAGAGGGCTGTGACCAAGTTAGTTTAACTATTGCAAACCCTGACCTCTGGGTGGAGGCACCCGCCATTGGATCCAGGCCCCTCAACCTGTTAGTGGCAAATCAGGCAGGGGTAGTAGCCCCTGGGATAGCGCCATCTAGGGGTTACATAGTACTGTACTAAGTTCTTGCTCCAGGCTCAGTCAGATTCATTTCCAGTGGTGAAGTCAAATAATTCAGTGCAGTCAATGGCACTAATTAAAAGATGCTGGTTAAACTAGTAGACCTGGTACTGCTTTAGTAATTCAAGACAGGAGGGTTAGTGAGGTGTAAATGTTGGATGTGGGGGGCCCACAGGGAATGGAGTGGTGGGGCCCGGCAGGGGTCTGCACAGGGGCCCAGAATGGTGAAAGGCCAGCCCTGTCCTCCAGTGTCCTGGTAGTGCAGTAAACAACCACCCCCAACCGCAATACATAGCTGACGCCCCCCCTGAAAAGCCAGTCTCCAGCATGAATGTCTTACTAACGTTCATCCTGCGCCATGTGGTCCGGTCTCAGCTCTGTGGCATCCTGCACCATGTGGTCCGGTCCCAGCTCTGTGGCATCCTGCGCCATGTGGTCCGGTCCCAGCTCTGTGGCATCCTGCGCCATGTGGTCCGGTCCCAGCTCTGTGGCATCCTGCGCCATGTGGATTCCAGTCCCAGCTCTGTGGCATCCTGCGCCATGTGGTCCGGTCCCAGCTCTGTGGCATCCTGCGCCATGTGGTCCGGTCCCCGCTCTGTGGCATCCTGCGCCATGTGGTCCGGTCCCAGCTCTGTGGCAGCAGTTGGTCTTGCCTTGGTGAGCCTGAGCATTCGTTCTCTACTTTTGCAGGCTTGGTGCAGCTCCTTTGTTCATGCGCAGAGGGGGGGGTTCATGCATGGGGGGGTACAGCTGCAGCAAAGCAGACTGGACCTTAACAATACAGATCTCAAGCAGGTCGCCTGGTGCTCACTGCTCCTGATTTGCTGTTGCGTCCAGTAGTGGATGTGGCTAGCAAGGGGCGCCTTCTTTAAATGTCTGGGCTGCTGAAACAAGAGTGAGCTGTAGTTCATTCACTCAGAAGATTAATGTTGGAGCAAGAGAGGAGTGAGTGTACTACTGAGGAGGAGACAGAGAGAGAGTGGAGCCCACAAGTGAAGAGCAAAGCCCGAGGTTTCAGGTGGCAGCAGTCCAGTAACGGGGGGGTCAGTGTGGCCTTGGTAAATTAGCACAAGGAGTTGGAGTGAGGTTCAGGTCATCTTCTGGTAGCTGAGGCAAGCTGTAGCTGAGAGATCTGCTCATTAGGAGTCATGGGGTCAGTGTGTGCTGTCTAGAAAGAGAGAGAGAGAGAGAGAGTTTGGTAGCCAGGTGACCGGAGACAGTACTCAACTAGGGGCACATAGACTTCAGCCTGCTGAAAATTGATCAAGTGTTCATTTAATCAGGTACTTCTTGCTTTAAAAACAAAAGACTTTCACAGTCACAAACTATGGGGGGGGGCAGCTGCTGGGATGGGACAGGACATTATTGTTCCATCAAACTGGGTGTGTAATAAATGTAGTACTAGTGTTATTAATTTCTAGTATGGGGAGCTTAAATTAATGACATTAAAATTGTTTAAGATCACTGCTAGTTTTGTCCTTTATGGCAAATAGATTTTGGTGCAGATTTGCAGAAGAGGGAGTTGGAGAGCAGTGCCCTCCTGTACCATGCTAGGAATGGTACAAAACTAATGCTGGGGCAGGTCTGGTCTCAGCGACAGCATGAACCAGGAGAGGCAGAAACTGGTACATGAGACCTTTGAACTGAGGTAAAAACTTCAGCATGTACTGTATGTCTAATCGGTGTGGTCTTTTCAGTTGGGTTGTACAGTATGAATGAGCACAGAGGGAATTAATAGACATGGGGACTTTGAAGGTGTTCTGCTGTATGTTATGGCATGTGCATGAGTTTCTGCATGCTTGGAGAGCAAAATTGACAACAGAAGTCATAAGACCTTGTTTGCCTCATTGACACAGGTAGTTACAAAACTGGAAAAAAAAGTGATAGAATCAAATATTTAGTTTATGTAGTTTTATGTGTTGAATTGGGGGGGGTGCAAGTTGTGATGTACCCAAGCAAGTGCTGTTCCTAATAAAAAAAAATGCATTTTATATTTGTTTAAAACTGTTTTTCTGTCTGCTTACTGACTTCTTGGGCCTATCATGAAAATGAGATGCCTCATACCATGGGGTTATCCCAGTAGAGGACATTTTAAAACAATAAAAAATATTTTATTTAAAAATGTATTTTCTTTGGAATACATTGTTCTATAGAATAAAATATGTTTTGCAAAAACAGCAAGCCGACTTGAAATGATATTTTCAGAATCTAGATAGCAAAATGACTTTGTTCCCATATTTCTATAGTTATTGTATTTATTTTTTTTACTGAGATAAGGTTGGGGGATACATTAATCTGTACTGTAGGACGAACTGGGATGGGTTGGCTTTATGGTAATGTCATAATGTGCTTGAGTGAGTGACATTTGTGAACTTGCTTACTTGGATTGTCATTTAATTTGTCTGCAATTTGTCTTTATCACCAAGTCTCTTTCAACTTTTCTCATTTCTATGTGTTTCGGATGTGCTGCTGCCCAGCTGCAGTCTTTTGGTATTTTGTGTTTTTTTTGGGGGGGGTTGGGATGGTATTTTGGGCAACATACCGTCATGTGGACTGTGGGGATTCTGAGGATGGTGCTAGGGTGCAACTAACAAAGCATGGGGAGGGAGGACATGAGTAGAAATTGCATTAGAAATACCCTCCAAAATGCACCAGAATGCACCAAAATGTTAAGAAATGTCTGGGAGCCTAGGCGGCCCACCAGACCTCCAGCCTATTATTTTTATTTTTTCTCTGACTTGAGCTCCCCCATCTATAGGACTCCTGGATCCACCCCTGAATATTGTGTACAGTTTTGGAGTCCACAGTAGAGGAAGAATAGGGACAGGTTAGAGGTGGTGCAGGAGTGAACCACCAAAATAATACAGGGGCAACAGAATAGGTTCTATGAGGAGCCCTTGGAGAATATCAACATATACAAACTGGAGGACAGGAGAAGAGGAGTGACATGACTGAGACATTCAAGTACCTAAATGAAATAAACAGTTGTAGCAGAGAGATTTTACAATGAGTGATGACATGGGTATCAGGGGTGACTCCCCGAAACAGGAGGGGGAGGTCAAGAAGGATATCAGGAAGTACTTTTTACAGAGAGAGCGGTGATGGACTGAAATGAACTTCTGAAGAAGGCCATTGGGGCTGAAACTGTGGGAGGGTACAAAAGGGGATGGAACTGACACATGGGTATAGTACATAAGGGGGCAGACTGGGGAAGTAGGGAGGAATGACATGGGCACAGTCCCAAAATTAGACAGGCTTGGGTAGACTGGATGGGCTGCTAGGCCTTTATCTGCCATCATTTTCAATGTTTTTACCCCACATTTTTAGGGGGCTCGACAGGTAAGCCCCACCTTTGGGGAAGTTACACTATATCCTTGCTAAGAGATTGATATTCCCATCAGTCCAGGGTTGAAAGGATGATGAATAAAGTCCAAAAGTCTATATATATGCATATATATTTGTATAAATATCTATACATTTATATATTAATTATATAGTTAGGGTTGCACGGCAAAAGTTTGCACTTTAATAACTTTGCAATCATTTGTCTGATTCACCTGAAATTTGGCATGCCCATTGTTGTACCATAGATCTCTGATCTGAAAACTTTTGTTCCACTAGGATTTGCAGTTGTGGAGCTGCAGAGCATTGAAAAGTGTGAAAAATCCTCAACATTTGCGAATTCTTTGCTCGTCTCTACGGCCTGAAGGGTTTATCCATCTGGTCCGAAATGTTCAGAGTATATGGAGACTCAGTCAATGATGTGCCCTTTGAAAATTTGGTGAAAAAAATATTAATCCATTCAAAAGTTATTAAAGTTTCCCATTATATCCTATGGGAAAAAATATATGTTCCATGTAACAGTGACAGATTAGTCTGTGAAAGCACCTTTTTCTGTCGCAAATGCCCTCTATACTGTCGTGCCACCACCATCTTGTTTTCAGTTAGCGCTGGAGAAAAACTGCTGTAATTCAAATGTTAGTGCCCCTTGGTAAACACTGACACTTGTGGGTACCTAATCAGGGCCAGAGGAGCACAGTGCTGCCATTAATTTTTAAAAATACCCCGAGGAAATATGTTTTTTGAGATCAGCCCCTGTACTGTCGCAATTTGCGAAAGAACAGTGCGACACTTTCACAAAATTTGTGACGTTTTCGTACCACTATTTCGTAAATCTGCTGAAAGTGTTGCAATTTGCGACACTACTGCCCCCAAAATTACAATTTCTTTGCCACCTCTCTGCCACTACATGGCTTGGACTTTTGGGCTGAAATGTGCAGGGTGGCAAGCCCCTGCACCATCGATATGCCTTTTGATGGTTTGGTGAAAAAATTGGCATCAGTTCCACAGTTACAGTACTCCGAAGTTGTGAAATTTTCCCATAGAATAACATTGTGATGTCCGCCAAAACCACAGTTTCTTTGCTACCTCACTGCCACTACACGATTTGGACTTTTGAGCTGAAATTTGCATGGTGGCAAGCCCTTGCACCACAGATGTGTCTTTTGCTGGTTTGGTGCAAAACATTACACCGGTTCCAGAGTTATAACACTCTGAAGTTGCTAATTTTCACATAGGATAACATTGTGGTGGCTGCGCCACATTTCAGCACCTATATCTCAAAAACAGTTGAGATACAGATTTTTTGCTAAGCGTAACTTAGTACACCTTTAGGTGTACTAAGCTTGTGTGGAGGTTTCTAGGTTATGAATACAACTGCAAAAGAATTTTTCCACAGTTGCTATGGTTACTGAGATATTGCCAAATATGCATTACACCGCAATCCCATCTCCCTCCAGAACTCTCTACAACAATCCTACAATAATGCCGAAGCCTGGTTTAAGGAGCACAGACTCATCATTAATCTCAAAAAAAACAAGACCATGCTCTTTGCCCACCTCCAAAACAAAGCCTGCAACTACCAACTCACCATCCTCCCTAGTACCAATCAACCGCTTGAACAAGTCTGCTCCTACAAATACCTTGGGGTTACCTTCGATTCAGCCCTCAACTTCCACACCCACATTAATGCCCTTGTATCCACCACTAACACACGGCTTGGCATCCTCTACCACTATAAAAATTACCTCCCCCTGATGCTCTCCGACTTGCTGTTACGTCTTCAGTACTGTCCCTTGTAGATTATGGCCTGCCAGTTTATGGTGCTGCTGACACTACTGCCCTCAGCAAAATTCACCTCACCCTAAACAAGGCCTGCAGGCTGATTACTGGTGCCCCCAGGCTCACACATACATGTCAACTCTATGACGAGGCAAAACTCCTTAACCTAGATGAACGGCTATGCTACCAAACCTGCCTCCATATGAAAAAAACTCTACTCGGGCTCTCCCTTCCCGGGGTGACAGCCTCCATCCACCATACCCCACCCACTATCGCAACCCGAACCTCCAACAAGACCACTCTACTGGTCCCCAGATCCAGGACCACCCATGATCAGAGTTCCTTCTGCTACAGAGCCCCATCCTGGTTTAACTCTCTCCCTGCTCCCATCTCCAATGCCCCACAATCTCCATCTTCAAAACTGCCCTTCGGAGCCAACTGTTTAACACTTGCAGCTGCTCCTGTCGCTAACTGGTGCCTTGATCTCTCTATACTTGACAACGCCCACTGGGCGGCACTCCACCTCACCTCCCCCACACTTTCTCCCCCTGTGCATCCTGCCTCTGTTAAAACCAGCATGTGCTCAGCTGTATCATTGGAATTGCTACTAAATTGTATAATGTATGAAATCATTCTGTGTAACTCTAAGTCAGTGACCTGTATTCTGTGACCTAAATTGTTCTGTCTGTCCTCAATGTGATGAGGTACTTTTGGAAATGAGCCTCTGGCTCAAAGGTTGTAAACAAATGATACAAATAAATAAAATAAATAAAAACAAGGGTTGCTTGGAATGCCTCTAGTCCTGTGCTGTGTGTCTGTACTTATGTGTAGGTGGGAGCGCAGGGCCCAGAGGGCCCGAGCTCCCACCTATTCATTCTGTTTATACTAAACTGGGAGCACTGGGCCCTCCTACGCTATGCCTCTACAGTCATGTGTGGGTGGGGCTCCCACCCATGGATACCATCTTGCAATACTGGGAGAACAGGGGCCTCAGTCGCTATGTCTCTACACTTATGGGTGGGTTGCAGCTTGTTTACACATGGAATGGGGTGAGAGTTAGGGCCGGTGACCCCAAGGCATACCCCAGTGCCTGTTGGTCTGTGGATGGTGGGGGTAGAGTTGATAACCCTAACATCGAATTTCCAGACTTTTGTTGGTGTGGAATCAAGCCTATTAGCATTACTGAAACTTGACTCAGGGCAGACTCGCGGGTGTTGTATATACCTTTATGCACCATATGCATGTATAAATCAGTGGAGGCACAAAGGTCATAATATGAAAGTTTCACTACTGGCTTAACTGGTCTTTCTCAGTTGCAAGTTCATTTCTTTCTGAGCGCTCGGGTGTGCTTCCCCATCCTTCTTGTCCAGCAATCAAACACCACCCAAGAACTAGTTTGTGCCAGTACCTGCACTTCAACTGAAATTTCAAACAATTTTGTACAAATTAGGATAGATCACTAATAACATGCTCACACACCAACATTTCAAAAACTAACAACACGACTTTATTAATCAGCAATGCAGGTCCAGTGAAAAGAACACAGGTTATGCAAAATTATTTAAATCATAATTCTTGCTATAGTAACACAGTCACCACCTTCTCTAATTTCAAGTGCGTCACCTCAAGCTATGTGCTCTCAGATGTCCAGGCCTCTCCACAGAGCTAGTGCACTAGGCCTCTCAGTACTCACACACAATATTGCAATCAAGGTCTACTGTAGTGTATGGCCTCCCACTACCCTCAGTAACAGATCCCCACAGTTTCAATTAACTTTTACAGTAATCACTTCTGTTTTTAAACTGCAGTCCTGTTCTAAATACTGGGTACCCAGGTAAAATAAATAGTGTTGCAGGCCTAATGTTGTGGTGCCTGGAATCTTGCATTGGTGCATTTACACCACTTAACTTGCTTTTTGCCTAGCACATTTCATAGTAGAACACATTTGTAATTCAACAGGGAATCCACACAAACTGTAATCCAACAGGGAAAATTCAAACAGCAGCAGTGCTTTCTGCCTGGCAAGCCAGAACTTGTGTCTTATCCCAAGGGAAAGCAGTCGCAGACACTTCTGGATGGACGATGTCGTAGCAGCACACAGACGATGTTGTAGCATAGGCTAGGCTCAAACATTGTACCGCAGCTCCTTTTCATCTCAAACAACACATGGCAGCGTGGCAAGTTCAGAAGGGCTGAGAATGATGAGCTACCCTGCTCCACCCCAGTGGGCACTCACTCGACCAAGAGTACAGGTACCAAGAAGACAAGCTCCTGACCACTTCCTCCCTTGGCACACCAGGCAGTTACTAGGCAGGGATGGTGCAGGGAAGGACAGGCCATCACCAGATGAGCCGGCACTACCTGCACCAGGGAACACCTACGCTGGGCTCGATACCCCAGTGGGCACTCATTTGACCGAAAAGGTGAGGCAGCAGATTAAGAATTGACAGTGCGTAGACATCTCTTCCCTTCTGAACCAGCCCGCGGAGCCCAGTGAGGGGAAGGAGAAGGGGGAGGACCAGGAATGCAAGAAAGTATGGGTGTCCATGACGCATAACAACTGGATGGTGGCATTTCTCATATATGCCATGGTCCTATTGCAGGCAGATGAGAAGCAGGGGTCGAACTGCTCAGTTATATGCATCGTATCACCTTGATACATAAGAAAAAAGAAGGGACAGCCTGGCTGACTAGAATATGATGAGGAGTTTCATCACAGGTGCCAGGTAGATTCTGCGCTGGGTTGGGGAAAGTTAAACATGGCCTTGTTGGTGGATGTCATGCAGGGCGGGGGAGTGCAGCACACTAACAGTGGCCTCCTCATTAAGGGGCCTTCCCAGTGCAAAGCAGAGGGCATGGCACAGCAGTTGTGTTATGCTTACAACCAAAGCACATGCAGTCACAGCAGTTGTAGGTTTCAGCAAGTGTAACCCCCCCTACAAATGGGGGTTCCCGAAAAGTCTTCCTTGAGCTTGCCTAAATGCTCACTGCCAGGCTGGAGTCCTGCGTTTTAGCAGTTTAAATGTGATTGCCAGAGAGTGCCTGTATAGCCTCTGTGTACTGTCTCTTTAAGAGCTGCCTGGATTGCAGTCATAAGTAATCTGAGAGGCAGCTCTGTGGAAAGATGTAACTATCTGCTGAAAATCATTTAGAGTGATAATGATAATGTAGTTTGTCTAACCTGCCTTCTTTACAACAAGGACTGTTTTGTTTATCTCCACTATCTTGGTCATGGACTGCCGAATTGGACCAATTGGTACTGGTGGAACCTAAAATGGAGCCGGACTACAGGAGCTGTCTGGAGTCAAAATTTGTAGGAATTGTAGTTTTGGGCTTTTAGCACCTTTTTGTACCTGAAGGGGGAGCCTTTGTTGTGACTGACAGACAGATCAGCCAACTGAACCTTTTGGATTCTGGGGAAAGTCCCAGGCTTGCTGGCAGTTGAGCCAGATCTAAGTTGGGAGCTGAAGAAGCAACAGCTTGAGACAGTCAAGCAGCCGTCTGAGTAGTTTCATGTGGGAGAGCTATGGAAAGGCCTGAGTTGTGGCCTGCATGTCTGCCTGCTGCCCCTGAGAGGGAGAGAAGAGAATTATTTCGGACTAAACCCAAGTTTGTGAGAACGAAGTAAGCCACTGATTTTTTACCAGGCTCATACCTGAAGAAGACCGAAGATTTTGCTGAATGCAATTGGCCTGTCTGGATTTCCAGCTGCTCTTGCATCCCTGGTTTGTGTAGAAACTTTGCAGTTGTGACCGGAGAGCAGTTTGCATGGTACAGTAGAATTTCCTTACATGTAAATGCGCTGTGAGTTGTTAATGGGTCATGATTTAGTTCCCCACTGTGTGAACTGTGTTCTGCTTGCTGGAAGCTGTATCCAGCCCAAAACGGACTGCATCCGAATTTGTCTCCATTTGGTCTGGGCCTTGCCACACTGGCCCAGCCTGACTACCTGCTGCACAGAGAAAGCCATCGATGAGAGACCTGCCTGGGGATCAGCCACCTGCTCCACGCTTGAACAGGAACGATGCCTCGGCGAATCGTGTGGGCCCTGCTTCTCCTGGCAGTCCAGATCAACCACCTGCAGTCACAATTTTCGTCCAGCCTGTGTCCAGTCTTGGGTATCATGAGTAACCATCAGGGTAGCTCCCTGCAACAACAGCCTAATCTAAAAGTGTGTTATCTGATTGTCTTGTTGTTTTCTTTTCATGAACAGAGCCCTCCGGCTCCGGATTACAATTAGTGTGTATGGTACATGTTGTTTTCTACCATCACAGGGCCCCAACCAGCTGCAACGTTCCTGGCTAGCCCACCGTTCTCCATCTGGGTACCCAGAGTGTGTGACTGTTTATGGACCCTGAAGTGCATGCATAACTGTTTGACTGATACAGCCTTTAAGCAAATTAACCTGATTATGCCCCTCCCTTGTTCAAGTCCCTTAAATAAATCAGATCTAACTCTTTTTTGCATTTACCCTGACTGTGGTTCCAGTGTGTGCAAGAGTACTGTACTGCTGTTATTTGCTGTGTATAACCTTGTTTTACAGGGGGTCCCAAGGACCAGGCCAGAGGAAAGCCCTGGTGGTAAGTGCAAACAGTGTGGGTACTTGTGTGGTGTATCAGGGGTATTGTGAAAGTTATTATTATTTTTTGTTCCAGCCACTAGTAAGGAAAGAGGGGGGTTCCAGTGTCCCGGAGGGCTGTGCCCACGTTAGCTTGACCACTACCAAACTTGACCTCTGGGTGGAGGCCCCCGTTTCAGAACTCAGGCCCCTTAACCTGCTACTAGCCAAGCAGGCAGGGGTAGTAGCCCTTGGGATAACACCACCTAGGGGTTACATTTTGGAAGCTCACCGCTGGGATTTTGTGCCTTCTAGTGGCCAAAATTACGAATTATTGTTAAAGATTAATGGCTAACCCAGTAGAAATGGCTGTACACCAGTTGGTGGGGTGGTGTACTGGGCAGGAGATCGACCCCCAAAATGCTCTTCTTATACTGGATATCCCCTGGGTACCAGTAAAGACACTGTAGAGGGAGCACTCTCCAAAGCTGAATGTTTAAAAAACCCTGTGGTGGTGGGTTGACAGGCTGATTTGATTGCCGAAACTTTCATAGCCTTGGTAGAGTGTAGTGACCTCGTGGACAGCTCTAAAGTGCCACTGACTATTGCCCCCAAAGGGGTTCCAGCTGCCTGGAGAGTGATGACAAAAGACAGTAAAGACCCCTGGGAGGATGAGCTCCCACCATTATCAGAGACTTTTGAGGAGAAATGTGCTAAGTTGTTGCTGGAGGAAGGGAAAACCATAGAGGACTTTAAGAAATTATTCCTGCCAACTGAGGGTGTTCCTTCCCCAACACCCCCTCCCACTCCAGCACCTGTTACTGCTCCACCTTCTGTGCCTATGCCAATGCTGGCCCCTATATCTGTACCTGCCATTAGTCACGACTCTTACCAAAGGCTGAGAATCTTCTCGGGCACCCTCCCCACCCCCCAGGGGGAGGATGACTGGGAGACCTGGATAGACTATGTTGCCCCTCTAGTACTTGAATGACAATGCTCAGAAGCAGAGAAACAAAAGAGGTTGAGTGAGAGCCTCCGAGGTCCTGCTTTGGCTACCATCTGTGCCAAGCGGGCCAATAACCCCGAAGCAACTGCACAGGACTATCTTGATGCATTGGAGAATGTGTATGGGAGCCTGGATTCAGATGAGGACCTGTGGTGGAGAGTAAGAAACGCTCATCAGTACCCAGGGGAGCCATTGTCTGTGTATGTACCTCTGCTTGAAAAGCTACTACAAGAGTGCCTCAGAAAGGGTAGTTTGCCGTCAAATGAATTAGATCGAACTAGGCTGGACCGGATCCTTAAGTCTGCTCCGTTTT
Organism: Neoceratodus forsteri; assembly: GCA_016271365.2. Taxonomy (NCBI): domain Eukaryota; kingdom Metazoa; phylum Chordata; order Ceratodontiformes; family Ceratodontidae; genus Neoceratodus; species Neoceratodus forsteri. Next base: position 690,642,237 of record JADMNL010000022.1, on the reverse strand, counting down.
CAGAATTGTTACTGCTTCAGTTGTGCCTTGCCACCCGACTGGAATTGCCCCCCTCCAATGATGAGTTAATGAAAGAAATTCAGGGGGTTGAGCAAAGGCGACCCCATGGGGGAATTGCACCCATATCTGCTGCTGCTGCGTAAGTGACTGAGAGTGATCAGCCAAGTGAGGCTCAGGGGCAAAAGTCAGCACTTAACAAGCACTCTGAGAATGCAAAGGACTTCCCACCCTGGGCCCAGCACTGGAAAGATGAGCTAATAAAGGAAGTCTGAGAGTTGAAGACGGGTGCCTCTGCAAGGGTTTCCCCCATGGAACAAGATTCTGGTCCCTTTCAAGACGTGACTGCCATGGGGGTTGGGGTGCACCCTCAGGCATCCGCTACCGAGGGTGGCTCCAAGGCTGAGATCACCGATTGACTGCCACTCTAAAGGAACTATTAAGACACGTTGCACCACTCTCACCACTGCAAGCAGACACTAGACCCCAATCTCTTACTACTGCTTCAGTTCCTCATACAATGTTCTCTCCCAGGATGACCCAGAAGCCTATCATTTGTCACAACTGTGGAAAGGATGGCCATATGAAAAGAGAATGCCGATCTCAGAAGGACTTAGAAAGAGTAGTAAACAGACTACAAGGGGAGCTCTGAAAGCAAATCAATGGTCAAGGGGTGCCCGAAATGACCACAGTGAGGGCTCGAGAACCCCTAACTCAAATTTCTTTGTGGCTGAATCGTCTGTCTGGGACTCTGCTACTGCCTCTCCAGACTGGTCCAAAATAGTGGGCCCTTCAATGGAGACTATGGTGACTGTAAATGGTATTCATACTCAGGCTGTGCTTGACAGTGGGCTGCAAGTGACCACTGTATTCCAGGAGTGGTATGACAAACACTTATCTGATGTGCCTTTGCAATCCGTGGAAGGCCTACATGTGTGGGGCCTGAGCAACAAGTCTTATCCCTACCTAGGGTGTGTCCACCTCTGGTTGTATTTTCCTGCAACTGTAACTGGTGTAGAGGAGCGAGTGGAGACATTGGCCCTAGTGTGTCCCCCCACCAGACTGTATGATGAGGTCCCCCTCTTAAATGGGACAAACACCCATATGTTTGGGAGACTGGCACAATTCTGTCACGAGAAACAAGGGCGACAGACTGGGAGGGCCCAGAGAATTCCAGCTCTGATCAAGAAGGCCTATGATTTGCAACAGAAACCCGAGGAAGTAGACCAAGATGAACCAGTTGGGATCACGTGGAAGAAGGATCCCGAGTCAAGTGGTACTGGCCCCTAACGCCTAGTGTACCATTCAAGGGGAGGTCTGCCTCCAGAAAGATGTCAAGAACAAAATACTGATGTTGGATGTGCCAGGCGATGGAAAATTGCCAGAAGGATTATTGGAAAGCCCAGCATCTTGCCTGCTCGTGCCCATGCCTATGCATGACAAGTGATGGTCCAGATTCACAATGTGTCAGATCGGGAGATCCTGGTGAACGGAGGGTGCACCCTAGCTATGGTACACTGTGCAGACACTGCAGTATTGCCCAGCAACAAGCACCCTGGTGAGAAGGAGAGAGTGACCCCAGACTTGTTTGACTTTGGTGACTCCCCGTTGCCAGCTGAATGGAAGGCTAGAATTAGCAAGAGACTTGCCCAGAGAGACCAAGTGTTTTCATTGAAGGAATGGGACATGGGATGTGTCCAGCATGAGGAGCATCACATACGCCTGCACAATGAACGGCCATTTCAAGAGAGGTCCCGACGCCTAGCCCCAGCAGACATAAATGATGTGAGAAGACACCTGCAGGAAATGCTCATTGCTGACGTGATACAAGAATCCAGAAGCCCATATGCCTCTCCCATTGTGGTTGTGTGTAAGAAGAATGAGTCTGTGAGGATGTGTGTTGATTATCGAACCCTGAACCGGCGGACCATCCCAGACCAATACACTATGCCTCGTATACAATATGCCCTGGACTGCTTGAATGGGAGCAAATGGTTCTCAGTGTTGGATCTTCACAACGGATTCTACCAGATCCCAATGGCCCCGGAAGACCATGAGAAAACAACCTTCCTCTTTCCATTGGGGTTCTACAAGTTTCTGAGGATGCCACAGGGGATATCGGGCACCCTGGACACCTTTCAGCGACTGATGGAACGTGCGGTGTGAGATATGAATTTGCTGGAATGCCTAGTGTACTTGGACGATGCCATTATGTTTGGGAGCACCTTAGAGGAGCATGAGAACCGACTGTTTAAAGTCCTGGACTGACTGGAAGACTTCGGCCTCAACCTGTCCATTGACAAGTGCCAGTTTTTCCAAACATCTGTGAAGTATGTGGGGCACATAGTATCTACAAAAGGGATAAAGACCGATCCCAGTAAAGTTGAAGCACTGACTACTTGGCCCCAGCCCCATAATCTGAAAGAACTGCAATGTTTCCTGGGGTTCTGTGGCTACTACTGCAGGTTCAAAAAAGACTATTCCAAGGTGATTTGCCCATTCTTGAACCTTACCCAGGGTTAACCTCCTACCAATCAGAATACAAAAAGGGTCCGTTAAAGAACCAGAAAAAGTATACTTCCACCCAGGTGAACTCTTCAGGCCCCGCTGGACGCCCGACTGTGAAGCAGCCTTCCATGAGATCATATACCAGCTCACCCAGGCCCCCATCCTCGCCTATGCTGACCCCACCAAATCCTATGTGCTGCATACGGATGCTAGTCTGCAGGATCTAGGAGTGGTGATGTATCAAGACCACGAGGATGGCCTGAGACCAGTAGCTATCGCCAGTAGGAGCGTGACTCCATCCAAACGAAACTACCCATGCATAAGTTGGAGTTCCTTGCACTAAAATGTGTAACCATGTTAAAATAAAATAATAATAATTGTAAGATTATGTAATGTGCAAACAACCTGTAAACCATATTTCGACCCTTCTGTACTCTATGTATGACGTGGAACCTTTGTAAATGAGTCTTTGACTCAAAGGTCTTTCTGAATATCTCAGTAAATAAATAAAAAATAAAATAAAATAAAAATGGGCCATCATTGACCAGTTTCATGAATACCTCTATGGAGCAAAGATATTGGTGAAGAATGACAATAACCTATTGACCTATGTGAAGACTTCAGCAGATAGACTACTGGGCACCGTGGCTTTCTGCATTATCAGCCTATGATTATGTTGTCACAGACTGGGTCTGAACTATATTGATGCTGACGCCTATCATGAAGGCCCACTTCAAGAGTGATTGGGTCAGGCTCTCTGAACCTGAAATTCCAGCATTGTGCCAAAAGTTTGATAGAGATGAACAGATGTCTGTGGACACAGTGGACTGTTTAGTAGATTGCTTGGGCCCTTCTGACACTTACATACCAGCCGTTTATTGCCACTTCTCTGCTCTAGATATTAGTGCACTACCTCAGTCTGACAATGACAGCATTCAGTGGGCTCAATCCCAAGATCCTATGATTCAGCCAGCACTTGATGCCCTGTGTGCAGGGAAAGATGTGTCTAAGTTATGTTCCACTGACTTGCGAGCTGATTTATTGTTTAAAGAAGGCCCCAGACTGAAGTTGCTCAATCAGTTGTTGTATAGAGAGAGTCAGAGACAGTAGGTCATAGTGGCAAAGTAGACAAGCAACAATTGGTCCTGCCCACAGCCTTTAAAGATTTGGTACTGAGGTCCCTCCACAATCACATGAGGCACCTCGGTACTGACAGAACCCTTGACCTGGTACAATCTCACTTCTACTGGCCCAAAATGGGGGCCAATGTTGAGCACCATGTAAAGACTTGCAGTCTCTGCCTGCAAAGAAAAGCCCTGCCTCAGAGAGCTGCCCCACCTTGTTAATATTACTACCAGCACCCCCATGGAAGTAGTCTGCATAGACTTCTTGTGTTTAGAACCTAATCAGTGGAACACTGGCAATGTGTGTGTGGTTACGGATCATTTCACACGGTATGCACAAGCTTTTCCCACCAAAGATCAAAAGGCATCTACCGTGGCCAAGGTGCTAGTGGAAAATTTCTTTGTCAACTATGGTGCCTCCCAGCAGATCCACTCTGACCAGGGCAGAGACTTAGAGAGTCAACTAATCAGAGAAATGCTCTCTCTATGGGAGGTGCGAAAGTCAAGAACCACCCCCTATCACCCACAGGGAGACCCTCAACCAGAACGTTTTAACCGCACCCTTCTAGACAAGCTGGGCACCCTCTACCCAAAAGACAAGCATAAATGGAGCCAGCAGATTAGCACCTTGGTACACGCATACAATTGTACAAAAATGATGCTACTGGGTTCTCCCCCTACTGCCTCATGTTCGGGAGAGAGGCCCGCTGCCAGTTGATGTCTGTTTTGGGGTCTCTCCAGATGGGGTCCAAGCCGAAAACTACTTGCAATATGTACAAAAACTGAAAGCTCAATTGAGCCATGCCTATTAACTGGCCCAGACAATGGCCGCCAAGAGAAATCTAGCCAACAAAGAGAGGCATGATAAAAAAGTAAAGGCTCAAGAGCTTCGACCTGGAGACCGTGTGTTGTTACGCAATTTGGGACTGCATGGTAAACACAAAATTATGTAGTAGTTGGAAAGTTGGATGATTTACCTGTGTACAAGGTGCGCCCAGAGAACAACTTCAAAGCTGTCAATACCATGCACCATAACCACTTGATACCAATTGGCCAAGTCATAATTCAGGCTGCACAATCAGAGATTGATTCCCCTGGGCTGGTGACTTGTGCTGCTGCAAGGAAGAGACAGAGTCGACCTATGCCAGTGGATACAGATTTAAGGGTTCCCCAGCAGGTCCAGACTGATAGTGATTGTCAGTCAGATTCTGATGATAGTGATGTGACAATGCTCATACTCCTTTCTATGAATTGAGTCAGTTGTTTCAAGAAAATCCTATGACTAACTTATGGATGAAGCTGGGCCTTCTGGACTGACTAACCCCCCAGTTTCATCCTTGGAGCCAATGCTCCCTGAAAGTGAAGTGCAAAGTATCATGTCTGAAGATGCTGATTCCCTGTGTATTGTGGAACTGTATGATTTGCCTGAAGGAGGGGCTGATGGTTTGAATCTTTCTTGTGACATACCAGAACTTGAAGAACACTATGAGAGTGCTGACAACCCCCTTCAGTGCCTCAAAGTTTGATTGTGCCTGAGCCTTCACAAAATGATTCAAGTGTTATAGAAACAGAGCCTGCAGAGCAAGGAGCTGATAGTGCCCCAAGTTTGGATGTTCCCATCCAAGCAGAGGCACCCCTCACAAGTGATGAAAGCCCCAAGGCAGAGACTGTAGTTGTCCCCCTCAGAAAGACTGGCCGAGCTGTCACGCCAGAAGTATGCTTCAGTTATGATTCTCCCAGGAGGCCGTGGATTTGTGTCTCAATGTGGTCCACAAAGGGGTTTATGTTTCTCAGAGCTCACTGCCTAAACTGAGCCTAAGTGCCAATTCCAGGTTGATTGTTCTGCCTTCTAGGTATGGTGCCCCTGCCCCATCTAGCCCCAAGTTAGCTGATAGGGAAGGGCCCCCTCTTACATTGTTCAATGTACAAGAAGTTATTACATGATTACACATAGTAATGTGTAAATTACCTGTGTGAAATATGCATGATGTATTGTCAGAATGGATATAGTATTGTAAAGTGTAGAGAATATGTATAGTAAAAGGTATAAGTTTACGTTGACTGATGCATCAGATGTCACTTGCATAACATGCTAATGAAATAAATGTCTTGTATAGTTTGCATTTGCAATATTCTGATGGTACAGACTTGACGCGGATGCCAAGTTTTCTCCAGGCAGGGAAGGGTGTAACCCCCCTACAAATGGGGGTTCCTCAAAAGTCTTCCTTGAGCTTGCCTAAATGCTCACTACCAGGCTGGTGTCCTGCGTTTTAGCAGTTTAAATGTGATTGCCAGATAGTGCCTGTATAGCCTCTGTGTACTGTCTCTTTAAGAGCTGCCTGGATTGCAGTCATAAGTAATCTGAGAGGGAGCTCTGTTGAAAGATGTAACTATTTGCTGAAAATCATTTAGAGTGATATTCATAATGTAGTTTGTCTAACCTGCCTTCTTTGCAGCAAGAACTGTTTTGTTTATCTCCACTATCTTGGTCCTGGACTGCCGAATTGGACCAATCAGTACTGGTGGGACCTAAAATGGAGCCAGACTACAGGAGATGTCTGGAGTCAAAATCTGTAGGAATTGTAGTTTTGGGCATTTGGGGCCTTTTTGCACCTGAAAGGGGAGCCTTTGTTGTGACAGACAGATCAGCCAACCGAACCTTTTGGATTCTGGGGAAAGTCTCAGACTTGCTGGCAGTGGAGTCAGATCTAAGTTGGGAGCTGAAGAAACAACAGCTTGAGATAGTTAAGCAGCCGTCTGAGTAGTTTCGCGAGGGAGAACTATGGAAAGGCCTGAGTTGTGGCCTGCATGTCTGCCTGCTGCCCCTGAGGGGGAGAGAAAAGAATTATTTCGGACTAAATCCAAGTTTGTGAGAACGAAGTAAGCCACTGATTTTTTACCAGGCTCATACCTGAAGAAGACCGAAGATTTTGCTGAATGTGATCAGTCTGTCAGGATTTCCAGCTGCTCTTGAATCCCCAGTTTGTGCAGAAACTTTGCGATCATGACTGGAGAGTGGTTTGCCTGGTACAGTAGAATTTCCTTACATGTAAATGCGCTGTGAGTTGTTAGTGGGTTGTGATTTGTTTCCCCACTGTGTGAACTGTGTTCTGCTTGCTGGAAGCTTTATCCAGCCCAAAACGGACTGTATCCAAATTTGTCTCCATTTGGCCTGGGCCTTGCCACACTGGCCCAGCCAGACTACCCGCTGCACGGAGAAAGCCATCGACGAGAGACCTGCATGGGGATCAGCCACCTGCTCCACGCTTGAACAGGAACGACACCTCGGCAAATCGTATGGGCCCTGCTTCTCCTGGCAGTTCAGATCAACCATCTGCAGTCTCAGTTTTCATCCAGCCTGTGTCCAGTCTTGGGTATCGTGAGTAATCATCAGGGTAGCTCCCTGCAACAACAGCCTAATCAAAAAGTGTGTCATATGATTGTCTTGTTGTTTTCTTTTCATGAACTGAGCCCTCCGGCCCCAGATTACAATTAGTGTGTATGGTGCATGTTGTTTTCTTCCATCACAGGGCCCCAACCAACTGCAATGTTCCTGACGAGGCTACTGTTCTCCATCTGGGTACCCAGAGTGTGTGACTGTTTATGGACCCCAGGTGCATGCATAACTGTTTGATTGATACAGCCTTAAGCAAATTAACCTGATTATGCCCTCCCTGTTCAAGTCCCTTAAATAAATCAGATCTAACTCTTTTGCATTTATCCTGACTGTGGTTCCAGTTTGTGCAAGAGTACTGTACTGCTATTATTTGCTGTGCATAACCTTGTTTTACTGGGGGTTCCCAGGGCCAGGCCAGAGGAAAGCCCTGGTGGTAAGTGCAAACAGTGTGGGTACTTGAGTGGTGTATCAGGGGTATTGTGAAAGTCATTATTGTGTATTGTTCGGGCCACTAGTAAGGAAAGAGGGGGGTTCCAGTGTCCCGGAGGGCTGTGCCCAGGTTAGGTTGACCACTACCAACCCTGACCTCCGGATGGAGGCACCCGTTTCAGAACTCAGGCTCCTTAACTTGCTGCTAGTCAAGCAGGCAGGGGTAGTAGCCCTTGGGATAGCACCACCTAGGGGTTACACAAGCATGGATGGCCTGTGGTAGACTGCATCCCTTTCTGCAGTGCTCATTGGCACGAGGTGGGAGAGTGTCTGGATGAGGCTCACGGGGCAAGTTTACCAAGCCCCAGGGTGGGAAGCCTCCCCAACCCAGTGCAGATAAGAAGGATTAAACTGTGGCTGGATCAGTACCCAGACAGAACAGAAGCCACCCTGTTGGAACTGGGGTTCATGGAAGGCTTCAGGATGCCATACTCGAGCCCGCGCAGGGCATACGAGGCAGATATCTTGAAGTCAGCCAGGGACCATCCACAGATTGTCCGAGAAAAACTGGCAAAAGAGAGGTGGCTGTGGTGGGTGAGAGGGCAATTCAGTAGCCCCCTTTGGGATAATTTATGGGTTTCACCAATTGGCTTGGTCCCCAAGAAGGCCCTGAGTGACTTTCGGATGATCAGTTACTTGTCATACCCTGATGCCAACTCGGTAAATGATCATATAGATTCTTTGCATGCATCTGTACATTATCTGTCTTTTGATCACGCCTTAGAGGTGGTTCGTCCACAGGGCCTGTGGCACTCATGGTGAAAGTGGACATTCAGTCCATGTTTCACTTGCTGCCAGTCCATCCCGATGATAGGGTGCTCTTGGGCATGACATTTGAGGGTTTGTACTATGTAGCCAACTGCATGCCCATGGGTTGCTCGGTGGCCTGCGCAGTCTTTGAGCACTTCAGCTCCTTTCTGCACTGGGTCACCACTCAGAAGGCTCATAGTCAGGCCATTATGCACTACCTTGATGATTTCCTGTTCATGAAACAGGCAGGTCACCACATTGTGAGGGGACCATGGCAGCTTTCAAACAGGTGTGCAAAGATTTCAGGGTGCCCTTGGCTGCCGGGAAGTCGGAGCCCCAAGGAACTATACTTACCTTCTTGGGCATCGAAATTGATTCTGGGGCCAGGTTGTGCAGACTGCCTCAGGATAAGCTGATAACATTAAAAGAGCTACTTCGAAGAGTGCTGGGTAGGAAAAAGGTTATGCTCTAGGAGTTGCAACAGCTGGTGGGGCACCTTAACTTCGCATGCCAGGTCATTCCAGTAGGCAGAACTTTTATGCAATGGCTAGTAAAGTAGGGTCGAGGGTGCATAAAGAGCCTCACCACAGGATTTGGGGCACAGAGCAGCTCAGGGAGGACCTACAGGTCTAGTGCATGTTCCTAGACCATTTCAATGGTGTGGCCCTGTGGCAAATTCCCTGGGGTGGGGAGTACTTAGAACTCCACACTGATGTGGCTGGAGGAAGGGGCTTCAGAGCCTATTTCCAGGGGGAATGGTGTGCAGGGCAGTGACCAGTGTGGTGGCTGGCAGCAGGACTGGGCAAGCAGATTACACTGCTCTAATTTTTTTCAGTGGCGGTGGCTCTATGCATTTTGGGTGTTAGACTGAGGGGCAGAGTAGTGCATTTCAGATCTGAAAACATGGGTGTGGTGAATATTATCAATCAGCAATTGGGCCCAATGGAGCCATTGGGGGACTTAATGTGGATGTTCATGTTGAAAAGTTTACTGTTTAACATCACATTCAAAGCAGTGCATGTATCAGGAGTTGACAACGGGATTGCCAATGCTTTATCTTGTTCACAGTGGCAGAGATTCTTCAAGTTGGCACCAGGAGCAGACCAACGGCCATACAGGGTCCCTCCATTCCTCTGGGAAGTGGTGACCAAGAGACTTGGAGATGCATAGGTAATTCCATTGCACCCCTAATGAGGGGGGCTTATTGCTGGGGGCTGAACACTATATTGCCACACAGGAAACTGCAGGCTGGGCAGATGTTTGGCCCATTCCAGTGGACCAACTGTGCAGATACATCATGGGAGAGAAGAGGGCGGGTTGTTCACTGGGAGTGATGGGTCAACATTTGGCAGGTCTGTCATGGTTAGCAAGGGCCACAGGCATAGGGGATAACACTAAGGCCTTTAGGGTGCGTAAGCTGTTAGAAGACTGGTGGAGAGAGGAGGCTAGCCTACCAGACGTGAGGTGACCCATAACCCTTGCCAGTTTGGCCAGCCTTTGTGCGTCCCTGCCCACAACTTGCTGGAATGAGTATGAAGCTCATCTGTTTCATATACTTTTTATGACGACTTTCTGTGGGGTATTCAGGGTGTCAGAGTTGACTCAGGCAGCAGGTAAGAGAGGGAGCCCTGGGCTGCCAGCACAGGACGTAGTCTCAGTGGGGTCTAGGGTTTACATTCATTTAGGTAAGTCAAAGTTGAAGCAGCTAGGGGCTGGAATGAACTGAAGGCACCAGTGGGGTCTGGTTGGTCGGTGGAGCACATGAGCAGCGACTACCGGTTGTCCTGCACGGAGCAAGGAGAGGCCTTTTTCTGTCATCAGGATGAGGCATGAGGGTGGTAGACCAAGAGAAATGTACCTGCATAGAGGGTCTCTGTCCAACCTCAGCAGTACATACTGCAAGGTGAGCAGCACTGGATGGGGGTGGCCATCAGGACCTTGGCCATATGGACTATCCCAAAACAAAGGGGTGATACCCTAGCATGCACTGTATGGGATTCCCACATGGATGGGCAGTGCAGGGGCTGAAGGTATGTCGCTTCTTCCCAGCAGCACATGCTGCTCAAGGATAATAAGAATACTAATATTAGGGAGCGTTGAAATAAAAGAATTAAATAAAGAACTAATTAACAGCAAAGTTTAATTTTTTTTATTATTAATATTATTTCAATTAACAAACAATCAGATACAAGCATTACGTGGTTGTAGAGATAAATATCATGATACGTGTCAAAGGATGACTATATATGATAAATACCAGTGATCCTATAAGCAGCATTCATTGGTTAATAAGACCGAGAGGGGAAAGAAACAAAAAAAAAATTATATTATTACTTGAAGGATTGAATAATTCACAGCACCACCAAAGCATTGGCATCACTAGAGCACTCAGCAGCACACAGTGGATTATATAACTTTTATAACAAATTGCGGAAGACTGCAGATTTCAGAAAATTAGTGAAGGGAACCCAAAGCCTGAAATAATAGTTTGTATGTTTGATATTGCTAAAGTGAACCATCTCTAGTTGGAGGCTTGTAATCATTAGATTGATCCACACCTTAAAATTCGGGGGAGATTGATCTTTAAAACACATAAGTATTGGTTTATATGCTAAGATCAAGCAAAGCCTGATAAACCTGACTCGAGATTGATGAAGATATACCAGAGGACCCCCTGAACACAGGATCATCCAACTAACTTCTTTATGCAAATGAGTCCCTTCTATTTGAGAGAACAGCACCAAAATATGCAACCACCAATCATTAAGCGCAGGGCATAGTACTAACATATGTTCTAATGTGGCATCTTGCCCACACCCTCGTGGGCACATATTAGAGATGCTCTCATCAAACAGGTGTAGCCTGTGGGGGGGCGAGGTAAGTTCTGTGTAATATATTAAAGTAGATTTGTATCAGTTTAGTAGATTGGATACCCAGATTTTTAAGATTAACAATACTATGCCATTGAGAGTGATTAAATGTATAATTGAGTTTGGATTCCCATTTAGATTTAAGATCAGTTTTAATATTTGTCATATCTATTATAATTAATTATTAAATTGTATATTTGTGAGATTAGTTTTTTGCCTCTAGAATATCAGAGAATATTCATAAATTCATCCAAAAAATGGTTCACATAATTGTTGCCAGATAATTGTATATAGTGTCTAATTTGTAAATATGCAAAAAAAGTTTATGTGGCAGGTTAAAGGTGTTTTTTATAGTATTAAATGCTAGAACTTGGGAGTTTTCGACAATTTGGCCAATGACATGTAAGCCACTTTCATGCCAGATATTTAAATATTGGTTCAGTGAGTGAAGGCGGAAAGAAGCCATTTAAATATATGGGAGACAGCTCTGTACATGAAAGCTCCAGATGTAAGGTTTTGGACAGCTTGTCCCAGAGGAGACAAATCATATTAGCGACGATCAAGCACTTAGAGTTGAAAGGTCTTTTAGGACTACTCACGATTCAATGCATCAAGTCAACATAGGGTGTAGGATCAGTTTCTAGGGCAATAACTGTATTAGAAATGGTATTATGATAAATGTCATATATCCATGTGAGATTGGCAGCAATATAATTTTAGATAGATTCTGAAATTAGGGAGTGATAGGGCACCCAGTTCCTTTGGTAAAAATAATTTGTCCAGTTTTAGTCTGGGGCGCTTTCTTTCCATAGAAATTTTCACATCAGGGCTTCAACCTTTTTAAAAAAGATTTCCAGTATAATGATAGGTAAAGCCGAGTTTAATATTAATATTTAATTTGTTATATAGATAAACGCATGGCTGCGGCCATTTCTTCCAAGATCTGTGTGTGTGTGTGTGCATATCTTCTTTGGTGAGGGGGGGGCGAGAATTTGGGGCCTACCGGACAATGAACGAGGCTGCCCAAGCATTGGAGCAGCCAGCCAGTTGTCCAGGGAGCCCCCTCTCACCCCCCATCTAAAGCAAGTAATAGGATACCTGTTTCCGAGAGTGGACAGCAGGCCCTGGACACATCCTGGAGGCAAGGTTTCACCATGCCCTGAGGGGTGTCAATGGGGAGGAGAAAGAGGGATATCTAGCTGGTCGACTTTGGCCAGTCCCTCTTTCTCGTTTGTCCAGCAAAACACTCACCCTCCCATCCCTTGGTTTGAGGGACAGTAGGCAGGGAGATAGGGCCCCCTTCCGACCCATTTGGGGTGGCTGCAGTAGGGGTTGGGGAGTGACTTTTTCCGGTGGTTCTCCTTCTGGGTCATTCCAGGTTTTTCGTCTCCCCAAAAGGGAAGTTATGAGTTAGGCACCATGTCAAAAAAAAATATATATATAAAATATATATACAGGTATATAATATAAATAGAATAAAAATAACAAAACAAACTACCAATACGTACATAGGCATAGGGCCACTTTTTATGGGATATTACCAAGTAGAATAGGAGTAGTGACTGGGCATACCTGGCAGGAATGGCAGAGCTGAAATCAAATTAGGCATCATGGTCGTATAGTTGTAGTGCTTACATCATGATATGGCGTACTGCAGGAGGGTGAAAGCTATTGCAAACAGTCGTGGCCAGCTGGCAGCTCAGGAGGAGCGCATGAGGAAGATAGTGGGGAACAAAGGGATGAGGCCAGTTCTCTCGAAGGTCTCATTACCCTTGGTCGGCATGAGGATGGGAGACCAAGAGACCTGTACCTGCATGGGGGGTCTCGGTCCAACCTCAGCAGTACATACTGCAAAGTGAGTGGCACTGGATGGGGGGTGGCCATCAGGACCCCGGCCCTATGAACTATCCTGCAACCAAGGAGTGATACCTTAGAATGTACCGTAGGGGATTTCCACGTGGGTGGGCAGTGCGGGGGCTGGAGGTATGGCGCTTCCTCCCGGCAGTGCACGCTGCTCAAGGATAATAAGAATATTAATATTAGGGAGTGTTGAAATAATAGTTTTAAATAAAGAACTAATTAAGAGCAAAGTTTAATATTAATATTCAATATATTATATAAAAAAACGCATGGCTGAGGCCATTTCTTCCAAGATCTGTGTGTGTGTCTTCTTCGGCGAGGAGGAGGGGGAGAATCTGGGGGCCTACCGGGCAATGAATGGGACTTCCAGTAGCCAGAGTCACTCACACCAGGCTCTCTGAATCTCAGGCCTGGCTAGACCTTCAACTCTCCTCCTCAGCACCCCTCTCCTCTCCAACCATTTGGGAAGGAGTGCTCTCAACTCCTACTAGGCTGGGGAAGGGTTCAGCTTAATCACCTCCTCTCTTAGTCTCTTATTGGTTGCCCAGCTTTTCACTCACACTCTGGCTCCCTCAGTGGCTGCAAACGGACACCATGCATGCTGTTGCTGTTCTCCTCAAGTGTCTGTGTTTTTACCAGGACCCATTGCATTCTAATTGGTCAATTGTAGGGGTCAAGTGTCATACAATGGCAGTGTCCATCCGTTTACACTCAGTTCCATGACTGGCTGCTGTCTCACACAGTTTTTATTGTTGCTGGCTGCTACTTTAATTTTTAACATTTATTCCAGCCAAAACATAGCCCGATCCAGTAGAATGATGTCAGCAATCCCTCCAGTTCATCTTTGGGTGCAACAGCACCCCTTTCATTGGCGGCATACAATAAAAGAACAAAAGGATGAATAACAGCTCCTCCTGCTCTCCTCACCCCCAGTACCAGTTCCGGCCAGAGCATACAGGCACCAGAGGAGGACCCACCTCGAGCCTCAGGGGGTTCGATAGGTAAGCTCCACCTTTTGGGGGGGGGGGTTATATCATGAAAATGCTTAGGGTTGCAAAGCTGAAGATTTCTGGTCATCCTTAGTGTAGGCCATGCTGTTCTGGCATTGACCCTATAGTACAGAGTTTAAAATCAGAGGTGATTGCTTTCGCTTGGGTTTCTTTCTCCACAAATCATTGCTTGGGGCCAGCTTACAGAAATAAACCCATTTTAGAGAAATTTGACCCATACTAGACTGTTTTCAGTGCATATGAAACACAGAAATAAATAAAATGTCAGTAGAAAAAAGGCCATTGGTCCATCCAGTCTGTCCTGTTTTACTCTGTCCTACCCAGGGACCTAATGTCTAGTTAGGGTCATTGCCCTCACCTCCCACTTGCCCCTTCCCTACTGCCCCCCCATGTAACAATTAAGCCTTTTACTCAGCCCCAGCTGTGTCTGACACTGTTAATGGTTCTTGCACCCACCACACCTGCCGGTAGGCTATTCCATGGCTTGGCCACTCTCTATGTAATAAAAAAACTGTCTCGCATCCCTCCTTACTCTCCCCCTGCCAGCTTTCACACATGTTCCCATGCATTTGATTCATCAGTCCTGCTGAAATTGTACTGATTGCCCAAAACATGACCGTTAATTTCTATTAAAAAAAATATTGAAACCTAATAACTAGTACTAAACCTTAGTCATACCGGAGTATTAGAATATAGGGCAATTCCCTCTTCAGCGAAGCCTCATATTGTGAAACATACAATAGTAGAGTGCTGTTGGTATCACTGTACAACATTTTGCATTTGATGAATATGTAATTGGCTCATTTAATATTTGGGTATTTGGGCCAAGATGTGTTTCCCAACAAATATGCCCTCTTATTGACACCTGTGGCAAGGGACTCCCATATCACCAGTCTTGTCCTCTTCCTCACAGATTTACTTTTAAATTTATTGTTCGACTTTTTAGATCATTACAAATAGAACATTTCATAAACGTACATCATAATATATACAGACAGTAATTTACAAAGCATCAATTAAAATACTGCCACAGTACAAAGAAAGGTTTCTTGTGTCCTTTCGTTCACAAGTTATATTGCACATCCAAAAAGGCATTAATGCCAACCCTCAGAAGAGTTGCCGTGTATAACTCAAAGGAGGGGACAAAATCCCAATGAGTGTAAACAGGACAGCTCAGATCTGGGATTTCTGTCTTACATCATGCACCTGTAATCTCCAATAACCCTAAAACAGGGATTAAAGTTTAGTAACACTACAAAGTTAAGCCTACCGAGGGTTGGCGTGGCGAACTTAATATGAGTTGAGAGATTATTTTAGTTTGTGTCTCTTAGATAGTAGTTAATGTATCCATCTGAGATATATTACTACCTCCCTAATAACGGTGTCTGTAGGGGACTCCATAAGTGCATTAAGCAAACTTTGGGCATCTTCTGGAGTTGGGATCCTGTATTGGAAGAGGCATTCAGATCTTATCTTCTCAAATATTGTACAGTAAAGGAAAACATGTTCCAGAGTTTCATAAGCATCCATTCCACAAACACAATACAGATCTAAATCAAATGGCTTTTGTCTATTCCTGTATCTGTATAAGCGTAACTTAGATGGAAATGTTTCAAACCTAAATTGCAAATAGATTCTTCTATCCTCAGGGTCCATCAGAAAGAGAAGATGTAGTTCTAGATTATGATATGTTTTTTTTCATAATACCTACTGTGGATTTTTGAGTTATTTATGTATTCCAAGTCCTGATTTTGGGACAAAATCTGCAACCTAAGCTTGATTGTCGACATGTATTTTGGAGAAATATTTATTTCTTTCAGCCAGTTCAGGCATAAATGATTCAGTTTGGCCAAAGTAAGCATTGTTTCTATCTCGTTGAGCCAGGGGGATGAGATGTCCACTGCCAACCAAGCAATTTTTGTTCTAGTAAATACGTTTTAACAAGTTTATAATCATATGAATTTGAACATGTTAGTCAAAAAGCCAACTTCCTTATTTTAACTAATATTTCTAGTTTCCATCTCCCTAACTCTGCCCTGCCTATTTCAGCTGGTGTAGTATGAGAAGTCAGTAAAACTGAGTGATAAAACTGACTTTAATGGTAATTCAGCATGCCTGAAGTTGTTAGTGGACCATATCTCAGTCATATACTGTATAATGCTGTAATTACTGGTGACCCCCTTTAATAACTCATTTTACTAGGTCTGGTCACTGGTACTATGCTTTCCTAGCACCACACCTGACTGGCTCCTAGTATGCATGTGGGCATTCTTCCCACTTAAAACAACATGCCACTTCCATTTCTTGCCACTTGCCCACACTTATCATTCCTTGGGCACCATCCTCAGATGTATGTAATTTCTTTTTGTCCCCACTATTTATCTGGCTGATCCTGCCATTAGAACAAAAAAAAATCTATCTGGTTGATCCTGTCGAACTTTCGCTTGGCTCCAATCCCAGCCAGCGTAATCTCGGTAGCAGCTTCAGCGATCTCCCGTTTCCGGCTTCCAGTCAACTGTAAAAAAAAAAAAAAACAAAGACAAAAATGTCTTTACTGGACAGGGAGTATGTGTGTGTGTGTGTATCTCACTCAGAGCTGTCTTGTGTTGGCAGTTACTCCCTCCACCAGTAATTATAAACAATAAAGGATAGACAAGTGTGTTGTTAAAGATTTTTTTTACACGCCCTCAGTGTGTGATGACTGTGTAAACCTCTCGAGCTTCACTCTTGAGGTTTATGGTTCATCACTCACCTCGTGTGTGTAAACAAAATCCATAACATACACTTGCCTATCCATTATTCTCTATATACTATTAATTTTTGTCTCTGCTGTTCTCAGAGCAGGAATAAGCGTAGACCCTCCATACTTCTTACTGAATCTAAGAAAAGCATCCTTTGCCTGTGTTAATTTATTTTTAGTATATTGAATATTCTCTGTCCAAGAGTAGTTCGACAAAAAGAATAAGTCCAAGGTAGCAGTATGATTTCATTACATCCACATTTGTATTATCTATTTTCCAGTATATGCTTGGTTTTCCTTTTCCATACATCTTTGTCTTATCTTAGTCACACTAATTTTGAGCTTAGTCTGTAAACAATATGTCTCTAATACAGACAATTTCTATTTAAGCCTAATGGGGAAAGCAAAATCAGTATTAAGTCATCTGTAAACTTTAATGAGGGAAAAATGATTTTATTTACCATAGGAGAATGACCTTTCATCCTGAGCATTAATGGTAAATTGTTTATGAAGAAATTAAACAAAAGAGGGGTTAACAAGCTGCCTTGCTTATCTCCTCTACTGGAGGAGAAGACTTCTGAGGTGTTACCTTTGAAATCATATCTTACTACTGTCCATTTAGTATTTCCCTCACAAATATACAAGCACCCCCCCCCCCAAGCATTGGCACCCCATTCCCAGGCCTGCTGGCCCCAACTGGTCTGCTTTCCTCCTTCCTTCGACACCATCTTTTAAAGCAGCCACCCTTCCTCATTTTTCTTAATCTCATTTTTTATTTAGATTCTTATTGTATGATTTTACATCGATAGTCAGAATACAGTCTGCTTACGGACAATTATCTCAGCTCTAAGATAACATTTGGAAGCTAGCACCCTTTCTAACCCACCTACATAACAAAGCCCCTCTCTCTGATCATGTCACCCCGCACCCCAGGTCTAGCATCCCTACAGTGGAAGGGAACTACCACAATGTGGGCTCTGTTTTAAAGAGCCAACACCCAGGTTATCATGGTGACTATAGCAGATAATACATGGGCTTTCCATCTCAATACCCTCTTCATCTGTAGTGTTTTTGAAGAGTGGGTAGGGCCAAGGCTGTCAGTACCATCTGTAGGGAACAATCTATACAAATGCTAGCACTACAGACAGTACCAGCCATGCCTGCCCTGGCTCCAGGACTATGGACAGCACCAGCCACATTCGCTATGACTCTGTATTTACAGATAGTGCCAGCCCTGCGCGCCTTGGCTTAGGAGCGACAGACAATACCAGCCCTGCCCACCCTGGCCCTAGTTCTAGAGATAATACCAGCCCTGTCGGCCCTGGCTTCAGGACTGCAGACAGTACTAGCCATGCTCACCATGGCTGTGTATCTACAGAAAGTACCAGCCCTACCCACCTTGGCTCAAGAGTGACAGACAGTACCAGCCCTGCCCACCCTGACCCTAGGACTACAGACAATACCAGTCTGTCCATAGAGCACAGGATGCAGTAACTCAGTGAGGAATGATGCAGTCTGCCAGCTTTTAATGGAAATTTTGAACATCAGCAACACAGGATGGCTGTGCATCAAAGTATACACAGACTCCAGTATGGTGTCCCGGTTTCTTTGTTTGTAATCCACATGTTTCTTTGTTTGTAAACCACATGTGAGTAAAATGCTACAAATAATGCAGAGCAAAAAGAACTTAGCACAGGCAATGACATAACTGCCAGACACCCCAGCACTTCGCCTCACTCTGAGCCTTCATCAGGGGGTGGGGGCAGAGCAGATCAAGGCAGCTTATACAGCTACTGTATGTCTTTAATGGGGCACAATTTATTAAATTCATCTCTTTAGACCGATCATTTTCCCAACTAAATGTGTCCTTTAATATCCAAGCTAATAGCTGCTTGTGCATTTGTGTTTGATTCCCCATGATACGTACATGGTTCCATTTCATAATAGTGACTGTGGAATGGCGATGCATGATAACGGTGCTAAAACCAAATCGTAATCACTTTTGTAAAAGTCCTTTCTTGTGGGAGGCTTTGCCCCATGCCCCCTGTGCCCCCCACACCCCAGAGGAGACCATCAATCCATCCATCCATCTGTGTTCTGGTTTTATGATATCATTGGGCAATGAAGTGCCCAGTACCATGCAGTCAGTCAAGTTCACACAAATAATATGATCGCAGTGCTTAAACCAGCTGGTCCAAGCACTGAAACCACGCTGATTGTACTCATTTTACACTTGTTATTCCTGTATTCCTGAGGACTTGTGGCAATAAAAGCACCTTAACACCTAAAAACACTGGGCTTGATTTTCAAAGCCCCATGAATGCCACAAGGCCCTGGTGTGCTAATCATTTGCACATGGGGCTTGCGGCATTTACCTAGCTGGCGATCAGGATTTTCGATCCCGAGAGCCAAATGCCACAAGTTAGACCAGCTTCTCCCTGATTTAACTTTTGCCCTTTGAGGGACCCTTATTATTGGGCTTGCACCAAATATTTGCACAAGCTGCCGAAAAGAGTGGAAATTGTTGCAACTGCGCCCAATGTACTAAAATTGGGTGTAGTTGCATCAAAGGAGTTTGGCACAGCTGCACCAAAGAATGGGGTTGATGCAAGGCTTAACATAAGCCCTGCATCACCCTTTGAAAATCGAGCCAACTATCTGTGTGAACCTGATTGATTGCATGGTACTGGGTACTTCATAGCATGCTGATACCACAAAACTGGAACACAGATGGACGGCTGGTCTCCTCCTGGGTGACTGCATACTTCGTTCCTAATGCTAGAAGAGGACCTGGATTATATCTTGAAAACTGTTTATCATTCATTGTAGAAAGCAATGCTGATCTTTGATATTCACAGCCAACGGGTCCTACCAGGACTATATCAAAACAGTTACATGCAAACATCGAACATGATTTGGGTACTGGTTTCCTAAAAGACAGGAAGAAAATGATTGTTCAGGACACCATCCACATTTTTCTCAGTCAGTAGTGGCAACTCTGTGATTATGGCTTTTCAAAATACAGTATTGCAAGAAATCAACACATTAACGAACAACTGGCAAAGGCCAAAATATTATACTTTTACAGGGAAGAAAAAAGAAGCCCCTGAACAGCTCAAAAACAACAAACTAATTACATTAAGCCCTCAGATTAAGGGGGCAAGTTAATCCTAATGGACCAAGAAAACTATAAAAAGTTGGTATAATCATTCTTCAGGATAGAACAAACTAGTTTTTTTTTCTGCTATTCTACTGTAGCAGTTTCTTCATGTGTGGATTACAAATAAACTGGGATGGCATACTGGAGTCTGTATATGCTCTGATGCTCCACTATCCTGTTTCAGACAGTACCATCTCTGCCCACAGTGGCTTAGGGTGCAACACACTGTACCATTCTAGCCTACCCTGGCTCCAAACAGGGTACAGACAGTGCCAACCCTGTCCACCCTGACTCTGGGGGCTACAGACAGTATCAGCCCTGCCCATTCTGGATCTGGGAGCTGCGGACAGTACAAGTTGAGCCCACCTTAGCTCCGGAGCGGAGATACCGACAGCACCAGCCCTGTCCACCCTGACTCTGGGGGCTATGGACAGTACCAGCCCTGCTCACCCTGGCTCTGGGACTGCAGTCAGCACCAGCCCTGGTCACCATAACTTAGAGGGCTACAGACGGTACCAGCCCTGGCAATTGTGGCTCTGGGTGCTACAGACAGTACCAGAAAACAAGTAGCCACTGTACTAAAAGGTTTTCAAACTTAAAGCCACACATTGGTATTAGGAAAAGTACACATTCTTTATTTATCCAAGTGCGAAATATAAGCAGTGCAAGATTTGGCTGTTTACATCAGTCGCCCCAGTGCTTCAACTCTAGTCATCATCAGTGCCTCCTAATGAAGACTATAGTTGAAGTGCCGGGGCAACTGGAGTAACTAGCTAAATCTTGCGCTCCAGCACCACACTTTATTTATACTGCACTGCTTATATTTTGCACTTACACAAACAAAGAATGAACACTGTTTCTAATACCAATGTGTGGCTTTAAATTTGAGAGCCTTTGAGTGCAGTGGCTACTTATTTTCATGATACTGTTTTGGGATTGACTGACTCACTGCTGCACCATGTCTTCTGCACCACTTGTGCAAGAAACTCTTTTTTGTTTTCCTACAGACAGTACTAGCCCTGAGCACCCTGATTCTGTGACCACAGACAGGATCAGCCCCACCCTCTATGGCTCTGGGACTACAGACAGTACTATCCCTGGTGGGCACAATAGCCTAGGAGTATACAGTTAGTACCAGCCATGAGTTTGAGGCCACAAAGCACCAAATCTGTACAATTCAGTTTCCAACAAGGGATTTAGCTGAACTCGGTCTGAACGATTAAGCAGCACAAGCACCATCTGCTGTCAATATGCACACAGTCCTGAGGCAGCGGGCCATCATCAGGTGGACTAGTCACAAGTCTAGGTGCCAGTAAGGAGTCTACCCCAATGATGGCTGCCTGAATGCTTTCTTTGAGAGCAGATTTAACCAGGAAACCAAACTCATTTGCATCTGTTGGCCAGAGTGCTGTACAAAGCCTCCCTGTCTGTCTTTTTCATTTTCTGTGATGCTGGTAATGTCATTCTGAGCACAGACTCGATCCCTGACACTCAGGCACTTCTACACACAGCAGCAGCCAAAGCATTTTTTTGCAGCAAGGGCTTCTGGGAAACATTTGCTCATGTAGGGTTTCCTGGCACTGTTCTGTGGGTTGTTGTGTGATTGGCTGATCCTTTGGGAGAAGTTTGGGCAGTGTGTCACCAGCAGATTTGCTAGATACTCTTGGGTTTTCTTTCTCGGCTTTTATGGCTAAAAAAGCGGCTAGGTCTAGGTCAAGCATGGTGACCCCTCCCCGAGGTGATGGTGTGTTCTGCCGGCATTGAGGACATGGAATCCACCGCTGCTCATTTGTAGTGACATCCAGTCTCCTGATGCAGGCCTGGCAAAAGGTGTGTCCACAGTACAGTCTGCGAGGAAGCCTGTTCGAAAGGTTGTAGGTGGAATAGCAGATGATACAGTCCATCTTTCTACTCTCCTGCCTTGTTCCATAGATCCATTATCATCAGGGTCTGAGGGGCTTACTGCTGGGGTTTCAATGCCATCGACACTGGAAGAACTATTGTGAGGAGCTTCTGTGCTGTGAGACATCCTGAAAGAGAAAATCAATGTCAAACTATGTAACCCACCAAAGAGATCCTGATGTCCCTGTCATAACGATTATGACTATTTCATGAATGTTGTGAATTATTTATGAATAGTTCTTGCACTCAGTTCATGAATGCTCATCAAGGTACTTCAAATATTTCATAAATGTTCTTGAATGTTGCAGATATGCAAATTTTGAATTAGTTATGCAAATTATGTTGCCTTGTTATATCTGGATCATTAAAGGTTTTACTAAACGTCATGAACTTTGTGTTGTTGAACATTTGCTGAATTTGGATCAGCAGTTAAATTGGAAATGTTTAGGTGGGGTAACTCACATCTACATTTTTAGGTGGGGGAACTGTCATTTCTACGTGGTGGAGCCCGCCTCTACTATTCAATGGAGAAAGATGACTGAGCTGCAGGAACTCTCATACAATTTTATAAGAGGTGGTGGAATTGTGTTCCTGTGGGCTCCTGTCCAGTTTAACTCCTGTGTCTGATGGATGTTCATGAACTACTCCACCTATCCCACCACAGTCAACTCCCTGGTGTCCACTGTCTCCCTCAACACCTTCACCTTGTCCCAGTTACACACTCCCTAATCCCATCCCCCTTCCTGCTCTTGCTCCACAATTGTGGGGTAGCAGACTCCCAGTTTACTCAGTCAGCTCTCTCCTCCCTTCTGGTGTGTGTGCTTGGCTCAGTCCCATTGCTAGGCAGTGTGCATGCTGAGAGGGAGGTGGCGGGGCTAATCATGCCACTGAGTATCATCAGTGACATGCTAAGACTCTCCCCATCCCTCCATCCTGGCATGTGCTCAGTCAAGCAATGGCACTCGGGTGAGTACAGGCCATCAGATGGAGGAAGAGCCACTTGAGCTTTGGTCATTCAGCCTTTCCTTGTAGGAACCTACCTTGCTGCCCCTGAATCACCTTGGTGGCCTTCCTGTGGACCAAATCTACCCTATCCCTTTTCGGTTTTAGGTGAAGGTTCCAGAACTGCGTGGAGTACTCTAAATATAGTTGCCCCAGAATCTGTACGGGGCAGTGTTATCTCTTTGCTTCTACTGCTGATCCCCTTGCCTGTACATCCTAACATTCTGCTGGCCTTGCTCGTTGCCTTATTATCTTCAAACAGTTTTGCAGGAGAGGCCTCAGAATGTAAGGAGAGTGTTTCTAGAGGCTGACAGAGGGGACAGTGCAATGTTTGCAACGTGATTACGGGCATAAGGTGAATTAAAACTAAGTTGCAAACCCCACAGTTTCAGATTTAAAAAAAATGAGACCAGAAGACACAGACGAAGCATGTGTCTTTATATTTTGTTCTCAGCCATTGCAGTTTGTATAAAAGGCCATTTGGCACCATGCATTCTTGCTTAAAGCAGAACCAGGCTAAATCGTCATGGTTATTTACTAATACACCCTATGATGCTTTGCATTTTTGGGGTATGTGTGATTTTGTATTTCATTGAAACTTGGTTTTGTTGCCTTTTTCAGTTAACCCTTTCCTCAGTGTTTTTGTGCTGAGGCTATTTTTCATTTTAGCCTGCTTTTTATTTTGGGCCCGCCATGACTCAAACCCTAAGACCACATAAAAGCTGGTTCATTTTCCCCTGGATTGAAATACAGCTAAGGCACACTGATGAGTCCTTCAGTCTGAGTGAGAGGCCATATGGCACCATGCACGTCTTCCTAAAGCAGAACCAATCTAAATTTTCATGGTGATTTGCGAAAATTTCCCATAATATTTTGCATTTTGGGGTAGGTGTGATTTTGTATTTCTTCAAATAGTATTCATACATATAGAACAGTATCACAAAATAAAAATATATCAATAAGACAGATTCATAATGAATCAATCTGACTCCAAGCTTTAATTAAAACAATACATTTCTAGCCCCTATGGTTCCAAAGTCAGACCTTCCCAAAGATAATTTCTTTAAAATGGGATAACTCTGGAATCATTAGGTGAGAAACATATATTTTTGTTTTAAATGAAAGCTTGGAGTCAGCTAAGTTCATATATCAATAGATGGTATTGTTATATCTTGCATATATCAGTGTATAAAAACATAAAATGGTTCAACAAAATTTAAAATCCTGTTATGTTTAACAACATATTATATATACATGTATAGAAATGCCTGAACATAACTGTACAGTTATGATCTAATCATACTGATCAGACTTAAAGCTTTTTTTTAAATTATATTTTTTTATGGTCCTCCCAGCTGGTGGCTCCCATCGACTGACTCCCCAGCCCCGTCCCCTGGAATCATCTGCCCGGCCCGAGAGCGGTGCCTGCAGGGGGTTGGTCTTCACCCTGCTGACTGGAATTTTTTCCTCTGAGTGTTTTCTCCCGGAGGCCCCAGGAGTCAGCGCGCATGTGCCGATCAGCCCCGGTCACGGCCTCCTTCCCCCACCCCAGGCCTAATGCCTAGGCCACCTCAGCCCGAGCTTCCTCCAGCCTCCACTGGAGGTCGCCCATCAGCTGAGAGACACCATACTCCCTCCCCAGAGAGGAGAGCTTGCCTGTTGGCAGCTCCATCCAGCTCCGCCCCCCGCCGTGCTGACCTCCAATGCTCCAGGCTCGTTCCCGAACCTGTGTCACCGGCGTGGGTTGAGGTAAGGTGCCAGCGCCTTAGCCCTCTACATCACCTGTCTGGCTAGACTTAACGCTTTAATTTAAAACAATATTAAATTTCTAAACCTAACAGTTCAAAAGTTGCAGCTTTTGAAACAGGATTTCAAGCATTATAAAATATCATAAAAATTATTTTTTTGAAATAGTCAGAAGATATTAGTGGTTATGCTATTTAAGAATAAACATATTATTTTCTAGTTAGACTGGGTAGATTGTTCAGGACATCAGATATAATAGCCCACAGGTCCTTCTCCTCCTTTGTTTACTACAACTTCACTCCATTCACCATGTATTCTGTTCTTAGGTTCAGTTTGGTCTTATGTGCATGGCTTTACATTTTTTGCACCGAACCTCAGTTGCCAATCCATACCTTGGACTACATCACCAAACTTCCCAAAGCCTCCTTCATTACCATTATTCCTTCCTTGCTAGCCACCTTCCCCCACATTTTTGTGTCATCTGTGAAGAAGCAGATCTTCAAGATGACCAAGTCACTACTCCACCTCACAGTCACATAAGCGTTGCCTTGTAAATCTGACCTGAAATGTGTTTCTGGAAGGTGACACCCAGGCAAAAACACATTTTGGGTTGGATTTACAAGAAGACACTTATGTGGTCATGAGGGTAATGACAACTTGCCCATCCTAAAAACTTTGGTCCTAAATTTTGGCTACAGACTTACAGTCAGAGGAGCAAGTGGCTGTCAAGCCAGGGCAGCTCAGATAGGGTAGTCAGCTGTGTCTGACTGTTATTTGATAAGATATTGAAATAATGCTGTGAGTTGCTGGGCGTGGGAAGCAGGAAAGGGAAGGGCAAATTGAAGGAGGTGCGGGGGGAGTGCAGTTGGACATTGAACTAGGCACCATTGTAGTGAGCCAAGCAATCACATGACTGAAGCTGGCCAATAGCAAGGCTGCAGTCCAGTACTTAACTGCCAGTGTTCCTAGTGACTCCTCGCATGAGCAGCCCTGAAGTGTGAGTGCCACAAAGCTGGAGTGTGGCGTCTGTTGGGACATCTGCAGGAAATCCACAGGCAGACCACAGGGGATTCTGTCCAACAGGGGACAGGTAAGTGGGGCAGGGGAGAAGGAGAAGGGGGTTGCAGTTACTAGCAGGAAAACAGGTCCAAACCAGGTAGGCCTGAGAAGGCAGGATATATAGTATTTGTAACTACTCCCTATCTGGGATAGGCCTGCTGGGGCAGATAGGTTTCCTAACTAGCAGACTAGGATACTCCCTAGCAGGGGTAGGTCTGCGAAGGCAGTTTGATTTACAAATTGAAGCTACTCCCTATCAGGATAGGCCTGTGAAGGCAGGTGGGTTTACTAAGTGGCAGACTAGGATGGCGTTCATAAATACTCCCTAGCTGGGGTAGGCCTTAAGAAAGGCAGGTGGGTTTACTGACTGCAGTTACTTTCTATCTAGGATAGGCTAGCTGAGGTAGGTGGGTAGTGTTTGGAATAGAATAATAAGGCAGGAGGCAGGAAGGAGAGGGGGGTATTCCGTGGGAAGAGTAGGCCACAGTGTTTCTGGGAACAATATGGGAGACACAGGGTTGCCCAGTATGTAGAAGGATCAGTTTCTCGATCACTGAGGTGCAGCTGCTAAGGAAGGAGTTGGAAATACTGGCAGGGAGTCAAGAGAGTTGGGCTGGGCCAAGGGTAGGATCAAGGAGGTCCAGGAGGGATCCACTTACACTAGAACTCACTGCCCCAGAGGGTGAAGAAGCTTAGGGAGGCAGGATGGATGACTGTGGGGAGGAGAGGGTGGTATCAGCGGGAGGAGGAAGCAGTGGATTCACTTATGTTGACAGCTGGAAGGAATCGATTTCATCCACTGAGTATCGCAAGGGATGGGGGAGAACTAGGTGGGACACAAATGACAGAGGATTACCAGGTCTGTAGTAGGGGTTTTAGAGGGGCTACAATAGGACAAGAGGGGAATGGGGGAGGTAAGGACAACAGAAAGAAAAAAGAGCACCCTTGGGGAAGCAGAGAGGAAGCTAAGGTGATAAGACAAGTAGGACAGGGTCCAACTGGAGCTGGGGAGGAAAGGGGAGTAGATGAGAAGAGGGGAGGGGATGACAGGCAGACAGAAGATGAGGGGAAGGGGGACGGTATTAGGAGGAAGGGGCAGCAGGATGGGTGGAACAGATAAGGGCAGGTTCAGAAGGAGGAAGGGTGGGGAAGGGAAGGGTAGCAGTAGAGTTATTGTAATTGGAAATTCAGTAGTGAAGGGTATTAGACTGGCCTGGGAGGAAGACAGTGGTGTGCCTCCCTGAAATGACAGTAGGGCACATAGGTCCAAGGGTAGGCCCACTCACCCAGGGAAGGGGGGAAGCTAAATGTGGTCTTTCATCTAGGTACCAATGACCTAGCTGGATGTGAGGAAGGGATAGTGCAGGAGAGGTTTAGAGTGGTGGGCCAGGTCTGTTGGGGGAAGACTAGGTCAGTAGCCTTCTCAGAAGTGCTGCCAGTACCCAGAGCCAGCACAACTTGGAAACAAAGGATAGAGGAGTTTAACAACTGGCTGAGGGAATGGTGTAGGAAGGAGGGATTTGGATACGTACGGAACTTGGGAGGGACCTGGGATGATAAAACCCTCCACCCACCTCATGGGCAAGGCAAGGTAAGGCAAGTTTCATTTCTATAGTACCCATTCTCAGAGGCTCTGGGTACCTAACAATAAAATAATACAAATAATAAAAACATTAAAATAAATAACAACTAAAATTCATATTCACAGCTTCCTCGTATATATTAAAATTACTCAAATGGTCAGGCGGAAAGAGTTATTCCAGATAGGCCAGTTGGAAGAGGTGGGCCTTAAGTCTCTGTTTGAACACCCCAATCAAGGATGCCTCCCGGGACTGCAGATGGTAGTGAGTTCCACAGGGTCGGCCTAGTGACACTAAAGGCGTGATCACCTGATGTCTTGAGCCAAACCCTAGGAACGTCCAGGAGGCCCCTCGAGCAGAGGGAGCGACAGAGGTTGCAGTGTCAGGAGCTCATTCAGATAGCCAGGGCCCAGTCCATATAGGGCCTTAAAGGTGAGCAAGCCCACCTTGAAAGGGACCCTTCACCTGACAGACAGCCAGTGCAGAGTACACAGGACTGGGGTCACATGACTGGACCTAGAATGGCCCATCAGTAACCATGCCACTGCATTCTGCACCAGCTGCAGTCTGTGGATGGTCTCTCCTGTGACCCCGAAATAAAGAGAATTACAATAGTCGAGCCTAGGGGTAGCAAAGGCATGCACTAGTGTTGGTAGATCTTAGGGCAGAATGAGGTGCTTGATCCTGGCACTGTTCCTCAAGTGGTAAAAAACACTTTTGACAACAGAAGACCCTGATCATCAAGTGTCAATCTGCTGTCCAGGATCACAACAAGCTCACGCAACCTCAGGGAAGCCCCCAATGGAGCAGACCCCAGAAAAAGTCCTGTGTCAGTTTCAGGTGCCAACCCATCATGCCAGCAACCCGGCTCGATCACCAGTACCTCCATCTTATCTGGGTTCAGTCGCAACCAGCTGTAAGACATCCGGTCATTGATTTTAGCCAGACAGGTGTTAAGCATGTCTACAGCATCGGATGTTCTGGGTGCAAATGACAGATACAGCTGAGTATCATCTGCATAGCAGTGAAACTCCATGCTGAACTGCCAAATGATCTCACCCAGGGGCAGCATAAACACTGCGAACAACAATGGCGACAAGATCAAGCCCTGGGGCCCTCTACATGACAGGGGCATTGGGAAGGAGGAGAAATTCCCCGTCACTACCCATTGCACCCTATCAGAAAGATAGGACTCAAACCATTTGATGATAACACCGGTGAGTCCACAATACTCACCGAGCCAATCAAGAAGCACAAAGTAATCCACAGTGTCAAAGGCTGAGGAGAGATCGAGGAGAATAAGAATTGTCCTGTCTCATAGCTTGCACCTAAGCAGGAGGGGTACCAGAGTGCTAGGATAATGGTGTGAGGAATATATACTGTAAACAAGGGCTTAAATTTAAACTGAATGGGGGCAGCAAGGGGCGCAGTACCCAGGGTTTCCCAGAGAAGAGGGAAGACAGCTCCCACACCCCTTCCCCGAGGTAGAGAACACAGAACAAACAGAAAGGGAAGGGCATAGGGAGAATAGAGGGGGGCTTGAGGTGGAGTTTTCTGGGAGGTGGGAATCAACCCCCCCTCAAGTAAAAAGCACAAGGAAGTCAGTAAAAGGAAAGAGCAGTAGGAATAGCAGGGGGCTAAGAGTGTCGAAAAGCAAGGGGGAGGACCAAGGGGATAATGGAGGGGGCCGGTAGCTAAGCATTGGAGAAGGAGGAACTTGGTTAAACAGGATGGGAGAGAGTCAAGAGTAGTGGAGGGTAGTGTCCCTTAATGCTAGAAGTCTTGGAAACAAAACAAATGACCTGCAAGCCATGATGGCAGAGGGAAAGGAGGATCTGGTGGTGGTCACCAAGACCTGAGCTACTCTGAATCATGACCGGGGACCTCTCCATTTTAGGGTATGCTCTCTATAGAAAGGACAGGGAGAAAGGGAAGGGGGAGGGCTGGCACTATATGTCAGGGAGGGCATTACTGCCACTAGGGAGGAAATAGGGGATGGGAAATAAGAGTCGCTGTGGTTACAACAGGAATTAAGGCTGGTTGTAGTTTATAGGCCATCTAATCTAGATGAGGACAAGGATAGGGAGTTGGGTATCATGATCAGGATGGCAGTCGAAAGGAGCAAAGTGATTATGATGTGATACTTCAGTTTTCCTAAGGTGGACTGGAGTGTCCCATCCACCACCTATGCAAGGAGTCAATTGATACTGGACGCAGTCCAGGAGAGGTTCCATGTTCAGAGGATGGCCGAGATGACAAAGAAGGGAGCCATCCTGGATCTGATTTTAACAAATGGGGATCAAGTCTCAGACATTACAGTAGAGGAGCCCTTGAGGAGTAGCAACCAGCAGATGGTGTTGTTCCAAGTGGACATAGGGAAGGAAACGCCTAGCATGAAGACAAAAGTGCTAGGTTTCAGAAAGGCTGACCATGGTAAGATGGAAGAGATATTGCAGGAACACCAAGCTAGCCTTGAAGAAGTAAATGAAAACTGGACAGTGATCAGGAAAAGAGATCACAGCAGCCATTAACACATACCTTAAACGGAAAGGGAAGAACTCAAAAGCCAGGAAACCCAAGCTGGTTAAAGGGAAACAGCACAAAGGGCCCCACACTCAAATGTGGGGCTGATCCCAATGTGCACTTTGTGTGCAAACACATTTTGGTTTACTTACTGTTTACTGTAGTATAGTAGATTATATCACACTAATTTTGCTTAGTTGTGGGCTAACATTCTTTTACTACAAATCCCAGAGTCCCCTGCAGCTGACATCAGAGCAGTAGGCAGCAGTGGGAGACAAAAAGTAATGAGATTGCACTGCCAGGCTACCAAACTTTCGGGCTGGATAGGAGTGGAAAAAAAGGAGGTGGCTGTCTTATCTATACCAGGGACTCACTCCACTGTTCCGTCCTCCCCATCACTGAGATGGCCAACAACCACGAACTCCTAGCTGTCAGAGTTCAGGTTGATCAGCAGGGCAAAACCCTAGTTGTCGCCTCGGTCTATCTACCACCAAAAAAAGCCAAAGACAGTCTTCCAAAGATCCTGGATGTGATGGCCACAATAAACAAGGACATGGTACTCATCTTCACTGTTGACTTTAACTTTATTTTATTTATTTAAGAAACATGTCAGAATTACAAACCTTTGAGTCAGAGACTCCTTTACAAAGGCTCCACGTCAGATACAATCAGAGTACACAATACAAATTGCTGGATACAGTGTATAAAATACATAATACATATAGCAAGACAGTGTACATAATGCATAGGGGATATAAAGTACACATGACAATGCACTGTACAAGATGCATAGGGGATACAGAGCAAGCAGAAGTGGGATTAGACAGGATTACAAGCATGAAACTAATACATTGGTGTGGCTACAGAGAACTTAACATTAATTTACATATAGAGAGGGTGCACACCTAAATTTGGATAGCAAAAAATTGACCCCCCAGTGGGACACTGTGGGTAGCTCCTGCCTTTCACAATTAGTCGCCGAACCCACTAGGCAGAACTACAAGTCAGGGAAAAATACACTCCTTGACTGGCTACTGTCAGACTCCCCCTTCTGGATATCTGAGGTCACTGTGCTGCCTGGCACCCTAAGTGACCACTCCCCCATCATCTTCAGGTGGACCAACACATTCATAAACAACCTCCCCCCATTCACAACCATGAGTAGAGTCCTGAGAAAAGGTCAGCTAGGGTCTCTCAAAGCTGCCCTCTCACGATTTGACTGGTCCCCATCGATGTGATTCCAGACCTAGACCTTGCTCTGAAGTATTTCATTGATGGATTCAATGGGATTTGTGATACCTATGCCCTGGTGAGAAGAAGGAAAGTCCGTGGTAGCAACAATGCCTGGATCACTGGTGAGCTCATTGCCCTGATGAAGGAAAGGGACAACCTCTGGTATAAAGCCAGGTCCTCTGGAAACAAACATGACTACCAGTGCAATAGAGCTGCCAGTAATTGTTGCATGATGCTAATCAGACAAGCTAAAGCAAACTATCACAAGGAACAGCTGAATAAGACCTGGGGGGGACGGCAAGGGGTTCTGGGAGAACATCAAAAATCTACTTGGGAAGGATGAAAAGAAGCACCCTCATATGCTCCACATTAATGGCTCTCCCACTTCGGACCCACTCTTATTAGCGGAGTCTTTTAACACTGCCTTCACCAATCTCAGCACTGTCCTTCCTCCTGCCTATCTTCACCCCTCAGAGAATCACCGAAGCAGCAGTCATCCATTAGCACTCACCAAAATTTCTGCTTTAGGAGGGCGACACTAAAGGAGGCTACAACATACATAAAAAGAGTACTCGATAAAAACCAGAATGCGAAGTGATGGAGTGGATATGAAAATCTTAATGGTATCCCTCACCCTAGATGTTCTCGTTACCAAACTATTCAACAAATCTCTCACCATGGTGAAATTCCCTGGTGTCTGGAAACAAGCACTGGTGACCCCTGTATACAAAAGTGGGGACAGGTCCAGTAATGCCAATTATAGACCCATCTCTATCCTCCCCCCCCATCAAAGGTACTGGAAAAGATTGTAGCGGATCAGCTCACCGAATACCTCAATAAATATCAACTTCAGTGCCCCAATCAACATGGTTTCAGATGAAACCATAGTACTACCACTGCTCTGGTGGAGCACATTGACTATGCACACAGGGCTTTGGATGAAGGCAAACTGGTCTGGTCTGTGTTTATCAACTTAACAAAAGCCTTCGACACTGTTAACCATACCCTCCTCCTGGCACAGCTGCAGAATCTGGGGGTAGCCGCCAGTGCAGTAAGCTGGTTCCAGGACTACCTGTCTTTCCAGTCTCAGTGAGTTAAAGTTGGTCAAACAATGTCGGAGAAATTTCACTGGGTGTCCCCCATGGATCAATTTTGGGACCCTTGCTCTTCAGCCTTTTATCAAATGATCTTCCAAAGGCCCGTGATACCAAAATTATCCTATACGCAGATGATGCGGTCATTCTCAACAGCAGCCAGTGAACTGAATCTCTACAATCTGAACTGCAGTCATCTTTCCATCAGCTCAAGGACTGGTTCTATGAATACAAGCTTCTGCTAAATTACAAGAAAACCAAGACCATGCTCCTCTGCAGCCCACAGCTCAAGAAAAGGTTCCCCACCCTCTCCATCTCCAACAATGTTCATGCACCACTACAGCAAGTGCACACTTTCAAGTACCTGGGGGTCACCCTTGATGACACCCTCTCTTTCATTCAACACATAGATCTGGTGGGCAAGGCAGTCAATTCCAAGTTGGGAGTGCTCTTTAGGCACAGAAAATACCTCCCGTCGGCTGCGCTCTGCCTCTCAGTCTCTAGCTCTATTTTATCAACCATTGATTATGGCCTGGTAGTCTATGAAGCTGCCACTGACACAATGCTAAAGAGGGTACAAACAGCCCTTAGCAAGGAGTGTAGACTCACCCTAGCTGCCAATCACTTCACCCACACATGCTCACTCTATGGGCAGACAAACTGGCTGCCTTTAGGGTGCACAATTAAGTTCCAAACATGCCTGCTTGGCAAAAAGGCTTTACTGGGAAAGGCTCCCCCTTGCATATCTGATATCTTCTCTTGGGCCTGCTCAGTGTATGGCACCAGAGGCAGAATGTTTGAGGCACTCGTGGTACCCTATCGGCAAACCACACTTGGTCAATGTACCTTCTCATATAAAGCCCCTCTGTGGCTAAATGAGATTCCTGATGCTGCCCACAACGCAACTAATCTCTCAAATTTCAAGTCTGAACTCAAGCAATACCTTGCCTCCAGTGCAGCCTGTGTCTGTTTCCCAAACGCCTGACTCCTTACCCACATCTGCCCCCTCTTGCCCTGGGCTGTGACACATCTCTCTGACCAGCCTTACCTCCCCCTTCTCCCCATCTTCCATACCCCTACACTCTCTCCAAGCCCCCTTTGATGTATGCCCCCAATCCTCTATCCCCTGCTTAAGTTGCCCACCTGCCCCTCTACTTAGACAACCTGCCCCTTAGCTTCTCCCCCTTCTAGTCTGTTGTTTGACAAGACCTCCAGGCTCGAGGCTGCTCTCCTGTCCCCCCCACAGGCCTGCCTTCTCCCCCTCCTGGAGGGGGTTCTTCCTGATCTCTGCCCTATTCTTGCACCCTCCTTCTCTGGTATGAGGGTAGCTGGAGGGGTGCACCTTCTGAACTTTGTTCTGTTTCTTGCTCCCTCTGTCACCTTTAGGAGGTCAGCAGTTACTGTAAACTGCTGTTAATTAGTGTGATTTGTAATTGTAATTCTCTAAGTTATGTATTTACTGTATTTGTTGTTTTGGTTTGTGTCTGTGATTTGTTACATGACATGGAACCTTTGTAAAAGAGCCTTTGCTCAAAGGTTGTATCCAAAGCTCTAAATAGATAAATAAATAAATTCAATACCCTGTAGTGCATGTTAGAGGTTTTACATTCTCCAATCAGATGTTTTCCAGGTCTGCTTTTCTCCAGGGGCCAAGCACAGTCCTGTGTGACTGCACGTTGCCCAGGGAGGACAGCAGGACCCGCAAACAAAAGACCAGAGCTTATACAAACTCTAATATGGATTGCAGGCTATTGAATCTTCTCACTGCTGCCTACTGCTCTGATATCATCTGCAGAGGATTCTGGGATTTGTAGTAAAAGAAGATGCCAACCTGCAACTAAGCAAAGTAAGTCTGATTCAATCTACTATACTCTGGTCAACAAAAACTAAACAGTAAATAAACCAAAATGTGTTTTCATACAAAATGCACATTGGGATCAGCCCCACATTTGAGTTTGGGGCTCTTGGTGATGACTGTTCCTGCTTAAGTAGGGAGGTGAGCCAGGCAGTGAGGGATAAGAGTGCCACATTTAGGAAGTACAGGAGGTCCCAAAAGGATGAGGATGAGTCAGTCTATTTGCAGAAAGCTAGGGAGGCCAGAAGGAGTCAGGAAGGCCAAGGTTACGAAAGAGCTGCAAATTGCAAAAGGTTTTTGCATACAAAGTGCACACTGGGACCAGCCCCATACTTGAATGTGGGGGGCCTTTGTAGTGACTGTTCCCCATTAAGTAGGGAGGTGAGCCAGGCAGTGAGGGATAAGAGGACCACATTTAGGAAGTACAGGAGGTCCCAAAAGGATGAGGATGAGTGGGTCTACTTGAAGAAAGCTAGTGAGACCAGAAGGAGTCAGGAAAGCCAGGGCTAAGAAACAGCAGCAAATTGCAGAAGGGATTAAAGAGGGAGAGAAAGCCTTCTTCAGGTATATCAGTGAAAAGAGAGACAAGATGGTAGGCATAGTGAAGCTAAAAAAGGAGTAGGGGTGGGTGAAAGGCAGTAAAGAGAAAGCAGGGGTGTTGAATGACTATTTCTGCTCTATCTTTACTAAAGAGAAGGATGGACCAGTGCCGCAAGAAAGGAGGGGGGGAGGAAGGGACGGAGAGGGGAACATGGCTGAGGACAAGACAACAGAAGACAGAGTTAGGGATGCTGTCCCTAAAGGTTAACAATACCTGGGCCTAGATGGCATGCACCTAAGAGTGCTGAGGGAACTGGTGGCAGAACTGGTGGATCCACTGACAGATCTGTTCAACACCTGTTTAGATATGGGGTGGTACTGCAGGAGTGGAAAACAGCAAATGTGGTGATATTGCCCAAGAGTGGAACCAGGGAATATACTGGGAATTACAAGCTGGTCTGTCTGAACTCCACTGTGGGTAAATTGATGAAGACCATCCTGAAGGAAAGGCTAGCTGAGTTCCTGGAAGCCAGTGGGCTACAGGATGAGAGACGACATGGGTTCATGTTTGGGAGGTCCTGTCAAACCAACCTGATCAACTTCTTTTACTGGGTAATGAAGGTGGTGGACAAGGGACAGGCAGTGGGCATTTTGTATGGGATTTCAGCGAGGCCTTCGACTCGATGCCCCACAAGCGGTTGATCTGGAAATTGGAGGACCTAGGGGCAGGGAGCAAATTAACCAGGTGGGTGGCAAATTTGATCAGTAGTAAGACCCAGAGGGTGGGGGGGACTCTTAGTAACAAGGGACGTTACAAGTAATGTTCTGCAGAGCTCAGTGCTTGGCTGTTTAATGTGTTCATTTATGGTATTAGGAACATAAATGGCAAGACCTGCTTCTTTGTGAACAATACTAAGCTCTGTGAAAGGGTGGACACAGACGAAGGAGTGCAGGACCTGAAGGAGGATCTACTAAAGCTGGAGAGCTGGTTAGTTGTCTGGCAGCTAGGGTCTAATGCTGAGAAGTGCAAGGTCATGTACATAGGAAGGAAGAGCCTCAGGGCTGAGTGCAGTTTGGGGGGAAGGGGTCAAGGTCACTGAATCAGAGGAGGAAAAGGACTTGGGGATAGCCACCATGAGAGACAGACCATAAACAAGCTATGCAATGCTGGAAGATAGCTGCCAAGGCAAACAGAATGCTAGGCTGCATTGCTAGAGGGTTCACGAGCAGAAGGGAGAAGGTCATATACTGCCGCTGTACAGATCCTTGGTGTGACCACACATGGAGTAAGCATGCAATACAGTACTGGAGCCCCCTCCCTGAAAAAGGATATCAATTAACTCGAGGCAGTTCTAGGAGGACAACAAAGATGGTTCAGGGAAAGCAGGGCAGGGTGTATGAGGATAGGTGAAGAGAACTCAACATGTACTCACTCCAAGAGAGGAGGGAGAGAAGGGATATGACTGAAACCTTCAAGTACCTGAAAGGTATGACATGGCGGATATTGGGGAACTTTTCTGTCTCAGTGACATCACAAGGGGGCCCTAATATAAGCTGGCAAGGGGAAGATTCAAGAAGGAAGTCAGGAGATACTTGAACTCTTTTCTGAGGCCTTTATTCAAAAGACGGTGGGTGGCGTTCAAGAAAGGGCGGGAAAAGGTGAACAGGAAGGTAAGGGTTGGCAAGCTCCACTGTAATGCATAGATCAAAGGCGCTGCAATCGAGCAGACCTGATAGACCATAAGGCCTTTTTCTGCTGGCTATTTTGTATGTTCATATGTAAATGGACAAGTTATAAGTGTACATAAAACAGATCCTGAAAAAACTGTTCAAACACACATGTGCACCTAATCCATTATGAACTTATTTACAGGGAACTTTTTTTCATAGATGACAACATCCATAACCGGTGCAGGGAGGGTTGTACTGGTTGTCAGTGCTGGATTATAGTTTCAAAAGGTGGGAGCCAGGGAGGGTAGGAGCGGGGTCGGTGCTAAGTGGACTGGGGGGATGGGAGATTATTACTTGGAAAGAGAGGTGGTGGCACAGGTGCTTGTGGATGGAGGATTTTGGGCTTACACAATATGAGGTGGTGGGGAGGGAAGTCTGCTACAGATCTGGTACAATGGATGTGATGATGCAGCTGCTTCGGGCCGCAAGCGAAGTCTGCTACAAATCTGGTAGTATGTGTGATAATGCAGTGGCTTCGAACCTTGAGCAAAGTCTGCTACAGATCCAGTACCGTGTGTGATGATAGTGGCTTCGAGCTGCAAACAAAGTCTACTTACAAGTCTGGTGCAATTTGTGTGATGATGCAGCTGCCTCTTGGGCCACTAACCTACAGGTCTGGTGATGTCAGCAACACTATGCAGCTGCTTAATGAGTAGCCCATAGGGTGACTCACAAAGCAAGCCTAGCTACAACTCTGGCACAGTGATCGTCACTATGCAGCTGTGGGGGCCACTCATGAAGCAAGTTGCAGGTCTCATGCAGTGTGTCTTTATGCCACTGTGTTTAAATATATTTTCCAAATGGTAAGAATGTTTAACTGCAAAAAAACTATGTTAATGCATCAGTTAAGTTTGAAATGCAAACTTTCCAAAGTACAGACATGAGTCACTAGAGTTCAGAGTCTCTTGAACCTTAGCAAACCAGTGGTGTGGTGCTTCTTGAGGCTTGAACAATAATGAGATACAGTGTTGGCATCCCCCTAATATCGACATTTTCTCCTCCGCGCTTGAATGATCATGTGACACAGGCTTGGTATTATCCTAATATTGGCACTGACTTGTTATACAATAAAATAGCACAGCAATGCTTGCCTATTAGGCAACAGTGCCATTATTAGGATAACACCAACCTTGTATCACATGATCATTCAAAAAAAACAGAGGAACTCTACGCCACTGATTTGCTAGAATTTCAGACACTTTGACCCCTAATTTTTCATTTCCCTGATTTCTGACTTATATGCTTTGAGTTTCTACACTAATAGATGCATTAATGTTTTGCAATTAATATGTATATATAGTATTATATAGATAGATAGATAGATAGATAGATAGATAGATAGATAGATAGATAGATAGATAGTAGGTACATAGACTGACAGACAGATAGCTATTCCGTGCAAAAACTACATTAATGCGTAGTTAGGGTTCCAAAGACACAAACGGAGGGAAATATGGTGCTATGGTTTTGTCAACCGAAATGCTTATCACCCTCCCTAGCCCCTAGCCTGTGCTAAGCAGGAGGTCACTCACAACTTTCTTTGTGCAAGGCCCTGCTGGCTCTGCATGAAGTAGAACAGCATACATAGCTTTCTTTGCACAGGTCTCAGAGTGGAAGATCTGTCTTCATACAAAGTTTCAAACCTGTAGCTTGAAGCAGCAAGCACACAACCCTGGACCTGTAGCTTGGCCTTGGGTCATTAGATTAGAGGCTGGGTTATGAGGGTGGGCGTTAGGGTCAGAAAAACCCTAATGCCACATTTTTCTGCTTTTGTGACCTTGGAACCCTTAGAATGCATTAACTTAGTTTTCTGCAATTCACTTCCTTACCTTAGGAGAAACTGTTTCATACATTGCTTCTTGAAACCTAACTTGCTTCACCCAGGGCCAGAAAGTAAGTCCTAACCTGCTCTGCACAGAGCCCTTTGGGCCCTGTGTGAAGTAGGACACACATGGCCCCAGAATCAGGAGAGTCTTGACTTACTTTGCACAGAATGTGCAGGGCTTTTTGAGCTGTGTACATGAGTCTACCTTTCTTTGCACAAATCAGGACATGAGACATAACTTTCTTATTATTTTGTTCCTATTTGATTTTAAATGTAGCTAAAAAATTCATGCAGTGGAGTGTCGTTTTTGGTTGTGGTCTCAACTATTGTTTGTGTTTCTCAGTTTTAAATATTTTGTTCATGTAGGACTTAGATTTTTCATGACAGTTTTTGTGCTTTAAATATTTTGTTTGTGTTGGACTTATAGAAAGGTTTTGTGTGTTAAGCATTTACTTATGTTGGTCTTACAAAAATTTAGCAACATTTTTTCCCATTTGGTCTTGTGCTACCAACAGCATGGGCTGTATATTAAATACATGCACTGAGTTTGTTAAATTCTGTCTTGATGATTTTTTGAGTCAATCACAAATCATTTTTTTAAATACCAACTTAACTTTCTTTGAAAGTCAGCTTAGATATCTTGTTAAACTGTCTTTGAACAAACTGTACAACTGTCAACCTTCAGAGTAAAGTATTTTTCCATTTTTAGCTTTTAAACATAGAAACATAGACTTTGACGGCAGATAAGGACCACTTGGCCCACCCAGTCTGCCCATTTCCCTACCTATTGGATAAGCTGCAGATTCTAGTTAACCAACAGCCTACTTCCTGCAACCCCCCACTGTAATTGCCTTATGTCTGTCCATGCATGTTTGAATCCCCCACTGTTTTAGACCCCCAACCTTTCCAGGAAGAGCAGTTCCATCGTCCACCACTCTCTCCGTGAAAAAGAATTTCCTCACATTACCCTGAGCCGTCCCCCCTCTAACTTTAAATTGTGCCCCCTTGTTCTTACAGATCTCTTTTTCTGAAAGATGCTACCCTCCTGGACTTTGTTGATTCCCTTGAGGTACTTAAAAGTTTCTATCATGTCCCCCCGTCCCTTCTTTCATCAAGGGTATACATATTAAGCTCTCTCAGTCTGTCTTCATATGGTTTCTGATGTAGACCCTGCACCATTTTAGTTGCCCTCATCTGGACTGCTTCCATCCTGTCTATGTCCTTGCATAGATGAGTAGATGAGGTCTTGGTCAGCTTTTACACGGAATCAAGTTTCATATTTTTTTAAGCTATTTTATATCAGCATTTGTTTTTATCTGTGCATGCACAAACTTTTTTTTTAAATCATTTTTTTATCTACATTTGATGGCCCTGTTTCTCAGGGAGCTGATGGGCAGGGCTTCTGGCCCCTCTCAAGTGGGGGTCACATCCATCCCTGGCTGGAGTCCCCCTCACTGGGAATGCCACTGGGACATCATGGAGCCGGCCAGCTCCATTTTCTCCCCACCCGTGCCACATGTATGAGTGTAGAGGCATGTGTACACCGTGGTTCCGCAGCGCCCTCCCTATTTGTGCTGCCCATTGTCTGCTCTACCCTCAGGCCTCCACCTGAGGACAGTTGTACTGTGGGGGCAAGAAGGTCCCTCACTGGGAGAGGAGAGGAGAGGAGAGCTGTCTTTTGGCTGCTCAATCTTACTCCTTCCGTCCCCCCTTCCCCCCGGCCGACCCACAACAGCCCATGCTGACTCCCGAACCCAGGTTGCCGGCATAGCGTGAGGTGTGGCGTCCAGTGCCTTAACCCTCAGCACCACTGGGCCAGCACGTCCACAAACATTTTAACATAAATCACCTAAAAACAAAATTCAATAAGCCACACAGTGCTGTGAAGGGCTGAAGCACTCTGTACTTCACTTGCTGTCACACTAGCAACCTCGGTTCAGGAACAGACTTGGGTCACTGTTGGTTGCCAGGGAGGGAAGGATCAAACATCCCAGGGACTGCTCTTCTCTGCTGGGGGAGGGAGGCTTTCTCACTTCACTGTCAACAGCAACCAGGTGGAGGCCTGTTGGCAATGCAAGCAGGAAGAAATGAAAGGAGAGGCTATAATCAGATGTACTGCATGTGTGCCTCAACATGGTATGCACTGTCATCCGCTGGTTGCAGTTGGGTTTGGGAGGAAAAGAAAATGTGGGAAATAGGGTGAGAGGACTTTGTGAAGCCCTGCCCGTCGGCCCTGGCATGCACCACTGCCTGAGTATCTAGACCCATGATCTGGATGTGTGTCTCCGGTGGGGAAGGATGACCCTCCCCCTTCTGGCACCACTACTGGGGAAAATCCCTGGGGGACCCTTTGAGCTAATCCTCAGGGAAGATAGCTGCTGGTTGAGGGAGTTGGTGGGAACACGGCTTCATTTTTAAACCCCTCAAAGGCTCTTCCTTGGAAAAAAAACTCCAAGGAATTGTAAGTTTTATGAAACTGGTGTACTTTTTTTCTAACTGTGAGTAAACAGTCAAAAATTGGGTCTATTTTACTAAATTCACTAATTAATAACTTTTGAAGTGCTGAAGAGTTTCACCATACATGCAAAACAATTAGCCTCTAGGACAGGGAAGGCCCACACTAAATGTTATAGTCCTAGGAGTTAAGATCACCAAGATACAAGCTGTCAAAAACCCTACTTTGACTCTAGTGCTAACTCAGCTCGAACATAAAAGCACTACTGGCCTGCATGACATATATTTATGGCATTCAGTTTGGTGGTGTTCATTAGAGTGGTGCATAGGGATGAAGGAGACTTGATGGTTAAAAAATTCCTAGCATCGGATTTCAAAACCCCAATCTGATGCATTAATGTAGTTTTTTGCCATGAATTTACTGTCTTTTTATGTTTGCTTGTGTGCATGCGCAAAACGAACATATTGAATGGGCAGTGTAGGGGCTGTGGAGGTGGGTGCTATATAAGCCAGTGGATGTAGAAATGCAGGAGGCTCGATAATCAAAAGTCAGTGCTGAGAAGACTAATGATGACAGTGTTCAGCTATCTGATGGGTGTGAACTGTGTGTAGTTCAAAGGATGCAGCCCCACCAATCACTTTGGTTTTCTGCCCATTAGCCAGCTAACAGACACCATCAGGATTTGTGCCTGAAAGTAAGTGTGTGTGTGTGTGTGTGTGTGTGTCTCACACTTTTCGTGGTTTCCCCTAGTTACAGACAGGATTATAGACAGGAGTCTGGAGAGCGTCTCTTTGAAAGCACCAAACAGAGTGGTAAAAAAATAAGAAAAACAGCATGCAGAATGCAAATATAGTAACTGGGTTGCATTTTTTTTCCCATAGAAAAAAGCAAGGTGTAATTTGCCACTAGAACCAGCTGGTTATAATGACAAATACATGCCGTTCTTTAGACAGATAGATATTTTATTTATTTTAGAATTTGGTAACCGGGTAAGGTCCACTAGGCACAAGTGCCTGTTTTCAGGGGCGACCTGGGAGCACTGGGCCGTTAAGTGACTTGGTCAGAGTCACACAGTAGCAAGTGGAGGTTGTGAGAATCAAACTCAGGTCTGGCCTGCTGGATGTACCATGCTCATTCACACTTCATTTCTCTAACCTGTAGGCTATACTGCCAGCCCTAAATAGCTAAATAGCCCTAGACAGACAGACAGACAGAAACTTTATTTATATAGCGCCCCTTTCCAGGGACTCAGAGTGCTTAGCAATAAAAATTTTAAAAACAACATTAAACGCAATACAGTTTATCCAATATATCAAGTGGAGCATGCAGCAGTACAACATAAAAATATATCTATCATATTAAAAAAACAAATAAAAATATTAGTTAATTTGTTTCTTAAATATTAAAAGCCTGGTTAAATAAAAACATTTGTAACCCCTTTTTAAAGGTTTCCACCAAGGGTGCCTCCTGCAGATGTCTAGGCAATGAGTTCCCCAAGGCAGGTATGGCCACTGAAAACGCACGGCCCCCAGAATGCCACAACCTGACCTTGGGAAACCCAGAGGCAACCCTCGGAGGAATGGAGAGCCTGGGACGGGCAGTGAGGAACAAGGAGATCTTTCAGGTAATTTGGTCCCCCTTTGTGCAGGGCTTTATAGGTCAGTAATCCGACCTTGAAGGCAATCCTCCACCTAACTAGCAGCCAGTACAGTTCACAGAGGACAGGCGTAATATGCTCCGATCTTCAAGCGCCTGTCAACAATCTAGCTGCTGCATTCTGCACCAGCTGCAGTCAGATTGCCTCCTGATAGCTCCAGGTACAGGGAATTACAGTAATCCAGTCTGGATGTGACAAAAGCATGTACCAGGGTGGTCAGGTCCTCAGTTGGTATAAGTGCCCGGATCCGGGCGATATTCCTCAGATGATAAAACCCGCTTTTGACGACAGCCAACACCTGTGCATCTGGTGTCATGCCGTTGTTGAGGATCATGCCCAGATCCTTAACCCCAACAGTGGGGGTCAGAGGAACACCTCCCAGTACTAGACCAGGGGATCTCCCAGAACCCCCCGCACAGGCACATCGATGACCAGGGTCCACCACCAGTACCTCCGTCTTGTCTGGGTTGAGTCATAGCCAGCTGCGAGTCATCCAAGTCTGGATCTCTTCCAGGCAGGTGTTAAGCACAGAGGCTGCCAACTGGTTACCAAGTGCACAGGACAGGTATAGCTGGGTGTCATCAGCATAGCAATAAAAGCCCAGTCCATACCACCTGATAATGTCTCCCAATGGCAGCATACACACTGTGAACAGCAA
The DNA here is from genome assembly GCA_016271365.2 of Neoceratodus forsteri. Lineage (NCBI taxonomy): Eukaryota > Metazoa > Chordata > Ceratodontiformes > Ceratodontidae > Neoceratodus > Neoceratodus forsteri. The sequence goes on along the minus strand of JADMNL010000022.1, from coordinate 690,599,472 downwards.
GGGCAACAGGACCAATCCCTGCGGAACTCCACAGAGCAGAGGCATTGGATTAGAGGAGTCTAACCCCATCGTCACCCTCTGCACTCTACCTGTGAGGTAGGACCTAAACCAATTGATGACATTACCAGTTAGGCCACACCAGTACTGCAGGTGATCCAGCAGCACCTCATGGTCCATGGTGTCAAAGGCTGCTGAGTGATCAAGAAGGACCAAGATGGTATGCTCTCTCCTGTCTCTCGCCATTAGGAGATCATTAAGCACCTTCACCAGGGTGGTCTCCGTGCTATGCCCAGCTCTAAACCCAGACTGCAAGCGGTCATAAGTGGTGGAGGAGGCAAGATGCATCTTGAGCTTGACGGCCACCACTTGCTCTAAAACCTTCCCTTAAAATGGGACATTTGAGACTGGTCTGTAGTTGCTAAGACACTCTGGGTCCATTAAGGGTTTCTTCAATAGGGGTCTGATCAAGGCCTTTTTCAAAGCCAAAGGAAAGACCCTACTCCTCAAGGAGCTCCGGGCAATGTCAGCAACCACAGATCCTATCAGGTCCATACATCCTACCAAAAGTTGGGTTAGACCTGGGTCCAGATCACAATATGTTGGTCGCAGCCTCAAGACTATCTCCGCCACCTCCTCCACTCCAACTGGGTCGAACTCAGCCCATACAAGAGGGGTGCTCAGGCATGCCCCAGAGTGAACCACACAATCCTTTTGATTGATGCTAGAAGAGATCTCCGTCCTGATAGAGGATATTTTGTCGGCAAAGAACAGAGCAAACTCCTCACACCTTGTGCTAGAACCTGCTCCTCCCACTCGTAAACAGGCTGGATGTAATAGCCCATCTACCATGTGGAAGAGCTCTGAGCCAGTCTGTTCCTTGCCACAGCAATCTCCCTTGACAAAAAATCTGCCTTCTTTCGGGAGATTGCCCCCTGATAGTCACCATAGTGTGACTGCAGGGCCAATTTGTCCTCCATCAGCCTAGATCTCCTCCAGTGCCGCTTCAACCTCCGACCCTTTATCTTTAACTCCCTGAGCTCCCCATCAAACCAAGGAGGCCTCCAGTGAGTGGATAAGGGTCAGACATGAATGGGTGCAATTGAGTCGAAGGCGGCAGTGACGGCCCCATTATAGGCTGCCACTGCCTCCTCCGGTCTAATCGCACATGCAGCGTCCACACTTGATAGGTCCAATACTGCCTGTAGTCCTGCTGGGGACAATCCCCATAAAGGGCGATACCTACAGAGGATGGACCCTCAGGAGGGACCCCAAGCGTGAACCTTACAGTGCTATGATCCCACCAAACAACCGGATCAGTCCTAAGGTTATCATCCTGTATGGGAAAGCCATGAGCCACACTGTGGCTTGAACTACACCGTCTCTCAGAAGCACCACAGTAAAATTGCCCAGCTGTTCTTGCCTGCCCTCTTATTTGTGAACTCGCATTAAAATATAGAAACATAAAAACTGACAGCAGATAAAGACTGCAAGGCCCATCTAGTCTGCCCATTTTCCCTGCGTACTGTAAAAGAAACAGGCCCTACTTGATCTCAGGCTTTACCTCCTCATTCCTATTGCTAGGGTTCCCCTATGCCTGTCCCATGCATGCTTGAATTTGCCCACTGTGTTTGTCCCACCACCTCTGCTGGGATTCTATGCCATGCATCCACCACTCTTTCAGTGAAGAAATATTGCTTCATGCTACCCCTTAGTCTACCCCCCTTCCAACCTCATGTCATGTCCCCTCATTTCTGGACATTTTCTTTTCTAAAAGATGCTACCCTCTGGTATCCTCTTTATGCCTTTTAGATATTTGTAGGTTTCTATCCTATCTCCTCTGTTTCTCCCCTTCTCCAGGGTATACATATTCAGGTCTCCCAGTCTCTCCTCGTATAACTTTTAGTGCAGGCCCTGCACCATCTTTGTTGCTCTTCTTTGAACTGCCTCCACCCTGTCTATGTTCTCACACAGATTCAGCCTCCAGAACTGGACACAGTACTCCAAATGAGGCCTCACACATGATCTGTACAGTGGCATCACCACCTCCTTCCTTTTGCTGGTGATACCTCTCCCTATGCACCCCAGCATCCCACTGGCTCTCATACTTTGATTCATACTTAGAATTACAAGACAACAGAAGGCACAAGCCCATATGTTTTGTCCTCACTACTCAGTGGTGGTAACCGTAGTTACCGACTGTGATATAGTGATCTAACGTGCCCTTGAAAGTGATGAAGCAGGATGCAACAACCACTTACTTGGGCAGCTGGTTCCATAGTCTAACAGATCGAGGTACAAAACTATGTCTCCACATTTCAGTTTTACACTGTATCCCTGCAATCTGCTGTTTATGGCCTCTCAAATCATATTTTTGATCCTTGAAGACTAAATTCAAATCATTCCTTAACATGTCATCCCTCAGAATGTTATACAGTAATACTATATCCCCTTGTGTACGCCTAACCTCCAGAGGCCATAAACCTAGTTGGAAAAGTCTGGATTCGTATGGTCCATCTCTGAGCCCAGCTATTAATTTTATGAACAACCTTTGTGGTTTTTCGACTACCTTTTTATCCTTTTTTAGATACGGATTCCAGCTGGAAGAGCAGTAATCCAAATGTGGTCTTATGTACATTTTAAACAGTGGAAGTAATACACACTCATTTCTAGAGTAGAAGCTTCTTTGTACACAATTTGTGAGATGCATTGCTCTGTTGGCTATATATTTACTGTGGGCTTCACTTTTAAGATCCCTACCAATATATATACCCAAGTCCCTTTCACAGGTAGATTTTCTTAATTTTATTCCCTGAATGTAGTAATCTTGTTGAATATTATTTTTCCCCATATGCATAATTGTACATTTATTCAGACTGAACTTCATCTTATTTCTCTATGTCCACTCAGTAATGGTAATTATACCCTGCCCAAATCTGAGTCTGTCCGCAAAGGCGTCCACAAGTCCCCCAAGTTTAACATTGTCAGCAAATTTACTTAATTTAGTTTCACTACTAATATTGAGATCACCTATGAAAATGTTAAACAACAGTGGGCCCAAGACTGACCCCTGTGGGACTCCACTGCCAACCGCTACCTCAACAGATACATAGCCTCGGATACACACTGACTGTGTCCTTTCCATCAGCCAGTGCACAATCCATTTAATTATAGTGCTATTAATACCCAGTTCTGCTAACTTGGAGATCAGTATTCTATAGGACACGCTATCAAATGCTCTACTAAAGTCCAGCATCAGTACATCCACTGCCTTCCACGGATCTATGTAGTTTCCTATATAATGATAAAAACTAGTTAAGTTAGTATCACAGGATCTATGCCATGTAAATCCATGCTGGGATTTATCAAATATATTCATATCCGTGAGGAATTTCCTGATATTAGTAATTATACCCTCAATTATTTTACCGATTATGGAAGTTAAACTTACATACAGGTCGGTAGTTGGCCATCCACCTTACTTCTGTAACCCTCCTGTTACCTGGGGTTACTAGAATCCCAGTAAGACCTAGTGGTAGGCAGGGAAGGCAGCTTGTGAAACTTCAGTTAAATGGATTTCACACTGTCTCACTCTGTTCTCAGTCTCAGCTGAGACTGAGGGATGTCATAATTTTAGAACTGTCGCAGCTGCATAAGCCACACTGGAATGTTGCAGTTGGAGGTTAGAGTAGAACGTTGGGGAATTTGAAGCCAGTCTGTGTGCAGTCTTAGAGAGAGACTGTAGTGAAGCAGAGTGTGTGCAGGCTCTCAGAGCTTTAAGCTGTGTTACAGAGCTACTTTTGTTTAAGGTGCGTGTTTCCACCGTAAGAGGAACACAGGAACTGATAATTAAAGTGGTGGAGACCGCTCACAATGGTTCAGAGCCACATACCTGAGGGGATGGGGGGAAGGTGTCTGCCTGTTTTCCAGGGGCAACCCCCCTTGGTCCAGCTAAGGGAAAGAAACTGCCTATCTGAGTTGTGCTGAGGCACTAGAAGCTCTGTAAGAGATTCCTTGAGGAGGAAACGCCTGTGGGGCACCTGCAACCAAGGGTGAGTTCGCTCTGAAAAAGGGCCAAGTGTTTTCACCTAAAACAGAAGGAAACTAAAGGGACTGTTACTGTGGGGTCAGGAAAAGATAGCCAAGTACAGTTGGAAGATATGGGGATTGGACTGCTTAACTCAGTGGGGGGTCTAGAGTAATGGACAAAGCCACTTATAAGTATGTTCAAGGCCAGCACAAAATAGAAAGAAAGAATGTGGGGATTGGACTGCTTAACCTGTGGGGGGTCTAGAGAAATGGACAATGCCACTTATTTTTAAGTATGTTCAAGTCCAGCACAAATGGGAAGCAAGACACATAGATTGAATGTGAAATACATTTAGCAAGAATCTACACAGCTGAATGCTAAAGGATGAGGTGTTTACAGTCCAGAGAAATGGCCGGGTATGAATTGTGGAAGTGAGAGGTGGGAGACCGCCCCCTTAGTAGTAACCAAATTCACCTCTACGGATTTGCTCTGAGACACCTTTTGCTTCCCTCAGGTACTTGGCCAGTGCCTGAGGAGAGTACCCAGACATGGGATTAAAGAGGAGGATTCCCTGATGGAGCCAAGGTGCTCTTAGGTAGTTTAGGGAGCCACCAGAAAATGTTTCCATGAAGTATAGAAAGTGTCCAAGTGGCTGGCAAGGGAGCTGAGCCAGGGAAAACCCAAAGCAGTGTACAAGTTCGGGCTGTGTAACCCAAAGCAGCGTACAAGTCCGGGCTGTGTGCCCAGTGTGTTGTAGAGCCTGAGGGCTAAAGTGAAGAGGATGTGTTCTGGTCTCTTTTAATCTGCATTACCAGGAGTGTAGCCCCATGGGAGTCCATCTATGCTTTGTTTATTCTGTTTGGATGTGAATAAAAGCCACACTTTAGAATCCCACTTCTGGTATTGGACAGTATAGTTATTGCTTCCTGTGTTCGGAGTTACTTGGGTGCCCCTGTGCAGAGTAGCCAAACCTAGCCTATGTGCCGAGTGACCTATTCCTCCCTGAACCCAGCCCACCTGGTATTGCTGTCAGATACAAACAGCATACCGGGTAGGGGTTACAAAAATGGAGGCACCACTGGGATTTGGGTTTGGAATTTAGGGAGGAATGTAAGAAAGGTTGCTTGGGCAAGGGCTAGCATTTTGGTTATCTGGCAGTGGGTAGCCCAAAAAGCTGAAGCAAGGTTAACTAATGTGCCGTTCTGTGCTGTTGTCCATGTGTGCTGTTAAAATGCCAACTGTTTACCAAGGAGCAGTACAGCCTGAGAGTATATGCCCATGTCCTGCATCAAATTTACAGCATTTTCCAGCTTTTTAAACTGTTTGTGACAAAGAAAAGTGTGGAAAACTGTGGGTGGCAAAAGGAAAATTGTGCCCTAGACGTTGGAAATGCTTTTGTGTGAACTGAGAGACTTGTTGTGTTAATGGGCATGAAAAATGGCTGAAATGGGCTCCCGCGGTGGAGTCAGTTGAGAAAAAAAAAAGTGTAGTTTTGCAGTTTAAATTTGCCTGCTCGATGATCGCCATGAGGAGAAGAGCACTCGAGAGGAAAGAGGCTCATTTGCATGGCGTCGAGTGATTGGTGAGACTGCAATCAGTCCCGACCCCAAGCTAGCTCTAGCACGACTGCACAGCATTTCAGAGGGAGAGTGAGTGGAGTGTGCATACTGGCTTATCAGGAGGAGCGTCGTGGTGATTGAAAGCGCTGTAAAAAGTTCAAAAAACTGACTTTTCTGTCTGAATTCGGGCTCAACCCGCATCTTGATCGACTAGACTGTGAGTGTGCTGTTCAGAGGGACAATCAGCAGGACTGCCAACCCGCTTCTTTCCAGAGGCCTCCAAGATTGGCTGCATGCCATTTTCCATCGCAGCAAACAGCTACTGATAACAGTGAGTACCAACAGAAATAATTGCTCAAACTAAGTAATTTTGCCAAAAGCCAGCTGAATCTGCGTGTAGCAGTGTAGTCGCTTAGCAATCAAGGACTGTGTTAAGTTTTCCAGCAAAAGCAATCCTTTTAAGCCATCGACTGTGAGCATAATTAAAGGTTTAGCATCAGTATAAGTTTCAAAGCCATGAGAGAGACTATGAGTTGTATCAGATATGCAGCAAGAATTACAGGCAATCCTGTGCTATGAAATACTGAGGCTTTAAGGGACTGTAAGCTACAGCAATGTCTTCAGCAAGTGAAAAGTCCATAGTAAATCATATAAATGTGCTAGGAAAAAGAACAGTGCAAGTTTGTGCAATTTGAGCAAAGTTATGAGTAGAGTGCGTAAATCAGATGCGCAGTGGCTTGACTCAATTTCAGAATGTTGATGCGTAGGAGTGCTGCCACCACCATTACAGGGTGGGGTAGTAATGTAAACACAGCAGCAGAGGAGCCATTTTGAAAGAGAGAGAAAGTTTTCAGTGAAATGGGACTTGAAATAACAGTGAGCGTTGTTTGTTTTTCTCTGCAGTCATGGCTTCAGGACTAGCCCACTACCCGGATCATGCCCGGGCTGTGGTAGCAGTAGAAATAAACAAGTTAAGGGACATTGAGAGATGTTACTACAGAGGATGACTGCCTCCTCATGTGACGATTCCTGGATATCCAGTGCAAGTATGTTTGATGTGCTTAAATGCTGGAAGGGACGCTTCATGGTACCTCACTGTTCTAGGTGCTTAGAAATATGGTTTATTTAAAGTGCCCAAGATTTGTTTGGCTCCCACATGGACAAAAGTTCAAGAATCTGTAGTTGTCAGCACACAGCACCAGGCGGAGCCTGTTGGAGAAGGCCCCTCAGGGGAGCGTGGCACAAAGCTAGAGGGTGCAGATTTACAGACAGAACAATGTGCTGATGTTTCAGATTCTGAGTCACAGAGAGACCTCTCAGGAAGAGCATCAGCAGACCTGTGGAGAGAGTTACCTAGCCCAAGTCTTATAGGTGAAGACAAGATGAGGGAGGCCTTTGAGTGGGAGGTTTCGACCTCCGCGCCCAGCGAAGAGTGGATAGTCTCAGGAGTAAGGACGACTGCTCACTCCTGGGCACAGATTCTCAGTGAGGAAGAAGAAGAGGGGGAACATATGTGGCCTTGTGAAAAAAGAACTGGTACACAGCCTCAAGCTCTTGCCTCAGAGGAATGCATGGAAGAGAGTGGTGATTCCACTGCCCTGGCTGTGCAAGAAGAAGCCGGGGATCCATTTTTTGTGTCTTTGAGAATGCGTATCTGGCAGAACCAGGACTGGCTGCCCCCAAGCCAGGCCAGAGGCCTCAGGTTGACCAAAGCTAGTAAAGAGGAAAGACTGGTTCGTAGGAAGGCGAATTAAATTTATGGGATGTCCTTTCCTACCTTTCCTCGAAGAGTCTAGGAGGAAATTGAACAAAACAGGAAGTCCTGGATTTGGGCAGAAGCAATGAAATGTGTGCATCCTGGTGCAAACAAGCATGTCAAGCACAGAATGTTTCACGATAAATATAGCCAGTGGAAAGGAGGAAGGACACTGTTAATGGACACTGTTCAAATTGTGGATGGACAAGGACGTGAAACCTTTCACAGTATGAATTATGAGTGCCCAGACAGGGTAATAATTCAAGCACCTGACCTGTTGTGCTATTGGCCACAATGCAAAGACCTTCCTGTGAATGTGCCCATGCCTACCAAATGGAAAGCAGAGCAGTGGTAGCCAGTGCTGCCACTCCAGCCATTTCAGTATCTATGTTGTTTCACCAGTATGGACATCCAGGACTCAGGTGCCCCACATTCATCAGTTCTACACTGTACTGGCTTCCCAGAATCCTTCATCTGGACCACCAGATAAATTCAGATCCAGAGAGGACACCAGCCCAGCTGTATCCTGATTCATCGCCTGGTAATCAGATGACTTCAGACCAGCTGTTTTCCTTTTTGTTCCTGTTCCAAGGTTCCATCTCCAGAGATGCCATCATCCCAACAGTTTCCAGATGTGTCCTCCTGTCATTCCCGGAAGATGTCCGCCCAGCTGTATCGGAAGAATGCTGCCAGGGAGAGTCTTCGGCTGAGGACCAGGTTTGGTGCAGTTTCCATTCTACAAGGGACTGGTAAGTCCAGACTTTTCTATTCTTATGACATTGCAGTACACACCCTACACTAGCAGACTCCAGATGTTTGAACTGTCCTCAAAGACTCTCCCCATCGGGACTTTGGCCTGCTAGAACTGTGCTTCACCGGGCTCCGGCCCAGGAGAGACTCTTTAATGGACTTACCTTCAGGCTTACTGTGGTCACTAGATGGGACTTTTAGGGCACTCCATCCCCCAAATATGGTGTATTGTAAATAATGTAAATTGTTTTCTACTGTTTTCTAATGGTTATACTGTTTTTTCTACTTTTCTAAAAAAAAATCTTTTTGGAATTCTCCAGTGTTTTGATGGTAGGGGAGAAGGAAGCGCTACCTCCCCGTAGTCAACATATGAAGTGAGATAAGCTAAGCTGGGTGACTAATGACTGCGGACAGTCATTTTCCTTGCCCAGGGTGAGTGTAACACCCTTGTTATCTGGGGTTACTAGAATCCCAGTAAGACCTAGTGGTAGGCAGGGAAGGAAGCTTGTGAAACTCCAGTTAAATGGATTTCACACTGTCTCACTCTGTTCTCAGTCTCAGCTGAGACTGAGGGATGACATCATTTTAGAACTGTTGCAGCTGCTTAAGCCATACTGGAATGTTGCAGTTGGAGGTTAGAGTAGAACGTTGGGGAATTTGAAGCCAGTCTGTGTGCAGTCTTAGAGAGAGACCGTAGTGCAGCAGAGTGAGTGCAGGCTCTCAGAGCTTTAAGCTCTGTTACAGAGCTACTTTTGTGTAGGTGTGTGTTTCCACCGTAAGAGGAACACAGAAACTGATAATTGAAGTGGTGGAGACCGCTCTCAATGGTTCAGAGCCATATTCCTGAGGGGATGGGGGGAAGGTGTCTGCCTGTTTCCCAGGGGCAGCCCCCCTGGGTCCGACTAAGGGAAAGAAGCTGCCTGTCTGAGTTGTGCTGAGGCACCAGAAGCTCTGTAAGAGATTCCTTGAGGAGGAAACTCCTGTGGGACACCTGCAACCAAAGGGAGACTTCGCTCTGAAAAAGGGCCAAGTGTTTTCACCTGAAGCAGAAGGAAACTAAAAGGACTGTTACTGTGGGGTCAGGAAAAGACAGCCAAGTACAGTTGGAAGATGTGGGGATTGGACTGCTTAACTCAGTGGGGGGTCTAGAGTAATGGACAAAGCCACTTATAAGTATGTTCAAGGCCAGCACAAAATATAAAGAAAGAATGTGGGGATTGGACTGCTTAACCTGTGGGGGTCTAGAGTAATGGATAATGCCACTTATTTTTAAGTATGTTCAAGTCCAGTACAAATGGGAAACAAGACGAGTAGATCGAATGTGAAATTCATTTAGCAAGAATCTACACAGCAGAGTGCTAAAGGATGAGGTGTTTACAGTCCAGAGAAATGGCCGGGTATGAAATGTGGAAGCAGGAGGTGGGAGACCTCCCATCAGTAGTAACCAAATTCACCTCTACAGATTTGCTCTGAGACACCTTTTGCTTTCCTTCAGGTACTTGGCCAGTGCCTGAGGAAAGTACCCAAAAGTGGGATTAAAGAGGAGGATTCCCTGATGGAGCCGAGGTGCTCTTAGGTGGTTTAGAGAGCCACCAGAAAATGTTTCCATGAAGTATAGAAAGTGTCCAAGTGGCTGGCAAGGTAACCTAGCCAGGGAAAATCCAAAGCAGTGTACAAGTTTGGGCTGTGTAACCCAAAGCAGCATACAAGTCCGGGTTGTGTGCCCAGTGTATTGTAGAGCCTGAGGGCTAAAGTGATGAGGATGTGTTCTGGTCTCTTTTAATCTGCATTACCAGGAGTGTAGCCCCATGGAGGTCCATCTAGAAACATAGAAACATAGACTTTGATGGCAGATAAGGACCAATTGGCCCACCTAGTCTGCCCATTTCCCTACCTAGAGGATAAGCTACAGATCCTATTTAACCAACAGCCTATTTCTTCCTACCCCCCACAAAAATCGCTTTATGTCTGTCCCATGCACTCTTGAATTCTCCCACAGTTTTAGACCCAACAACCTCCTCAGAAAGTCTGTTCCATGCGTCCACACCATCTCTGTGAAAAAATACTTCCTCACATTGCCCCTGAGCCATTCCCCCTCTATCTTCAAATTGTGTCCCCTTGTTCTTACACATCTCTTTTTCTGAAAGATGCTACCCTCTTGGACTTTGTTGATTCTACTGAGGTACTTAAACGTTTCTATCATGTCCCCCCTCTCCATCCTTTCCTCAAGGGTATACATATTAAGCTCCTATAGCCTCTCCCCGTATGGCTTCTCTTGAAGACCCTGCACCATTTTAGTTCTCTCCTCTGAACTGCCTTCATCCTGTCTATGTCCTTGTGGAGATGTGGTCTCCAGAACTGGATGCAGTACTCCAGATGGGATCTCACCAACTGTCTGTACAGGGGTATAACAACTTCCTGTTTTCTGCTGGTGATGCCTCTCCCTATACATCCCAGTATCCCCCCAGCCCTCCCTACCACCTTCTCACTTTGCTTGGCAACCTTAAGGTCATCTAACATGATTACCCCTAGGTCCCTTTCCATTTTTGTTGTTGTTAGTACCTCCCCTGCTATTGTGTACTCTTCTCCTGGGTTTTTGTTTCCCAGGTGCATTACTTTGCACTTCTTTGCATTGAATCCAAGCTGCCATACTTCCGACCATTTCTCCAACCTTGCCAAATCCCTTCTCATCCTTTCCACGCCTCCTTGTGTATCAACCCTGTTGCAGATCAAAGTAGATCTATGCTTTGTTTATTCCGTTTGGATGTGAATAAAAGCCACACTTTAGAATCCCACTTCTGGTATTGGACATTACAGTTATTGCTTCCTGTGTTCGGAGTTACTTGGGTGCCCCTGTGCAGAGTAACCAAACCTAGACTATGTGCCAAGTGACCTATTCCTCCCCAAACCCAGCCCACCTGGTATTGCTGTCAGATACAAACGGCATACCGGGTCGGGGTTACACTTCCCTTTTTAAAAATCGGTACCACAGTAGCTCTTCTCCAATCCTTTGTAACATAACCTTCCTTCAGAGATCTTTGACCTATATCAGCTATAATAGGTGCTAATTGTTTCCCAAGCTCTTTAATAAATCTGGGATGCAAGCTGTCAGGTTCCACCGATTTGTTGACACTGAGAGTTTCAATTTTCTTATAGACCATAGCAGATGTAATAAATTCAATGGGTCCAGGGGGCGTATTATAAGGTAAAACGCATGGGACATTGGGATCATCCCGGTTGAAAACTGTACTAAAAAACATATTAAATTCCTTGGCCATGACATCTGGCTTTGTATAGACTGTGGGCCAGATATTCTAAACTTTGCCCCGAGGCTAAATTAGCACTGCCCAGCAGGCAAACTTAGCCTGGAGCACAAAGCAAGCTATATTCAAAAGACAATTGTCCGGTGCTAATCCTGCTGAATATAGCAGTACTAAGCAAGCCGGGCAAACTGGTCTGGGAGTGCAGGGCAAAAATAGCCCGGGAATAAGACAGCACTGAATATAGCAACAGGGAAGTGCAAACTGCAACTGCAGCTCATTAGCAGGGCCACTGGAAAATTGCACTCGCAATTTTTTTGCGGAATCCGCAATTTTCACCATTCTCCTCAGAAACTGACATGTTCCACAATTTCTTGCAATTTTTAAGTTTTTATATTAAACTGTGTAAAAAGTATTAACATTTTTAATAAAATACTCTCAATATATTGACAATTTTGCATGCAGACTTGGGTTTGGCCGAAACAATGCAGTGCAAGGTAGAGCAATGATTTTAGGTGACACTGATTTCTTTTTAATCATTGTCTTGTTTGGTTTCAAAATCCACTGGCCAAGCATAAGTACACTTAAACACATAACATTTGTTTTGTGTTGAAGCAGTCTATCAGAAAACTTTTTTTTTTGATGCAGAGACTGAAACAAAAGATAGGAGAAAAGGTGCAAATTATCCCATTCACTTAAATGGGGTGTTAACTATGAAGCCTTTTTGTAAGTGGCAGGGCAAGTTATTCCTTGTGAGTATACTTTCATTCAGACTAGTTTTGATTCAAACAGTTGAGGCTTTTTGGATGACCCTGCTGATTTTAAACTTGAATAAGCTAGTTTGTAACAATGATCTCACCCTTAGCAACTACTCCCTAGATGCTCACATGCAAAGACTACAATAAAAACCAGACTGAAGTCTGAAAACAAGCTTATAAAACACAAAATGTATCTGAACATTTATCTTTAACTAAACACAATTCTTGAAGCCAGAGTAAAACAAAGGTAAATTACAGGGTACCCTGACTACTGTATGATGTAGTAAAAATATATTGGCTTTTTTTTTTTTACATTTTTTTGGTAACCACATGTGGCCCACTAGGCACAAGTGCTTGTTTTCAGGTACAACCCAGGAGCACTGAGGAGGTTAAGTGACTTGTTCAGAATCACATGGTATGCAAGTGGGGCTGTGGGAATCAAACCCAGATCTGCTAGATGTCATCAGCTCATTCACAGTTTGTTACTTTTACCTCTAGAATCTAGATTATACTGCCATCCCCAATAACCCCCAGATTTAATGTTTAAATATGTGATTTAAAAAATAGTGTACAGTACCTACAGTACACATTATGACCATTAAACACTTTAACAATATTTTACTAAAACTCAATATTTCACCACTCTGTCTGCTTATTTTTTCTTGTACCGAAGTGGGCGAATAGCTGGCAAAGCACTGTAAACAGCTGTTGATTAGGCTTCATTATTCTACAGCCAGAAACGAAAAAAATATTTCTTCTGGCTTTATTCAATATTTATTTGCTGTGGCTCAGTTTATAGAATCTATTTAGCACTATATGAGGCAGATGCTTTTACATTTTGGAAGCTAGGCAATGCTTATGATAGCTTATTAGTTTAGTATTCTTGTTAGGAACATAAACTTTTCTTCATGTGTTAAACATATTCAGGTGTCAGTGTATTCATTTAGCAATTTGTACTGACTAATATATGCTGCAGAAAACATTAAAAGATTAACTGTGAAGCACTCAGGGGTCTATAGTAGAACCCTCGCAATTTCCCACAATTTTTACAAAACGCTCCGCAATTTTAGGTAACATTTTCCGCAGTTTTCCAGTGGCCCTGCTCATTAGATTCTGTAGCAAGCCAGTGTTGCAGGTGGAGAACATTGTGTGTGATTGCACAGAGCTGTCTCACATCTACTGCAAATATACCTCTCAACCTCCTGCCTCATAAATCAGGGACAAGGCTTAAAACAATCAGGGACAAAGGTTTAAAATTGGTGACACACCTTAAGAATTGGTGATATCCACTCTGGAAGCTGGTAGAATAAGTGGTGTAGTGTAAAATGCATTTTCTAAGGAAGAACACGTCTGTAACATTAATGTCTGACATTATTGTATGCTTACAACCCCCCACTGTTTGGTCATGGAAACACAGTGTTTAGGAGGGACAGAGTAAAATACTGAGGTAAAATCAGGGACGTCTCTGATAATCAGGGACAACTGAGAGGTATGATTTCAAACAACAATGTAAGCAACACACTGCAGATCTGTGGAATGCTGAATTGAGGTTTGCCTGGGGCTAACCTGATTGCAGAGTGCTAACACATTAGCCCGGTGCAAACTGGTTATCCCGGGGCAAACGGGAGCTATATTCAAAGCTCCCATGCAAACGAGCCTATTTAGGTAATCTGAAACATAGAAACATAGACTTTGACGGCAGATAAGGACCGCTTGGCCCATCTAGTCTGCCCATTTCCCTACCTACAGGATAGGCCGTAGATCCTAGTTAACCAACAGCCTATTTCTTCCTACCCCCCACAAGAATTGCCTTATGTCTGTCCCATGCATTCTTGAATTCTCCCACAGTTTTAGACCCCACAACCTCCTCAGGAAGGCTGTTCCATGCATCCACTACCCTCTCTGTGAAATAATACTTCCTCACATTGCCCCTGAACGCCCTCCTTCTATCTTTAAATTGTGTCCCCTTGTTCTTGCAAGTCTCTTTTTCTGAAAGATGCTACCCTCTTGGACTTTGTTGATTCCACTGAGGTACTTAAAGTTTCTATCATGTCCCTCCTCTCCTTCTTTCCTCAAAGGTATACATATTAAGCTCCTTTAGTCTCTCCTCATCACGGCTTCTCTTGCAGACCCTGCACCATTTAGTTGCCCTCCTCTGGACTACCTCTATCCTGTCTATGTCCTTGCAGAGATGGGGTCTCAGAACTGGACACAGTACTCAGATGGGGTCTCACCAACTGTCTGTACAGAGGGATAACAACTTCCTGTTTTCTGCTGCTGATGCCTCTCCCTATACATCCCAGTATACCCCAGCCCTCCCTACTGCCTTCTCACATTGCTTGCTAACTTTAAGGTCATCTGATATGATTACCCCCAGGTCCCTTTCCTTTTTTGTTGTTGTTACTACCTCCCCACCCATTGTGTATTCTTCCCCTGGGTTCTTGTTTCCCAGGTGCATTATTTTGCACTTCTTTGCATTGAATCCTAGCTGCCATACTTCTGACCATTCCTCTAACCTTGTCAAGTCCCTTTTCATCCTTTCCACGCCTCCTTGTGTATCAACCCTGTTGCAGATCTTTGTGTCATCTGCAAAAAGGCATACTTTTCCTTCCAGTCCCTCTGCAATGTCACTGATGAAGGCATTAAAAGGACTGGACCCAATACTGAACCCTCTTGGTACCCCACTAGTAACCTCTCTTTCTTCAGAGTGGACTCCATTTACAATTACCTTCTGTGTCCTGTTGTGCAGCCAATGTTTTACCCAGGCTACCACCCTGGGACCCACTCCCAGGCTGGTTAATTTGACTATTAATCTTTTGTGGGACTGTGTCAAATGCCTTGCTAAGAGTCTAGGTAGGCCATGTCCACAGCCCCTCCTTGGTCTACTACTTTGGTCATCCAGTCAAAGAAATCTATTAGATTCGTCTGACATGACCTTCCCACTGTGAATCCATGCTGCCTTGGGTCCTGTGCTCCATTGGCCTCTAGGTACTCAACTATTCTTTCCTTCAGAAGTGACTCCATCACTTTCCCTACCACAGAGGTCAGACTGACAGGTCTGTAGTTTCCTGCCTCTGTCTTGGTCCCACTTTTGTGAAGGGGAATCACATCCGCCTTCCTCCAGTCCTCGGATACCACACCATCCTCCCATGATTTATTAAAGAGTAGCCAGTGGTTTCACTAGTTCCTCCCTTAATTCTTTTAGAATTCTGAGGTGAATTCCATCAGGACCCATTGCTTTGTCCACCTTCAGTTTAGGAGTTCTTGCAGAACCCTTTCTTCTGTGAAAGGATTGGGATCGACCCCCTATCAAGAGTGCTTCTGTTAATTGGATTAGGCACTTCCCTCCTCTTTGTGAATACTGAGCAGAAATATTCGTTCAGTATCCCTGCTTTTCACTGTCCCCTCTGCCCACCCAACGTTCATTCTATTCAGCCTCACTATCCCTCCCTTTGTCTTTCTCACTTCGCTGATGTACCTATAAAAGGTTTTATCCCCCTTCTTAACTGAGTTGGCTATCTTTTCCTCAGTTTGGGCCTTTACTATTCTGACTTCCCTCCCTGCTTCCGTCTGCCTTAACTGGTATAGCTCTCTGTCCTGCTCCTTCTGTGTTTCCTTATACTTCCGGAATGCTATCTTTTTCTTCCTGACTTTCACAGCCACCTCTTTTGAGAACCATAGTGGCTTTTTCTTTCATTTTGATTTGTTTATTTGCTTCACACAAAGGCTTGTTGCCTCTGTGATGGCAGTTTTGTTGATTCCCCATTGTTGCTCCACACCTCCTTCTAGCCTGTTTGCTAGTGCTTTTCTGAGGCACTCTCCCATCTTGCCAAAGTCAGCTCTCCTAAAGTCCAGTACCCTCACTTTTGTGTAGCTTGACTCTGTAGCTGAGTTTAACGTGAACCATACTGTTTGATGGTCACTTGTCCCCAGATGGCAACCCACTTCTAGATCTGAGATCCTCTCACTGCCCCCGTTTGAGAGTACGAGGTCTAAGATTGCTCCCTCACAAGTGGGTTCTGAAACTAGCTGTCTAATGCCTGCCACCTGTACAGCATCAGAATGGCCCCTGCTCTTGGATGTGGCTACAGCAAATGCTCCAGTTAACATCTGGCATATTCAGGTCTCCCATCAATAGTATCTCCCCTTTCTCTGCCATTCTAAGAATGCCTTCTATCATATCCTTGTCCATTCCCTCCCCCTGACATGGGGGTCTGTACACAACCCCTGTGCGGATTGTGGTGCCATTTCCAGTGTCCAAGGTGACCCACAGTGCCTCCTCTCCTCCCTGTTTACTCTTTTGTTCAGTTGCTTTTTATCCCTCCTTTACATAGAGAGCTACTCCTCCCCTCTTCTCCCTGCCTGTCTCTCCTGTAGGTTGTACCCTGGTATGTTAACATCCAGTCATGGTTCTCTGTGTACCATATTTCTGTGACTGCTACGATATCCAGGCATCCCTCTTCCATCAAGGCCACCAGCTCAGGGCTTGTTGCACAGACTACGGGCATTGGTACTCATTACCCTCCATTTCCTGATGGCCTTACTCCTTTTGCCCCATCCCTGTCCTTCTTGTCTTTGTCACTTTCTCCATTTACCCTGCCCTTCTCCTATCGACACCTCTATGTTGGTGTTTGCCGCACTTACTACCATGATTATTTGGGGGGGGGGCTAGGATTTCCCTGCTCCTTTCCAGTGTCTCCCCCTTGGCTTGTTAAAAGCTTGCCAATGAAGCATTTAAACCTATCACCTAGGATCCTGGTTCCCCTCCCGGACAAATGCAGCCCATCTGCCAATATAGGCTTGCATCACTCCAGGTGGACCCAGTCTACCGAAGCCAAATACCTGAGCTCCACCAGTTTTCAACCACTGATTGAGATCCATGGTGCAGAACACTCTAGCCTCTCCTATGCCATAGATGGGCAGCACCTCCGAGAAGGTTACTGTCGTGCTGCTTGACTAAGGCCCCTCCCAATTCCACAAACTCTTCCTGCACTTCTCTAATCCCTTTCTTAGCCAGGTCATTTGTCCCTAGGTGGACAATGACATCCAGCTCCCTCCCTGTGCAGCTGCTCAAGCAATCCTGAGGATTAGCTCCCTGTCCCTCAAACCATGGCGCCAGGCAGCTGCCCTCCCTCTCCTTCCTCCCCAGTTCTACCTTCCTAACAATGGGTCCCCCACCAGGGTTGTTTCCTTCCCCGGCAGGGTCCCCTGCCACCCTCCTGTGGGTCTCCTTTGTGCAGGTTCCTCATCCTCCTTGGTCTCCACTCAGTTGGCCTCTATAGAGGAACCACACTTGCCAGAATGGCATAGGAATGTGGAAGGTACAACTGGAGGATGCCTCTGTTCCACCACCCTCACCTCCCTGAGCCACTGTGGTCCAACCTTCCTCTTTCTTGGCAACCTCTGATGCAGCGGCAGTGGCACTGGTGGTCCCTGGATGGAAGAGGAGGTCCCACAGATCCTGATCAACTCAGCCTGGAGATGAGCAACCTCCTCCCTCAGCCCAGAGAGGTGCCTGCAGATGGGACAACACCGCATCCTCCAGAACATCTCCCGGAAGACTGCTGCTCCACAGCCACTGCACTGCACCACTCCAATCATGTCTTATTTCTGGCCCTTTAACTGTTTTCAATCCTTACTCTTTCCTCTGTTTTTTTTTGTCTCTCTCTCTCTCCTTACTTTCTGCCTGTGTGCCCTTTAAGCTCCTGATTGTCCTGTTCTGAGACAAGAATATCCTATATTTCTCAGTGGACCACTTACTTGCTCAGGGCAGACCTCCAGCAACTAGAGGGGCCGGAGGCTACTCCTGCCCTTCTAGGATGGTGGGTCTTTAGTGGTTCTGTGATCACTCACTTCCTGCTCCCAAACAGGAAGTTCCTGTTGTCAGTCAAATCCTGCGCCTATAAAAATAGAACTAGCTTTGGGGGGGGGGGAGAGCAATACAGTCCCAGCACAGAAGTCCAGTCACACAGCAGTCCTTTCTCCTGGTGTCTTCTGCCTGTGGGCAAACACGTACATTTGCATCTCATTAACTGCTGCTTAGCATACATTACCATGCAGTTTGCCTGGTGCTACTGCATGGAGCACAAAACTCCCCCTTTGGTCAGAATGGAGTACAGGCTGGCGCTGCAGACAAGCAGACCCACAGCATCCCTGTTGGTCGGTAAGAAATACAGGGCAGGGCTAGCAGGAACTGTGTGCTGCCAGGCACAGTTGGTGCATACATATCTCACAACCCTTTGCCTCCTGAAACAGGGACAAAGCTCAAACAAATCAGGGACAAAGGACCAAAATCAGGGTCACATCTTCAAATGTAGATATCCAACCAGACAGCTGGTAGAATATGGGGCTTAGTGCAAAATGCATGTTCTAAAGAAGAACAAGTCTGTAGCTTTAATGCTTGACATTATTTTATACTTACTATTGCCACTGTTCAGCTAGGGAAACACAGCTGTGAGAAGGGACAGAGTAATAATCGTGAGGCACATTCAGGGACGTCCCTGAAATTCAGGCACTGTTGAGAGGTATGCACCTGACCCATTCACAATAAAAGTAAACGTAATATCCCTGGTAGTCTAGTAGTCCCCCCACCCCCAAAATGAATCCAGACCCCGTTAAATGTAAAAGACATTCTTTTCCTAGGTAGTCTAGTGGTCCCCACCCCCACATGCAATCAGACCCTCACTAAATTGAAAAACATTAATTTCCTGGGTAGCATAGTGGTCGCCCCACCCCCAGCATGAATCAGACCCTCACTAAATGTAAAAAACATTCTTTTCCCTGGTAGTCTAGTAGTCCCCCACCCCCCAGCATGAATCCAGTCCCTCGCTAAATGTAAAAAACATTATTTTCCCTGGTAGTCTAGTATTCCCCCACCCCAGCCACGAATCGACCCCCATTAAATCTAAAAGAAAGTCCTTTCCCTGGTAGTCTAGTAGTCCCCCACCCCAGCATGAATCCGACCCTGTTAAATCTAACAGAAATTCCTTTCCCTGGTAGTCTAGTGGTCCCTCCACCCCCAGCATGAATCTTGACCCCATTAACTCTATAAGATAATCTTTTCCTGGTAGTCTAGTGGCCCCAACCTAGCAGTGGTGTCCTCCACACATACCACTGACAGTCCACAGAGAGCAAGCGACGGCTCTGAGTTAATGGGGATGGATCTTTATGGGGGCCATTGTAGACTACTAGGAAAGGACTTTTTTTTAGATTTAATAGGGTTGGGATTCTTTGCTGGGGGTGGGGGGGACCACTAGACTACTAGGAAAGGATTTTCTTTTAGATTTAATGGGGTCAGGATTTGTGCTGGGGGTGGAGGGGACTTCACTAGATTACTAGGAAAGTATTTCTTTTAGATTTAGCGGGGTCGGATTCATGCTGGGAGGGGGTGAACACTAGACTATCAGGGAAAGAATTTTTTAAATTTAACAGGAGTCGGGATTTATGCTGGGGTGGGGATCACTAGACTACTAGGAAAAGGATTTCTTTTAATTTTAGCGGGAGTCGATTCATGCTAAGGTGGAGGGACCACTAAACTACTAGGAAAGGATTTTCTTTAGATTTAATGGGGTTGGGATTCATGCTGGGGGCCCACTAGACTACCAGGGGTGTCGTCTTATATCTCGACACGGGGTCACCACTGCATTACCACCAGCTTTCTTTGGTGTATCTAGCACCATGCCACAGGCTGGCTGCTAATGCCTGTGGCGTGAGCTACCCCTTTGAATATGCTGCGCTGCTGGCATTCATGGGCATTCTCCTAACCCCGCCTCTGCATGCCATTATCTATTAGCATAGGCGCTACCACACAGCGCCGGCGCTAAAAGGGCTTTTAAATATTGCAGCCTCACACAAATTCAGCGTTATGGTTTTGTGCTAGGTGCAATGGTTTGAACATCTGGCCCTGTATCTTTAATATTAAGTGGGCCAATAACCCGATCATTGCCTCTCTTATTGTTAACATAACAGAAACATCCCTTAATATCAGATTTAGTATTGGCTAATCTGAACTGAAGTTGTTTCTTTGCTTTCTTAATCTAATTTTTGAGTTGTTGGAGTATCTTTCTATAGTTGTTCCTAATTTTACTTGATGGATTACTCTTCATTTTCCTGTACTGTAGTCGCTTCCTATTAGTTAATTTGATAATCCTTCTATTTAATCATGAAGGCTTCTTACCCCTATTATTATACACAGTTCTTGTAGGGATGTGTTTAGATACTTCGTCATTAATGATCTTAATGAACAGATCCCAACATTGTTCAGTTGCTAAGCCTTCTGATAAAGTTCTCCAATCAATGTTTAGTAAATTCCACCTTATTGCCATATACAGTAGTTAGCCTTATTATACAGTTTCTGAAGCGTTATACCTCTGCTAGATTTTCTAACCTTATTAATTTGAAACTTAGTAATGCCATGGTCGTTTGTGCCCAGTGGTGGAATAAGCTTGACGCTAGAAATGTCCTCGGTCATATTAGTCAGAATGACATCCAAAATATTCTGCCCTTGTGTGGGTTCGTGAATACGTTGTTCTAGCCCAGCAGAAGATAGGTTGGTTTGCACCCTATTAGCCAGAAAGTTATTGGTAGCTAAACCACCCCAATCTATACCTGGTATATTTAAATCTCCAATAGTAACATATCAGAGTCTTCTGCCATAGCTGTGACACACTCAGTAAAAGATTCTGTTTCATTAGCTGGTGTATCAGGGGGCCTGTAAAAGATTGCTAACTTGAATTTCTTACCTTTCAATTCTATAATGTCTACCCATAGTACCTCAATGTTATCAAAGTTGTTACTAGTGTCATTACAGAGGCATTCAATGTCCTTCTTAATATATAAGGCGACACCACCACCCTTTCTGGTCATTCTTTCCTTGTTTATCAAATGATAGCCGGGTATGCTATTATTCCAACTATCCTTAGTCCACCAGGTCACTGTGACTCCAATGATGTCTATATTATTTTTACTCAGTATCACAGTATCCCGACAGCCTTGGTACATTTAGTGGCCACCTTTAGGTCATCAGATATGATTACCACCAAATCCCTTTCTTGTTTGGTGACCATCAGTTTCTCCCCCTCCCACAATCCTGTAATCCTCCTCTAGGGTCTTACACCCCAAATGATTTTGCACTTATTCACATTGAATCTCAGCTGCCACACTCTAGACCATTCCTCCAGTTTACCTAGGTCACGCCTCCTTTTTTCCACCCGTCTCGGAGTGTCCACCCTGTTGCAGATCTTAGTGTGATCCTTAAAGAGGCACACCTTCCCCTCCAGACCCTCCACAATGTCACTTATAAAGTCATTAAACAGGACTGGCCCCAGGGCTGATCCCTGTGGCACCCCACTGGTCACCCTCCTTTCCTCAGATTGAGCACCATTTACCACTACCCTCTGTCTTCTATCACTCAACCAGTTCCTAACCCAGTTTACCACCTTGTGACCCACTCCCAGGCTGCCCAGCTTGTTCAAAAGTCTTCTATTTGGAAGGGTATCAAAGGCCTTACTGAAATCCAGGTAGGCCACATCCACCTCTCCCCAGTCTACGACCTTAGTCACCCAGTCAAAGAAATCAATTAGATTTGTTTGACATGACCTTCCCGCTGTGAATCCATGCTGTCTCTGATCCTGTGCTCTGCTGGATTTAAGGTGTTCCACAATCCTTTGTTTAAGTAGTAGTTCCATAATCTTCTCCACTATTGAGGTGAGGCTGACTGGTCTATAGTTTCCAGCTTCCTCCCAACTCCCACTTTTGTGAAGAGGGACTAAATCTGCCCTCTCCAGTCCTCTGGAACCACTCCCGTATCGAGTGATTCATTGACCAGGGCTCCCAGTGGTGCTACCAGTACCTCCCATAGTTCTCTTAATGTTCTAGGGTGTTTCCCATCCGGTCCCACTACCTTGTCCACTTTCAGTTTTTTGAGTTCTTTTAGGACTCTCTCTTCCGTAAATGGACTGGTGTGCATCTCCCTCCCATATTTGTTCATGTTGCCTAACTGTGGTCCCTCACCTTTTCCTTCTATGAATACAGAACAAAAATATTTGTTCAGTATTGCTTTTTCCAGGTCCCCTTCCACACACTCTCTTTCTCCTTTAAGCCTTACTATCTCACGCCTGTTTTTTCTCCTTCCATTAATATACCTATAGAAAGTCGTGTTTCCTTTTTATGTTGGCTTGCGCATGCTCAAGCAACATCTTGTGGTCAATAGCACATTTCAGAGGTGTGTCGATGTTATCGCCAATACAGGGGACGCATTAATGGATGCGTTCCGCAGCCACCAATCAGTGAGCATGCTGGTGATGACAGCAGTTTCAAAGAGAGCAACAACCTTGAAAGAAATCCACCGCTCCAGTGAGATGCAGTTTCCTCATTGCAGCGGCAGATGACAAGACTCCGGCCATGCGCATTACAGTGCACAGTAATGCACATGGCTGGAGTTACAAGCATGGCCAGAGTTACGAGCAGTTGCTCGGTGTGCCATTCTTGGTGAAAACATTTCAATAAATAAATAAAATAGCCGCCGGTGTGGTTTTACACAATGGCGGCTCCTGCCGCTGGCCACACACTCCTGCAAAGCCGACATCGGGGGTGCCCAAACCCATGTCAGCATGTATTCCCTTCCCCACAGCCACATTGTGGCACTGGCACCACCCCAGTGTACCCAGACATTTTATTTTCCGACACCGGATGCCTACTCCTGGTGTTGGATGCCCTCCAAGCTCAATTTCTTTGCCAACAGGGTACCAGTCCCGTCTGCGTACGTTCCCCTCCTCCCCAAGCTTGCCGACCGGGGTGCCCAATCCCCATTGGTATCATGCCCCCCCAAACTCATGTGGCACACTGGGAACCCACCCCAGTATGCCCCAAAGTTTTATTTATTTTTAACCTATGAATAAAGAAACTGTCCCTGGAGTTGTTTGTTAAACTGTTAAAAAAATAAAGTGTCCAGCGTCATCTCCTCAGTCCCCTCCCCCCCACCCATCCCTCTGCACACCCACCTCTCTGCATGTCCCCTCACCATACTTAACCTCCGGGTCGGTGCTGTGATCTTCTGTGGACGGGATGCATCTGCACTCTTCAAAGCCGAACTACTGAACTGAGGGATGGGTAGCTACTGTATAATGGGACTCAAAAGGGGTTTTCAACTTAAGTTGATATCTCAGCCATTTGTTGGAATTTTGGCCCCAAATTTTCAACATGGGGTTCTTGGGACCTCACCTCATGCACGTGTCACTGTCATTTTGCTTCTCGGTCCTAAAAGGTGATTTCACGGTCACTGTGCAGAATGACCTTTTGGGGACGAGTAACAAAGGTAACAGTACCACTGTTCATGAGGTGGGGTCTAAAAAACCATGTTGAAAATCTGGTGAACAAATTCCAAAAAATGACCACGTTACAGGCATGTGTTGCTCATTTTCTATGCACGTTCGTAACTTGGCCAATTTTTAATATTTTCACTCCACATTTTCAACATTGCCATTTTTTAACACCTCCTTATGAACAGTACAGCTGCCATTTTTCACATTCTGCCTGAAATGTGTTTTCGCACTTGTGGCACAGAATGGCACGGTCACTATGCGAAATCAGCATCCAGGATGGATTAACAAAATCACAGTGCCACTGTTTATGAGGGGAGGTCCCAAAACAACCATGTTAAAAATCTGGTGAAAATTGTCCAAACAATGACCACGTTACAGGCATGCATTGCACAGTTTCTACGCATGCTCGTAACGTCGCAAATTTTTCATATTTTCACTCCAGATTTTCAACATTGCCATTTTTTCACACCTCCTCATGAACAGTGCAGCTGTCATTTTTCATATCCTGTCCAAAATGTGCTTCCACACCTGTGGCGCCGAATGGCATAGTTGTTGTGCAAAATCACTTTTCAGGATTGAGTAATGAAATGATAGTGCCTCTGTTCATGAGATGGAGTCCCAAAAAGCCCATTTTAAAAATCTGGAGTGAAAATACCAACAAACGCCCGGGGTGTTAAGATTTCCAGCTGTAACGGCCACCCTGTAGAGACTAACTGGCATCAGGGGTGTGACTTGGGTTCATCGGCTGTAATGCTCACGGCATTCTACCCCCACCCTTCAGCCACTGACAGGTATCAAGGTGTGCCTTGGGGTCTTCAGCTCTAACATTCACCCCCATTCTCCTATACTGCACCCATCTCAGCTTATTTCCTTATGGAATGGGGTGAGCATAAGGGCTGAAGACTCCAAGGCACATCGCGACACCTGTTACTGTCTGCAGGGTTGGATGAGGTGGAATGGCTTAAGCATTATGGCTGACGACCCAAAGGCACATCCCCAACACCTTTCAGTCTCTGCGGGGGGGGGGGGGGGGTGGCATTAGTTCAATACTTCACTGCCATTCCTATTATACATCTCTCTAACTCCTGCACTACCAATGCCAATGCCAGCAAGCCAACATTCATCATTGACAAATCCTTACTTTACCTCCTGTGCTATTTCTTCCTCTGTTTGTGACTTTGCTCTTCTGGCTTCTCTTTCCTTGCTTCCCTCTGTTTATCCAGATACACTACCCTGTCCTCCTCCTGCTGTGTTTCCTTGCATTTCCTGAAAGCCATCTTTTTCTCACTTAGCTTCCTGGCCACTTCCTTTGAGAACCATAGTGGCTTTCTCTTTCTCTTTCCCTTATTTACTTGCCTTATGCAAAGGTTTGTTGCTTCCACTATGGTTCCTTTCAGATGGGCCTACTGCTCCTCCACTCCCCCCTCTTGTCCTCCCTGCCAGGGCATGCTTGAGACATATTCCCCATCTTGGTAAAGTCCGCCCTCCTGAAATCCAGGACCCTCACCTTTGTGTGGCTTGACTTTGCCACTGTACTCATGCTGAACCACATTATTCGATGAAGACAGGATCCCAGGTGTTCACTCACCCTAATTTCCTCAATTCTGCCCCCATTGGTGAGTACCAGATCAAACTTATACCTTCCCTGCTGGGCTCTAGCACTAGCTGCCTGAGGCCTGCCCCTTGCACAGAGTACAGGATGCCCCTGCTCTTGGCTGAGACAGCAGCTGGGATGCTCCAATCCACATCTGGCAGATTAAAATCATCTACCAGCAGCACCTCCCCTTTAGCTGCCACCATGTGTATGGATTCCACTAGAACCCTGTTCACCTCCTCCCCCTCTGCTTGAGGTCTATATATCATGCCTGTATGAATAGCAGTGCCATTGCCCATCTCAAGGGTGACCCACAGTACCTTTACCCCCCTCTGCATTCCCTGTATCTCAGTTGCCCTAATACCCTCCCTGACATAAAGACCCCCCTGTCTCTTCTAAACAGAGTACAACCTGGTACTGCTACATCCCAGTCATGGTTTCCAGTATACCATTTCTCTGTAATAGCTACAATGTACAGGTCAGCCTCCGTCATCAAGGTCACCAGGTCTGGGATTTTATTCCCCAGGCTGCGGGCATCGGTATACATAGCCTTCAATGTTCTGCCATTTGTCCTTTTATCATCCCCCTGCTTTCTTTTTGTCTCCTCTGTTTGTCCTTCCTATTTTAATCCCCTTCCTCCTGTCCTCCGCTGTTCCCCCCTCTATGAGATTTGTTTCCTTTGGTGATATCATAACTTTATGGTCCTCCATGTTAACTTCACTATCCCATGGGGGTGAAAGAAAACTCTTAACTTTGCAAAATAGGAACTGTTTTTCATAGACTGAGCCAAGTGTTGCGTTTTGTTGTCACAAGCTCATCACCTAGGAAACCGAGTTACCATAACTATGGCAATTTTACTTTCTTTTTGCCAGCAACAATTTTTAATGTTGGGCATATTTATAAAGAGAGAAATACAAATAGAAACATAATTCATCTCAGAAACAGACATCTGAGAGTGCTGGCTGTTCATACCTTACATATCTTATTTCCAAGTAGGAACAGAATATAAAATATCCAATTTCAGGGTCCCGACTACTTGAAAGAGCTCCTGGTTCCCTACACCCCACTGCGACAGCTCTGCTCAGCTGACGAGAGGTTGCTGGAGATTCTGAGGGTTAGCTTAAAGTCATCAGGGTCCCGTGCCTTCGGGTTTGTTGCCCCTACCCTCTGGAATTCTCTGCCCCATCAGCTGCTGGAGTGCAGGACAGTGGGGTGCTTTAAGCAGGTATTGAAGACCTTTTTATGGGGTAAAGCCTATCCTGAATTTCTCTATTGTTATTGATATCCATTGTATTTGTTGACTTTTTACCTCTATCTGTTCAGTGCCTTGGTATTTGAAAGGCGCTATATTAAATAACATTTATTATTATTATTATTATTATTATTATTTAATCTACTTCAATCAAGTTATAAAATGTTGTTTAGTCCAATCCTCCGGCCTTTTATTATAAATTCTCCAAATTGACTCACAGTCTGAAAATGGATGTAATTATAGAGTGCGCTTAAAAATAACTGTTTCCATTGTAATGTTGGAAACCTTGTATTAGCTGTGGTTGGTTTCCAAATTTGTAAAATTAGTCTTTCAATTGCCATCATGTTTGCTTTGAAAATAATTCTTAAGTTTTTTTTCTGTTAATTGTTGATTATACATTTCCATAATCATGAAGGGATAATTTTCCCAGTTTTGTAACTGGAAACTAATTTTTTTAAAAGGGCGAAGAACTGTTCCCACCATGCTTTGCTGTGAATACAGTTCTAAAACATATGTATAAAATCTGCATCTACTGTACCACAGTGCCAGCATGTATTTGTAAGTGACAATTTCATTTTATAAAGCCTGTATGGAGTATAGTAGGCTCTGTTAATTTAAATTGCATAGCCATATTTCTTGTTAATTTATAGTTCTGTATTTGGGTTCGCATCAAATTCCAGTGTTGATCAGTTATTTGTTGGTTTCTCTCCTTCTCCCATTTATCTTTGGAGTTTTTATAGACTATAAGTGGAGACCTATAAAATTTGGAAATTATCCAGAAATAAAGCTTAACATTATTCTTAAAATTTGGAATTCCAATCAGTTCCAAGTCAATGAGTTTATTATTAGGGACCCCCTCCCATCTTTGATAGTCTTTTTGTAAATACTGCATAGCTGATTGTGACAGAACTGATGTGCATTTTTCAACTACAGCGATTTTACTTTCAAAAGAACTGAGTTCAAGCTAAGAAAAGCAGAACTCTCTTCAATCTAAGAAAAGCAATTCCTGTTTTACAAAATTAAGACTTTTAGTTTGCAGATTGGCATATTTTAAATTAACGTGAGTTCCCAAATATTTA
This sequence comes from Neoceratodus forsteri, assembly GCA_016271365.2. Taxonomy (NCBI): domain Eukaryota; kingdom Metazoa; phylum Chordata; order Ceratodontiformes; family Ceratodontidae; genus Neoceratodus; species Neoceratodus forsteri. The sequence continues at coordinate 690,572,116 of JADMNL010000022.1, read as the reverse complement.
TTGTTTCAAACACCCTCTTCTCTTACGTCACCACAACTGAAAGTGTTCTGGAGCTTTCAAGCTTAAATGTATACTATTGCTGACGTGAAAAAACATCACCCCAGCTATTATATAAAACAATAATTAAGGTAGTGTATAAAGCTCAGATTTTACACACATCCTCTGTGCTGAATGCTTGTATAAACCATTCAAGCTTTACTCTCATGGTTTATGTACCATCCAACCCCTCTGGTGTGTGTAAAATTCTTGTTCTACACAGAACGCCATGCATTGTTCTATATATAATAGCATCAAATATGTTAACAGCATGTCAATAATGAATGGAAAACACCAGCAACAGTTAATTTAAATTACATATTATTTGTGTTCTCTTTAAAGAGTCACTGACACCAGTTGAATAACTTTGAAAAATGTGAGATTTAGACACATTTCAGTTTATAGTTCAAATATATTTGCTGTTTGTCGGTGGCCGTATCCACAGTTGAGAGAGTTGGCAGCCGCAGCCAGCGTTTTCAGCAGCCGTGCCACAAATCAGGAGCTGGTGGCAATAAAAGAGCCAATCAGGGTGCAGAACAGGAAAAGGCACCAGTTTGGAAAGTGCGGTACGTAGGGCTATAAAAGGCAGAGCCCCACCAGCCACAAAACAGGACTGTTTGTCGGCAGCCATGGCCGCAGTTGAGAGAGTCGGCGGCCACAGCCGCAGCCAGAGTTTTCAGCAGCCGTGCTGCAAATCAGGAGCCAGCAGCAGTAAAAGAGTCAATAAGGGCACAGAACAGGAAAAGGCACCAGTTTGGAAAGTGCAGTTGGCATTAAAAGGCAGAGCCCCTGCCAGCCACAAAACAGGACTGTTTGTCAGCAACCATAGCTGCAGTTCAGAGAGTCAGCAGCTGCAGCCACAGTCAGCATTTTCGGTGGCTGTGCCACAAATCAGGAGCCAGCGGCAGTAAAAGAACCAATTGGGGTGCAGAACAGGAAAAGGTGCCAGTTTGGAAAGTGTGGCAGGGCTTTAAAAGGCAGAGCCCCACCAGCCGCAAACAGGATTGATTCTCAGTGGCCATAGGTGCAGTTGAGAGAGCTGGCAGCTGCAGCAGTTGCCAGCATTTTTGGTGGCTGTGCTGCAAATCAAGAACTGGTGGCAGTAAAATAGTCAGTCGGGGTGCAGAACAGGAAAAGACGCCAGTTTGGAAAATGCGGCGGGGCTTTAAAAGGTGAAGCCCTGCCAGCTGCAAAACAGGACTGTTTGTTGGGAAAGAAAAATGCCCACCCTCCCTCCTCCCCACCCCTGCCATTAATTAAATAGAAGAAGCTACCAATGCAAGAGGAGGAGGAGGAGAAGGGGAGTTTTTCTCTTGGTAAGGGAGCGACCGAAGGGAGGAAATGATGGGCTGGATATTGATATCTTTTCTTATATCAAGGGACTTTCAGTTATGGGAAGGTGAGCAGCAGAGAGGTGCAGACTTTTTCCTACAAATGTGATTTTTCTTATATCAAGGGACTTTCAGTTACAGGAAGGTGAGCAGCAGAGAACTGTGAATGTTTTCCTACAGATGTGGGCTTTTTCTTCCTGTAAGCATTTCTAAAGTGACTTTTTATGGCTATGGGATTTTTATATTTCTAATGATATATTTCTATCAAGTTCACTTAAAAACAAAGTAAAGTGTTTTAAGTAGTAGGGATATTTACAAGCAGACGATATCAGGGAGGCAGGGTTAAATTATTAACTGTATCTGACATTTTATATTACTTAAGGACTTTTATCTCTAAAGGGACTCTTTTTTTTGTTTCTTATGTTCTATTTCTATCAAGTTATCTTAAAACAATATAGAGTGATTTAAGTAGTAGTGACGGGTATTAGGAGGTCTGAAGGAGAGAAAGAAATGTTGGTACGTACATAGAAGGGCAGTAATTGCAGGAAGGCTAGGGTGAGGGGAACTGAAGGGTACAGTACTAACCAATTCTGTGTCTTTTGTTATTTAAGGGGGTATTCTTTCATTATTTTTTTTGTTTAAACTCAAGTAGCTTTTATTGTTCACATAAGAATCCGATCATTGGGATATAAACAGATATACATTAAAAACACAGTAACAAATGTATCACAACATTAAGTCTCTGCTTTTTCAACAATGTAAGTATTACAGTATCCTCTTATACTTCAATCCAAGAAATCTCCAGGGGTGGTTGGGAGAGACCATGGCCAGCACTGAGTCAGTGACTCTTCAAAATGATTACAGTCCTTTGTGCTAGGAAACCAAGTCTCTTTCTGTCCCATCTTGAATCCTATGTTTGGGTTCCGAGGATTAAGCTGATCCAGAAAATTAGAGGATTGGTCATAGAAACATAGACATAGAATTTGACGGCAGATAAGGACCCGCTTGGCCCACCTAGTCTGCTCATTTTATTACCTAATAGATAAGCTGCAGATCCTAATTAACCAACAGCTTACTTCTTCCTAACCCCCACTAGGACTGCTTTATGTCTGTCCCATGCATTCTTGAATTCCCCCACTGTTCTTGACTCCACGACCTCCTCAGGGAGGCTGTTCCATGCATCCACAACCCTCTCTGTGAAAAAATACTTCCTCACATTACCTCTGAGCCGTCCCCCCTCTATCTTCAAAGGTAATGTGATCAAACTTATTATTTAAACTATAACTTTCAGGCATACCCCTAACAAAACTAGTGTGCCTTCTTTGTAACTTAACTCAAAAGTTATGTACATTAATCTACCTACAATCAAATTATATTGCTACAATATATTACTAACCAGTTGTCATCATCGCCTCCGTGAGCTGAAGGGTGTACAGACACCAAGACCCATTACAGTGCAGGAGCCCTTATGTCTCCCATTATTAGTTTGTCAGTCCTTCTCCTCCCTCTGTCTCCCTTTCTACCGTTCCCATGCCTTCCTCTCCCTGACCCCCCTGTGTCTCCCTCCAGATATGCCATGGCTGCCAAATATCCAAGAACTTCTCTTTATCTAAGTGTATTGTATATGTGATGCTTTCCATCCTCTCCACCTCCACTACGCTAATGATCCATTGTTCCCATGAGGGGGTTTCTGGTTTTAGCCATCTGGTTGTAACACATTTCAAGGCTATTACCCATAAGACCTGACCCAGTTCTACCATTTTCCTTTTTTTCTTGGACAACAAAGTCAGCAGACCCAACACCAAATCTTGGAAGGTTAGAGGGATGGGGAACCCCAACATTTGTTCTGTGCTTTGGTGTATCTGTCCCCAAAAGTGACGGAGCTTGGGACAGTCCCAAAAATGTGAAAATGTGTTCTTTCATTATTTTTAAGACATAGGAGATCAAATGGATGTGCAGAGAAGTTGGAGGGGTAGCCTGAAATGGGATCAGGCAGGTAGTGCGTAAGGTCTCTGGGCCTCTAGGGCATGAGGAATCTTTGGGAGGATGGTAGGGTGCAGAGGATGTGGGGCAGCCATGGTGTTAGATATAGCATGGAGGCTGGGGGGCTGCATGGTATGCAGACAACTTACACAGCTAAGAGAGGAGGTGGGGTGGCTGAGGTGGGTCCTAAGCAGGGTAGGAGAGAAGGGTAGGGGAGAGGATTGGAGAAGGTCCAAGGAGAACTCCAGCCAGGTGGGGGGCTGAAAGAGAGAACACAGGTGGGGTTGCAGGAGTTTTAGGAACAGGTGCAGGGGTGGACTCTAGAAGAAGGGTGAAGGACTGCAGAGAGGTGGAAAGAATAAGGAGGAGTACAAGAGAGGCTGCAGGAAAATTAGGAACAAGAGAAATAAGGGATGAGAGGGGCCGGGGAAGTGGCATGTGTTAGGATCAAAAAAAGCACAGCTAACGACATCAGGGAAGGGGCAGGATTTAGGAAGGAGGGCTCCTTGCAACAGGCTGTGAAGCAAGGGGCCAGAGTAGGAAAACAGATACGCACCCCTGGGGGCATTTGAGGGGGTGGACAGCAAGGAGTGCAGCAGTGAGGAATTCATGGGAGCCAGGGAAGGAGCAAAGGTGTTTGAAGGATCAGGAATGGGGGATGCACCTTTGGGTAGGAACCTGGAGGGAAGTAGCCAGAACATGCAAAAGAAGGGGATGAAAGCAGTCTCAATGAGGACACAATGCACAGAAGAGACAGGAAGGGAGCCTACAGTAAGCACAGGAAGGGAAAGGAAAGAGACGGGGGAAGGGAGAGGGTACCCATACACAGAAGGATTTGGGCAATAGAGAGGAAGGAAAGGAGCAAAGGAGGGAGGCAGAGCCACTGAAGGGAGAGCTAGGATGGGGGACTGGTGGTGGCACAGAGGGGGTGTAATGAGGATTTCTTCGGGGGAGAGCAAAAATCTGGGGAAGGAGATGGACAAGGGGCATAAAGGGACCATGTAGGGTAATGGTATGCCAGGGAAGGGGTGTAACCAAAATGACAGCAGATGGAAGGGAGAAGCAGGGTAGTGCTCATAGGGGACTCAATACTAAAGGGAATCAGATGGGAGAGAAATGGAGTAAGAAGCAGCACCATTTGGGCTGAGTGTATGCCAGGAATGACAGCGCTAATGACGAGGCACAATATACCCTCATGGGGCAAGCAGCAAGATGCAAGGTCACACTTGGTGTTCCACCTAGGTACCAATGATCTGGAGGGGGGTAGTCTCATGGAAGTGCAGACTAGGTTCAGGGAGCTTGCTAGGTTCTGCAGTAGTGTGGGGTTCAAGTCGGCTTTCTCAGAGGTACTGCAGAATTTAATCATTGGCTGGGGGGCTGGGGGACTGGTGCAGACAGATGGGGTCTGGGGTAGTGGGGGCTCGGAAGCAATATGGGAGGATGAGAGCCTATTTGCTCTGGACAGGCTATACCTCAGCAGGGAGGGACAAGCAGTACTAAAGAGAAAGTTAGGGGACTTTATAGAAAGAAATTATGGTTTAAACTGAGTTCGGAGGGTCAAGGAATTGTCCACTCAAAGTTGCAGGAGTGATGGGAGGATCTCAGCCTCCCCCCTGGATGGAAATAATGGTCTGGTAAAAAGCAGGAAAAAGTAAAGGGCAGTAGGGAAGAGTAGTGGTGAGGGATCCTGGAGGAAGGGATGATCAACCAACACCAGGAACTTAGGGAACAAAATGGTGGACTTGGAGGCCATCATGGTGGATGAGGGAACTGAACATAGTAGTGGTAAGTGAGACATGGTGGACTGAACATCATGTCTAGAAGACAGTTATCCCAGGTTACAGACTGTTTAGGAAGGACAGGGCTGGTAAGAGGGGGTGGGGTGGCATTATATGTCAAAGATGATTTTAGGGGCAACAAAAGGGCAGGAGGAGGTAGGGGAGGCAGAGCTAATGTGGGTCACACTTCACAGACAGACTGGGGAATCACTGAGGATGGGGTGGTCTACAGACCACAAACGCAGGGGGAGGAAGGGGATCGGCAGCTGATACAGGCAGTTAAAAAGATGTCTCTCAAGGGGGAGCTTCTGCTAGTGGGGGACCTAAACCTTCCCAGTGTGGACTGGGGGATCCCAACTGCAGTATCAGCTAGGAGCAGGGGTATCCTAGAGGCACTGCAAGGGGTATTCATGCAACAGCTACTCAGGGAGCCCACTAGGAGAGAAAACCTGCTGGATGTGATCCTCACTAATGGGGAGAGTGTGGAGGAGGTGGAGATGGGTGATGGACTAGGAACTAGTGATCACAGGACTGTGAGGTTCATGGTAAAAACTGGGAGGGAGACACATCAGACTAGAATGAGGGTGATGAACTTCAGAAAGATGGACTTTAACAAAATGAGGAGGATATTTGAAGAGGAAGTGGCAGGGAAGGGGGATCTAGGAAATGTAGAGGAGCTATGGGAAGCTATCAAAGGAGGGGTATTGAAGGCCACTGAAATTTGCATTAAGAAGGGAAGGAGGAACAAAAAATGGAGAAGACCACTCTGGTTTACAAAGGAGGTGGCAGGGGCAGTCAGGGAAAGGAAAAGAGCATTCAATGAATATAAGACGATACAAAGGGGGGAGGACATGGAGGCTTATAGAGAAAAGAGGAGGGTGACAGGACAGAAGATAAGGTTAGCTAAAGCAGATACTGAGGAGAACATAGCTAAGCAGACCAAAAGGGGGGATAAACCTTTTTTTAAGTATGTGGGGGAAAGAAGGAAGGCGAGGCAGGGGATAGTACAGTTATGGGGGAAGGGAGGAATACAATGGGAAGGGGACTTTGAGAAAGCAGAGGTGTTGAATAACTACTTCTGCTCGGTCTTCACGGAGGAGGGGGAGGGTATGGAACCAGAGCTGAGGGGAGGGGCAGGGAAGGCAAAAAGGTGGATCCTAGTATGTTCAGCATTGATAAGGTAAGGGAGGAACTGGACAGGTTGAAGGTGGACAAGGGAATGGGGCCGGATGACTTGCATCCGCAAGTACACCAGGAGCTGAGGGAGGAGCTGGCAGCCCCACTGACAAGGCTGTTTAACTTGTCCATGGATGCAGGGTGTTTGCCAGGGGACTGGAGGAGGGTAGATGTGGTGCCACTGCACAAGGGGGTAGCAAGGATATGGTGGAAAATTATCACCCGGTTAGCCTCACCTCGGTGGTGAGAAAGGTAATGGATGCACTAATGAAGGAAAAGATGGTAGACTACCTGGTGGGCAGCAATCTGGAGGATGAAAGGCAGCACGGATTCATGAATGGGAGGTCCTGCCAGATGAATCTGATATAGTTCTTCAATTGGGTGATGCAGGTGGTTGACCAGAGGGGGGTGCTGGACGTGGCCTATCTGGACTTCAGTAAGGCTTTCGACACCGTCCCTCACAGAAGACTAGTAAATAAGCTAGAAAGCTTAGGGGTTGGACAGAAAATAACTAGATGGGTGGAAAACTGGTTGGCGGGCAGAAGTCAGAGAGTGGTGGTGAATGGATGCATTCCAGGGTGGGGGGGGTAATGAGTGGGGTGCCCCAGAGGTCGGTGATGGGACCCTTCCTTTTTAATATATACATCAGTGATATAGCAGAAGATCTGGAGGGAAGAGTGTGCCTATTTCCGGATGATACAAAACTCTGCAATATGGTCGACATCCCATGGGGGATGGAGGTCATGAGGCAGGACCTGAAGATACAGGAGGGGTGCTCAGAAATTTGGCAGCTGAAATTCAATGCCAAAAAGTGTGCTATGATGCATCTGGGGCGCAAAAATCCATGAGCTGCTTACACTCTTGGAAGGGAGGAAATCAAAAAAACAGAGCTGGAGAGGGATCTGGGAATTATACTATCAAGCAACCTTAAGGTGGGAAACCAGTGTAGCAAGGCAGTGTGAAAAGCAAATGGAATGTTGGCATGCATTGGGAGGGGCATAACAAACAGAAGGAAGGAGGTGCTGATGCCTCTTTACAAGGCCATGGTGAGACCACACCTGGAGTACGGGGTCCAGTTCTGGAGACCGCACCTATGCAAGGACATTTATGGAATGGAAAGGGTTCAGAGAAGAGCAACCAAGATGGTGCACGGTATGCAAGGGAAACCATACAAACAGAGGTGTAGGGAACTGAATCTGCACCCATTGGAGACTAGAAGGGAGAGGGGGAGACATGATCAAAACTTTTAAATATGTGAAGGGGATCAATAAGGTAAAGGAGGGGCACTTGATAGGAAGGAAGGAAGGAAGGAAGGAAGGAGGGCACAGCCTGAGATTAGAAGGTGGAAGATATGGAGGCAATGTGAGGGGGCAGTTCTTCATGGAGAGAGTGGTGGAAGTCTGGAATAAACTACCAGAGGAGGTGGTAGTGGAGACCAAAATGGTGGAGGGATTTAAAAGGGCATGGGAAGACATGTGGGATTGGGAAGGGAGGTTAAGGGGGGCCCGTAACAGTGAAGATGAGTACGGGAGGGAGGAAGGGAAAGACTCGAAGGGTCGATGAGGTACTTTTCTGCCATCAGATTTCTATGATTCTTTTCTTTATATGGACTTTATCCTCCTTCCTCTCCCCATTAGCCCCCCTCTTCTGTCGACCCCCTGTCCCATCACCCCACCTCCAGGACTTACCCTATCTACTTCTTACTTGGTTGTGTGAGTGGGTGCCAGGGGTGGTGGTGGTGGTGCAGTGTCTGCAGGATCAAAGCCTCATCCTGTTGACAGCAGTTCTTTTCAGACCACTGCTCCCCTTGAGCCAGAGCCAGCAGCATGAAATGGTGCGCACATGGACTGTGAAGACAGTGCATGCTGTCAACGCCTGTCTCTGTCTTTCAATTGTGGTGACCGTTGCTGCATCACCTAGCCTCCTTTAGGTGGCATCCAAGCAGTGGTACACACTGTCTCCCCACCCTGAAGGAGGAGAGCCATTCATGCAGGCTCAATCCTCTTTATCCCCCCCAAGTGACCCTGGCCCGTTCCCAAACCCACGTGACCAGCGTGGCAGGAGGTGATGCATCCAACACCTCAACCCTCCACACCAGTGGCCTGGCTACAAGTGGACTGTAGCTCAGATTTCCTTAGACAATATTGTCTGTGGCCCTGAGGGCAGTGAACTTGCAACCCATTGTTTTACAGTTCTGTGCTTTTACCCCCTGTACCTTTCAATCTGAACTGTATTTTTGCAGAACTGTAGCTACAGAAGTAGACAAGCAGAAGAGTAAGGGCAACAGTTACAGAAAAAGTGTGAAATATAAGCTAAATTGTGTTTAAATATTATATTTTTCAGAGTTGTCCCAATAACCCCAGAGGCTTTTTAAAGCTCTAGTACACAGCAAGCAAACATTCAGCATTGGCAGCACAGCAGATGGCCAGGACTGAAGAGGGGACAGAGGCTAGCATTTTGCAGATCTCCCTCCCTTGCTGACCATCTGAATTGGAGGTCTGAATAAGACTCCCACTGCTCTACCTCTGCAGCTTTTAGCTGCTCACCTGCTGTCACGGGGAACTCACTTGGGAACCGCAACCGGACTATAGGGGATGCTGCAACAGTGCAGAAACACAGGACAACACATCCATGTCTTCATTTTTGTTATAACACTCATCTGTGGTGTTGGTGCACAGTTGCTCCTTGATAAAGGTACTTGTACTGCATATTTGTAAGTCCCCTCTCTTATGAGAGGGACTTATTGCTCACCTTAGGGTCCCCCTTCCTCTCCTCCTGGGTTTAGGGTTTCAGGTAGGCCTTGAGAGAGTGTGTTTTTCTACTGACTGTCACTTGGGGGCAGTGGAGCTCAACAGAATATAAGATTGAGGAAGGAGGTTAGGAGTGGGCGATGGGAGTTTAGGCAGGAGGTAGGCAGTAGGAGGCTGTGGTATCATGTTCGAACAGTGACAGGAATACTGCGAAGACCATTACAGCGACAAAATCGGCAGTTCGCTGCAATGGTCCCTAATATTCCCGACACTGCTGTCTCCTGGGATATCGCCCCCTCCCCGAATCAACTCAGACTCAGAGTTAGTTATCTATAGTATGGGGGTGTGAAGCCCCCTGCAAAAAACACTTGCTTTCCCAGATGGCACAATGCCAACTGCTGGCATTGTGCCATCGCTGTAATGCCATTCAACACAATGTGGGTTGCTGCGGCATGGTGGAACCGGAGGCCACCTAGGTCTTTTAGGGCAGTTGAGGGGGAACCCCCTCTCATAGGCAGGGTGTCCATGCAGGGCTGAGGTGCCGAGAATGGAGTGGTTTTCCATTTGGGTGGCAATAGGCAGCATTAGTTGGCATCGTTTGGGTTCCTGGGTCTCCTGGGAGCCGGGATGGTGAGAGGATCCAGTAGCTTAGGTATGGAGGAAGACTAGGCCCTAGGGGACATTTGGGGGCTCTGGTAAGGAGTGTTGGATGCCTGGGCTGTGAGAGCTGTGGCAGGGATCCCGCAGAAGCAGGGCTGTTGGCAGTGGCTCCCTGTTTCCCCGCGTGGCAGGACAGCTCCGGGTGGTTTGAGAGGGGGCCGAGGGAACCTCTACCCATGTAAGGGCCTGTTTGGAGAGACAGGCCTCGGGGCTGCCGGACTTTGCTAAGTGGGCCACGGAGTGCTCTAGTAGTCTCCCCAGTGCTGGTTGCTCAGCTCAAGCACAGGAATGTCGTGAGGGAGACTGCTCTAAAGGCTGCAGGTTTAGGCCATCATTGTACATCTTTAAGGGGGGAAGCCTGCATCTGCCTTGAAGAAGGTTGCAGGTGCCATCAGATCCTGGGGGCTGCAGGCCCAGTCGGTATTGGAGGTGCTTACTGGTTGGAGGAAAAGTGTGCAGAAAATTTCGATTTTTGAGCTGTAGGGTCCGGGTCCTTGGAAAGGAATGGCCAGGTGAATCAGGGACCAGATGTGGGAGAAGCTTGTCGCTTCTTGGATTTAGAAGGCATAAAGAAAATGCTGGGCTGGTACTTACCTGTGCCAGTGAGTTCGGGAGCACTTTGCTTCTGGAAGCTTTGCTATCCTAGTTTTCATGAGATTTGAGCTGCAGGTGATTTAGAGTAGCATCTCTGCCATTAGTATCCCTGCCTTATCTCCTCCCTTCGATAGTGTACAAATGTTAGTCCCATGGTGCTGTACATTTTTTAGAGTTTAAGTACTTGAACCACAGAGCCCCCCTCAGATCATTGGGGGGATCCAGGAGAATAAATTAGGTTTAATTGGTAAGTGGGTCTGAGTATGACTTAATTTATTTCAATCTCTAATGAAATCACTCCTTAGTTTTAGAAAATCCCAGTTTCTTCCCAAGGGGGTTTCAGGCGTTCCTTTCGAAGGTTCCAAGAACGTTGAGCCAGAAGGTGGATTTGTGATCGTCGTGTAATGAAGTAATGGATACCCTTCTTCTGGATTTTCGGGGGCCAAATTGTACCTACATCAGCCCGGTAAGGACTATCATTTTCATTATGTTTTGGATTGTTTTTGGGAGCCTGTTATGGAGTATCTATGTTGTAGCCCCCCTCCTTGGGAACATCGGCCGCTAGAGACATGGGGGGGGGTTGGGTTGCATATTTAACCTGCTCTATATGGCAACTGTTTTTTTTCTGCCTAACACAGACATACCCTATTGTTTCAGCAATCTAGAGCCACTGTTACAACTGATTGTTTTGTTTGTTAAGGTCGTTTCTCTCCTTTACAGCAGAGGCTCCCACCCTCCCTCCCCAATCCCACCCACCCTAGGCTCATCGCTTTATATAGGCCCAGACCCCATTACCTGCTTCCTGCCTAGGGAAGGTAGGGGCAGGACTTAGCTGATATATAGCAGTACTAAAAAAAAAATGTTCTCCCAAACTACAAATGGGAACACCTTGCCATGGAGGTGGTGAGCTTCCAAGTCTGTGGGTCACTCACATTTTGCCATTTCCTCCAGTATGGCAGTCATTGTCTATTATGCAGACAGTTAACCACACTTCGGGCCCAGCTGGCTGAGGCCAGAGAGGAAATTATTTCTCTGAGGCAATATATAAGCATATACAATCCTCCACCGCTCATCCCAAGTCTGCTGTGTCAAAGGGCAGTTGTCAGTGGTGGTTGGGAAGTGGTGGGTTGGAGGGGTAGGAATAAGCAACCTAAAGCACACAGGACTACACAGGTATCAGAACCTCTACCAACCAGAAAAAGGTATGCTTCTCTGGAGTCAGAACAAAGTCTACCCCCAACAGGGTTTCAGCCACAACTATAACATCAAAAGTCAAGGACATCACTCACGCTAGCAGTAGCAGCAGGCCAGTTCCAATGAATCAAGAATGCAAGCAAACAATCATCCTGGGGGGACTCCATGATTAGGGGCATTGACTCTGACTTGTCTAACAATGCCAATTGTTCAATTTCTGTCTGGTGTCTCCCGGGAACATAGGCCAGGAGGGACACAAATCCTATTAATAGGATCATTAGCAAATACACCGACTGACCCAACTTGGTAATCCACATCAGAACAAATGATCTGGCAAGTCAGACCTCAGAGGTAAGTAGGTAGGTAAAACTTTTATTATTATACAGGAAGAAAACATATCATTTGGATTTTACCAATCCGGTTTGCAAGACTAGACTTATGATATAGACAGGTAAAATATGTTAAAAGTCAAACAGGGAGAAGATCGTAATGGAAGGAGGGAAATATAGAGTATCACAAGAGGAGGTAAAAGGAAACTTTAGGAAAGTAGGAGAACATCTGGAGACCAAGACAGCCACACTATCCTTCTCAGAAGTCCTTCCGGTATGGGGAAAGAGTGACAGCAACTCCATGGTCAGATCTAAAAAGATCAGGGAGTTTAACACATGGCTTCAATCTTGGTGCCAGGAGAAGGGCTTCTACGTCATCGGGCACGAGAAAGACTTCTGGGAGAGAAGGCTATTCAGGTCTGATGATCTTCATCTCTCCAAAGAAGGTGTAAGTGCTCTTGGTCAGAAAATCGATGTGCATATCAGTCGTTTAAACTAGGGAGGGGGCAAGCGACAGAGGCACCCATCTCACCCCTTTCATCAGAGGGGTCTTTAGTTGCAGCTCCCCTAGAAAAGAATATCGCACCACAAATAGCATCTAACATAAACAGATCACCAAGACCTGTCATTACCAATGCACCTAGGGCAAAGGAAGTGATTCCGCAATCCACAAAGGGAACCAAGGAGGAATGGAAGGTGCTTAGCCAGGAGTTTGGGAAACAAGGTCAGTGAGCTCCAGACACTGTTAGCCAAGTCCGAGCTGGACATAGTGGCAATTACAGAAACCTGGGCCTCTGAATCTAATGCATGGGATCTCACCCTACCTAGATATTCACTTTTCAGAATAGACAGAAAGGGCTCGGTGGGGGGGTTACACTATACATAAAAGGAGATTTAAGGGCAACATCATTCGATTTCTTCAAAAGAGAAGGTGTTGAATCCCTGTGGGCTCAAATCGACACTCCCTCTGGTAGGAAGGTCTATATAGGGGTAATCTATAGACCTCCCAGGCAATCAGCTAAATCTTCCAGAAATCAATCCATTATAGAGGCTATGCTGGACTGCCACCATGAGCAGTTGGTAGATGAACCCACTTGACTTAAGGCCATCTTAGGTATAGTCCTTACCAATTCAGACCTAGTGGGCACTACATCAGTCAGGGAACACCTTTGCAAACAGTGACCACAACACAGTATGGTTCTCTGTACTCCTCTGAGCTTCTTATTCCCAATACAGGGCTATGGTACTCTCTTTCAAAGGGGCAAACTTTGTCAAGATGAGGGAGTTCACCAGTAAGAGGTTAGAAGAAATCAAGCAACACTCCAGTGTCAATGAACACTGGCTGGAAATTAAACAAGTAATCACAGAAGCCACAATGACCTATTTATTTATTGAACATTTCAGGTTTACAACCTTTGAGTCAGAGACTCATTTCCAAAGGCACCACATCATTAGACAAATATACAACGGGTAGGTCAACATACACAATGTGAGTACATAAATGTTTTACAGGAGATAAAACAAAGGAAACAAGAATCAGTCTTTGCAGGACATATGCCTAACAGTGTCAAAGTACAAAATATATATTGTGAACGATTCTTAAATGGATAATAGTGCTGGGGCTTGGGGGGGATGCAGTAGGAGAATCCATTGTCAGGAATACAACGGAATTATGCACAGTCGCAGCCATTGTTGGTCTGAAGGTGATCCTTGAGGAGGGTTTTAAAAAGGCTGAGTTTGGGTTCTGATGTAATGGGGTAAGGAATGGCGTTCATCCAGAGTGGGGCTCGGTAGGCAAAGGTTTACTGACCAAGCAAGGTTTGAAGGCAAGGAACTAGAAATGGGGATTTAATGAAGTTGTGGGTGATTTTCATAAGGTGAACAGGTGTCAGGAGGGAAGCAAGCCCAGAGCGGGGAAAGCCCTGTGGCAATCTTTTTAGCCATGAGGCAAGTGTAGTATTTGAGTCTGTTGTCAAAGTTGAGCCAGCCGGACTGCTGGTAGAGGGAACATGTGTGAGTGTTGCGGTCACAGCTTAATATAAGGTGTCAGGCCTTGTTGAGGGTTACTCTAACTCTCTAAAGGGATGTGGTGTCAGCCGCACCGTAGATTAGGATCCCATAGTCAATGAGGGCAAGGACGGAGGAGGAGACAGCAAGACTGAGGGTATCAGGGGTGAGGTAATGTTTGACCCAGTGGTGTAAGCCGATCCTGGTATTGACTGCAGTGCAGAGGTGATGAATGTGGCTGTGGAAATTAAGAGCGGGGTCCATGTGGATACCAAGGTACTTGAAGGAGGTAACCTAGTTGAGTGGTTGAAACTGGGAGTTGAGGATATGGAGGGTGTGGTCCTTATGTCAACTCTGGGGGTTGGCGAAAAGCATCACTTTTGTTTTTTTGTAGTTTAGGACAAGTCGGTGTTCTGTGAACCAGGACTCCGCTTCAGAGAAGGTTTTTTGAAGACAGAGTTGGAGTTGTTGGGGGTCAGAGTGGGAGGTGAACAGGACTGCATCATCTGCATAAAGTATCAGTTGCACCGAGCATGCCATGGGGAGGGTGTTAAGAAATAGGCTGAAGAGAAGTGGCACGAGGATGGAACCCTACGGGACCCCGGACCTGACTGGGAGGGAGGAGGAGAGAGCAGTGCCTATCCTGACTTGCTGTGTTCTTCCTGGCAGGTAGTTGGCAAGCCAGTTAGTGGCTTTGGGGGAGAGATCGGAGTTGGTTAGTGCGGTGAGAAGAAGAGAATGGTTAACTGTGTCGAATGCTCTTGACAAGTCCACAAAGACCGCCCCAGCGAGGCAGCCTTTGTCGAGTGCGTAGTGATGGGGGACATGAACTCCAGTAATGCAGAGGTGGTGCTGCAGTCCTGACGGAAACCATGTTGATGCTGGCAGAGCAGGTTGTACTTAGTGAGATGTTCAGTCAGTTGGTCAGAAATGATTCTTTCCAGGGCTTTAGATGGGGGGAGGATAGAGATCGGACGGTAATTACCTGTATTGGAGTGGTCACTACCCTTGTGTATTGGCATGACAGCCGCAGCCTTCCAGATGAAGGAGAAAGTCCCAAGACAGAGGGAGCGATTGATGATGAAGGTGAGGGGGTAGAGGACACTGTCGAGAGTGAGGCATAGAAGTTTGAGGTCGAGGGAGTCAGGGCTGTAGCGAGCATGCCCTAAGGCCTTTAGAAGATAAGGTCTGGCTTCGGCAGGGAAGAACCATCTTGATGCAAAATGGTGTGGTGGTGTGGGGTAGGGTGCCAAGACATCAGCCAAAAAGAACAAATGAAAAAACCTATATGGTTCAACACCCAAGTCAGGACAGCTATCAGAGACAAACGTGGGGCCTTTCTCAATCACCAAAAAAAAACCTTGTCGAAAACTTTTGGGAATAGTATCTAGAAGTAATAATATCTTTATTTATTTTGTGCCTTTCAAAATTATCGAGGTGCATCACAGTAAATTGAAACAAAAGATAAAACAGCTTTATATAAAATATTCAATAAAATCCAGTAATCAACATTAACAATTAGGATATGCTTGGATCCATAAATATGTCTTCAGTGCCTGTTTAAAGCCACTCACATTCATGCACTCCCGAAGCTGACATGGTAGAGAATTCCAAAGGGCTGGGGCCGCATACATAAATGCATGGGTCCCTGAAGATTTTAAAAATACCCTTGGAATCTCTAGCAACTCCTCGTCAGTCAACCGGAGCAGTCACTCGGGGCAGTAAGGGGACAGGAGCTCTTTCAAATAGTCCGGGCCAAGTCCATGTAGGGCTTTATAAGTCAGTAATCTGACTTTGAAGGTGATCCGCCACTGAATCGGCAGCCAGTGCAGTCCACGCAGCACCAGTGTAATGTGACAGGTACGGGAAGTCCCCGTCAACAACCAGGCTGCAGTGTTCTGCACCAGCCCCAGGCGGGGGATATCAACCCCCCGTAGCCCAAAGTAAAGGGAGTTGCAGTAATCAAGGCAGAGGTCACAAAGGCATGGATCAGTGTAGACAGGTCACCAGATGGAACAAGATGCTTGATCCTAGCGATATTCCTCAAATGGTAAAAGGATGACTCGACGACTGTCGACACCTGCGATCGCAGTGTCAACCCATCATCAAGCATCACCCCTAGGTCCCGCACCAGTTCAGAGGTAAGGAGGTGGGAGTTCCCCAGGAAAAGCCCTGTGGGCTGACCAGCCTCTGACCCCCCTATCCGATGACCCGGATCCACTACCATTACCTCAGTCTTCCCTGAGTTCAACTTCAACCAGCTGGAATTCATCCAATCCTGGATTTCAGCGAGGCAGTTATTAAAAACTGAGAGTGCACTATCCTGGTCAGGTGCAAAAGATAGGTAGAGCTGGGTATCATCAGCGTAGCAGTGAAACCGCAGCCCATACTATCTTACAATGTCTCTGAGGGGCAACATGTACACTGCGAACAACATGGGGGACAGCACTGAGCCCTGAGGGACCCCACATGACAGAGAGAGAGGGTCGGAGGAATAAATCCCCGACACCACCCTCTGAGTTCTGCCAGTGAGGAAAGATTTAAACTATCTGAGGACAATACTAGTCAGGCTACAGATGAACCTCAGACACTCAAGCAGAACCCCATGGTCCATGGTGTCAAAAGCTGAGGAGAGATCGAGAAGCACCAAGATGGACCGGCTTTTCCGATCTCTCGCCATCAGGAGGTCATTGAGCACCCGAACCAGCGCAGTCTCAGTGCTGTGCCTCTTTTGAAAACTGGATTGGAGAGGTTCGTAGATGTTATGGCTGGTTTAAATGGTTCTCCAGCTGTACAGCCACTACCTTCTCAATCACCTTCCCCACAAAGGGGAGGTTAGAGATAGGTCTGTAGTTAGAAAGGCAGTCTGGGTCCAGAGAAGCTTTCTTCAAAAGGGGAATCACCACCACCTCCTTCAGGGAGCTAGGAAACTCACCCGACACAAGGGAGCACCAGATTATCTGTGCCAGGACTGGGCCAATGATGTCACAACAACCCATAATCAGGGAAGTTGGGCCCGGATCCAAACTACAGCATGTAGGGTGCATACCCTGGACAATCCGCATAACATCCGTGAACTCCGGCCAGTCAAAGTTACGCCAGGAGAAATGGGATAGTGGCTGAGCACCGATCACTAGCATCCCCCACAGAGTGTGTCAGTAGGATCTCCGCCCTGATGTCAGCCACCTTATCTGCGAAGAACCGAGCAAGCTCCTCACACTCCAACTGTCAAAAGGCTCTTCGAACCTGTAGGCAGGCTGGGTTGCACAGCCTGTCCACAGTTTGAAAGAGCTGAGCCAGTCGGTTCTGAGTGGCAGCAATCTCCCTGGACAGGAACTCTGCCTTCTTACGGGAGATTGTTGATTGGTAGAGCTGATAATGCTCTAACAATCTAAGACGGTTGGCTTCCAGGGCAGATTTCCACCAGCAATGCTCTAACCTTTGTCCCAGTCACCACAACTCCCTCAAAGTCCCATCAAACCAAGGGGACCGAGGGCGAAGGGAGAGAGGACGAATACAAACAGGAGCGATAGAATCCATGGCTATGGTGATGACCTCGTTATAGACCAGGACCAAGGCCTCTGGGTTCCTACTTGCCACAGGAAACTCCGATAGGTTCAGTACGGCCGCTAGGCCTTCAGGGCTCACATATCGTAAAGGTCAGTACCTAACCATCTCCACAGGGCCAGGCCTACGAAGGGGGGCACAAAAATTGAATCTCATGGTATAGTGATTGGACCACTCAACAGATTCCACCCCCACATCAGGTGCTTCGATCCCAGGAGAAAAACCAGGTCAAGGGAGTGACCGTGTTTATGCGTAGCACAGGTAACATTCTGTGTGAGGCCCAGTGATATCATCAACTGAAGGAAGTGTTGTCCAAATTGTGAGAGTTTGTCATCGATCCAGGCATTGAAGTCGCCCAGGACCATCAGCCTGGGCAACTCAAACGCCATGTCAATCACAAAATCCGCTACTTCCTGAAGGAATCACTTCTCATCCCCGGGTGAATGGTAGATGAGGGCTATCTTACAGCCTACACCTGCTACTATGGTACACTCAAATGACCCAGCATCCTCAACTAGTACACTCGTGAGGCCCAATTCAGTCTTAAAACAGACCACAACCCCCCCTCCCCTGCGGTCCAGTCTCAAGCAGTGTATCACCGAGTACCCAGTTGGAATCACTGCCTCAAGCGTGGGGCCAGCATTTTCATCCAGCCAGGTCTTGGTGATGCACACCAGATCTGCTGTCCTGACAAGATCTGCAATGATTGCTGTCTTTTTCTTAATAGATCTGGCATTGCATAACACCGCTCGGGTTGGACGGGTCTCCTGGGCCGCCCCGACTACTTGACCACCTATAATGGTGGTGCCCTTGGGTATGGAGACCAGACATTGCTGACCACGTTCCAGAATCCATTTTGCCCCAGGGCGTCTTCTGGACTTAACAACCTCGATGCAAAGTCTCAATCATCCATCCTCTGCTGTTCACACCCACCACACCCCTCCTCCAGACAATGCCCAGCACTCTACAGGAAGGAGCAAAATAGCTAAAAAAAACTATCAAAGAAGCCAAGGCAAGCACAGCGCTCAGCAGAGCTTGTAACGTCAGTTCAGGTAACAAGCAGTTTTTTTTATATATGCATTTTTCTGGGTTTTTAAATTTTCTCCTGACCCTTATTCCCACACGTCCCTGACATGATGCACGCGTGTGGAGGCCCATGCACACACACTGTATGGGACGCCCCTCCCTACCAGCCACTCCGTTGACCGCCTACGCCAGCACCAATCCTCCATTCAGTGATGACATGACTACAGGCGGGCGGCCCCACCCCTACTTGGTAGAGGAGAGCCAATGCTAGATCCTGCTCCAACCCCCCATGCCAGCACCCCGGTGACCCAAGGTCGTCCCCGAACCCGGGTCACTGGTGTAGCGCGAGGTAAAGCATCCAGCAACTTAACCCTCTGCGCTACTGGACCGGCTCTAACAAGCATTTTTTTCTGTATATCTGAGAGAAGAGGAAGAAAACAGAAGGGGTGGTTAGAATTAAGGATGGAGTTTAATAGTACAAGGCAATATACAAAAGGCGGAGGTACTGAATAAATTCTTTTGTTCGGTCTTTACTAGAGAACGGGATGGATTTATGCTGGTTAGTGGTATGGACCTCTTACAAAAGAGGCTCAAGCATTGGCTCCTCCTGTTTTTACCACTAAAAAAGTCCTGGAATCCCTTGAGAGACTAAACCAAGATAAATTACCTGGACCTGATGGCATGCACCCTAGGATCCTGAAGGAATTTGCCAAGGAATTAGCAAAACCCTTGTCCATGCTAGTCAATCTCTTACTCCAGACTGGGGCAGTGTCTGACGATTGGAAAACCATGGACGTGATCCCTCTGGACAAGAGTGGGAGCAAGGAAGAGGCTGGGAACTATGGGCCTGTTGGTCTGACATCAGTGGTGTGTAAGCTGATGGAAACACTAATAAAACACGACATAGCGGAATACCTGGACAAAAACGATCTCCAGGATACCAGGCAACACGGCTTCTTGGCAGGTAGGTCATGCCTGACAAATCTTATATCGTTCTTCGATTGGGTTACCACAGAAATTGACAGGGGACACACAATGGACCTGCTGTATTTCAATTTTAGTAAAGCCTTCGACTCGGTTCCACACAATCGCCTGCTTATGAAACTTAAACACACAGGCATAGCAGAAAATATCATCAACTGGATAAAAGCATGGCTCCTGGATAAAGGACTGAGGGTGGTAATCAACGGACTCAGATCAAAAAATGTGGAAGTCATCAGTGGGGTTCCCCTGGGCTCTGTCCTCGGTCCTGTACTATTAAACATCTTCATCAGTGACATTGGGGAGAATATAAATAGTACAGTAGCACTCTTTGCCGTCGATACAAAATTAGGAGGTACAGTGGACACTAAAGAGTCTATCAGAAGTCTTCAGGCTGACCTAAAAAAGCCTGAAAAAAGCCTGAAACATGGTCTACAGAATGGCAACCGAACTTTAATGCAAAAAAAAATGTAAGGAGATGCATTTGGGCAAACATAACCCCAAGACTGAATATTGGTTAATTGGAGTCAAACTCTTCACCTCATCTGAAGAAAAGGACCTAGGAGTGTTAATCTCAGAAACCCTTAAAGTATCCAATTAGTGTAACTCTGCATACAGCAAGGCCAGCAAAATGTTGGGGTGCATTAGCAGAAGCTTTGACAGGTGGAACAGGGACGTCATCCGACCTCTTTATAGATCACTGGTGAGGCCTCAAATGGAGTACTGTATCTAGTGCTGGGGGCTACACCTTAGGAAGGACGTCAATAAACTGAAGACAGTCCAGAGAAGGGCCACAAAGATGATTTCAGGATTACACAACCTGTCGTACAACGAACGTCTGAGGGAGCTGAATTTGTTCTCTCTCAAGTCTAGAAAGGAGAGGGGGGACATGATCAAGACATTTAAGTACCTAAAAGGCATCAACAAAGTTCCCTACTCAGAATTTGGTTAGTAGGTCCAATAACACTAATACGAGAGAACACAGGTGGAAGCTCAAGGGGTGGAACTTCAATCACGATATCAGGAAACGCTTTTTCTCAGAGTGAGTGATAGAATAGAAACATATCATAGAATTATATCATAGAAGCATGACGGCAGAAAAGGACCATACCGGCCCATCTAGTCTGCCCTTTTTTTCCCCCTACATCTTCGCCTCCCTGCCAGCACCCGCCTTCCCCCGATACTTAGCTCCATATGCTTGTCCCATGCCCTCTTGAATTCTTCCACCGATTTAGCCCCCACCACTCTGTCTGGTAGTCTGTTCCAGTGCTTCACCACCCTCTCCATGAAGAAATGCCCTCTCACATTGCCCCTACATTTTCTTCCTTGCAGTCTGAGGCTGTGCCCTCTAGTTTTGACCCCCTCCCTCTTAAGTAAACCCTCTTCTCCCACTATTTTGAGCCCCTTTACATATTTAAAAGTTTCAATCATGTCTCCCCTTTCCTTCCTTGTCTCCAGCATGTACAGATCCAGCTCCTTACACCTCTGCTTGTATGACTTTCCCTGCATACCCTGCACCAGCTTGGTTGCCCTTCTCTGAACCCTCTCAAATGCATTTATACCCTTGCAGAGATGTGGCCTCCAGAACTGAACCCCATACTCCAGGTACGGCCTCACCATGGCTTTGTAAAGGGGCATTATTACCTCCCTCTTTTTGCTAGTAATGCCCCTGCCTATGCATGCCAACATTCCATTGGCCTTTCCCACTGCCCTGCGACGTTGTATTCCTACCTTAATGTTCGAGGAGACTATGATCCCCAGATCCCTCTCCTGTTCTGTTTCTTTAATTTCCTCCCCATCTAGAGGGTACCCTGCCCTTCTGTTCCTACTCCCTAAGTGCATCACAGAGCACTTCTTGGCATTAAATTTCAGCTGCCACATCCCAGACCATTTTTTAAAGTGTCTTTAAGTCGTCCCTCATGTCCTCCACCCCCCCCGTGGTGTCCACCATATTACCTAGTACCTTGGAATGGTTTGCCCTCTGAAGTAGTAGAGGCCAAAATGGTCACTTCGTTCAAACTAGAATGGGACAGGACTTACTGTACATGCAACAAAGGGTTGGGGAAGGGGCTTCACCTAAAACGCAAAGTCTAAGTGACAGTCTCTAGCCCAATAGGGGTCCCTGTAAACCAATGGACAGACTAGATGGACCATTGTCTCCTTCTGCCATCACCTTTCTATGTTTCTTTTTTTTAAACTTTCTTTTATTGAAAGTTTAAATCAATACAATGTATTCGGGGCACAGTAAAGGCAACTTAGAAATACATATCTATATACTGACTTATAAACTCCAAGCTGCATTTGTATGGCATTTATCCAAATAGCCAAATCTAGTACAATATATTTTAATACAGCTAAATTTCAACCTTCTCCGTTAACATTCTAGGTCCAGGATCAGGCTCAGGCTCCACCAACTCCCACCTCTCTTCTCCCTCCGCTTCTCCACCTCCCTCTGCGAGACAAACGATGGGTCCCGGTCTGAAATAAAAAAGACCCATTTACGCCATTGAATTTCAAATTGTTCATATCTATTATTGCATCTGGCAATTAAGTGTTCCACAAGGTATAGTTCCCTCATTATTTTATACCAGTCTTCTATAGTAGGGGGTCTACTCTGCCTTCATAAGCAAGTAATCACTTTGTTAGCTGTCAGCATATAAGCAAAGAGGAGAGAGACCTTTTGTACGTGGAGGCCTTCCGGTGGGACCAAGAGAAGGACCAACTCTGGAGTGAGAACCGCCTCTTCTCCCACCAAGTCAACCAAAGAGTAAGCCATCTCCCACCAAAAATATCTTAAGGCTGGGCATGGCCAAAACACATGGACGTGACCGGCTAGGATTTCTCCACATTGTCTCCAACAGTTGCCTACTGGACCAGAAAGGAATTTTGCCAGTTTGGCTGGCATGTTAAAATATCGACTACGTACCTTCCAGACGAATTCATGCCAATATGGGGCCAATGAGACACCCAGGGAAGATTGAGCATACTTAATTCAGACTTCTTCCGAGACTGGGTCTAACAATTCCTTATTCCAGGCCTCAAGAATTCCCCTGGTTGTGTCCATCAAGAATTCCCATAGTCCCCTGTAGAGAAGTCCAGTCATATGTTGCCATGCATGTCCCCGTAGGGTGGACATGAACATATTTAGCAGTAAAGGGAAGGGATCAGGAAGACAACTTCTCTGTGGGCCTTTATGTATTAGGCAAGTTTGTACTTGCAAATATCTGAAGTATTCCCTATTAGTTAAATCATAGGTTTCCTGTAATTGTGTAAAAGGGACCACCCCCCGAGCATCTAGAAATTGGAAAATAAAAGACAAGCCACTCTGGTGTCATCTCTGAAAAGTAAGATAAATCTAGGCAGGTAAAAATTCGACTGTGGACTGAAGCAGTCTTAAAAAGTATAGCAAATGAGTCAGTTCTGGGGTAGCTCTTATTTTATACCAAATTTGTAAATTATGTTGGGCCCAGTATAATAATCCTTTCAACGTAGAAGAGAGGACATAGTTGCAAATACTACACGAGAGGCATCCTGTAGGTCATTAAGTGAAATCTCTGTAAGCTTCCAGGGGGCCTTATAGGAGGGATTAAGTCAACCCAAAATTTGACTCAACACAACTGCATATGCATAATGTAGTAGGTTAGGGAGATTCAGTCCTCCCCCTGTCTTTTGGGAGCTGAAGTAGAGACCATCTAATTCGGGATTTGCTTCCTGCCCAAACAAATCTTGCTAAACTTTTGTTCCAAGATGAGGAGTATGAAGATGAGGGAAGGACTGGCATTGTCTGGAATAAATAGAGCAATCTAGGTAAAATATTCATCCTTGTAAGATCTATTCTAGTATAGAAAGGGAGATGCAACTGTGCCCAATAATGGAGATCTGCCTCTAGCATTTGCGTAAGGGGTTCATGGTTTATGAGGCATAAATTTTGAAGACTTTGGGGCAAATAGATACCTAAATATTTTATTTGCGTGCCTCGCCATTTAAAAGGGAGAAGTACCCGTAAGGCTGAGGGGGAGAAAAATTCAGTGTCAAGAACTCCGTCTTGGCCGAATTTATCTCATAACCTGAGACCTGAGTGCATTGCCCTAGTATCTCCCAGACTGCTGGAAGCAACCTTTCAGGTTTCAAAACTGAAAGCAGAATATCATCTGCATATAGTGCTAATTTATAACTTTCACCCCCCCACCCAAATTCCCTGCACTTCCCTTGAATTTCTGATGGCAATCACCAACGGTTCCATATAAATAGCAAAAAGAAGAGGGGGGGGGAGAGAGAGCAACTCTGGTGAGTACCCCTTTCCAAAAGCAAAGGGGCCGAGACACTACCATTTATTCTAACATATGCCCTAGCCTAGGGGAAGCATATATATTACCTAACCAGGCAATAAACTCTGCTGGGAAACCAAAGGAGGCCAGCACTTTCCACAGAAATCTCCATCTCACCCTATCTAAAGCCTTGAAAGCATCAAGACTAACAAAAGTGGCTGGGAAGGAGCATCTAGAGATGTAATCCGTAAGATATACAGTCCTCCAAGTGTTATCTGAGGTCTGTCTCATCTTAAGGAAACCAGCTTGATCCATATGAATCACCCCTGGCAGAATGTGTTTTAACCGACAGGCCCAAACAGCCATATAAATTTTATAATCGCAATTTAAGATGGAAATAGGCCTATATGATTCTGCCATTTGGGGATCTTTCTCCAGCTTTGGATAAGCGGAATTCACTGCATAAACCCAGGAGGCTGGGGGTGGGGGGTCACCTTCTTGTACTTCTTGAAAAGCCCCTCTCATGAACGGTAAGAGATGGGACAAAAAGGTTTTTTTCCATTCCATTGGGAACCCATCTGGGCCAGGGCACTTCAGTGTCTTAACTTTAATTAATACTGCCTTAATCTCCTCTGCTGTGATTGGGCGGAGTAGTGACTCTTGTTGAAGTTGGGAAAGCTTTGGTTTTGTGAGGGGAGACAAAAAGGTCTGTATCAAGGGATCAGAAGGGGGAGATGGGTCTGTATATAAATCTTTATAAAACTGCTGGAAAACCTGCAGTATATCTGCAGTAGTCTGAACCGTTCCAACCATCCTGGGATTTTTGATCTTTGTGAGGCAGGCCGCCTGCCGGAACCCCCTAATCAGCTTAGGTAAAGCTCTCGTCCCTCTGGGGCCACCTTCATAGTGAAATCTCTTAAGGTACAGGAAAGCTGCTTGAACCTTTAAGTCCAGTATGTCTTGTATTTCCGATTTAAGCCTCCGTATTTCCACATCCAGGACAGTTCTACCCTAATTCTTTAATTGCTGTAAATCTCTCAGACGTGTCTGTAGCTGGTTATATCTGGCCTCACGTTATTTATGCTTCTGAGAGGTGTAAGCTATAACTTCCCCTCGGATCACAGCCTTCAGGGTATCCCAAATTAGTGCCAATGGGGTATCAGGGGAGAGATTATCTTGAATAATTTGATGAATTCTTCCTTCCATCATTGTTCTAAACTCTTCATCTTTAAGTAGGGCAAGGTTTAGGTGCCACAGAGTAGATTTGTTTAATTTACCCAAGTCCAATTTAAGTAAAAGGGGAATGTGATCTGACATAATGCGAGCACCCAATGACAAGTCCCGTACTCTATCAACATGTTCAATGGATACAAAAAAATAGTCAATATGGGAGGAGGTTTGGTATCGAGGTGAGAAATAGGTATAAACCCTCCCAAGGGGAAAAAGTGTCGCCACACATCCACCAGTCCAAGTGTTGGAAGCTGTGCCCAAAGTAATCTCTGGGAAGCCGTTACCTAATGTCTCTGGGGATGCGACGTGTCTAAAGTTGGGGATATTGTCACATTAAAATCTCTGCCAAGAATCAGGGTCCCCCTTTGCATTTCCACCAGTTTATTAAAAAAATGTCTAAGGCGGGCCAGAGGAGAAGCCGCGGGAAAAGAAACATTTGCAAGAGTCACCTCTGTTCCATACATTCGCCCTTGTGATAAATTACAAAGCAGCTGTTAGGGTCCACCAATTCCGATTCCATCACATATGAAGTGGTAGATGGAATCATAATTGCCACCCCTCTTCTCTTCTCTGTCTTACTGGAGGATGACACAATGGTGTATCTACCTCCGGCGGACAACTTTAAATGTTCCGCCAGGGACAGGTGAGTCTCCTGCAGGTATACTAAATCCACCCCTTGTCGACGTATGTATTGGAGGAGACTGGCCCTCTTAACCGGATTGTTTATACCATTGATATTTAAAGATAAAACTTTAGCAGGAGTCCCCTCCATAAGAAAAAAATAACATTAATTCAACGTGATAAGATTTGTCTATTCCCGCTCTCCTTCCTTTTCCCCAACACCTCCAAGCAACCTAAATATGCATTTCTTCCTGCCTGAACCCCGAACTGGGGATCCAAATCAAGTCCCCATAATAGACATTCCAAGACATGATAAAAAAGGAATTGTCTTTTCCCTTTAGATCAAATGGCCCAATCTCATAAGGCCCTAGGTATGAATTTTTAAAATCTGTCCAGTAATTTAACATTTGTACCCCCACATTTACATGACAAACATATAAACTACCTACAATAAAAATAAGAGTAACAGTGCTCTTGTAACCCAAACTAACTTTAACACTAACCTATTTACAACCTGTCTGGTTTCCACCAGACGTTCCAACTTTAAGTAAATGCTTTGGATTTCCAAGATAGGGGAGGTAAATAAGACCCTCCCTTCATCTCCTAAGGGGAGCTCACAAAAATTTAGAGTCCACCCAAGAGAGGAGGTAGTTCCCGTGACAAACTTGTCCAGGGCCTCCTGGGAACCAGTCTGGTCCCCAACATAAATTAGATATAGGGATAAAACTTAAAAAAGTAAGGGAAGGGTAGTCTCCCTCATAAGCCAGCTTCTCATAGGTAACGGTCATATGCCCACTTCCTTTATGATATGTCTCTATCATTTATTATAGGCTGAAGCAGGAGCTTCTAAGTCAAACCCCTCTCAAAATTTTGTTTCTTTATCTTAACTCCATTAATTAACTGAAGCCCTGCTGCTCCCCGGTTCCCACAGTCTGATAAAATAAAAACCCCTGCAGCAGTTGGCCCATGAAGAACCCGCATTTCTCAGCACCCTGTCTGCCATTTTACCCAGCAAACAGAAATAGTCCAAAGAAAACGTTCCAGTGTCTGTAAAACATGTCCCAGATTCGATCACTTATATAACTGGACCTGTTCTCAGAGCAGCGAGGGCTAGAAATGTTTGTAAATTATCTGGAACATTCAGTCTTGTTTTGTATTATAGGTTCCCTAGCTGCAGTCTGCGCACCATTGGGGGGCAAATGAGACTCCCACAACAAACCATACCAGTGGCCATAGTACATCCAAAAATAGAGGGCTTCCATTTTAGCCTAGAGTCAGGCCCGTGTGTATGGGATCCCTAGGGTTCCCTGATTGGGGTTACCAACTCACCCCCCCCCCAACCAACGCATTCAGTTAGTAAAGCCAGTTTTTCAGCCCCTCTCAGGTCTTCCTATGAGAGTCGGTATGGCAATATGCTGCCAAGGCTTGCTTTGGGTCTCTAGTGTTGTTCTATCTGTCCGAGGCTTCCCTGTTACTGTTTGCCATCTTGCCAGGCATTGGGGAGCACCATCTGATCCCTGGGCCTGATCTGGAAAAATCAGCCCGATCTTGGTTAACTTGGCCCGAGCTTCCTGTTCTGAATTAAATTATTTCTTTCTCCCTGGCAGATGTACCACTAAGCAAGCTGGATAAGGGGTAGAAAATTTGCGGCCTGCTGCTTTTATCACTGGCAGAAGGAGTAAGTAGGCCTTCCGTAGTCGCATCATCTTGGAAGCATAATCATGATCTATGTAGAAGCGAGTCTGTCCATAATACACTTTTTGCTTTCTCCAGGCTGTCAGTAAGACTTACTCCTTTGTAGCATGACTATTGAATTGGGCAATTATTGATTGAGGAGCTGCATTTGCCGCAGAGGGTTTGGGGGCTACAGCTCTGTACTCATCCAAATGTAGCATCAGATCATCAGGTAACTCCAGAGCAGTACAGAGTAAAACCTCCACGAATTCTTTAGTATCGTTCCCCTCAGACCCCTCCGGTATACTGTAAATCTGGATATTTTTTCTGCGGGCCCACTTCTCTGAGTCCTCCTGTCAGGCCTCCATCAATTCCTGCTGTTTCTTTAGCTGTTGCACCACTAATTCTAAGTCATCCACTTTATTCTTCATGGCTGTAAACTAACGTTCCATGTCACCAGTACAATGTTTAAGCTGCATGGCATTGCGTCGAAGTTCTCCATATAAGTCTTTCACTTCAGCACGAAATGACACCAACTCTTGGTACATGGTGTCCAATTTAACTTTTTTATTTTTATTTTTAGCATTTTTTGCCAAGGACTTTGCAGGGTTTTGGCGGTTACCCATGGATGAAATAGATCACTGCTCACTGCAATCAAAGGCCTCAGAATCGGATCGCCCCTCGATCTCCTCCATCCTCCTCGAAAACATACCACAATCAGCCAATATCGTTTGAAAACCTGCCTTTCTTTCAGTAAGACCGTAAAGTTTTTCAGTAATCCGTAAAATATATGCCAGATGGAGGGTTATAATGCAGAGGTAGGGCTGAGCGCTAAGGCTATGCAGCCCTTGCTAAGAGGGCAGAACCGGAAGTCTATGTTTCTATTGACAAATGCTTTTTATGTTCACTGTGCATGCATGCGCATCAAACATTTTGTTAGGAGAGAGGCTTTTGAGGAGTGTGACACTGTTAGTCCAATGCAGAGTGGTCTGCAAGGGGCTCATTAGTATGACACCAATCATCAGCCAGGCTGATCATGACACTATTCTGGTTTGCTGGGTGAAAACTTTGTGTATTTCAAAGGAAAGAGCAGTCCCAATCATAGGTCGGGTCTTTCCTTTGATCTATGCAGCCCAGCAAGCACAGCTGATCTGTCATGATCAGCCTGCTGAGGAATTACACCCTGTAACAAAGAAAACTGTCCATCGATGTCTGTTGCTGCCCTGCACTTACTGTCTCCCCCACAACCCACCCACTCAGCACTCACCACCCCACAAACAACACCAACACTGGGGGTGCCCAAACCCCAGTGTCACCACCTGAAATGAAGAAGACATCCCTTGTATTTTTTTTTGTTTTCCCCCCACAAAAGAGAAAACCATCCATCGATGTCTGTTGCAGCCACCGCCATAACTGCCACCCCCACCAAGCCTAATCCATGTCAACATTCCAGTACCGGGGTGCCCAATCCTCCTTGCCAGTTGCTACCCTCCACCCTGCCCGTTTTAGTTAAAACTGACACCGGGGGTGCCAGTTTCCCAGTGTTACCACTTGAAATAAAGGAAACCATCCCTCAAAGTTTTTTTTCAATAGACACTGCAAAAGAGAAAAGCATCCATCGATGTCCGCTGCAGCTGCCACCGTAACTGTCATCCCCCCAAGCCCGACACAAACATAATACTGACACTGGGGTTGCACAATCCCCCAGTATTGCCACCTAAAATAAAGAAAACCGTCCCTAGTTTTTTTTTTTTTAATTATATACCCTGTAAAAAAGAAAAACGTCCATCGATGTCTGTTGCGCCTGCTAGTCCACCCACCCGACCCTCCCAATAAGCACCCCCACCCCCACACATACACACCAGGCTTTACTTACCCACCTGGGGTCCAAGGCTATAAACCTCTCTAGACTGCAGACACGGCTTCACTCTTCAAGGCCGGACTGAGAACCGAGGAAGTCAGGTAGGCGGTTCAATGTATTTCAATAGAGTTTTAAACTTAGTGGCATAACTTGACCATTTTTTAATATTTTTGCCCCAAATTTTCAATATGCCTTTTTTGGGACCCCACCTCATGAACAATGGTAGTGAAGTTAGGCAAATATGTCCCAAAAGGTGCTCTTGTGGTCATTGCACAAAATCACCTTTTAGGCATGAGCTGAAAATGTTCTCCACCTTTGTTTATGAAGTGGGGTCATAAGAAGGCTATGATGAAAAGTTGGAGTAACAATAATAGAAAACAACAAAGTAATGACCCTACATTGAAATCTGGAATGCATACTGGCTCGTATCTTTAGTAATTTTCAATATTTTGACCCCACATTTTCAACATAGCTGTTTCTTCACAGCACCTATTGAATGTGTCAGCTGTCATCTTTCAAATCCTGGCCAAAATATGTTTTCACATCCGGAAAGGTCATTACACAGTCACTGCATGAAATAACCTTTCGGGCAAGAGCTGAAAATTTTCTCCATCCTTGTTCATGAGGTGGGGTCATAAGAAGGCTATGTTGAAAATTTGGGTTAAAAATATAAAAATAAAAAAATAAAAAAGAGGTTATGAGCCTACATTGAAATTTATGAATGCAGGCTCGTAATTTTGGTAATATTCAATATTTTGACCCCAAATTTTCAACATAGCCAATTCTTCACAGTGCCTCATGAATGTGACATCTGTCATTTTTCAGATCCTGGCCAAAATGTGTTTTCACACTTGTGGTGCAAAATCACTTTTTAGGCAGGATTTGAAAATGTTCTGCACCCTTGTTAATGAGGTGGGCTCATAAGAAGGCTATGTTGAAAATTTGGGGTAAAAATATGAGAAAATAACAAAGTTATGAGTCTACATTGCATTTTTTCAACGCACACTTATAACTGTGGTCATTTTCAATATTTTGACCCCAACTTTTCAACATAGCTATTTTTTCACACCACCTCATGAATGTGACAGCTGTCATTTTTCAAATCCTACCCAAAATGGGTTTTAATACTTATGGCACAAAATGACATTTCAGCTATTGTTTTTATAAATGACACCTGTCATGGTCATAAAAAGATTATGTTGAAAATTTGGGGTAAAAATGTAAAAAAACAACTAGGTTATGAGGAAACAAATTGTTCCAACATTTACTCATAACTTTATTTTTTGCAGATTTTGGCCCCTAAAGTTCAACATATCCCTTGTGTTACCCCACCTCCTGAACATGGCAGGTGTAATTTTTCAAATCCCCTCCAAAACTTGTTTCCACAGTTACACAGCAAAATCACCTTTCGGATGGGATTTTAAAAATTCCACCTGTCTTGATCATTATGTCAGGTCATAAAAAGACTGTTGGACATTTGGGGTCACAATGTGGGAGCCCACTTAAAAGCAGAATATTGCCTCTCAGCTGTCCTATCCTGGGTACTTACAATCTAACAATGTGTCAAAGCAAGACACCACTGAAAATGAAACATTGCATCTTATCTGCTTTATCCTGGGTAAATATATAATAAAAATGTGTATAAGCAAGACCCAATACAACAGCAATACCAGCGGTGAACATTTGGCATTGTCAAATGCTTGTTTAGATAGCCATAGTACCTTGATGGATGCCGAAGAATCAGTGTGTCCAAGAAAGGGAAGCCGGTGCAAACTTGGATAGCCAGTCCTCGGGAACATACAGAAAACAAAGCGGTTGAACTCAAAGAAGTCACTCAACTTAAAAGGTCACAACTCAGTCACTATATGAGCAAGCAAGGAACTTCATTGGTGAGCAAACATGCTACAGATGTTGACCATAACAGCTATGTCTGACTTCTAGTTTGGTGTTGTCCACAAAGAGGCAGATTTTGGCCTTTAATCTGTCCACAGTGTCATTTATGAACATCCTGAAGAGCACCAGACCAAGCACTGACCACTGTGGAACCCCACTGGTGACCTCTTTCATCCCTAAGTACTCTCCACTGACCACCACCCTTTGGGTTCTCTCCCCCTAGCCACTTTCCCACCCATCTGGTCATTTTCAGCCCTGCCCCCAGGTCCTCCAGTTTCCTGATCAATCTCTTATGTGGGATCAAGTTAAAGGCCTTGCTAAAGTCCGGGTGGAGTATATCCACTGCCTGACCCCTGTCCACTGCCTTTGTGAACTAGTTAAAGAAATAAATTAGACTAATTTGGCATGACCTCCCTGCCATAAACTGGTATACACCCCCCATAGTGAAAAGTCGACAGTAACCAGTACTACAGAGACAACAACTGTAGTGTCGGCATTGGACCCCGGCACTGCTTTCTGGGGGTCTTGCACCCCCTCCCCTAATCAGCTCTGACTCAGAGTTGATTAGTTTAATTGGGGGAGCACAACCCCCACGCTTGGAGGGGTTCAGGGGCAAAGCCCCCCGAAGAAAACATGGGAGGCAGTGACCACCTTTATGCCAACTGCAAATGCGGTCAACATTAACATTTCACTGTAACATTAGTCGACAAAATGTTTGTCGCACTAGCGCCATAGATCCCTATAAACCCATTCTGCCTGTCCTCCTGGAGCCTGCTCACCTCAAAGAACTCCACCAACCTTTCTTTGAGAATGGTTTCCATCGGCTTGCCAACTATCAATGTCAGTTTGACTAGCCTATAATTTCCCAGTTCATCCCCTGCCCCACACTTGTGCAGCTGCAGTAGTAGATGTGGTACTGAACTTCAGAAAGTAACTGACAGTCATCTTACTTGTAGTCCTGTAGTGAGCAATTTGTAGTTCTTCTAGTTTCCTGTCATGCTCAGTCCAGCCTTTAACCTTTGGTCTCTGTGTATAGTGTCTTTGTCTTCAGTCTTCAGGTATTTAGGGGATGAGGGGTGGGGAGTAGTGGAATTGCAGGAATATAACAAACACTTCATAGAAACATAGAAGCTAACGGCAGATAAGTGCTGCATGGCCCATCTGGTCTGCCCTTTTTTGTTGCATTGCTTACACTATAGACCCCTCCAGGTCTATGGCACTTTCTCTGCCACCCCCTTACCTATCCCTTAAGACTCCCTTGTGCTTATCCCAGGCTTTTTGAATCACACCACTGTGTTTGGCACCCCCTCAGCCTCCGCTAGAAGATCATTCCAGGCATCCATCACCCTTTCTGTGAAGAAATATTTCCTCACATTTCTCTGAAACCTATACCCATGCAGCTTCATACCATGGCCCCTTGTTCTGGAGCACCCTTTCCTCTGAAAAATACCTCCCACTTGTACCTTATTCACCCTGTGAGGTACTTAAAGGTCTCAATCATATCCCCCCTCTCCTCCTCTCCTCCAGGCTATACATGTTTAATTCCTTTAGCCTCTCCTCATAGGATATTTGATGTAGACCCTGTACTATCTTGGTAGCCCTCCTTTGGACAGCTTCCATCTTGTCTATGTCCTTCCTGAGCCTCCAAAACTGGGCACAGTACTCCAGGTGGAGTCTTACTAAAGACCTATATAGTGGCAACACAACTTCCTCTTCCTGCTGTTAATAATACCCCTACCATCCTACTAGCTCTCCCAGTTGCTTTGTTGTATTGCCTGGCCACCTTCAGGTCATCCAATATAATTACCCCCAGGTCTCTTTCCTGCTTGGTTGTTGTTAGTATCTCTCCCCCCATTTAGTACTCCACCCTTGGGTTTCTGTGACCCAAGTGCATTATTTTGCACTTTGCTGCATTCTTACACTCCGGAGATCAGCAGCTCTTTACTATACCCAGACACAAAACTGCTATGGGTGCTCAGGCCTTCTCACACATAGCCCCAGCTCTCTGGAACTCCCTACCTACTATTATCCGACTTGCTCCTACCCATACCAGCCTTAATCATCATCTAAAAAGTCACCTCCTCCAATCTGACCCCTGCTCCTGCTTCATTACCCTCTGAACTCCCCTTCATTCCCTGAAGCAATAACTTGTTTTGTGGTTATATCCTTTCCACCAGCACGTACTGCTTGCTGTCATAGCCTATATCCTGCTCTACCCTATTTCTTCACCTCTCTCCCCCTGCCTTTCTATTTACCTCTCTCTCCCACCCACTATTTCCTAACCTACTCCCCTCTTTCCCCCCTCCTTGGGACGTTATCTGACTATAGATTAGCACTTTACTCTCCCTAATGTATTTTATAAGCTCACTCTGTTGTATTTTGTTATCTTGTAGTTAGTTCCAATACATTATTATTTTATTTATTTATTTAGATCTCAGATTAAACACCTTTGAGCTATTAGCTCTTTTACACAGGTTCCACGGCAGTATGACAGACAAGTTGCAGTGAAGAACAGCTTACAATATCACAAGAAAAACGAAATAAGGTGGCATTGTACAATGTATGCCAGAGATTTCGGTTAATACAAGAATTGCAGACTCTTGGGAACAAAACAATAATTGTAAGATCAGCCTATGAGGCATTGTCCAGGAAGAATTCAGGTGGGAGGAGGGAGTGAAAGTTAGGGTAGGAGGCGAGGAAGTGCAGGAAAAAGGAGGTGAGATGGGGCAAGATGTTGAGGTGGGGGTGGGCAGTAGAGTTTGAGAAAGGAAGTATACAGGACAGTGGCAGTAAGGGCAAGCTCAGAAAGTAGGTACTAAGTGCTAATTGGGGCCTATGAGAAGGAGTAAGTAACTTATAATGTAAGCCGTCGCAGCGGGCACTAGCTGCTAGGTACTGATGGAGCTTTAGTTTGAACGAGCCCAGTGTGGTTTGAGTGGAGACTTCATAATGAAAAGAGTTAAACCAGAAAGGGGTTTGATAGGCAAATGATCTTTGTCCTAAGGAAGTGCGGCAGCGGGGGATCAGAAAGATCTGGTTGTGCCTCTGGTTCAACGAGGGTTGCTGCAAGGGCCAAGGAGCTCATGGGCACCTGGGGGCATGAGACCTAGGCCGACCTTTTTTGCAAGCAGGCAAGTTTGGCAGGTGAGTCTACCTCTTAATTGGAGCCAGTCAGC
The DNA here is from genome assembly GCA_016271365.2 of Neoceratodus forsteri. NCBI lineage: Eukaryota > Metazoa > Chordata > Ceratodontiformes > Ceratodontidae > Neoceratodus > Neoceratodus forsteri. The sequence goes on along the minus strand of JADMNL010000022.1, from coordinate 690,537,981 downwards.
CTGAGCATAGAGGTCACAGGTATGCGTAAAGCACACGGATCCAGTGAGGAGTCTGCAGGCTTTGCTAAGTACCATTGCACTACATCGGAGGGTCGTGTCAGTGGCTGAATCATAGATAACCAGCCCATAATCTACCAGGGAAATGACAGAGTTGTGGATAGTCAAATTATTGTTGTATACTGCATGTTACTGCTGTTTAATACTTATCCCAATGTACTGTACCTTACTAATGTATTTTACTGTCTACAATGTTCCTGTGTTATCTCATGATGTACTGTTCATGTATTTTATTGTACTGTTTTCTCTGTTCTGACTGTACCTGTTTTGTACTCTTCTGGGTCATGCCTGAAAATAGGCATTTACTATCTCTAGCGCACCTACCTGGTTATCAGAAACAAACAAATACATTCATAAACCTTAGCTGCCAAACATTTGACCACTCCTCCAGTTGTTTTAAGTCTCTTTCCATCCTTTGTACCCCCTCCGGAGTGTCCGCACTGTTGCAGAGCTTGGTGTCATCCGCAAAGAGGCAAACCTTCCCTTCCAGTTCCACTGCTATGTCACTAATGAAGATAGTAAAGAGAACTGGCCCCAGTACTGATCCCTGCAGTACCCCACTGGTCACGCTCCCCTCCTCAGAGCAAATTCCATTTACCATCACCCTCTGCTTCCTGTCCCCTAACCAGTTTCTTACCCAGGTTACCACCTTATTGCCCACCCCCATGCTACCCAACTTGTTTACCAGCCTCCAATGTGGAACAGTGTCAAAGGCTTTGATGAAGTCCAAGTAGGCCATGTCTACCGCCACCCCCCCCCCGATCCAACACCCTGGTTACCCAGTCAAAAATATCTGTCAGATTTGTTTGGCATGACCTCCCCTCTGTAAAGCAATGCTGCATTGGGTCCTGCAGTCCATTGGATTCCAGGTTTTCCACTGTGCTTTCCTTTAATAGCATTTCCATCAGTTTCCCTACTACAGACATCAGGCTGACAGGCCTATAATTTCCCGCCTCCTCCTTGCTACCACTTTTGTGAAGTGGGACTACGTCTGCCCTTCTCCAGTCCTCTGGGACCACACTGGTCTCCAGTGAACTGTTAAACAAGTCTGTCAGGGTTGCAGCTAGCACCTCCATTGTCCACCCTCTGATTAGTATTTCCTGACCCTTTCCTCAGAAAAGGGACTGGTGTCCATCCCCCCCCCCCCAATCTCTTGGTGCTTATTTGTGGTCCTTCCCCTTCCCCCTCAACTGTGAATACTGAGCAGAAATATTTAAGATATTTGCCTTTTCATGGTCCTCCTCAGTATAGCCCCTGCCCCCTTTATTAACTGTGCAATCCCTCCCTTGGTCTTCCTTTTCTTTCTGATATACTGGAGAAATGTCTTGTCCCCCTTTGATACTGTCTGGGCTATTCTTTCACTCAGCTTTCGCTTTTGCACTCCTTACTGCCTTGCCTGCCTCTCTCTGTTTCCCCAGATACACTTCTTTGTCCTCCTCTCTCTGGGTCTCCTTATGCCTCCTGAATGCCACTGTTTTTGCCCTTACCTTTTCTGCCACTTCCTTTGAAAACCGTAATGATCTCCTCCTCCTCCTTCTTCTGCTTTTACTTATTTTCCTGACACACAAGTTTGTAGCCTTCACTAACCTCTCTTTTATTCTGGTCCATTCTCCCTCCACTTCCCCCTCAACATCTCCCCCTGCCAGGTCTTCTCGAATGCATTCCTCCATCTTTGTAAAGTCAGCCCTTCTGAAATCCAGGACCCTCACCCTCGTGTGGCTGGATTCTGCTGTTGTTCTTATATTAAATCATACTGTGCGATGGTCTGTGGTCCCCAAATGACTCCACACTCTGACATCAGCCACATTGTCTCCGTTCATAAGTACCAGATCCGGTATTGCCCCACCCCAAGTGGGTTCACTGACCAGCTGCCTAAGGAATGCCCCCCTGCAGGGAGTCCAAGATGTCTCTGGTCCTATCTAATGCTGCAGCAGGTAGGCTTCACTCTACATCTGGCAGGTTAAAGTCCCCCACCAGCACCACCTCCCCCTTCTTAACCATTTTGCATATGTTTTCCAGCATCTCTTTATCTATGTCCTCTCCCCATGTCGGAGGAATGTATACCACTCCCATGTGAATGCTGGCTCCGTTTTCAAACTTGAGATTGACTCACAACACCTCAAACCCCCCTCCGAACCTCTGTCGCTTTGATGTTTTCCTTAACGTAAAGTACCACTTTGCCATCTTTCCTTTCTAAACATTGTGTGGCCAGGTATGACCATTTCCCAGACATGGTTGTTTGTGTACCTTGTTTTGCTGATGGCCACAGTATTCAGGCCTCTCAGCCATGGTGGCCTCCAGGTCTGGTATCGTATTTCCCAGACTTCTAGCATCAGCCCACATGGCTGTTCAGATTTTGTTAGTTCTACTCTTGTCAATTCTCATGTTGTCTAGTTGTTCCCCCTTCTTCTCCTTTGCATACTGCCTGCTTCTCTCCCCCCCCCCATGCAGATACCTTGCACCCTTGGTTGTCCTTCATTTTAGTGGGAATCCTTTCCCCCAGAAATTCTCTACCCTCCATCACAGCCTGAGGGAGCATAGTTTCTGCCACCCTTTTGCCTTCCGCCATCCCCCCTTGGCTAGTTTAAATGCCCATCGAAGTAACCCTTAAACCATCTACTTAGGACTGCTGTTCCCTTCCTGGATGGATGCAGGCCATCCCCCAGTACAAGCTCTGATCCCTCCAGGTGGAGCCCCAGTCCCCAGTGTAGCCATACTCCTCCTCTCTGCACCACTCCTTCAACCACAAGTTAGAGGCCTTAGTGCAGAGCTCCCTCTCCTTCCCCCGTTACAGACAGCCAGTATTTCCATAAAGGCTACAGTGCATGCTACCTGCCTAAGACCCTTTCCCAGCTCACTAAACTGCTTTTGCACTGCCCTTGTTCTTTCCATAGCAAGGTCATTCATACCCAGGTGGACTATGACATCCAGCTTCTCCTACCTTCCTATAGCCCTCATGGTCCACAGGATATGCTTTCCATCCCTCTGTGCCGATGCACCAGGTAGGCACATAACCTCCCTCTCTACTCCCTTTCCTTCATCCAACTCTATCTCCCTGACTATAAAGTCCCCCACTAGAAGTTGCTTCCTCTTTCTCTGGGGGTCTCCTCCCCCCCCCCTCCTGGGAATGCCAAATGCATGTTCCCCCACATCCTCTCTGTTCACCACCTCTGGTTCCCCTTCATGGCAGTCCCGCTCTACCAGAATAGCGTAGGAGTTTCTTAGTGGCACTTGATGAGGAGTGTGCCTGTTACCCACTCCCCCCAGCCTTCCCGATCCTACCACCCCTGACCTCCTTGAGCCCACCTTAGTTCAACTGCTCCTTCCTTCTGGCAACTTTGAGGTAGCGGTCTCTGGCTAGGTTGTCCCAGAGTGGGAGAGATAGTCCCCTGACTCCTTGCCAATGTGACTTTAAGTCTTGCAGCATTCTCCTGACTCTCTACCATCGTTGTTTGCAGGCTTGAGACCTGTTCCCACCACCTAGAAAGGCACACACAGATGGGACAGCACCGCAGTTTCCTGAAGATCTTCCTATAAACTGCTGTCCCACAACCACTGCATTACACCACAGCCCATTTCCTTTTTGCTGTTCTTCTAGTCCTTCTCTTTTTTGCCTCAGACCAAGTGAGGCTATCCTGCTACCATGCAGTAACTATACACCCTTAAACCCTGAAGCTCACTAATACCTAGCAGGCTTTTTTACAACAAATCCCTACACCCTACTAAATCTTGCAAATATTTAACAGTAGGCCTCGATCCCTGAATCACGCTAGTACCTAGCAACAATTTACCTATAATCCCTACTATCCAGAAACACACTAAAACCTTCTATCATTTAAGAACAAACAACACCAGACTAAAGACAAGGAAAAACAATAGCAAGCCCCCTAAGCCCACTGACATGCTTAGCTGGCCTCCCAAGTACAGTTACCCTATAATGCAGCCCCCAACAGGCTTACATGGGTAGGGGTCACCTTGGGTCAGCACAGGAGCAGAGTGGCTGGCTGCTGGCTGCCTCATTGGGCTGACTGCAGTGGGCAGACTCTGACGTCCTTTGCATGTGCGTCCTTCGCGTGGGAGGCACAGCGTGGGGGAGGGGGGCAGGCCGCTTGATTGCCTGGTCCTTAAGAAAGTCCCTGCCCACTTCCTGATTCCCAGGCAGCAGCCGGGATTGGCTGCTGATCAGGTATAGCAAGATTGCTCTCTGCCCAAAAGCTAACTTCGACACATACATCAAACGGTTCAAGTGGTGGCTTTCAATAAACAAAATTTTGGAGCAGGTCAATGAACAACGGGATCTCTTCCAGTCTATCCTACCAGCTCTAGTGTTCACTTTGCTTAAGAGTCTAGTGGCACCAGATCCATTAAGTGGGTGCAATTATGAACAACTTACGGGCACACTCCTATAGCACTACAAGCCAAAAGCCATTCTGATGGCAGAGTGCTGTCAATCCCACCACTGCCTCCAAAGAGAGGGACAGTCAATTGTGGGCTTCGTCATCACCCTGAGAAATTTAGCAAACTCATGTGAATTTGGACAAGTCCTCAAAGACCCCCTAAGGAACAAATTCATCTGTGGTATTTGTGGTGACCACTACACAAAACACCTTCTTACAGAACCAGACCTGACTTTCAAGTCTATATGCACCATAATGTTAGCACTTGAACTTGGCCAGAAAGATACCAGGGAGCTCATTAATCACACAAACCCACTTTGGGGAGCTGTTCACAAAGTCACCCAGCCAAACCTCACAGGGGTGAACTTTAATTATGGGGGGGGGTGGCATTCAGTGTCACACCCTCCTCACCAATCTTCTCAGGAACCACAAGCAGAAGCCAAGGCTAAGAAACCAACCTACCAGCATGGCAACCACTAGAAGACAAGTACTGATTCCACCAAGAAATGTGCCTGAAGTGTGGAAAAGTGGAACGTCTGGTACTTGTTTGCAGAAGCACACCACTTACAGCATAGACGCAGTATATAACAAATACTCTGTTAGAGACACCAGAGGGAGATGACTCCTTGGGTCTCTTTACTGTCTACACCACACCCGGCCATAAAGACAGCATCTGCCTGAGTCTGGGGTTAGTTGGCACACCCATGACTATGCAGCTCAACAGCTCAACACTGGAGCATCAGTGTCACTGATACCCAAGCATATCTGCACCGCCTGTCCCAACCAATACCCACTGCAACCATCCCCCATCCAGCTAACATCCTACATAGGGTGATTGGATTCCTGTGTTGGGGGGGGATATAAATCCAGGTGACCTCCAGGGGAGGAGAATGGACTCTGCCTCTCGTCATAGTACAAGGGAAGAAGGAACTGGCTGGAGAAAATAAAGCTCAATTGGCAAAAGATTTTTCTGTGACACACTGTGACAGAGGGGCCACAGAATGTGATCAAGCTACAGCAAGGCAAGCATGCCAGCATATTCCAAGATGACTACGGCTCCATTCACGACTCTACAGCAAAGATCTGAGTGTGAGGAGGCACCCACACTACACTCACAGCCCAGTGGCTGATAAGATGGCCTCTTTTCAAACTGGACTAGTCCCATCAAGTGCACAAGCACCAGCTGCAACAACAGAAGGGACACGACAGAGCTCCACAAGTAACCCACATTTTTCATTTTGGGCAGGGGGTGATGGTCCGAGACTTCTGGAGCAACTTTGGAGTCCAGGGACAGTGCTGGAAACTCGGGGACCTTTAACCTATGGAGTACATAGAGGTCAATGGACTATACACTTCCATGTAGACCACCTCCTACCATCACATGTACCCCAACCAGTGACAACCGAAGACTTCTCTTGAGAGCAACAGGATGCTGAGGATTTCGCTCTTACCCTGGCTGGAGTGCCCTCATCAGTTCTGGCAGCAGCTGTTCTGGTTGCTCCCACAGCTGCTGCCCCAAATTAAAGATACCCAACAAGACAGTGTAAGGCATGACAGAGACTTAATTTTTGAATAAAATATTTGTGGTACCACCGAACTGTACTGTTATTAGGTAGAACAAGTTCTAACCAAAGCATCAGAATAATCCCCAGAACTTGTTGGGGCCTGGGTAATCTACTTCATCCCTGAAGGAATGATTTAACTGCTTGTAGACTAGTTTCATCTAAGGGGGGAGTAGTTCAGTAGATTGGTACTGACCTTCAGGAAGTACCTGGCAACTATCTTACTTGTAGTCCTGTACTGAGCAATTTGTAGTTTCTTGTCATGCTCAGGCCGAAGCCCTTTAAACTTTGGTGTCTGTGTATAGTGTCTTAGCCTTCAGTCTTAATAAAGATGGCAACCTAGTCACAGTTCGCTGAGTCTGTATCAGTCTGTTCTTCATAACAAGAATACTACAGCAGGGGTACCACATCAGCGATTCTCCATTCTCGAAGCACCATGCCTATGTCGAGGGAGTTATCGAACGGGTCTGTTAGAGGGGCTGCCAGAACTGCCATCAATTCTTTCAGCACCCTAGGGTGTATACCATCAGGCCCTGGAGATTTAGCCACCTTGAGGGCCCTGAGTACCTTGAGGTCCCTGTCCTCATGATCATCCCTTCACACATTCTCAGTCCACCCCCCCTCCCAGTTCCTATCTCCCCCTGTGAAACTGATCCATCCTTTCCCACTGCTAGTGCAGCTTCCAGGAACAACTGAGTTTTCAACAATCAGGAAATGGAGTCACCCAGGATTATTACTGAGGACTGCTACTAACAGTAAAAGTAAACTAAAACAAATGTTCATATCCCCAACTGCTATAGAATGGGAGCAGACGGTGACAAGAAAACAGATAACATTTACAATACATGAGGGTTTAGTGCTCCTTTAACAGGGAAGCAAGGGTGATGTAGCCCCTTTTTTTTCCTTTAGTTTGTTTCTCCACCTGCCATCTCTGGTCCTGGTGGTATCGCCCCAGCTCCATCACTGGCCTGTGTCATGGATTTGTTGGTTTGTGGGTTAACCACCACTTAAACAGAGCCATATCAGCAAGTGGCCTGCCACGTAGGGTCATGCAGTGCCTGCAGAGGATGCCAATCGACAGGGCACCTAAGAGTGATGTGTGCATGTGCGTGTGCATTCATGCACATATATGATGTGTCAGCAGATGCCCCTCACATCTGCTGGGCCCACCAGTGCTGCCACCCAGTCTCCGCTAGGTGGCAAGCAAGTGGTGGGACACAGACCCCGGAAGAGCCATCCTGGGATGCTCAATCCTCCCTCACCCGACCGACCACCAAGTGACCCCGGTCCCTTCCCAAACTTTGGTCACCAGTATGGCAGGAGGTAAGGCAGCAGGGCCTCAGCCCTCCATGCCACTGTGCCAGCTGATGCAGCTCCTTTAAAATTAAATGGCTCAGTAAGTTTCCTGCCCAGTGCAGCAACAAGGTAATCCAGTCAAGGCTGAGCAGACTGAGATGTTTGATCTGGTGTGCTTTGGCAGGATGCGGGAACACACTTTGAAGTTTAAAGGTGGAAAATTTAGGGATGACATTAGGAAGCTGTTTTTCTCTCGAGGGAGATAAACCTATGGAACAGCCTACCAGTGGGGACAGGAAACATGATGAGAGTACAGACTTTCAAGGTAAGCCTGGGCAAATTTCAGCTTCCCAAGGTAATCACAGGGTCGCCACTGGAAATGAACCTTAGCTCAGTGTGTCTTTCATAGTCAAAGCATTGCAAAGAAATAGACCGAGTACCCTGGGTAGTATGATAGGAGGGGATTGGAGAAGTCATATAAATTAGTGCATATTTGTGCTGTACAGCATCCTTGTTGGTGCCTGCTGATGGAGCAGGGTGGTGGTGGGGGAGTGCTCTTAGTGGACGCAGAGTCTCTTACGACCTTATGTTATACATCCACGAGCATTCCCTTTCAATATCCTCTTCATCTGTAGTACTTTTGAGTTTTAGGTAGACAGGCTAGTAGACCATACCAGTTGCTCAAAGGGCATTGATGTACAGATTAGATAGCAACGTCATACAGCAATGAACCACATGAGTGGTCTCAGTTTGGGGAATTCACACTAGTGCATTTCTTTTACTGACTATTGCTTTTACCCTTCCCTACCCTCTGCCTAGTCCTCAGGCATGGGGGCCCAGGGCAATCACCGAGCCCCATCTTCCGCCAGCCCCCACCTCCCCTGCTTGCAGTGGGGATACATGGTGTTGAGCCTAAGGCTATCATGGACAGTCATCACGATGATGGAATGACCCCCATTTTCATACCACCCACCTTCCCTGATGATGACTATACCCTTCGTCAGCAAAGCACAGTCCAGTACATTGTTTGTACAGGCAACCCCTCATGAGGGAGAATGCTCCCCAACCCACCATGAGGAATCCATGTACCGGTGTGCACTAATGTCTCCCTCACTGGGCTGGCTCACACTGCAAGCAGCAGCACTCCCCAGCCCAGCAAGCAGCCAATCAATCCCAGCTCCCTCAGTCCACTCCGAACCCTAGTTGTTGACTCAAAAGCACAAAGAGTTTCAAGTGGGCCCCATCAGACAGTCCCCAATTTGTATTTCTTAATCAAATCATGAAGTGTCTATCAAATCTGAATGCAATGATGCACAAAAATGCCTTTGTTGGGGGACAGTAGTGTCAGTCCATACTAGGACTAGATAGAGCACATACCGTATAAAACTCTGCTGTGCCCAAGCAGCAACACATGGCCACCAGCAGCCCAGGATTACATTGCACCTTAGTGCCCAGTCACCAGGGAAAAGCTTTTAAAGAAAAACGCAGCACCAGCTCAGTCATGTAGACAACTTAATTTAATTACAAGAAGGTGAATAAAAATGCACATTTCGTTATCACGGAGCCAACAATAAAATGAGATACACTCATACAGAACACAAGAAAGCAGAGTCACCCACCCACTATCAAAACAGTCACAAGCACGTTCACTCCTAACAACACTTTTTCAAGGCTCTGTAATATGCAATATGCAGTTTTATACACTTTTTAGGTGTAATAAAATACATTTTTTATGTGACAGAACAGGCGCTGTGGTTTGCTTCCAGTGTTTACAATTTTGCATCGAGCACAGCTTGTTCCCAAAGCGGCTCCATTATTTGCATAACCAGGGAAAGCTTACCTGGATTAGTCTAGCAAAAAAAAGATATTGTTGATACACAAAGCTGTTTATGAATAGCAGTTACTTGCTACATATCTGATTTCAACCAAACACACCGGTAGAGTTGCTTTTCACAAGGTTGCATGCAAAATGCTAAGCATAATGCTATGCAGCTGTAGCTGTGTGTCATGGCAACTAGTATGTAACATTTCTGAATAAAATTTTCCTTACCAGTCACAAGGCTTCAGTCTGTGCCATGCCTGTATCCTGGTCCTGCTTATTTCCTGGAAGGCGGGGCAGGTTGTCCTGTGTCATATTGCAGCAGAATTCACAGACAGGGGTGGAGTGCATTTGCTTGTCTCCCCCTCCCCGACAGATTTAATTAATTAACATGCAAACCTCACAAGGAATTGGCAAAGGAAACACAGCCCGTATGCCAAGTTAACTGAAAATATTGTTTTTACGCAACCAGCTATCCCCGGGCCACCTCTGTGACAGTGAGAGTCAGTGCAGAGTCACCCTACGGTGACAATTCCAAACAACTACTGTGAATGACAAACAAACTGCATGCTGTTTTAACTCAGTGTTTTGGAGAGGGTACAGCTTGGCATGAGAGCAAACCTCATGTGAAACGTTTTGGGTGAGACTCTGATGATCCACCTTCCTGTAAACACCCCTCCTACTGCCAACTTGTGGCCAGGAGGGTCCCTTTTGAATTCTCATCTGAATGGTCCTGAAGGAGAGGAACTACTGAGAGGAAATGCAGATCACTTTTAAAGAACCTGAAATTTCTGTTGCCCCATATAGTTCAGTTCCAAGACCTTACCTGCTCGCTATTGCTCCTGACCTGTGACCTGCAAGAGCAGATCAGGGAAATAGGAAATGATGCGCCACAAGAGCTTCACTGACAGTAACCTGCTCAGGACAGCTATGGACCAAAACTGCCATCTCCATTAGATTTCCAATAAAACTAAGTCAGGCGAAGCAGACGGTGAGTCTCCTACCTTCTCCCTGCTATTCAGCCTGCTTGCAGCTCTGTTTGCCGTCTGTTTCACTCAGGTAATGTTATCAGGTTTGGGTTACAGGACTACCTAGTCTATTGTACCTGTCTAACACACTGGAGGCTGATGGGAAGGATTTGTTTACAGCTACCCACACTGACAAAGGAACATTTTGGAAACAAGATCTCTTCCTCACTCCAGGACATTGAATATTTAATTAGCAAGACTTGACTGAAATGCATCTGTTAAGACTGAGCCATTAACCATATTTTTTCATATATATACAGTATATGTGTTTTTATATATATGTATATATATATATATGTGTGTAGATATAATGTGTGTGTATATATATATATATATATATGTACACACACACATATATATATATAGAGAGAGAGAGAGAGAGAGAGATTCTTTTCAAAAAACTTCATTAATGCACTATTACGGTTCCAGCAACAAAAATTGGAAAATGCAGTCTTAGGTTTCCCAACCTCAACACCCTACTCCCACCCTGCATGCAGGTACAGGCATGAGGAGTGTACCTTGGAGTTGTGAACCCTAACGTTCACCCCATTCCATAAGTAAGTAAGCTAACATAGGTATAGTATAGGAGAATGGGGTAAGCATTAGGGGTTCACAACCCCAGGCATATCCACGTCTGTTCCTATGCAGGGTAGAGATAGTGTTAGGGATGAGGAATCCTAGAACAACATTTCAACTTTGTCACTAGAACCTAATGGTGCATTAACAAAAGCTTGCAGAGAATTTCCTTACTTTTTGAGAAAGCATAATCCTAGGCTTATTTGCTGGTGGTAGTGCAGGGCCCTCTTCTCCCAACCATTCTTAATTTTTGAGAGATTGTAATTGTATCCTTATTTTCCAAGGACCTTGCACTCTTATCACTCCATAATCCTCTGCACATTTGTGTGTGGGAGCGCCCTACACTGCCATGTATGCATAAGGCCTGCGCTCTCATCACTCCATAATGGTATTCATATTTGCATGTGGGAGTGCACAGTGCTATCCATCCATAATTTTTATGTTTGCTTGCACTCGTGCACAAGAAACATTATGTGACAGCTTAGGAGAGAAGCGGGTTGTGGAGGCGCTGCACTGTTACAGCCAAGGGAGGCTCTGCATTTGGGGGCTTGGCACTGGTGGACCAATGGAGGCACAGTGTGCCGATGACACTGGTCTCCAAAAGTGCACCAAGTACAAACGTTTTTGGCGCAGTAATCAGGGGCCGCCTTGTCATTGCAGTGTCAGTCAGTCTGCTGCAATGAGGGAATGACCTGTCATTGCAGGCGGAACGTTAGCTAGCCTAATACTGTTTGTGAACATAGCGGGCTGCTGCCGTTCACAAACAGTATTGTCAACCCTATGCCGGTGCCAATCGCTGCTTCACTCCGTCCAGATTTTTCATGTGCCGATAGGAGCCCTCCCCATCGGCATAATATCCCCATCCACAATTAATGTGCAAATGGGGAGCCCACTCCCCATCAGCATAATTCCCCCACACACAAAGCGTATGTTTGTGCCGGTGCCTAATCCTCTCGGCTGTTGTGCTCCCTATATGCCAACAGGGTGCCTAATCCCCATCGGCTCATAAGCCCCTCCCAACAAAACACTAGGTTGGCATGCTGGGAGCCCACCCAGCATGCCAAATGTCCTGTAAATGTCCCCGTAAGCGCCAAACCGTCCGCAATGTTTTTTGTTTTTTTTTCCTGTAAGAAGGAAATGGTCCCTCGGTGGTCTCCCTCCCCAACAACCCGCACCCACCCACTGCACACCCTGCCTCCACATACCCCACCCCATTCTTATCTCCTGAGTCCGGTGCGACGATCTTTGGTGGACCGGGAACATGTCTGCACATTTCAAAGCCGACCGTGAACTGAGGAAATGCTGGTAAGCTGTATAATGGAATAACCAGGGTTTTTTCAACTTTGATGCATAGCTCAGGCATTTTTTGGAATTTTGGCACCACATTTTCAACATGGGTTTTTTGGGACCCCTCCTCATGAATTATATCCTGTCATGGCGTTAATCAGCCCGGAAAGGTGATTTCAAGGTCACTGCGTGGAATCACCTTTTGGGACAGATTAATGAAATGACAGTGCCAGTGTTCATGAGGTGGGCTCTCAAAAAGTCTATGTTGCAAATTTGGTGGGAAAAATCCCAAAAATGAATGTTTTACAAGCGTGCATTGCGCAATTGCTACGCACACTTGTAACTTCGCGAATTTGCAATATTTTCACTCCAGATTTTCAACATTGATATTTTTATGCATCTCCTTATGAACAGTGCAGCTGTCATTTTTCACAACCTGGCCAAAATGCGCTTTCGTGGTTCCGGCGCAGAATAGCATGGTCACTGTGGGAAATCTATGTTTGGGACACATTATGAAAATCACAGTGACACTGTTCATTAGCAGAGGTCCTAAAATGCCTATGTTGAAAATTTGGTAAGAAAAGTGCATAAAATAACTGTGTTAAGAGCGTGTGTTGCGCAGTTTCCATGCACGCTAGTAACTTCGCACATTTGCAATATTTTCACTCCAGATTGTCAACACTGCCATTTGTCTGCACCTCCTTATGAACAGTACAGCTGTCATTTTTCACATCCCGGCCGAAATGTGTTTTTGCACTTCCGATGCAGAACAGCGCACTCGCTGTGGGAAATCTGTATTCGGAACACATTAGGAAAATCACACTGATGCTGTTCATTAGCAGAGGTCCTAAAATGCCTGTGTTGAAAACTGGGTGACAAAAATCTATAAAATGAATGTGTTACGAGCATGTGTTGCGCAGTTTCCATGCACGCTCGTTACTTCGCACATTTGCAATATTTTCACTCCATATTTTCAACATTGCCACTTTTCCACAGCTCCTTATGAACAGTACCGCTGTCATTTTTCACATCCTGGCCGAAATGTGTTTTCGCACTTCCGGTGCAGAATAGCGCGGTCACTGTGGGAAATCACTATTCGAGACACATAACAAAAATCACAGTGACACTGTTCTTTAGCAGAGGTCCTAAAATGCCTATGTTGAAAATTTGGTGATGAAAGTCCATAAAATGACTGTGTTATGAGCGTGCGTTGTGCAGTTTCCACATTCAACATTTCCATTTTTCCACACCTCCTTATGAACAGTACAGCTGTCATTTTTCACATCCTGGTCAAAATGTGTTTTTGCAGTTCCGGTGCAGAATACTGTGGTTGCTGTGGGAAATCAGTGTTCGGGACACAATAAGAAAATCACAGTGACACTGTTCATGAGCACAGGTCATAAAATGCCTATGTTGAAAATCTGGTGACAAAACTCCATAAAGTGACTGTGTTATGCACATGCGTTGCATAGTTTCCACGTGTGCTCGGAAGTGCGAGCAGTTTTATTTATTTATTTATTTGCTTTTGTTAACCAGGTAAGCACACTAGACAGCAACATGCCTATTTTCAGAAGCGACCCAGGAGAGTTACAGGGTATCCAAAGGACAATAATTACTTACAGGAGCCGCATGCTCCAACAGCTGTTAGCACAGTAGAGTATACATACAAGAGCCATATGCTCCAACAGTTGGTAATACAATAGGGTTTACATATAGGAACAAAGAGCTCTGCTGTAGGGTGATACAGAGGTAACAAGAAATAACAGTTTAGGAATTTACAAGAACAACAAGGCAGGAGTCAAACAATAAATTTAATATTCCCACTACAGGTTTTCGACATTGCCATCTCTTCATACCTCCCTGTGGATGGTACAGCTGTAATTTTTCATATCCTGCCTGATCTGTGTTTTCGTACATGTGGCTCAGAATGACACTGTCGCTGTTGGAAGTCAGTTTTCTCGGGACACATTGACAAAATCACACTGCCACTCTTCATGAGAAGAGGTCCCAAATGCTTTCATGAGGTGGGTTCACAAAAAGGCCATGTTGAAAATTTGTACTGTAAATACCAACAAATGCCCGAGGCATTAGAGTTTCTAACCATAACATCCTACCCTGTATAGACAGACAGTCATCGGGGTGTGCCTTTGGACTGCCGACTGTACTGCTCATGTCATCCCAACCCCACCCCCCAGCCACTGACAGGTATTGAGGTGTACCTTGGACTCTTCGGCCCAAGACTTCACCCCACTCTCCTATGCTACACCCATTTCACCATATGTCCTTATGGAATGGGGTGACTGTAAAGCCAAACACCCTAAGGCACACCTCAACACGTGTCGATGTCTGCAGAATAGGGTGAGGTGACATGGCTTGACCATCATGGGTGATGACCCAAACACTTACCCCAAATCCTGTCCGTCTATACAGGATGGAGCTGGGGTTCACGTGAAGTTCAATACTTCACTGCCGTTCCTATTCTGCATCTGTCTAACTCCTGCATTCCCAGTGCTAATACCAGCAAGCAAACATTCGGCATTGACAAATGCTTGTTTAGATATTGTAATCATATCCCTATTTTCCTCAGGGAGAGCAGGGCCCTCCTGGCCCTGCACTCTCATCAGTTCTTAATGGTATCCATATTTGCATGTGGGAGCACAGGCCCTGGAGACAGTGTAGTGCTACCCTCATTTGCCTGTGGGAGCACAGGGCTCTCTGCACCCTGCACTGCCATTCCGTAGTGTTCAGACCCAAAGAAACATCTGACCTTGCAATGTGATCCTATAGAAAACACAGGGGAAATTTGAAACCTGTGTAACTCAACACCAAATTCATTTATTTTCATGAAACCAGCAAAAGACACATTGGTGGGGCAAGTCATTTGTACTCTGAAAATTTCAGAAGACAAATCGCAAACCGTTTCTTCACAGAGCGACAAGAAAACGACTATGTACACCTCCCATTACAATGTTATCCTATGGGAAATTAAACAAAATTGAACCCTGCAGAACTCCAAAGCAAAGTAATGTATTTTCACCAAACCAGCAAAAGGCACATCTGTGGACTAAGCCCTTTGTACCCTGAAAATTTCAGACCAAAATTCCAAATCATTTGTTTACTGTGAAGTGACAAACAAAAACAGCTATATAAACATTCTTTTTTCACAAATTTGTGAAAAATAATCCTTTTCCGTGGTTCCTTTTTCACAATTTGTGGAAAAAGAAAATCCATTTTTTGCAAATCGTGAAAAAGGATCCTGTTTCACAGAACTTTTTTCCACGGTTTGTGATAAAGGATTTTCCGCATGGTAAAAAAGCACATTTCTAAGTAAGTAATCAAAAAAACTAACTCCAGAATCCTATTCTATGGGCCCTGATTAGGTAAACACAACTGTTTACTAAAGCCCTCTATTTTTTTAGTAATTTAATTTTGTTGTTATTGCAAACTGAAAACAAGATGGTGGCAGCATAAAAAAAGATTCCGCATTTGTGGCAGAAGATTCCATGTTTGCAAAAAAGGATTCCGCATTTGCGATAAAGAACTCTTTTGAGGTAAACATCTAACTTTTCCAACAGGAAATAATGGGAAACTGACATTTTATAACTTTGGAACAGATTAATATTCATTCACCTAATCTTCAAAGAGCACATCTGTGACCCAAGACCTTTCTGCTCTAAAACTTTCAGACCAAAATTTCAAGCCATTTCTGTGCAGTGACATGACAGAAAAATTGACAAAAAAATGGTAATTTACACACTTTGTGACACTCAGTATCTCCGCATCCAAATCTGATTGGAACAAAACTTGCCACATTAAGAGAGCTTTAGTCCCTGATGGCGCATGTAAAATTTCAAATGAATTGCTTGAACGGTTGTGAAGTTATTAAAAATGCAAACTTTTCCGTGTTTTTTTAAATTTAATACATTTTATTAAATTCAGCTTTCAAAGAACAAAAATTTTCAGTTTAACATAGAAGTATATTCTTTGCAAAGAAACTATGTTAATGCACTACTTAGGGTGTAAGTTAATGCCAAAAACATAGAAAAATATGACGTTAGGTTTTTCAACCCTACCTCCCCATCCCACCCCCTGCCCCATGCCGCAAAAGAAAAAAACATTAGCGTAGCCCTGGCACCATGTCTACAAAGGGCTACCACCCCTGCCTAGGCAACTGCTAACCTGATTGAGGGGCATGGGTTCCCATTTTGCTGTTATGGTGGGGTTCTTTCCCAAGACAGAGTAAACTAGCACTGTGCCTCCACCCAAAGTACAGTTTAAGTAGGTCAGATTTTCAAACATACAACCCCCCGGGATGCTGTGCCAACCCACCTCCCGATACAGTCATTCCAATACATGGATTACCATAAACCAAAACCCCCAATTTCAACACTTGGGGTGGGATATTCAAAGGGGTTGCGCCCCGGCATGAAATTCAAAAGGGGATGTTGTGCTGCACAGATCCCAATGCACCGGGGCACACCAGTAATGTATGCGGCACAAGTGCGGGGGGCGTGCCAATGCATATTCCGCACATCTCTATATTCAGCCTGGGATGTGCAGCGCATATGCTGGTGCAACCCCTACTTGCGCCGCACAGTGGTGCTCAGAGTTGAGCCTAAAAGAAATAGGAGCAAGGGCTGGCCACCCACAGGTGAGCTGCCATATTGCAGGGCGCAACACGGCAGCCACCAGCTGTGGGTGGCCACCCGAGCTCCGGAGCCAGGGTCTGTCGGTGTCGCACCCCCCTCCATGCCTGATCACAGGCTTTGTAATGGAATCGATATCCCTGGTGATCCAGTGGACCGCCTCCAGCCCGATCGCGGGTATAAGTATAACAAACTACATGTCCCATATCCCTGGTGGTCCAGTGGACCGCTTCCAGCCCGATTGTGGGCATAAGTATAAATAATCATTTAGAATTTCCCTGGTGGTCCCTCCTCCCACCCGCCCACTGAGCCCACCATCACGCTCCCCCGGTCCAACGACAGTGGCAGCTCCCATCCATAAGCCGCCCAGCTGACTGCATACAATATGGCTGTATGCCCATTGGTCCCACAGTGTGGGCCAATGGGCGTGCAATTCATACCGTCTACACAGTCCTGATATGGCGAATGGATCCATTCACATATCGGAACTAATATCAGCTCTGTTCTGATCTACATGCCCATTGGACCACGCATGGACAAGCGATACCGGGCAAATGCCGTACTACACGTCCTGATATGTGAATGGATCCATTCACATATCACAGACTATGCTATATCAGTTGGTCTGACACCCATTATACGTTGTGAACCAATGGGCATACAGCCGTACTATGCGCGGTCAGTCGGCGAGTAACGTGGCAGGATGAGGAGCTGCCGCCCGCTGCTGACGCTGGAGGAAAATGGGGTGGCGGGGCTCCGAGAGGGCAGGTGAGAGAAGTACCGCTGGACCACCAGGGAGATTCAAAATGTTTATTATACTTATGCCCTTGATCGAGCTGAAAGTGTCCACTGGACCCTGAATGATGAGTATGTGTTATACTATGCTCCGGATGGCTGACAGCAGTCCACTGGGCCTACCAGGGATATGGGACGTGTAGTATTTATGCTTATGCCCGCAATCAGGCAGTGGGGCACTTTGCCACGCTATGCAGGGAGTGTCAGTCCCTGACGGCTGCTGCCTGACAGGGCGCCAGGTGCAAGTCACCGGGGATTGGCACACATGCATGCAAATGGGGCCATAATGACATGCTAATGGCCCCAGTTGTGCCTTGCATGCATTATGGCCCCATTTGCATATCCACCGCTGAATATCGCGGTTCCTGTGCCTAGCGCAACTGCACTTGTGCTGGCGCATCCCCCTGCTCCTCCCTTGCCACTTGCGCTGGCACAGTGCCACTACGCCATGCGCAGTGCGGGAGGCCACATTGCCATATTCAATGGTGCTGAGCCATGGCGCAGCACCACTGAATATCACCCAGCACACTCCCTGGCGCATCCCAGTTGTGCTGCTCCCAGGCTTGCGCCCCTGCCTGGCGCACACTGAATATCCCACCCTCGGACTTTAAGATTTGCACTAATAATATGCTCACTAAAAATATGTTCTCAAGTCAGAATTTTCCAGAACAGGTAAACCACATTTTATTTACGGGGGAGGGGAAGGGGGAGGGGTTAGAAATGGGTAGATGGAATAGAGGTTAAGCAAACATTTTGTATTTTGCAGTTGGCACAGCAAACAATCATTTTGCATTTTTTTAGTTTCAGTACCTTTTCCATGTAATCCACCCACCATCCTTTAGATGTACAGTATCTCTCCATCTAACTATCTGCATGGATTTAAACAATTTCACAACCCCAGCTGGTACCAGTCCCCAGTCCAGACAAAACCCCGCTATTTTGCCCCTGGGTACCCAGTACTACCTACATTACAGGCCTGTGATGCAGCTGGTTGGCCGGCATTGGTGTACTTGGTGTAAATAATTTTACCTTTCTCTTTGATTACTTTAACTTTGTACTACACCACTGGGCATAACTTGAAGACAGCTATGTACAATCCCCAGGTGCAGGACAATCCCTGCATTTACTCACGGTTCTGCAGACAGTCACAGTGGAACTGGGACCATAGCTGTGGGGGAAATGGAACAGCAGAACCTTGAATTAAAGAAGCTGGAGATGAGTAGACAAGTAGCAGGCACCTTCCAGCATGGAAAATTGGCACCTTCACACGTGCTTGTAGGTACTAGCAGTTTGCCGCCTTCAGTCCACCAAGCAAGTCAGATGCAGAGCACAACGCAAGGCTTTCAACCCAGACCCAGAAGTGACCCCATGGTCCAGCGCCCTCATTGGGTCCAGATTGCCCTAGCACACAGGCACACGCACGTGGATCCCTGTAGCCCAATCGTCACCACTCAATAGGATTTGGCTGTTTCCCTACCTGGCTCCAGGTTGCAGCGTGCAGTCAAGGTCTTCCACTTGAGCTGGAGTTAACAGAATCTTGATGCAACAATGCTTTCTTTTGGACTCTGCCTTGTTAGTTGCTGATGCTAGAAGCTCAGTCTCTACAGCTTCATGGTCAAGTTGGCAAACTTTATTTTTGAGGTTTCGTCACATCCGGCTACTGAACCCATTTTCAACCACACTACCTGACTGGCAGCCATGGCCCTTTTCGTACAGAACTCAGTCTCTTGATTCTCACTTATCATACAGCCTCAGTCAGGCTTGGACGCCCACACCATGGGTGCCTCCCAGGTCCCTGAACTTGGCACTGAGACACAGATCTTTACTTGAGCAGTCCCAAACTAACAGAAATCATTTTCCTTCACCGTGCAGGTGCTGACGAACCAGAAGAGGCTCTCTTCTCCTCTTGAAGACTATCTGGTTTTACTGACCAAGCCTCTGCGCGTCAGGTAGACTCCCATACCAGGTTTGAGCTTGGTACCTGCAGACCTGGGTTTGATTCCCACAGCCTCCACTTACATACTGTGTGACTCTGAGAAAGTCACTTAACCAGCCCAAAGCTCCCAGATCACCCCTGAAAACAGGCACTTGTGCCTAGTGGGCCTACCAGGTTAACGAGGAATAAATAAATAAAAAATAAAGTCTCTGCAAACCTTTTCCTATAACCATTTCCATAAACCCTTTCTTCCATAAACCAGAATTATTTCTTTCCATACCTTTGGCTAAATGTCCTTCCCCCTTTCCTTGTGATGATGAGCCAAACGAGGGTACAGACCAAACCTTTTTCCTTCCTTGAACCTTTTATCCTTGCTTATCACCATTTTGGTGTAGAATTTCTCGCTGCCCTTTCAAACCTGAAGCTTTCTCTCTCAGCAGGGTACTGCTGGGCACTGCAGGTCTCCTCAGGCTGTAACTGCAAAACGGAAAACTTCTCTTGAACCACAATTCCTCCATCATGGGGAAAGGCATAACACAGGCCCTGGGGGACAAATAGCTGGCAACCTCCCAACCAGGCCTTTCCCCAGCATTGCAGCCCCATTTTCTGCATAGAGGCTCCCACCAAATTGAACCAGAACCAACAGTCCTTGGGATTTGGAAGCTCTCTCCAGCTCCCTGATTGGCCAAAACACTTGTCCCTTTCAAAAATTAATATGCGTCAGGCTCCCTCAACTCCTGACTAGTCCTTCAAAAGGTGTCAAGTATTTCCCCAGTTTTTCCCCCATAAGTCCTTTACATAGTCCCAAAAGCCTTTAGCAAAAACACTAACTTCTGATTGGCTGTCTTAGGGTCAAAGGCTGCAGAACATGGCTACAGGCAAAACAGTCCCACTGCAGTCTATATATAGTCCCAACTTCACAATATCCTTGCAGCCAAAATAAATCTGTTTTACTTAACATTTTTCCCTCCATTTTATAGCCATCCCTGTGCCCCATCAAATCACAGCCCCCATTTACACATTTTACTTGCACCCAGCCTGTTGCTGCTGCCAAACTGTACAGTCCCCAGGCAGCAGACAGACTCATTATTATTATTCATAACCCCCTAATTAATATGCATGAGCCCCAGAGCAGCACTATTGGCGCTCCTTAAACAAAACATTCTTTCAGCTCCACTGCCACCTCCTCCAGGTCTCTGGTCCCTAGTTAGCTTATGAGGGGGACTGGGAACATTCAGATGGCCTCCATTTTACATGAATCATGGTTGAAAAGTGATCATGTGCTTCTGTGCATACGCGGGCTGCTGCCACTCATTTGAAACTCCAGGCAGTGCGGTGGCCCCACAGTTTAGCACCTCTGGTCCCATTCTGGGCTAAACTCAAACACAGGGACCGAACAGAGGTTTAGGGACACACCAGGACCTGTACCAGGCAGTGGGGACACTTGGGGGAAAAATGGAACAAACTAGGCAGAACGAGAGACATATAAGGTAAGCCCCGACATGGGGGTTACATTAGGGTTCCGGGTCTCTGGAGTCTTGGCAAATCAGTGACGAGGTCTTCCTTGGAGTTGTCAATCCTAATGCCCACCTTGTTCCCTGAACAAACAATGTCTGACGTAATGTCTTTTCTTCATGCAAGGAAGATCCGGCCTCTGATTTGCCAAGACTCTGGAGACCAAAAGCTCTAATGTTTTTTCCTTTTGCTGCTCGTGGGGTGGGAATGGGGAGTTAGGGTTGGAAAACCTAGCACCACATTCTCCTATGTTTTTGGCAATAGCTTTCACGCTAACTGGTGCATTAATGTAGTTTTTGCAAATAATTTCCTTTTTTTTTTTGAGACAGTGGAATTAAATCTTTGAAAGGACAGGGTATGTCTTCCAACTTTAATAAGCAATTTACATAAAACTTGATACCATATATCTACACAGTACCTCATAATAAATGAATTAGTCCTTTGGCAGTAAAGGGTACCTGCACATTTTCAATAAATGTGTCTTCGATATCTTTGTATGAATAATATTAGCCAGAGTGATATCTGAACCTTTTTTAACAATCTAAAATGCAATATATGCAGTATATGAGAGCTGCCTATACTGCATCAGGCTAAGCTTTATTAAGAGGATATGATAATGAACTACAGGCCAAGTAAACGTTGTCTATGCTCCTCTAGCTGTGTCCTGAACTTTACTGCCCACCATGTCCATCATTTCATGGCCAGGATGACATAATGAATCAGCTTGCACATACCAAGGGAGGGGGAGAGCTGAGGGGGATTGGGCACCCCCCTCAGCACACAACAAATTGGGGGAGGGACTTTATGCCGATGGGGAGTGGGCTCCCTCATTGGCGAATTGAACTGGGAAGGGGGGGAACTGAAGCTGACAGGGACTGGGCCCCCCGTCGGCAAAGAAAGACTGTTGGTGGGGTGCATGATGCTGAGGGGGAGTGGGCACCCCCTCGGCATGCAACAAATGCAGGATGGGGTTACAGTATGCTGACAGGGTGTGGGCTCCCCCGTTGGCAACTGAACTGGGTCAGCAAGCGGACGGCAAGGTACCGCCCTGCAATGACGGGTCACTCCCTCATTGCAGCAGCAGATTTCTTTCAAGGTGGTGGCACACTGGCTGAACTAGTGTCAGCAGCAGCGTGCTGCCAGATTGGGGAAAGCGGGCCAAGCCTGAAAGGGCACTGGGGGCATTGGCCCCCACAGTGCTGCACCTCTAAAACCCTGCTTCTCTCCTAAGCTGTGATGAAATGTTTCTTGCACGCGCAATAAAACATAAAAAGGGAGTGCTTCTTTTACCAGTAGGTTATTTATGCAGTACTGTTCCAATGAGAAACAGTGCCATGACAGCTCTTTATTTCTCAGCATCTGTGATCTACACAATTCACTAAGTGAGTTAACTGCAAATGACAGTCTCTATTAACTTAGAGTTGATTGCATAGAGAACTATGAGGTGTTCCAATGGCACCACTCTCTCTCTGGACCTCCTATGACACACTCTGGTGGGTGTCAGATTCGGAGACCTCTTGTTTGTTCACCAGTTTCTGTTACCCCTGGGATAAGTGGCATAGTGGTAGTTCAATGGCCTGTGGCAGCATAGCTATGCAGCTGTGTGCCTAACTTAGCCTGTACTTGACACCAGGTTCCATCCTCACAGTATCACTCAGAATGTTGGGGGTCATCCACCGGAAGCAGTTACCACCTTGGGACAGGCTCAACACCCCGAGCTCCACTCAAACTCATCGAATCCTCCTTGTAATCCTTTCTGGTTATCAGCATCAAACCTCATGGTCACTTACTCTGGCAGTTCGATCCTGGAGCACATGAATTCCTGGCAGTCAGCCTTCCACTAAATTCTTCACAGGAAGCTACCTTGAAATCTCAGTTCTTCATTAAGGAATGGACTTTTCCTAAGCTGATGTCTGCAAACTAAGTATTGAAGGTCCATCTTTTCTCCCTCTGCCAGAAACCAGGAACTGTTTGATTTGTATCTCGCAGAATTAACAGCAAAAAACAACTTCACCTTCACCACTGCTACCTACTCCTACTACCACTCCTGCATCATTTCAATTTGAGGAGTAATGGGTTCTTTCTCCAAGAGGGTTTAGCCACAGCTTGGTTTAATTCCAGAGTGGCATCCTGGAATCCAGGCCTTCTAGTCAGTCGAATCTTGGTCCTTCAAACTGACTTCCAGGTCGGCCTAGTAGTATTCCTATTCCAATACTGACTCTTCCTTCACGGTCCATTTCCTAGTGCCATGGCAACAGACATCATCGCTTCTGGCTCAGCCTCCTGAACTGATTGAGCAACCACAGCACCCCTGTCAGTGAATTGTCTATGCCTTCACAGCTTGCTATTGCTACCTGATATGGCAGTGCTTCTATGATTACCTCTGGTCAATTTCTGCTAGAACTGTTGCTTATTTATCGAGAGTTAAATTGTGAGTATCCTGGGTGGCTCTGAATAATGACATACTGCAGGCACTGTGCTGGACAATGTGCCCTATGTGTTCCACATGTGAGTCATTTTGTCTTTGTTGCAGCTTTCTGTCCTCTCATTGGTAAGCATTTAAACTAGCCAAGGGGGGAGGCACTGGAAAGGAGCAGGGAAATCCTAGCCCCCCCCCCAAAAAAAAACAAATCAGGGTAGTAAGTGAGGTAAACACCAAGACAGAGATGTGGATAGGGAGAAAGGCAGGGGTAAATGGAGAACATGACAAAGGCAATACGGACAGAGATGGGGCAAAAAGGGGTAAGACCATCAAGAAATGGAGGGTAATGAGTACCAATGCCCATAGTCTGGGCAAGAAAGCTCCCTGAAATTGTGGCCTTGATAGAAGAGGGATGCCTGAATATTGTAGCAGTCACAGAAACATGGTACACAGAGAACCATGACTGGGATGTTAACATACCAGGGTACACAACCTACAGGAGAGACAGGGAGGGTAGAAGAGGGGAAGGAGTAGCTCTCTATGTAAGGGAAGGGATAAAAGCAATGGAACAAAAGAGTAAACAGGGAGGAGAGGAGGAACTGTGGGTCACCTTAGAGACAGGAAATGGCACCACAATCCGCACAGGGGTTGTATACAGACCCTCATGTCTGGGAGAGGGAATGGACAAGGATATGATAGAAGGCATCCTTAGGATGGCAGAGAAAGGAGAGATACTGTTGATGGAGGACCTGAATATGCCAGATGTTAACTGGAGCACCTTTGCTGCAGCCACATCCAAGGCATGTCTCAGACAGCTAGTTTTGGAACCCACTCATGAGGGAGCAATCTTAGACCTCATACTCTCAAATGGGGACAGCAAGAGGATCTCTGATCTAGAAGTGGGTAGCCATCTGGGAACAAATGACCACCAAACAGTGTGGTTCATGATAAACTCTGCTACGGAGTCAAGCCATACAAAAGTGAGGGTACTGGGCTTCAGGAGGGCTGACTTTGGCAAGGTGGGAGAGTGCCTTAGAAAAGCACTAGCAAACAGGCTAGAAGGAGGGGTGGAGCAACAAAGGGGAAACATCAAAACTGCCATCACAGAGGCAACAAGTCTTTGTGTGAAGCAAATAAACAAATCAAAATGAAAGAAAAAGCCACTATGGTTCTCAAAAGAGGTGGCGGGGAAGGTTAGGGAGAAAAATATAGCATTTAGGAAGCATAAGGAAACACAGAAGGATCAGGACAGAGAACTGTACTAGTTAAGGCAGAAGGAAGCATGGAGGGAAGTCGGAATAGCAAAGGCCCAAACTGAGGAAAAGATAGCCAAATCAGTTAAGAAGGGGGATAAAACCTTTCATAGGTACATCAGGGAGTATAGAAAGACAAAGGGAGGGATAGTGAGGCTGAATAGAAAGGACGGTGGGTGGGCAGAGAGGGACAGTGAAAAAGCTGGAATACTGAACGAATACTTCTGCTCAGTATTCACAGAAGAGGAGATGGGGGAGGTGCCTAATCCAATTAACAGAAGCACTCTGGATAGGGGAGTCGATCCATCCCAGTCCTTTCACAGAAGAAAGGGTTCTGAAAGAACTCTTAAAACTGAAGGTGGACAAAGCAATGGGGCCTGACGGAATTCACCCCAGAATTCTAAAATAATTAAGGGGAGAACTAGTGACACTACTGACTACCCTTTTTAACAAATCATGGGAGGACGGTGTGGTACCTGAGGACTGAAGGAAGGCACATGTGATTCCCCTTCAGAAAAGTGGGAGCAAGACAGAGGCAGGAAACTACAGACCTGCCAGTTTGACCTTTGTGGTAGGGAAAGTGATGGAGTCACTTCTGAAGGAAAGAATAGTTGAGTACCTAGAGGCCAGTGGGACACAGTACCCAAGGCAGCATGGGTTCACAGCGGGAAGGCCATGTCAGATGAATCTAATTGATTTCTTTGACTGGGTGACCAAAGTAGTAGACCAGGGAGGGGCAGTGGACATGGCCTACCTAGACTTTAGCAAGGCATTTGACACAGTCCCACACAAAAGATTAATAATCAAATTAACCAGCCTGGGAGTGGGTCCCAGGGTGGTAGCCTGGGTAAAACATTGGCTAGAAAACAGGACACAGAAGGTAATTGTAAATGGAGTCCACTCTGAAGAAAGAGGAGTTACTAGTTGGGTACAACAGGGTTCAGTACTGGGTCCAATCCTTTTTAATGTCTTTATAAGTGACATTGCAGAGGGACTGGAAGGAAAAGTATGCCTCTTTGCAGATGATACAAAGATCTGCAACAGGGTTGATACACAAGGAGGCGTGGAAAAGATGAGAAGGGACTTGGCAAGGTCGGAGGAATGGTCAGAAGTATGGCATCTTGGATTCAATGCAAAGAAGTGCAAAATAATGCATCTGGGAAACAAAAATCCAGGGGAAGATTACACAATGGGGGGGAGGTAGTAACAAGAACAAGCATTTGTCAATGCCGAACGTTCGCTTGCAGGTATTTGCAGTGGTATTTGGCACTTGGACATGGCTTAAAAAAATCAGTGACAAAGAAGTACAAGCATTTGTCAATGCCGAATGTTGCTTGCTTCTATGTGCTATTTACGTATTTGGAAGTGATTGTAGTGGAAATATTGAAAATTCGCAAACTTACGAGCGTGCATAGGAACTGCGCAACGCACACTCGTAAAACAGTCATTTTTAGGAATTTTTTCACCACATTTTCAACATAGCCATTTTAAGACCTCTGCTCATGAACAGTGTCACTGTGATTTTCTTAATGTGTCCCATACATTGAGTTCGCACACCGACTGCGCCATTGTGCGCTACATGGGCGGAAACACGTTTTGGGCAGGATGTGAAAAATGACAGCTGTACTGCTCATGAGGAGGTGTGGTAATACGGCAATGTTGAAAATCTGGAGGAAAATATTGAAAATTACTGAAACGCATGTTACGCGATGAGGAACCGCGCAACGCACGCCGTGAAACAGCGTCATTTTAGGAATTTTCACCAAATTTTCAACATAGCCATTTTAAGACCTCTGCTCATGAACAGTGTCACTGTGATTTTCTTAATGTGTCCCATACATTGATTTCTCACACCGACTGTGCCATTGTGCGCTACCTGGGCGGAAACACGTTTTGGGTGAAATGTGAAAAATGACAGCTGTACTACTCATAAGAGGTGTGGTAAAATGGCAATGTTGAAAATCTGGAGTGGAAATATTGAAAATTCGCAAACCTACGAGCGTGCGTAGGAACTGCACAACATACGCTCGTAAAACAGTCATTTTTAGGAATTTTTTCACCAAATTTTCAACATAGCTATTTTAAGACCTCTGCTAATGAACAGTATCACAGTGATTTTCTTAATGTGTCCCATACATTGATTTCGCTACCGACTGCACCATTATTAGCGCTACATGGGTGGAAACATGTTTTTGACGGGATGTAACGACAGCTATACTGTACTCATAAGGAGGTGTGTTAAAATGGCAATGTTGAAAATCTGAGTGAAAATATTGAAAATTACGCAAACTTACGGACGTGCATAGGAACTGCTAACGCACACTAAAACAGTCATTTTTAGAATTTTTTCACCACATTTTCAACATAGCCATTTTAAGACCTGCTCATGAACAGTGTCACTGTGATTTTCTTAATGTGTCCCATACATTGATTTCTCACACCCGACTGTGCCATTGTGCTACATGGGCGGAAACACGTTTTGGGTGAGATGTGAAAAATGACAGCTGTACTACTCATAAGAGGTGTGGTAAATGGCAATGTTGAAAATCTGAGGTAAAATATTGAAAACGCAAACTTACGAGCCGCAGCATAGGAACTGCGCAACGCACACTGTGAAACAGTCATTTTTAGGAATTTTTCACCACATTTTCAACATAGCCATTTTAAGACCTCTGCTCATGAACAGTGTCACTGTGATTTTCTTAATGTGCCCCTATACATTGATTTCTCACCGACTGTGCCATTGTGCGCCACATGGCAGAAACACGCTTGGGTGAGATGTGAAAATGACAGCTGTACTACTCATAAGAGGTGTGGTAAAATGGCAATGTTGAAAATCTGGAGTGGAAATATTGAAAATTTGCAAACCCTACGAGTAAGGAACTGCATAACGCTGACGCTCATCAAAACAGTCATTTTTAGGAATTTTTTCACCAAATTTTCAACATAGCCATTTTAAGACCTCTGCTAATGAACAGTGTCACAGTGATTTTCTTAATGTGTCCCATACATTGATTTCTCACACCGACTGCGCCATTGTGTGCTACATGGGCGGAAACATGTTTTGGGCAGGATGTGAAAAATGACAGCTGTACTGCTCATAAGGAGGTGTGGTAAAATGGCAATGTTGAAAATCTGGAGTGAAAATATTGAAAATTCACAACCTACGAGCCTGCATAGGAACTGCGCAACGCACGCTCGTAAAACAGTCTTTTGGAATTTTTGCACCATATTTTTCAACATGGAGTTTTGGGACCCCTTCTCATGAATGCAGTCACTGTCATGGCATTATTCGGGCCCAAAAGGTGATTTTCGCGCAGTGACTCGCGCAGTAACTGCAAAATCACCCTTGCGGGCCAGAATAACGCCATGACAGTGACATCGTTCATGAGAAGGGGTCCAAAACCCATGTTGAAATTTGTACAAAAAATTCAAAATGCCTGAGATATGCAATAAAGTTGAAAAACCCCTATCTAGCCCATTATATAGCTTACCGGCATTTCCTCAGTTCGCGGTCGGCTTTGAAGAGTGCAGACGTGTTCTCAGTCCACGAAGATCATCGCGCTGAGCTCCGGAGGTAGGTATGGGGTGAAGGGGGTGTGGGGAGGCGGGGTGCACAGTGGGTGGGTGCGGGTTGTGGGAGGGGGCCTGGGAGAAGCGCCGTGGGACCGTTTTCGATTTCAGGTTTAAAAAAGCGATGTTGCGTTTGCCATGCTGGTGGGCCCCTAGCATGGCAGAAGAATGCTGGGGGCCTGGAGCCGGCGGGATTGGGCACCCGTCGGCAGACAACGTGGGACGTTGGCCATGCTGGGGTGGGCTCCCAGTGTGGCAGCAAAGATTTGGGGGGGGGCGACATGACGCGGAGCTGTGTATGACAGCGGTGGTTTTCTTTGAAGAGAAGACCACTGCTGTTATACACACACACCGCGTCCGATTGATGCAGAACTGCCATGCCTGCTCAATGGAGCAGGGGATTGCAGGAGATGGGCACACCTCCAAAGTGTCCCATTCTCCCAAGGCGTTCCTTGTGCATTGGCAGAAGTGAGCGTTAAAATGGAAAGGGACCTGGGGGTAATCATATCAGATGACCTTAAGGTTAGCAAGCAATGTGAGAAGGCAGTAGGGAGGGCTGGGGGAGATACTGGGATGTATAGGGAGAGGCATCACCAGCAGAAAACAGGAAGTTGTTATCCCTCTGTACAGACAGTTGGTGAGACCCCATCTGGAGTACTGCGTCCAGTTCTGGAGACCCCATCTCTGCAAGGACATAGACAGGATGGAGGCAGTCCAGAGGAGGGCAACTAAAATGGTGCAGGGTCTGCAAGAAAAGCCATATGAGGAGAGACTAAAGGAGCTTAATATGTATACCCTTGAGGAAAGGAGGGAGAGGGGGGACATGATAGAAACTTTTAAGTACCTCAGTGGAATCAACAAAGTCCAAGAGGGTAGCATATTTCAGAAAAAGAGATGTGCAAGAACAAGGGGACACAATTTGAAGATAGAGGGGGGACAGCTCAGGGGCAACGTGAGGAGGTATTTTTTCACAGAGAGGGTGGTGGACGCATGGAACAGCCTTCCTGAGGAGGTTGTGGGGTCTAAAGCTGTGGGAGAATTCAAGAATACATGGGACAGACATAAGGCAATTCTTGTGGAGGGTAGAAAAAAATAGGCTGTTGGTTAACTAGGATCTGCAGCTTATCCAGTAGGTAGGGAAATGGGCAGACTAGGTGGGACAAGTGGTCCTTATCTACCGTCAAAGTCTATGTTTCTATGCTTCTCTCATTTCATGACTCTTGTCCATCTCCAAATTCCCATTCATCTTAGACTTCAAGGACTAAGTACTTTATGCACCCATTAATCTTTTGATAGCAAACGTCGACCAATTATATTTTCTTCAGATTGAGCAATTCCATCAACTTCAACAAATTTGCTTGCTTTGCATCACTATGAACTCTGCTGCATGCTACAGCTGCTGTGGGGAAAGTCATTCTGAGCTGGTCAGCCACTATTTTCCTGCCTCTTTCCAAACCAAATCACAGCAGACATTTACCTACTTTTGTCTCCAGTCAAAATTCCTCATCTCCAGCAGGCGTTTACCACCTTTCCACCTGAATCTGATTCAGTTTCTTCTCTCAGGTCTTAACAAAGGCAATCATACTAGACTTCCTTCCATGCCATCTACTTCAGTTATTTTTTCTAAATTTTCAGTTTGCTTCTGTAGATTTAGGCGTCTCAAGACAAACTTCTTGACATCTCTGATCTGGTCTCTTCCTTCTCATCCCAATGGTCCTGCACAAAATGAAAATGTGTTTTCCTCACTAGGACACCTCAAGTTTGTGATGAGGAGTATTCCCTGAGGGAGAAGTTTTGTATCCCTTCTTAATATGAAACATTCAGTCATTGGCACTGCTCTGGATTATCACCATACCATCACTGCTGCAGCTTGTTCAGACCTCGCCATGTGCCCACATTTTCTCTTAGACTGGAATGGCATATCTATGTCTGCAAAGATCCAACTCCAGAATTGAAAATCAAGACTTCCTCACTGCAACCCCATCTTATGGCTTTGTGGCATTTTGTGGCCCATTTTGATTTGCTTATTCAAGGCCATCAGAAATTCAAGATATTCTTCATTTTCAAGCCATGCCTTCCTTGTCTAAACTTTATCCTTTTCAATGGCCACTGTCATCTGGAGACACCTTTAGAGCAATAAACCTGTTGTATTCTATTCTGATAGCCAAGCAGCCTAAGCCATAATAAAATAGAGGTCAATCTTCCTCCTCCTCCATAATGAACATCTGGAGAAGATCAACATGAACTTCTTTATGCAATTCAGAACTTCCATCCTCCAGCTGATGATGTTCTGACTCCTCTTCCATCATCCTAGGATCTGCATACTGCTCACAAGTATCTGGCCTGTCATCCACATCATACTGCTCACAAGTATCTGGCCTGTCATCCACATCATACTGCTCACAAGCATTCTGCCTGTCACCTTCATCATACTGCTCATAAGCTTTCGGCCTGACAGTCATATCTTACTTCTCACAAGCATTCGTCCTGGGAGCCACAGCATAATACAAGCACTTGACCTGTTAGCTGCATCTACTGTTCTCAAGCATTAGGCCTGTTTGGCCAATACTATCAAAGGATATACTGTATACTGAACATTCAGTTTACCTTAATATCCCTCTATCCTAGCTCGTACTTATGTGACCCAGCAGTTAAAGCATTCCTTCAAGACCTGAGAAATTTACTGCTCAAGGACTGCCCTCAAGGAAGCAAACTAACAAATCTCTTACAAGATAGTCTTTGGTTCACTAACTGCTCAAAACTTATAAGAGGCTGTGACCTAAGACCTGGAGAATGTACTGTCTCCTCAACTGCATTCGATCCCACTGTTTACTTGTCTAATAAATTCAGAGTTGCTTACCCTCACACCAACAATGAAATGACTCCTTCACCACCATTCCAAGAGCTGCAAATGACCTAAATATATATCTCAGCGATGCTTCTGCTACCATCTGAAATTCTCTAGCTGCATTAACAAGTCTACATACAGAGTAGCACGGAAGAAATACAATACATAAATGCATAAGGTGGATAAGGAGGGTCTCTTTAAGCTAAGTGGCAACCATAAGATAAGGGGGCAAAGTCTAAAGCTGGGGGGGGGAGGTTTAGGAGGGAGGTCAGGAAGCATTCCTTCACAGAGAGGGTGGTGGACACTTGGAATGTGCTGCCTAAAGAAGTGTTCTTGTTGAAGACGATGGGCAGCTTCAAGAAAGGCTGGGATAGGCATAGGGGGAAGGTAAGGATCATGGGTAGGAAGGATTGAAAGGATGGGAGGAGTGGGGAGGGGATGGTCAGGGTCAGTAGCTCAAGCTGTGGACCCTGCAATATGAGCAGACTAGTTAGACCAAATGGCCTTCCTCCGCTGGCTTCTTTGTATGTACCTTATGCACCCTTCAAAACATAGACTGCAACATTCTGTTACTCATGTTCTTGAATTTGCATCCTACTGCTCTCAAACATTTAGATTGACAGACACAACAATCAAACAGTATATCTCAAGCATGCCGTTTACCTTGCTTTCCAGCTATCCCAATACCACATGCTCTTACCTAACCTAACAATCAAGGAGTTTATTCCAGGTTTGATATTAATTGGTAGCCTCATTAGCATAACTTTTGTGGTGGATGCCACTCACGTTGCGCGAGATGGTTGCCTGCAGCTCTGCAGCTATTGTGAATGGAGAAGGTCTTTGCAATTAAAAATCGAAAGGAGCAGGTAAAAGAAAAATTTAGTTTGATGCTAAAAGCCCTAGTTGGGTGTTTTTGCAGCAGCTGCTGCACTTTGTGGCTATGTAGGAGTTTCTCTTTAACATTTAGGAATGCGAAGGACAAGATTTGCCCCATGGGCCAATGAAAAAAGTGATCAGCAATTCAGCATAAGAGAAGCACGAGTAGAGCTGTCATGGACAGCTGATAGCATTGCATGCCAATTCAAAATCTTCTGTTTTCTTTATTTTTAGTGATTGATTGATTGATTTGTTAACCGGATGAGTGAACTGATCAAAGGGACTGTTTTCAGACATGACCTGAGCCATAAAGATGGCATAAACAAGGTAAAAAGAAAAAGAGGTTAAAAAAATACAGGGAACAGCAAGTAGTTAAAATACACAACAGAAACATTAAGTGATACAAAACAAATGGTACCGAACTGAGCAGAATTGGTATAAAATGACCATGTCAGTGCAAGCAATTGTAGTGCACAGAGTTTAAGTGGCAGTGCAGTGCCTAGCATACATTGTTACAGTAACAACAGTTCCCAGAGTCACATATTAAAAAGCAGTAATTTCCAGTCATTGTGGTGCTCCAGTTGCCCTTGGACGGAGTCTATCTGTCATCCGGGGGAGCATTTACAGATGATGGTAGCATTGAGGGAAGTCTTGTGGTGGGATTTAAATAGTGGGGTGTGAATCCAGGGTTCATAGAGGAGGAGATAGCTGTTCCAAAGATTTGGGGCAGCTGAACAGAAGGTTTTCTGGCCCATACATGTGAAGTCTTGTAGGCACACTAATAATAGACTGGAGGAGGTCTGGAGGTCTCGATGGCAGGACTTTGGCCTAAGTGGGAAGGGGAGAGGGGTGACACCTTCTTTTCTCTGATGGCTTTGTCAACTAGGTTGCCTACGAGGTCGTCCTGGCGAGCCTGACAGGTGAGCCATCCTAGGATCTGATAGAGGGAGCAGTGATGCGGGAGCAAGGTGCTATTAAAGCAAACCTACAGATGCTGTTGTAGGTTATGTTTAGTCTGGACAGCCCAGAGGATGAGGTCTGCATGTAGATAGGAGAGCAGTAGTCTAGCAGAGGGAATAAGGTGCCCTGGGAAATGGCGAATCTGACTTCTATGGTCATAAAATCCTTGAGCCTGTAACCAACTCCTAGTCTCTGGTTCATGCACTGGATGATCAGTCAAATGTAATCAGAGAAACCCAGGGCAGGGTCAAGGGTGACATGTTGATGGGAGAGCAGCTGTCCAGGAGGGGGAGTAAGGTGCCCTGGGCAATGGGTAGTCTGACTTCTGGGGTCATAAAATCCCTAAGCTTGTATCCAACTCCTAGTCTCTGCTTCACATGCTGGACAGTCAGTCTGATGTGATCGGAGAAAGTCAGGGCAGGGTGAAGGGTGACTCCAAGGTATTGGATGGAAGTCGCTAACTCATGGTGTGAGCTGTCAGGAGACTGGAAGCAAAAAGAGGTAGTGTCACCATCCCATCTAGCTACTATGGGTTTCGATACAAACAGCATGGTGTTAATCTCCCGGGCATTTACCAGGAGTCTGTTGGCAAGGACACATTGATAGGTGGTGCCAAAATTGCCCATGAGTGTGGATGAAAGTTCGGCAGGGGTCTTAGCACTATGGTAGAGGATAAGGTCTTCAGAGTACAATAGCAAGTTGCAAGTGATGCTATCCCTGGGGATGTAGTTGATGAACAGTAAAAATAAGAAGGGTCAGAGTATAAATCCTTGGGGAACTCTGCTATGGACCTCCCAGGCACTGGAGATTGCACCCCTATGCAGACCGCTTGGGTTTGCCAGAGAGGTAGTTACAAAACTAAGCGGTGGATTTAGTGGAGCAGCCAGTATTGGTCAGTTTACTTAGCAGGATGTTGTGCTCCACCCACAAAGATGGCACTAGTGAGTTTGCCTTCATCCATGCTTCTGAAAACATGGTTGGTGAAGCAAACAAGGGCAGTGATGGTGCTGTGGACCTTCCTAAAGCCATGTTTTAGGGGACAGAAGAGGTCTAAGAGAGTCTGAGATCTGCTGCTACACAACATTTTCAAGGATTTTACTTAGGTGGGAAAGGATGGAGATGGGGTGGTAACTGTCAACTAGTATACGCTTGCCAGACTTAAAAATGGGGATGACTCTGGATTGCTTCCAAATGGGGGGTCTGGAGAAGGAGGTAAGGGAAAAGTTAGTTACCATAGTCAGAGATATGGCAGTAATGTGGGCTACAGGTTTAAGGAATGTGAGGCAGAGGCCATAACTACTGGCACTTCCCTGGTTGGGGAGGGTCATAAGGAGCGTACAGGTTTCTTGGGGAGAGATGGTCTTAAAATAAAAGTGTGGAATGCTAGGCTTATCTGTGACCTGGCCAGAAAGACATCAAATGGGGTCGTTTGGGGGAGCTTTAGTGACGTAGGCAGACAGGTCCATGAATTTGGTGTTGAGGGCTTCGGCAACCTTGGATGGGCTGGTTAAGGATCCTGCCCTTGTTACAAGCTTAATGGGGGTCTGTTTGGTCCTGGGTGAGGTAAGGGAGTTAACCACTGACCAGAAATGTTTGAGGTTGTAAAGGTTATGGGATTGGAGGTTCCTGAGGTACTCGATCTTGCATGATTTGATCTCCTGTTTGCAAAGGTTAATCAGGCATCTGTACTCATTCCACAGGGAGAGGAAGGGGGAGGCTTTGTGTGCTGCCCATTTGGTATCTCTCTCCTTCATGTTTTTAAGGGGGTTATTGGAAAGCCATCTCATGTTACCGCCACATACTTTCCAGGTGGTTAGGGGGAAGTGCCTGTCCTGGACTGCAGTCAGAGCTGCAGTGAGCAAACCCACGGCCAAGTAGATGTCCAGCATCATGTGTAGGACTGGCCAATTGACTGCCCTAATATCCAAGATCAGGCAAAGAGCATCATATTTAGAAAAGTATGTAAAGGTCAAATATTTGTGAAGAGGGTGGGGGGGAGTTGGAGGACCAGATGCAAAAGTTAGAGGAGTAGTCACTGATGGCGTCTGAAAGACTCTGGGATGAAGGACCCTACCCTCTCAATTGGTCAGTAATCAGTCCAGGAGGGAGTAGTTCGAGGACTGGCTGTTTAGGTGGGTAGGGGTGGTAATGAGTTGTGTGAGATTAAGTTTTTTTAACAATTCACAGTGTTCTGTTTGGATGCTGGGCAGACAGTTCAGATTAAAGTCTCCCAGCATAATGATCTCTCTAGAGAGGGAGAGATGACTTATGCCATCCAGCAAGTGTGTCAAGCAGGTTATAGCACTCTTGAGGGGATTGTAGCAGCAACTGATGTAAACCTTTTTAGTAGACACATGAGACATTTCTGTAGTGATCCATTCGATGCTGGAGGCTAGGATGGCATTCAGGGGCTCTTCGAAATATAAGAGTAAACCATCACCTTTTGGGCCCTGGTCATCGTCCTGCCTTAACAGGGTGAAACCATTCAGGCAGCAGTTTGAGTCTGGAGTGGCATGCTTCAGTCAGGTTTCAGTGATGTCAGTAACATCAGGGTTATACAGGGAAACCCATGCCTCTAGCTCTGTGAATTTGGACAGTAGGCTACAAATGTTGATATGCATGATTCTTAGGCCATACGTGTTCGACCAAATGGGGTTGGTATGAGTAAGGGGGAGGTGACTTGGCCTGGGTTGCTTTCAATGTCCCCTGCTAGAAGTAGCAACAGTAAGGGGATGAGATGCCTGAGGCTGCAAGGTGTGGGCAGGGGGGAACCCAGAAGGGGTTAATGAGGTTTTGAAAGCATCCAGGAGGTGACTCTCTTTTCTCCAGGATGACCAGAAGAAGCAGGGAGTTACAGCAGGACTCCCAGCACCCTAGTGAGGGCAGAAGCAAGGTCTGGCTGTTGATGAAGGAGAACTGGGAGAGGGCAACTTAGTCAATAGCCTGGTTGTGAACACAAGACTCATATATTAAAGAGTCCCCTTAAGAGGGAGCACATTAGCAGGGTTGCTTCTAGGAGGTTCA
This sequence comes from Neoceratodus forsteri, assembly GCA_016271365.2. Classification (NCBI taxonomy): domain Eukaryota; kingdom Metazoa; phylum Chordata; order Ceratodontiformes; family Ceratodontidae; genus Neoceratodus; species Neoceratodus forsteri. The sequence continues at coordinate 690,502,111 of JADMNL010000022.1, read as the reverse complement.
TTGTGCCTGGTGAGTGTGACCAGAACATGAAGAAGCAGAAACACAGTACGCAGGTGGGGGGGGGGGGTCAGGAGTTCACCAAGCTACCACCACCTCCTGAAAGGGCAGTAGCTGCTTAATATTAGTTAGGAATAATAGAAACGGGGATAATCTGGACAGAAATACAAAAATAAATCCAGTTCAATATCTGACTAGAACCCAGCAGTTATAAACAATTACCAGCAAACGTTAAGTAAGAAACCTGAAAGTGGGCAGACCCTATACTGCAATAAAACTGGGCAAAAGCAGAAATTGTCCCAAATACAATACATAACCAGAACCCAGCAGCTATAAGCAATGACCAGTAGACATTAAAGAGCCACTAACACCTCAAGAAGAACTTTGAAAAACATAATATTTGGACAAAAAACTGCTTATTTTTCTTATTATCTTTCTTATCCTCATAATTTATTATTGAGATAATATACTTAGAAACAGAGTAGTTGTTCCTTGAGTGTTCATCAGCTCCTATTGCTTCTTCTCAACCTGACATCATAATATTCTGCTTGTGACATCACAGTTATTCCTATGACAACAGATGGTGATGTCACAACAGAGCATTGTTATTTGAAGTGGGGAATAAACTGTAAGGGCAGATGAACTCTAAGGGATGTAAATCTTGCTTGTGTCTGAATTTTTTTAGTAATAATAATGGAGAGGTGAATTTAGAAGATATATGAAATACAAGCGGACTTGTGTCTAAATATTATGTTTTCCAAAGCTTTCCCAAAGGCGTCAGCTGCTCTTTAAGTGGGAGGACCTGAAAGTGGGCAGACCCAAAATAGGATGTTGGCTGAACACTGCAATAAATCTGGGCAAAAAAGCAGAACTAATCACCATACAATACGTAACATGAGCACAGCAGTTATGAGCAAGTACCAGCAAAAAGTAAGGGAGAAACCTGAAAGCAGGCAAACCCTAAACAGGGAGTTGGCTGGATATTACAGACAATCAGGTTTGCTGATGTAACTGTGGAGCAAACCCAGTGGCATGAGTCAGGTAAATGACTACAATTTTACTGGGGGATATGAGGCAGTGAAGTGAATAGTTAATGAAAGGAACTTGAATCGCACTCATTCATCACTGTCACAGTAACCTCAATGGCACTATTTTAACACTGAGCACAATAGCAGAAAAGTAATAAAAAGGCAATCTGTGCAAAAGGAGTGGTCACAGTGGAGGGAATCGTGCAGCTGCACCCAAATATTAAAAGAAAAATCTCGTTAGCAGCAGGGTCCATGCTTCTCACCACGATTTTTGGCCCAAACTGTGTGTGTAACAAGTCCGTCTCTTTCATTGTTGTTAATAAGGCAGCACCACAGATGTCGCACAAGAGACGGGAGAATTGTTTAACCAGGAAAGGCACACTAAGCCTAAGCTTATTTCCAGGTACAACCTGGGAGCACAAGGAAGTTAAGTGACTTGCTCAGGGTCACAGAGTATATAAGTGGGGCTGTGGGATTCAAACCCAGGTCTCCAGGTTTGCAGCTCAGAGCCCTAAACCCCTGTGCTATATTGCCTCCCTTATCAGCGTGACTTTTACTCTGACTTTTAGTCTAAGTAAACCACTGAGAAAGCATATTGGAACTTTGTAAATAGTTAAAAAAAAAGAAACAAACTAGCTATAGAGACTTGTACATAATGTACCTTTTTTTATTTAAATGTGATAAGTCCACTGGATTTCACAGTATCTCTCAGTGTGGGAAAAACTGTGGATACACTAATAAGGTAATGTAACACCCCCCGTTTTAGCCCCCCATTTCTTGTCTAAGTGTTCTGTTGGTAACCTGAGGGACGGTACAAACCAGAAAAGCTTCCACGGGGGGGTAAGGCTGACAGATTACAAGAAAAATGAGGCCTTACTCCATTGTAGTTCTAGCAGTGTAGTACAGATCATGATACCCACAGACTTCAGTTTACCACCCGCTGCCACTTCAGGCCGGGCCAGGGAGGGCAAAACTGGAATGGCTTCTTTAGAGGAAGGAATCAGTTAGTTCGTTAAATAATTCCTGCACACACAAAGTGAAAGGATAAAGAAAGAGATTTAATTATGTTAATCATTTAAAAATTAATAAATAAATAAATTGAGTGCACAGCTCCATGGAGCAGGGAGACAGAACAGGCGAAGGATATAAGATAGAAAGTACTAACCGTACCAGACTGATATAAGTGCTTCAAACAGGCCTAAAAGATTAGACCAGGTGCAGGTTCCAGGTAGATACTACAAACCAAAGCAAAGGTCTGGACCTTAGAGGGTACGAAAGCATGTCTGAAACCAACACATAGGGAGTGCCTTAATCCCTCACCCCGAAGTCACCAATACTGGGAATGCGGCCTTGAACCTGTATTTTGGCTGCCCTGAAAACCTTGCCTGTAAACCAACCAGTTCATGACCCTCTTCCCCATGAGACAGGATGACAGCTTAATCTTCTGCACAAATGACAGAGCTCCATCCTTACAGTTGCTCTTACTGTGCATTCCTTTAATGGGCCCAACACGGGACATGTCCCAGATATGGGCATGGCAGGCCCAATAAAATGAGATCCCAGAATGCATCCATCTATGGCAGTGTGCCACACCAGAGAAACAACCTCCTCAGAGCTGCCACCTCCAAGGGGCCTTGCCGTAGCCCTGCAACCACCACGACAGCCCCACAGCCATACCTTACTTTTTGGAACACTAGGCCTCCTGAACCCAGCCATGATGAGATTACCTCTAGCTGCTGTTCTTCCAGTAACTGAGCTCCCAGAACCCCAGTCCCCAACGGTCACTGTACTCCAGTCACCCTCCCCATCGGAAAATAAAAAGGAAAACCTGCATAGCTATCGATGCTTGAACAGTCGGTACCTCCTGGTCCAGGGGGTTTGAAGCCTCAGCCCAACTTGCCCTACATACAGCCCACCCGCTCCCCTGCCTACATGGAATCCTCCTACTTTTAAACCCGGGCACAGAGCAATGCCCCCCCGGGCAGAACATAGGATGCCCAAAACAGGAATCTAGCCAATGGGAGAATACGGTATAATAAGCCAGTTCCGAGAGGGGTGACTTACACTCTCCCCTCCTTAAAATCCATTTCCTCCTGGAAATGGGGCAACTAGCTATCCCATGAGGGTGCCCACCGAAACGGGTATGAGCACTCCCTGCCCGGAAGCCCCTCCCCACGGCATGCCAGTAAATCCAACGACCCAATACAAAGGCCTACTTCCTAACCCACTTCGTAGAACTGCTACTGCCCAGAACGATGATAGCTATAATTGAAGATAAAATTATAAAACAATAATGCCAGGCTGTCACTTAACAAAGTTATCTAAACATGATATCTGACTGACAGAAAACATTTCAACAGTTTTTACCTGTTTGGGAAAGGAAACCCACTTTCTCCACACACACTTTCCACTCTCACTCACGCTTCATACACACTCTCACTCAACCCTCTCACAGCATGAGGCAGACACTTGTTTAAACATTATTGTTCATCTTCTTGTGGTTCCAACAAGGAATACAAAAATATTTTTTTTTTTCAACCACAAAAACAGTCACAGTGGGGGGTAGTTCGGACAGTCCTAGTTCTTAACTTCTAAGGAAGAGTCCTGCAGCATCATCCTCTGGGCACAGTATCTTCTTAAAGATTCTTTCTCTTCTGTTTACTAGGAACAGTTGAACAACTTATGGAACAGTTATGGCATATTACAGGCACTGGGAGTCTTCCTCTAAATGGCAAGCTCTCCGCCGCGGGGAATATAGAAGGCGGCGTCTGGCTTGGTAGTTTCATTTGCAAACAAGTCAGTGGATATTATATAGTGCTTCACGCGACAACCTGCAGCCACATCCTGGACAAGAGCATAGTGCTTGAATAACATTAATCCTACCCAGGTGGACAAAAAACACAACGTTCTGGCTTTCTGGATAACCTCTTGAGTCGGTGGGCTGGTTGAGTAGTACCGCAGTTGGAGCTTCTGAGTCATTCCCCAAAACACCCAGTTAGGCCGCGTTTCCTCTATACTGTCCCACAGCATTTCAGAGACATAAGGGTATTCAGCACTCGGATACTCAACATGTATTCTGCACCTCACCCACCTCTCCACTTGTGACCACTGAGGCAGATCTTGAACACTGGTCCGCCATTCGGTACCTGGCTCCAACCACGCCTGAGTTCTATATGGCACATTCACTGGGTCGCCACTCAAAAATCCATCCACCCTGACATGGGGGGCCATGCACAGCATCAGGAGGCATGGTGTGTTATCTGGCAGCTTTGGAGTAGGGTGCTCATAAGGAGGAGGGATGGCTCGGTACATCTCCTGGTCAACAAATTGATAGGCCTTCGGAGCTTGTCCAGGGGGGCAGCGCAGTTGATATCTCCCACACAACTCCACTCTCCTGCTCCTCCACTTTCACCTGACACAGAGTACTTGGATAAGAAAGATCTCCACCTGGGGTATCTGTCAAGTCACAGTCACCAGCTAGAGGACTTGAGGCTGACCCATGGGTCCTGAGGGGTCACTGGTTTAAAGTACCCGTACCCTACCTCTCCCTCTGCCAACAGGATAATCAACGGTGGTAGATACCATGGGTCTGGGCAGACAGTTGTGCCCCACAGCACCCTCACTATAGAGTCCTCCTCCATGGCTTCCACTATCACATCAGGACATCAGGAGTCCCCTTACTTACTTCTCCGGAGGAACAGGCAGCTTTATATCCTCAGATGAATGAAATGGCTTGGTCTCCTCAAATGCATCCAGGCTCCCCTGGGAAACTAATGATGCAGTGCCCACCGATGCCAGAGTGGGGTAGGGCCAGGTGTAGCTGTAAGGGGTAACCTCAAATAGTCCTGATGAAGGCTCCCTGAAACAAACAGAGCACAAGGACAACCAAACTATTCCTTCTTCTCAGAATCTACAACACACACACATTTCTCCTCTGCCTCCCCTCTTCCTGCTGACTTCCACAGCCAGGACAATAGAGAGGCTGGGACAGTGGCCTGGAGCTGATCGGAGGGAATCTTCTCAGCCATGACTGCTTTTGTTTTCCTTCCACAAGTCACAGCTTGCTACCACGAGCTTGAGGAGAAAATGGCATCTTCTTTGCCCATTCCTCACATGGCTGACACCTGAGCCAATCAGCAGCATTGTTTCAGCTCAGCTGAGCTCCCCCTCTTGCTGAGAGATGCCTTCTCTTACTAGAAGACAGAAAAGAGCACCAAAACACCCACAATGGTGGTCCCTAGTGATGCACTACCAGATATCCAGGTTTACCAGTAGTGGGCATCCCAGCTTCATTTAGTCCACCCCAAGCACTTGGTCTCAATTCCAAATCCCGGATGAGCCTCCACATTTGTAACACCCCCCATTTCTTGTCTAGGGGTCCCAATGGTAACCTGAGGGGGTACAAACTGGAAAACGATCCACTGGGTAGGGGGGTGTAAGGCTGGCAGATCACAAGAAAAACAAGGCCTTACCTCGACTGCAGTTCTAGTTGCGTAGTACAGATCATGATCACACCCACAGGCTTCAGCTTACCACCCACTGCCACTTCAGGCCAGGCCAGGGAGGACAAAACTGGAATGGCTTCTTTAGAGGAAGGAATCAGTTAGTTCATTCATTAATCCCAGCACACACAAAGTGAAAGGACAAAGGAAGAGATTTAATTATGTTTCTCATTTAAAAATTAATAAATAAATAAACAAACTGAGTGCACAGCTCCATGAGGCCAGGAGACAGAACAGGTATAGGGTGTAAGATAGAAGGTACTAGCAGTGCCAGGCTGATATAAGTGCTACAAACAGGCCTAAAAGATTAGACCAGGTGCAGACTCCATGCAGATACCACAAACCGAAGTAAAGCTCAGTACCTTAGTGGGTATGAAAGCATATCTGAAACCAATACCTAGGGAGTGCCTTATTCCCTCACCCCGAAGTCACCAATACTGGGGATGCAGCCTTGAGAGCCATACCACGGCCACCCTAAAAACCTTATCTGTAAACCAACCAGTTCATAACCCTCTTCCCCAAGAGACAGGATGCCAGCTTAATCTTCAGCATGAACGACACAGCTCCATCCTTACAGTAGCTCTTACTGTGCATTCCTTTAACGGGCCCAACACAGGACCTGCCCCAGACACAGGCATAGCAGGCCCAATAAAACGAGATCCCAGAGCGCACCCACCCACTTGCCTATGGCAGTGTGCCACACCGGAGAAACAACCTCCTCAGAGCTGCCACCTCCAAGGTGCCCTGCTGTAGCCCTGCCACCACCACGACAGCCCCACTGCAATACCTTACGTTTTGGAACATTAGACCTCCTGAACTCAGCTATGATGGGATTGCCTCCAGTTGCTGTCCTTCCAGTTGCTGAGCTCCCAGGACCCCAGTCCCCAATGGTCACCATACTCCAGTCACCCTCCCCATCGGAAACTAAAAAAGGAAACCCACATAGCCGTCAATGCTTTAACAGCCGGTACCTCCCAGGCTGGGGGTTTGAAGCCTCAGGACGACTTGCCCTACATACAGCCCACCAGCTCCCCTCCCTTCAGGGAACCCTCCTACTTTTAAACCCAGGCACAGAGCAATGCCCTCCCTGGGGTGGAATACAGGACGCTCAAAACAGGAACTTAGCCAGCAGGGGAGAATACGGTATAGTAAGCCAGCCCCAAGAGGGGTGGCTTACAGTAAGAAGTGTGACAGCCCTTTCACTCACAGCTCCAGCACTTATCACTAAAGTAGCACAGCTTGCAGTTCCTGCTTTTCCCACTGCAGCTTCCAGTCTGTCTCTCTCTCTGGCTGCACTGTTCAACACCTCCTCTTCTGACCACACTTCTCTTTCTTTAGCTGTGCAGCCACAATGGCTCCTTCAGGCACTTGCCTACTTTGGGAACGCTGCCAGTTGGGGCCAAATGGCAGGCCTTAGGGCTGAGAACCCACAGCAGTCTGTCCTGCACTCCACATTCTGGCTCATCTCTCCATGGGCAGGCTGGCAGTCTTATTTATACTTTTTCCCACAGCCCTCTTCTCATTGGCTGTCCAAGTCCCAGACAAATCCAATGCCCTTTGGCCCTTCCCAGCAGCCCCCTTGTGTCTGTTGTCCCATGAGGGCTGCCATCTTTGTTTTCAGTATGCCCAAATGCAGTCTTTTATTATTTCATTCATTACGCCCTTACAAGGGCAGAATACACCACCCCCAAAACTGGAGGCCTTCCGGTAATGATCCCCAGCTCCGTTGCCTGCCCTGAAGCTGAGGACCTAGTCAAATACTGGCCATAGCCAGAAGCCCCTTTGTGAGCTGTGGCTCCTTTAAATCTTTCTCCTGGTGGCCATGCATGCCCAGTAAACCATGGGCTGCCATATTTATTTACATTCAGCCGGTCCCGACCTGTGGCAGTGCCCCGGACAGGTAAACTGTTATTTTTATGCCTGTAGGCCGGCCCTTATCTTAACAGAGGCCCAAGACAATGGGAAGTCGGTGGCTACAGCTACGAGCACAACTGGGCTGGCTAGCCCGAATCCCACCAGGGCCACTGCAGGATGCTGGTGGGGGAGCGTTGGAGCTGTAGCCCTCATAAGGTAAGCCCATTTGGGGGCTTACAGAAGCATTTGTGGAAATCAGTTTTAAACTGCGAAAAGCAGTGCCAACAACACATTATCATTACATTTATATATAACAACATAACCCACACCCCCCTCGTTGAGAACTCACTTATTCTCAACACTGTTAGACTGTTGACATCAGAGGCACAAAAACGAAGATCTCATTAGTTCCTATGACATCAGGAAAGCACTTGAGCTTCGCTCTCCTGACCCTGATGTCAAAGAACTAACTCGGTGTAGAGAATCAGCTCATTCTAAATGAAGGGGAGGTTAGTATAGTCTAGTGGTTAGAGTAATGAGCTATGAATGAGCTTGGTACATCTTAACCACTCAGTGCTCCCAGTCGCCCCTGAAAACAGGCAGTTGTGCGCAGTGGGCCTTACCTGGTTACCAAAGAATAAAATAAATAAATAAAAAATAGTTATTCTATATGAGACTATCCCTGTTTGGGTCAGTCTCAGTAGTGTGGTGGTGTGAGCTCTGTCACTGTTTGAGTCAATGTCAGTGGTGAGATATTGTGAGCTCCTTACCTGTTTGGGTCAGTGTGAAAAATGAGATGGTGTGAGTTCTATGCCAGTTTTAGTCAGTCTCAGTGGTGTGATGCTGTGAGCTGTCACTGTTTGGGTCAGTCTCAGTCAGTAGTGTGATGGTATGAGCTCTGTCCCCATTTGGGTCAGTCTCAGTGGTGTGATGGTATGAGCTCTGTCACTGTTTGAGTCAATGTCAGTGGTGAGATAGTGTGAGCTCCTTACCTGTTTGGGTCAGTGTGAAAAATGAGATGGTGTGAGTTCTATTCCTGTTTTAGTCAGTCTCAGTGGGGTGATGCTGTGATCTGTCACTGTTTGGGTCAGTCTCAGTCAGTAGTGTGATGGTATGAGCTCTGTCCCCATTTGGGTCAGTCTGAGTGGTGTGATGGTATGAGCTCTGTCACTGTTTGAGTCAATGTCAGTGGTGAGATAGTGTGAGCTCCTTACCTGTTTGGTTCAGTGTTAAAAAGGAGATGGTCTGAGTTTTATGCCTGTTTTAGTCAGTCTCAGTGGGGTGATGCTGTGATCTGTCACTGTCTGGGTCAGTCTCAGTCAGTAGTGTGATGGTATGAGCTCTGTCCCCATTTGGGTCAGTCTGAGTGGTGTGATGGTATGAGCTCTGTCACTGTTTGAGTCAATGTCAGTGGTGAGATAGTGTGAGCTCCTTACCTGTTTGGTTCAGTGTTAAAAAGGAGATGGTCTGAGTTCTATGCCTGTTTTAGTCAGTCTCAGTGGGGTGATGCTGTGATCTGTCACTGTTCGGGTCAGTCTCAGTCAGTAGTGTGATGGTATGAGCTCTGTCCCCATTTGGGTCAGTCTCAGTGGTGTGATGGTATGAGCTCTGTCACTGTTTAAGTCAATGTCAGTGGTGAGATAGTGTGAGCTCCTTACCTGTTTGGTTCAGTGTTAAAAAGGAGATGGTCAGAGTTCTATGCTTGTTTTAGTCAGTCGCAGTGGGGTGATGCTGTGAACTGTCACTGTTTGGGTCAGTCTCAGTCAGTAGTGTGATGGTAAGAGCTCTGTTTCCATTTGGGTCAGTCTCAGTGGTGTAAGCTGTCACTGTTTGGCTCAGAGTGAGTGGTGAGATTGTGTGAGCTCTTTCACTGTTTGAGTCTGTGTCAGTGGTGTGATGGTATGAGCTCTGTTTCCATTTGGGTCAGTCTCGGTGGTGTAAGCTGTCACTGTTTGGCTCAGTGTGAGTAGCGAGACTGTGTGAGCTCTGTCACTGTTTGAGTCTGTGTCAGTGGTGTGATGGTGTAAGCTCTATCTCTATTTGGGTCAGTCACAGTGGTGTGATCTCTGTGCCTGTTTAGGTCAGTGTCAGTGGTGAGATGATCTCAGCTCTGTACCTATTTGGGTCAGTGTCAGCAATGAGATGACAAGCTCTGTACCCGTTTGGGTCAGCGTCAAGGATGAGGGTGTGAGCTCTGTCCTTGTTCAGTTAGAAGTGTAAGTGGTGAGATGGTGCAAGCTTCATTTGTTTGATTAGCAGTGTAAGCAATGAGGTGGTATGAGCTCCTGCCTTCTTTTGGGCAGTGTCGCCTGTAAATGGTGTGATCTCCATCCCTGTTTGGCAAAGACTGATCTAGAATTCTTATCAAGGGGTAGCAGTGTCATCTAGTGGCTAACACTTTCCCCCAAAATGTTAAATGTTCACATTTAAAGCTAAGTCTAGGCTAAAACAGTGACTGTTGGTCTAAGGGTGTAGCAGGTGCTATGTCCCTACATAGCTGATCAAGTAGAGCTATTTAGGACAGCAGTGCCAGCAGCAAGATAGTGTAAGCTGTTTTGGAGTCAGTGGTGAGATGATGTCAGCCTGTCCCTCTTTGTGTCAGTAGTGTTAGTGGTGAGATAGTGTGAAATCAATCCCCATTTAGGAGTCAACGGTGAGAGATGGCGCGAACTCCATTTCTGTTTGGGTCTGCAGTGCCAGTAGAGAGATAGTAAGAGCTGCAGCCTTGTTTGGATCAGTGCCAGGGGTGAGATGGTGTGAGCTCAGACCCTGTTTGGGTCAGCAGTTGTTGTGGTGTGATGGTGTGAAATCCATCCTGTTTGAGTCAGCAGTGTTAGCAGTGACATTCGAAATGCCTCTTTGTCCCATGCCCACGCCTTTCTCATGCACTCTTTCACCACCCCCACATGCAACTGTCCCTAATCTCGCCTAGCTCCCCCATGATAACCAAAACAAAGTGTTGCATCTAGCACTTATCACTATCCACTAATTTTTTTTTCCTGTTCTTTTTTCCTCCCATGGACCCAGCTGGCTCTCTTCTATTTCTCCCTTCTACCTTCCCCCCAGCACCGTCACTTGAGCATCAGACCCCCTCCCTTCAGGCCCCTTTGATTTACCCTTCAAGGCAGGGTGGTGGGGAGTGACTCAACCCACCCGAATGGATCCAGCTCTGGGGAGGTGCCATCTAGGAGTAGTGCCCACAGGGGTCGGTGTCATGCCGCTCATCCGGGTCAAGTTTTTTCTCCTTTTTTATTTTGCGGCGGGGGAGGATGTAATGCCGACAAAGGCACGCAGTGCGAGTGTCCGCACGCTCTACGCCAGTTGACTGCTTCTCCTCCGTGCCCCAATGTGTGGAACTCAACATGCCAATACCCAGCCTCTGCTAGATGTCAGGTATATGCTGGCCCATGGTCCCCACCCTCCCTGGGAGGAGAGCTGTCCCCTGGATGCTCAATCCTCTCCCTCCCTGGCTAACCCCCGGTGACCCGCTCACACCGCAAACATGGGTCATCAGCGTGGCAGGAGGAAAGGCATGATGTTTCAGCCCTCCAAGCCACTGGGCTGGCTATCTACTAATTGTTGAATTTATGTCTACAAGTCCTGGCTATTGCTGTATCACTGATGTATATACTCATGTTTATCTCCTCTGTACCCAATGCTACTGTATATTCTGTAATACAATGTAATGCCTAGCACTCACTGCTTCTTTACTTACTGTAATCTTTTTTGTTATGTTATACCATTGTTGTGCGCCGTCCTCTGTACTCTTCCCTACTCCCTTCCCCCAGGACACACCTGGAAACAGGAAATTTTTGTTCAGTATGTCTTTCTGGTGAAACTTTTAAATAAATAAATAAAATGGTGTGAACTCTGTCCATTTTGGTTAATGTCAGTGATGATATGGCGGGAAATCCATCCCTGTTTGAATCTATGTATCCTTATTTTGGGTCAGTGTAGTTGAGCTGTTGTGAGCTCTGTCCTTGTTTGGGTCTGCAGTGTTATTGGTGAGATGGTGGGTGGTAATTCCTGTGTGACACCCCACCTGGGAGGGGGCTTACCTGAACTGCTGCCTGCCACCCTCCCAAGGCTCCTGAACTCAAGACTCATGCTGCTGTGGATGTTGGAGAGGCTGGCTCTCTCCTGCTTGATCTATAGGGGACAGAGACTGCGACCTTGTTACAGGAATCATTGGTGCCTCCTGTATCTTCTTCCAGTCATGGCTGCAACTGTTTGTCTTTGGTTCGGTCACCCAATTATGGTATTGGGGACTGGGAGCCAACAGGAACACCACAACATTTCTTTGGCAACATTTCTTCTGCACCATGAGCATGCCGTCGATGACCTGGAGTACACGCACATGTGCAGGGCCTCCCAGCTCCACCCTTTCCAGTCAACATGCCCAATCATGGACCAGAGGCTGACCCGACTGCCATCACCCAACCAGATGATGGGCCGGGAGGGTTGCTACAGTACTAGGGGCCAGCGCACAATTGAGGGCAGCAGAAATAAATAAATGCAAAATTAAGACTTTGGAGCACAGGGCTCCTGCAGAACATGCCATTGGGTACACTACCGGTCAAAAGTTTTAGAACACCCCAATTTTTCCAGTTTTTATTGAAATTTAAGCAATTCAAGTCCAGTGAATAACCTGAAATGGTACAAAGGTAAGCGGTAAACTGCTAGAGGTTAAAAAAAAGTTTAGATTAGCAAAAACTGCTGTAGAGAAATTGCAAAGAAAGCCAAGGTGTCAGTGAGTACAGTTTCCTACACCATCAAAAGGCACTTGGAAACTGGAGGAAACTCTGACAGGAAGAGGTCTGGCAGACCCAAAGCCACAACAGAATCAGAAGACAAGTTTCTGAGAGTCAACAGCTTGCGTGATAGGCGGCTCACAGGACAACAGCACAGAGTGACTGGCACCCTGAACCAAAAGGGCTACCACAGCATTTTGCAGCGCCATGCAATACCCTCTGGTCTACACCTAGTTGGTCAGGGTTCATCCTACAGCAAGATAATGACCCAAAACATACCTCCAGGCTATGTCAGAACTACCTTCGAGGAAAAGAACAAGAGGCAGTGGCTTCAAATCATGGAATGGCCAGCACAGTCTCCAGACTTAAACCCCATCGAGCTGGTTTGGGATGAACTGGACAGAAGAGTGAAAGCAAAGCAACCTACAAGTGCAACACATTTGTGGGAACTCGCAACAGTGTTGGGAAGAACTTCCCGAACAATATTTGATATCCATTGTAGGAAGAATGCCACAGTGTGTTAGATTGGTTACAGTATATCTGCAAAAGGTGGCTACTTTGATGAGTCAAAAATTTAGATTAAATTTTGTTAAACAAAATGATTCTATGATTTCTTTTTTATCTCCAATTGTTTATTTGTTCTATGCTTTAATTTCAGAGTACATTGAGACATTAACCTGCGTAAATTTCAATAAAAACTGGAAAAATGGGGGTGTTCTAAAACTTTTGACCGGTAGTGTATCTTGTGCCCCCTGACCTGTACCTTGGCCAATCAATGGGCTAGAAAGTCAAGTCAAGTGTGGGGGGAGATGATGCAGTAAGGACCCTCTCAAATGGACTGGTGGGCTTAAGGAGCCAATCAGAGGAGAGGGCAAAGCAGAAGGACTGATGGACAGCCCTGACAGTACAATGGAACACTGAACTGGATGAAGACATTTCTGGGCTTTTGGGGGAACTCATGGCAGTCTGAGAGGGACACAGAGGTGATGTAACTGGGTAATAAATTACCTTTCTCAGATTCTTGTTGGAACTGCACAAAAGGAAGAGACAACAGACAAGTGGTATCCAGATAATAAATGTAATTTATTACTGGTAAATGAGAATAATACAGGCTTATAACCAACAGTGAAATAATCACTGGGAGAGTATCCAGTTTCCTTATCTATAGGTGCAGTCAAGTCTCTCTCTGAGAGAAAATATGTGATGTAAAGGGTCTTATACCCTGATAATAGCTACGACAACTATAAAAAGAAGATACATAAAAAGTAAGTAATTGGCTAAAAGCAGGTGGCCAGAGAGTAACCATCCTAACTAGAATGGGAAAGTTGCTTAGCTAGCAGAAGATAAATATGAACAATGAGGCCTGTGATGCTTTTCCAAGGTCACTTGCAGTTACAGTTTGCACAAGCACTAAAGATGGCACTGTTGCCGAACTAATGATTATACAATAATAATAATGGAAAACGTCTCCAAGTGGTACAATATATATGAGAATATAGTGAAGCATAATATGCATTAGAGAAGTACAGTAGAACTCAGATCCTGACACTTATGCTCATATGAGAAGTGCCTAAGGTTAGTACATATACATATGTTGCTGTCTGCGAGGTGGGGGCACAATTAGGGGTGCTGGTCCATGGATAACAGTGGGCAGACCTGCTGCTGATGGGACCAAGAGAGAGGTCTAGCCAGGCCAATCATCCTTCAAGCCTTCACCAAGGTTCAAATTAGTAAACTCCAAGACTGTGCCAGATAAGTATCTGAAAGAGAAATTGCTGACAGTGTGAGTCTGTGGGCATTGCTGCATACTGAAGCTGTTGAGCTCTACCGAGCGGAGACAGAGACCCGCATCCAAGCCATGTTGTTGCAGAGCCAGGTAAGGGGCCTGCTAGCCCTTAACTAGTGAGGTGGGTTGGGGAACAGGGAGCCATGGAGCGCTTTGTTTATTTGTTTGTTTATTTCAGAGATCAGATATACCTTTGAGTCATAGACTCCTTTACAAAGGTTCCACGTCACATGTAATAGATCCAGGTACACAATACAGAATGCAGAATATACAGGACAATAAATGTTACAGAGTAAAGAATTTTTTTTTTTTTTTACAAAAAATGAATTAGCTAAAACTTCAGAATAGACAGTTTGAGACAGTTAGAAAGAAATGGGAACTTAACATCCCTGAGGAGGTGGAAATTGAGAATATACAAGGAGGCCAGCCAGAGGCCCTTGTCAAGAAGTAGAGGGACAGGAACTGGTTCATGTGCAGCTCGCAGATTGTAGTAGAGTGAAGGTGGGCCCTAAGGTGCAGTTTAAAGTGACCAATTCTTTGATCAAGACATAAGGAGGAAGGTAGGTTATTCATCCACAAGGGTGCTCTTTAGCAAAAAGATCTTTGGAATTGGGTAGTATGACAGGTAGGAACAGCGAGATGCTGGGAGTCAGAGCTACATGTGTGCTGAGTTTTTGAGTCCAAGGTGGTTAAATGGGAGAGAGCAGCTGGGGAGAGGCCAATGGAGATTTTTTTAGCAAAGACACAGGTGTGGAATTTTATCCTGTTGTCTAGGTTAAGCCAGTTGGTGTCCTGGTATAGTACGCAGGTATGCGTAAACCTGTCACACCCTAATACCAGGTGGCAGGCCTTGTTTAGGACAAGTCTAAGACTATCAAGGGCTGAGGAGCTAGCCCCACCAAAAGTCAGAAGGTCATAATCGAGCAGGGAAAGTATCAAGGAGGAGATAGCAAGTGTAAGGGCTTCTGGGGTTAGGCAATGTTTATAGCGGTGCAATAGCCCTAGTCTAATATTTAGGGCCTTAGATAATTGCTGAATATGCCCATGATAGGTAAGGCCAGAATCCAAAGTGATGCCTAGGTACTTAAAGGAATGCACAAATTCCAGGGGGTCTGAGACACAGATAATATTTGAGGAAAACGTCCTAGCCTGGGATTCTGCTCTTGCGTGAAAAGCATAGCTTTGTTTTTTTTTGTAGTTAATAGTAAGGCATTGAGAGACAAACCAGCTTTCAACAGCCTTGAAGGAGGACTGGAGGGAGTGGTGGAGTTGAGAGGGGTCTGGGTTGGAGGAGAAGATGACAGCGTCATCAGCATAAAGCAATAGGTTGGAGGGGCAGGATTAGGGAAGGGAGTTAAGGAAGAGGCTGAAGAGAAGGGGACCCAAGATGAACCCTTGAGGGACTCCTGAGAGGACAGGCGATTTGGTGGATAGGGTATTGCCGATTTTAACTTGAAGAGACCTATTGGTGAGATAGTCTGCAAACCAGCCCACTACTTCCTGTGAGAGACCTAGGTTAAGTAAGGTTGTTTGAAGTAGTGAGTGGTGGACGGTATCAAAGGCCTTCATGAGGTCAATGAAGATCGCACCTATGATATGGCCTTTATCCAAAAGCAGTATGGATGTGTGATGTCAGTTCAAGCTAGGCAGTGGCCGTGTTGTGACTTTTGCAGAAACCATGTTGTTGAGCGCAGAGAAGGTCATATTTGTTGAGGTGATCAGTGAGCTGATCCGATACAATTTTTTCCAATGCCTTGGAGAGGAAGGGGGGAGAATGGAAATTGGGCAGTAATTGTCAGTGGCTGTGCGGTCACCCCCTTTGAATATGGGCGTGATGGAGGCAGATTTCCAACTGGAAGGGAATTTACCTTGTGAGAGGGAGAGGGAGAGGTTTAGAATGTAGGCAAGGGGAGTTAGGACTTCCTTAAGACAGAGTCTAAGAATTCTGAGATCAAGGGAGTCGGCGTTGGAGGAGGCGTGGCTGAGGGCAGCAGTGAGGTATGGTTCAGCAGACTTGGGAGAGATGCTGCGAAAGTAGAAGGAGGGGCTGCGGGGTGAGGGGCGGGTGTGCTAGGAGCAGGTGGGTCATAGAAGCTAGGGGGGAGGACATGGTTAAGGTTGGAGAAGGTATCACTGAAAACTGCAGCAATAGTTGTAGGGTCGGAGGTCAGGGACCCATTTGACATGTCCTGAGTATGTGTATACTCTCAATTCATAGGGTAGTCAGACCATGGGGGTAGCTCCTGGAGGGTCTAGGCTCCTTGGGAACCAGGAAGCTGCTGCATCGTGCTCCTGTGACTGAGAGGTGTGAGTCAGAAAGGCTGTGCTGCTGCAGAATGTTCAAGAGAGTATGAAGCTCAATACTGTTGCCTGACCTGCTGCTGTGTGCTGTTCCCTGCCTCGACTGAACTGCAGTATCCATGGGTCATGTGAGTGTTGGCATCGCTGGCTGGGTCTTTGTACATTTCCTGCTTTGGATTACAAGTTTGGTTTCAAGTTTTTCTTGATTTGAATTTCAAGTTCTTTAAAGTGAACCTTTCTTGATCAGTCCAACAGCAAAGAGGAATCTCTCTTACCTCAGTGGGAGTTCCTCTGTGGCACTTTGTTAATTTTTTAAACAGCCCTCTCCCCAAGGAAGGGAAGGATCATAATTTGTCCTGAGAGGCTAGTCACACTATCCCTTTCCACTTCCTAGTAGTCCACTCCTCTCCGCGCTGCAACGTTTTATGACGTCTGTACAGGGAAAGTGCGTGCGGTGGGGGAGTGCTCCATTGAAGTCTATGGAGCATCATTTTCAAACATTATTTTTTTGCTGTTTAAGTGAACATTAGGCGCAATTGGAGCCTGGTATCAACTATAAAGGGCCAGAGGTCAAGTAATAAGAGCCTTATTAGTTGACCCCTGGCTCCAATTTCACTTAATGTCCACTTAAACAGCAAAAATCAGTGTTTGAAAATGATCTTCCATAGACTTCAAAGTCTCCTATTTACAATGCAACGGATGTTAACTCAGCCCTGGATTTCTTCATCACCACCTTCAATGTAGCCTGTGATGCCTACGCCTCGTTCAAAAAGCATAAATTCAAAGCCCTCTGCAATCCTTGGCTCACCACTGACCTAATTGCACAGCTAAAATCAAGGGACTACCTCTGGCTTCTGGCTCAGGCTTCCAGCATGCAAACCAACATTCAGAACTACAATCATGCCCGTAATCCCCGTACAAAATCAATCCGACTACACAAAAGCACCTACTACAAGAAAGCTCTCACCAATACATGGGGAAATGGGAGAGCATTCTGGAACAATATTAAAGAAGTAACCGGAAAACAACCAAAAACTATACTAGTCACAGATGGGACTATTACCCTCAACCCCACAACTATTGCCAATACTTTCAACACTGCATTCACGGACCTCAGTAATGTTCTTCCCCTGACTTCTTTGATGAATCACATGCCCCTGAGCACCCCACCCTCCCCTACACATCCTCCATTCTACTTCAAAGCAGTCAAGATGCACGAAGCTCGCAAATACATTGCTAAAGCAATCGTTAAAACAAGAAATAGTGGGGACTCACTTGACCTAAAACTGCTGTCCCTCACCCTTGATAAGGTGATTAGTCCACTAACTAAGATCTTCAACCTCTCCCTCAGCCTCAACCAGTTCCGAGACAGATAGAAATCCTCTATAGTTACCCCATCCATAAAACTGGAGATCGGACCAACCATGGAAACTACCTACCAATCTCCATATTGCCTCCACTATCCAAGGCCATTGAATGCCTAGTTGCTGACCAGCTCACAGATTACTTGGACAAACACAATATCCTATGTACACAGCAGCATGATTTCAGAAAAGGACACAGCACCACATCAGCCCTCTTGGAATTCACCAGAGCCATCCACAGTTCTCTGGATAATGGTCACCTAGCCTGGTCAGTCTTTATAGATCTAACTAAGGCCTTCAATACTGTTCACCATCATCTGCTTCTGGAACAGTTGTCAAATGCAGGGCTCTTCCCAGACTCCACAGCTTGGTTTAAAAGCTATCTGGAGAACAGATCGCAAAGAGTAAAAATTGCAGGTGCCCTCTCCGATGCATGACCAGTCCACTCTGGAGTACCTCAGGGTTCCATACTGGGTCCCCTTCTATTCAGTCTATTTCTGAATAGCCTCCCTCAGTTGTGCCTGGAACAAATCATACTGTATGCTGATGCCGTAATTCACACCACCCATAAGGATCCACAATCCTTACAGAACAAACTCCAGCTTGGTTTCACCTCGGTAGAGAACTGGTTCAGCAAACACAGACTCATCCTTAACTATAAAAAAACTAAATCTATGCTCTTTAGTAACTCCCACAACAAGAACCGGCAGCACCCATTGACCATCACAAACTGTCTTGGATCGAACAGGATGTGAAGAAGAGGTGCATTCCTTTCAATATCTTGGAATCTCTCTTGACAGTAACCTGTCTTATGAGGCCCACATTGACAGCATCGCCAAGGCTTGTAATACTGTTGTACACCCTCAATTGCCCTTGCCCTGTCTTCTCCAAAATGTATGCATTTATCTCAGGTAACTGATTGTAAACCTGTTTAACTTGTTAATCTTGCGTATAATTCCTTGCCTTGTTGTATTGCCATGCATTGTTGTAGTTCATTGTACTGTCCTCAAATTGATGTGGAACCTTTGTAAAAGAGCCTTGGCTCAAAGGTACTTGTAATCCTAGATTTACATAAATAAATAAATAATAAGCCTGCCCTGCTCTCTTGCTATACAAAACGTCAGAGCATGAGGGAGTAGTGGGCTACTAGGAAGTGGAGAGGGATCATGCAGCTAGTTCCTTGGGGGAAAATCATGATTCCTTCCTTATAGGGCAGTTTAACAAGCATTTGTCAATGCCAAATGTTTGCTTGCTGGCATTGGCATTGGCAGTGTAGGAGTTAGAAAGCTGCATAATAGGAATGGCAGTGAAGTATTGAACTGAAGCCAACCCCACCACTACCCTGCAGAGAGTGACAGGCATTGGGGTGTGCCTTTGGGTCATCAGGCATAATGGCCACACCATTTCATCACACCCTACCCTGCAGACACTGACTAGTGTCACGGTGTGCCTTGGGGTCTTTGGCCCTTATGCTCACCCCATTCCATCAGGAAATACGGTGAGATGGGTGCAGTATAGGAGAATGGGGTGAACTTTGGGGCTGAAGAGTCCAAGGCACTCCTCGATGCCTTTCACTGGCTGCAGGGTGTGGGCGGGGTGGAATGGTATGAACATTACAGGCGACAATCCCAAGTCACACCCTGATGCCTGTCAGTTTCTACAGGATGGGGCATTATGGTCGGAAACCCTAACACCTCAAGCATTCATTGGTATTTTCACTCCAAATTTTCAACATGGGTTTTTTTGTGACCCCCACCTTATGAACAGTGGCAATATCAGTTTGTTAGCCGAAAGCTGATTTTGCACAGCGACTACGCCCTTTTGGCACCACGGGTGCGAAAACATATTTCGAACAGGATGTGAAAATGACAGCTGTACTGTTCATGGGGAGGTGTAAAAAATGGCAATGTTGAAAATCTGCAGTAAAAATATTAAAAAAACTGATAAAGACACGAGCGTGAGTAGAAACTGCGGAACGCAGACTCATAATGTAATTAGTTTGAGGATTTTTTTACAGCAGATTGCCAACACAGGCATTTTGGGACCTCCACTCATGAACAGTGTCATTGTGATTTTCTTATTCTGTACCAAACAGCGATTTCCCACAGCGACCATGCATTTCTGCACTGGAAGTGCGAAAACACATTTCAGCCATGGTGTGAAAAATGACAGCTGTACTGTTCATAAAGAAGTGTGGAAAAATGCCAGTGGTGAAAATCTGGACTGAAAATATTACAAATTCATGAACTTATGAGGGTGTGTGGAAACTGCTCAATGCTCGCTCGTAACACAGTCATTTTATGGACTTTTGTCACCAAATTTTTAAGATAGCCATTTTAAGACCTCTGCTCATGAACAGTGTCACTGTGATTATCTTAATCAGTCCCGAACATTGATTTTGCACACCGACTGCGCCATTGTGCGCTACATGCGCGGAAACACATTTTGGGTGAGATGTGAAAAATGACAGCTGTACTGCTCATAAGGAGGTGTGGTAAAATGGAAAATCTGGAGTGAAAATATTAAAAAGTCGCAAACTTACGAGCATGTATAGGATTTCTTAGCGTAACAAGTAAAACAGTCATTTTAGAATTTCTTCACCAAATTTTCAACAGAGGGTTTTTGGGGGCCTGCCTCGTGAACTGTGACACTGTCATTTTGTAAATCGGTCCCGAAAGGTGGTTCTGCGCAGTGACCACAAAATCACCTTTCTGGACCGAATAACAAAATGACAGTGCCAGAATTCATGAGGCAGGGTCCCAAGAATCCCATGTTGAAAATTTGGTGAAAAAATTCCCAAAAAATGCCTGAGATATGCATCAAAGTTGAAAAAACCCTATTTATTCCATTATACAGCTTACCGGCATTTCCTCAGTTCACGGTCGGCTTTGAAGAGTGCAGTCGTGTTTCCGGTCCACTGAAGATCATCGCGCCCGACTCCGGAGGTAAGTATGGGGTGAGGGGGGGTGTAGGGAGGCAGGGTGCTAGAGGGTGGGCGGGTGGGGCAGGAGGGTCAAGACAGTCAGCAAGGGACCGCTTTTTCTTACAGGGCATTTTTTTAAAGGTGATGCGGGACTCTTGCCACACTGAGGTGGGCTCCCAGCATGGCAGCTGGAAGGCTGTTTGGGGGGCAATGGAGCCAACAGGGGATTGGGCATCCCTGTTGGCCCATACGGACTGTTGCCATGCTGGGGTGGGCTCCCAGCATAGCACCTGAGGCTCTGTTGGGGGGATACAGTGGAGCCCAGCAGGGGTTAGGCACTCCGTCGGCCTTAAGACTGTTGCCACGCTGGGGTGGGATCCCAGTGTGGCACCTGGAAGCTCTGTTGGGGGGGGCGCAGCAGGCCAACAGGGGATTGTATACCCCATCCCAGGCCACTACAGTGTGTGTGTGTGGGGTGCATGAGCACACTGGGGTGGGCTCCCAGCATGCTACTTGTTTCGGGGGGATGGAGCTGTCTATGACAGCTGTTTCAGTGCAGTGCCAATGTGTAGGCACTTTGCATACTGCCAGATGGCAGTATGCAAAGTGCCTACACGTTACCGCCGCTGATTGCAGTGGTTTTTTGCTTTCATCTGTACGGCACTGCATTTGAATGGCTATCATAGACAGCTCCTACATTCATTGGCGCGGTGCAGCCATGCCTGCAAAAGGCAGCAGGGCATTGGAAGTAGGGGAGACACACCTACGAATTCTTGTATGGTGGCACTATGTTTCTTGCACATGCATGCAAGCAAACATAAAAGAATTAACAAAGTGACACAGAGGAACTCCCATTGAGGTAAGGAAGCTTCCTCTTTGTTGTTTTAGGTATCTTAAACAAACATTTGTCAATGACGAACATTCACTTGCAGGTATTTGCAGTGGTGTTTGGTACTGGTATGGGCTTTAAAGGAGCAAGAACGCAGCAGTGAGAGTGGCAGGTGATGCATGGTGGAAGCTACACTGTAAATATAGCAAGGAGCTGCTAGTTATAGAAGACACCCCTGCTGGCCTTAGTGGACTGGGGAGAGAGAGTGCGACAGGCGACAGGAGCTGCCAATAAGTAAGGCCCCACCACAGCTAATGTAGAAGCCTGGGAGAAGACAGAGGATTGAGGACTGGGGAGAGAGAGTGTGCCGGGCGGCATGAGTCATCAATAAGTGAAGCCACACCACGGCTAATGTAGATGCCTGGGGGGGTTTCAGCAGAGCGAGAACCAGGGAGGGGGAGAGAGAGTGTGCCAGGTAGCATGATTCACCAATAGGTGAAGCCACACTACGGCTAATGTAGATGCCTGGGGGGTTTCATAGGAGCAAGGACCGGGGAGGGAGAGAGAGAGAGAGAGAGAGTGCACCGAGTGGCATGAGCCACTCATAAGTGAAACTGCACTGCGACTAATGTAGAAGCCGGGGGCAGAGGAGCAAGGACCGAGGAGAGAGAGAGAGTGCAGCGGGCAGCAGGAGGTGACAGTAACCATAACTCTAGCCATGTGCATTATTGTCAACTGTAATGCGCATGCCTGGAGTTATGGCTACAGAAAGAAATGAAGCGCTCTCTCATTGGAGCTGTTCAGTTCTTTCAACTACGGGAACATGCCATGTCAGCAAGCAGAACTACTGTCATGACCAGAGTGTCTGGTCATTGGTCTACACTGCCAAGCTCAATGCAGTTTCAGCTGTAATCAGCTTGCCAGTGACACACCTCTAAAATGCCATTAGTTTGTGCAGGCCTTGAGCTCCCATGCTCCGTCATGTTCCTTACGTTTGTGTGGCGGCGCAGGGTCCTTTGGATCCTGCACACCCATCCCTCCGTAGATGCATGACCAAATTATCAGAACAGCCATCTTATTACCCCAGCACATAGATACATAGACAGTGTCGGCAGATAAGGGCCTATGGCCCACCCAGTCTGCCCATTTGAGCTTGTAAGTTCAGTTCATGTTTTCCAAGAAGTCTGTTGCCCCTTACCCCTGACCTCCAGAATTCCTTCATGTCTATCCCATGCATTCTTAAATCCCGTGATTGTTTCAGCCCCCACCACTTCCTCTGGCAGGGTGTTCCACTTATCCAGCACCCGTTCTGTGAAGAAATTCTTCCTCACGTTTCCTCTGAATCGTCTTCCCTCCAACTTCATCCCATGACCTCTAGTCCTGGAACATCTTTTTCGCTTAAAAATAGTGTATTCCTGCACCCTGTTCCTCCCTGTAAGATACTTGTATGTCTCTATCATGTCCCCTCTCGCCCTCCTCTCCTCCAGGGAGTACATGTTCAGTTCCTTCAACCTGTCCTCATAGGACTTGTGATGCAATCCATGCACCATCTTTGTTGCTGTCCTCTGAACATTCTCTACCCTGTCTATGTCCTTACGTAGGTAAGGTCTCCAGAACTGTACAGTGTACTCCAGGTGGGGCCTCACTATTGCCTTGTACAGTGGAATTATGACCTCCCTTTTCCTGCTGGTGATGCCCCTGCCTCTGCATCCCAGCATCCTATTTGCTTTACCTGCGGCCTTGTCACACTGTTTCCCTGCCTTGAGGTCATCAGAGATGATAACCCCAAGATCCCTTTCCTGCTTGGTGCATGCTATATCCTCACCCCAAACTGATACATTGTGCCAGGGTTTTTGTGCCCCAAATGCATTATCTTGCACTTCTTTGCATTGAATTTCAACTGCCAAATCCCTGACCATTCTTCAAGTTTCTGCAGGTCCCTTCTCAATCTGTCTACACCCTCTGGTGTGTCTACTCTGTTACAGAGCTTTGTGTCATCAGCGAACAGTGAAATTCTGCCTTCTAAATCCTGCGCAATGTCACTGATGAAGACGTTGAATAGGACCGGTCCCAGCACTGATCCCTGTGGTACCCCGCTGGTCACTCTTCCCTCTGTGGAGTGACAGCCATTTACCACCACCCTCTGTGTCCTGACGCCCAGCTAGTTACCTACTCACCACACTACTGTTCTGGCCACACCCATATTCCCCAGTTTGTGTAATAGTCTTCTATGTGGCACAGTGTCAAAGGCCTTGCTGAAGTCCAGATAGGCCATGTCCACTGCCCTCCCCTGATCCACCTCCCTAGTCACCCAGTCAAAAAATTCAATGAAGTTGGTCTGACATGACCTCCCCCTGGTGAAACCATGCTGCCTTGGGTCCTGTAGTCCATTGACAACCAGATGTTCCACCAATCTCTCCTTCAGTAGTGTAGGTGGCAGATAAAATCCACGCCAAAACATAATTCTGCGTAAGTAGAATGCCATTCCGCACCACAGGTGGAAACACACATTTTGGACAGGACTTGAAAAATGACAGCTGTGACATACATAAGCTCGGGTAATAAGGCTAAGTTGAAAATCTGGGGAGAAAATATGTAAGATTGCTGCAGTTACAAGGGTGCGTACTGAAATTGCAACAAATGTGCATAACTTTGCCTCGATTCATAGGGTATTCAGACCAGGGGGTCGCACCTGGGAGCAAGAGCAGAGGAGCAAGAACCAGAGAGAGAGAGAGAGAGTGCGGTGGGCAGCAGGAGTTGACAATAACCATAACTCTAGCCATGTGCATTATTGTCAACTATAATGCATGTGCCTGGAGTTATGGTTACAGAAAGAAATTAAGTGTTCTCTCATTGGAGCTGTTCAGTTCTTTCAACTACAGAACATGCCATGTCAACAAGCAGAACTACTGTCATGACAAGAGTGTCTGGTCATCGGTCTACACTGCCAAGCTCATTGCAGTATCAGCTGTAATCAGCTTGCCAGTGACACACCTCTAAAATGCCATTAGTTTGTGCAGGCCCTGAGCTCCCATGCTCCGTCATGTTCCTTACGTTCGTGTGGCAGCGCAGGGTCCTTTGGACCCTGCAGACCCATCCCTCCGTAGATGCATGACCAAATTATCAGCACAGCCATCTTATTACCCCACCACATGTAGGTGGCAGACAAAATTTTCAAATCCATGTCAGAACATAATTCTGCGTAATTAGAACGCCATTCCACACCACAGGTGGAAACACACATTTTGGACAGGACTTAAAAAATGACAGCTGTGACATACATAAGCTCGGGTAATAAGAAGACTATGTTGCAAATCTGGGGAGAAAACATGTAAGATTGCCACAGTTACAAGAGTGCGTACTGAAATTGCAACAAATGTGCATAACTTTGTCATTTTTTTAATAATTTGACCCCAAATTTTGAACATAGTCTTTTTATCACCCCACCTTATTACGACCACGTGGGTGAAAATGTTTAAATCCTTGGGAAAATACCATTCCACGTCACAGTTGCAAAAACAAGTTTGGGGCAGGATATGAAAAATGACAGCTATACTGTTAATGAGGAGGTGTGATAAAATGGCTATACTGAAAATTTGGAGTGGAAATATTGAAAATGACCAGTTATGCTTGTGCGTAGAAAATTTTCAATGTGCGCACATAACTCTGCAATTTTTAGGATTTTTTTCATCAAATTTTCAAAATGATCTTTTTGGGAACCCAGTTTATAAACACCACTACTGTCATTTCATTCATTGGTCCCACAGGGTGATTTCGCACAGTAACTGCGCCATTCTGCGCTACATGTATGAAAACACATTTTGGGCAGAACATGAAGAATGACAGCTATACTGTTCATTCAGTGGTATGAAAAAATGGTAATGTTAAACATGTGGAGTGAAAATACTAAAAACTGCTGAAGTTACGAGTATGTGTAGAAAAATTTCAATGACCGTGCATAACTCAAGCATTTTTTGGTATTTCTGCACCACATTTTCAACATGGGCTTTTTGGGACCCCACCTCATGAACAGTGGAGCTGTTGTTTCATTACTCAGTCCCGAAAGGTGATTCACACAGTGACCACAAAATCACCTTTCAGGACCTAGTAATGAAATGACAATACCAGTGTTCATGAAGTGGGGGTCCCAAAAAGCCAGTGTTGAAAATTTGGTGCAAAAATATATAAAAATGACTGAGATATCAACATAAGTTCAAAATGCCATTGACAGCCATTTACGGCACTTACCTTGATTCTTCAGTTCACGGATCGGCTTTGAAGAGTGTAGACATGTTCCACTCCACAGAAGATGATAGCCGCCAACTTCCGATGGCAAGTATAGGGCAAGGAGGTGGTGGGGTGGTGGGTTGCTCAGTGGGAGGGTCGGGATGGGGAGGGGATGGGGAGAGGATGAGGCACCATTTCTTTTTTTAGAATAAAAAGAAAAATATGTCAGGGACTGTTTCTTTTTAAGTTTTCACTAAAGATGTCAGGACACTGGGAGGGCTCCCAGTGTCCTAGTGTTTGGGGGACACATCAGGGGACACTGGGAGTGGGTTCCCCAGTGTCCAACAGGGAAAGGGGAATGTGGCATTAATTGATGTTTTGGGACACTGGGAGTGGGCTCCCCAGTGTCCCACTCTGCTGGCTATGGGGAATGTAACTGGAGACACAGAGTGAGCTCCCCAGTGTCCCACACTGAAGGATGGCATACATGATGAGGGACACTGGGAGTGGGCTTCCCAGTGTCCGACACTGCTGGGGGTGAGTGGGGAAAAAATTCATCACCCAGGACACTGAAAGTGGACTCCCCAGTGTTGTCTGCAGGGGGATACATGAATAGGGACACTGGAAGTGAGTTCCCCAGTGTCCCATGGTAATGGGAAGGGGCAAGATAAATGGGAGGGTTGCCACCACACACCAAGGTAAAGGGGTGTCACAATCCTGATTCCGTGGCTGGCAGCATGAAGCCTGGGAGGGGGCACAGGAGCGAGGACTGCAGGAGAGAGAGTGCGGCGGGTGTCAGGAGCCGCAAATAAGTGAAGCCGCACCACGGCCAATGTAGAAGCCAGGGGGTGGGGGCACAGGAGCGAGGACTAGGGAGAGAAAATATAGCGGGTGGCAGGAGCTGACAATAACCGTAACTCCAGCCATGCACATTAGTGTCATTGTAATGCACCTGCCCGGATTTACGGCTACAGAAAGAAATGAAGCATTGGAGCAGTTCATTTCTTTCAACTACAGAACATGCCACTTCAGCAAGCAGAACTACTGTCACTCATGACTAGAGTGCTTGGTCATTGGTCTACACTGCCAAGCCCGTTGCAGTTTCAGCTGTAATTGGCTTGGCAATGGCACACTTCAAAAATGCCATTAGTAGCAAGACGTTCTTTGTGCAAGCACAAGTGAACATAAAAAACAAGAAAGGTTCTCTTTAAACTGTGCAAGCACACTGTGGTCTGTTGGAGTTGATTAAACTGCAAGCTTGCTAACTTTCATAAAGTGTACCGCCTAAAAAACCTGTGCAACATAGCTACCAGGCCTGCACCAGGACTCTAGTGTAATTCCTGGGTACCTGGAGTCCTTTGGTATTTGTCTCATACTTAAAATTGTAGTTTCACTACTGCTGTCGGTTAAAGAGTTCACAGCACCCTGTGTTGAATAATGCATTTTTTGTGTCCTTTGTTTGGGTGGGTGCTTCCTCAAACTGCGTGGGATCTGAGAGGATGGTGGCGACCTACAGTATAGTAGCTCTTAGGGTGCCTTGCAATAGGGGTGGGATTGCTCAAGGTGACTTGCAGCTGCTTAACCCTTTCTTTTATTCCAGCTGCCAGGCCTGTGTTCTTAAATAAAAGCCTTGTTAATTGGTTGAATTTTACTTTTGTGTTTGTGTCCAGATAGTACAATCTGACTGAAATGTTTATTGGTAAAGGTGACAGCTGTCTTAGTGGTCCACGAGGGTGGGTTCAGTTCCATGTAGGGAGGTGGGTAAGTACTACATCGCAGGGGGTGGTAATTCACACAACATCTGGCCTGCTTATTCTCTCTGGGTGGAGGCACCGTACTATTTATTTTATTTGTTCTGGGATGAACCCCCCCCCTACCACAGGAGAAAGAAAGAACCCAACCCAGGTGTGCCCTGTACAGTCACCAGGTAGGGTGTGAACCAGGATACAGTATTCTGTGAGGTCACACATTGGAAGCACAGCTGGGATCTCCTATTAAACATGTGGACAAACCTGGTACTTTTCAGAGACTTTTTGCCATTGAGCCCCCCAAAAGAAAATCTCTGTGAAACTGAAAATATTTTTTCAAGAAGTAGTGGACTGGTGTCTGTGTTTGAGGGTTTGGTCCCTTAGAAAGTACACCTAGTAAAGAATGTGGCCAAGGAGCGGGATGAGGGTTCCATCCTAGAAGTGTTGCAGGATGCCCTGAAAGACTGTGGGAACATGAAAATTCAGAGTAACTAGAAAACCAGGTACTCAGTTCAGAAATGTTAACAGTGGAAACAGAGAACTTGGGGGCCATGAATTTGCCTACTACAGTGACATCTGAGGAGTCTCAAGAGATCTGGATGATGATAAGCAAAGGGAGTAATTTCAGCCCAAAGCCTCCTTCACCTCGCCCGAACACTGTGGAGGAATTCAAGACCAAACTAGAACTTTTTCTGGCTGGTGAAAGGAAGACCTTTAAGGATGTGCAGACTTTGTTGCCTCCCCAGGCAACCTCTGAAAAATCTGAGCTAGCTCACCCGGACTATTACCGATGCCTAAGAATTTTTTCTGGCACCATCCCCACCCCCGCTGGAGAAGATGATTATGAAACTTGGACTTATTATGCTGTTTAAATGCCAGCTGATTGGCAATGCACTGAGGCAGAAAAGCACATGACACTGACAGAGCTTGAAGGGGCCAGTATTGGACATCATCTGGTCCTTGTATGCCACAGACGCAGAAGCCCAAACAGAAGAATATTTTCCTGCCTTAGACAGTGTGTTTGGAAGTACAGAATCCTGTGATGATTTGTACTAGAAGTTTAAGATCACCAAACAATGACGGGGGAGCCCATCTCCATCTATCTACACATACTCAAGAGGGCCTTACAGAAAGTGTACTGCAGAGGTGGAAAAGAGTCCAAAGACCTGAAGAAAGTGCAACTAGAACAAGTGCTGAAAGCCACCCGATTTGCAGAGTTACTGTTATTAAAGTTATGTTTAAAGGAAAAGTCCCCTCAACCTGCTTTCTATATATCTGTGTAGTTTGCAGGCATGAACAAGAGTTCCCTCTCTTACGTCTCCCTAATTTCATCCTATTTTAAATAAAAATGAGGTTGCTTCACTCTGTTTTGAGCTGGTGTGAAAACCTGTGTATCTCTATTGCAAAGGTCATGACCCCAATCATGCAAGGTATCATGGAAGTTGATGATGCACATCTCCACAAGCCAGCAGAAGTTATAATCTCAGCCAGTTCTGTTACATGTCTTGTGAAGTCCCTGCATTCTCTACAAGCATTTTTTCCTAACTCAGATACACTTTCAACTACAGAAAACAGCGGGGCACTTACTATACCTTGAAAAGTTTCTTGGCCAGCATAAGACAAGAACAGAGGGACTGCAGAGGACAGCAACAGCACTGACTAATACAGTGTAACTACTGCAGGCTTTAGCACTAAAACATCATAAAATTCCAGCATGCCTTACAGGAGTCAAGTCAAGACCTTTGCAATGGAGTAGAGCAGGTTTTTACACCATACTTAAAGAGCAGCTGACGCCTTCAAGAGAACTTTACCAAAACATAATATTTAGACACAGTCCAGTATGTATTTCACATTAGTTCTGTATTCCACCTCCCCAATACAGTATTTATTACTGAGGTCATCTGCATGAAAACAGAATCTTTTCTCCTGAAGAGTTCATCTATTCCTGTTGCTGTCTCCCTATCTGAGGTCATAATGCACTGCTTGTAACATCAGTTACTCCCATGGCAACAAACTGTGATGTCACAACAGAGGATTATCAATCAATCAATCAATCAAATCTTTATTTATTCAGGCGATCATCATTGAGCAAGGCTCATTTACAAGATGGACCTGATAAGGTCAAGGTTCGAGTTGGTGCACAGCAATTACATCACATACTTATGAGACAGTTATACATACAGAAACTAGAAAATGTTATTTATAACACAATAATATACAGAGAATTCACATGTTAAAGCTTGGCAAGAGAAAGTTAAACTAACATCTTCAATATGTACAATACATATATATCACAATGAGGGCCATGACAGTCACTCACATAATGAGTACAAGGATGGTGAAGGAATATTGGGTGCCATATACTAGTGGTGTCTGGCTGGAAGGAATATGCCATATGTGATTGGAATAAGGTTTTGTGGGATGACTATTCTATCTCTAGCGTAGCAACTGCATTTCTCTGTGAAGAAGGCTGTACAGTGCTGCTTGAAGGATGTAAATGGAATGATAATGGACAGTTTTAGGGATTTTGTAGGGTGTTCCATGCTATGGCTAGAGAGTAGCTGATTGCTGCCTCCCTATTTTGGTGTTGACTTTGGGCAATTTGAGCAGGATGATATTGTTGCTTTTAGGCATAGGAGCTAGGAGTGGTCAGGTTGAAGCAGTCCAGGATATAGCTTGGGAGTTTTTTGATAAAGCTCTGTAGATCCATAGAGCTGCATTTCTGCTCCTCCTGACATGAAGGGAAACCCATCCAACTGAATCATAGAGAGAACAATGGTGAGTATTATATGGCAGGTCTGTAATGAACCTTATTGCTCTATGGTATAAGGTATCCAACTTTTGAAGGTAGGGAGTGGAGCAGTGACTATAGAGGAAGTCTGCGTAGTCAGTGACTGATAAAAAGATGGCCTGGACTAATCTCATCTTTGAATCTCTATTAAGGAAGGGTTTTAATCTGTAGAGGAGGCCAAGCCTTAGATACATAGATACATAGATACATAGACAGTGTCGGCAGATAAGGGCCTATGGCCCACCTAGTCCGCCCATTTGAGCTTGTAAGTTCAGTTTGTTTTCCTAGAAGTCTATTTCCCCTTACCCCTGACCTCTAGAATTCCTTTATGTCTATCCCATGCATTCTTAAATCCCGTGATTGTTTCAGCCCCCACCACTTCCTCTGGCAGGGTGTTCCACTTGTCCACCACCCATTCTGTGAAGAAATTCTTTCTCATGTTTCCTCTGAATCGTCCTCCTCCAACTTCATCCCATGCCCTCTAGTCCTGAAACATCTTTTCGCTTAAAAATAGTGTTTTCCTGCACCCTGTTCCTCCCTGTAAGATACTTGTATGTCTCTATCATATCCCTCTCCCTCCTTTCCTCCAGGGAGTACATGTTCAGTTCCTTCAACCTGTCTTCATAGGACTTGTGATGCAACCCATGCACCATCTTTGTTGCCCTCCTCTGAACCTTCTCTACCCTGTCTATGTCCTTACGTAGGTATGGTCTCCAGAACTGTACACTGTACTCCAGGTAGGGCCTCACTAGTGTCTTGTATAGTGGAATTATGACCTCCCTTTTCCTGCTGGTGATGCCCCTGCTATACATCCCAGCATCCTATTTGCTTTACCTGATGCCTTGTCCACTGTTTCCCTACCTTGAGGTCATCAGAGATGACAACCCCAAGATCCCTTTCCTGCTTGGTGCATGCTATATCCTCACCCCCAACTGATATATTGTGCCAGGGTTTTGTGCCCCATGTGCATTATCTTGCACTTCTTTGCATTGAATTTCAACTGCCAAACCCTTGACCATTCTTCAAGTTTCTGCAGGTCCCTTCTCATTCTGTCTACACCCTCTGGTGTGTCTACTCTGTTACAGAGCTTTGTGTCATCAGGAACAGTGAAATTCTGCCTTCTATATCCTGCAATGTCACTGATGAAGATGTTGAATAGGACCGGTCCCAGCACTGATCCCTGTGGTACCCCACTGGTCACTCTTCCTCTGTGGAGTGACAGCCATTTACCACCACCCTCTGTGTCCTGCCACCCAGCCAGTTACCTACCCACCACACTACTGTCCTGCCCACACCCATATTCCCCAGTTTGTGTAATAGTCTTCTATGTGGCACAGTGTCAAAGGCCTTGCTGAAGTCCAGATAGGCCATGTCCACTGCCCTCCCCTGATCCACCTCCCTAGTCACCCAGTCAAAAAATTCAATGAGGTTGGTCTGACATGACCTCCCCCTGGTGAAACCATGCTGCCTTGGGTCCTG
The DNA here is from genome assembly GCA_016271365.2 of Neoceratodus forsteri. Classification (NCBI taxonomy): domain Eukaryota; kingdom Metazoa; phylum Chordata; order Ceratodontiformes; family Ceratodontidae; genus Neoceratodus; species Neoceratodus forsteri. Next base: position 690,470,531 of record JADMNL010000022.1, on the reverse strand, counting down.
TAGTCCATTGACAACCAGATGTTCCACCAATCTCTCCTTCAGTAGTGCTTCCATGATCTTTCCCACTACCGAGGGTGAGGCTGACTGGTCTGTAGTTCCCTGCTTCCTCTTTGTTCCCACTTTTGTATAAGGGGACTACATCTGCTGTCCTCCAGTCTTTGGGTACCTCCCTGTTTCCAGTGATTGGCTGAACAGGATAGCCAGAGGTTCAGCCACCACCTCTCTTAGTTCTTTAAGGACCCTGGGGTGCACCCCATCTGGCCCCATTGCTTTATCAGCTCTTATTACTTCCAGTTCCTTCAGGACCCTTTCTCGTGTAAAGGGACTTGTGTCCATTTCTGCACCATTCTCACCCCTTGTACTCCCTTCAGACCCATTACCCCCCTCTTCCTTAGTAAAGACTGAGCAGAAATACCTGTTCAATATGTCAACTTTACTGTTGTCATCCTCTTTCACTTTCTTTGCTACCTCTTTGGAAAACCATAATGGTTTCCTCTTTCTTTTCCTCTTGCTAACCTGCTTAATGCATAATTCTGTTGTTCTTATAATCCCCATTTTAAATACTGCCCACTGTTCCTCAATCCCTGATTCCTGTCCCATTCCCCTTAATGCCTCTTTCAAGCATCTCCCCATTTTCCCAAAGTCTGCCCCCCTAAAATCCAGGATACGTGTTTTTGTGTGGTTTGGTTCTGCTCTTTCTGTGATTTCAAACCACAATGACTGGTGGTCACTGTTACCCAGGTGCTCCCCCACTGTTACCCCATCACACTGTCCCTGTTTGTGAGCACAAGGTCCAGTATTGCCTTCTGCTGAGTTGGTTCCATGACCAGTTGCTTGAGGAAGGCACCCTGAAGGGAGTCCAGGATAAATCTGCTCCTAGTTGATGCTGCTGCTGGGATGCTCCAGTCCACGTCTGGTATATTGAAGTCTCCAACCAGTACTACCTCCCTTTGTCTGCCATCCTTTGGATGGCTAGCATCAACTCCCTATCTGTTTCTTCCTCCTGGGCTGGTGGTCTATAGACCACACCTGTGCTGGATGGCTGGCCCCATTTTCCTTTCCAGCTTAACCCACAGTATCTCTCCCCATTTTGTTCCTCCTGGATCTGTGTGGCCCTTATGTCATTTTCACATACAGTGCCACTCCTCCTCCCTTCCTGCCTGCTCTGTCTCTTCTGAATATGTTGTAGCCAGGTATGGCCATCTCCCAGTCATGGTTATCATTACACCAGGTTTCAGTGATGGCTACAATGTCCAGGCCTGACTGTACCATGACAGCCTCCAGATCTTCCATCTTGTTGCTAAGGCTCCTGGCATTTGCACACATGGCTTTCCATGATTTGACCTCCTAGACTGCTTCACTGTTCTACTCAGCCCCTTCCTTGGTTGTCATTTATCCCTGGTTCTCCTTGCTGTCTGCCCTTCTGCTGAATTTTGCCCCTTTTCTGCTTATCCACCTTTTGGACACTAATCTCCATCTTTTGCACACTGCTTTGCAGAGATAGCCACTCCTCTGGTTCACTGGTTCCATTACTAGCTGTGGGGGCTGAGCAAGTAGGTATCATCCTTGCTGGCCTGCCACCCCCCTTTGCTAGTTTAAATGCTTGTCAATGTAGCATTTAAACTTATCATTGAGTGCTTGGATTCCCCTCCAGGATGGATGCAGGCCGTCAGGCTTGAACAAACCTCCATCCCTCCAGGTGGGTCCCCAGTCACCAATGAATCCAAACCCTTCCTCACAGCACCAGTTCTTCAACCATGAGTTAAAGTTCCTGGTGCATGCACTCTATGCTCTCCTTGCCTCTCATGGTAGTACTTCTGAAAGTGACAGAAGTAGCTACTTGTGAGACCCTCCCAGTTTCCTAAACTCTTCCTGAACTTCCTTTGGCTCCCCATTTGCCAAGTCATTAGTACCTAGGTTGATAATGACATCCAGCTCACCCTCCTGTCTTGCCTTCCCAGTGATCCCCAGTATCTTCCTTCCATCCCTCCATGCCGTGGCACCTGGTAGGCACCTCACCTCCCTGTCCTCCCCCTCCTGTGTTCCTAGCTGGATCCCTCTTATGATGGAGTCCCCCACCAGGATTCGCTTCCTCCTCCTCTGGGGTCCACTGCTTTCCCCACTGAGGTCACCTCCTTGCCTAACCTCTACATCCTTTCCTTCCACTTCCCTTAGGCGAAGCTTTTTCAGCAGTTGTTCTAGATGCTGAGTAAAGTCAAGTCTGTTGCCAAGCCACATACCTAGGTATTTGAAATTTTCAACATAGTCCAGATTTTCTCCAAGTATAGTGCATATCTGGGGGAGACTGATTGAAGAGGATGTGTTGGTGGAGTTTTGGGTTGTGAACATCATTGCTTTGGTTTTCTTTGCATTTAGCAGAAGCTTTTTCTCGAGAAGCTGATGTTGTAACAGGGAGAATTCTGCTTGTAGGATTTCATGAGCAACTTTAGGTGAAGGGTTGCTGACATACAGTACAGTGTCATCAGCAAAGAGATGTACTGAGGACTTGGTGAGGTTGAATCAATTTTATTTATATAAATGGCAAAAGAGGATAGGGGCCTGAGAATAGAGTCTTGGGGACTCCTTTTGACAGTGGTCTTAATGGGGAGAGGTCACCTTCAGCTTTACCTGCTGTGATCTACCGGAGGGTAGCATCTGAACCATAAGGGAGGATGGATCTAGGCCAATGGAGTGTAGGGATGAGAGTAGCAGTTCATGGTCCACAGTGTCGAATGCTTTGCTCAGGTCCAGGAATACTGCATAGACATTGTTCTTTTATCCAGTTCGGTTTGCCAATCATTGGTGACCTTGGCTAATGCAGTGATAGTGCTATGTTTGGCCCTGAATCCAGATTGAGCTGGATTTAATAGATTAGCATTGTCCAGATATTCCCTTAACTGAGTACTCACTAATTTCTCCAGCATCTTGGATAACACAGATAGGATGGAAATGGGCCTGTAGTTATTAAGATCCATAGGGTCCCCTGATTTTAGAAGGGGGACCACTTGGGCTGTCTTCCACAGCGTGATTATGAATTGAAGTAGGGTGTCATCTATAGAGGCAGATGAACCCTGAGGGATAAATATATTCTTGCAAATGTTCTTAGTAATAAATACTGGGGAGGAGGAATCTTTAGAATATATTTGGAATGGAAACTGAATTGTACCTAATTATTATGTTTTTCAAATTTTTTTTTGAGGCATCAGCAACTCTTTAAGTACCTTTTTTCACATTTAAATCCTGGGAGGGTGCAATACAGGCAATCATTGTTCATGCCTGCAAACTACACAGGCAAACAGAATAAAAGGCTGAGGGGACCTTCTCTTTAAAAGAGAGACTGGTAGATCCTCCCTCCCACTGAGTCCTGTTACAGGTGGATTGAGATGCTGGGGAACCAGATGAATAGTGAGGATCCCCACCTGCTTCCACTGCCAGTGCCCATATGTAACCCCCTGCAAATGGGGGTTCCCAAAAGTCTTCCAGGAGCCTGCCTGAATGCTCCAAGCCTGGGTGGTGTTCGGCGTTTGAGCTGCTTAACTGTGGTTGCAAGTGAGTGCTATTTGAGCCTCCACGTACTGTCTCTTTAAGAGCTGTCTGCTTGCAGACTTAATTAGTTTGCATGGGGGGACTGTGTATTTAATGCTCGAATCCTGCCCGAGCTGTGGAGTAATCGTTGCAATTTGTGGTCGCTGAAGGTGCAAAGGGAGCTCATCTGAAAGCTGTAACTGTTTGCCTGTAATCATTTAAAGCATTAGCAAAATTGTAGTTTGTTTAACCTGCCTTTATTGCAGCTGGGACTCTGTGTGTGTTACCTTTCTATTTTGGACCTAAACTGCTGTGCTGGGCCAATTGGGTAAAGGGAGACCTAAAATTGAGCTTGTGGATGAATAAGAACTTGGACTCTTAATTTGAGCCAGCCACAAGTGGATTGTATGGGCAGTGACTCTGGGAAATGTAGTTTTGACCTTGGTGCCTTTTTCTACCAACAGAGGGAGTCTTATTGTGAGTGACAGCTGAATCAGCCAACAGAATAGTGTGGAGCTAAAGAAAATGCCCTGCTCTGTGACTGGCAAGATCAGATCAGTTGTGGCAGTGAAGAGAGAAGGAGCTATGTGCTTCTTCGGTGTATAGTTTCGCGTGGGAAACGCGTGTGAGGCCCTGAATTTTGGTCTGCAGCCTTTGTGAGTGCCAGTTTGGACTGAATCTGAGTTGTGAGGAGAAAGAAGAACTAGAAGTGTGGAAACCAGGCTCACCCTGTAGAAGACTGGAGAAATTGCTGAATCGCGCTCGGTCTGTCAGGAACTAAAGCTGCTGTGTGTACTCCCAGGTATTTTGCAGTAATTGCGATCGAGATCGAAGGAGCAGCCTGCCTGGTATAGTACTTTCGTTTTACATATAAATGTGCATAGTGCTTGTGGGGAATTGCTATTTCAAATCCCCTCTACAGTGAATTGTGTGCTGAAGCTGGAAGTAAACCCCAGTTTAATTCAGACTACATCCATTTGCTATCAACTGCAGTGGGGTCCAGTCACAAGGACCTTGTCCTCATGCCCTGCTCTTCTAGCAATCCAGAGGGACATTTTCCATCCAATCCTCAGCTTGGGTGTTGTGAGTACAAATCAGGGTATTCCCCTGCAGCTTGTTTTTCAATCACAAGTGTGTCATCTAATTCTTGTTATTTCACTGTTTCATGGACTGAGCCCTCCAGCTCCAGATTACAATTGGGTGTTGTGCATATATTTTCTTCCACAGCACCCTATCCATCTGCACCTGCCGGCCAACCCCAGGCAACAGACCTGGCTAGCCCCCCCCCAACCTGGGTACGCAGAGTGTGACTTTTCAGACCCTGTGTGTGTGTGTGCACAGTACTGCGATTTAATGCCACTAATTAACCTGATTTCCCCTTCCCGTGTTACTGTCCCCTAAATAAATCAGATTTGTTGTTGTTATACTATATACTGTCTGTGGTGTTGGTACTTATGGAAACAGTATTGTGTTTTGCTCTGTATGTTGAGTAACCCAACTTTACAGGGGGTCCTCAGAGACGTGCTGCTGAATCCGTCTCTAGGGTAGGTGGTATCTATTTGAGTGAACAGTGTGTAAACATGGGGTATTGGGGCTGTAACTCTGGTGTACTGTGTGAGCCACTAGAGAGAACCAAAGGGGGTCATGGTGTCCCAGAGGGCTGTGATCAAGCTAGTCTGACCACTACAAACCCTGACCTCTGGGTGGAGGCACCCGCCATAGAACCTAGGCCCCTCAACCTGTCAGTAGTCAAGCAGGCAGGGGTAGTAGCCCTTGGGATAGCGCCACCTGGGGGTTACACAAGTGTCAGAAAGCAGAGGCTTTCTTGATGTGCCAGAGACTGATTCAAGAAATAAAAAGTGTGATAGTCCAATCTGGCATGACCAGCCCCCCCCAAGAAGTTTGAACCCTTAATTGCCAGCATGCCTGTGTCAAGTACTGTTGTGTCAGCTGCCTCAAGCACTAGAATGTGAGCCTCATGCAATGTCACTGGAGGAAGTCCATACTCAACTGACTGAGCAAAAGAAAATGATGGGAGAATCAATGAACCATCAAATCCTGCAATCACCTAGGACCCCTGCCCGGGAGGGGGGCACCCATGGAACTCTCCAGCTGGAACCCCTCGACAGTCAACATGTAGAAGTGATGTTTATTGCTACCACTGTGGTGAGGATAGGCATATCCAACATCAGTGTCAGCAGAAGGCAATTTTCAGAGGGTCGCAGACAGGCTAATCTGATAGAAATAGGCCACAAGCACCACCAGACCTTTCATCTTCAGCAGGCCTCAGTAGAGGAGTGCTCTGGTGCCCTGGGAACAAGTCATTCACCAACAACCATCACTAAAGCTACTGTTTGTGTCAAAACCAATGCTTCAGATACTAAAGTCCAAGTATCAAGGAATTGAGATGAGACTGTGGGTTCTACTGCAGATGTGGAAGCTCAGGTTGATGGCTGGCCAGCCCCAGTATGCCTGGATAGTGGCTTCCAAGTCGCTATAGTGTTCAAAGACTATTACGATAAGAATTTGTCTCACAAAAAGTTGGCACGTTTGGAAGGTTTGGACGTGTGGGATCTCAATGAAGCTTCATAACCCCAACTGGGCCTGATTTTTATCTGGATTTTCTACTCAGTGGACACTGCTGGAACTGTGAAGATGTGTGCCCTGGTATGCCCCTGATCCAATATGCATGAAAAGATCCCTATTATTGCAGGAACCAATGCCCATATTTTTTACTGCCTCAGTCAGTTGTGCAAAGAATTTGAAGCCCAATAAAGAAAAGCTCTATTGTCCCTCCATGGGCTTGTTAGACAAGCTTACACTCACAAAGTCACTGTCCTACCTGGCGATGAATCTGAGTGTAACCCCCCCAATAGGTGGGGCTTACCTTATGTTGTCTCCCTGAGTACCTCCTTTGCCCTCCATCTGACCATGCTTCAGCCCTGTGTTCTGCCTGTTTGAACCTGGGCTAAAATCCAGCATTAAGGTTAAATTAATGTACAGTATTGCTGTGTCCATGGTTCCTGTGCAAACGTGCAAGCTGGGACCATTGTGCTATAGCTTTAAGAAACTCAGTACCTATACTGTATATAGTGTCCATAACCCGTGCTGGGTCTAAGTAGTCCGGAGCTCATGACCGGGCATGGAACATTCCCATCAACTCCACTATTGCACCAGATAATAGTGCAGAGGGAGTCCTATTGAATGCTGTAAATGTTTAAACTTAAAACTAAACTGATTGCTTATAAAAATGTATTTATTTTTTTAAAGCATTTCACCAGGAAAAAAACATACTGAGCACAAAAAGCTAGTTTCCAGATGTGTACTGGGGGGGAGGGGAGAGGGATAAGCTTAAGACAATCAAAAAGATATATACAATTATACTCCAAAATGGACTTTAGAGTGGGACTATCTATCTGTCCTGCAGCAGTCATCTTGTCACTTTGATCTTTCATTACAGCCAGTTGGAACTCAAGGGTCTTAAGGGGTCCTTCAGCTATGGCTGCTAGGAGAAATTGTAAATTGTGTGTTTGGCGCCCTCCTATGGCCAACTGGAGAGCTGGAGGAGTGATTGACAGCCTCCCCTTCCAGTTGGATTACAATATTGTGTTTTCTTCAGTTAAGGAGGTATGGTTGAACCCAGCAGTTCTGAGGGAGCCTCCAGAGGGTGAGGAGGCTTAGACTGTGTGCTCTGAGAGAAAGACTGGAGGCCTATATGTGTGTTTCCACAGCCAGATAGCCCAGAAGTGGTCTGTTTGAACTCCAGTATCTGCTGCAGTTGTTGAAACTCTGGAGAGGAGAGGAGAGGAGAGGAGAGGAAAATGCTTTACCTGTGAGGCAAATTCTGCTGGTTTGCCTGAAGTTGTGTCAGAGCATGTTGGTGACAGCAAAGCTGAACTCTTGTGAAGTAAGAATCCTGCATCAGAGACTGATGTTTACACAGCTAAAAGCCTGTGTCTGCAGAATTTGTCTCCTGCCTAACTGCAAAATAGAGGAGATTTAGAAATAAGTTTTTCAGTGTATTGCCTTAGACTGCAACCAGCCATTTGGGTGAGCTGTGTTCCCTAATTGAAACTGCGTCAGAGACTATATTGCTTATGCAGAGTCCACATTTTAAGTGGCTCCACTCTAGAGACTGTGTCTGCATCCTGACTTCAACCTGCAGCTGTTTTCAGACCAGATTGGGGAATCAGCCACACAAGAAAGTGACCGCATCATTTTGGCGGCCCACACAGAGTTGTTGCCTGGACATGTTGTTGGGTTTTGCCAGCTATGGTCCTGTATGCTGGTTCTGTTCCAGATGGCAGAAGCTTTCTGTCTGCAGCAGAGTGTCAGCAGTTTGAATCCTGTTCTAGGAGACAGCAGTCTGACTTCACTTTACAGCCTGAGGAGCTACAGTGCCATGAGTAATTTCAGGGCTCGTCCCTGCAGCCAATTTCAAGTTGCCTTTCCTACCAAGCTGCATAATTCAAAGTTTGATGTTAGACTGTTCATGCAGGCCACTGAGCCTGGGAATTTACAATTGCTTGTTCTCTTAAAAGTTCTGCCAATCATTCTATGACAATTTTACAGAAATAAATCAAACTGTTTAAGTACACTCATGCTTGCCAACCAGCTGCAACGTGCCAGGCCTGCAATGGTCCTAGCAATTACATTTTGCATTGTACCAAGGCTAGAGCCCACCCCGATTGCTGATTCTTTTGTCTTTCCCTCACTCCCAGACCCTGCTGGCACCTAGCCCTCGGTCTGAGACCTGTCCCTGTTTTTAATCCTTTAGTGACTGCAGCTCCCTTTGGTTAAATTTGCAAATTAGTCAACCCCCCTACCACTCCCGAAACCTATCTAACCCCCTATCTGCCCATCTCTCCCTCAGGCATCCCTCACTAGCCCGCTGGGCTACCACCGCATCTGCAGTCACCTCCAAAGAAGAATCCCTGCACCAAGAAGGAGCCTGCTGCCACCCACCCCCGAGACCCAGCTTGCAGGTGTGACCAGGACTACAGCTCCAGGATCCAAGGCTGTGTGTCTCTGCTTCTGTACTGAGTTTTTGTCCCACCCGCCCTACCCACCGCCTCTCTCTTTAAATACACTTTAGCACCTCCTTCCATATCTTGATCCCTCCCGATCGGTTCCTGACTAGCACTTGATTTGTGTAAGAATCAACCCCCCCCCCCATCGTGTCTGGTCAACTCCCATCCTTGCTAGGACAGCTATTTCTTTGTTTTTTCCCTGTCAGGACACCTACTTCTTTGTTTTTCCCTGTCTCTGTACTGGTCAACTCTGACCCTTGCCAGCACACCCTTTCCTTGTCCCTGCACTGTCGTACTCTGTAGTTCTATCTCTACTTTCCAACCTGTTAGTCTGCTCCCTGTCTCACTCCTCTCCTCTCGCCTAACAATTACCGATTAAGGGAACTGCAAGTGTCCAAGTGTCTTACCTGACCTGATCTGCCTTCCCTACACTTTTCTTCTCCCCTGCAAACTCTGCGCCTGATAAACATGAACCTGCTGCAACTCACTCTCCTCGTTGTCTTACTGCTAGCTTGTCTTGTACTGACTGACTCCTGCACTACTGTGCTCGCCCAGGACCAAGAGCACCTAGTGTTCCTCTCTGCCAGCCACTCCTCCCTTCTATGCCCTTCACCACATTCAACATGGGAACTATCCTCACTAGGGTCTATCATACTCTCCTTTCTCTCTAACCAGGAATGCCGCTTGCTCAGACACTACCTGGCCTCCCTCTCCTGCTCTCCTGCTCTCCCTCCACTCCTTTCTCCCCTTATATACTCCTGCTATCCCTCCTCCTCCTCCTCCTCCTAGCTGGGGATATTGAAAGTAACCCTGGGCCTCCAAACTCCCATATCACTTCCTCCTCCAGCATCTGGGCAAATGCCCCTGGTCTAAAGATTGCTCATATCAACATTTGCAGTCTTCCCTCCAAGTTTCCTGAACTGGAGGTGTGTTGGTCACCCTTTACAAGCCCCACATCCTGGGTCTTTCAGAAACATGGCTAAAGCCCCACCATGCCACCTCTGCTTATCAATTACCTGGGTACTCCTCTCCACACCATGACAGGCCAGGCAAGAAATTGTGTGGTGGTGTTGCACTTTTCATAAAGGAACCCCTCTCAGCTAACATTGTCCTCTGCTCTGATCCCAAATCTCCAAGTGAATGGCTCCTCTCGGAACTGACCCTAGGCAACAGTAAGAAAATGATCCTAGGCTGCTGCAACAACCTTCCCACTGCTGGAACAGAGGGTCTCAACAGCTTCCTCTCGGTCCTCATCTCCCTAGTCCCTCACCAAGACTCCATTCTCCTCAGGGATTTCAACTTAAACTGGATGAGCACCCACCAGCCAGACTACATTACCCACCTAAAGCAACACAATCTGGTCCAGACTGTCACCCTCCCTACCAGACAAAATCCATGCTCTGCCTCCCAGACTCTTCTGGACTGGATAATTGCAAACAGGGATGACTGTTCTGCATGTTGGTACCATGGCACACTCAATCAGTGACCACTCCCTGACATATCTGTTCTGGAATACTGCTCAAAATTCACTGCAGCTCATTTCACCTGTACCATTAGCTGCCTTCAAAAATCTTATCCAACAATCATTTATGGAGCCCTGTAACTGCTGCCAGCACTGAATCTCTGACTCTCCCTCCTACCTGTCTGTCACCTCCCCCTACTAATGACACCTTTTCACCCCATACCTTCCCCTTCCCCTTAGACCTACAGTGCTGACTAATGCAGCTATGACAATCCTGAAGGTATTACAATTGCCTCCTCCCACCCATCCTAACCTCTCCTCTCTCCACTATACTTGACGCATCCTGTGCCCTTGCTTTATAGTCTTCTCCTAGGCCACAAACTGCTTTGTTGGTCTAGACCTCATCCAATATAATATTGCACTGTACTGTCTGTCACAAATGCACTCAGCAGGTCAGGCCCTCTGCTCCCACAGTGCCAACCTCAGAGCGCAACAGTGTGAACAGATAACAGACAGGTAATCCTCCTCTCTGCTTTTGGGTCTGAATCACCTTTAGTCTCAAGTTCTTGGGGGGGGATTCAAACTGTGAACCTTATGCTAGTGTACCCAATGTACAGGCTCAGATACGTACCCTCTTTGGGGATTGCAGTACAATCTTTCGCCAGGGGTACCAAGCCAAGCTTCCAAAATGAACCCTTAAAACTCTGTAAGAGACCTTGGGTATATTTTTACCTTTTCCCAGTTTAGTAACACCATTAAAACCCTTCAGAACAGCTGTCAAACTTAACCACATATACATCACATGCAAAAAGAACTTGGAAGACACACCCAGGCAGTATCTTTCAAATAAAGATTTTACTAAAAGATGATAAAAATATGAAAAATGTAAACACAGAACAATATATCAATGAGCATCACAATCACATAAAAGAAAAACAAGGAAAACTACAGAACAAACTCCTACCAAAATACATTAAGATCTTTTCTATTTAATGTTTTACCTCTGTAAGTGCCTAAGTAGATCAGAGAACTCGGGGTCCCAAATAAATATGACAAATTCCCCAGTTACAAGGATACATTTAAACACCATCTCCCCACCTCTTTGGTGAGTCATCTAGCTCCTCCTTTTATAATATAAAAAAATACGAACATGATGTCCTATCAGGAGTTATATTAAATAAGGTGGCATCAGCAAAAACTAATTTCCCAAATTATGAGTCTTTGATCCCCGCGTTCCTTTGAGGTTTACAACCATGCAACCTGTCACCCAAGTGCGATACAGCCAACAGGAATCAGCTAAATTATATCCTGTCCTGTAATAAAATATATATTTAGCTTCCTAACTTCAAAGCAGCAACAGGTCATAAAAAAGGCCATAATATGCAATTTCTCAAGGAAGTTAATTACATTACAGAGATCTCCTGGTCAGTTTAATACATTCTTCAGCTTCACTGAAACCTGGGGGGGGCATCCATGGAAGCACAGGATGTCTTATGTGAGATAATCACATACTATATTTTTATTTTACAAATATCATACAACAATCATTAACAGCTGGCCAAGCGTCACAATCCTCCCCACCTAGACTGAATTTGGGGTCTCTATCCCCTGCATGGGATGAGCTCCCTAAGTCAGTTCACTCCTCATATAGACACGATAAGCCATCTGCGTTCTGATTGGTCGCTCCAGCCCTATGTAAGATTGGCATGTCATACCCTTGCAAGGCAAGACTCCATCTTAAGAGTCTACCATTAGTTTTTCCCATTTGTGTCAGCCAAACCAGGGGTTGTGGTCCGTTTGTACCTCAAAATGCTGCACATATAAGTATGACTCTAACTTCTTTAGCGTCCACATTATGGCAAGACACTCTTTTTCCACAGTAGAGTATGCGTGCTCCTTGGGAAGTAACTTTTTACTCAGCTACACTACAGGGTGATCTTTCCTTTGGTTGGATGTCTTACTCAGTACTGCCCCAATACCCACATCTGAGGCATCAGTCTGGACTATAAAGGGTCTGCTGTAGTCAGAACTTGTCAATACAGGAGCACTGCACAATGCCTCCTTCAGTCTGGTAAAGACTTTTTCACAGGCTGGCTCCCAGGTAATTTTCTTAGGCATCTTTTTCTTTACCAGGTCAGATAGGGGAGCAGCCAGGGCACTGTAATTGGGTACAAATTTCCCGTAGTACCCCGCTGTCCCTAGATAACTCCTGGCCTGCTTCTGCATTTCTGGTCTGGGCCATGCCTTGATCACCTCTATTTTTACTTGGTTAGGACAGAGCTGTCCTCGGCCTACAACATGCCCAAGGTATGCCACTTCAGCCATGGCCACCTGGTACTTCTCGGCTTTGACAGTGAGTCTGGCCCTCTGTATCCTGCCCAGTACTTCCCTAAGGTGGGACAGGTGTTCCTCCCAGTTGGCACTAAAGATGGCAATGTCATCCAGGTATGCCACAGCGTACTCCTCAGCACCATTTAATACCTGGTTCACCAAACTTTGGAAAGTGACTGGGGCATTCTTCATTATGAAAGGCTTTACTTTAAATTCAAATAAGCCTATCGAAGTGATGAAGGCTGACCTCTCCTTAGCTCTGTTAGTTAACTCTACTCTACCCTTTGTCAGGTCAATAGTCATAAGGTAGGTCGCCCCTCCCAACTTGTCCAGGAGTTCATCCTTCTGGGAAAACAGGTGGGTGTCTGACTTCAAGACTGCATTCAGTCCATGATAGTCCACACAGAAATGAGTACACCTATCTGGCTTGGGCACAAGGACTACGTGTGAGGCCCAGTGACTGTGGGATCTCTGGATTACCCCTAAATCCAGCATTTCCTCCACCTCCCTCCTAATGTCCTTTTGAACAGCCTCTGACATCTGATATGCTGTCCGCCGTATGGGTATCTGTGTCCCTGTCTCCACATCGTTCGTTGCAAAGGGGGTTAGTTCAGGCTTGGCACTAAAAAGTGAGGCAAAGTCTGCTAAAACCTCCTTACTTCCTGGATCTTGTCCAGGGCCAGCTGGGGTGACAATTTAACTGTCTCCACAGAGGATTCCCACTTGCTTTCTTCCAGCAAGTCCAGAAGAGGGTCTCCTTCATCCGTCCCTTCCCCAGGACTACATACTGCAAACACCATGTCAGCCCTATTAGCATATGGCTTCATCATGTTGACATGGTACATTCTTTACGTATGTCTTCTGTCAGGTAACTCTATGATATAGTTCATGTCATTTACCTTTCTAACTACTTTGTTCAGTCCTGCCTACTCAGCCTGCAGCTTGTCTTTCTGGACCACAATAAGGAACATGACTTCCTGACCCACCGTGTACAAGCGAGCTCTGGCTCTGCAGTTGTACCACACTTTTTGTTTCTGTTGGGAAGCTGTCAGGTTGGTCTGGGCTGTCCCCATAAGCTCTTTCAGCCTTTCCCTAAACCTAAGGACATAATCCACTATGGGAGTTTCCTGGGTGGTGTGCTTGCCTTCCCAGTCCTTCCAGATCAAGTCTAGGGGCCCACGTATCCGGCGTCCATTTAACAGCTTGAAGGGGGAAAACCCTGTCGACTCTTGGGGCACCTCCCTGTATGCAAATGATAGGTGGGGAAGGTATTTCTCCTAGTCCCTCCCATGCTGTTCTGCAAACGCTTGGAGCATTGACCTCAGGGTACCGTTAAATCTTTCTATAAGCCCATTGGCTTGCGTGTGATAAGGTGTTGTGCTCCTCTGCACCACCCCACACTTCTCCCACAAACATTTCATCAAGTCTGACATGAAGAAACCCCCTCGATCGCTGATAACCTCCTGCAGACACCCAACACGGGAGACAATCCCAAGTAAGGCATCTGCCACTTTGTCTGTCCTTAGTGAGGCTAGGGTGACTGCCTCTGGATACCGGGTGGCATAATCCACCACAGTCAGGATGAACCACTTCCCGGAGGAGCTGGAGATATTTAAAGGCCCCACAATATCCATTCCTACCCTTTGGAATGACTCCTCCACTATGGGCAACGGAATTAGGACAGCTTGGGTTTTCTTACCCGCCTTCCCTATTTCTTGGCACCGGTGACAAGACCTGCAATACTCCTTCATCTGCTGGGTGAAGTTGGGCCAATAGAAATTCTGGGCCAACCGCTGCATAGTGCGTGCGATTTCCAGGTGACCAGACAAGGGAATATCATGTGCAGTCTTGAGCAACTGCTCATGATACCCCTGGGGAATGACAAGTTGCCTGCCTATCACCTCTCCCTCTGTCTTCACATCCTGAGTATACATCAGTCCATTTTCCCAATAAACGTTATGTTTACCATCACCTCCCTGTGCTCCATCAAAGTCTGCCCAAGCCCTCAGCTTCTCTAGACTAGGATCACTTTTCTGAGCAGCTGCAAACTTGTTACACATTCCCAAGGCATGGGACAGGTCCCCTTCAGTCTCTAAACTAGAGTCCCTAGCACTAGCGTCAGGGCACTCAGGATCACTGTCATCCCTAACCCTCTGATAATGGGTCACCCCTCCTTCTTCGGAGTAACCCTCCGTAGCTGTGTGGTTAATGGCTACTGGGGAAATTTCTACCCCTTTTCATTAGTCTTCATATCAGGAGACACAGGCTGGGGAACTGGCCTCCCAGTGGTTTCCACAATTACTTCTCTGGGGTCCAGGGAACTACAATTTCCCTTTCCCGCTTGGCTACGGATAACTGCACACACCATTCCATGTTTGAGATTGTTGCCAAGGATGACGTCAACTGCTAAAGTTTTGGCTATAGCCACCTGTTGCATAGTTCCCCCTGTTTCACCCCAGTCTAGGAGAACACTAGCAAGTGGCAAGGTTCACTCCTCACCAGTGAACCCTTGTACAGTTACAAATTTATTGGGTATAAGCTGACCAAGCTCTACCAGATCCCCTTTTACCAGTGTCACGGATGACCCTGTGTCCCTTAATCCTTGTGTCTCTACACCATTCACCATGACTGGGTGCATGCATTCCCTCATGTTCACAGGCATGCTTCCAGGGACACCCAAACAAACCATTTCTTTCCTAGCCCCATGTTGCGTATTGCTTGTCCTTTTGGCAATATGCCCAGTTTCTTTGCAAACCCAACATTCATTTATTTTCTCAGAGAAATTTTTTCTTTGAAACCTTGGGCTAACTGGTTTCAGTGAAGAAGTGAGGGTTTTAGCTGCCCTGAAGGCGCACTTTTCCCTTTCTGCACTGCCACACCCACCCCATTCGCTCTCAGAGCAGGTCTGCTCTTGGCATAGTGGTCTGAGAGTTCAGCAGCCTCTTGCGCTGTTTTAGGATCTCAGTCCTCCAGCCAGGTTTTCAGCTCTGCTGGGCATGCCCCAAAAAACTGTTCTAACAAAATAGCATTTTCAGTTTTATCTATAGAGTTTGCTTCAATTCCTTCCCACCAACATTTTAAAAACTGACATTGTTTCATGGCTAGCTCCTCGTAGCTCATATCAGGGCTTCTCCTGAGCTTACAGAATTTAGCTTTGTATGCTTCTGCAGTTAAACTTTTTTAAAAGTGCAGCTTTAAGTTTGCTGTAATCATTACTGTCCTCATTGTCCATTTCACCCTATGAATCCTGAACTTTCATGGTAAGTAGCGGGGATAGCTGGAAGCTCCAGGACCCTTTAGGAATCTTTGCCTGAATACAAACTTTTTCAAAGGAATTTAAAAAGGCATCCATATCCTCCCCCTCTTTACATTCAGCTATCAATTTGGAATTTAATTTGTAACCCAGTCTTGTAGTTCCAGTTAAACCCAAGCCACTTACCTGCTCTGGTGTTGGTGGTTGGTAGCTTCTCCAGCTCATGTCGCTTTTGGCGCTCACGCTCTTCACGGTCCGCCTCACGCAGTTAATGGTCTGCTTCTCACCGTTCTCGCTCCCTCTTCTCCTCCATGGCTCATTGTTCTCGCTCCCTCTTCTCCTCTGTGTCTTGCTGTTCTTGCTTCTCTTCTCTCTGGAACTCCATCTCCATTATGCACAACTCAATCTGCAGCCTGATTGCTTCTGTCTCCAGAATGCTAGTGACCTTCCCCTGCTGCTGTTGCCCTTCACTTGCACTGGCCTTGCTGCCTTCCTCACCAGATCTGGACACTGCACTGGCCGCTGGCCCCTCCACACCCAAGGTTTGGTCCTTTACAGTCAAAGTCTGTGACTCGATGTTCTGGGCATCTGCTGCCATCAGGCATCCATGAGGTTCTGCTTGGTGGCTCTCCCCTCATGCAGAACTCCTCTGTCCTGGCACAACTGCCTCAAGTAGTCTACAGTGTGCCTGCTGTAGTTGGAAGCCATCTTCTTCCCTAACTACGGCTACTCTAACTTGCACTTTGGAAAAAAATAAAACAGGTAGGAATTTGACTGTAAGCAAAATGACATAGTTCTGTTTTCTCTTTTAAAAATAAATCACTGCCTTATTTTGCAAGTGAGCTGTACAGTATTAAGCTAACACACTGAACAGTTAAAGATTGTGTTACCAAATTTTATCGCACCGGCTGTTAACCAAAATCTGTCACAAATGCACTCAGCAGGTCAGGCCCTCTACTCCCACAGTGCCAACTTCAGAGCACAATAGTGTGAACAGGTAACAGACAGGGTAACCCTCCTGTCTGCTTTTGGGTCCGAATCACCTTTAGTCTCAAGTTCTGGGGGGATTCAAACTGTGAACCTTATGCTAGCGTACCCAATGTACAGGCTCAGATGCGGATACCCTCTTCGGGGATTGCAGTACAATCTTTTGCCAGGGGCACCAAGCCAGGCTTCCAAAATGAACCCTTAAAACTCTATAAGAGACCTTAGGTATATTCTTACCTTTTCCCAGTTTAGTAACACCATCAAGTCCTTTAGAACAGCTGTCAAACTTAACCACGTATACATCACATGCAAAAAAGAACTTGGAAGACACACCCAGGCAGTATCTTTCAAATAAAGATTTTACTAAAAGATGATAAAAATATGAAAAATGTAAACACATAACAATATATCAAAGAGCATCACAATCACATAAAAGAAAAACAAGGAAAACTACAAAACAAACTCCTACCAAAATACATTAAGATCTTTTCTATCTAATGTATTACCTCTGTAAGTAGATCAAAGAACTCGGGGTCCCAAAAAATATGACAAATTCACCAGCTATAAGGGTACATTTCAACCCCATCTCCCAACCCCCTTGGTGAGTCATCTAGCTCCTCCTTTTAGAATATAAAAAAATACGAACATGATGTCCTATCAGGAGGTATATTAAATAAGGTGACATCAGCAAAAACTAATTTCCCAAATTATGAGTCTTTGATCCACCAGTTTCTTTGAGGTTTCCAACCCTGCAATCCATCACCTAAGTGCGATATAGCCAACTGGAATCAGCTAACTTATGTCCTGTCCTGTAATAAAATATATATTTAGCTTCCCAACTTCAAAGCAGCAACAGGTCATAAAAAAGGTCATAAAATGCAATTCCTCAAGGAAGTTAATTACATTACAGAGATCTCCTGGTCAGTTTAGCACATTCTGTAGCTTCACTGAAACCTGGGGGGGGGCACCCATGGAAGAACAGGATGTCTTATGTGAGATAATCACATACTATATTTTTATTTTACAGATATCATACAACAATCATAACCAGCTGGTCAAGCATCACACTGTCTATCAGAGACCTGCCTTGCACATAACTTGCACATAGCGGTATGCTGACTGCCTTTGGTACCACACCAGTAAATTATGCTTCCTTGTTCTGTTCTCAGTGTCAAATCTTACGTTGCTATTTGTAAATTATTGTACACCACTGTGCCAAGCCACACCATTCTCATTTGTAGTCACTGTACATAGGCTGCTAATGTTGCTACTCCTATGCCAAATTGTTGTATTGTGACTTGTTGTTTAAACTACCAGGTCCATCTTGTAAATAAGCCCTGTTCAATGGTGTTCTGCCTGGCTAAATAAAGATATTGATTGATTGACTGATTTCTCCTCTGGTCATCCAAGCTTAAACATCCTCCGCCCCAGTACCTGTCTTTCAGGAACTTCAGGAACCCCAACATCCCATGCCTCCTCAAGGAGGCATGGGCCCTGGACTGGTCTGCTCTCTCCTCTCTTACTGGCACAACTAAGGCAGTAACCCTGTTTACACAGATCCTTCTGACCCTCCAGGACAGGCACTTTCCTGTCACTACAAGAAGGGTTAGAGGCAGCTGCTCGTGTTGGGTCACAAAGGACCTCCTTGCCCTGATGAAAGATAGGGATCATGCTTGGTCCACCTACAATGCCTCCTTCTCCCCTGCTGCTCTGGGATGCTTATAGGTGCTGGAGAAATCTATGTAAACACCTGGCCAAGTCCCTCAAACAGAATCATTTCTGTCTCCTGCAACAGGCTAACCTTGGTGACCCTAAGAAATTCTGGTCATCCATCAGCTCCCTCCTTAAACCCCACTCCAGCTAGGTGCCCCTGCAACTAAACTCCCCAGATGGTCCCATTGCCAACCCACTGGAAGTGGCCAGGGCTTTCAATGACAAGTTCACAGACCTATCTATGTATCTCAGTAAACTCCCAAAGAGCCAACCAAATAGCTCGGCCCCCCCTCTCTAACCCTTTGTCAACTACCACTGGGCCTTTCACCCATCCTCACAACCCACCTTTCTGTTTCAGAGCCCTCTCAACTGCCTACACTGTTAAGCTCCTCAAAAACCTCCAAAATCATGGGTCTCCTGGGGCTGATGGTCTCTCCCCAGTATTTCTCAGGCTCATCTCACCAGCCATCATAAAGCCTTTCACTTGTATCTTTAGCCTCACCCTCTCTTCCTCCTCTATGCCCAACCCCTGAAAGATTGCCAAGGTTATTCCCATCTTCAAAGCAGGTGATCCTTTATCCACAGACAACTATCGTCCAATCTCCATCCTCCCCCACCTTAGTAAACTACTAGAGAAGGCCATCCACCACCAGCTCGCTGAGTACATGGGGAATCACAATCTCCTGTGTAGCCAGCAACACAGCATCCACAAGAACCATTCCACCACGACTGCCCTCGCACTACTGACTGACCACATACTATTAAACATGGACCATGGTAACGTCACCGGTGTGGTTTTTGTTGACCTCTCAAAAGCCTTCAACATGGTCAATCACGCCCTCTTCCTCCACAAACTAGGATGTCTTGGCTGCTTTCCAGAGGTTACGAACTGGTTTCTGAGCTACCTCTATGGTCGCACCCAATCTGTGTGTATCGGACCCACCAGGTCCCCCACCCTGTCCATCTTGACAGGTGTGCCCCAGGGCTCCATTCTGGACCCCCTTCTATTCTCTTTATTTATAAACTCCCTCCCCTTGGACAGCCTGAAATGCCAATCTCTCCTCTATGCTGACGACCTTGTACTTTACTACAGTGATGAATCCCCGCCCTTATCTCCTCTATTCTTACTCATAACTATTCTGCGGTCCACTGCTGGTTTGCTGAAAACCTCCTCCTGGTTAATGCGAAAAAAAAACAAAATCCATGCCGTTCAGATCTAAGCCATTTCTAGCTAAATCCCAAACTCTCCCTGATCTCAATATCATCTCCCCAGACGGACAAGCCCTGGAAGAAATTGTCACCTTTAAATTCCTTGACGTCATACTTGACCCCTCCCTCTCTTTCGCAAACCACATCAACTTTCTGGTTGTAAGATTCCACCAGAAAGTAGGCATTACCTCACCTCAGAAGCCCAACTGGCCATCATCCAGGGTAATCTACCACCAGTCCTGGACTACTGCTCCCCCACATATGCTAGGACGTCTGCAACCCTGATGTCCAAGCTCTCTTCTGCCTACCACAGCACGTGTCATTTTGCCCTGCTAGACCCATTTTTTACCCACCACTGTATCTTCTACAAAATGCTAGAATGGCTCCCACTGCAAGGCCACTTCACCCTCACCCTTGGCAGCTTGGTTGACTCTGCTATCCGGACTGACCAGGAGTTATTCCTTACTGCCATCCTCATGGTTCGTACAGTTCATCGTTACCTACGCTGTCACAGTATCCCCCCTCTGTATATTCCCAGGGTGTCCACAAATATGGGCAGTAGAGCCCTGTCGGTAGCTACCCCAATACTATGGAATCAACTACCTGCCGAGCTCTGCTCCAGAGACACCCACGGCCACTTCAAATCCCACCTCAAAGAGTGGCTCATGACTACCTCCAGGTGCCATTGCTTCCCTGCGTAGCATGCAAATATTTTTTTGCTCTTTGTCTTTCCTACTAGTACAGGTGTAAGCCTAGTTGATCTATGTATCACAAACCTTGTATCATTGTGGAACTCTGCCCTCAAAGTACCCTGTATTCTTGTGTACCTTGGTTACCTGTTATTGTAAACTATATTATTTGTAACCATGTTTTATTTGTCATACTGTCTACAGTCATCCATTGCTGTTGTAAATCCATGCCACTGTATGGTGGCCCGGGTCATGCCAGAAAGCAGTCCCTGGGATCAGCGAACTTACCCGGTCACCAAAGTCATAAATAAATAAATAGTCTGGGTACCCAGTGCAGCGAACTGGGACAGTCCATATGGACTACTAATTGCAGTTTAAATGTTTTGCCAAACCAAAAGAAACCCAAATGCCCAGCTTTCAATTTGCACCCCTGTTACCCCATTGTTTACCCCCCTAATAAATAAGGTTTGTTGTTAATGTTAACACTGTCCAAGAGCATATTATTACTCACTGCCAGTTTACTTTTTCTGGCTATAAAGTGCATTTTTATTACTAATAACCATTCCTTGCAGGTATACCGGGTATGTCACAGTAGCCAGAAGCCTGTTGGTAGGTGTAGTCACTGTGAGCATATTATTAACTATCACCAATAGTTGGACTTCTGAATGCAGGGTAGATTGTTATATGGTAATCCATATGTGGGAACACTGGTTGGAGCAGTTGGTAGGTACAGCATCCCAGAGGGTTCTACTAGCTTGTCATCAGACCCATTTAAAATCTACTCTTGGTGGAGGCACCGTGCACAGTTTAACTACTGGTAACAAGCCCCCTTTATCATCAAAAATAGGACCCAGGCCTCTCAACCTGTGTTGTGGGCAGCAGGTAGGGGTAGTAGCCCATTGGTACATAGCACCCAGGTTACATGTGGTAGCTGTTTGATGCCAAGACCGATCTGAAGTGGTGTTACCCCTCTACCCCCAAAAAAACAGTGTGTCATTAGGAATAGTGTGCATCAAGGGATTTTGCCATAATCAGTGGCTAATGTTGGATGACCCAGAGGAAGTTGGCTTGCCAGAGGGGCTTGTAGTCAAACCTAGCATACTGCCAGCTAAAGCTCATGCATATGTTAGACAAGTAACCTTTTATGTAACAAATATAACAGACTCACCAGTGACTATCCGAAGGGAATAGACTCTCACCAGGATCTATTGTGCTTATCATTCTAAATTCTTTCTCTTTTCTCTCCACAGAAACTAGCTCTTGACCAGGCTCCCTCCTTCAGACCGGCAGCCATGACCCACTCCTTGGAGCCGCCAGCCACACTCAACTTACTGCCCACAAATGATTCAGGTACTCCTGCTGTTCCCTTCCTGACTCCTTGGACTGAAAGCCCTGCTTCTCACTGGCTAGTCCTCGAAACCGCCTGGCTGCCATTGGTTCACGTGTTTGCATCTAGCACACCATTGGACACTGGCTGTCTCAATGCTCCTGGCTGTTTCCTCAATTGGCTTTTACTTTTATTTAGCTGAGCCCTGACTGGCGTCCTACCTTGCGAGCCTATTTCAATTTGAATTTTCCCACTCGACTGCTAGCCTTGTATTTGTTTAGCCTCTTAATGTCTACTGCTTTGTAACAGACTAATGGGCAAAAAAAATGTTTTGTGCAGGGTTACACTGTGGGTCTTAAAATATGCATGTATGCTCAGTGTGGGTAAACTGTGGGAAATTGCTTGGTGGGTTTTTCAGTTTAATCGCTGAGGGCTTAAATGTGCTTATTTTCTGCTGAGGGTTTTTTATTGTGCCATTTTTCTATGTGTGCAACTTGCTTCTATTCTGCCACATTCCCCTTTCTCTAAGCCTCTGTAATCTTAGCCCTCCTTACAGTAGCTCTAATTTCCACTCCCCCTACTACCTTGCACTCTGCTAAATCTCTCCCCCTCCTCCTCCCTACCTCATCTGGGTTTGCATTTCTTTCCTTTTCTTCTGGGCTCTGTTTCTGACACCAAAGCACAGACACCCGTTAGAGCTCGCTATTGTTTCCCAACGCCCCCTCCCCTCTCTCTGTTACATGTCCCACCCACTGCTTAACCAGAGTCCGATCCCTCAGCCACTTAAATATTCTAAATTCTTTCCCTTTTCCCTCCACAGAAACTAGCCCTTGACCAGGCGCACTCCTTCAGACTGGCGGCCGTGACCTGCCAGCCACGCTCAACCTCCTGCCTGCAGGGGATTCATGTACGTCCACTGTTCCCTTCCTGGCTCCTCGGACTGTAAGCCCTGCTTCTCACTGGCTAATCCTCTAAACCGATAGGCTGCCATTGGTTTGAGTGTCTGCATCTAGCACACCATTGGATACTAACTCTCTCAGTGCTCCTGGCTGTTTCCTCAATTGGTTTTCCCTTTTATTTAGCTGAGCCTTGACCAGTGTCCTAGCTTGTGAGCCTATTTCAATGTTCTCTCGCCAATCCTTCCCCACCCTGTCACTCTTTAAATGCTCCCACCGTACTCTGAGCTCTGCCCACCTTCTTGGGCAACCACTCTCTGTGCAGAAGACATAGTGTGCTGTAAACATTTTAACTCCCCTCGTTCTTACTGACCAACCCAATCTATTTTACCACAGCCTAAAAAAAAATACGTAGTTTTTGTTCACCCAATTTTCCTAGTCTCTCCAAAGCCTTCCAGCTCCACCATGAAGATGCCTGGCCCACCTTTCTCTCCCCTACTTTTCCTCCCCTCCATCTCCCTCCTCTCCTCTCCCTGTCCTAATCCCAATGCCCCCTCTCTGGTCTACTTAACTGTTTCTGACACTTACACTTACAGTCATGCTGTCTCCCCTGCTCCTTCCCTCCAACACTGGTGCTACTTCCATCTTCCCCCAGCAGCCTCACTTCTATCAGTGCCTGCCTCGTCTGCATTTATTAGGCTCTTATTAAATGTCTCAACACCCCCAACTCCCAACCTAATACCCATAAATATTATAATCCCTATTCCTTAAGTCTCTTAAATTACATTACCTGATTATACTGTAGCGCTCCAACTCCTCTCTTCTGGAAATATCCATCCCAATCCAGGACCTTCTGCTGCCATCCTACCTAGCCTTCCACATATGAATCCTGCCCAAGCCCCCTCTAATTCCTTAACACTTCCTAGCGGACTTAAGCTACTACACCTAAATATGCACAGCCTGTTACCAAAACTGGACTGCCTTCAAACCTTGGTGGTCTCGTTGTCTCCTGATATCTTAATTCTCTCTGAAATTTAGCTTGGTAAGAAGATACCTGACCATGCCATCTCTATCCCTGGATACTCCTTAGCCAGACAAGACCATTCTGGCAGAGGTGGGGATGTTTCTATGTACATCTCCTCCTCCTCCTTACAATATGCCATCACCCTTGCCTTCTCTGAGCCGTCCAAATACAAAGCCCTTGTTGTCTGGCCCCTGTCCTTCTTGATCCCAATATTTGTTGTGGGCATTATTGCTGCCCTCATCTTCCTTCCTCTGTAGCCACAGACCTCATTATGACCATTGTTTCCCACTTACAATCTGGAGAACTGTTCAACTTGGGTGATTTCAACCTAAAGTGGTTGTCTCCCTCTCTAGATACAACATGAATAGTATAGCCTCCCATAATCTAGCACAGTTTATCCAAGAACCTACCCGTCTGAACACTAAAACCAAAAATCACACCTTGCTCGACTGGGCCCTTTCTACCCACCGACACTGTGTCATCAAATTTGGTATCAAACCAGATGCCCTAAGTGACCGTCACTTAATCTGTCTCATCCGGAAGGTCCATAGGCCTAAACCTCCTCACAAAATACTAATGACTTGCTGTTATCAATCCCTTGATTTAACCCCACTTCTCCACGACTTAGCAAATTCCAACTGGGCTCCTCTAACCACCACTCCCCATGTAGATGATGCCCTAGTCTACTTCAAAGATAGATTCCTTGCTACCTGGAATCACTATGCCCCTGTCAAGCACACATGTGTACGTGGTAACCATGTCCCTTGGGTTACTCTTAAATTGTTGGCTTGTCTCAGAGAGCACGATAAAGCTTGGAGGACACTCAAAACAATTGATCTTCCTAGTGACTTCATTACTTACCGTAAACTCCAAAATGCATGCACCAAAGCTACAAGGTTAGACAAGGCCAAGTATTTCAACTCCACCTTTCACACAAACTTAAACTCCCTTTCCAAATTTTGGAAAGTTGTCCAAGCCCTCTTCCTCCACCCACCTCCACCCCCAGTCCTTAAAATAAACAACTCATATAGCAGATCAAGCTTCGGTAGCTGAAGAGTTCAATTCACACTGCACTTCTTGTGCCTCGGCTCTACTAGCCTCCTCCCAACCTGTAACTCCCTTCCCCTCCAACACTGGCAGTGAGCCCCACAAACTCATGAGCATTATCCTTTTTCATTTTTTTTGTCTCGTCTGTAGACACCCTTACTGCCCTTCAATCAATTAATCCATCAAAAGGCAATTCTCCTAACGAGCTTGACCCCAGGCTCCTCTATCTCTCTGCCCCAGCCATTGCCTATCCTTTTCCAAAAATCTTAAACCTCTCCTTCAGGACTACCATGGTACCCATTCCCTGGAAGCATGCAGTTGTCCTCCCCCTCCCCAGAAGTGGTGACTCCACTTTTCCTAGCAACTATTGCCCCATTTCCTTGCTCCCCACCCTCGCTAAACTCCAGAAGCACCTAGTTCTCGCCCAGATCTCCTCCTTTCTCTCTAACTCTGATTTCTTCACCCCTTTCCAATCTGGATTTCGGGAAAATCATTCTGTTATTACCTCCCTACTCAAGCTTACTGATTCAGCACTCACTGGAATGGATAATGACCTGATTACCTCCACCATTTTTGTCAATCTCACCAAGGCTTTCAACACAGTTTCCCACTCACTGCTCCTTTAAGCACTCACCTCAGCCAGACTCTTGCTTTCTGTTACCAACTGATTCAGGGCCTATCTCACAGGTCATACTCAGTCAGTTAGGGTAGCGGAGGCCAGTTCTCTTCCTCACCAAATTCATACTGGAGTACCACAGGGCTCAGTGGTAGGCCACCTACTCTTCTCCATCTTTTTAAATGACCTCCTGTCAGCCTGCTCCTCATCTGTACACATGTACGCTGACGATACCATCTTTTTCACCTCTGGCCAATTTCCCTCTGATGTGGAAATCCAGACTACAGCTTGACTTTAATAAGCTTCAGCACTGGCTTGCATCACATCAACTCTTCCTAAATGCCAAGAAAATAGTCTCCATGACCTTCTGCACAAGGCAGAGACTCGCTAGGCTCCCCATTCTGCCCACCTTCCATACCCATGATGGGACACTGCTTGAGGACAACCCACCCCCTTTGAAGGCACATTGCTGAGGTGCTAGGGGCTTTCATAGCAGTGCTGAATAAATATCAACTTATTGTTAAAATCCTTGAATTTTGGTCTTTCTTCGATGCAGAGCACATACATGCTTGGATTTTGTGGTATGTGTATAGAAAGGGTTTGTCACCCTTATGTATGTGATCCCCTCATTGCTTAGAGCACAGTTATTTGGTTTTGGATATTCCTCTTTTAGATACCTTGAAGTTTGGCAGGACCAACACCTCACCTTCTCTGGTCACATCGACACCATCCTGAAAAAGCTGCGCCCCAAGCTCGGCGCATTATACAAGAACCATAATTGCATTTCTATTATGGTCATGCATGAAGTTGCCCAAAAGATGATTCTTCCTATTTTCAACTACTGTGATGTAGTCTACAGTGCACTCCCAAATCTACCCTATCCAGATTGGATCCTCTTTTTAACACTTTCTGACGTTTTGCCCTGGACTCTCCTATACGTACTCATCACTGCGATCTCTATCACTCCTTGTCTTTTCCTTCTCTTGCTAACAGGCGCCTCTCCCACTGTGCCATACTCATCTCAGAATACTGGTTAGGCTCTCTTCCACAGTACTTTTTCTCCTCTCTCTCTACTCTGCCCCCTCCTGCTCACACTTTAAGATCCTCTGACTCTTGTACCTTTCTGATCCCCCTCTGTTCTACACTTGCTGGGCAGTCTGCTTTTATACACTGCTTCCCTAAAATCTTGAATGCCCTCTCCCCTCAAATTCAACACTCCTCCTCTCTCTACTCCCTCTCCTCTGCCGGCACGGGGTCATAATGTCACAAGACATTATGCTGCAACAATATACTATGCTGCCAATGGAGACCGACATATTGCCAGCGGCACATGTCTGTAGTTTTGAAGAGGGCTATGCCCCCCATCCCCAGTTACGGGGCAGTGCCCCTTATGGCTCATCCCATCGAGCCACAGCAGCTGCCTCTGCCCCTGTCCCAGCAGAGGTCTTATCTCTACCTGGGAAGAGTGAGAGGGTGCACTACCACACATACATCCTTTCGCAGTTTTGCACCCCCTTGCTCTTCCCTACCACTCTGTTCCTGTTGCACGGTTTTGACATGCGCTGTACAGTGTACAAGATAGTGACCCAGTAGGTCCTCTGCCCTACATACCTTCCTTTCCTCTACTTGCACTTGCCACCATCTACCATAATCTGCTCTCCTCCTGCCCTCACATCTCACCCCTAGCCAGGACTGTACATAAGTCTATTGAATGGAATGTAGCATAATTTTTTTAAACACTGCCCAGCTTGCATCAGGGGACTCCAGAGAGCCATAAGAGGTAAAGCCTCCCTCTGTACTTGCACAGTGGTGTTACCCCATCAGTGCTGAGTGCTGACTGCCCCACCCAAGCTTGGCTGTACCTCTATTGCTGCATACAGGTCACACAACACATCACATGTTCTCACCTTCCATTTACTACATGTCCGTTTTCCCATTTGCAGTTTATAATTTCTGATTACTAGGAGTCACTGCAGTGCCCTTTCTGCCACCACTCCATCCACTTCTTGTTTGCAGATAATTATCATTATCTGTCCACTAGGAGTCACTACAGTCCCCTCCTAGTCCTTGTCTTCCTCTCACCACTCTATTTTTTTTTTCTAATCTCTACTCCTACCCACTTTCCAACCACCAAACCTCCTTCTTCCCATAGTTTACTACTGTCTCCTACAGGTCTCAATCTCTGTATCAGTGGTTCCAAAGTCAGCAGCCCTACCACTGAGCCAACGAGTCAGGCTACTGTTTCTCTCTGTTTTAAAGCTCTTAATCCTTTTGTCTCAATACTCAGAAAAAATACTTATCTCCTGTCCCATTGCAGGTCTTAAACCTTGTACCCTTGACACCAGGGCAAGCAGCTCTGCCACTAAGCCAACAAATCAGGCAAATTTGTTTTCAGGTTTTAAAGCTCCTAAAGCCTCTGACACCATAGTCTACTAAAATACCCACTTGCTGTTTATATAGCCAAGGTTCTCCATGTCAGATTTGAACCCTGGACCTTTAGCACCAATGTCCATGACCCTTCTACTGTGCCATTATAGGATTACCCTTTGCTTTATCTCCTTTATCCTCATTGCCCCCCCAAGATACTGCACTACTAAGCCTTACCATGACCACTCTCACCATCACCAACATTATCTATCACCCCCTTTCTTTTCTCTTACTATACACCATTATCATGGTAGATAGCCCTCCAAGCTGCTGCTTACCAGGGCTCTCCCTTTGCACCCGAGAGTCTGTTTCAGGGGACCTGACACTCCTGCCCTGGACACACACACACTTCTCTACCATGACCCACAGGACTCCCAGGATCCCCCACCCATCTCCGGCCACTGTGTTCTAGGCCTAACCTCCTGCTGGTCACTGCCTTGGTTCACCTCTCCCTTCCTAACAGATATGTCCACCCCTGTCTGTGTGCTGTTCCCCACTTGTACTACCCGAACGTGCTCCAGGGTGTTAACAAATCTGAGGCTCGCCTCCCTTCGGGTATGAATGCTACTCCTCCTGATCTCTGGAAACATCCACCCTAACCCTGGTCCTACCCCCTTGCCACCAACTAATCAGACTGCACCAGGGGAACTCTATATAGCCTCCATCAACATCTGCAGTCTGCTAAAGAAATATGATAATCTACAAGGGTGGGTTGCTCAACAGCAACCAGACATTATCTCTGTGATAGAAACATGGCTAAATGGCTGCACTCCTGACTCCACAGTAGCTGTGCCAGGGTACGCAATATTTTGGGCTGACAGACTAGCCAAAAAAGGGGAAGGATGTGCAACTTACCTCCGTGACACCCTCCAAGGTCTCACTCTACCATCCCCAGCTCTTGACCATGGTGTCCAGATTCTCTCCCTCCAAGTTAATGTCGCTCCTTCCAGGGCACCTCTCTTTATCTCCGCTATCTACATCCCGTCCAGGAATCAAAAAAGTGCATTCCAGTCAGTTCTTGCCCACCTCCAGTAATGTCCAGATAAGGCAGAAATTATTGCCCTGGGTGATTTTAACATCAATTGGTTAGCGAATACTGCCGCACCGTTTAGGGATGCTACAGCTGCCCTCAGTCTATCTCAAGTTGTGCCCACTACCACCCGACACAACCCAAGAACAGGTACCTCGACTCTCATCGACCTAATTCTTACTAATTGCCCTCACAAATTCACCCAGCTGTCCGGGCTACCTGACACACTGAGTGACCACTCGCCAGTACTCGAGCACTGGTCTTACTTGGCTACAAAGGCCCCTCCTAAAGTTAGCTTTCAGTGAAAACTCAGGCCACGCAAGCTACAGTCCTTGAAATACCACCTCATTAGCTGGGACTGGTCTCCCATTTCTGCCTCACCTGATATTGATTCAGCCCTGGAGTACTTTGTCAATTTCTTCAATTCCACCTGTGACCTTTTTGCACACTTCTACAAACGAGTCATTAAAGGAGCTGACACCCCTTGGATGTCCCAGTCCCTTCTGGACCTCATGGGCCACCCAGACAATCTCTGGCACATAGCCTTGGAGACTGGAATGCCCGCTGTTAGGCAACGCTACCATGAGGCCAGGAACCGCTGCACCTGACAGGTCTGACAGGCAAAGGCAGATTACTACAGAGCAGCCCTCACCGCCTCCTGGGGGAAGGGGTGCAATTTCTGGGACTCCCTCAAAGATCTTAGTGGCAAAATCTCTAATGCCCCCCCCCCCAGATACTGGTAAATGGTGGTATCTCCACGGACCCTGACACAATAGCAAATACACTGAACTCCTCGTTCTCGGACCTCAGTGGCGTGCTTCCTGCAAACTTTTTTGCACCCACCCCTACCACTACATCGACACCCACCCAAGTACCCCATTTCTGCTTCAAGGTCATCTCCCAGCATGATGCTATCCCCGTTCTGCTAAAGCCAGTCAGCAAATCCTGGTTCAGCAGTGACACTCTCGATCTTAAAATACTAAGGCTCACTCTCCCTGAAGTACTCTACCCCCTCACTGCCCTGCTAAACCACTCCCTTGCCCTAGGTCAATTCCCGTCCATGTGGAAAACTGCCCTCATCACTCCTCTCCTAAAGAGTGGTGACCGAACCCAGACTAGTAATTATCGGCCCATCTCAGTTCAACCCCCTCTCTCCAAGGTTCTTGAAAAGATAGTCGCCACCCAAGTCACAGACTACCTTGCTGAACACAATCTCCTCTGCCCCAAACAGCATGGTTTCCAAAAAAACCATAGCACCACAACCACGCTTCTGGAATATACCAACACTATCCCTGTGACCCTGGATGCAGGCCAGATTGCTGGTGCTATCTATATAGATCTTTCCAAAGCATTTGACACTGTCCACTTCTCACTTCTCCTAACCTCGCTAACCCAAATAGGTGTCTCACAGGATACCACCACTTGGTTCTCAAACTACCTGTCTGACAGAACCCAGAGAGTCAGACTAGGGCAAACCTTATCATCCCCCCTCAGAGTTCCATCTGGGGTTCCCCAAGGGTCAATCCTTGGCCCACTACTTTTGACTTTATTCCTTAACTGCCTGCCCAAGGCCTGTTCTGGGAGTCTCCTACTATACGCAGACGATGCGGTTTTATTCAGCACCCACACCAACCCTACCGTCCTCCAAGTAGCCCTCCAAGGGTCATTTAATGAGGCTGAATCCTGGTTTACTGACCATAGGCTTGTTCTAAACTATAAAAAGACAAAGTCCATGCTGTTTACCCATGTCCAAAACAAGTTCAATAGCCACCCCCTGCTCATCCATAACTCCCATAATAAGACCCTGGAACAAGTTTCTACCTTTAAATATTTAGGGGTTACCCTAGACTCAGGGCTACCCTACCATGAACATATCTGCTGACTTAATACGGCTGTAAATGTGCGCATTGGTCTGCTCCACCGCTACAAGCACTGTCTCCCCCCGAAGCCCTACAGCTAGCCATCTCCTCCTCTACCCTGTCACCCATTGATTATGGGATTATCTTCTATGGTGCTGCCAACAACACCTCCCTCAACAAAATTAGGGTTTCCCTGAATAAAGCCTGTAGACTGGCCACAGGATGTGAGCTGCCTACGCACACCTGTACGCTTTATCCCAGTACAAACTGGCTTAATTTCGATGATCACCTAAAGTACCAGACCCATCTCCTTGCCAAGAAAATCATGTCTGGCCTCACACCCCCGGCTCTTGTGGCGCTGTTCTCCCCCTCTAACAGCACCAGATGCACATGTCACACTGAGAAATCACCCTACCAGGTTCCCAGTTGTAAAACCTCCATGGGACAAAAACCTTTCAGATACCACTCCCCCAATTGGTTGAATTCACTGCCCATACCAGTCCTCCTGGCTCCTACCCTGGGACTGTTCAAATTCCTTCTCCATAGCGATATTTTGCGTGACTCCACTTGTGACTGTACCTGACCTACCTACGACCTAAAACTGCCATGACAATGGACTCACTTTGTCCTGCTACTAGAGTGCCTGTCCCTGGTTTCGGTCTTACCCGAGCCTCAGACTAGCTGACACTAACTGGACTGCACTGCTTGCACAATCCAGTCATAAATACTTCTCTACAACAACTACTGTACTATATGATTGCCCCTGTAGTTACTGTATTTATTGTACTTTGCCTCTGTACTGCATTGTCTATGACTGTTGTAATTATCCTGTACCACATCCACCTGTTGTACTTTACCATGTATCATTCATAAGGTGTGATATTTCCCACACTGCTATTTTATACTGTGATGTCTGTTCACTGTATGCTCTGTATTGTTTTCTATGACGTGGAGCCTTTGTAAAGGAGTCTCTGACTCAAAGGTATTAATTACAATTGTATTCAGTAAATAAATAAAAATAGCAATCATGCAAACTAGCCTGCACTTCATTATGTTCAATTAAATTTTTATCTGCCTTACCAGTTATGCATTTAATTCCTGTATTTTCTGCCTGCTGTAATCTGTGTACTGTCTTTATGAATCTTGTCTCTATGTCTTTATGACATGACTGTACTGTATTATGATATGATTTATGTACATATGTATGTATGTATCCTCCCATTTTCCCTCACCCCAGGCCACACATGAAGATGAGCAACTTGTTGCTCAGTGTGACTTCCTGGTGAAACATTTCAATAAATAAAAATAAATAAAATATCTGGTGGTGCAGTCACAAAACAGAAATAAGCTTGGACTTGTACATTAAATCCTTCTTTATTTGAGTTTGGAGACCCTTCTTTGCCTGCAGAGTGGCAGAACAGAATTCAAAAGTAGTTGACCCAATGAACAGAAGTTTTCTCCCTGAAGGAATGGGAGATTGTGTGTGGCAAGGGTGTACTGAACCACCTTCAGGTCATAGTTGAGGGGCCTTTTCTGGAAAGGTCGAAACGATTGGTTGCCACCAACATAAATGATGTCCAGAAGCACTTGCAGGAGATGCTGACTGCAGACATCATTCAAGAGTCTAGGAGCCCCGCTGCGTTACCAATTGTAGCTTTCAGAAAGAAGAGTGGAGTGATCAGAATGTGTGTGGACTAGTGGACTCTAAACAAAAGAACTGTACCAACCAATACACTTTGCCATGAGTCCAAGATGCCCTAGATTGTCTGAATACAAGTCAATGGCTCAGCGAGCTGGATTTGAGATCTGGTTACTATCAAATCCTCATAGCCAAGCAAGATTGAAAAAAGACTGCGTTCATCTGCCCCCTCAGGTTCTATGAGTTTCTCCGAATGTCACAAGGGATCTCAAAGGTGCCAGCTACCTTTCAATGGCTAATGGGGAGAGCAGTGGTTGACATGAACCTGTTGGAGTGCTTTGTGTACCTGGATGGCATTATCATATTTGGGCAAACCCTGGAAGAACATGAAGCCCGGCTGTACAAAGTGCTCAACAGACTGGAACAGTATGAACTCAAGCTGTTTGTTGACAAGTGCCAGTTCTTTAGGACTTCAGTCAAGTATGTGGGTCACACTGTGTCCCAAGATGGCATCTATACCAATCCTGACTATGTTCAGGCTGTCAACACCATGCCAAAACCCACCCGATTAAGAAAACTGCAGAGTTTCTTGGGATTCTTTGGTTATTATCAAAGGTTCATTAATGACTACACCAAGATCATCAAGCCTCTGCAAGACCTGACTGAAAATTATCCTCCTGCTAACCAGAAAAACAAGCTGTAACCACAGTCCACTCTTGAAAAAGTTTACTCCTAATCACATGAACCATTTGGCCCCAGTAGGACTCGCGCTTGTGATAAAGCATTTGAGGAGATAATCAGACAGTTGACCAATGCCCCCATGTTGATCTATGCAGACCACAGCAAGACATATGTGTAGCACATGAATGCCAGTCTCAGTGGTTTGGGAGCAGAGTTATATCAAGAACACCCTCAAGGATTCTGGCTAATAGCAATGCCAGTTGCAGTTTGTCACCATCAAAAAGAATGTATCCTGTCCACAAGCTAGAGTTTTTAGCACTCAAATGAGCAACTGTTGAACAGTTCCACGAGTACCTGTATGGGGCCCATACCACAGTCCACACAGATAACAACCCCCTCATCTACGTGCAAATGACAGCAAAACTGGATGCTGCAGGCCATCAATGGTTGCTAGCCCTCTTGACATACAATTACTGTGTGGAGTATCAACCAGGAAAAAGCAACACTGACGCTGATGTGCTATCCAGAAGATTCCACCCAGGGGTGCCAGGTCCAGAATGTATCCAAATACCAGAGGCTGCCATTCAAGCTTTGTGCAAAAGATATGACCTGAAAGAATTGGCAAACTCCAGTGAACCACCTTGCCTGGTGGGATAGCTTTGGCACCCCACCAGACTGCAAACCTGTGGCCTATTGCAATGTCGTGTCCCTCAGAAAACATACTTTGCCACAAATGAGTCCTCAAGACCACAGAAAAGAGCAAATGGAGGACCTTGCAATTCAAGATATTGTCAACCCTGTCCAGCAAGGGGACACCCAGAATTTATCAAAGTGAATCATCCTGACACCTCCCTGCTACTGGCAGAGTGGAATAAATTGAAAATGCACAACAGCGTGATTTACAGATAACCACAGAGCAATGAGGGGCTCAAGTCCAGGGAGGCAGTATAGCACAGTGGTTTAAGGCTCTGAGCTGCAAATCTGGTGATATCCAGCAGACCAGAACTGAGTTTGAATCCCACAGCCCCCACTTGCAAACTGTGTGACCCTGAGCAAGTCACTTGACTTCCCTGTGTTCCCAGGTCGCTGCTGTAAAAAAAGCTTTCAGCTTTTTTTATTTAGTTGTTTAACCAGGTATAGCACACTAAGCTGAAAGCTTTTTTTTTTACAGGAGTGACCTGGGAGCACAAGGAGGTTAAGTGACTTGCTCAGGGTCACACAGTATGCAAGTGGAATTCAAACCCAGGTCTGGTCTGCTGGATGTCACCAAATTTGCAGCTTAGAGCCTTAGACCACTGCACTATACTGCCTCCTAAGCTTAGTGTGCTACTCCTGGTTAAACAACCAATTTAAAAAAAAAAAAAAAAAAGCAATTGTTACTGCCACTCAAATTCAGAAAAATGGCTCTCAAAGCCCAGCATGATGAATGGGGACCCCTTGGAGGTAGACAGAATGTTGGATCAAGTTAGAAGGAGGTTCTATTGGCCCCGTAGGAGTACAGTGGTGGAGAACTATTGCAAACAGTGTATGAGATGCACTCAGTGGAAAATGCTGTCCACCAAAACAGCCTGTTTGGTGAACATTACCACAAGTGCTCACATAGACGTGGTTTACATTGACTTTTTGGGTCTGGAACCAGGCAAAAAGAACATTGCCAACATCTAGGTGGTGGCAACAGACCACTACTCCTGGTATGCCCAAGCATTTCTTGCAGAAGTCCAAACGGCTACAACCATAGCCAAGATTCTGGTTGAAAAGTACTTTGTTCTTTATGGACTGCCAAAGAGAATTCATTCTGACCAGGGTCAGGATTTTGAAAATTGGCTGATCAAAGAGTTGTTGCCTCTCTTGGGAACTTGGAAGTCACGAACCACTCCTTACCATCCTCAAGGCGATTCACAACCAGAAAGATTCAATAGAACTTTGTTAAATATGTTGGATACATTGGATCCTCATAAAAAAAAAAAAATCAAACTGGAGTCAACAACTGAGTATACTCATTCATGCATACAGCTGCCCTCTCAGTGATAGGAAAGGGGAAATTGTTTAACCAGGAAAGGCACATTAAGCCAAAGCTTGTTTCCAAGTGTGACCTGGGAGCACAAGAAAGTTAAGTGACTTGCTTAAGGTCACACAGTATACAAGTGGGGGCTGTGGGATTCAAACCCTGATCGCCAGGTTTGTAGCTCAGAGCCTTAAACCACTGCGCTATACTGTCTCACATTCAGATGGGAGGCCAGGCTACCAGTGGACTTTATATCTGGAGTGTCATCTGACTGAGACAGTTTAGAGATTTACATCAAATATGTTCAAAGATAAAACAGCAGTTGGACAATGCCTACAGGCTGGCTGCAGGATTGTCTACCATGAGAAACTTCACAAACAAAACCCAATACGACAAGCATGTCATAGCTCCACGAGCTATTCCTTGGAGACAGAGTCTTGGTTCAGAATTTGAGATTACCCGGAAAGCATGAAATTGCAGTGAAGTAGGGCAACATCCCCTATTTGGTCACAGAACAACTTTAGACTTCCCAGTGTACAGAGTTTGCACAGAGAGGGATCACTGTAGAAGTAAAACTTTGCACAGCAAGCATTTGCTCCCCATTGGACAGTTAGCTGTGCCAGATCTGGACAATGGCCCAATACTCCCCCAGAGAATGAAAACCAGGGGTTCTTTTCGACACCAAACAAAATTAGCCAGTCTGCCCACAACCTAGATAACTGTCCACTCAGGCCTCCTGAAAGGCCTTTGCCTGAACCAGCACCCAATGCAACAGATTAGTCTGATGAAAGATGATCTTGTTCAGTATTATTCTACTGTGCACATTCCGCATCTCTTAAATGCTTCTGATGATTGGTGGATGCCAAATGCACCACCAACACAGTTAAACTCAGATGCAGAGCCTTTTGAAACCCAACTTAGACCAGCTAGAGCATGTGAAAGGTCTCTTAGAATTTGACCAACAGCCAGATATTGTAATTGAACCAGTTCATTCTGAGGAACCTGATTCCTCACCCAGTGAGGAGGAACATACACCCTCAGTTGCCCAGGCACCAGAAAAGGTCCCACTGCAACAGTCAGAAAGATCTGTAAGACCCCTTTTGAAGCTCATGTTATGACACCCCTGCTGCCCCCTCTGACCTGCCTGTTTATTGTGGTGAATCGTAGAATCTATATCATGTCACAATCCCTGACCCATATTGTGTTCAAAAGCCCTAGGCTATAATGTGGGGATGCAGAGAACTGTGAAAATGTTGGTCAGATAAAAACTAACTGTCTATAGAGAAATGTCTGTGAAACTGTTGTTAATTTGGAACCTGTGGATATTGTTGTTGCTATGGATCCTGTGAACAGCCTAGCTAGGCAGCATTTGTCTAGCTAGAACTGTTAGTTATTGTTTGTGTTGTGTCTTTCATATATGCACTAGATGGAACTAGTAGAACTCCGGGATGACAATTCGTGACCCCGGGGAGAGTGTAACACCTCACTTGGGAGGGGGCTTACTTAAACTGCTGCCTGCCACTGTCCTGAAGCTCCTGAACCCAAGACTCATGCTGCTGTGGATGCTGCAGATGCCAGCTGTCTCCTACTTGATCCACAGGAGAGAGAGAGAGACAGAGAGAGAGAGAGAGAGAGTGAGAGTGCGGCTGGGCTGCAGGAATCTTCAGTGCCTTCTTCACCTTCTTCCAGTTGCAGCTGTGACCATTTTCCGTTGGTTCCAGTCCCTCCAATTATGGAAATGGGGACTGGGAGCCAACAGGAGCACCACACCATTTCTTCGGCACCTTCTGCATCACAAGCATGCCACCAGTGGCCCAGAGTAGGTGCACAATTGCAGGGGCTCCTCGCCAGCATTCCCAGCTCCACCCCTCCCTGCCAGCATGCCCCAATCATGGACCCAACACTGACCTGACCACCACCACCGCCACCCGACCCGATGACAGCCCAGGAGCACTGCTACATACTAGGGGCTAGCACACAATTGGAGGCAGCAGAAATAAATACAAAATTAAGACTTTGGAGCTCATGGCTGCAGCAGAACATGGCAGTGGTCATCTTGTGCCCCGTGTGCCTGTACCTTGGCCAGTCAGCTGGCTACAAAGCACATGCACTCCAGCTCTGCTATTGGTCTCTTTTTCTCTCTTCCCTCTACTGGAATTTGTCCCGAAGCATTATGTCCTTACTGACTATGTTCAGTTATGTAAACTTCTGATCTTAAGTATCACACAAGGTCAGAGTTACCTGTACCCGTCTAGTCATGTCATCTATTTGCCCTGCTGTACTTGTGCTACCTGCTGTGCTCCCAGATTGAGACTGAATCCACTGCATTTTGACTATTACCTCTGTTCCATCTGTAATATACCTGGATTGATCTCATTGCACTGTTACTGCATTCCTGTACTATTGTAAAGTGCACTGTGTGCAAGTCCCCCCAGTTTGGGGGCTTACTAAAAGTTACCCTTCTTGCCCCCTGTAGGTACCTCATGGGAGGTAGGCCCTGGGTGGTGCCTG
Source organism: Neoceratodus forsteri (assembly GCA_016271365.2). Classification (NCBI taxonomy): domain Eukaryota; kingdom Metazoa; phylum Chordata; order Ceratodontiformes; family Ceratodontidae; genus Neoceratodus; species Neoceratodus forsteri. The sequence continues at coordinate 690,433,270 of JADMNL010000022.1, read as the reverse complement.
CCTCTTGGTTGTGGTGGTCCTGCCTTGTAGGGTATAAAATGGGAGGAGTGGATAGAGAGGAGGAGGCCCAATGGGACTACTGAACACAAGTATGGGCCAGAATTCTAACCCCAGCCCGGGAGTTTGTGGCCTAGCTCAGCGACACTGGTTTGGCACTTGGGATGGCTGGGAGGTCTGCAGGGAAGTGGCTGGTGGGATGGGAGCCCCATTGGTAGTAAGAGCCGAGGCCTGGAGGAATTGTTTTATGAGCTGCCTTGTGCTCTGTGGCACTGGGGAAGGTCAGGGCCTGTCCTGTTTGTGAGAATGTGAGGCTGTGGGGGCACTGCAGCAGTAACTGAACCGTGGCATGGCCTGTCTGGTGGTGGCAGCACCAAGTAGGTTAAACCCATGTGGCATACTGCCTTTGGTTTTGGCAGCTTGTCGGGAGCGAGATAAGCCGGGCCCACCTTTCCTGGTGGTGAGTTTAAATCGGGGATCGGGTGGGCCCCGGCATTAGGCCCATATGCTGCAGGATGTCTGGATTAGGGAGGGAGCTGGCAGTAAGAGATCTCCTTGCTTGTGGTGCGGCCGAGTGTCGGGTAAGGTGTACAGCAGAGGTTTACCAGGCCAGAGTGTGACTAAAGGCGTGTGTCTGGAGAATCCTGGTGTGGTGCTAGGTTTTGGTTTGTTTGCTGCCCTGCATTCTGAGCCTCTGGGCTCAGTTTTCTAAGGGGAGCCCATTTTTTTTCTTCTGGTCTGCTTAGGCCTAAGTTGTGTGCCGCAGTTTCATGCTGCAGAAACTGCCACTTTACATGCTTGTGCCTCTCCTCCATTGTGCCTCCAGTCCCATGGAGCTGCATTTCATGTTTCATTAACTGAATTATTTACATTTTTTTATTCTTTTAAAATGTGGTGCTTCTGCCTATCTGTGCTGCCTGTACATTTAACCAGTTTGCCTCCCAGATCCAGCTCAGTGTCTTACCTGCTTGGTGCGTCCAGCTGCTCCTCCATCCCACTGTGCTGTGAGGATCCATCTCTCCCTGACAGTATGAGTTTGTGTGTCAAGGTAGGCCAAGCTATTTATTTTATTACCTGGGATCTCATTTGTATTCCTGGCTTGTGCAACCCTCCAGCAGATGTACCATCAGGACCCCTAGACACCGCCAGAGGGTGGGTTACATGTGTATTTATTGTAATCACTTTGCACTATTGTAAATTGTACTGTATTATTGTCTGCTCCATACCCCTTTTCCCCTAGGATGCATCTGTAAACGAGCACTCCTGCTCAGTATGCCTTCCTGGTGAAACTTTTTAAATAAATAAGTAAAGCAAAGCAAGCAGCAGAAATGGATTATTGGGGGATGATGCAGTTAGGGCCCCTCCCAAATGGACTGCAGACTTAAGGAGTCAGTCAGAGAGCAGGACAGGGCAGAAGGACTGATGGACAGCCCTGCCTGTCCAATGAGACACTGACTTGGACAAAGAGGTTTCTGGGCCTTTTAGGGAGCTCATGGCAGTCTGAGAGGGACACAAAGGTGGACAGACCTGCTGCTGGTGGGACAAATGGAGAGGTCTAACCAGGCCCACCATCCTTCAAGCCCTCAGCAGGGTTCATTTAGTAAACTCTAATACTGTGCCAGATAAGCATCTGAAAAAGAAATTGCTGAGAGTGTGAGCCTGTGCACCATTGTTGCATACTGAAGCTGTTGAGCTGTACCGAGTGGAGACAGAGACATGCTACCCAGATTACTCCGGAGCCATGTAGGGTGCCTCCTAGCCCTTATATAGTGGGGTGGATCGGGGAACAGGATGCCACAGAGCACATGCCCTGAGTACATGTGTACTGTCAGTCCACAGGGAGTCAGATGGTAGGGGTCGCTCCTGGGGGGTCTGGACTCCTTGGGAACTGGGAAGCCACTGCGTAGTGCTCCTGTGACTGATAGTTGAACCAGAAGGGCTGTATCCTATCAGGTGTGATCTGGCAGGGCTGTGCTGCTGCAGAATGTTCAAGGGAGTCTGAAGCTCCAGATTGTTACCCGACTTGCTACTGTGTGCTGTTCCCCCACCTTCACTGAACTGCTGCAACCATGTGTCATGTAAGTGCTGGCATTTCTGGCTGGGTCTTTGTACTTGTCCAGCTTTGGATAACAAATTTGGTTTCAGCAAGCATTCTCTATTTAGATTTCAAGTTCTTTAATCTATGCAAGCACACTATGGCCTGTTGTGGGTTAAAATTGCAAGATTGCTAACTTTCATCAAGTGTGCCACCAAAAGAACTTGGGCAACGTAGCTACCATGCCCGCACCAGGTCTCTAGTGTAATTCTTGGGCACCCAGAGTCATTTGATATTTATGTCATACTTAAAGCTGTAGTTTCACTACTGGTATCAGTCAAAGGGTCACCACACCCTCTGTTGAATGATTCATTTTAATTTTGTCTTGCATGTGCAGTGTAGACAACATATTGTGGTTGCTTCAGTGAAGAAGAGGGTTTCGGAGGTGCGGTCCTGCTGCAGCCAATGGCACCACTGCTTTTTGTGGCTGGGCTCTGTGGCGTCAATGGCACAGCATGCTGTCTATGACAGCAGTTGAGAAATGTGCCACCATCTTGAAAGAAATTAGCCACTGCAATCAGGGAGTGCCCCATGGCGCTCCCTGATTGCAGCAGCCAATTACTGCTTGCCTCGTTTGATGTCCTTGTCAAGCAACATGGCGGCAGCTTCCCCATCAGCTTCTCATAGTCCCCACAGAAGCTGATGGATAGCCGCCGCCTTTCAAAGTCCCTGTGAAAGCCGATGGGGGTGCCCAATCCCTCTGTTGGCATGCCCCCTCCTAAGTTCATTTGCCAGAGGTACCCTATCCCCGTCTGCATAATGTACCCCCCCCATTTCTTGTGTGCTGAGTGTTTCCAATCCTCCTCTGCTCATGCAACCCTCCCCCAATGCTGTGGCTGGCCAGGGTGCCCACACCCCATTGGCTACAGCCCCCCAAAAGATTAGGTGGCACGCTGGGAGCCCACCCCAGCTACCAAATGTCCCTGTAAAAAAACATCCTAAACATAAACATATAGAAACACAGAATTTGATGGCAGATAAGGACCGCTTGTCTCACCCAGTCTGCCCATTTCCCCTACCTAATGGATAAGCTGCAGATCCTAGCTAAGCAACAGCCTACTTCTTCCAATCTCCATCCTGTAGAATTGCCTTATGTCTGTCCCATGCATTCTTGAATTCCACCACTGTTTTTGACTCCACAACCTCCTCAGGAAGGCTGTTCCAAGCATCCACAACCCTCTCCATGAAAAAATACCTCCTCACATTACCTCTGTGCCGTCCCCCCTTTAGCTTCAAATTGTGCCCCCTTTGTTCTTGCACACCTCTTTTTCTGAAAGATGCTACCCTCTTGGACTTTGTTGATTCCCTTGAGGTATTTGAAAGTTTAAATCATGCCCCCCCCCCCTCAAGGCTATACATATTAAGATCCTTACGTCTCTCTTGATATGTCTTTTGGTGCAAACCATGCACCATTTTAGTTGCCCTCCTCTGGACTGCCTCCATTCTGTTTATGTCTTTGCGGAGACTGGGTCTCCAGAACTGCACGCAGTACTCCAGATGGGGTCTCACCAGCTGTCTGTACAGAGGGATAACAACTTCCTGTTTTCTACTGGTGATGCCTCTCCCCATGCATCCTAGTATCCCCCAGCCCTACTTACTGCCCTATCACATTGCTTGCCCACCTTTAGGTCATCTGATATGACTACCCCCAAATCCCATTCCATTTTTGTTGTTGTTAGTATCTCACCCCCCCATTGTGTACTCTTCCCCTGGATTTTTGTTTCCCAGGTGCATTACTTTGCACTTCTTAGCACTGAATCTAAGCTGCCATACATTTGACCATTCCTCCAACCTTGCCAAGTCCCTTCTCATCCTTTCCACCCCACCTTGTGTATCAACTCTGTTGCAGATCTTTGTGTCGTCTGCAAAGAGACATACTTTTCCTTCCAGTTCCTCTGCAATGTCGCTTATAAAGACATTAAAGAGGACCGGTCCTAGTACTGAACCCTGTGGTACCCCACTAGTAATCCCCCTTTCTTCAGAGTGGACTCCGTTTACTATTACCCTCTGTGTCCTGTTCTCCAGCCAATTATTTACCCAGGCTACCATCTTGGGACCCACTCCCAGGCTCGCCAACTTGTATATTAATCTACTGTGTGGGACTGTGTCAAATGCCTTGCTAAAGTCTAGGTAGGCCATGTCTACAGCCCCTCCCTGATCTACTACTTCGGTCACCCAGTCAAAGAAATCTATTAGATTCTTCTGACATGACCTTCCCGCTGTGAATCCATGCTGCCTTGGGTCCTGCGCTCTTCTGGCCTCTAGGTACTCAACAATTCTTTCCTTCAGAAGTGATTCCATCATTTTCCCAATCACTGAGGTTAAACTAACAGGTCTGTAGTTTCCTGCTTCTGCCCTGCTCCCACTTTTGTGAAGTGGAATAACATCTGCCCTTCTCCAGTCTTCAGGTACCACCCCATGCTCCCATGATTTATTAAAGAGGGTAGCCAGTGGTGTCACTAGTTCCACCCTTAGTTCTTTTAGAATTCTGGGATGAATCCCATCAGGCCCCATTGCTTTGTCCACTTTCAGTTTTAAGAGTTCCTTCAGAACCCTTTCTTCTGTGAAAGAGCTCGAATTAACCCCGGTATCCAGCGTGTTTCTGTTGTTTGGTTTAGGTACTTCCCCCTCTTCATTTGTGAATACCGAGCAAAAGTCTTTGTTTAGTAACTCTGCCTTTTCACAGTCACCCTCTGCCCACCCTCCCTTTATTAAGCCTCACTATCCCTACCTTGGTCTTCATTCGCTCCTGATGTACCTATAAAAGGCTTTATCCTCCTCTTAACTGAGTTGGCTATCTTTTCCTCGGTTTGGGCCTTTGCTGTTCTGACTGCCATTGCTGCTTCCTTTTGCTTTAACTAATAATAATAAATAATAATAATAGCTTTATTTTAATATAGCACCTTTCAAAATGTCAAGGTGCTTCACAAATACATACATATTCAATAAAACATTAAATATGAATAAAATCATAGAAAATCAGGAAAAGCTTTGTTCCATAGAATAGTCTTCAGTGCCTGCTTGAAACTCCCCACTGTCCTGCACTCCCATAGCTGACATGTTAGAGAATTCCAGAGGGTTGGAACAACAAATATAAAAGCCCGAGCCCCAGATGATTTCAAACTAACCCTTGGAATCTCCAGCAACCCCTCGTCAGCTGAGCAGAGCTGTCGCACAGGGGTGTAAGGAATCAGAAGCTCTTTCAAGTAGTCAGGACCCAGTCCGTGTAGGGCTTTGTAGGTTAACAAACCTACCTTAAAGGTGATCCGCCACTGAACCGGCAACCAGAGCAGATCACGCAGCACTAGGGTAATGTGAGATCTCCTTGATACCCCAGTCAATAAATGTGTAGCAGCATTCTGCACTAGCTGCAAGCAGCGGATATCAACCCCAAGAAGCCCAAAGTAAAGGGGGTTACAATAGTCAAGGCACAAGGTCACAAAGGCGTGGACCAAAACGGGCAAATCATTGGATGGAATGAGGTGTTTGATCCTGGCAATGTTCCTAAGATGGTAAAAGGCTAACTTGACGACTGCCGACACCTGATAACAAAGGGTCAGATCATCGCCAAGTATCACTCCCAGGTTACGCACCCGTTCAGAGGTAAGGATCTGAGCGCCCCCCCAGAAATAAACCAGAAAGCAAATCAGTCCTCAACCTCTCTGTCCTGCGACCTGGGTCCACCACCAAAACCTCGGTCTTTCCTGCGTTCAACTTTAACCCACTGGAACTCATCCAATCTTGGATTTCAAAGAGGCAGCTGTTAAATACCGAGAGAGCACAAACCTGGTCGGGGGCAAAAGACAGGTAGAGCTGGGTATCATCAGCATAGCAGTGAAACCTCAGCCCACACCATCTTACAATGTCTCTGAGGGGCAGCATATACACTGCAAACAACATGGGGGACAGCACCAAGCCCTGGGGCACCCAACAAGGCAGAGAGAAAGACTTGGAAGAAAATGTTCCTGAGACAACTCTCTGAGTTCTACCAGTGAGGAAGGATGAAAACCATCTGAGCACTGTTCCAGTCAGCTCACAGATGGACCTCAGGCACTTGAGCAGGACCCCATGGTCCACAGTGTCAAAAGCTAAAGAGAGATCAAGGAGTACCAAAGTGGAATGGTTTCTCTGATCTCTCACCATCAGGAGATCATTGAGCACCCGAACCAGAGCAGTCTCAGTACTATGCCTCTTATGAAAACTCGATTGGAGAGGTTTGTATAAATTATGGATGGTTAAATGGTTCCCCAGTTGAGTTGCCACCACTTTCTCGATAACCTTTCCCACAAAAGGAAGGTTTGAGATAGGTCTGTAGTTTGCTAGAGTCTCCGGGTCCAAAGAAACTTTCTTCAGAAGAGGTGTCACCACCGCCTCCTTCAGGGAGCTTGGAAACTCACCCAATTCCAAGAAGCACTGCATAATCTGAGCTAAGACCGGTCCGATGATATCACTACAACCCAAAATTAGGGAAGTAGGGTCTGGGTCTAAACTACAGCATGTGGGGCGCATCCCCTGGACAATCCTCATAATGTCAACGAACTCCAGCAGGTCAAAGGCACTCCAGGAAACACCGGGCATAGTGACCGAGCGCCGACCAACTGCATCTCCCATAGAACGGAATGGATGGATCTCCTGCCTGATGTCTGCCGCCTTATTTGCAAAAAATCAAGCAATCTCATCACACTCTATTTGTGAAAAAACTCAACGCAGCTGCAGACAGGCTGGGTTGCACAACCTGTCCACAGTTCAGAAGAGTTGAGCTGGTCGATTCCTAGCAACAGTGATTTCCCTGGACAGGAATTCTGCCTTCTTACGGGAGATCGACGATTGATAGAGTTGATAATGCTCTAACAAAATATGATGGTCGGCATCCAAGGCGGATTTCTGCCAGCGATGTTCTAATCTGCATCCCAACCTCCACAACTCCCTCAGAGACCCATCAAATCATGGAGCCTGAGGGCGAAGCGGAAGGGGGTGAACATGGACAGGAGCAATCCGGTCAAGAGCTGAAGAAATAACCCTATTATAGGCCACAACTGCTCTGGGCCTATGCTGGTCTCACTGAACGCTGAGAGGTCAATGACCGCCGCCAGGTCTTCAGGAACCACGTCCCTCAAAGAGCGGTAACTGACCATCTCCACAGGGGCAGACCTACTCAGGGGGGCAGAAAAATTGAACCTCACAGTGATCGGACCAGCTGACAGGTTCCACACCCAAATTGGAGGCCTCGATCCCCAGGAGGAAGACCAGATCACGAGAGTGACCACTATTATGGGTAGCTGAGGAAATAACCTGTGTGAAGCCCAGTGATATCATCAACTGGAGGAAGTGTTGTCCAAAAAGCGAGGATTCATCATCGACCCAGGCATTGAAGTCGCCCAGAACCATCAGTCTGGGCGACTCCAATGCCATGTCGGCGGCGAAGTCTGCTACTTCCTGCAGGAACAGCTTTTCATCCCCTAGTGGACGGTAAATTAGAGCTATCCTGCACCCCACACCAGTTACCACAGTGCACTCAAATGATTCAGCCTCCTCAACTGGTATACCAGTGAGGCCCAATTCGGTCTTGAAACAGACCGCTACCCCCCCCCCGCCCCTCCGATCCAACCTCGGGTGACGTATCACCGAGTACCCGAGAGGAATAACTGCCTCCAAAATTGGGGCAGCATTTCCATCTAACCAAGTCTCGGTGATGCAAACCAGAGATACAATTCTCTGTCCTGCTCCTTCTGTGATTCCTTGTACTTCCTGAATGCTCTCTTCCCTGCCACCTCCTTTGAGAACCATAGTGGTTTCTTACATCATTTTGTTTTGTTTATTTGCTTCACACAAAGGCTTGTTGCCTCTGTGATGGCAGTTTTGATTATTCCCCATTGTTCTTCGATCCCTCCTTCCTGCCCATTTGCTAGTGCATTCCTTAGGCACTCACCCATTTTGGCAAAGTCCGCCCTCCTGAAGTCCAGTACCTATGCCTTTGTATGGCTTGACTCTACTGCTGTGTTTATTGTGAACCATACTGTTCGATGGTCACTAGTTCCCAGATGGCTACCCACTTCTAAATCTCTGATCCTCTCTCCATCTCCATTTGAAAGTACCAGGTCTAAGATCACTCCCTCTCAAGTGGGTTCCGATACTAGTTGTCCTGCGATGTTGTTTTTTTTTTTTTTACCCTGTAAAACATAAAATGGTCCCTTGATGAGTCCGGTGGCCCCTGCCCCAACCTGCGCCCACCCTCTGTGCACCCTGCCTCCCCACACACACCATCACCCCATACTTACCTTCAGAGCCCAGCGCAATGATCTTCGGTGGACCGGAAACACGTCTGCACTCGTCAAAGCTGACCGCGAACTGAAGAAATGCCGGTAAGCTGTATAATGGCATAAATGGTTTTTTCAACTTATGTGGATATTCGGCCATTTTTGATTTTGCCACCAAATTTTCAACATGGGGTTTTTGGGACCCTTCGTGAATTCAGTCACTGTCATGGTGTTATTCCATCCTGAAAGGTGATTTTACGGTCACTGCGTGGAATCACCTTTTGGGACTGAGTAATGAAATGACAGTGTTGCTGTTCATGAGGTGGCCTCCTAAAAGCCTATGCTGCAAATTTGGTGAAAAAATTCCAAAAAATGACTGTGTTACAAGCGTACGTCGCAGTTTCCATGAGCACTCGTAACTTTGCCAATTTGTAATATTTTCACTCCAGATTTTCAACATTGGCATTTTTCACACCTCTTTATGAACAGTGCAGCTGTCATTTTTCACATCCTGGCCAAAATGTGTTTTTGCACTACCGGTGCGGAATAGCATGGTCACTGTGGGAAATCAGTGTTCAGGACAGATTACAAAAATCACAGTAACACTGTTCATGAGTAGAGGTCCTAAAATGCCTATGTTGAAAATTTGGTGACAAAAGTCCATAAAATGACTATGACACAAGTGTGCATTGCGCAGTTTCCACACGCACACGTAACTTCAACAATTTACAATATTTTCACTCAACATTTTCAACATTGTCAATTTTGCACATGTCGTTATGAACAGTACAGCTGACATTTTTCAGATCCTGCCTGAAATGTGTTTTCACACAAGTGGCACACTATGGCACGGTCGCTGTGGGAAATCAACGATCAGGACAGAGGAAGAAAATCATGGTGACAGTGTTCATGAGCAGAGGTCACAAAATGCCTATGTTGAAAATTTGGTGAAATAATTCCACTAAATGACTGTGTTATGAATGTGCATTGTGCAGTTTCTACATATGCTCATAAATTCGAGCATTTTTAATATTTTCACTCAGTATTTTCAACACTGCCACCTCTTCGCACCTACCTATGAATGGTACAGCTGTCATTTTTCACATCCTGCCCGAATGGTATTTTCCCACATCTGGCGCAGAATGGCAAGGTCGTTGTGAGAAATCAACGTTCGGGACAGATTAACAAAAATCACAGTGCCACTATTCATGAGCAGAGATCCCAAACACTTTCATGAGATGGGGGTCACAAAAATGCTGTGTTGCAAATCTGTAGTGCAAATACCAACAAACAGCCGGGGCATTAGGGTTTCTAACCATAACGTCCCACCCTGTACAGACTGACAGGTGTCAGGGGTGTGTCTTTGCATTGCTGGCTGTCATGCTCACACCATACCATCCCCCCCACCCTCAAGCCACTGACAGGCATCGAGGTGTGCCTTGGACTCTTCAGCTCCACAGTTCACCCCATTCTCCTATGTTGCACCCATTTCAGCGTATGTCCTTATGAAATGGGGTGACTGTAAAGCCAAACACCCCAAGGCACACCTCAGCACTTGTCAGTGTCTGCAGGATAGGGTGAGGTAAAATGCCATGAGTGTTATGGCCAAATGGGGTGAGCGTAACACCCGAGGACCCCAAGGCACAACGCGATATTTGTCGCACTGCAGGGTAGGGTGAGCTGAACTGCCACGAACTTTATGGCCGATGCCCAAAGGCAAACCTCAGTGCCTGTCAGTCTCTGTAGGGTGATGTGGGGTTGACGTCACTTTCATACTTCACTGCCATTCCTATTATGCATCTGTTCAACTCCTGCGCTACCGATGCCAGTGTCAGCAAGACAACATTCGGCATTGACAAATGCTTGCTTTTTGTGCCATTTGTTTTAGTGGGTGCTTCCTCAGACTGTGTGGTATCTGTGAGACTGGTAGTGACTCACTGCACAGTGGCTCTCAGAGGGCCTTTCTATAGGATGGGAGTGCTCAAGGTGACTTGCAACTGCGTAACCCTTTCTCTTATTCTGGCTGCGAGCCTGTGTTCTTAAATAAAAGCCTGTTTCAAATGTACTGAATTTTACTTCTGTGTGTCCACACAGTTTAAACAGTCTGATTGAAGTGTTCATTGGTAAAGGTAACAACTGCCTTAGTGGTCCCCAGTGGGTGCTTCAGTTCCATATAGGGAGGTGGGGTAGATATTGCATCCTAGGTAGTGATGCTCCCCACAACATCTGGCCCACTTACTCTCACTGGGTGGAGGCACCACACTATTATTATTTGTTCTGAGATGAACCCTCACCACCACAGGAGAAAGAACGAACCCAGACCCTCAAGCAGGTGGGTCCTGTACTGCCCACCAAGCAGGGGCGTGAACCCAGACACAGCATCCTGGGGGTCACACCTGTTTGGGTCAGTGTGTCAGTGTTGAGGTGGTGCGAGAGTGGGGTGGGGTGTAGCAGGAGTCCCAGTGAATCTGTATGTTTGTGGCTGATGTCTTGCTTTGTCCCTAGATCAGTTGAATAAAATGGCAAACGCTTGGAGGACAGGGGTATAGTTTTGTAATTACCTGCCTGCTTGAACTCTCTCCCTAGCTAGCAGCCTGCTGTATTCAAAGAAAACTGTCAGAGACCCGAGAGAACAGCTGTAATGTTGTTAATTTTATAGAATATGATAATTCTTGAAATAAATGTGCAGCACTTTCTTTCCAAAACTAGTCATACAATGCACCATGTAAGCCCATGTGAATTCAGGCAGCCTGTAGAGCATAGCTACCCCACAGGCCACAAGTACAAGCACCTCAACTGACAGAGCTGTACAGAACCATTTCCACAGGCAGGGTAGGATGTTCGAGTTCCCGAATGGCTCTACTGCATCGCCAGTCTCACACTGACCTCTAGTGGTGAAAGAAACAGAACAGCAGGTGAATCAGCTTGGTGATTTCTGTGTGAAGTTCTCGAACAGCAAGTCCCTCCATCAAAGATCTAAGTAAATTTGTGTGTGTGTGCATGTGTGTGCGTGTGTGTGTGTGTGTGTGTGTGTGTGTGTGTGTGTAATTCTACTAGATCATTATGAAAGTAACATTATAACCCCATGCACCATATTACTTCTATCATCCTTTGTTATTTGTGGTACTGATCATTAGCGCACAGTACAACCATTACCAACATGAGTTGAGTCAAGTGGGGTCTTATTCTAAGTTGCAATATGTGTAAAAAGAACGGAGCATCCTGACTGGTTAAAAGAGAAGTACACAAGTGTAATCATCTGGCCATAATTACACTCCTGTACTTCTTTAGCCTGCACACCAGTTAAACTGCAATAGTAGCATGCTTCTCACACTGTAACCAAGCGTCAGCAATGGCAGTACAAGACCACAGCTGTCCCACTTCTGCACGTTTATTCCTAACTACAAATCAATGCACTGTGAAACCTCCAGACTTAAACAGGCAAGTCCCACTGTCACAAAACAAAGCAGTCAACAAGTGTCATGTGCAGTTTTAAAGCCACAGCACTATCTCTAACTCAGTCTCACGCTGCTGTGTCTCTGAAACTGCCTGCTCCAAAACCACAATCCAGTTTCCAAAATCCTAAGCCTACTAAAGAGAACACCCCCAGTGCCGAAATAAAATGGTACCAAAGCCTAAAAAACAAAGAAATATTACAAAAACAAACAAATAATAATAAAATGTTAGTTTTCCTTCCCTGAGCAGCTATGATCATGCTGTTCAGTCTCAGGTTGCTGTGAAATTGCTGGCTCTGAAACCACTGTCCCACAAGGAACTTTTTTTGTTCTCCATAGAAAAACAGTTTCAAACACTATTTTCCAGCTTAAAACCATAACCTCCTTTTTTTAAAAAAATTTTTACGTAGGGGAAGCATGTTATAAGTGTGATATGATACTTCAGAGATTTATAATTATGGTGAATAATTGCATTTTGGTCTCTGGTGATCACAGGCACTCCGCACAAGTGCCTCATGCCTAACACACCCTTGAGCTGTGCAGTTATTCCCCCATAATTACACAACCTGGGGTGTCTTATTGCATGCATGGCATCTACTAAAGCATCCTATGAGATGCCTTTGTACTTTGAGTGCCAGTCAGTTCATGAGTGACTGTGTTGATCGCAGTGTATCTTGCAGTCTTCCATGTTTTATTATAGACATACTGTAAAGTGTCAGTATGTTTATCTAAAGACAGTTTTGCCTAAATCATCAGTGTCTCATATCATCGGCTGTCTTGCTGACCTACTGTAATTTTCCTTGGAAACTGATGAGCATGTCTGCGCCTTTATAAACCCATGTAGAAGGCAGGGCTTCAAGATCCGAGGTTAGCTGAGGGCAGATACAAAGGGATCCATTTGATCTGGCTGCTAAAGCCTCTCATCTCATAGGATGATTGCTGCAGGATAGACAGAGTGAGACTGCTGCACACAGTTCGGGACAGTTCTACTGACTTGTTGGAACTCTATTGTTTCTACACCTGGGCAGGACTGCAGATTTCTTCCCCAATTAATTTCTAGCAATTCAATGACTTTCAGTGGCAAGTTTCTCAGCCTTGGCCACTATCATAGGGCTGTGCCTGGCAATCTGGAACTGAAAATCATCAGGCTCACCACTCCAGCCATTGCTGCTCCCATCAGCAAACTCTTGAACCTTTCCTGCCCACAGGCTACATAGAAACAGAATCTGTCAGCAGAAAAGGACCAGTAGCTCCACCTAGTCGGCCCTATTTTAACTGCCTATCACTACACCCTGGACTCTATTTGTTGTCCTTCCCTCCTCCCTTACCTCTACTTATTATACCCACGTGCCTAACCCACACATGTTTGACGCTCCACTCAGTCTTTGCCCCACCACTTCTTCTGGCAGGCTATTCCAGGCATACGCTGCCCTTTCTCTGAAGAAGTATTTCCTCATCTAAGCCCCCTCTGGGAGCTTACTGTAAGGGCCCTTTAAATCTGCGGTGCCTGATGTCTGGGTCCACCTGTTGGCAGGAGGAGCTGGGGCTGGCAGTCCCCTTTACAAGGGGTAGTTTGGCATGTTTGAGAGGTTCGAAGGGGGCCTGGGAGCAGGAGGTAGGGCTCCCAGGCTGAAGGCAGTAAAGATTTGGGCTGCAGGGCCGAGGTTCAGGGCCAGGAAGGGGTGATTGCCACCTTGGTCCACCCCATTCATTATGGCCTCAGCAGGTTATTGGTAACAGTCAGGTATGGGGCTGTTTCAGGCCATAGTGGCTGGGATTCCCTGGAGTATGAGATGGGAGCGGTTGCCCGATGGTACAGGGTGCGGCCTACTCCGTGATCCCAGGCACCAGGGTAGACCTCGGGGTGTCTCAGTGTTGCCACTGGTTGCCATGGGTTCGGGCATGATGCAGTGGTGGCAGTCTGCTTTGTGAGAGGCAGTGGTGACAGCCTGCCTCTGGTATCCCCATATATGAAGCCTGTGTCCAGCGCACGGGGTGTCGGACAATGCAAGGAGCGGCATCACATGGCTGTCCCTAGGCCTCTGGGCCTGTAAGATGGGACTATTGTGTGGGGCGCCATTTGCCATGAGGTTGATGTCCCTGTAACTGAGTTGGAACTGGGACACCCAGGCCGGTGAGGAGAGCACCTCAATCATCATGGTCTACCCAGAAATGTTCCTGGCTGCTCCATGGAGTTGTGATTCGTTTTAATCCATTAAATCAAATATAATTTTTCTTATCTTTTAAACTGTGCCTGGACAGTGGGTTTATTCTTTAGTCAAGACTGTAGTGCTTTAACTAGATTGCCCCCTAGCTCCCTTGAATGGAGGACCATCTGCCGCTCCTGAGGACTTTTGGACCAGCCTGCTGCAACCCTACTAAGATCACCTGCTCAGTGGCACCAGCATTAACCCAGCTACAAACTTTTATTTGCCTTGGACTGTGTTGCTATGTTGCTGAAGTGACCCTTCCCCATTTGGTAACATCAGGAATACCCCTAGAGATGGGAAGGGGCCTTACAATAGGGGGGCTTGTGAGGGATGTTTTTTGGGGTGCAGCATCTTTGGGAGCAGGGGACATTGCGGCTTGCGCCTGGATTTTGTGTTTGACTGGAAAAAATCAAGAGCCATCATCTTGGTACCAGTTTTGGTGCCCTCTCTGCTGCTGCACATGGTGTGGAGTGGGACTGCTGCTGAAAACCGTAACGGGATTGGAGGAGGCAGTGGGAATCTGGGAGGAGTCTGTTGTGCTATGCTGGTATGAGTGCCATTTTGCCATCAGCTAGTGACTGTGAAGACTCTGCTGCAGAGACTGTGAATCCATACTATTGATCTGTGTAGTTGGGAGCCTAACTTTGTTCATCATGGCTGCTGCCTTGGAGAAATTGGGTAAATTGATACCTGTGCTGGCCCCCCTTTTGTCATGCTTATGGGAGCAGGTGGAAAAAAGTAACGGAAAAGACCAGTGTGTAATTTGCAACCATGCTGGAGCTGATACTAAGCGTATGCCAGTCTGCTTCAACTGCTCCCATGGGGCAGCTCCTCCTTTGAGCCAGCCATCCACTCCCGTTGTGCCATCTTGGGAGTGGCCTCCCATGCCTGTGTTGCTAAGTAGATGCCTCTAGCCTTGAAGAACTGGAGGGAGATGGAATGGACTGTGAGTGAAGGGACTCCTGAGGGGAAGGGTGCTAGACGTCTGCCCAGCCCTTCCCCTTCTGTAGACTCTGCCCCTCTCTGTGGCAGAGGCCATGGGTGGACTTAGGAGCCAGATCCTGTAGTAGCTCCTGCTTTAGATGTTGCCCCCGTGGCAGCAGGAACTATGAAGACCACCCCCTTGTACCCCCTCAGTGGCCCAGAAAGAAGTCCAGCCTGGTGTGATTATCAAGGAGGTGTTATCAGAGATGGGCACCAGTCAGCAGGGGGATTGTGTGGAAGTGGTCGAAGCTGCACCCACAGCTCCTGGTGCTACTCCAGTGTCCCCGATTTTGGAAGGTCAGCTGTGGGAGAGGGACATCCCCAGGCCTTACAGTTTTCCCAGTCTGAATATCCTGATACCATCCCTCGCTTGGCTCAGGTGTGTAAGCAAAAGAGGTGGAATTTGAATTCCCTGAGGCCTTCAGACCCCCCGGTACCACCTTTACACCACCGGGAGCTGGCTTGTAAAGGGATTTCCCAATGTACCAGCATCAGGAGTATCCCTGATTGGTCTCAAGTGGAAAGGTTGGTCAGGTGACGTATCAGAAAGGAATATCCAGGAGATACCTACCCCTATCTCTGCGAGAGGATATGGGATGTGATTGAGGAGAGACAAGAAGACTGAGTGTTCCAGGGTGCTCTGGATAAAGTACAACAATGTGATCAGGTGGACCCTTCTGACACTGGACCTCGCCATCAGCAAGCCATCAATCGTGCCAAGAAGCTGTGCATCACTGCAGTGTGGACCGGAGTGACCCTGTTTAAAACCTTTGCCGTGCTACAGGATGCTGAAGGGCAACACACTAAATACTGTATCATCAGTGAGGATTCCTTCTGAGAAGAGATAATCAAGCCAGACCCCAAGCTGTATTTGCATCTGATCCAGCCTAGATGCAGTAAATGGACCTCACATGTTCTCGCTGGACTGTTCAAGTCTGTTTGACTATAGTCTGGACTGACCCCACCATTGAAGGAGCTTGAGTCCACTCTGTTCAGGTTTGCAGTAAAATAGTAGTTCTGTTAATGTTTGGTAAAATGTTTGCATGCTTGTTCCACTGTGGGAGGTTGCCTTGAGGTGTAGTGGATTGAAGGACCCACCGGTTATGGACTGCAACTTTGGGACTTTTTGAACATCCCACGTTTTGTGCCTGAAATCATTATGGCACTGGTTAACTCGTGAGAGTATGTGCCTAGTACGCATGTGGTTTGAGTGGGGAGTGAGAGGTGCTGGTGAGTGTGAGAGTGTTGAGGTGAGTGGGTATGCCTGTATAGTATGGTTGGGGTAGAAGAGAGGAAAAAAGAAACCTCTATGTTTCAATGTTCATTCCCAAGTTGTTGTTGGCGCCTTTACTTGGTGCCAGTAAAAGCGGTGTTCTGTTTGGTTATTAAATGTAACACTAAGGGTTTTGCCTAGTTTGGTCTGATGGTGGCAGTAGCATGCTTTGGTAATGAACTAGGGTTAGGGAAAAAGTTTGGGGCGCTACCTCTGTGCCAGATCGGTCCTCTGGGTATGGTGGCTGGGTCCCCAGGCTTGGTAGGGTTTTTGGCCTTTGGCTGGTAAATTAATTGGGTTTTGGACCTTTACGTTTTAGGTTGGGTACTCACCGTTATTGTGGTGCAAGCAGTGTTGGCCAGGGCCTGCTCTGGGGTGGAGAGTGCGCATATCCTCCCTAGAGTCTGTCCGGCTGGGCAGCTGCTGAGCCATTCACCAGGAGGTGAACGGTTTAAAGGGGGGGACAGCATAAGCCCCCCTTGGGGGCTTACTGTAAGGCCCCTTTAAATCTGTGCTGCCTGGTGTCTGGGTCTGCCTGCTAGCAGGTAGAGCTGGGGATGGCAGTCCCCTTTAAACGGGGAGGTTTGGCGTGTTTGAGGAGGTTTGAGGGGGAGAGGAAGGTAGGGCTCCTGGGCCAAAGGCAGTAAAAATGCAGGCTGCAGGGCCAAGGTTCAGGGCCAGAATGGGATGATTGCCATCCCGGTCCACCCCCTGGTCATTTTGGCCTCGGTGAGGTAGTGGCAGTGGTCGGGCATAGAGCCATTTCAGGCCTTAGTGGTTAGGACCCCAAGTGTAGGATATGGGGGCTGGGGCCCGGTGGTACAGGGAGTGGCCTACTCTGTGATCCCCAGCACCGGGGTAGACCTCGGGGCATCTCAACACTGCCACTGGTTGCCATGGGTTCGGGCGCGGTGCAGTGGTGGCAGCCTGCATTGTGGGAGGCAGTAGTGGCAGCCTGCCAGTGGTATCCCCATATGTGAAGCCTGTGTCCAGAGGTGCCGGGTGTCAGCCAATGCAAGGAGGAGCATCACATAGATGTCCCTAGTCCTCTGTGCCAGATGGGACTACTGTGTGGGGCACCGTTTGCCATGGGGTCCGCATCCCTGTAACTGAGTTGGGATTGGAACACCCAGGCAGGTGTGAAAAGCACCTCACACATTACTGAAGTCTAAAATGACTGCAAAGTTTAGTGCAGGAGTGGAGGCTGTAGTGTGATGGGGAATTTGTGCTGCAGCTACAGTGAAGTTCGCCAGGATGAAACCCAATTCGGCAGCATCTTACAGCACTCTGCAGCATGCTGCAGCAGAGTTACTGTGGAAAACAATGTAATTTCAATTTCAATTAGTCTCTTTTGTCATGCAGGAAACTGTGACATTCACTTCATCCTGGCAGTGTCACATTTTCCTGTATGACAAAAGGGATTAATTCCCATTGAAATTACATTGTTTATTACAAAAAAAATGTTGTAGGTGCCATATTGGTCCTTTTAAGAACAGATCCAGAAACAAATGATTTGATACCTTTTATTGGACCAACATGAATGTTAACAGAAAAGAACAAAGTGCTCTAGCTTTCAAACCAACCAGGTCCTTCTTCAGAAGCTTTGTGGCAGTTATTTTGAAAATCCCATACTATTAACACCAGATTATATTGAAAAAACAGAAATAATTCTCATTAGTGTAACATATACATTTAAAACATAACAGAAGGTTATGTCAGAGAAGCTAATTAACGCCAGTATGCTTTTAACTGAGGAGCCTCAGAACGGCAAAGGTTATCAAGAATTCTCAACAGCCAGAGAGTTCTTCTCACATAAATTTTAAAATGTCGCAGTATGCTAAGAAAGCATTCTAGTGATAAAAAAACCTTGGGGTGGCATTCTCTCTAATACATGTAAGATGAGCTTACAACTTACATTCTAATTGTCCTGGTGTATTAAAGAACAGATAATGAGAGACAAAATCCTGAAGTTAGGTATAACTGCAAGTTGAAAACAAGCCTCAAATTAACATACACATATATACATGATGCATGATAGTATCACTTGTAAGTGTACGTGCCAAATAAAAAATACTTGTCAATTTATATATGTATATATACTGTTTTTTATTTGTTTGGGGTCGACGTGGTCTTCTAGGGTCCCAGCAGAGGGTGATGGCTAGCGACAGATTTTGATTTGACAACTTTCCAGTAGAATATGTTGCATTTTGTACACAATCCTTAATAAGGGGGTGCCTCTTATAAAAGTCCGGAGGACTTGCCATGGTTCCATGTTGTGGGTAGCAGGATTTGATGATAAAGGTGGGAGGCAGAGCAGGGTAGGAAGAGAAAGGAAGTTGGCATAGTGGGAAAAGGAGGGAGAGGGCCAGTAGAGACAGGAGGTAGAAACTAAGGGAAGGCATTGTTAATGGGGCAGCACAGCACTGAGTTGTAAGGGGGTGGCAGGCAAGGGGTGGGAGAAACTAATCAGAGACAAATATAAAGGGATGCAAGCTTAGGAGTTACAGAGGGAGGGGTCACGAAGTGCTTGGGAGGGAGGGGAGAGTAAAAACTGTGGGACAAGTGGGAGGCAAGGATTGGGGGTGGGTCTATGGCACCTGGGCGGAGCTATGAGCCTATTTAATAAAGGTCGGAGGGGGGAGGGGGGTGGGTGTAAAAATTCGGCCAAGAGCAGTGCAAGTGAATGGGCACCAAGCCCAGCACAGCACACTCTCAGCAGTACCAATGGGAGAACAGTAGCTGGAAACTGGTGGCCAAAGGCCGAGCGTCTCCAAGCGCTTTATTTAATAGCAGCCGATCCCTGCTTCCCCGGCCTAGTGGAAGTCCTTACCCGGCTTCTGCAAGGGGTTTGCGGTGGCTGGTGGTGGCATCGGGGGGCTCCGAGCCGTGCCAACGGGGCACACGGCTGGTCAGTCCAGGCGTCTGATCTGGGGGTGGAAAGGAGAGAGGCACAGGTAAGTAAGCATTTTTTTCTGTACAACCAAGCAAAGCAGACAATACAGTGGTGACGCTCGTATCTGTGATTCGTTCGGTTGGGGGGGAGGGCAAGTATGTGAGGCAAGGTGCAGAGTAAACAGGTGGGGTTAGCGAAGCAGGCAGTAGAGAAAAGAAAATTATAATAGTAAAAGATGTGATCTTTCGAGGTGGCGGGGGTTGGGGGTAGTCAACTAGGGAAAGCGATCAGATTAAATGGCTGAAAATGGCAGCAGGCGCCAACTGGGCAGGTCGGCTAGGTGGCTCTAGAGAAACGTGGTGGGGCTATGGAGAGAGGCAGAAAGTACAAGCGAGCGAGAGTGGGGGTGTTGGGGAGATAAGATTTATTTGGGCTGAGTTAGGCAGGCTGGGGGGGAGAGTAGGAGAGGGAGCGAGGGCTCACTGAAAACAAGCCTTTGGAGAGGAGAGGGCAGTGCAGCAATTGAAGGAGGCAGCCGATCAGGCCGCGATCACAGGCACTGGGCTAAAGTTCTTTACAGATCAATGGACTGGGTTTTACCAAGTACAAATTGTTAAAAACAAACACGTTGGAGACAGGGAGCAGGTCAGAAGCAATATGGGTTTTATGTTTGGGTGGAGAGGCTGAGAGGGCGTCTGAAACAAAAGATTTTGTACAGGGAGAGAATTAGCTGGAAAAACACTCTCACACTGGGGGGGGGGGACAAAACAAAAAGAGAAAAATCTATGGGATAGAGAGTTAGGATGGTCTAACATACCTGAAAAGAGAGATAGGTCGTAGGTGAGGAGTCAGAAAATTGGGCTAGTAGGAGCTAGAGCACAGGGTATGAAAAGTAAAGCAACAGAAGCAAGAGTAAAGCAGTTTCTGGGCAATAATATAAAAGCACTTAATCATTTACACATTTTTTTGGTTATTAGGACCTGTAAATTAGCCAGTTTAAAAGCAGAAAACATGCCATGAATATAAAAATACAATCTAAAGAGAGACGGACAGTTTTCCTTATTTAGTGCAGTAATGGAGGGCTTGTGCAATCTAGAGGCAGTAAAGACAGCATAAAATCATCGCACTGTATAACAATTTGTTTCCTGCAGTAGTTAGGCGAGATTCTTACAGCATTTCAGATTTTAGCATTTAGCATTTAAGGTATTAGGAAAGAGAAGGTGTCCGGGCGAAAAATTCAGCCGAGAGCAGTGCAAGTGAATGGGCGCTGAGCCCAGCACAGCACACTCTCAGCAGTACCAATGGCAGAACAGTAGCTGGAAACTGGTAGCCAATGGGCGAGCGTCTCCAAGCGCTTTATCCAATAGCAGCCGATCCCTGCTTCCCCGGCCTAGTGGAAGTCCTTACCTGGCTTCTGCGAGGGGTTTGCGGTGGCTGGTGGTGGCGTCGGGGGGGGGTCCCGATCCGTGCCAACGGGGCACACGGCTGGTCGGTCCAGGCATCCGATCCGCTTGCGAGGGGTTTGGCGGCGGCTGGTGGTGGCATTGGGGGGCCCCGAGCCGTGCCAGTGGGGCACATGGCTGGTTGGTCCAGGCATCCAATCTGGGGGTGTAACATGTTATATTGAATTTCCTGTAATTTACAAGATTTAACATTTGCGGTCGGTGTTGCTAATATTTCTTCCCACAGTTCCTCTGAAATTTCAAGACCTAAATCTTTTGCCCATTTAGTTTTCATTTTAGTTATGTCCTTATTGACCTCATAATTGTTATTAATAGCATATATCTTAGCAATTATTTTTTGTTCTCTATTTGTTGATCAAGTACATCTAAATATAGAGTACTTTTTAATGATAAGCTTTCATTTGTTCTAAATAATAGTAGTAGTAGAAAAATGTATTTTTAAACAGGAGAGAAACATGTCATTTGGGCTGGGAAGCCCAGTTTACAAGACAGTCCTGTACAATGTTCACTGAGTTACACATGTAACAATACAATAAATAGTAAACAAGACTTACATCATAACTTACATTGTATAATAAAAAAACACAATAACTTAATATATAGGTGGAAAAAGATACAATACTGTGTGCAAGTACAACTGTAAACAAAAAATGTGTTTACTGCCTCAATAAAGGCATTACATTTTGTTTCAACATGAGTAGTAGGAGGAAGCTTATTCCAATATGCTGCAGCTCTAGAAATAAGAGCTCAGTCACCATATTTATTAAAACATCTTCCTAGGTAAATTTTGTTCAAGTGTACAGATCTTGTTAATTCTTTCCTCAGGTTAGATGCATCAGGAAAAAGTATATGTGTGATATTATGCTCAGGGTAATATATTTTATATTTAAAAATTAAATTTGTCCAAGTTCTAGAGAACTCAGAGTTAAGAGATTGCCACCCCAAACTCTCCAACATTAGGCAAAGGTGTGTCCTGTAGTTACACTGCAAGACATACCTTGCTGTATTATAATGTAATTTATCTATCCTAGCCAACAGATGTTTATTTGCCACCTGATAGATCGATTCCCCATATCTCAAGCTGGGCAAAATAAGTTGTTCTGCTATTTTTTTCCAATCTTGAATTTTAGAGCTCTAGTAGTTCTCCTTAAGGTTCCAAGTTTCCTAGTACTTTTTTTGATGTTATTGCTAAAGTATGATCTTCATAAGTCAAGAATGAATCAATAAGTACCTCAAGGTAACAATATCTGGATACCAATTCAATTTGAGTATGAGAGCTTGTAATAATCTGCAAATGTGATGTATATTTTTTATTTTTAGGAGTAAAATACATCAATTTAGTTTTCCCTATATTAACAAGCAACTGTGACCTGGTGAACCACTCCTCCACCCTGCTGAAATCGGCCTGGAGCTTTGTCCAAAGGTCCAACTCATCTACCCCTGAGGCAATCAACACTGCATCATCTGTGTATAATCATATTTCTGACTGCTGTACCACAGTACACAAATCATTAACAAAAATCAAAATTAAAAGTGGCCCAAAGATGGATCCCTGAGGGACCCCTCTTGATACAGTAGTAGATTTAGACAAATGATGCTGTATTGCAACCCTCTGGGTATGCCCAATTAGATAAGAGTTGAACCAGTGTAAAGGGCCTTCAGCAAAGCCCAAGTCCTGCAATCTCTCAAGCAGAAGGGAGTGGTTCACCGGGTCAAAGACCTTGGAAAAATCTATAAAAATAGCTGATGTTTCCCTTCTTGAGTTCAAAGAGGTACAGATCAGGTCATTAACTCCAAGAGGGCCGTTGCTGTAGAATAACCCCCGCAAAATCCTGATTGACATGGTGTTAACAGCTTATATTGATTTAAATAATCACTTATCTGTCCCATTTACTAGCTTTTCTAAACATTTTAACAGAACTGGTAAAATGGATATCGGACAATAATTTCCTGCCTCTGCTGGGTCCCCAGCCTTATGAATAGGAAAGATTTTACTCCCTCTCCACATCCTTGGGAAATACCCTTTTTGAAGACTCCAGTTAAAGATATACGTAACTATTGAAGCTATATTATTAGCTGCTAACTTTAGAAATCTTTCCTCCAAACCATCCAACCCGGCTGCTTTATGAACGTTTATTTTTAATACTTCTTTTTTAACCTCTGAAATAGTTAAAATCCTAAATCTGAATGGTGTGTATTTTTCGCCAGATGAGCTCTTGTCATTTATTAAACTTTTTAAGCCCGTACTAACTGAATTCCCAAAGCCTGGGAGGAGAGAAAAAAAGGTGTTTAGGAAGTCTGAAGTCACCTCAGGAGAATCTGTTAATGTATTTCCAATTTTATGAGTTGGAGCTTTTTGACTACCACCCCGGATTTGTTAACTGCTTAATACCAGCCTAAAATGTTTTGGGGTCCAAGTTCTGATCCATTTTATTTCTGTAGTATTTCATTTTTTCCCTTTTTGTTAATTTTCTACATTCATTTCTTTTAGTTTTAAACACTTCCCAATCTACATCTAATTTTGATTTTAATGCTTTTTTCCAAACCCTATTTTTAATCCTAATCCTTTTTAGTACTGTATCTGTTATCCACGGAAATCTAGGAAGCTTATTATTTTTCTTATTCACTTTGGGGGCATGAGAATCACATATACTTTGGAAAGTTTTAGTAAAATACTCAATAGTCTGTTCAAGATCATTAATTAGTCTACAGCATTCCCATTTTTCAGCTTTCACACTTTGCAAAAATTTAGGTTCAGAGAAATTTCACATATCCCTAAACCAATTTTGTTTCAAATGTTTTTGAGAAGAAATTGTGAACTGCTCAAAGTTAACCAAATGGGATTATGATCACCAAAATGGGGAGGCAGAGTTCCTGAGGCTTCAACTTGCAAATGCAGAGAAATAAATAATAGATCCAAAATAGAACCTAAGGCAGATGTTTTTGTGTATCGTGTTGGAGAATTAATTGTTTTAGTCCAAGCTCTGCGGTAGCAGTGTTAGTGGCTCAGTAGGTAGCACACTCACCTCTGAGGATGGGAGATCAGAGGGATGTGGGTTCAGTTCCCACATCTGACACTTGGGTTAATATCCTAGTACTGACACTGTAGTGCAGCATGAGAGGGGTGCTGCACTTCTGAGGTGCTCTCTTTTGGATGAGATGTTAAACCGAGGTCCCATCTACCTGGATTGGTGGTAGTTCAGGTGGATGTTACAGATCCCATGGCACTTATCGAAAAGAGTAGGGGAATTTCCCTGGTGTCCTGGCCAAATTTCCCTCATTCACTAAAAAAATACCACCAACAGCTTAATCTGGTTCAAGGTCAGTTGGCTTTCAGCTGTATCCCTTCCCCTGGGTCGTGCCAGAAAATAGGCAGGATTTGTCTAGTGCACTTACCCGGTCAACAAAAACTAAATAAATAAATAAACTTCCATAAGTTGTTTACCCCGGGGTTTCAACCAATCACAATTCAAGTCCCCCATGGTTATTAATTGTCTATTTCTGGTACTAGCTCCTATTTTATTTACTACACCTCCCACAATACTTAAGTTGGTTTTAGGAGGAGAATAAATTACAGCAATTACCAAATTAATTTACACTATGTCAACAATCAGGTATTCAACATTACTATCACTCCTTTTATTACTGTTTCAACATGTCCTAGGGAGTGTTTGATATATAACATCACCCCACCCCACCCACCACCTTTCCTATCTTCTAATGTGTTGGTAACTTGGAATAGATCATTCTTGTCATGATCTCTCCCCTACCTGCTTAGATCCCAAGGCCTCGGCCTACTAAGTGTACCTACTTCCGCACTCAACATAGGGGACCAGAGTTTTGCTGTCCATGGCCCCAGGCTCTGGAACTCCTTTCCTGAAAGAGTCCGTACTGCCTCCTCTCACAAGAGTTTCTGGACCTCCCTGTGGGATCATCTTAAGGTGGCTTCTCGCTGTGAATGTCCTAAGCCTCCTTAGCCTCCCGGTGTCCACTGGTGCCGGCTTCTTCTCTCCTGCTCTGGCGTCACCACTCTTGCGCTATGTCCTCGTCCAAATCCCCCCTCCCTTGCTTGACCGACTCTATGATGTTACTATGCTCATAATCCTCACCAGCCCTGTTGGTCATTGAATTTATCTCTAACTTATACCTTGCCCCAGCACTGTATCTGGGTGTACCTTCCACGTAAATGTAAAAACTGTAAAAATTGTCTTTTCTTCTGTTTTTGTACCTGAATGTATTCGTCTGAACCAATTACTGTATCAATGTACCTGTTGTACCCTTTTGTACTCTCCCGGGTCGTTCCTGAAAATAGGCATAAAACTTGTCTAGTGTACTTACCCGGTAAACAAAAACTAAATAAATAAAATAAAATTAATTTTCTAAAAGAGCCATGTCTCACTAAGTCCAAGGACACAAGGGTTTTGGGCATTAATTAAGGCTGCCAGCAAATCAGTTTTTGTGGCTATACTATGAGCATTATCATGTAGGACCTTCAACTTTATCTTACCATTTGGGCCAGGATTTAAATCTACATCCCCTCCCAGGATCAATATTTATTTTTTTTATTTAGCTTTTGTTGACCAGGTAAGTGCACTAGACAAATCCTGCCTATTTTCAGGCACAACCCGGGGGAGGGGGATACAGATACAGATGAATGCCAATTGATCTTGAACCAGATTAAGCTGTTGGTGGTATTTTTGGTGAATGAGGGAAATTTGGCCAGGACACCGGGGAAATTCCCTACTCTTTCGATAAGTGCCATGGGATCTTTAACATCCACCTGAACTACCACCAATCCAGGCAGATGGGACCTCGGTTTAACATCTCATCCGAAAGACGGCACCTCAGAAGTGCAGCACCCCTCTCATGCTGCACTACAGTGTCAGTACTGGGATATTAACCCAAGTGCCAGATGTGGGAACTGAACCCACAGCCCTCTAATCTCCCGGCCTCAGAGGCGAGTGTGCTACCTACTGAGCCACTGACACTGCTAATATCAAACTTAAAGCCCTATAGTACCCCTTTACATGTCTGTTAAATGAGTAGGGGTTTACATCAGTCTTTCACTCACCAAAACATAGTTACTCCAACTAACCAAAAAAAATTCCACCTATTTGTTAGCCTGTGGGTTTTAATACTATTTAAAAGCCCATTAGTAGAATACAACCAATAAGTACCTTGTGCAAAACTGTCCAGTTCATTCAGTGTTGAAACAAACATCAATCCACTCAAAATTAAATAACCCAAACTTTGTAAAATCAACACTTTTGTTATTAATAAAAGCAGTGACCTAGGAGAAACTCCAACTGCAATACTGGTTGTACATTTATCTTTCTTAATTAGGCATTTGAGTAAACAAAATATTCTAAACTTACCAGGTATGCCATGGAGTTTATCCGAGGAGATGGCTATACAAGTTAAAATTATTGTTTCTGAGTGGCACAGCCACTCAGTCTCGCGCCCAAGGGCTTGCACCCTTCGGGCAAGTGCAGGAGTTTTAAACACTACAACCCCAACTTTCCTGTGCCCTAATTGGTCGGATGGCTCACCGCCGAGCCCCTTCTCACAGCTGTTCCCAACCAAATGTTAAGAGTCTGTTTTCGGCAGAAAACACCAATTATTGCAGGCAGTTTGCTTATAGCAGTCTTAGTCAAAAACAATGTCAACAGGCTGAACAGTTAACTGAAGGTATTTAAATAGATGATTCCCTAGGATATTATATTGTGATTGTAATAGAAACAAGCATTTGTCAATGCCGAACGTTAGCTTGCAGGTATTTGCAGTGGTGTTTTGCATGTAGTGGTCACTTACCCTAATACCCTGTGCGTGTGCTGGTATTTGCACAATAAATTGTCAGCATGACCTTGTTGTTACCCCATTGTGCGCTACATAGGCGGAAACACGCTTTGGGGAGGATGTGAAAATGACAGCTGTACTGCTCATAAGGAGGTGTGGTAAAATGGCAATGTTGAAAATCTGGAGTGGAAATATTGAAAATTCGCAAACCTACGAGCGTGCGTGGGAACTGTGCAACCCACGCTCGTAAAACAGTCATTTGTAGGATTTTTTTTCACCAAATTTTCAACATTGCCATTTTAAAACCTCTGCTAATGAACAGTGTCACTGTGATTTTCTTACTGTGTCCCATACATTGATTTCGCACACCGACTGCGCATTGTGCAGTACATGGGCGGAAAGGTTTTGGGCAGGATATGAAAAATGACAGCTGTACTGCTCATAAGGAGGTGTGGTAAAATGGCAATGTTGAAAATCTGGAGTGAAAATATTGAAAATTTGCAAACTTACAAGCGTGCGTAGGAACTGCGCAACGCAGAGTCATAAAACAGTCATTTTTAGGAATTTTTTCACCAAATTTTCAGCACAGCCATTTTAGGACCTCTGCTCATGATCAGTGTCACTATGATTTTCTTAATGTGTGCCATACATTGAGTTCACACACTGACTGAGCCATTGTGCGCTACATGGGCAGAAACACATTTTGGGGAGGATGTGAAAAATGACAGCTGTACTGCTCATGAGGAGGTGTGGTAAAATGGCAATTTTGAAAATCTGGAGTGCAAATATTGAAAATTCACCATAAGCGTCTGGCGTCGTCAGGAACTACATAGCGCCTCGATAAAACAGTCATTTTAGGAATTTTTCACCAAATTTTCAACATAGCCATTTTAAGACCTCTGCTCATGAACAGTGTCACTGTGATTTTCTTAATGTGTTCCATACATTGATTTCCATTACCCGACTGCGCCATTGTGCACTACATGGGCAGAAACACATTTTGGGTAAGATGTGAAAAATGACAGCTGTACATCTCATAAGAAGGTGTGATAAAATGGCAATGTTGAAAATCTGGAGTGAAAATATTGAAAATTAGCGAACTTACGAGCCTGCGTAGGAACTGCGCAACGCATGCTCGTAAAACAGTCATTTTTTGGAATTTTGGCACCAAATTTTCAACATGGGATTTTTGGGACCCCTTCTCATGAATGATGTCACTGTCATGGCATTATTTGGGCTCAAAGGATGATTTCACGCAGTGTCTGTGCAGTGCCTGCGAAATCACCCTTCGGGCCCGAATAACACCATGACAGTGTCATCATTCATGAGAAGGGGTCCCAAAAGCCCCATGTTGAAAATTTGCTGCAAAAATTCCAAAAAATGACTGAGATATGCAATAAAGTTGAAACCCCCCTATGTAACCCATTATACAGCTTACCGGCATTTCCTCAGTTCGCGGTTGGCTTTGAAGAGTGCAGATGTGTTCCCAGTCCACGAAGATCGTCATGCCAGAGTCCGAGTAGAGTATGGGGTGGGGGGTGTGGGGAGACTGGGTGCGCAGTGGGTGGGTGCTGGTTGTGGGAGGGGTGGGAGACGCTGCGGGGACCGCTTTTGTTTTCTAGGTTAAAAAAAAGACGACGTGGGACCTTTGCCACGCTGGGGTGGGCTCCCAGCATGGCAGAAGATGGCTGGGGAGGGCCGAGGAGCCGACGGGGGATTGGGCACCTCGATCGGCAAACTACGTTGGGGGCGAGGAGCCGACGGGGATTGGGCACCCGTCGGCAAACAACATTTACCACGCTGGGGTGGGCTCCCACCATGGCACCAAAGCTTTGGGGAGGTGGCGGATGGACATGCATGGGGGAGGTATGCAGATTAGCGGCGCTTATATGGCAGCGGTGGTTTCTTTGAAGCAGAGGAACACCGGCTGAAACAGCTGAGCTCCTCTGCACCCATTGGTGCAGGACCGCCATGCCTGCTCAAGGAGCAATGTATTGGTGGAGAGGCACACCTCCAAGTGTGCTACTCTCCCAATATGTTCCTTGCGCATGCGCGCAAGCGAACGTAAAAATGGTTTAAGCTGATTATTTAAACATAATTGACCAAATTTCTTTATTCCCAGATTTTGCCACTGTCTTAGAATGGGATCATTAATGGAAGGCAGAAAATAGTAATTATTTTATATTGATGTTTATTGGTATCTTGATTTTTATTGTTTTATGTCATTCTTGCCAACACTGCATTGTAGTGTAGGTAACTGGGTTGCCTTTCCTTTGATTATTTTTATTAGAATAGAATCCAGAAAATAATAGGCTTCTTACGCAATTAAAATTATGCCTATCTTGTTCCATTTTTACTGAGCTTAATTGATTTTCTGCGTCTCTTAACCAGTGCCATATTATTACCACTTGTTAGGCAAGATAGCATTTTTTAAAGTCTGGCAATGCTAATCCTCCCTTTCCTTAGATAAAACTAATTTATTGTATGATACATGAGGCTTCTTCTTGTTCAGTATAAAATTAGTTGTGTTTTTAAGTGTTGAATACTGTATTAGGTATTATAATCAGTAATGACTGCAATATATACAGTAGTTTCGGAAGGATTTTCATTTTAATTAAATTAATTCTACCTATCAGTGTTAATAGAAGATGTTGCCATTTCTGTAAATCCAGTTTTAGTTCTCCTATTACATTTTCTATGTTTGCTTGATGAAGCATCTCATATTGCCCAGTTAACGTAATACCTAGATATCTGAATGCTTCCGTTTGTTGACAGAAGCAACTTGCAGGAATTTGCAGATTGAAATTTTTATTTAATTTTAAAATCAAAGTTTTCTGCCAATTTGTTTTATATCTTGAAGCTTTTCCATATTTTATTGATAAATTCATAAATTTCTTTATTGACTGTTGTGGCTCTGTTATATATAATAGGGCATCATCCGCACACAGACTATGTTATGATTGTAATTATTCATCTTTATTCCTGATGTATTAGGGTTTTGTCTTACTGCTACGGCAAATGGTTCCATTACTAAGGCAAACATTTATGGTGATAGGGGGCATCCCTGTCTTGTTCCTGTAGTCAGTTGGGAAGTTTCAGATGTTAAGTTATTAATCTTTATATTTTCTTCAGGTTTCTGATATATTTTTTTGATCCAGTTAAAAAACTGTTTACCAAAATTCATCTTATTTAATAATGATAATACAAAATTCCACTCCACTCTATCAAAAGCCTTTTCGGCATCTACTGCTAATAAAATAGCATCTTGAGAGGTATTGTTTGCAATTATATTAATTGTTCTTCTTAAATTCTCATTAATTCTGCAACCTTTTATTAAATCCATTCTGGTCTTGGGCAACCAAGGCACGAAGTGCCCCCTCTAACCTATTAGCCAATATTTTTGTGAATATTTTGTAATCTGCATTTAGCAGGGAAATAGGTCTGTAGGATGTACAGCTATTAGGGTCTTTACCTTGCTTAAGAAATATGAGAATTGTAGCTTGCTTAAATGATTGTGGAGTATCTTCCAATATATTAATGGAATTATAAATTTTAGTGAGCACAGGGGCCAGCTCAAATTTATATTTTTAAAAAAATTATGTTTGGAAGCCATCAGGACCAGGTGCTTTGCCTGATGAATAATTATCTATTGCATTTTCTACTTCCACTTGACATATTGGTTTACCCAAAAAGTTCATAGTTTCTTTAGTTAATTGGTTGATTTTTATTTTACTCAGGAATTCTTCTACTGAGTTCTCCTTTGATTCAGTTTCTGTAGAATATAAATTTCTATAATATTCAACAAAAATCGTACTTACTTCTTTTGGATTTATGATTGTTGCCCTTTTGATCCTTAATTTGAATTAAATTATTTTGTTCCTGTTCTTTTCTAAGTTGCCATGCCATTAATTTGAATAGCTTATCTGAGCATATATAATAATGTTTCCTTGTTTGTAAAATTTGTTTTTCTGCCTTCTCTATTATAAGTTTATTATATTCTTCCCTTTTGTGCAATAGTTTATTATAGAGTTTGGTGTCATAAGCAGAATTGTGAATTTGTTCTAATGATTGACTTTCCAATTCTAAGGCTTGTTGTTGCTTATCTCATGTCTTTTTCCTATGGGTTATAAGTTGTTGCATATAACCCCTGACTCAAGCTTTAAATGCATCCCAGATAATAAACAGGTGTGTATCTACTTCTGAATTGGCTTAAAAAAAGAATTCTATCTCTGTTATAAATTTATTATTCATCTCATGATGTTTTAACAATGTGAAGTCCACTCTCCAAGGAATTTTAGTTGGTTTTTCATTTTCTAGTTGTAAGACAAATATGCATGAAGAATGATCTGAAATAATTTTACCTGAGAAATCTATTTGGTTTGTTCTATACACTATTGATTCTAATATTAAAAAGAAATCTCTTCTTGAATATGATTGATGTTTCACTGAAAAAAATGAAAATTTATTAGATTTTGAGTTTTGTTCTATTCAAGGATCTATTCTATTAGTTTTAAATCTGCTTTGTAATTATTAATATTTTTTATAGACAGTTTAAAAGTATTGATAACTGTAGATGTTTGATCTGTCTTCCTCAAAGTAAAATTAAAATCTCCACCAATTATAAAGGGGACTTTACAGGTTGATATTTGTAAACGAAATTTAGAAAAAAGGCAGGATTATTTATATTAGGCTGATAAATTGAAGCTATTGTAAAATTATTCATGGCTATTTCTATTTCTAATATCACAAATCTGCTGTGCATGTCTGCTTTTATATTATTTATTATTGGTTTCATAGAAGAGTTTTTCTGGGCTGGCCCAGTGCCACTTAGGATTGAGGCGCTGGATGCCACACCTCGTCCACACTGGCGACCCTGGTGCAGACGTCAGCCCGGGCCACCAGGGGCTGGCAGAGGAGGGATAGGATTGAGCATCTGAAGGACTGCTCTCCTATCCCTGAGGAGGAATCCGGGAACTGCTGCTCTGTAGTGGCCCCTGGTGATGACCGGGGGCACTACTAGAGCAGTGGCAGCAAGGGGGTGGAGTGTGGCAGACTTCGGCACGTAGTGCCCTGTCATTAATGCATGCCACACTCTGCAAAAAAAGGGTGAAAATCAGGTGTAAAATGGCAGAGTGATGATCTGGTGGCTGATGGCCACACCCAGCGCAACCCGGTTCCCAAGAGGATCCTGTCACAGAGTGCGTGAGCAACAATGGCTGCCTCTGTGGGGGTGCCAGACTGGGCCCGGGGGGTTGCGGGTGCTGGCGGCTGGAGATCGTAGAGATCCGCTCCACAAGGAGGACAAAATAGAATTGTGTTAAAAGTTAAGAGTCCATTTTCAGCAGAAAATGCCGATTACTGCAGGCAGTTTGCTACTAGCAGTCTTAGGCAAAAACAATGTCAGCAGGCTGAACAGTTCCCCTCTCTGGGCACAGCACAGATGGAAATAGTGAAGGCACTGGTCATTAATTCTTTGGGCAAGTGCAGGAGTTTTAAGCGCTACAGCCCCACCTCTCCTGTACCCCAATTGGTCGGATGGCTCACCACCGAGCCCCCTCTCACAGCTGTTCCCAACCAAAAGTTAAGAGTCCATTTTTGGCAGAAAACACTGATTACTGCAGGCAGTTTGCTAATAGCAGTTTTAGGCAAAAACAACGTCAGCAGGCTGAACAGTTAACTGAAGGTATTTAAATAGATGATTCCCTAGGATATTATATTGTGATTATAATAGAAAAAATTGTTTAAGCTGATTATTTAAACATAATTGATCAAATTCCTTTATTCCCAGATTTTGCCATTGTCTTAGTATGGGATCATTAATGGAAGGCAGAAAATAGTAATTATTATATATTGGTGTCTACTGGTAGCTTGATGTTTATTGTTTTATGTACTTCTTGCCAACACTGCATTGTAGTGTAGGTAACTGGGTTGCCTTTCCTTTGATTATTTTTATTAGAATAGAATCCAGAAAATAATAGGCTTCTTAAGCAATTAAAATTATGCCTATCTTGTTCCATTTTTACTGAGCTTAATTGATTTTCTGCGTCTCTTAACCAATGCCATTTTATTACCACTTGTGAGGCAAGATAGTATTTTTTAAAGTCTGGCAATGCTAATCCTGCCTTTTCCTTAGATAAAACTAATTTATTGTATGATACATGAGGCTTCTTTTTGTTCAGTATAAAATTAGTTGTGTTTTTAATGTGTTGAATACTGTATTAGGTATTATAATCAGTAATGACTGCAATATATACAGTAGTTTCTGAAGGATTTTCATTTTAATTACATTAATTCTACCTATCAGTGTTAATAGAAGATGTTGCCATTTCTGTAAATCCAGTTTTAGTTCTCCTATTAAATTTTCTATGTTTGCTTGATGAAGCATCTCGTATTACCCAGTTAACGTAATACCTAGATATCTGAATGCTTCCGTTTGTTGACAGAAGCAACTTGCAGGAATTTGCAGATTGAAATTTTTATTAAATTTTAAAATTAAAGTTTTCTGCCAATTTATTTTATATCTTGAAGCTTTTCCATATTTTATTGATAAATTCACAAATTTCTTTATTGACTGTTGTGGCTCTGTTATATATAGTAGGGCATCATCCGCATACAGACTTATTTTATGAGTGTAATTATTAATCTTTATTTCTCGGGCCAAATATTCAAACTGCACCATTCTGTGGCGCAAGCCCTTGCGCTGCTCAAAAAAGTTGCACAGGGGTGTGGCCAGGGCGATATTCAATGGAGTTGCACTATTGAGTAACTCCTTTGAATATTGCCCCCCGGCCACAGCCACTCTGCATGGCACAGTGGAACTTGCTCCATTGCAAGTGGTCAGAGTGGAGCATTCAGATGCGGTGGTGCAAGTTCCATTGCACCATGCGGAAATCTGCGATATTCAAAAGGTGACATGCAAATGGGGTCATAATTTATGCAAGGCGCACGGGGAGCCATTTGCATCTCATTACGGCCCCATTTGCATGCCATTAGCATGCAGGTGCGCCGATCCCCACTTCCACTTCTGCACTCCGGCCCCTGCAGCCCGATCACGGGCATGGCTCATAGTTTAAACCCCCCGATCAGCCTGATCGCTGGGCACAACGTAGTAAACCTCCCACTAGCCCGATCACGGGCATAACGAAGAACCCCCGACTAGCCCGATCAGGACATAACATATTAAACCCCTTTGTAGCCCGATCGTGGGCATAACGGCAACCCCCCAAAGACCACTATCCCTGGTGGTCCAGTGGACCGCAAAGCCCGATCGCTGGCATAAGTTCAAACCCACCCCCAAGTCCAATATCCCTGGTGATCTAGTGGCCCCCACCCCACCCACTCCACAGAGCCCCACCAACCCACTCCTCCTTCAGCTGGTGGGTGGAAGCACCCCACCCACCTGCCGCCCTGCCACACGCCGACTGACAGCTCAGTAGGGCTGCACACCCATTGGTTCAGAGCATGAGCCAATGGGCGTAGTCGAGCAGGAGGAGCAGTAGTCCAGATATGTGAATGAAAATCATTCATTCACATATCTGACTGTCTTTATGGTATGGAGCGTGGCATGCCCATTGGCTCATGCTCTGAACCAATGGGCGTGCAGCCCTACCGAGCTGTCAATCGGTGGGCGGGGTGGCAGGGTGGGTGCTGCCGCCCGCCGCTGACAGGGGAGCGGGTGGTGGGGCTATGGTGGGTGGTGGGTGGGGGCCACTGATCACCAGGAATATTGGACTTGGGGTGGTTTGAACTTATGACCACGATCGGGTTCATGGTCCACTGACCACCAGGGATAGTGGCTCTTGTGAGGGGGGTGCTGTTATGCCCGTGATCAGGCTACTGGGGTTTAATACGTTGCGCCCACAATCGGGCTAGTGGGGGTTTAACTCTACGCGGCGCCCGTGATCAGGCTAGTTGGGGTGGGGGCTGAAGTCCTTGCTCATGATCGGGCTGCCGCGGGGAAACTCTGCTGCCCACGCATCGGCTACAGGGGGTTATTATGCCCAATCGGGCCGCGGGGGCACCATGAACAGCGTGGAGGCCACCCACAGGTGGCAACTGCTGTGTTGCGCCTGCAATACGGCAGCTCACCTGTGGGTGGCCCCGACTCTGATCCTTTTTTTTTTTGGCTCAAAGTTGTGCAGGCGCAGGTAGGGGGTTGTGCCTGCATAACTCTGAATGGCCCGGCTGAATATCGGGCTGTGCAGTTTATGCATGGTTCCTCCCCCTTCTGTTGAGCATGCCTTCATTAGCATTGTGCTGTTGCTCAGCATGTTTGGGGGGCGCAACTGCCTCCTGCTGAATATCACAGAATGGTGCAATTTCGGACTTACGCAGGTGCAACCCTAATGTGCATGGCTCAGCTGTTTTGAATATCTGGGCCCTGATGTATTAGGGTTTTGTTTTACTGCTATGGCAAATGGCTCCATTACTAAGGCAAACATTAACGATGATAGGGGGCATCCCTGGCTTGTTCCCATGGTCAGTTGGAAAGTTTCAGATGTTAAGTTATTAACCTTTATATTTGCGTCAGGTTTCTGATATATATTTTTAATCCAATTGATAAACTGTTTACCAAAATTCATCTTATTTAATAATGAAAATACAAAATCCCACTCCACTCTATCAAAAGCCTTTTCAGCATCTACTGCTAATAAAATAGCATCTGGAGAGATATTGTTTACAATTATGTTAATTGTTCTTCTTAAATTCTCATTAATTCTGCAACCTTTTATTAAATCCATTCTGATCTTGGGCAACCAAAGCAGGGAGTGCCCCCTCTAACCTATTGGCCAATATTTTTGTGAATATTTTGTAATTTGCGTTTAGCAGGGAAATAGGTCTGTAGGATGTGCAGCTATTAGGGTCTTTACCTTGCTTAAGGAATAGGAGAATTGTAGTTTGCTTAAATGATTGTGGAGTATCTTCCAATATATTAATGAATTAAACATTTTAGTGAGCATAGGGGCCAGCTCAAATTTATATATTTTTTTTAAATTCTGTTTGGAAGCCATCAGGACCAGGTGCTTTGCCTAATGAAAAATTATCTATTGCATTTTCTACTTCCACTTGAGATATTGGTTTGTCCAAAAAGTCCATAGTTTCTTTAGTTAATTGCCTGATTTTTATTTTACTCAGGAAATTTTCTACTAAGCTTTCCTTTGATTTAGTTTCCGTAGAATATAAATTTCTATAATATTCAACAAAAATCTTACTTACTTCTTTCGGATTTTTATGATTGTTGCCCTTTTGATCCTTAATTTAAATTATATTATTTTGTTCTTGTTCTTGTTCTTTTCTAAGTTGCCATGCCATTAATTTGAATAGCTTATCTGAGCATATATAATAATTTTTCCTTGTTTGTAAAATTTGTTTTTCTGCCTTCTCTTTTATAAGTTTATTATATTCCTTTTTTGCAATAGTTTATTATAGAGTTTGGTGTCGTAAGCAGAATTATAAATTTGTTCTAATGATTGAATTTCCAGTTCTAAGGCTTGTTGTTGCTTATCCCATGGCTTTTTCCTATGGATTTTAAATTGTTGCATACAACCTCTGACCCAAGCTTTAAATGCATCCCAGATAATAAACAGGTTTGTATCTACTTATGAATTGGCTTCAATAAAGAATTCTATCTCTTTTATAAATTTATTATTCATCTCATGATGTTTTAACAATGTGAAGTCCATTCTCCAAGGAATTTTAGTTGTTTTTTAATGTTCTAGTTGTAAGATAAATATGCATGAAGAATGATCTGAAATAATTATACCCGGGTAATCTATTTGGTTTGTTCTATACAATATTGATTCTGATATTAAAAAGAAATCTCTTTTTGACTAAGATTGATGTTTCACTGAAAAAAAATGAAAATGTATTAGATTTTGAGTTTTGTTCTATCCAAGGGTCTGTTAGTTTTAAATCTGCTTTGAAATTATTAATAATTTTTATAGACAGTTTATAAGTATTGATAACTGTGGATGTTTGATCTGTCTTCCTCAAAGTAAAATTAAAATCTCCACCAATTATAAAGGGGACTTTACATGTTGATATTTGTAAAAGAAATTCAGAAAAAAACAGGATTATTTATATTAGGCCCATAAATTGAAGCTATTGTAAAATTATTCATGTCTATTTCTATTTCTAATATCACATATCTGACGTGCATGTCCGCTTTTATATTATTTATTATTGGTTTCATAGAAAGGATTTTCTTATGGAAGAAAATGGCCATCCCACGTGAAGCCTGATTATAAGAAGAATAGGCACCTGGTCCCCATCTCTTCTGAAACCACTGGAAATCTTATTCCAATAAATTAGTTTCTTGCATCATAATACAAGAGACCTGTTTGTTTTCTAAAAAAATTATGATTTTGTTAATTTTAATTCTCTTCCACAAACCCTTAACATTCCACGTTGCTATTTTCATATTTGACCCCATTTATGTTGTCTTTTTTTAAATATCATATTTTATTCTAACATTATGTTTGAAATTATTTTTTTTAGTTTTTAATCTAATTTCTTTAGAATTTTGGACCCATAATGTATATAATTTAAAGTTAAATTCCTGCTCTCTGAATCCCCATACCCAATAAGACACCATTGTCACACGTTTTATCTGACCCCCCATGTTTGCTGAGATGACAATTTCATTTGTTACTTCACAAGCCATGGGCTCACAACAGAGATCTCTTTTTTTAATAATTACTCATTCATTTTTTTCCCCCAAATATGGGCCTATTGTGTTACATTTATCAATACACAGTTCAGGTCTCGTTTGGCTGTTCTTGCATTACACTTGGCCCAGTATCATAGGGGTGGTTTCTTTGTTTTATTATTGCCATTTGGTTCTGGGTTTGTTTTTCTCCATAAGCTATTTCAAAAGCCTCTAGTGCTTCCTCAGTGTTGTCAAATGTCATTCATTTGCCATTCACAACAAATGTCAGCTTGGCAGGGTACAACACTATAAATGTTACGCCTTTATCATAAAGTTTTTTCTTAACAAAATTGAACGTTTTCCTTCTGTTTACTGTTTCAGTAGATAAGTCTGGGTAAACATGGAAAGAAAGATCCTGAAACTTTAAACCCCTTTCAATTCTTGCCTTCTGCAAAATTGCTTCTTTATCCTAATAGCAGTGTGGTTTTACAAAAATAACTCTGGGGTAAGTTTGATTGTTTCTGTTAAATCTAGTCCCACCTCTATGGGCCCTATCCAGTGTAATTTTCTGCTCTGGATAATTTCGGCCCATTGCAGTTGTTACCATTTTTCCAAAAAATATAATCAGATCACCCATTCTCTCTCTTCCCTCAGGGACATCACATATTCTCAAATTATCTCTGCGAGAGTGGTCTTCCATCTCTACCTCTTTCTGTATTAATAATTGCAGCTGTCTATTATGTTGTGTTTATGTTCTTAATAGTGGCCTATTTGAGTCTTCCAATTGGGAAACTATTTTCTAATTGATTTGTGTGCATGGTAAGACCTTCTATTTTTTTCTGTTAGAGCCCCAACTGAATCAGAGATACCCTTTACTGCTCCTTGATTTCCCCCAGCACTTTAAGCATTTCACTTCTAAATGAAGACATAGCATCCATTAAGTCAGCCTGCTGATCTTGAAGTGAAGAATTTTCTGCTTGGTTTTCTAATAAGACTGCTTGTATGACTTGCGTATTTATTGCCAAGACATATTCAGCTTCTGACTCTCTTCTGTCTTCCGACCCCCCTGCCTCCATTTCATCCATTTCCTCACCCTTTTTCAGGTCCCCTTTTTCTGTTTCTATCTCCAGCAAAGCCATCATAGCATCTACTGTTTTAGCTGCTGTTTTCCTGGTACTGGCCATCTTTACTTCTATGGTCTGTTGTTGTTTTACATACGCCTCTTCCGGGGACATATTTTCTGAGTTTTCTGAATTGCCGGTATTGGTCTCAATATCCTGTTCACTTTTCTTATGCGCTAAGAAATAAAAGTGAATATTACCTGGTTGTGACTGTGTTCTTTTCACTAGAGTAACTGGGAGGGTGAGATAAGGGGTTGATTCACCACCTGAAGTGCTTTCTGGGCTGGGGGAATGTAAATGCTGCTCTGGCATCTCAGCTGTTGTGCAGTGCCATATATTCTTCTTCTGGTGCTTCCGTTGTTTAGTAAGTTCCCTTACTTGTTGGATGTCTTTTGACATCCCATCATTTGTATCTCTGAAGACAAAACGACAGAAATATACAAAAAAAAGAAACCAGAGAGAGTAGTAGGAATGGGATAACTTCTTTCTATCAATGATTTAAATTTGCCGTCATTGGATCCTGCTGCTGCGAGTTGGTGTCTTGCTCAGCCTTTGATCACCACCGGAACTGATGTCTTCCTCCAGTTCACTCACCTCTGCTTCTTCCTGTAACCAAAAACTTATGTCTTGCCCAAAGAATGTTACTTTGAAATCTCTCGAACTTGTATATAATAAATATTCTCCTTTACTTAGGATCTGTTAATAGACCTAAGTAAGGTTTGTAACCAAAACCTATATTATTGTTTGCATACCATCTTGAAAAGTGTGAGGACCTAATAGCCTCCAAGTCCCTTTGGTTCCAACAATTCACTATCCGTTTGTTAATATATGTACGATATTTGTGACTTATTAATAATTGCATTTCTGCTATAGCTTTTAGACAAGTTAGTTTATATTGCTGTACCTTAATTCAACCCAGGCTTTATTTTCTTTTAAAACTCTACAGTCAAATGATTAACTGGGAGTCTCAATATCTTAATCTACCCAACCAATCTTTTTTGAATGTACTGAAGCCATTAAGTTATTAATTCCCAATTCTGCACTTATATAAGCGGCAGGGCAAGAGTAGCCCACTCCCATTGTTTTCCTCAACAATTTAAACATTAGGCTAGTTAATTTATTCAAAGAGGTACCTTCCCAGATCTCTACCCCATAAAGCACTTGAGCCTGATATTTAGCTTTCAGTGCACAGATCAAAGATTTCACTGTTTGTCCACCAAATCTATAGTTGAATCTCTCCAGATCCCAGCTGTTTTTATAAATTTCTTTCTTGTGATTTTTACATGTTCTGTCCATGAACAGTTATTGTTTATAGTCAACCCTAAGTAGGTATAACTTGCTACAACCTCAATTTTTTTTATTGCCCAAGCACCATATACCTTTATTTTTAATTACAGACCCAATGATTATGATTTTTGTCTTATTTAGATTTACTTTAAGTTGATGTTTCTGTGATTTATCATGTAGTGCATTTAATTTTTTCTGTAAACCAGATTTTGTGCGAGAAAACAACAAGAAATTGTCTGCACATGCCAGTGCTGGACAGGATTTGTTATTCATTTTTGGTGAATCAGAAGGAGACCTTTGCGGGTCTGTCAGCAAATCATTGACATATGTAGAAAACAGAGTAGGCACTAGTACACAACCTTGTCTAATGCTTTTATTGATCTGAAATGTACCTGACAATTTACCTGCATAACCAAGTCTTATTCTGGCCCAAGTTTGAGAATATAGGCTGTAAATTATATATATCAGATTTTTGTTTATGCCTCTATCTAGCATAACTTGCCAAAGTATATTCCTAGCTATAGTGTGGAATACTGTCGAGTAATCAATAAAGGCTGTGTAAATCTTTTGTTTCCATAAAAATACATATTTTTCCACTAAGTGTCTGAATACAAATATGTTGTTTATCGTAGAATAGTTCTTGTGGAAACCTGCTTGTAGGGAAGAAAGACCTCCTGTCAACTCTATTTCTAAAAGCAGTTTCTCTAGGATAATTCTGGAGAATATCTTCAAGCTGATGTCTAACAGACTGATTGGTTTGTACTTCAGTGGATCAGCCATACTACCTTTCTTGTGGATAGATTCAATATGTGTACCTCGCCAGGATTCTGGGTAAATGTTTTCTTTTATACACTTATTACAATAAATTGTAAATGCTTATTACTGGCATACCAATAGGAGACAAGGTCCACACCATTTCGGTGTATGCAGATGATATCCTGCTGAACCATTCCCACCCCCCTTGACTCACTCTCTGCAACCCTAAGAATCATCCAGGAGTTTGGACTTTTCTCCAACCATAAACTCAATCTGGAGAAAACAGAGGTCCTACCCCTCAACTATCACTCTCTAAAATCAGATATTGCCCTCTTTGGTATGCATTGGGCTCCACATTAAATAAAATACGTAGGCATATACCTGTCCAGTGACATGTCCATTATAAAGAAGCATTACCTGGATGACCTAATACTTATTCTTCAACAAGATCTAGATAGATGGAAGTCACTCCCACTCTCCCTCTGGGGTAGAATCAACATAACAAAAATGACTATTCTTCCTTGTCTATTTTATTCTCTCAATATGCTTAACCTCTGGTTACTTCTTTCCTTCTTTAAACGTATCCACACCATCATCTCCAGATTCCTTTAGTTGGATAAGCCCCCCCCCCAAGAAGATCCTATAATAAACTTTCATTATCTAGATCACTAGGTGGGATCAAACTTCCTAACTTACCATTGGGCCAGTCACCTGCTCAAAGTATTCAAATGGACCTCTTCATCTCCAACCCATCAATCCATGGAATATTTCCCTATCTGGTTTAAATTAGAGCTCAACCTAATACATAAAGCTGGCTTATCCGGGACTTCCCTTCTCGTTACGTCCTGGAAATCATTACCAACTTCATTTAAAAACTCAGTGATAGGCACCTCACTTAAAGTATATTCTCAGTTTTGTGCTGCCTAAAATATTGCCCCTCCCAAGATATCTCTTAACCTATTTTTAACAATAACAACTTCAAAATTGATGGAAAGGTGCTGCCAAGTACCTGGCTCCCACAACTGTCCAAGGCTGAAGTTTTGTATCTGGTCTCCCAAGGCACATTGCTTTCCTCACCATCTATCCTGAAAAAGTTCCAGTTGGGGTCTTCCTCCATCTTTAAAATTTACCAGCTGAGACACCTCCTGTTGCAGGGGTTTTGTTCTGACCCATGGCAAATGGATCAGTCTGAGCTATTACTCTCTCTTAAAGACCTGGTCTCTAAACCTCACAGTATCTCCACAGTCTATTAATCAATCTTCCCCCTTCTCATCCCATCTGGATTGAACCCATCCCCATACTGGGACTCTCTTCTTCCCTCTTCATCTTCTAATTAGCATACTATATGGAAAGATTTATACATTTATACTACTCAGGACAAGCTCAGACTGACCCAATTCCATATCCTGCATAATCTTTACTATACACTGATTAAACTTGCCAAAATGGGCCGTATCTCCTCACCCATCTGCACCAGGTGCAGTCTTGACGTGGGTTCTCTACTACATATTTTCTGGTCTTGTGTGAAAGTCCAATCACTCTGGGATACCACTGAAATTAAAACATACCCTTTACTGGGATTGGAAGGTCTTTTCAAACCTGAAATTTGAATCCTCAGTGACTATAACTCGATACCGGTGAGAGAGAGAAGATACCACATTTCCATAATTGCAATGGCTGTTAAAAAATTAGTCCCAAGACACTGGATGGACCAATCCTCCCTCTCTTACCAGGAACAGCTACAATAAATGTTGTTCTGCCTTAGGACTGAGCGCATGTTGGCCAGTCTCCATAAGAAGTCCCTGATCTTTGATAAGATATGGGGTAAGCTGCATATACTATATCTGATTTAATTCTCATATAGTCCTACCACCTGTTTATCTTCATGAGTAGGTAGATATATTCCTAGCTTAGATTAGGTCAAGAGGACACTCCGCAGGGGTGGGGCGGTGGGGGGGGGCTGTGGTTGTTCTATGTCATGACATTTTACGTCTGCATCTGTTTATCCTCTGTATGTTATTTGAATTAATAAAGCTTTTTGAATTTCAAAAAAAAAAATTGTAAATGCTGATGCCCAAACAGTAGTATTACATAGGAAAACGTCCGTCGGTATACCATCCTGGCCTGGGGCTTTTTGTATTTTTAGAGAGTTTATTGCTAAGAGTATTTCTTCTTGCTTTATTATAACTCTCTATGAGGTGGTGGAGGCAAACTCTACTGTAGACTCTTGTATTTCCGGATCCCAAAATATATTTTGAAAATGGTGTATCCACCTCTCTTCAGCTATATATGTATCAATCCTCTATCTTGTTTTACTACAATCTCTAGCTACCAGAGACCAAACTTTTTTGGAATGTTTAGTGTCAATAGCTGTTAGCATATCCTTCCACTGTTTCTTATAATAATTAGTTTTTTTTTTCATTATTCATTAGATCTGGGTTCAACACAGTTAAATTCAAATGCTTTACAATAACCCCAATTAGTTAAACAGCTAGATGGCTAAGCAGCTAATGTTCAGCATGACTATGTGACTATACAATTAATAAAATTCCTGAAAAAAAACTTACTCATTAGGTGTATGTTGTATCATATAGTTGCTCCCATTATGTTCTGCTAATGTGGATCAACTGAGCCACACTTGCAACTGGCATCCTAATTCCACCAGTCCTACCCAAAACAGAGTAGAATAAAATCTGCCTAAGCTGGCTAACTTGTGCAGTGAGTACAGAGCTCAAGTATTCTGTTTCATCTGTACTCCGTTCCTAAAATGGCAAATCTGATGAACAGAATCCCATGCATGCACCTTAAAGGGTAACTAGTCAGGGTGACTTATTACGTTAAGCATGTACTCCATGCATCTTACTTTAAACTCACTAGTTTAAAATAATAGAGTGTAAAATCTATGAAACCTAAATAATTATAAATGATGGTTGAAAGTCAATAGTCGAGGTGGACTCCACAAGGATATATTAAAATTTAATTACTCCCATTGAAGTTTGTGGCGTTCGTGGAGTTTGTTAATGCTACTCTGCACCAGTCTTCCTTATTGCTCCTCGCTACTCAGCGTTCCCGGTTCCTACTTTGGAGATCCTCCTTTCTCATCCAATGAGCTGCTTCCTATTCGGAACTTGTCCTTTCCATACTCAGCTCTCCGCTCTCTACTCTCTTCGGATCTCCACACTTCACTGAGAATAATTGTCTGGACTGCCACCGGAGCAACCCCCACAGGCAGCTGTCTCTCCCTTCTCACAGCACAGGCTCCTCCACCATGGACTCCAAGTATCTAGGGGAAAAGAAGAACACCAGGACAGGCAAGGCAATACCCAAACTATGACACAAGAAAATCTGGAAAGGTTCCAAACATGCTAGAAGCATGAAGGCATACAATAAGTAGGCAACGGTGGTTTTCCTGCCGTAATTAGTGAGAAAGAGTTTTAGAACCCTGCTGGAACTCTCCTGAGTGTTAACGTGTAGCTGCCATATTCCTCCCACCTCACAATAGTCCCTGCCAGGACTTCCTCCAAGAAGGCTAAGTTGAAAATCTGGGGTGATGACATGGGTACCCAGTTAGAACAGCACTACATGAATAGCGCCAGTCCATGGAGCGCTAGCTCATGTAGCACGAGCACGGA
Source organism: Neoceratodus forsteri (assembly GCA_016271365.2). Classification (NCBI taxonomy): domain Eukaryota; kingdom Metazoa; phylum Chordata; order Ceratodontiformes; family Ceratodontidae; genus Neoceratodus; species Neoceratodus forsteri. Next base: position 690,389,403 of record JADMNL010000022.1, on the reverse strand, counting down.
CAGTGAAAGGGGATATACAGCGCTTTCAATTAGTACTCCCCTGGTTGCTGTCCATGGTGCTGCACACACACAAGGGCACCAGAATCCAAGAGGCTGGCCAGGCTGCTCCTGTGGTGTGGAGGGCTGGTGCATAGAGAAGCAACCAGCAACAGTGAAGACCAGGGTTCTAATCCTGGTCTCCAAAAAGTTTTCATGCATTTGGACTTTTTTTTTTTTTACACAGGGCCATGGAAACAGTATTCCACAGCCCCACAAATTTCAACTTGCCCCTTGATCAACTCCCCCCCCCCAGAGTGAGAATCCTTCAGTCCAAGGGGTGCGGGGGCAGATCTCCTGCAAAAACAAAATCGCCGCTATTTTTTCCACGTGATTCTTGATCACACTATTATTTTTGGCACTGTTCTGACCCAGTGCCTCAGATATGTAAGATTTCCACAGTTATGAGGGTGCATACTGAAATTGCAGTGAATGGGCATAACTTTGTCATTTGTTAATATTTTGACACCAAATTTTGAACAGTCTTCTTATCACCCCACCTCATGAACCCTGTAGGTGAAAATTTGTAAATCCATGGAAAAACACCATTCCGTGCCATAGGTGTGAAAACATGTTCAGGGCAGGATGTGAAAAATTACTGCTGTATTGTTCATGAGGTGGTGTGATAAAATGGCTATACTGAAAAATTGGAGTGGAAATGTTGAAAATGACCAAAGTTACGCACATACATAGACAATTTTCAACAACCGCACATAACTCTGCCATTTTTAGGAGTTTTTCCACCAAATTTTCAAAATGGCCTTTTTGAGACCCCACCTCATGAACTCTATCACTATCATTTCCTTCATTGGTCTCAAAAGGTGATTTCGCACAGCAACCATGCCATTCTGCGCCACAGGTGCAAAAAATCAATTTTGGGCAGGATGGGAAGAATGAAAGCTATACAGTTCATGTGGTGGTGTGAAAAAATGGCAATGCTGAAAATTTGGAGTGAAAGCATTAAAATCTTCCAAAGTTACAAGCGTGTACAGAAAAATTTAAATGACTGCATGTAACTTGGGCGTTTTTTGGTATTTTTGCACCAAATTTTCAATATGGGCTTTTTGGGACCTCACCTCGTGAACAGTGGTGCTGTTGTTTTGTTAATCAATCCAGAAAGGTGATTCTGCATAGTGACCAAAAAAATCACCTTTTGGGGCCAAGTAACAAAATGACAGTGCCAGTGTTCATAAGGTTGGGTCCCAAAAAGCTCATGTTAAAAATTTAGTGCAGAACTTCCAAAAAATGGCTGAGATATCAACATAAATTAAAAATGCCATTGACAGCCATTATATGGCACTTACCTTCATTCTTCAGTTTGCAGTTCGGCTTTGAAGAGTGCAGACGTGCCCTGGTCCACAGAAGATCACAGCCACTGTTGTCTGGAAGTAAGAATGGGGTATGAGTGGGGGTAAGGGAAGGTGGGTACACAGTGGGAGGGTGGAGATGGGGGAGGGAGCTGACAGGGACAATGAGGGACCATTTTGTTTTTTACAGGTTAAAAAAAAAGACCTTGGGGGACTGTTTTCTTCTTTTCAGGTTTTTTTACTGAAGATGTTAGGACACTGGGAGTGGGCTCCCCAGTGTCCTAGTGTTTTGTGGAGGAAACACATCAGGGGATACTAGAAGCGTGCTCCCCAGTGTCCTCATTTCTTTGGGGGGCTACACATCAGGGGACACTGGGGAGTGGGCTCCCAGTGTCCCACACTGAAGGGTATGCTGCACCGCAGAAGGATTGAGGACCAAGGGAGAGCAAGTGCGGCAGGAGCCACCAACATGTAAAGCCGCACCGTGGCTAATGTGGAAGCGGAGGGAAGGGGGTCAGAGGAATGGACGGAGGGGGGAGACAGTGTGGTGGGGGGCACTGGCAGGAGCCACCAATAGCTGTAACTTGGCCATACACATTACTGTTGACTGTAATGCGTATACCCGGAGTTTTGTCAACAGAAAGAAATGAAGTGCTGTCTCATTGGAGCGGTTCATTTCTTTCAACTAGAGAACCTGCCACGTCAGCAAAGCAGAACTTGTGTCATGACCAGAGTGGCTGGTCATTGGTGTACACTGCCAAGCCCATTGCTGTTTCAGCTGTAATTGGCTTGGCAGTGACACACCTCTCAAATGCTGCATAGTCCCAAGACATTCCTTGCGCAAGCACAAGTGAACACAAAAAGAGATTAAGAACTGGCCCTCAATGTCTCCCTATCAGATGCAACCTGGGCTACTCTTCTGCACAAAGCACACACAGTGTGTAGGGTCCACAGATAGCAGCTAATACAAAAAAAAAAACTACTACGCTGGTGGCATTGTACCCCCATGGTTCTTCACAAACTGGACCTTATAGGATTGATGCACTGTTGGAGACGCCAAGCAGGGTCAGGTACCCTGGAACATATTCTATGGTACTGCCCTAATCTCCAGTATTGCTGGTTGCAGATACTGGACTTTTGTGGAAAAGTCCTGAATCTTCTTCTACCAAGGGACCCTAGGTTTGGGCTGCTGGTAGATAATTCCATGATCCCGGCGATTAACAGCTGTGCAAACACCTGGCACACAACTGCAGCACTAGAAGCCAAGAGGCAGATTCTTCTGAAGTGGCATACTACCACGGTACCTGCCGAAGCACAATGGATTGCTGCCCTTATCAAACTGACAAAATAGAAATGCCTCTCAAATCTCAAGTGACACAGCTTATCCAGGTTCTGCAGTATATGGGACCCCTTCTGCACTCTTCTAGCACCAACCTCACTTACAGGCAGCAAATCTTAATTATACTCCCACTAGCACATCCCCCACCCCGGAAGTAAAGTCTCAACATGGCCTGTCCCTGACAAGAAAGCCTGCCTGAAAGAGCCCTTTGGTATTTGTCACTATACTGGGTCTATCCCCATCTCCATCTGCTATGGCCCTACCTTTCACATCCAAAATACGTACAATTATTCATCGAGCCACTAGCTGTAGGCATGGAATCCTGTGGGCCTCTGAACAAGTGCTAATACATATTTGATATATGTTATATAACTGTTAACTGGTAAACCTGTTAAGATTTCTAAGGAAATTAATATTTGCCTAGATCAGAAATGGAAAAAGGAGGCTTTGTCTCTCTCAAAGGAATTTCTGTCATAAGCTCTATGAACTTGTAGTAACTGTAACTTCTCAGGTAATACTGTTTAGAGGAGTTGGATATTGTTTCTGACATGTTTATATTGCTCTTGTACAATGTTGTATTATATTGATTCCTCAATAAAGATGTTTAAAAAAAACAGCTCTCAAGTTCTTTAATTCCAAATTCCTGTTGGCCTGGGATCATCACCACTTCACCACAACTACAGTAGCCAGGGTCTGTTCTTCTGGGGTGAGAGAGGGCTCCTACTTGTTCCAGCTTGCCCTCCTCCAGCACTAATCACCGTCAGACTTCGGCTGCCACCCAGGAGCAGAGTGCAATCAGGGCTCTGTATTTGGGACTGTGGGCAGGTCTTGTTCCTCTCTTGTAGGGGGCCGATCACTAGTGGTCTGGAGCGCTAAGGGCCGTCACGCCAAGGACAGGGAAAGAGTCTGCCTGGAGTCACCCATTTGGCTGGCCATGCTGCACTCGAGTTCAGCCTCTACCCTACCTAGCTGCTCCTCTGATTCCATCAATGAGTATCCCGGTAAAGAGTCTGTGGCCTGCTGTCATACTGCACTCAGTCCATTTTTATGTTTGCTTGCGCATGCGCAAGAAACATTATGTGACAGCTTAGGAGAGAAGGGGGTTGGGAAGGCACGGCAGTGTGGCATCCAACAGAAGCAGTGCATTTGGGGGCCTGGCTGTGGTGCACCAATGGAGGCAGGTGTGCTGATGACACTGGCTTCCAGCAGGTGCATCAAGTTCTAACATTTTTGCCGCAGCAATCACAGGTCGCCTAGTCATTGCAGCGTCAGCGATTCGCTGCAATGAGGGAGCGACCCGTCATTGCTGGGTGGAACATTGCTAGTGTGACATTGCTTGTGAACATGGAGGCGCCTTGTCGCTGTGTTCACAAACAATATCAAACGGCCCCAGAGCCGAGGAGGTGCCCAATCCCCCTCGGCAGCATGTGCCCCTCCCCACAGAAGTGTGTTTTTGACGACGGCGGCCCCAATCCCTGTCGGCATCCATCCCCAGTGCTAACTTGCCGACGGGGGAGCCCAGTCCCTGTCGGCAGTATGTTTCCCCTCCCTGTTTGAGGTACTGACAGGGGAGCCCACTCCCCATTGGCATCAGCCCCCAAAGAGTCATGGGAGAGTCTGAGGGGTGCCCAATCCCCTCAGCTCTTGTGCCCTCCGCTTTTGTACCGACTGGGTGCCCAATCCCCGTCGTACATGTTAACTCCAACAAAATATTCAGGTGGCACTGCTGGGAGCCCACCCCAGCATGCCCAATGCCCCAAAGGAAAAACTGTCCCGCAATGTTTTTATTTTGTTTTAAAACCTGTAAAGCAAAAGCGGTCCTTGGTCTCCCTGGCCCCTCCCCACAACCCACGCCCACCACACCACCCTACCCCCACCCCTCCCTCAACCCTACTTACCTCTGGAGTCCAGTGCGACGATCTTCGTGGACCAGGAATACGTCCTGCACTCTGGAGAAAATGCCGGTAAGCTGTATAATGGGAGAAATAGGGTTTTTTCAACTTTGTTGCATATCTCAGGCATTTTTTTGAATTTTGGCACCAAATTTTCAACATGGGGTTTTTGGGACCCCTCCTCATGAATTCAGTCACTGTCATGGCGTTAATCGGTCCCGAAAGGTGATTTCGCGGTCACTGCGCAGAATCACCTTTCAGGGCTGAGTAATGAAACAACAGTGCCAGTGTTACGTGAGGCGGGCTCTCAAGAAGTGTATGTTGCAAATTTGGTGGGGCATCAAAATTACTGTTTTACGAACGTTAAGCGTTGAAAGGCACGCATCAGAATTTCCGAATTTGCAATATTTTCAGTCCAGATTTTCAATATTGCCATTTTTCTGCACCTCCTCTTGAATAGTAGAACTGTCATTTTTCACATCTGGGGCAAAATATGTTTTTGCACTAGCGGTGAAGAATAGCGCGGCTGCTGTGGGAAATCTGTGTTCAGGACACATTACGAAAATGACAGTGACACTGTTCATTAGCAGAGGTCCTAAAATGCCTATGTTGAAAATTTGGTGACAAAAGTCTATAAGATGACTGTGTTAAGAGCATGCGTTGCACAGTTTCCACGCATGCTCATAACTTCGCACATTTACAATATTTTCACTCCAGATTTGTAGCATTGCCATTTTTCCACACCTCCTTATGAACAGTACAGCTGTCATTTTTCACATCCTGGCCAAATGTGTTTTCACACTTCTGGCGCAAAATAGGCCAGTCGCTGTGGGAAATCAGTGTTCGGATGCATGAAGAAAATCACAGTGACATTGTTCATTAGCAGAGGCCCTAAAATGCCTATGTTGAAAATTTGGTGATGAACGTCCATAAAATGACTGTGTTACGAGTGTGCGTTGCACAGTTTCCACGCATGCTCATAACTTTGCACATTTGTAATATGTTCACTCCATCAACATTGCCATTTTTTTGGCCCACCTTATGAACAGTACAGCTGTCATTTTTGACATCCTGGCAGAAATATATTTCTGCACCCGCAGCGCAGAGCAGCGTGGTCACTGGGAAATCAGTGTTGGGGGCACATTAAGAAATTCACAGTGACACTGTTCATTAGCAGAGGCCGTAAAATGCCTATGTTGAAAATTTGGTGATGAAACTCCATAAAATGACTGTGTTACAAGCGTGCGTTGCACAGTTCCCAGTCATGCTCATAACTTCGCACATTTGTAATATGTTCACTCCAGCTTTTCAACATTGCCATTTTACTGCACCTCCTTATGAACAGTATAGCTGTCATTTTTCACATCCTGGCCAAAATATGTTTTTGCACTTCTGGCGCAGAATAGCATGGTTGCTGTGGGAAATCAGTGCTCAGGACACATCAAGAAAATCACAGTGACACTGTTCATGAGCAGAGGTCCTACAATGCCTATTTTGAAACTTTGGTGATGAGCGTCCATTAAATGACTGTGCAATGCGCACGCATTGCGCGGTTTCCACATACTGTATGCTCGGACATGCGAGCACTTTTTATATTCCCAGTACAGCTGTTCAACATTGCCATCTCTTCACACCTCCCTGTGGATGGTACAGCTGTCATTCTTCACATCCTGCCTGATCTGTGTTTTTGTTCATGTGGTGCAGAATGGCACTGTCACTGTTGGAAATCAATGTTCAGGACACATAGACATAATCACAGTGCTACTCTTCATAGGTAGGCTCACAAAAAGGCCATGTTGAAAATTTGTAGTATAAATGCCAACAAATGCCTGAGGCATTATGGTTTCTAACTATAACATCCTACCCTGCACAGACTGACAAGCATCAGAGTGTGCCTTTGCATTGCCGACTGTACTGCTCATGCCATCCCACCCCCACCTCCAGCCACCGACAGGCATCGAGGTGTACCTTGCACTCTTCGGCCCCAGACTTCACCCCATTCTCCTATGCTTTACCCATTTCAGCATATGTCCTTATGGAATGCGGTGACTGTAAAGCCAAACACCCTAAGGCACACCTCAACATGTGTCGCTGTCTGCAGAATAGGGTGACATCACATGGCATGCCCGTCATGGCCGACGACCCAAACACTTACCCCAATGCCTGTCCGTCTCTACAGGATGGAGGTGGGGTTGGCGTGGACTTCAATACTTCACTGCCATTCCTATTCTGCATTTGTCTAACTCCTGCATGTCCAATGCTAATACCAGCAAGCAAACATTCGACATTGACAAATGCTTGTTAATGTAGTTGCCTAGCAGTTATCTGAAATGCTCACTTGTTAAATAGTCTTGTGTAGTTGTACCTTCATTGCCACCTAATGGTTTGTTTGCTCATTACTTGCCTACTGTTCAGTTCCCTTTGTCCAAGCCAATTAAACACTGATCTCCTGCTCCTAGAAAAAAATTCTACCTGAGTGCATCCTGCTTCTGCTTTTTTGTCTGTTATTATTGTAAGCCTCCACGGGGCTTACCTTATTGTGGGGCTACGGCCCCATGGGAGTTTTCCTTCTGCCTCCAGTCCCTGTGCAGCTAAAAGTGGAACAGAGGGGCTTGTCAGTGGCCCCAGTGGTATTTGAGTCTGGTGCCCAGGTTATCCCGGCGGCTGTAGCCGCGGAGAATCCTCCATTTCCTCAGCCCCATGGAAGGTGGGGGCCAAAATCCGATTATGTTTCTGCACCTCCAGGTGCATTTTGGGAAGCGCTGGAGTGGTACTGGGAGGATAGCTAACCGGGACCCAAAAATGTAAATAAAAAAGATGGCACCATGCACCAGGGAGCAAAAATTAAAGGAGCCATGGCTCTGTTTAAGTGTATTGGGCTGTGACCACTATTTAATAATATCCCCAGCTCCAGGGAAGGCAATGGAGCCAGGGATCAGCAGCAAAATGCCTCCGGGAGTGAGGAGGGAGATATTTTCTGCCCTTGTAAGGGCATATAATGACTATAATATGGACTGTAATGTGTGGGGAAAATATAAGCAAATATGGCAGCCCCCACAGACTCTGCAGCAGTTGCTCTTCTAGGTAAAGTGCATAGGGCATGGGAAAAACCCGGGAGAGCTGCAACCAATCAGGATGGGATGGGGTAAAAACTATAAAAGGGACAGCCAGCCTGCCAAAAAGAGAGATTCTGCAGAGTCAAGGGGAAGAGCAGAGTGCAGGAGAGACTGCTGTGGGCTACCCAGCCCAAGGCCTGCACCCAGAACACAACAGCCTGTTCGACCCCAGCAGAGGAAGCAAAAGCAGAGTGCCTACAAAAGCCAGTTTGCTGCCGAAAGAGAAATTCGGAGTTTTGTTGCCAAAAAAAAAAAAAAGAGGTCTTGAATTGCTGCTGCCAGAGAAAGAGACCTGAAAACTTCAGCCAGAGAGAATATGGAGGCAACAGCTTAAAATCAGACTGTAAGTGCAGCTTTAAAATAAAAAATTCTGCAGCAGAGAGGAGAGTTTGAGCAGCCTGTGTTTCCTCCTCAGAGGGGTGAGGGTGATTAGAGACTGCTGAATTGCGGCGAGCCAGAGTAATTGTGTGTGCTGGGATTAAAGACTGAGCCAAAGCCCAACTGCCAGTGTGTTGAAAAGGGTGTGCAAATGGCAAGTCTTGAGGACAGCCAACCTGCCAAGTCCCCCAGACCTACGAGAGAGATCACCAGAGAGGAAGATGCTGAGAGGTCTGCCAGGTGAACACCCCATACAAAGGCCCCAGGGGTGAAGTTCAGAAAGGCCTGACAGGTGAAGGTGACAGGTGGCATTCTTCATTTCTTCAGCCAGCCGCTGCCTCCCAATGATCTGCTGCTGTGGTGCACCACCAGCAAAGCTCTGATACCAGCATGGTACCGTGAAACAAGCTTCTGCAACCCCATTCAAAGCTTTGAACTGTAAGTACCGCTGATCTGTGGCTTAGGGGAGTTTCTACTTTAGATAGCTAGCTAGTCAGGTCTCAGAGGTGGTCAAGTCCTGGGTTGGACTGTGCCAAATTTCAAGCTGCGCGCCCAGGCAGAAAAGTTAAAAGTTTGCATGTTTAAAAGTATTGGGCTCCAATGCAAGTACCCAGCTCGAGCCACCAGACTGTCACCACCTTTGTACCCCTGGTGTGGTACCCACCACTACAGCTAGACTGTACTGTGTAACTGCCATTTGGGGTAAAGCCAGGTGCACTCATAGGTGGAAGGTGGGAATACTGTGTGGGATAATATTGTTTGCACCAGTTATTGTTGTGATATTTTCCCATTTTATCCACCTCCCCAAAATAAATATTGAGGTTGGTTTATAGTACACATGGTATTACTGGTTATTGCAACATGTGTTCTGTTACTGTGTGTGCGTGTTGGGGGGGGCTATTGTATTTTCCTGAGGGGGGGTGGTAACCTGCAATTTATCCACAGGTATCCACTATCACTACCCCCATGTGGAGGCACTGTGCCATATTCCTATCCAGGTATCTTATCCATCAGTGAACCCAGGCCAACCCCCTCGGAGGTGTGTGCAGTGTGGACCCCGAGGTCCCTGAAACAGCCAAGGTGGGTCAAGGGGGCTGTTACATTATTGTCAATTTAAGGTACATACCATAATTTTACCTGTGTTATGTTTACCTAATAGTGCTTAAGTTTATCTGGTAGTGCTCCCCCACCTCTTCAGCAGTTCGGTATTCTTGGGAGTACATCTATGCTGCAGCTCTCACCTGTTTGCTGCTCTACTATTTAGTAGTTACAGCCCAGTCTGCTACCAGCTGATAGCAACTGCTGCTGATAACCTGCCTAGCATATCTATTATCTACATTGATGTTATCTGCCTGCTGTCATTCACTGTTCAATCTACTGCAGTTTCTGCCTGCTATTTTTGCATCCCACGGTCGAAATGTTACTTGCACTCCTCTGCCTGCATCATTTCCCACTCCTCCTCCTACCCTTTCCACCTCCCCCCATCCAACTCTCCTACCCTCCTTTTACTCACCCACTTTATCCCCCTCCCACCCTTCTCCCTCCTCCCTCCCCTATCCACCCTGGTCTTCTATTGTCCCTTCTCTCAACCTGGAGTTCCTCCACCATGCCCTCTTCTCCTTTCACCACCCTTCTTCTCCCTGCTCCAAGGGTAGGAAGCCCTGCTCCATCCACCTCCTCATCCTCCTGTCCCTATCTGATGACCTGGAGCCCTACCCTGATCCCTTTCCTTTCTTCCTCTCATCTTCCGCTTCTGCCAAGGGTCTTAGTGTCTTCCATCTGAATGCTAGGAGCCTCCTAGCAAAATTTGACCTCCTCTCTGTATGGGTTCAATTACACTCTCCTGATTTCCTCTGTATCTCCAATTCCTGGTTCTCCTCCAGGACTCCTGACTATAGCTTGTCCCTTCCTAATTACCTTCTTTTCAGGCAGAGCAGGAGAAAATGTGAAGGAGAGAGGCCACATCCTTCACCCACAAATGTCTCCTACTCAGGCTCTCATTCCCCTCCTCTGTACCTATATTGGAGTTATCTATACCTCCCCTAAGATCTCACATTCATCCCTGGTTGACTGTCTTTCCTCCACCGCTCTCACTTTTCCACAGGTAAACACATCCTCCTCGAGGATTTCAATGTAAATTGTCTTTCCACATCCTCCAAATCTACCATTCACAGGGCTAAGTCACTTAATTTGTCCCAAGTTATTTCAGAACTCACCTGGCTCAATCCCACTCTACCAACCATACCATACCCTTTTGGACAGGGTTCTAACCCCTTCCCCCGTGTTGCAGTTAAAGGTACTTTGCCAGATTCATTTAGCAACCATTACATGACATTATGTGTCAGAAAATCTGGTGTTCCCCACTCTTCACCAAAAATACATCTGGTCCAGGTCTCTGTAGTCGCTAAACATCAATACTTTACTGAGCAACTTCACTGCTACAGACTGGTCAGCCATCCTCTCTGCTTTGGATACTGATGTGGCCCATGCGCTATTTCATTCTAATTTCACCCGTCAGAGACAAGCACACCCCCTCAAGAAATCCACAGTAAAGACTTCCCACCACCCCTGGGTTACCACAGAAATCATTAATCGGTGCATGTCCTGAGACCTTGCATGTGCCTACTAGAAACCATCCATCTCCTTTCCTGACCTCATCTCTTACAGGGCACTGAGGGACAGCTGTACAAAGGCTGTCCAAGCCACAAAATCACACTATCTCAATGCCAACCTCCAGAAAAACCTTAACTACCTAGATACATTCTGGAAGGTTATGTACTCCTTTTTCAACCACCCTGCCCAGTCCACTCCTCCAATCCTTGTGGTTAATGGTTCACCTGTGTCTGACCCTACCTCTGTTGCTGCTCATTTCATATGAACATACGACAATGCCAGCAGAATTAGGCCACAAGGTCTATCTTGTCTGCTCAAAACCACAGCTCACAGTACAGACAACTGCTGCTGCCCCCTTCCATCCCTCCTGCCAAATTTTCCCTCCCAGAGTTCACCACCCTGGTCAATTCTCTCCCTGTGTGTACCTTGCCCGTGAACTTATCCCATCCCTTCTTAAAACTCCTCACTGAATCCAGCAAGATCACCTCATCAAGCAGCGCGTTCCAAGCTGCCACCACCGTTTCCATGAAGTAATGCTTCCTCAGCTCACTCCTTAACCCCCCAACTCACACCAGTTTCAGTCGGGTCTATGTGATAACAGCTGAACACCCAAAGGCTTATCACCATTATCGTCAGAGTGCCGTAAAACCCTTCGCACTTCCGACAACCCCGCACACAGAACAACGTGCCAGGAGATTTTTTTATTGCTTTCTGTGGGGAGGGGATGTGCCTTCCCACACCCCCCTACTTAAGGATTCTCAACTCAAGGGGGGGTGCATGCTGGGGGGATGAAAGCAGTAAAAAAATAAAGGTTCGGGCCAGGCGCAATAAAATCGCACCAGAGCCCAGACTCGAACGCGGTACCTCAACCACCCCAACCACTAGCCAACCCCCGATGCCATGACACAGCTCGGCCATCCACCGCAGCGCCACCCCCTACAGCCCCTCCACCCTCCGGCCCACGCTTGCCATGCTCGCTTCCTTGTGCGTACATAGTGACATCCTGTCACCCAGTTCGCCACCCTCATCCGTCGCCCCCACCATCGCCATGAGGATTGCTCCAGGAAGGAGTCACCATTACAAAGGGCGCCCTTCCCCATGCGCCCACCTCACAAGTTACCATTTCAGTCTATGTCCCCTCATGGTACCCTTTCCCCTTCAATCTAAACATACCCTCATTACTGTGTTTATACCCTTCAAGTACTTAAGGGTTTCAATCATATCTCCTCTGTCCCTTCTATCCTCCAGGGAGTACATGTTGAGCTCTCTTAGTCTCTCCCCATAGGACTTTTCCCCCATTCCCTGGATCATCCTGGACGCCTTCCTCTGGACATCTTCCAGGAGCCTGACATCCCTCTTTTAAGTATGGGCACCAAAACTGCACACAGTACTCCAGGTGCGGCTCTCCAGTGATCTGCATAGTGGCAAAATAACCTCCTCCCTCCTTGAAGTGACCCCTCTAGCAATGCACCCCAGCATTCTGGTTGCCATTGCCACTGCTTTTCTACACTGTACTGAGTGATTCATATTCTGTGATCACCACACCCAGATCCTTTTTCTCCTCAGATACGAATATTTGCCCCACCCCCAAAGTGGTAACTGTATCCTGTGTTCCTGGCCCTGAAATCCAGTACACTGTATTTCCTAGTATTGAACCCCAGCTGCCATGTGTTTGATCTCCGTCCAAGTCTTTGCGGATCTTCCTGTAGTACCCTCCTCCCTTTCTCACTGTCCACCATTGCACCTAATTTGGAGTCATTGATGAACAGACTCATTTTGCTCTTAACTCCCTCCTCTATGTCCACTATGAAAGCATTAGATAGCAGTGGACCCAAAACTGATCCTTGTGGAAACCTATTAATGACCTTCCTAGGTGATAAGAATTCCCCTCATACCACCTCCCTCTGCTGTCTGTTCCTCAGCCAGTTCTCTATCCGCTGCACCAGCTTCACCCCTACCCCCAGGGTCCTCAGTTTTGCCCATCACTGTCCTGCGTAGCACAGAGTCAAGTGCCTTGCTGAAGTTCAGATACAGGACATCAACTGGCCAACCTCTATCTAGAGCTTTTGTCACCCAGTTAAAAAATTCGACCAGAGCTGGCCTACCAGCGCAGCAGTAGTGCTACCACTTGCGACGCCAGCAACCCAGGTTCAGTAGCGAGCCTGGGCTGCTGGAGGGCCAGCCGGTGGAGAAGGATCGAGCACTCACAGGGCCACTCTCCTTCTCCAGGGAGGGTGGGCTTCAGCCCTTGCTTCTATACTGCCACCTGGGTGAGCACAGGTGGTGGTGCAATCGAGGAAGCAGTAGAGATGGGAGTGGTGGTCGTCAGCTAAGGGCCTGAGTGAAGGCACATCTCAGCGTGCCCTCGTCTTATTGGTCCTCTTCGAGCATTGATGTTGGCAGGGGGCAGGGGCCAGAGACACAGGAAAATACCCCATGGTCACGCCAGAAGACAGGCCTTGGCTCCGGTGACTGTGGGGGAATCCTGAAGAGCAGCTCACAGTGTCCGCTACCCTGAGGTCTGTAGGGATTGAGGGAGTTCCCTTTGCCCCACCTGTGGGGTTATCTGAGGCTAGCATGGTTGCTGGAGCAGAGCAGTTAATGGGGGCAGGTGTCCTTGGGTCCCGATGGAAGGGGCAGCCGTGGGAGAGGAAGGTGGCATAAAGAATGAGTAAAAAAAATTTACCAGGTTAGTTTGGTAATATCTTCCCTGGACGAACCCATGTTGTCAGACGTCCTGAAGGTCGTTTACTTCCAGGAATGCCACCAACCTCTCCTTTAAGATGGTCTCCATTAATTTCCCCACTATGGACGTAAGGCTGACCGGTCTGTAATTTCCTGGCTCATCCCTGGGTCTGCTTTTATGGAGGGGCACCAGACGCGCTGTCCTCCAGTCCAGTGGTACATATCCTGATTGATGGGAGGTGTTGAATAACTCTGACAGAGGTGCTGCCAGGACTTCTGCCAATTCCTTCAGGACACTGGGGTGGATTTCATCCAGCCCCGGTGCCTTTTCTGTCCACAAGGACTTAAGTCCTTCCCACACTCTCTTCACCAGGATCTCGTCATCCGTTATTCTCACCCCATCAACCCCCCCCCACCTTACTGTTCCCCTGTGGAATTGGCCCTTCCTTTTCCCTTGAGAAAACTTAACAGAAGTACTCATTTAGTACTTCTGCTTGCTTAGCTCTCTCCTCTGTCCACCCACCATCTCTCTTTAGCCTGGTGATCTGGTCCCTGCAATTTCTCCCTTACCCTCTCCTACACCTCCCTGGTCCACCAGCTGGGTTTTCTGGACCTTACTTTCTTACTGCAGGTTTTTGTGCTGGCTTTTGTGGCCTCTACTCATTCTTCACAACCTGCACCCTTTCTTCCTCACCCCCTCCTGGCCTCTCTCCTCCACCTCCTGCTCCCCTCATCCCTCACCAGATTTCCATTTCCTACCGGTCACATCCAGGAAACCCAACTTGTCCTTTCCTCCCTCAGCCCATCAAAGTTCAGCACTGATGGTCTGCTCCGTCTCTCAGCCCCTGCCACTGCAGCTCCCCTTACTCACCTACTCAATCTTTCCTTCACCCTCAGTGCAGTTCATCAATTCTGGAAGTTGGCCAAAGTTATTTCACTTCACAAAGGGGGTGACCCCTCCTTTCCAAGCAACTTCTGTCCCATCTCCCTCCTCCCCTCCCTCTCAAAGCTGCAAGAGAAAATGGCTCACTCCTTGATATCCTTTCATTCTCCAACTTCCTCTCACCCTTCCAGTCTGATTTCCAAAAGCATCGTTTCACCATCTCCTCCATGCTGCGTAGCACTGATTCTATCTTCCCCAGGATGGATATGCGGCACATTACGGCCACTATATTCATCAAATCCGTCTTTCGGATGAGACATTAAACCGAGGTCCCATCTGCCTGGATTGGTGGTAGTTCAGGTGGATGTTAAAGATCCCATGGCACTTATCGAAAAGAGTAGGGGAATTTCCCCGGTGTCCTGTCCAAATTTCCCTCATTCACTAAAAATACCACCAACAGCTTAATCTGGTTCAAGGTCAGTTGGCATTCATCTGTATCCCCCTCCCCCGGGTCATGCCTGAAAATAGGCAGGATTTGTCTAGTGCACTTACCCGGTCAACAAAAGCTAAATAAAATAAAAATAAAAATCTGGCCAAAGCCTTCAATTCCGTGTCCCATCCACTCCTCCTAGACAAGCTGAACTCTGCTGGCCTTACAGTTCCCGCTGTTGCTTGGTTCCACTCCTATCTGACAGGCTGGCAACAATCAGCACAGGTTGGAGGCATCCTGTTAGCTCCACTTCCGATCCAGACAGCAGTCCCTCAGGACTCCATCCTGGGTCCCATCCTTTTCTCAAGTTTCCTGAATGACCTCCCCTTTGGCTGTGCAAACTTGCATATCCACACATATGCAGATGACACAGTCACCATCACCTTCCATCCATCCTCTGCAGCTGTGGAAAACCTACTCCAGCAGGACTTCAAACAGTCTGCACTGGTTCCACCCCACCAACTCAGTCAACACTAACAAAACAGTGTCCATGACCTTCAGTAACAGTCAGAAAGTGACCAGACCCATTGCCTCCCCCACACTATTTTTACCACTCTGGATGGCATGCATCTTGCTGTAGTCTTCAAGTATCTTGGTCTGTGGCATGACAAGAAGCTAGACTCTCAACCCATGTCGATGTCATCCATGCAAAACTCCATCCCAAGCTTAGTGCCCTCTACCACAACAGACTGCTTACTACTGTATGTGCGTAGAGTTTGTTACCAAGATGGTGCTTCCTGTCTTCAACTATGCAGATTTGGTCTATGGCACTGCCCTTTCCACTTCCCTCACCAGATGGGACACAGAGGGATACCGTCTGCAATTCCTTTTGCCACTTTGCTATAAACTCCCCCCTCCGCACCCACCACTGTTCACTGTATTCATCCCTATCCATCTTCCCTCTGCCTTCACGTTGCCAGGCTCACTGTCCCTTTTTCATATCCAAACACCAATTCTGCTCTTACTTCTCCTCTCCCAACTCCCCCAGACTTCCTGACCTCTGCGTTCAGGGACCATCACACTTTTGGCACTCCTCACCCCCGCCCCCTGCTGGGCAATCTGCCTCTTATCAACTTCACTCACACTGGAACCAACTCCCCTCCTCCCTCTGCTTCTCCCCTTCCCCCAGCTCCTTCAGCGACCAGTTGAAACTTCAACCCCTCCACACCTGTTCCCATCATACATCCTCCGGACACCTCCCAGGCCAAGCCATAACCATTCTGGGTAAGCAGCCGGCTGAGTCCACGCACCTGCTTTAGTTTCACTTCCGCACCTCTTCAGTCTCTCCATCCATTACAAGTTCGGTCAATTAACTTGCCATTCAGGTCATCCACCTTTTTGACAATGATTTTATTCACCGGGTACTGCTGCCATTGCTGCATATTTGTCTGTAAGGTGTTCTTATTGAGCTGTACCACACTTTATTCTCTGTATGCACAACTTTTGTATTTATTCTAATTTGTGCAAACTTATTACCAATGATGTGTTACTGTTTTGTGCTGCTTTTCTTCCTCTGTTCTCCTCCCCTCGGTTGCACCTGAAAATGAGCCTCGGCCCAGTGCGTCTCTCCCAGTTACCAATTGTCAACTAATTAACTACATAAATAAAATGCCCCCCGAAAACTTGGGTTCAAGGTTCACACCACCTTTGAATCACAGCTGAGTTGCTGGCCTGTCACCATGCACATGACCCTGCCTGGTGGACTCTCTAGTCCACTGACTTCTCATCTAACATTGCTAAATATAAGGCACTTTGTAACTTCTGTACCAGAACTACTAGGCTTGCGAGGCAGACTACTTGCACCCATACTCCAGAACAACCTTAACCACCCTCAATATTTTGGAAGGTTATCCATGCTCTCTTCTCCTTGCCTCCCAGCCCCCCATCCTTAAGGTTGGTGTAACAGGGTCCTGTTCCCAGCTTCTACAGTTGGCAACTCCATCTCCAATCATGCTGCAGTCACCTCATCTTTCAACTCCTTTTTCACCACCTCTGCCCTCTTCCTCTTTACCTCACCAACAACCCCTTCCCTTCTGTCCCAACCCACTCCTCCTCAAACCATTCCTTCCCCTTCTCCTCTACCACTCTCTCTGTGACCTTCAAGGCTCTCCTTGCTCTCAACTCACACAAAAGAGGAAGACCTGATGGCCTTGACCCCAATTCCTGTCACCCTCTGCCCCAGCTATTGCCCTTCCCATCACCCACCTCTTCAATCTCTTCTTGTCTCTTACCTCAGTCTCTGATTTGTGGAAGGAGGTCACTGTCATCACCCTTCCAAAAGGGGGAGACCCCACCCTGCGGTCCCATCTCCCTCCTTTCTTCCCTGGCTAAACTTCAGGAAACACAGGTTATTCACCTGTAACAGTAGTTCTAGGAGTGGTATATGTTGTTCATCCACACATTCTGGCAGTGTCTTTTCCCCTTTAAGATGTGCCGAAAAGTCTTCAAGCTGGCTCCTCCCACCCACCCAGGTGCTATATCCCTCGGCTCCGCCCCATGACGTCAGATCTTGCCCGGTGGAGGTAGAAGTTGTGCGCCTGAGCCAGGGGAGGTCGGATGGGTCCGTGTGAATGAACAACACATACCATTCCTAGAACTACTGTTACAGGTGAATAACCTGTGTTTCTAGGGACATGGATATGTTGTTCTATCAACATGTTCTGGCAGACTCCTAGTAGTTCTCCAAGAGGAGGGAGTCAAGACACACACACCCTACTTAGGGAACAGAGATTGGAGAAGTGAAGCCCCAAAACCAGTATCACAGCATGACTCTAGGTCAATGTGGTAATGGGAAATGAAGGTGTGTGCTGACTTCCAGGTAGCAGCCTTGCAGATTTCCTGGATATGGACATCCCTAGAAGCAGCCACCGATGCATCGGTATGGAGGGTGGAATGAGCCCTTAGCCCTCTGGGAGGCTCTTTACCCACCAGCCTATAGCAGAGATCAATGCAGGGTGTGATCCACCTCCCAATCATCCGCTTGGCTGCAGGTCTGGCAGGTGTGGCTTCAGCATGGCTGACAAACAGCTGGCGAACCTCTCCACAAACTCCAACCATGCACTCTTTGTAGTAAGCGAGTGCCCACCTTAGGTCCAAAGTATGGATTCTGTGTTAGGCCTCTGAGGTGGGATTCGGGAAGAACACTGGAAGAGTCATCACCTGATTAAGGCGAAATTCTGACACAACCTTTGGAAAGAATTTCTGGGTTGGGGCACAGGACAACCATGTCCCTGTGGAAGACCAGGAAAGGAGACTATGCCGAAAGCACAGAGGCTCACTGATCCTTCTGGCTGACATGATAGCCACCAAGAAGGCGGTCTTCCATGACAGGTGCAACATGTCACACCTGTGCATCGGTTCGAATGGCTTGCCCATGAGCTTTGCCAAAACCAGCAGCAAGTCCCACAGTGGTGGTTCATGCACCGGAGGAGAAATGTGATCTAAGTCTTTGAAAATGTATCAGACCACCTTTTCCTGCACCACCAACTGCTGACCAGCCCATGCCCAGTAAGCAGAGATGGCTGCCAGATGCCCTTTAGGGGTTGTCAACCGAAGTCCCCCTTTTAGAGAGAGAGAGGTCACAGATAATCCAGAATGTTGGCCACCAGACAGGTCAAAGGGTCCAACCCTTGCCCTGACACCAAACAGAGAATCTCTTCCATTTGAAGGCATAGCATTTTCTGGTTGATTCCTTTCTAGATGCCTCCACCACGGTGAGGACATCTTCAGAGAGACCCAAAGCCTGGAACTCTAGCCACTCAGGAACAAGGCTGTCAGATGCAGGGATTGAAGGTCTGGGTGGAGTACCTTCCCCGACTGATGAAGAGCAGGTCTGGACGGAATGGTAGATGCTTCGGGAGCCTGTTGCTGAGGCTGAGGAGATCGGGGTACCAAAACTGGCATGGTCAGTCTGGAGCCACCAGGATCACCCATGTCTTGTCCCTCTTGACCTTGTGGATCAAGGGAAGTGGAGGGAACGCATAGAAGAAGCCTGGGGTCCAAGGCCTCGAAAAGGCACCCCCTTGCAGTGAGTCCCACTGAGGGGAGACAGGCACAGAACAGCCTCAGCTTTGTGTTCTACCTGGAGAGGAACAGGTCCACTTGAGGGGTACCCCACTGAGAGAACAGGCCGTGGACTACCTCCAGATGAAGAGACCACTTGTGAGATGCCTCGCCTACCCGACTAACAGAATCCGCCAGCTGACTGGAAGTTCCTGACACATGGATGACTAAGTGATCTTCCTCTAGGCTACGCATGAGGATCCATACGCGAAGAGCTTCCTTGCACAAAGGCAGGGAGTGCGTCCCTCCCTGCTTGTTGCGGTAGTACATGGTCACGGTGTGGTCCGCCTGGACTTGGACCACTTGACCCCGAACATACAGAGTGAATGCAGTAAGCGCCAGCCGAACTGCTTGGAGCTCCAGCAGGTTGATGTGGCATCAGGACTCCTCGGGGCACCAGGACCTGTGGACTCTGTATTTTTTCAGATGGGCACCCCAGCCCGTGAGAGCAGCATCGGTCATCAGGATGACCATCAGCTTGGGCTGGATAAATGGGATCCCTTCCTGCAGATGCTCTGGGACTAGCCACCACTAGAGGGCATCCCACATCTTCTGGGTCACTGTGGCCAGCTGGTCAAAGTGACCTTTGCCCTGAGATCACTGGTTGGCCAGCTCCCATTACAGGGAGTACATATGCCAACGGGCCCATTGGACCACGCTGGTGCAGGCCACCATGTAACCCAGAAGGTGCAGAAAGTCCCGGGCAGGGCGCAATCGCCCAACTCGAAATGACTGGGCAAAGGAGGAGAGAACCTCTGCCCTGTCCACTGGGAGCTGGGCTGTGGCTCAGCAAGAGTCGAGCTCTGCCTTGATAAAGCTGATCACTTGTGAGGGCATGAGTTCTGACTTGACCTCATTGACTAGGAGGCCAAGGGAGGTGCAGGTCTGGAGGGCTAGGTCCCTGAACTGCTCCATCTCCTGCCTGGAGGTACCTGCTATCAGCCAGTCATCCAGGTAGGGGTACACCCGGACCCCTCGGTGCCTCAGGTAAGCTGCTACCACTGTTATGCATTTGGTGAAGACCCTGGGGGCCTGTGGATACCAAATCCTCCCGTGGGGCGTGGGCTCAACTGGGGTACTGCTTGAATTCCAGAGGCATACCCTAACCAACCACTTACAGAACCCACTTGTCCGTGGTAACATCGGACCAGGCAGAAAGTACATGGCAGAGTGGGCCCTCCACAGGAGGACCAAGGGGGGGGCATGATGGGCATCATGGTAGCACCCTCATCCTGTCACTGAGCAGGCTTGGAGGAGGAGGAGAACCTGGCTGACAAGCCACCTGGTCCCTTCCCTCCTGGCTTACAGACGACTGAGGCCACTGACTTGGGCCTGGGTCACCAAGACTGACCCTGCTGGCCAGACTGATGCTGGACTAGTTTTGCCACAGGTGTGGAGGACTGAAAAAGGCTTTCGCTTCTGCTGTCTGGAGCTCTTGGTGTCCTTCTACACGGATGTAATGGAGTCCAAGATGGCATTGGACTTCTCAATACACTGGAGGTGGCCCTCCACACCAGGCCCAAACAGGTCAGTGCCCAGGAACGGAACATCTGCCATCTTGTGCTGAGTGTCTGCCGTAAAGGTCGAGATCTGCAGCCAAGCCCTACGGTGCATGGCAATTGCGGCCATCACCGAGCGGGCACAGGAATCCCCCAGATCCAGAGCCATCTGAAGTTGCTGCTTGGCCACACCCCGGCCCTGATCTCGGACCTGCTTGACCGTGGTCTGGAGGTCCGTAGGTAGGTGAGGAATCACCTCGTCCAAAGAGTTCAAGAGGGCATGGGAGAAGTGTGTCATCATGATGGTTGAGCTAGCAAGGAAGCAGCCTAGACTTTTTTGGCCGAATGGTCCAATTTCTTGGACTCCGTATGCGGTGGCTTGTCGACATCCCTGATATTGCCCGAGCACTGAAACACGGAGTCGACCACCAGTCCCTCGGCTAAGGGGTGCTCTGTGAACCCCAAAAGGGTGTCAATGGGCACTGCATGTTTACAGACCATCTGGGCTGAAGGCACTGGGCAAGACGCGGGTCACTGCCAAAGCTCCAGGGCTGGTCCGACAATGGCCTTGGCCACTGGAAAAACCTCTGTTGGAGAGTCCCCTTTCTCCAGAATCTCTGTAAGGGGATAGCGTGCCAACTTCTGGATGGGCTCCATCTTCATCCCCGTGGACTTGGAGATGAGGTGGAGGATGCCCAGGAAGGAAGTGGGCCCTTCCTCCAACGAAAGATTCCCCACGAACTCCTCGTCGAGCAGACGGGAGTGCAGTGAGAAATCCTTGGACTTGGAAAAGTCCGCATAAAGCAGCCAACCACCTGAGTCACCTTCGACCTGCCGTGGGCGGTCAGGTGTAACAGTGACCGACAGCTGATGGGGAAGTCCCTTGGGCAGCCAAGACTCCTTGGTCAGAGCGCTGGTTGATGGCTGCTTGGGTGGCAGCTCCATCACAATCAGTGGAGAGGTCTGCTTCAACAGAACCAATATGGTGTGGACCAGCTCCACTGGGGAAGGAACGGTCTCGACCGACCCCACAGGGGGAGTAGTGTCAGCCTCTTGGGCGACAGCCAAGTGATGCCCAGTGTGGGAGCCAGGGTCAGCTTCGGACCAGCCAACACCAACTGTTGCCACATGAAGTCTTTGTAGCATTGGTGCAACTTGCACCGAAGTCTCTCCTCACCCAAAGAGGACGAAGACGAGGAGTAACAGCGACGCCGCTTCCCATGGCACTGACAGCAGGAGTGCCAATGATAGCGGAAGTTGCTCGACCCACTGGAAGAAGGCCAAGACCTCAACCTTGGCTACTGGGGGTGTCGATGGGGGATTTCAGAGGGAGTCAGAGAATGCCGTGGCTCCTCCTGGTCTGGGTCGGTGACTGGAGGGATATGCTTAACGGGTTGAGCAACCCATTCTGCAGTCACAGGCAGGACCGGAGTCCTGAAAATAGAACTGTCAACCTCTTCGGATGAGAACCGGTCAATAGGGTTGAGAAAATCTTGCCCACATCATCGGCCGGCGTCTGAACCAACTGGCCTGATGGGGTCTCCGTGAAGCCAGCGGCCAAGGCCGTGGTTTCGACCGTGGTCAAAACCTGGGAATCCTGAGACCGAGAACGTTCCCAATCCTGGGAATATCGACAGTGAGTCCTCTCTTTTTCTTTCTCTTTCTTTGACTCCTTCTAGCGAGAGTGGAAGCTGTGCAACCCAGAAGGGCTCTGCCCCTCAGTTGGGATGTACTGGCACAGCTCCTTGAAGGAGACCGAAAAAGTGGAGCCCAATTGGAAGCAGTACAAAGGTAGAAGCAGAGGAGGACTAAGTGATGACCCAAGCCTCCTCCTCCTCGAAAGCTGTACGCTGTTACAACTGTTTGGTGGACCCTGCAGCCGCAGAGACCACCCAACCGGCATCTATTGATTTGACCAGCAGATGCCGTTTTTCCAGGTGGCCCAACTGAAGGTGAGCGAGGCGGTCCTGGAGGACTGTCGCTTGAAACGACCGACAAATGTTGCAGGCCTGGGTATCATGCTCATGGCCTAGGCAGTAGACGTACGTGGCGTGTGGGTCAATGGGCGACAACTTCTGCCCGAATGGGCACTGGCGAAATCTGGGAGCAGACTGGTTGTCCATCGCAGTCCCGATCAAAGACACAAAGTGTTTTAAACTACTTAGGAAGTAAATCTGAAGATTTAAAGTGCAAGGGCCTACTCAGGGTGAGAGCAGTAAGGAGGGAACCTGCTTCTTCCAGTGGAAAGGAAGATCTGGCATCATGGGGTGGAGCCGAGGGATATATCACCTAACTGGGTTGGAGAAGCCAGATTGAAAACTTTCCGGCACATCTTAAAGAGAAAGGACACTGCCAGAGTGTGTGGATAGAACAACCTATTTATTTATTGAAGAGTTTCACCAGAAAAACACACTGAGCAATAAATTGCTCGTCTCACGGTGCGTCCTGGGGAAGGGAGAAGAGGGGAACAATAGGCAATACAGTATAGATAAATCAAATGTACATTTTCAATTTCAGTTTTGTATGGCATATACATAGTGATCCAGTAAAGATAAAGCGAATGCACATACAAAAATAGTTGGATAAGACATATACAAAGGTAGAATATTCCTGGGCAAACTAAAAGCACCTGGGCTCTCTTCCTCCTCCTATGTTGAGTGCTTTCACTCATACCTATAGGGTAGGACCCAAGCTGTCCATATTAGTGATGCCATCTCCCCTTCTCTCCTTATTTGCTCTGGCATCCCCCCAAAATTCACATCCCTAGAACACCTGATCCTTTCACAACTCTCCTCTTTCCTTGATGACTCCTCTTCTTTACTCTCTTCCAGTCTGACTTCAGGAAATCCAACTCCACTACCACCACCCTCCTTAGTCTCACTGACTCCATCCTTTCTGGCATGACCAGGGGCTGGTCACCTTCACCATCGTTGTTGACCTGGCCAAAGCCTTCAACACTGTTGCCCACCTCATCTTCCTGGGCAAGCTAAAAGTACCTAGGCTCTCCTCCTCCTCCTCTGTTGAGTGCTTTCGCTCATACCTATAGGGTAGGACCCAAGCTGTCCATATTAGTGATGCCATCTCCCTTCTCTGCTTATTTGCTCTGGCATCCCCCACAAATTCATCCTTGGCCCCATCCTGTTCTCCATTTTCCTAAATGACCTCCCCCTCATCTGCTCCTCTGTGTCCATTCATATGCACACAGACAACATGGTTCTCTATGCCTGTGGTTCCTTTGCCTCTGACCTCAAGACCCATCTCCAGCTGGATTTCAGCAACATCCAGCAATGGTTTCAGGCCAACCAGCTGTCCTTCAATGCCAAAAAAATGGTTCCCATGACTTCTGGCACTGGGCAGAGACTTGCCAAGCTCTCTGCTCGCTACTCTTTCCGGACCCTTGATGGTTTTGTTATTGAGGATGTCTGCTCCTTTCAATACCATGGGGTATGGTTGGATTTTCATCTGGACTTCTCTACTCACCTGGACACCATCCACAAGAAGCTGCATCCTATACTTGGGGCACTTTACAAGAACAAATCAAGCATCCCGCTTCCTGCTGGTAGAGAAATTTTCCTAAAGATCATTCTACCTATCGTTGAGTACGGTGACATTGTATGCAGCACTGTCCCAAAATCCACTCTTACCAGACGGGATCCTCTTTTTCACTCATTCTGTAACTTTTCCCTGACTTGCCTCTCCAGAACCCACCACTGTTCCCTTTATTCCTTCCTCTCCTTGTACTCCCTTAATGCCAGGGTCCTCACTCCTTGTGCCACCTTTGTCTCAAAATTCTGGCTCAGGTCCCTTCCCCACCTTTCTTCCCTCCTCTACTCCCCCCCCCCACCTTCTACTCCCTTTGCAGCTCTGACACCCGCTCTCTCACTCTCCCCTCATAAAATCCTCTGCTGGTCAAGCTGCTTTCTCCTTCTTACTTCCCCAAACTTTAGAGCACCCTCCCTGTTGCCGTTCACAATGTTTCCTCTTCCATATTACTAAAATCCCTCCTTCATGACTTCACTACTTACTCCTGCAGTTGCTGCTGATTCTAGGCTAATCCCACTGCTCCTCCCTCCATACTACGCCCTCCCCCTACTGCCCTGGTGTATTGGTCAACTTTTCCCCTTGACTAGTCCCCTATTGTTCTCACACTCTTCTTTGTCTCCCTCAGTGGGATGCCAGTTGCACTTTGCAGAACTGTTACTGTTAGATATTTTATTTCTGTTCACATGCTATCGATATGCTGTTTTGCACTACTTACTTTGTGCTTCCTCCCAATTGTCTACTGCCTGCTTTTTACTTTTTGCAATTATTATTTTATAATTGTAACATTACTGATGTAACCTATTACTGCACGCTTCACATTCCCTTACTCAAAGGATACAGCTGGAAATGAGCTGTTTCCTCAATATGTTTTTCCTGGTGAAATCCTTGAAATATGTAAGTAGATACATACATACATAAATAAATCCACGAGACAGGTTGGCGACGGGACTGGGGTGATGACGCCGGGACTGGGGATGGCAGGTGGAGAAACAAACTGAGTAAAAAATAAATAACTGCTTCTTGAACTGCTGCTACTTTGAGACACAGAGCCTTAATGTTCACTGCCAACCTGAAAGTACATCTCCAAGAATCTAATGTCTGTCATTGCTCTGCATGACTTTCAAAACAGTGTTGACTTAATGGGCCATCTGAATGCCTTACTTTTGCATCATGTCACTTCATTTTGTAATGTGATACTTATGTGCTCGTACCTGTTCCCTGTTCCACTGTCTTGTGTACTCTTCTGTACCAGGGCTGTGCCTGAAAAAGGCACTTCAGTGCCAGTGCACTTGCAAGGTCATCAAAATAAATAAATAAATAAATTGGGTGATGCTCTTTACTCATGGTCATACACATCGTCCACCCAGTTCACGATCTCCCACAAATCTGACTCCTCCTCAGCCACTCATCTTATATTCCCGACTCTGAATCATGGTTCCAATTGGCCTCAGTACTTGCCACTCACCATCCTTGACATATGATAGGATTACAAAAAGTGTCGATGTAATGTCCCACCTTTCCTAGAGACCCTGCAGCAAATCTTGGGCATAGGAACATTAAGGACTGGCCTTCATCAAGGTCACGAGGTTACAAGATGGAAGCCCACATTAAGTCTGAACAGTTAATCCCCATAACCACTGTTCCATCAACTATCACTTACTACTGATTCCCAGCTTCACACCAGGAGTCCTGGAGGATCAGATTCACTTGGATAACAATACCAGCTTTGGAACAGGAGGGTTACACTTGCATTCAGCTGACAAATATTTTACTAAATACATGTTGTCCACAGAATTAATTTACTAGTTTGACTAAATGCATTTTTTGTATCAATCTTTTTTTGCTCTAAAAACAGACTAGACATTTCAAACACTGATCAAAATTGGTTCAAGTATCAGTAGAATTAACACATGTACTAGTAATGAGACAAGACAAATACAGCAGATGGTCATAAGACAAAAGGTATTTTGTGCAGAGAATGGAGTTGGGCCAAAGGAATTTTGTGCAAACAATGTTAGGGGTTTGATAAAGGCATTTTGTGCAAAAACTGAAGTAACATTTTGATAAAAGCCATTTTGTCCACAAAATGAAATTTGGATATTAGATATTCCGGCCCCTTCATTGTTCACAGTTTCAACAGAAATAATCTGAAAGGTAACACTAAAATTCCAAACCCTTAGTTGTTCACAGTTTCAACAGAAATAATCTGAAAGGTAATGCTAAAATCATTAAAGCTTATTAGAAAAGTGTAAACAGAGAAACATTGATGTTGATGGCAGAAAAAAAGTCCAAAGGCTCATTGTCTGCCCAGAACCATTGCATACCAATAACATAACAATATACTATTTCTGTATCCAAATATATCTGTACAGTATATAGTTGTGCCCTTTCTTGAAATTAATTAAGTATTGTATTTAAAAAAAAAAAGTCTGATTGGAACATTACAAGTTCAAGTCTGATACAAAAGTCGAGCAGTGGCAGCGGAATTACTGTAACTGCTGTTTGTTCCCCTGCAGTCATTCCAGTGCGTTATATGGAAGGCAACAATCAACTTCCACAGCAAATCCCATTTCTATCTGGATTTAATTCCACACTTACAGCTCAGTCCACAAAGGAGTCCACCCCCACAGAGGAGCGTCTACCTGGGCCAAAGGTACACAGAGGTCCCATTCCACACACGTGGAGACCTTCATGCACCTCAGCCCTGGCAGAGCACCGCCACTGCATCCAATCCTCCACCGTGCACTCTGCTACGTGCCCCGCTAGGCTGGGGGTGGGAAAGGGAGGAAGGGCATGCATATGCTTCATTTTGGAGTCCTAACCCGCACCATGGAGGACAGGCAAAGGGGCAGAAGCTACACAGCCTAATGGGCTGCCATAATACCTACTCACCCCTCTTTGCCCAGTCAAAGGACCCTTCATGGGATTCGATCAGTCCCTCTCCACCTGCCCACAGCCCCCTTGTTGGGCTAGGGATGTGTCTGGCACAGGCTAGGTACACCAGTGAACATTTATGTTGACCTGGCAGGGATATGATAGTCTGTGGGGGACTGCCATATCCTGTGGTGCCTCACTCTGTGTGGAACAGGGAATTCACTACACTGCTGATCCAGGCATCCAACTGTACGCCTGGTGTCCTGTATAGTTTTGCCCCCTTGCAACCTCCTGCCACTGCCCACAGCTCCACAAGTGGAGGGCAGAGCTATGACTGCCATCCACTGCAGACCAGGAATGGGGTACAAAGATACACAGCCAGGATATGCTGATTTTGGGCATATCCAGGCCACCTTTGTGGGCCGAGCCCTTAGGAAGTCTTCTTCTGAGCACGCAGTCACTACAACAGTCTTTAAACTTCACTCCTACCACCCAATCATGTGGTCCTCTGGCTCCTCCCCCATTGCTCTCAGATATTTCTTATACTGGAAAGAACAGGTCTTCTTCATAGCACCTGTTTGTTAATGTGAATTCTGCAGTTTTCAGGATTTTTTTTTTTTATTTTCAACGTTTTGAATTCTCCTGTTGTCTCATTATGTGCACCTTGAATTCAGCTCACTGCTCCATTGAATACAACCATGCAATACAAGAGAAAGCCAGGATTAAAAAGATGCATGGTTTGTGGGTTCACCATTTCCATTACTGACATACATGATATCTGCGTTCACTGTTTGAGAATCTCCCATGATGTGACCCACTATCAGTAATCCAAGGTCACTCACCTTTAGATCATTAAGGATCACTGGACATGAGTGTTTAAGGGGAAGCCAGGAACCCTGTAAGGGTCACCTGCTGCACCCAGTTCAGCCACGCACTTAGAGGTCTTTGAGGATGATGGCAACCCCCAGATCACCAAAGACTTTCTGGTGTTGGATCTACTGATGGTTTGGAGAAGGTCGGTGGACAGCCCCATTCCTAAAGAAGGTAACAATGGATTTTGTGAATTCCTGCTGTCCCTTCAGTCATTCAAAAATTAGTCACATTCTAAGTACCACAAGAACAAGAAAAAGATAAGTAGATGGCATTCATGCGAGCATTGTCAGTAGAGGGACTATTCATGTTCCTCTCTTCTGGAGGGCCCTCAATGCTGGCTGCCCTTTAAGGAGGTCGAACTGCCCATGGAGCCTGTCACATTGCCCACCAAGATTCTGTTATTACACTTAGCCTCTATACTGGTCAATCTGTCAGCCACGCCTTTGGGCCTAGTAGGTAAAGACTCTGCCAAGGGAGAAGAATCTTCTGTCTTGCAGACTCAAGTGCTGCACATGACCCTATCTAAGTCAGGAAGAGTGGTTTGAGTGAGCTTCCTTTCAAACCTATGTCTGTTCATCCTCTACCGGTAGTTCCAAGCCCTGCCTGGTACTGATCCAACCCTGCTGGTGAAGTTGACCCCTGGTGGAACCAGTATCCTGGCAATTAGACCATCAGTGTTCTAGACTGAGATTGCGCTGTTGTTTACAACAAAATCACCAGTGGTGATCATCCTCTAACTACTTATCCTCATATCAGGTCAAGCCAGTTGCTAGTTGTAGAAGGACGCATGACAACAATGGGCCTATGGAGATATATGCACAGGGTCAAGGTTGACTGATGACATTGATTGGACCAGCTAGGCAATGGCTGTACCTCCAGTAGTGACACTGGTCCCCTATTCTACTGTGCCATCTCCAGCATTGATAGTAGCATCTCAGCAGGCTATTCTGAGCCAGTACCCACTACAGCAACTCAGTGTGGGAGCACCAAATGAAGGATTCAAGGACTGTTTCTATGGGGATTACCTACTACATGGGTGGTCTCTTTACGAGCACTGGTGTACCCAGACTTGGACAAGTCATTATTTTGTTAAAAACTCTGACTACCAGATGACATTCTACTCATACCTCTCAACTGCTATGAATTTTGCATAGCGCTATGATTTTCACACTCAAATTTACCCTTGCTCCGCATAGGTTTACTGCTGTTCTTAATAATGTTAGAGCTATTTCTGGACATACAAACTATTAAATCATTGAATTAAGTTGATAGAAACACTCTTTATCATTAACAATATGGGGCCCACTATTTGTAGAAATATTATTGTTTAAAATAAGAAAGTGCTACACATTCTAGCCATTTGCTATAATTTTTGAAGGCCTGTGCTATGATTTTTAATGCTGAGAGGTTGAGAGGTATGATTCTACTGACTAAGAGGCCTGCCTGGGGGTTATTCCTCCTTTGCTTCATTACTGGATAGAATGTTCTTACTTCCCTGCTCCTGGCATCCTCCTCTTCTTCCCTATCTCCTCCCCCCCCCCCAACTTCCTCCTACCCCATAGAACCTATTCCTTCTATCTCACAGACCTTACTGCTCATCATGGGCTTTGCGCTCCCACTTCCCCCACACCTTACTTCTCTTCTCTTCTCTACACCCTCACACTGGTCTCATCCTCGGCTCTGCACTCCTGCTCCCCCCCCCACCTTACCTCTCCCTTCTGCATCCTCGTCCTCCCCACCTTCCTCCACTAGCTCCCCTTCCATCCCTATATATTTAATTTTTTATTTATTCAGAATTTGGAAAATACCTTTGAGTCAGAGACTCATTTACAAAGGTTCCACATCACATAGAAGGGTACAACACAGTGATCAGGTAAATACAGTACAGGAAACTGGACAGGCTAGAAACAAGGTAATGATACAATATAATGCAGTTAAAGGCTCACAAGAAGTACCAATCAAGCTTAGTCCAGATAAGCTGCAGGCACTTATATAGAGATGCAAAGCAATTGCCGGGAAGGGGATGAGAGGGGTGGGGGAGGGGCATATAGGGTAAGCCACCCAGAGGCCATTGTCGTGGTTGGAGGATGAGTGAGAAAATAGGAGGGTCAAAGGCAGTCACAGCAGTTTAGGGACTGGAGATGCCCCTTAAAGTGGGTTTGAAGAGGCCGATGGCATTTTCGTGTGAAATGGAGCAAAGGTAGACCATTCATCCATGTAGGAGCCTTGTAGCTGAAGGATCTTTGAAATTGGGAGGTTTGACAGTGGGGACAGCAAGCAGCTTCTTGTTAGAGCTACGGGTTACTTTCTGGGTTGTAGACGGATAGATTAGGGAGGTAAGACCAGGAGGGGAGAGGCCAAGGGAGATTTTTTTTTGGCCATAAGGCAGGTGTGGAACTTGATCCTGTTGTCTAAGTTAAGCCAGTTTGTGGAGTTATATAACGAGCAGGTATGGGTGAGATGGTCACAGTTCAGTACAAGGTGACAGGTTTTGTTGAGGGAGATGCGGAGCCTACGTAGGGCCGAGGTGGCAGCAGCACTATAAATGAGTATTCCATAGTCAAAGATGGAGAGGATAGAGGACAAGACAGCAAGATGGAGGGCGTCAGGAGTAAGGCAGTGTTTAACCCGGTAGAGCAGGCCGAGGCGGACATTAAGGGCAGAGGATAGGTGCAGTATGTGCTGGTGGAAATTGAGTGCCGGGTCAAGGGTGATGCCCAGGTATTTAAAGGAGTCCACTTGCTCAAGAGGGGTTCGGTCCTCTGTTAGGATCTAGGGGCAAAATTCCTTTCTAGAGTTCTGAGGGTGGGAGAAGATCATGAACTTGGTCTTTTTATAGTTAAGTATTAGGCGTTGATCAGAGAACCACAGTTATGCTTCATTAAAGGAGAACTGGAGGACTTGGTGCAGACGAAAAGGGTCAGGGCTGGATGCGTAGAGTACCGCATCATCGACATATAGTAGAAAGTTGCCAGAGCAGGAGGTGGGTAAGGAGTTAAGGTATAGGCTGAAAAGAAGGGGACCAAGGATGGACCACTGAGGGACTCAGAAGAGAATTGGGAGTTTATCAGATAGGGTAGTGCCAATTTTGACCCGTTGCGGCCGATTCAATAAGTAGTCGGTGAAGCAGCACAGGGCATCCTGGGAGAAGCCAATGTTAGAGAGTGTGACTAGCAGAAGGGAGTGATTGACGGTGTCAAACGCCTTAGTGAGGTCAATAAACACAGCACCAGTAATGTGGCTTTTGTTTAAAGCGGAGTGGAATGTGTGAGGTAAATTCTGGAAGGGCTGTAGTGGTACTGCGCCCTTTGCGGAAGCCATGTTGCTGTTTACAGAGAAGATCATGTTTGCTTAGGTGGTCGGTAAGCTGATCATAGACAATGCGTTTGAGGGCTTTAGACAGTGGGGGAGTATAGAGATGGGCCGGTAGTTATTGATGTCAGTACTGTCCCTGCTCTTAAATAAGGGGGTAATGGAAGCAGATCTCCAGAGGGAGGGGAATTTACCTTGGCAGAGAGAGCGATTACGAATGTGGGTGAGGGGGTAGAGTATGTCGTGGAGGGTGAGCTGGAGAAGCCTCAGATCCAAGATGTCACTACTGTAGTGGGAAAGGCTTAAAGCAGTTTTAATATAAGGCTCGTCGGTTTTAAGGGAGATACAATGTAGGTGGAAGGGAGGGGAGCTGGGATGGGGGACCGTATGGGAGGGGGGTCAAGAAGGTAGGTGGGAGGACATGGCTGAGGTTGAGTGAAGCGATTGAAGGCTGAGACTACAGAGAGGGGTCAGAGGGCAAGTGCCCACCCACAACTATCTGGTTGGGGGTTGTTTTTCCACCGATTTCCTTGATATTATTCCAGAATTTGCGTAGAGCCCAGGCAGCAATGAGGCGACTTTATAGGAGCTTTATATGTCCTTGCTCTCCCGTTCTTCCCTTCCACTCACCCTCTCTCCCCCTTCCCTTACCCCTCTTCCTTCCCACCTCCACATCACCTCCACCTGCACTTGCTGCCCCCCTCAGCACTTTACTTTGACTATGTTCTGTTCGGACTGCCTAACTGAAATTGCAGTCCTTGTCTCATGTTTGTTTACTTTGTTACCACAAAATGTGTTACTCCATTGTATAGATAATTCAAGTGTTTGTAACTACCTTGTAACCACCATGCTTTGTACCCATTTTGTTGTACCCCCCTTTCACTCAACGCGGAACCTTTGTAAATGAATCTCTGGTTCAAAGGTATTGTAATCCTAGTACTCAATAAAATAAAAAATAAAAAAAAAAAATCTCAGGACACTCCCCTGGAGGAGATAAAGAAGAGGGAAACATACTCACTAACAGACTTTCTGGAGAGGGTGGCTTTATCTCTTGTGGCCTTTCCTATTGCTCCTGCCAAGCTGGATCTCAAACTCTGCATCTGAGAATGCCAAGTTTCTTGACTGGCCCCACCTCGTAGTATGGACCAAAAGTATGAAGCTCCCATGGGAGGGAGGGAGGGGCTTTTCTGGTTTATGGAGTACCCCTTCCTGGAAGATCTGGTGGGGAATGTTGTTCTGCACAAAGTCAAGATGCAAGGAGAGTCAGATAAGCCCCAGACAAAATGTTCAAGAGACAGGACCGCTTTGGTCACAAAGTGTACACAATGGCATCCCTGGGCATTTGTCAGGCCGGTTATGTGGCTCTGGTGGCTAGGTATAGCCATAAACTGTTTGAATGACTCTCTAACCCGAGGTCTCTTATGACAGACAATAGCAAGCTGAATCTAACAGATATCTGGGACAAGGAGTTCTCCATGGCCAAACATCAATTTCAGATGGAACTTGATTCAATCAAGTTGTCACGAGGGCTGTGGCAATGGTGGTTTCCATATGGCATCATGCATGTCGGAGGCTCATCTTTATGTAAGAAATACAGCAGTGGATGGCAGATCTTCCCTCTGCAGGGATGAATCTGTTTAGATCAGGAGGAGGGGCATTAGACTAGGATTGAAATGTTCAATGTCACCCTGGACTCCATCATTTCAATCAAAAATAGCAAAAAGACTAAAGCAGTGCATAGAGTTGTGTCTCCTTTTGTGGTATGCAAGGCCAGCAGCAGCCACAGTAGTATCACCATTACTGCTTGGCCAAGTCCTTTAACTCCAAGAACTCTGGACATGGTCAACATATGGGTGGTGCTGGTGGTGGTGGTGGTGCCTGCAGTGACCAGGCCTCAGGTCTGACTCTAGCGCTAAAAAGTGAGGGGATGCATGGCCTAATCCCCTCTTCTCCCTGCCACAGTCCCTGCTACAGCTTCTATCCAGGGGCCAACTCACCCACATCCTCCAGCAGTGGTCCACTATTACCTTGGACAGATAAGTCCTAGAAGTGGTAGGTTCAGGGTTGTCCCTGAAGTTAGAGACTGTGCCCCCATTTATCTCTGGGAGATATGCTGGAGTCTCTTTCAGTGCTATGGGAGAAGGTTTAACAGCTTCTAGTACGATATTTGATAGAGCTGGTCATATAAAGTCAAACTCAACAGGGATTTCTGATGTGGTTAATTCTGGTACCGGGGGGCGGGGGAGTATGGTGTTCCATACTCGGTCTGTGGATCATGAACAAGTTTATTTGTAAATGGAAGTTTTGCATGGTATGGTAACCTGAATTGGATCATTCCACCCCTGAAGCCACATGCTTGGTTTTGCTCCTTGAGTCTCCAGGATGCTTATTTTCACATCCCTATCCATCCTTCACACAGACGGTTCCTCAGGTTCAAAGTGGACAGAACACTCTACCACACCATTAAACCTTTCATCAGTACCAAGGGTGGTCACCAAGTGTATCAGTAGAGGCAGTTTTTCTGAACTGCAGGTGGGGCATGGTGTTTCCCTTCCTTGGTGACTGGTTTCTCATGGGCAGTTCAGTATAGGATGAGAAGTGAACCAGGGACCTTCTTGTCAACCTGGCTGAATCTGAACTGACTCCAAAGCAGGGGATTGTTTTTATCAGGGCAGAACT
Organism: Neoceratodus forsteri; assembly: GCA_016271365.2. NCBI lineage: Eukaryota > Metazoa > Chordata > Ceratodontiformes > Ceratodontidae > Neoceratodus > Neoceratodus forsteri. The sequence goes on along the minus strand of JADMNL010000022.1, from coordinate 690,355,822 downwards.
AAACTCACTACATGCCACATCCCACTTTTGTCATTCATGGCATCTACCATGGTCAGAGTCCTTTGGTCCACTGGCACACGAGAACCAACCAGTGGAAATTGGGGCACCAGTGGTCCCACACGCACACTTATTCTTGGAGCTGATGATTTGGGTGACACCTAATGCTGGATGATATCCTGTGGCAGCTGTCCTTGCCGAACCTCTTGGGACGAATCCCTTCTGTCCAGTCAGAGCACTCGATCATGCTGATGACAGGCTCCTCCTTAGTGGACTGAAAAGCACACCTGCAGCATCACGGGGTGGGGGACACATTTGGTCACTGACTGAATCCAGGGTGCACATCAATTTGTCAGAATGCCATGCAGTATGCATAGCACTGTCGGAGTCTGCCCCACTGATCAAGGGCCAGATTGTCCAGGTCAACATGGACAATATGATCATCATGTTTATATGGAAAAATAGGGCGCCATGCACTCCATCCCACTGTATCAGAAGCACTGCAGATGTAGTCCTGGACTCACTCTCCGAAAGCAGACCTCACTACTGTTCATGTAGCAGAAGTGAACCAGCTCATGCACACCCTCAGTCATGTTGTGAAAGTATGCCACGTGTGCCTGTTGCACCAACAAGTGGTGTCCCATTTGGAGAACTCTGTCTGTGGGCCCATTTACTTCATGGGAGAAAAAGATGCTGGAGTTTTGACCAATCCCCCTCAGCAGGGTTCCATACCAGGGAAAGTGTTTGCCTGGTCCTGGACAGGAGGTCTTCTACATGCCACCTCTTCACTTCCCTTGATCCTCATGGCAGTCCTCAAGGCCAGGAGGAACTGGACATCTCTAATTCTGATAGTTCCAGACTGACCTTGTCAGTTCTACATAGAAACACAGAAGCTGTCGGCAGATGAGGACCACTTGGCCCACCTAGTCTGCCCTGTTCCAAGTGTCTACCACCCTCTCCATGAAGAAGAACTTCCTCACATTTCCTCTGCTCCCCCCCCCCCCAGCTTCATATTGCGACCCCTTGTCCTTGAACATCTTTTTCTTTGGAAAATGCTCCCTTTCTGTACCTTGTTAATTCCTGTAAAGGTATTTGAATGTTTCTATCATATCCTCCTATTACCTCCTGTCTTCTAGGGAGTACATATTTAAATCCTTAAGTCTTTCTTAGTAGTTTTTCTGATACAGGCCCTGGCACCATTTTGGTTGCCCTCCTTTGCACCGCCTCCACCCTATCTATGTCCTTTCAGAGATGGGTCCTCTGGAACTGTACACAGTACTTGAGGCGGGGTCTCACCAGTGATCTATACAGGGGTATTATTACCTCCCTGTTTCTGCTGGCGATATTCCTTCCCTACGCATCCGAGCATTCTACTAGCCTTTCCCACTGCCTTGTCACACTGTTTAGCTACCTTCAGGCCATCAGCAATGATAATCCCCAGATCTCTTTTCTGTTTTGTGACTGCTAATACAACCCCCCCCCCCACAAGCTGGTACAGTGCCTCAGGGTTTTTGTGCCCTAAGTGCATGATTTTACACTTTTTTGAGCTGAATCATAGCTCCCAAACCCGTGACCATTCTTCTAACATCTTTAGATCCTCCCTTATTCTTTCAACCCTCCCCCCCGGGTGTGTCTACTCTGTTGCAGGTTTTTGTGTCATCTGCAAATAGGCATACCTTTCCCTCCAGTGATTCTGCAATGTCACTAATAAAGACACTTACAAGGACCGGACCTAATACTGACCCCTGCAGTATCCTGCTAGTCACTTTGCCTTCCCCAGATTGTACCCCATTTACCACTACAATTTGGCTCCTACCACTAAGCCAACTTACCACCTATTTTACTATTTTAGGACATACTCCTAAGCTACTCAGTTTGTTTACCAGCCTACTATGTGGAACGGTGTCTAAGGCCATACTGAAATCCAGATAGGCAATGTCAACCGCCCCTCCATGGTCCACTTCCTTTGTTACCCAGTCAAAAGAATTGGATCAGGTTTGTCTGGCAGAACCTCCCCCCTGTGACTCCATGTTGCCTCAGATCCTGTAGACCACTGGTAACAAGGTATCCTTCAATCCTTTCCTTCAGTAGTGATTCCATTACTTTGCTCACTATCGAAGTCAGGCTGACCAGCTTGTAATTTCCCGCCTCCTCCCTATTTCCATTTTTGTGCAGTGGGACTACATCTGCCTTCCTCCAGTCCCCCGGTACCTCCCATTTCTAGTGACAGATTGAACAGGGCTGTCAGATGTGCAGCCAGCTCCTCCCTGAGCTCCCTTAGCAACCTGGGGTGCACCACGTCTGGCCCATTGCCTTGTCTACATTTAACTTTGACAACTCCTTTAGGACTCTTTCCACTGTGAAAGGGCTAGTGTCCACCTCCTGACCCTTTATGCCCTTGTCTTGTAACAAAGGCCCATTTCCTACCCCCTCCTCCATGATTACTGAACAAAAGTATTTGTTTAATATCTGCACTTTTTGGTGGTTCTCTTCTACAGAACCCCCCTTCCCCTTTCAGTCTTACCATCCCCTCCCTTGGACTTCCACTTTTCACTAATGTATCTAAAAATGTTTTATCCCCCTTTTTTACTGATTTGGCTATATTTTCCCGTTTTCATTTTTGAGCTAATTGCCCTCCCTGCCTCCCTTTGTTTTTCCTGATAACTCTCCCTCTCCTCCTCCTCCTTCTGTGTTCTTTTGTATTTTCTGAAGGCTAGTTTTTGCTCTTACTTTGTCCACTACCTCGCTAGAGAACCATAGCTGTCTCTTTTTTCTCTTGCCCTTGCTGACTTGCTTGACACAGAGCTTGGCAGCTTTTTCAATTCCCTCTCTTACCGAAGCCCACTGTTCTTCTCCCCCCAGTTTCCCTATCACTGCCAGGGCATCCCTGAGGTATTCTTCCATTTTCTTAAAATTGGCAGTCCTGAAGTTCAGAACCCTCGTCCTCGTGTGGTTTGATTCTGGTCCTATTCTTACGTTAAACCACACTGCCCAGTGATTACTGGTACCCAGGTGGTCCCCCACTGTGACATCAGCAATATATTCCCATTTGTCAGTACTAGGTCCAGCAATGCCCCCTCATGAGTGGGTTCCTTAACTAGTTACCTGAGGAAGACCTCCTGCAGAGAATCCAGAATGTATCTACTTCTGGTTGTTGCTGCAGCAGGGAGGCTCCAATCCATGTCCAACAGATTAAAGTTCTGGTGCCATGATCTCCTCAGCCTTGTCAGCATGCCTCTGCGGCTGACCCCACTTTGTCCTGACCTGCTCACAAGGTCTGAAGGGATAGTCAGACACCCAGACCTGCAGCCCCTGCACCTAACAGTTAGGTTCCTGAGTGGCTAGAATCCAGGCCCTTAGGCATTCTGAGGACATTCTCAAAGTTCTGAATACATCTCAGGAGGTGACTCGTGACCCTTACGGTTGTACGTGGAAGATGTCCTCATTCTGCTGCACACAGCATAGGCTGTCTACACATTCCTACTCCATGAAACACATTCTTGACTACCTCTGGTCCTTATCATAGTCAAGGCTAAAGTTCCTCAGGGTGCATCTGGTTGCCATCTCAGCATCCCAAACCAGGGCTTGTATACCACGCACCCAGAAAAAGTGGTCTCTCACTTTTTCAAGGGCCTAGACCACCTGTCACCTCTGGTGCACAAACCCACCCCCACCATGGAGCCTACCACTGGTGCTAACCTGGCTTATGGGCAAGCCATTTGAGCCTATGGACAAGTGTCATCTATCTCCAAGACAGAGATGTCAATAGGGAGAAGGGCGGGGTAAATGGAGAAAATGACAAAGACAATAAGGAAAGGGATGGGGCAAAAAGGTGTAAGGCCATTAAGAAATGGAGTGTAATGAGTACCAATGCCTGTAGTCTGGGCAACAAGCTCCCTGAACTTGTGGCCTTGATGGAAGAGGGATGCCTGTATATCGTAGCAGTCACAGAAACATGGTACACAGAGAACCATGACTGGGATGTTAACATACCAGGGTACACAACCTACAGGAGAGACAGGGAGGGGGGGGGGGGGAGTAGCTCTCTATGTAAGGGAAGGGATGAAAGCAACAGAACAAAAAAGTAAACAGGGAGGAGAGGAGGCACTGTGGGTCGCCTTAGAGACTGGAAATGGCACCACAATCCGCACAGGAGTTGTGTACAGACCCCCATATCAGGGAGAGGGAATGGAGGAGGATATGATAGAAGGCATCCTTAGGATGGCAGAGAAAGGGGAGATACTGTTGATAGGGGACCTGAATATGTCAGATGTTAACTGAAGCACCTTTGCTGCAGCCACATGTAAAGGCAGGGCCATTCTCGAGGCCCTACAGGTGGCATGCCTCAGACAGCTAGTTTTGGAACCCACTCATGAGGGAGCAATCTTAGACCTCGTACTCTCAAATAGGGACAGCAAGAGGATCTCAGATCTAGAAGTGGGTAGCCATCTGGGAACAAGCGACCACCAAACAGTGTGATTCACGATAAACTCAGCTACAGAGTCAAGCAATACAAAAGTGATGGTACTGGACTTCAGGAGGGCTGACTTTGGCAAGATGGGAGAGTGCCTTAGAAAAGTACTAGCAAGCAAGCTAGAAGGAGGGGCAGAGCAACAACGGGGAAACATCAAAACTGCCATCATAGAGGCAACAAGCTTTGTGTGAAGCAAATAAACAAATCAAAATGAAAGAAAAAGACACTATGGTTCTCAAAAGAGGTGGTGGGGAAGGTTAGGGAGAAAAATATAGCTTTTAGGAAGTATAAGGAAACACAGAAGGAGCAGAACAGAGAACTGTACCAGTTAAGGCAGAAGGAAGCAGGGAGGGAAGTCAGAATAGCAAAGGCCCAAACTGAGGAAAAGATAGCCAACTCAGTTAAGAAGGGGGATAAAACCTTTTATAGGTACATCAGGGAGTGTAGAAAGATAAAGAGAGGGATACTGAGGCTGAATAGAAAGGATGGTGGGTAGGCAGAGAGGGACAGTGAAAAAGCAGAGATACAGAACGAATACTTCTGTTCAGTATTCACAAAAGAGGAGGAGGGGGAGGTGCCTAATCCAGTTAACAGAAGCACTCTGGATATGGGGGGACTTAATCCCAGTCCTTTCACAAAAGAAAGGGTTCTAAAAGAACTCCTAAAACTGAAGGTGGACAAAGCAATGGGGCCTGATGGAATTCACCCAAGAATTCTAAAAGAATTAAGGGGAGAACTAGTGACACCACTGACTACCCTTTTTAACAAATCATGGGAGGATGATGTGGTACCTGAGGAATGGAGGAAGGTGGATGTTATTCCCCTTCACAAAAGTGGAAGCAAGACAGAGGCAGGAAACTACAGACCTGTCAGTTTGACCTCTGTGGTAGGAAAAGTGATGGAATAACTTCTGAAGGAAATAATTATTGAGTACCTAGAGGAAAGTGGGGCACAGGACCCAAGGCAGCATGGGTTCACAGCAGGAAGGTCATGTCAGACAAATCTAATTGATTTCTTTGACTGGGTGACCAAAGTAGTAGACCAGGGAGGGGCTGTGGACATGGCCTACCTAGACTTTAGCAAGGCATTTGACACAGTTCCACACAAAAGATTAATAATCAAATTAACCAGCATGGGAGTGGGTCCCAGGGTGGTAGCCTAGGTAAAACATTAGCTGGACAACAGGACACAGAAGCTAATTGTAAATGGAGTCCACTCTGAAGAAAGAGGGGTTACTAGTGGGGTACCGCAGGGTTCAGTACTGGGTCCAGTTCTTTTTAATGTCTTTATAAGTGACATTGCAGAGGGACTAGAAGGAAAGGTATGCCTCTTTGCAGATGATACAAAGATCTGCAACAGGGTTGATACACGAGGAAGCGTGGAAAGGATGAGAAGGGACTTGGCAAAGTTGGAGGAATGGTCAGAAGTATGGCAGCTTAGAGTCAATGCAAAGAAGTGCAAAAGAATGCACCTGGGAAACAAAAACCCACGAGAAGATTACACAGTGGGGGAAGGTAGTAACAACAACAAAAATGGAAAGGGACCTGGGGGTAGTCATATCAGATGACCTTAAGGTTAGCAAGCAATGTGAGAAGGCAGTAGGGAGGGCTGGGGGAATACTGGGATGTATAGGAGAGGCATCACCAGCAGAAAACAGGAAGTTGTTATCCCTCTGTACAGACAGTTGGTGAGACCCCATCTGGAGTACTGTGTGCAGTTCTGGAGACCCAGTCTCCACAAGGACATAGACAGGATGGAGGCAGTGTGAGAATGGCAACTAAAATGGTGCAGGGTCTGCAACAGAAGCCATATGAGGAGAGACTAAAGGAGCTTAATATGTATACCCTTGAGGAAAGGAGGGAGAGGGGGGACATGATAGAAACTTTTAAGTACCTCAGTGGAATCAACAAAGTCCAAGAGGGTAGCATCTTTCAGAAAAAGATGTGCAAGAACAAGGGGACACAATTTGAAGATAGAGAGGGGAATGGCTCAGGGACAATGTGAGGAAGTATTTTTTCACAGAGAGGGTGGTGGACGCATGGAACAGCCTTCCGGTCTAAAACTGTGGAAGAATTCAAGAATGCACGGGACAGACATAAGGCAATTCTTGTGGGGGTAGGAAGAAACAGGCTGTTGGTTAACTAGGATCTGCAGCTTATCCTGTAGGTAGAGAAATGGGTGGACTAGGTGGGCCAAACGGTCCTTATCTGCCGTCAAAGTCAGTGTTTCTATGTTTGTATCACATTTATTGTGGAAGACCACATTTGTGTGTGCCATTACCTCATCCAGATAGGTAAGAGTACTCCAGGTGCTATCTGTGGAGTCACCCATTTTTCCACAATGACAAACTTGTCCTTGGCCCCAAGAAGGACATGTTTGTCCTATGCCCCATGTGAAATTCTTGCCCAGATTGTTTCTGAATTCCATCTGAATCAAGCCTCAATACTACCTGTGTTTTTTTCCAAAGTTTCATACTTCAGATGCTGAGTGGAAGCACATGTTTAATGTTTGCAAGGCTCTGCTCTTCTATTGAGAATGCACAGTGTGACAGAGCAGAACTGTGTGGTGAGGCTTACAAGCCATTTGTTAAAAATATTGAAGCCAGCCAGTCCGGTGATGTTGAGAGTTGAGGCACTGGACATGGAAGCGAGCTCAGGTCACCGGGAGTCAGCAGGGCTGGGAGAGGATTGAGCGTCTATAGGACAGCTCTCCTCTCCCGGGGAGAGATGGGGCACAGTGACCGGCGTAGCCTGACATCTAGTGGAGGCTAGGTGTTGACAAGCCTGGTCCTGAAAGATCAGGGTCGGAGGCAGAGCAGTTGGCGGGCACGCTGCATGCGAACACGTGCGTGGCATGCCCCCTGCCGGCATTGCAAGCTCCGCCTACAACGGTAGAACACGGAAAAGGGGCGCCCCAGTCATAGCGGCTTGATGGCCATCTGATCGTAACCGCGCTGGCTCCAGGAGGGGATCACCAGTATGGATCCAGACTTGGTGGAGGAGTTGGTCGCCCCCTGCCACCCTTCCACACGGGATAGGCCATGGGATAATGGGTGATCGCTCTCAGCAGGGGACCGGTGTGGGTCAGACGGCGGCTGAAGATAAGGATACGAGGACACCAGGGGCCCCCAAGGGGAGAAAAAGTCAGATAAAAAAAAAAATATATATATATATATATATATATTTTTTTTTTTAAGCCGCCCTGGTCAAACAGGTAGATAACCAGTTCCATGGTAGGTGGATAACATCCTGCAGTACTCTGTGTTAACAGCTGGCTAGGAAGGAGTTACCTGAAGGGTGAAAGCCTCACTCTGCCAGACATATTACTACTTCTGTTGCTGCTGCCAGGTACAACCCACACTGTAGAGGTTTGTAGAGCTGCTACCTGCTCTAATGTGCACACGTTCATACACTGATTACAGCAACAACTTTAACAGTAACTGTGATGTTACTTTTTTTGGTCCTCAGTCCTGCAGTCTATTTGTCTACAACTTAGGGTGCATGCCTTGCCCCCTCCTCCTAGGACTGTTAGGAGTGTGCTGAAGTGAACCAAATCTAGGTAGTTAGAATAATGTAATTATATGTAACTGTGGTTCTGTTTCTGATTTTCAGCTCACAGCCACAAAATCCACCCTATAGTACCTCCCCTGGCTAGACTTGTTTTCGGTATCCATTTCCAGCATTCAGTTCTGAGAGCAGTGGGGGCAGACATGGGGGGACCACATGATTGGGTGATTGGGTGTCAAGTATGTTGACTGTTCCACTGACCAAGCATGCTCAGTGGAAGACTGCTTAAGTAAACATGTGAACTAAATACTAGTAATAAAAACTATGGACTACAGAAATGCAATTTCTGGAGTCACGTGATGCAGGGTACAGACTAGCAGCCTGATTCATCTGCTCCAGCCATTCACCTTAATTAAGCTTAAATATTCCGATTAAAAGCGGTATTTAGAGCAACAACTTCATCCTGCCTGATTGTGGTTTATACCTGGGAACTGTTTATCCGTGGACCCTGATAAATGGATGTTCAAATGAAGAAATCTCCGTCGAAACATACTCCGCCACCATCGCCAATAAAGGCCGCAAAAAAGGCCAAGGCCTCATCATCTGCCGGTGGTCCAGAAATGGACCCGACTGCACCAGAGCATGAACCACTCACCCTAGCATGGTTCCTTGTGGAATTCAAACCATTTAGGGATGAGCTTCGCACTCTCACAGAGGAACTGAAAGCAGTAACCACCTCCTTAGATGATCTCTCAAAGAGGGCTAGCGATACTGAAGCTCGCATGGTGTCAGTGGAAAAAAAAGTGGAAAAGCAAGCTCTGGAGATCATAATGCTCAGACAAAAATTAAGCAAAATGGAGAGTAAGATTGAGGATTTTGAAGGGAGGAGTAGGCGGAATAATGCAGTTCTTACTGGCCTTCTGCGGCGGGAAGAGGGAACTGACCCCATTGTTTTCACACAAAAATAGATCACCAAATTGGCAGACCCTACTCCCTTTGGCTACAATTACATGATCGAAAGAGCTCATAGGGCACTTAGAGCAATGCCTCCACCAGGCGCCCCATCCAGGCCCTTCATTCTCCGCTTCCTAAACTATCTTGAAAGGCAGCATTTTTTTAATTAAATAAAAGTGATCTGAGAAGTTAAATGGGAAGGGGCCACAATTAGGGTAGCTCAAGATCTCCCAGTTTCGGTACGCCAAAGGAGGGCCACTTACCACCCACTGGTGGTTAAATTGATCGCCTCAGGAATTAGTTTTCGCATGGGGTATCCGGCTCGACTACAAGGTCTTTTGTCCGGCTCCTGGAATAGTTACGAGGATGCAAGCTGTGCAGCAGAAGGCCTTAAATTATTTTTTCCAGAACTGTTTAAAGATCGTTGAGCAGCTGTAACTCTATATAAGGTAGCTGGTTGTTTAAAGTGAGGTGACGGTTACAATTTGGTATGCTGGATGTCGGGATCGATCTGTGACATAAATGCAGTACCCTACGTGTCCCACCTTTGTGAACTCTCGAGTTCTGAACGGCAATAGAGTGAGGGACCGTCTGACCTATCAGCGAGGACAATGTTTAATGTTATCCGAATACCTTCAGGGGCAAATAGTTCCACGATGACCTGCTGATGTTTCGTGCATTTGTTTAGGAACCTCTTATTACCATGGTGGAACGAGGACCATTTATCTCCACTAGAGGGCACCAGAACAATACGAACCCTATTGCGCTGCAAGTATCTGTGGAAACAGTTTCTTTACTTTATCTGCTTCGGTACTGACATTATTTCTATGCTTTAGTAAGGGCTCTGAAGTAAGAGTCCCACATTTAATTGCAATCTCCCCCTGAGATAGACCTGACGAACTGAGATTGGGCCTCTGCAAACTTACCCTCAGACCTTGCTGTGACTGGATTTACAGTAGGATTTGTCTGAGCACCTGCCTATTTTATGTTGTTTTCCCTCTTTATTTGTAAATGCCATGCAAGTACTTTACGCACCAAATTTCATTAAGAATATGGGAGTTTTCCCTGTTTTTCCTTTTTCCTTTTTTTTTCCTGTGTTGGGGATGTGGCAGGTTGAAATGCAAAGGGGGAGTGGTGCTTCAAAAAACTGTGATTTATGTTGCATAGAACTCTTACGTTTTTTTCTTATTCGTAATAATTTAGTACCTGACATTTAGAAACAGTTAAAATGTATAATTTCTGAAGGCTCTTGCAGTTGAAAACCCTGGCTGCTGGGGGATCTGAAGGGTTAAGTTGATGCCAAAGTTTGAAGTCTTTAGGATGGAGAAAACCTTCGGAGGAACCTAAACAGCCATACTAACCTAAGCTTTTTATTTACAGAAGTACCAAATGTTTACATCTACCCTTTTATTATCAAGAAGCAGGGTTATATAGAGGGTAAAGCGGCAAGGAGCTTCGGAGCTGAATGAGTCTGGATATCCTTAATTCATGTTAGTGGGCTCCCTACCCTATTTACAGTTGATAATATGGGGAAAGTACCCCCTAGTGGATCTGAGGTCACAACGACCCCTATATGGAAGGACCTTATGATAGCTAGATCTCACTTAATAGGCTCAGGAGGACAGGGACACATTAATTTTAAATGTGAGATGTTAATTGGGTAGGATATAAGCTTAATATTTTTTTTTACTCTCTATATTGTTGCAAAACAGGGATGATTAAATGGGTGGAAGCATGGAACGGAGTTGGGCGGACGGTTTGACCTGGCGATCATGGGCCATGCAGAATTTCTGTTGGCGGAGGTCATCTTTGCTAAATTTATCTTTCTTCAGTTCTTTGTCTTATTACCTAGATATGGGATTTGGGATAGGGATAGGCTTGTCTGGATACATTGGACAGGATCATTTGCTGAATGGGGGGACATGGATGGGAGGGGGCATGGATGGGAGGGGAGGGTGTATCTGGCATATAGTTCAGTAATGGAACAGAGGCAACATCAGAGGAAAGGTATGTTGGAATGCAGGATTAAAGAGTTTGTGTAAGGGCACTCAGATGTAATCACCGAAAACAGAAATTTTACTATGGGGAGTAGCTATGTATGGATCTCGTGGAATGTGAAAGGCTTCAGGAATAAAACCAAAAGATATAAGCTCATTAAACACCTGCAATTACTAAAGGGGAATGTGATCTGCCTGCAGGAAATGCATATGTTAGAGTCTGAAGCTAATCTCTTTAGAAGGCAGTTTATAGGGTAGGTATTCATGGCGGGGAATAGTTCAGCCAGTAGAGGGGTTGCAATTTTAGTTTCCAGAACCACCCCTTTCCTGTGTGAACAAACTATAATAGATCCCATGCTGTGCTATGTACTAGTAGTGGGGCTTTTAGATAGAATAAAAATATTACTGGGTAGCGTATATAGGCCTAATCAAGACTCACCAGATTTTTTCATGAATCTGTTGGACATCTTGTCCCTTTTTGTAAACCTCCCCATCATTCTGGGAGGTGACTGGAACCTTCCCTTTTCTTCCAATCTTGATAGGGAAGGGAAGAGACTTGGAGGACTGACTCCTGCTCAGAGAACGATTTGAGACATGATAGACCAGACAGGTCTATGTGATCCATGGAGGGTATTATATCCCACTCTTAAGGAGTTTACTTTCTCCTCACAGGTGCATAATTTCAGATCAAGAATTGATTACTTTTTAGTGAATAATACTATCCTTGGAACCCTCTCAGAATGTGTGATAGACTCTAAGGTAATTTCAGACCACTCTTTAGTCAGATGTTCTTTAGGTCTTAGCCCCAATCTTCCAAAACAATCCATTTGGAAGCTGAATAACAAGCTACTTAAATCCAATCAGATTACAGAGGACATTAAACAAAGAATAGAATTATATTTTAAGGACAATCTTAACTCTACAGGGAGAGGAGACGTAGAATGGGGAGCCCTCAAGTGAGTTTTAAGAGGGGAATTTATTAAAATTGCAGCCGCGAAAAAGAGGGATAGGGAAGGAAAAGCCTTGCAACTCCTAGAACAAATCAGGAACATAGAAAAAACTCTTTCTCCTACTACCCCAGAGGAAATTAGAGAAAGGTAAACACGTCTCACAAGCCAGTATAATGACATCCTGAGGGACAAAGCAGAATATGCCATTCTCAAAACAAAGCGACATATCTAGACCAAGGGGAAAAATCAGGCCGCCTACTTGCTATGAGACTCAGGGCACTAGAGTCATCCAAAATTATAAAGTATATCAGATCTGAGAGTGATAACTCGGTCAAATTACTCACCGGAGACATAGTGCTGGAGTTCAAAAATTATTATAGAGAATTATATAGTCCTATGAACTCTAAGCCCAAGATAGAAACTGTCGAGGAATACTTATCCTCGATCCAGTTGCCTGTAATTCCAAATGACCTAAGAGGAGGGTTGGTTTCTCCCATTTCAGAGTCCGAAATTTTAGAGGCCATTCAATCTTTATCTCTAGACAAAGCCCTGGGCCTGGATGGGTTCTCTTCAAACTTTTTTAAATGTTTTGCTAAACAGCTGGTCCCTGGTTTGAAGAGGCTGGTCTATAGCTTACTTGAGTCCAACATAATTGATAGACATTTACTAGAGGCCCTCATAATAGTCATCCCCCAAATCAGGGAAGAAACCAGATAGAGTTAGTAATTATCGCCCTATTTCTTTGATCAATTGCGATGTTAAAATCCTAGCTAAACTTTTAGCAAACCGACTAAGCAAAGTTATGCCTCACATCATTCACCCAGATTAAGCAGGGTTCATGAGAGGGAGAACATCATCGGATCATCTCCATAAAGTGTCGCATGTCTTCTCCGTGTCCAGAGACTCAGACGCTAATTATGGCCTGTTGTCCCTGGACGCAGAGAAGGCATTCGACAGGGTGAATTGGCAATTCCTGTTTGCAGTCATGCATAGACTGGAGTTTCCTCCTATTTACATTAAGTGGGTCTCGTCCTTATTCAACCATCCAACTGCTCGGATTTACTGCAATGGACTTTTTTCCTCCACTTTCCCATTGTATTCAGGCACAAGGCATGATTGCCCCTTGTCTCCTCTTCTTTTCAACATATATCTGGAACCGTTTCTCTGCAGGTTCAGGCTCAATACTAAGATACAAGGAGTGAAAATTGGCACCCATGAGATGAAAGTATCCGCATATGCGGGCGATATCCTTCTGCACCTCTGACACCCCTGGGAGACCTTCTCGGTGGTCTTGGAGATCATAGAAGAATACAGTAAAGTATCTAATTACAGGATAAATGTAGGGGAAAACCAAAGTCTTTCCACTAAACAAGAAATTACAGAAAGCCGATATTTCTGAAATGGGTCTTCAATGGAGTCAGCACACACTAAAATATCTAGGTATAATATTGGCAAGAAGTGAGTCCATGACGACTCAACTTAATTTGGACTTGGCCATACATGAAATAAAACAAGATCTGAGCGGATGGCAGAAACTTCCCCTGTCACTCTGGGGGCACATACATTTAATCAAAATGAATATCCTCCCCAGGGTGTTCTATCCCATTAATATGCTTAATATTTGGCTGCCCCTAAAATGGTTTGCTAAGACTCATTCGATTATCTCTGACTTCATCTGGCAAGGGAAAGCACCCCGCAGAGCTTATCATAAGTTGGCTGCTCCCAAAGCTATGGGTGGCTTATGACTACTTCACTTCGGAATATATTACTGGGTCAGTAATGCCAGTAAATATTTAAAGTGGCTGCTGACACCAGAGGAAGAAATTACTTTACCCTATGTTCTCTCATGGGTGAAACTGGAAATTGAGCTGATTAGAGAGGTAGGCCTTGACCCAAATGCGCTTTTATATCCTGCAATCACAAATGCCTTCCCAAGAAACTGGCACTTACTCCAGTAGCCTCCTCCCTGAGAATTCATACTCAATTATGCTCTTTTATCAACTACTCTCCCTGCAAAGACCAAAATCAGCCTCTTTGTGGCAACCCGAATCTGAAAATTGGGGGCAAAGTGATCACTGATACATGGGTCCCCTCATTGAGTGGGGTGCGGATCAGGGATTTACTACAGGAGGGAGTGTGTGGTTCAGTACAGTCAATTCTTACACGACATGGGGTGGGCCCTAACCAGATATTTAAGGCGTTTCAAATAAGACAATTATTAATTCAAATGCAAGGTGGGTTTAAAACAGGACCAATCCCAGAGGAATTTTTTTGAATCCCTATCCAAAACAGTATGGGAACCACACTCAGTATCTAGACTGTACTCACTACTATTTGACCAAGCATATGTAGATTGTATAGGGACTCCTAAATACTGGGAACAGCAGTTCCCAGAACGGATATCTGAATGACCCATTATCTGGCAGAATACATACAGATATATTACCCAGGACCACCTTAGGGTGATGCAATTTCAATTTTTTAATAATTTATTCTGGACGCCAGTCAAACTTCATAAAATAGGTCAGATTCCTAGCCCTGTCTGTAATTGATGTCACCAGGAGGAAGGTACCCTCCATCACATATTCTGGGACTGGCCATCAGTGATGGCCCTATGGCACAAGACTAAATCCAAGGTGGATCCATTGCTCGGCACTGACGAATACTTCACACCGGAAATTTGCTTAATTGGGGATTACAACAGAATAGAGGTGAAGGCTAGAAGGTATTATATGGCTGCCATATCCTCCTCGCTCAAAAAGGTAGTATTAAGGCATTGACTTGGTGATCTCCCGTTAAGCTACCTTGAGTGGCTTTGGGAACTCTTATTCAGTTTGAGCATGGAGAAAATGGTAGCCAGTATGAAAACCTGCCTTCCAAGGTACTCCACAACATGGGAGACCTTACACACTCTGTATCTACTCCAAACAACCAACACGCTTTCCTGATCTTATAAGTGTAACTACTTGATACTAGGAGTAACCTGGTATTACAGTATAATAGTATAAAGGCAATAGTGCCTTTACAATGACTTGTACTGATGAATGTATGCAAGATGGGGGGACAAGGGAGTGGGGGAGGGAGGTGGAAGGGGAGGAGTAAGCTGTATATCATTTTACTATGTGGATTCTGATGTCAATGTATTATGTGTAACTTGCTCTGTAATTGTGAAATAATAAACTTTAATTTAAAAAAAAACAAACTATGGTTACAAGTAAGTAACCTATTTTTACTAGGTCACCTCGCATTACTCCATAGTTTTCACTTTCTCTTACTGATCAGCACTAAACATCCTTCCAGTAGAAGATGATATTCAAAGCATTGACTTTACTCCCAAATTGACTTCTCTCCAATTTTGAGCATTCACATCTGCAGTACTTGGAAATGTCCTAAATTCAATATCTTTAATCCCATTTTATCTTGTCTCTCCATGCCCCAACCCCCCTCTCATTTTGCTTCCTGTCATCAATGTGCAGTGCTATCAGCTGGTGGCACTGGGATTGCATGTAATGCATCCTCAAGCTGCTGCTAATACTATCACAATTTGAGTGCCAGCTCTTCCTTTGCTCAGATTACGTAAAATGACCCGTCTGAAATCTGTATTTTCTCTCACCTCCTTCAGTACTGACATATAGTAAGAAAAGCTGCTGCTAAGTCCCGAGTCTGCACCCAGTGACCATCAGAACTGAGAAGATTCATGGCTTTGGCAAATCTAGCAGCAAGGGGCGCCTGAAAGATAAACATTTCCCAACACTAAATGTCAGTTTTTGCCCAGATCACCAGGACCTATATATAGGAGCTCATCTTAGAGGCCACAGTTTTGCATCCCTTCACAGAGAAGATTTTCTCCTCTTTTGGGAAGTACGTCATTTCATTGGCGATTTTGGTGACAATATCCTCATCTACCAGGCCGTGTTGGGACATCAGCTCTGCTCGGATGCACATCTCGACATGCTTGTACTCCAAGGGCAGAAATGGGACGAAGAAATCAATCAGGTTTTTCTCGATCAAGCTGGCGTGCCAGAGCCCACCTGTAGAAAACAAAAAGAGGGGCATAAGGTCTCAACGAGATACATCCAAAGTTAAGGTTATTTAAAACAGTTACTTTAAATGGCCAAGAATGTCAGCATCAGTGGCTTTAAACAGAAGATATGGTCCTACACTGTCCCCTTCTGCCTCTGCGGCTGGTAGCACAAGCTCATTCATGGCTCTATGTGGTATGACACTCACTGCATATGGCCTCCTTGGGTGCAAAATGCTGGGCTCAAAAACTCCCCGAACATCTAAATGTAATCCTCTTCCCATCTTCTAATATCTCCTACGCCCTCAGATCTGAAGAAGGCAAAAGATTCCAGAACCCCTCTCTTTAAAATGGAGTGCAGGCCAAGTATCCTTCACATACAGATTCACACAACTGTGAAGCAGCCTACCCAATACCCTAACATCACGGCTCACCTTCTGGTCTGCCAAGTCTACAGGGTCCCCTTTAGAAAAAGAAACACAGACAATGACAGCAGAAAAAGACATATGGTCCATCCAGCCTGCCCATGGTTCCCTAACTCGAGGACTAGTGTCGTTCAGATAGTATCCTAGAAACTAAGATACCAAACAATACCTCCCATTTGACCAGATAGTTACTGTGGTAGGATAGCACTGCTATCTGACCATGGATCCTACCCTCTAGGATACAGTACATGGATCCTAAAAACGTTGTGGATCCTGTGGATCCTAGCAACAAATGGTGTGAATCCTGTGGATCCTAGCAACAGATCCAGCTCGGATCCTAACTATCTGACCTAGGTTTCCTGGATCTGACCTAGGATCCATCACTATCTGATCCTGGATCCTAACTATCTGACCTAGGATCCCTAGATCTGACCTAGGATCCCTGGATCCTAACTAGGATCCATCACTATGTGACCCCAGATCCTAACTTTCTGACCTAGGATCCTTGGATCTGACCTAGGATCCCTAGGATCCATTGCTATTTGACCCTGGATCCTATATCTGTCTTTGGTAAGATTTCTGGTAGGATCCTAGGTAGGATACCAGCACTATCTGACAGATAGTGGTAGGATCCACAAAAGCACTATCTGAGCAACACCATCGAGGACCTATTGTCCATACAGTTTCTAGCCCTCCCTATCCACTTCCCTACCCTGTTACTGTCGCCCTGAGAAACCACTATAACCTTCACTCTGTCCCAGCCGTGCTTGAAACTATTCATGTTTTTGTACCCACCATGTCGGCTGGTAGACTGTTCCATGGTTCCACCACACTTTCTTTAAAATAATACTTTCTCTTTTGGGGTTCAGTTTGTATCCTGACTCATTTGAGCACAGTATTCTCTGAGTACTCATACCCATTCGGCTCCTTCTCCTTCCCCTGCCCTTCTACTCTTCTTTCTCCTGCTGCTCCCTCCCTCCCTTCCTCCCTCCCTCCCTCCCTCTCCCTTCCCTCTCTCCCCTTTCCCCACTTTTAACAAATACCTTATACTCCCCATTACCTATCATTTCAACGTTATGGTTTATATATCTATCCTCTTACTTCCCAGAAAATACTTTTGATGTCTATACACCTAGTGACACCTATATTTCTTTATTTAATTGTGTGACCCTTCGTCTACTATTTGTGCCTGAACTCCCTTTGGGAACTTAAATATGTGACATTATGTTTGCTTACCCCCAGGCAGGGAAGGGGGAGAGCCCGACCCCGCCCACCCTTGGTGGTCTTTCTGACATTAGAGGGACAGCCACGGAGTCTGATGGGGGATAGGAGATCTGAAGATGCAGGTCCGGCATTGGGACGTGGGCAGGTCACTGGAGCCCCCTTCGTCTCCACTAAGCCATCAGGGTATTTTTCCGTAAGTTACTCCCCGGACCGCGGTCATGCAATGACGGCAGTGCACCTGATGTGCAGCCATCTGCCGCCACTCCACCCTCTACACTGCATCGAGCTGCGCTATCTGTGGGGTCCTTAGTCTCCACTAGGGGCCGCTCTGGAGCGAGGCTTACCCGTAACCCTCCCGGGAAGGGAGAGCAGTCCTCCGGACATTCAATCCCTTCCTTCCCCTGCTGACCACCGATGACCAGAGTCCGTTCCCGAACCTGGGTCGCCAGCGTGGCACGAAGTGTGCTGTCCAGTGCCTCAACCCTCAGTGCCACTGGGCTGGCTGATTCTAGGTTACTTAACAGCATTGTTACTTATCCCCCCTTGTGTATTTCCACAGTGGGTACTTACTTATTGACCAACTACTAAACCCTGTGACTGCCCCTTCCAGAGAGCCTCTCTCCTCTGTTTCCTTCACCCTCTTCTTTTACCAATACCAAGTGTGTGTACCCTAAACATTTGTTGAGGCAACTACTCACTTAAGTGAATCATTAAGTTATACTATTGGTTGTGACAAATCTATGCAGTGTTATTTTTCTGTGTATTCATGATTATGAGACGGAGTTCCCCTCCTAATATTGTACTGTACAAGAGTGTTTATTAAAATTCAATAAAGACCTTTATGGGGAAAAAAAATACTTTCTCATATCCATCTTGAACCTCCCTCCCTCCCTACTGCCAGTTACCACTTGTGCTTTCATGACCTCAAACTGTTATTCACGCTAAATAATTTCCTGCAGTTCTCCTTGTTTATTCCTCTCAGGAACTTGAAGGCCTTTATCATAGCTCCCCTCTCCCATCTGGTCTCCAGTGAGTACACGTTCAGTGCTTTGAGGCAATCCTCATTTGACCTACCCTGTTGGCCCTGAATCATCTTTGCCACCCTTCGCTGCACTGTCTCCAGTCTATCCTTATGTTGCCTAAGGTGAGGAATCCAGAACTGGGCACAGCGCTCCAGGTGTTGCCTCAGAAAGACCTATATAGAGGTAGTATCATCTCCTTTCTTCTGCTGTTAATACCCCTCCCAATACATCCCAGCATCCTTTTTGCATTACTGTAAGGCCGTGTTGCACTGGCGTGACTGTTTGAGGAAGTCAGTAATGATAACTCCTAAGTCCCGTTCCTCAGTCATACTGTTAAGTCTTACCCCACCCATCAAGTACTCTGTCCTCGGGTTGTTTTTTCCGTAGATGCATCACCTTGCATTTTTTGGCATTGAATTTCAACTGCCAAATCCTAAACCATCTCTCTAATCTTTGCAGGTCACGCTGCATTTCCCTGATTCCATCATCACTACCACCCTCCCACACAGCATACTCTCATCTGAGAAGAAACACAACCTGCCCTGAATTCCTTCTCCAATGTTGCTAATGAACATTTTGAAGAAGGGCGGAACCAAAACAGATCCCTGTTGTACCCCACTCATGACTTCCCTCCCTTCTGATTTGAACTCATTAACCACAACCTTCTGCTGCATCCCCTTTAGCCAGTTACCTACCCATCTTACTATGTCCCTAGTCGTACCCAGGTCCTCCATCTTCAGCAATCATCTGTGAGGCACCGAGTGAAAAGCCTTACTGAAGTCAAATTAGAGTAAATACACAAAATGGCTCTTATCCAATGCCCTCATCACCCAGTCAAAGAAAACTATCAAGTTAGTCTGACATGACCTCATTGCCACAAACCCATGCTGTTTACTATCCTGGAGACCGCTGCTCTCCAGGTAGTCCTCGAGGGCTTCATTGATCAGTGACTTCATCAGTTTCTCTACTACAGAGGTAAGACTGACAGGTATATAGTTCCCCACTTTTTCCTCCCCAGCCCCATCCTTCAGAACTACACCTGTTTGTAATGAGCTGTTGAATAATCCTACCAGGGGTTCGGGCAATTCTGCAGCCAGTTCCCTGAGCACCCTGAGATGCATCCCATCCAGTCCTAGTGCCTTTTCTATCCTTAGGGCTGTTAGCCTTTTCTGGACCCTTTCACATGTAAATACTGGCTGCCTCATCTCCAGGACCTCCTCTGTGGCTGCTTTGATGCCACCCTCCGGCAAGGGCCTGCTTTCTTTGCTTGTCAAGACAGAGCAAAAATAATACCCCCTACCCAGTACACAGCTCAGTGTCTGCTTTTGCCTCCCTAACTGCCCCCTTTGCCTCCTTATTTCTCAGTATGTATTCTCCCAATTCTTTTTCCCCCGCTTTCCTTTGCATCTTGTGAAGGCTTTTTTGGAGGGCTCTCACTGCTTCCCTGACCCTTACCAAGAATCATAATGGCCTCTTGTACTTCTTATCTTTGGTTACCATTCTCATGCATAACTTAGATGCCTTGAGAATGGTTTATTCCCTTTTTCCCACCATCTTTCTTCCACACCAGCTATGCTGTTTACCCTGACTAACTTGTCTGGGACCAACTCCCTCAACCTGTTGAAGTCTGCCCTTCTGAAATCAAGGACCTCAGCTCTCAGTTGAGGCTTTCCAGTCTCTAGGGCCAGTTTGAACCAAACAGAGCTGTGGTTGCTGTTCTCTAGTGGCTCCCCTATTGTCACAGCACCTAACACCTCTGAGTTGGTGAGCACATGGCAGAGAATGGCAGCCTGTCTCATGGGTTCCTTGAGTGGCTGCACCAAAGTAAACAGTCCTGGAAAGTATCCAGCAAGGCTTGACTTCTGGTGCTCTGGGCCATTAGAACATCCTGACTGATATCAAGCAGGTTCAGATCACCCACTACCACTACTTCCCCCTTTGCCACTCTCCTCTGTATTTCTTTACCGAGCTCCTTGCCCCTCTCTTCTCCTTGTCTTGGTGGTCTATAAATTACCCCCAACCATAGTCTCTTGCTTGAGGCCACCTTGACCTCCAACCACAGCGACTCTGTCTCCCTATTGTTACCCTTGATGCACCTGTCTTCCACAACTTCAATGTCATCCCTGACATAAAGGGCTATGCCTCCCCCTCTACCGTTTCCTCTGTCCCTCCTGAACACTGTGTACCCAGTGACTGTCAGGTCCCAGTCGCTATTTTCTGAGGCCCAAATTTCTATGATGGCCACAAGATTAATTTCTGTGTTTGCTATCACTGCCTGAAGCTGCCAGCCCGGTGGCGCAGAGGGCTGAGGCACTGATGCCTTACCTTGTGCCACGCTGGCGATCCGGGTTCGGGAGCGAGCTCAGGCCACTATGGATCGGCAGGGGAGGGCAGGATTGAGTGTCCAGAGGATGGCCGTCTTGTCCTGGGAGGAAGGGGGGTCCGAGATCCCGGGCAATGGTGGCTCCTTGTGGAGACTGGGGGCACAGCAGCCTGTGGGTCCTACAGCCTTGGGGATTGGCTGCAGTGGCGATCCTGTGGATGTGCTCAGGAGCAAGCACACCCACACTGGACGCACTGCACATCTGCGCCACTGGGGAAGGAAGAACAAAGGTAAAAGCCCCGCAGCTCTGGTAGGCGAAGATGGGATGAGTGGCACACCACCAAGCCCAGTGTCGGATCCTCCAGCCTGCCTCTAGAGTGCTGATCCATCCACTAGATTCCAGAAAGGTCACCAAGCAGGAGTTGGTGGTCCTACCCCAGGGGCTTAGATCCGGGGGATCAGTGGTCCAGATGAAGCAGAGTGAGTCCCTTCCCCTCCGTTAGGTAGGCTGGGGATTTCAGGAGAGCAAAATCAGGTGCGTCGGGTGCCCCACTGGAGAGAGTCCAGGGCCCCAGAGAAGGTGGGTAAAAAGAGTCAACAAAAATAAAAAGTCATTGCCTGGAGCTCAATGATTTTATTACCCAGGCTCCTGGCATTAAGGCAGACCCTCCTTCCATCTAACTTCTGAACCCTTTCTGCTGTTTACCTGTCTTTGTCGCTTACCCTTTCCTGTTCTTTTTAATTTCTTGGTTTTTTTTTGTGGTGACTGAACACTGTGTTCCCCTTCTCTACTGTCCCTTCCCCTAGCTGAGTTTGGACCGCCACTTTATTCTTACCACTGTGCAGCTACAAGCCCCTAGATATGGGGAAGTGCTAGCTAGGTTCCCTTTCCTCTCTCCTATCACCGTGGTTCCCCTAGTCTCAGTCCACCTTGCAATCAGTTTAACTGTCTGATATATAAGTCAAACTTATGCCCCAGCATCTTGAAAACCCTCCTATCCCAGAAGTGCCCCACAGAGTGGTACCCTTCTCTGGACACCATCCCTTAAGCCACCCATTAAACTCTGCTATCTCATCCCTCCTTATTCATTTTTTCTTCTCCTCCTCCCTGAGCCACACAAGAAGGACCCTGGAAAAGGCCAGGGAGGCTGAGTGTGCTATCAATCTGTCCCCCAGTCTGTGAAAGTTCTGCTCCACCATCTCCATTGACTGGTTCACCTGACCATTAGTGCCCAGGTGTACCAAAGCACTAGCCCCCGCCATCCTCCTAGCGTGTCTAAATCCTGGATGGCCGATGTACCTAGTAAATCCATGACCATCCCCCACTGTCCACCCCCTCACCACTTCATTAAATTCCCAACCACTAAAACTCTCTTGGCAGACTTGCTCCTGTTTGCCCTCCCCGCTATCACATAGTCCTGCCAAATCCTCCAATAGGCTCAGAGTCCTCACCCAGAGGAGTCAGACACTGGATCTTTATCCTATCATAACTGGTCCCTTTGGCCAGTACATACTGCATTACTGCTACAGTATGTTAGTCAGGTTACCAACTTGATTGTGATCACATTGTCGTTACTCTTCCTGTATATCCTCGTTGATGTTTTAAATACACCTACATGTATGTATGCACATGTATAGCTTACTGTGCACACCCTGATTTATTTCCTGTTAATACACCCCCCCAGTTGCAACTGGAAACAAGCCTCCTGGGCTCTGCTTGCTTATCTGGTAAAATATGTTATAAACAAACATGCCTTGCCACAGCCTATACATTTTTCCTGTAAATACAATATATCACATCTATTGCATATTCTGCTGCTGCCTGCTGGTGTATCCATACTGCATTACATACTGCTTTTGCTCATCACTCATTCTTGTATTTAATTATTTAAAATGTGGTAACCCGGAAAGGCACACTGAGCCAAGGCTCATTTACAGGTGCGACCCGGGGTAGAGGGTAGAGAGATTTACAATGATCAGAAAAAATACAACAATTTAAGCACTTATGGATACAATAAAGCAAAAAATACAATACTAGCAAACATCCAATGAAGTTATATTACTGAAGTAACATATTCAAAGTGCAATAGTACAATGTGGGTATTTGTAAACAGTATTTACATTATGTATAGAACAATTTACAATTTTGAAGCAGAGACATTTATTACATTGGCAGTTAAACTTGTATAACAAACTGAGAGTAGAGATTTTCAATGCAGTATAGCCCGGTACAAGTCAACAGAAAGGAGAAATTGGGGGAATAGGGAGATTTTAAATAGAAAGGCCTACAGGTAAGATGCAGGGGAGAGTAAGGCAGATAGGTACAGAGTGTCAGGAGTGAGAGAAAGGGAGAGACAGGAAGGGAGAGAAAAGAGAGGGTGGTTGGGATCAATGGGGGCCAGGAGGAGAGCAGTTGCGGGGGGCTTTAGTTATTTTTTTAGCGTGGCAAGAGAGGGTGTTTGGTGGATAGAGTGAGGAGGACGATTCCAGAGATCAGGGAGTATAAAGAAGAAAGCAGCCTTGCCTGCTCGTGAGTAAGGGTATAGAAGACTGAAAATGTGGGAGTCGCAGGTTCTAAGAAAGTAGCCTGACGTGCATGAGGGGAAAAGGAGGGAGGAGAGATGGGGGAGGGCCCAGAACCAGGACATACCAACGAAGGCAGCACAATGTGCAAGACGCTGGTTTACAAGGAAGGGGAAGGTAAGGGCAGAGTATAGGGAGCAATGATGGGTTTGGAAAGGGAGGTTAGAGGCAAACCGACAGAAAGCGTTGAACAGGGGATCTAACTTAGCAAGAGATGACTGGGGAGCAGAGTTGTAGACTATGTCAGAGTAGTCTACTGTGAGAAGGATAAGTTTGGATACTAGCTCTTTGCAGATTGGAAGGGAAAGACAGTCCTTTATTTTATTTGGTGCAAGGCTCCCAGTTTAGGCTGAAGTTTGGAGTGGATATAATCGAAGTGCAGGGTGAAGTCTAGCTAAGGGTCCAACCAAACCCCGAGGTATTTAAACGACTGCACAGTGTCTAACTTTGCCCCATTCAGGGAGAAAAAAGTAGGTGACAACGAGATCTTGGCCAGCTTATGGGCTGAGTCAAAAATCATAGCAACTGTCTTTTTTGTGTTACATTTTAGGTGGTTTACCTCGAACCAGTTGAGGGCACTTGAAAAGGCATCTTGCAGAGATGACTGAACTGTGGAGAGGGAGGCAGCTGAGGCAAATATGACTGTACCGTCAGCATACATGTATACTTGTGTAGGTGAGCATGAGGAGGGGAGATCATTTACAATAATAGAGAAAAGTATGGGGCCAGGACAGAATATTGGGGGACAACTGCATGAATGGGGAGGGTAGTGGACCTGGATTGACCTAGCTGCACGAGTTGATTATTATCAGAGAGATAAAATCTTAACCAGTCCATGGAGTAGTGGGAGAGACCTATCAAAGCAAGTTTATTTAGAAGGAGATTGTGGGAGACCGAATCAAAAGCTTTTTGTGAGGTCAATGAAAATCACCAAGGTGAGGTGACCCTTGTCCATAGTGGTGTGGATAAGGTTCGTGAGATGGATCAGGGAAGATGAAGTGGACTGGATGCATCTGAAACCAGACTGGAAGGGGCTAAGGGTGTTGGCGGTGTCTAGGAAAGAGTTTAGCCTACGAGAGATGAGTGCCTCCTGTGTTTTTGAGAGATCGGGGAGGAGCAAGATGGGTCTATAGTTCCCTGATGTAGTGAGGTCACCTCCTTTGTGTAGAGGAATTACCTCGGACAGCTTCCATGCTTTGGGGACTGAGCATTGTGCAATGGATAGGTTGAGGAGATGAACGATGGAGGGGGGTGATAGCAGGGGCTGAGATCTTGAGTAACTTGGGTCAAGGATGTCAGGACTATGATTTGATGGGTTTAGTGACTTTAGGGCCATGAGTAGCTCAGTTATTGTGATGGGGGGAAGGAGAAACCATTTTCGGAGCTGGAGGTAGAGGAGTGGGGGGTTGGAGATGGGGACAACGGCGGGGGGGCCCAAGGGGAAGAGCACAGGTAGTGAAATAGTGGTTGATAGAGGAGGCTACTGAGGCAGGGTCTGAACCGTCTGTCTGTGCTGGGGAAGTAGGAGTGGGAGAGGTAGAGGAACCTAGCAGGGGGTGGAGAGTTTTCCAGAAGTCCCTTTTTTTTAGGATTGCTTAGTTTATTTTTGAAAAATTGGACTTTAGAGGAGCGCACCGCTTTCATGCAGGCATTTTGTAGGGTTCTGTATTTTTGCAGGTCAGATTGGTTTGAGGTGGATTTGAAAACATGCAGTGCTTGGTCTCTGGCTTTAAACAGAGAGATTCGTTTTTGGGTGACCCACGGGAGGTATCTGGTATTACACGATTGTTGCACTTGTTTGTTAAATGTATCCCAGTTCCTTCCCCTTAGGTTGCAACTACAAAGGTGCTTGCTTATTGTATCTCTGATTTATGTCAGCGTGGCTCAGTTGGTAAGTAAGTAAATTTTTATTTGTTTGGCGCCCAATCCCAGAGGCTCTGGGCACTGCACAGTAGAAAAATTTGACAGATCAGTAAAAACATTCAAATTATATAAACAATAAATCAATAAACAAATAAAAATATGCCAGCCCAGTGGCAGTGAGGGTTGAGGCGCTGGGTTCCACACCTCGCTCTACACCAGCGACCTGGGTTTGGGAACGTGCCCGGGCAGTCAGGGGTTGGCCAGGAAGGGAAAAGACTGAGCGTCTGAGGACTGCTCTCCTTTCCCTGGGGAGGGACTGGGGCATCCATCATGCTGCAGTGGCCCCCAATGGAAATTGGAGGCACTACATTAGCGTGGATACATGTGGGGAGAAGTGTGGCAGATGTCAGCACATTGTGTCTCGATGTCATTGCTCGTCTGCACTTCTCAGGTGGGAAAATACAAGGGAGGAAAATGGCAGACAACTAAGGCAGCTTGATGGCTGCACTTTAGCAATCAGGGGGCCTGTCATTTTAGCATCAGGGGAATTGCACTGCGTTAGTGGTTCTTGGCCCAGCACAGGGGACATGGAGGGAGTCCCTCCTGTAGGTACAGTGCTTTGCCAGCCGGTATTTGAGTGAGACTGCAGGCTAATCGGGGATGAAGGCAGCGGCTGGACGTAGGCAGGTCAGGCTGTAGGAGCATAAATAATGATATGATAAAAAAAAAAAAATAAACAAATTAAAATGATTAAAAAGGCCAGCCCGGTGGCACTGAGGGTTGAGGCACTGGACGCTACACCTCGCGCCATGCCAGCAACCCAAGTTGGGAAACGAGCTTGGGTGCCGGGGGGTCAGCAGGGGAGGGTGAGGATAAGAGCATCCACCAACAGCTCTCCTCTCCTCTCCTTGGGGAAGGATCCAGGGCACCTCTGATGTAGTGGTGACCCCCAGTGGAGACCGGGGGCACAACAGGCATGGAGCAACAAAAAGGGAAGGAATGCGGCGGACGTCTACGGCGTAGCCGTGCAGATATCATTGCATATCCATGTTCCTGGGGACAGGAAAAAGTGAAAATGCCCCACCTCTGGTAGGCGAAGGTAGGATACTGGAGCTATAAACCTTACCCAAAGTCAAGTGCACCGGCTGTCACAATGCTCCATCCCGATCCCAGGATATCCGCCCAGATTTACAGAAAGGGTGTCACGGGGAGGGGTCCGCCTGGGGGACTTAATCTGGGGGAACGGGTACCAGAAAAAGAGCTGGAGTGCGAGAGGACTGGGAGGCAGGACCCAGCCTACGACTAGGTGGGATGGTGGTACACTGAGAGTCCCCACCGGAGAGAGTCCAGGGTCGGCGATAAAGGTAGAGGTAAATAAAGTTGAAAAAAAAATGATTAAAAATTTTGTATAAGTTAAAACGCACCAGCAGGAAAGACTAGACTAAAAAGGTGAGTCTTCAGGCCCCTCCTGAACTCTTCCACTATAGGGGCCTCCCTCAAAAGTCCTGGCAGCGAGTTCCAGAGGACCGGGCTGACCACCCCGAATGAACGATCACCTAAGATTTTCAGCCTGGTCCTTGGAACAGCCAGGAGGTCCCCAGCAGAGGAACGAAGGGAGTGGGCTGGGATGGCAGGGGTGAGGAGGTCTGACAGGTTGCCAGGGCCCGATTCGTACAGGGCTTTATAGGTGAGGAAGCCCACCTTGAAGAGAATCCTCCACCTGACCGGCAGCCAGTGCAGACCCTGCAGGACCGAGGTCACATGATAGGGCCTTGACAGCCTCTTCAGCAACCTGGCCACTGAATTTTGCACTAGCTGGAGCCAGTGGAGGTTCCCACCACTGACCCCAAGGTAAAGAGCATTACAGCAGTCGAGTCTGGATGTTACAAAGCCATGTACCAGTGATGACAGATCTTCGGGTGGAATTAGGGGTTTAACCCGGGCGATGTTCCTCAGATAGTAAAAACCACTTTTAACAACAGCTAACACCTGAGCTTCAAATGTCAGTTTGTCATCGAGGACAACACCCAGATTTCTCAACCTAGAGGACGCCATCAATGAGGTCGACCCCAGGACCAAACCTGTTGTCATCCCGGA
This sequence comes from Neoceratodus forsteri, assembly GCA_016271365.2. NCBI lineage: Eukaryota > Metazoa > Chordata > Ceratodontiformes > Ceratodontidae > Neoceratodus > Neoceratodus forsteri. The sequence continues at coordinate 690,328,386 of JADMNL010000022.1, read as the reverse complement.
GGCACCACCATTACACCCATGACCCAGCTCAATCACTAGTACATCCGTCTTGTCTGGGTTAAGTCTTCGCCAGTTAGAGTTCATCCAGTCCTGGATCTTGGCAAGACATTTAATCAGCACTTCAACAGCACCATTTGTCTCTAGCACAGAAGACATGTACAGCTAAGTCTCATCTGCATAACACTGAAAACCCAGACTGTACCATTTGATGAGCCTCCTCAGGGCAGCATGTACACTGTGAACAGCATCAGTGACAAGACTGAACCTTGGGGAACTCCACAGGTCAGAGGCATCGGGGAGGAGGAGAAGAAATTCCCCATTGCCACCCTCTGCCTCCTGCCCAAGAGAAAGAACTCAAACCAGTTGATGACAGTACCGGTGAGTCCACAATACTCTCTAAGGCGATCCAACAGCAGATGTGGTCCACAGTAGCAAATGCTGATGACAGATCGAGGAGAATGAGAATTGACTGCTCCCCTCAGTCTCTTGCCCTGAGGAGCTCATTATGAGCCCAGACTAGTGCCATCTCTGTGCTCTGCCTCATCCTAAACCCAGACTGGAATAGCTCATAGATGTCAAAGGTTTCCAGGTGCGCCTCAAGCTGCAGAGTCACTATCTTCTCAACAACCTTCCCTAGAAATGGGAGGCTGGATATTGGTCTATAATTCACTAGGACATCAGGGTCAAGGGTGGTCTATAATTTACTAGGACATCAGGGTCAAGGGATTTTTTTATCGGAAGGCAGTGTATGTCTGTACGTAAGAAACGATATTCCATCTTATGAAATAAATCTTTCCGATAAATTGGAACACCTTTGGGTAACAATTCAATTGAAGGGTCAACCTAAATTAACCATTGGAGTTTGCTACAGACCACGTTCTGCAGATCTCAAGTATACAACGGATATGATTAAAACTATCTCGGATATGGCTAACAATGGTGACACCCTTATACTAGGCAATTTCAATATGCCAGCTATCAACTGGGAAACATTTACAGCCAGAAATTTACAAGAAAGGTTATTAGCAACATTATGTATAGAATCAAGACTTGATCAATTAGTATGTATGCCAACAAGGGGAACAAATATACTTAATCTAGTTATTACAAACGTAGAAAATATATTCTCAGAAGTAATTATCACAGATCCAATTGGTAGCAGTGATCATAATTCAATCCAATTTACTTTAAATACTAAAAATATTAAACCAACCATAAATACAAAATTTAAAGATTATAATACAGCTAATTTTTGTTTGATAAATAGTAAATTAAATGAAACCAATTGAGAAGAAACATTTAAAAATAAATCTATAAATAGTGCATGGAACAAATTTAAATAAATTATTTTAGCTTTGGAAGATAAATATGTTCCTACAAAATCAAAATATAATAAAAAGGGAAAAATCCCTATTTGGTTTAACAAAATCTATACACAGATGTATTACAAAAAAAGAACATTCTTTTAAAAACCTTACAAGAAACCATACTATGTGTAACATGTATAAATACAAAACAATTGTGTCCCTATTAAAAAAATCAATTAAACACGCAAAACTGAAATTTGAATTTAAACTAGCTCACACTAAATCTAATCAAAAATCCTTTCACTCATACATTAACAGTAAAAAATGTAATACTAAGATAATTGGCCCCTTGGTTGAAGATAGAAGTATTATCACTGATAATTACGTAGCAGCAAACCAATTTAATAATTTTGTTCTGTTTTTAATAAACCTGATTTACCTCTTTCAGTACTTAATAAAGCACCTATTGTACATAATACTGAATGTTCAGAGACGCAGAAGGCCTTATCATTTATTAAAAAATCAACTAGCTCAGGACTCGATGATAACCAATCAAGATTTCTGGTTGAAACTTCTGATTCCCTAGTCTTACCACTTACATTACTTTTCAATAAATCTATTATTGAAAATGATATACCAGATGATTGGCATCAAGCAATAGTAATTCTCATTTTTAAGAAGGGTAATAAATCAAGTATTCAAAATTAAAGACCCACTAGTTTGACATCCATTATAAGGAAAACTATGGAACGACTGGTCAAATCATTAATAGAGACTGAAATGCACCAACTCGGTACTGAGGATATAACACAACATGGTTTTAAACCAGGCTCCTCCTGTACCACAAATCTGGTATCTTTTTACAATAATGTTAGTAGCTATTTGGATAAACATATTTCTTCAGATGTAATCCTCTTGGGTTAGAGCAAAGCATTTGACAAAGTGTCTCATGCATTGTTAATTCAGAAACTCAATAAACTCGGATTCTCTCAGTATTTGATAAACTGGGTATCAAGTTGGTTGTATAACAGGACACAGATGGTAAAAATAAATGGTGTACTGTCTAAACAGGGCCGAGTTACTAGTGGGATACCCCAGGGCTCTGTCCTGGGACCCACACTCTTCAATATTTTTATTAGTGACCTCAATATCCCTTCACTTAATCAAATTACAAAATTTGCTGACGATACAAAGCTTAGAGGTAGAGTAAATTCATCACATAATATACACCTGTTAAAACATGACCTTATTACCATTAAATGATGGGCAGTAAGGAATCTCATGACATTTAAGACAGATAAATGTATGGTTCTACATTTTGGTGCAAAAAACCCTCAAACAAATTACTTTCTAAATGACGTTCTTCTAAAATAGACAAATTGTGAAAAAGACTTGGGTATCTTTGTAAATAGTAAATTATCTTCCTTCTCACATTGCAATAAAATAGCAAGAACAACTAATATATTGTTAAAACAAATAAACAAATAATTTCTCAATAAATCCAAACAGTGTTTAGTCCCATTATATAAAACATACATTAGACTACATCTAGATTATGGATCTCCGTTTTGAAACCCATATTTAAAAGGAGATGTCAAACGATTAGAACAAACCCAGAGGTGTTTTACTAAAATGATACCCAGTCTTAGAAATAAGACTTATGAAATACGTCTCAAAGAAACTGGACTAAACCCCCTTCATTTAAGAAGACTTAGGGGTGATATTTTGTTTACATATAAGGTATTAAAATCACTGATACTAATGAAGCAATGTGGATTAACCTTATCTAATAAACGTACAGTAGGCAGATGCCACAATAAACAACTTACTGTAGAATGGGCAAATACTATAAACGTGATAACTTTTTCTGTATTAGGGCATCTAAACAATGGAACTCACTCCCACAAGAATTAGTAGATATAACTAATTTTGATACATTTAAAATAGAACTTGATATATGGTTAAATTTACAAATGGATAAATGAGCCACTATTGAGGGGGACAATCTCGATAGGTTTAAGCCTCCTTTTGTCCCACACAAAATCCAGTAAATCCAGTAAGGGGATTCACCAACGCCTCGTTCAAGATGTCAGGGAAGACCCCCTCTGAAAGAGAACATCTGACTATCCCAGCGGACACTGGATCAATAGCCTTGACGCAACCCACTAGGAGACACATTGGGCCAGGGTCCAGTTCACAACAAGTGGGCAGCAGCTTCTAAATCAACTTGGAGACCTTGGCCACCTCCACTGGCCAAAACTCCAGCCAGACAATAGGAGCAGCCCTGCTCCAACCCTGCGGGACTGATCTAGACCCACTAGCGAGTTCCTGGCTTGAATAGAGGATACTCTGTCAGAGAAGAACAGAGTAAACTCTTCACAATGTGCTAATGAAAAGTCTCTTTTTTGCTATAAACAGACTGGATGAAGAAGCCTGTCCGCAGTCTGAAACAGCTGAGCTGGTCTGCTCTTCCCTGCGATAAGCTCCCTGAACAGAGACTCTGCCTTCTTACAGTTGATTGCCCTTTGATAATCAGCATAGTGATTCTTCAAAGTCAGTCTATCCTCCACCGACCGAGTCCTATGCCAACAACACTCTAACCTTCAACCCATGGTCTTCATCGCCTTGAGAGCCCCGTCATACCATGTGGGTCTCAGGCAAGAGGATCTGGGTCGTATACAGACCTGTGCGATGGTGCCGAGTGCCCCAAAGACAGCCTTATTATAGGCTGCCACTGTTTCACCCAAGCCAGTCACACAAACAGCACTAACATCGGAAAACTCAACTACCTTCATTAGTCCCTCTGGGGACAATCCCCATAAATGGCGATAGCTGATCATCTCAAGAAGGGAGGGACCATGAGGGGGGCCCAAAATGAGAATTTCACCATACAGTGATCTGGCCAAGCAACCTGATCAATCCTAAAGACCCAGTGAGAATACCAAGTCCAAAGTGTGGCCGTGATGGTGGGTCACAGAGGCAACCACCTGTGTAAGGCCCAGGGATGTCATCAGCTGGAGGACATCAGAACCAAGTTACAAGGATTCATCAACCCAGGCATTGAAGCCCCCAGAATATGTCATCTAGGCAATTCCTACACACTGTCGGCGATGAAGTCCACAACCTTATGCAGGAATTCTCCACCCTACCCCAGAGGGCGGTAAACCAGGAGAATTCTTCAACCTGCAGCAGAACCCCACACACTGCCACATATTCAAATAATGAGGTAGAACCCACTGGGTGTACAGAGAAACTGAGTCGGGATCTAAAACAGATGGCCACACCCCCCACCCCTGCAATCCCTCCTCGGTCAGTGTACCACAGAGTACCCGGCAGGGACTGATGCCTCCAAAACTGGACTTGCGTCATCCCCCAACCAGGTCTCTGTGATGCACGTCGGGTCAACCAAAGAAATCAAGTCCAACATAATTGCAGTCTCGTTTCTCATCGACCTGGCATTGCATAACACTGTCCAGAGGGGATCAGTGAAGGCTGTAGGCCCTTTAGCTGCCTGCCCACGCAATCCGATGAGAACCTTAGGAACAGAGACCAAACACATCGGGCCTTTCCGAAGGCTCTGTTTTCTGCTTGGGCGCCTCCTGCTCCTTACCAACCCAATCCTTCTTACCTACATTAAGCCCATGGCACCCCTCCACAGACCTCCATGCTCCCTACAAATACCCACCTCCCTGCAATGCTTTACAGCTGCAGCCGGAAGGGGGAGATCACAAAATGGGCAGAGGATTACGCAGCAGGACAGCTGGGTAACTAAGTCAGAGAGGCCCAAGTCTCCTACACATATCTAAAACAACTAAACAGAAAATAAAACAATATAACAATACTTAGCTATAAAAATCCTAGCTAATCATTCAGTCACCATCCATACAATAAATACAATCAGATTTAACTACACATTCATTATCATGCAATCATACACTACCCAGTCATTGTCCTCCCACTTTCTTCCCACAACCAAATCCACAATCATACAAACAATTTAAATAAACAAATAAATATGGAGAATCCTATGTTAGTTCAGATCCAGAGTATTTCAATTTATAATCAGGAGAAGTTCAACAAGATAGTCAAGTGGGAGTCACCAAAGAAGCCCCCATGACAGTGCTCCCACCACTGTCAGAGAAGGAAGGTGCAATTCAGATTCAGGCTTTTAGACAGTGCTCACACCGCAGTCTGATGGCAGGCCAAGTCTGAAGCAAGTTTAATGAGTGGAACTCTCACTGCCACTCACTTTGATAAACTGTACTTACGGACAAATCCTAGGATCAGACAGGAGGAGGAGGAGGAGGGGGATAAAATCAGCATTTAATGCAGATAAAACAACAGCCACCCACATAATCTAATCAGTTCCAGCAGGCAAATGCAAAAATCCCTCCTGGGAATCAGTAACAGTCTACAGCAGCCAAAAGAACTCTAAGCCTGACACTAGAACAGTCACCAAGTCCCCATTCAGTTCCTTGATCTTTCAGCCTACCAATTTACTAACATCAATTTCAGGCCTGGATTTCCGACTTCCAGAGTTTTTCTTCTCCACAAGGGAGAGAACGGGTCCATAGTAAGTCCTCACACTAAGACAGCGATGACGGCAGGCCAGGTGTAAGTCCCCACACCAGGACACAGAGTTAGATGTTATATCTTTGGCTTAATGCTGAACTCCACAAGCTCCTCTTCCACCAAGCATTCCGGCTCAGATTTTCACCCCTTCCACACAAACCTCTCTGCAGGCGTTCCTGATGGAGAGCGCTCCCGGCAACAAATCCAGATCAAACAGTCGATTCCTCACAGCCAGCAGATGGAAATAACACTGGATGAACACTGCCACAGGTAGCTAAATTCACCTGGACCTCCGGATCCGAGGTAAAAGAATTCTACCTTAAAACAAAAAATCTAACTCCTAGTTCTTGCTCACTGTTTCACCCTACCTGCGCTAATCCATTCTGTCTACAGGCTACCTATTTACTTCCTGTCTAAACAACTTAAAATTACCTGCTTCGTTACAGCGTTTAGACTAAGCAGTCTGTCTAAAATTAGGATTCTCCAAAACGTATTCTGCAAAAAAAAGGTTCTCCACAAAGCATGTCAAATACTAACTCCAAACATTTGCGGAGGTGGACAAGTAAAAGAGAAAATCCATGCTAAATGTTAAGCATTTGGGAGCACAGACAGACGACAGCCCAGTCTAGTGGCCTTCTTTCCCCTCTAATACCTCCAACCACACTCTTTGTGGGCCTACCTTAGATAGGGTGTAGTTGCAACCTCTTCCTTTATCAACTTACCCTAAATATTTTAATTTGTCTTTATAGGCCTATACCAGATAGAGTTATCCGAATAGGCTATATGGCATTCTACTCCACTTGGTAGCAAGCACATCCACTTCTGGACCAGACAGACATGGGTTCTAGTCCCAGACCAGGATTGGTCTTATACAATAAACGCTGGCATCTGAGTGCAATACTATGGGGATACTGAACTATCTGGGTGTACCGTCCTTCAGATAATCAATTAAAACAAGGTCCATTCTGTTCATCTCTGATGCTGTCCTGATGGATGTCCAGGTGGAAGTAAAGAAGACCCACACCAACAGATGATGTGATACCTTTTACTGGACCAACAGAGTTGTTAAAAAAGAAAAAAAATGCCTTGAGCTTTTGAACTACACAGAATCCTTCATCAGAAAACAATGACAGTTGGTTTGGAAGAATACATTTTCTTAAAGTCCAGATCATACATAAAAAAACAGATAAAAAGTTGTTAAAAATTCCATTGGTCTAAACTGCTTTTAAAAATCAACATAGAACTGTATAAACACAACAGATTTCCATCAAAGGAAAGGTATTTCAAGGTCAAATGTCACAGAAAAGAGAGCTCATTCCCTGGGAATGGGCATAAAACATACTAAAGCTACATGTGTGCATCTGTGCATGCATTAGTAAATGTCTATGATTTTAAACCACACATAGCCCCTCTCCAGAGCTATCCTGGAAAGGGCCACTGCCCCTGCCGTGCAGGCCTGCCCAAAGGTAAGGGGCCTGGGTTCCAATAGCTAACCTACGGGGGTCCTTTCCCAAAAGTTAAAATAAAAATGGCGGTGCCTCTACCCAGAGTACATGTAAGTGGGTCTGATTACCTGCAGTACAACCCATTGGGATGTTGTACCAACCCACTTCCCCAACAGTTACTCCAGGCATGGACTTACCAAGTTTGAACCTCCCCACATTCAGTTAAGACATTTACCTTTTCCATTTCAGCCAATAAACAGGCTCAATAAAATTGGGCTTTGGATTCATCTCTGCTGCAAAGCAATAACTCCATGGTTTATTTAAAGGGGGGAGGATTTAGGAATAGGGTAAGTGGAATAGAGTTCCAGCATTTTCATTTTGTATTTCCCAAAATCACATTTCACTTTCTGATTCAATCCCCAGAGTTCAAACAGTGCAGCCACCAGTATCTAGCTATCTGCTGCAGGTGTTATCCAGACCCACAGGTCCCAGTCCATTTTAACCTCAAGTCCATTCACTGGGTAACCAGATTTTAGCTGCAGGCCTGAGATGCAGCTGGTAGCTGGCACTGGCGCGCTAAAGAATTTTAACTTTTTACATGCTTCCTTTTGCTTTTCCTCCAGCCCAAGGGGGCATACTTAAATTATATACAGTCCCCAGGTGCAGGGCATTTCCTGCTGTTCACTCACAGTTTTGCAGAATCAGTTGTCGGATGGCACAGTTCACTGAAGGCCTGGAGATGGACAGCAATACAGCAGAATCGGGCACAATGCTTTAAACAGGGGGCACAGAGGCTGCAGCTTGCTCTCTCTTGCTGTTGCTAGCAGATCTTGTAGCTTGTCCCCTTCGGCCAATTACAGGCCCCGTTGCAGGGCATGTGCATAAGGCCTGCCAACTACAGAGGACCCAGACCGGGGAGTGGCCCCACAGCCTGGATACCTCCGATCAGAACGCCCTAGCACTTGGGTACAAGACCCATGACCCCCTGCAGCGGCAGACCCCACTTGATGGGGGTTAGTGAGTTCTCCATCAGGCCCTGGGTGTCAGCAGAAATAGTCAGCACATTCTCTTTTGCTTCTCCTTCTTTCTCTTATCTCTCCCACAACGTTGTGTAGCCACAACAATCTGTTTCTCTCTTTTCCTTGCTGTATTTCAGGAGCAGACAACAGACATCTGACTCAGAAAGGTACCTGTCCATCCTGCTTTCACAGTTTCTTAACCTGAACACAGCCACATTCTCGTTCTGGCTCACACACATCATCACCTGCACTCACATTCCCTTTTCTCACCATGCAGGTACTTAGCAATTCTCCGAGTTGAAGAGGCTCGCTCTTCCTTTTCTCTTCTCATCACATTCATATTCTCCTGTTCCTCATCCTCTGTACTCTGTCTTTTCCCTGGCTTAGACGCAACCTTCGTTCTTTTTCAAGGCTCAGAACGCAATCTTTGGTCTTTTCCCAGACTTAGACCCAACCTTTGTCCTTTTATTCAGGCTCAGGACACAACCTCTCTCTTGCAATCTGCAGCTTTCCCTTTTCCATTCGAGCCACGCTTCTCTCACTGCTGTGGTGCATTTTCAGAACAACACAGAACTTTCAGCATCCTGCAGCTTTCCCTTTTTCTCTCTGCCAAGCTGATTCTTCCTTTTTCCGATGGGCCAGGCACTCCCTGCTCTGGGGGACAAATTGCTAGCAGCCCTCAGGAAGGCCCATCTCGCAGCCCCAATTTCTCCAGGGGCAAACCCCTTCTGGAGGAGCTCCCACAGAACTGACTCAAAGCCCAACTGTCCCAGCTTTATTGGGAGTCCTTTCCTCGCTCCCCATTGGCTGGAGCCACTGTCCTTAGGCAAAAATTAATATGTATGAGGCTCCCTCGATGCCTCATTGGTACAGAAAAAGGCACCTAAACATTCCCTGGTATTTTCCCCCAAAAGTCCTTTCAGTCAGTCCCAGAGTCCCTGGCAAGAATCCTAGCTTGGTGGTTGGCTGCCTGGTGTCACATGGCTGCTTAACATGGCGGCCATTGTAAATAGTGTCCACACATTTTAATACTGGCCCAGGTTTCCAGTGTCCCTGCAGCCAAACCCTTTATCTTTATCTTACATTAGCCCCAGCATTTGGTAGCCACACCTGTGCCCTGTAAAGCAACTGCATTCGTTTAACAAATGTAATCTTCCCTCTTGTAGTCACTGCTGCCATGCTACTTAGCCCCTAGGCAGCACACACACATAGCCCCACTTTATTCCCTGACTGCAGTCCACGGAATCCTTTTTATTTGCTTACACCCCCATGGACTGGCAGCCTTTCCTTTTTCCTTTGCACACATCTCTTTACATTTAATTCTGTTACTCCAGCCTGTCACTAGCGCTACACACTACGCTCTTCTTCCAGTGCTAGACAGGCTCCCCGTTACTTCAAAGGGGTGTTGCCTCATGAATATTAATGAGGCAGCTCCCAAATGCCCGAGCTCAACTGGTGCTCACAAAGTTTCCTGCCACTTCCCCTCTGCCTCTCCAGTTGCCCCAAGGTCTCCGGTCCCTCTCTTATTGCCCAACAGGACCGGGACCACTGGAGAGGCACACTGAAAGGCCACCAAAATGGCTGTACAAAAATGGGCTTCTGCACGATGTGCGGAGCGTCTCCCGGCACCAGAGTGGCACAACAGACCGCAGATCCTCCGGCCCCTCTATCTCTCTGAAACCACGTGGGGGCCGACAGGAGAGGACCAGGAACACAGGGAAAAGCCAGAATTCCCCAAAAGATGGGGGTGGAACCAAAACCCCGGGGAAACAAGCCTTTTCGGGGGTTCACAGGTAAGCCCTCTAGGGGTTACATACAAGATAAAATAAACTGAAAAAATACATGGTATATAATGTTAAAAGTCTTCTAAATAAGAAAATATATTTGTGTTAAGCAAACTGGGTATATGGATTCCTTTTTACTGGTTATCTATATATTGGTTTCACCTGGGGGTTGGGGGTGGCAGATTGTTGATTCCCTCAGTTTTTTATTCAGATTGATAGAACTGTTGTTTAATAGTACAGAATATTAGGTATATACGGACACAGGTTGATACATGGACATATTAGGATAACAGTATCTCAATTACAAGGGGGTCTGGGTTAGGCTTGGGTGTTGAACGTGCACAAACACTAGTCACTTGTTACAGAGTTGCAGATAGATCATGTTTAAACTGTAGAAGTTTGAATATTCATGAAGAATATTGACTTATTGTACACATGTTTTAAGACATACATATCTGAATAGTACTTACACTGTATAAATGTGGGAAACAGCTGGTTAATGCTTAATTTACACTAGGGCAGATTGTCTTTAAACCCACTTTTTTTGACTAACACAAAGATACCAGCATTTAGGTATGAGCACAGTCCCAGTGTGGGACTAGAACCCACAACTTTCTTGCCCAGAGGCAGATGTGGTACCAACTGAGCCATGCTGACACCTAAATAAATTTCACTGAATAATTTGTATTCCAATTGTAGCCCTGCTCCTTATGTAGGTCTACAAGACTTCTTAGACACCCCTAAAGGGTTACTTCCCTGGTGTCTCAGTGGGTTGGGCCAGCTGGCCTGTTCCAGCCCTCTAATGGGGGGGGGAGATGGGCACCAGCTGACTGTGGCTAAGAGAGCTGACGGAAGTTGCCTCAGTCTGGGGAGGCAACTGCCACGCAAGTATGCCTGCTCCCCTTGCTGAGCCTCTCTTCCTGTGTGGAAGGCCCAAAACCATCTTGCTGGTATCATGGCAGCTGGTGTCAGCAAACCCCTAGACATACCGTCCAAACTTTTGTCACTGCAGTGAGGGACATGGGCACTCAAAATAAGGGACAATGAGGGACACTAACAGTCATAATGATTAACACATTTTCAGACATGGAGATATATGCTCAAAGCACTGTGGAAACCATTGTGTTTACTTATACACAGATTATTTTTGACTAAGCATATCAGAATGTTATGAATTTCTGCTTTAAAGTCAGAATTTACAGTACATTCTCTGTGTGGGTAGCAACTTTTCCATTAGGGACAGTGCATATTTAAGGGGTAAAGTAAGAGATGTCCTTCATAATAATGGATAGTTGATAGGTATGCACCCAGTGGAGGGAAATCTCCCATTCATTTATCAACCCAAAGGCTGAAAGAAGAGAAGGTGCCATCAAAAGTACTAACATCAGTGTGCAAATAGAAACATGGAGGTGATATAGAACTGTAACTGCAAGACTGCATCAGATACCCATTGATGCCCTCCCTCCTTGGACTACACAGGAGAGTAGACAGTATGCCCCTTTAGCAACAATTCAGTCGGAGACCCTCTGCCCATGGGGGTCAAGTCCTGGGAAAGGGTGGGAGGCAGCATCTGTGTCAACCTCTGACCCCAAGGGGGTGTCCACTTCTCCTTGCTCCTAAAATGTGATCCCTTCATGTGGGGAAGAAGCTAGAAGAAGCAACAATTAGGAGCTGGGCTCTCTGTCCACAGTGATCAAGTTTCAGAGGAGAGTGGGAGGCATCGCTGGTGGCACCATCAAACACCCAAAGAGAGAATACCGCTCCTTGACATGTAAATTGTGTGGGAAAAAGTCCCCATGGGTACCAGCGTTAATCTGTCAAGACAGCTTGAGGAGCAAACATGAATTGAACGTCCTGGGGCTCCTACCATAATGCCCTATGGTCAGGAGCAGGTAGTGGGCATCTGGTACTGGGTTTAGGGGAAGCTTGGTCGGTGCTTATCCCCAGTTAGCTCTAAGGAGTGAAATACCCCATTGCTGCAAACGTGCTCTATGATGCTGGTTCGACAAATATTTTGTCGACTGACGTTATAGCAACGGATTTATGTCGACTGCAATTGTGGTCAGCATAAATCTGTCCAAGAACACTGTGTTTTCTTCGGGTCGGAGTTGATTCGGGAAGGGGGTGCAAGACCCCAAGAAAGCAATGCCAGGGTCCCTCGGTGACAGTACAGTGACCTGTCACTGTACTGTCGTTTGCGGTAGAGGTATCGATGTTCAAGCAGCATACACTGCAAAAGAAGGAATATACAACAGGGTGAAGTCAGAGTTAAACTGTACTTTTGGTATAAAATGTCTTAGAGATACAAAGTGTACTGAAAGTTGGATTCCCAGTGTAGGTCCCAGCTACTGGGGCCCTAGGAAGTTAAGATGCAGTTCTGTTAAGCTGCTCTGAGGAGATCAAATGCATTTCAGCCTGTGGAAAACCATATTCTTAACCTGCATCTGTGTACCCACCCACCCCCCGTACTGGGGCTCAGAGACTGCCACTGGACACTGGGACACTGCTACAATGCAGACAGTGAGAAACATTCAGCTTGCCTCTTGGAGAACATCATTGCTCATGAGTTTTGTTTAAAAAAGGATCCTGTTTAGAAATTATACACCGTTTGGAAAGTTAATCTCTTTTGGAAGTGTTCTAGGTGGCTAATCCCTTTGTTTGCAGTCTGGATGCCAGGACATGTCCCTGTGTGCCCAGAGGTCATCTCAGCTAAAGTGCAGGTGTGTACACTCTCCTCCCATATTTAACATCTATCGTACCCCTAGACTGTGGGTGGGGGGCTATAATATGATTAATGCTTTGACACATTTTAGACATTCATTTTATTAACAAAAGGTATACCTACTTTTTTTATTATTGAAAACCTCCATTTGTAGTATGGGATCCAGGTCATTTAGTTTAATGGATTCCCTCTTCTTTCCCTGCTTGAGAAAATCCAGCACTGTCTTAGTTATCACGTCACCTCCTGCATTGCTGTTATCATACAGAGCAAAAGAGAGAGAGGAGTCATTTTAGAGGACCAGAATCAGTAGACCAAACCACGCCAACATCATGTACCACGAAAACACCATACAGACATCATACATTATACAGACTGCATACATTAAACAGATTGGAAACAGACCATACCGACATCTTTTATTTTTTGATGCATATATTTATTTAGTTTTTGTTGAATGGGAAAGGAGGGCTAGACTATTTTCAGCTTCATTTGTGGGGGATACAGATGGTAACTGATTGAAACTAAACTAGATTAAGTTGTTGGTATTTTAGTGAATGGGTGAAATTTGTCCAAGACACCGGTAAAATTAATTCCCCTAGTCATTTCAAGAAGTGCTATGGTATCTTTAATGTCCACCTGAATACTGAGCAGAAAAGACAGACAGGACCTTGATATAAAGTCTCATCTGAAGGATAGCACACCCCGGTAGTTTAGCATGCCCTCAGAACTGCACTCACGCAACAGGGTTAATGGTATGAGTTCAATGCCGGGTGGCCCAGAGGAACAAGTCAAGTTTCCTTTCAGGTGACCTGGGTTCGGAAGCAGCCTCATGTGCCTGCAGCTGGGCAGCCAGTCTGGGAGCAGTGCTGCTGCTGGCAGTGTGTCCCAGTTAGGGTGGGAAGAGGCCTCTGCCTGCTGCTACAGCAGCTCTTTGTGGTGAGCGAGGGAGCCTGCTCCTGTGCAGAAGAGGGGGTGCATGGCTTCATGACCCTGTGGTATGCAAGGCCAAATGAGGAACTGCATGATATTAGGATGGAGGGAGGTTCAAAGGTCACAGCGCACACACACGTAAGATTACAAGTGGAGAAATACTCCTACACAGTCAGGATGGCAGCCAGCTGACACACTCTGGCCCCAACCAATAACTCACCTGCCTGCAAACCTGATCTTGACGGACCTCACTTAGCCCTGGTGGGGGGGGGATCACTGGGGCACCAGGAAAGATGCATACATACTATTCTGAATGGACAAGCCTGACAGGAAATACAGGGGTCGGACTGTGCGAAGCTCCAGAAGTTCGATCGCACAAACTTTGACCGTCAAATTGTGTGAAGTTTGCAAAAGTTCTTTTAATGGCAGACTAGTTTTCGCTGGTTTCGACCATTAAAAAGTATTAGGAAATGGGATCAAATGGAAATAACATAAATCAATGGGCTGATGAGGCACCTAAAACAACAGAATGATGCAGGGGACAACACTGAGGGGTACTGGTTCTAAAAACTGTGTCCATTCAGTCAGTGCCAAACATGGACAATATTAGTAGTAATATGTGTTTGAGTAACAATGCTCAAATAAAAAATAAAATGGTTGTAACTCTAAAGCCTGTGTATTCTCACAAAATATCAATACAGAATCCCACAGCGTAGGCTACTGGTCCCAAGAACTGTGTGCCCACTGGGACAGTGCCAAACATTAATCTGAAGGAGACTGAGTGATGACAACAGTGAGTGCAGCGTCCCACAGTGTGGGCTACTGGTTCCACCAGTCGTGTGCCCATTATGACGGTGCCACACATGGCCATGACTTCCAGTTCTGCCATGGATAAGTGTTGTACACACTTGTTTCATGGGCAATGCTGCCCAAAAAATTATTTATTTGGTCTGTATAGGTCTGGCAAAAATTCACCAAACATTAATCGGAAGAAGACTGAATGAAGACAACAGTGCAGCATCCCACAGTGTGGGCTACTAGTTCCAAAAATTGTGTGCCCATTGCAACAGTGCCACACAAGGACAAGGCTTCCATTTCTGCCATGGAAAAGTGTTGTACAGACTGGTTTCACGGGCAACATTATCCCAAAAATTATTTACTCAGCCTGTGCAGGTTAGGCAAAAATTCACCAAAAACTAATCTGAAGAAAACTGAGTGAAGACAACAGTGCCGCATCCCACAGTGAATGTGTGTGTGTGCGGCGCGTGCGTGCGTGCGTGTGTGTGTGTGTGTGTGTGTGTGTGTGTGTGTGTAGGCTACTGGTTCCAAAACAAAACTACTGAACACAGAAGCCCTCCCCATCCACCTCATCATCATCCTCTGTCGTTATCCAAGCTGGAAGTGTAAGAGGTTCGTAGAATCAAGATTCATCATAAATTGTGGCAAAATGGGATGTGGAAAAAATGGCAGCTTAATTTTTAAAAAAGTGAGCATCTCCACATTTTGGGTCAAAAGGCATGCTCTCCAGTTGGGGACAATACTGCCTGCAGCACTGAAAATCCTCCCTGAGTATGTACTTGCAGGTGGGCAACTCAGGTGTTCAACAGCTACCTATGTCAAAGAGGGCCAAATGGTCTTTATTTTTGGTACCAGTACAACAGAGGCTCATCTCCTTCTGCTAGTGTCACATTGTCATCCAGATAATTCAGCACCACCTTGTCTGCTGGCATCTCAGGCACCACTGTGTCAGAATGTGACCTGCCGTGCTTTTTGTCAAGTCATAGTCCAACAGTCATTCCCATAGTGGCTTGTCATCAATGTCTGTCTTTCTGAGGGGTGCAGTTGCAGCAGCAGTAATAACAGGTTGACTTGGAGACAAAAATGAGTGACTCCTGTAGTGTTAGCAGTAGAAACACATTGGGATCTTCCTTCTTCCCTCTCCTCCACCTGGCACAAGGGTTAACGAGGAGTGTTGTTCTGCTCTGTGTTCCTGTTCTTGTTTTGTGCAATACATACAGATATCAGATGGATACGCTAGGCTTTATTGGACTGCTGCTCCTTACCGCATTCTTGTGCATCAAAGAATAAGGGGATACGATATGGGCAGTCATACGATAGCGAATTTATCAGTCGGAGTGTCAAGTGAGCTTGGGGTTATTACAAGAGTGGCTCCACTCGAGTGAGAAAACTCCGAGATCATTTGCCAGGAGTACTGATCAATCTGCTATCATACAACTGCCCATCACGTGTCTGTTTTATATAATAGGGGTTCACATTTTCTTGAGGTTATGTTTTTTCTTGTTTAATTTTTTACTTGTTCCATGGGGTGTTCATTTCTGTTGAAGTGTTCTCGCGGAGTTCAGCAGTGTTTTGTTAATGACATGAACACAGTGGTGATAATGGCAGATACGTAATTAAAGCAATGATAACCTGCTGCTTTTTCCACTGTGTACACGTCATGACGAGTGGTTTGCTTTTGAGTGCTGATCTGCCTTTTTATCGTATGGGTTATCAGCAAACCCTTATCATATAATGTCTCAACTGTGTCTTTGAACTGAGGGTCCAAGAGAGTGGCCAGGATGTAGCGGTCATCTGTATGCATTTTTGAAATGCATGTCGCATTCCAAAAATTTGACAACCCTACTGGACTGACAACAGCAGTAGTGTTCTCCTTCTCAAGACACAGGTTAATGAGGGCAATGAGGAGGAGTACCTGGCTTAGACCAGCTACATCGGCACTTACCACCCTTGTCACCTCCTCAAAGGGCTTCAGCACAGTATACAGGGTCTCCATCTGGCGCCACTGATTTGGGCTGATGTTTGCATTTCCCCATGCCAATACCATGCTCAGTGACATCCTGGTGGATAGCCTTCTGTTGTTCTACCAGCCATTCCATCATGTAATACATGGAATCCCACCTTGCTGGCACATCCTGTTTCAGGTGGTGGAGGGGAAGGTGGTCCTGCCGCTGAATGTTTCATAATGTGTCCATGCTTTTACAAAATGGCTAAAATGACCACAAACCTTTCTTGCCAGACACAAACGTGCCTGCACAGTCGTGCCTTCTTCATCCAGGAATTCCTGAACTGCCAGATTTATACAGTGACAAAACATGGAACGTGTATAATCACCATCATCAACTGCCTTTACAATGTTCTTTACATTATCTGATACTATAAAACCTTGTGTTAATGAGTGTGGTGTCAGCCGCTTATCAAACATCCATTGAAGGTAGTGTAACACGTTTTCTGCATGATGGTCATTGTCAAAGACAGCAATACAGAAAGCTGCCTTCTCGCAGAGGCTGGGGGGGGGGGCCCAGTGACTACTGCTACTGTTGCTGATGGCATTTAACCCAGAGGAGGAGGAAGAAAATGAGGGGAAACTGGCCCAATGGGCAGTCAGTGCTATGTAATTAGTAGCCTGACCACCGGTCCACGTCAGTGATGATGTGAATAACTGGAACAAATGATGCTTTCAGGGTATGTGACAGTCTTGTAGACACTGTAATATAAATCGGGAAGAGCCACTGTGGTAAGCAGGAATGTTTTTTGGCGAGCACTGTGGTGTGGTGACAGCGCATAATTCTGCCGTCTCGAAGACCAGAGTTAGTGCACAATTTCCAGTATCCCACACTTGGCCCTGGCTGAGGAGTGACAGCACAGGCCACCTGGAATTCCTGAACCCCTTGCAGACCAGTCATTGAGCAGCATTAAAGTGGACTGCAGGAACAGTACAATTCACATTAAATGGTTATGCCAATGAGTTGTTTTTGTATCTTTTTTTGTTTTCAAGTCGGCAATGCATTAGCACCTCAAATTGTGTTTTCTTAACACAACTAGCTCAAGAACAACTTTTATAAAATGTTTTTGCAACTCAATTAGACTGCATATATGCATCTCTGTCACAATGCAGTGCAGAACTGAGCTGAGCTGAGGCATCAGTTCTTCTGAGGCTTTGTGCTATATCCAGCAATGCTTATGCCACTCCCTAAGAAATGTTGAAAAACAACTCGTTGGTAGGCTGGCCTGGTGCTGCTGAGGGTTGAGACACTGGCCACCACACCTTACGCCACGCCAGCAACCCAGGTTCGGGAGCAAGTACGGTTGCTGAGGGTCAGCAGGGGAGGGAGAGGATCAAGCGTCCAATGGATGGCCATCCTCTCCTAGGGAGGGTGGGGGTCGATTGTCTCGCTCCTTGGCTGCCATCTAGTGGAGGCTGGATGGCAGCATCGGAGTCCAAGCAGCAAGTAGTGGCCACTGTTATGTACCATGTGCATGCACTTACGGCGCTGTGGCATGGGGAGAAAGGCAAAAGAAAAATGGTGACCGTGGACTACATGAAGACCTGCTTGCCTACCCTTGTTCTGCTTCATCACCAGCTTGCAAATACTCCAGTCTGGATTGTGAATTCTTGAGTGAGGGGAGGACAGGTCTCCCCTTCATGGCTCCGCCACAGGGGGAAACCCATAGGGGAATAGGGCTTGGCAGAGTTGGAGACGTGGTAGATGGATTTGAGTGGCAGGGACAGGGTGGAACTGAGCCACCCACAGTGCACCTGGTGGAAATAACCTATACAGAAAAAAATGATTGGTGTGACAGTTACAGCTGTTCACCCTCCACACTCCAAGGGTGTATCTGTGGTGACCCTGATTGTTAGAATAGAGACAATGAAGCCCATGGAGAAATGGGAAAATAAATAATCTGACTGCAGCTGTTGTAATTTCAAAGGTTTCATACTCCAACACAGCTCTGACTAGTACCTGCTCCTCGATGATGGTTCCACTTTTATCTGTGGCCACTTTTGAACCCCAGTCTCCCACTCCACAGCATGAGACGCTGCTACTGAGTTAGTCAAGGGCTGACAATAGTTTCTTTAGCCCTTGCCCTCTGGGTCACACAGTCACTGAATTATTTCAAATGCCTTATACACCAAAGTGCAAGCTGATACCAGAAAGCTATTCATGTACCTTAGGAAGATAAACATGGCCTTTTGATAAGATATCCCTTCTAGATGTTCATAGTAATCCAGGTACGGCTTGATAGCATCGATGAGGCCCGGATGCATCTTATCCATCTCGTCAAAGATGAAGATGGATCGGGAACACAAACTGACATTCCCACGAATCCACATCCGCAGCTGGTCCTGGAGCAGAGAACAAAGAACAGAAAACCTGTCTGTAAGTAGAATAAAAAACTACTGGAACCACATTTACAGAGTCACCATGGGGATCAGCAGAGCAGAAACGGCAGCAATAGACACCGGGGTACATGAGCATAAAATGAAAAGCAACAAGCAGGTGGGAAAAATCTCTGATCCCGAGAGTCTGGGGGCGCAGTTTGAAGCTGGCAACCTGGGTTTAGTAATGTATTCAACTCACCTGTGAGTGCATACACTGGACTGGAGAAGCACTGGAGCTGGAAGAAATCACAAGCCAAGCAGGGATGACAATACAGCCGGACACCACAGCAACACCTTGCAATGGGTCAGAAAGTTTGTTCCCTCACTAGGGAGTATGCCACATGCATGAGAAGCCTGTGTCACAGGCTAGTACAAGGGCAGCAGGAGGTGGCAGGGCAAAGCATACCAGAATGCACACACACACACCACGGTAAATACTTCTGCTACTGCCAGGATGGCAGCCACAAACTTTCAAGCCACATACTAGATACCTGACTGTCCAAATAGATAATGTCCTTTTGGGGGGGGGTCCACCCTGAAGACCCACCAAGGGGGGGCAAGCTATAAACAAATATAGAAGTGGGGAGTGATGTGCTGGGAAGTGGTTGGCCACTGATTAGAGACAGATAAATAGGGTCACAAACACAGGAAGATAAAAACAGGACTGTCCCACCAATGCAGCAGTTGTGCTGCCACCCTGATGACCACAATGCTGGTTTGTGTCTCATACTGAGGACATCGGAGGGCCAGAAGAAGGAGAACTAAGCACCCAAAGGATGCTCTCCTCCTCTTGGGTAGTGGCGGAGGGGGGGGGGCAAGCCTCCCTGTTCTACCATCACCTTAGTTACTGCAGGTGGTGGTGGTTATACAGCTGAATGCCACCAGTGGCGGCAAGCACATCAGGCTAATCCCATGCTAGCACAGAGCATGCACCTCTATGTGGTATCACCTTGGCAGCATCTATAGGGAGGGAGGAATAGGAGAAAAAGGATGACAGACTACAGGTTCTTGGACCTTTTACCCCCACCAGACTAGATGATACTGTAGGTGAGTTTTCTAGTGGGCAGTTCCCCTCACTCGGGAGGGGAAGGACCAGATCAACTGGCAGGAGATCAGAGTTGTTGCGACTGAGAGGTAGCCCACACGAAGGTTCAGATGTGGGTATCCAGAATGCTGCAAGTGGATACAAATTTAAATCAACATATTAAGAAACAAGACTATGAATATGTATAGGTCCATTTGAGAACAGTGAAGACAAGGTTTCAGTATCAGACATGAGAAGACTTGGCACAAACAAACAAATCATAGGCACAGTGTACAATGTGAGACTGCATCGTCCAGTGAGCAAGTAATACACAGAATACTCAGTAAAAAGATATATATATACAATACGTACAGGCAAGGAAGTCAAATATTACTGTGAAAAATGCAATATAACAGTTGTAGACAAGAGAGTTGACTAGTGTGGATACGTAGGTTACCCCTGGGCTGGGGAGTTGACTAGTGTGGGTTGGTGTGAGACTCCTGGGAGCATCGGCAGGATGAGTTTTCCAGGAACCATACTTTAAGGTGGGACTGGAGTGTGTGTCAATGGAATGGAGTTCAGCCGGTAGTTTGTTCCACTGCAAGGGGGCAGCTGCAGACCAATCTCCGCTACCCATGTTGGTGGATACTCTAGGAACAGCTAGAGGGGGAGTACCATTTGAGCGGAGGAGTGTTCGGGTTTTCAGAAGGGCAGTTAGGGGGGATTCTGCTGCTGTGTGGATGACATTGTCCATCATGCAGCAGAGGTCTAGGTCAAGGCGACCTTGCAGCAGTAACCATCCAAGGGTATTATAGAGGGTACAGTGATGGGTGGTGAACGGGGCCAATAAAGCAAAGCGACAGGCAGTGTTGTAGGCAGTGAAGAGTTTAGCCATAGCAGTAGCTGAGATCCTGGCATAAATAGGGGAGCAATAGTTAAGAATAGGGAGAAGATTACCCTGGACAATGGCTAGTCTAGCTTCAGGGGTAAGGTATTGCCTGAATCTATAGGCGGCACCTAACTTTTGATGGAACCTTCTGACAAGGGAATTTGCATGCTCAGTGAAGGTGAGGGAGGGGTCAAGCAGTACTCCTAAGTATTTGTAGATGTTGAAGTCCTCCAGGGCTGTACCAGCTGGGATGAGAATGTGTAAGGGGGCATGGCTTTTAGTTTTGGCCAGGAAGGGCTTGGATCCAAACAGCATGGATTTAGTTTTTTTGGCATTTACTAAGAGGAGGTTTTTTGAGAACCAGCTGTGGGCTGCAGCATAGTTGTTTGAGAGAACTGAGGAAATTGCGGCCGTGGATTTGTCACTGTGGAAGAGGACACGGTCATCGGCATACAGGAGAGAGTTACAGTTAAGGCAGTTGAAGGGAAGTGCATTAATGAATAAGTAGAAAAGGAGGGGACCCAGGATTAAGCCTTGAGGGACCCCTATAGAGACAGGCAGGGTGGGGGAGCAGGCTTGACCAATACACACAAATTGTGAGCGATCAGTAAGGTAGATGAACGCTTTAACCGCACCCTACTAGACATGCTAGGCACCCTCCACCCAAAAGATAAGCATAAATGAAGCCAGCAGATTAGCACCTTGGTACACACATACAATTGCACAAAGAATGATACTACCGGGTTCTCTCCCTACCGCCTCATGTTCGGGAGAGAGGCCCGGCTGCTTGTTGGTGTCTGTTTTGGGGTTTCTCCTGATGGGATCCGAGCCGAAGATTACCTGCAATATGTACAAAAACTTAAAGCTCAATTAAACCATGCCTATCAACTGGCCCAGACAATGGCCACCAAAACAAAACTAGCCAACAGTGACATGATAGAAAAGTAAAGGCTCAAGAGCTTAAGCCTGGAGACTGTGTGTTGTTGTGAAATTCAGGATAGGAGGGGACCCAGGATTGAGCCTTGACGGACCCCCCACAGAGACAGGCAGGTTGGGGGAGCAGGTTTGACCAATACACACGAATTGAGAGCGATCAGTAAGGTAGCTAGTGAACCAGCTTGTGACTTTCTGAGAACAACCAAGGAGGCTAAGCTTGGAGGTGGGGGCACTGTTGAGCAGCTATCTGGCAAGACGTGCCTGAAAACAACTCCTCACATCAACAGAAATAAATCTTTAAAAAATCTACAAACAAGTCGAAAGAAGCAACTTTAAATTACAGATTTGTATAGACATTACTTCCTGGAATCCAGCGATACTAAACTTGAAATATGGGAAGAATGCACAAAATGACTAGCAGCTGATCGAAAGCGCAACCTACTGTACCAGACCAGGCCGTAACTGCATCGACATCTAGTGGGTCAGAACCTCCATGGAAAGCATTGCAATCAGCCATGCAGACCATTGATATAAAAGTGGAGTCAATACTCCAGAGATTCGTGGAGCAAGACGCTAAAATTGACTCAGCGATTAACACCGCCACACCGGCTGAAAATGCGGCTACCCAGGCACTAACAACAACCTCCAAACTAGTCCAGAAGAATGCCCAGCTACGCCACAGGCTTGATGCACTGCAGAACTCCAATCGTGCCTCCCATATTCGTATTGTGGGCCTTCCTGAGGGAGCTGAAGGGGCAGAGCTCATCACCTTTCTGAAATCGTGGCTTCCTGAGGTGTTAAACCTTCCTCCAGAAATGCTGGCTGACAACCTTTGGAAAGCCTTTAGAATAACACCTCGGGCAGCTGGTCCACGTGGAGACTTACTGAGAGTGATCCTTTTGGTTACGGCTAGCTCTACAATTCGAGATATGATGCTGCAGGCCGCAAGATCAGCAGGTGGACTGTCTCTGGAGGGGAAAGTGGTGCACTTGTTCCCAGACCTCTCATTTGCTACAAGGGCAAGACGGAAGAAGTCTGATTCAGTTCGGGCCAGACTTAGAGCTTTGGGGGTTTACCACTCTCTATTAATGACTGCTAGGCTTCGGATTCATTATGGTGGCCACCTGTTTCAGTTCAATGACCCAGTGGAAGCAGGGAAAAAAGTGGAGGCCATTAGTCGGGAGTTCCAGGCATCGGAAGGACATCGATCGGAGGATTCAGACGAAGAGACTTGACACCCCTTGTAGACGATCTTATTTGAACTTAAGTACATTGCCTGATTTGCTTTGATCGTTTCTCCATAGTTAATTATATGGATAATTACAACGGGCTTCTTTATTCAAAGCTGAGATTTTTCCTTTTTTCAAGACAGGTTTAAGAACCAAAGTCATTGTAACCCCTAGATGGTGCTATCCAAGGGGCTACTACCCCTGCCTGATTTGCCACTAACAGGTTGAGGGGCCTGGATCCAATGGCGGGTGCCTCCACCCAGAGGTCAGGGTTTGCAATAGTTAAACTAACTTGGTCACAGCCCTCTGGGACACTGCAACCCCCCTTTCTTCCCACTAGTGGCCCACACAATATATCAGAATTACCTTCACAGTATACACTTACCCCCAGGTCTGGTTCCGGCACTGGGACCTCCTGTGAAATGAGATACAGTGCAACAATCACAGTACAGTACTTTAACATAGACAAATACCTCAGGCACTATAACTTTGCTGAAACAAGCAGCTCTGATTTATTTGAGGGATATAACAAGGACAGGGAAATCAGGTTAATTAGCTTATCACTCTAATAATCTACCTATGGCTCTGTGCACAGGCCTATCCCTATCAGTTACTGTCCCTGAGTGCCCAAGCCCTAGTGGCTAGTCCAAACCGTGGCAGCTGGTAGGGGCCCTTTCACACAGAGAAAGGAGAATTAAACAGTCAGCAGTACAGTAATTCCATTTGGATTTAATGTGGCAATTCAACAGGAGGCGACCCTGAATTAGTACTCACGACCTCCAAATAAGATAGGGTCCTTCAATGTCAGCAGGGCTCACTTGAGGTACACAAACCTCTTCACACATCCATATAAAAGAAAGCACTATACCAGGCAGGCTGCATCTGTATCCCGATCGCAATTACTGCACAATACCGGGAGAACACACAGCAGATTCAGTTCCTGACAGACAGAGTGCAATTTTCAGCAATTCCTCCAGTCTTCTACAGGGTGAGCCTGGTTTCTACTCTTCAGAGATCCTTTGATTCTTTCACAGGACGGATTCAGTCCTAACAAGCTGTTACACAAGCTGCAGACCCGGAACTCTGGGCCTTACACGTTTTTGACTAAAACTGCACACTGAAAAAGCACAGGGCTCCTTCCTTCTTCACTGCCAAAGCTCAACTGAAACTCCAACCGACAAAACCGGGCACTTCCTTTGAGTTCCTCCCAGTTCTTGACTGGATTGGCTGTCACTCACAACAGACTGCTGCTGTTGGTCCAAAAAGGCACTGAAGTCTAAACTACATCTCCCAGAGTCACTGCCCATACAATCCTCTTGTGGCTGGCTCAGATTATGAGTCCAAGTTCTGATTCGTCCAAGGCACCATTTTAGAGCTAGCTTACCCCACACTGATTGGTCCAGTTCAGCAGTTCAAAACTAGAATGGGGAACTAGCAGACACAGTTCTGACTGCAAAGAAAGCAGGTTAGACAAACTGTAATTTCATTATTACTGTAAATAATTTCTGGCAAACAGTTACATCTTTCAGATAGGTTCCCTTTGCACTCCTAGTGACTGCAAAAATGAAGTGAATTGGCAGCAGCTCGAGTGGTACTCAGGTAGAGAAACACACAGTCCCCCCATACAAACTAATTATGTCTGCAAGCAGACAGCTCTTAAAGACAGTACCAGAGGCTCTAAAAACACTCACTGATAAATGGCTTAAGCGCCAAACACATTCAGGCTTGGAGCATTCAAGCAAGCTCCTGAAGTCTTTTAGGAACCCCCATTTGCAGAGGTTACACCCTTCCTAGCCTGGGAAAGCTTAGCGTCCGCATCAAGCAAGTACCCCATAAGTTTTAACTGCAACCATATACATTTGCATTAGGCTCACACATGTAATCATCAGTCAATATATCATTTTACCAAGAACACATTTCTGAAACATTGCATCGTCACTCTTTACACAGTATTACACACATTGTACCATAACTCAAGTTATTACCTCTTGTACATGAAACCTGAAGAGAGGGGGCCCTTCCCTATCAGTTACCTTGGGGCTGGACGGGGCAAAGGCACCATACTTAGAGGGCAACACAAGTAACTTGGAGTTAGCACTGACGCTCAGTTTGGGCAATGAGCTCGGGGACACATACACTCCTTTATGGACAACATTGAGAGGCAGGTCCACTGGCTGGCCCAGGGAATCATAACTGAGGTGCACCACAGGCTTTACAGCTCGACCAGTCTTTCTAGGGGTAACTGTTACAGTCTCTGCACTCTGAGCCTCATTTTCAGCATTGTCCTCACTTGTCAGGGGAGTCTCCATGGGGGTAGAGAGGCTAGAACTTGGGGCACTTTCAGCTCCAGGAGTTACAGTTTCTGAGTCCACAACATTTGGCTCGCATGGAGAGCTTTCGGACACTGGCAGTGGACTGTCAGGGCACTCAAAATACTCTTCTTGTTCGGTGTATCACCAGTCTGCCCCAATCTATCATTTTCTCCCTGAAAGCTCAAACAGTTCAACCATGCACAATGATTCCATTTCATCTGATCTGATGCTTTGCACTTCACTTTCTGGGAGCATTGGCTCCAGGGATGAAGCTGGGGGCTTAGACAGTCCAGAAGGCCCAGCTTTGTCTCCAGTATTGACTGAGGGATTGCCCCGAAACAATTGACTCAGTTCGTAAGAAGGATAGTATTCAAAGTCCTCTCACTTTCTTCCGATATGGACTGACAGTCATGCTCAACTGGACTTGTGGAGGAACACTAACTTTGCTTCTGTAGGTGCAGACTTTCTTGATCTTTTCTTAGCAGCAGCTCTAGTCACTGGTCCAGAGGGGCATCTTCAGGGGCTCAGACTCAATTAAGATTTGTCCAATGGGCAGTAAATGATTTCTATGCATTGTTTTACATCTTTTGAATTATTCTCAGGCCTTACTTTGTACACTGGCAGATCATCTAGTTTGCCCACTACAATGTGAGGGAGATGGTGCCATCTGTCAGCAATCTTGTGCTTGCCATACAGTCCCAGATTTCTTAGCAATACCCGATCTCCTCCTGGAGTTCCTGTGCTTTCACCTTTTATCATACCTTTCTTTGTTTGTCAGATTTCTTTTGGCAGCCATGGTTTGAGCCAGTTGAGTACGCATGGTTAGCTGGGCCTTTAACTTTTGCACATACTGTAAATAGTTGTCAGCTTGAACCCCATCAGGAGAGACCCCAAAACACACATCTACTGGTAGTCGAGCTTCTCTTCCAAACATCAGGCGGTAGGGGAGAATCCCAGTGGCATCACTTTTGGTGCAGTTATAAGTATGTACCAGGGTGCTAATTTCTTGGCTCCATCTAGGCTTGTCCTTTGGGTGCAGGGTACCCTAACATATCTAGCAAAGTGCGGTTAAAGCAATTCAGGCTGTGGGTCCCCCTGGGAGGTGGTAAGGATGGTTCTGGACTTTCGCACTCCCACAGAGAAAGCATCTCTTTGATCAGATGACTCTCAAAGTCTCTCCCTTGATCAGAATGGATTCTTTGTGGAGCCCCATAGTGAACAAAAAGTTTTCTACAAGTACTTTGGCCACAGTGGATGCTTTCTGGTCTTTGGTGGGAAAGCTTGGGCATATCTCGATGAAATGGTCAGTGACCACCAACACATTACTGATATTTCTTTGATCTGACTCCAAACTCAGAAAATCAATACAGACCAGCTCCATGGGTGCACTGGTGGTGATGTTAACAAGGGGGCAGCCCTCTGGGAAAAGCTTTCCTCTGTAAGCTAGCGACTACAAGTTCGAATGTGTTGCTCCACATCAGCCCCCATCTTAGGCCAATAGAATCTGGATCTCACCAAGTCAAGTGTTCTGTCTATACCAAGGTGCCCCATGTGGTTGTGCAAGGACCTCAGTACTGAGTCTCGAAGGCAGTGGGCAGCACTAGTTGTTGTTTGTCTACTTGTCCCCTCTGTCTACTGTTTCTCTGTATAACAGTTTATTGATCAGTTTCAACTTAGGACCTTCTTTTGTATAACAGTGCAGTTCTCAAATCAGTGGAGCGTAATTTGGACATCTTTTCCTGCATAGAGGGCTTCTAAAGCTGCTTTGATCATGGGATCAGAAGATTGAGCCACTCGAATACTGTCATTGTCCAGCTGAGGCAGTGCACCAATGTCTATTGCAGAAAAGTGGCAATAAGCAGCAGGTATGCAATTCTCAGAGGCTCCCAAGCAATCCACCATGCAGTCCACTGCGTCCGTGGACATTGTTCCTCCCTTCAAACTTCGGCAGAGTGCCGAATGTCAGGTTCTGCCAATCGGACCCAATCATTCTGGGAAACAGGCCTCCGGGAGAGAGCATCAGCATCTATGTGGTTCAGACCTGCTCGGTATTCGAGAGCATAGTCATATGTAGATAATGCAGAAAGCCACCTATGGCCAGTGGCATCCAACTTAGCTGAGAGTCTGCACATAGGTCAAAGGATTATTGTCAGTTTTTACTAGTATTTAGCCCATACAAGTACTCATGGAATTGGTCAACAATGGCCCACTTCAAAGCTAGGAACTCTAACTTATGTACAGGATAGTTCTTTTCGGATGGGGTCAGGCTTCTACTGGCAAAGGCCACTGGTCTCAGGCCATTCTCATGCTCTTGGTACAACTTTGCCCCAACCCTTGCAAGCTAGCATCAGTGTGCAGGGCGTAAGGTTTTCTTGGATCGGCATAGGCCAGCACTGGAGCATGGGTAGCTGATATATGATCTCATGAAAAGCAGTCTCACAATCAGGAGTCCAGCGGGCTCAAATACTTCACTCGGATGAAAATACACTCTTTTCAGTCTTGAGGGACTTGACTTTTGGTATTTTTGTGGGTTGGGGATACCCTTGAGTAAGGTTAAGTAAAGGCGGATCACTCTGAATAGTCCTTGATGAAGCGCCGATAATAACCACAGAATCCCAGGAATCTTTGCAGTTCTTTTAGATTTTTGGGCTGTAGGCCAGGTGGTCAAGGCCTCAACTTTACTTGGGTCGGTCTCTATTCCCTCGGTGGATACTATGTGTCCCACATACTTTACTGATGTTTGAAAGAATTGACACTTATCAATGGACAGTTTAAGGCCAAAGTCCTCCAGTCGGTCCAATACCTAAATAATCTGCTCTCATGTTCCTCCAGTGAGCTGCCAAACACAATAACATCATCTAGGTATACCAGGCACTCTAGTAAGTTCATGTCCCCACTGCACGCTCCATCAATCGTTGAAAAGTGGCTGGGGCACCTGAAATCCTTGAGGCATCCTCATGAATTCATAGAAGCCAAGCGGACAGATAAGGCCGTCTTCTCATGAGTCCTCTGGGGCCATCGGGATCTAGTAGTACCCACTGCGGAGATCCAGCACAGAGAACCACTTGCTCCCGTTTAGGCAGTCCAAAGCATCCTGAATGCGGGCATTGTGTACTGATCAGGGATAGTCCGCGGTTTAAGGTGCGATAATCCACACATCCTTACTGTTCCATTCTTTTCCTCACTACCACAATGGGGAAGCATAAGGGCTTCTGGATTCTTGTATTACACCAGCAGCTAACATCTCTTGCAGATGCCGTCTCACATCATCTATGTCAGCAGGTGCCAGGCGTCGAGACCTCTCACGAAATGGTCTTTCGTCATGCAGCGGATATTGTGCTCAGCTCCTTGCGCATCCTACATCCCATTCCTTTAAAGAAAACACCTGGTCTCTGGGCAAGCTTCTCACTGATCCTCACTTTCCATTCAGCTGGCAGCGGAGTCGCGAAATCAAACAAGTCAGGCGTTACTCTGTCATTCTTCCTTGAACTCTTGCTGCTGGGTAGCACTGCAGTGTCTGCACAATGCACATTAGCCAGGATGCAACCTCTGTTTACTCGAATGTCTCTTTCAGACACATTATGAACTTGGACCATTACCCTTCTGGCATAAGCATGGGCTCTAGCGGGCAAAATACTAGGCTTGACCAGCAGTCCCTCTGGCAATTTTCCATCGCCTGGTGCATCCAACATTAATATTTTATTCTTAACATCCTTTCTGATATCGGACCTCTCCTGTAAGGTACACTGGGCATTTGGCGCCAGGATCAGAGACTCAGGATCCTTCTTCCATACAATTCCGACCGGTTCCTCTGGTTCTGTTTTTCAGCATCTCTCTGTGCCTCATAGGCCTTCTTAATAAAGCTGAACTCTTAAAGCTCTACTAGTCTTTGACCCTGTTTTTCATAACACAACTGTGCCAGCCTTCCGAACATGAGCATTTGTTCCAATCAACAAAGGGACACCATCATACAGTCCAGTGGGGGACACACTAAGGCTAGGGTCTCTACTTGTTCGGCCACTCCAGCCACGGAGGTGGGGAAAGACAGCCAAATTCGGATATACCCGAATAGGGTAGGCCTTCTCACTTAACCCCATACATGCAGTCCTTCTAATGGTTGTAAGGGTACGCTCTGACAAATGCTTCTGATACCAATCCTGGAACATAATTGTCACTGGGAGCCACTGTCTAATACAGCTCTTGTGAACCTCCATTCACACCTTTACAGTGGTCTCCATGGAGGACCCACTATTCTGGACCAGTCTGAGAGAAGCTGTAGTGAGGCCTGGGCAACTGACCTTGCCACAAAGGACGTGAATTAGCATTTTGGTGCCCTCACTGGGATCATGTCGTGCACCTCTTAACCACTGATTTCTTCTCCAAGCTCTCCTTGTAGCCTATATGTAACTTTGTCAGTGTCTTTTGGGACTGGCATTCCTTTCATGTGCCCATCTTTCCCACATTATAGCAAAACATACTTTCTGAGTTTGAGCTGGCGAGGCGCCACACTAGGAGCCAGGGCGGGGTATTACTAACTGGAAACCTTGGTGCCATCTCTGTCTCATGGCGTGATAAGCATTTGGAGACATCTCGTCAGTTTCTCCACTTCCATGGTCAAGGAATCGAGTTCGAGCTGTTATCAGCAGGAGATCATGGTGGGTACCCCACCCCATAGCAGATGCAGTCGGATATAGGTCAGGGGCCCGTACTTTGCAGGCGTGGCCTTCATAAAGGACTGTTTTTGAATTCCGGATCTCTCTCAACAGTTCGCCCCATTGTGACATATCTTTTCCTTGTCAGAGCACTCACTGACTGCCAACCTCTGCCCCTGAACTTCACTTGATGGGTGACCTCAGTCACTCGGGTCGGAGCTGCAGCTATTGGTGCAGGTCCTCCCGAGGTCGCTCTTTTCTCAACTCCTCGAATTTCTCTCATTAACTCATCATAGGAGGTGGGAGATCAGTCCATCTGCCAGGCGAACTGAAGCAACAGCAGTTCTGAGAAGGGGCAGACTTAAGGATCCTGTCCAGCCTGGTTCGGTCCAGTTCAATCGCTGGCAAACTACCTTTCTGAGGCATTCTTGCAACAATTTTGCAGCCGAGATACATACACAGACAAATAACCCCCTTGGTACTGTTGTGCATCTCTTACTTCCACCATAGGTCCTCATCAGAATCTGGGCCCCACACACATTCTCCAAGGCCTCAAGATAGGCCTGTGCAGTCGCTTAGGGTTACTGGCCCGTTTAGCACGGATGGTAGCCAGGGCAGGACCTCGGAGGCTCTCACTAACCCTCTTTAGCTTTTAGCCTTCCGAGGCATTGCCATTCTAGCACTTGGGGGCAACATAGTCTATCCAGGTCTCCCAGTCATCCTCCCTTGGGGTGTGGAGGGTGCCAGAGAAGATCCCTCAACCCTTCGGTAAGAGTCGTGACTAATGGCAGGTGCAGAAATAGGAGTCTGCATTGGTTCAGCCACCATTACGGGCACTGGAGCAGGAGAGGGTGTTGGAGGAACACCCCACAGTGGCAAGAATAGTTTCTTCAAGTCCTCCACAGTTTTCCCTCTCCCAGCAACCATTCAGCAAATTTCTCCTCAAAAGTTTCAGATAGTGGTGGGGCTGATTCCCCGGTCTTCTGTCCTTAGTTATCACTCTCCAAGCAGTGAGGGCTCCCTCTGGGGTAATGGTCTGTGGCACTTTGGAGCTATCTATGGGATCCTTAAACTCTACTAGGGCCAGGAAAGTGTGGGTGAGCAGATTAGCATGCCGACCCACCACCACAGGGTTTGTAAACCTTCCACCTTGGAAAGTACTCCCTGCACAGTGTCCGTATTGATACCCAGGGGATGTCCAGGATAAGCATAGCATTTTGGGGTCGATCTCTCCCCAGTACACCACTCCACCAGCGGTGCACAGCCACTTCTGTCGGGGTACCCATTTTTTCTTAACAGTGGTTCGTAAATATGGCCACTAGAGGACACACAATCCCAGCGGTGAGCCTCCAAGATGTAACTCCTAGATGGGTGCTATCCCAGGGCTACTACCCTGCCTGATTTGCCACTAACAGGTTGAGGGCCTGGATCCAATGGCGGTGCCTCCACCCAGAGGTCAGGGTTTGCAATAGTTAAACTAACTTGGTCACAGCCCTCTGGGACACTGCAACCCCCTTTCTTCCACTAGTGGCCCACACATATATCAGAATTACCTTCACAGTATACACTTACCCCAGGTCTGGTTCCGCACTGGGACCTCCTGTGAAATGAGATACAGTGCAACAATCACAGTACAGTACTTTAACATAGACAAATACCTCAGGCAGTATAACTTTGCTGAAACAAGCAGCTCTGATTTATTTAGGGGATATAACAAGGACAGGGGAAATCAGGTTAATTAGCTTATCACTCTAATAATCTACCTATGGCTCTGTGCACAGGCCTATCCCTATCAGTTACTGTCCCTGGGTACCCAAGCCCTGAGTGGCTAGTCCAAACCGTGGCAGCTGGTAGGGGCCCTTTCACACAGAGAAAAGGAGAATTAAACAGTCAGCAGTACAGTAATTCCATTTGGATTTAATGTGGCAATTCAACAGGGCGACCCTGAATTAGTACTCACGACCTCCAAATAAGATAGGGTCCTTCAATGTCAGCAGGGCTCACTTGAGGTACACAAACCTCTTCACACATCCATATAAAAGAAAGCACTATACCAGGCAGGCTGCATCTGTATCCCGATCGCAATTACTGCACAATACCCGGGAGAACACACAGCAGATTCAGTTCCTGACAGACAGAGTGCAATTTTCAGCAATTTCTCCAGTCTTCTACAGGGTGAGCCTGGTTTCTACTCTTCAGAGATCCTTTGATTCTTTTCACAGGACGGATTCAGTCCTAACAAGCTGTTACACAAGCTGCAGACCGGAACTCTGGGCCTTACACGTTTTGACTAAAACTGCACACTGAAAAGCACAGGCTCCTTCCTTCTTCCTGCCAAAGCTCAACTGAAACTCCAACCGACAAAACCGGCACTTCCTTTGAGTTCCTCCCAGTTCTTGACTGGATTGGCTGTCACTCACAATAGACTGCTGCTGTTGGTCCAAAAGGCACTGAAGTCTAAACTACATCTCCCAGAGTCACTGCCCATACAATCCTCTTGTGGCTGGCTCAGATTATGAGTCCAAGTTCTGATTAGGTCAAGGCACCATTTTAGAGCTAGCTTACCCCACACTGATTGGTCCAGTTCAGCAGTTCAAAACTAGAATGGGAACTAGCAGACACAGTTCTGACTGCAAAGAAAGCAGGTTAGACAAACTGTAATTTCATTATTACTGTAAATAATTTCTGGCAAACAGTTACATCTTTCAGATAGGTTCCTTTGCACTCCTAGTGACTGCAAAATGAAGTGAATTGGCAGCAGCTCGAGTGGTACTCAGGTAGAGAAACACACAGTCCCCCCATACAAACTAATTATGTCTGCAAGCAGACAGCTCTTAAAGAGACAGTACCAGAGGCTCTAAAAACACTCACTGATAAATGGCTTAAACGCCAAACACCATTCAGGCTTGGAGCATTCAAGCAAGCTCCTGGAAGTCTTTTGGGAACCCCCATTTGCAGGGGGGTTACATCATTTTCTTCTTGATGTCTTGTTTAATACAGATTTAAAGATGTGGGGGTTGTTTATATGGGCACTTAATATGCTACGGTAACTTATTATGAATCTGGGGACATATCAACACTGGATGCTGAGTTTAAATCATGTTAAAGTGACACAATTTGGTTTTGTACCCCAAAAGCCTTAGATAGCTGTAGCTATTCAGATGCATTGATGTTTAGCAAATTAATTTGTATTTTCCCCCATTTCCTAGACAATTCTGTATAGGTTCTTGTCTAAACCTGATGTACATTGGATGTATTTCTGCAACAATTGATGCCTTACAGACGACTGTACTCTATTTTGTTGTTATATCAAAACAATAAACATAAAGTTTAAAAAAAAAAAGCTTGGAGGTAAGGAGAGCATGGTTAACCATGTCAAAAGCCTTTGAAAGGTCGATGAAGACAGCCCCGGTGGCTTTACCATTATCCATTTTAGAGAGGATGTGGTCGGTCAGTAGAGTGAGGGCAGTGGCGGTGGAATGATTCTTGCGAAAGCCATGCCGTTGGTTGCATTAGAGGGTGTATTTGCTTATGTACTCAGTGAGTTGATTGTGGACTGCTATCTCAAGTAGTTTACTGAGATGAGGGAGGATGGATATTGGATGGTAATTGTCGGAGGATTTGGGGTCACCGGATTTAAGAATGGGGATAACCTTAGCTATCTTCCATGGGTCAGGCATGGAGGAGGTGGAAAGGGCAAGGTTAAAGATGAAGGTGAGTGGCTTGGCAATGGCTGAAGAGACCAGCTTAAGAAAGACTGGAGATAGGCCATCAGATCCGGAGGAGCCGTGGTTAGGTAGATGTTTGAGTAGCTTCACTGTATCATGTATGGAGAGGGCATTAAAATAGAATGGGGGTATTTGCAGGTGAGTAGCAGAGCTGGAGAAGGCTGGCAGTGTGTCAGATATTAGGGCTGGGCTTTGAGGTTGGGCAGTTGGCAACTTATTTAGGTACATGGATAAGTTGGTGAACTTACAGTTGAAGACACTGGCCACAACATGAGGGTCGGTCAGCAGCCCATCCTGGGAGATGAGATGTGGTGCAGTGCAGCTAGAGCGGGGATTTAGGAGGGAGCTGACTGAGTCCCAGAATTTTCTAGGGCCTCCAAGGTTGGCCTTTTGCAGGTTGCATAAGTGGGTCTGTTTCAAAAATTTGGCCTGTTGTTTACATTTGTTCCTCATGTGCCTGTAAGCATCTCAGAGGGCAGAAGAGGGGGTTGCTTTGAAAGTGGACCAGGCGTGGTCTCTGGCCTTCATAAGGGTTAGGAGGTCTTTAGAGACCCAGCGTGAGCACCCGCCTCTGACCCGTCTGGTAGTGACAGGGGAAAAAGCGGTCCTGGAGTGTTAGTAGAGTCTGCAATGTGGAAAACTGCCATGGCTATACACTGAAAGGGAAAAGCGTGGACCAGTCCAAGGACTGGGCCTCCTCGAGGAGATTTGTGGAGACTGGGCAGCTGAAATTTCTTAGAGATAGGTATTTGGGTGGGGGGCGCTTTAGTTTGGAAGACCAGAGGAGATAGGTCAGTGAATGATCACTTACAGAGTCAGCCATGGTGCCAGCGCGTAATGCTCAGTCCTCCCTGTTTATGAGGATCCAGTCTAGTAGAGTCTGGGTGGCTGAGCGTGGATTAAGTCTGGTGGGAAGAGTGATCACCTGCGCCAGGTTGTGCTGCTTTAACAGGGATACATAGTCAGGCTGGTGGTAGCTCAGCCAGTTTAGATTAAAGTCGCCGAGAAGGACAGATTCCCTATGGGGAGTTAGAGAGTTCAGGTTTTGTAGGAGGCTGGTGAGTCCAATGGTTCCATTTGCGGAGGAGTTGTAGCAGCAGCCAATATAGTTTCTTGCAGGATCCCAGGGTCAATTCGGAGAGTAGCCATTCACAAGGTGAGGAAGGGTCAGAGTGTAGGACAATACTAGCTGAGAGGGGTTCCCTTAGGAGCAGGGCCACACCGCCACCTTTTTTCCTACCTGGCCTGTCGAGGCGTATGTAAGAGTAGCCAGGTATTTTGAAAGTGTTTTGTGGTGTGGCTTTAGCCATGTTTCAGTGAGTCCTAGAATATGGGGCTTGTGTAGCTCAATCCAAGCCTCAAGGTCAGTGAATTTAGATGGAAGGCTGCAGACATTGATATGTGCGATTTTAAGACCAGGGGCGTTTGTCCAGATACTGGAGGTGGGGGTGATATGGGAGTTTGTTGGGCCAGGGTTGCATTCAATGTCCCCAGCAAGGGAGAGCAGTGATAGTAGGAGAATGTATGGGCAGGAAGGAAGAGAAGGAGACCAGGAGAGGTTAACTGGGTAGTGGCCAAGGAGGCGGCATTCTCCTGTAGTGAGTAGGATGAGAGAGACGTACCCCAGGGTGGACTTATCCCTAGTGGTGAGTGAAGAGGGTTGAGACAGGGGAGAGGGGGAGAATGAAAGGAAGGAGAGGCGCTGTTGATCACAGGCCAGCACTGTTGCACAGAAGTCGGTCAATACCAGCGCAGTATTTAGGGAGATGGCACATAATATAGGTGGTGCCAGCTTCATCTTTCTGACGGAGAGTGGGGACAATGGAAAGTAGTAGGAGGGAATTAGCTTGGTTTGCCTTATGAAGGGGGAGAGGAGGGAGTGGTGAGGCAAGGAGCAGTTAGAGATGTAGTTCCCTGGGGCAGAAACACACTCTAGAAGGTGTTCTGTAGCTTTAAATTTGTGTATGGCAAGATGACCAATGGGAGAAAGATGCACAGAAGGGGGAGTGATTTAGGTGTATTTAACAAGTCGTGGAGGAGGGGATGGGGTGGCGAAAAAAATCAGCTTCCACTGGTACCAGAATCCAAAAGTCAGGGCTAGTACCTTGCAGTATAGAGGATTTCTGAAAAACTGTTTAGGTTCCAGAAATTGAGGGGTCCGTGGCCTGGTCAAGGCACGCTAGATCCCTGAAATAAAGTAGAAAAACAGGATTTTTAAAGGCTGGAAGAGGAGGCTTTTACATCAGTACAAAGAGAATAATAGAAGTGGGCAGGGTCAGAGAGCACAGCACACTATTTGGGGGTTGGGGAGGAGACAGAGTGCAGGCCAGACAGCAGAAGGATTTACACAGTCAAGGCTCACAATTCACTTCTAATATCAACTCAGAACTTAAAATGACTGTAAGGATTAAACAAATTATTAAACCCTGGCACACAAATTAAACTAGAGAGAGAGAGGGAGATACAGTAATTAGAGATGTGTTCAGCAAATATCAGCTTCCACTGATACCAAAATCCAAAAGTCAGGGCTAGTACCTTGCAGTATAGAGGATTTCTGAAAAACTGTTTAGGTTCCAGAAATTGAGGGGGTCTGTGGCCTGGTCAAGGCACGCTGGATCCTTGAAATAAAGTAGAAAAACAAGATTTTTAAAGGCTGGAAGAGGAGGCTTTTTACATCAGAACAAAGATAATAATAGAAGTGGGCAAGGTCAGAGAGCACAGCACACTGTTTGGGGGTTGGGAAGGAGACAGAGTGCA
Source organism: Neoceratodus forsteri (assembly GCA_016271365.2). Taxonomy (NCBI): domain Eukaryota; kingdom Metazoa; phylum Chordata; order Ceratodontiformes; family Ceratodontidae; genus Neoceratodus; species Neoceratodus forsteri. The sequence goes on along the minus strand of JADMNL010000022.1, from coordinate 690,291,898 downwards.
GGCCTGACAGCAGAAGGATTTACACAGTCAAGGCTCACAATTCACTTCTAATATCAACTAAACTTAAAATGACTGTAAGGATTAAACAAATCATTAAACCCTGGCACACAAATTCAACTAGAGAGACAGAGGGAGATAAAATAGTTAAGAGATGTGTTCAGCAAAAATCGGCTTCCACTGGTACCAAAATCCAAAAGTCAGGGCTAGTACCGGGCTGTATAGAGAATTTCTGAAAAACTGTTTAGGTTCCAGAAATTGAGGGGTCTGTGGCCTGGTCAAGGCACGCTGGATCCCTTGCAGTATAGAGGATTTCTGAAAAACTGTTTAGGTTCCAGAAATTGAGGTCCATGACCTGGTCAAGGCATGCTGGATCCCTTGCAGTATAGAGGTTTCTGAAAACTGTTTTGGTTCCAGAAATTGATGGGTCCATGGCCTGGTCAAGGCACGCTGGATCCCTTGCAGTATAGAGGATTTCTGAAAACTGTTTAGGATAACTGCTTGATTGATATAACATTTAAGCTAATTAACCTGATTTTGCCCCTCCCTTGTTCAAGTCCCCTGAATAAATCAGATCTAACTTTTTTTGCATGTAATCTGACTGTGGTTCCAGTTTGTGCTCAAAGTATTATACTGTTGCTATTTGCTGTGCTTAACCTTGTTTAAGGGGTCCCAGGGTCGACCAAAGAAACCAGCCCTGGTGGTAAGTGCAAACAGTTGGGTACTTGAATTGTTGCCAGGGGTATTGTGAAAGTGATTATTGTACAGTATTCAGGCCACTAGAGGGGAAATAGGGGTTACAGTGTCCGAGAGCTGTGCCCAGGTTAGCTTGACCACTACCAACCCTGACCTCCAGGTGGAGGCACCCGTTTCAGAACTCAGGCCCCTTAACCTGCTACTAGCCAAGCAGGCAGGGGTAGTAGCCCTTGGGATAGCGCCATCTAGGGGTTACATCTCGGAGGCTCACCACTGGGATTTTGTGTCTTCTAGTGGCCGAAACTACGAATTATTGTCAAACATAAATGGCTACACCAACAGAAGTGGCTGTACACCAGTTGGTGGGGTGGTATACTGGGCAGGAGATCAACCCCAAAAATGCTATACTTATCATGGATATTCCCCTTGGTACCAATAAGGACACTGTAGAGTGAGTACTTTCCAAGGTTGAATGTTTACAAAACCCTGTGGTGGTGGGTCGACAGGCTAATCTGCTCGCACAAAGTTTCATGGCATTAGTAGAGTGTAAGGACCCAGTAGACAGTTCCAAAGTGCCACAGACTATCACTCCCGAAGGAGCCCTCACTTCCTGGAGAGTGATAACTAAAGACAGTAAAGACCCTAGGAAGAATGAGCCCCCCCCCACCCCACTATCTGAGACTTTTGAGGAGAAATTTGCTAAGTTGTTGCTGGAGGAAGGGAAAACTGTGGAGGACTTAAAGAAACTATTCCTGCCACCTGAGGGTGTTCCTCCCCCAACACCCAATCCCGCTCCAGCACCCATTATTGCCCCTCCTGTGCCCGTGCCAAGGCTGGCTCCTATGTGTGTACCTGCCATTAGTCATGACTATTACCGAAAGTTGAGAATCTTCTCCGGCACCCTCCCCACCCCCCAAGGGAAGGATGATTGGGAGACCTGGATAGATTGTGTTGCCCCTTTGGTACCTGACTGGCAGTGTGCAGAGGCTGAGAAATGGAAAAGGATAATAGAAAGTTTGAGGGGTCCTGCCCTAGAGGCCATTAAATTTCTGAGGTCCACAAACCCTGATGCATCAGCCCAGAAGTATCTATCTGCACTCGAAGGCAATTTTGGGAGCACTGAGTCAGGGGAGAACTTGATGTGGAAATTTCAAGGTACAAAACAATGGCCGGGGGAAAGTCTGTCTGCATATGTTGCTCATCTGCAAAGAGTGCTGCAGAAGGCTTACCGAAAAGGTGCGGTAGCCGGCAGTGACTTAAACCATGTGAGGTTGGGGCACATACTGCAACATGCAAAGCATTCTGAATTGCAGCTCCATCAATTAAGGCTCCCAGATAGAAGGGGTAACCCACTAGACTACTGTGACTTGGTAAAAGAACTCTGGGAGGTTGAAGATGAAGCGGGGGATTGTGATTCTAGGGTGAGTGCAGCCCAAGTGATCAGGGCATCGGAAGGCCCTTCCAAAGTGGGGACCAATGAGGGTGTGTCACCGTGGGATGAACTGCTGAAGGAGTTCAGGGAAACAAAAAACAGTCTCTTTATGAAGGCCACTCCTGCAAGTACAGGCACTGACCCTTATCCAACTGCATCTGCTATGGGGTTGGGGGTGTCCACCCAGGCATCTCCTGCTGACATCAGCTCGATACTCGATGTCTTGGCTATGAAAGTAAGAGAATTGAAGGGATGTCGCCAAATGCTCACCACACAGCACATGGCACCAAGGTTCTCGGTTGGTAGTACCACCAGCCCAGCTCTCAGTGTGATGCCCTGGCCACCCAAAATCCCAGAAAACATATTTTGCCATAATTGTGGGAAGGATGGGCACATGAAGAGAGAATGCAGGTCCACAAAAGACCTAGATAAAATTGTATACAGACTTCAAGGTGAGCTTCGGAGAATGAATCAGAGGACGAGGAGTGCCCAAAATGACCGCAGTGAGGGTTCAAGAAGTAGTAACTCAAATCCCTAAGTGGCTAAATCACCTGTCCAGGCGCCTGTTGCTGTCCCTCCAGACTGATCCAAAATAGTGGGCCCTTCAAAGGAGACTACAGTGGCTGTGAATGGTATTCCTACTCGGGCTGTGCTGGACAGTGGGTCGCAAGTGACCACTGTATTTAAGGACTGGTATGACAAACACTTATCTGCTGTGCCCTTACAATCCCTGGAGGGCGTACATGTGTGGGGGCTGAGCGACCCTACCTAGGATATGTCCACCTCTGGTTGTCATTTCCTGCAGCTGTAACTGGTGTAGAGGAGCAAGTCGAGACACTGGCCTTAGTGTGTCCCCCTACTGGACTGTATGATGGGGTTCCCCTGTTAATTGGGATCAACGCCCATATGTTTGGGAGACTGGCACAACTCTGTCATGAGAAACAAGGGCGATGGACTGGGAGGGTCCTAAGAATTCCCGCTCTAATCAAGAGGGCCTATGATTTGCAACAGAACCCCAAGGGAGTGGACCAGGATGAACTGGTAGGGGTCGTGCGGAAGAAGGATCCAGATTCACTGGTACTGTCCCCTAACACCCAGTGTACAGTTCAAGGGGAGGTCTGCCTCTGCAAAAATGTCAAAGACAAAATACTGATGTTGGACGCCAGGTGATGGAAAATTGCCGGAAGGATTATTGGTTAAGCCCAGCATCTTGCCAGCTCGTGCTCATGCCTATGCATGACAAGTGATGGTCCAGATTCGTAATGTGTCAGATCGGGAGACCCGGGTGAACAGAGGATGCACCCTAGCTACAGCACACTGCGCAGACACTGCAGTGTTGCCCAGCAACAAGCACCCTGGCAAGACAGATAGAGTGACTCCCGACTTGTTTGTTTATGGTGACTCCCCGTTGCCAGCTGAATGGAAGACTAGAATTAGCCAGAAACTTGCCCAGAGAGATCAAGTGTTTTTGTTGAAGGAATGGGACGTGGGATGTGTCCAGGGTGCAGAGCATCACATACGCCTGCATGATGAATGGCCATTTTGAGAGAGGTCTTGACGCCTTAGCTCCTGCAGACATAGACAATGTGAAGACACTTGCAGGAAATGCTCGTGGCTGGTGTGATACAGAATCCAGGAGCCTGATGCTCTCTCATTGTGGTTGTGCGTAAGAAATGGATCTGTGAGAATGTCGTTGATTATCGAACTCTGAATCGTGGACCATCCCTATCAATACACCATGCCCATATACAAGATACTCTGGATTGTTTGAATGGGAGCAAATGGTTCTCGTGTTGGATCTTGCAGTGGATATTACCAGATTCGATGGCTCCGAGGACATGAGAAGACAGCCTTCATCTGTCCTTTGGGGTTCAATGAATTCCTGAGAATGCCACAGGGGATATCGGGCACCCAAGCCACCTTCCAGAGACTGATGGAACGAGCGGTGGGAGACATGAATTTGCTGGAATGCCTGGTGTACTTGGACGATGTCATTGTGTTTGGGAGCTCCCAAGAGAAACATGAGAGTCGACTATTCAAAGTACTAGACCGACTGGAAAATTTCGGCCTCAAGTTGTCCATTGACAAGTGCCAGTTTTTCCAAACCTCTGTGAAGTATGTGGGGCACATAGTGTCTACAGAGGATAGAGACTGATCCTAGTAAAGTTGAAGCCTTGACTCTGCCTGCCCACAATTTGGAAAGAACTACAACATTTCCTGGGATTCTGTGGGTACTACACTCCAGTTCATAAAGGACTATTCCAAAAGTGATTCGCCACTTGGAATCTACCCAGGGTTACCTTCCTATCAATCAAAGTACAAAAAGAGTCCATCAAAGAACCAGACAAAACATATTTCCACCCAGGTGAACTTTTGGGTCCCGCTGGGCGCCTGACTGTGAACAGCTTTCCACGAAGTCATATACCAGCTCACCCATGCCCTCATCCTCGCTTTATGCTGATCCCACTCCCTATTGCTGCATACTGACGCAGTCTGCAGGGTCTAGGAGCTGTACTGTATCAAGACCATGAGGATGGTTTGAGACAAGGTGGTGTTAGCCAGTAGAAGCTTGACCCCGTCAGAGCAAAACTACCCTGTGCACAAGTTGGTGTTCCTTGTGGTAAAATGGGCCATTGTCGATCAGTTTCATGATTACCTCTATGGGGCAAAAATATTGGTGAGGACTGACAATAACCCATTGACCTATGTACAGACTTCAGCTAAGTCAGACGCCATGGGACCAGTGGCTTTCTGCATTGTCAACATATGATTATGCTGTCAAATACAGACCGGGCCTGAATCATATTGATGCTGAAGCCCTATCCCAGAGGCCCATTTCCAAGAGTGACTGGATCAGGCTGTCTGAACCTGACATCCAAGCATTCTGCCAAATGTTTGATAGAAATGAACACATGTCCATGGACACAGTGGAATGCTTAGCAGATTGCTTGGGTCCCTCTGACACCTGCATACCAGCGGCGTATTGCCACTTTTCTGCTCTAGATATTAGTGCACTACCTCAGTTTTATAATGACAGCATTCAACGGGCTCAATCCTGAGATCCTATGATTCAGCGAGCACTTGACACTCTTCATGCAGGAAAAGATGTGTCCAAGTTGCGTTCCTCTGATCTGGGAACCGCTTTATTGTTTAAAGAAGGCCCCAGGTTGAAGCTGCTTAATCAGCTGTTGTATAGAGAGACTGTAGATCGGGGTGGCCAAATAGACAAGCAACAATTGGTCCTGCCCACAGCCTTCAAAGATTTGGTACTGAGGTCCCTCCACAATCATATGGGCCACCTCGGTATTGACCTGACCCTTGACCTAGTATGATCTCGATTCTACTGGCCCAAAATGGGGGCAGATGTTGAGCACCATGTAAGGACTTGTAGTCGCTGCCTGCAGAGAAAAGCCCTGCCTCAGATGGCTGCCCCCCCTTGTCAACATCACTACCAGCACCCCAATGGAACTCGTCTGCATAGACTTCTTGAGTTTAGAGCCTGATCGCTAAACACTGTCAATGTGTTAGTGGTTACGGACCATTTACATGGTATGCACAAGCTTTTCCACCAAAGATCAAAAGCATCTACCGTGGCCAAGGTGTTAGTGGAAAATTTCTTGGTCCACTATGGTGCCCCAGCAAATTCACTCTGATCAGGGCCAGGACTTTGAAGATTCGGCTAATCAAAGAAATGTTCTCCTATGGGGGGGGGCGAAAGTCAAGAACCACCCCATATCACCCGCAGGGGGATCCTCAACCTGAACGCTTTAACCGCACCCTACTAGACATGCTAGGCACCCTCCTCCCAAAAGATAAGCATAAATGGAGCCAGCAGATTAGCACCTTGGGTACATGCATACAATTGCACAAAGAATGATGCTACTGGGTTCTCTCCCTACTGCCTCATGTTCAGGAGAGAGGCCTGGCTGCCTGTTGATGTCTGTTTTGGGGTTTCTCCAGACGGGGTACGAGCCGAAGATTACCTGTAATATGTACAAAAACTGAAAGCTCAATTGAACCATGCCTATCAACTGGCCCAGACAATGGCCACCAAAAGAAATCTAGCCAACAGATACATGATAGAAAAGTAAAGGCTCAAGAGCTTAGGCCTGGAGACCATGTATTGTTGTGAAATTTAGGATTGCATGGTAAACACAAAATTGCTGATCGATGGCACCATCTTCCCCATGTCATAGTTGGAAAGCTGGAAGATTTGCTAGTGTACAAATTCGCCCTGAGAATAACTCCAAAGCTGTCAAGACCATGCACCATAACCACTTGCTGCCTATTGGTCAAGTTATGATTGAGGCTGAACCCACCGAGACTGATTGCCCTGGACCAGTGACTCGTGCTGCTGCAAGAAAGAAACAGAGTCAGCCATGCTCCCATGGTTGCTAATTTAAGACTTTCCCCACAGCAGGCCCAGAATGATAGTGACTGCCAGTCTAACTCAGATGACAGTAAGTGTGATAATGCCTATTACCCCTCATATGAACTGAGTCAGTTGTTCCGTGGAAATCCTCTATTGAATTATGGAGATGAAGCTGGGCTTTCTGGACTGCCTAATGCCCCGGCATCATTATTGGAGCCAATGCTCCCTGAAGGTGAAGTGCAAAGTATCACCTCTGAGGATGCTGAGTCTTTGTGTATCATGGAACTGTATGATTTGCCTGATGGAGAGGCTGATGATATGAGTCTTTCTGGTGACATGCCAGAACTTGAGGAACACTGTGAGAGTGCTGAAAACCCTCCTTCAGTGATAGAGTGTCTTCAAAATGAGCCAAGTGTTGTAGAAACAGAGACTACAGAGCAAGGGACTGGCAGTGCTCCCAGCTTGGACATTCCCCTTCATGCAGAGGCACCTATCACAAGTGATGAAAGCTCCAAGACCATTGCTGAAAGTACAGACTCTGTGGTTGTCCACCCCAGAAAGACTGGGCAAGCTATCAAGCCAGTGGTGCGCTTTGCTTACGATTCCCCTGGGAGGCTAGTGGATTTGCCTCCCAATGTAGTACACAAAGGTGTGTATGTCTCCCAGAGCTCACTGCCCAAATTGAGCTTGACGGTCCATTCCAGGTTACTTGTTCTGCCCTCTCGCCATGATGCCCTTGCCCCATCCAGCCCCAAGTTAGCTGATAGGGAAGGGCCCCCTCTTACACTGTTTAGAGTACAAGAACTTATTACATGATTCTGTATAGTAATGCTCAATTTACCTGTGTGAAATATGCATAATGTATTGTCAGAATTGAAATGATATAGTGGAGTACATTGAAATGTTTAGTGAAGTGACAAGTTATGCCAATTCATGAATCAGATAGTGCTTGTATAGCATGTTTATGGTATAAATATCTTGCATATGTTGCATTTTCAGTGTTATGATGGTACAGACTTGAAGTGGACGCCAAGTTTTCCCAGGCAAGGAAGGGTGTAACCTCCCCCACACACACACACACACACACACACACACAAATGGGGATTCCCCAAAAATCTTCCTGGAGCTTGCCTAAATGCTCACTGCCAGGCTAGTGTCCTACGTTTTAGCAGTTTAAATGTAACTACCAGAGCTTGTATAGCCTCTGTGTACTGTCTCTTTAAGAGCTGCCTAATTGCAGCATGAGTAATCTGAGAGGCAGCTCTGTTGAAAGATGTAACTATTTGCTCCCTCCCTCCCCCAAAGCAAGTGACACAGCAAACAGTGACAGTTTCCAAACCATAAATTGCAATTCAAACAAATAATTTATTTAAAACAGAGGATATGGAAAGAACAAGGGACAGCAAGGGTAAAATGGAAGCAATGTGGACAGCAGTATCTCTATACTCGAAACTATGACGATCGGTCGACAGTTTCATTGTCGACTGACGTTACGACGACTCCTTTATGTTGATCGAAACTGCAGTCAGCATAAAGCGGTTCACTGGTGACTTTTTTTTCTTTGGGGTGCTTTGTCCCGCAAACCCCCCATGCGGGGGGCTCTGCCCTCCACAACTATTATAATCAACTCCGAGTCAGAGTTGATTCGGAGATGGGGTGCAAGACCCCCAGAAAGCAGTGTCTGGGTCCCACACCGACATTACAGTGACCTGGTGCTGTTGTCACTGTAATGTCAGTTGTGGTAAAATTTTCGACCTAGAGATGGCATACCCTCTATACTCCATGCAATAAGCAAGCAATAACACACGACGAGGTGTGGTTTATCGCCTGATAAGAGCACGCCCAGGGGTGTACTAAGGCACAAGGCGCTTGCGCCGAGTGCCTTATGCCACTGGGCGTGCTCTTATCAGGCGATAAACCACACCTCGGAGTGTGTTATTGCGCTTATAAAATGGGTCACATTGTAAATAAAACTATTTTAAAAAAACTAAAATAAAAAGTGTTGAAAAAAATCAGAATTTTGTTTTTAATACAAAAAAAAAAAAATAGTCCCTCAATCTGGTGTGGTTTTCTGTGTAGATCAGTCACTAGAGGTCACTTTATCTGTGTTTGTATAGGAGTCTCCTCTTTGTCCCTTCCCTGTCGTCTCTCACAGTAGCACCATGACAGATGAAGTTGTATAGCCTCCCAACCCTTATCTGCTATAGAGCTCTTTATGAAGCGCTGTCTGTATAGCTCTGATTCCCAGCATTTTCAAACATCACCGAGAAACCCGCCGAAAAAAACGCGACCATTACCATTATCGTTATCTTTCGTTTCCACAAACTGTAAAGTCAGTGAGGCACATAGTAAAACAAAAACACACAATCCCTACAAACTGCACAATGAATGTTAAAGCAGTTAGTTTATGTACCTTGACCGTCTGTTGCGGTTTGAAAGCCGAGAAGTGATAAGCCTGTGTACGGTGGCCGCTGACGGACATGTTCAGTCCCAGTGAAGTCAGCCATTTAGCAAATATTTATTTATTTATTTTATTTTTTTTAAATAAAACTGCACCAAAATAAAAAAAAAATATTTGTAAATGGCTGGCTTCACTGGGAGCGAGCGTGTTCATCAGCAGCCACCGTAGACAGGCTTATCACGTCGTGGTTTTCAAACCGGAACAGACGGTCAGGGTACAGAAACGAACTGGTTTAACTATGTGCAGTTTGTAGAGATTCTGTGTTTTTCTTTTCAGAGTGTGCCTCACTGACTGGTGCCGCATTTGCAGTTCAGTGCCAGGAGAAAGAACAATCTGTGGAAAGGACCGATGGCGTACCATGGTAGTGGTCACGAGTTTCTCAGCAGGTTTCTCACGCTTGAAAATTCTGGAATGAGAGCTATACACTGGTGGCCAGAGCAGACGCATCAGTGAAATAAAAAACAGGTGAAGTCCAAAGTCCTACTGATTAAAGTAAAATGCAGCTTTGCACTTGGTGGGGAGTCGCAAGGAAGGATGACAGCTGTTTGTCCGCAAGGGAGGAGAGCAATCAGCGAGAGAGCCCAACAGAATTTTTTTCATAACTGGCATGCATGGATCTCTGGCTGCACTGCGTCTTGCTTGGCGTAACAAGTACCAGTTGCCATATATATCAGCTGATAAGGACACGGCTACTGGTACTTGTTAGCCAATCAGAATGCAGGCTCTCTCTTGCCCATTTTATAAAATGCTTTAGGCAAGAAACTTGACAATACTTTGCCCAACAAACTCTGCCCACCTATCAGTCTTCAAACCCGAATGCGGGTGCACCCCATTTAATTACCACCAAAGGCCATGGGTGAGAGATCTCTCAATAGTTGCAGTGGGTATCACACTGGGGATGATGATGCTTCTAGCAGGGTGGCGCTCGATGACACACTTTAAAAGAGTCAAGTAAATTACTTTTCAAACAAAGCTTTGGGAGAACACAACTTTGAACTGGTAACAAGTGAATTATTTGTAATCCAAATTGAATTTTGTGGCTAGCTGGCCTCCACAGGTCTTCTGCCTGGGCTGTCACACTAGCTCAGTCCTGCCTAGGACTTTTCTCAGCATTCCTGGCACACTAAACAGTCTCCCCAGTTGCAGGGTGAGACCCTGAGTCTTACGGTTCTCATGCCTCAAACACTTCCTCTGGTGTAGGCTGTTGGAACCGACTGACCGGATGCTGTGCTCTCGGCTGGGACACTGGATTCCCAGTGCTGACTGGTGACCGACTCTTCTCTGCTTCGCTTCTCTCTCTCTCTCTCTCTCTCTGCTTGTCTCGACGATGCTCGGGACCTGGATGAAGGCAGGTGCCTTCTTGGACTGGAGACTATGTAGGAGCTGATCCCCCACAGGGAAAGAGTCTAAGGAGGAGCAGGGAACCCCCAGCTTCAAATTGCCTTCAAAATGATAGTTCCACAGAAAACTTCTTTTCCTCACACACACACTTTACTTCTGGATCCCAAATGCTTGTCTACCAGGAAGGCCAGGCCTGGACAGATTGTGGCACACCGGCCCATACCCTGACACACAGTTACTGTCCCTGAGGTCTCACTGAAGTGCCATGAACTTTTTAAAACAGCTCCTTTTACGCAGGCTGAAACTTAACAGCTGACTGGCCAAGCTTTTTCACAGGCAAACTGTCTGGTGCTTGAGTTAACAACTCATTGGCCAAAATTCACAGGAAAACTGGATTCGAACTTCGACTCCTTCCAATGGTGCTCTGCTGCTCTGCAACTGGTCCACCAACTTAGTTTATATTGATTCCAAACTTTGGCAGGGTGCTGTCTTTTTATTAAAAGTTCCCATGCCTTGCTTTATGTATGTTCTGGCCCTGCTTGTAGTCCTGGAGCCAGAGATGTAGTTATTTTGCTAGGCGTACAGCCTGTGTCAGAGTCGGGAGCTTTGCTGCAGAAGGTGGCCATCTGCCCACTCTCCCTGTTGATACGCATGTACCCTTTTTCTCTCATTCCAGACCCACTGCCTACCTTGAGCAAGGAATCACATCACTGGTCACCCAATGGCGCCATTCTGCCTTGATCCTACCTCCAGTTCCTGCCCTGAAGCCGAGATCCCGTTTTGTAGTTAGCACGCCGTCTAGTTTAGTCAACAGAGCACAGGCTCAAAAAATGCACAGCTGCACATGCGTGGCAACCAACACTACTGCAGCACTCTTCCTTGCTCTTTTCCCAGCCTGCTGCAGTTCCTGAGCTCAGGGAATTCTCTAAGTAGTTGGTGTACATCGGTTTCAACCTCTGTCTTGACCCCAGGGATCACTGGAGGGGCCTGAGGAGAGAGGGGATATGCAGCAACAGATGAAACATCAGTGATGAGGAGCCCTGGGTTTGAGTCCCAGCAGGGCTCCTGGCTGTAGAAATGCTGTGCCCTGACAGTCTCTCCCCATTCAGCAGTCCTGGGGGGACCAGAAGGTGAAGACAGAGTCTGGGCACCAGAGGAGGCACTAATGTCAGCCCCAGACTTGTGGGTGGTTTACATGCACAAACCATGACACAGTGAACACTTGAAAATATTAGTTCCATTAAGAGAACAGTACAGAATGCTGTTTCTTATAAATAAAATAAAATAAAACAATTTTTCATATCAGTGCTTCTTAGGTACTGTTAAATATAGATCATCTGGTGGTATTAATTTAACTTTTGTAGGCAGAAACATTATTAGCTGCTGCCAGTTTAGTACAAATGTCCTGTCCCCTTTAAATCTTTCTCTGGGTGGTGGTACCATGCATTTCTCTTTGGATACGAAAACTCCTCACTTCTGAGTGAGAAACGAGCACAGAAGTCACAATAGACATCTATGGCAGTGTGAAGTGGTGACGCCTTGCCCCCTAAGGCAATTGGGGAATACACCCATCCTACAGGGGCCTTACACATAGAATGCCTGGTTACAATTGGTAGTTGGGGGAACTCCAGAGGATTGGAGTGGTCTACAGACCACCTTGCCAGGCATGAGAGGCTAATCAACCACCTTTAGGAGCACAAGAAGTCAACAGTTCATTGAGATCTTCCAGGACTGCTTTCTCCAGGGTGTGTGTGTGTACCCAGCTAGGCAGAGTGCCACTCTGAACCTTGCATGGTCCAACCAGGACATCATAGGTAACCTAAGGGTAGTGCATTTTGGAAAATGCTCTTTTTATGTATGTATATATGTCTATGTGTATGTATGTACTGTATGTATGCATGTAGGTATTTAAAATTTGCTAACCAGGATAGGCACACTGAGCCAAGGCTTATTTCCAGGTGCACCCCAGAGAAGGGATCACTGAGTTAGAACAGCAATAACAAAGAGACAACAATAGGCTCACGAACTTGTGCAATAACATCACAGTACAAGTAATGCATTTCAGACAAAGACAAAAAAACAATGCAAAAAGTGTACAAGTACATCAGTTATGGGGTACCCAGGTTTATAGCTAAGGGACTGCACTACTAATGTTGGGCAAGACATTTGTTCAGAACCAATGAGGTGTACACTTTAGGGTACACTGAGTTGTAAGCTACACAATATAGAGAGGCAGTATAGTGCAGTGGTTTAAGGCTCTGAGCTGCAAATCTGGAAACCTGGGTTTGAATCCCACTCCCACAGCCTCCACTTGCATACTGTGTGACCCTGAGCAAGTCACTTAACTTCCCTGTGCTCCCAGGCTGCAACTGTAAGCAAGCTTTCAGCTTAGTGTGTCACACATGGTTAAACAATTGCAAAAAAACCAAAAAACTGAGTAGGCAAAATTGGGTAAAACAAGTAACATGGCAGAGGGGAGATGGCCAGGATATGGGTTGTTGTTATGCGGAGAGAAGAGGAAGATGTCTATCTGCAGGTACATTCTTTAGTGAAGTGTGTCAGTAAAAGGGGTTTGATAGAGTGGAGGGAGGAAAACAGACCGATAGGAAGAGGGAGGCTGTTCCAAAAGGTAGTAAGTCATGTAAAGAAAGCAGACTGGCCTGCTACAGGTTTACTGGGAGGGATATGAAAGGAACAAGCAGCAGATGAACAAAGGGAGAGTGAGGAGCGCATGGCAGGTTTATGGAGAAAGGAGGGGTAAGTGGGAATAGTGGCAAGCTGGTTTTGACCATAAAGGAGGAACACTGAGACACCAGGCCTCAAAGAAGGGGAAAGTGAGATTAGCATACAGACACCAGTGATCGATGAGAGATGGAGCACTAAGGGCAAACCAGCAGAAGGAATGAAAAGGAGGTTAAGCTTGGCAAGTGCAGACTTTGGGGGAGCTCTGCAGACTACATCTACGTAGACAAACACAGGCAAGACCAGGAACAGGAGATATGATTTGTTTCTATACAGCATACCAGACTTAGTGTGAAGTTTCTAGCGCATGGCATCAATATGGGTGGAAAAACTGAGATTCTGATCCAGCCACACCCCTAAGTACTTGAAATGGGGTACCTGTTCAAGCAGATTGCCACCTAGAGTTGAGAAGACAGGAGTATGTTGGAGCCTTGCTAATCTCTAGTGCCAAGCGTAATAGAGATATTTATTTTTGGCTTTTATAATGAGAGCTGGTCTGCATGGAATCAACACTGGACACTGACAAAGTCACACTGGAGTGAGGATTCCAGCTCAGGGACCAAGACACCAGAAGTCAACAGAAATGTGTCTTCTGCATACATGTGTATGTGAGAAGACACACAGGTGGGAGGGACCTCATGTAAAAAGATGGAGAAGAGGACCCTCCTTGAGTGTGCTGTTACAGATTTTAGGAGGCAAACTGGTAAGATGGATTGAATTCTCCAGGATAGATTGAACAAGCTGATGGAGATGGAGGGGTAGATGACAACTAGCCGTCAAGAGCGAAGTACTAGGGGTGACAAAGGAAAATATAAGATGCTAGCAAGAGCAAAAAACAGAAGGCTGATCTGGTTCCACAAGGAGGTAAAAGAGGCAATCAGAGAGAGAGAGAAAAAAGATCTTTAAAACAAGTATTTGTCCATGCCGAATGTTGTCTTGCTGGCATTGGCATTGGTAGTGCAGGAGTTAGAGAGATGCATAATAGGAATGGCAGTGAAGTATGGAACTGATGACAACCCCACCCCACTCTGCAGAGACTGACAGGCACTGAGGTATGCCTTTGGGTCATCAGCCATAATGCTCATGCCATTTCACCTCACCCTACCCTGCAGACTCCAACAGAGTGTCACGCTGTGTGCCTTGGGGTCGTCGAGACTTCATTCTTGCATTCCTTAAGGAAATACATTGAGATGGGCAGTATGGAGAATGGGTGAACTTTGGGGCCGAAGAGTCCAAGGCACACCTTGATGCCTGTCACTGACTGCAGGGTGGGGTTGGGGGTGGAATGGCTTGAGCATTACAGCCGACAATCCAAAGCCACACCCCTGATGCCTGTCAGTCTCTACAGGGTGGGACGTTTTTTATTTTTTATTTATTTTTTGATAACCAGGTAAGTGCACTAGACACGAAAGTGACTATTTTCAGGCACGACCCGGGAGGTCAACAACAAAGGGAGATAACAGATTACAAAGATTACAATGTCATGAGCAGCATAAAACATTTCAGGCAAACTTGGGGAAGAACAACATAGAGACAAGACATTTACAGGGTCAGAAGCCATACAATACAAAGCAAGCATAAGGTGAGATAACTTTAGGACATAGTAATGATACAAGGCATAAACGGTTTGCAATTAAACAATTGTGGATAAGTGCACACATGAGGATTAACATAGTAATAGCAGGGATATGAGGTACACAAGGAAGAGGTCAAATTGAGCGGCGACATTATGTCAATGTAATGAGAGTTGGAGGGGCAGGAATAAACGGTAAGGATGAGATAGGAGTAGAGGGGCTAGGGGAGAGAGGTGTAATCGAGCACTGTAGAGGGTGTAACCAAGGCGGTCAGGGCGGGCTACGTCTGGACCTAAGGAGGGTTGAAGCAGGTACATTGATCACCTATGGTAAGGAGGGAGCGGTGCAATTTCTTGAACATGGCATGATTAGGCTAAGGCTAACATCAAGGGGCAGCGAGTTCCAGTAGGAGGGACCTATATGCGAAACCTGATGTCCCTTTGGTAGTCCTACATCTGGGAATGCAAAACAAGGAAAGTTCCGTAGACCGGAGACCATAGGAGATTGGCTGAGGGATAAGCAGGGAGGCTAGGTAGGTTGGCATCCTTGATCGGAGTACACTGTCTATCAGGTTCCCAAGACAGCTGAGACGTTGAGCAGTAGGAGAAAGCCAGTTGAGATCAAAGTACAGCAGGCAGTGATGTTTTAGCCCGGGGGAAGCAGAGGCGTAGCGGCATATATTGTTGTAAGTGGTGTCCCACCTATGAAGATTAGCTTTAGATGTGTTTGTATAGAGTATGGATCCATAAGAAAGTGAAGGAAGAAGGATAATTTCTAGCAATGGCAGTCCTAGCAGTAGGGGTAAGAATATAGCTTGTTTTGTAGGCTAAGCCCAATTTGGCATTCACAGCCTTACAGGAGTGTAATGTGGGCATCAAAGGTGAGGGACTCATCGAGTAAGACCCCTAGATAATTGAAAGAAGTTACCATTTCCAGGGAGTTGTCCACCCAGGCGATCTGGAAGGATTTACGTGCTGTTTTATTTTAATAGAGGAACCAAAGAGCATGGCCTTTGGTCTTTACGTACATTTATGACAAGTTTGTTTTGGAGATCCAGGATTGAATATTTTGCAGGTCCAATGAGAGCTTGTGATTAATAGAGTGGATATTATCTGAGTGTGTATAGAGGACAAGGTCATCAGCATAAAGCAGCGATGAACAGGAGGACACCACCTGAGGAATGTTGTTAATAAATATTGTGAAAGCAGGGGTCCGAGGATATAGCTCATGTACACCAATATTGATGAGGGCTTTATCTGAGGTCGAATTGAATTTCACGGTTTGATGCCTGTTTGATAGGTAGCTATGGAACCAAGTTGTAACATTGTGTGAGAAGCCCAGGGAGTAGAGATTGGCAAGCAGAAGAGGGTGGTTGACTAGATCGAAGGCTTTTGTCAAGTCGATAAAAACTGCACCAGTTAGGTGACCCCGGTCCATAGTCTGAAGAATATCATTAGTCAGCTGCAAAAGAGCAGTTTGAGTACTATGACCTTTTCGGAAACCGTGCTGGCTTGGGTGCAGTAGGTTGTATTTTGTGAGATGTTCAGAGATCTGTGCTGAGATAAGCTTCTCAAGGACTTTATCAAGTGTAGACAAAATTGCTATCGGTCTATAGTTGGCTATGACTTTTGTCCCTTTTTGAATACTGCGTGGATTCTGGCTAGTTTCCATGCCTCGGCACCACACCTTCACTCAGGATAGGTTGAATATGCAAGCCAGAGGTCCTGAGATGAAAGGTGCCGAGAAGTTTGAGGAGTCTGGGCTCAAGGCAGTCAGCCCCAACAGCAGCACTGTCTGATATAGAGTTTAAATGTTTGAGGACGCCATTTTTGATATGGCTTTAAAGTAGAAGGTAGGCGTGTTAGTAGTTACTTTTGGATGGGAGCTGCAGGTACTAGTTAGAGGAGGAGGGAGTAAGGAGGTAGCTCGAGAGGTCAGAGAAGTAAGAGTTAAAAGCGCTGGCAATGGTGCCTGGGCATGTAATGGCACCTTTTAATATCATGTCATTATTTAGTGGCCTTTTATTTGAGCCAAGGAAAGTCTTTACATGAGACCAGAATTTCTTGGAGTCCTCGGATGAATCCAGCAGGAGTCCTTTGCAGTACTGACTTTTTGCAAGTCTAATTTGTGATTTGCATTTTGAGCGTGTTCTCTATAGTTGTTATAGTCGGCAGGAGACCAGATGCTTTGAACTTACTCCAGCATTTATCCCTGTTTTGAGGGCAGTGGAGGAGGTCTTTGTGTAGCCATCTGGTTTGAGTACCACGGACGCGCCAAGTAACGACTGGGGTATGCTTATCCTGAAGGAGGATGAACCTGCTCAGGAAGGCATGCAAGGCAACTTCAGCACTAGTAGAGTGGAAAACAGGGGACCAGTCAGTGTGGGACACATCATAAAGGAAGTTACCTTGATTTAGGTTAACATAATTTCTGAAGCATATATAGTTTTGGTGGGACGTGGAGTGTGTGGAGGTGCTCCATATGCAGAAGACGGGGGAGTGGTCACTGATATTGTCAGGCATGGTTCCAGATTTAGCACTTCGATCCACTCGATTCATTAATACCCAGTCAATGAGGGTGCTGGAGTCTGTATTAGCTGATACCCTTGTGTAATCAGTAACGATTTGATGCAGACTGTAGCTCTGTACCAGGGACTGAAGTGAGTCATGAGTTTTACCAGACCAGTTTAGGTTTATATCTCCAAGAATGAGGAGCTCATTTTTCCCCGCAAGTTCAGCGGTTTGAGCCAGTAAATCAGCTAGACCTTGTGTTCCACTGGTAGGTGGGTTGTAGGCACTTACAATGTGGAGTTTTTTCTCTCCAAGTCTAAGAATAGCATGAATGAATTCACATGATGACTTATTTTTATTAGTTACCATAGTCAAATTCAGGTTGCTTTTGTAATAGATTGCGACACCCCCACTGCGTTTAGGAGTTGGTCTGTTGCACCTGACAAGGGAATAGTTTGGAAGCAGGCAAAGGGAATCAGGGATCGAGGGCCTTAACCATGTCTCAGATAAGCAGAGCACATCAGGTGTGTGGTTAACCACCCATGCTTCAAGATCAGCCTGATTGTGGAGGAGGCTCCTGATATTAAGGTGGACTAAGCGAAGGCCTTTTAAATTATGTTTGGAGGAGATTAGAGGTGATAAACCTGTTGCAGGACCAGGATTCAATTCTATGTCACCAGACAGCATAAGGGCCAGTACGATGAGGTGCCATAAGTTATGCAGTATCGCTTTGGTGCAGCTTCGCCAGTCAGTCCTCCATCGCTTAGTGGTGGAAGCCGTGGCATGGTATATAAGTAGTTTAGGGAGGAGAACAGGGGTAGAGTCAGTGTAATATTCAGTTAATATTAGCAAATTGGAGTAGGTATAGTCATTTAGAGGTGCAAAACTGTTTTGAGTGCAATCTTTGGTGTGAGGTACAGTGAGGAAGCGGAGTAGCATCAGTGACAAGAGTAGCGAGGTCACAGATAGCAGTGACCAGGCTAAGCTATAGCATTTAGTGATAGGCATATTTTAAATGGGGCAGGACTGAGGAACACAGGAAGGAGCACAAGGGTTGGGGGTGTGAAGAAGCAGCACAGTGCTTAGAAGCTAGCCTAGTATATAAGTTATAAGGGATTTGAGATGCTGAGATATAACTGCAAGGTAGTGGAGCAAGGAGGCTGAGAGAGACTGTTTTAGGCAAAAGGCAAAGGACCTAGCAAGAAAGCGAGGAGAGCTGCACAAATATAGGGGGAAGGGGAGAGCAGGTTTTGATAGCTAGTTATAGTGTACAAGAGATCTGAGTTAATCTGTCTGACAGACTAAAGATAAAAGTTCAGTACAGTCTTGAGGCTTTAGGAGGTGAACAATACCACGCAAAAAAATGCTCGGGAGAGGAGAGAGGAAAAGGTCTGAGTGTGTGCCCCCTGTGGCTAGTTAATATAACGAGCCAATGGGAAAGTGGGGAGATAGAAAAAAAAATACCTAATTGTGCCTGATTGGTGGCCTCAGCCTATATAACTGACAGTCGAACCGGGGCGGGGAGACGCCAGAGGGCGGCGCAGCAGGGGCGAGAGCAGAGGCGGGAACGAGCGCGAGCGAGCACCAGGAGCTCTGTTACGGAGACTGCCTGAGCCCTGCTACAACTACTGATTCCCGCCTGCTGCAGCACCAGTAACTTGCCCTGCTTCCAAAAAATTTTGCAGAAGCGCCTATGCGATCCATAATCGTCCACTTCTAGTGCTAAGTCCGAGGTCCAGGAGTCAGGAGAATGGCGCCAATTTCAAAATTCAAAAGAGGTCCAGGCAGGGCAAAGGCACCACGAGTAGTTACCATACCTTGCAGATGTCCAATTAAGCGATCCAAGGAGCTGTTCCGGTCGGGCGGTAGCCCGGGGTGACTGGGCCACCTGAGGAGTACAGAATAGATAGAGTCAGTAGGAGGGAGGAGATACAGGACAAAAGAATTGCAAGGAACAGATTGGATTTGCTGTAAGGGAAAACAAAGAGGTGCCAGTGATTCGCTGAGCTCCGATGTGTGGCTAGGTGGGGGTGAGAGAATACAGCAGGGGGAGAGAGAGGCCTGTCCCAGTGTGCAGAACTGCTAGACAAGAGGGGAAGGGCCAGGAAACAGAGAAATAGCAGGGAGGTAAAAGCAAAGGTAACTAAAGCACAGTGTGTATGGGCTAGCAAACTGTTTCAACTTTACACAGCAAACACAGGTAACTCAATCAGAATCTAAACTAGTCGGCAGTGAAAGCATTCTCCGGATTACTTGAATTGTAGAGGGCAAAGTAGACTGTAGACTCTTTTAAATTTAAACAGCACCGAACAAATACATTAATTCATAAAACAGGGCTACTGTTCTAGCAGCAATAGGGTGCAAAATAGACTGTAGTCACTTTTAAATTTAAACTGCACCGAACAAGTACATTAATTCATAAAACTGAGCTACTGTTCTAGCGGCAGCAGGGTGCGAGAGCAGAGGCGGGTGAGCGAGCACCAGGGAGCTCTGTTACGGAGACCGCCTGAGCCCTGCTACAACTATTGATTCCCGCCTGCTGCAGCACCAATAACTTGCCCTGCTTCCAAAAAATTTAGCAGAAGCGCTTATGCGATCCACAATCGTCCGCTTCTAGTGCTAAGTCC
This sequence comes from Neoceratodus forsteri, assembly GCA_016271365.2. Taxonomy (NCBI): domain Eukaryota; kingdom Metazoa; phylum Chordata; order Ceratodontiformes; family Ceratodontidae; genus Neoceratodus; species Neoceratodus forsteri. Next base: position 690,272,146 of record JADMNL010000022.1, on the reverse strand, counting down.
GAGGTCCGGGAGTCAGGAGAATGGCGCCAATTTCAAAATTCAAAAGAGGTCCAGGCAGGGCAAAGGCACCATGATTAGTTACCATACCTTGCAGACGTCCAATTAAGCGATCCGAGGAGCTGCTCCAGTCGGGCGGTAGCCCGGGGCGACTGGGCCACCTGAGGAGTACAGAATAGATAGAGTCAGTAGGAGGGAGGAGACACAGGACAAAAGAATTTCAAGGAACAGATTGGTTTGCTGTAAGGAAAACAAAAGAGGTCACAGTGATTAAGCTGAGCTCCGATGTGTGGCTAGGTGGGGGTGAGAGAATACAGCGGGGGGGAGAGAGAGGCTTGTCCCGGTGTGCAGAACTGCTAGACAAGAGGGGGAGGGCCAGGAAACAGAGAAATAGCAGGGAGGTAAAAGCAAAGGTAACTAAAGCACAGTGTGTATGGGCTAGCAAACTGTTTCAACTTTACACAGCAAACACAGATAATTCAATCAGAATCTAAACTAGCTGGCAGTGAAAGCATTCTCCGGATTACTTGAATTGTAGAGGGCAAAATAGACTGTAGACTCTTTTAAATTTAAACAGCACCGAACAAGTACATTAATTCATAAAACAGGGTTACTGTTCTAGCAGCAATAGGGCGCAAAATAGACTGTAGTCACTTTTAAATTTAAACTGCATCGAACAAGTACATTAATTCATAAAACTGAGCTACTGTTCTAGCGGCAGCAGGGTGCGAGAGCAGAGGCGGGTGAGCGAGCACCAGGGAGCTCTGTTACGGAGACCGCCTGAGCCCTGCTACAACTACTGATTCCCGCCTGCTGCAGCACCAGTAACTTGCCCTGCTTCCAAAAATTTAAAAGCTCTTATGCGATCCACAATCGTCCGCCTCAGGGCTAAACTGAGGTCCGGAGTCAGGAGAATGGGCGCACTTCAAAATTCAAAAGAGGTCCAGGCAGGGCAAAGGCACCACGGTGGTTACCATACCTTGCAGACGTCCAATTAAGCGATCCGAGGAGCTGCTCCGGTCGGGCGGTAGCCCGGGGCAACTGGGCCACCTTGCAGATGTCCAATTAAGTGATCTGAGGAGCTGCTCCGGTCGGGCGGTAGCCTGGGGCGATTGGGCCACCTTTGCAGATGTCCAATTGCGCATCCGAGGCTGCTCTGGTGGGAGGCGGTAGCCGGGCGACTGGGCCACCTGCAGGGCGTCAATTAAGCGATCCGAGCTGCTCCAGTCGAGCGGTAGCCCGGGCCTAGGCCACCTCAGACATCCAATTGCCGATCCGAGGAGCTGCTCGGTCGGGCGGTAGCCCAGGGCGACTGGGCCACCTTGCAGACGTCCATTTAAGCGATCCGAGGAGCTGCTCCGGTCGGGCGGTAGCCCAAGGTGACTGGGCCACCTTGCAGACGTCCAATTAAGTGATCCGAGGAGCTGCTCCGGTCGGGCAGTAGCCCGGGGTGACGTTATGGTTAGAAACCCTAACGCCCCAGACGTTTGTTGGTATTTGCACTCCAAATTTTCAAGATGGGCTTTTTGTGACCTCACCTCATGAAAGCATTTGGGACCTCCACTCATGAGCAGTGGCACTGTAATTTTGTTAATCTGTCCCGAACATTGATTTCCAACAGCGACCACACCATTCTTCGCCAGATGTGCGAAAACACATTTTGGGCAGGATGTGAAAAATGACAGCTGTATTGTTCATAAGAAGGTATGGAAAAATTGCAATGTTGAAAATATGGAGTGAAAATATTACAAATGTGCAAAGTTATGAGCGTGCGTGGAAACTTCACAACGCACGCTCGTAGCACAGTCATTTTATGGACTTTCGTCACAAAATTTTCAATATGGGTCTTTTAAGACCTTTTCTAATGAACAGTGTCACTGTGATTTTCTTAATCTGTCCAGAATACTGATTTCCCACAGCAACTGCGCTATTCTGCGCAGGAAGTGCGAAAACACATTTCGGTCAGGATATGAAAAATGACAGCTGTACTGTTCATAAAGAGGTGCAGAAAAATGGCAAAACTGAAAATCTGGAGTGAAAATATTGCAAATTTGTGAAGTTATGAGCGTGTGTAGCAACTGCGCAATGCACGCTCGTAAAACAATTATTTCATGGATTTTTTCCACCAAATTTGCAATATAGACTTTCTGAGAGGCCACCTCATGAACAGTGGCACTGTCGTTTCATTAATCGGTCCCAAAAGCCGATTCTGCTCAGTGACCGTGAAATCACCTTTCGGGACTGAATAACGCCATGACAGTGGCTGAATTCATGAGGAGGGGTTCCAGTAACTCCATGTTGAAAATATGGTGCCAAAATTCCCAAACACACCTAAGATATGCACCAAAGTTGAAAAAGCCCTACTTATGCCATTATACAGCTTACCGGCATTTCTTTAGTTCGCGGTCGTCTTTGAAGAGTGCAGACATGTTCCCGGTCCACCGAAGATCGTCGCACTGGGCTCTGGAGGTAAATATGGGGTGAGGGATGGGGAGGTAGGGTGCAGAGGGTGGGCGCAGGTTGGGGAGGGGCCACCGACTCAATGAGAGACCATTTTGATTGACAGGAAGAAAGAAAAAAAGAAAAGAAAAACATTGCGACTTTTTTTTACTAGGGACATTTGGCACGCTGGGGTGGGCTCCCAAGCATGCCACTCAGTGTTGTTTTTTTTTTGGGGGACTGTAGCCGACAGGGTATTTTGCACCCCCGGGCACATATGGGGGGCAAGAGCCGAGAGGATTGGGCACCCCTCAGCACAAAAATTAATGTTGGGGTATTATGCTGACAGGGAGTGGACCCCTGTCAGCAAATTACACTGGGGAGGGGGAATGAAGCCGACGGGATTGGCCTCCGTGTCAGGAAACAAAACTATTCTGGGGCAGCACGTGATGCCGAGGGGATTGGGCACCCTTCAGCACTGGGGTTACTAATATTGTTTGTGAACATGGCAGGCTTGCTGCCGCATTCTCAAACACATATTATACTAGGGTAATGTTCGGCTTGCAATGACGGGGTCACCTCATTGCAGCGAATGGCTGACGCTGCAATGACGCAGGCGGCCCTGATTGCTGCGGCAAAATGTTACAACTTGATGGCACGCTTGGAAGCCAGTGTCATCACATTGTGTCTCCATTGGTCCACCAGTGCCAAGCCCCAAATGCACGCCCGGTTGCCACAATGCCGCGCCTCCACAACCCGCTTCTCTCCTAAGCTGCCACATAATGTTTCTTGCACATGCGCGCAAGCAAACATAAATGGGTGAATGCCTCAGAGATGACCTAGCTGGTGGAAATAGCCAGGCTGAGGTGGAGGAACAACTGGCAAAATTAAGGAAGGGGGGAAAGGGACATAATGAAGGAAACATACTTCTGCACAAAAGAAATAAAGAAGTGAGTAAGAAAAAAAGGAAAGAGAGACCACTATGGTTCTCAAGGGAGTGACTGAAAAGTTAAGGCTAAAACAATTACATTCAGAAGGTAAAAGAGATACAGAGAGAATAGGACAGGGACATGTAACAGAAAAGGCAGAGGGGAAAGGAAAGCAGTGAAGAGTGTAAAGGTGGAAACTGAGGAAAGGACAGCTAAAGGGGTAATCAAGGTGGGGGCAAGACAATTTTAGGTACATGAGCAAAAAGAGGAAGACGAGGAGGGATTCTGAGATTAAAAAAGGTGGGGGAGAGGGACAGTGCAGAGGAGGATCAGGAAAAGAAAGATACTCTGAGCAGATATTTCTGTTCAGTCTTCAAAGTGGGAGGGGAAGGATCATGTAAAAGCAGCAGGAACACTGAGGAAGGGAAGGAAGGTAGACATAAGCCCATTTACAGGGGAGAGAGTATAGGACCTGTCATTTTCCATTTTCAATGGAAAACACCAGTAAAGAATGGAATTTGCCATTTTTAAACAATCACTTAGGAGTCACTTTTTCATTGAAAACTCTATTTGCACTATTTTATCATTCAAAAAAACACACTTTGCACTAGTATTGCTCAGATAGTGCTTTTGTGAATCCTACCACTATCTGTCTGAAAGTGCTGGTATCCTACCTAGGATCCTACCAGAATTCCTACCAAAGACAGATGTAGGATCCAGGGTCAGATAGCAATGGATCCTTGTTAGGATCCAGGGATCCTAGGTCAGATAGTTAGGATCTGAGCTGGATCTGTTGCTATACAAAGATACAATCACTCAATCTATCAATCAATCAATCAAACTTTATTTAACCAGGCTTTTCACCTTTGAGCATGCTCGTTTGCAAGGTAGTCCTGGACAACAATTACACTTACAATGGTCAACAACACTATGGTATAGATATACCAGTGCACAACATATACAACATTTGAATACGGTCGATGATACATTTTGTGCATTTTACAGTATATACAGATCACAGGCACAAAAGATAACATGAGAATACTGCTACAAAACTATTGTAATCTGTATTAATACATGACAGAAGATATTAAGTATGCGCTAAAGAGGAAACAGGGAGTGGAGAGATGAGATGGGGGAGGAACGGGACGGTTGAAGAGAATGGATAGGGGTAAGGGGGAGAGGAGAAGTGCTAGAATGACCTGACAAACAAAAGTGGGATTGGGAAAGCAAGGTCTTGAGCAATTATCTATGACATCAGCAAGTTTCTTTCAAGGCAGCCATGAGAAGAGACCTGAAGATGGATATCCCCGGTACCGTAACAATCTTAAGTGCCTTCTGCAGGGATTTCAAAAAGGGAGGGAAGAACAAAGCTAATAGCGGCAGCTCCAGATCGTGTTTGGATCTTGGGGACATCGAACATAACAAATGCATAGCGTCTCAAACAGTAGGTCCCTGAGTTTCGATTAAATAGATTGGAAACATAAGAAGAAAGTTTATTTGTAATTGCCCTGTGACACCAAAGGGCTGCATTCCTCTTCCTCCTGATAGTAAGAGAGGGCCAGCCAAGCATCTCGTAGAGCTGACAGTGGTGAGTGTTTATAGGAGCGCTAGATATGAATCTCAGGGCACGGTGGTATAGGGTGTCTAATTTACTTAAAAATGATACAGGGCAGTGGATATAGAGAATGTCCGCATAGTCAAGTAGAGGTAGGAAGGTTGGACCAGTGTCTTTTTGCCTCATATGTGAAAAGATGTCTAATCCGATAGAAGATGTCCAGGCACTGTCTCAGTTTTTTGGCTAGTTCCTGCAAATGTACCATAACATTAAACTTGCTGTCTAACCAAAAACCTAGGTCTTTAAAGTTGTCAACAATTTCAATGGGTTCATCAAGTAAGGTGAGTATCCGATGATGGTGTACGGTTGTCGTCGGAGTGTGGGATTTAGGGGAGATGACCACAGCTTTTGTTTTGCTTGCATTAAGGAGGAGCTTCAGCTGCAGAAAATTTTTTTTGCAGGATGTCAAATTCATGTTGCAGCTCTTTGAACGAAAGCTCGGGGGAAGAGCACACTGTGTATATCACTATGTCATCTGCAAATAGATGCACATGTACCTTGTGTATTTGGGAGTCAATGTTATTAATCTAGATAGTGAAGAGTATGGGACCCAGTATAGAGCCTTGCGGTACTCCACATGGTAGAATTTTAAGCAGCGAGAGATCACCTTGATCTTTGATTTGTTGCATTCTGTTGGTAAGGTAACAGTTGAACCATTTCATGGAGGTATCGTCAAGTCCAAGGCGGCTCAAAGCGTCCAACAGCAGGCTATGGTCAACGGTATCAAAAGCCTTCCTTAGGTCTAAAAACAAGGCATAGATGTGCTTCTTTGCATCCGTTGCATTTAGACAGTCACTAGAGACTTTGGCGAGGGTGGATACACTGCTGTGCTTTGGTCTGAAATCCTAATTGTATGGGGTTTAATAGGTCTTTAGATTCCAGGAAGTCCCTTAGCTGCTGGTTAATTAGCGTCTCCAGTAGTTTTGATAAGATGGGGAGTAGGGAAACTGGCCTGTAGTTGTTTAGGTCACAAGTATTCCCAGACTTGAAAAGGGGGATAATGTGTACAATTTTCCAGATTGGTGGGAGGTCCCCCTAATGAAAGGGAAACATTGAAAAGGTGTGTGATGGGAGCAGTTAAGTGAAAATGTCCTAATTTCAGAAAAAAGGGCTCTAAAAGGTCTTCCCCGGTGCTTTTCTTTGTATTCAGTGCCACAATAGATCCTCAACCTGCTTAAAGGTTACAGGGCTAAACAGAAGGAGGTCTTCTGGTTCGTTGTGCTGGCAGGGCGAGGGGCGTCACTGGGCAGAGACTGTGTAGCTAGCCTACTGGCAGGTGAGGCATTGAACGCCAGTCCTGCTATGACGAAGTCATTATTGAGTTGCTCCAGGATATTGGCCTTTTTAGTGTATGTGACGTCTCCAACCGCTATCTTGGTAGGCAGGGGCGAGGAAGATGGTCGGCCCTCAACCTCCTTTAGGATATTCCAGAATTTGGCAGTTATTTCTGTTCTCTTCAAGGGCAGATTGGAAATAGAGACCTTTCACAACTCCAATAAGTTTAGTGCAGGAGTTTCTAGCAACACGGAAGGCAAGCCAGTCAGAATCAGTTTTAGTTTTTCTGGCTTTCCTCCACAACTTGTCTCTGCCCTTAACAGCTTCTTTCAGGGCAGGTGCAAACCAGGGGGATGACCTTTTTCTGGACTTGCTTCTGGTAAGGGGGGGCATGCTTATCAATCACATCCCTGACGAAGGTTTGGAAGATGTTGTAGACCTCAGTGATTGTTGTAGCTAAATAAAAGTCCTGCCATCTAATCTTGTTTAGGTCTGATAGGAAGGCAGCCTGGCTAAAATTCCTTAGGCAACTTTTGACTTTGAAGATAGAAGTCGAGTTAAGCTTGGGAGTACGCCTTACACAGGTTATAGCACTATGATTGTTTACATCGTTATGGAATACTCCTGCATGGGATATATTGTGAGGCACCCCTGCATGGGATGTATTGTGAGGCTTGTTAACAAGAATTAAATCCAGGAGTGAGCTGCGGTTTGGGTTTTTGGTATAAGGGCAGGTGACATCAGGGGTCATTTGAGACAGGCCATGCTTGTCAAGAAACTCCTTCAGAGTTTTAGAGCATCCATCCTTCCAGTTGAGATTAAGGTCCCCTATAATAATGCATTCAGAGTTGGCCTTCTCCAAATGCTTGTGGAGGTGGTCTAGTATTCCAAAGCCACCAGGCAGCAGTCCATAACAGGCAGTTATTGCTATGGTTTCCTCAGAGGAAAGTGTTAGCGTCACAGTAATGCTCTCAAACTCCTTAGGGATGGAGATGTCAAAAACTGTTATAGCGAACCTCTCTTGAAAAAGATAGCGACCCCCACCCCACCCTAGTTGGTCTTTCTGGCATGAGTACATTGTAGCCAGGATACTGATGCTGCAGTCGGGAGTGGAACTCCTAAGCTACATTTCTGAGATCACAAATATATCCGGGGACGTGTAAAATGCCCAAGCTTGTATCATGTCCATTTTCTTTAGCAAGCTGCAGACATTTAGGTGAAGGAAGCTAATGCCCTTAGGTTGAGGTAGCTCTGAAGGGGCATCTTGAATTATAGGGGGACCAGGGTTTAGCTCAACATTCCTAGAACATAATAATATAAGGACTAACAATTTCCCAAGTCCGATTATAATTCCCTTAATAATGCGTGTTTTATGCCATTTTGTAGGTGGGGTTTTTGAATTAGGCTTAGTGGAATAGATAATTCCCTAAAAGGGACAATGCATACAACGCCGTTCTAACAGTTATTTAAAAGGGTGCCTGGAAGAAGTCTGTTGGTGTAGGCTGGTAAAATGGCATGGCAACTGGTAGGAAGTCCGTTCCAGAATGTTTTGAGGTAGCTGTATGCCTAGGGAGTGTTAACGTGTGACACTCAACGTTTAGGGGAGGTTGCTAAGGTTTTATGGGTGGGGTGAGGCAAGAGGAGGAACAGGGAACCATAAAGGAAGAAGAACTGTAAATATGCTATCATATCGGAGTACACTGAACTGTGCCAGCGATATAGCAGCACAAGTTTCACGGGCGGCTTGTAGACGAAAAGTGCAGCTTAGATAGCCAGGTTATATTTTGGGAGATGCTGGCTGAAAAAATAATTGTTCAATTTAATGTACTCAGAGTAGGGTCATTGTGTATCCTATTGCTATCTCGTTAAATCGGTGCAACCCTTAGGTGGCAGGGAGCTTTATAATAATTGCAGGGGGCTTGTAATAATGTTTAATGTCTAATTTCAAAGGGACAGAAGAGTTGTAGTCAGCTTATTGTACTTGTCCCTATAAGTACTGGAGAGTGTGTTTACCCCTTTAAGGCTCAGAAGGGATGTGGTAAGTAGTGTATTTATTTAAGGTGGGGGGGGGGTGAAAATCCCCAGGGAGTGAGCAGCCACGGCTCTGAGCTCAGCTCAGTACAACCCAAGTTTAGTAGTTTTCTTTTTTAAGGCTAGCCTAAAAACTTTCACAGTTATCCTGGAAATACCAAATTTTGAGCAATTAGAGGGTATAAGGCTCCTGATCACAAGAGCAGAGTTTTATCAATGAAGGTAAAGTGTCCCTGCGGTCCACGCTTAAAGCGTAGGATAGGAATTTCCAGCGAGTTCAGTAACAAAGGCGCCAAGTTTGAAAACCAGTGGCGCAGCCTCCAAGGTTGTCCACCTTGCAGTTTGTTGCATAGCAAAACGGCAGGAGCAGCTGCACCGTGGGCTGCTTGCCCTGCTCAGCCGGGGGCTTGCAATTTGTCGCATGGCAAAACGGCCGGGGAACTGCTCAGTGGGCTGGTTGCCCTGCTCAGCCAGGGGGCTAAGGAGAGAGAGAAAGAAAGGGTTGGCATGGTTTAAAATGCAAAAAGGGAGGTGGTTCACTGTTAGATTTTAGTAGGAGGAGATAGAAAGACAAAGGAGGGATGGGGCAGACAATATACAGTACAGAGAGTAAAATTCAGCAGTAAGACTTGGCTGTAAATTTTGTAAAATTCAACAGTAAGACTTTGCTGTAAACTTTGCACACACCTTAATTCATAACTTAGTCTCAACACAGCACAAGTAACCATCACCAAACATTTAGCAGAATATGTTCCCACTCTTACTGTGAGTTCTTGGAAATAAAATAAAAAAAATCTGTCTTAACCTCCAAATAATGTCTGGAGCTAGCAGCACAGCATAGCAGGGGGGTTTGAAACAGCCCTAGGTTTAAGACACTGACTCCCAAATGGGAGAGAGCATGAATTTGGCTCACAACTGCGAGGAGAATAAGCTCCAATTTAATTCAGGTACTACCACAATACTGGCTGAAATAGCAAGTTAGAGAGGCATCTGTGACAGCAAAATTACAGGAGTGCAAATCCAAATTATTTATTTAAATTAATATTTCAATGCTGAAAATCCCCAGAGAGTGAGCAGCCAGGGCTCTGAGCTCAGCCCAGTACAGCCTGAGTTTAGTAGTTTTCTTTTTTAAGGATAGCCCAAAAACTTTCACAATTATCCTGGAAATACCAAACTCTGAGCAATTAGAGGGTATAAGGCTCCTGATTACAAGAGCAGAGTTTTATCAATAAAGTTAAAGTGCCTCTGCGGTCCACGCTTAAAGCACAGGAAAGGAATTTCCAGCAAGTGAGTTCAGTAACAAAGGCGCCAAGTTTGAAAACCAGTGGCGCAGTCTCGGAAGTTATCCACACTATGTCGTACTGTACCTTGCAATTTGTTGCATGGCAAAATGGCTGGGGGAGCTGCTCCGTGGGCTGGTTGCCCTGTTCAGCCAGGGAGCTATGCAGTTTGCTGCGTGACAAAACGGCTGGGGAACTGCTCCGTGGGCTGGTTGCCCTGTTCAGCCAGGGGGCTATGCAGTTTGCTGCGTGACAAAATGGCTGGGGAACTGCTCCGTGGGCTGGTTGCCCTGTTCAGCCAGGGGGCTATGCAGTTTGCTGCGTGACAAAACGGCTGGGGAACTGCTCCGTGGGCTGGTTGCCCTGCTCAGCCAGGGGGCTTGCAGTTTGTTGCATGGTAAAATGGCTGCGGGAGCTGCTCCATGGGCTGGTTGCCATGCTCTGTTGGCAGATAAGGGCCTATGGCCTACCCAGTCTGCCCATTTGAGCCTGTAAGTTCACTCTATGTTTTCCTAGAAGTCTGTTGCCCCTTCCCCCTGTCCTCCAGAATGCCTTTATGTCTATCCCATGCACTCTTAAATGCTGTAATTGTTTCAGCCCCCACCACTTCCTCTGGCAGAGTGTTTCACTTGTCCACACCCATTCTGTGAAGAAATTCTTCCTCACGTTTCCTCTGAATCGCCCTCCCTCCAACTTCATCCCATGCCCTCTAGTCCTGGAACATCTTTTTCGCTGGAAAATAGTGTATTCCTGCACCCTGTTCTTCCCTGTAAGGTACTTGTATGTCTCTATCATATCCTCTCTCTCTCTCCAGGGAGTACATACTCAAGTCCTTCAGCCGGTCCTTATAGGACTTGTGATGCAATCCTTGCACCATCTTTGTTGCCCTCCTCTGATCCTTCTCTACCCTATGTGCTTATATAGGTAAGGTCTCCAAAACTGTACACTGTACTCCAGGTGGGGCCTCACTAGTGTCTTGTATAGTGAAATTATGACCTCCCTTTTCCTGCTGGTGATGCCCCTGCCTATGCATCCCAGCATCCTATTTGCTTTACCTGCTGCCTTGTCGCACTGTTTCCCTACCTTGAGGTTATCAGATAGCACTTCAGTGGACTCCAGTATTCAAGTAAAGGAGGCTGTGACTCTCTCAGCTAAACCCCGCCGGCGCGTTGAGCCGGCTCCCCACCCACGCGCCCTGTCTGGGCATTTGCTTATATAGCTCACTCTTGTCAGTTTCTGTGTTTGTTAGTTTCAGGTAGAAACTAACAGGCCACTTTGCCATTTGCTCCTTATAAGAATCTACCACTAGAAGTGTTCTGTTGAACACTAGTACTCTGTTATTTATTATAGTGACCGTGTGTTCTCTTCTCTTCAGCAGCAAACTTTCTGCTCAAAATTGTGAATTCCTTCATGTGACCACGCATCATGTCTTGGAAAATTTTGCTTTTACTTGTCATCTGTCTATTACACCATTTCTTCGCTAAGTTTTCCCTGCTCCAATCCTCCCATAATTATTCCAAACAGGAACACCCGGATGCTGATTTCCACTTTTCTAATCAACTGGTCAGACCCGCTGACTGCTTCGATCTCACTCCACTACTAATCCCCAGATATCTCAATGGTTGGCTTGCTGCCTACATAAGCTATACACTAAGCCCTAAAATCACTCCTGTCTCCTTGTGCTTCCATCGCAAGCTCTGGCATGCTCTACTGCTTGCTATCCTACTGGCTGGTGATGTAGAACTGAACCCTGGGCCTCCGTATCATCAGATGGGTAACAATGTCTCCTGGGCTACCACTACAGGGCTTCGCATAGACCACCTAAACATTAGAAGCCTAATGCGAAATCTCACTGATCTAGAGGCATGGGTCTCCATACATAATCCTGACATATTGTGCCTATCGGAGACATGGCTCAAACCTTCCACCCCTGACTCTGTCTGCTCGCTAAAAGATTACAATCTCCTCAGACATGGCAGAATATAACCAAAGCGGGGTGGAGGTGTTGCGTTGTTTTATAAAACACATCTTAACGTCTTGCTGACTAAGATCCCACAATCCTCCACGTGTAAATCCCTTCATGCACTCCTACTTCTGGGCCCTAGGAAGCTACACATAATTACTGCCTACAATCCGCCTTATGGATGGCTGTCTGCCTTCAAAAATTTGCTTGAGGAAGCAGTAAAAATAGCAGGGAACAGTGAACTACTAATTCTCGGAGATATGAATCTAAATTGGCTAGGGCAAACTCATAGCTCACATCTAGCTACAATTCAAAACTATCACCTTCACCAAGTAATAACTGTGCCCACAAGGATCTCCTCTAAAGGAACATCCAGCACGCTCTTGGACTGGATATTAACAAATAGGGTTGACGGAATTACAGATGCAGTCATCCTTCCTGACTTTATATCTGATCACTCTCCCATCTTTTGCATATGGCAACACTCTTGCTCCCAATCTCTGCCACCACCCTATATCACTTTCAGGAACTATGCCAACCTAGATCAGGCAAAGTTCCTATATGATGTCTCGTCCATTGATTGGTCTTGCCTTTCTCAGGTCCTAGATGCCCAAACAGCTCTTGACTATTTTCTAGACCAATTTCTAGCAATCCAAAATAGTCACACACCCCTTGTGACCGGAAGTGTTTGAGTAAAACCTACTAGGTGATTACACAAAGATCTCCTAGCAGCACTGCATGCCAGGGATAAGAGCTGGAGACGATTTAGGAAATCTGACCTCAATACTGACTTCCAGACATACTGTACAGGGCACAGAGAAATGCTTGTAAAAAGCAGATCAGGCTAGCAAAAAGCTCTTACTGTAAGGGGCTACTGTTAGAAGCATCTGGTGACCCCAGAAAATTCTGGGCATATGTAAAAACATTCCTAGGATCAAAGAAAACTCACCTTGAAGATGACATGGTCATAAATGGAGTCCGCTGCAATGACCCTAGGGCCATTGCCAAAGCGTTTAATAAACAATTCACAGACCTATCCAGTTTCACAGCTGCGTTCCTCCCCACGCAGCCTTCACCCATATTTACTCCACCCACTGACTCCTCGTTCCCTTTACTTTAAGGCGGTAACTAAATCTGAAGTACTCGGCTTACTGAACTCTATCTCTGATAAAACCAGTGTGGGCTCTGATGGCATCGAGCCTAAACTCTTAAAACTGGCAGCACCATTCACTGCCCAACATCTGTCTAGAATTTTCACCCTCTCACTCTGTACTGGATATGTTCCCGAGATCTGGAAAGTTGCCAAAGTCACCCCGGTCCCAAAGAAAGGTGATAAAAGGATTATGTCAAACTATCGGCCAATAGCCGTATAACTCTCCTAAATAAAATAATGGAGAAATTAGTATCTATCCAAGTAACTGAATTTCTGATCAAATATAACCTCCTCTCACCGATTCAGTATGGATTTCGTAAAGGCCATAGCACCACCACTGCCTTGCTTCATCTTACAAATGACACCCTAACTGCAATGGACAATGGCCATCTCACAGGGGGCACTCTTTATTGACCTCACTAAAGCTTTTGACCTTGTCGACCACCCTCTTTTACTAGAAAGCCTCCTAGCCCTTGGTTTCTCTCGAAACTCAGTGGCCTGGTTTAATAGCTATCTATCTAACAGAACCCAGCTTGTCAGACTTAATTCATCTGAGTCCAGTGCCTCACCAGTTAACCTAGGTGTCCCACAAGGGTCGAAATTAGGCCCCCTTCTCTTCTTTCTTTATTTTTATTAATAGCATTGCATCAGTTATCACAAATTGTTTTGCAATCCTTTATGCGGACGACCTGGTACTGTACTGCAGTGACAAGAATGTAGACCACATAAACCAAACTCTCCCATCTGCTTTCATGTCTAAAAAATCCTGGCTCACCCATCACAAGTTAATCCTTAATACTAGCAAAATGCAATCCATGCTGTTTGCGACTACAGTCAAATTAAAACAAAATCGGGACTTATTTAAGGTATCTGGACAGGGAGGGATGGACCTTGAATCAGTATGCTCTTTCAAGTATCTTGGAGTCCTACTAGTTGAAAATCTCAATTTTGATAAGCACATAACAGCTACCTGCAAAGCAGTCAATGCTAAAATTGGGGTAGCCTACAAAACAAGCTATGTCCTTACACAGTCAGCTAGACTAGCCATTGCCCGTGGTATACTGCTTTCATCGCTATCCTGTGGGGTAGTCACTTACCTCTACGCATCCCTCTCACTCTTCGAGAAGTGGGATACCACCTATAACAGCATATGCAGGTAGGCCTCTGCCTCCCCTTGGTCGAAACATCACTGTCAACTCCATGCTAATCTTAATTGGCTACCCCCTACTTCTGCTCATGCTCTCATCCTTGGCTGCCTGGCTGACAATATTCTCAGAGCAGGTAACCCTGTCTCACTTGCCTCACTGCTTACCCCACTGCCTTCCTCGCACAGTCTTTGATCATCTGATAAAGCCTTGCTGCTACAAACTAGATGCAAATCTAACAAAGGAACCCTTGCTTTCTCACATTCGGCAGCCAAACTCTGGAACTCCCTACTTCTTGATGTCCATCTAGCTCCTAGTCATGGTAATTTCAAAATCAAATATTCCTCCTTCCTCTTTAGCCAGGTCTCCTGTACCTGTTTCAAGCCCCCCTGAACATGGCACCCTGTTTCTGCTGCCATTCCCCTCCCCGGGGTAATCTGATCTCCTTATTCTAGGCATTTAAGCTGCTAATAGCTATGTACTGTATGATGCTCTGAAACCAATTTTATTGTTTGCTCGTTGTGCTGTATCTCTCAACTTAGTATTGCGTATGTAACTTTAGCTGTTTATTCTTGCTTATCTCTTTATTTGCCTCTCTCTCTCGGGGCATAATATGTATTCACTGTTTTACCCCGCCTCACTGTAATCTCTTTGGGCATGACAAGAATTAGTCCTGTTTCTTCACTAGGGCACCTACCTGGTAAACAAATTTTAATATATGGATCATGACAATAATATACTAGAAAACCATACAAAAAATTCCCCATAATACTATCACTCCCAAAGTGATAATACTACACTTCAGGAGTGATAATACCATCGTTCAGGTGCCGTAATACTATCATTGGGGACCTGAACAATAGTATTATCACCAAATCACAACAGCGCATGCGCTAGTGTAGCTCCCAAAGTCTTTCAAAACGTGCCTTCCAATTGGCCACTTCTCCTGTTAGGGCGGGCAGAACAGTTCGAAAAACATGGTGGCCACTGTCTCGCTTACTAAGAGTGTTTCTCAACTGGAACATTTTGCAGCTTTTTTGTTTTAAATATCTGAAAAATACAGATATCCAGCTGACCCTCCGTTCCCCAGACATGGAAAAGATAAGCTGTCCTTCAGTAAAACAAAAATAAAAAGCAGTGAGACAGTGTGGCAAGTGGCCATGACGGAGAGACTTGTTCGCTGCAGCTGCCAACCGCCTGACAGAAAAGAAAATCGAAAATCGCATCCATATATTAAAATAAAAAGAGTTCCTTTGTATAATAATAGTATTTCATCTCGAGGTTCTGGGGACATGGAACCTTCGAAGCTTCGCTTTCGAGGTTCCCAATGTCCCCAGAACCTCCCGATGGAATTACTACATTGTAATGCACAGGAACCTATCTATTATTCTATTTATAATCATTTAAACTAATAGTAAAATCTGACTATAAACTTCTATGACATTATTGAACCTACTCTGCAAACCAATGTTACCTCTGATTATGCAACCTTTTCTATACTCTGTACCCTATATGTATATTGAAATCCTGATGTAATTTTTTTCACCTTGTTTTTTGAACCATCTTCTGTATTTGCCACTGTCTGTAATTTCCCTGTTATTGCTCTGTAATTCTCCTGGGTCATGCCCGAAAATAGTAATCTCTATGGCTAATGCACTTACCTGGTAAACAAAAATGAAATAAATAAATAACCCCAAGGTCCCTTTCCTGCTTGGTGCATGCTATATCCTAACCCCCCAACTGATATATTGTGCCAGGGTTTTTGTGCCCCATATGCATTATCTTGCACTTCTTTGCATTGAATTTCAACTGCCAAACCCCTGACCATTCTTCAAGCTTCTGCAGGTCCCTTCTCATTCTGTCTACACCCTCTGGTGTGTCCACTCTGTTACAGAGCTTCGTGTCATCAGCAAACAGGGAAATTCTGCCTTCTAGGTCCTGCACAATATCACTGATGAAGACGTTGAATAGGACCAGTCCCAGCACTGATCCCTGTGGTACCCCACTGGTCACGCTTCCCTCTGTGGAGTGACAGCCATTTAACACCACCCTCTGTGTCCTGCCACCTAGCAAATTACCTACCCACCGCACTACTGTCCTGCCCACTCCCATATTCCCCTATTTATTTAATAGTCTACTATGTGGCACAGTGTCAAAGGCCTTTCTAAAGTCCAGATAGGCCACGTCCACTGCCCTCCCCTGATCCACCTCCCTTGTCACCCAGTTGAAAAATTCAGAGAGGCTGGTCTGACATGACTTCCCCCCAGTGAAATCATGCTGCCTTGGGTCCTGTAGTCCACTGGCAACCAGATCTTCAACCAGTCTCTCCTTCAGTAGTGCTTCCATGATCTTCCCCACTACCAAGGTCAGGCTGACTGGTCTGTAGTTCCTTGCTTCCTCTCTGTTCCCGCTTTTGTATAAGGGGACTACATCTGCTGTCCTCCAGTCTTTGGGTACCTACCCTGTTTCCAGTGATCGGCTATACAGGATTGCCAGAGGTTCAGCCACCACCTCTCTTAGTTCATTTAGGCCCCTAGGGTGCACCCCATCTGGCCCCATTGCTTTATTAACTCTCATTCCTTCCAGTTCCTTTAGGATCCTTTCCTGTGTAAAGGGACGTGTGTCCATTTCTGTGCCATTCCGACCCCTTGTACTCCCTTCAGGCCCATTACCCTACTCTTCCTCAGTAAAGACTGAGCAGAAATACCTGTTCAGTATGTCAGCTTTACTGTTGTCATCCTCCACACGGCCCCAATCCTCCCCCTTCAGTCTCACTATCCCTCCCTTTGCCTTTCTTTTTTCACTTATGTACCTGTATAATGTTTTATCCCCTGTACCCACTGATTCTGTGATACGCTCCTCTGCCTGACCTTTGGCTTCCCTTACTGACCTCCCTTTGCTTCTCCTGGTACTTCTCCCTATCCCCTTCTGCCTGCGTCTTTTTGTACTGCCTGAATGCAATCTTTTTGGCCTCCTCTTCCTTTTCCCCTTCCTAGCCAGCTTAATGCATAATTCTGTTGCTCTTGTAATCCCTGTTTTAAATATTGTAAACTGTTCCTCAACCCGATTCGTGCCCCATTCCCATTAATGCCTCTTTCAAGCATTTCCCCATTTTCCCAAAGTCTGCCTCCCTAAAATCTAGGATACGTGTTTTTGTGCTGTTTGGTTCTGCTCCTTCTGTGATTTAAAACCACAGTGACTGGTGGTCACTGTTCTCCAGGTACTCCCCCACTGTTACCCCCCTCAAATGGTCCCGTTTGTGAGCATGAAGTCCAGTATTGCCTTCTGCTGAGTTGGTTCCATGCCCAGTTGCTTGAGGAAGGCACCCTGAAGGGAGTCCATAATAAATCTGCTCCTGGTCGATGCTGTTGCTGGGATGCTCCAGTTCACATTTGGAATACTGAAGTCTCCAACCAGCACCACCTCACCCTTGTCACCCTTGTCTGCCATCGTTTGGATGGCTAGCATCAGCTCCCTATCTGTTTTTTCCTCCTGGGCTGGTAGTCTGTAGATCACGCCTGTGCGGATGGCTGACCCATTTTCTTTCCAGCTTAACCCACAGTATCTCTCCCTCATTTTGTTCCTCCTGGATCTCTGTGGCCTTTATGCCATCTTTTACATGATGTGCCATCCCTCCTCCCTTCCTGCCTGCACTGTCTCTTCTGAATATGTTGTAGCCGGGTATGGCCACCTCCGGGTATGATTCACAACAATTGTTGCTAGGATCCACAGGATCCAAAAGATTTGTAGGATCCATGCACTGGATCCTAGAGGGTGGGATCCGTGGTCAGATAGCACTGCTGTCCTACCACAGCAACTATCTGGCCAAATGTGAGGTATCTGTTGGTATCCTATTTTCTAATATACTATCTGAGCAACTCTTCTTTGCACCAGCTTTTTGGGCAAACTTCTCCATTTTGAGTCAAATTTTCATTAGAAACGTACTGATTTGCTCTCGGTTTTGGAGAAAAAACACAGAAAAATGGATTTTAAGATTTTACCAAATGGCTCTGAGAGTATTGGAAGGACCCACAAATCTAAAAGTGGACAAAGATATGGGGCCAGATGTGGTACACTCAAAGGTCTTGAGGGAACTCCAGGAAGTACTGGCTGCACCTCCAGCAGCCCTATTCAAAACTTTACTGGAAACAGAAGTGGTTCCAGAGGACTGTAAGAGGGCAGATGTAGTCGTGCTTCATAAAAGTGGTAGCAGGGAGGAGGATGATAACTATAGACCAGTCAGTCTAACATCAGTGGTGGGGTTAATGGAGTGACCACTAAAGGAAAAGATTGTGGAGTATCTTGAATCCAGTGGATTACAAGACTCAAGGCAGCATAGATTCATGGTGGGGGGGAGTCATATTAGACCAATCTGATCAATTCTTTGACTGGGTGACCAGGGAAATAGGTCAGGATGGGGGTGGCAGACATGGCCTAGTTAGACTTCAGCAAGGCCTTCTGCACTGTACCGCATAGAAGCCTTATTAAGAAACTGGGCATTTTGAGGGTGGGGTCTAAGGTGGCAAACCGGGTAGGAAATTGGTTACTGGACAGGCAGCAGAGGGTGGTGGTAAACAGAATTCACTCAGAAGGGAAGGGAGGGTGACCGTTGGGATACCTCAGGGCTCAGTACTGGGTTCAGTCCTCTAATGTCTTTATAGGTGGCACAGCATAAGAGCTAGAAGGGAAGGTATGCCTTTTTGTAGATGTTACCAAAATCTACAACAGGGTAGACACCCCAAGGGGGGGGGGGGTAGAGAGAATGTGCAAAGACCTGAGAAAATTCAAGGAGTGGTCAATAGTATGGCAGCTGGGTTTCAATAAAAAAAAAGTGCAAAGTCATGCACATGAGGCACAGAAACCCAGAGGCAGAGTATAACATGGGGGGAGAGGTATTGATGGTCACCAAACAGGAAAGAGACCTGGGATTAATCATATCTGATGACCTTCAGGTAGCAAGGCAGCACAATAAGGCAGTAGGTAGGGCCAGTGGGATGCTGGGGTGCACAGGGTAGGATATCACCAGTAGAAGAAGGGAGGTGGTGTTGCCACTACACTGTTGGTAAGACCCCACCTGCAGTACTGTGTCCATTTATGGAGCCCATATCTCAAGAAGGACATAAGGTGGAAGTTGTCCAGAGAAGGGCAACTAAAATGGTGTAGGGGCTGCATCAGGTGCCCTATGAGGCTAAGGGATCTCAATATGCACACCCTGGAAGCGAGGAGGGAGAGGGGGGATGGGATAGAGACCTATAAATACCTCATGGGGGTTGAACAAGGTACAGGAAGAGAATATTTTTCAAAGGAGAAGGTGCACAAGAACAAGGGGATGTGCAATGAAGCTGGAGGGAGGAAATGTAGGAGGGATGTGAGAAAGTACAGAAAGAATGGTGGCTGCCTGGAATGATCTTATAGCGGAGGTAGTGGGTGCGAAAACAGTGGTGGGCTTCAAGCATGCATGGAATAGGCATAAGGGAATCTTAGTTGGGGAGCAGCAGAGGGAAGGTAGCCGAAGATCAGGTAGGGTCTGCGGTGAAAGTATAGGCAGGGAAAAGAAGAGTGTCTGGTTGGGCCAAGCAGTCCTTATCTGCTAACAAATTCTACAACTCTATGTCTTTACGATGGAGAAAGGGGGGTGGCACTCCTGACAGTGGGGTGCAGATCAAGGGCACCAAGGGGCAGAGGTTGGAGATCAGACATATCAAGGTGGAAATGGTTCTTAAGATCCTAGATGATTTGAAGGTAAAACAATCACTAGGCCCTTGTAGTATACACCCCAGGGCTCTTGAGGAAACTGGGATGGCCCTGGCAAACTCACTTGCATACATTTTCAACTGCTCCCTGAGAACAGCATCATGCAGGCAGGCTGTGGGATGGCCAGTGTGGTTCCATTGCACAAGAATGGGGAGCGGGATGACCCAATAAACTACAGACCAGTTAGTCTAATCTCCACTGTGGGAGAATGTGGGAGAGTCATAATATGTATGGGAAGGGAGGGAGAACCATAATATCTATGGGACAGGGTGGGTTTTCAGAGTACATATAAACTATATAAAAAACAAGAAGGAAAAAAGAAACTTCAAAATATCATACAAGTTCATATATTCTAAATCTTGCCTTGTATAGGTTGATATTTTCTGTGTGTGGAAAGTGTAGAGTAGACACAAACTGGTGAACGTATTTGCTTTTCATTCCATCACTGTAAATGCTCTCCGTGATTATTTTGCTGATGTAGTTTTTACCAGTGCCGGTCCAGCCGTGGAAAGAAAAGGTCAGTGGTTTCTTTGGCTCCGGGTTGTTAATGAACCCCATCACTGCTGAGAGGACCACCTTCTTGGCAATGTGTTGGCCAAAAAGCTTGCTTCTTAGCTGCAGGCTCAGACCTGAACAACAAAGGGTGGACAAAAATTACACAGATTATTTCACAAACCAGTCTTATCTCTCAGTGTTTGTCCTAGCAGTTGTACTCTGCTCACAAGTACAACAAAATTCTGATTACACACACACACACGTATTACTCTCTATATTATACCTAGAATAATGCGTAGGAAGTACAGTAGTACAAGTATGAGTTTTTTACGCACACGAGATGTGTGCTGTCCATAAACTTTGACAGAGAAGGTGGAGCGATTTATACAGACATCACACACTAAGGGTGAGTTAAAAAATGATTGATCATTTTTTTTTATATAATTACTGTTTCCAACACCATCTATATATATACATATAGTGTATGAGAGAGTGCTGTTGTGTATAGAAATCGATGACTGGAATCAGTCTGTTGTGCATTATTAGTGATGTCAAACTCCTGTTGTGCTTCACGGAAGACATCACTACTAACGCACAGCAACACTGAATCAGTGCTCGCGCTGAAATCTCCTCAGTCATGCCGACCGTTGCCAGAGCTGTTGCCTAGTAAGCAGACCTCTGAGTGGATGCCCTGAAAACAGCAACAGGTAAGACAATTTTACGTGTCTCTCTACCTAGGCTACTTGTTTATTTGAAAAAAAAAAAAAAAGGATTCTCGCTAATTGCGATGCCGCTGTAAGCGAGTGCCTTCTCATACACCATAAAAGACTGTGTATGAGCAGGCATACACAGACAAGGGTATGCTTGAAATCTCGAGGTTTCCTTGGTGACAGGAAACCTCTCGAACTGCGCTCTCGAGGTCTACTGTCACCAAGAAACCTCTCGATGCAAGCATACCCTTGTTGTGTATGGCTGCTCACACATAATCTTCTATACTGTCTCCACTGTCTGAAACAATCAGTACTAGTACTATGTTCCCTATATGCATGGTCGCCAAGCTCTCCAACTCCTGAACCACATCATTTAGTAATAATTTACTTTTGTGGTTGGTCCTGCACTTTCTGTGATGCTTTCTATTTCATAATAAGCAGAGCACACAGCACGGTCTTTTTTGCTGGTACGAGTAAAGACACAACTGGCAGTAACGGAGCACGGCTCGGCACCATATGATTTATTTATTTTAAAAAACTGGTAACCAGGAAAGGCACACTGAGCCGACGCTCGTTTCAAGGTGCGACCCAGGGGAAGGGAAAGGGGAATACAGACAGAATAACATTACAAAGCATCAGAATGCAGTCACATAGGCAGGACTTGAACAAATTGATACGGTCAGACGTAATCCAGGGGTTGTAGGAGCATTTGACCCTGGCCCGTCTAAGTGGGGCGGTGTTGTTCCAGGTGTGGCTCAATACAGCAAGGGAGAGGGCCATGTCAAAGTCTGAGGCAGAGTATATGGGGAACCAATCATAAGCAGCAAGGTCATTTAGCAGGGTACTAGTTTCAAGTGTTCTGAATGACCTGTACCAAATGAATTTTGGAGCTGACTGAGTGAGCCTCACTTTTCTGATACAGTAGGTTATACTGTGGTCACTGAAGGCATCCGGTAGAATAGCTGCTACAATGATACAGTGGGCATGGGAGGAGAGCACCTGCCACCCAGTCCAGGAAGGAGTGGTTAGAGGAGTAAGGATTGAGCTGGGTGGGTTCTCTGATAGCTGCAAACGGTTTAGGGACTCAGTCCTGTGGAGGGTGGGCTTGGAGGCCAGGGAGAGCCAATTTATGTTGAAGTCTCCATGGAGGATAAGGTCACTGGGAATAGCATGGGTAACGAGCGATGAGAGAGAGTTAGTCAAGGAGGAGGGAGAGGTTTTAGGAGAGGCACAGAAAACACCAACAAAGATAGGGAGACTGGAGGGTAGGGATAGCCAGGCTAGAATGAGCCTGTGAGTGGAAGGGACAGACTCTATGAGGGTGATTGATGAAGCAGGATACATTCTGCTAGACATACAAGGTAACACCACCACTGCACTTTCGTAGAGAAAGCCAAACTGGGGTTGGGTACCCAAAAGGAAAGACAGGGTTTAGAGATGCACAACTGAGCAGGAAAATGTTGAGAGATCCAGACTTTAGGGGAGCCAAACTTAGGAAGGAGGCTCCTCGCCATTAAGGCGGAAAATGCTGAAGCCTTTGGGGAGAGGAAGGGGAAAGGAAGGAGAAGGGGGGCCAGGGTTGGGTTCAACGTCACCAGCAAGGAGGAGGAGAATGAAGACTAGCAGGAGGGTGGAGTGAGACCTCCCCACCCTTGAGCAAGGAGAAGAAGGAGAAAGGGGGGAGAGTGGAAGGGAGAGAAAGGTACGGTGGAGAAATTCAAGATTTAGGGAGGGGTATGGAGGAGCCGAGGGTAGATAGTGAGGGTAAGGTAGAGGGGGAGGTGGGGAGAGGCGGGGGAAGAAAGGGGGTGGAGAAATTAGAAGGAAAGTGCAGAGGAAGAGAGGTATGATCATAGGAGTGAAGGGGGGGAGGAGAAAAAGGACAGGAGAGCTAGAAGGATAAGACAGACAGGAAGGGTTTGCAGCATAGAGAGGTGTAACATGAAGCAGATGACTTTACCTAGGTAAATCAAAAAGCAAGCACCTTGACTGTGAAAACAAATGCAACAGCTAAACAACTTGGACCAAGTCAGGCAGGGCTATAAGCAGCTGCGTAATTAAACAAAGGCAGTAAGAAACAAGCATCTGTCAATGCCGAATGTTTGCTTGCTGGCATTGGCATTGGTAGTGTAGAAGTTACAGAGCTGCATAATAGAAATGGCAGTGAAGTATTGAACTGAAGCCAACCCCACCACCACCCTGCAGAGAGTGACAGGCATTGGGGTGTGCCTTTGAGTCGTCAGGCATAACGGCCATGCCGTTTCACCACACCCTACCCTGCAGACACTGACAAGTGTCACAGTGTGCCTTGGGGTCTTTGGCCCTTATGCACACCCCATTCCATCAGGAAATATTGTGAGATGGGTGCGGTACAGGAGAATGGGGTGAACTTCGGGGCCAACGAGTCCAAGGCATACCTCGATGCCTCTCACTGGCTGCAGGATGTGGAATGGTATGAGCATTACAGGCAAGAATCCCAAGTCACACCTCTGATGCCTGACAGTCTCTACAGGGCGGGGCGTTATGGCTGGAAACCCTAACACCCCAGGCATTCGTTGGTATTTTCACTCCAAATTTTCAACATGTTTTTTTTGTGACCCCCACCTCATGAACAGTCGCAATATCAGTTTGTTAGCCAAAAGCTGCTTATGCACAGCGACTACGGCATTTAGCACCACAGGTGCAAAAACACATTCTGAACAAGATGTGAAAAATGACACCTGTATTGTTCATGAGGAGGCATAAAAAAATGGCAACGTTGAAACTCTGGAGTGAAAATATGAAAAATTAGTGAAGTCATGAGCATGCATAGAAACTGCGCAACACATGTCCATAACTCAATTATTTTGGGGGAGTTTTTAGCCACATTTTCAACATAGGCATTTTGGGACCTCCCTCATGAACAGTGGCGCTGTGATTTTGTTAATCTGTCCCAAAAGTTGATTTCCCACAGCAACCATGCCTCTGTGCGCCACAGGTGTGGAAACACATTTTGGGCAGGCTGCGAAAAATGACAACTGTACTGTTGATAAGGAGGTGTGAAAAATGCCAGTGTTGAAAATCTGGCACGAAAATATTGCAAATTTGCAAAGTTACAAGAATGCGTGGAAACTGCACAACGCACACTTGTAACACAGTCATTTTATGGACTTTCGGCACCAAATTTTCAACATAGGCATTTTAGGACCTCTGCTCATGAACAGTGTCACCGTCATTTTCTTAAACTGTCCCAAAAACTGATTTTGCACAGCGACCGCGCTGAGTAAACCAGGTAGCGATCCCAGATTACAGCTGCTTCAGGGAGCTGCGCCACAGAATTTCAAACTTGGCGCCTTTTTTCTCCAGCATAGAGTCTTGACTGTGCCATTGAATTTGCATCGGTAGAGCAGTGCTGCGGTTAGTTTTTACTCATAGCACTCTGCCTCCTAAGCCGCCCGAAATTGTAACTGAGAATTAGTATTAGCATTGTTTAAGGGGAATAGGGCCATACAGCTTAGGACTTTAAGTGGAACTGAGCTGTACTGCCTGCACTGTAATTAAGAACTGTAACAGCAAAGGGAATCAGAACCTTACTGCCAGGCACCTTATACTTATTAAGAACCAAAAGCATCAAGGGATAGAGCTGCACTACCATTTCGCTCTAAAATAGGCACAAAATCACCCAGAGGAACTGAGCTGTACTGCTTCTACGCTATTTTAACTGAAATCTGCATGTGTAAGATCTCCTACCCAGCTTAGCCGCTGTGCACTAGTCTGTTTTAAAGCAAGCCTGAAACCCATTGTATTGTACAGCCTGTATCACTGCTTTTGAGATAATCCTGAAATTATAAATTGCTGCACAGAAGTAATTTAGCTCCTCCTCCCCCCTACCTACCTACCTCTATTTAATAGCTGCCTTTTTTGTCCACTCCTGCAGTGCGGTCGCGAGGGCTAGCTGTTCAAGCCCTCCCTACAGCCACCGAATTTCCCCTGCGGACAACGGAGCTGCTGAGTGCACCAGGTAGCGATCCCAGATTACAGCTGCTTCAGGGAGCTCTTGCTCCGCCTGGGCTATGCGCAGGCTTCCCACCGCCCCCACCACCACCCCCCTTGGTGAGCTCCTCCTTATATAGCGTTGACCTCGTGAGCTCGTAAATCAGCCCACTTTCCCATTAGCTCCTTATATTATTCAGCCACTAGTGGCCACCGCAGAGCAAATTTCTATCTACTACTGTGAATAAATAAAAATACAAAAAATGCAGTTTCTCACATTAACAATCATTATGCTCTACCTCACCTTATCCTCCCTTCCACCTTCATCCCATCCTATTCTACTTGATTCATTGCCACTTCTCTCTACAGTTACCAAGCCACCCCTCCACTCCTCCTCGGCATTAGAGGACCACAACCAGTCCCATTGGCACAACTGGTCCCTGGGGGCCTCTATCCTCTCTCCCTCTTTCCATGCTGAGAAGCCTGCCCTATTTATCCCCCTCTACACAGACCCTAAGACTAACTTACATACTCCCAACCACTCCACTCGACGTAGGATATCTCCAAAGACCATACGCTTATTAAGGCACACCCTGGCTCTCCTTCTCCTTATAGCCGGGGACATTGAACGTAACCCAGGACCACCTGCAACCATAGATGCTCAACCCCCTGCATCAGCTACGCACCTCCCTAAAGGTCTTAAGACTGTCCACCTAAACATATGCAGTATCCTAAACAAAATAGCAGCCCTACAAACCACTGTCCTTGCCCTTCACCCTGATATTGTAATCATCACTGAATCTTGGCTGAAACCACACAACTGGGATGTAGAATTCTCAATACCTGGGTTCTCCCTAATCTGCCAAGACAGACAGGGCAGAAAGAAGGGTGGCGGCACTGCCATGTATATGTAACCCCTTTGTTACCCGGGGTTACTAGAATCCCAGTAAGACCTAGTGGTAGGCAGGGAAGGCAGCTTGTGAAACTCCAGTTAAATGGGTTTCACACTGTCTCACTCTGTCCTCAGTCACAACTGAGACTGGAGAGATGACATCATTATATAGAATTGTTACAGCTGCATGAGCCACACTTGGAATCTTCAGCTCAGAGAGTTCTTAGAACCTTGGGAATTCAAAAGTCAGTCTTCCATTTGTCCTTAAGCAAGAAGGAAGCATTATTGTGCAGTGTGATCTCTCTCTCAGAGAAAAAAGTCAGTCTTCCGTTTGTCCTTGAGCAAGAAGGAAGCATCAGTCTGTAGTTTGAGTTTTGCCTCCACACAGAAGGAAGTTTTTCTGTGTATCACCATTCTTCAAGTGGTGGAGACCGTCCCCTCGGTCTCAGTGCCCCCTCCCTCCGGGGGGGGGGTAGGAAAAGGTCTCTGTGGGTTCCAAGGGCAATCCCCTTCTCCCACCAAGGAAAGCACCTGCCTGATTTTGTGTTGGCTGTTCTACAATACAGCAAAGGTTAAAGGACTTCGCTGTGGGGCCCTGCAACGATTGGGTGAGTGTTTGGCTCCAGTTTAAGGGGCAAACAACTGTTTTTCAGTCAGGAAATGTTATTGGGGACTGCTGTTTGGGAGGACTATATACACTAGGATGAACAAATGGAGCAGTCAATTCAGTTTCAAGTTTCAAATGGTTTTATTGGGGACTGCTGTTTGGGAGGACTATATACACTAGGACGAACAAATGGAGCAGTCAGTTTAAAGTTTAAATGGATTTAGAGTTCGCAGTAGAGGGGGTGCGTCAGTTCATCCACCATGCAATCTACATGTTACAGTCCTAAAGTTTCTGTGTGTTCAGAGAAATGGCCGGGTATGGGCTGTGGGAGCTGGAGGTGGATAAATCACCATCTTTAGTAACCAGGTCCACCTCTACGGATTTCTTCTGTTTTTGCTACTCACCTCATGCGCTTGGCCAGTGATGGGGTGGGTACCCAGACGTGGGTCGCAACTTGAAAATCCCTCTAGGAGTCGCAGACTTCAAGTGGTGTGGGGAGCCACAGTTTGGGAGCCTCCTTGTTTGATAGGATGTCTTGCCAAGTAAAGTTAGGGTTCATTCTTCAAGTGGACCGTCAGTCGAGTGGCCGGCAGGGGGGCCGGGCCAGTCGGGCTGTGTATCCAATGTGCATGCAAAGTCCGGGCTGAGTGCCTGGTGGGTCCAAAGCCAGACAACTGTTGTATTGTGTTCATTCTCCAATGGACCGCTGTGTTTAACCTCTAATCTGCATTACAGTTACGTAGCCCTTTGGGGGACCATACAGTGCTTTGTTTATGTTCAGTGAGTTAATAAATAAAGACACACTGAAAAATTCCAATTCTGGTTCTGGACATTACAGTTATTGCTTCCTGTAGTTGGATTTACTTGGGTGCCCCTGCGCAGAGTAGTCAAACCTAGGTCTCTTGTGCCAGGTAACCTCATCCTTCCCGAACCGTAGATACACATATGTATATCCATGTTACAAAATGGACATGTGGGTTACAAAATGGAGGCACCGCTTGGATTTGTTCGGGAAGGAAGGTGCTTGGGCAAGTAGGCTAGCGTTTTGGCTATCTGGCAGTTGGTAGCCCAAAAAAGTTGAAGCAATTTCCCTAGTCTTGCTGTGTGCTGTGAATCTTGTGCTGCTGTTTAAAAAATGCCAACTGTTTACCAAGGAGCTGTAAAGCCAAAGTGTGTGTCCTTGTCCTGCATCAACATAGTTTACAGCGTTTGTCAGTTTTAAAATGAATTTCTGTAAAGAAAAGTGTGGAAAACTAGGGGTAGCAACAGAGAAATTGTGCCCTGGACGTTTAAAATGCTTTTAAAATGAATTTCTGTGAAGAAAAGTGTGGAAAACTGGTGGTAGCAACAGAGGAATTGTGCCCTGGACGTTTAAAATGCTTTTAAAATGAATTTCTGTGAAGGAAAGTGTGGAAAACTAGGGGTAGCAACAGAGAAATTATGCCCTGGATGTTGGAAATGCTTTCTGTGCAATACTAAAGACTGCAGAGTTAATGGCAATGTTACATAGTTGAAATGGGCTCCCGCCGTGGAGTCAGTTGAGAAAAAAAAGTGCATCTTTTCAGTTTGAATTTGCCTGCTCGACGATCGCCGTGAGGAGAGGAGCCCTCGTGAGGAAGAAGAGGCTCATTTGCATGGCGTCGTGTGGTTGGTCAGTTTGCCATTGGTCCCGCCCCTCAGCCAGCTCTTCAGTGTCTGCTTCAGGATTCGAGAGGGAGACAGAGAGTAGTGCGTGTACTGGCAGTGGAGGAGCGTTCGCGAAGTGTTCAAAGCACTGTAAACAGTGAAAAGTGACTTTTCTAGTTCAAAATCGGGCTCAACCCGCTTATCGGTCGTGGGATCAGTGAACTGTGTGATTAACACTACGATCGCCGAGAATGCCCGCCCGTTTGCAATCTGAGGCCTTCAAAATCTGGCTGCAGGCTGTTTTCCTCCATCGCAGCAATCTGCTACCGTAACAGTGAGTAAACAAATTAAAACTGCTCAAATCAGTGATTTTCAGAGAATGCCATATAAAATGTGTGTGCAGCTGTGTAGTCGCTTTGCAAGTAGCGATTGTGTGATGTCCTGCTGGCAAGTGCAAGTCTGTAAAGCCATCAAATGTGTGCATAGCAATGAAAGTAGCCTCAGTTTAAACTCTGCAGCCAGAGAGAGACTGTGGGTTGTAAAATAAGTGTGTAACCCCCCTGCAAATGGGGGTTCCCAAAAGACTTCCAGGAGCTTGCTTGAATGCTCCAAGCCTGAATGGTGTTTGGCGTTTAAGCCATTTATCAGTGAGTGTTTTCAGAACCTCTGGTACTGTCTCTTTAAGAGCTGTCTGCTTGCAGACATAATTAGTTTGTGTGGGACTGTGTGTTTCTTTGATTGAGTACCACCATGCTGCTGCCAATTCACTCCATTTTGCAGTCACTAGGAGTGCAAAGGAACCTATCTGAAAGATGTAACTGTTTGCCAGAAATCATTTACAGTAATAATGAAATTACAGTTTGTCTAACCTGCTTTCTTTTGCAGTCAGAACAGTGTCTGCCTAGTTCCCCATTCTAGTTTTGAACTGCTGAACTGGACCAATCAGTGTGGGTAGCTAGCTCTAAAATGGTGCCTTGGACAAATCAGAACTTGGACTCATAATCTGAGCCAGCCACAAGAGGATTGTATGGCAGTGACTCTGGAGATGTAGTTTAGACTTCAGTGCCTTTTTGGACCAACAGCAGCAGTCTATTGTGGTGACAGCCAATCCAGTCAAGAACTGGGAGGAACTCAAAGGAAGTGCCCGTTTTGTCGGTTGGAGTTTCAGTTGAGCTTTGGCAGTGAAGAAGGAAGGAGCCCTGTGCTTTTCAGTGTGCAGTTTTAGTCAAAAACGGTGTAAGGCCCAGAGTTCGGTCTGCAGCTTGTGTAACAGCTTGTTAGGACTGAATCCTCTGTGAAAAGAATCAAAGGATCTCTGAAGAGTAGAAACCAGGCTCACCCTGTAGAAGACTGGAGGAATTGCTGAAAATTGCACTCGTCTGTCAGGAACTGAATCTGCTGTGTGTTCTCCCGGTATTGTGCAGTAATTGCGATCGGATACAGATGCAGCCTGCCTGGTGTAGTGCTTTCTTTTATATGGATGTGTGAAGAGGTTTGTGTACCTCAAGTGAGCCCTGCTGACATTGAAGGACCCTATCTTATTTGGAGGTCGGAGTACTAATTCAGGGTCGCCTCCTGTTGAATTGCCACATTAAATCCAAATGGAATTACTGTACTGCTGACTGTTTAATTCTCCTTTTCTTGTGTGAAAGGGCCCCTACCAGCTGCCACGGTTTGGACTAGCCACTAGGGCTTGGGTACCCAGGGACAGTAACTGATAGGATAGGCCTGTGCACAGAGCCATAGGTAGATTATTAGAGTGATAAGCTAATTAACCTGATTTCCCCCCTGTCCTTGTTATATCCCCCTAAATAAATCAGAGCTGCTTGTTTCAGCAAAGTTATACTGCCTGAGGTATTTGTCTATGTTAAAGTATTGTACTGTGATTGTTGACCTGTATCTCATTTCACAGGAGGTCCCAGTGCCGGAACCAGACCTGGGGGTAAGTGTATACTGTGAAGGTAATTTGATATATTGTGTGGGCCACTAGTGGGAAGAAAGGGGGCTGTGGTGTCCCAGAGGGCTGTGACCAAGTTAGTTTAACTATTGCAAACCCTGACCTCTGGGTGGAGGCACCCGCCATTGGATCCAGGCCTCAACCTGTTAGTGGCAAATCAGGCAGGGGTAGTAGCCCCTGGGATAGCGCCCGCTAGGGGTTACATCTTGAGGCTCACCGCTGGATTGTGTGTCCTCTAGTGGCCATATTTACGTAACCACTGTTAAGAAAAAATGGGTACCCGACAGAAGTGGCTGTGCACCGCTGGTGGAGTGGTGTACTGGGAGGAGATCGACCCTCAAAATGCTATGCTTATCCTGGACATCCCCTGGGTATCAATACGGACACTGTGCAGGAGTACTTTCCAAGGTGGAAGGTTTACAAACCCTGTGGTGGTGGGTCGGCATGCTAATCTGCTCACCCACACTTTCCTGGCCCTAGTAGAGTTTAAGGATCCCATAGATAGCTCCAAAGTGCCACAGACCATTACCCCAGAGGGAGCCCTCACTGCTTGGAGAGTGATAACTAAGACAGTAAAGACCTGGGGAATCAGCCCCACCACTATCTGAAACTTTTGAGGAGAAATTTGCTGAATGGTTGCTGGGAGAGGAAAACTGTGGAGGACTTGAAGAAACTATTCTTGCCACCTGGGGTGTTCCTCCCCAACACCCTCTCCTGCTCCAGTGCCCGTAATGGTGGCTGAACCAATGCAGACTCCTATTTCTGCACCTGCCATTAGTCACGACTCTTACGAGGTTGAGGATCTTCTCTGGCACCCTCCCCACCCCCAAGGGAGGATGACTGGGAGACCTGGATAGACTATGTTGCCCCCAAGTGCTAGAATGGCAATGCTCGGAAGGCGTAAAAGCTAAAGAGGGTTAGTGAGAGCCTCCGAGGTCCTGCCCTGGCTACCATCCGTGCTAAACGGGCCAGTAACCCTGAAGCGACTGCACAGGCCTATCTTGAGGCCTTGGAGAATGTGTATGGGAGCCCAGATTCTGATGAGGACCTATGGTGAAGAGTAAGAGATGCACAACAGTACCAAGGGAGTTGTTGTCTGTGTATGTATCTCGGCTGGAAAAATTGTTGCAAGAATGCCTCAGAAAAGGTAGTTTGCCAGCGATTGAACTGGACCGAACCAGGCTGGACAGGATCCTTAGTCTGCCCCTTCTCAGAACTGCTGTTGCTTCAGTTACGCCTGGCAGATCGACTGGAATCCCACCCTCCTATGATGAGTTAATGAGAGAAATTCGAGGAGTTGAGAAAAGACGACTCGGAGGGACCTGCACCAATAGCTGCGGCGACGCACCCGAGTGACTGAGGGTCACCCATCAAGTGAAGTTCAGGGCAGAGGTTGACAGTCAATGAGTGCTCTGACAAGGAAAAGATATGCCACAATGAGGCGAACTGTTGAGAGAGATCCGGGAATTCAAAAACAGTCCCTTTATGAAGGCCACGCCTGTGCACGGGCCCTGACCTATATCCGACTGCATCTGCTATGGGGGTGGGGTACCCACCCATGTATCTCCTGCTGATAACAGCTCCAAACTCAATTCCTTGACCATGGAAGTGGAGAAACTGACGAGATGTCTCCAAATGCTTATCACGTCGAGACAGAGATGGCACCCAGGTTTCCAGTTAGTAATACCCCGCCCTGGCTCCCAGTGTGGCGCCTCGGCCAGCTCAAACTCCAGAAAGTATGTTTTGCTATAATTGTGGGAAAGATGGGCACATGAAAAGGAATGCCAGTCCCCAAAAGACACTGACAAAGTTGCATATAGGCTACAAGGAGAGCTTTGGAGAAGAAATCAGTGGTTAAGAGGTGCACGACATGATCCCAGTGAGGGCACCAAAATGCTAATTCACGCCCTTTGTGGCAAGGTCAGTTGCCCAGGCCCCCACTACCGCCTCTCCAGACTGGTCCAGAATAGTGGGTCCTCCATGAGACCACTGTAAAGGTGAATGGAGTGTCTACAAGAGCTGTATTAGACAGTGGCTCCCAAGTGACAATTATGTTCCAGGATTGGTATCAGAAGCATTTGTCAGACGTACCTTACAACCATTAGAAGGACTGCATGTATGGGAGTTAAGTGAGAAGGCCTACCCCTATTCCGGGTATATCCGAATTTGGCTGTCTTTCCCCACCTCTGTGGCTGGAGTGGCCGAACAAGTAGAGACCCTAGCCTTAGTGTGTCCCCTCACTGGACTGTATGGTGGTGTCCTTTGTTGATTGGAACAAATGCTCATATGTTCGAAGGCTGGCACAGTTGTGTTATGAAAACAGGGTCAAAGACTAGTAGAGCTTTAAGAGTTCCGGCTTTAATTAAGAAGGCCTATGAGGCACAGAGAGATGCTGAAAAACAGAACCAGAGGAACCGGTCGGAATTGTATGGAAGAAGGATCCTGAGTCTCTGATCCTGGCGCCAAATGCCCAGTGTACCTTACAGGAGAGGTCCGTATCAGAAAGGATGTTAAGAATAAAATATTAATGTTGGATGCACCAGGCGATGGAAAATTGCCAGAGGGACTGCTGGTCAAGCTTAGTATTTTGCCCGCTAGAGCCCATGCTTATGCCAGAAGGTAATGGTCCAAGTTCATAATGTGTCTGAAAGAGACATTCGAGAAACAGAGGTTGCATCCTGGCTAATGTGCATTGTGCAGACACTGCAGTGCTACCCAGCAGCAAGAGTTCAAGGAAGAATGACAGAGTAACGCCTGACTTGTTTGATTTCAGCGACTCCGCTGCCAGCTGAATGGAAAGTGAGGATCAGGAGAAGCTTGCCCAGAGAGACCAGGTGTTTTCTTTAAGGAATGGGATGTAGGATGCGTGCAAGGAGCTGAGCACAATATCGCGCTGCATGACGAAAGACCATTTCATGAGGTCTCGACGCTGGCACCTGCTGACATAGATGATGTGAGACGGCATCTGCAAGAGATGTTAGCTGCTGGTGTAATACAAGAATCCAGAAGCCCTTATGCTTCCCCATTGTGGTAGTGAGGAAAAGAATGGAACAGTAAGGATGTGTGGATTATCGCACCTTAAACCGCGGACTATCCCTGATCAGTACACAATGCCCCGCATTCAGGATGCTTTGACTGCCCAAATGGGAGCAAGTGGTTCTCTGTGCTGGATCTCCGCAGTGGGTACTACCAGATCCCGATGGCCCCAGAGGACCGTGAGAAGACTGCCTTTATCTGTCCGCTATTTCTATGAATTCATGGAGGATGCCTCAAGGGATTTCAGGTGCCCCAGCCACTTTTCAACGATTGATGGAGCGTCAGTGGGGACATGAACTTACTAGAGTGCCTGGTATACCTAGATGATGTTATTGTGTTTGGCAGCTCACTGGAGGAACATGAGAGCAGATTATTTAAGGTATTGGACCGACTGGAGGACTTTGGCCTTAAACTGTCCATTGATAAGTGTCAATTTTTCAAACATCAGTAAGTATGTGACACATAGTGTCCACCGAGGAATAGAGACCGACCCAAGTAAAGTTGAGGCCTTGACCACCTGGCCACAGCCCAAAATCTAAAAGAACTGCAAAGATTCCTGGGATTCTGTGGTTATTATGGCGCTCATCAAGGACTATTCAAGAGTGATCCGCCTTTACTTAACCTTACTCAAGGGTATCCCCAACCCACAAAAATACCAAAAGTCAGCGTCCCTCAAGACTGAAAGAGTGTATTTTCATCCGAGTGAAGTATTTGGGTCTGCTGACCCTTGATTGTGAGACTGCTTTCATGAGATCATATATCAACTTACCCATGCTCCAGTGCTGGCCTATGCCGATCCAAGAAAACCTTACGCCCTGCACACTGATGCTAGCTTGCAAGGGTTGGGGCTGTGTTGTACCAAGAGCACGAGAATGGCCTGAGACCAGTGGCCTTTGCCAGTAGAAGCCTGACCCCATCCGAAAAGAACTATCCTGTACATAAGTTAGAGTTCCTAGCTTTGAAGTGGGCTATTGTTGACCAATTCCATGAGTACTTGTATGGGCTAAAATACTAGTAAAACTGACAATAATCCTTTGACCTATGTGCAGACCTCAGCTAGTTGGATGCCACTGGCCATAGGTGGCTTTCTGCATTATCTACATATGACTATGCTCTCGAATACCGAGCAGGTCTGAACCACATAGATGCTGATGCTCTCTCCCGGAGGCCTGTTCCCAGAATGATTGGGTCCGATTGCAGAACCTGACATTCGGGCACTCTGCCGAAGTTTGACGGGAGGAACAATGTCCACGGACGCAGTGGACTGCATGGTGGATTGCTTGGGAGCCTCTGAGAATTGCATACTTGCTGCTTATTGCCACTTTTCTGCAATAGACATTGGTGCACCGCCTCAGCTGGACAATGACAGTATTCAAGCGGGCTCAATCCCGCGATCCCATGATCAAAGCAGCTTTAGAAGCCCTCTATGCAGGAAAGATGTCCAAATTACGCCCACTGATTTGAGAACTGCACTGTTATACAAAGAAGGTCCTAAGTTGAAACTGATCAATAAACTGTTATACAGAGACACAGTAGACAGAGGGGACAAGTAGACAAACAACAACTAGTGCTGCCCACTGCCTTCGAGACTCAGTACTGAGGTCCTTGCACAACCACATGGGGCACCTTGGTATAGACAGAACACTTGACTTGGTGAGATCCAGATTCTATTGGCCTAAGATGGGGCTGATGTGAGCAACACATTCGAACTTGTAGTCGCTGTTACAGAGGAAAGCTTTGCTTCAGAGGGCTGCCCCTTGTTAACATCACCACCAGTGCACCCATGGAGCTGGTCTGTATTGATTTTCTGAGTTTGGAGTCAGATCAAAGAAATATCAGTAATGTGCTGGTGGTCACTGACCATTTCACGAGATATGCCCAAGCTTTCCCACCAAAGACCAGAAAGCATCCACTGTGGCCAAAGTACTTGTAGAAAACTTTTTGTTCACTATGGGGCTCACAAAGAATCCATTCTGATCAAGGGAGAGACTTTAGAGTCGCCTGATCAAAGAGATGCTTTCTCTGTGGGAGTGCAAAGTCCAGAACCACTCCTACCACTCCCAGGGGACCCACAGCCTGAACGCTTCAACCGCACTTTGCTAGATATGCTAGGCACCCTGCACCCAAAGGATGCTTCAGATGGAGCCAACAAATTAGCACCCTGGTACATGCTTATAACTGCACCAAAAGTGATGCCACTGGATTCTCCCCCTACCGCCTGATGTTTGGAAGAGAAGCTCGACTACCAGTAGATGTGTGTTTTGGGGTCTCTCCTGATGGGGTTCAAGCTGACAACTATTTACAGTATGTGAAAAGTTAAAGGCCCAGCTAACTCATGCGTACTAACTGGCTCAAACCATGGCTGCCAAAAGAAATTCGACAACAAAGAAAGGTATGATAAAAGGTGAAAGCACAGAACTCCAGGAGGGAGATCGGTATTGCTAAGAAATCTGGGACTGCATGGCAAGCACAAGATGTTGACAGATGGCACCATCTCCTCACATTGTAGTGGGCAAACTAGATGATCTGCCAGTGTACAAAGTAAGGCCTGAGAATAATTCAAAAGATGTAAAAACAATGCATAGAAATCATTTACTGCCCATTGGACAAATCTTAATTGAGTCTGAGCCCTAGAAGATGCCCCTCTGGACCAGTGACTAGAGCTGCTGCAAGAAAAGATCAAGAAAGTCTGCACCTACAGAAGCAAAGTTAAAGTGTTCCCTCCACAAGTCCCAGTTGAGCATGACTGTCAGTCCATATCGGAAGAAAGTGAGAGTGACTTTGAATACTATCCTTCTTACGAACTGAGTCAATTGTTTGGGCAATCCCCTAGTCAATACTGGAGATGAAGCTGGGCCTTCTGGACTGTCTAAGCCCCAGCTTCATCCCTGGAGCCAATGCTCCCAGAAAGTGAAGTGCAAAGCATCAGATCAGATGAAATGGAATCATTGTGCATGGTTGAACTGTTTGAGCTTTCAGGGAGGAAAATGATAGATTGGGGCAGACTGGTGATACACCCAACAAGAAGAGTATTTGAGTGCCCTGACAGTCCACTGCCAGTGTCCGAAAGCTCTCCATGCGAGCCAAATGTTGTGGACTCAGAAACTGTAACTCCTGGAGCTGAAAGTGCCCCAAGTTCTAGCCTCTCTACCCCCATGGAGACTCCCTGACAAGTGAGGACAATGCTGAAAATGAGGCTCAGAGTGCAGAACTATAACAGTTCCCCCTAGAAAGACTGGTCGAGCTGTAAAGCCTATGGTGCACCTCAGTTATGATTCACTTGGGAGGCCTGTGGACTTGCCTCTCAATGTTGTCCATAAAGGAGTGTATGTGTCCCCGAGCTCATTGCCCAAACTGAGCATCAGTGCTAACTCAAGTTACTTGTGGTGCCCTCTAGTATGGTGCCCTTGCCCCATCCAGCCCCAAGGTAACTGATAGGGAAGGCCCTCTCTCAGGTTTCATGTACAAGAGGTAATAACTTGAGTTATGGTACAATGTGTATGTAATACTGTGTAAAGAGTGACGTACTGCAATGTTTCAGAAATGTGTTCTTGGTAAAATGATATATTGACTGATGATTACATGTGCAGCCTAATGCAAATGTATATGGTTGCAGTTGAAACTTATGGGTACTTGCTTGACGCGACGCCAAGCTTTCCTAGGCCAGGAAGGTGTAACCCCCTGCAAATGGGGTTCCCAAAAGACTTCCAGGAGCTTGCTTGAATGCTCCAAGCCTGAATGGTGTTTCATGCTAAGCCATTTATCAGTGAGTGTTTTTAGAACCTCTGGTACTGTCTTTAAGAGCTGTCTGCTTGCAGACATAATTAGTTGTGTGGGACTGTGTGTTTCTTTGATTGAGTACCACTCAAGCTGCCGCAATTCACTCCATTTTGCAGTCACTAGGAGTGCAAAGGAACCTATCTGAAAGATGTAACTGTTTGCCAGAAATCATTTACAGTAATAATGAAATTACAGTTTGTCTAACCTGCTTTCTTTTGCAGTCAGAACAGTGTCTGCCTAGTTCCCCATTCTAGTTTTGAACTGCTGAACTGGACCAATCAGTGTGGGGTAAGCTAGCTCTAAAATGGTGCCTTGGACGAATCAGAACTTGGACTCATAATCTGAGCCAGCCACAAGAGGATTGTATGGGCAGTGACTCTGGGAGATGTAGTTTAGACTTCAGTGCCTTTTTGGACCAACAGCAGCAGTCTATTGTGAGTGACAGCCAATCCAGTCAAGAACTGGGAGGAACTCAAAGGAAGTGCCCGGTTTTGTCGGTTGGAGTTTCAGTTGAGCTTTGGCAGTGAAGAAGGAAGGAGCCCTGTGCTTTTCAGTGTGCAGTTTAGTCAAAAACGTGTGTAAGGCCCAGAGTTCCGTCTGCAGCTTGTGTAACAGCTTGTTAGGACTGAATCCGTCCCTGTGAAAAGAATCAAAGGATCTCTGAAAAGTAGAAACCAGGCTCACCCTGTAGAAGACTGGAGGAATTGCTGAAAATTGCACTCGGTCTGTCAGGAACTGAATCTGCTGTGTGTTCTCCCGGTATTGTGCAGTAATTGCGATCGGATACAGATGCAGCCTGCCTGGTGTAGTGCTTTCTTTATATGGATGTGTGAAGAGGTTTGTGTACCTCGTTAGCCCTGCTGACATTGAAGGACCCTATCTTATTTGGAGGTCGTGAGTACTAATTCAGGGTCGCTCCTGTTGAATTGCCACATTAAATCCAAATGGAATTACTGTACTGCTGACTGTTTAATTCTCCTTTCTCTGTGTGAAAGGGCCCCTACCAGCTGCCACGGGTTTGACTAGCCACTAGGGCTTGGGTACCCAGGGACAGTAACTGATAGGGATAGGCCTGTGCACAGAGCCATAGGTAGATTATTAGAGTGATAAGCTAATTAACCTGATTTCCGTCCTTGTTATATCCCCCAATAAATCAGAGCTGCTTGTTTCAGCAAAGTTATACTGCCTGAGGTATTTGTCTATGTTAAAGCACTGTACTGTGATTGTTGCACTGTATCTCATTTCACAGGAGGTCCCAGTGCCGGAACCAGACCTGGGGGTAAGTGTATACTGTGAAGGTAATTTGATATATTGTGTGGGCCACTAGTGGGAAGAAAGGGGTTGCAGTGTCCCAGAGGGCTGTGACCAAGTTAGTTTAACTATTGCAAACCCTGACCTCTGGGTGGAGGCACCCGCCATTGGATCCAGGCCCCTCAACCTGTTAGTGGCAAATCAGGCAGGGGTAGTAGCCCCTGGGATAGCGCCATCTAGGGGTTACAAGTGCAACACTAGTAAAAGCAGGCAATTCTGTGCTGAAACCTGAAGTTTTAAAAAGGGACTATAATTAAATGAATGTTGCCAGCATGTGAAAAGTCCAAGGAAAATCCTATAAATGTGAGAACAGCCAGAACACAGCAAGTTGTGCAGTTTGAATAAAAGTTATTAGTAGCTGATGTAAATCGGGTGCGCAGTGGCTTGACCCAGAGTCTGAATGTTGATGCACAGGAGTGCGGCCGCCGCCATTACAGGGTGGGGTAGCAAAGTAAACATGGGTGTAGCCAGGCATACTCCAAGTACTCCATGGTGTGCAATTTTATTTAAGCGGGGTAGCAAATAGGCTCTGAACTGCTTCCTTTTTCCATGCAAACTAACTAAATGCTGAACCTTTCTGTAATTTTATTCATAGGAGTCAAAACTAGAAGGACTGGTCACTAAGACTGTCTTTGCATCCCAAGGACAACACAACTTTACAGGCTCTGGGCTCTGGTATGTGGGTGTCTTAGGAAGCAATGCATGGCATTTGTATTTACCCATGCAAGGCAACAACCATTGTCATGAGATACAAAAGTTGTATTTATTGTGCCAAATGAGGCAACAAACACGGTCTGGGTGTACATTTGTATATTGCGTGGCTGCACCCGAGGGGGGTAGCAGTGAGTCTACTTGGTGTGCAGATCTGAAATCTCTGGCTACACCCCTGAAAGTAAACACAGCAGCAGAGGAGCCATTTTAAAGCTACAGAGTGTGTTCATTTAAAGTGGGACTTTCGGTTACAGTGAACTTTTGTTTGTTTTTCTGCAGTTATGGCCTCAGGACCAGTTCATTACCCAGATCATGCCCGGGTTGCAGTAACAGCAGCAGTAAATAGATTGAGAGATATTGAAAATTGGTGCTATAGAGGGCAACTCCCTCCTGATGTGGCAATTCCTAATTATCCAGTGCGTGTATGCCAGATGTGCTTTAGTGCTGGAAGGGATGTCTTCATGATTCCTCACTGTGTTGGTTGTCTACAAAAATATGGCTTGTATAAAGTGCCTCAAATTCGTTTGGCTCCCACATGGACACAACTTCAAGAATCTGCAGTTGGCAGCACACAGCATCAGGCGGAGCCTGTGGAGGAAGGTCCCTCGGGGGAGTGTGGCACAAAGTTAGAGAGTGCAGAATTAGAGACTGAATCTGAAGTCGAAGTTTTGGATGCTGGATCTCAGAAGGCAAGTTCAGATAAAGCATCAATAGACCCCTGGGTGGGGGGGCCTAGCCCAAGTCTCGAAGGTGAAGATGAGATGCGGGAGGCCGTTGAATGGGAGGTGTCAACCTCCGCTCCTAGTGATGAATGGATAGTCTCAGGGGTGAGAACTACTGCTCACTCCTGGGGTCAGATCCTCAGTGAAGAGGAAGATGAGGGGGAACCTATGTGGCCTTGTGAGATAGGAACGGGTACACAGCCTCAAGATCTTGCCTCGGAGGAGTGTGTTCAAGAAGGTGGTGATGCCACTGCCCTGGCTTCACCAGAAGAAGAAGAAGTCAGGGATCTGTTTTTAATTTCACTGAGGATGCGAAGCTGGCAGAACCAGGACTGGCCACCCTCAAGCCAGGCCAGCGGTCTCAGATTGACTAAAGCATAGAAACATAGAAACATAGAAGTTGACGGCAGATAAGGACCGCAAGGCCCATCCAGTCTGCCCATTTCTTTTTCTACCTTATAAATGTGCCATCGGCCTTTGCTCTGTCAGTGACCTATCTATTCATAGTCATTTGTATTGCTCCCTTATGCCGATCCCATGCCTGTTTGAAGCCCTGCACTGTATTCATAGCCACCACTTCTTGTGGTAAGCTATTCCATGCATCTACCACCTTTCTGTGAAAAAGAATTTCCTCACATTCCCCTTAATCGGCCTCCTCTAATCTCATGCTGTGTCCTCTTGTCCTGCTATTTTTCTTATATTTAAACATGTTAGACTCTTTCACCTTGTTTATGCCCTTAAGGTGTTTAAATGTCTCGATCATATCACCTCTCTCCCTCCTTTGCTCAAGGGCATACATATTGAGCTCGTTAATCTGTCCTCATATGTCTTCTGATGCAGTCCCTGCACCATTTTGGTTGCCCTTCTCTGACTGCCTCTAATTTAGTTAATGTCCTTGTGAATGTGTGGCTCCAATACTGCACGCAGTACTCCAGATGGGGCCTAACCAATGTCTTGTACAGAGGGGTTATTACCTCCCTCTTACGACTTGTGATACCCTACTAATACACCTAACACCCCCTAGCCTTACCTACTGCTTTAGAGGTCTGCTTGATGATTTTAGGTCATCAGTGATGATGATGCCCAAGTCTCTTTCTTCCTTTGTGACTGCTAGCAACTCCTCCCAGCCTATAAGTGGCTTCAGGGTTTCTTCCTATGTGCATGATTTTGCACTTCTTTGCATTAAATCCCAGTTGCCACTCTTCTGACCATTTTGCTAGTTTATCCAGATCTCTTCTCATTCTGCCCACCCCATCTGGATCATCTACTCTGTTGCAGATCTTGGTGTCATCTGCAAACAGACAAGCCTTACCCTCTAGTCCATCTCGAGGTCACTAATGAAGATGTTGAATAGGACTGGCCCCAGGACTGATCCCTGAGGTACCCCACTTGTGACTTGCATCTCTTCTGACTGTATACCATTTACCACCACTCTGTTTTCTGCCAGTCAACCAGTTTGCCACCCAGTTGACCAACTTCTGACCCACCCGAGCCTACCTAGCTTATTTATCAATCTTCTATGTGGAACAGTGTCAAAAGCTTTGCTGAAGTCAAGGTAGGCGACATCAACTGCTCCCCCTTGGTCCACCACTCTGGTTACCCAGTCAAAGAAATCTATGAGATTAGTTTGACAGGACCTTCAATAGTAAAGAAAGTAAAGAGGAGAGACTGGTTCGTAGAAAGGCCAATGAAATCTTTGGTATGACCTTTCCTACCTTTCCTCGGAGAGTCTGGGAGGAGATTGAGAACTGCAGGAAATCCTGGATCTGGGATGAAGCAATGAAACATGTGCATCCTGGGGCTAACCAGCATGTAAAGAATAGACTGTTCCATGAAAAGTATACACAGTGGAAGAGAGGCAGGACACTGTTTATGGACAGAGTGAGAATAGTGGACGGAGAGGGACGCGAAGTCTCCCACTGTGTGAATTATGTGCAGCCAGATGGAGTAATAATTCAAGCCCCTGACCCCCTCTACTATTGGCCTCAATGCAAGGACCTCCCGGAAATTAAGCCTGAGCCTACAAAAGGGAGAGCCGAGCAGTGGTAGTCAATACTGCCACATCTGAATTGTGAAGTACCTTTATTGAACCGCCAAAATGAATAAACAAAAGTTCAGGGCTCCACATTCTTCAGTCTACAGTAAACTGTCTGCAATCAGTAACCATCTACTGGTACCACCAGATGACTTCAGATCCAGAGAGGACACCAGCCCAGCTGTTTTCCTGTTCATCGCCTGGTAATCGGATGACGCCGGACCAGCTGTTTTTTTTTTTGTTCCTGTTCTAAGGTTCCTTCTCCAGTTATGACATCAGCCCAGCTGTTTCCAGATGTGCACTCCTGTGGGTTCCCGGAAGATGTCCGCCCAGCTGTATCAGAAGAAATGCTGCCAGGGAGAGTCTTCGGCAGGGACCAGGCTGGTGACGTTCGAATACTTCAAGAGGCTGGTGAGTCATCAAAATTCTTTTTATACTATCTTTATGACGTTGCAATACACACCTTACACTACAGACTTCAAACAGTGTGTGAACTGTCCGCAAAGACTCTCCCCTTCGGGATTATGGCCTTAAAAGACTATGTTCACGGGGCTCCGGCCCAGGAGAGACTCTTTAATGGACTGGCCTTCGGGCCTTGTAGTCACTAGTGGGACATTTAGGGCATTCCACTCCCCCCAAAGAAGTGTATTGTTATCAATGTCATTTCTGTACTTAATGCACATACTGTCTTTTCTACTTTTCTAAACAAAAAAAAAAAAAAAAATTTTTCTTTTTGGGATTGTTTAGTGTTCTGTTTTTCCTGTATGGTAAGGGTTGTGGTTATTGCTGTTGTTGTCATTGTTGTTGTTTAGGTAGATCGTAAATGCAGATTAGGATGGGTTTTTTTTGGGGGGGGGGTTGTGTGTTTTTGTCTTTTCTTACAGGTGTTCCTGGAGGACAGAACAGAAGACAAGAAGAGGAGGAGGGGCTCATCGGAGTCCCTCGTCAGTGCTTATGGTGTAGAATTTAAATGTACTGTGTTATTATTGCTAAAGGTTGTGGTTGCAGGCTGCCCAAGGTCGGGGAGGTCCCCGGGTTTTGTTTTTATTTGGGATGTTATGTAGAGGCAGATAGGTTTTCCCTAGAGGGTTAGGGGGGATGGACAGGCTGTGGCCCTGACCTGCAGTAGGGGCCGCAGTGCTGATCTATCAGGGCTATGCTCTGGATGGTTCTACCAGAGCCACTAGGTGTCCATAGTAAGTGGAAATAGTAGAGGCTGATATGTCAGCTATAGGCCTCTAGGCCCTTAGTGTTGCCTACCTGTGCTCGCACATGGTAGGAGGGGGCCTGATCACCCCCTCCGCAGGTAGCACATAGGGTGGGATGGCCTAAGGTCAGCATAATGACTGGGGACAGATATTTTCCTGGTCAAGGGCGGTGTAACCTTTTTACCCGGGTTACTAGAATCCCAGTAAGACCTAGTGGTAGGCAGGAAGGCAGCTTGTGAAACTCCAGTTAAATGGGTTTCACACTGTCTCACTCTGTCCTCAGTCACAACTGAGACTGGAGAGATGACATCATTATATAGAATTGTTACAGCTGCATGAGCCACACTTGGAATCTTCAGCTCAGAGAGTTCTTAGAACCTTGGGAATTCAAAAGTCAGTCTTCCGTTTGTCCTTAAGCAAGAAGAAAAAATTACTCACCTTAGTAATGTTGTTTCTTCTAATGGAGTCTTCATATTATAGACATTAGCAGTTTGTTCCAGCTCTAGAACTGCCCTGAGTGAAATGGTTAAAACCATTCCAAAATAGAATTTTGGCACGAGAGCAGCTCTATCTGTGTCCTTTCAAACTTGAACTGTCAGATCTTTACGAGCCAAACTCACTAAGGTCTGTGTGGAAGCTGTAACCTACACTAGCCAAATGGCTACCTAAATAATAACAACCATTGATGGTCCCAACACCCAAGACTCAAGTCAGGGGACCAGAAATACTAACACCATTCTAATAATATGAAAATGGAACATAAGTATAATAAAACACACACGCTACACATACACATCCCAAAAGTCCCAAAGGGGACAAAATGCTAACAGGACATAAGTAGTGCCCACACTAAGTTGCCGCACCCACCAAGTAGAGATTCTGAGAGGGGCAGGTTGGGGGGATCTTAATATAGCAAGACTCCATTAGAAGAAACAACATTACTAAGGTGAGTAATTTTTCTTCAAACAACATGAAGTCTTGCTATATTATAGACATTAGCAGAATACACAGCAGTACCTCCATGGAGGAGGGCAGAACCTACTTAGGAATAGGCTCTGAAGAACAGCTGTGCAAACCGAGCATCTCTCCTGGCCTGACATCCAGGGAGTAATGCTTGCAAAAGTGTGTACCGCTTTCCAAGTAGCAGCCTGGCAAATCTCTAATAAAGGGATATCTCTGGCAGCAGCTAGAGACGCAGCTGTACCCTGGTAGAATGAGCCTCAAACCGGGGGCTCTGCCCACTTTCTGATAACAAATTGGATACAAGAGACAATCCACCTGGCTATTGATTCTTAGTGGCAGGTTTGCCTTTCCCAACTTCACCATAGGTAAGGAAAAGTTGGAGGGATTCAAACCTGTGACCTTTGGTACACTCTATATAATAACTAAGAGCTCTCTTAACATCCAGGCTGTGCAACCTCCTCTCACCCGAAGAGGAGTGATCAGTGAAAAATACTGGAAGGGATATAGATTGGTTAAGATGGAAATCTGAAACCACCTTAGGCAAAAACTTCCTATTAGTCCTAAGGACTACCTTATCCCTGTGGAAAGAAATAAAGTCAGTCTCCACTGACAAG
Organism: Neoceratodus forsteri; assembly: GCA_016271365.2. Taxonomy (NCBI): domain Eukaryota; kingdom Metazoa; phylum Chordata; order Ceratodontiformes; family Ceratodontidae; genus Neoceratodus; species Neoceratodus forsteri. Next base: position 690,227,923 of record JADMNL010000022.1, on the reverse strand, counting down.
GCTTGCAATTCACTTATGCGCTGGCAGAAGTGATAGACACTAGAAAACAGTTTTCCAAGTTAGGTACTTAAGCTCTGCAGAAGACAGAGGTTCAAGGGGTTGCATTAACTGGGCAATGCAAACATTAAGGTCCCAAGCAGGGCCGTTCCTCGAAAGAGAGGATTAGTATGGAGTAACCCTTAAAAACTTGGAAAACACAGGATGAGAGGAAAGAGGGATGACTTTCCTGTTGACACAAAAGCAGACACAGCTGCCAAATGAACTCTCAGGGTAGCTGGTCTGAGACCAAGGAATTAAGATGTACCATGTAATCTAACAAAAGGGCAATTCAGCAGATTCTGGGAAATATTTTCCAGCACACCAAATGGAAAACCTTTTCCATTTAGAACTATAAGTAGCTCTAGTGGAAGGCTTTCTGGAAGCCTTTAGGATCTCAAGAACACCCTGAGAGAGGTGTAAATCAGCAACTCAACTCCTCAAGAGCCAGGCCTTGAGGTTGAGGGATTTGAGGTCCGGATACCAAACCCTTCCTGGGCACGAGTCAACAGATTGTGATTCTTGGGAGGCATAGGAAGATGGGCTGTCAGAGACAGAAGGAGTGGATACCAGGGCTGCCTGGCCCATCCGGGGCAATCAGAATCACCCTGCAAGGCTGAGATCTGATTTTGACTAGTACTTTGAATAGGAGAGGAAGGGGAAGCATAGAGGAACTTCCCCTCCCAATCCAGAAGAAGGGCATCCAGGGGAACTGAGCCCAGCACTGGAGGCCTGCAACAGAACAGAGGAAGTTTGTGATTGTCTGGGGCTGCAAAAAGATCTATCTGAGGGATGCCCCACTGGCAAAAACTATCCCCAGCACTTGAGGATCCAGGGACCATTCGTGATGGCCCTGGGAAATCCTGCTGAGGGCATCCGCTAGGACATTGTCCTTCCCTGGAAGATGAACTGCTATGAGGGAAGTGTTCAGGGAATAGGCCAGAGACCACAACTTCATTGCCTCAGTGCACAAGGCCGAAGACCGAGTGCCCCTGTTTGTTGATGTACCACATTGTTGTGGTGTTGTCTATTCTGACTTGTATCACCTTGTCATGGACAGATGCAGAAAAAGCTTGAAGAGCTAAAAAGACCGCTCTGAGTTCCAGCAAATTGATGTGGAGCAGAGATTCCTGGGGGGACCAAACTCCCTGAGTGGAAAGGTCGCCCATGGGCTCCCCAACCCAGAAGGGAAGCATCTGTAGTGAGAGTCAAGTCGTGAGAAGGGGAAATGAAGGGACCCCCGCCTAAATTGCTCTGATCCTGCCACCACTGGAGAGCTAGGATCAAGGTTCGAGTCACTGGGACCAACTTGGAAAGGGGTCTCTTCTCTGAGACCAAAAGGTTCTCAAGTGAAACTGAATGTCTCTCATCTGAAATCTGGCTCCCTGCACAACAGCTGTGGATGCAGCCATGTGCCCCGGAGCTGCAGAAAGTGTCTTGCTGGTCGAGACCTGCAGAGTGAAGGAAGAGGCCAGAGCCACTAAATTCCTTACCCTTCTGGGGGAAGAAAGGCTCTGGCTAGCTTTTCTGGACTGGTTCCAGAACCGACTTTGGTAGGTTTAGCAGAAAACCCAGGGAGGTGAGAAGCTGCTGGGTGACCTGCAGGTGAGATTTTACCTGTTCTGGGGACTGGCCTACAATGAGCCAGTCGCCTAGATAGGGAAAACAGCAATCCTCTGCCTCCTTAAGTGGGCCACTGCCACTGCTAGACACTTTGTGAATACCCTTGGAGCAGAGGTGTAAGGAAGGCATTGCTCTGAACTGTTAATGACCTGAGGGCAGTTCAATCTGAGGTACTTTCATGGGATCTTCTGATTAGACATGGAAATAGGCATCCTTGAGGTCCAGGGAGGCTAGCCAGTCCCCTGGCCTTAGGGAAGGTAAAATCATTGCCAGAGTTACCATTTTGAACTTTGGTTTCAAAAGATGCTTGTTCAGATATCTGAGATCTAAATGGGCCGCCATTCTCCTGTCTTTTAGGGTAAGGAAGTATCTGAATACAGACCCCTGCCCTGATGCAGGGAGGAACCCTTCTACTGCTCTGAGAGCTAACAGGGATGAGACCTCTGTTTCCAGGCGAGGGTCTCTGAAGCACTTGCAGGTAGAAAAGTCTGCTTCTCAACTTGGGAAACTTTTGAAGCTGAGAACCAGACCCTGGCTTACTCCTCCAGAACCCACTTGTCTGAGGTTAAAGAAGCCCAATTCTGACTGAAGTAAGCCAGCCTGCCCCCCACTGGTACAGGAGAATCGGCCCTGGGCACCCCATCAGGGTGCCTGTTTCATAGGAGCTTTAGGCTGGGGGGTGGGAGCAGGTCTGTCCACCCCTCGTCTGCCCCTGCCTCTGAAGAAGCCCCTCTGAGCAAAGGCAGAGGAGGCCTGAGTCTGGTAGAAAGGCCTGTGAAAAGGCCTACCCCTACCCCTACCCCTGGGGCATGCCTTTGAGGAGTGGCTTGCCGCTCCTTAGCCTGGGCACTCTTGTAAGTAGTCCTATATTCATCCATCTTCTTCATGTAATTCTCTGTCTGCTCTCCCAACAGAGAATTTCCCACACAGGAAAATCCATAGCCTTAGTCTGGGTATCCTGTGACAAACTAGTACACCTGAGCCAGGCCAACCTACAAAAGCTACAGATGGCCATGACCCTAGAGGAAACATCATTAACATCCACAGCAGCATGAAACTGAACCTTAGAGGCTTCAATGCCATCAGCAGCCACCTGTTCTAGTTCACTAGCCAGCTGGCCATGGGCCTGCTTGCCAGTGCATAACAGTATCCCATCTAGATTTCTGATACCTAGCTACATAAGCCTATATAATTTGCTTGCCTGAGTCCCAGAGAGGCTGCCATATACTGTTTTGCCATGGCATCAATCTTCCTGAACCTTTGTCAGGAGGATGTGAAGCCAAGGGAATATTAGCTTTATCACAGGCAGCAGCCTGAACTACCCTAACATGACTGCATTGCTGAGAAAGGAATTCTGTATCAGGGCCTGACAATGTATACCTTCTGTCCATCTTTTATCTACAGGAGGCACAGAATTAGGAGCTTTTAAAATTTTAATTGTTTGTTTCCTAAAAGACTTATGTAAAGGAATAGACAATCTCTAGACTCTGGAATATCCATCATTTCTACAAAATCAGGCTCCTCTTGCTCATCCACAGCCTCTTCTAAAGGAAGCTGGAGGTTTCAGCAACTTTTATAAAACATAAAATGAGATGGGGACTCAGACAGCATAGGGAGATTCTAAGGTCTGTCTGGGGAGATGTCCGGTTCTATGGGCACACCCAGACCTTCCCAGCCACATTCATACTGTTCATAATCCTCCTCCCCCTCCTCTGGTTCATAAAATTCTCAATATCATAATCCTGAACCACTGGGACCGGACAAACCGACCTTTACCAGATAGTGGTGGTTCGACGGACCCTGAGAGACAGTGAATGGACAATTTGTATGGCTTTGCTATCTCTGCAGCAGTTGGAGAAGGAATTTTGGACCAGACCTGCTGATTTTTGTTTTCTTACTGGAATTGGTTCCTCAGAACCAGCTTTTCTTTGCCGAGGAAGTCTGGCCCTCCGAGGGCACTCCCTCTGGTTCGGTTGGCACCGAACCGGGCTGGCCATCTGGGTCAGCGGACTTTTACCTCTCTGCCCTGAGCCTGCCCAATCTTTTTCCAGGGTGGCTGCAGGGAAATTCTTACATACCTGGCAGTCTGACTGGAGGTGGTCAAACCCCAGACAATAAACACATGTGGTGTGTGGGTCAGCCTTGGCAAAGACTTCCCCACAAACATCACAGTGTTGAAACCAATTGGGCCAGTTTTTCTTTTGGGTTTCTCAGACATAATGCCAGCTAACCAAAAACTTGCCCTTTATCGGCAGTGCCAGGCAAACACCCCATCGGTTCCTAACCTAACACGGTATTGGAAAACGAACTGCTTTTAGAACCGATAAGAACTGGAACCGCACTCTAAAATAGTAACTTTTAGTTTTAAATGAATTTTAAACCCACTGATCGGTTCAAAACCGAACCGATAACTTACAAGTTCCACACAGAAAAAACCTTCATTTACTTACGGTTACCACAGATACAGCTTGAACCGAACGGTTTTGCGGTTAAAATAAAACTATTCTCGGTTAAATCCAACCGAGAAAACACTTTTTAAACTGAGAAATGAACCGAGCAGAAGGAGAAATCTCCGGAGCGACTGCTCACTGAGGCGGAGTAAAGAATCTGACAGTTCAAGTTTGAAAGGACACAGATAGAGCTGCTCTCATGCCAAAATTCTATTTTGGAATGGTTTTAACCATTTCACTCTGGGGCAGTTCTAGAGCTGGAACAAACTGCTAATGTCTATAATATAGCAAGACTTCATGTTGTTTGAAGGAAGCATTATTGTGCAGTGTGATCTCTCTCTCAGAGAAAAAGTCAGTCTTCCGTTTGTCCTTGAGCAAGAAGGAAGCATCAGTCTGTAGTTTGAGTTTTGCCTCCACACAGAAGGAAGTTTTTCTGTGTATCACCATTCTTCAAGTGGTGGAGACTGTCCCCTCGGTCTCAGTGCCCCCTCCCTCTGGGGGGGGAGGTAGGAAAAGGTCTCTGTGAGTTCCAGGGGCAATCCCCTTCTCCCACCAAGGAAAGAAGCTGCCTGATTTTGTGTTGGCTGTTCTACAATACAGCAAAGGTTAAAGGACTTCGCCTGTGGGGCCCTGCAACGATTGGGTGAGTGTTTGGCTCCAGTTTAAGGGGCAAACAACTGTTTTTTTCAGTCAGGAAATGTTATTGGGGACTGCTGTTTAGGAGGGCTATATACACTGGGACGAACAAATGGAGCAGTCAATTCAGTTTCAAGTTTCAAATGGTTTTATTGGGGACTGCTGTTTGGGAGGACTATATACACTAGGACGAACAAATGGAGCAGTCAGTTTAAAGTTTAAATGGATTTAGAGTTTGCAGTAGAGGGGGTGCGTCAGTTCATCCACCATGCAATCTACATGTTACAGTCCTAAAGTTTCTGTATGTTCAGAGAAATGGCCGGGTATGGGCTGTGGGAGCTGGAGGTGGATAAATCCCCATCTTTAGTAAGCAGGTCCACCTCTACGGATTTCTTCTGTTTTTGCTACTCGCCTCATGCGCTTGGCCAGTGATGGGGTGGGTACCCAGACGTGGGTCGCAACTTGAAAATCTCTCTAGGAGTCGAAGACTTCAAGTGGTGTGGGGAGCCACAGTTTGGGAGCCTCTTTGTTTGATAGGATGTCTTGCAGTAAAGTTTGGGTTCATTCTTCAAGTGGACTGGTGTCGAGTGGCCGCAGGGGAGCCGGGCCAGTCGGGGTTGTGTATCCAATGCGCATGCAAAGTCCGGGCTGAGTGCCTGGTGGGTCCAAAGCCAGACAACTGTTGTATTGTGTTCATTCTCCAATGGACCGCTGTGTTTAACCTCTAATCTGCATTACAGTTACGTAGCCCTTTAGGGGACCATACAGAGCTTTGTTTATGTTCAGTGAGTTAATAAATAAAGCCAGACTGAAAATTCCCAATTCTGGTTCTGGACATTACAGTTATTGCTTCCTGTAGTTGGATTTACTTGGGTGCCCCTCTGCAGAGTAGTCAAACCTAGGTCTCTTGTGCCAGGTAACCCCATCCTTCCCCGAACCCGTAGATACACATATGTATATCCATGTTACAAAAATGGACATATGGGTTACATATATCTCCTCCAATCTCCAGTTTTCCATAATCACCGACGGCCCCCATACAATCTATAGATTCCCTCCTAATCAAAATCCCCCTGCCCCATTCCATCCCAGTATACATAGCAGGGTCATACTGCCCCCCAGAAACACTACTGAGTTGCATTCTTGACCACCTTGGCAACCTGAGGTCCCATACGGAAGGCGGCAAACTTCACATACTTGGTGATTTCAATCAGAACTGGCTAGGCAGCGCAGTCTCCAAATCGCGACACCAAATAAATGCCCTAAATTTATCCCAGCAAATAGTGGAACCCACTCGCCTAAACCACAGATCCAACAAACACACACTCCTGGATTGGGCTCTAACTACCCACCCTCATCAGATCATTAAAGCTGGCCTACTACCTGACTCCCGTAGTGACCACCATATGATTTATATGGTGCGTAAAATCTTCCGACCCATGGCACCTCCATCCCGGACGCTTCACAACAGAGTTTATAAATCCCTTGATCTGACAGCTCTCCTAAACGACCTCACCAGCATTGACTGGTCTTTCAACCCTAGGGCCACCTCCATGGACGAGGCCCTGAAATTTATTTCCACAAACTTCCTCGCCATCTGGGACCTCCATGCTCCACTCAGGAGATCCTGAATAAGTGGATCCCACTTACCATGGGTAACAACTAACCTCATGGAACACCTATGAGCCAGAGACCGTGCCTGGAAATCTTTCAAGGCCACAGGTGGTCAAACGGCTCAGCAACACTACGGTCACTAAGAAATGCCTGCAAGCTACTACGACAGGCCAAATCAGTCACTTTAAAACTGGTGCACTAATAACCAGCTCACCCTACTCAATTCTGGAAGTCAATAAAATCCCTTCTTTCCCCACCGGCCCAACCCCCCACTCCCACTCTTAACACTGAAGGGAAAATTATCATGGATCCTAGCTTGGTAGCCACCGAGTTTAATTCATATTTCTCCTCCACTGCTTCTTCCCTACTCTCCTCCCATCCCCATCCCCTGTCCATTTCTCCCCATAATGTACCCTCCCCAGCCTCCTTCTCTCTCTGCCCAGTCTCACCTGGCCAGGTGCTAAAAATACTGCAGTCACTCAACTCATCCAAAGGTAAATGTCCATCGAGCTTTGATTCCAAAATGCTCCTGCTCTCAGCACCTGCCATAGCCCACCCACTAACCTTGCTTTTTAACCTGTCTTTTAAACTCGGGGCAGTCCCCAACTTATGGAAACAAGCCACAGACATTCCCCTACCCAAAGGAGGGGACCTCTCCTCACCATCCAACTACCGTCCTATATCCCTGCTCCCCATCCTAGCCAAAATTCAAGAGAGCCTTGTCCTCTCCCAGCTCCACCACTATCTAGATACCATATCATTCTTCACCCCCCTACCAGGCCGGCTTCAAGAAAAATCACTCCACCACCACCGCCCTCCTTCGCCTCACTAATGCCATCCTCATGGGTATGGACAAAGGGGAAATAACAGCTGCTGTATTTATCGACCTGGCGAAAGCTTTCGACACGGTCTCCCACCGCCTGTTGCTGGCAAAACTCGCTCAAGCTGGACTGTCGGAGAATGCAAATAACTAGTTCCACTCATACCTGACAGACAGGTCCCAATCAGTCCGCATTGGCTCGGCTAGATCCACTTCACTCCCTGTCACCAGTGGAGTCCCCCAAGGGTCTGTACTCGGCCCACTGTTCTCTATTTTTCTCAATGACCTGCCTGCAGCCTACCCACAAACAGCTATCCATATGTACGCAGACGATACGGTGCTGTTTGCCTCTGGCCCATCCACTAGTGCCGTGACAGCCTGCCTACAGAAGGATTTCGACGCCATCCAACGTTAGTTCATCTCAAACCAACTATTCCTAAACTCAAAAAAAACGGCCTCCTCACCTTCGGCCCCAGTCCAACCAACTGCTTACTGCACCACCCACGCTCTACACCTAGATAGCCCTCGCCAGAGGCCTGCACCTCTTATCGCTATCTCGGTGTCTGGCTAGATCAACATCTTGACTTTTCAGCGCATATTGATGCTCTACACAAAAAATTGCATCCCATGTTGGAAGCCCTCTACCGGAACAAAAATTGCATACCTCTACCAACTAGACAAGCAATAGTCCAAAAAATTATCCTTCCTATTATTGGTTATGGTGATGTTGTCTACTGTGCTGCCCCCCCCAACCTTCCCTAGCTAGGCTTGATCCCCTTTTTAACTCCTTCTGCCGATTCTTGCTGGACCGTCCTCCCAACACCCATCACTGTGTCCTCTACCAATCCTTGGACCTCCCCGCTCTACACAACAGAAGATTGCTTCACTGCGCTAGAACCTCTGCTAAGTTCTGGTCGCAGACACTCCCTTCCTACCTGTCATCCTCCTTAACCGCACTCTCCCCACCTACCTACGCTCTCCAAAATATTGACGCTAGGCTCCTGCACATTCCACACAGATCCACCCGGTCCGGCCAGGCTGCTTTCAGCTTCAGGTTGCCCAAATTATGGAATTCCTTGGCAGCCAATATTAGACACTCCACAAGTACTCCTCAATAAAATGCCCTTCTCAAAACCCACTTCTCTACCAACTGCATCTGTGACCCCTCCCCCTTAGCACCCCCACACTTCATAACCTTCCAGCTGTTAGCATCAGTCTGGTTCTCCTTTGTCGGTCTGTACCTTATGTATTGAAATTAAATAAGAATTTGTACCTACGCAACTGTACTATAACTGCTTCACCCATTGCTTGCTTTAAACACGTTATGTATGTTTTGTTTCTGCTGTATTACTGTACCATTGTAACTCCCTACCCCCAGGGCGCATCTGGAATCGAGCAGTACTCTGCTCAGCATGCCTTCCTGGTACATCTCTTAAATAAATAAATAAATTCTGCACCAGACATGCGAAAACACATTTAGACCAAGATATATAAAATGACAGGTGTACTGTTCACAAGGAGGTGTGGAAAAATGCCAATTTTGAAAATCTGGAGTGAAAATATTACAAATTCACGAAGTTATGAGTGTGCGTGGAAACAGGCAACGCACGCTCGTAAAACAGCCGTTTTTAGATTTTTTTCACTAAATTTGCAACATAGGCTTTTTGAGAGCCCCCCTCATGAACAGTGGCACTGTCGTTTCGTTACTCGGTCCCAAAAGGTGATTCTGCGCAGTGACCACAAAATCACCTTTCAGGGCTGAATAATGCAATGATAGTGACTGAATTCATGAGGAGGGGTCCCAATAACCCCAAGTTGAAAATTTGGTGCAAAAATTCAAAAAAATGCCCGAGATGTGCACCAAAGTTGAAAAAACCCTATTTATGCCATTATACAGCTTACCAGCATTTCTTCAGTACACGGTCGGCTTTGAAGAGTGCAGACGTGTTCCCAGTCCACCAAAGATCGTCACGCTGGACTCAGGAGATAAGTATGGGGTGAAGGGGGTGTGGGGAGGCAGGCTGTGCAGAGGGTGGGCATGGGTTGTGGGAGGGGGCAGGGAGACCGTGAGGGACTGTTTTCTTCTTTCAGAGGGGTAAAGAAAAAAAAAAACATTGTGGGATGCTTTTTCTTTTTCAGGGGATTTGGACACTGGAGTGGGCTCCCAGCATGCCACCTAAGTGTTTTGGGAGGATGATGCAGCTAGCAGAGTTGGGCACCCCGTCGGCTACAATGAAAGTGGGGGCAGAGCCGAGGGGCATTGGGCATCCCCCTCGGCACAAAACAAATGGGGGGGGGCATTATGCCGACGGGCAGTGGATTCCCCTGTTGGCACATACATTGGGTCAGAGCATGCCGACAGGAGGATTGGGCAACCCCGAAGTCAGCATTATGACAGGCAGTGTGCCGCCATGTTTAATGTACTTTTTCACCAGGGAAAGCATGTCGGGAGGTGCCACTGCATACGACGAGCTTTGCTCGCATTGCAGCGGACCTTTCGTTTGATGTGCTCACCACGTTATGTATTCATGGTGTGGTGCCAGCATGCAGGCTTATTGGGGAATGAAGGACGCACCTACTGATGCATGCCCTGTATTCGTCCAACAGTGACCGCGCCTCCAAATCTGCTACTACCGCAAGATGTTGGCTGGCGCGCAAGCGCGAACCAACATAAAAATGAAACAAATAAAGTGGGTTGGGAGGGTTTGAGGGTTCGGTGATGACAAACACATAGTGACAAGGGTGAGCAGGGTGTCATGACATTCCATATATGATCGTGATGTTACAACCATGTATTATAGCGTCTGAAGGGCGCTGGTTTTAGCTTGAGAAATACATTAACATTGTTAAATCTGATGGGAATTCATTGCTATGGTATAATGTGTGGAAAGTTCCTACCCATGTAATTATGGTGAAATAATCACAAGGCTAAAATTTATTGGCGTGCCACCCTGTTTTGCATACCAGTTTTTACAGCAGAATACCACATGCTGATATTGACTGGGATACCACTCCTCCATGCTTCCATTCTGCAGTTTGACCTATACAATGTTCCTTTGGATAAGCAGAATACCAGAATTTGTAACTAAATACCAAATTTGGGTTTTTGGTATTCTGCCTCCCACACTAGATTATTTTCTTCATTTTAACCCCTTAATTATGTACTGGAATAATCATTAATCACATTCCTTCACCGGTCTTTCTCATTTTAAAAACTGCTGGGGGTGGGGGAGGATGGTGCTCCAGGAAATCCTATCCTTCAAGGGGTACAACAAGGCCTTTGGTGCTGGTCTAGTGGCTCCATCCAACACAATCAAAAGAAGACCAAGCTGCACTCTAGAATTCTTCTTTTGTATTTTATTATTTGCATTTGGTTCTTAAAGTGAATTTCCGATGTGAACACTCAGAACATTGTGTTACAATTCATGGAATCCAGTTTATAAACATGTACATAGCATTTACACATTCTGTTATTTCCTTTTTTTCCTGACGTGTTTTCATCTCTGTATTCACTATATTCCTTTTCAGTTTTTACAGTATCGTGAATTCCAAAAAGAATTATTCACTTGTGCCACAAGATGGGGCTATCCTCTTGTTTCATCTGCATCTAACCTGCTTTACAAATCCAGTGCAAGCACAACCTGTAATGAGAAAGAAACCAGTGAAAGAAAATGTGTCCAGGAACTCCAGGTCCAACCATGTGGGCCTGTAACTCAGTGGTAAGAGCACTAGGACAGTATTCTGGGAACCCGGATTCAATTCCCAGGAGGTCACATTATTTCCTTCTCACTACAATTTGTGATTTAAACCGCTTAGCAGTGGCGAATACTCGTCAAAAAACATCTGTCATAACAAACCCATGGTGACTAAAACTCAAATACTACATATTGCACAGCTAAATACTACTCTCCAGATGCATTTTCACTGTAATAAAGTTCCTTAAAAAGTAATACTCGCAAACTCGTAAGAGGTTTTTTCATTGCTCTCACTCTATGTATGCCAATCGAGTACTGTCACGTGATCAAAAATGTAAGATTTGCTTTATTTGGGCTGAAAAGTAAAAACACAAAAACAGTGAAAGAAATAGGAAATCTCCAAATGTGTGCAATTATTCCTACTGCAAAGAGAAATGCACAGTATAGTAAGAGTAGTATTCAGCTTGGCAGTAATGTCCGTATACAAGTTTTTTTCATTGCTATGGATTTGTAAGTGAGGTTAGTCTTAGATAAAATGAGAGGATAGCCCCATCTTGTGCACAAGTGAAAAATTATTTTGGGAATTCATTTTACTGTAGCAATTGAAAACTAGCACACTGAAAACAGAGATGAATTGGAGTCCACCACCCTCCACCCCCCTCCAAAATCTCCCAAGTTCCAAAAACAATACCACCTTGCCCTCTAGGGCTCTACCCTGATGACCTCACTCTACCTCCACCTCCTGAGGTAGGCTGACCAAAGTGCATCCTTTATGACTAGTGCCCCTGAGTACACCCTGACATGGCCCTGACTTCACTCTAGCTCTGCCTCTTCTTAGACTGTGCAGTCAGCCTGTCACCTAGATGAGCCCCTAAGCTCCATCCTTAGCTTCTCCCCAAGCCCAAGTTCCTGCAGCTGGTCATCCAGGCTGGAAGAACGTAATAGCCCAGTAGGTGGATACATCCCTGGGGTTGGATGAGCAGATGATGTGCATCCAAGGTTCTAAGGGAGCTGTCAGAGCTACTGGTAGGTCCCCTGGTAGACCTGTTTAACACCTCTCTGGAGATGGGGAATGTACCCTGGGAATGGAGAACTGTATATGTGGTACCTGTCATAAAAGTGGACCAAGGGATGACCCTGGGAATTACAGGCCAGTCAGTCTAATCTTAAGTAGTCTCTTTGGATCGCCAACACATGCCAGCAAGGGGTCACAAAGTGGGTTTCTTTGTTGCCCCCCCACCACCAATTACTACTAAAACCAGCTGACTGTTCACTGGGTCCCCAGTTCAGGCTGCTCCTCACAACCGCCAGTCAGCCCTAAAGAAGCGGGACTCCATCAAAGAGCACAAAGTTTCAATTCGGACAGTGATCTGCTTCAGCTCCACTACACAGAGCATCTTCTGATTGCCAGCACATGCCAGGAAACGGTCATGAGGTGGGTTTGTTTGATACCCCCTACAATCGACACTGAAACCAGCCAACTGTTCACCGGGTCCCCAGCTCATGCCGCTCCCCGGAGTCATCCATAGCCCTAACAAGGTGTGACTCCATCAAAGAGCACTACGTTTCAATTTGGACAGTGTTCTGCTTCAGCTCTACTGCACGAAGCATCTTCTGATCATCAAGGGGTCGCAAGGTGGGTTTGTTTGCCTCCCCCCCCCCAACGATCACTACTGAAACCATCCGACTGTTCACCAGGTCCCCAGCTCACACCACTCCCCCGAGCCACCTATCAGCCCCAAGGTGGTGGAACTCCATCAAACAGCACCAAGTTTCAAATTCTAACAGTGGTCTGCTTCAGCTCCATTGCACAGAGCATCTTCTGATCACCAGCACATGCCAGCATGGGGTTGCGAGGTGAGTCTGTTTGCCTCACCCCACTGATTGCTACTGAAACCAGCTGATTGTTCTCTGGGTCCTTAGCTCATGCTGCTCCCCTGAGTTCCCAATCAGCCCTAAGGAGGTGACACTCCATCAAAGAGCGCTAAGTTTCAATTCAGACAGTGGATTGCTTCAGCTCCACATTGCACAGAGCATCTTCTGATCACCAGGACACGCGAGCAAGGGGTTGCAAGGTGGGTTTGTTTGCTACTCCCTCCCCCCACTGATCACCGCTGAAACCAGCCAACTGTTCACTGGGTCCTCAGCTCACGCCACTCCCCTGAATCGCCAATGAGCCTAAAGGAGATGGGATGTCCTTTTTCTTTAATGGTCGGCAGTCTTCCGCAAGTAGGCCTCTACATAGTGAGCTGACGTGCGAAGGGCCACGGAATAAGGGCATCAACTGTGAAAGTCAGCCATGGCAAGCGGCTGTCAGCTTACTCTGCCCATCCTACCACTTATAAGTCAACATTAGCAACTCCTTTTCTCCTACAATGACTCTCCTAAAGTAGCCCGGGAGGTAAGGGTATCTGCAACTTGGACTCACCCCTACAGCACCTAGTTGTTTTAATTTCACTTGCTTCTGACTTCAACTAGATAGTTTTCGGCAGAACACACCTAGATTATCAGTCTGTTTGTTCTCAGACTGATTCTTGCCAAGAGACCTCTGTGACACTTTTGCCCTTCTCATACTGGAAGATGCCTCTTTTCTGCACTTAGGTCTCATCTGCATAATATTTACTCATGATGTTTACTGCTCCACTTTTTGGTTAGCTTGCCTAGCTTTGTCTCCAGTTTACTGCCTCGTTCATTCTACCTCCGAGACGATTTGCTACTGCACCGCTGCCTGTTTTTAATTCACATATAATTGTACTTGGGCCACTTACTGCTCATTTCTACAGCTAGCCTACCTAACTACCCTTGGAGTTCTTTTGCTTTGGTGTTTCTCTGCTACTGTTTTGCTGTCTATTACACTTATGTTTAGCTGTTTAAGCAATAAGGCATGATAGGGTGTGTGTTATTGCATAATAACGTTACACCTCAGGTTGTTGAAGCATGAGGCCACAGGCCAAGTGTGTTCACAGCATGGGAAATGACATTATTACACAATAACACACACTGGAGTGCCTTATTGCTATTATACAACGGCTCGTTATGTTTAGAATAAAAAAACAAGGATTACTCTTTTAATTTTTGTTACTGATTTATTAGTTGAAGAACTGGGAACAAGTGACCACCAAACAGTGTGGTTCACGATAAGCTCAGCTACAGAGTCAAACCATACGAAAGTGAGGGTACTGGACTTCAGGAGGGCTGACTTTGGCAAGATGGGAGAGTGCCTTAGAAAGGCACTAGCAAACAGGCTAGAAGAAGGGGTGGAGCAACAATGGGGAAACATCAAAACTGCCATCACAGAAGCAAAAAGCCTTTGTGTGAAGCAAATAAAAAGCCACTGTGGTTCTCAAAAGAGGTGGCGGGGAAGGTCAGGGAGAAAAAGTTAGCATTCAGGAAGTATAAGGAAACACAGAAGGAGCAGGACAGAGAGCTGTACCAGTTAAGGCAGAAGGAAGCAGGAAGGGAAATCAGAATAGCAAAGGCCCAAACTGGGGAAAAGATAGCCAACTCTGTTAAGAAGGGGGATAAAACCTTTTATAGGTACATCAGGGAATGTAGAAATACAAAGGAAGGGATAGTGAGGCTGAGTAAAATGGACGGTGGGTGGGCAGAGAGGGACAGTGAAAAGGCAGGGATACTGCTCAGCATTCACAAAAGAGGAGGAGGGGGATGTGCCTAATCCAGTTAACAGAAGCACTCTGGATAGCGGAGGTCGATCCCAGTCCTTTCACAGAAGAAAGGGTTCTGAAAGAACTCCAAAAACTGAAGGTGGACAAAGCAATGGGGCTTGACGGAATTCACCTCAGAATTCTAAAAGAATTAAGGAGAGAACTAGTGAAACCACTGACTACCCTTTTTAACAAATCGTGGGAGGATGGTGTGGTACCTTAGGACTGGAGGAAGGAGGTTGTGATTCCCCTTCACAAAACTGGGACCAAGACTGAGGCAGGAAACTACAGACCTGTCAATTTGACCTCTGTGGTAGGGAAAGTGATGGAATCACTTCTGAAGGAAAAAACTGTTGAGTACATAGGGGCCTGTGGGGCACAGGACCCAAGACAGCATGGGTTCACAGCGGGAGGGTCATGTCAGACAAATCTAATTGATTTCTTTGCCTGTGTGACCAAAGTAGTAGACCAGGGAGGGGCTGTGGACATGGCCTACCTAGACTTTAGCAAGGCACTTGACACAGTCCCACACAAAAGATTAATAGTTAAATTAACCAGCCTGGGAGTGGGTCCCAGGGTGGTAGCCTGGGAAAAACATTGGCTGGACAACAGGAAACAGAAAGTAATTGTAAATGGAGTCCACTCTGAAGAAAGAGGGGTTACTAGTGGGGTACTGCAGGGTTCAGTACTGGGTCCAGTCCTTTTTAATGTCTTTATAAGTGACATTGCAAAGGGACTGGAAGGAAAAGTATACCTCTTTGCAGATGACACAAAGATCTGCAACAGGGTTGATACACAAGGAGGTGTGGAAAGGATGAAAAGGGACTTGTCAAGGTTGGAGGAACGATCAGAAGTATGGCAGCCTGGATTTAATGCAAAGAAGTGCAAAATAATACACATGGGAAACAAAAACCCAGGGGAAGATTACACAATGGGGGGGTAGTAACAACAACAAAAATGGAAAGGGACCTGGTGGTAATCATATCAGATGACCTTAAGGTTAGCAAGCAATGTGAGAAGGCAGTAGGGAGGGCTAGGGGAATACTGGGATGTATAGGGAGAGGCATCACCAGCAGAAAACAGGAAGTTGTTATCCCTCTGTACAGACAGTTGATGAGACCCCATCTGGAGTACTGCGTCCAGTTCTAGAGACCCCATATCCGCAAGGACATAGACAGGATAGAGGCAGTCCAGAGGAGGGCAACTAAAATGGTGCAGGGTCTGCAAGAGAAGCCATACAAGGGGAGACTAAAGGAACTTAATATGTATACCCTTGAGGAAAGGACGGAGAGGGGAGACATGATAGAAACTTTTAAGTACCTCATTGGAATCAACAAAGTCCAAGAGGGTAGTATCTTTCAGAAAAAGAGATGTGCTAGAACAACAGGACACAATCTGAAGATGGGGGGGGGGCAGTTCAGGGCAATATGAGGAAGTATTTTTTCACAGAGAGGGTGGCTGACATATGAAACAGCCTTCCTGAGGTGGTTGTGGGGTCTAAAACAATGAGAGAATTCAAGAATGCATGGGACAGAAATAAGGCAATTTTTGTGTGGGGTAGGAGGAAGTAGGCTGTTGGTTAACTAGGATCAGCAGCTTACCCTGTAGGTAGAGAAATGGGCGGACTAGGTGGGCCAAGCAGTCCTTATCTGCCATCGGTCTATGTTTCTATGAAGAATAGTTAAAGAAAAAGAAGTTCCTTTTCATGGTTGTGCAGCACGTGGCACTGTTTACTATGTGCTGTCTGTACCTGTGTGTCCCCCACACCCCGTATTGGTTCTGGTTGTTGGTCTCCATTTTCTTGGGTTTTGTTGGGGAGCTGACCGAGACTTTAAATATTTATATTTGAAAGAATTTGAGAAGTGGTTTAGTGATGGAACAGATGCAAACATGGGATGGGTGACTACATCATGCAAAGAGATGCGCTGAAGTGACTGAGAGTGGAGCGGGTTTAGAGTTCTGTTTCTGCGCTGTTTTCAGGGGCGGTTCAATGATTAGCTAGCATGGTATATAATGTGATAGTGAGGTTTTAATTAAAATAAATGGAACAGTATAGGAAGGTGACTGATAAAATGGAGCATCATAACCATAATTAAAAAAAAATTCAAGACACAGCCGCTGTATGCAGCTGCGGTTCTCTGCGTAAATGGCTACGCACCAAGGAGTGAGCGCATGCTGCATTAAGGCATAGAGCCAGCAGCAGTGAAGCCGGTGGTGCTTAGCAGCTGTTTCTATTAGTAAATAATTTTTTTTTTTTTGACACTGAGTTTCAACGTACTGAGATGCCTGGAGGAATGATGGAATGTGTGTGTGTGTTGGTGGGGAAGGGGTGCTGTGCATGGTTCAGTGGAGCGCTGGGTTCGGTGGAAATGGTGGGGACTGATTTAGTCGTGTCATAATTTTATTGTGTGTTATGTGGTCATCTGTGTGCCTGGACTTCATAGAGTGATGTTTTTTCGAAATAACATCACTGTTCCAGACACCCAGTGACCAATCAGAGGATAGGAAAGTCCTTTGCCACTGTATAATTATAATTATTCAGGCTGTTTCTTGCTCATTTCTACAGTCAGGATGCTTAGCCTCTTTTCAATTTGCTGCACACCCCATTGCTACTGAGCCAGGTGTGCTTAGTAACTATTTCTTGATTTTATGTGGCACTGCTGCCTTATTCACACTTGCATCCTACTGTCTGCACTCTTGTCCTCTTAAACAGGTATCCCTACTAACCTAACTTTCGTTAGATCACCTTGACTCTAACTTCTCTCACTATTCTCCCTAACCTCCTCATCTGTATCTTCCTTCTCTCTCTCTCTCTCTCCCCCCCCACTCCTGTCCCCTCCCTCCTCCTCTCCATCCCCCTAGGCTTCTCATACAACCCCATCTTCTCTCCGCTCTCTCCTCTTCTACACCTCCCTGCCTCGGCCCAGCCACATCCCTCCCTCTTCCTCTTCCCCTCTCCTACTCTACCCCAACATTTCACCCCAGGCTTCTCCAGTCTCCCTCCTCCTCCCTCAGTCTGGAACTTCTAAACTGTGTCATCCTCTCCTCCTCTATCTCCCAGGGCAGAAGTCCCTCTGTCCTCCTCCCTCTTTCATTCTCCTCCTGGCTGGCGATGGTGGCATAACTTGAAGGCCTTAGCATTTTCCACCTAAATGCTAGAAGCCTACTCCCTAACCTTGACTTACTCGAAGTTTGGACCTCGCAGTACTCTCCCGGCCTCCTGTATATATCTGAGTCCTGGTTCTAGTCTAGGATGCCGGACTCCAGCCTGGCTCTCCCGGACTTTCACCTTTTCCGACAGGACCATGGCAAGCGCAGCAGTGGAGTGGCCTTATATGTACGCCAAACCTGTCAACACAGTCATCCTTAAAGATTCAGTCCCTTCCTCCCACGAGCTCCTACTTGCCAAGCTATCCCTCCACTCCACCCTCCCTATTTATGTAGGTATCCTATATGCTTGCCTAAAGACCTCTCCCTCCTCCCTTGACACTCTGTCCTCCCTTGTTTCCCATGCTGCCTCCGGCAAACTTATCTTCTTGGGAGATACCTAAATTGGCTTTCTCCCACCTCCAGACCCATTCTCCACAGGACTGAGTCCCTATACCTCGTCCTATTCATTTCTGAACCCATCCGACTCAACCCTCATTCCCCCATCACTCCCTCATGGACTGGGTACTTGCCACCCACCCCCACCGCATCATAGCAGCAGGCACATTTCCAAATACCTTAGTGATCACAGCAAGACCTACCCACTCCATCCCTAAATACATATGGTCTAGATCTCTCAGGTCTCTCAACACTTCTGCCCTACTACCCAACCTTGCTGCCTCTGACTGGTCACCTGTCTATCATGCCCTGACACTGATACTGCCCTATCCTATTTCCAAGCCATACTTACTCACACCTGGAACTTTCATGCCCCTCTGCGAAAATCAAGAGTCAAGTGTGCCCACCACCTCTGTACCACTCCTGACCTTACTGCTTTATGTAAATCCCACGACTAAGCATGAGCCTGTTTTAAATCTTCCCAATCCCTACCCCACCTTCTATTCTACAGGCCTCTCAGGAACTTTTGCACCAAGGCTATCCACTCTGCTAAGGCCCCCTATTTCAAATCTAACCTCCAGTCCAGCCGCAGCTTCCCTGCAAAATTCTGGAAAGTTATCTACTCTGTCTTTTAGTCCCCCCACCGCCCAGTCCACTCTCACCCCTGTCCTCATGGTGGATGGCTCACCAGTCTCTGACCCTTCCTCTGTCACCGCTCATCTTAGTAACTTCTTCACCACCTCTGCTCTACCCTCCCCTCACCTCTAGCTTTCCCCATCTCAACCTCACAAAGTTTTCCTCGCCCTAACCTCACTCAGTCCCTAAGTCCAGCCCTAACTCCTTCATATCTCAGCCTCAGCCATTGCCTCCCCACTAGCTCACATTTTCAACCTTTCCTTCTCCCTCTGTACTGTCTCTAGGCCTGGAAAATTGCTAAGGTACTCCCACTGCACAAAGAGGGTGACCCCACCTCCCCTGGTAACTTCCAGACCATCTCTCCCCCACCCCTGCTAAGCTCCAAGAAGCCCTCATCTACTCCAGACTCGCTAACTTCCTTCACTCCTGATTTCCTCTCTCAGTCTGCCTTTAGGAAATGCCATTCCACAGTCTCCTCCCTACTGTGGGTTGCTGATTCTATTTTCACAGGGATGGATTAGGGCCACACCACCTTAGCAATATTCATCGACCTGGCCAAAGCCTTTGACTCGGTGTCCCACCTCCCAGTGGCGTCAGCAGGATTCTAGAAGTGTAGGGGGGGGGCACATGCCCCATTAGTGACTTCAGCCAAAAAGGCAGGTCCAGGTGGAATTGTCCCCTGGAATAAATTTTCAAGAATCTGATGCCAAATGGTACATCCTAAAAGCATTTTCTATGAAATCTGCAGCAAGACAAGCATGGGGGTTTTGTAGCTGAAATGTTGAGAAACACAACAGGTGACTTGAACATGCCCCCACTAGTGACCTTTTTTCATAAAGGGGGTCCAGGGGGATTTGCCCCCAGAAGAAATTTTGAAGATTTTGTCGGCAAATGGTGCATTTTAGAAGCAAATTCTAGGAAATTTCCAGCAACATAAGCATAGGAATTTATTAGCTGAAACCATGAAATCCATCAAGACAGTCAATCAGGGAGTGAGGAAACATAGTACTTGTTCTAGGACTACTTTATTTCCTCAGTATTTAAATCAGGTCCTCATACACAAATAACTGCACACAAGCAAAAAGCACCATGGACTGTGGGACGGGCACTTCCAGCAAACACTGCTGTTATTTATTTCAGGGGATAGGAGAAATATTCAGTGGGCTATAAAACTCTAAGGACTGTGCCAACAACAAACACTGCCGTTATTTATTTCTAGATTTGGTGAAACAGAAATACCTGTGGTCAATAATTCTATGTTCCTCCATCCCCTGGCTTCTGCTCCCTTCTCTCATGTTTACTCTTTCTCTGTCCAAAACCAGAAGACCATATACACTGTATATAACAGGCTGCTATAGCTCCCACAGGTGGTGACAATATTATGTATCATCTCTCCAATTGTATTAAACCACACAAAAATGAAATATTTATTTTTGGTGATCTAAATTATGATTTGTATTCCTCTAAATCCATAGATCTGATGACTTAAAGCTGCTTATAACATGGGGTACTGAAATACAGTCACCTGATTGGTAGATCACCATCAGGTGACTGTTGATTAATCCCCGATATACACACAGTTAGTGGTGAAGGGGCAGTTAGGAGAAATCACCAGGCACGCCTGCACTCATTTTCTGTGGCCAAAATCTTTTTTAAATGGCAGCCATTAAAATTGAGCTATACTGTGCAAGTCCCCTAGTGCTGTTTTCCCTCCCATTCCATCACACAGGATTTATCATTGCCGTGTCCCTTGTAAGCCCACTGATTTTACCTCTCAGTCTCCGCTGATTGAGCCACACAGTCCAGGCCTCAATGTATGGCAATCCACCCACCCAACTCACAGATCTCCGCTGACCCAGCCGTTCACAAGTCCTGTGCTATCCTGTCTATGGCTCCCAGTTGTCAACTGTCGGCTGTGTGTAGCGCTGTGCAGCACCCGGCTGCCCTCCACAATGCACAGAATTTCTCTGCATGACACACCAGCATCAGGAGGTAGGTGGGGAGAGAGTTTCACTGTGTGCACCATGTTCCCCTGATCAGCGCTTCAGTGAGACAGACACAATGCAGTGAAGGGGAGTTCTCCTGTCCATGTGAAGAGTCACCAAAGAGCCTATGTTGCACTCCCCTGCCCCCACAATCTGTGAGATCATGAGCCACATCAAAGGGAAAGACATACCAGTGTTGCAGTTTTTCCTTGTCGGCAATGTGGGCTGTACATTAGTGAGAGTGAGAGACATAGACAGCGAGCAACGGGTTCTGTGGTGCTTCATTGGTTGTTCCCTGGTGCTTTCACGTGGTGTTCATGAATAACTCCCATCATCTGTGTTGAAGCAGTTGGCAGTGCGGGGCAGGCGAGGCATCTCCATAACACATGTATCCGCAGGGCACTGTGTGATGGGGCAGGTGCCCACAGATAGCCAGCAACCCTCTATTGATTTCACTGGAGAACCTGGGAGTGGGGGATAGTATTCCGATTCAGTGTCCTGGCCCAGCCAGGAACCCTCAAGGGATACCGTGGCCTCCTCCAGCATGGATTCTGCCATGGAACCAGTGGCAACAGATGTGGCCCCCAGTTTTTGGCGGCCTGACCAGCTGGTCACCATCACCCCCCCCCCCCATTTCCAATCCATACGCTGGGCATTTCAGGGGGTGGCCGGTGGTACAGTCTCCGCGGATTTGGGGAGGGCACCTCTGCAGACAGCTGGGGCGGGGGTGGCACTCCCAGCAGCCCCTTCAGTGACAGCGGCTGAGGCAGTAGCGGCATCCTCGGCAGCCCCTTAAGTGATGGCGGCACCAGCTACTGCCACATCGCACACCACTCCAGTGACTGTTCCCCCTCGTCTGGGAGAGTCTACATTGGCACTTGGTTCAGGTGTGGAGCAGCCCCGGGGCGGCCGCGTCTCACAAGGAGCCTCGGCTTCCACTGGGTGCCAGTGACACAACTGGTGGAGCAATGGGTCAGGGTGCTGTCAGACCAGCTCAGACTGCAGTGGGCATGCCTTTGCCACAGCCCTCGGCAGTAATGAGTGTAACAGTAGAGGTAGGTGGTGCCGGGGATCACTGGGCATATTGAGGGGTGGACAACCCCTTGAGGAATCATTTGTCTGATGCAATTCGGGAAAAAGTCTGGAAGGAGGAGTTCATAGATATGTTTTCACTGTTACACCGGGAGCCACCAGAAAAGAGTGAGGACAAGAAGAAGAAGGAGGAGAGGCCCCGGCGACTCAAGGTGCCTTTTAATTTGAGAATTGGGCAGCGGCTTTTGATATATACATGTCGGTATATAGGATGAAATATCCTGAGAAGCTGGTGTCCTTGCTCAAGTACTGGGATTCTATCAAGTTTACTCATCTCTCTTTTGATGGTTATGCATGGTTACAATATGATGAGTAGTTCCGGCTGAAGTTGGTGAGGCAGCCCATGCTGAAATGGGAAAATTTACATCTGGACCTCTGGGTGCGTTATGTGACGTGAGGGAGGCCCAATGTGGTGACATACACAGGTAGTGGACATGTCATAGCTAGACCGGTAGGAGGAAATCTGAAAAAAGACCAAAAGAGGAGTGTCAAGAGGGCATGCTATGACTATAACAGGGAAAGCGTTTTCGTGCCCACTGCAAGTTAAACCACATATGTAGGAACTGCGGGTGGAGAACACAGGGTCACTGCATGCAAAGTTGCCACGGAAAAACAGCAAGGAGGTGAGAGAGCGAGTGGAGACAAGGCCAAGCCGGGAGTTGGGAAGTCTGGCTAGTTCGCCAGTCCAACTCTGTGACATGACCGTGACTCAGTCAGTATCCTAAAAGGGGGGCAGCATTGTATTTATTGGACGGATTCGAGAAGGGTTTTCCCATACCATATACTGGACCCCACAGTGCTACCACGTCTAGCAACTTAAAATCTGTGGGGTCCCTACCAAACATAATGGCACAAAAGATCCAGAAAGAAGTTCAGGCGGGACAAGTAATGGGCCCTTTCAAGCAACCACCAATTCCAAATTTGCAAGTGTCCCCATTGGGATTGGTACCCAAAAATGCACCAGGTGAGTATCGGCTGATACATCATCTGTCTTATCCAAAAGGGGCATCGGTGAATAATTTCATTGCCCCCGAGGATAGCTCAGTTAAATATGCATCATTTGACACGGCAGTGCAGCTGATTAGGATGACAAAAAGTGACATTAAGTCAGCTTTCCGCCTCCTGCCAGTCAGACCTCAGGATCACGAGCTTTTGGGCTTCAGATTTAATGGTTGCTGGTATGTCGACAAGGCCATGCCTATGGGGTGCTCCGTCAGCTGTGCCACATCTGAAACATTTGCGTCATTCCTGGAATGGGCAGCAAGGGTGCATAAAGGGAATAGGAACAGAATGCATTATTTGGATGATTTTTTTTTGTTTGCAGAGCCTGCTGGTACAGATATGTGTTTCAATACACTAGAGGGCTTTTGCGCTCTTATGGTACATTTTGGGGTTCCACTGGCACCGGAAAAAACAGACGGGCCCTCCTCATGTCTATCCTTCCTTGGTACTGAGATCAATTCAGTGAGCATGGTCTCATTGTTGCCCATGGACAAGGTGTTACACCTCAGGCATTTGGTGGGTGGATGGGAAGACTTAAGAAGGTGACTTTGAAAAAGTTGCAGTCAGTCGTGGGTCACTTAAATTTTGCATGTCATGCAGTTAGTCCCAGACGCCCTTTCTTGAGGAGATTGGCTGCAGCTATATCTGGTCCCCTGAGGCCATATCATCATATCAGAGTATCACGGGGGATGAGGGCAGACCATAAGGTCTGGGAGTTGTTCTTGCGAGACTTCAATGGGGTGTCAATGTGGCAGGACCCAGTGGGTTCGCACCACGGGGTGGATCTGGTTACAGATGCCGCAGGTGGCATAGGGTTTGGAGCCTTCTTTGAAGGGTCTTGGTTTGCGGGCTCATGGCTGCAGGAGTGGGTGGAATTGGGCCTGACCCAGAATATCATGCTCCTCAAACTGTTTCCCATCATGGTGGCTGTCAGGGTTTGGGGGGACAGCCTCGCAAATCAGCACATGCTGTTCCATACCGACAACCAAGCAGTAGCAGAGATCATGACTACGCAGACTTCTAAGTCTGAGGATGTCATGAAGGCACTTCGGGTGTTGGTCATGTGGTGCCTGCGATATAACATCACTTTTAGAGCCCAACATTTGCCGGGCAGGCAGAATGTGATAGCCAATGCCTTGTCTCGCTTATAGTTCAACCAGTTCAGGCAGCTGGCCCCAGATGCAGACCCGACACCCACGCAGATACCAGAGGAGGTATGGCCCCTGGGGATGTAAGATGACGTCAGTTGGTTCAGCTCTCTGTTGCCCACTCGACATGGAAAAAATATGTAGGTAGTTATTCGGCTTTTGTAGAGTTTTGCGGGCAAGAGGTAAGCATGACCCAACAGGAGGCTGAAAGGCAGGTGCAGGGTTATGTCATTCATTTGGTACAGTTAGAAAAGTCCCCTGCTGCAATTTGGACACAATTAGCGGGTATTGCATTCTGGAGTAAGCTTAATGGACTCCAAGACCCTACCAACACCTTCATCACAAAGAAGATGTTGGAAGCGTTGGCCAGGATGAAGGGGAAGACTCAGGATATCAGGAAGCCCATTGGCTTTCTGGAACTGTCTGCGCTGTTGAGGGCCCTTGGTGTTATCTGCAGCTCAGGGTATGAAACTCGGCTGTTTTGAGCGCTGTTTGCATGTGCATTCTTCAGGGCCTTCCAGGTATCTGAGCTGGTTCCAGATTCCCGTAGTCCTGGTCTCGAGGCCAACCTCCAGCTCAGGGATGTGAAGGTCCTGCATGATAGGCTCTGTTTGCAGCTGTGCAAGTCTAAAATGAATCAATGTGGGCCACCGTGTATGATCACGTTATACAGGTCCCCAGTGGGAGATCTGTGCCTGTTGTTGCTGACGCACGCCTATTTAATGAAGAGGCCCCCGGGGGAGGGGCATGCATTTGTACATGGGGATGGAAAACCATTGACCAGGTGGCAGTTCATCGCGGTATTGTGGAAGGGCTTATGGATGGCGGGGTTGGATAATACAGCTTTTGGAACCCATTCATTCAGGATAGGCGCAGCCACAGAGGCTGCGAGATTGGATTTAGGAGAAAAACAGATAAAGAGTCTGGGCAGATGGTCTTCAGGGGCATACAAAGGCTACATTAGGCCCCAGGAAATGAATTAGGATATACTATGGTAAGTGGCCCTACATAAGGAGTAGTGCAGGTTTTTGGATGCCTCGCAGATAAGAGGTTGGGAGCTGGGGGTAATTGTAAAAAAAAAAAAAAAGGAAGCAGTTGCGCCAAACTCATGCTATCTTTTTGTGTTTCAGATATACCATCTCACATATGGATTACTGGACACTCTTATGTATTCAAGGCTCATTTGAGAACCATGATGCGGCCTTACATGACGCAGCTGGGCATCCCAGAACAACGGGCCATTGTGCATTGGGCTAGGAAAGGAGAGATGAAGTGGGGACAACTGTTGGGGACAATTCAGAGTTT
Source organism: Neoceratodus forsteri (assembly GCA_016271365.2). Classification (NCBI taxonomy): domain Eukaryota; kingdom Metazoa; phylum Chordata; order Ceratodontiformes; family Ceratodontidae; genus Neoceratodus; species Neoceratodus forsteri. The sequence continues at coordinate 690,202,670 of JADMNL010000022.1, read as the reverse complement.
GGGGCTCCAGAGGCAGCCACCAGCTGCACTGGTGATTCACCTAGGCGGGAACGATTTAGTCTCCCGTGGGGCCCCGCAACTGACTGTGGCTATTAAGAAGGGGTTGGCCCATCTGAAGGAGCTCTTTCCACGGGCAGTTGTGGCATGGTCTCAGATTATACCATGACAGCAGTCGAGGGGGCGTGCAATGTCCTGGCTATAGAGAAAGCACATAGAGAAGTGAACAGGGAGGTATCCAGGTTTGCTTCTTCATGTGGCGTGGCAGTCATCCGGCATTTCAATATAACTCAACCATGTGTCGGCATGTATAGCGGGGATGGGGTTCATTTGTCTGAAATTGGGAATTACATTTTTAACTTAACACTGCAGGATTTTTGCAAAACTGTGGTACTTTAAGATCCCTGGGGCATTGATGGGGAATACATGTAAACACATGTTTGGTGGCGGTAAATTCATGGCTGACCTGATACTTTGACCCGGCCTTAAGGAAGTAAGTACTATAACTTGGAATGGAGTGACAGCTGGCTGGAGGCGCGGCCCGGGGGTGGGTACACTTCATAGAACCGGGGGAGCTGTCACTCCGTTAGCAACAGGCACCAGAGAGTGGGGGTGCATGAACTGACGATGGGGAGTGTAGCCCTGAGCGGGCATGCTCCTCGGAAACAGCCATGTCCCTCAATCTGTTTTGGAAAAGGGGGGAACTGTCCACTGGGGAGACATGGCCATGGAAGGGTCTGTCCAATTGATGGGCCAGAGTTCCCTGGCAGGCAGGTTGCGGAAGGTCAAAGCAAAAAGCCACATGAATTTGCCGCCCTAGGGATCTTAAGGTTTTGATGTTGTAATGTTCGAATGTTTGATGTACATGTGTGTATTGTACTTATATAATATTAGTAAAAGGCTGCAGACCATTTGTATTCACAAATGGCGTGGTGTGTGTTTATTGATGGGGGTCTGCTTGGGCAATGACCAACCCGGCCTCTCACTGGAGGGGGGGTGTTTTGCCCACAGTCCCCAGAAAATAATGGGGGAAGGCTGCTCAGGTCTGCAGACCAGTGGAAGCAGCCCCTGGCACAAGGTGCCAGTCAAGGAGATAGGCTGGCCCAGGCCTGGGCAAGAGGCAGAGCCTGGGTGGGGTATATGAGGGCTGGCTCTGAGGGGGTGCGCCCTCTTGGGACCAGCCCTCAAGACCCGACACCCACCCAACCACCTTGTTAGTGGGCTGCAGCAATCAGTTTGAGGATTTCAGCAGATAGTCGCAGCCTGTTGGATTGATGCGTTGTATGCGGTAAATTCATGGCTGACCTGATACTTTGACCTGGCCTTAAGAAAGTAAGGTACTATAACTTGGGATGGGGTGACAGCTGGCTGGAAGCACGACCCTGGGGCGGGTATGCTTCACGGAATGGTGGGAGCTGTCACTCCATTAGCAATGGGCACCAGAGTGCGGGGGGACATGAACTGATGATGGGGAGTGCGACCCTGAGTGGGCATGCTCCTCGGAAACAGCCATGTCCCTGAATCTGTTTTGGAAAAGGACTGGAACTGTCCAGAGGGAAGGAGATTCAGCCATGGGCGGGTCTGTCCGACTGTTGGGCCAGAGTTCCCTGGCAGGCAGGTTGCAGAAGGTCAAGGCAAAAAGCCACATGAATTTTCTGCCCTAGGGATCTTAAGGTTTTGATGTTGTAATGTTCGAATGTTTGATGTACATGTATGTATTGTACTTATATAATATTAGTAAAAGATTGTGGCCCATTTTTATCCACAAATGGTGTGGTGTGTGTTTATTGATGGGGGTCTGCTTGGGCAAAACTGCCGCACTGGTATGTCTCTCCCTCCGGTGTGGCTCATGGTCTCACAGATTGTGGGGGCAGGGGCGCGCAACACAGGCTCTTTGGTGACTCTTCACATGGACAGGAGAACTCCCCTTCACTGCACTGTGTCTGTCTCATCCCAACGCTGATCAGGGGAACATGGCACACACTGTGAAACTCTCTCCCCATCTACCTCCTGATGCTGGTGTGTCATGCGGAGAAATTCTGTGCATTGTGGAGGGCAGCTGGGTGCCGTACAGCGCTACACACAGCTGACGGTTGACAATTGGGAGCCACAGACAGGACAGCGCAGGAGTTGTGAACAGCTGGATCCACGGAGTTCCGTGAGGTGGGTGGGTGGATTGCCATACATTGGGGCTTGGACTGTGTGACTCAATCAGTGGATACTGAGAGTTAAAATCACTGGGCTTACAAGGGACACAGCAATGATAAATCCTGTGTGACGGAATGGGAGGGAAAACAGCATTGGGGAACTTGCACAGCATAGCTCAATTTTAATGGCTGCCATTTGGAAAAGATTTTGGACACAGAAAACGAGTGCAGGCATGCCCAGTGATTTATTTATTTATTTATTGATTGATTGAATTTTGATGACCGGGTAGGCCCGCTGGGCCCCTAAAGGTCCCTTTTTCAGGGGCGACCCGGGTGAAACAACAAACATACAGGTAACAGATCAGTACAGTCAGGAGACTGAGTAGTTTTAACAGTAAGAATACATATGTTTACGAGCAGCAGGTAGTGGAAGACATGCAGGCTGTAAGGACATAGAATTTACAAATAATGAGACCATTAAACATTAAACATCACTAATTATTGATTAGATTAAAAGTGCTCTGGAATAGTGAGCAGCAGCTAAAGACCTAAGGTTAACTGCTGCGTGGACAAGTTGGAAGGGGATAGATTTGGGACATAAGTGCACCCGTCTGAAAGGGAGGACTGTTATACCGCCAGGATGGAGGTTGGGAGGGCTATTGAGCTACCCAGGTGGCAGTATGTGGTCAGGTACTGTAGCAAAGACATATGCTCCTGTTGAGCAGGTGTCCTTAAGCTTAGTCCGGAAGCTGGTAGCGGTCTCAGCCTCCCGTACCTCCAAGGGAGGTTGTTCCAGGTGGAAGGGCTGTGTGCGCAAGGACCTAGACCCGGCTTTAGTCTAATCCTGGGAACATGAGGAGAGTTTGGCCTGATAAGCGCAGGCACCGTGGGTTGGGTTTCACCCTGACGAGCCCATCCAGGCTGGGGGGAGGTGAGGGACCCAGTAGCTTGAATGTAAGACAGAGGGTTGGGTAGGAGAGGCGAGCATCCAGAGACGGCCACCTGAGCCTGGATTGGGCCTCACAGTGGTGAGTCCTCGGGTGAGACATGGTGGCATAGCGGACTATCTTATTGTACAAGGTCTGCAGCCTTCCTAACTCCATCACAGCCACGCCCTGGAGGATAGGGGCCGCGTATGTGAGCTTTGGGAGGAGTACACTAGTGGCAATGGCTACCCTAGCTTCTGGGATGATCTGGTCCTTTAGTCTATAAAGGATGCCAAGTTTCCCATGGATGGCTTTGGTGATTTGATCTACATGATTTTTTAGTGTGAGGCCTTGGTCCAGGGTAAGGCCAAGGTATTTGGTGGAGGTGACCACCTCAAGTTTTGCACCCCCTGGACTGGAGTTGAAGGAGATGTGACCTCTCTGTTCCCAGGGATCTAGGGCCAAGAGCATTACCTTCGTTTTGTTGGTGTTTAAAACCATTTTGTTCAGAGTGAGCCAGTCCTCCATCTGATGGATGTCTTCTTGGAGGGCTGTCTGCAACTCTGGTGAGGTGGGAAGCTCTATAAATGACTGCATCATCCGCGTACTGGATGGCTGCTACTCCCGCAGTGTTTATGCAGATCATTTATGTACAGTGTAAAGAGAAGGCGGCGGTTGACCCTTGGGTGCCCTTCTTTGTGAGTAGGGCTAGCTTGGAGACTTTATCCTCCCACTAACCCTCTGGGTGCGCCCAGAGAGATAACTCTTGAACCATCCCAGTGAGTGGGTGTCAAGGCCAGAGAGGCCATCTTTTGAAGAAGGAGGTTGTGATTTACCAAGTCAAAAGCTTTAGATAGGTCAATGAAGACCGCCCTGTGCTGACCCCTCCGTCATTATTGCTCAGTACTTCTGTAGAAATTTAGTTAGCGCAGTGTCAGTCCCATGCTTGGCCCTGAACCCGTGCTGCGATGGTGAGATTGCCCGGTGGATTTCTAGGTAGTCACGGAGTTGGGAGTAGACTAGCTTCTCCTGTACTTTTGCTGTGGCACACAACAAAGAGATAGGCCTGTAGTTCTCAATGGGCTCTGCTGATCCTCCCTTGTGTATGGGAATCACCAGAGCCTGTTTCCAAAGCTTGGGTACAGACCCCTCCATTATGGACCGGTTGATCAGCCAGGTTAGGGGTTTAGCTAGAGCTGGGGCTCCCTCCTTGAGGATTCTGGTTTGGATCCCGTCAGGGCCCCCAGATCCTCTCGATTGTAGGGATTTAAGGGTGGTAAAAACCTCCCTTTCCCTGACCAGCCTCAGGTGAAACGAAGGGCGGTCAAGGTCAAGGGGCTCCTAACTGCCCCTTCACCACTAACTGGTCACTGCGCGGAATCACCTTTCGGGACAGAGTAACAAAACAACAGTTCCACTGTTCAAGAGGGGAGCTCTCAAAATGCCTATGTTGCAAATTGGTGACAAAACTCCTAAAAATGGCTGTTTTTCGAGCGTGCGTTGTGCTGTTTCTACGCCCGCTCGTAACATCATGAATTTGTAATATTTTCACTCCAGATTTTCAAACTTGGCATTTTTCCACACCTCCTGATGAACAGTACAGCTGTCATTTTACATATTCTGCCCGAAATGTGTTTTTGCATGTCTGGCGCAGAATAGCGTGGTTGCTGTGCGAAATCACTTTTCGGGACAGTTTGAGGAAATAGCGGTGACACTGTTCATGAGCAGAGGTCCTAAAATGCCTATGTTGAAAATCTGGTGCCAAAAGTCCACAAAATGACTGTGTTGGGCGTCGTTAAGCAGTTTCACGTACCCTCATAACCCATGGGTTACAATATTCCATGCCAGATTTTCAATACTGGCATTTTCTCACACCTCCTTGTGAACAGTACAGCGATCATTTTCCACATGCTGCCAAAAATGTGTTTCCATAGCTGTGGCGCACAATGGCGTGGTCGCTGTGCGAAATCAACTTTTGGGACAGATTAACAAAATCGCAGCGCCACTGTTCATAAGGGGAGGTCCCAAAATAATAATAATAATAACATTTATTTAATTGAGCACCTTTCAAAATTTCAAGGAGCTGTACAGCAAGAACAAACATAAAACATATTCAATACATTCAATAAAATCAAATATGAACATATATTCCAATACAACAGTATAAAATCAGAACAAAGAAGGAAACGCCTTTTCCCATAAAAAGGTCTTTAGTGCCTGCTTAAAACTCCCACCGTCCTACACTCCCGGAGCTGTGGGGCAGAGAATTCAGAGGTAGGTGCAGCAAATCCAAATGCCACGGGCACCAGATGACTTCAAATATTCTTGAATCTCCAGCAACCCTCGCCAGTTTCCAGCGAGCTGTCGCATAGTTGCGTAAGGCACCAGAGTTCTTTCAAGTAGTCTAGACGAGACCGTGTAGAGCTTTGTAGGTCAAAAGACCCACTTTAAAGGTGATCCGCCACTGTATTGGCAGCCAGTGCAGAGCGCGCAGCATGGGTAATATAAGAACTTCTAGAGGCCCCAGTCAACAAACATGCTGCCGCGTTCTGCACTAGCTGCAAGCGGCGGATATCAACCCCAGGAAGTCCTAGGTAAAGGGAGTTACAGTAATCAAGGCGAGATGTCACAAAGGCATGGACCAAGACCGGCAGGTCACTCGGCGGAACAAGATGCCTAATCCTGGCAACGTTCCTCAGATGGAAAAAGGCCAGCTTGACAACTGCAGACACCTGATAACGGAGGGTCAAACCAGCATCAAGCTCCACTCCCAGGTTACGCACCCGTTCAGAGGTGAAGATCTGGTCCACCCCCAGGATTAATCCAGAGGGGAGACCAGTCCTCAATCCCTCTACCCTGCGACCCAGGTCCACAACCATAACCTCAGTCTTTCCTGGGTTCAACTTTAAACCGCTGGAATCCATCCAGTCTTGAATGTCTGCGAGGCAGTTGTTCAGTACCAAGACAGCACTAACCTGGTCAGGTGCAGAAGACAGGTAGAGCTGGGTATCATCAGCATAGCAGTGAGACCTCAGCTCATACTGTCTTACAATGTCTCCGAGGGGTAGCATACTGTATATACTACGAATAACATGGGGGAAAGCACCGAGCCCTGAGGCACCCCACAAGGCAGAGAGAAGGCCCCGGATGAAAACAAACCCGAGACCACTCTCTGCGTTCTCCCTTCAAGGAACGATGAAATCCATCTGAGGGCTGTACTCGATAGCCCACAAATGGACCTCAGGCGTTCGAGCAGATGCCTATATTACAAATGTGGCTACCAAACTCCCAAAAATAATTGGGTTACGGACGTGTGTTGCGCAGTTTGTATCATATGCATGCTCATTGCTTCACCAATATTTCATATTGTCACTCCAGATTTTCAACGTTGCCATCTTTTTACGCCTCCTCATGAACAATGCAGTTGTCATTCTCCACATCCTGCCCAAAAATGTGTTTTCATCCCTCTGTCGCCAAATGGCACAGTCACTGATCAAAACCACCTTTCAGCTAACAAAGTGATTGTGCCACTTTTCATGAGGTGGCCTGACAAGCAGCCCATGTTGAAAATGTGGAGTGAAACTACCACCACATGCCTATGGTGTTAGGGTTTCCAACTGTTGCACCTCACCCGGTACAGACTGACAGGCGTCAGGGGTGTGACTTGGGATCATCAAATGTAATGCTCATGCCATTCCACCCCCAACCCCCACTGACAGGCACCATGGTGTGCCTTGCACTGTTCGGCCACAAAGTTCACCCCACGCTCCTATACTGCACCCACGTCAGCGTATTTCCTTACGGAATGGGGTAAGTATAAATCTCAAAGACCCCAAAGCACACCCCAACACTTGTCAGTGTCTACAGGGTAGGGTGAGGTACAATGGCATGAGCGTTATAGCTGACAACCCAAAGGCACACCCCAATGCCTGTCATTCTCTACAGGGTGGGGGTGGGGTTGGCGTCACTTCAATACTTCACTACCATTCCTATTATGTGTCTCTAGCTCCGGCACTGCCAATGCCAATGCCAGTGCGACAACATCCAGCATTGACAAATGCTTGTTTTTTCAGGAACAGACCCCAGAAAATTCCCCTATACTGCTGTCTTTGAAAAATTGTTAGTAATCATAATGTACCTGCCTTAGACACCTAAAACCCTAGAACCATAGCTAAATTCATAGATGCTCTGCACCTAACCATGCTGCATTTAAAAAGAAGCATTACACTCTCCTCATCAATCACTCTAAATGCACTTGCTTTAAACTCCCTCCCCACTCCAGGCTACTCGCTGTCTCCTATAGACCATGCTCTCAATGAACTTGACTTTTGCTTAATAAATGCACTTATTATTGCTTTATTGATTCATTGCACAACACCTTTTATTGTTGCAAATCATGATAAATTACTTTGATGGAATGTTTCTCTCCTTTTCTCTCTAAATTACTTGCATATGTATGCTACTATTTAACTGCTTCTAATAATTTCTGTGCCTTCTGTATTATTGCTTCCCAATGCTTTTGAATCTCTGTTATACTTCACCTATAAATTGTTTACTGCTTAATTAAGTGATAAAATACATTTAGTAGGAGTATACGAACCAATAACTGGCTTCTTGGATGACTAAACACCGAGGCGAAGCCGAGACGTTTAATCCTCCACAGAAGCCGGTTATTGGGAATATACTCCTACTAAATGTATGTTATTACTATTATACCACTAGGAGTTACATAGAATGTTTTTAATGTAACTCGTAGTAAAAAGTGAGTGCTGTTACACGTTTGAGGCTTTAAAGTAAAGCCGTGAGTCTGAGTATGCACAATAGTGCCGGACTTGGTGCACGTGCCTACACTCACGGTTTTAGTTTTTGTGCACTATCGGAAAACGTTGTTTCTGTGTCTGTACTTTATGCTCCCATTACGCTATTGCCATTGTGTTCTAGTCATAGTTAGCTCACCTGAGGTAGAAAACTGTGTTTCGTTCCTTACTCCACTTTCACTTAGGTTTGTTTCAGTTGCTGAGTGTGTTGAAGAACAAGGGAGTGTGAAACAAGGAGAAGCGAGAGGTCAAGTGGTCAGACAGGTGTAGGGAGTAGCAGACCCACATGTATATGCTCATGAAATTTATTGTTGTCGATAGAAAGTTTGCTGTACTGTAGAAGGAGCAAGACTGAAACATAAAAGTACAGTGTAGAAGGGGTAACACTAAGTGTGAGTAGACGTGCAGGATGAATAGATGGTGATTAACCAACTGTGGGTGTGCTTAGAGGGGCATTAAATGACTGTGGGCGTGGCTAGATGGCCATTAAACAACTGTCGGTAGGGTTTTCTTGAATAAACTACTGTATGTCTGTATGTGTAGTTTGTGAGACAATAACTGCTACTAGTTCTGTGTTGTGATTTGCTGAGAAGAGATATCTGTGGTATAATTGTTTGTAACCTCTTGGGTCGTGTCTGAAAATAGTCACTTCTGTGGCTATGGCACCTACCTGGTAAACAAAAAGTAAATAAATAAAAGGAGTTATAACCATTTCAGTAAACAGAACATCATGCATGATCTATCAGTCATTTATAGGCACAGATTAAAACTGATCCCCTTAGTGCAGGATGCTACAAGTTAATTTAACTCACAACTCCTCAATGTTGTCCCCACACAGGCCTCTCTAAGACAAAGGAGAGTACAAAGGAGGTGGTATCCCCGGATCTCACGTGCCCTTCAGTTAGCTTACTGTACATGCCAGAGACCTGCACTGGGCCAAATCAAAGCTCACTCAAGCTAAATAGGACTAGGCTGTATTTAGACAAACCAAATGCTGGATTCTTGTGTGACCAGGCCTGTGAGCACAAGGAACAACTGGAAGGAGTCTACTGCTCCAGAAAACCCCTCATCAAATCTCAGCTGACTGGAGAATATACTCACTCACCAAACAAGTTTTTAGTTTAATATTTTTACTATCTACATGATGTCAGAACTGCCAAACAGAACCAAAGCCAACATTTACAATTAATCAGGATGCGATGTTGAGAGCTACAAGACACCTTGTTGGGTCAGGCAGCACTAGCACAGTGAGGACAAGAAGATCCTCTGTCATACCAGCTTCAAGACATAAGACCTTAAAGGCTAAGATTTAGGATTAAAGAGATCAGAGATGAGGAACTGAGACCGAGTTGGAAACATTGTCCTCAATACCATAAGGGACAGTAACTGTGCACTGATTTTATAAAAAAAAAAAAAAAAACTTCTTACCTTTGCCGCTGCACACTCTGCACTTCCTCTGACTGATCCCGCCACCTCCACTGATGGACCAACACTCCACAGTCCACGCTACTGCAGGGACACATCTCAGCCCTCCACAACCAATGTTGCAGTGATCAGCTGTACCTCAATAAACTCCGCCAGCAGATGTGATCAATGGAGTCACCATACTGACTTACACACACACACACACACTGGTCACCAGTCTCGCCGCAACATCGAATTCGTGCCAATATGTAGTAGGGCCATGGAACTATGTAGCAGTTGTTGCCGGAACTGTCTTGCCGCATGCAGGAAGTGGTAAATCCTGCCCTGACTGACCGGCAGTGAGGAGGAGTCTGGAGGTAGATCGGACAGAGCCAGGACCACAGCAGGAGTAGGTGAGGGCGGTACTGAGACTTGGGGCCGGGGCAGTACTGGAGAAGCTGCTGTCATGGTGCTGCTGGGCTTAAAACACATGTAATTTAATGCAAGGGGTGGGGAAGAAGACTGGGGGGGTACCAGCCAAAACTGGGGGAGCATGTACCCCATTTTTTGGGCTAATTACACCATTGCCACCTCCTCCTCCTCAGTAAACTGTGCTCTGCCAGCCTCTCAGCCAACAAAGTTGACTGATTCAGCTTATACCTTTTGGACTGTCAACAATAAGTACAGGTGAGAGGTGCCCTGTCCCCTTCCCCTCTCCATCCTAATCAGAGTCCCACAGGGCTCAATCTTGGATCCTATCCTCTTCTCCATTCTCCTCAATGAACTCCCTTCTGCATGTGTCTCCATGCACATACATGTGTATGTGGACGACACAGTCATTTACACTTCCAGCCCTACAGCCTCTGCCGTGCATGGGCCGTTCCAGCAGGACTTCCACAACGTACTGCGCTGGTTCCATGACAACCAGCTTAGGGTCAACACCAAGAAGATGGTGTCCATGAACTTCAGTACCTGCCAGAAACTGGCCAGGCTCTCATCCCCCACCGCTTTCACCATGGCACCCCGCTGGAAGTGGTCCCTGATTTCAAGTACCTTGGCACGTGGCTTGATGGGAAGCTTGACTTCTCTGTCCACATAGATGCCATCCACGCCCAACTCTGTGCCAAATTAGGCACTCTGTACTGTAATATTAAGACTGCCTCTCCCTCCAGGTCTACAGGGAACTAGTAACCAAAATGGTTCTCACAGTCTTTGATTATGCTGACATAGTCTATGGCGTCACCTCCTCCTCACTTGCCAGACTGGATACCCTGTGCAATGCCTTCTGCTGTTTTTCCACCAATTTTCCGCGCGCTATACCAATCACTGCTCCCTCTACTCTTCCCTCTCCATCCTTCCCCTGCCATTATGTTGCCAGGCCCACTCTGCTGCCTTCATCGCCAAATACTGGTTTGGGTCCTTCCCCTCCTACCTTACAACCCTTATCTCCCCCACTCCCTACTCTTTCCATTCGCATTGCTCTAGAGATTCCCGCACCTTCTCCGTTCCCCACCCTCACTCCTCTGCTAGCCAAGCTGCTATCTCCTACCACCTCCCTTCCCTCTGAAATCTGCTCCCCTCCCCATCCACCTCTCCCCCTGCCTTTAGACACGAGCCAAGGCAACTTCCTGCGCCGTTCTGTTCCTGTCTTCCCCCCCTCCCTAATCCCACATTCTCCCCAACTTTCTCCAGCACAGCCTCCAAGCTTGATGCTTTTCTCCATTTAACCCCACCTGAATGCAAACTATGCACTTGCCTCCCACTTGACTGTCCACCATTCACTGCTGTATAAAAACTGGTTTTATATTATGCTAGCTCATTTACTGATGCCTCTGTATGTACCCGTTATCCTGTAATGTACAGCTGCATCTGTATATGTTTAGTAAGTTGTTACTCCCTACATCCCTTTTCCTGGGCCATACCTGGAAATGAGCCTCGTCTCAGTGTGCCTTTCCCAGTTACAGTTCCAACTTTTAAATAAATAAAATAAATAGTGGGAAAGTTGATGGAGATTATTCTAAAAGACAGGTTAGCTTTCTGGAGGAAAATGGGCTTCAAGATAACAGGCAGCATGGGTTTGTTTCTGGGAGGTCCTGACGGACTAACCTGATAAACATCTTGGACTGGGTAACCAAGACGGTGGACAGGGGCCAAGTAGATCATGTACTGTACCTGGATTTAAGCAAAGCCTTTGACTCAGTACCTCACAGGCCCATCTCTAACCTTCCCTTTTTGGAAAAGATTATTGAGAAGGTGGTTGAGCAGCTGACAGACCACCAGGAGTCTTTTTCCAACTATGACCCTCTCCAGTCAGGTTTCTGACCCCGGCATAGCACTGAGACTGCTCTCGTTAGGGTAACCCATGACCTCCTTCTTGCAAGGGACCAAGGCAACATTCCACCTTGATGATCTTGGACCTCTCATCAGCATTAGGCACAGCTGACCAAAGAGTGCATTTGGATTACTTGAGGGACTATGTGGGACTCACCGGCACAGTCCTGCACTGGTTCCAGTCTTACACAACCAGCAGAACACAGCAGGTTGTCCTGAGGAATTTTACCTTGGAAGCCTCTGTTGTCCTGGGGAATTCCACAAAGCTCAGTTCTTGCCCCCATTTTGTTTTCTGTGTACGTGCTGCCACTGGGGGAGATCATTAGATGGTACAGAGTTGGGTTTCACGGCTATGCAGATTGCACTCAGCTGTACCTGTCATATTCTCCTCCTGATGATCTTGTGACATTGATGCCGACTGCCGAGTCAGTGCTTGGCCACAGTAAAGGACTGAATGGTCTCAAATTGGTTATGTCTCAGCCCAGGTAAGACAGAAGTCATGTTGACTGAACCAGGTCACTGGGGCATGGCTGCTGTGAATGGTATGGCTCTCCCTCTGGTGGGCGGCCAACCTCTCATGGCAGCTGATGCGGTGAAGAACCTGGGAGTCATTTTCAACTGCAGACTGATGCTAGAACAGCAAGTGTCACCTGCAGTCCAATCTGGCATTTACCACCTCCAGAATATTGCCAGGATCAAGCCGAATCTTGCTCAGGATGGCCTAGTGACAGGGGAGAAACCAGGATTTCGAAAACAGAAGGCCCGAGCATACGTAACTGCTGTTTAGGGCACATTGATATCCGTGACCAGCTGAGTTCAGGCATATTTGGTCAAAATCTTTGAATCCAAATGAAGGCCTAGGCCTATATGGCCTGGCTACTCCCATGAGTGACAGTCAGTTATACTTTCATCACCTTTAGATTAGACTATTGCAATGCTCTTTACCTAGGGTTATCTGGAGGTTTGATGCTACGCCTGCAGCTGGTCCAGAATGCAGCAGCCCAGATGATAGCAGGCTCTTCATGGAGCAAATACATCACTCCAGTTCTGTATGCGCTGTCTGCCTATGCCGTGGCACATCACCTTCAATATCTGCTTCTTAACTTACAAGGCCCTACACGGTTTGGGTCCCAACTACCTAAAAGAGCTTCTGGTTCTCCACCACCCAATTCACCCTCTCCACTCCACCAATGCAGGCCTGCTCGTTGTCCCTCCATCAAGGATGAAATTATCTGGGGACAGAGCTTTTGGAGTGGCTGCTCCGTTGTTATGGAACTCGCTCCCTTTAAATATTTGTATGGCCAACAGAGCAGAGGCTTTTAAAGTCTCTCTGAAGACCTTCTTATTCAACTTCCGCTTACCGATTAATTGACTGTTTCTGCCTCTGCTTATTTTAGTTAAAGCATTTTTTAATATTTTTGCCTGGATTTTATGTTTAGTTCTGTACAGCATTCAGAGTCTCTTTTGAATTGGGTGCTTTATTAATCAAGTTTGCATTGCCTTGCCTCTTAGGAGATTGATCAGGAAGCTGGAAGACCTGGGGGGAGGGGGTAAACTTGCTAGATAGGTTAAAAACTGACTGCAGGACAGCAGTCGGGGGGGGGGGTGGTCGGGGGTAGTTCTCCAAGGCTAGGTCTGTGACCAGTGGGGTCCCACAGGGCTTTGTGCTCGGTCCAGTGTCATTTCAAGAGCTACTGACGCATGAAAGAAAACTTTGAAAAACATAATAAGTAGGTAAAATTCTGCTTGTATCCCATATATATTCTAACTGTCTCCTTCACATTGTTTATTACTGAGGAAATGTGCACGAATACATGATCTGTATCCCTTACAGTTACTTTAAAGTTAATCTGCCTCTATAGCTTACTCCCTACTTCAAGTCATAATGCCCTGTTGTGACATCACAATCTGTTGCCATGAGAGTAACTGTGATGTCACAAGCAGTGCATTATGACCTTGGGTAGGGAGACAGCAACAAAAATAGATGAACTCTTCAGGAGGAAAAATCCTGTTTTCATGCTGTTGACCTCAGCAATAAATGATTGGGAGGAGGAATAAAGAACTAATGTGAAATACAAGCTGAACTTTATCTAAATATGTTTTGTTAATATTCTCCTAAAGATGTCAGCTGCTCTATAACATCTTCATTAGTGACATTACAGATGGGATTAAAGGTAAAATATGTCTGTTTGTGGACAGCACTAAGCTCTGTGGGAGGGTAGACATGGAGGAGGGGAAGACTGGACCTCAGGGAATACCTGGCTAAGCTAGAGAAGTGCAAGGCCCAGAGAAACTGCCATAAGAGTCCCAGGGCTCACTGTTCGGGAGAATCAGCAGGTATGGTGTTTCTGGAGCAAAAGTTCAGGTACAGAGAAAAGGGGCCCACACAACAGCGGGAAACAAGAGTCACATGCAGGCACACAGCTTGTGGTCTGAAACATCAGCTGCATGCCTGCACACAGCTTCATCACACGCATGGTAGATTCCCCTCCAAACAAGATTTTTTTGCACACCTGTTCTGCAAATTTGAGTTCTGTGTGTAAAGTGCGCGTGCTAAGTTACTGCTGTGAGCCAGTCTAAAGCCATGGGATTTAAACAGAATGAGTGGTAGACGATAGTTTTCTATATAACCCAGAGCTTTTTTGTGTCTGTGCTCTGACTCGTTTCCCACTGTTGTGCGGCCCCTTTTCTCTAAGCTAGACGTTCGCCCCTTAAAACAGGCACTTGTGCCTAGTGGGCCTTACCTGGTTAACAAAAAAAAAAAAAAAATGGTCTTGCATTTGGTAGCTGGGGTTCAACGCTAAAAAGTACAAAGTAATGCACTTGGAGGCAAAGAACCCAGAGGCAGAGTATTGGCTGGGTGGTGTGCAGGTAACCAGGTCAGAAGCAGAAAAGGACCTGGGAGTAGTCATCAAGAGTGACCTAAAGCACTCAGCACACTTCAAGAGAGCAGCAGTCAAAGAAAACCAGGTCCTGGGTACATAACCAGGGGGATAACAAGCAGAAAGGCATAGATCATTTTGCCACTGTACAAATTACTGGTGAGGCTGCAACTGGAGTACAGCCTGCAGTACTGGTGCCCTTACCTAAAGAAAAATATTAGCTTGCTGGAAACGGTCCAGAGAAGGGCTACCAAAGTGATCCAAGGCCAGCAGGGCAATACTTATGAGGAAAGACTAAGAGAGCTCAACATGTACTCCCTGGAGGACAGAAGGGAGAGGAAGGACAGGACTGAGACCTTAAAGGTACCAAGAGGGTGAGTACTGACAGTCTCTTCAGTCTTAGTGAAAAGAAGTCCACTAGGGGAACAGCCTAAAGCTGGCGGAGGTAGAATCAGGAGAGAGGTAAGGAGGCATTTTTTCACTGAGAGGGTGATGCCCAAGTGGCATGAGTTGCCAGATGAGGTGGTCTCCCTGACAACAGTGGCCGGCCTTAAGAGAGGACAGAGTAAAGGGGAAAGTTACTTGTGAGTGTGGGGAGGTGTTAGGGAAGAGGGACAAGGGGAGAAAGGGTTGGGGGGGACAGGTCCAGCAAGGAAAAACTGAGGGATCTGCACTAATGAGCAGACTTGATAGACTGCAAGGCCTTTATCTGCTGGCTTAATCATATGTACGTATGTTTTTTTTTTTTTGTTGTCCTGACGACAAATGGTTCCTGGATTTCCAGCTGTCCCACACCCACCCAGGGTTCTTGATAACCTTTGCCTCTTGGGGGTCCAAGACTTCCAAAATAAAACATTGGGGGGCCCAGGCCAAATTCTGTAAGTCCTACAGTGTTCTTTGTGTTCTTTTAAAGCCACTTGACGCATCCTGCTGTAGGTGGACACCAGGCAGTAGCTTGTGCAATTTGAGAAGCTGACAGTACATCCTGGGGACCCTCCACAGTGATGGACAAGGCACGTGCATCCTGATAGGCTGCCAGTGCCTGAAGGACACAGGACCCTGTGTCCCCCAAAACCCTTCCTCCTCTCGCCCCATACAAATATCAGGTTTTCCACAACAGACCTTTGCCCGCTGCACCCTCCATAACTGGGAGTGCCCCACCGTCAAAACACGCCCGTCTCCTTGCAAGTCCCAGAGCAAGACCCAAGTTTACTTGCTAATCCAGCTTCCTGCTGGCCTGCCTAAACTGTAGGAGGTGATCGTACTGCGGGATTTCAATCTAAACTGGTTAGATGATAAAACAGGCAGACTCAGATCTGCCACTGGAAAGGCAAAACGTAGTCAGATTACTGTTGAGCTTATTCACCACAATGTGAAGTTGGGTAATCACTCTCTGCTCGACTGGATATTAGCCGGAGAGACAGGGTCAAGGGAGCTGGCACTCTGGCTGATGCACTAAGTGGCCAATCACCCACTTACTGTGTTTGGAGCAACTGTTTTGTGAGACCCCTTCCACAGCCTATCTTGGTAAGAGATTATTCACAACTTAATTGCAATGCCTTCCTTAAAGACCTGGCCTCCGTGCAGTGGGGTGACCCAAATAGGTGCAGTATAAATGCGGCATTAGAATTTCTTGTCAATGACTTTGATAGTGTGGTGAACAGCCGTGTACCCTTGGTCCACAGGCATGTTAAGGAACCCTGCTCAACATGACTTATTCCTGCCTTACATCAGCTGATGAAACAGTTGGACCTCGCATGGGGCAAGCATAGAGGCACTGGTGTGATACAGGATTGGCCACAGTACTGCACAGTGGGAAACATTTGTAAAGGCAGCCTCAAAAGTGCTAAGGTTAAATATGTTAAAAGCTTGCAGTCAAACAACCTACATGATCCCAAGAGGTTCTGGTCACAAGTTAATTGCATCAAGAGAAGAACTAGCGCCCCCTCTGGCTATATCATTGCCACTGGCAAAACTTTAAGTGACCATTCCATGGCTGTTGAAGCCCTTAACAAGCTCTTCACAGACTTGGACAGCTTCAAGTCTACCCTGTGTAGCCCCTCCCAGAGGTCCACCCATTCTGGATCTTCTGCACCCCCCCCTTTACTCACCTCACGTTCCATTTCAAACTGGTCACAAAGAAGGAGGACATGGATCTTTTATTAGGCATAAAAGTTAATAGTCAGGGCAGCTAAGGCTGCAAAATAACTCAGGCTGGCACAGAGGATCAGAGAAAGGGAAAAGGATTTCTTCAGGTATATAAGTGAGAGAAGAAACTGTAAGGATGGGACTGTCAGGATCAAGAGGGAAGGGGGATGGGCAGAAAATGGTGTAGACCAGGCAGAGGTGTTGAATGGGTACTTCTGCTCAGTATTCACTAAGGAAAAGGATGAGAATAGGGGCGGGAAAGGGGGGAGCAGATGTAACTGATGGGGAAATCTCAGTCAACAGGGTTTTAAAGGGCTTCAAGGCCCTTTGGGTGGATAAGCAAGGTAAACTTTATGTAGCACCTTTCTTAAAACCAAGGCGGATTACAAGTTGAACCATAAACATATACATTGATAAAATTACAAATATATAGGTATAAATTAATTAAAATCATCCGGGAAGGCCATCTGAAAGAGGTAAGTCTTAAATTCTAGCTTGAATCTCTCAATGGTCAGGCATTCTCTCAACCGACAAGGTACAGAATTCCACAGGGTAGGCTCCGGGACCAGTCGGTGTGCATCCGAGAGTCCTGAGAGAATTGGCGGAGGTCCTGGCTGCCCGTCTGGTGGACCTATTCAACACCTCACAGGAGTCAGGGTGCATGTCTCAGGACTGGAACTTGGCACATGTGGTGCCTCTCCACAAGAGTGGACCCAGGGATGAACCCGTAACTACAGACCAGTCAGCCTTACCATCATTGTAGACAAGTTGACGGAGACCATTCTAAAGGAGAGACTAGTGAACTTTCTGGAGACCAATGGTCTCCAGGATGAAAAGCAGCATGGGTTTGTCTTGGGGAGATCCTACCAGACCAACTGAATAGAGTTTTTTGATTGGGTCACAAGGTCACTGGAGAGAGGCCATGCGGTGGATATCCTGTATCTGGACTTCAGCAAGGCCTTCAACTCAGTGCCCTATGGAAGGATGCTCAGTAAACTGAGGAACCTGGGAGCTGGGAAAAAACTTGTAGGGTGGGTCAGGAGCTGGCTGCAGGCAGGAACAGATGGTGATCATAGAGGGGGAACTATCGAAACCCAGACCTGTAAACAGTGGGGTCCCACAGGTCTCGGTACTTGGATTGGTTTTATTTAATACCTTTACTGGGGACACTGCGGATAGGAACAAAAGTAAAATCTGCCTGTTCACAGATGACAAAAAGATCTGTGTGGGAGTGGACACTGAGGAGGGAAGGCAGGAGCTCAGGGAGGACATGGCAAAGCTCGAGCACTGGTCAGACATCTGGCAGTTGGGGTTTGACGCTAAGATGTGAAAAGTCATGCACCTTGGAGCCAGGAACCCTGCAATAAGCTACTTGTTGGGGGGGGTACAGGTATCCATTTCAGAGGAGGAAAAGGATCTGGGGGTAATTGTCACGGAGGTGCAGTGCCGTAATGCGGCAGCCAAAGAAAACAAATTGCTGGGGTACATTGCCAGAGAAATCACCTCAAGGAAAGAGGAAATCATCTTGTCACTGTACAGGTCACTGGTGAGACCACACTTTGAGTACTGTGTGCAGTTCTGGTGCCCGTATTTGAAAAAGGACATCAAATGGCTGGAGGGGGAACAGTGAAGGGCAACCAAAATTATCCTTGGCCTGGGGGACAAACCCTATGATGAAAGACTGAGAGAGCTCAATATGTATTCCCTGGAGGATAGAAGGGAGAGGGGGATATGATAGAAACCTTCAAGTACTTAAAAGGTATGAAAAAGGTTAGAATGGGGAGTTCTTTAAACTTAAAGTAGAAGGGGTCCACATGGGGAACTTAGTCTGAAATTAGCAGGGGGTAGATTTAAAAGGGAAATGAGGAGGCACTATTTTACAGAAAGGGTGATGGCAAGGAGGAACGAATTGTTGGAGGAGGTGATTGCACTGAAAACTGTGAGCAGTTTTTTTTATATGTAATTTAGTGTTTTTATTTATTTTTATTTATTTATTGAGTTCTCAGATTACAATACTTTTGAACCAGAGGTTCTTTTACAAAGGTGCCACATCAATCATAGTACAAGAAAACAAAAACACACAGGATCCGAATTCGGACTAACAATAACAAAGTAGGTTGCAGGGTATGAAGTGCACTGTCCTGGGACAGGATAACATGGTAAGTGTCAGACAAAGAAAGCATTGTAGTCAGCCTGGGTGGCTTTTATCAAACAGGATAGAGGGGAAGTGGAGTGGCGCTAAGAGAAGGGGGAGAAAGGGAGAAGTGAGGAGGCTGCTTAGGTAAGGGGAAAAAGGAGGGGCACAGGGGGAGGAGGTAGGTGGGGGGAAACAGACGAGGTGAAGCGACGGTGAGGGAATATATTATCAGGAACATGAGCATTTGTTGGAGGTAGAGAGGTGATTCTGGAGATTGAGCTTGAAAAGGCCTAGTTTAAAGAGGTCACATGTCAGAGGGGGATCGTTAAGCCAACGAGGAGCTCAAAACTTGAAGGACCATTGAGCCGAGGAGTCACGGCGGAGGGGAGCTTGAAAGACTGAGCTGGATATCCCTCTAGTGCAGTGGGGGTTAGGGTAATCAATAGGAGATATTGGAAGGAAGGAGGAGTAAGCCCTAGACAGATTTTCTTAGCAAAAAGGCAGGTCTGGTAGGTTATTTGGCCCTTTAGGTCAAACCAGCCTGCATGGGCGTATAAGTCAAGTAGGAGTTAGTCTAGGGGCACCTGTAGCTAGTCTACAGATTTTGTTGAGGGCGGTATGTATTCTTTTAAGGGTACAGTCCGTGGCTGCACCGTAGATGATGAGTCAATAATAGAGAGTAGAGAACTGGTGATTGCAAGGTGGACCTGGCAGACATGTACGTGCGCATGCATGGAGGCACATGTGCATGCCAGGTACCCCACCCTAGCATTCCCCATTGCCCCCCCGCTTCCCACGGATCTCCCACCCAGTGGGAGGCGGAACTACAAAGTTAACGGACAACCACCCTCGGAAGGGGACAGCTGCCTATGGCAAGTCAGTCCCACTCTGACCCCTGATGCGAACCTGGGTCACCAACGTAGCGCTAGGTGTGGCGCCCAGTACCTCAACCATCAGCACCACTGGGCCAGAACGGCAGATTTAAGAGGGGTGAGACAGAGTGAAAGGGAAGGTAAAATCTGGATGGAGGTTGGGAAGGGGAGAGAAGAGGGCGGGGGAAGATAGATCTGGAGAGGAAATGGGGGACAACTACAATAAAATAAACTGTAAGCTGCACACTTGAGCAGACTTGATAGACCATTATGGCCTACTGTATTTCTGCTAGCATTGTTCATATGTTCGTATAACAATGAAATTAAAATTTGGGACTCGTAGGCTGGGTCATGATAGACAAAAATCTGCTTAACACGTGTACTATGTCGGGAGGCACATATTGATACAGTGCCTACTGTAAAGTATCTGGGAATCCAGCTAAAGCAAGAGTTTTCCCTCAGGTTTCATGTTGAAATAGTGGTCAAAACCCTAAACCAGAATCTGGGCCTGCTCTACAGACTGTACCCTTACTTGTTACTAAGTAGGCCAGGCTATCAATCGCCAACGGCATCCTTTTACCTGTTATCACCTATGAAGCACCACTTCTGTCATCTTTCAAGGAGTCTGAACTTTCAAAACTGAAGTTCACCTACCATCATATATCGCATTTTGCTGTCGGTGTCTACAGCAGGGAACATCACTGTAGGGCTCTCTGTACACTAAACTGGACCCTTCTGAAGGGGGCGCTTAATTTCCCTGTGCTGCTGTCTGTGGCACACAAACACCTCTACTCCCCTTCCCCCTACAAAATCTGGATGACATCATGGACTTCAAACTGTTACGAAGTCTTCAATCCACTGGACAGAAACTGGCAATCGTGCCACAGACAGCCTCTGCTGCTGGTCAGTGATCTTTTGCAGCTGCTGTTCCTAGGCTATGGAACAATCAGACCCCCCCCCCCAAGGTCATCGAATGCCAGACCCTTGCAGCCTTTAAAGAACAACTTTCTGGTGCCCCCAAGAAACACAAATAGCCCTTACCTGCCCCAAATTAAATACTACAAAAAATTACTTTAAAAAAGTCCCCATTTTGGAAGGGAAGGGATCATATTTTTGCTCTGTGGAGCTCTGCTGCGCCGATCCCTTCCACTTCCTGGTACCTGTGCCTCGACTTATCCGCCCCATGCTACCATGTTTTGTGACATCACTGTTTGAGTAGCGCGGGGACGAGCATCCATTGACTTGAATGGAGCTATTTTAAAAAGTTAAATTTGGGTAGTTTAGATGGCCAGTCGGAATAAAACACGGCCACTGCTTAACTAACAAGGCCCTTCCCTTACAAAATGGGGACGTTTTTGAAAATAATTTTTTGCAGGATTTAATTTGGGGCCAGGTAAGGGTTTTTTGTGTTTCTTAGGAGGGCGATTTAGAATTGAGCATGACAGTGACTCTTTAAACCCGCCTTGAAGGAGTATCTGTTTGAAAGCAGACCTGTCCCTGCTTCAGCTAGCCAGTTTGATCTGTTACACTGAATTTATCTCTGTATTATGTCCAAGTTCTGAATAGTACAAAGTGCCTAAGAGTATTTGTCTGTATCTAATAACTGGTCCTATTGCACATGATTTTACACTGTAAATCCACTACATTTATTGTACTGTATATTTATTGGTTAGTGCCAATTAACAGCTGCTGGCACAACCTCACAAACTCCATAATTCACACATGTGAATTACAGAGTTACGTAAACCACACTTCCAAAAGTAGCCATCACTGTACCTGAACATCTGTGCGAGAAGCTGTCCACGCACTGGCCATCCACCCGTGCAGCTCACAAACAACCACCAGCACGAAAGACAGCTTTCTCGCACAACGAACAAAAACGGAAACCGGGTGGACTGTTTAACTAAAATGCTGACAGGAATTCACTGTAAAATGGCAAGCTCTGCCCATTTCATGCCTCTGAATGAATCGGAAAGGCAAAAATGTACTGATGAACAAGAAAACAAGAGCAAGGCACACGGATGCACTACAACAGCAGTCACACTGAGAAACAGAAGAAAACCTTCAGAGTCTGTTGCCTTCTTTAAAAAAAGACAAGTTTCCTTAAGATAAGCTCTGAATTTGTTTGCAGACTGTTTTACTGACTCTTACATTTACTGAAAACAGTATACTTTTAAGGCATAAACAGGTCAGGGGGCTGATCTGAAAAAGCTGCAAATCTGAGGAGTTCTTTGAAATGAAACAGATGCAGATCTTATGAATTCAACCAGTAAATATACAAAATAAAACATGGCAAGTCTGGGAACTCATATTTTATGCACACCCTCGGTGTGTGATGCCCAGATAAGCCCCCTCGGGAGTCACCCTCGAGGTTTATGGGGCACCGCACACCTCGGGTGTGCATAAAAATCCTGGTTAACCACACTTCCCCATTCATTATTCTATATGAAATGTACTTATGCACGGTGTAATTAGTATCCACATGTTAACTATCTTTGTATTCTATGTAATTAATGCCAGGTCACTCCCGAAAAAGGGACTGCTTGTCTCAGTGAGCCTACCTGGTTACCAAAATCCAAAAAATTAAAAAAAGAACATGTTCATTATAAATAATTATAGTTTTGTAGTTCTCCTCTCCATCTGGCTCTTTACCTCCCACCCCATCCCATTTCACCAGTTTGTAGCTGTGCCCATCTCAGGCAGGAAAAATAGGACAGACTTAGTAGGCCTACCAGTCCTTTTCTGTCAACAACTTCTGTTTCTCCGTTTCTTTTCCTTAGGTCTGCCCTGTTACACCCAACCTAATATCATGCCCTATTCTCTGCTCTCTAACTTGTCAAGATAACATGTACTCGACTAGCTAAGAATGAAGCAAAACAAGAGTAAATGACTTGTATTTTGTTACTGTTACTGTACCTCGGCTCTCAATCTTCTCCTGAAGGCACTTATCTGCATCCTTCCAATAGTACAGGTAAGTACAATAACTAAGAATGGAAAATACTGCAACTCCGACGCTCACTTCAGCACACTGCTGCTCTCCAGTGTGAAACAAGCTAGGGAGGAAAAAAAGCACAGAAACAGCTGGTTTAACCTTCATTGCAGGAAGAGCTCTGCAGCTAAGCTGCAAGGCTCAAGCAGCTAATGGCAACTGAAAGTACAAAGTGAAAGAATCAGAGTAACTAACTTCCTTCTATGGTGTGCAGTGAGGGACAGAAGACTGTGGTTGAACTAAACAGTATAACCTTTCATACAGTGGCAGTGCACATTCAAGAGTACATCATAGGAAACAAATGTGTAATATATAATGGGTAACAATGACACATGATTGTGCTGTGATTCTAATACAGCGGAGCCCATTTATGAGAACATTGGATATAGGGTTACCACCTTTTAAGAAGCACAAAGTGGGACATTTTTTACTGAAACATGATTTTTAACAGGCCAATACGTAACCTTGTAACATGGCAGAGAACAAGAAAAGGAAATGCAAACGTGTGGTTGGGTAAAAACAAGAAGTTTGCCATGCATTAATTCCCTAGTAATGGACGGTAGTTTACTTATCCTGTAACAGCCACATTAAAAGCATCATCCGAGTAATGACGGCTTGTTATCATGAGTGCGCCTATGAAGTAAAGCCTCCGTGCCGTTAACATAAGAGACTGGAAGAAAAGTCCCCACCCAACGGACCTTGGACAATCGTGCAGTCAGTGTCGCCGCCACCAGTATGTCCCTCTGTGAGGCTGCTGCAACTAAACATTTTTACCATGCACTGCAATTAGGCGGGTTCAAAACTGTATTTTAGAACTGTACATGTCAGATCTCTGTAGTTCCCCCACTGAGCTCACCAGTTACGAGACAGACTTCCTGCCAGTCTTCATCACTTTCGTTTTCTTATCTATACTGCTTTTCTGCATCAAAAATGTATTGAAAATCTGCACTTGTACGTTTGTCTCACCGTATGCAAATTATGGAACAGCAACCATAATGCTGCAGGGGAATGAATGAAGTGAAAAACCATCAATATGAGCCAGCAACGGAGGGCAAAACATTGGAACTCTTCATCAGAACTACCCATTTTTGACGTTTATCTGTGTTTTCCTATTTAATGTAAGATTTGTATGCGTTATACATTCTTAGGCACTTCTCAGGCACAACATTAATGTATGTGAATTGTGCAACATGCACGCGCACGCGCATGTTTCTAGGTAGATACAGACTTTCAAACAGACACATCTCAAGCATGTTTTCTAAACTAAAATGACTGTTTCTTCATACAAACATACAAATCTGCCAGTAGAAAGTTAGTCTGCTCGAATACGCAACTAGCACCCTTATATTGCACTGCCCCACCCTCCTCTCCCCACCTCACCTTTACCCCCCCTCGCACCCTGTCCCATGACCTTTTAAAACTGCCCACTGTGCTACAGCATACCACCTCCTCGGTTAGAGTCTTCCATTTCTCCACCACCATCTCTGTGAAAAAATCGCTCCTCATCTTTCTCCGATATCTTACACCCTCCAACCTGAGACCATGCTCTCTGGTGACCCTTCCTCTCCTCAGCTTAAATATTCCTTCTGTGCCGGTTTTGTTAATCCCCTTCAAATATTTGAAGGTCTCAATCATATCCCCCCGATCCCTCCTCTCCTCCAGAGTGTACATATTCAACTCAGTCAGCCTGTCCTCATAGGTTTTGCCCTCCAGCCCCTGAATCATCTTAGTTGCCCTGCTCTACACCCCCCCCCCCAGCAATCTGATCTCCTTCTTCAGAAAGGGATGTCAGAACTGCATGCAGTACTCCAAATGTGGCCTGACTAATGACCTGTACAGCAGCAGGATCATCCCTGTTTCTGGATGAGATTCCTCTCGCAATACACCCCAGCATCTTGTTGACCTTAGCTCCCACCTTTCTGCACTGAGCTGAGTTATTCATGTTACCTGTTATGATCACCCCTAGGACCTTCTCCTCCTCCTCTGTGACCTCTGTCTGAACCCCTCCCAACTGGTAGCTCCTCTCTGGGTTCCTTGCTCTGAAGTGCATAACCTTGCACTTCTTCGCATTGAAGCTCAATTGCCACTTTTCTGACCACTCCTTCAGTTTTTTCAGGTCCTCCAGTAGCCCCTGCCACCCCTCTATGTCATCCACCACCACCCCTATCTTGGTATCATCTGCAAACAGACTGATCTTGCTCCTAACGCCATGTGAGATATCCGATATGAATAACCCAAACAACACCAGACCCAGGACTGAGCCCTGCGGCACCCCGCTTGTCAGTGCCCCAGAAAAGAGAGTGCATCCACCCACAACCACCTGTTGCTTCCTCACCTTCAGCTAGTTCACAATCCAGTTTATTTATTTATTTTTTTTTTATTTAGTTGTTTAACCAGGTATAGCACACTAAGCTGAAAGCTTTTTTACAGGAGCGACCTGGGAGCACAAGGAGGTTAAGTGACTTGCTCAGGGTCACACAGTATGCAAGTGGAAGCTGTGGGATTCAAACCCCAGGTCTGGTCTGCTGGATGTCACCAGATTTGCAGCTCAGAGCCTTAGACCACTGCGCTATACTGCCTCCTATTTACCATCTTTGTCCCTGCCCCCACATATTGCAACTTACCCCCCAGCCTCCCATGAGGCACTGAATATCAAATGTCTTGTTGAAGTCTAAATACAGCACATCCACTGCATGGCCTTTATCCAGCTCCCTCGTTACCCAGTCATAGTACTCAATTAGGTTGGTCTGGCAGGATCTTCCAGAGACAAATCCATGCTGCTGACTGTCCTGGTGTTCATTTTCCTTCAAAAAGGTCATCAGCCTCTCTTTCAGGATTGCTTCCATAAGTTTTCCTACAATGGATGTGAGGCTTACAGGTCTGTAATTGCCTGGCTCATAGTTTGGGCCACTCTTGTGGAGTGGCATCACATGAGCCATCCTCCAATCCTGTGGTACCTAACCTGTGTCCAGGGAGGTATTGAACAGGTCCGCCAGTGGCTCCGCCAATACTCCTGTCAGTTCTTTCAGCACCCTGGGATTAATGCCATCTGGACCTGGTGCCTTATCCACCCTTAGTGCCTTCAGATCCCCCCCAGCACCCTGCCCTACATGATTATCCCATATGTCACCACTTCATCCCCCCTTGCCCACCTTCCCCATCCCCTGAGGTAGCTGTCCACCCTTCTTCTTCGTAAACACATGTAACCCCCCCTACAAATGGGGATTCCCAAAAAGTTTTCCTTGAGCTTGCCTAAATGCTCACTGCCAGGCTGATGTCCTGCGTTCTAACCATTTAAATGTTATTACTAGAGAGTGTCTGTAAAGCATCTGTGTACTGTCTCTTTAAGAGCTGCCTGGTTGCAGTTATGATTGAATTGTGAGGGGCTGAGTGTCTCCATGCTTGAGTCCCGCCCGGGCTGCCTGATAATTGCTCCATTTCTGTCATCACTAATTGCGCAGAGGGAGCTCCGTTAAAAGATGTAACTGTCTGCTGAAAATCCATTAGAGTGATAGTGATAACATAGTTTGTCTAACCTGCTTTCTTTGCAGCAAGGACTTTTCTGTCTATCTCCACCATATTGGT
The DNA here is from genome assembly GCA_016271365.2 of Neoceratodus forsteri. Lineage (NCBI taxonomy): Eukaryota > Metazoa > Chordata > Ceratodontiformes > Ceratodontidae > Neoceratodus > Neoceratodus forsteri. Next base: position 690,176,435 of record JADMNL010000022.1, on the reverse strand, counting down.
CCTGAACTGCCGAACTGGACCAATCAGTACTGTGGGACCTAAAATGGAGCCTGCTTACAGGGGCTCTGTGGAGGCACGACTTGTAGGAATTGTAGTTTTGAGACTTTGGCGCCTAAGCAGCCCTAGAGGGGGAGCCTTTGTTATGACTGACAGATGAATCAGCCAACCAAACCTTTTAGATCTTGGGAAATTCTCAAGCTGCCTGATGGCTGAGTCAGATTTCAGTGGAGAGTTGAAGAAGCAACAGCTCAAGACAGACGAGCAGCCGTCTGCGTGGTTCGTGTGGGAGAACTGTGGAAAGGCCTGAGTTTTGGCCTGTATGTCTGCTTGCTGCCCTGAGAGTGAAAAGAGAATCATTTTGCGGACTAAATCCGAGTAGTGAGACCGAAGTAAGCCACCGACTTGTGACCAGGCTCATACCTGAGGAAGACCGAAGATTTTGCTGGATGCGGTCGGCCTTTCAAGATTTCCAGCTACCTCTGAACTCCTGGTTTGTGCAGAGACTTTGCAATTGTGATCGGAGAGTGGTTTGCCAGGTACTGTAGAATCCCTTACGTGTAAATGTGCTGTGTGTGTATAGCGGGTCATGATTTGGTTCCCCACTGTGTGAGTTGTGTTCTGCTTGCTGGAAGCTGTATCCAGCCCAAATGGACTGAATCCACGTTCATCTCCATTCGGCCTGGGCCTTGCCACTCTGGCCTTCCAGACTACCCCACTGCACAGAGAAAGCCATCGACAAGAGACCTGCCTGGGGATCAGCCCTCTGCTCCACACTCGAACAGGAACAACGCCTCGGTGAATCGTGTGGGCTCTGCTTCCCCTGGCACTCCAGATCAGCCACCTGCGGTCTCAACTTTTGTCAAGCCTGTGTCCAGTTTTGGGTATTGTGAGTAACCATCAGGGTAGCTCCCTGCAACAACAGCTTAATCTAACTGTGTCATCTGATTGTCTTTTTGTTCCTTTTCTTTCATGAATGGAACCCTCCAGCTCCGGATTACAAATAGTGTGTATGGTGCATGTTGTTTTCTCCCATCACAGGGCCCCAACCAGCTGCGATGCCGGCCTACCCCAGGCAACGATCCTGGCTAGCCCACCTCCTCTCCACCTGGATACCCAGAGTGCACTACCTGTTTAGGGACTCTGAAGTGAATGCATAACTATTTGATTGATAGAGCCATTAAGCAAATCAACCTGATTAAGCCCTTCCCTTGTTCAAGTCCCCTCAATAAATCAAATCTAACTCTTTGTATTTAACTTGACTGTGGTTCCAGTTTGTGCTCGAAGTACTGTACTGCTGTTATTTGCTCTGCATAACCTTGTTTTGCAGGGGGTCCCCAGGGTCGAGCCAGAGGAAACAGCCCTGGTGGTAAGTGTAAACAGTGTGGGCATTTGTGTGGTGTACCAGGCGTATTGTGAAAGTGATTATTGTGTATTGTTTCGGCCACTAGCAGGGAAAGAGGAAGGTTACAGTGTCCCGTAGGGCTGTGCCAGGCTACCTTGACCACTACCAACCCTGACCTCCGGGTGGAGGCACCTGTTTCAGAACTCAGGCCCCTTTACCTGCTACTAGCTAAGCAGGAATGGGTAGTAGTCCTTGGGATAGCGCCACCTAGGGGTTACATCTTGGAGGCACCACTCGGATTTTGTGCCTTCTAGTGGCCAAAAATTACGACTTACTGTTAAACATTAATGGCTTCCCCACTAGAAATGGCTGTACACAAGTTGGTGGGGTGGTGTACTGGGCAGGAGATCGACCCCTAAAATGCTCTGCTTATACTGGATATTCCCCTGGGTACCAGTAAGGACACTGTAGTGGGAACACTCTCCAAAGCTGAATGTTTAAAAACCCTGTGGTGGTGGGTCAACAAACTGATTTGATCGCCCAAACTTTCATAGCCTTGGTAGGGTGTAGTGACCTCGTGGACAGCTCTAAAGTGCCACAGACTATTGCCTCAGAAGGGGTCCTAGTCACCTGGAGAGTGATAACAAAAGACAGTAACATAGAAACATAGAAGTTGACGGCAGATAAGGACCGCAAGGCCCATCCAGTCTGCCCATTTCTTTTTCTACCTTATAAATGTGCCATCGGCCTTTGCTCTGTCAGTGGCCTATCTATTCATACTCATCTGTATTGCTCCCTAATGCCTATCCCATGCCTGTTTGAAGCCCTGCACTGTATTCATAGCCACCACTTCCTGAGGTAGGCCGTTCCATGCATCCACCACCCTTTCTGTGAAAAAGAATTTCCTCACATTCCCCCTTAATTGGCCTCCCTCTAATCTCATGCTGTGTCCTCTTGTCCTGCTATTTTTCTTATATTTAAACATGTTAGACTCTTTTACCTTGTTAATGCCCTTAAGGTGTTTGAATGTCTCGATCATATCACCTCTCTCCCTCCTTTGCTCAAGGGTATACATATTGAGCACCGTTAATCTATCCTCATATGTCTTCTGATGCAGTCCCTGCACCATTTTGGTTGCCCTTCTCTGGACTGCCTCAATTTGGTTAATGTCCTTCTGAAGGTGTGGCCTCCAGTACTGCACACAGTACTCCAGATGGGGCCTAACCAGTGTCTTGTACAGAGGGATTATTACCTCCCTCTTATGACTTGTGATACCCCTACTAATACACCCTAACATCCCCCTAGCCTTACCGACTGCTTTAGAGGTCTGCTGGGATGATTTCAGGTCATCAGTGATGATAATGCCCAAGTCTCTTTCTTCCTTTGTGACTGCCAGCAACTCCCCTCCCAGCCTATAAGTGGCTTCAGGGTTTCTCTTCCTATGTGCATGATCTTGCACTTCTTTGCATTAAATCCAGTTGCTACTCTTCTGCCATTTTGCTAGTTTATCCAGATCTCTTCTCATTCTGCCCACCCCATCTGGATCATCTACTCTGTTGCAGATCTTGGTGTCATCTGCAAACAGACAAACTATACCCTCTAGTCCATCTACAAGGTCACTAATGAAGATATTGAAGAGGACTGGCCCCAGGACTGATCCCTGAGGTACCCCACTTGTGACTTGCATCTCTTCTGACTGTATACCATTTACCACCACTCTCTGTTTTCTGCCCATCAACCAGTTTGCCACCCAGTTGACCAACTTCTGACCCACCCCGAGCCTACCCAGCTTATTTATCAATCTTCTATGTGGAACAGTGTCAAAAGCTTTGCTGAAGTCAAGGTAGGAAACATCAACTACTCCCCCTTGGTCCACCACTCTGGTTACCCAGTCAAAGAAATCTATGAGATTAGTTTGATAGGACCTTCCTTTTGTAAACCCATGCTGTCTTGGATCCTGTGCCCCTATGGATTCCAGGTGTTGCACTATCCTTTCCTTAAGGAGTGCCTCCATAATCTTGCCCATTACTGAGGTAAGACTGACTGGTCTGTAGTTCCCTGCCTCCTCTCTGCTACCACTCTTGTGGAGCGGGATCACATGAGCCCTTCTCCAGTCTTCTGGGACCTCTCCTGTGCTCAGAGACTCACTAAACAGTTCTGCTAACGGCTCTGCTAGTTCCACCCTTAGCTCCTTTAGTACCCTGGGATGTATGCCATCAAGTCCCATTGCCTTATCCACCCTGAGCTTAGCGAACTCTTGTAGGACCCTTTCTTTTGTGAAGGGAGTAGTGCTCACCTCCCTCCCCCCTGTGTCCATGGTGCTGAGCTGTGGGCCCTGCCTTACCTTCTCTTCAGTAAATACTGAGCAAAAGTATCTATTTAGGATAGATGCTTTTACAGTAAAGACCCTGGGGAGGATGAGCTCCCACCATTATCTGAGACTTTTGAGGAGAAATTTGCTAAGTTGTTTCTGGAGGAAGGAAAAACTGTAGAGGACTATAAGAAACTATTCCTGCCACCAGGGGGTGTTCCTTCCCCAACGCCCCCTCCCACTCCAGCACCTGTTACTGCCTCGCCTTTTGTGCCCATGCCAATGCTGGCCCCTATATCTGTACCCGCCGTTAGTCACGACTCGTATCGCTGGCTGAGGATGTTTTTGGGCACCCTTCCCACACCCCAGGGGGAGGACAATTGGGAGACTTGGATAGACTATGTTGCCCCTCAAATCCGAGAATGGTGATGCCCCGAACCAGAGTAGAGGAGAAGGGTGGTTGAAAGCCTCAGAGGCCCCGCCCAACTTACTATCCATGCTACATAGGCTAGTAATCCAAAAGCAACTACTCAAACTTTTTGAATGCATTGGAAAATGTGTATGGGAGTCCCGATTCGGATGAGGACCTGTGGGGTAGGGTGAAAAACACTCAGCAGTACCCAGGGGAGCCCTTATCTGTGTATGTGCCTCGACTCGAAGCGGTGCTACAGGAATGCCTAAAGAAAGGTGGCAAGGCCCCAGCTAAGTTAGATTGGAATAGGTTGGACCAACTCCTCAAGTCAGCCCCATTCTCTGAATTATTGCTGCTCCAACTACGCCTTGCTGCTCAGTTCGATGCACCTCCTACCTATGACAGACTGATGAAGGAAATTCGGAGGATTGAGAAGAGGCAGCCACATGGGGGGGCCTCTTCCTGTATCTGCTGCCCAGATGACCGAAGATGGACATGTGAGTGATGCTCAGGGACGAAATACAGTGCCAGTTGAACATTGGGAGGCTAGCAGGGATGCTCCGCCCTGGGGAAAGATACTGCGAGAGGTCCGAGAAATGAGGGCTACCATTTCCCTACAAGCCCATTCCAGAGATACAGTGGGCCCAAACCCCTCTCAGAGTGTGTCCGCTATGGGGGTGGGGGTGCACTCCCAGGCATCCCCTGTTGACAGCAGCTCAAAGATTGATGAATTGACTATGGAAGTGAGGGAATTACTGAGGCGTCTCCCCATGCTCACCACACACCAGACAGAGGTTGAATCATGATTTTCTGTTGGTAGTACCCCTGCCTCAGCCCCCAATGTGATGCCTCAGCCATGCCAGACTCTAGAAAGCATACTCTATCATAATTGTGGGAAGGAGGGGCATATGAAGAAAGAATGTTGGTCCCCAAAAGACTTAGATAAGGTTGTATACAGACTTCAAGGGGAGCTCCGGAAAGCAAAACCATGGCCGAGGAGTGCTGGAAACGACTGCAGTGAAGGCTCACGAAATCCGAACTCCAACTTCTTTGTGGCTAAGTTGTCTGTACCAGCCCCTGCTACTGTCCCTCCAGACTGGTCCAAGATAGTGGGCCCTTCAATGAAGACTAATATGGCTGTGAATGGTATTCCTACTCAGGCTGTGCTTGACAGTGGGTCGCAAGTGACCATTGTGTTTCAGGACTGGTATGACAAACACTTATCTGATGTGCCATTACAATCCCTGGAAGGCCTACATGTGTGGGGGCTGAGCGACAAGTCTTATCCATATCTAGGATATGACCACCTCTAGTTGTCTTTTCCTGCAACTGTCACTGGCATAGAGCAGCAAGTAGAGACACTGGCCCTAGCGTGTCCCCCCCACCAGACTGTATGATGGGGTTCCCCGTGAACTGGAACAAACGCCCTCATGATTGGGAGACTAGCACAACCCTGCCATGAGAAACAAGGGCAGCTGACTGGATGGGCCCCTAAGAATTCCAGCCTTTGTAAAAAGGGCTTATGACTGGCAACAGAGACCAGATGAAGTGGACCCAGATGAGCCAGTGGGGATAGCATGGAAAAAGGAACCTCACTCCTTGGTATTGGCCCCCAATGCCCAGTGCACATTCCATGGAGAAGTCCACCTAAAGAGAAACGTAAAGAATAAAATACTGATGTTGGATGTACCAGGCGATGGAAAATTGCCAGAAGGATTATTGGTCAAGCCCAGCATCTTGCCTGCTTGTGCTCTTGCCTATGCATGATGAGTGATGGTCCAGATTCACAGTGTGTCAGTTCGGGAGATCCAGGTGAACAGAGGGTGCACCCTAGCTACAGTACACTGCGCAGACACTGCAGTATTGCCCAGCAACAAGCACCCTGGTGAGACAGAGAGAGTGACTCCAGACTTGTTTGACTGGTGACTCCCCATTGCCAGCTGAATGGAAGACTAAACTTAGCAAGAAACGTGCCCAGAGAGACCAAGTGTTTTCGTTGAAGGAATGGGGTGTGGGATGTGTCCAGGGTGCGGAGCATCACATATGCCTGCATGATGAACGGCCATTCCGAGAGAGGTCGCGACGCCTAGCCCCAGAAGACACAGATGATGTGAGAAGACACCTGCAGGAAATGCTCACTGCTGGCGTGATACAAGAATCCAGGAGCCCATATGCTTCTCCCGCTGTGGTGTGCATAAGAAGAATAAGTCTGTGAGAATGTGTGTTGATTATCGAACCCTGAAGGTGGACCATCCCCAATCAATACACCATGCTCCATATACAAGATGCTCTGGATTGTTTGAATGGGAGCAAATGGTTCTCAGTGTTGGATCTTTGCAGTGGATATTACCAGATTCTGATGGCCCCGGAGGACCATGAGAAAACAGCATTCATCTGTCCTTTGGGGTTCTATGAATTTCTGAGAATGCCACAGGGGATATCGGGCACCCCGGCCACCTTTCAGCGACTGATGGAACGTGCGGCAGGAGATATGAACTTGCTGGAATGCCTGGTGTACTTGGACGATGTCATTGTGTTTGGGAGCTCCTTAGAGGAGCATGAGAACTGTCTGTTTAAAGACAGACAGACTGGAAGATTTTGGCCTTAAGCTGTCCATTGATAAGTGCCAGTTTTTCCAAACCTCCGTGAAGTATGTTGGGCATATAGTATCTACAGAGGGGACAGAGACTGACCCCAGTAAGGTTGAAGCACTGACTACTTGGCCCCAGCCCCACAATTTGAAAGAACTACATTTCCTGGGGTTCTGTGGCTACTAACGCAGGTTCATAAAAGACTATTCCAAGGTGATCCACCCACTTTTGAATCTTACCCAGGGTTACCCTCCTACCAATCGTAAATACAGAAAAGGAGTAGCCCAAGAACCAGAGAAAGTATACTTCCAACCAGGTGAACTTTTCAGGCCTCACTGGATGCCTGACTGTGAAGCAACCTTTCACAAAAATATTATACCAGCTCACCCTTGCCCCTATCCTCGCCTATGCTGATGCCGCCAAACCCTATGTGCTGCATACTGATGATAGTCTGCAGGGTTTGGGAGCTGTGCTGTATCAAGACCATGAGGATGGTTTGAGACCAGTGGCTCTTGCCAGTAGGAGCTTGGCCCCGTCAGAGCAAAACTACCCTGTGCAGAAGTTGGAGTTCCTTGCGCTAAAATGGGCCATTGTTGACCAGTTTCATGAATACCTCTATGGGGCAAAGATATTGGTGAAGACTGACAATAACCCATTGACCTATATGCAGACCTCAGCTAAGTTAAATGCCACAGGGCATTGGTGACTTTCTGCATTATCCACCTATGATTATGCTGTCGAATACAGGTCGGGCCTGAATCATGTTGATGCTGACGCCCTACTCCGAAGGCCCACTTCCAAGAGTGATTGGATCAGGCTATCTGAACCTGACATCCGAGCATTGTGCCAAAAGTTTGATAGAGATGAACAGATGTCTGTGGACACAGTGGACTGCTTAGTAGATTGCTTGGGCCCTTCTGACACCTGCATACTGGCTGTGTATTGCCACGTCTCTGCTCTGGATATTAGTGCACTACCTCAATTTGACAATGACATCATTTAGTGGGCTCAATCCCAAGACACTATGATTTAGCCAGAGCACTTGATGCCCTTCGTGCAGGAAAAGATGTGTCCAAGTTGCGTTCCTCTGACCTGCGAACTGCTTTATTGTTTAAAGAAGGCCCCAGGTTGAAGTTGCTCAATCAGTTGTTGTATAGAGAGACAGTAGATCATGGTGGCCAAGTAAACAAGCAACAATTGGTCCTGCCCATGGCCTTTAAAGATTTGGTACAGAGGTCCCTCCACAATCACATGGGGCACCTCGGTATTGACAGGACCCTTGACCTAGTATACTCTCGATTTTACTGGCCCAAGATGGGGTCCGATGTTGAGCACCATGTAAGGACTTATAGCCGCTGCCTGCAAGGAAAAGCCCTGCCTCAGAGGGCTTCCTCTTTGTTAACATTACTACCAGCACCCCCATGGAACTAGTCTGCATAGACTTCTTGTGTTTAGAGCCTGATCAGTGAAACATTGGCAATGTGTTAGTGGTTATGGATCATTTCACATGGTATGCACAAGCTTTTCCCACCAAAGATCAAAAGACATCTACCGTGGCCAAGGTGCTAGTGGAAAATTTCTTCGTCCACTATGGTGCCCCCCAGCGGATTCACTCTGATCAAGGCAGAGACGTTGAGAGTTAGCTGATTGAAGAAATGCTCTCTCTATGGGGGGTGCGAAAGTCAAGAACCACCCCCTATCACCGGCAGGGAGACCCTCAACCAGAATGCTTTAACCGCACCCTGCTAGACATGCTGGGTACCCTCCACCCAAAAAACAAGCATAAATGGAGCCAGCAGATTAGCACCTTGGTACACGCATACAATTGCACGAAAAATGATGCTACTGGGTTCTCTCCCTACTGCCTCATGTTCGGGAGAGAGGCCCAGTTGCCAGTTGATGTCTGTTTTGGGGTCTCTCCAGATGGGGTCCAAGCCGAAAATTATCCGCATTATGTACAAAAACTGAAAGCTCAATTGAACCATGCCTATCAACTGGCCCAGACAATGGCCGCCAAGAGAAATCTAGCCAACAAATAAAGGCATGATAGAAAAGTAAAGGCTCAAAAGCTTCAGCCTGGAGACCGTGTGTTGTTGCGCAATTTGGGACTGCATGGTAAACACAAAATTGCTGATCAATGGCACCATCTTCCCCACGTAGTAGTTGGAAAGTTGGATGATTTACCAGTGTACAAAGTGCGCCCACAGAATAACTCCAAAGTCATTAAGACCATGCACCATAACCACTTACTCACTATTGGCCAAGTCATAATTGAGGCTGAACCCTCAGAAATTGATTCCCCTGGGCCGGTGACTCATGCTGCTGCAAGAAAGAGACATAGCCAACCTACCCCACTGGTCACAGATTTAAGGTTTTCACTGCAGAAGGTCCAGAATGATAGTGACTGTCAGTCCACTTCTGATGAAAGTGAGTGCGACCATGCCTATTACCCCTCTAATGAACTGAGTCAGCTGTTTCGAGGTAACCCCATGATTAATTGTGGGGATGAAGCTGGGCCTTCTGGACTGCCTAACCTCCCAGAGTCATCCTTGGAGCCAATGCTCCCTGAAAGTGAAGTGGAAAGTATCACGTCTGAAGATGCTGAGTCTCTGTGTAGTGCAGAACTGTATGATTTGTCTGAAGTAGGGGCTGGTGGTATGAGTCTTTCTGGTGACATGCCAGAACTTGAAGAACACTATGAGAGTGCTGACAACCCCCCTTCAGTGCCAGAGCATCTTCTGAATGAGCAAAAGGTTGTAGAAACAGAGCCTATAGAGCAAGGGGCTGACAGTGCTCCAAGTTTGGACATTCCTACCCAGGCAGAGGCACCCCTCACAAGTGATGAGAATCCCAGGACCAGTGCTGAGAGTACAGAGACTGTAGTTGCTCCCCGTAGAAGGACTGGCCGAGCTGTCAAGCCAGTAGTATGCTTCAATTATGATTCTCCCAGGAGGCCAGTGGATTTGCCTCTCACTGTGGTCCACAAAGGGGTTTATGTTTCTCAGAGCTCACTGCCCAAACTGAGCCTAAGTGCCAATTCCAGGTTGATTGTTCTGCCTTCTAGGTATGATGCCCCTGCCCCATCTAGCCCCAAGTTAGCTGATAGGGAAGGGCCTCCTCTTACGTTGTTTAATGTACAAAAAGTTATTACAAGCGGCCCACGGTAGCGGCAGTTGAATTTCCGTCTGCAGCGCGCCCAACAGCGGGTTCGAAGGCTGGAGGCGGCAGGGGAGAAGGCTGGAGCATCTAGCGATGGCTCACCTTCTCCGGGAGGGGTTGTGGTCCGGCGCTTGCTGCCCTTAGCGGAGCTTGGGGCACAGCGCAACATCAGGCCTTGCTGTCTAGGAGTGGCGGACATCGGCGTGAGCCATGACGTCAGTGGTACGCTGCTTCTTGGGGAGAAAACGGGAAAATGGCACTTTGGTCGGGTCGGATGATGGCCTCCCGGACCTTCACCACGGAACTCCCGGACCCATATCACCACCTCAGCAGCACCCAGGAGCATTTGGATAGCCATACAGGCTTTTCCCCTATGAAGATAAGGGACCCACCCGATGAAGGGATATATCGGGGTGACCTGGGCTGGTTGCGATATGAGGTGGTGGGGTCAGGGGTTGCTGAGTGAGGTACATGTGGGGCCTGAAGAAGAGACCAGGCTGAGGTGTGGGGGGAGCAAAAAGAAATAATTCAATACATGATTCTGCATAGTAATGTGTAAATTACCTGTGTGAAATATGCATGATATATTGTCAGAATGGATATAGTATTGTGAAGTGTAGAGAATATGTATAGTAAAGGTATAAGTTTACGTTGACTGATGCATCAGATATTACTTGCATAACATGCTTATGGTATAAATGTCTCGTATATTTTGCATTTGCAATATGGTGATGGTACAGACTTGATGCGGATGCCAAGTTTTCTTTCTCCAGGCAGGGAAGGGTGTAACCCCCCTACAAATGAGGGTTCCCGAAAAGTCTTCCTTGAGCTTGCCTAAATGCTCACTGCCAGGCTGGTGTCCTGCGTTCTAGCCGTTTAAATGTTATTACTAGAGAGTGTCTGTAAAGCCTATGTGTACTGTCTCTTTAACAGCTGCCTAGTTACAGTTATGATTGAACTAAGAGGGGGGGCTGAGTGTCTCCATGCTCGAGCCCCGCCTGGGCTGCCTGATAATCACTCCGTTTCTGCCATCGCTAATTGCGCAGAGGGAGCTCTGTTAGAAGATGTAACTGCTGAAAATCCATTAGAGTGATAGCGATAATGTAGTTTGTCTAACCTGCTTTCTTTGCTGCAAGGACTTTTCTGTCTATCTCCACCATATTGGTCCTGAACTGGCGAACTGGACCAATCAGTACTGTGGGACCTAAAATGGAGCCTGCTTACAGGAGCTCTATGGAGGCAAGACTTGTAGGAATTGTAGTTTTGAGACTTTGGTGCCTAAACAGCCCTAGAGGGGGAACCTCTGTTATGATTGACAAATGAATCAGCCAACCAAACCTTTTAGATCTTGGGGAAATTCCCAAACTGCCTGCTGTCTGGGTCAGATCTCAGTGGGGAGTCGAAGAAGCAACAGCTCGAGACAGTCAAGCAGCCGCCGGCGTAGTTCACGTGGGAGAACTGTGGAAAGGCCTGAGTTTTGGCCCGTATGTCTGCTTGCTGCCCTGAAAGGGAAAAGAGAATCATTTAGCGGACTAAATCCGAGTAGTGAGACCGAAGTAAGCCACTGACTTGTGACCAGGCTCACACCTGAGGAAGACCGAAGATTTTGCTGAATGCGATTGGCCTTTCAGGATTTCCAGCTACCTCTGAACTCCCGGTTTGTGCACAGACTTTGCAATTGTGACCGGAGAGTGGTTTGCCTGGTACTGTAGAATCCCTTACATGTAAATGTGTTATGTGTGTATAGTGGGTCATGATTTGGTTCCCCACTGTGTGAGTTGTGTTCTGCTTGCCGAAAGCTGTATCCAGCCCAAACGGAATGAATCCGCGTTCATCTCCATTCAGCCTGGGCCTTGCCACTCTGGCTCTGCCAGACTATCCCACTGCACAGAGAAAGCCATTGACGAGAGACCTGCTTCACGCTTGAACAGGAACGATGCCTCGGCGAATCATGTGGGCCCTGCTTCTCCTGGCACTCCAGATCAGCCACCTGCAGTCTCAATTTTCATCCAGCCTGTGTCCAGTTTTGGGTATCGTGAGTAACCATCAGGGTAGCTCCCTGCAACAACAGCTTAATCTAAGTGTATCATCTGATTGTCTTTTTGTTCCTTTTCTTTCACGAACTGAGCCCTCTGGCTCCGGATTACAAATAGTGTGTATGGTGCATCTTGTTTTCTTCCATCATAGGGCCCCAACCAGCTGTGACACCGGCCTACCCAGGCAGTGATCCTGGCTAGCCCACCTTCTCTCCACCTGGGTACCCAGAGTGCATGACTGTTTAGGGACTCTGAAGTGCATGCATAACTATTTGATTGATAGAGCCATTAAGCAAATCAACCTGATTAAGCCCCTCCCTTGTTCAAGTCCCCTCAATAAATCATATCTAATTCTTTTTACATTTAACTTGACTGTGGTTCCAGTTTGTGCTCGAAGTACTGTACTGTTGTTATTCGCTCTGCATAACCTTGTTTTACAGGGGTCCCCAGGGTCAAGCCAGAGGAACCACCCTGGTGGTAAGTGTAAACAGTATGGGTATTTGTATAGTGTACCAGGGGTATTGTGAAAGTGATTATTGTGTATTGTCTCGACCACTAGCAGGGAAAGAGGGGGTTACAGTGTCCCGGAGGGCTGTTCCCAGGCTAGTTTGACCACTACCAACCTGACCTCCGTGTGGAGGTACCTGTTTCAGAACTCAGGCCCCTTAACCTGCTACTAGCTAAGCAGGCTGGGGTAGTAGCCCTTGGGATAGTGCCACCTAGGGGTTACACACAGAACAGAAGTACTGATTTAGTGCCTTCTCCACCCACTTTCTGTCCTTCCTAATCCTCATTATCTGATCCCTACAGCACCTTCTCTCCTTTATGTATCTGAAAAAGTCTTTCTCCCCTTTCCTAATGCCCTGTGCCAGCCTCAGCTCCCTGGAAGCCTTGGCAGCCCTAACCAATCTGGTTACCTCCTTAGACTTCTTTGCATTCAATTTCCTGTCCTCCCCCCTCCTGGACTTCTTGAACCTCCTAAAAGCTGCCTTTTTCATCCTTACCCCTTCCAAAACCTCCTTGTTCAGCCAGCTTGGCTTCTTAGTTCTACTCTTCTTGCTCAGCGCCTTGGTACATGACCCAGTAGCCTCAGTCAGCCCAAGTTTGAGAATATCCCACTTCTGATTTGCATCCATATCAGGCCTAATTCCCACCAGGTGCCTTCCCAGAATTTCCCCCATCTTGATAAAGTCTGCCCGCCTGAAGTAAACCACCCTGGTTCCTCTACCTACACTCTCCCTGCCCATGCTGAGCGTGAACCACATTGATTGATGGTCACTCACAGCTAGCGGGTCCTCCTCCCTCAGATGCCTTACAGCCTCCCCGTTAGTTAGCACTAGGTCCAGAGTGTTTTCCAACTGAGTTGGCCCACTGACCGTCTGCACCAGGAAGCTATCCTGGAATGCATCCAGTAGCACCTGATCCCTTGCGCTTGAGGTGACTGGGGTTCCCCAATCCACTCCTAGTAGATTGAAGTTCCCCAAGATCACTGTGTTCCCTTTCCTGTATACCCTTCTAATTTGCTCTGCTAACTCCTTGTCTCCTTGTTTCTGCTCAGCTTTCTTTCATTCTAACTTAAACCCTATCTATCCAATACTTACCTTGCTCTTACCATGTTATAAGTGCATTAAGCCACTCCAAAGGAGTGTTCTACTGTGGAATTAATGCATGGTTGGGTGGTTGTAGGCACTCAGCCTGTGGCCTCGCACCACAACCCTCCTCCTAACCATGCATTAATTCCACAGTAGAACACTCCTTTGTCATGACTTAATACTTACTCAACCAATGCAACAGACTTGTTTTCTCTAAATAATCAGAATTAAGACAACGTGTTGTAGTTTTTTTTTTAGTTGTTTCTAGTGTTTCTTAGCTTTTTAAGGTATTTTAGTTAAGGAATATGTTTTGCAATATGTAGAGGAAAGTCAGGAAGATATGTTTTCTACTATAATGTCAGGACATGTAGTATTTCTCACGTTTTTTGCAGGACACGGCTGCCCAAATCAGGACTGTCCTGCGAAAATAGGAACAGGTGGTAACCCTAGGCAAGAACATCCCATTTATAAGAACATTTTTGGGCTGTACTGATTTTTGCCCATTATTTCAATGGCAGTAAAGCCCATTTATAAGAAATGTTTTGTTCCAGAGGTAGAGGCAGATGGTCATTGTCACCTCTGAGTGTGCTAAGGCTGGGCTGAATCATGATCCAGTTTCCTTATTAACAACACACTTAAGTAATGATTGGATGTGTGAGATGCCCTATGAAGAAGGCAGCACATATTGCTTCATAGTTAGGTGTGACACGGAATGAATTTCACAACACTCTAATTGCTTGAGCAAGAGCTCTTTTAAAAGAACTATGCTACTTTTAATATTGAATTCTCTAAAAAAAATAGTTTGGGAAAGGGGAAATTGTTTAACTAGGAAAGGCACACTAAGCCGGGGCTTGTTTCCAGGTGTGACCTGGGAACACAAGGAAGTTAAGTGACTTGCTCAGGGTCATATAGTATGCAAGTGGAAACTGTGGAATTCAACCCCAGGTCTGGTCTGCAGGATGTTATTAGACTTGCAGCTCAGAGCCTTAGACCACTGCACTATACTGCTTTCCCCAGTTTGACCCCAGTTTCATCATGCAAACCACAGATTTTACATGGATTTTTCACGCTGTTTTCAATAAAGCCCTCTTATAAAAACATCCTGGTTATAAGAACATTTTTGCTTGGCATTTAGGGTGCGCTTATAATGGGTCCACTGTAATTACCTCACACCCTGGGTGGGTTTTAAGACACAAGGTGCAGTCCAGGGCCTGGCTTCATAGCCTGCAGGAGATGCAGTTATTTATTACAGCACACCCTCAAGTGAGGTACCATTAGTCCGTTAAGACATACTATACCTAATATTCAAATTAGTTATAAATACATTTAAAGAGCAATTCTCTGCTCTTCAGTATGTCTTTTCATTATAAAATATTTCAGCCATTACAGTTTACTAGAAAATGCTTTTCTTTTTATTTTCACTGTCTCTTTCCAATGTTTACAGCACATCTTAGTAGTCTAACCAAAATGTTTGTATAAAAAGCATTTACTTTTCCCCAGTTAACCTCACAGTGCAACAGACTGATATGCCACAAACAGCAATTGCGCGGTCAGCAGGAGAGAGCCAGATATATTTTGAAAGACTCTGTGAAATAAGTACTGCATTACCTGTAGTATTTAGTACACAAACAGTAGGGAAAACTAAAAAAAAAAAATTAAAAGAAACTAGAAAACACTAAAATTAAAATATAATTGGTCTAAATCTAGTGGTTTTAAGCTTTTTATTATAGCGAGAGAGTTGTTTTTTTAAAACATGTCTGAGCTTGGCCTTTTAATGCACAAAGGGATGGAATAACACCCCTCCTGGGTGTGTGGTGTGCTTGTGCTTATCTGCATGTCCTGGGTGGTACTAGCTAGGGAGTGTGCCACACCCACAACCCACCTAGGGAATACAGTTTGAATTCTGAACATTATGCTCAACCTCCAACCCCCTAATTGGCTCACTGACCAACCTGACTGTGCCCCATGATGGGGATGGACATGGCCCAGAGTACTCCTGTGTCTAGGGGTAAACAAAGGTTTTAGCTCGCCAGGAGCTCCTTGCAAGCAATCACTTCTAAACAGTTTACCCATCTTCTTTACAAAGAAACATAGACAATGTCGACAGAAAAAGACTGTTGCTCCCTCTAGTCTACAAGTGATCCTGGAACCTAACTGTCATCCAAGGCACTATCCCTCCCTTTCCTGCCCCGTAATCTTTGTCCAGTTACTATTACCCTGGGCAGACAAACAACCTTCACTCTGTCCCAGCTGTGCTTGAAACAATTTATGGTTTTGCCTTGCACCACTTCAGCTGGCAGATTGTTCCAAGGTTCAACCGCCCTCTCAGTAATGTAATAATACTCCCTCATATCCCTCTTAAATTTTCCCCCTTTCAGTTTCCACTCTTTCCCCTAGTGACCTCGAATTTGTGCTTCTGCTAAATAACTCCTGACAGTTCACCTTATTTATGCCTTTCAGGACTGTGAAGGTCTCTATCATATCACCCCTCTCTAATCTGTTCGGAGGTAGTATAGCGCAGTGGGTTAAGACTCCGAGCTGCAGATCTGGAGACTTGGGTTTGAATCCCACAGCCATCTAGGTGCATACTGTGTGATTCTGAGCAAGTCACTCAACATCAAATCAGTTTTATTTCTAAAAGGTGCCTTTCTAAAACCAAGGCGCTTGTACAATAAAATACATAAAATAAAATAAGTTATTAAAAACAAACATATAATTTACGACAAAAAGCAGTATAGTAGCAGCATAACAAAACATACCAAAGACTTATCAAAAACAGCAGCATCAGTCAAAAAATGCCAAGCTGAAAAGATGAGTTTTTAAGGCGGTTTTAAAACTCTGGACGGTTAGGCAATTTCATACCCGATGAGGTAGAGAATTCCACAGGGACGGAGCAACAAAGCTAAATGCCCTTGCTCCCGATGTCTGCAAATGTACACTGGGAATCTCTAGCAATCCCTCATCGGTGGATCGGAGAGGACAGGAGGGACAGTAGGGACAAAGGAGATCTTTCAGGTAGCCCGGTCCCTGGTCGTGTAGGGCCTTATAGGTTAGCAGAGCAACCTTAAAGGTGATCCGCCACTGTATTGACAGCCAGTGCAGACCCCGGAGCACAGGTGTTATGTGACTGGCTCTTGAAGCACCAGTCAACAGCCTGGCTGCCGCGTTCTGCACTAGCTGCAAGCGGCGGATATCAACCCCCATCAGCCCTAGGTAAAGGGCATTGCAGTAGTCAAGGCGGAGGGTAATGAAGGCGTGAACCAACGTTGGAAGATCATCGGAAGGAACCAGATGTTTCACCTGGGTGATATTTCTCAGATGATAAAAAGAAGTTTTAACAACTGCTGACACCTGTAACTTTAGGGTCAGACAGTCATCAAACATAATGCCCAGGTTCCGCACCTGGTCTGAGGTAGCTGGCTGGACACCTCCAAGCCATAAACCCAAAGAGAAACCTGCCAACATACCCGCCTCGCAATGACCAGGGTTCACAACCAACACCTCAGTTTTTTCAGGGTTCAACCTTAGCCAGCTCACATTCATCCAGGCCTGAATTTCAGTCAGACAGCTGTTGAGCACCGAGACAGCATCATCTTGTTCAGGGACAAAAGACATGTATAGCTGAGTATTATCTGCGTAGCAGTGAAAACTCAAACCATACCATCTAATAATCGCTCCCAACGGCAGCATATACATTGCAAACAACATAGGTACTAAAATGGATCACTGCAGAACTCCATGGGTAGGGAGAATAGAGCTGAGGTACAAACCCCAGACACCACTCTCCGAGTCCTACCCATGAGGTAAGATCGAAACCATCTGACGACAACCCCCAAAAGTTCACAGATAAGCCGCAGGTGATCCAACAGCACACCATGGTCCACAGTATTAAATGCTGCAGAGAGATCAAGAAGGACCAAGATGGAACGAGTCTTTCGATCTCTCACTATCAGAAGGTGATTTAGTACCCAAACAAGAGCCGTCTCAGTACTAAGTCTCTTCCTGAAACCGGATTGGAGAGAATCATAGATATTGTGGCTGGTCAAATGGTCCTCCAGCTGTAATGCCACCACCTTCTCAATAACCTTACCCAAAAAGGGAAGGTTAGAGACCAGCCTGTAGTTTGCTAGACAGTCGGGATCCAAGGAGGACTTCTTAAGAAGGGGCTGAACCACGGCCTCCTTAAAGGAATCTGGAAAATTTCCCCTCTCCAAGGATAACCAGACTATCTCAGCAAGGACCGGGCCGATGACATCAACGCAGCCAACAAGCAAGCGCGTAGGGCCTGGATCCAAACTACAGTTGGTAGGACGTAATGACTGGATAACTATCACAGTATCACTGATTGTAGGCTGGCCAAAGTCACACCATACAAACCGGGAGTCCGACATCTCCTGACGACCACTGCTACTCCCCTGAGAAAGGGTCAGGCAGATGTCTGACCTGATCATGGCAACCTCATCCGTGAAGAATCAAGCAATCTCCTCACACTGCTCTTGTGAAAAAGCATTTCTGGGCTGAAGACAGAGTGGATTGCACAGTCTGTCGACAGTCCAGAAAAGCTGAGCTGGTCGATTCTGTGTGGCAGCAATTTCTCTGGACAGGAATTCTGCCTTCTTATGGGAAATTGTTGATTGCTAGACCAAATAGTGGTCCATCAAACTAAACCTGTTACACACCAGGCCAGACCTCTGCCATCACCTCTCTAGCCTTCGTCCAACTCTCCTCAACTCCCTCAAGGCCTCATCAAACCATGGAGACCTAGGGTGAAGGGAGAGTGGGTGAACACAAACAGGAGCAATAGAATTCAGGGCCTCTGTCACCGCCTTATTATAGGCGAGTACAAGATCCCCTGGATCCACACATTCCCTCGGCATGCCCAATAGGTCCAGCACCACCATCAGACCATCTGGGGATACGCCCCTCAAAGTGCAGTACTGGACCCTCTCCATAGGGGCAGGCCTCTTGGGGGGGCCTCAAAACTGAAGCTGTTGGTGTGATGGTCAGACCACCCAACTGGTTCCACCATCAAGTCAGATATCTCCATCCCCAGGAGAAACACTAAGTCCAATGAATGACCATCAATGTGGGTCGAGGAGGAAACCTGTGTGAGGCCCAGTGAAATCATTAACTGGAGGAAGTCTTGTCCAAACTGTGAGAGTTCATTGTCGACCCAAGCATTGAAACCCCCAGGATCAGCCATCTATGGGGACCCAATGTTAGGTCGGCGATGAAGTCTGCGACTTCCCACAGGAAAACACTCTCGTCTCCTGGTGGACTGTAGACAAGAAGAATCCTGCACCCCATACCCTCTCCCACAATGCATTCAAAGGAGCTGGTGGCTCCCACTGGAATTTCCCTCAGGTTCAGTTCTGATTTAAAACAAAGAGCCACACCCCAACCCCTACAATCGATCCTCGGGCGGTGTATCATCGAGTACCTGGGTGGAACCGCTGAAGCCAAAACAGGGCCAGCATTTCCATCCAACCAGGTCTCGGTGATGCAAGCCAGGTCAGTTGAATTAACAAGATCCCCAATTATGGTGGTCTTGTTTTTAATAGACCTGGCATTGCATAACACTGCCCGAGTTCAATGAGCAGCTGGGGAAGATCGAGTTACCTGTCTGCAATAAGCAGAGCCCTTGGGTATGGGAACCAGACAGGGAGGACCCCTTTCCTGGACCCATTTCGCCCCAGGGCGTCTCCTTGTCCCCACAATCCCAATTTTCCCACTCTTCTCCATTCCCCCAACAGGCCAAGTCCCCGCCCTAACTCTCCTTGCTATTCCCAATGCCCTACACCATCTATACACCCCCGGGGATAGAGGGGGGCAAGAGAAAGGGAGAAGATCCCTCAGCCTGGAGGGGGAATAATGCCTAACCATCAACCCTCGCCAGCACATTTTCTAAAGGCAATATCCCAAACCAAATAATATATAACTAACAAAAAAACAACACAATCTATAACAAACACAATCCCTCCCACCCCCAGAAGTAGAGTAGGGAGGCACTGGAGGCCTCAATAGGGGAAAAAGACCTAGGGGTCATGGTGGATGCATGTATGAATAACTCTGAGCAGTGCAGTACAGCGGCTAGTAAGGCAAACAGGATGTTGAGATGCATCGTAAGGGGGATCACCTCTAGGAGCAGGGAAGTGATTCTGCCGCTGTACAATGGACTGGATAGACCACACCTTGAGTACCTTGTACAGTACTGGAGACCACACTTGAAGAGGGACATACAGCTCCTGGAGAGGGTACAGAGGAGGGCAACTAAGATGATACGAGGACTAGGGGATTTGACGTATGAGGACAGACTTGAGGAGCTCTGCCCGTTTTCTTTGGAGGAGAGGAGAGACAGGGAGGACATGATTGAGGTCTTCAAGTACCTCAAGGGAATAAATAGGGTAAACATGAGGGATCTTTACACTAAAGCAGGGAGGTATCACCAGAGGGCATGGTTTGAAGTTGGAAGGTGGAAGGGTGAGGGGGGAAAAGAGGAGGAGGAGGTTTTTCACTGAGAGGGTGGTGGACCCTTGGAATGCACTGCCTGGCGAGTTGGTTCAGAGATCCACAGTGGAGGGCTTCAAGAGAGGGTGGGACAGACACAGAAAGTGGATGTATCAGATGATGGCCTGGCCCAGGGAGGTGGGGATGGATGATAGGGGTTTCTGGAACACAAGGGAGGGGGATGGCCTCGGCACCCAACTAGGGATCTGAGGTTCGAGCAGATTTGATAGACCGTAAGGCCTAATCTGCTGACAATTAGTAAGTTAGTATGTTAGAGTAAACTATCTAAAGTAGAGCGTAAAGGTTTAAAAATAGCAGGAAATATAGTCCAAACAACAGCAATTTATCTCTATCTAGGAAGCTCCCACCTCCCCAGAGGATAAAATAAAACAGTTAGATTTCCCAGACAATAACTCTCACAAATATAGGGAAAATCATTAAATGATGTGAGACTTAGACACTCTCACTGTCAAAGGTCTAAGTTTTAGGCTGTCTCACAGCCCATAATAACAGTAATACTCTGGCCAAAATAATAAATAAGTGAAGGGAAAGTCAAACCAGGCTATAGTCCAATCATCCAGCTCAATTCTAGCCAAGCTTCCAGGGTCTCCAGATCAATCCAAATGGGAACCTTCGGCCTTTAAGTCTCAAGATACAATTATAGCAGACTGGGCCTGCGATACTCCACCATGGTCCCCCTCCCTCCCCGATCACCAGCAACTCCACACCTCAGCTCTCCTTAAACACAGCCCACGGGCTGAATCCTCAGAGAGCTTAGGGACAGCAGGTTCAGGGTCAAACTTCAGGTAAAACCCCAAACCCAACCCCTGTGCGAGCAACCAGCAGGGGAGAGAAGAAGAGAATATGGCCCCAATGCCAGGCCAACCACAGTCCAGAAAAAAACAGCTCCACCAAAGACCCCCTCAATCTCCACAACAGCCCCAGAATCCCTCAGGAGCAGTTCCGGGCCAGCAGGCAGTCAAACGGCAAATCAGGTCCCAATCGCACACACTCCAACATGCTCCACCACTGACCCAGCACCGCTACCCCAACAACAGTTCCGATGCAGAGCATGGAAAGTAGATGCAGAGATGGACTGCTCCTCAAAATCCCAGAACAAGTCCCAGAACAAATCGTCCAGACAACGGGGTCAAACAGCCGAGCAGACCGAGAAGATAGATAGCATTTTTCCTACTACGCCAATTCATCCATTTAAATTTATATGGGCCAGAACAACTTTCAACAGAAGACTCCCAAACTAAGGAATCATTATTGAAGGTGCTGCTAGCTAAGCCGAAACGCACTACGATAACTTACTCACTTTCGATCCCTCACTAAAACTAAACTAAACACTAACTAAAAATAAAAATGTTGCTGCAAAAACAACAAAATATAACTAAAAAAGAATATAAACAAAATCTAAACAATAAAAACTATGCTGCTCATCCTGCATTCCAATGATCAACCCAGTGTGGTCGCCATCTTTGTAAGCTTGTTGCCTCATGTGCTCCCAGGTCGCATCTGGAAACAAGCTTCAGCTTACTGTGCTACTCCTGGTTAAACAATGTTCCCCTTTCCCTTTGTTGCACTGCCTCTAACCTGTCCTCATCCTTCTGGAAATGAGGACTCCAGAACTGGGCACAGTACTCCAGATGTAGCCTTACCATTGACCTATAAAGAGGTACTATTACATCTTTCCTTGTACTGTGTGTACCCCTCCTGATACATCCCAACATCTTATTTTCCTTACTAAAGGCCTTATTACATTGATTTGATTGTTTGAGGGTGTCAATAATGATGACTGCTAGGGCACTTTCTTCAGTGGTAGTGCTCAGCTTAACCCCTCCCATCCAGGTCTCAGTGTCCTGGGGTTCTTGCTTGCTAGGTGCACCTCTTTACACTGTTTGGCATTGAATTTCAACTACCAGACCTTAGACCACCTCTGAAGTTTATGCAGGTCACTCTGCATCTCCCTAATTCCTTCATCACTGTCCACCCTTCCACAGAGCTTTATGTCATCTGTGAAGAGACAAAACCTGCCCTAGATTTCTTCTCCAATGTCGCTGATGAACATATTGAAGAGGACCAGGCCCAGAACAGATCCCTATGGCACCCTACTTGTGGCCTCCCTCTCTTCCAATTTGACCCCATTTACCATGGCCCTTTGCTGCCTCCCCCACAGCCAATTTCCTACCCATATTACTATATCCCTTGGCACCCCCAGATCCTCCATCTTTTATAGCAAACACCTGTGAGGCACTGAGTCAAAGGCTTTGCTAAAATCAACACGGAGCAGATCCATGGTGTGACCTCCATCCTGAGTCTTTGTCACCCAGTCAAAAAAAACTATTAGGTTCATCTGAGAAGACTTCCCCACCAAAGACCCATGCTGCTTACTATTCTGAAGGTTGTTGCTTTCCAGGTAGTCCACAAGGTCATCCTTGAGTAGTGACTCCATCAGTTTACCTACAACTGAGGTAAGACTGACAGGTCTGTAGTTCCCTGCCTGCTTCTTGTCCCTTCCCCCTTTGAAGCAGAACCATGTCCGCCACCATCCAGTCCTTCGGAAACTACTCCTCACTGTAGCAAGCTACTGAATAGCCCTACCAGGGGTTCAGCCAGTTCCGCTGCCAGCTCTCTGAGCACCCTCGGATGCATTCGATCTGGTCCCTGGGCCTTATCTATCTTAAGGGCTTCTAGCCCTTTCCAGGCCCTTACACTGGTGAATACTGGCTGCTTTTCCTAAAATCAAAATAGAGGAGATCCATGGCATGGCCCCATCTTGAGTCTGAGTCTTTGTCATCCGTTAAAAGAAAAGTACTAGGTATGTCTTTCAAGACCTCCCTGCCACAAACCCATGCTGCTTACTATCCTGAAGGCCAGTGCTCTCCAGGTAGTCCACAAGGTCCTCCTTGACTAGTGATACCATCAGTTTACCTACATTTGAGGTAAGACTGACAGGTCTGTAGTTCCCTGCCTGCTCCCTGTCTCCCCCCCCACCCTTGTGGAGCAGAACCCAATCCACCACCCTTCAGTCCTTCAGAACTATTTCTCACTGTAGCAAGTTACTTAATAGCCCTACCAGGAGTTCAGCCAGTTCCATTGCCAGCTCTCTGAGCACCCTCAGATGCATTTTATCCGGTCCCTGGGCCGTATCTATCTTAAGGGCTGCTAGACCTTTCCAGGCCCTTTCACTGGTGAATAATGGCTCCCTCATCTCTGGGACCCCATTAGCAGCCACTTTGATGCCACTTTCTGGTAAGGACCCACTGTCCACCCTGGTGAAGACAGAACAAAAGTAATAATTTAGGATGGCTGCCTTTTGCCAATCCTCCTCTATTATCCTACCCCCCTCCGATAGTCTAACAATTCCACCCCATCTTCCTTTTTTCTCTAACACACCTGAAGAGTTTCTTCTCTCCACTCTTAACCCCTTCAGCAATATGCAGCTAAGTGCCTGCCTTAGCTTCCTTAACCGTCCTCCTTGCTTTCCTAGTTCTTAGCTGGCATTCAGACCTTTAAAAAGGAATTAAAAACCTATCTTTGGAGAAGGGCCTTTTTTGAAAGTTAAATACACTGTATAGTGTGCGTAATTTTATTGTAATTTATTATGTTTTAGAATATATTTTATAATTTTTATGGTCTGTTATTATCTTGTTTGCTGATGTTTTTATGGATTTGTTCAGCACCTTGATATTATGAAAGGCGCTTTATAAATAAAATTATTATTATTATTATTATTCTCCACATTCTTCCTCCCCCTGCTTTTCCTTGCACTTTATGGACGCCCCTTTTTGACCCTCACTGCTACTCTGGCCCTGTCCACAAACCACATTGGTCACTTGTACCTGTTTCTCTTGATTACTATTTTCAGGCATATCTTTAATGCCTCACCCAGAAGGGATCCGTGGGTATGGAGCTTCAGTGTGGCTATAGTCCGCTCCCCCAAGCTGAGAGGCTAGAAGGTTCTGAGCAGAAGGGAGAAATGGATCTTACGGGGGCTTAGAGGCAGATATGACCCCGTGCGATCATTGTCGATACTGCCATGGATAAATGAGCTGCCTAATTTTAAGAGGTCGTTCAGATCGTGACCCTCACTATGGACTCAAGGTGCATTTTGTGGGGAGTTCTGTGAAGTACATTCCTTTATATGGACATTTCTGGACTCATAAACTGATGTGACCATCTCGGTCCCTGTGTGTGATATGTTCCCCCCTATGAACTGTTATTAATTCCTCAGCTCCATGGAGTTGCATAGTTCTATTTGATTAAATGGGATCCTATCGGTTTATTGGAAATAGAGTCTTGTCTCTGTTTTTGGATTGACTGTTGTTGGCACTGACCTTCAGTTCTCTCCCAGCCCAGCACCCCAGAGAGATAGCGGCACCCTTCCTTCAGAGGAATCTGGAAAGTATAAGTCATCTTTTGTAGTTTCTGCTGTGGTCACTCCCTCCCCATGGACAGTTGCCACCAGCATACCCCTGGACATCAGGTAGGGGGTGGGCTACGTAGGTAACAAGGACACCAGGACAGGAATATTGTATGGAAGGGGTTAAGCGGAGCACTACTTCAGAGGAAAGGGACCTGGGAGTCAATATAAGCAACTCCCAAAGCAAACTAGCCTGTGCAACAAGGCCTACGGTAATGCAAACTGAATGTCGAAGTGTATTGGGCAGAATTTTGATAGCAGGAGGAAAGAGGTAATACTGCCTCTCTGTAGATCACTGGTGAGACTCCATCTGGAATACTGTTCCCAGGTTTACAGTCCCCACCTAAAGAAAGACTGGGGTATACTGGAGATGGTACAGCATAGGGTCACCAAAATGATTCAGGGCCAACAGGGCAGATCCTATGAGGATCAGTTTAGGGCACTGAACATGTCCTCGCTGGAGGCCAGTGGGGAGAGTGGTGACACGCTAGAGACTGTCAGGTTCCTGAAAGGAATGAATAAGGTAATCAGCGAGGAACTATTTAGCAGGAATGGCAGGTCAAAAACAATGGGAAGGGGACATGAATGTAAGCTGGTGGGGGATTCAGGAGGGATGTGAGGAAGGTTTACTTTCCAGAGAGAGTGGATGAGCCGTGGAACAGCCTACTGGCTGAGCTGTTAGGTTCAAAATTCATGAATGGTTTCAAGCACGGCTGGGACAGAGTGAGAGACCTAATCGTTACTCAACAGGTTAGCAGTAAGGCAGGGAGAAAGTGGGAGGAGGCAAGAGCATAAGCTAGGTCTAGACATTAACTCACGGGTAAAATAGGGTAAATGAGGCAGACTGGATGGACTAACAGCCTTTTTTTGCCATCTTGTCTATGTTTCTCTGTTTCTTATTGGGCTTATAAAATAGATTTTGTTGCATATGAAAGATGGAAATTATAAACATATGTAACAGTTAACAATATGTTTATTTAAAACACTTTTGACCATTTTACAAATAAGTGTAATAATCTACTCCAGATGTGCGTCAGTGCAGCAATAACATTACTTCCTGGGTGGTTGAAAGCCCTCGGCTATTCCTCAGACCTCACAGCAGGTCATTTGGTTATGCTAAAACTGCCACACAACTGACCGCAGATTATTCGTTACTTAAAGACTGTAATACTGCTTAGGGTAATAAAATAGTCCCAAACTTTGTAGGGGAAACTAGAAAACAAATTGGTTTACCACATGCTGCACTTGTTTTACATAAATATATACAAAAATTTGCAGGAAAAGACCACTGGTTCATCCAGATTGCCCTGTTTCACCCTATCTTAACCCCCTTCCCGGGACCTACTGTGTAGTCAGGGTTACTGCCCTCACCCCCCTCCACCTGCCATACTCCATCCCCCTGTGTAACTATTAAGCCTTTTACTCGGTCCCAGCTGTGCTTGAAACTATTAATGGTTCTTGCACCTACCACCTCTACTGGTAGTCTATTCCACTGCTCAACCACTCTCTCGGTAAAGTAAAACTTTCTCACGCTCATCCTGAATCTTACCCCTCCCCCAGCTTTCACTCATGTCCCCATGGTTTTGATTCACCCTTCCAGCTGACTATTTCCTCGCAATCTACCTTGTTTGTACCTTTCAGGAACTTGAAGGTCTCTATCACATCACCCTTCTCCCTTCTGTGCTTTAGTGAGTACATATTCAAGGCCTTAGGCTGTTCCTGCTTGCCCTGAATCGTTTTGGTTAGCCTACATTGCACTGTCTAGCCTGTCTTTGTCTTTTCTTAGGTGAGGACTCGAGAACTGAGTCTAGTATTCCATATGTGGCCTTACTAGTGATCTATAAAGAGGCTGTATTACCTGGGACCGAAGGTGATAAACTGGGTACAGAACTGGTTGATGCTGGATAGGCGACAGAGGATGGGGCTAAATGACATTCACTCTTATGAGGGGAGAATGACCAGCAGGGTACCTCAGGGCTTGGTGCTGGAACTGGTCCTTTTCAGTGTCTTCATAAGCGGCATTGCAGAAGAGCTGGAAGGGAAGGAGTGCTTCTTTGCAGAAGACACCAACATCTGCAGTAGGGCAGATACTCCAGAGGGGGTGAAGGGAATGAGACCTGAGAAAACTCGAAGAGTGGTCAAGGGTATGGCAGCTGGGTTTTAATGCAAAAAAAGTACCACATCATGCTCCTAGGGCAAATAAACCCAGATATCTGTGTAAGCACTTTGATTAACTGAACTACAAATGCTATGATAAATGACGTACAAGCATCCAAAGTCCAACCTGACTGAGAAATCTCCATAACTCTTTGAAATGCCATTTTGTCTCAGTTTGCTAAGCTACAGTATCATTTTGCACATATCAAGCAGAGATTCTTTTTCAACCTACACCAAGAGCTCTCTCCAAATAGCTTATTTATTTGGAGTTTGTCAACTGCAGAGAGAGCACTGTCCAGGCACAACTTAGCACAGCATAGCCCATTCCTGTATCATGTCATCTGAAAAGAGAAAAATCATGCCCGGGATTCCTTTTCCTATGTCACTGATGAACACGTTGACAAGGACCTGCCCCAGGACTGAACCCTGTGGTACCCCATTCGTGACCTCTCTCTCCCCCGACTTGATCCCCTTTGCCACCCCCTCTGCTCTCTCCCGCCAGACAGCATCCCACCTATCTGAGAGAAGTGGAGAGCACACTTCCATCTTGAGTCTCATTTCAGTGTTATTACAGTCCGGACTAACAAAGTGCTGCTTTTTGTCAGTGCACTGTTAATACACTGCATTGAATTTCTGCTGCACTGTTGTACCAATGCTCAGTCTTTCTTATTTTTTTAATGCAGACTGTAATAACACTACAAATAATTATTAGCTTTTATAAAATGGGTAGGCTAAATCAGCCAATCAGAGATTAAGCTTACCATGCATGAAATATTTTCCATGCATGGTTAAAAAAAAGGACGGCAGTAAAAAGGCTGAAATCATCAAGCCTTAGAACGTTGACATTTAAAAATGCCGCTATTGTTTTTTCCTCGCTAAAAGCTGAACCCACTCGCTCACAGTGTAAGCACAATATACAGGTTCCTAAACCCGAATGCTGTTCGTAGCGAGAAGAAGCTCAAAAGCACCCTAGCTCTCCACACAAAGAGTGATACACATCATTTCCACACACCAACACAGGAACACCACGGTTTCACCATCCATGTGAACCAGTCATCACAGCTCACTGTCGCTACATGGGCCAGCTACACGTGACACCCGTAGCCGACCCCGTTCCAAGTCCCTCGCCCCCCTCCTCCTTAATGAAAGTCCCTGTGGCATCGCTGGAACTTACAGCATGGGGGGCATCTCCATTGCACCTGCTGCTCCATGAATTTCTCTCGATGTTGCGAATGCGCCGCCGCCCGACGAACGTGGCTGCCTGCATCCGGAAACTGGCTCCTCCAGTCCTCTTCAGGTCAGGACAGTGGGCTCCACTAGCTAAGTCTGCTCTGCAGTACCTGCCCCTGCACAGCCCATTACATCCGACTCCCAGACCGGCGGGCTCGCTGGCAGTGCTCTACTAATGCTGGGCTGAGTCAGAGAAGCAAACCATGGCCAGCACAGAGAGAGGCAGGAAACGTCAGTACATGAAAAAACAACGCTCTCATGAATATTATGCAAATGACCTCATGAATATTAAAAAAATGTCAGCGGAAGGATTATTTTATCGTACATTAGGAACATTACATGTTTGGTTTTTTTTACATACAAACATTATTTCTCTAACTGCAAACAGTTAAATAAAGGTAGGATCCCATTTTATAAGCACAATAAGACACTCCAGATGTGTGCATGGAACAGATTTTACCACAGCCCAGAAACTAAAGGCACTCAGCCAAGGCCCTCCGTGCGCCTTATTACACCTGGCCGTGTGAAAACCCTGTTCCATCACACCCTGTCGTCTTATTGCTACTATGCACACTTCTTTAGCGCTGGATTTCCTTCACTAATTTTTGCTGCACACTGCAGTAGTACTAGCAACACTTTATCATTTTTATTACACTTCTTTAGCACTGCACTATCTCTGCAATTTGTTGCACTTTCCCACTGAATTTTTATAGAAAACACTTGAACCGACGTGGTACCCTGTGTACTATTTAAAGGCTAGTACTTGAATATCAGCAAAAATACACAGTCCATTCAATTAAATTCAATTTATTTACCATGAAAATGCTCCATGAGCTCATTCACACTGAGATCTAGTTGAGAAATACAAACAGAACATTGAACATAAATCGACATGCATTGAGTAATAAAGTACAATCATATATAATGATCTTTATATACTGGAAAAAAAGACTTTTTGTTGCCTGGCACTGAAAACATGTATAACTTTTCCAACCATTATAAAATAGTAAAATATGCATACTAAACTTCCACCACGAGCCTTCAAGTTTTTGTTTTATAAATCTGAACCTTAATTAACTTTCCACCATTTTTCAGTTTTAAGTATAAAAACAATTATCCAAGTGTAGTTTACTGTTTAAGTTATGGTGTCCAAATTTATTTTATATACCCAGAAGAAGAAAAAACATGAAGAAAGTGTGGCAGAAGGGAGAAGGGACACAGGGAAGTAACTTTAGAGCAAAAGGTAGTACCTGCAGCCCTCCTCTCATCCCTGTGTCAATCTCAGTGGTCCCAGCAGTATCAGTGGTCAAACAGTTGTGGTGGTCCACAGGATCAGCAGTTGGCAGCAGCAGTGTGGGTTCTGTTTAGTCCAGTCTGTTGTTTTGGTTTTTTTGTAAAGAAAAATAAATGCCAGTCCCTTGGCAGTGGTCCCCACAAGCGGGAAAGAATCATTAGATGAACGAGCATCAGGACAGCCAGATACCCATCAAGGGAAGACCCCCCCCCCCACCTGCATGCAGCCAGCAAGGCATCCAGCATACACTTAACCCACCTCCTGCCTCCTCAACTTCTCCCCACTTTGGGGCGGTAAGTCGGTGACAGTGCTACAAAGCAGGTGTAACCCCCCTGTCACTCGGGGTTACAAGAATCCCACTTAGATCTAGTGGCAGGCAGGGAAGGCAGCTTGTGAAACTCCAGTTAAATGAATTTTACACTGTCTCACTCTGTTCTCAGTCTTAGCTGAGCTGCAGGGATGAAATCATATAGAATTTTCACAGCAGCATAAGCCACATTGGAATGTTGCAGCTGGGAGTTAGATAGAACATTGGGAGGTTTTGAATCAGTCTAGAGGGAGACTCAGTGGAGGGAAGAGGTGCACTGTAGTTTGCAGTCCCTCAGAGCCCTCAGCTCTGACCAGAGCTACCTGTTGTTGTGGGTGTGTGTGTGTTCTCGCCCTAGATAGAGACACAGAAGATACCATTTGGAAGTGGTTGAGACCATCTCCCAGTTGTTCCAGGGCCCCATCCCTGAGAGGGATTGGGGGATCCAGACCAGCTCTCAGGGGCAATCCCCTAGCCCTGCTGGCAGGAGAGAAGCTACCTTGAAGATTTGTGCTGAGGCACCAAGAATTCGTTTGGTTTTCCTGTGGAAGATGCATGTGGGGCACCTGCAAACCAGGGTGAGTCAGCTCTGCCAGAGAACCTATGTTTGCAGCAGACAGTGTGTTTAGTATCTGCTACTGTGGGGTCAAGGAAGGACAGCCAAGTACAGTACTACATTTGTGTGTGACAAAAAATGCATCTAATCAGTGGGGGTATACAGGGATGGACATAGCCACTTAAGGAACATTTCAAGTCAGGACACTATTTTGCCAGAGACTGTAGATTGTTAAATGTGTCATACATTTCAAGACAGCATTCTACAACAGTGTGTTTCAAGGAAGGTGTTGATTCCAAATGAACAGCTGGGTATAGATTTGGGAGCAAGAGGTGGGAGCCCCCATCAGTAGTAACCAAATTTCCACCTCTACGGGTTCAGTTTGGGCACCTTTTGCTTTCTTCCGGGCACTTGGCCAGTGTTCGGGGAAAGTACCCAGATGTGGGATTTGTATGGAAGATTTTCCCTTTATGGAGCCTGGATGTGCTCATGGGTGGTAGAGGGAGCCACTGATAAATGTTCATGCCATATGGAAAGTAGTACAGCTGTTGGCCGGATGTGCCATGCAGGGAAGTAGTCCAAGGCTGGTCGGATGGGCCAGGCCAGGGAAATCCAGAGAAAAGTACAAGTTCGGGCTGAGTGTCCAGTGTGTTTCTGAACCTGAAGGTTACAGTGTGTAGAAGATGTGTTCTGGTCTCCGTATATCTGCATTACCAGGAGTGTAGCCCCGTTGGGGTCCATCTATGCTTTATTATTCTGTTGTGTTGTGAATAAAAGCCACACTCTAGAATCCTACTCCTGGTTTGGACATTACAGTTATTGCTTCCTGTGTCCGGAGTTACTTGGGTGCCCCTGACTAGAAGTCAAACCTAGCCAAAATGCCGAGCAACAGTTTGTTCCCCGAACCCAGGCAGCCAGGTAGTGGGTTACATAATGGAGGCACCGCACAGCGCTAATAAAACAAAAAAAAATAGCATCAACCCCACCCCTGGTTACACAGGCACTGTCCACCTGAACTAAGACTGAAATAAAAAAAAAATATGTTTCTTTTCACACAGTGAGTGCAATACAGTAGAGGACAGCCGTGGATGTTAGTGTGGTCTGGGCAAGGGACTGCCAAGGGTGGATCTATTCAAATGTATTTAAAATTGGTCCAGGAAGGGAGCATATGGTGAAATGGTGGCCTTTTTCAAAATTACATAAATTTATTTAACTCACGCTCCTAAATGGAGCACAGGGGTGGGCAGCATTCAAATTAAGTAGCTATCAGAGGTGGCACAGAGAGCAGGCAGGCCCTGAATTAGATAGTAAACAGGGCGCTAGAAGGAGCAAGGGTAGAGTAAAGCCCCAGTTATAGCCAAGCAAGCCAGTTGGGCTGCTTAATAATTGCTAGCTGTCCCAGAGATTTTTTTAGCCGCAGTATGAAGTCAGAGTGTCCCAGGGTGATACAGGTGATTAGTAGCCAAGTTGCCTCCAGTAGCCAGGCTAGTGTTATAGGGAGTCTCCGGATCAGTTCCTCAGGTTACTAGCCCTTTGCTAGGGCTGTGGCAACTATGCTGCTGGGGTGGATAACAGGCTAGGGCTGTGGCAACTATGCTGGTCGTGTGGGTAACTGCCTGGTCCACTCCCTTCTCCTTGCTCCTGACTGAAACTGATACCCAAGAGCACTGTAAATCAGTACATTCTACAATTTCACAACACTAGCTTGGCTACTGTTTGCCACTTAGCTATAGCCACCTTTATCACCCTGGACACTCTCACTTCATGCTCTGGGTTTTACTTAACCTAACTGGCCCCTGCTGCTTACTTCTGAATACATTTATTTACTTTGTTTATGGAGCTGCAGTAGGAGGCTGGGGCATGCGCCGGGCAGAGTGCAGGAAAGGAGAAATATGCAGACAGGGCAGGTGATGAGGAGGAAGACTTCCCCAAGTGGGGTACAGTGCTCAAAACCTTCTGCAAAGATGGGCAGGCAGAAACAATTGGAAGGGGATCAAGCACAGTTGGCACAATCTCGCACAGTAATGCAAACGGGGGAAAGTCAGCAGCAGATAGAGGGGGGTTCAGGTGAAGTTGGCTCACGCTCAAGCAGTGATGCAGGAGGGGTTTGCAAGGATGAAGGAAGCCAGGCGGAAGTACATGGGATAAAGAGGTACAGGAGGGGGGAGTTTGAGGAAAGGCTAAAGGGAGAGGGTGAAGAGGGACAGATGCTGGGTGTGGGTAAAAATCAGGATAGGTTAGGTGATGGGGAACAAAAGATGAGCAGGGGTAGAAACCAAGTAAGGATGGAACGTGAGGAGGAGTCCAAAGGGAGCCAAACCCCGTGACACAAAGCTAGAGGCCAAAAGGACACCCAGAAAGTAGGGGGCAGTAGGGTGGCACCGTTGGGGGACTCAATAACTAAGGGGCTAAAATGAGGAAGGAAGGGAGCAAAAACAATGCAGTATGGGTACAGTGCATGCCAGGGATGATGGCACTGGAGGTGAGGCATCATATTCCTTCTTGGGGTAAGCAGCAGGATGAAAGAACACATCTGGTGTTTCACCTGGGCACAAATGACTTGGAGGGGAAACGTTTGATGGAAGTACAGGCAAGGTTAAAGAAACTCACTAGGTTCTGCAGGAGCAACACTGTTTTTCCTTCCATTTCCTTCTCTGAGGTGTTGCCAGTACCAAGAGCGAGCATGCCCAGAAAGGAAAAGATAAGGGCATTCAGCAGCTGGCTACAAGGTTGGTACAGTTGGATGGGGTTCGGCTGGATAGGTGACTGGGGCTCTACATGGGAGGAGGAGGGGCTGTATGTCCAAGACAGGCTGCACCTGAACTCTTCAGGGGCAGCTGCACTAAAGAGTAAACTGGGGGACTTCATGGCAAGGAAGTTCAATTTAAACTAAATAAGGGGTGGGGGGCTAAGGACAGGGCCATCCATACATGAGGCAGAGCAGAGACGCTATCAGCCTCCCCCCCCAAGTCATAACACTCATCAAGGGAGCAGTTAGCAGCAGGGAAAGACGGGATGGAGCTACATGTTGGAGGGCTTTGGTTGCAAATGCCAGGAGCCTGGGGAACAAAATGGGAGAACTGGAGGCCACCATAATGGAGGAGAACCTAGACACTGTAGCAATGAGTGAGACTTGGTTGAAAGAGCACCACGCCTGGGAGACGGTTATTCCCCAGTATTGTTTGTTTAGGAAGGATCGGGAGGGGACGGTGGGGGGTAGCATTATATGTCAGGGAAGGGACTGGGGCCATAAAGGGGCAGGATGAGGAAGGAGAAACAGAGATATTGTGGGTCACCCTAGACAGGGGATGGGGGAAAACCCTGCATATTTGGCTAGTCTATAGGCCTCCTATGCAGGGGGAGGAAGGGGATAGACACTTTGTGGAATCCATAGCGAGGATGGCACGGAAAGGGGAAATTGTGCTAATTGGGGACTTAAACCTTCCAGACATCAACTGGGAGGCCCAGACAGCAACCTCCTCAAGGAGCAGGGGCATCTTAGAGGTTCGTCGGGGTATATTCCTGCAGCAAAGGGTCAGTGAGCCCACTAGGGGTTTAAACCTGTTGGATGTGGTCCTCACAAATGGGGACAGTGTGGAGGAGGTGGAGGTGGGGGAAGAGCTTGGCACCAGTGACCACAGGGCTGTCAGGTTCAGGGTGAGAGCGAGCAGGGTGAGGGTTAGGACAAGAACCAAGGTAATGGATTTCAGGAAGGCTGACTTTCATGGAATGAGGAAGATAGTTAGGGAAGAAATGTTGAGGATAGGGAATGTGCAGGGGGTGGAGGAATTATGGGCAGCCATCAAGAGAGGGGTATTTAAAGCCATGGGCTTATGTATAAGAAGGGTAAGAAAGAATAGAAGACAGAAAAAAACTCTATGGTTCACTAGAGAGGCAGCTTTAGGGGTCAAGGAGAAGACTAGAGCATTCAAGAGGTACAGGAGGACACAAAAGGATGAGGACAGGGAAACCTACAGGGAAAAAAGAAAAGAGGCAGGGCAAAAGATAAGGAGGGCTAAGGAGGCCACTGAGGAGTGATAGTGAAGCAGGCAAGGAGGGGGAACAAAACCTTTTTAGGTACGTTGGAGAAAGGAGGAGGGCACAGCATGGGATTGGGAGGATAAGGGGGGAAATTGGAACATTACTGGAAGGAGATTTTGAAAAAGCAGAGGCATTAAACAGCTATTTTGCCTCAATCTTCATGGAGGAAAGAGAGGGCAGGGGACCAGGACGGGCTGAGGAAGGTGACAGTCACAGGCAGATGGGCGTGGCAGAATTCACAGCTGAAGGAGTAAGGGAAGAGCTGGGTAGACTTAGAGTGGACAAGGCAATGGGGCCTGATGGAATACACCCAAGGGTTCTTAAGGAGGTGAAGGATGAACTGGCACTGCATCTGGCGAGGCTGTTTAACTTGTCCTTGGTCACAGGGGTGGTGCCAGTGGACGGGAAGAGGGCAGAGGTGGTCGCACTACATAAGAAGAGGGGGGCGGAAGGACGAGGTCAAAAACTACCGTCCCATTATTCTTACCTCAGTGGTGGGGAAGGTAATGGAAACACTACTTAAGATCAGGTTGATAGAATACTTGGAGATGAATGGCATGCAGGGTGACAGGCAGCATGACTTCATCAAGGGAAGGTCCTGTCAGACTAACTTGATAGAGTTTCTCGATGGGGTGACACAGATAGTGGACCAGGGAGGAGCAGTGGACGTGGCCTGTCTGGATTTCAATAAGGCCTTTGACATTGTTCCGCATGGTGGAATGGTGCATAAGCTGGACAGACTAGGGGTGGACCTCAGGATCACCAGGTGGGTGGAAAACTCATTGAAGGGAAGGAGTCAAACGGTGGTGGTAAATGGGACACATTCCAGGGAATGGGTGGTGACCAGAGGGGTGCCACAGGGGTCAGTGCTAGGACCAATACTTTTTAACATCTATGTTAGTGACCTAGCGGAGGGTCTAGAGGGACTGGTGTGCCTGTTTGCAGATGATACAAAGGTCTGCAGTAGGGTGGATTCACCTAGTGGGGTGCAAGCTATGAGGCGGGACCTGGAGAGACTGGAGAGGTGGTCATCTGACACCTGAAAATTGAAGTTTAATGCACAAAAGTGCTTGCTGATGCACCTGGGGAGGAGGAATAGGAGGGAAACTTACTCCCTTGAGGGGGTGATGATTAAGGACAAGGAAACTGAAAGGGACCTGGGGATTATGGTATCACGTGACCTCAAGGTGGGCAGCCAGTGTAGCAGGGCGGTGGGAAAGGCAAATGGAATGTTGGCCTGCATTGCGAGGGGTTTTAATAGCAGGAAGAGGGAGGTGCTAATGCCATTATACAGAACCATGGTCAGGCCGCATCTGGAGTATGGTGTGCAGTTCTGGAGGCCTCACCTGCGAAAAGATGTTGAGTTGATGGAAAGGGTACAGAGAAGGGCAACCAAAATGGTACGAGGAATGCAGGATGTACCCTATAAGAGAAGATTGAGAGGGCTGAATTTGTACCCTCTGGAGACTAGGAGGGAGAGGGGGGACATGATTGAGCCCTTTAAGTATCTGAAGGGAATAAATAAGGAGGAGGGTGATAGCTTGTTCAAATTGAAGAAGGGAGCAAACACGAGGGGACATAGCCTCAAACTAGAAGGTGGGCAATACAGAGGTAATGTCAGGGGGCAGTTTTTCATGCAGAGGGTGGTGGAGGCCTGGAACAAGCTGCCAGAGGAGGTAGTGGAGCTGAAACGGTAGAGGGGTTCAAGAGGGCTTGGGATAGATTTAAGGGGTTGGGAAAAGAGGTTGGAAGCATAACAGAAGGAGGAGGTAGGGTGTTGGGCAGACTAGATGGGCTGTGGGGCCTTTCTCTGCCACCACATTTCTGTGTGTATCTGTGTGGGTGTAAAAGTTTCACCAGGAAAGGCACACTAAACAAACAAGTTGGTAGTGGAAAACACAATTATACACAATTAAACAGGTCATACAAGTTGAATGGGAAAATTGTTTAACCAGGAGAGGCACACTAAGCTGAAGCTTACTTCCAGGTGCTACCTGGGAGCACAAGGAAGTTAAGTGATGGATCTGGTAAGGATCCCCTCATAAACCTATAAATACGGCCAGCCAGGCCTTCCTGTGATTGCAGCCGGCTATCTAAAGGCAATTTGTTTTGCTTGGCTTTGCCATTACTTTGGCATATCACACACGTGCACCCTCTTTCAGCTAGGATGAATAAACACGTCTCATTTGAAGATATCTCCAAAAATCACTGGGCCCAAGTTATATTTCCCTTTCAGAAAAGTAAAACTATCTAGGGTATGGCCATCCCCCATTAGTATATCTTGTAGAGTATTGATCTGTTTCTCCTTCCAGCCCTCCCAGTAAAGGAGTTTATGGTCAATGGTCCATGCAGGGTTATTCCATAGAAGGAGGTGTTTCCCCAGGTTCAAACAGGTCTTACTGATGGCCCCCACTTGTTGCCAAGCCTTGTGAGCTGCTTTTTTTGTGAGGCAAAAATGAAATTTGGAGGGAAGGGGGTTACCCATATACCCAACCAGATTGGTCCCATGCAGGGCATTCCTCTCTACTTATTCCCATGCTGATAAGTCGGAAGTAATTCTCCGAAACAGTCTACATGTGGCTGCTGCTGAGAATGCATATGCGTAGTGTTGGAAATGCAGAAGGCACCACCTACCCTTGTTCCACGGGGCTCAGAGTTTGGCTCTACTATACCTCAAGGTTTTATTGTCCCACATGAAAGTCCATATTAGATTGTCCAATAATTGAAACCATTTCTTTGGGATCTCAATTGGTAGGTGGGATAATATGTAGAACACACTCGGAGCAATCATCATTTTAATTGCCGCCACTTTCCCAGGGACAGAGAGGTTCAACTGTTTCCACCTTTGAGTTTCTACCTTGAGGCTATCAATTAATGGAGAGAAGTTAGTCTCTGGTAGGGAGGACACATTGGCATTTACCCTAATGCCTAGATACTTAATACCCGCCTTAACCCTAACTAAGCCCACTGCTGAGATATCTTCGGATGAAAGCTGCTTATTTAGAGGGAGGACTTCTGTTTTACCTTGATTAATCCTGAGGCCTGAGATGCTTGCAAAGGATTGCAATAACTTCACAATGTATTCAGCGCTGCTATGAAAATCTTCGGTTAGAATGAGACAATCGTCAGCATATAACAGTGCATGATATGACTCAGGGCCTACCCGTATGCCTTTAATATTTGGATGTTCTCTCAGAGCACTAGCCAGTGCTTCTATGACCAGCACAAACAACATCGGGGAGAGGGGACATCCCTGCCTAGTGCACGTATGCAATTCGAATGGTTCTGATAGTGTATTATTATTAGTTAGCAGTCTGGCCATGGGAGACATGTAAAGAGTTTTGATCCTGCCCCTGAACATATCCCCAAAGTTATAGTGCTGCAGCATCATATGGAGAAAATCCAACTCTACTGAATCGAAGGCCTTCTCGAAATCTACCAGTATTACGGCTGCTGGAGTTGGGGCTTTCCCTGCCTTCTGTACAAGGGAGTTTAAAGATCTAATGTGATCATTACTGACACGGCCCTTCACAAAGCCCAATTGGGAAGTGTGATGATCAAACAGGGAAGGGTTTTATCCAATCTAGCTGCAAATACCTTAGCTAGAATTTTGGTATCGGCATTAATCAACGAAATGGGCCTATAGCTTGTAGGCAGGGTGTGATCTTTACCTTCTTTCGAAAGGACTGTGATAATTGCCTCCCTAAGGGTGGCGGGGAGAATCTCCTGTGCCCGAGCTTCTTGTAACATATCCCTCAAGGGGTGAGATACTATCTCTGGTATTACCTAATAAAAATCAACAGAGAACCCATCTCCCGCGGTGCTTTTTTTGGGGCCATCTTTTGAATTGCCTCCCTTATTTCTTGTATCTCTATGGGCATCTCTAGTTGTTCTCTCTGAGCGTCTGTAAGCCTAGGAAGCTTTGTACCTGCCATAAACTCCTCAAATTTGGACTCGTCCCGGGTAGTGTGGGAGCTGTTCAAGGTTTTGTAGAAAGACAGTATAAGTTGGTTAATGACCTCTGGTTTACTATGTTTTTCCCCCTCATTGTCCCGTAATTGGGCTATATGCCTCTCAGCTTGTTGTTTTTGTAGCCGGAATGCTAGGAGTTTCCCAGCTTTTTCTCCCCCTGCCCAATATTTATGTTTTAATCTTAATATTTGAAGTTCCACTTTCCTAGACGCTAGCATATTCAATTTCATTCGTAGGGCCAGGAGGTCATACAGCAGGTTTGGGTTTTGAAGATTAGTGGGATCCTTCTTGTACAGGTCTTCTTTCTCTCCCAGTGCCCTCCCCAGTTCCCTAGTTTACTTTTCTCTCTACTTCCTACGGTAGACAGCATAGCTAATAATGCGACCTCTGATCATGGCTTTAAAAGCCTCCCAAATGGCTGCTGCAGTTGCAGACCCACGCGGATTGTCAGAGAAAAAGGTTTTTACCTCCCCTTTAAGACACTCTTTAAAGTCTGTCTCTTGCAACAATAATGGGTCTAGCCTCCAACTAACTGATCTAGTAGTGGGGACAAAAGGTCCCAATGCTAATATCAATGGGGTGTGGTTTGAGATATACACGAGGGCTATTGTGACATCCAGTACCTTATTTATAATGTTTGGGGAGATAAACCAATAGTCTATCCTACTTGCAACTTGTTTAGCTTCAGAGAAATATGTAAAGTCCCTCTCAACTGGGTGGGCTACTCTCCATATGTCTTACAGTTTATGCAAGGATAGCAAATCCTTTAAAGCCCTAATAGATTAGGGGTGTGCATCCGGCTTAGAGTTAGATCTATCCAGGAAGGAGTCCATTGTCAGATTAAATTCCCCCCCCCCCCAGCAGAATGTCCACTTCCCCAGCCACCAACTCCAATAGATCTTGTGAGAGTTTGTGAAAGAAATCAGGGGTGTCCTCATTTGGGGCATAAATGTTAGCTAATAATATATTCCCTGTGGGGGTGCATACTTTGGCTAAGACCCATCTCCCCCCTTTATCAGCCCTTTGTTCCTGCAAAGTCCATTTTAAGTTTTTATGGTACAATATAGCTACCCCACCTTTAGTTTTGTTGGCCACACTATGGACCTCCCAGCCCACCCATTCCCACCTTAGTTTTTGAGCTTCCCTATGATTTAGCTTAGTTTCTGTAAGAAGGCTATCTGAGATCTCAGGGCTTTAAGTCTGGCAAGTACTTTCTTATGTTTAATGGGCGAGTTCAGGCCCCTCACATTCCAGGAGGTAGCCGTCACCATATCTTTACCTGCCATGAGTTATGTCAGTCAGTAAAACCCAAAGCCCCCACCTAATTACCAGGAAACCAAGTAGTCTGTATACAGGAAGCTTATTCTTCAAATCTACCCTTAATCCCTTCCCTTGTCTGTCCCTTGTAATTCTGCAAACCCCACCTAAACTACGGATCAGTTCACATATTGATGTTCTAGCCCCTATAACAACTTTTGTTTTTACCTTTCCATACCATTCTCCTTGTACCACACCTTGCCCTAGGAGGCTCTTCTTATGTGACCTGACCATTACAGATGGATATGGTCCATGATCAAGAGAACCCCTCCTGAGCGCGGGGCTTGGTAATTTACCAGGAGCTGCCAACTTGACTATCATCAGATAGTGTAACTAACTCTGCTACTTGACCCAAAGTAGGGCCCTGTGAACCCCCGCTAAACTAACATTGCAGGGAACATCAGATTTTATAGCAGCAATCATTAAACCTTAAAACTGAGAAACTGAAAACATAATGAAACAGTTAAGACATTCCGGATGAGAGATAGCTCCCCTTTATAACCACTGGGGGGGGGGATGCGCACTCTCCAGCGGGGTGAACCCTGAGAGTACTGAAAGAAGAAAAAAATAAAACTTTGCACCTACTTATAGAAACCACCTATCATGGTTCACCAAAACACCATGGCAAGCTTTAGGCCATCTGGCATAGGAAGCTGGGCAAGCCTCAAATACTGCCTCCACACCATAACCAGCCAAAAAATAACATTCCCTGGTCGGGTGCCAGCCTAACAGGGAGACCCAGGCAAAGTAAGATTACTGGCAAGAGGGAGGCATGGGGAGAACAGCTCAGCCCCTCCACAGCTATTCGAAACCCAGTGATCTGGGCAGAAAATAAGAAATGGTTAGAACCCCTCAGTCATCTTGGCAGTTGTTGTTCGGTCGACAGCTCCCCCTCACATTTGGCCCAGTCTTTAAATTGCGGGGCCCAGTCCATGAGCAGACTCTGGTCTGTAAGATCTTCTGGCGTTGGGCAGTCTGAGATCCCAGAAAGAATCCAGGTTTACAAGTCAAGGTCCCCTCAAGGGTTCGGGGATTCATTGACACCTTAACTAAGGAGGCTGCTGGAGAGATCATGCTGTCATCCGATAGGATTTGTAATCTCTGGCAGCTCCTTGATCTGTTCTTCTTGGCCATAGATTTTTTACTTGGGGTATCCATTCCAGGCTTCCTCGAATGTCCCCATTGAACTCTCTGCCAGGCCCCCTCTGGTTCTGTGCCTTTCGGTGAAGTGCTGGTTGCTATATCCATGGATATTGGGGAGTTCTCCCTGTGCGGTCTATTAGTGCTGCTCGAGAGTTGCGAGGATTTGATCATGCTCCTGCCCGATATTTGTATGTTTTGCAGAAAGTGTTCCATGTCTCCAGGGTTACTAAACATGTGAAAGATACCATTATACTGGACTCTTAGCTGCACGGGATATCTGAGCAAGGTGGGAATACCTAACTTGTAAAGTTGCTGTTTCACCTCTGCATATGCTCTTCTCCACCTTGCAAGCTCCTGAGAGTAATCTTGGTAAAGCTGGATGGAGCATCTTTGCCATGTCAGGATTTTTAGATCTCTGGCTAGGCGGAGGTATCGGTCCTTCACCAGGCATCGTAGAAGTTTGCACAAAATTGGGCGAGGGCATTCCCCTGGTTTAGGTTTGGGAGCAAGTGTGCGGTGACCTTGCTCAGTCTCTGGTGAGGCCACAAGCTCCAGCCCTAGCATCGCTGGCAATGCATCCTCCAGAAAGGATATCATGTTCCTGCCCTCCATGCCCTCTGAAATGCCCACAATTCTGATGTTTCATCTCGGGCTCTATTTTCCATGTCATCCACTTTGGAGAGTAAGTACTGAATCTGGCCATGATGTTCACTCAGGTACCTATCATGTTGTGAGATTTATTCAGCTTGCTGCTTTATGTCCTTTTTGGAGCCCTCTACCCGAAGAGCTAACAATTGCAGTTCCTCATTTATTTGTGTACATGACTGCTTTACTTCCGTAGTGTCTTGCAAAACTTTGCTTAACATCGCCGTAATATTTGCAATGTCTTTGGCCAAGCCATCGGAGGTATTGGAGGAGACCACTGCTCTCCCTGTTGTCTCCGGATCATTGCCGGTTCATCGTGCGTCAGGTTGGGGGCTCTGAAACTTGGGTGGTGCTTAAATCTCAGCCTGTAGAGAGCGTGAAACACAGCTGGATCCGGGCTGTTAAACACGGCGTAGATTTGCAATTCTGCCTCCGATTCCAACACAAAACGGCTTATTTAGAAGTTCTGGTAATCCAACGTTGAAAGCTTGCTTTTTGGAGTGCCGAACTCCCGACTGGACATCGTGAATGGGCTGCTAGGGGTTCACAGGGTGTCTTCTGCAAGAGTTAGTGTGCCACCATGTTGGCTGCCAGGGTCTGCTCCCCGTATTTATTTTTTAAGAGTAAATTATTACTAAATAAATATTATACACAGACTTTAGAAGTAAGCATTACTGAATTTATTTATTTATTCATTTATTTATTTCAGTTTGGGATTAATACCTTTGAGTCAAGGACTCATTTTCAAAGGTTCCATGTCAGTGTTGAACAAACATTACAAAAATACAAGGTTTACAGAGAAAAAAAGAATGAAAAACATTGAAGCACATACACAGGCAGTAATAGTAACATTTGAGCTTACATCAAATTAGTACATATGAACAGATAGACTGATTAGATTAGAGGGGGTTGGGGGGTCAGCCAGAGGTGGCATCGTCTGAGGTGGGAGAGAGGTGGAGCTTTCAATCAAGTGAGGCCATCGTCAGGTAATTGGGGTAGGGGAGCGGGTTAAGAAAAAAGTGGTATATAGCAGAAAGGTGTAGAGGGGGGTAGATAAATGGAAAACTGGGGGTGAGGTGCCATCACATTAGCACAGGCAGGTACAATTCATTTTAGAGCCAAGGAGAGATTTGAGCCCAGCTTTTTGCAGCTAATCTTTTTATTGTAGTTATTGTGATTATACATACAAATACATTACATTCTCCAATATACACTTACATAAATTCTTAATGAGAGAAGGAAAAAACATGTTGCCTGAAGTATTATATAATGATATTAAAGGGGGAAACAAATGTTGAGAAAACAATATGTAGCAGTACAATCTGTATGATAGAGGGAAAATATGGCAATTTATGGTCCAAGGGGTAAAAGGAGTAGATACAAACAAGAAATATGAGTAGTTGTGATTGTACTTCTATTATGCTGTAATTTAATACAAGAATAAATTGTATAAAGGAAGAACATAAAAAAGAGAAGAATATCTAAGAAAGTGAACTAAGAATGAAGAAGGAAAGGGAAGAAGAAAAAGAGATAAAAAGATAGAAAGAG
This sequence comes from Neoceratodus forsteri, assembly GCA_016271365.2. Taxonomy (NCBI): domain Eukaryota; kingdom Metazoa; phylum Chordata; order Ceratodontiformes; family Ceratodontidae; genus Neoceratodus; species Neoceratodus forsteri. The sequence goes on along the minus strand of JADMNL010000022.1, from coordinate 690,133,846 downwards.
AGGAGATGAAGAAGGAACGAAAGAACTAGAAGCAATATTCCAATGTGAACATAGAACGACCCATGGATTAAGTGACGATATGTGTATACGTGTTTAAATATTTAAAATAGTTGTGCCCAGCTTTGAAGATACTAATCTTGGTAGTATCAGTGAGGTCAGCAGGCAGTTCATTGTACCATTTCAGTCCTTGATACAGGATGGAGTTCTGGGTAAGTTTCATCCTTTTGAAGGGAATCATCATCTTGTCAGCTACCGCACTATGGGTAGATTTCATTGGGACAGCCAGCTGAAAGTGTTCGCCCAGCGTGAGAGATATCAGTCCAAGTAGGACTTTTTTTTAGAAGTAGGCAGGTTTGGGATTGCCCTCTAAGGTGGAGTGGGAGCCATCCAGTTTCAGTGTACAGCAAGCAGGTGTGGGTGCCGAGAGTAGCCCCCAAAGTAAGAGACAGGCCGTATTGAGGAGTGTGTTGATCCTGTTAAGAGCTGTTTTTGTGCCTGCCCCATATATAGGCAACTCATAGTTAACTGTAGACAGTACTGAGCTACTGGTGGCTAGTTTGAGTGCATCTGGTGTCATTGAATGTCTGTGATGATAAGGTACACCAAGTTTTATATTTGCAGTCTTGATAAGAGAGTCAATGTGGTTTGAGAAGGTGAGCATGTCATCAAAGGCAATGCCGAGATATCTGAAATTAAATACTTCATCTAGGATCTCACCCTTTTAGTTATGAATACGCTGGGGCAGGTATTTATGTTTGCTTTGGGAGGTGGCGAAGAGCATATGCTTTGTTTTTTTGATGTTTAATAGTAGCTTGTTTTCTGTAAATCAAGATTCAAGTTTATGGAAGCTGCTTTGGAGTTCAGTGATGGAGTGTTGGTATTTGCCAGTGACTGAGATCACTGCATGATCAGCATAGAGAACTGTGCTTGCTGAACAAGCCATTGGGACAGAGTTGATGAAAAGGTTAAAGAGTAGGGGACAGAGGATTGACCCCTGTGGAACCCTGAGGTGCACCTCCTGAGCCGCAGAGAGGGTCTCACCAATTTTGACTCGTGATCTGTTAGCAAGGTAGCTCTTAAACCATAGTACCACATCTGGGGATAGACCTGTAGACAAAAGGCAACTTAGGAGGAGGTTGAGATTATCAGAGTCGAAAGCCTTCGTAAGGTTGATGAAGAGTGATCCAACTGCCTGACCACTATCCAAGGCATTATATAGCTGGGATGAATAATCAACTAGAACGGTGAGTGTGGAGTGCATTTTACAGAAGCCGTGCTGTTGCAGGCAGAGTAGGTTATGGTTATCAAGGTATTCAGTAAGCTGCTCTGAAACCATTCTTTCGAGTACTTTTGAAAGGGGAGGAAGGATGGATATAGGTCTGTAGTTGGATGTTTGGGTTTTATCCCCCGCTTTAAAGACAGGTGTTACGTTAGCTGACGTCCATGCATTTGGAAATACTCCTGATTTTAGAGAGGCACCAAACACCATGGTAAGAGGACCAGCAAGTCTGTGAAGGAGTAGACCAACTAACTTCATGTCAAGCAGATCCGGCCCCATCCTGGTCTTGCCAAGCGCCCTTTTAATATGCTTGATGGTTTCAGCTGTGGTGACATGTCTAAAGTAAAAGGAAGGTACAGCTTTCCTTGGGGGATCTTGAGGAGCAGTTAGGTGTTGCTGAACTTGCATATCTTTGAAGTAGTCACCAGGGAGTACTTTTGAAAGGTCAGTGAATGCATTGTTGAGCTCATTGGCAATTTCAATGGGTTCCTGTAGGGGCCTCTTTGCAGTCAATAGTAGTTCTGGGGGGGGGGTCTTGGGGGCTTTGCCCATTAAGGATTTAAGAGACCACCAAAGGTCTCTTCCAGAACCCCAGGTTTTGGTTAGTAGATCTTTATAGTAGGAGGCTTTAGCCTGTCGGATGAGTCAGGTACAAGCGTTTCTAGCTGCTCTGTAGGTATTAAATGCAGCAGGTGTACCAACTACTTTTGCTATATGCCAAAGATTGTCTCTGTTCTTCATAAATCCAGTAAGGGAGTTGGAGAGCCAGGGGTTGGAGGTTCCCTTAATTGTCCTAATTTTGTATGGTGCAAAAATATCACAAGCACGGTTGAAAACCATTATGAAGTAGTTAAGTGCCTCATTACTATCTATATCCCCAGCCACTGGGGACCAATCCAGTTGTGTCACATACAGCTTGAAATGTTCAAGTAGTCTAGGCCTCAGGCAGCAGTATTTGCACACCTTGGGTGAACTCTTATATAGAAACATAGAATTTGACGGGAGATAAGGACCACTTGGCCCACCCAGTCTGTCCATTTCCCTACCTAATGGATAAGCTGCAGATCCTAGTTAACCAGCAGCCTACTTCTTTCTACCCCAACCCCCTAGAATTGTCATATGGCTGTCCCATGCATGCTTGAATTTAACCACTGTTTTTGACTCCACAACCTTCTCTGGAAGGCCGTTCCATGCATCCACAACCTTCTCTGTGAAAAAATACTTCTGTACATTACCTCTGTGCTACCCCCCATCTTCAAATTGTACCCCCTTGTTCTTGCACACCTCTTTTTTGAAAGATGCTACCCTCTTGGACTTTGTTGATTCCCTTGAGGTACTTGAAAGTTTCTATCATGTCCCCTCCTCCTCTTTTCCCTCGAGGCTATACATATTAAGCTCCTTTAATCTCTCTTCATATGTCTCCGTGCAGACCCTGCGCCATTTTAGTTGCCCTCTTCTGGACAGCTTCCATCTTGTCTATGTCCTTGCAGAGACTGGGTCTCAGAACTGCACACAGTACTCCAGATGGGGTCTCACTAGCTGTCTGTACAGAGGGATAACAACTTCTTCATTTTCTACTGGTGATGCCTCTTCCTATGCATCCCAGTATCCCCCCAGCCCTCCTTACTGCCCTCTCACATTGCTTGCCCACCTTTAAGTCATCTGATATGATTACCCCAGGTTCCTTTCCATTTTTGTTGTTGTTAGTATCTCACCCCCCATTGTGCACCTTCTTCCGCTGGATTTTTGTTTCCAAGGTGCATTACCTTGCACTTCTTAGCATTAAATCTAAGCTGCCATACATTTGACCATTCCACTAACCTTGCCAAGTCCCTTCTTATCCTTTCCACCCCACCTTGTGCATCAACTCTGTTGCAGATCTTTGTGTCATCTGCAAAGAGACATATTTTTCCTTCCAGTCCCTCTGCAATGTTGCTTACAAAGACATTGAAGAGGACCAGTACTAATACTGAGCCCTGCGGCACCTCAATAGTAACCCCCCTTTCTTCAGAGTGGACTCCATTTACTATTAATCTCTGTGTCCTATTCTCCAGCCAGTTCTTTACCCAGGCTATCATCTTGGGACCCACTCCCAGGCTGGCTAACTTGTATATTAATCTTTTGTGTGGGACTGAGTCAAATGCCTTGCTAAAGCCTAGGTAGGCCATGTCCACAGCCCCTTCCTGATCTACTACTTTGGTCACCCAGTCAAAGAAATCTATTAGATTCGTCTGGCATGACCTTTCCACTGTGAATCCATGCTGCCTTGGGTCCTGTGCCCCTCTGGCCTCTAGGTACTCAACAATTCTTTCCTTCAGAAGTGATTCCATCATTTCCCTATCACTGAGGTTAAACTAACAGGTCTGTAGTTTCCTGCTTCTGCCCTGCTCCCACTTTTGTGAAGGGAATCACATCTGCCCTCCTCCAGTCCTCAGGTACCACCCGTCCTCCCATGATTTGTTAAAGAGGGTAGTCAGTGGTGTCACTAGTTCTACCCTTAGTTCTTTTAGAATTCTGGGATGAATCCCATCAGGCCCCATTGTTTTGTCCACCTTCGGTTTTAAGAGTTCTTCAGAACCCTTTTCTTCTGTAAATGGCTGGTATCAACTTCTGTATCCAGAGTGTTTCTATTGTTTGTTTTAGGTACCTCCCTCTTATTTGTAAATACTGAGCAAAACATTTGTTTAGTATCTCTGCTTTTCACAGTCACCTCTGCCCACCCTCCCATTTATTAAGCCTCACTATCCCTCCTTAGTCTTCCTTCGCCCCTGATGTACCTAAAACGGTTTTATCCTTCTTAACTGAGTTGGCTATCTTTCCTCAGTTTGGGCCTTGCTGTTCTGACTGCCTTCCCAACTTCCTTTTGCTTTAACTGATACAATTCTCTGTCCTGCTCTTCTGTGATTCCTTGTACTTTCTGAATGCTTTCTTTCTCTTGAACCTTCACTGCCACCTCCTTTGAGAACCATAGTAGTTTCTTACATCATTTTGTTTTGTTTATTTGCTTCACACAAGGCTTGTTACCTCTGTGATGGCAGTTTTATTATTCTCATTGTTCTTCCACCCTTCCTTCCTGCTCATTTGCTAGTGCATTCCTTAGGCACTCACCCATTTTGGCAAAGTCAGCCCTCCTGAAGTCCAGTACTTTTGCCTTTGTTAACTTGACTCTATTGCTGTGTTTATTGTGAATCATACTGTTTGATGGTCGCTAGTCTCAGATGGCTACCCACTTCTACATCTGTGATCCTCTCTCCATCTCCATTTGAGAGGACCAGGTCTAAGATTGTTCCCTCTCGAGTGGGTTACAATACTAGTTGTCTAAGGCATGCCCCCTGTAAGGCATCCAGAATAACCCCACTCTTAGAAGTGGCTGCTGCAACTGCACTCCAGTTAACATCTGGCATATTCAGATCACCCATCAGTAATATCTCCCCTTTATCTACCATTCTAAGTATACTTTCTATCATTTTCTTGTCCATTTCATCCCCCTGAGAGGGGGGGTCTGTATACAATCCCTGTGCGGATTGTGGTGCCATTGTCTGCCTCCAAATTGATCCACAGTGCTTCTTCTCCTCTGTTTACCCTTTTGTTCTGTTGCTTTGATTGCTTTTCTTATGTAGAGAGCTACACCTCCTCCTCTTTTACCCTCCCTGTCCCTCCTGTAGATACTGTATTCTGGTATGTTTATCAGGGTGTTTGGGGAAATTATTAGACCAGGTACACTTCACAGGGGAGTGGTCACTGAGGCTGTCAGGCAGGACAGTGACATCAGATATATGCTCAGGGTGTGTGGCCAGGAGCCAGTCTATGAGAGAGCTACTCCCTGTTTTGTAGTTAAGCCAGGTGTCAGCAGTGACCATCTGTTTTAGGAAAAGGCTAGTAATTAGATCCTTGGCTTTTGTTTCTTTCTGTGAGTGGCAGTTTATGTTGAAGTCACCTACAATGACATTCTCCCAGTGGTTGCCTAGTTGCTCTTGGCTTGCTATGACATGGTTTAGCCCAGCAGGTTGGTGCCCTGGAGATATGTACGCTGTAGAGACCAGCAGGACTTTATTCTTTTGAATACTTTTGAATGACAAATGAAGACTTTTCAATATTTCTGTTGCAAGCTTGTTAATTTTCATTCTGATCAGGGAGCATAACCTTGATTATTATGCACTGTAGATGATAGGAGCTGTAGCTTCATTAGCCTCCTAGTTCCTTCATTACCTTATTATGATCCTTAGTATGAGTACTTCTTTTACAATAACTTTTGCTCTATCAAGAATGCTAAGACATTAATACTGCTCTGTCAAGCTGTAATGCTCTTCAAAGTACAATTTTTTTTAATACTACTGAATCATAAATGAAGATTACAGTCAGCTGAGTAATTCAAGGATTTAACTTATCAAATCAAGGCTGGTACATTATCATGCATTTCAGTTCTGCTAAGCAAGGAGACAGATAAAACAACCAGCAACACCAATGAATTTTAGAGAAGGTAAACAATCATAAAATGTGAATTTTTACCTAGAAATAATATGCTGCAAAAAAAGTTAGCAGTGTCCCTTTAAAAGTCTATACTGAACTACCTTTTCCAGAAGCCTACTCAGTCAGTGAACTACATTTCTCAGAATCACTTCTTGTCCCTGCCCAGCCTGATGAAACTGCACAAGCACTGACTGTGGTCTCCATTTTTGAACAACTGGTGTTTCCTGCAGGTAAGATTTATATGTTAAGGTAAGTGCTTATGTACCCCCCCAAAGTTGGGGGCTCACCAGATGCCACTCTTGCTGTTTGGTGCTGCTTTGTCCCCTGATCCAGAGTGGCTCCTGAATGCTCCTGCCAGCCCCACTATGTTTGTCTGCTTGGGGACCGTTGCAGTGAAGAAAAAAATAAACATTGCAGTCACATGCTATGGTGGGTTTGCTGATTGCCATGCAGCTCCTGTGTGAGCTGCTGCAGTCGGCTCCTCACCTTCTTCCCTTTGCATGCTCTGGAGCGCTGTGCACTTACAACTGAAAGCTGCTCAGTTTGGCTGTACAAGCAGCCTGTCTGTGTGTGCCCAGCCCCTGTGTGTTAAATAAATGTATAGGGAGGTCTGGAGGCACTTAGGGGAGAAATAAGTTAAATGTTTTAAAGTGCGTTTAAGCACTTAATAAATTAAAGCATTAAGGAACAACCTTGGCTGCTCGTGAATGAAAATGAGCACTCCTGTGCCTAGGGGGATAGCACTACAAGTGTAGCAATGGGCACTGTCGCTGGAAAGAGCACAAAGGCAGCTACAGCTGCATGTTAGTAAACAAATGTATTTATGCAATAGGCATGGACATAAATCCTATGTGATAAATCTGAGCTACTATGAGATAAATTCAAATTTTTACATTTATACACATAGTAGACGCATCATCACAGATTTATATACAAAGTAGATATGTCACAATCACTCTGGAACTCACTTAGAATGTTCGGCCTCAGTACCAGTACTAACTATATTCAAATGCAAGTAACTTTAAAATGAAAAAAGATAGCATGGTGCTGTGAGCATGGAAGTTGTGCAGCACTAAATTATCTACAAAATGAGTGGCATTTCATTTATAGATACCTTATAGATTTTTTATAATTAGTAAAAAAGAGCAGAAAATGCTATTTGTTGTTCACTTGGGAACATAAGCAGGAGGCTGGTAAGGACAGAGGTCTGGGGTTATATTCTGTTTTAACTGAAATATTTGAATAGTTTTGTAAGTGAAATTAGTTCTATGTGTTAAAAATTATTACCTTGAGTTAGAACTGTTACTTGGGCTGTGATATTGTAACTTTGGAGGCTTGGGAACAGTTGTTTGGCAGTGATAATTAGAGTGAAATTTAAATGTGTTGTTTGCCTGGTTTTCTTAAATACTGAAAAGCCACTGGGGGTTGGGATTGAAGGGCTGAGTATTTCTGTTTGGGACTGAAATTCAAAGCAACAGGAGCTGGTGGGCCTGTGACATCATACGGTACCTGATGTCTGCATACACACACTGCTAGTGGGACTGAACACACACTGGACTGTATGTGTTTGTGAGACTTGGGAACTTTATTGGTGGGGTTGAAATTGGGTTTGTAAATAACTGCAGTCAGTATAGAAAGAAGCTGTATTCAAGGGGAAAGGGACTGAGAAAAGGGGGTGTGCCATTATAAACAGAGGGGGATAAACAGGGTGGCCATATTCCACCATGGCAGGCATCTTCAGAAGGGTTGTAGGTTGCACAGGCTGTGGGATGGCAATAATTCTCAATTGGGCCTGGAGAGAGGGAGGCTGCCCACTCTGTAGACAGCTATCTTGTATCAGGAGTGAGGTATATTGGTTAAGGAGTAAGCTGGGGGAGCTGGGGGGGGTGTCCGAGGATAAGTGGTGTGGATATGGGCAGCAGAAGGGTGGGGCTGAGGGGAGGCTGGGGCAACGCTCTGAAATTACAGGACGTTATGTTACAGCAAGCAGAAGGGGGGATATTAGGGACAGAGGACCCTTAGATAGGGATGTTGACGCTAAGGGGAAAGCGTACGGGGTGAACATTCTGACTACAAAGAGAGTGGAGGGGGAAGAGTCAGGAGGGGCTGTTGTGCGGAAGCCTAAAACAGCAGACTGTGGGAAGGGAGCTCCTAAGGTGAACAGAGCAAGAGGGGAAGAAGAGGGGCAGTTTAGAGGTGCAGTCAGGGGAAACTCGGGTTACTTGATGGAGGCTGACATAGAGTGTCACAATAAATTTGAGCTACTAAGCAACCTAGAGGGGGAGGAAGGGGTTGGTGGAAATGAGGAAACTTATACAGAGGCCAGGGGGAGGGAGTCGGATACCCATAGAGCATCACAGACCGGCAATGGAAAGGATAGAAATAGTCCCAGAGGGAGAAGGGGAAACATAAATGTTAAGCAAATGGGGGAGATGCAACATATTGCAGACATGAGGAAGGAGAGCATGATTGGAGAGAAACTGGGAGACAAGGAGGTGGGAGAGGAGCCCCCCTTCAGCAGGGGTTCAGTACCAAGGATGGGGCCCTAGCTAAAGGGGACCCACAGAGAGCCTCTGGAGGCAGGGGTACTATTTCAAGGGGGGAGGATGGCAGTGTGGGGTAAGGGGAACCATCAGGGCCAGGATAAATGGTTCGGATAAGAGAGGGTTAAAGAGGACACCTATTCAGAGGGGGTTTGAGTTAAGTGGGCAAAATAACGAGGGAGGCAGAAAGGGGAGGGTGACAAGGGGGTCTCTAATAAGGCAGGAAGACTCCCATGGAATTGAGATCATGAATAAAGGGGGGAAGGGGGCTGAGAGGGCATAGTGGAGGTAACCATAAGGATGATGGCGGTGTTAAGGTTCTGTTATTGGGAGACTCGATGATTAGGGGTATCCAGTGGGAGGGACAGGGGGGTGGATGCCATAGCCAGGTGAAGGTAGTGAGTATCTCTGGGCTGACAGTGCACAGAGCAAAGTTCATGGTGTATGAAATGGTTAGGGATTGTGGAGGGAAACCGGATTTCCTGGTGCATTTGGGAACTAACGATCTAGAGGGAAATAGCATTTTGGAAATCCAAGCAAGGTTCCAAGAACTTGCCAGAGTCTGTCGGGATAATGGATGCAACATTTCCTTTTGAGATATTGCCAGTACCAAAGGCCTCAGTGGAGAAAAAAATGAAGCTCACAGAGGTTAATGACTGGCTCAGGAAGTGGGGTGAAGAGAGTGGGTTGGGGGTGTTAGGGAACTGGAATAGAGTTTGGGAGGATAAGGGACTGTATGCCAAGGACAGGCTTCATCTTGCCCCATTAGGGAAGGAAGTCCTTAAACAGGGGATGGCTGACTACATTCAAGAAAGGTGGGGTTTAAACTTGTGAGGGGGGGAAGGGATAAGGGAGGGGCTGACCAGAAGCCCTCTCCTCCAGATGAGGGGAGTAGCCTTCAAGCCCAAGGGGGGAGGGGGAAACAGACTGGGGGTGGAGGTTTCAGGAGGAGCAGAGGGAGGATGGAAGTATAAGGACTCTGGGTGGGGTTCGACAAAGAGGATCAGGGATAAGGGTTGGGGGTTGGTGTTAGTAAATGCCAGGAGCTTGGGAAACAAGTTGCCAGAGTTCCAGGCCATGCTGTTCAAGGGAGGTGGATGTGGCGGCAGTCATGGAGACATGGGCCAACAAAAACCATGACTGGGACCTAAACGTATGGGAGTACACTATGCTTAGGAAGGATAGAAAGGAGGGTAGAGGGGGTGGAGTGGCTATGTTCATTAGAGATGACATAGAAATTGCTAGGGTAGAAGAGGCAGAGGGAAACGTGGAGGCCTTATGGGTCACCTTACGATCCCCAGCAGGAGATAAGGTCAAGCTGGGTGTAGTATATAGGCCCCCCGGGATGAGTGATGTTCTAGAGGATGGTTTGCTGGACAACATCATTGCCCAGTGTGGACCAAAAGGGGAAGGAATGGTGTTGATGGGGGACCTTAATATGCCAGGTACAAACTGGGGAACCATGTCCTCTAAGGTGGCCAAAGAGCAGAGGCCGCTGGACGGCTTCCAGGATGTGTTCTTAACACAGCATGTGATGGAGCCCACAAGGGAGGGGCATGTCCTGGACGTGGTTCTGGCAGATGGGGATCTGTAAGGACCTGGTGTACAGGACCCCTGACTGGGAGCACCACAATACTGTCTGGTTTCAAATAAGCATGGGGGTGAGATCTAGGACACTGGCAGTGGACTTCAGGGGCAGACTTTGTGGGCATGGGAAATATTCTCAAGGATCACTTGAAGGGGATTACATCAATGACAAGTGTGGAAAGGAGATGGAGGTCATAAACGGGACTTCATGAGGCAGTCGGGATCTGCGCTAAGTTGAAACGTAGGGAGCAAGGTCACATAAACCATGCTGGTGGTCCAGTGAGGTACAGGTAGCAGTCAGAGAAAAGAAGGCGCTCACAAAAATATAAAACAACAAGAGGGATAGGGATAAGGAAATGTACCATCTTGCATCTAGAAAAGTCACCCGTATGGTGAGGGGAGCAAAGTCCAGTAAAGAGCAGCGGCTGGCACAGGGGATACATGGAGGGGAAAAGGGGTTCTTCCAGTACATTGGGGAGCGGAGAAAAACTAAGGGCCATCTCAGCAGATTGAGATCAGAAGGAGGGTGGGTGGAAGAGGCGAGGGACCAGGCAGAGGTATTTAATGAGTACTTTGCCTCTGTGTTCACTAGGGAGGGGGATGTGATATCTACAAAGCAAGGCACGAAGGGGATATAAGCGGCAGTGAGTGGGATCAGGGGAGCAACAGAAATGGAGCAAGAGGGAGGGAGAGGTACCCCAGGGGTGTCACATCTGGATAAGGATAAAAAGGCTAGTAAGGTGGAGGGGATGGATGATGCTATCTCTGCCAAAAGGGTGTGGTTAGCCCTCAAGGCCCTAAAGAAAGACAAATCTCCTGGGCCGGATGGCATTCATCCGAGAGTACTATGGGAATTGGCGGACATACTGGCTGCACCCCTGGTGGAGATCTTCAACAGGTTACTTGAGACAGAGAGGGTACCTAGGGATTGGCGAGAGGCACATGTGGTGCCAATCCATAAAGGGGGGTCGAGGGAAGTACCAGGTAACTATAGACCCATCAGTTTGACCTCAGTGGTGGGAAAATTAATGGAGAGTATACTAAAGGAACGATTGGGGTGTACTTGGAGGAGGTGGGAGGTCTGGATAGTCGGCAACATGGGTTTGTGCCAGGTAGATCATGTCAAACCAATCTTGTGGAGTTCTATGAATGGGTAACATCAGAACTGGACAGGGGAAAGCCTGTGGATGTATTATTCTTGGACTTCAGCAAGCATGTTTGACTCTGTTCCCACAATGGTCTGGTGGAGAAACTGATGGTTAGAGTAGGCCTTTGATGGTCAGATGGATTGAAAACTGGCTAGTTGGATGCACCCAGAGAGTAGTGGTCTGTGGGGAGCTCTGAACCCTAGAGAGGTTGGTAGTGGGGTACACGCAGGGCTTTGGTCCTGGGTCCGATCCTGTTTAATGCATACATATCGGACATCAGGAGCGATAGGTGAAATGAGTCTCTTCGCAGATGACTCCAAGATGGGAGCAGTAGTTGAGGGAGAAGAGGGAGGTTGGCTCTGCAAGGGACCTGGACACCCTGGAAAGCTGGGCTCACATGGAAATTAGATTTCAATATCACCAAGTGCAAGGTGTTGCATCTTGGTTGGGGAACCCTAAACACAGGTACACTCCGGGAGGGAGGCGCTGGAGGCCTCAATAGGGGAAAAGACCTAGGGATCATGGTGGATGCATGCATGAATAACTCTGAGCAGTGCAGGAGAGCGGCTAGGGCAAACAGCATGTTGGGATGCATCAGAAGGGGATCACCTAGGAGAAAGGAAGTGATTCTACCGCTGTACAATGGACTGGTTAGACCACACCTTGAGTACTGTGTAGAGTACTGGAGACCACACTTGAAGAGGGACATACAGCTCATGGAGAGGGTACAGAGGAGGGAAACTAAGATGATACGAGGGCTGAGGGATTTGACGTATGAGGACAGACTTGAGGAGCTCTGCCTGTTTTCATTGGAGGAGAGGAGAGACAGGGGGGACATGATTGAGGTCTTCAAGTACCTCAAGGAATAAATAGGGTAAACATGGAGGGATCTTTAGACTAAAGCAGGAGGTATCACCAGAGGGCATGGTTTGAAGTTGGAAGGTGGAAGGTGAGGGGAAAAGAGGAGGAGGTTTTTCACTGAGAGGGTGGTGGACCCTTGGAATGCACTGCCTGGCAAGCTGGTTCAGAGATCCACAGTGGAGGGCTTCAAGAGAGGGTGGGACAGACACAGAAAGTGGATGTATCAGATGATGGCCTGTCCCAGGGGGGTGGGGATGGATGATAGGGGTTTCTGGAGCACAAGGGATGGGAAGGCCTCGGCACCCAACTAAGGATCTAAGGTTCAAGCAGACTCGATAGACCGTAAGGCCTAATCTGCTGGCAAATAGTATGTTAGTATGTTCACTTTTTTGACAAAGATATACAAAAAGATATACAAAAAAAGATAAACTATCAAAAGCAAATTCCCATGCACTGACAGAAAGTTTCCCTATTGCATAAATGAAATACACAATGGTGAGCTGTTAGATAAATGATTTAGCTACACAAGTACTGTTTGATGTCGGGTAACCTCACGAGTGGCTAGGGGGATAGAGCTACGAGTGTAGCGACGAGCACATGAAGCCATTGTTGAAATATTTAAGTCAGTCGCTGGAAAGAGCACAAAGGGAGCTACACCTGCATGTTATTAAATAAATGTATTACTTTATTGTTTGCTAGTATTTTAATGTTAAAGTTGGGGCAATGCGTAAAATGTTTACTGGGGCCATGTTTTACCAGCCTGGTGACTGCCAACAGCCAATCAGAACACCAGGATTTCAGGGAGCTGCTGTGAAGGCTCGTGGGAAAAGAAGGTGGTGCCAGCTTTTGCAACCAAAGACTGCCAGCCAATAGGGCATTGAGGAAGCCCATTAACTACCTTTTCTGTAACTGACAGCTGGCATTAACGACGCAGTGGATGCCAGTCTTCCCCATTGTTCTGTTCAACCAATCAGAGACTGTCTTTCTCTTTCTCTCTCTCTCTGAAGTTCATAAGGAGAGACAGTCAGTTCAGTTCAAGTCAGTTCTATTCAGTTAGTGGATGTGAGAGTTTGAATTCAGTCAGTGTGTTGACTGGAGCCCCCTCCTCGGGGGGGGGCTCCTGCCTCCTGGCCCCCTGATCCTCTGGGTACAAAAGAACAGTAAATGCCTAAGAAATGCAGATGAGTATGAGTTCCAATGCCTGGAAGGTGCTACAGTTCAAAGAGAGAAATTAATTGTCTGAGGCAGGGAAGTTGCCTGATGGTTGCTATGTCCTCCTGTGTGAAATAAAAGGACTTCCTGGGGGTTTGCCTGACCCACAGAGCCCAGACTATATGTGTTGCATGTAATGAGCCACAGCTGCCATGCTGGTAGGTGGCAGGAAAATGCCTTGCCTGTCACATGAAGTGAGTTTAGAATTTAGTTCAGAGACTGTGTGCTAAATGCCATGAGCCACAGCTGCCATCCGGCAGGTGGTCGAAGATTCCTGTCTTGTCACATGAGGTAACTGCACTTGTTAAAAAAAATGAAATACAATTGACTGTAAAGCAATGAGAGACTGCAGTATTGAGAGGAACCTGCAGGGCAACTACAGCTACCTGTCATCCCCCCCATCCTGGGTATCATCAAAGAGAAAAAGATACAGGCCTATCAAGTGAACACTGTTTACAAAGGCCATTGTGGTGAAGTTGGAAAGGCTTGTGTAACCCCCCTACAAATGGGGGTTCCCAAAAAGTCTTTCTTGAGCTTGCCTAAATGCTCACTGCCAGGCTGGTGTCCTGCGTTTTAGCAGTTTAAATATGATTACCAGAGCCTGTATAGCCTCCGTGTACTGTCTCTTTAAGAGCTTCCTGGATTGCCGCATAAGTAATCTGAGAGGGAGCTCTGTTGAAAGATGCAACTATTTGCCGAAAATTATTTAGAGTGATAATGATAATGTAGTTTGTCTAACCTGCCTTCTTTGCAGCAAGGACTGTTTTGTTTGTCTCCATTATCTTGGTCCTGGACTGGACTGTAAATTGGACCAATCAGTACTGGTGGGACCTAAAATGAAGCAGGAGCTGTCTGGAGTCAAAATCTGTAGGAATTGTAGTTTGGGGCTTTTGGTGCCTTTTTGCAACTGAATGGGGAGCTCTTGTTGTGACTGACAGACAGATCAGCCAACCGAACCTTTCGGATCTTGGGGAAATCCTAGACCGCTTGCAATTTTCAGTTAGACCTAAGTTGGAAAGTGAAGAAAGAAAGAGCTCAAGTGATTTTGAGCAGCAGTCCTGAGTGGATTCGCATGGAAGAACTGTGAAAGGGCTGAGTTTTTGGCCTGCATGTCTGCCTGCTGTCTCTGAGAGGGAGAGAAGAGAATTATTTTGGACTAAATCCAAGTTTGTGAGAATGAAGTAAGCCACTGATTTTTTACCAGGCTCATACCTGAAGAAGACCAAAGATTTTGCTGAATGTGATCGGCCTGTCAGAATTTCCACCTGCGTTTGAATCCCCGGTTTGTGAAGAGACTTTGTGATCGTGACCAGAGAGCGGTTTGCATGGTACAGTAGAATTTCCCTACATGTAAATGTGTTGTGTATGGAAAGCGGGTCATGACTTGGTCCCCCACTGTGTGAACTGTGTTCTGCTTGCGGGAAGCTGTATCCAGCCCAAAATGGACGGTATCCGAATTTGTCTCCATTTGGCCTGGGCCTTGCCACACTGGCCCAGCCAGACTACCCCCTGCGCAGAGAAAGCCATCGATGAGAGATCTGCCTGGGGATCAGCCCCCTGCTCCATGCTTGAACAGGAATGATGCCTTGGTGAATCATGTGGGTCCTGCTTCTCCTGGCACTCCAGATTAACACCTGCTGTCTCGATTTTCGTCCAGCCTGTGTCCAGTCTTGGGTATCGTGAGTAATCATTAGGGTAGCACCCTGCAACAACCGCCTAATCTAAAAGTGTGTCATCTGATTGTCTTGTTTTTCTTTTCACAAACTGAGCCCTCCGGCTCCGGATTACAAATAGTGTGTGTTGTGCATGTTGTTTCTTCCTTCACAGGGCCCCAACCAGCTGCAACGTTCCTGGCTAGCCCACCATTCTCCATCTGGGTACCCAGAGTGTGTGACTGTTTATAGACTCTGAAGTGCATGCATAACTGTTTGACTGATACTACCTTTAAGCAAATTAACCTGATTACACCCCTCCTTTGTTCAAGTCCTTTAAATAAATCAGATCTAACTCTTTTTTGCATTTATCCTGACTGTGGTTCCAGTTTGTGCAAGAGTACTGTACTGCTGTTATTTGCTGTGTATAACTTTGTTTTACAGGGGGTCCCCAGGGTCAGGCCAGAGGAAAGTCCTGGTGGTAAGTGCAGACAATGTGGGTAATTGTGTGGTGTATCAGGGGTATTGTGAAAGTGATTATTGTGTATTGTTCCAGCCACTAGTAAGGAAAGAGGGAGGGTTACAGTGTCCCGGAGGGCTGTTCCCAGGTTAGCTTGACCACTGTCACTCTGACCTCCAGGTGGAGGCACCCGTTTCAGAACTCAGGCCCCTTAACCTGCTACTAGACAAGCAGGTAGCATTAGTAGCCCTTGGGACAGCGCCACCTAGGGGTTACATTTTGAAGGCTCACTGCTGGAATTTTGTGCCTTCTAGTGGTCAAAAATTAAGAATTATTGTTAAAGATTAATGGCTACCCCAGTAGAAATGGCTGTACTCAAGTTTGTGGAGTGGTGTACTGGGCAGGAGATTGACCCCCAAAATGCTCTGCTTATACTGGATATTGCCCTGGGTACCAGTAAGGACACTGTAGAGGAAGTACTCTCCAAAGTTGAATATTTAACAAACCCTGTGGTGGTGGGTCGACAGGCTGATTTGATCGCCCGAACTTTCATAGCCTTAGTAGAGTGTAGTGACCTTGTGGACAGCTCTAAGGTGCCACAGACTATTGCCCCAGAAGGGGTTCCAGATGCCTGGAGAGTGATAACAAAAGACAGTAAAGATCCCAGGGAGGATGAGCTCTCAACATTATCTGAGACTTTTGAGGAGAAATGTGCTAAGTTGTTGCTGGAGGAAGGGAAAACTGTAGATGACTTTAAGAAACTATTCCTGCCACCTGGGGGGGTTCCTTCCCCAACACCCCCTCCCACTCCAGCACCTGTTACTACCCCACCTTCTGTGCCCATGCCAATTCTGGCCCCTATATCTGTACTTGCCATTAGTCACGACTCCTACCAAAGGCTGAGAATCTTCTCGGGCACCCTCCCCACCCCACAGGGGGAGGATGACTGGGAGACCTGGATAGACTATGTTGCCCCCTTGGTACTCGAGTGGCAGTGTGTGGAGGCTGAGAAGCAGAAAAGAATCATAGAAAGTTTGAGGGTTCCCGCCCTCGAATCCAATACATTTTTGAGGTCCACAAACCCTGATGCATCTGCTTAGAAGTACCTATCTGCACTCAAAGGCAATTTTGGGAGCATCGAGTCAAGGGAGAATTTGATGTGGAAATTCCGAGGCACCAAACAATGGAAAGGAGAAAGTTTGTCTGCGTATGTTACTCATCTAGAAAGAGCTTTGCAGAAAGCTTACCGGAAAGGTGGGGTAGCCGTCAGTGACTTGAACCATGTGAGACTGGGGCACATACTGTAACATGCAAAGCATTCTAAATTGCAGATCCTCCAGTTAAGGCTCCAGGATAGGAGAGGTAACCCACCTGACTACTGTGACTTGTCAAAAGAACTCCGGGAGGTTAAAGGGGAAGAGGGAGATTGTAATTATGGGGTGAGTGCAGGTCAAATGATTATGGCATCGGAAGGCCCTTCCGAAATGGAGACCCCTAAGGGTGTCCCGACATGGGCTAAATGGTGGTGAGAGGAGTTGCTGAAGGAAGTCAGAAAGGTACAACTGGATGTTCTCACTGAGGTATCCCCTGTTGACAAAGACCCTGGCCCCTGTCAGGACATAACTGCCATGGGGGTGGGGGTGCATTGTCAGGCATCCTCTACTGAAGGTGACTTTCCGGCTGAGCTCAAGGAATTGACTGCCACCCTAAAGGATCTTTTGAGACATGGCACACTACCTGCAGAAGTCAGATCACAATTTCCCGTCCAGCATCCCCTGCTATGTTTTCCCTAAGGATGCCTGGAGAGCATGTCATTTGTCACAATTGCGGCAAGGATGGACAAATGAAGAGGGAATGACAGTCTCAGAAGGACTTAGAGAAAGTGGTGAACCAGCTTCAAGGAAAGGTTTGGAGAACAAGTCAGTGGTCAAGGGGTGCACGAAATGATCACAGTAAATGCTTCGGCCATCCTAACTCAAACTCCTCTGTAGCTCAACTGTCTGTCCAGGCCCCTGCTGTTGTCCCTCCAGACTGGTCCAAGATAGCGGGCCCTTCAATGGAGACTAATGTGGCTGTGAGTGGTATTCCTACTCGGGCTGTGCTTGACAGTGGGTCGCAAATGACCATTGGGGTTCAGGACTGGTATGACAAACACTTTTCTGATGTGCCCTTACAACCCCTGGAAGACCTACATGTGTGGGGGCAGAGTGACAAGTCTTGTCCATATCTAGGATATGCCCACCTCTGGTTGTCTTTTCCTGCAACTGTCACTGGCATAGAGGAGCAAGTAGAGACACTGGCCTTAATGTGTCCTGCCACCAGACTGTATGATGGGGTCCCCCTGTCAATTGGGACAAACGCCCATATGTTTGGGAGACTTGCGCAATTCTGTCATGAGAAACAAGGGCAACAGACTAGGAGGGCCCTGAGAATTCCAGCTGTGATCAAGAGGGCCTGTAATTTGCAACAGAAACCCGAGGAAGTAGACCAGGATGAACCAGTGGAGACTGTGTGAAAGAAGGATCCTGATTCAATGGTACTGGCCCCTAATGCCCAGTGTACCATTCAAGAGGAGGTCCACCTCCGGAAAGATGTCAAGAACAAAATACTGATGTTGGATGCGCCAGGCAATGGAAAATTGCCAGAAGGATTATTGGTCAAGCCCAGCATCTTGCCTGCTCGTGCCCATGCCTATGCATGACAAGTGATGATCCAGATTCACAATGTGTCAGATCGGGAGAGCCGGGTGAAAAGAGGGTGCACCCTAGCTATGGTACACTGCGCAGACACTGCAGTATTGCCCAGCAACAAGCACCCTGGTGAGTAGGAGAGAGTGATCCCAGACTTGTTTGACTTCGGTGACTTCCCATTGCCAGCTGAATGGAAGGCTAGAATTGGCAAGAGACTTGCCCAGAGAGACCAAATGTTTTCATTGAAGGAATGGGATGTGGCATGTGTCCAGGGTGTGGAGCATCACATATGCCTGCACGATGAATGGCCATTTCGAGAGAGGTCCCGACGCCTAACCCCAGCAGATATAGATGATGTGAGAAGACATCTGCAGGAAATGCTCACTGCTGGCGTGATACAAGAATCCAGGAGCCCATATGCCTCTCCCATTGTGGTTGTGCATAAGAAGAGTGGGTCTGTGAGGATGTGTGTTGATTATCGAACCCTGAACCTGCGGACCATCACAGACCAATACACTATGCCTCGTATACAAGATGCCCTGGGCTGCTTGAATGGGAGCAAATGGTTCTTGGTGTTGGATCTTTGCAGTGGATACTACCAGATCCCAATGGCCCCGGAAGACCGTGAGAAAACAGCCTTCATCTGTCCAATGGGGTTCTACGAATTTCTGAGAATGCCACTGGGGATATCGGGCACCCGGCCACCTTTCAGCTACTGATGGAACGTGTGGTGGGAGATATGAATTTGCTGGAATGCCTGGTGTACTTGGACAATGTCACTGTGTTTGGGAGCACCTTAGAGGAGCATTGAGAACAGACTGTTTAAAGTCCTAGACCGACAGGAAGACTTCGGCCTGAAGCTGTCCATTGACAAGTGCCAGTTTTTCAAAACCTCCGTGAAGTATGTGGGGCACATAGTATCTACAAAAGGGATAGAGACTGAGCCCAGTAAGGTTGAAGCACTGACTACTTGGACCTAGCCCCATAATCTGAAAAAACTACAACGTTTCCTGGGGTTCTATGGCTACTACCCCAGGTTCATAAAAGACTGTTCCAACTTGATTCACCCACTCTTGAATCTTACCCAGGGTTACCCTCCTTCCAATCGTAAATACAAAAAAGGGCCGTTAAAGAACCAGAAAATGTATACTTCAGCCAGGTGAACTCTTTGGGCCCTGCTGGCGCCTGACTGTGAAGCAGCCTTCCATGAAATCATATACCAGCTCACCCACGCCCCCATCCTCGCCTATGCTGACCCCACCAGGGGGAGGTCATGTCAGACCAACCTCGTTGAATTTTTTGACTGGGTGACTAGGGAGGTGGATCAGGGGAGGGCAGTGGACATGGCCTATCTGGACTTCAGCAAGGCCTTTGACACTGTGCCACATAGAAGACTATTACACAAACTGGGGAATATGGGTGTGGGCAGGACAGTAGTGTGGTGGGTAGGTAACTGGCTGGGTGGCAGGACACAGAGGTGGTGGTAAATGGCTGTCACTCCACAGAGGGAAGAGTGACCAGTGGGGTACCACAGGGATCATTGCTGGGACCGTCCTATTCAACATCTTCATCAGTGACATTGCGAGACCTAGAAGGCAGAATTTCACTGTTCGCTGATGACACAAAGCTCTGTAACAGAGTAGACACACCAGAGGGTGTAGACAGAATGAGAAGCGACGCAGAAACTTGAAGAATGGTCAGGGGTTTGGCAGTTGAAATTCAATGCAAAGAAGTGCAAGATAATGCATATGGGGCACAAAACCCTGGCACAATATATCAGTTGGGGGTGAGGATATAGCATGCACCAAGCAGGAAAGGGATCTTGGGGTTGTCATCTCTGATGACCTCAAGGTAGGAAACAGTGTGACAAGGCAGCAGGTAAAGCAAATAGGATGCTGGATGTATAGGCAGGGCATCACCAGCAGGAAAAGGAGATCATAATTCCGCTATACAAGACACTAGTGAGGCCCCACCTGGAGTACAGTGTACAGTTCTGGAGATCATACCTACGTAAGGACATAGACAGGGTAGAGAAGGTTCAGAGGAGGGCAACAAAGATGGTGCATGGATTGCATCACAAGTCCTATGAAGACAGGTTGAAGGAACTGAACATGTACTCCCTGGAGGAGAGGAGGGAGAGAGGGGATATGATAGAGACATACAAGTATCTTACAGGGAGGAACAGGGTGCAGGAAACACTATTTTAAGCGAAAAAGATGTTCCAGGACTAGAGGGCATGGGATGAAGTTGGAGGAGAATGATTCAGAGGAACATGAGAAAGAATTTCTTCACAGAACGGGTGGTGGACAAGTGGAACACCCTGCCAGAGAAAGTGGTGGGGGCTGAAACAATCACGGGATTTAAGAATGCATGGGATAGACATAAAGGAATTCTGGAGGTCAGGGGTAAGGGGCAACAGACTTCTAGGAAAACAAACTGAACTTACAAGCTCAAATGGGCAGACTGGGTGGGCCATAGGCCCTTATCTGCCGACACTGTCTATGTATCTATGTATGCTAGTCTGCAGGGTCTAGGAGCGGTGCTGTATCAAGACCATAAGGATGGCCTGAGACCAGTAGCTATCAACAGTATGAGCTTGACCCCATCTGAACTACCTATCCTGTGTATTTGTTGGAGTTCCTTGTGCTAAAATGGGCCATCATTGACCAGTTTCATGAATACCTCTATGGGGCAAAGATATTGGTGAAGACTGACAATAACTCATTGACCTATGTACAGACTTCAGCTAAGTTAGATGCCATTGGGCACCGGTGGCTTTCTGCATTATCAACCTATGATTATGCTGTAGAATACAGACTGGGCCTGAACCATATTGATGCTGACGCCCTATCACGAAGGCCCACTTCCAAAAGAGATTCGGTCAGGCTGTCTGAACCTGACATTCGAGCACTGTGCCAAAATTTTGATAGAGATGAACAGATGTCTACGGACACAGTGGACTGTTTAGTAGATTGCTTGGGCCCTTCTGACACCTGCATACCAGCTGCTTATTGTCCTTCTCTGCTCTAGATATTAGTGCACTACCTCAATTTGACAATGACAGCATTCAGTGGGCTCAATCCCAAGATCCTATGATTCAGCTAGCACTTGATGTCCTGTGTGTGGGGAAAGATGTGTCTAAGTTATGTTCCACTGACTTGTGAACTGCTTTATTGTTTAAAGAAGGCCCCAGATTGAAATTGCTCAATCAGTTGTTGTATAGAGAGACAGTAGATCGTAGTGGCAAAGTAGCAAGCAATAATTGGTCCTACCCATGGCCTATAAAGATTTGGTACTGAGGTCCCTCCACAATCACATGGGGCACCTCGGTATTGACAGAACCCTTGACCTGGTATGATCTCGCTTCTACTGGCCCAAAATGGGGGCCGATGTTGAGCACCATATAAAGACTTGTAGTCGCTACCTGCAAAGAAAAGCCCTGCCTCAGAGGGCTGTTCCCCCCCCTCCGTTAATATTACTACCAGCACCCCCATAGAACTAGTCTGCATAGGCTTCTTGTGTTCAGAACCTGATCAGCGGAACATTGGCAATGTGTTAGTGGTTACAGATCATTTCGCATGGTATGCACAAGCTTTTCCCACCAAAGATCAAAAAGCATCTACCGTGGCCACGGTGCTAGTGGAAAATTTCTTTGTCTACTATGGTGCCCGACATCGGATTCATTCTGATCAAGGCAGAGGCTTTGAGAGTTGGCTAATCAAAGAAATGCTCTCTCTTTCTCTCTATGGGGGGTGCAAAAGTCAAGATCCACCCCCTATCACCTGCAGGAAGACCCTCAACCAGAACGTTTTAACCGCACACTTCAAGACATGCTGGGCACCCTCCACCCAAAAGACAAGCATAAATGGAGCCAACAGATTAGAACCTTGGTACACACATACAATTGCATGAAAAATGATGCTACTGGGTTCTCCCCCTATTGCCTCATGTTTGGGGGAGAGAGGCCCGGCTGCCAGTTGATGTCTGTTTTGGGGTCTCTCCAGATGGGGTCCGAGCCGAAAACTACTTGCAATATGTACAAAAACTGACAGCTCAATTGAACCATGCCTATCAACTGCCCCAGCCAATGGCTGCCAAGAGAAATCTAGCCAACAAAGAGAGGCATGATAAAAAAGTAAAGGCTCAAGAGCTTCGACCTGGAGACCGTGTGTTGTTACACAATTTGGGACTGCATGGTAAACACAAAATTGCTGATCGGTGGCACCATCTTCCCCATGTAGTAGTTGGAAAGCTGGATGATTCACCTGTGTACAAGGTGACCCCACAGAACAACTCCAAAGCAGTCTAGACCATGCACCGTAACCACTTGCTACCTATTGGCCAAGTCATGATTGAGGCTGAACCCCCAGAAATTGAGCCCCCTAGGCCAGTGACTCGTGCTGCTGCAAGAAATAGTCAGCCTACCCCAGTGGTCACAGATTTAAGGTTTCCTCTGCAGCAGGTCCAGAATTATAGTGACTGTCAGTCCACTTCAGACGAAAGTGAGTGCGACTATGCCTATTACCCCGCTGATTAACTGAGTCAGCTGTTTCGAGGTATCCCCACAATTAAGGGTGGGGATGAAGCTGGGCCTTCTAAACTGCCTAACCCCTCAGCTTTGTCCTTGGAGCCAATGCTCCCTGAAAGTGAAGTGCAAACTATCATGTCTAAAGATGCTGAGTCTCTGTGTATTGTGGAACTGTATGATTTGCGTGAGGGAGGGGCTGATGGAATGAGTCTTTCTGGTGACATACCAGAATTTGAACATACGAACAAGCCAGCAGAAGAAGGCCATCTTCCCCCTGTGCCTATCCCAGCCTTTCTTAAAGCTGCTCACTGACTTTAATGAGATGACCTCTTCCGGCAATGCATTCCAAGTGTCCACCACCCTTTCTGTGAAGAAGTGCTTCCTGACATCCCTCCTAAACCTCCCACCCTCCAGCTTAACTGTGCCTTAAGAACACCATGAGAGTGCTGACAACTCCCCCTTCAGTGCCTCAAAGTTTGATTGTGCCTCAGCCTTTACAAAATGAGTCAAGTGTTGTAGAAACAGACCCTGCAGAGCAAGGAGCCAACAGTGCCCTCACAAGTGACGACAGTCCCCAGACCAGTGCTGAGAGTACAGAGACTGTATTTGTCCCCCCTCAGAAAGACTGGCTAAGCTGTCAAGCCAGTAGTATGCTTCAGCTATGATTCTCCCGGGAGGCCAGTGGATTTGCCTCTCAATGTAGTGCATAAAGGTGTTTATGTCTCACCAAGCACACTGCCCAGATTGAGCTTGACAGTCAATTCCAGGTTACTTGTCTTTACCTCTCACCATGGTGCCCCCACCCTCTCTAGCCCCAACGTAGCTGATAGGGAAGGGCCCCCCCTTGCATTGTTTAAGGTAAAAGAAGTTATTACCTAATTCAGTACAGTAATGTTCAATTTACCTCTGTGAAATATGCACAATGTGTTGTCAGAATTGATACAGTATCATGAAGTGCAGTAAATATGTATAGTAAAGTAATAAGTTTATGTTAACAGATGCATGATGGTACAGACTTGACACGGACGCCAAGTTTTCTCCAGGCAGGGAAGGGTGTAATCTCCCTACAAATGGTTCCCAAAAAGTCTTCCTCTAGCTTGCCTAAATGCTGACTGCCAGGCTGGTGTCCTGCGTTTTAGCAGTTTAAATATGATTGCCAGAGAGTGCCTGTATGGCCTCTGTGTACTGTCTCTTTAGGAGCTGCCTGGATTGCAGTCATAAGTAATCTGAGAGGGAGCTCTGTTGAAAGATGTAACTAACTGCTGAAAATCATTTAAAGTGATAATGATAAAGTAGTTTGTCTAACCTGCCTTCTTTGCAGAAAGGACTGTTTTGTTTAGCTCCACTATCTTGGTCCTGGACTGCGAATTGGACCAATCAGTACTGGTGGGACCTAAAATGGAGTCGGACTACAGGAGCTGTCTGGAGTCAAAATCTGAAATAATTGTAGTGTTGGGCTTTTTGCGCCTTTTTGCACCTGAAGGGGGAGCCTTTGTTGTGACTGACAGGAGGATCAGCCAACCAAACCTTTTGGATCTTGGGGAATTTCCCGGGTTGCTGCAGCTAGTTTCAGTTTTGAGCTGAGAAGTGAAGAAGTAACAGCTCAAGTGATTTTGAGCAGCAGTTCTGTGTAGTTTTGCATGGGAGAACTGTGAAAGGGCTGAGTTGTGGCCTGCCTGTCTGCCTGCTGGCCCTGAGAGGGAAAATAGAGTTTATTCGGACTGAATCTGAGTTGTGAGGACTATTTAAGCCACTGGACTGTGACCAGGCTTTAACCTAAAGAAGACCAAAGATTTGCTGAATGCGATTGGCCCGTCAGGATTTCCAGGTGCTTTTGAGCACCCGGTTTGTGCAGAGACTTTGTGATTGTGACCGGAGAGCGGTTTGCCTGGTACAGTAGAATTTCCTTACATGTAAATGTGCTGTGTATTGAAAGTGGGTCGTGATTTGGTTCCCCACTGTGTGGGCTGTGTTCTGCTTGCTGGTGCTGTAGAATCTTTTACATGTAAATGTGCTGCGTATTGAAAGTGGGTCGTGATTTGGTTCCCCACTGTGTGAACTGTGTTCTGCTTGCTGGAAGCTTTATCCAGCCTAATTGGACTGAATCTGCGTTTATCTCCATTCAGCCTGGGCCATGCCACGCTAGCCCCTTCCAGACTACCCCAATGCACAGAGAAAGTCATCGACGAGAGACCTGCCTAGGGTCAGCCACCTGCTCCACACTTGAACAGGAACAACGCTTGGGTGAATCATGAGGGCCCTGCTTCTCCTGGCACTCCAGATTAACCACCTGCTGTCTTGATTTTTGTCCAGCCTGCGTCCAGTCTTGGGTATCGTAGTAATCATCAGAGTAGCTCCCTGCAACAACAGCCTAATCTAAAAGTGTGTCATCTGATTGTCTTGTTGTTTTCTTTTCATGAACTGAGCCATCCGGTTCCAGATTACAAATAGTGCGTGCTGTGCATGTTGTTTTCTTCCATCACAGGGCCCCAACCAGCTGCAATGTTCCTGGCTAGCCCACCATTCTCCATCTAGGTACCCAGAATGTGTGACTGTTTATGGACCCTGAAGTGCATGCATAACTGTTTGATTGATAGAGCCTTTAAGCAAATTAACCTGATTACTCCCTTCCCTTGTTCAGGCCCCTTAAATAAATCAGATCTAACTCTTTTTTGCATTTACGCTGACTGTGGTTCCAGTTTGTGCAAGAGTATTGTACTGCTGTTATTTGCTGTGTATAACCTTGTTTTACAGGGGGTCCACAGGGCCAGGCCAGAGGAAAACCCTGGTGGTAAGTGAAAACAGTGTGGGTACATGTGTGGTGTATCAGGGGTATTGTGAAAGTGATTATTGTGTATTGTTCTGGCCACTGGTAAGTGTCCCAGAGGGCTGTGCCCAAGTTAGCTTGACCACTACCAACCCTGACCTCCGGGTGGAGGCACCCGTTTCAGAACTCAGGCCCCTTAACCTGCTACTAGCCAAGCAGGCAGGGGTAGTAGCCCTTGGGATAGCACCACCTAGGGGTTACATAAGTGTCACAATCTGCTCAGTCAACTCAGGGTTCAAACTCTGATTAGTCATTCTGTGGGGTGTTTGGGTCTAGGCTAACTGAGTATAAGTCATGTCAGGGTCAGAGAAGTAAGTGGGGTATCTACCTGATGATTCCCCTCCATATGTGGGTCCCGTATGAAGCAGCCTTCCAGGACATGGCTCCTGTCACCATGAGTCTTCTCATGCCGGGCATGCCATGGGGTATCTTGGCCATGCTTCAACTAGGAGTGTCATCACCTGCTGGTAAGCTGCTACCTCTTCTCCCAAGCCTCCCAATCCCAGTACCTTGATAGCTTTCTCTTTGAAGTTCAAGTTGTTAGCATTGGGGGTCCTGCAGGTGTAATATTCTGAGCTCTCTTCTCAGGGCCTTACTGTTTACCCCTTTAATGAACTTTTCTGTTAGAACTTGATCAGAGTCCCAAACTTTTTTTGGGTTTACCCTCTTAGTAGCCCTCAATGCCTCTTGGAGACTCTGCACATACCCTCTGAGTGTCTCCCAAGGTCTTTGAGTACGAGGAAAACTTTATCTTCAGCTCTGAGACTGCTTGGGTATCAAACATATACTGCAACCTTTGTAGGATCTGGTCGGCAGTGGGTTTCTCTCTCTCTGGCCAGGACTGAACTTCACAGTGGGCTGCTCCCCTTAGCTGCCTGATCAATATATCAACTTTCTGGTGCTCTGGGATATGGTAGAGCCAAAACATGCAAGCATTTATGCTCGGAATTCTCCCAAGTTACACGTTCTGCCACTGTTGGGTTCTCTGGTATACTGTGGAAGCCATGGTGTTTCGAGATAGTAAGGCATTGTTAAGGGCGAAGGATGCATGCAGCCTGGAGCCCCTTCTCCTACTCCTCTGTACAGTCCACTGTTGTCTTCCAGTCCCAGTGACATCTTGCCCTGTGTCTTCTCCGGCTTTGTACTCCTGGACTATTCAACATCCTGCCAACTATGCCAAGTTTTTGAAGTAGGCAAGTGTAACCCCTCACCCCTGCCTTTTTGCCAAATGGCAGGTGGCATGCTGTTGAACCTGACAGCAGTACCTAGTGGGGACCTGGGTTCGGGGAGGATGAGGTTACTCGGCACAGGGGGACCTAGGTTTGGCTACTCTGCACAGGGGCACCCAAGTAAATCCGAACACAGGAAGCAATAACTGTAATGTCCAGAACCAGGAATGGGATTCTACAGTGTGGCTTTTATTCACTACTAGCTGAACACAATAAAGCATGGACGGATCCCCATGGGGCTACATTTACTGGTAATGCAGATTAGAGACTACAACGCGGTCCACTGGAAGAATGAACCAATTATACTGTTTTCAGGCTCTGGACAACCCAGGCACACAGCCCGGACTTGCACGCACTTTGGGTACACAGCCCGACTGGCCCGGCTCCCCCGCCGGTCACTTGATCCACGGTCCATTTGAAGAATGAACCAATTATCCTGTCGTGGCTCCCCACACCACTTAGTCTGCGACTCCTAGAGAGATTTCCTCCTTACTTCTTATGACTCCCATCTCACAAAGAGAATTCTTCTTTACACTTGCCGTGGCTCCCCACACCACTTAGAGTCTGCGACTCCTAGAGAGATTTTCCCTTTTGCAACCCCACGTCTGGGTACTTCCCCCATCACTGGCCAAGTGCATGAGGCAAAGTAGCAACCACAGCAGAAATCCGTAGCAGTAGACCTGGTTACTAAAGATGGGGGGGGTTTGCCCACCTCCAGCTCCCACAGCCCATACCTGGCTATTTCTCTGGAAAACTGAAACTTTTGAATGTAGATTAAATGGTAGATGAACTGTCGCATCCCCTCTACAATTTACTTGAAATCACACAGCACTCTAGCATTTGACACTACTCCATTTGTTTGACCTAGTCCTATAGGCTTCCCAAATTGTAGCTCAATTCCTAGATTTCCTCACATGTTCCAGGCTGAAGAAACACATTTTTTGCCCTCTCATGTTAGAGCAAACACTCACCCTTTAGTTGCAGGTGCCCCACAGGCGAATCACAAATCTTCCAACTTTTCAAAACAAAGACTGAACTGAAATGGCAGCTTTTCTTTCTCCTGGCAGAATTAAGGGGATTGCCCCAGGAATCTGCATGGGGATCTTTACTTCACTTGACACTGACTCCTTCCTACTTGAAGGCAATACTGGACACTGCACCTTCTTACTTGAAGGCAAACTGGAGACTGAACACTTCCCTTCGAAAACTCCCAATGTTCTATCTAACTTCCTCTGCTGCAGATTCCAATGTGGCTTATGCAGCTGCGAAAGTTCTATTGGTGATGTCATCCCTCAGTCTCAGCTGAGACTGAGAACAGAGTGAGACAGTGTGAAACCCATTTAACTGGAGTTTCACAAGCTGCCTTCCCTGCCTACCACTAGGTCTTACTGGGATTCTAGTAACCCCGGGTAACAAGGGGTTACACAAGGAAGGCCACTGACGCTGACCGAAACTCTTAATATATCATGTCAGAGCACAGATCCCCTTGGCTACATCTTGGAGGGAAAATCAAATTCGACTGCGCCAAGTTGTTGTGGTATGTTGATTGGATGGATGAGACTACACCAAGGTTTTGTGGTGTGATTGTTTGGTGGGGTTGTTGTGCGTGTAACCCCCAGGGGGCGCTACCCTTAGGGCTACTACCCCTGCCTGCCTCAACTGTGACAGGGTGAGGGGCCCAGATCCATCGACGGATGCCTCCACCCAGAGGTCGGGGTCAGAACAGTCAAGATTGACTCGGTCACAGCCCTCTGGGTTACTGCAACCCCCCTTTTGTCCCTCTAGTGGCTCACTCGAAGTACTGACAATACTTTTCCCTGGTCCACTTACCCCCTGGCTCGTATCTCTCTGCTCACTCCGGGAACCCCCGGAAAGTAAGATACCGTTATTACACTTTCACTGTACAGTATATCCTCAGTAAAACACAATCCAACCAGGGTATAAATGCAAAGCAAACGATCTGATTTATTTGAGGAAGAGAAATAACAAGGACAGGGGGAAAAATCAAGGTGATTGGCTTGTCACTATACTTATCTACCTAGGGCTCTGTGCACAGGCCTAAATCTAGTAATTACTGTCCCTGGGTACCCAAGCCCTAATGGCTAGTCCCTTGCGGCAGCTGGTTGGGGCCCTGACACGAATGAACCCTACTGTCCTGAACAGATCAGAATGAGCAGGAGGCTTGCTTAGTGCAGGCAGCAGTATACTGAACTGATTGGGTTTGTCTTGCCACTTGACTGAAAGATTACCAGGGAGCTACCCTGACCCAGTACTCACACCTCCAGCAGATAACCACTCCTTCACCACTTGCAGGGCTGAGCCTGAGCTTCAAAAACCTCCTCACACATTTATATGGCAAACAACAGAGGGGTACCATACCAGGCAGCTGCTTCCAAGACCCACACGAACTCACAGCAGACTCAGGTGCTACAATGGCAGCTTCAACTTTCCGATGGACCGAGCACGATTCAGCAGATTCTCCAGTCCTCCATAGGTTGAGCCTGGTAGGTAGCTGTGCTGGACACAGTCTCCTCTGACCGCCCGCTGACGGATTTAGTCCGAATAGTGCTGAAAATTCAAAACGGCTGCACCAGGCCTTTCACGCGCTTCCCGCGCGAGCACTCAAATGGCGCAGAAGCTCAGAGCTCCTTTCTCCTTCTCAGTCACAACGCATCTGCCCCCTTACAGCCTGGGGCACTCCTTTCAGTTCGGGCGCACCCGATTCCATTGGTTGGCAACACCTGCCAATCATTTACTCCTGCTCTCAGTGGTGCAAAAAAGCGTCATAGCCCATAATGCCTTTCCCTAATTACAAACAATGTCTCTATTGGTCAGATGGCTCTACAGAGTCCCGAGGTACTGATTGGTCCAATTTGGCAGTTCTGGACCAAAATGGAGGAGATAATCAGAACAGTCTTTACTGCAAAGAAGGCAGGTTAGAACAAACACATTATCATTAGTACTCTACGCTATTATTAATAACCAGTTGCACCCTCTTCGGAGGCCTCCCACTGCACAACCTAGCGAGGGCAGTATGGCGCACTTACTGGGCAGTCCTGGCGGGATTCGGGCATACAACCACGCAGCCCCCCCTTAGTTTAGCTAACTATGACTGCGAACAAGCAGCCCTTAAAGAGACAATAATATGGAGGCTTTAAAGGCGCTCACTATCCATCTATTTAAACAGCTTAAACGCCAAGCACCAGCCAGGCATGGAGCATTAAAACAAGCTCCGGGGAAGCTTTTAGGAACCCCCATTTGTAGAGGGGGGTTACATGTGGATGAGGAGAAAAGGGAACTTCGTCTTCCTTACCAACACACATATCATCCCCAGCGGGTTTTATGGCAAGGGGACACGACAGGTTCCTAGGTGGGTGGATGGAGGCATCCAACAAGGAGAGGCAGGAGTCATACACAGAGGTCCAATGAAGCAAAGACTTTTATTTAACAGATGGGGATGACACAGTTGCAGAGACAAATATCAACAGCAATAACAACAGGAGAAAGTGACCGAAATAATACCTATCTAAGCAGTAAATAAAACATGAGCAATTAACCCTTAGATCTAAAAGGTGCACCTTGGCCTAACCTTTTATATTTCCCTATTATACCGAGTACTCTATGATAACTACCTGGTTTCCCACTAATACTAAGAGCTCTTAAGTAACTAAAAACACTACAGTGCTGCAATGGGCATTGGAATCTAGTCCACTTTAGAGTCCACTTTTGGAGACAGTAATTCTGTCACAAAAACTTCAGGTGGAGGAAAAGGGCGGTACTCGGACAAATGTGAATTTTGGTTGCTGTACTGAACTGGTGCTTTGGTGAGGAGCCTACATAAAGCCACTGGGACTGAAGAGAGGATTGGTAAACAGGCCATAAGTTCATAGGCACAAACCCCCACTCTTGGGCTGCCGGGACAAGAGAATTGAATGAGAACAACTAAGTGGATCCTTCAATTGGAGCCCTTCCTTTGGTTGCTGTAAAAAGAAGCACAAGAGGAGATTCTTTGGCAAGAGCCCTACATGGGCTGCTGGGATGACGAACACTGAAGAAAAGGCTCTGGCACACACCCTCCAGTGGGCTGTCAGGTTGAGAAGAACTGAAGAAGATGCTTTGGCACAAACCCTGCAAATGGGCTGCTGGGATGAAGAACATTGAAGAACAGACTTCATCACCAACCCTCAAATGCGTTGCCAGGATGAGAAACACTGAAAAAATGCAAGGAGCAGAAGTGAAGATGCAACCAGAACAAGGCAGGTCTTTGGATAGGGTCCACGCAGAAGGTCTTCGGATGCTGGTCCAAGATGTTGGTCTTCGGATGGTAACGGCAAGTGGTACACAAGGCTGCAATTATATTAGCAAAAAGTATTACAAGACAGGAAAATCTGGCAGAAAAGTGAAAAGGGGATATGTGCAAGGGGGACAGGAGGGGGCAGTAGAGAGAGGGAACTTGAAGGGAAGGGCAGTGGGGAGTCTGAATAGAGGTGGGGAAGGGGAGAGAGTGAGGAATCATTGTACAATTCTAGTAAGAGCAGCAGGTTGAAAGGGAGTAGAGAGGGGTAGGTGGAGGTGGAATAGTGGGAGGAGGTAGATCAAGATTAGTAGTAGGGATATAGCAGGAGAGTAGCGAGTGGGGGCAGTGGATGGAGTATGGCTATGGGAAAGGGAGGGAGGAGAGGGAGGGAAGGGAAAGACATAAGGGGGAGAGGCAAGGTGAGTAAAAACATTATAAGTGCTAGGCTGATTGGAAGGGCTGGTTCAAAAGAGGAAGGTAAGAGGAAAAAGAAAGAAAAGGGGGTATGGGGTGGAATTGAGAGTCGGTACTAGGGATAGGGCAGGATGATAGTGCAAGTGGCAGGGAGTGGAACAAGGATAGTAGTAGTGGATATCCATATCCATGCTACAGGGAGGAGGAAGCAAGGAGGAGTGAGAAATCAAAAAGGGGGGGGTTAGTCTGAGCAATTGCATCTCCTTTGGTCATAAAGGTGCCATTTAAGATCTCTTTTGAACGGCACGAGTTTGGAGATGTTTAGGATGTTGGTCGGGAGCTCTTTGAGCCAGAGTGGGGCCTTATAGGAGAAAGTCCTTTGTGCAAGAGCAGTGTGGCGAAATGGGATGTACAATGGGTTCCTAGCCTTGCCTCTGATCTGATGAGAATCTGATGACCTCAAGGTGGTGGGGAAGTGTGACAAAGTAGAAGGCAGGGCCAGAGGGATGCTGGGGTGCATAGGAAGGGGGATTACCAGCAGAAGGTGAGAGGTGGCGTTGCCACTGTATAAAGCATTAGGGAGACCTCTCCTCAAGTACTGTGTCCAGTTCTGGAGACCACATCTCAAGAAGGACATAAACAGGGTGAAGGCTGTCTAGAGGAGGGCAACTAAAATGGTGCAAGGATTGCATCAAAAACCATATGAGGAGAGACTGAGGGATCTAAGTATGTAAACCCTGAAAGAGAGGGGGGGCATGACATTGACCTATAAGTACTTCATAGGGGTGACCAAGGTACAGGAGGGTAGTATTTTTCAGAAGAGAAAGTGCATCAGGACAAGAGGGCATGCAATGAAACTGGAGGGAAGGGGAAGTTTAGGGGGGATGTGAAGAAGTACTTCTTCACTGAAAGAGTGGCGGATGCCTAGCACAGTCTACCAGAGAAAGTGGTGGGAGCAAACCCAGTGCTGGGCTTCAAGCATGCATAGGATAGGCACAAAGAAATCTTAGTAGGAAAGTAGGGATGGGGGAAGTAGCTGGAATCAGGCAGGTTCCTCTGTGACAGTATAGGCAGGGACAAACTAAGTAGACTAGGTAGGCCAAGCGGTCTTTCTCTGATG
This sequence comes from Neoceratodus forsteri, assembly GCA_016271365.2. Taxonomy (NCBI): domain Eukaryota; kingdom Metazoa; phylum Chordata; order Ceratodontiformes; family Ceratodontidae; genus Neoceratodus; species Neoceratodus forsteri. The sequence continues at coordinate 690,101,529 of JADMNL010000022.1, read as the reverse complement.
ACAAATTCCATGTTTCTGTTTCTGTGCTGTGGTATGGTTGTGTACGTGTGTTTTTAGCATTTTATCTTATTGCTAATCTTGTACCTCTCTCCATCTCTAGCCCTCCCTTCCCCTTCCTCCTGGTCATATCTGTAAACAAGACTGCTGTTCTCTGTATGGTTTATCTGGTAAAACATTTTCAAATAAATAAATAAAATGGGCTAAACATCTATTATTAAATTGTAACTTTGCCACTAATAAGTTAGTCAGTCTTTGACTTGGTCTGAATTTTATGCTACATATGCAACCATAGGTACGCCCTCTACAGTTACACATTGGGGTCACATGTTGCACACAGCTGAATGTGCAGTATACAGTGTGATACTAACACAGCGTAGAAGGAAGTCACTCTGATCCTTGCACTTTCTGTTTCTAGTCACTGAGCAAGCAAAGCCCATGTACAGCTGATGCTGCTATGAGGGTTCGAACAGCTTTTTTAGTATTTTTATTTCTGCCAAGCTTCTTTCACAGAGGAGAGCAATTTATTTTTGAGAGCATTGTGGCTAGCATCCCCATTCTTGCGAGCTGGTATGTTGCCTACCGCTGGAACTCTGCGGAGAGGTGTGCCCTGCAGAAGACTGACTACCATGGTAAGAAAATACATTTGCCCTTGATTGATATGGGGGGAGGGGGAAGCAAGACAGAAAGAAACCTAAAAACAAAAAGTCTTAGTAATTGCTATTTTCGGCCTATCAGGTCATCTCATTCTCAACTATTCTAACGTAATCTATATTGTCTTCCCCCATCCCACCAGCCCTAAATCTCCTCTCAGTAACTAAAACTAACCTTCTGGTTTTGGTGATAAGAGACTTTTATTCTGCTATGTCCTGTCATCCAGAATAAGTTACCTACCTCTCTTCACCTAGTTACCTTGTCCACTCTCTTTACATCCCCCTGAAATAAAAAAAATATCTTCTGCCTTTCCTTCCATTATTCTTACTCTGATTATACATTCTCATAATGTTAAATTTGACCTTAATTACGTAATTGCATTGTGTATTACATTACATTGTGAAAAGATAGTTTGTATCTGCAGCTTTACCTGTTGTGTTCATAGTGTTTGGTTATATTTGACATTCTATATAACCACTGCATGATTATTAATGTATTTTATAAAACAATTTTTGTAATTTAAGCTGTAAGAGCTCTACTGATGTAATATCTCCCCCTCCCCAGCTTCGCCTAAACAAAGCTATCAGGGTATGCATAGAACTCAAAACTAAAAAAAACAAATGTGTATTTTTTTGTACTTTTGAGCTCTGTTGTTGGCATGATGTACTTTCATATTGTATGAAAGACACTTTACAAAAATAAATGGTATTGCATATTAATTACTGGTAATGGCTGATTACAACCTGAAATCCAGTACTAGAATTCTCCATTATACACACTTGTGTATAGTGAGGTGTGTACCTAACCCCGTCCAATGGTGGGGCTTACCTTTAGCTCCACTGAGCCCACTGCCTGCAGGCACTACATTGCTGCCTTCCCCAACAGCCCTGATAGACTTGAACTGCTGTTGTTAAAAGACTGGCGTTGGGACTCGGGAGTAAATCGGAGCACCTGCATTTTCAGTGGGTCTTGCGCCATCGGCAAGTGCCACTTTGTGCTGCCCAGCAGTTACCACTAAGTGTATTTAAAAACGTTGCTATGCGATGTGCCAGCACTTCATATGGCCCTTTCCACAGTGCCAGCTTTGCCAGGCAAAAACAATGGAAAGAAGCACTTTACTGGGAAGTATCACTTTACATAGTGCTTCAACTGGCAGACTGCGTGAAATGGCACGTCACATTAAAAAAAAAAAGGTTTCCTTCCTCCACTCTTGTTTCCCCATATCACCCTCCACCCCCAGCCCTATCCAGTTTGAATAAATTGAATCTCTTTCCCACCTCTCACTGAGCCACAATCCTCCCTTGTCCACCCAGCACCAGCCAAAACATCCTTAAGGATTCCTTCTCCACCACCAGATCAAACCCAATCCCAACCTCCCCCCTTCCAGCTCCAGACAAAAAAAAATCACAGATACCCCTCTTGCCACCTAGCTGCCCAGCACCGAGCCCACTCTCCACCTGAATGCCATCCTAGAAAAAGATATGGAGTCCAGTGAGAAGGACAGTGACCATCACAGACCCTACTCTCACCACCTCAGCTGACAGCTGTCTGAATGAATGGGAGCATGCGCTCATGGTAATCAACAACTAGGTTTGCATGATTTACTCCTACTTTTGGATTTTAAGGATGTGCTTCCCACCCTGGAAGTTAAAAGTAAATGTTTTACACGTACACAAATTGGCAGCACCACATGAACAACCATGGTTCCATGAATGAACAACAGTGGAAGCAGTAGGGGTGGGAACAGCAAAGAGCAGCATTATCAGGAGTGTGCAGCACAAAAGACAGTCAGGAGTTGCTCAGTGGCTGGCCAGAGGATTGTTGTTACTTGGCAAAATGTTACAAATAAGGGCACAGGCCAGCTCCTTAGGAAAGCGATAGGACTACCTTTCATTATTATGGTGAACTGGGTTTGGCAATGGACTCGGGTGGCTTGGGAGCTGGCAGGGGAGAGAAAGGATTGAGCATCCCAGGGACAACTCTCTGCTCTCAAAGAGGAGGGACGCAATATTCTGCTGTTCATCTGCTACCTGATGGAGGCCAGGAGACAGCACAGTGTGACCACTGTAAGGGGAAGGGCAGATTCCAGTATGCAGCACATGCATGTCACTGCACAACAGCTTCCTTGGGGAGGAAAAAACAGTAGTTGGATGAAAAACCCTTGGCCCACCATGGTACTAGCAAACCCTGCAGGCCCATGCAAAACTGACATGGCAAGCCACCTACCACTATTAAGGTCCTGGGCAAGTTGTGGCTGACTGGTAACTGCACCATAAGATCAGTAATGGGGCTCAGTTAGATGCCTGCGACCAAGTCAGGGAACGAGAAAAAGCTTGATTAAAGACGTCTCAGACCCCACACCAGCATCAGGCAAGACAGCAAGTGGTTGTAGATGCCCAACTGGCTGAAACTTGGTTTGGAGGTAGGCGCTGGGTCAGGACTGGTTTGTGAATTACACCACTGCCATTTAGATGATAATACTACCAAGTTGAAGAAGCTAGTAGTAACTACTTCCCAGCCTGAAAAATTATCTAAAGGACATCTGACGGAGGGTGATGTTATTCCAGAGAAAGCAAGAGGAGAAAGCCACGTGGCTTGGGGTGGTTCTGGAATGAGTCATGTGAGTCAGCAGAGTAGAGGGAGTGTAAAGAGGGAACAGAGGGAAAGAAAAGTGAGGGAGGAGAGGTAACAGGGACAGAGCCAAAACCTAATTTAAAGAGAAGGGAGGCACAGTGGGAGAGATAGCTGCATTCAAAGGATCAAAAAGAAAAGCTGGTATAGATGGAGGAGTAGTAGTGGGTATGAAGGGAGCAATTGAGGGCAGAGCAGTATACTTAGTGGTTAGAGTAATGAGCTGTTAATGAGCTTGGTACATCCAGCAGATCTGAGTTTGATTCCCATAACCTCCACTTGCATACTGCGGGACTCTGAGCAAGTACTTAACCACCCCAGGTCTCCTGAGTCACCTCTAAAAATAGGCAGTTGCACCTAGTGGACCTTACCTGGTTACCAAAAGAATAAAATAAAAATAAAATAAAGGAGGAATTAACGAGGGGGTCCAGTCTGAAATTGGGGGCACCACTGTATTCCATATTTGGCTATCCTTTAGGTTATGGGTTTGAAACCTGCCCAGGTTGTTAGAGGTTGAAATCTATTACCCGTTATGGCTATTCTGTACCATGTGTGAAAAAACTTCTTGTGGTTTCATAACAGTTCATTCATGGCAGACTCTAAACCAGAAAACAAATTAGAGCAATTAGTATTAACTGGAACACCAGTTGGTAGTCCCACATGCGAGATCATGGGCATGGAGTCTGAATGACCTTTACACACACACTAGAAATGGTCCCTAATCACAGAGTAGTTAGAAGTGCAATGAGGGAAAACGTGGACGGAAGTTGCCTGGGCTGTATCTGGCATGTTGCGAAACAGGGGACTTCAGCCTCCAGTTAATCATTTACCTTTCATGAGCAATAACATTTTATAAAGATATGTTGGCTCTCCTCGAAAAGCGCAGGGAAACTCTCCGGAGTCTTGGTTAGCAGTCCTACTCAACAAAATAGGTTCCTGCAAGTATCCACGACTCTGGAATGTCTCTGAGCACACAGATGCTGCCCCATTTGTCTGCATCCAGTACAGCCCCTTACAGTACTAATAACTCCTTGCTCTGCAAAATCATTGCTATAAGCTGTATAAAAAAGTGGCTTCCAAACCCAAATTCTATTTCATGTCTAAGAATGTAATACTAAAAATATTTTATGTATGTGCTATAGCAACGAAAAGGCAGTCCCATAATGAAAGTATTTATTTACTGAAATTTATTTAATCCTGCCAGGCAAGCAGAGATAAATGCAAATAATTTCCAGTTGGGGACTTGGGAGGGGGGCACAGAGAGGCACACAACACAGACATTGAGGCGCATGAGTCTCGACACTGAGAACAACTTACTGTTACAGCATCTCTCTCTCTCTCTCTCGGTCTCTCGCTCTCTCTCTCTCATCAGAAAGTTAAACTATGCCAAAGTCAAATTCACAAAGTCTAAAAAAGTAAAACATTTAACATAACCTTTTTTCCCTAAGGGCATGGATAAGGTTCATTATCCACACTCTGGCAATTCCACTGGAAGTGCTGATTTGTCAAATGGCTTTAAGCTGAGCTCCTCCCCCCACCTGGGCAGTATATCCTCCGGCTCCGCCCTGTGACATTAGAGCTTCCTTTCTGCTGGGCTGACAAGGATCCGAAACTCCTGCCTATGGATTGCAAGAAGATCTTGGCTGTGACAGGGTCTGCTGCTCAGCTTGCAGCCCTGTAAGAAGCGATGGCGGCTGCTGCAATGAGCACCTCGTCAGCCTAAGCGCTGCTCCCGGCTGGGGCAGCATTGGACGGTCATTCTCCGATGGGTTCCAAGATATGTGGAGGGACCCCAGGTCATCCAAGAGAGCCCTGTTCACCATGGAATAAAGCACAAGTGTGTCAGTGCCACTTGTGGGGTCAGGAGAGATTGCAGTCCTCCCACTCCCTTGACTTCCCCCAACCACTCAGCTTGTATCGAGAGCTCAACGCCGGTCGAGCTGCCCTCAGTCAATTGTCAACCTTGACACAGGTTGAGCAGGAAGTCAAGATTTTTCCTCGACCCTGTTGACCAGCTGTTAGAGGAGGTAGGCGAGGAGTTGATCTCCAGGACTCCAGTTCTCCAGGTCCTTGCCAATGAGGACATGGACCAATCGGTGTCCCCAACTGGCTCCCTTTGGTGCCAGCCTCCACCAGTGGTCATGCTGCCGAAGTCAATGGTTATCAGTGTATCTCACCATGTGGTCTATACTGCTCCCGGCCCCGTGGTTTCTCATCAACATCGGCCCTTGAGTCGATGGTCAAGGTTGTGGTTGAGATGCCATTCTCACACTAGATTCCACTCAAATGGGAGGTGTTGCTGTCAATGTTCCTCAACCACCTGGTCCGTGGGTGAGGACAGGCACTGCCGCAGGATGCAGCAATAGTATGAAGAACTCCTCTGGCAGTAATGGACCACTGTGGGGTGGGGTAGGACTCTACCCCTTGACCTATGATCTACTGGCAGATGCCAGTGCTGTCCATGCCAGTCCTTCCTCAGCAGATTTCCATGGAATTTGCCTCCCCAGCTTTGTGGGTGGAGCTGTCTCCACTGCAGCCTGTGGTGGGAGCCCCAACCAAGGACTTCCATACTGCAGCCAGCTTGCCAGGATTCCTGTTGGTGGAAATCAACCAGTCAGAAAACTCCAGGGTGGTTTGAGGTGGCAAACAGCTTTGGGCCATTTTCAAAGAGTCCTCAGATGACTCAGATGGATTGTTAGTGTTGTCATTTAGGACCCACACCTTCAACCAAGCCTCAGTCGAAGACCTGTCCACCAGCCATAGTTCGGTCCTTTGGGGCTCTCTTCCACCTGCTGTTGGAATCTCGCAATGCATATGTTCCTGGAGCCAGTCCAGAAGAGGGTTAAATACCCCTTCAAAGAAATTTTGGACAAGGACAACTCCCCTGGGTTAGCCTTCCCCATGGCTGAGGCTTTCTTAGGACCAGCCCTAGTGCTCTGGCAGCATCCAGCATCCTGCCCAGCACCCTTCGCCCATATGGTCTGCAAGTATGCTGTCTCTACTGGGTCCCTTTTCTGGGTTCATGGGCCACCCCTCGGCCAAAGGTCTGGTCTCGAACTCAACCTTCCAGAAATCTGGAGCCCAAGCGGACATAGACAAGCCCCTCAACAAGGAGTCAAAAAAGTTTGGCCATACAGCCAAGAAAGTCTATGCCTCCTCCTCCTCCTCCTCCTTGGGTCTGCAAATGGCCAGCTATGCTGTCCTGATGGCCAACTTTGGTCACTCCCTGTTAGGAGTGCTGGATGAAATCCTCCCTCACCTTCCTACCGACAAACAGCTACCAGTAAAGTTGGTCAGAGTCCAGGGTCAAATGCTGGCTAAACACCAGCTCCAGATGACCTTGAACATGAGTGACTCCTGTGCCCATGCCATGGCAGCAGTCATCGTGATGCATCTCAGGGCCTAGCTGAGATTATCCACCTTCACGGCAGACACTCAGCACAGACTGGCTGATGTCCCCTTCCTGGGCACCAACCTCTTTGGCCTGGGGGGTGGAAGAGCATCTCGCCAGGATTGAGAAGCCCAATGCCACCTGGACTCAGTGGTTTGATCCCAAAAGGATCCTATGGCTCAGAAGCTTGAAAAGAAGACCTTTCAGTTCCGGTCCTTTCAGCCACAGCAGACTTGGCAGCAACCCTATCAGTGGCAATACCAAGCCTGGCATCCCAAGGCCACATTCTCTGGCCAAGGGCCGAAAAGTGACAGGGGTAGGGAAATTGGTACCCCTCAGGTCCTAGCAGCCAGCTCCCCCTTCAAAGCTGCCCAGTGAAGGGTCAGGAGGTGTCATCCTCCTGCCTTTCCAGTCCCTGACACAGTTCCCTCTGGGGGAATTGGCTATGCCACTTCTGGCTACATTGGTCCATCATTACTACTGACAAGTGGGTACTAGAGGTGGTAGGCAGAAGGTTGCCTCTCAAATTCGAGGCTATCCCGCCTTTCCGATCACATACTCCTTGGGAGTTTTCGGCGTTATTGGACCAGCCTCCACCAGTGGTCATGCTGCCGAAGCCAGAGCTTATCAGTGTAACCATGTGGTCTATACTGCCCCCGGCCCCGTGGCTTCTCATCAACATATGCCCTAAGTGTGAACACCACAACACAATTCACAGCAAAGGATTCAGGAGCAGAAGAGGCTGTTTGCCTATTATTAGCTCCTTTATTTTACGTATAATAATCCAGATTATCTCCCTCTTTGATACATTTGTTCAGGTTACTTTTGAATATAGCTTTAGATTCACTAATAATGATACATTCTGGGAGGTTATTCCATGGGTTTATTGTACATTCTGTAAAATAAAACTGCTGCTTATTTGTTCTGAACCTTGTTTGACTGGTTTGTAATGGATGTCCTCTGGTGTTTATATTGCTGTCTTTAAAGGTCATGTGTAGCTTTTTTAATGAATATTCATCCTGTACTATATCATACGTTCCTCCAATCTTCTAAGGAATAGATATTCAAGTTATGTAACCTTTCTGAGCATGACATATCTTTATGTTCTTTTATGATTTTAATCACTTTCCCTTTGTACTTTTTCAATTCTGGTTACATCGGTTTTCTTATATGAACTCCATATTTGGCTACCATTATCCAGTAGCGGTCTAATATACGAACGGTACAGGCATAATTACTTCAGCATTTCTACTGGATATGTTTTTTCTTATGGCACCTACCACCCTGTTAGCTTTGGATACCACTGCTGTACAGTGATCCTTAGGGATCCATGTCAGGACCAGCAGTGAAGTCGTGCTGTTCCATGTCTGTTTTGTTGTTTATTTTTTTATGTGAGAGGAGCCAGAGTCAGCTTGTTTCAGTGACGGGGGCCTTGTCAGCTGCATTGGTGGCGGGAAGACTCTGTGGGACAGCCAGAGCTGGCTTGTTTCAGCAGCAGGAGGCCTTGTCAGCCGCATTGGCGGCAGAAAGACTCTGTGGCCGCATCAGTGGCAGAAACTGTTGGAGGCCGCTTCGGTGGCTGTGACTGCATGTGCCGTACTGGAGACGGGGGCACTGGCGGCTGCATCGGCAGCGGGAGGTAGGATTGGAGGAGGCAACAAATGGAGGTGCTCCGGCCAGAGCCAATAGGAGGAGAGCACAGATGTGCGCAAACTTTAAACTGGCAGCTGGACTATTTAAGCCAGGCCCAGCTGCTAGGGGAATTCCTGCTGGAGATAGCAGACTTCATCGTCGACATAGTGCTGAGGTCCCCCAGATGGATAGTTCTGGGGGACTTCAGTGCCTGGGACGACGATGAACTCTCTCAATTTGGTAAAATCTCCTCCAACTAATGACGATGCTGGGCCTCACACAGGTGGTTACCTCCGCTATCCATATAGGGGTCACTTGTTGGATCTGGTGTTCCTCCTAGGGATGGAGATCACTGATTTGGGGGTGGAACCAGTCAGTTGGTCTGACCACAACATAAGGTTCAGTTCTAGGGACATGGATATGTTGTTCATTCACACTTCTTGGCATGTCGCTTTCCCATTTAAGGATCACCCGGAAGGTCTTCAAGCTGGCTCCTCCTACCCACCTGGGTGGTATAACCCTCGGCTCTGCCCCATGATACCAAATCTTCCTTTCCGCTGGAAGATTCAGGTTGCCTCCTCTTTGCTAATGCTTTTTGTAGGCCCTGGCTTCATACTCTTCAGTTATTCCAAAAATTTGGTTCATTCGAGCTAGCGACTGTGATATTTGTTATTCGGTCATAGAAGATAAATCTTCCCCCGGATTTTGCCGGTGCCCGTGCGGTGAAAAGATTTTGTGCGCCGATCCACATGCCGCATGCGTTTACTGCCTGGGTGTCGGCCATAGCACCCAGAATTACGATATATGTCTCGTGTTTCACCTGAACATCCTCGATGATCATCTCGCATGCCTCAAGTTGGGCATGCCCAAGAAACTGAATCCTCCAGTTAACTCTAAACAGGCCCAGTGGGTGGTCTCTGTGGCAGCGGCGGCCTCTGAGCAGTTGGCACAGATGCAGACCTTCATAGAAGAAGCGGCACAGGCCGCAGAATCCTCTTCTCAGCTGATTTTTGTTCCACTCAACCTGGGCTCCATGTTTTCAAGCTCCTTCTGGGAGCTGTGCCAGTCCCTCCCCACTAAGGGCAAGGGATCTGTGGGCTCACATTCCTCCTGGTCCTGTAAGAAGGAAAAAGAACCGAAAGACTCTTCGTCTCCGTGGAGATGCTCTTGGGATTGTGAGCTATCTCAGTCCCAGGAGCCGGCAGTCTTGACTTCAGTTGAAATTGCTTCCTCGGCCGCTGGCTTCTTGGCCCTGCAGTCTGGCCAGTCGACAAAGGCTTCGATCGACGAGATTGAGATCATTCTCAATCCCGCCGGCCCGTTGTCACCCAACGAGGCAGACAACTCTTTGACTAGGACTCCAGTCCTACCTCTTCCTGATGAGGAGACCCAGCCATCTGAGAATCCCATCGAGGAACTGGTCCCTGATCTGAGCAAATCACCGGTTCCCCCGGTGTTTCCCGAGCGACCGAATCGGCCAGTCTAATCGAGGTCGAGATCTGGGATCCCCTCGACCAACAGGTTGAGGAAGGTGCATAAGCACTCCAAAAAGAGGTGACGCCACCAGTCATCCTCGTCCTCTTCGGATGAGGAGAGGCTTCGGCAGAAACTCTGTCAATGCTATGAGGATTTAATGTGGCAGCAGCTGATTCTGTCCAGACAGAAGCCAGTCACGGTTTCTACTCTGGCCATTACTTGGCTTTTGCCTCCTGGGCTGAAGCTGACTCCATTGGAACCTGTCATATCGGTTCCCCCACCTGCAGAGCATGCTACACCCATCCTGGTTCAGCCAAAGCTGGTCTCTCTGCCGACTGTGGTGGAGCCACTGCCTAAACAGCCTTCAGGAGGGGCTCCTGTGAATGATTCTCGGATGGTTCCGTGACTCCCATGTAGGTTATTGGTCACCCTTACGCCTGATTGCCCAAGGTGTGTTGAAGGGGACCTTGGTGGCAGACCGATTTATCCGGATTCTTCAGATATGAATGACACCGACCTACACTCTCACCCTCTCACCCTCGGGATGATGAGTCTATCAGTAGTCTGTTGACAGAGGAGGGCCCTTTGTCATTTCTGGGGATTCTCCGCCTTATCTCTGAATCCACGGAGATGCCCCTGGAGCTTGTCCAGAAAAGGGTGGAGTACCCTCTTACAGATATCCTTAAAAGAGGGGATACACCCATGGAAGCCTTTCCTATGGCTGAAGCCATTGTTGACCTGGCCCTGGAGCTCTGGCAGCATCCTGTCTCCTGCCAAGCACCGTATATATACGGTGCCCATTGGGTCCCTCTCGGGGTTCACAGAACACCCCTCGGCCAAGAGGTTGGTGACTGCTTCTGTATTCAGAGGCACAGGCAGCTCTGCTGACACTGATAGACCCCTGGACAAGGAGTCCAACAAACTGCATCACACTGCCAGGAAGATCTATGCAGCCTCCTCTCTAGGCCTCCACCAGGCGAGCTCGTCCATTATCATGGCGCATGTCTCTCGTGCTCTACTGGGCTCCTTAGATGAAGTTTTCCTGCACTTGTCTGTGGACCTGCAGACTACGGTCAAGCAGGTCCGAGACCAGGGCCAAGCTGTTGCCAAGCAGTAACTTCAGACAGCTTTGGATCTTGGAGACTCTTGCACTCGTTCAGTGGCAGGTGAGGTCTCCATGCACCGTAGGGCTTGGCCGAGACTTTCCACCTTCATGGCGGATACCCAGCATAAACTCACTGATGTTCCTTTTCTGGGTACCGATCTCTTCAGCCCAGGTGTGGATGGTCACCTTCAGCGAATTGAACAGTCCAGTGCCACCTTGGACTCTAATACTTCTGTCCAGAAAGATGCCCCTGGCTCTAAGAAGCAGCTGAAGAAAAAAGCCCTTTTGGCACCCTGCTCCTGCCACCAAGCAGCCCTCCTTTCAGGGTGGGCAGCAACAGCAGGCACAATCTTAGTGCCCTCAGCCCAAGTCCGGGCCTCCAGCAGCCCGCTGACAGGAAGGTCGGTGTTCAGGTGGGTCTGGACCCCCTTCCTCCAAGCCTGTCCAGTGACGGGATAGGGGCTGCTACCCCTATTCCTGTCACACCAGTTCTGGGTCCTCCCATGAGGGGTCAGCTCTGTCACTTCCTTTCCACCTGTTCTGCTGTTACCACGGACAGGTGGGTCTTAGAAGTGGTCGGCCAGGGTATGACTGTAGAATTCGAGCAGTAGTCTCCCTGCCAAGCCCGCACCTCATGAGAGGAGAGAGTATCAGCAATCACTCGGTTGGCTCTGAGAGACGACATATCCCAACTCCTCCTCAAGGAAGCAGTGGTCCAAGTGGCAGATCCTCCAGTCAACCCAGGATTTGTTTCCAGGTACTTCCTGGTCCCGAAGCGGATGGGGGGGCTGGTGCCCCACTCTAGATCTGCACAACCTGAATCAGTATCTCAGGCTTCGCACCTTCAGGATGGTAACTCTGTCCCAGATCATGCCATTCCTGGAGCAAAACATGTGGTTCTGCTCCCTGGATCTTCAGGACATCTTCTTTCACGTCCCAATCTGTCCATCCCACCAGCGGTTCCTCCACTTCAGAACAGAGGGAACCCTATACAAGTTCCAAGCCATGCCATGCAGCCTGTCATCGGCCCCATGGGTCTTCACCAAATGCATTGCAGTGGTGGCAGCCCATCTCAGGTGTCGGGGGGAAATGAGTGTACCCCTACCTTGATGATTGGCTCTTAGCAGGTTCCACCCAGCTAGAGGTGGAGAGGTCCAAGGACCTGGCCCTCCAGCCTGCTCTCAACTTGGCCTCCTGATCAACAAGGCCAAGTCAGAGCTCATGCCATCTCAGGTGATATGTTTCATCGGGGCAGAGCTCGACTCTTGCCGAGCCAGAGCTTGGCTCTCGGCAGACAGAGCGGAGATTCTCTCCTCCTTTGTCCAATCATTTCTGGTTGGGCACTTGTGCCCTGCCCGGAGACTTTCTGTGGGCTCAGTGGCATATGTGCCTACTCCAGTGGAAGCTGGCCGCCCAGTGGACTCAGCGCCATGGTCATTTTGACCAACTGATTACTGTGACCCAGAAGATGTGGGACACTCTCCGGTGGTGGACCGTCCCAGACTATCTGTGGAAAGGGATCCCATTTGTACTCCCTGAGCCGACGGTCGTACTCACGATCGATGCCTCTCTCATGGGCTGGGGAGCCCACATGGGGAACAACAGGGCCCATGGGTTCTGGACCCATGAGGCGTCCCGTTACCATATCAACCTGTTGGAGCTCAGAGCGGTCAGACTGGCATCTGGACACTTGTGAGCCGACTGGAGGTGGATCTCCTAGCCATCCATGTGGCAGGAGCCTCAAATCAACTGGCGGATGCTCTCAGCCATGAAGGCGAGACATCCCATGAATGGTCTCACCATCCAGAGGTAGCTTACAGCCTGTTCTCCCACTGGAGCAAACTGATGGTAGATCTGTTTGCCTTCAGGGAAAACACCAAGCTGAGGCTGTTTCATGCCCACCCTCCCTCAGTGGGGATCACTGCAGGAGGATGCCTTCTCAAAGCCATGGACCCCAGGCCTCTTCTACGCCTTCCCTTGATCCACAAGGTGCTCCTCAAGGTGAGGAGGGACAAGGCACAGGTAATCCTGGTAGCCCCAGACTGGCCCTGCCAGTTCTGTTATCCATATCTCCTCAGCCTCAGCAACAGGCTACCGAGGTGTCTTCCAGCATGCCCAGACCTGATCTCAGTCAATCAGGGGAAGGTACTCCATCTGGACCTTCAATCACTGCACCTGACAGCCTGATACCTGAGTGGCTAGAGTTCCAGGCTTTGGATCTCTCCGAGGATGTACTCACAGTAGTGGAAGCATCCAGAAAGGAGTCGACCAGAAAGTGCTATACCTTCAAATAGAAAAGATTTTCCATTTGGTGTCAGGGCAAGGGCCTGGACCCTCTGTCCTGTCCTGTGGCTAGCATTTTAGACTACCTTTGGTCTCTGTCCAAATGGGATCTTTGGATATGACCCTCATTGTGCACCTGGCAGCCATCTCTGCTTACCGGGCATGGGCTGGTCAGCAGACAGTGGCACAGGAGAAGGTGGTCTGGTGCATTTTCAAGGGCCTAGATCACATATCCCCTCCAGTGCATGAACCTCCACCTTTGTGGGATTTACTGCTAGTTTTGGCTAAACTCATGGGCAAGTCATTCGAACCAATGCACAAGTGTGAGCTCTCACACTTGTGGAAGACGGCCCTCCTGGTGGCTATCACATCAGCCAGAAGGAGTGGGGAGCTCCAGGCACTTTCAGTGAAGTCTCCTTATCTGATCTTCCACAGGGACTAAGTGGTCATTCCACCCACCATACCGCTGCATCGGTGGCTGCTTCCAGGGACATCCCTATCCAGAAAATCTGCTGGGCTGCCACCTGGAAGACAGCAAACACCTTTATCACCCACTACCACATCGACCTTGAGTCACGCTGGGATGCTGGTTTTGGGGCCTCAGTTCTCCAGTCTCTGTTCCCAAAGTAGGGTCTGTGTGTGTGCCTTGCCTCCCTCCTCCTGGAGAACTGCTAGGAGTCTGCCAAGAAGTGTGGATGAACAACATATCCATGTCCCTAGAAAAACAGGTTACTCACCTGTAACAGTAGTTCTAGGAGTGGTATATGTTGTTCATCCACACCAACCCACCCAACCTCCCTCTATGCAGCGCACAAACCTGTCTTCCAGCGGGCTAAGATCTGGCATCATGGGGTGGAGCTGAGGGTTATACCACCTGGGTGGGTGGGTGGAGGAGCCAGCTTGAAGACCTTCCGTGATCCTTAAAGGGAAAGGGACATACCAAGAAGTGTGGATGAACAACATATACCACTCCTAGAACTACTGTTGCAGGTGAGTAACCTGTTTTTTCAGGGCTCCCCACAATGGGCCTGCCCTTACAAAGATGATCCAGTACCGCCCTTTAAGGGGGGGTCACCCCAGACGGTCTATCGGCGGTGCTGGACCTATCGGGATTGTAGGGTGAATGCATGAGTAAGGGATCTTGTACTGGCCTATAATAGGGTGGTGGGAGATTCCTTGGACATGATTGCTCCTGTTCGAGATCATGTGATGCTCTCATCGCCATAGCAGCTCATCTCGTTGGCTCCTACCATCCATCTCACTTATCTACATCAATCGACTACTAATCTCTTTCAAAAGAAGGCAAAAACCACCTAACGTTATAGCTATCTGTCTACTGTCCTTGGATATCCCTGTTTGGATCATCATCATTGGCAACTACCGCTGCAATGGAGACAGAAATGAGACAGACCCCTCCTCTGCACACTCTGCCAGCAACTCCCAAGAAGCAGGCCAAGAAATCTAAAACTCAAACCCTTCAGCCTGCTAAACATCCTGGGTCCTCCGCCTCCGCTACTCCACTGAGGACAGATTTCTTCAGGATTTGCAGCCATTTAAGGAGATGCTCGCAGATATTTTGGCTGAATTAAAGTCCCTCTGATCAGATATGAGGGACTTGAGCCACAGAATTGGTGACTTCAAAGCATGCACAGCTTCCTTGGAGGCCTGGAGGGACAGAATCAACCCAGAGTTACACAAGCGCCGCCAGCAAATCACTAAGCTCCAGCTCAAGACCGAAGACCTAGAGGGCACAGCCGTAGAAAAAACATATTGATATTCAGCCTGCCCAAGGCTGAAGAAGGCTCCTCAACCATCACCTTCATTCAGAAGCTCCTGACTAAAGTTGTGGGCCCCTCACCTCACAACCCTACTTATCTAATCGAGAGGGCCCACTGCTCCCTTCGTCCTAGGCCGCCAGAAAACACACCTCCCCGACTCATATTAATTACATTTCTAAACTACCTCAAAAAGCAGCATGTCCTGACCAAGACAAGAGATTTACAAGCAATCTTGTGGGTGGGGAAACATCTGCATATAACTCAAGAGATTAGGCAGAAAAGGGCTGCCTTCCATCTGACTGTTAGTAAGTTAACAGCAGCTGGTTTAAAATTTCAGATGACATACCCAGCCCACTTGCAAGCCCACATTACTGGCACCTGGCACTCTTATGATTCCCCAGCTCAAGTCTCCACTGACCTGGTCACCTGACTGCCCAATCTCTTCAAGCCCCCATGAGCAGTTTAACCCTGGATTTGGATGCTGTCCCTTCTTAATTGACCCCAGATCTCTTGATGGCTTTTGTTTATTTCACCTGACTTGCCTGCTCACTCCAGATCCAGACCTGCCAGATGTTGCTCCAGTTGTGGTCTGAAGATGGACTTCCTCTGCCTCGCCTGGTCTGCCTCGGATGTTTGGTTGCTTGCGGTTTGTCTGGGGTGGACCTGGTGCAATGCAGTGTGTCCTGGACTCGCTTGATCCCTTGCTTAACTTGCCCAGAACTTTCTACTTGCAGCCAAGCCCCATGGAACTTTGGTTTAATCCACCAGTTTCCGGAGGGATGAGATCTAGATGGACCAGATTTTGCCTTAATTCTGCTCCCTCTGACACACCCGTGACTGCACCATACTCTGGTGTTCCCCGGGTAGGGGTTCTTTTTAATTTCTCTTTCTTTTTTGTCAGTCTTTTGGGGCTTACAACCACTTTAGCTGTTTGGAAGCTGGTCTGCTTTGTGTTCTATGCCTTTAGTTTTGGATCCACCGGTGACTACTCCATATAGTTCCCCACTATTCTCGATCTGCCTGTCCAAGCACTTTTGTTTACCTCTGCGATTATGCATTGGATCCTTCTCCCCTACTTCCCTCTCCTTGAGCTCTTCCTTCTGCTGTGCTTCTATACCCCCTCTTGTTTTCCTATCTCCCTTACTCTTCTTTAATTCCAAAGGTTTTCCTCCACCCCACCCTTCTCCCCTCTATTTCTTCTGTTTCTGTCTCTTTTATGTCTTAGTCTGGAGTGATTACCAGTGGTCCTATGCCTTCAATTGGTCCAGAGGATACCTCCTACCAGGTAGGCCTTCTTGGCTCCGTTGTTTCAGAGAATTGTTTATTTTACCTTGGATGTTTGTTATTTTGGTGTTGGATGGATAGATAGGTGAGATGGGGGTCTCTTGGGATGGCTAGTTCTGTGGTCTGATGTGCCTCACATCTTGGACATTGGGGGGGGAGGGTTAGCCCTGAAACTTCTCCTGTATATTATATGGCCTTTCCTATACCAGGACCTGGGAATGTGATTCATTAAAATGGGACAGGTTTTCCTTTTTAAAACTCCTTTTGATCCTCATTACCTGTTTGCTCCTTCCCAGATTCTCCTATCTAGCTTACCTCTCAGGTTCTTATGCATGAGAGAAGAGGCTCTCAGGGCTCTGCTGGGTTGATCCTTACTGATCCCTTTAATTACACAGCTGCCGGGGGTCTATACAGCTCGAAGGACCAATGTACATAGTTACTGGGTTGGGGGGATAGGGGGGTCAGCTAATATAATCTGTTTATTTGATTATGCTGTTTCAGATAATGTATATCGGGGGTTTCTTGGGGGGACCTCACCTGCCATCTTCCTTTTGTTATTTAGGTGGAACTTTTAAATGTAGCCTCACATGGCTATTATCACTACAATACCTATTGTTTATCCTCTTGTGCTGGTGGGATCTATTGGCTGATGGTGGGGGTGGTCTTGGGGAGGGATGGAGTGTGTTTTCCTAATGTTGAATTTCATAATACTCATGCTATGTGGTAATTATGGCTAGTAACTTTGTTAAATTTCTAACTTGGAATGTTCGGGGAATCAGATAGCAACTCAAAAGGTACCAGGTCTTAAAGCATCTTTCCTTATTACAAGCCCATATTACTTTTCTTCAAGAAACCCATCTTCTTTCTCAAGAGGCCATTAAGCTCCACAGGCAGGGTATTGACCAGGTGTTTGGCTCCGGTGACTCTTCTTCAAGTAAAAGTGTTGCCATCTTAGTTACTCGGAATGTTTCTTTTCAGGTGGTCATGTCATATCTGATCCGCTGGGAAGATATATCTTTGTTAAGGTCCAACTCAGTTGGTGAGAATAAGTCCTGGGTAGTGTCTATGGACCAGTGGGGGGAGAGCCAGCCTTTTTTATGGAGCTAGCAAATAAACTGTCACCATACTTTTCTCTCCCCTTGATTATGGGTGGCAACTGGAACCCTACTCCCACTCAAGACCTTGACCAATCCAATTACCCTCTTAAACCTCTTTCACCAGCACAGTGGACCCTAAGGGACTTCATGGAATTATTAGGTCTCTGTGACCCCTGGCGTGTTCTCAACCCAAGTTCCTGCACCTACTCTTTCTATTCCATGGTACACCACACTTCTTCCAGGCTAGACTATATCCTTGCTAGCTTTTCTCTTCTATCTGGTTTATGTAATGCTGGCCTGGAACCCATAGTGCTTTCTGATCACGCTGTGGCCTGGTTAATACTTACCCCTACCACTGACCTACAACATGATACTTCATGGAAACTAAACACTCAGTTGCTCAAGGATGACCATGTTGTTTCCAGAATAACAACCCTTATTCAGTTCTTCACTACCTCCAACCAGAATTCTGTACAGAGGGACGACCACGAATGGTGTGCATTGAAATGCTTTTTACGGTGTGAATTTATCTGGTTAGCTTCCACTCAGAAACGTCATAGGGAGTCAAAGGCCCTCCTGTTACTTGCCCAAATTCGTTCCCTCGAGCAGTCTCTTTCTCCTTCTTTCTCCCCAGATTCTTTAAAGGCCTTACTGTCCCTCCAGGACAAATACTTCAATCTCTTACGGGAAAAGGCAGAATACGCCATCCTAAAGACCCAATCTAAATATATCGAGCAAGGGGAAAATTCAGGGTGGTTACTTGCTCTTTGTCTGCAGAAATTGGAAGCCTCAGGAATCTTCTCTTCCATCTTGGCCCTGGATGGATCTATAAAAATGCTCCCTAGGGAGATTGTATTGGTTTTTGAAAACTTCGACAGTGTCCTATGTGGCTGACGCTCATCTCCATCAACCACCAAAGATATGTTGTCTTATTTAGATTCAATTTCCTTTCCTCAGCTCGTTGATCACAACCAGACCCTCCTTTCCTCTCCTATCTCCTTGTTAGAGGTGGAAGCTGCCTTTAAGAGTTTAACCCTAGATAAAGCTTCCGGCCCAGACGGCTGTCCTTCAAACTTCTACAAACTCTTTCTTAAAGATCGGTCACTTCTTTTACTTTCATTTATCAATTTATATTTTCATCTGACTCCCTAGATCCCTCACTTTTAGAAACCACCATAGTTCTTCTTCTTAAACCTGATATTCCCCCCTGTCAATCAGCGAGCTATTGCCCTATTTCCTTATTAAATTGAGACAGTCTAATCCTAACCAAAATTCTTGCCACAAGAATTAGGAAGGTCTGGTCGTGTCTACTTAGTCCAGAACAAGTAGGCTTTGTTCCAGGCAGGTTCTCTGCAGATCACTTCCACAAGTTATGTCACCTTCTTCAGGTAACCAAAGCTTCTCCTCTTCCTATGGCCTTAATCTCTCTTGACGCCAAAAAGGCTTTTGATAGAGTTGACTGGTCCTTTCTACAGTTAACCCTTCAGAAGATGGGTTTGCCCCCTCATTCTTGCAATGGCTTCAAGTGATCTATTCCTCCCCATCTGCTAAAATCTACTGCAATGGAGTATTTTCTTCTTTGTTTCCCTTACATACGGGCATCCATCAATGTTGTCCTCTTTCCCCCTTTCTGTTTAACTTGTACCTTGAACCACTCATTAGACACCTCAAATCCTCCACAATATACAAGGCATTCCAATCAATAACTTGAGATCACCTCTTTCGGTATATGCAGATGATATCCTACTACATCTCTCTAGCCCCATTTCCTCCCTCACTGAGGCCCTGAAAGTGATCTACCAGTTTAGTCACCACTCCAACTACAAGTTAAACCTTAACAAAATTGAAATCTTCTCCCTCAACCATCTCGTCTGTAGTGAGGACTTCACTAGCTTTGGTATGCGCTGGACCCCTTGGGCTATCAAATATCTTGGAATCTTTCTAACAACTGATCTCTCTGTTATGAAGAAACTAAATTTAGACGATCTCCTCATTATGATACAGCATGACCTACTAAGATGGAAGGAGCTCCCAATCTCACTATGGGGCAGAATTAATATTATTAAAATGAATATACTTCCTAGACTCTTCTATCCATTAAATATGCTCAACATTTGGCTTCCTCTCTCTTTTTTAAAGCGTATTCACTCAGTCATTACTTCCTTTATTTGGCTAGACAAGTCCCCTAGGCGTTCTTACCTTAAGCTGGGGCTCCCTAAAGAAGCAGGTGGACTTAGATTACCCAACTTCTTATTTTATTACTGGAACAGCCACCTTTACAAGTGTGGTAAATGGCTTTCTGCCCCCCAGCCATCATCCAAAGATGACTATACTCCCATCTCGTTATGGATAGAGGCCTATATATTCTCTTCCCATAATCTCTCTCCCTCCACCGTTCTTTTTTCTCCTTGGAAATCTCTACTGGTTTCCTTTAGCTCTTCTCCAATCGGTGTCTCTATTAAAGTGTTTTCACAAATCTGTGCTTTCTTAAAGGCAACTTCCTCTAAAGATTTCTCACAACCTATCCTTTCTAACCTAAACATTAAGATTGGGGATAGCATGCTTGTTCCCGGTTGGCTTCCTCATCTTCTGGAATTCAGAGTGGCTAACTTCTACTCTCAGAACGCACTTCTTACCTCTCCGGAGTTATTAGAGAAATTCCGGTTGGGCTCAACAAGTATTTTCAAAATTTATCAGTTGCAACATCTGTTACGTCAACAGTTCAGCCCCACTCTGAAACCCTCTGCACTCAGCGACCTCCTAAGTCAGATCTAGGATCTGGCATTTAAACCCCATGGTATCTCCTGTTTATACACATGTTTGCTCACCACCTCCCACTCTTCTTCTCTGGTTGGCTCCAAGGTGTGGGAGACCTTGATGCCAGATTTTACCTTCAATTGGCCTCATCTTTGGAAGGATCTCTACACCTACTTAACTCAGGATCAGTTCAGACTTACCCAATATTACATCTTAAATAATATGTACTATACCCCAGTCAAATTAGCGAAGATGGGTCGCCTTCCCTCACCCATCTGTTCCAGATGTGGCAAGGCGGATGGTATCCTGCTGCATGTTTTGTGGTCCTGTGAGAAAGTATCACCCTTGTGGGAACTAACTGAAGAATGGATTGACCACCTCCTGGGGCTGGGAGGCCTCTTCTCCCTGGAAGTATGTATTATTGGTGATTACTCACAGATCCTGGTCAGTGAAAGAAGATACCATATCGTGCTCATTTCCCTGGCTGTCAAAAAACTTGTCCTTAGACACTGGCTAGATCAGTCTTCTATTTCCTGTAATGAGTGGCTGCATGAACTGTCCTTTTCTCTCCAGACTGAGCACCTGATTGTCAGTGCCCGCCATCATCTGCCTCTTTTTAACAAGAAATGGGGTAAACTCTATGCCCTTCATTTGAATTAATTTTCCTTCTGGGTTCTCTCAGGTACCCACCACACACACCTGTAATAAGTGGATCTGTTATCAGTGGTATTATGTCCTGGGTTATCTCTCCATTGGGTTGTTTATACTCACTCCATATGGGGTGGGGGTGAAGAGCTGGGGGCCTTTTGGGATTCCAGGTTACAGTGTTCTGTTTCATTGTTCAGATGATGATCGTTTTGTTTCTAAAATATAATAAAGTTGATTTAATTTCAAAAAAATGGTTGCTCCTGTTCATGTTCGACCATTCACTCTTCGCCCAATGACCCTTTGGTTTGATGGTTTCATGAAGAAGTTGAGTTGAGTTGGTCGAAGGATGGAGAGAGCATGGCGGAGGTCTGGCCTGGATGCTGATAGGCTTAGATTGATGGAACATTATAAGGGCTATCAATCAGAATCACCTGTAAGAAGGCAGAATTCTTGTCCAGGGAGATTTCTGCTGCACAGAATCGACCAGCTCACCTCTTCCAGATTGTGCAGTCCAATCTGTCTCCAACCCAGAGATGCCTTTTCTCAGGCTAAATGCACAGAGTTTGCTCGATTCTTTGCAGATAAGGTTGCCAGCATCAGGTCCAGGATCGGCCCAGCTCCCCCTATGAGGGACTGTGGAGGTCGTCGGGAGGTGGTGAGCACTCGGTCTGTCTGGACAGACTTTAGCAGATGGAATTCACAGACATTGTGAAGATAGTCCAGACTCTGCCCCCAACCAGTTGTAATTTGAATCTGGGCCCTACACCCCTATTAGTGGGTCATGTAGATGTTATCTGCCTGATCCTAGATGAAATTGTCTGGAGTTCCTTGGAGAGGGGGTCTTTCTTGATCCCTTCAAGGAGGTGGTCATACGGCCACTCATTAAAAAACCCTCTTTGGATCCAGACTGTCCAGCTAACTACCAGTCTATCTCTAACCTGCCTTTTGTGGGTAAGATAAGTCTGTGTGCTAAACAACTGTCTAGCTGAGATCAAGGACTGGATGAGCACCAGCTGGCTGAGACTAAATCCGGACAAGACCAAAGTGTTGGTAGTGGACCCAGGTCATCCGGGGGTGGGTTTGGGGAACTGGACAGGTGTCAGGCTTATGGCTTGATGGTGTTCAGCTCACTACTCAGACCAGGTGCGTAACCTGGGCATTATTTTTGATGATGGCTTGACCCTGAAATCTCAGGTATCGGCTGTGGTTAAATCCTCATTTTACCATCTGAGGAATATCACCCAGGTGAAACACCTGGTTCCTCTGGATGACCTTCCAGCATTGGTCCATGCCTTCGACAACACCCACCTTGATTACTGCAATAAGATGTATAGCCTCGAGGAAAGGAGGGAGAGGGGGGACATGATAGAAACTTTCAAATACATCAAGGGACTCAACAAAGTCCAAGAGGGTAGCATCTTTCAGAAAAAGAGATGTGCAAGAACAAGGGGGCACAATTTGAAGATAGAGGGGAGACAGCTTAGAGGTAATGTGAGGAAGCAGTTCTTCACAGAAAGAAGAAGAATCAGCATTTATATAGCACTTTTCATACATCCAAAGCGCTTTACAAGCAATGCTAGACTGGTAGTGAAGTGACTGAATGTGTGGTGGCGGCCATATTGCACATCATCACCCACACACAGCCTGGATAATTGCATGAACTGGTTTATGGGAAGGGGAATGTTGGCCAGAACACTGGGAATGTTTTCTACTCTTTGTGAAGAGTGCCCTGGGTTCTTTTACTTACACCTGGACACCCACCAGGACAACATCAGGATGGGTAGAAGGGACCTCGGTTTAACGTCTCATCCAAAGGACGGCACACCCCAGCAGTACAGCACCCCCCAATACTGCACTTGTATGCCAGTGATTTTTAGGTGCAAGTCCAATCCCAGTGTGGGACGAGAACCCACGACCTTCTGGTCCAGAGGCAGATGTGCTACCAACTGAGCCACGCTGACACCCTAAAAAAAGGGTTGTAGATGCATGGAATGGCCTTCCTGAGGAGGTTGTAGAGTCAAAAACAGTGGGAGAATTCAAGAATGCATGGGACAGACATAAGGCAATTCTAGTGGAGGGCAGGAGGAAGTAGGCTGTTGGTTAACTAGGATCTGCAGCTTATCCATTAGGTAGGGAAATGGGCAGACTAGGTGGGCCAAGAGGTCCTTATCTGCCATCAAATTCTATGTTTCTATGTTTCTAATGCTCTCTACCTAGGGCTTCCTGGGGTTGTTATCTGCCGTCTGCAGCTAGTGCAGAATGCTGCGGCCAGGATTCTGACTGGTACATTGAGGACCATTCATATTATGCCTGTGCTGCACAAACTGCATTGGCTGCCTGTTTAGTGGTGGATCACATTTAAGGTTGGCTTGCTAACCCTTAAAGCCCTACACAAACAGGGACCCAGCTACCTACAAGATCTCCTGACTCCCTAATGCCCCCTCCGTCCTCTCTGATCTGCAGATGAGGGATTGCTAGAGATTCTCAGGAGTCATTTAAAAACATCTGGTGCCCATGCTTTCTCCTTTGTGGCAACTACCCTGTGGAATTCTCTACCTCGTCAGTTAAGAGAATGCCTGACCATCGATAGATTCCAAATTGAGCAGAAAACATATCTTTTTTAATTTAGCCTTCCCAGATGAATTTTAATTCACTGATGTATTTATTGTTTTAGTGTAAAATTTATGTTCATATGTAACCCCCTACAAATGGGGGTTCCCCAAAAAGTCTTCCTTGAGCTTGCCTACATGCTCACTGCCAGGCTGGTGTCCTGCATTTTAGCAGTTTAAATGTGATTACCAGAGCCTGTATAGCCTCTGTGTACTGTCTCTTTAAGAGCTGCCTAATTGTAGCTTAAGTAATCTGAGAGGGAGCTCTGTTGAAAGATGTAACTATTTACTGAAAATCATTTAGAGTGATAATGATAATGTAGTTTGTCTAACCTGCTTTCTTTGTAGCAAGGACTGTTTTGTTTGTCTCCACTATCTTGGTCCTGGACTGCAAATTGGACCAAACAGTACTGGTGGGACTTAAAATGTAGCCGGACCACAGGAGCTGTCTGAATTCAAAATCTGTAGGAACTGTAGTTTGGAGCTTTTTTGCGCCTTTTTTGCAACTGAAGGGGGAGCTCTTGCTTTGACTGACAGCCAAATCAGCCAACCAAATCCTTTGGATCTTGGGGAAGTCCCGGGCTGCTTGCAGTTTTTCAGTTAGTTCTGAACTGGGAAGTGAAATGAGAGGAGCTGAAGTGGTTTTGAGCCGCAATCCTGAGTGGATTCGCATGGGAGAACTGTGAAAGGGCTAAGTTTCGGCCTGCATGTCTGTCTGCTGCTCCTGAGAGGGAGAGAAGAGAATTATTTTGGACTAAATCCAAGTTTGTGTGACTAAAGTAAGCTACTGAAGTGGGCCAGGCTCAACCTGAAGAAGACCAAAGATTTTGCGGAATGCGATTGGCCTGTCAGGAGTTCCAGCTACCCCTAAGCTCCCGGTGTGTGAAGAGACTTTGCGATTGTGACCGGGGAGCGCTTTGCCTGGTACAGTAGAATTCCCTTACATGTAAATGTGTTATTTGCTGCTAGTGGGTGGTGAGTTAGTTCCCCACTGTGTGAACTGTGTTCTGCTTGCTGGAAGCTGTATCCAGCCCAAAACGGGCTGCATCCGAATTTGTGTCCATGTGGTCTGGGCCTTGCCAGACTGGCCCAGCCAGACTACCCACTGCACAGAGAAGCCATCGATGAGAGACCTGCCTGGGGATAAGCCCTCTGCTCCACGCTTGAACAGGAACGATGCCTCTGCGACTTGTGTGGGCCCTGCTTCTCCTGGCATTCCAGATCAACCACCTGCAGTCTCGATTTTCGTCCAGCCTATGTCCAGTCTTGGGTATCGTGAGTAAATACTAGGGTAGCTCCCTGCAACAACAGCTTAATCTGAGTGTGTCATCTGATTGTCTTGTTGTTTCGTTTCCTTTACGAACTGAGCCCTCTGACTCTGGATTACAAATATTGTGTACTGTGCATGTTGTGTTTTCTATCACAGGGCCCCAACCAGCTGCAACCCCAGGCAACGGTCCTGGCTAGCCCATCTCTTCTCCACCTGGGTACCCAGAGGTGGACTGTGTGGGGAGACTCAAAGCACATGCATAACTGCTTGATTGATATAACCTTTATATCTTTAAATCAGATTTAACTTTTTCTGCATGTAATCTGACTGTGGTTCCAGTTTGTGCTCAAAGTACTGTACTGTTGCTATTTGCTTTGCATAACCTTGTTTTACAGGGGGTCCCCAGGGTCGAGCCAGAGGAACCAGCCCTGGTGGTAAGTACAAACAGTGTGGGTACTTGTGTGGTGTACCAGGGGTGTTGTGAAAGTGATTATTGTACAGTGTTCAGGCCACTAGAGGGGAAACAGGGGGGTTACAGTGTCCCAGAGGGCTGTGCCCAGGTTAGCTTGACCACTACCAACCCTGACCTCCGGGTAAAGGCACCCGTTTCAGAACTCAGGCCCCTTAACCTGCTACTAGCCAAGCAGGCATGGGTAGTAGCCCTTGGGATAGCTCCACCTAGAGGTTACATCTTGGAGGCTCACCGCTGGGATATGGTGTCTTCTAGTGGCCGAAACTATGAATTATTGTCAAACATAAATGGCTACCCCAACAGAAGTGGCTGTGCACCAGTTGGTGGGATGGTGTACAGGACAGGATATTGACCCTCACAGTGCCCTGCTTGTATTGGATAGTCCCCTGAACATTGGTAAAGACGCTATAGAAGGAGTACTTTCCAAAGTTGAATGTTTAACAAACGCTGTGGTGGTGGGGCGACAGGCTGATTTGACCGCCCAAACTTTCATGGTGTTAGTAGAGTGTAGTGACCCAGTGGACAGTTCCAAAGTGCCATGGACTATTGCCCCAGAATGGACCCCAGCTGCCTGGAGAGTGATAACTAGAGACAGTAAAAACCCCAGGGAGGATGAGCTCCCCCTATTATCTGAGACTTTTGAGGAGAAATTTGCTAAGTTGTTGCTGGAGGAAGGGAAAACCATAGAGGACTTTAAGAAACTATTCCTGCCACCTGGGGGTGTTCCCTCCACAATACCCCCTCCAACTCCAGCACCTGTTACTGCCCCTCCTTCTGTGCCCACGACAATGCTGGCCCCTATATCTGTACCTCCCATTAGTCACGACTCCTACCGAAGGTTGAGAATCTTCTCGGGCACCCCCCACCCCACCAGGGGAAGGATGACTGGGAGACCTGGATAGAATATGCTGCCCCTCTAGTACTTGAATGGCAATGCTCAGAAGCAGAGAAATGAAAGAGGTTGAGTGAGAGCCTCCGAGGTCCTCCCTGGCTACCATCCATGCCAAGTGGGCCAATAACCCCGCAGCAACTGCACAAGACTATCTTGATGCATTGGAGAATGCGTATGGGAGCCCAGATTCAGATGAGGACCTGTGGTGGAGAGTAAGAAATGCCCAGCAGTACTCAGAGGAGCCATTGTCTGTGTATGTACTTCGGCTTGAAAAGCTGCAACAAGAGTGCCTCAGAAAGGTTAGTTTGCCATCAAATGGATTAGATTGAACTAGGCTGGACTGGATCCTTAAGTCTGCTCCATTTTCAGAATTGTTACTGCTTCAGTTGCACCTCGCCAACCGACTGGAATCACCCCCCCCCCCATGAATGAAAGAAATTCAGGGGGTTAAGCAAAGACAACCCGGGGGGGGGGCGGAATTTCACCAATATCTGCTGCTACTGTGCAAGTGACAGAGAGTGATCATCCAAGTGGGGTTCAGGGCCAAACGCTGGCACCTGGCAAGCACTCTGCGAATGCAAAGGACTTCCCACCCTGGGCCCAGTTTTTGAAAGTCAAGCTATTAAAGAAAGTCCGAGAGTTGAAGGCAGGCGCCTCTGCAAGGGTTCCCCCATGGAACAAAATTCTGGTTCCTCTCAGGATGTGACTGCCATGGGGGGGTACACCCTCAGGCATCCTCTACCAAGGATAGCTCCCAGGCTGAAATCAAAGAATTGACTGCCACCCTAAAGGAACTATTGAGACATGTTGCACCCCTCTCACCACTGCAAGCAGATATTGAACCCCGATCCCTTGCTACTACTTCAGTTTCTCATGCAATGTTCTCTCCAAGGATGACCCAGGAGTCTATCTTTTGTCACAACTGTGGAAAGGATGGCCATATGAAGAGAGAATGCCAGTCTCAGAAAGACTTAGAGAAAGTGGTGAACTGTCTTCAAGGAGAGTTTGAAAAGGAATCAGTGGTCAAGGGGTGCACAAAATGACCACAGTGAAGGCTTTGGGCATCCTAACTCAAACCTCTTTGTGGCTAAGTCGTCCATCCAGGCCCCTGCTGCTGTCCCTCCAGACTGGTCCAAAATAGTGGGCCCTTCAATGGTGACTACTGTGGCTGTGAATGGTATTCCTACTCGGGTTGTGCTGGACAGTGGGTCGCAAGTGACCATTGTATTTAAGGACTGGTATGACAAACACTTATCTGCTGTGCCCTTACAATCCCCGGAAGGCCTACGTGTGTGGGGGCTGAGTGACAAGTCTTATCCCTACCTAGGATATGTCCGCCTCTGGTTGTCATTTCCTGCAGCTATAACTGGTGTAGAGGAGCAAGTTGAGACACTGGCCTTAGTGTGTCCCCCTACTGGACTGTATGATGGGGTTCCCTTGTTATTTGGGACCAACGCTCATATGTTTGGGAGACTGGCACAACTCTGTCGCGAGAAACAAGGGCGACGGACTGGGAGGGCCCTAAGAATTCCCGCTCTGATCAAGAGGGCCTATGGTTTGTAACAGAACCCCAAGGGAGTGGACCAGGATGAAACGGTAGGGGTCGTGTGGAAGAAGGCTTTAATGGTACTGGCCCTTAATGCCCAGTGTACCGTTCAAGGGGAGGTCCACCTCCGCAAAGATGTCAAGAACAAAATACTGATGTCGGATGCACCAGGCGATGGAAAATTGCCGGAAGGATTATTGGTTAAGCCCAGCATCTTGCCAGCTTGTGTTCATGCCTATGCACGACAAGTGATGGTCCAGATTCATAATGTGTCAGATAGGGAGATCTGGGTGAACAGAGGATGCACCCTAGCTACGGTACACTGCACAGACACTGCAGTGTTGCCCAACAACAAGCACCCTGGCAAGACAGAGAGAGTGACTCCCGACTTGTTTGATTATGGTGACTCCCCATTGCCAGCTGAATGGAAGACTAGAATTAGCCAGAAACTTGCCCAGAGAGATCAAGTGTTTTCATTGAAGGAATGGGACATGGGATGTGTCCAGGGTGCGGAGCATCATATACGCCTGCATGATGAATGGCCATTTCAAGAGAGGTCTCGACGCCTAGCCCCTGCAGACATAGACGATGTGAGAAGACACTTGCAGGAAATGCTCGCAGCTGGTGTGATACAAGAATACAAGAGCCCATATGCTTCTCCCATTGTGGTTGTGCATAAGAAGAATGGATCTGTGAGAATACATGTTGATTATCGAACTCTGAATTGGCGGACCATCCCCGATCAATATACCATGCCCCGTATACAAGATGCTCTGGATTATTTGAATGGGAGCAAATGGTTCTCGATGTTGGATCTTCGCAGTGGATATTACCAGATTCCGATGGCTCCGGAGGACCATGAGAAGACAGCCTTCATCTGTCCTTTGGGGTTCTACGAATTCCTGAGAATGCCACAGGGGATATCGGGCACCCAAGCCACCTTCCAGCGACTGATTGAATGAGCGGTGGGAGACATGAATTTGCTGGAATGCCTGGTGTACTTGGACAATGTCATTGTGTTCAGGAGCTCCCTAGAGGAACATGACAGTCGACTGTTTAAGGTACTAGACCAACTGGAAGATTTCGGCCTCAAGCTGTCCATCAACAAGTGCCAGTTTTTCCAAACCTCTGTGAAGTATGTGGAGCACATAGTGTCTACAGAGGGGATAGAGACTGATCCTAGTAAAGTTGAAGCCTTGACTACTTGGCCCCAGCCCCACAATTTGAAAGAACTACAACGTTTCCTGGGATTCTGTGGCTACTACTGCCGGTTCATAAAGGACTATTCCAAAGTGATTCGGCCACTCTTGTATCTTACTCAGGGTTACCCTCCTACCAATCGGAAATACAAAAAAGGGTCCGTCAAAGAACCAGACAAAGCATATTTCCACCCAGGTGAACTTTTTGGGTCCCGTTGGATGTCTCACTGGAAAGCAGCTTTCCATAAAGTCATATACCAGCTCACCCATGCCCCCATCCTCGCTTATGCTGATCCCACCAAACCCTATGTGCTGCATACTGACGCCAGTCTGCAGGGTCTAGGAGCTGTACTGTATCAAGACCATGAGGATGATTTGAGACCAGTGGCATTCACCAGTAGGAGCTTGAGCCCGTCAGAGCGAAACTACCCTGTGCACAAGCTGGAGCTCCTAGCGTTAAAGTGGGCCATTATCAACCAGTTTCATGATTACTTCTATGGGGCAAAAATATTGGTGAGGACTGACAATAACCTGTTGACCTATGTACAGACTTCAGCTAAGTTAGATGCCACGGGGCACCAGTGGCTTTCTGCATTGTCAACAAATGATTATGCTGTCAAATACAGACCAGGCCTGAATCATATTGATGCTGATGCCCTATCCTGGAGGCCCATTTCCAGGAGTGACTGGGCCAGGCTGTCTGACCCTGACATCTGAGCATTGTGCCAAAACTTTGATAGAAATGAACAGATATCTATGGACACAGCGGACTGCTTAGTAGATTGCTTGGACCCCTCTGACACCTGCATACCGGCTACGTATTGCCACTTCTCTGCTCTAGATATTAGTCCACTACCTCAGTTTGACAATGACAGTATTCAGTGGGCTCAATCCCGAGATCCTATGATTCAGCCAGCACTTGATGCCCTTCGTGCAGGAAAAGATGTGTCCAAGTTACGTTCATCTGATCTGCGAACCGCTTTATTGTTTAAAGAAGGCCACAGGTTGAAGCTGCTTAATCATTTGTTGTATAGAGACTCTGTAGATCGAGGTGGCCAAATAGGCAAGCAACAATTGGTCCTGCCCACAGCCTTCAAGGATTTGGTACTGAGGTCCCTCCACAATCATATGGGCCACCTTGGTATCGACCGGACCCTTGACCTAGTATGATCTCGATTCTACTGGCCCAAGATGGGGGCCAATGTTGAACAGCATGTAAGGACTTGTAGTCACTGCCTGCAGAGAAAAGCCCTGCTGCAGAGGGCTACCCCTCTTGTTAACATTACTACCAGCACCCCAATGGAACTAGTCTGCATAGACTTCTTGAGTTTAGAGCCTGATCAACGAAACATTTGCAATGTGTTAGTAGTTACGGACCATTTCACACGGTATGCACAAGCTTTTCCCACCAAAGATCAAAAAGCATCTACCGTGGCCAAGGTGCTGGTGGAAAATTTCTTCATCCACTATGGTGCCCCCCCAGCAAATTCACTCTGATCAGGGCCGGGACTTTGAGAGTCGGCTAATCAAAGAAGTGCTCTCTGTATGGGGGGTGCGAAAGTCAAGAACCACCCCATATCACCCACAGGGGGATCCTCAACCAGAACACTTTAACCGCACCCTGCCAGACATGCTAGGCACCCTCCACCCAAAAGATAAGCATAAATGGAGCCAGCAGATTAGCACCTTGGTACATGCATACAATTGCATGAAGAATGATGCTACCGGGTTCTCTCCCTACCGCCTCATGTTCGGGAGAGAGGCCCGGCTGCCTGTTGATGTCTGTTTTGGGGTTTCTCCTAATGGGGTCCGAGCCAAAGATTACCTGCAATATGTACAAAAACTGAAAGCTCAATTGAACCATGCCTATCAACTGGCCCAGACAATGGCTGCCAAAAGAAATCTAGCCAACAAAGAGAGACATGATAGAAAAGTGAAGGCTCAAGAGCTTAGGCCTGGAGACCATGTGTTGTTGCGAAATTTAGGATTGCATGGTAAACACAAAATTGCTGATCGATGGCACCATCTTCCCCATGTCATAGTTGGAAAGTTGGATGATTTGCCAGTGTACAAAGTACGCCCAGAGAATAACTCCAAAGCTGTCAAGACCATGCACCGTAACCACTTGCTGCCTATTGGTCAAGTTATAATTGAGGCTGAACCCACCGAGATTGATTCCCCTGGACCAGTGACTCATGCTGCTGCAAGAAAGAAACAGAGTCAGCCTGCCCCGTGGTTGCCAATTTAAGACTTCCCCCGCAGCAGGCCCAGAATGATAGCGACTTCCAGTCTAACTCGGATGACAGTGAGTGTGATAATGCCTATTACCCCTCATATGAACTGAGTCAGTTGCTTTGTGGAAATCCTATGCTGAATTATGGGGATGAAGCTGGGCCTTCTGGACTGCCTAATGCCCCGGCATCATCCTTGGAGCCAATGCTCCCTGAAGGTGAAGTGCAAAGTATCACGTCTGAGGATGCTGAGTCTTTGTGTATCATGGAACTGTACGATTTTCCTGAAGGAGAGGCTGATGGTATGAATCTTTCTGGTGACATGCCAGAACTTGAGGAACACTATGAGAGTGCTGACAACCCCCCTTCCATGCCAGAGTGTCTTCAAAATGAGCCAAGTGTTGTAGAAACAGAGACTACAGAGCAAGGGGCTGACAGTGCTCCCAGCTTGGACATTCCCCTTCATGCAGAGGCACCCCTCACAAGTGATGAAAGCTCCAAGACCATTGCTGAAAGTACAGAGACTGCAGTTGTTCACCCCAGAAAGACTGGCCGAGCTGTCAAGCCAGTGGTGCACTTCAGTTACGATTCCCCTTGGAGGTCAGTGGATTTGCCTCTCAATGGAGTCCACAAAGGTGTCTATGTCTCTCAGAACTCACTGCCCAAATTGAGCTTGATGGCCTATTCCAGGTTACATGTTCTGCCCTCTCACCATGGTGCCCCTGCCTCATCCAGCCCCATGTTAGCTGATAGGGAAGGACCCCCTCTTGCATTGTTTAGAGTACAAGAAGTTATTACATGATTCTGCATAGTAATGTTCAATTTACCTGTGTGAAATATGCATAATGTATTGCCAGAATGGAAATGATATAGTGGGGTATATTGAAATGTATAGTAAAGTGACAAGTTATGCCAATTGATAAATCAGATAGTACTTGTATAGCATGCTAATGGTATAAATGTCTTGTATATGTTGCATTTTCAATGTTATGATGGTACAGACTTGACGCGGACACCAAGTTTTCCTAGGCAGAGAAGGGTGTAACCCCCCTACAAATGGGGGTTCCCAAAAAGTCTTCCTTGAGCTTGCCTAAATGCTCACTGCCTGGCTGGTGTCCTGCATTTTAGCAGTTTAAATGTGATTACCAGAGCCTGTATAGCCTCTGTGTGCTGTCTCTTTAAGAGCTGCCTAATTGCAGTGTAAGTAATCTGAGAGGGAGATCTGTTGAAAGATGCAACTATTTACTGAAAATCATTTAGAGTGATAATGATAATGTAGTTTGTCTAACCTGCTTTCTTTGTAGCAAGGACTGTTTTGTTTGTCTCACTATCTTGGTCCTGGACTGCAAATTGACCAAACAGTACTGGTGGGACCTAAATGTAGCCGGACTACAGGAGCTGTCTGAATTCAAAATCTGTAGGAACTGTAGTTTGGAGCTTTTTTGTGCCTTTTTTGCAACTGAAGGGGGAGCTCTTGCTTTGACTGACTGCCAAATTAGCCAACCAAATCCTTTGGATCTTGGGGAAGTCCCGGGCTGCTTGCAGTTTTTCAGTTAGTTCTGAGCTGGGAAGTGAAATGAGAGGAGCTGAAGTGGTTTTGAGCAGCAATACTGAGTGGATTCACATGGGAGAACTGTGAAAGGGCTAAGTTTCGGCCTGCATGTCTGTCTGCTGCTCCTGAGAGGGAAAGAAGAGAATTATTTTGGACTAAATCCAAGTTTGTGTAGCTAAAGTAAGCTACTGAAGTGGGCCAGGCTCAACCTGAAGAAGACCGAAGATTTTGCAGAATGCGATCGGCCTGTCAGGAGTTCCGGATACCCCTAAGCTCCTGGTGTGTGCAGAGACTTTGCGATTGCAACCAGGGAGTGCTTTGCCTGGTACAGTAGAATTTCCTTACATGTAAATGTGTTATTTGCTGCTAGTGGGTGGTGAGTTAGTTCCCCACTGTATGAACTGTTTTCTACTTGCTGGAAGCTGTATCCAGCCCAAAACGGACTGCATCCGAATTTATCTCCATGCGGTCTGGGCCTTGCCAGACTGGCCCAGCCAGACTACCCACTGCACAGAGAAGCCATCAATGAGAGACCTTCCTGAAGATCAGCCCCCTGCTCCACGCTTGAACAGGAACGATGCCTCTGCGACTCAAGTGGGCCCTGCTTCTCCTGGCAGTCCAGATCAACCACCTGCAGTCTTGATTTTCGTCCAGCCTGTGTCCAGTCTTGGGTATCGTGAGTAAATACCAGGGTAGCTCCCTGCAACAACAGCTTAATCTGAGTGTGTCATCTGATTGTCTTGTTGTTTCATTTCCTTTACGAACTGAGCCCTCAGGCTACGGATTACAAATATTGTGTACTGTGCATGTTGTGTTTTCCATCACAGGGCCCCAACCAGCTGCGACGCCGGCCAATCCCGGGCAACAGTCCTGACTAGACCATCTCTTCTCCACCTGGGTACCCAGAGGTGTGACTGTGTGGGGGGACTCAAAGCGCATGCATAACTGCTTGACTGATATAACCTTTAAGCTAATTAACCTGATTTTGCTCCTCCCTTGTTCAAGTCCCCTGAATAAATCAGATCTAACTTTTTCTGCATGTAATCTGACTGTGGGTCCAGTCTGTGCTCAATGTACTGTACTGTTGCTATTTGCTGTGCATAACCTTGTTTTACAGGGGGTCCCCAGGGTCAAGCCAGAGGAACCAGCCCTGGTGGTAAGTGCAAACAGTGTGGGTACTTGTGTGGTGTACCAGGGTAATTGTGAAAGTGACTATTGTACAGTGTTCAGGCCACTAGAGGGGAAAGAGGGGGGTTACAGTGTCCCAGAGGGCTGTGCCCAGGTTAGCTTGACCACTATCAACCCTGACCTCCAGGTGGAGGCACCCGTTTCAGATCTCAGGCCCCCTAACCTTCTACTAGCCAAGCAGGCAGGTGTAGTAGCCCTTGGGATAACCTAGGTGTTACACATATATTGTATTTCAATTGTTAAGTGGCTTGGTTTTGGAAAGGCACTATATAAATAAAGATTTGATTGATTGATTGATTGAATAATTGACTGATTGATTGAGAAGAGAAGCCAGAGCCAGCTTGTCCCAGCTGCCCACCCCGCACCTCCTTCAGATTAAATGGACCAGAAACCATGCCCTGAAAGTGGTTTCTCAAATTAGGTCAGGGAAGGGGGAGGAGCAGAGCTGTAAAGAAGGGAAAGAAGAGCTGGGGAGGCAGAAGCAACCAGGCTGGAGAAGGGTGCGTCTCTGTTGCCAGCAGGTGGCACGGAAACATCTGCAAAGGAGCTGTGACACTTTGGCTTTCTTCCAGAGCTATATTTCATCTGTGCAAATGTACTGTGACATATCTTTTCCTGTGCTAAGGTACTGTGGCATACTTTTTGGGACTGCTCTTCTGGGCTAAGGTACTGTGGCATATTTTCTTTTTTGGGACTGCTCATAACTTTCTTCTGCTAATAACTGCTCAGAACATCAGAACTAAGGTATTTTGGCATTCTTGGAGCAGAACAGGAGTACTGTGGTAAAATTGGGACTACATTGGTTTCATAATCCTCAAAAACTAAGATTATGTGACATTTAAGGGGCCTCTACGGTTATAAATGGTTCTGCATTACCAAGGGAAAACTGTGGGAAGTTCTGAAATCTAAAGTTCTAGTTCTGGTTTTGGTTTTTTTTTCACACTAGTGTCTGAATCTAAAGCTTCCAATAGGCCATAAGGAAAATGGAGGGGAGTACAAAGTGGTGGGGTCAATGGAGCAGGGTGGGGGCAGGTCCAAGGCATGGCCCACAGGCTACAAGGGCTAGGGGCATCTTTGGGAGGGTGATGGGGTGTACTGTTTGTGGGACGGCCATGGTACTGGATATAGTTTGGAAAGTGGGGGGTTGCATAGTATGTAGGCAGCTTACGCAGCTGAGGGAGGAGGTGAGATGGCTGAGATGGACACTAAACTGGGAGAGGAGTAGAACGGAGGACAGGAGGGGATCTGCTGAGCAAAACATAGTGACCAAAGGAAGAGCTGTGGGGGGACAGAATATGATAAAAGGGGTGCTGTAAGGGGACAAGGAGCAAATACAGAAACAGGCGGGGGAATCTAGGATGGGGACTGGAGGAAAACAAGGGAGTGTGGAAGCAGGGAAGGAGGGGTAGAGGATGGCTCTAGTGGGGCTACAGGAATCACAGATAGAGGCAGCAAGGGACACAAGGGAAACCAGAGGGAATGGCAGGTTGTTAAGTATAAGGGCCCGCACAGAGGACAAGAGAGGAGGAAGAAAGGGGTGGAGCCCCAGCCAGGGGGATACAGGCAGTGTGCCTGGAGCATAAAAATAGTTTTGCTCCACTGGAGGCACTAAATGAGGGAGAAAATCCGGGAGGTGGAGTTGGGGAGTATCTAGAGGACATAGGAGAAGCAAGCGCGAAAGAAGGCTCAGGAAAATTGGAAAAGGGGAACGCTCATTCAGTAAATAATAAGGGGGTAGTAAACATGTGGATAGGGTTGTGGGGGGGACACACCCCAGAAAGGTCAGACCCTAACGGGGGAGACAGCGTGCTCAGGTTCAAAAGGGCTTGGGCTGGACAGAGCTTGAAAAGGGGAAAGTTCTTCAGGGAATTCAAGCATTGCACAGCTAGGGACTGATCAATGGGGAAGGAAAAAGCTTTCGGATGGTGAGGCAGAGGTGGGCGGCCTAGCAGCAAATGCCTGCAGGCAGCAGGGAACTGGTGGAGTGCAGGGGGAAGGCAGTACACCGGAAGTTGATATGGGCAAAGGAGATAGTGAAAATAGGGTGGGAAATTAAATGCAAGGGATTGGGAGAAGGATAGAAGGAAAATGTAAACAGAAGGTGATGGAGAACAGGGTCCTACTGGTCGAGGACTCTAATAAAAGGAATTAGATGGGGGCAGGGAGGGCAAGAGTAGTGCAGTATGGGTTGAGTGTATGCCAGGTATGATGGTGGCAGAGGTCATTCACTATATCCCCTCAGGGGGAAACAGCAGGATGAGAAAACACACCTGATGTTCCACCTGAGAACAAACAACCTGGTGGGAAAAAGCTTGGAGATGCAGGAGAGATTTAGGGCACTCACTAAATACTACAGTAGCCTGGGGTTCAAATCAGTCACTTTCTTAGAGGTATTGCAAGTACCAAAGGCAAGTACTGACAGGAGGCAGAGAATTAAGGAATTCAGTGAGTGGCTGGCGGGGTGGTGCAAACAAATGTGGTATGGGTAAGTTGGGGACTGGGGATCCACATGGAGGGGATGACAGCCTATTTACTCCAGACAGGCTGCACCTGAATAGGGAGGGTGCAGCAGTACTAAAAAGCAAATTAGGAGAGTTCATAGAAGAAAATTACAATTTAAACTAGATTGTGGGGGGAGAGGGGGTAATAATCTGCACCACAGGGCAGGAGAAATGGGGGCTACCAGCCTCCCCCAGGATAGTGCTAAAATACACGAGGGAGAAAAGTGGAGGGGGGAACTTTAGAGGAACCTGGTGGAAAGGCTTAGCAACCAACGCCAGGAGTTTAGGAAATAAGATGGTGGACTTGGATGCCATAATGGGGGACGAGGATTAGATATAGTCACAATAAGCAAGACCTGGTGGACTGAGCTGCACACCTGGGAGACAACTATCCCAGGTTACAGATTGTTCAGAAAGGATAGGGAGGGCAAGAAAGGGGGTTGCTTTATACGTCAGAGAGGGCATAAGTGTAATGGAAGGACAAGAGGAGGGTGGGGAGACTGAGCTACTGTGGGTAATGCTAGGCAGGAGGACAGGAGAATCCTTGTGACTAGGGGTGGTACACAAGCCACCTACACAAGAGGAGGAGGATGATCAACAGTAAACTCAAGCAGTCACAAGGCTGGCCCAAAAAGGAGAACTACTGCTGGTGGGGACCTGAACCTCCCAGATCTAGACTGGGAAATCCCAGATACAGCTTCATCAAGGAGCAGGGAAATACTAGCTACGATACAGAAGGGTATTCCTTCAACAGCTAGTCAGGGAGCCGACAAGGGGCCACAACTTGCTGGACAGGGGCCTGACAAATGGGGAGAGTGTGGAGGAGGTTCAGGTGGGGGAAGCCTTGGGAAACAGCGACCACGGCACAGTAAGGTTCAGGGTCAGGGCAGGAAGGGAGGGAGACAGTAAAAAACAGTACTACGGTCATGGACTTCAGATGCACAGACTTTGACAGGATGAAAAGAATAGTAAGGGAGGCAATGGAGGGTACTGAGGATATAGGCAGTGGAGGAGTTATGGGAGGCCATCAAGGGAGGGGTACTGCTAGCCACGGAAATGTGCACAAAAAAGGTTAGGAAGAGCAAGAGAGGGAGGAGACTGCTTTGGTTTACAATGGAGGTTGTGGGGGCAGTCAGGGAAAGGAGGAGGGCTTTCAGAAAATTTAAGAGGATACTCAGCGAGAAAGATAAGGCAGAGTATAGGGAAAAGAGGAGTCTGGCAAGGAAGAAGATCAGGAGGACAAAAGCAGATATTGAGGAGGATATAGCAAAAAAAGGCTAAAAGGGAGGATAAAACTTTTTCAGATATGTGAGGGAGAGAACCAGGTCAAGGCAGAGGATTTGTAGGCTGAAGGGGAGGGAGGGACATAATTGGAAAGAGACTGTGAATAAGCAGAGAAGCAGAGTTATTAAATAAGTAATTTAGCTAAGTATTCACGGAGGAGGAGGACAGCAGGGGACCTGAGCTAAAGTCCATTCAGTGTGGATAGGGTTAGGGCACAGATAAACAGATTGAGGGTGGACAAGGCAATAGGGCCCTATGGGTTGCACTCCAGGGTGATCATGGAATTGAAGGAGGAGTTGGCCGCATCCCTGACAAGGCTGTTGAACTTGTCCCTAAATACAGGGGGAGTGCTGGAGGACTGGAAGAGGGTGGACGTGGTGCCTTTACACAGGGGAGGTAGTTAGGAGGTGAAGGAAAACTACAGACCTGTCAGCCTCATGTCGGTGGTGGGGAAGGTAATGGAGGCATTAATCAAGGAGAGGGTGGTGGATTACCTAGAGGGGAGGGGCTTGCAGGACAGCAGACATCATAGCTTAATGAAGGAGAAGTCATGCCAGATAAACCTGAGTTCTTTGATTGGGTGACTCAAGTGATTGACCAGGGATGGTGCTGGACATGGCCTATCTGGACTTCAGTAAGGCCTTTGACACCATCCCCCATAGGAGGCTTGTGTGCAAGATGGAAAGTCTAGGGCTGGGTGGGAAAATAACAAGGTGGGTGGAGGCCTGGCTGCCAGGAAGAACTCAGGGGGTGGTGCTAAATGGGTGCAGTCAAAGATGGGGAGGGTGACAAGTGGAGTGCCATAGGGGTCAGTTTTGGGTCCACTTCTCTTTAACATCTACATCAGTGATATTGCGGCAGGTTTGAGGGGTAGGGTGTGCCTATTCGCTGATGATACAAAAATATGTAATACGGTGGACACCCTGGGGGGAGGAGAACATGAAGGAGGACTTAAAGATGCTCAAGAAGTGGTCTGGGATGTGGCAGCTGAAATTTAATGCAAAGAAGTGCACCGTGATGCACCGCGGAAACAAGAACAGAAGAGCAGGGTACTCCCTAGATGGGAAGAAAATCAGAGTTGCAGAACAGGAGAGGGATCTGGGGATCATAATCTCCCCAAACCTTGATGCAGGAATCCAATGTAGCAGGGTAGCAGGAAAGGCAAATGGAGTATTGACATGCATAGGCAGGGAAATTACTAGAAGAAGGAGGGAGGTAATAATGCCCCTTTACAAAGCCATGGTGAGGCTACAACTGGAGTACGGGGTACAGTTCTGGAGACCACATCTCCACAAGGATATAGATGCACTGGAGAGGGCTCAGAGAAGGGCAACCAAGATGATGCAGGGAAAGACATACGAGCAGAGGTGTAAAGAGCTGAATTTGTACACACTGGAGACAAAGAGGGAAAGGGGAGACATGATTAAAACTTTTAAGTATGTAAAGGGGCTCAATAAAGTGGATGAAGAGGGATTACTTAAGAGGAAGAAGGGGGTCAGAAATAGAGGCACAGTCTCAGACTGCATGGAAACAGGTGCAGGAGCAATGTGAGGTGGCGTTTATTCATGGAGAGGGTGGTGGAGCCCTGGAACAGACTCCCAGATAGAGTGGTGGGGGCTAAATCGGTGGAAGAATTCAAGAGGGCATGGGACAGGCATATGGGACTGAGTATCAGGGGGAGGCTGGGGGCTGGCAGGGAGTGGGGGAAGTGTAGGGGAAAAATAGGACAGACTAGACGGGCTGGTGTGGTCCTTTTCTGCCATCAAGATTCTATGATTCTATGATTGCTCAATGAGTAAGTCCTTAATGATTGACTCCAGAATCTTGCCTGAGACTGACATCATGCTTATCAGTCTATAATTTATTACCTCGTGTCTATTACTTGTTTTATGAATTGGTATCATATTAGCACAACTTCAGTTCTTTGGTACAGTACTGTCATGTAGTGGTTTTTCATGAAGTATTTTCAGGTATTTTCAGTGATGATGCCCTTTTTGTAATTTTTAACATTTGTGGCATGATGCCATCGCCCATCGGAGCCATGTTGTTTTAAGCCATTTATTTTATCTGGGATACATGTCTCAGTTATAGCTATGTGTTCACTTGTGTTAACCTTTATTTGGGTCTTTGTGTGTTTTTCATGTATACAGAGCAAAAATAATTATTGAATATATTTGCTATATCCAGCGGGCCTGTGATTACCTTGTTATTTTCAATTATGTTTAAGTAACAAGACATGACAGGGCATGCACTGTGGTGGGATAAGCTGAGTTCTTCCTGACAGCCAGGCCTCCGCCCACCTTGTTATTTTCCCACCCAGCCCTAGACTTTCCATCTTGCACACCAGCCTCCTATGGGGGACGGTGTCAAAGGCCTTACTGAAGTCCAGATAGGCCATGTCCACCACCACCCCAGGTCAATCACTTGAGTCACCCAATCAAAGAACTCAGGTTTATCTGGCATGACTTCTCCTTCATTAAGCTATGATGTCTGCTGTCCTGCAAGCCACTCTCCTCCAGGTAATCCACCACCCTCTCCTTAATTAATGCCTCCATTACCTTCCCCACCACTGACATGAGGCTGACAGGTCTGTAGTTTTCCTTCACCTCCTTACTACCTCCCTTGTGTTGTGAGGCATGAGGCATGGTTGATTGCCTTTACCTGAGAAGTGCAGTTATCCCACCATAACGTACACCATGGAGTGTCTTACTGCGATTATAAAATGGGTCCAAGATTATTTTTTTGGGGAGGGGGAGAAGAAATGCACCAACATCAAAAAAGTAACATTTTTATGACATTTTTTTTAAGGTTCATCCACCTCAGCAAAATAGTCCCACAGCATCCCAACATTGTTATGCCATCTCAGGTATAAATATTATGCATTGAAAAATATATGTATTTTTAATTAGCTCTGTGACAAGCTGGCCTATGGCAGATGGACAGGCAACATGCTGGGTTTAAAGTTCACAGAAGAAAATGTACTTTTACTGCTCCAAATGTAAGTTATTGCTCCAGAAGAGCATAATCAGTCAGTTCAAATTCTCCATCCGGTCAGGTAACATAAAGGTTAACACAAAACAGTTCTTTCAGGCTGACTTGACAAAAGGAATCTTTGAACCACCTATGTGGGTCAGCAGTTTTTTCAATATACAGTCTCAAACAAAACAAATGGTTTGTGTGCCAGCAATTTTGAATGCACAGTCTCAAATAAAACACAATTTTCCCTTTAGCCTTATTTGCAGGCTGTTATTAGCAGTACATTCCACCACTAGCGGCTCTAGCCACAAATGGTTACCAGGGCACAGCTGGGGCACAACAGATGGCAGCCAGGGCACTGATATATTGTTACTATGGGGGAAGCTCTGCACCATATGGGGCACCAACTGGGGCATAGCATTTTTTGACCGGGGCACGTGCCCTGGCGGGCCCTGGTGTAGAGCCGCCACTGCATTCCACTCACTGTTTTTGGCCCAGCTGGCAAGGCTGATCCTTTACCTCAGGACTCTCTGCTCTAGAAATGGTCTGTTTCTCAGCAGCAGGGTTCAACTTCTTTCCAAAGACTCTCTCCAACAATTAACCATTCTCCTTGGCTTCTGCTCTGGTTCCTGTCTTACATTCCACCCTCCATCTTGCAGGGTTCTCTGCCTAGGAGTATCTCCTCCCTGCAGCAGTTTCCAGCTTCTAACTGACTCCTTGCTGGATTCTCCCTGCTTTTCAACAATCCCTCTAATCAGCAACACCTGGTAAGGCACCCCCTTTGCCTGTTCATGTTGCATTCCCTGCATTTCCTCATCCTCAGCCAAGGTGTTAACCTCTTGTTTCCCTGGGCAGTGTTTACACTGTCACAAGCTCTTAAACTATTTTCCCCAACCCACCCCATTTACCCATTTTCTCACCTTATTTTCTTCTTCTTGATATTGTAACAAATTTATCTTTCTACTAATAATAAATAAACTTGTCTTTGATTACCTGTCTGCTAATGCCACCAAGAGGTTTCCTTGGTGGCGCCACCCTCAGCCAAAGGTAGCGAGCCTAAACTGACTGAAGGGGCAATGTCAGGTTGTTCGACAC
Organism: Neoceratodus forsteri; assembly: GCA_016271365.2. Taxonomy (NCBI): domain Eukaryota; kingdom Metazoa; phylum Chordata; order Ceratodontiformes; family Ceratodontidae; genus Neoceratodus; species Neoceratodus forsteri. Next base: position 690,059,981 of record JADMNL010000022.1, on the reverse strand, counting down.
AACAGCTGGACGCCCAATGCATGGTGCAGAGCCAGCCACTGGCAGGTATAAAAAAGTGCCTTAATAAGGGGGAGGCACTGTTCCCCCTGAAAAGTTACCACTGCCACCACACAGAGAAACAGACTAAAAAGGGGTACCAAGACCACCTAAAAATAACCATCCACAGACAGAATGAAGTAAAGTAGATAATTTACTATTAGAAAATAAACAGCAAAGCTATACAAAATCTTCATTACTAACAAGATTATCACTAACATTAACAGTAAAAAAGGGTTATTGCTGTACAAGGCTTATCATTATTTATTTACTGTTTTTATTAATTAAATTTTGTTGACCTGGTAAACCCACTGGGCCTAGAAGTCCCTTTTTCAGGGGCGACTTGGGGGAAGGGGATATAGATGGTAAGCACCTTTATACCTGTCACATTCTCATTGAAGCAATAGTTTCACTGACAAATGATACAGCACTTGGGGTAGATGGAATCCCAAACTGTTTCTATAAAAAGTTTGAAGAAATGGTCACTCCTACGTTGGGAATAGTGTACAACTATGTTTTTCACAAAAATGTTCTAACAGAGAGTATGAACCGGGATCACACTTTTTCTCCATAAAAAAGGAGACAGGGAAGACATGAAAAACTGAAGGCCTATCAGTCTGTTAGCAAAAATTATAAACAAAAGATTAATGGAACAAGCACAAACCTTAGTACTTCCAACACAATCATGTGCAATTCTGGGAAGGAACAGGCAAATTTTGATATATTGTATATACGAGACCCTGTAAATAAAGGGCAAGAAGGTGAATTGGAAGGGCTATTGTATCTAATAGATCAAGAAACAACCTTTTATACTGTAAAGCATGAATACATATGGCAAGTCTGAAAACAGTATGGGTTCCCAGATGAATTTATAGGATTGGTAAAAAGTCTGTACAATGAAGCTCAGGTATTACCCATGATAAATGGACATTTGGGTACTCCGATGTACATATATAATGGGGTCCGTCAGGGATGCCCGCTGTGCCCCCTCCTATATATCTTATGTCTAGACCCTTTGTTGAGAGGAATAGAAACCGAGGGGAGTATTAAAGCCATGGAATATGATAAGGGAAGCATTCATAAAACTCTAGCATATGCTGATGATTGTATTTTGTTTACTGAAAGACCAGACCTCAGGGGAAAGAATGCTTAAGTTTAAAAAAATAATGAGAATGTGACAGGTATAAAGGTGAATAAGGGTAAAAGTAAGATTCTAGTCATAGGGAAAAATCCAGTGAATAGAAATGGAAGCATAGAAATTGTGCAAGGAAGTACAGAAATTTTAGAAGTGTTCTTTGGTGGATAAGACCCTATAAAGGAAAACTGGGATAAGAAAATAAGTATACCACAGCAAAAAAGTTGAGAGATGGAAAGCGTGGAATATGACCAAACAAAAAATGATATACATGTTAAAAACTTTTATTGTACCCATCTTTCTATATACTGCATATCTATTTCCTATTTCTTGGAAGGATCAGACTAGGATCTTAAGTTTATTTTTCCAGCTTTTCTGGGGAAATAGATTAAACCCTGTAAAAATGAATCATACATACAGACCTATAGCAGATGGGGGCTTAAATATGTTAAATCCTATAGTGTTTTTTTATAAATATTTTTGTTTATGTTACTATAGTGCCAATTATTGCAAGGTAAGAATTATATTTGGGGTACTTTGGATGAGAATGGAAAGAAGAGATGGTGGCCTCTTGGGGTGAGAAGGGGTATAAGAAAAAGAACAGGGAAAAGTTGCCAGAATATATTAAAATAGTCATGAAATATTTGGATAGCTGGAAAGTAACAGTGGACATGATACTAACAAAAAATAGGAAGCAGTTGTATAAAGAAGTACTTCAGAGCAGATTTTATGAGACACCTGTTTTCCTAATACCACAGAGGGTGAAAGAAGGTCTAATTCTAGAAGCTATGCTAGAGAAAAGAATACCTCAGAAGATGAGGGAAACAATTTGACTATGTAGTCATGGGAAGCTGCAGGTTAAAGGAAATTTGAAACACAAGAAAACTGGTGAAAGATTATGTCTGGGCCAGAATTGTATTAATATGGAAGAATCAGTAAGTCGCTTTTTTTTTCTGTGATTACATTAGACCATTCTGGAAGCAGTTGGCAGATACATGGGGTATTAAGCAGTTTGAAGGGATTAATTATGACATATGGACAACCGATGGAAGAATGGAGTAAGTGGGACAAGCACACACGGTATCTGGTGTTTGCAGTTATAAAGTGGGCTATCTGGCAAGTGAGGTGTCAGAGATTTATACAGAATAAAGACATCTCTCTAACTGAACTGTTATTTAAAATCCAAGCTGAACTAGATGGGATACATCAGAAAGAGTTAAAATTATGAGGAAAAACAAATGTTGAATGTGTGGAGGAACTTTGAATGTATTGGCTAAAGAATGAGTTATTCTAGATATTGTGATCATATTTTGATGTAATCTTTTGTTAATTTTGTTTATGTATCTATTGTTTTTGTTTTGAATAAGTTCCTTTGCAAAGTTTGTTTTTGGTTTTAAATAAAAATGTCCCCTACTCTTTTTCAAGAAGTGCCATGGGATCTTTAGCATCCACCTGAACTACCACCAATCCAGGCAGATGGGACCTCGGTTTAATGTCTCATCCGAAAGACAGCACCACCTCCTGTTGCACTACAGTGTCAGTATTGGGATATTAACCCAAGTCCCAGATGTGGGAACTGAACCCACAGCCCTCTGATCTCCCAACCTTAGAGGCAAGTGTGCTACCTACTGAGCCACTGACACTGGTGGTTAACTTTAACAATATCACTGTAAATGGCTTATCATTATAACTTTAATAACAAAATCACTGTACCATTGGTGATAACAAAACTTTACCACACCACCTCCCCAGGGCTCCTTCCCCGGGTACCACACCTCCCCCAAGGACTGCTGCAAGAATTATAAAAGAATACAGGCCTTTGATGCTGGGGTCCTCTGCTAGACACCTTGCTAGCTAAGTTCCTCAAGGTGGTACGCTGCTTGCCATCCTGCTAACCAAATGTCCGAAAGGTGGTCAGTTTACTAGAAAATACATTTTTTCATTTTTAACGTTCCTTTCCAAGATTTATGGCACATCATTGTAGTCGATATAAAAAGTCTGTATAGAAAATATTTTAAAGCATTCACCTCTCCTCTGTTAACCCCACAGTGCCTTTGTTTATGACATCATGGTGCTCACCATGACAAACAGACTGTGATGTCACAAATAGCGATTGTGTGGTTAGCAGCGGAGAGTCAGATACCTTTTGAAAGACTTAGTGAAATAAGTGGTGCACTATGTACAATATTTAATAGACCAACATCAGGGAAACAAAAAAATAATTAACTAGAAAGCAATAAATTTAAAACACAATTGGTATAACTAGCATTTTTCAGCATGTTATTATAATAGTTGCTCCTTAAATCTATATTCTCCTTGGATGTTGAAAAAATGTGTAGCTCTTTGATTTTATTGTTTAAACATTTACTGTCACATAGTTGGCATCTGATTTGATTTATGGTACCTATGTTCCCCAGATTTTTTTCCATGTGTGTACTTTGGTACAGACCTGTTTTTATTGATGGGGGAATGTTGGCACTGACACAGGGGAAATTCCCCTGCTCTTCATCGATACATGCCATGGGATCTTTTACTTCTACTTGGACAGTGACTAGAGATGGGCAGAAGGGGCCTCAGTTTAACATCTCATCTGAAAGATGACACCTCACCAGTGCAGCACCCCCCTTGTACTGCATTATAGTGTCAGCTACAGGTATTACCTGAAGTGCCTGATGTAGGGCTAGAACCAATGATCATCTGATCATTCAGCCCCAGAGGGGGACATGCTACCTACTGAGCCACTGACACCGATCATCCTGATACATCCTTTTCATGGTTAGCACCTAAACTGTTGGTGCCTACATGGGGAGCGACTATAGGGTCACTACCACAGTTCCTTAGAATCGTAGGCATTCTTGTTCTAATGTTGTTAACTTTGACTCAAGGGAGACATATTAGTTGTTCTATTTTGTTTATCTTCACTACAAATTACTGAGTCACAGTGTTCTATTATAGAATCTCCAACTACAATAATCTGTTTTTTTGTGCTAGCTTCACTGTACTGCCTGTCTATTTTTTTTAACTTATTTATTCAATCTTGGATTACAATACCTTTGAGCGGGAGACCACTCTTTTACAAAGGTTCCACGTCGTAAAGGGTGGGTATACATACATTGTGGGTTTAGGAGTATCTAGCTAGGTGAGTAAACATAGACAAAAATTACATTGTAAACAGGAAACAGAGATGGTTTTAACATTATGATAATTCAGGTAACAGTAGCAGCCTAGGTGGCATTGTCAGGTAAAAGACAGTAAGCAGCTATCCAGAAAGGAGAGTAGGGGGTACTGAGTGGGTGGGGGCATGATGACTATTTAGGGGAAGGTGGGAGAGGAGAGTGCAGGGTATTGCAGGGCAAAAATGGGGACAATTCAGGGTAGAAGGACAAAGTAGGAGTAGCGAGGAGATGGTAATAACCTGAAACATGAATAAGACCGGGGTCAAAAGTGGATGTGTGTGTGGAGTAATTAGAAAGTACAGTCACAGGAGCTTTTCTTCAGTAGGTGTATTCTTAGCTTAGTCGTGAAAAGCCCCAATCTCTGTGTGGTGTTATGTTCAATGCCGAGGTTATTGAGCCAAAGTGGTGCCCGGTAGGCATATGACGTCTGCGCTTGGGAGATTCTCCAATGAGAGGTGGTGAGAACCTGCTGGTCAGAGTTCCTGCTGCGGTGTGGGCCTGTGAATAAGCTTAATAGGCTTGTGACTCCAGGAGGCTGAAGTCTGAGTAGTGATTTTGTTGCTAAGAGGTAGGCTTGATATTGTATCCTGTTTTCAAGTTGTAGCCACCCGGCTTGCTCATAAAGGTCACATGTGCGCATTAGTCAGGGGAAATTGGTGAGCAATCTGCAGGCTTTGTTTAGGGCTAATGCTATCCTATGTAATGAGGTGGGAGTGGCTGAGCTGTATATGACCAATCCATAGTTGATGACGGAAACAACTGTGCTATGGATTGCGGTTTGAAGTGTTTCAGGTGTCAGACATTTCTTGTGCCTGTGCAGGAGCCCAGTTCTTATGTTGACTGTTTTGGCTACATTCTCAATGTGTTCTGCATAGGAGAGGGAACAGTCAAGCATAACCCCCAGGTATTTGAATTGCTCCACTTGTTCAAGTGAAACTCCTGTGCAGTTAGTGATGTTAAGGGATGCTGTTTTGTGTTTGCTTCTAACACCGCTAAAAAGCATTACTTTTGTCTTTTTATAGTTCAGAACCATCTTGTGGGCTCTGAACCAATCTTCAGTCTGTTTAAAAGCATGTTGTAGCTGATAATTTAGGGTGTGAGGGTCATGTTAAGAATAGGGTTACCACCTTTTAAGAAGCCCAAAGTGGGACATTTCTTACTGAAATATGATTTTTCGCAGCACAATATGTAACCTCAACGAACACAACAGATTTTTTATCTAAATAATTAGAATTAAGACTAAGTGTTGCAGTTTTTCAGATATTCTCTAGTGTTTCTAATCATTTTAAGGTATTTTAGTTAAGGTACTATAGTTTTTGAAGCATTCAGAGGAAAGTCTGAAAATATTCTTTTGTACTATAATGTCGGGACATTTAGTATTTTTCATGTTTCTTTGCAGGACACAGCTGCCCAAATCAGGACTGTCCTGCGAAAGTAGGGACAGTGGTAACCCTAGTTAAGAAGTAAAAATAACAGCATCATCTGCATAGAGAAGTATCCGTTGGTCGGACGATCGAGGTAGGCTATTTAGAAAAATGCTGAAAAGGAGGGGTCCTAGGATTGACCCCTGGGGGGCCCCACAATGAACTGGCAGGGGCCCAGATGTGATGTTTCAAATCTTTCCCTGTTGGTAACGATCACCTAGATAGCTTTTGAACCAGTTAGTAGCAGGGTTAGAGAGGCCTATCGAGGTGAGTTGTTGAAGTAGTAGGGAGTGACTGACCATGTCAAAGGCCTTTGTTAGATCAATAAAGGCCACACCAACAAGGTTACCCTGGTCTAGTGAACTGTGTATGCAGCTGGTGAACCCCAGAAGAGCTGTGGAGGTACTATATCCTTTCCGAAATCCATGTTGTTCCGGACACTGAATGTTGTATTTATTAAGGTATTCAAACAGTTGGTCTGAGACTATGCACTCCAGCACTTTTGACAGTGATGGAAGGATAGAAATAGGTTTGTAATTGGCTTGCAGTGCCCGGTCACTACTCTTGTGCACCAGAATTACCTGGGCTGACTTCCAAGCTTGGGGGAATTGAGCCAGCTGCAGGGGTAAGTGCAGCAGTTTAGTAATGGGAGCTAGGATGTCATCAAGTGCAAGGGAAATCAATTTGCTGTCGAGTGTGTAGCTGCTTTTCCTGGATTTTCCAAGTACCTCACAAATGGACTTTCTTGCTTGGTTGTAGTTGACAGATTTGAAATAGAAGGGGGGTTGGGTGGCCTAGGTTTTGGCTTGAGCATTTGATGTATTCTGCTGTTCACCACCATTGCTTAAGATTTCATATCGATTGCTTAGTTCAGGTACGTTACTGCTACCAGCTTCAGCCCTCCTGCCTCTGTTTGCTCTTTTTTCTCTTTTTTATGTTGACTGTGTTCCATTGGTTTCCATTTGAATTGTTCAGAACCTCCCTTCCCCTCTTATTTCTGTTCTGCCTTGTGTTCATCGGACTGCTTTCCCCATCCTCATTCCTTGTTCTTTTTGTCATTGGTTTGTTGTGTTTCTATTAAACCATTAGCTTCATTTTCTAAGTCTTTAATAAAGTATTCAATTGTGTTTCTATCAAAGGCATTCTTAAGCTTATCCTGAGTTTTAATTAGGCAGTCCTTTTTGAATCATTTTTTTTTTTGCACCATCCAAAACTAATTATGAGGAGATATAATGTTTGTAATTTTTCTTGAGTAAATCTCTAAGGTACACATAAGAGGGAATTATGTACACCAAGGGCACAGACACCGATACACTAGGTATGCTGTGGCATACTGTTCAGTGCTGGCCAGGGCAACAGTTACGTGGCTCCTGCCTAACATGCAGATGTAATTTGCTGCCTTACACTAGCAGCCATGCTGCTAAACAGCTGATCGCCCACCATGCAAACCGAGTCACAGAGGAACCATCACCATACAATACATTTCAAATGCCCCAATTTTCAGCCGCTTTCTGGGGCCCATCCCAACATCCCGATTATATAGGACCAATTTTTTGGGGAGTGGGGGCTGATGGTGGGCTAAGCAGGAAACCACTAGGAAGGAGATGTTGCAGATGAAACACAGAAACATTTTTCGTTTTAGTTGTTTAACCAGGAGCAGCACACTAAGCCAAAAGCTTTTTTACAGGTGCGATCTGGGAGCACACAGAAGTTAAGTAACTAGCTCAGGGTCACACAGTATGTAAGTGGAAGCTGTGGGTTTCAAACCCATGTCTGATCTGCTGGATATCACCAGATTTACAGCTTAGAGCCTTAAACCACTGCACTATACTGCCTCCCAAATGAAACGTGTCAGCAGAAAAGGGCCTCTAGGCCTATCTAGTTTGCTTTAGCTTTCCTGCCTATTACTACATCCTGAACCCTATTCAGTCACAGGTACCCTCCCCCCCCATCATTTCCTTCTACCTAACATGCACATGTGCTTATCCCACACATGCTTGAAGCTCCCTACTGTCTTCACCCTCACCACCTCTACTGGCAGGCTGTTCCAAGCATCCACCACAAAAAAACAAAATACCACCACGCACTTCAGAGTCAGGAGGACTGCTAACCCTTCAGTGAAGGTGGTCAAAAATACCACGAAGTCCAGATTGCTGATGCAAAATTGCTGTTTTTTATTCCAAAAGTGATAACAAAGATTAGTAGTGGCACAACAGTTATATGCAAGGTCCCTGGCACTTTGCCAGTTAAGGCTTCATCAGGGGGATGGTCCTTACATGCATGACTCTCCTTTTATACCAAACAGATTCAAATTCTGTGACATCACATGTATCGACCAATCAAAATGTCCGATTACAAAAACATGGAAATCAGTGATTTAAGCAGATGATACAATGGTAAAAACATATTACTAATACCAAATTAACATTGGGAACATGTCTAGGTAAAAATTTCAGAATAATTATAAAGTTGATAGTGACAGCCAATCAGATCGCTCAATTTAAAATTTACTAAATTTCAAATCAAATGGTCTCAGATCGATTCTAATTCCATATTGCCATATTGTTAAGGAAATTTCATGTATCAACAACCTCGTAATGCAATAAAAAAAGCAAGAAAACACCCACGTAAATAAACAGGCAATGGACACTATGTGGCACTATTACTTGAGTCTATGAGTAAGTGAATCAATTTTTTTTGGTTTCAATCCAGGCTATAAATTATTCATGTCCTAACAGTTACTCCATACAATTGCTTTTATAAGAAAGTCCTATTGTGTACTTTAAGCAGGAATTTCTGCAATTATTTCTAAGTACAGTAAGTATTAATTAAACCTGTAATTTCTCATCTGAAAAATAAAAGGGATCAGGAGCTGAATCCACTAGTCCAAGCCATAAAAATAGCGAGGTCACACGTGGAAAGCAGGGTTGACTGCCCTCACAAATCACCTGTAGGGAGAAACACAACAAAGAAGAAAAATTACTCCATTAAGTCTTAAAACATCAACTATTAATATCACTTCTCTTTTTCTGTAAACTACTGTAAATAAGAACAAAATAAATTTTAATAACTATAAGCAGCATAGACACAACCATTAAAGTAACATAGCTATTTTAAACTAATAATCCTAGATCCCCCTAAATAATACATACTAATAATGTGGGAAGAATAAGCAATACAATAGGATGGGGGGGGGGGTCGAACATGAAGGCATAAATTTGTAGACCGTTATTTCACAACATCATTATTATCAAGCTGGACTTATTCATTTCAAGAAAGCTTTTTCCTTTACAAATAAGGTTTAGCATCCCAGGCACCCACCACCCTTTCTGTGAACAAGTATTTTTCACATCCCTCTTAAATTTCCCCCACTCAAGCTTCATAGCATGTTCCCGAGGGATATATTATGAAACACAGAAACCCAATCACCCGTGTTTCACTATCCTGATGCTGGCTGCCCGAAACATGGGTACCCAACATCGGGATTTTTCTCCGCAGCAAATTTTTTTACATGATTCAGGGGGCTTACCCCCTTGTACCCCCCTCAATCAAAGAAACAAACTCCACTGTGGGCAAAATCCAGATGTCAGGCAACTGTGTTTTGGATACCAGACACTGGGACTGTAAGACTTATGGAACTAAGTTTCTGTATTTTAAATGTATACTCTGCTGAGTTCTGGTGCTCCTCCTCAGAAAGAGACTCCTCTCCTGCACTTTGTTCACTCCTGTGAGGAACTTAAAGGTCTCAATCATGTTCCCTCTCACTCTCCTGTCTTTCAGGAGCACGTGCTGAGCTCCCACAGCCTCTCCTTGTATGGTTTCTCATGCAACCGCCACACCATTTTGGTAGTCTTCCTCTGGACCTCTTCCACTCTGTTAATGTCCTTACAGAGGTGTGGCATCCAGAACTGGATGCAGTACTTCAGGTGGGGTCTCACTAGTAAGTGGCACAGTGTCAGCAACCCTGCCTTCTCTATGCCCTGGCTCACACTGCCTAGTCTGAATGCCATCATAACCCTGAAGAAAGAACTATGGGGTCAGTCTAAATCAGAGCCTGCTCCCCGCCAACCAGCTGATGCATCTTCACTCAGTCTGTTGTCAAAGAGAGTGGAGTTAGGATTCCTCCTTCCCTGCCTCCAACCCCACTGTGCTGCCATTTAGGTTGTTGGTTCAACTCTGTGCTGATGATGACAGGCTGTGTATGGCTTTATTATCATGTCAGTCAGTCTAGTCCATTTTGGGAGAAGGGGGCTCAGGAGCAAAAGCCTAAGCCGTGGGTCAGATCTGTGAGAAAGCATTTGGGCAGACTAGGTGGGCCAAGTGGTCCTTATCTGTCATCAAAGTCTATGTTTCTATGTTTCACCATCCCCATCAAAAAAAAAAACCTTACCTCTCAAAAAAAAAGAGCACACACTGGCTGATAAAGTGTCACCTGCTGATAGTCTGAATCTATGCTGGCTAGACTTGTGACTGGCTGGCTGCTGTGCTAGATAATAGTGAATCTGCAGCTCTTTTATTAAATTAAAATAAATTATGTGGCTGTGATAGTGATCTTTATGTTGATTGTGCGCATGCGCAAGAAACATATTGCGGTAGCTTTCTCCACAAGCAGGTTGAGGAGGCGTGGCACCACAGCCTTTAAAGGCTTGTCCAGCATCCCACAATGCCATGGCACGCTGCTGCTGACACTAGTTCAGCCAGCGTGCCACCAACTTGTAAAAAATCAGCCGCTGCAGTCAGAGGCCACCTGGTCATTGCAGCGTAAGTCATTTCTTGCAATGAGGGAGTGATCCGTCATTGCAGGGCGGGATCTTGACACACTGATATTGTTTGTGAACATGGCGCCGGTTTGCTGCCATGTTCACAAACAATAGTACTTCCACTGTGTTTATTTACAACAGGGGCCCCAATCCCCGTCGGCTTCAGTGACCCCATGTTTATGTTGCCGACGGGGGAGCCCACTCCCCGTCAGCATTATGTAAACCCCCCTCGCTTATATGCTCTGCCAACGGGCTGCCCAATCCCCTTCGGCATAATGTCACCCCCACCTTTTCTGTTGTGTGCCAACGAGGGTGCCCAATCCCCCGTCGGCTACAGCTTGCACCCCCCAAAAGAAAGACTCTGGTGGTACATTGGGAGTCTACCCCAGCGTGCCACATGCCACTGTAAAATAAAAACGGTCCCGCGATTTTTTTTTTCACCTGTAAAAAAGGAAACTGTCCCTCAGAGGTCTCCCTGCCCCCCTCTCGCAACCCACGCTCACTCACTGCTAGGGTTGCCACCTTTGGATGAGGCAAAAACCGGATCCTAAGCTCCGCCTCTAGCCCCAACCCTTTTTATGACTCATCATGCATTGCTCCTCCTAGAAAGCCAATGGATATATCAGTAAAATACAACACTTAAAGCAGTTCAACAAAAATCTTAAGATACTGTACTGTACCTGTTAAAGTTACTTTCCTAGGTTCTTCCTAGTTATTTATTTACTTATGTATGTATTGATTGATTTATTAACATTAGTTTACCAGATAAACATACAGAGATAAAATAAATCTCATTTACAGATATGATATGGGGGAGACAAGGGAAATACTTTAAATACAGCAGTATACTTGGTATATAACAATACATAATAAAGAAATTGTTTTATATAATGTGTACTATATATCTTTCTGGCTCCATTTCCTTTTCATGTCCACAGTAATATTTAAAAGTCAAAGAAGTGGCCACATTTTTTTCTCTTGGAAAACACAATTTAAAAATATTTAAAATGCCTAAATTCTGTTAGAGATTGAATGTTTACCAGCAAATGAAAGTGGCAGACAACTGACTGTGTTGGTGTTACAAAAGGTGGGGGCAGCTTTGCTACTATGCCTCTTTAAGATGCAGTGGAAATGGTTAGGTTAAGTAAGTGCTAATGGTGTTAATGGCCATACTTTGCACCTCCCAGGTTGACTGCTTTCACAAACAAAAGGCTATACTGACAACAGAACTTGTTTATAACCTGGACATGTAGTTAAAACAATGAATGAGATGACAAAAGTATGTGAGCACTCAAAATGGCTCAAAAACCTGACCAGCACAGAGCAAAACCGGATTACCTGATAAGAACCCTGAAAACCAGGTAAAAAACCTGACAGTTGTGATGCTGCCCTGGTTAGTTGGACAGACAGCCACTGAAATGTACCCAAACTGCGTGCGCCTTAAACGCATCGACTTTCTTCAAAGATGTGGTTTCCACAGCTCTACACAACTGTCTTCACCATCTTCACCCAAACCGTTATCCTTCTGTACTCGAGTAGGTTGGAGTCGGAGTCCTGGAGCGGAGGAGCTGGAGGGCAGGTGGCGCGCAGATGGAGTGGACGACTAAGCAACTTGCAAGCCTGGGAGACAGCTGCTTGACCCAACGACCGCCCAGTACAGACTGAGGGAGGGAGCGACTAGCGAGTGTTACTGTTCTCGCCTCGCCGGGCGGCTGATGGAACGCTGGCCAGGACTTGGAGAGAACCTCCACTGTGTGGGTCTGCGCGACATCTGCACAGTAGGGTGATGGGGGTCAGCGGATTCAGTCGAGTCGGACTGGAGAGGAGATCGGATTCGAGAGACTGGATTTGGACGGGAGGAGACACATCTGCGCTGCTGCTGGCTGCCTGCATTAATTTCGGATTTCGAGTCGGGGCTGCCTGCCTGAGGGAGACCGTAACACAGTTTCAGACAGTAAGTGAAGTGAGTGACAAAATGTGCTGCTGCTGGTGCCTTACTGTGTCTGGGCTGGCTGGGGAAGTTGAAATGGGGGGGGGATGAAATCTGCAGCCACGCGGCTGCTGTGATTGTGCAGCTGTGCTTCGACTGCTCTGACTGGTGTTGTTCCCGGTGTTTTTGTAACAGCTGTCCACCAGCCCTCATTACCGGACTCGAAGGGCATAAAACCGGGTAACCGGAGTAGAGGGCTGATTTCCGGATGATCCGAAAATTACCGGGTAGGTGGCAACCCTCACTCACTGCGCACCCTGCCTCCCCACCCCCACCCCATACTTACCTCTGGAGCCTCGTGACAATCTTTGGTGGACCGGGAACACATCTGCACTCTTCAAAGCCGACCGCGAACTGAGGAAATGCCGGTAAGCTGTATAATGGAATAAATGTTTTTTTTCCAACTTTAATGCAAACCTCAGTCATTTTTTTGAGTTTTGGTACCAAATTTTCAACATGGGGTTTTTGGGACCCCTCCTCATGAATTCTGGAACTGTCATGGTGTTAATCAGCCCCAAAAGGTGATTTCACGGTCACTGCGCGGAATCACCTTTCGGGGCCGATTAATGAAATGACAGTGTCGGTGTTCATGAGGTGGGCTATCAAAAAGCCTACGTTGCAAATTTGGTGGAAAAGAATCCAAAATAACGACTGTTTTATGAGTGTGCATTGCACAGTTGCTACTCACACTCGTAACTTCGTGAATTTGCAATACTTTCACACCAGATTTTCAACATTGCCATTTTTTCACACCTCCTTGCGAACAGTACAGCTGTCATTGTTCACATCCTGGCTGAAATGTGTTTCGCACTCCCGGTGCTGAATAGCACGGTCGCTGAGGGAAATTAGTGTTCAGGACAGACTAAGAAAATGACAGTGACACTGTTCATGAGTAGAGGTCCTAAAATGCCTGTATTGAAAATTTTGTGACAATACTCCATAAAATGACTTTATTGATATTCTGACGTCGTTCTTGCGGTTTGCCTATAACCATGAAATTGTAATATTTTCACTCCAGATTTTCAACATTGCTATTTTCCCACACCTACTTATGAATAGTTCAGCTGTCATTTTTCCCATCCTGGCCGAAATGTGTTTTCACACTACCAGCGCAGAATAGAGCAGTTGCTGTGGGAAATCACTGTTCGGGACAGATTTAGAAAATGACAGTGGCACTATTCATGAGCAGAGGTCCTAAAATCCCTATGTTGAAACTTTGGTGACGAAACTGCATAACATGACTGTGTTACAAGCGTGTGTTGAACTGTTTCCAAGCACCCTTGTAACTTCGCAAATTTATAATATTTTCACGCCACATTTTCAACAGTGGCATTTTTTCACACCTCCTTATGAACAGTACAGCTGTCATTTTTCACATCCTGGCTAAAATATATTTTTGCACTCCTGCTGGAGAATAGCACGGTCACTGTGGGAAATCAGTGTTTGGAACACATTAAGATTGAATGAGTGAGAGGGGGGAGTGACCAAGCTCAACTGAGCTCTGTCGGGACTGCTGCAGATTTGTTTGTGGGTAGAAAAAAGCCCCAATGCAAGAGCCCAATACAAAAGGGCAGCCTGAAGCACTGGGAGAAACAGAACGAGAGAGCGAGTGAGGGAGGGGGAGTGAGCAAACTCACCGGAGCGCTGTCAGAATTGCTGCGGATTTCTTTGTGGGCAGAAAAAGGAGTCATTGCAGGCAGGGGCCCAGTACAAAAGGTCAGCCTGCAGCGGTAGGAGAAACAGTATGAGCGAGTGAGACAGGAGGACTGAGTGAGCTCAACGGAACTCAATCAGGACTGCTGCGGATTTCTTTGTGGGCAGAAAAAGGCACCAGTGCAAGCAGGAGCCCCATACAAAAGGGCAGCTTGCAGCACCAGGACAAACAGAATGAGCGCGTGAGAGAGGAAGACTGAGTGACCTCAATGGAGCTCTGTCGGGACAGCTGCAGATTTCTTTGTGGACAAACAAAGGTGCCAACGCAGCCAGGAGCCCCGTACAAAAGCACAGCCTGCAATGCCAAGAAAAACAGAATGAGCGAGTGACAGAACGGTAGTGAGCGAGCTCAGCGGAGCTCTATTGTGACTGCTGCAGATTTCTTTGTGGGCATAAAAAGGCGGCAATGCAGGCTGGAGCCCAGTACAATAGGGCATCTTGTAGTGCTGGCAGAAACGGAATGAGCAAGTGAGAGGGGGTGAGTGAGCGAGCTCAATGGAGCTGTGTCGGGACTGCTTCAGATTTATTTGTGGCCGGAAAAATCCACCAACGCAGGCAGAAGCCCAGTACAAAAGGGCAGCCTGCAGTGGCGGGAGACACAGAATGAGTGAGTGGGGAAGGGGGAGGGAGTGAGTGAGCTCAACGGATCTCTGTTGGGACTGCAGCAGATTTGTTTGTGGGCAGAAAGGGGCAGCAATGCACGCAGGGGCCCAGTACAAAAGGCAGCCTGCAGTGGCGGGAAAACCAGAATGAGCGAGTGAGAGAGGGGGAGTGAGCAAGCTCAAAGGAGTTCTATTGTAACTGCTGCAAATTTCTTTGTGGGCAGAAGAAGGCAGCAACGCAGGCAGGAGCCCGGTAGAAAAGGGCAGCCTGCAGCACTGGCAGAAACGGAATGAGCGAGTGAGAGAAGGGGAGTGAGTGAGCTCAATGGAATTTTGTTGGGACTGCTGCAGATTTCTTTGTGGGCAGAAAAAGGCGTCAACAGAGGCAGGAGCCCAGTACAAAAGGGCAGCCTGCAGTGCCACGAGAAACAGAATGAGTGAGTGAGACAGGGGGACTGAGCAACCTCAACGGAGCTCTGTTGGGACAGCTGCGGATTTCTTTGTGGGCAGAAAAAGGTGCCAACGCAGGCTGAAGCCCAGTACAAAAGGGCAGCATGCAGCACCGGCAGAAATGGAATGAGTGAGTGAGAGAGGGGAGTGAGCAGGCTCAGCAGACCTGTGTCGGGACTGCTGCAGATTTCTTTGTGGGCAGAAAAAGCCACCAACAGAGGCAGGAGCCCAGTACAAAAGGGCAGCCTGCCATGCCAGGAGAAACAGAATGAGCGAGTGAGAGAGGGGGAGTGAGCCACCTCAACGGAGCTCTGTCAGGACAGCTGCGGATTTCTTAATGGGCAGAAAAAGTTGCCAATGCAGGCAGGAGCCCAGTACAAAAGAGCAGCCTGCAGCACCAGGAGAAACAGACTGAGCGAGTGACAGAGGGGCAGTGAGCGAGCTCAACAGACCAACGCAATCAACATTCGGCATTGACAAATGCTTGTTTACTGCTCTCGTGGCTGCTGTTCTGTGTGTGGGTAGCTGCACTCAAAGTCTGTCCTCCTCCTCTCGATCAATTGGCTCTCCTGTGCTGCTCAAGCAGTGGTGCTTTGGTGGCTTTAATGTGAATTTCCTCTCCAGCACTCTGGAACTCTTGTCATCTGTATGAGGTCCAGCACTGCTGGAGGGGACTGCCAGACCTGAGGGGGATGGGTAATGCAAGGCTGTAGGAGGCAGGGATGTCAAAACACTGTAGGTGAGATGTATAAGTGAGCGCTCCAACTGGCTGATGGTGTGCTCACCTCTAATGCATGCATACTCAGTCTGCAACTGATTCAAGGCTCAGTAGAGACAAAGAGACGCAACCAGCCCAGCCATGCATTACATGATGTGTTTAATTAACAACGGCATCTGCCTCTGAAGCTGGGACTGCAGGGAGCTGAATAGGACAGGCCCCAGAACGCGGTGGAAAATCAGGACACTTGGAAGGTATGGTGGTGGTTCCTCTGTGATTCGGTCTACATGGTGGGTGATCAGCTGTTTAGCAGTGCAGCAGCTAGTGTAGGGCAGCAAATTACATTTGCATGTTAGGCAGGAGCCACGCGACTGTTGCCCTGGCTGGCACTGAACTGTACACTGTGTCGTTCCTGGCATATCAGTGCCAATGCTTTTGGTATAGAGCCTTCCTTGCACAGCAGGAATAACAGATCTCCACTCAGATCCATTTTATTGATACCAAACACTTCATAGTTGGTATCTGTTACCTTGCTTATTGAATCGTAATTAAAGAAAGATTCCTGGCTGCCTTCCCACCTTCCCCTGCTAACGCACGTCACCTCTGCCTCTGCTCACCAATGCTTGCTGGGGCATTTAGTTATATTGGGGCTGATACCAAAAGTGCCCTGATTCCTACTTCGGGTTTGGCACTCCAACCCAGGACCAAGTGAAAAGCACGAAAACACTTTTAAAGGCTACAGAAAACACTACAGAGAGTAATAAAAACTCCCCTACACACAGGGAGCACTTAAAATATTAGCTAGTGGCCATCTTAATGGACCACACAGAAAACGTTCAGCCCTTCCTAGTTCGCTGTCCCTCAGATTTCAGCAACCCTCACTCCTTGCTGTAGAGATATGAAAAGATAGAAGGTATCTTTTTGTAATTTTTTTCCTTCTTTTTTGTAGTTTTTTTTTTAGATAAAAATGATCTAAAGCTACACGTGGGATTTACTGGGGTCTATGTCAATTCGCTCCCGACAATTCATTCCACGACAACTCACTCCCGATGATCGGCTCCCCCGGTCAATTCACTCCCACTAATCCAGCTCCGCTGCAATTTGCTCCCACTCACTCATTGCCAGAAAGTATGCAGTTTACAAATTACAAGTCCTGCTCATAAAAGACTAGTCTGACAAACCGCTCCCTCTCTGCACATTATAGTGATTTTTTACCCACGCTCTTGAAGTTGTAGCATGATAACATTTTTTCCCTTCCTCCTGTCGCACGCAAGCCACCGCTGCTCCATAGTTTATATCTGTGGGATCCACCTCAAGTCTCTGTATACCAAACGTGGTTGCAATCTGTTGTAAAGCTGAAGTGGCAGTAACAGGGTGCCGTTCTCCTGGAATGTGCTGGTGTTCTGACAGCGGTGAGTCATCCGCTGCCAGCTGACTGTCAGGTATGTTTTCACTTTTACTGGCAGCAAGGTCATTAGTGGGGATCTAATGTAAATGCTGCTTCTGTCTACCATGTAATGAGTGAGAGCGAAAAGACGCAGAGCGAAAGGTGGTAGGAGTGAAAATGACAGGAGCGTACTGTCGGAGCGGATTTTCAGGGCATTTAATTGTCGTGGGAGGCAACTGGCGTGCACCCAATTTACTGCTCTTGAGGATAGATATCTGCAATGGGAATAGTAGCAGCAGCGGGTGCACTCCACTGCTGACACTCGCTGAAGTACTTATATAGGGCCGAAACTGGAAGTGCCCGGCTTCCTACTTCCAGTTCAGCACTCCAACCCAGGACTAAGTAACATACCTCTCAACTGCTATGAATTTCGCATAGCACTGTGATGTTTGCACTCAAATTTACCCTTGCTGTGCTAAGGTTTACTGATGTTCCTCATAATGTTACAGCTGTTTCCGTACACACAAACTAGTAAAACTTTGAACAAACTTGATATAAACATTCCTTAGCACTAAACATATGGGGCCTACTATTCTTAGACATATTAGTCTTTAAAATAAGAAAGTGCTACACATTCTGGCCATTTGCTCTGAATTTTGAAGGCCATTGCTATGCATTTTAGTGCTGCGAAAGGAGCCTAGCCTGTGTCCCAGACACCCTACCAAGTCAGGGGTACATATCCAGGTTCTTCCTGGTCCCAATACAGATGGGGTGGCTGGTGCCCTATGCTGGATCTGCAAGACCTGAATCAGTTCATGCAGAAGCAAAAATTCAGGATGGTCACTCTGCACCAGATCATACCATCCCTACAGCAGGGCAAGTGGTTCTGCTCCTTGGATCTCGAGAATGCATTCTTCCACATCTCAGTCTGTCTGTTCCACTGGCAGTACCTTTGATTCTGCACAGAAGTTCTTTATCAGTTCTAGCTCATGCCCTTTGGCCTCTTGTCCATGCCCAGGGTCTTCACCAAGTGCATGGCAGTAGTGGCAGCCTTCTTGTGGTGCAAAGGCATCAGGGTGTATCCCTAACTGGACAACTGGCTGATCACTGGGCCATCCAAGGTGGCCACAGAGCAGTCCAGAGATCTGGACTTACAGACCTGCAGAGACTTGGGCCTGTTGGTCAACCTGGACAAGTCTGAACTGATCCCCTCAGAGGTCATCAAGTTCATCAGGGCAGTGCTAGATTGTGGGCCAAAGCCCATCTCCCTGTGGACTGGGCTCAGGACCTTACCTCTTTTGCCCAATCATTTCAGGTTGGGCGCCCGGGCCCTGCCTGGGATTTCCTGAAGCTGCTGGGATGCACGGCATCCACCACCAGCATGGTCTGTTGGGCATGCTGGCAAATGTACCACCTGCAGTGGGAACTGGGCCATCAACAGTCCCAGCACCTTGGTCACTTGGACCAGACAGTTCTTATGACTCAGTCGATGTGGGACACCATCTAATGGTGGTTGGTCCCTCAACATCTGGAGGAAGGAATCCCTTTAATCCACCCAGAGTTGACCGTCACTCTAATGATGGACGCATCTCTGGTGGGGGTGGGGAATGCACCCAGGGAACCACACAACCCAAGGGTTCTGGTCACCCAAGGAGTCTCATCACCACATCAACTTGCTGAAGCTCTGTGTGGAGCACCTGGCCCTCACAGAATTTGCTCCTCTTGTATGGGGTCAGGTCATGCAGGTCCGGATGGACAACACCACAACCATGTTCTGCTTGAACAGACAGGGCAGAACTCACTCCATTCCTTTTTGTCAAGAGAACCTCCACACCTGGACCCCTGAGCACAGCCTGGGCACAGATCTCCTGGCAATCCATGTTGTAAGAGTGAACAGTCAGCTGGGAAAAGCTCTCTGCCAGGTGGGGGAGATGTCACATGAGTGGTTCCCACATCAGGAGGTGTTACGCCACCTGTTCTCCCAGTGGGAAACCCCTCTGATGGATCTGTTTACCTCCTGGGAGAACAGAAAGCTGAGACTGTTTTGTGCCCATCCCACACAGTCCAGAACATTAATGGAAGATGCCTTCGTGAAGCCCTGGACTGCAAGCCTCATGAATGCATTCCCTCCCTTCCCCTTGATCCAAAGGGTGGTGGTCAGGGCCCAGAAGGACAAGACGCAGATGATCCTGATAGCTTCAGACTGCTGATGACAGTTCTGGTACCCAGATCTCCTCAGCCTCAGCAGCAGGCCTCTGTAGTGGTTGCCTCTTCATCTGGACCTGCTGACTAGACAACAGGGGACAGTCCTGTACCTGGACCTTCAGTATCTGCACCTCACAGCCTGGTTCCTGAGTGGCTAGAGTTTCAGGCATTGGGCTATTTGTAAGCTGTGCTCCACGTTGTAGAGGCCTCCCAAAAGGAGTCGACATGCTGGTGCTACACCTTTAAATGGAAGAAAGTTTTCATTTGGTGTCAGGGCAAGGAGCTTGATCCCCGTGCCTGCCCTGTGGCTAGTATCCTAGAGTACCTTTGGTCCCTCTCCTAGTTGGAACTGTGAGCAACGACTCTTAAGGTGCACCTGGCAGCCGTCTATACATATGGGCTGGTATGCTGATGTTGGCCAGGAAAAGGTGCTTGGGCATTTTTTAATGGTCTTGACCACCTGTCCCCTCTGGTGTGTGAACTACCACCTGGGAACCTACTGCTGGTGCAGGCTATGCTCATGGTCAAGCTATCTGAGCCTATTCACAGGTGTGAGATGTCACACCTGTTGTGAAAGATGGCCTTCTTCATGGCTACCACATCAGCTAGAAGGCTCAGTGAGCTCCAGGCACTCTCAGTGGAGTCCCTCTATCTGGTCTTCCACAAGATTAAGGCCATCCTTCTCCCCCAACCGGAGTTACTCCATAAGGCAGCATCAGAATTTCACCTTAACCAGGTGATTAACCTTCCAGTATGCTTTACAAATCCATTTTCAGAGGCTGATTGTAGGTTCCGCATGCTGGACCTATAGAGGTCTCTCTTGTACTATAAGGAGTGCACAGCTGGAGTTTGGGGTGAGGTTCACTAGCTGTTTGTAACATATGCTGAAGCCACGCCTGGCAGATAGGCAACAAAGTGGATGATTGGGAGGTGGATAGCATCCTGCATCAACCTCTGCTATAGGTTGGCTGATAGGGAGCCTCCCATAGCACATAGAGCTCATCTGCCAGCGTGTGGATAGTGAACTTTATCCACATCCCTAGAAAGCTAGGATACTTACCCATAACCATTGTTCTAGGAGTAATATACAGTTCATATCCACACAACCCACCTGCCTCCCCTGGCAAGTAGCTCATAGATCTGTACTTCCAGCATGCAAAGATCTGATGTCATGGGGCAGAGCCGGAGGATATATCACTCGGGTGGTGGGAGGAGCTTAGCTTAAAGATATCTGATGAATCAGCACTTCCAGTGGAGCTGCCAGTGTGGATGTGAACTGTACAGCACTTCTACAAAAACATTTACAGGTGAGTAACCTATCTTTTCTGCTTGCAGCTCCCTAACATAGTTTCAAAACAAATGGCATTTTAACCCTTATCTTCACCTGAGCTGTAAAGGCTTCTCAATTATATCAGCTATAAAGGCTTCTCTAGTGAAGCAACCCATTCAGTGCCCAAACAAAAATATGTAGTCAGTTTTGTATGAGTATTTCAATTCTTAACAAAAAGCTTCCTTTTGATGACAATAAAATTGCAGCCAATTTGACTTACGTGCACCCCCTTTGCCTCTGTTTACTGACTGACCTGTGAAGCGCCCTTTGACAGGGGTGAGCATGGTCCAGGCTGCTCCTATGTCTAGAAGCATATGTTTTTATGCTCTTTGGGAACCCCTTGCAAAAACCACAGCAACCTGGATCACCTGGATTTTTCCTTATGAGTACAGGGACAGGACACCTCACTTAGGTGGACAAAGAATGACTCGGGCTACAAGGTTCCAGACATTTGTAACAGTCACAGAACAACTGTTCCACAAGTAACTAATGGTACCCCATAGCTGTGGGTCATCTGGTGGGAAGGCCAACAAAAAAAGGTGGGATCTTGCCATGCAGGAGGTCAAATACTGTAAAAATAGAAACAGTCCTATAAGCATATTATTAGTAAGCACAAAGTAAGCTTGGGGGGGTGGCAACTGCCTACATCCTCACATGCACTGTACATAACTTCGTATATATAATAGGGTGCCTGGCACCAGTGTTAATAGCCATGTTTGTGTTTGGTAGCCACAAGCTAGTAAGTATTTTGCCCTGGCTGGCATGTACCCTGGTGGTATTGTGGCAGGCCATGGACAAGCCTGGTATAGTAAAGAGGCCTTGTGCCATTATTAAATGCATATGCATGATGTAGATATTAAAACAAAGGGGCCCCAGTGCTGTGGTGTTAGTTAGAGAAGCTGCTCTTATTCATTTGCAGAGCGGCAGCTGCGTGGCACTAGGCACCTGAATGGAGAAAGAACCAAGTGGCTCTTGTGTTAAGTGCTACCACACTATGCAGGGAGGGCAGGTCCAGTGCTAGAATGCCAACTTTGGGAGTGAACATACCACTACCATGGTCACGCAACAGTCTCAGGCCTGTCAGAGTGTAACTGAGAGCAAGCACTCTCAGTGGTCAGACTGCTCACTTTTTCAGTTAAGGACATATTTCAGATGGCAGTTGGCAAGCACCAGGGAAATTAATATGGGGAGCAGCTACTAAAATAATAACTGTGAAGGGTTAGGAGGAGAGAGGTGTACACAGCCTAAGAATGGGGGTGGGATCACGAATCGGGCGCCGTCTTAGACAGCAGTAAGCTGCAAAGGAGGGACAACACACACTGCCAAACACTCAAGGAAAACTGCATAAAATAAAAATAAATAATCTAAGGGCACAGCCTGCTAACTTACAGTCTAATGAACAAGCACATATGATTGTTTACCCACAAACATGCTTTATTATAAAAATGGAGCTGCATGAAACTGCAGAGCCTGAGTAAATGAGTAAGTCAGATTTTAAACAGCAAAAATGTGCAGTCTTTTTTCCTAAACCCTATAACCTTGCCACTTTAAGTCGAAATCTCACCAAACTTGTTGTAACAATATTTGTAGTTTGAAGGATGGGCTTTCAAATAAAAATAGTCCCATCTGTCTAGGGGGTCAGGAAAAGAGAGTTGCTGACCTGACAAGGTGGAGTGGTCATAAAATACTGTCTGCAGTCCTGAAACCATGCAGGCAGGCAGGCAGGCAGGCGAGGATGAAGGAGGAGCTAGGAGCCGTGTGTGATCATGGGTAGGAATAGTTACTGGAGCCCTTGGGACAGCCCCTGGGAAGAGTTCAGGCCACAGACATTGTGAATGAATTATTTTCTGACTCCAACAGGAGGAAAAGTGTATTTTACAGGAGAAAGGGATCATTTTATGAGCAGTTTTCTCCTCTGAAGTAATGGCTAAGGTTACACAGCACACTCCCGATTTTCACATTGGGGAAACTTCTATAAATAGTAATTTGGAGTTGCTTCCCAGAAATTAATTACAAAAAACTACTGCAGAGAGCCAGTAAAGTCAACTTTCCAGCTGGGGTACTGGAAAAGTGTTAACAAATGATTACTTTTATATTTAAATGTGTTAGTGACTTACAGTATGTGGTTAGGGCTTACTGTGGATGGAAATCAGTAGCTGCAAAAACCTTGTTGTAGGACAGTTCAAAGGTCGGAAAACTTGTTGTACTATCGTTCTGACATCACAACGATAGTACAACTTTGCAGCCCTGAACTGCCATCTGATTGGCTAACTCAACCGGCTCCAATGGGAAAAAAATGTAAAAACTGCGGCGCAATTTTGCAATGATTGATCAGTGGACCATCCTAGTTTTGACACAAAGAGCAACACGTGGCTCCATGTCACAAAAGTTACATTTTTTTTGTTTGTAATTTAAAAAAAATGCAGTGCCAAAACTGGGAAAATGAAAATGGCAGCCACAGCGACCGGGAGCACAGAGAAGCCAGAGCATGTATTAGGATTAGGATTAGGAGAAGCAGGTAGGAGCGGGAGCAACGGCAGCTAAAGCAGAGGTGATTAACAATGGGGCAAAAAAATGAAGCTAAAAAGTCATTTAGCCCTTACCATATACTATATAAAACAGTGGATAGGTGACCATCCACAACAAGGCAGTTTTCCCATCTCGGTAGTTGATGACATCAGAGAGACCTCTCGAGCTTCACTCTCAAGGTCTCTATGATGTCATCAACTACCTCGATGGGAAACACAGCCTTGTTGTGGATGGTCAGCCATCCACTATTCGATATATACAACATGACATTGTAAAGCATCCTTGTAAAAAAAAAAAAAGCAAAGCTGGCTCGGAATTTTCAGGCAGGTCTGTAATTTCAAACTGAAGATTCCATTGTGGCCCATGCTGTTGCAGGATTCCATGGGAGATCAGCTGATATTGTTGCTGAAGAGTTAAATCACCTTGCTATCCACTCAGGGGCCAGAATTTGGGAGAAATACAATGTTGGTCAAGTATAAAAGGAGCTGCACAGCTCATTGCAGGGGAAATTCAGCAGGGAGGCCGACCTGATGGGACCAGTTCCTGACCAGGGGGAATCCAGCCTATAGGGGCCCACAGACAGACAGGAACTGGAGAACTAGCTCTCATACAGTAAGCCTTCGCCTAGCCTATAGGGGATAGTCTGTACCCCAGTGCCAGGGTCAGTAGAGCAGTAAGTGATAACAGGGAGACATAAGTTATTGCCTACTGCAAGTGGTACCTGTTCCTGTGAGTTGTTTCAGCCTGCATCCAGCAAGTTCAGAACAGCATTTTCCAGCAACCGGGTCATCCTCAAGAATCAACACTGGGATCCTATTGCAATTTCTGGGGAAACCAGAATTTGCCATCAAAATTTCAGAGCTCATAGGAAAGTGGTACAGTGCTTTCAATTTATTTTGTGGGACTAGTTCAAGAGGAACACTCATTTGCCATACAGGGATTTGTGATTCCCATTGCTACAAAAGGACTACCATCCAGCAATTAAAGAGACTTTGCTCAGAGCATGAGGAGGCACTGCCATGTGATTTGCCTAAAGGTATTAATAGCAAACTAATAGTCCCTGGTGTTAATACTAATAAGAGAGGAAGTTTTTATACAGTAAAGGTTGCCAAAACTTGGAATAGATTACCAGCAAACATTGTTAATATTAAGGACTCCAGTTCCTCTAAGATTGCACTGGACAACCTTTTTTTATAATAAACATATACTGGTCTAAATCCTGACCCACTAGTGTGGGGGACATTCTTAATGGACCGTGTGCCCTCTTATGTCCAAAAAAACCTAGTATTCGTTAGCCAAATATAATTAAATGCACCAGTGAGTACAGTGATTTGCTATACAGTATACTGTATTTGAATACAGAGTATAGTGAATTTACAGTGCAAGTGAATGCTAATTGTTTAGATACCAGGGAAGGGTATCTGGGAAAAGGGGTGAATGGGCTGACTGAGATGGGAGTAGACCTAGTAGCCACTGCATACCTTTATTGTATCTGTAGAAGAAAGTGCAGCGACTGAGATCTGAGGGGTGGCCAAGCACTGGTGGCACTGGTAATATTGGAGGGCTGGTGGGTACTGGTATAGCCTACAGTCTCCAGGGGTAGCAGGTGAAGACCTGTGTGAAGAAAGAATATAGAGGTTAAGTACAAATGTACAGAGTTCAAGTTACAGTCAGTTTAAGAGGTGTAACCATGTCTAGGGACCTGTTGTTATACAGTGCAGAGGTGGGGTACAAGCAAGCAAGCCATCCAGACAACTATTTGAGCTGGCATATGCCTTCTAAGATGGAAATTTGGGTTCACTGCAGGCTTGAAGCTGACACCCAACACTGCAGGAAAGGGAGAAACTGAAGACACGAACCTGGAACTGCAGGGTGAAGTTGTTAGCTGGCAGCCAAAATTTAGGTAAAATAGAGAAATAATACTCTCCAAATAAGAACACAAATTAATTTATTTTAAAACTCAATACAGCTCCCGGGGGCTGAGAGCACATACCAGGAGAAGGCAGCAATTAGAGATAAAGCCACAGAATATAAACTTGAGGCCAAGAAGGCCTGAAAACTGAGCTCCAGGGGACTCATGTAACCAGGCAATGGAAACTCTGCAGTAGGCCACAGGACCCACAACACAACTCTGCGGCCTAGCGCCTCACAGCCACAGCAGCTTGGACTCCAAATAGCCACTTGAAGAAACACTGGAGCAGAGGACACCACATGGCTGCATTCCCTATTCTGACTACTACCTGCAACACAGGGCTCATGGTCTAAACCCCCTGACATCTCACAGCAGGCTCAACACGGGCGATGCCAGGGTACTCCACATCTTTTCTCTCTCCCCGCAGGCTGTTGCTACATGAAGGCAGAGTGCCAGATTGGGTAACAGGCTAGAGGACTGCCACCACCTATCGGCCTCATGCCATGGGCTGCTACCACCATGGCTTCTCCACCGCTTCATCAATGCCTCTCCAGGACCAGGCCCCAGCCCACCGTGGTGCCATGGAGCACAAGGCAGGCCATGCTGTCCCATCTCCATAAACGGGCTGCGGCTCCCAGTGATGTACCCAGTCCCACTGCTGCAGGACCTACCACCACCCACCTAATCCCAAGCTGTTTACTTTCTTTCACCAAGACACCAAGGCCCGAATCCCCTGGCCGGGACTTGAACCCTGGCCCTACTATGGTGGCTACAGTCTCCCAGATGGCCTCCCAATGATAGACCCAGTCCCACTGCCGCAGGGCCTACCACCACCCACCTAATATTGAGCGGATTACATTCTTGTGTAAAGACGCCAAGGCCCAAATCCATGGGCCCGGGCTTGAACCCCAGCCCCACTATCATGGCTACAATCTCCCAGACAGCCTCTCCTCCCCACACAAATCCCAGCCTAAAATACCCTAAAGTCCCAACCCCCAAACTCCGTCCAAGGCCAGAGAACCACCTGGCAGTCCATAAAAGGAAATAAAAGGAGATGGTCAGTATAGCAAGCCCTCCCAGAAGGGGGATTTATAGAGGGTTATTTGCAAATGCGTTATTGTTGTTATTTATCAGTTTGAAAGCTGTGTCTATCACGCTGGCAGAGCAGTCCAGTAAATTTACCTTTATTTCGCTTGAAAACTGTGTCTGAGTCATACTTCAAATGTATCTGAATCTCAAAATTCCTGTTGCCTCTAGTGTCAGTCCAGTGCAGTGTCTTCTCTCCTACACATGTTCCAACAACAGACAAAAACAGAAGAATCCTTGCACTCCTTAAGATAAGGCACAGTATTGAAAGTAAATCACTAGCATCTACAGCAGTATGTCCCCCCCCCCCCGACGAAGACTACAGTCGAAGTGCCGGGGCTTGAGTCAGAGAGATTGTAGTTCTCTGTTGCCCTGTATGTTTTAGCATAATAAAAAATTCTCAACATATTGCTGTCCATGTGAGTGATTTACTTTACATACAGTGCCTTATCTTAAGGAGTGCAGGGATTCTCCTGTTTTTGCTTGCTTGCTTGCTTTGGAATTGGCAGTGCCTCTCCCTGCATGAAGTTCATTACCACCACAGCACACTTTGCCATGTCCAGCCCCACAACTATCTGGTTGATAAGTCAGCCATGCATGCCATCCCAGTTTATCCAATCTAGTGGTGGTGGGTGGAAAGAGAAGTAAACAAACCTGATATGACTGGTGGTTTGTCTTACATGTCCTGGTACCTGGACGCTCAGTCATTACTTGAATCTCTTTACTTGGCAGGGAGGGATCATAATTCATGCTGTACATAGCAAGTCATGCTGGGGTCCCATAGGCCATTGTTAATTCATCTTGTAGACAGGAACATATGGTAATCTTTATTCAATTACTGAAACCACAGGGTCTAAGACCTGCAGCTATTACTGTGTCTGTGGAGCAACTAGTACCCTTCTTTCTGGCATCTCTCTGTCACTGATCACTTCACGCTCACTTCAGCTAACCAGGGATTTTCTAACCCACACACTTTTAACTCTAACTGAATATGGTTCAAATTCCCCAAGCACACACACACAAAGAATAGCACAGCATACCGGCAAGCCACACCAAATTTAGGGTGGCAGAAAGAAACTATTAACAGGTCCATTAGAACAGGTTTTCTAAACTCTGTATGTTGGTGTCTAAGAACTCTTGATACCCCTATACAAAACTGGACTGGCATCAGCCACAGTTCCACATTGTTTGTGGTACCTCATAGCCCAACCACCAAGGATCTCTGAGATTGGAATGGCTACTGGTGCCCAGGCATCCCCACAGGATACTGTGCACTCAGTACTTTCTTGTAAAACTCCTACCTAATCAGACCGAAGCTGCAGATCTCCTTACTCATCTTCTCACACCACTCCGTCATTTTGGTGGTCCTATCTGACTCACCTCCCCATAGGTACCTCAAATATCCTTCTTCCGGGAAGTCTGCCTCAGAGCCAGGGGCCATCAGGATGCCCTCCTTGTGGAAGTACCCACCCCAGACTTCCTCTTCCTCCCAATGGAACTCCACAAGTGTCCCATTGGCAAGGGCATGACACAGGTTTGACTCCCTCCACCTCCCGGGTGAGGAGACATCCCAAGCACCAAAAGTACAGCAATCTATAAACATATTGCGACCTCCTCACAAGCAAGGTATCGGACTTTGTGCAACCTGTTGGTAGCGGATGGCACTGCACTCATATTGCCAGGTGAGGGTCTGCAGCAAGAATTAGCAGCATGGCCCGAGAACTGAACCATCCTTCTTCTTCTTCTTCCAATTGTTTAACCAGGTGAGACACACTAAGCTGAAAGCTTGTTTACAGGTGCAACCTGGGAGCACAGGGAAGTTAAGTGACTTGCTCAGGGTCACACAGTATGCAAGTGGGGGCTATGGGATTCAAACCCAGGTCTCCAGATTTTGCAGCTCAGAGCCTTAAACCACTGCCCTATACTGCCTCCTGTACAAGACCACATGTCCCCACCCCATTGCATCATGCAGTACTTTAGTATCCTGTAACTATTCTGGCAGTGCCCGCAGAACATCTCCCAACATCTACCCAACTAAGAGTATTGGTCATATTCTCCGCTGTGCCCACAGGCACCCATAGAACAGCACACGGGAAACAGGATGCCCCTACACCCCAAAGGAGACCTGCTACTTTTTCTTCCTGCTCCAAGGCATGCAGACTCATGGCCTCTTTCTCCTGAGCCTCCACCCCACTACAGTTTTCTATCTAACTCTACCTTATATACGCTACCTCCTGAGCTCCTCCCCCTAACTAAACTCCTTGGCGGTAGAAGCCAAGACACCTATCCCTTACCCAGACAGTGCATTAAACAACAGCTGCAAAATAGGGACTGCTAGCTGCATAACCAAGCAGACTTGGTAGACTGTGAGGCCTTTTTCTGCTGGTGATTTTCGTATGTTCATAACCCTGCCCTGGTGCCCCCTACTGTAGGGAAGTATGTTATTACATAAGAATAAGGATATAAAACATGGACATTTTTTCTACCAAGACTGTTGATAAGCAGCTTTGGCAATTACCCATCTCACTGTAAAGTCAAATAAATAAGTAAATAAGACAGACTTTATTTGGGACAGGTATACATCACCCATCTACTGTTAGGTGTAAAGGCTCTGTCACAAGCAGAAATAATTTACTCTTTGCACTATTTTTTCTCCACCCCATAAGAATAGCTAATAAGGGGCTTTTTTGTGCTGTGGCTAGACACTCTGCTCCCTCATGCCCCTAATTTGTGTTAAACATCTAACTTTGCCTATGAAGAGCCTGGGTGATGACCTCCTCCAAGACCCTGGGATGAAGTCATGCTAGTACCTTGGCTGCAGGGGATACTGCACAGGGACAGGCTTGGGCCCTCCCTTACAGACAGCAAGCTCAGTGCCTGAAGAACCCCCCAGAATCCCAGTGATGTGAGCCGAGGGGTATAGGGAATACGGATAATGAACAAAAACAGAGTATGCAAAAATACAGTTCCCAATCCATACCTATATATCTTCTTTGCAAAAAAAGATGCATTAATGCACCAGTTAGGGTAATTTAATGCTACAAAAGTAGGGAACTGTGACATTAGGGTTTCCAACCCTAACACCCACCCCTCAAGCAGCAAAAGAAAAAAACATTAGGGTTTTGGGTCTTGGCAAATCAGTGGTGGGGTCTTCCTTGGGAGTTGTCAGCCCTAATGCTCACCATGTTCCACGAGCAAACAACGTCACACATGATCTCCTTTCTTCACACAGGACCAAGAAAGGTGCAAAAAACTGTGTTGACAACCTGTGGCAAGACATACTTCTCTGCCTTTGAAAAGTACATCATTGTGAGGCAGTGGCTTGGAGCTGTACCTTGTGCTTCAGATTGAGCTAGGGTCGGGGGGAAGGGGGTGAGCATTAGGGTTAACAATTCCCAAGGAAGATCCCACTACTGATTCACCAAGACTCTGGAGACCCCAAACCCTAATTTTTTTTTTACTTTTGTTGCTTGGGGGGTGGAGCGTTAAGAGTTGGAAACCCTAACGCCACATTTCACTACTTTTGTGGCATCAAGTTACCCTAACTGGTGCATTAACACAGTTTTTTGCAAAGAATTTCCTTACTTTTTGAGATGGTATAATCATATCCTCATATGCCTGTGGTCATGCAGGGCTCCCATCCCTCCAGAGATACGTATATGTATGGGCCATCTTCTTGAAGGTGGAAGCAAGCTGCTTTGAAACAACTGGGAGCTGTGAAGGAGACACAATATTGAACTGGTAATCTGCAGGAATGCTCACTCTTGCTCAAATCTGAGGGAGGTGTACCTTACTTTACTTTAAATTTTACACTTGGTATTGCTCTGTGTTTGTTTGTTTTTTAATCAAGAAGGGGTTTGCAATACTGCTTGTGTACTTGTAGACTGGGATTTTAACTGCAGAGGGATTGAAATACTGCATAATTGTTTTCCCTTGTGGATAGCTTCGATTTTTGTCTACTAGTATTTTGGTGACAGTTTGCATCAAACTATTTTTAGTACAGTGAACTATTTACTGGTGGCTGAAGATTTGTCATTGTAAGGCCTGCAGTTTAGTGCAGGTTATTGGAGGTTTGTGTATTTAACCCAGACAGTGCCTCAGGTGGTGGAAACTTGTTTCCTCTGATTGTCTTCATAGCACAGAACACCAGGTTGTATAAGACTGGGTCAGGGGAGGCTTACATCATAGGTATTGGGCTCAACTGCTTTATTTTTCTCTGACTGAATTTTTTACAGGGTATATTCTCTGTTAAATTGTTGTGCAGGTTGTCTTGCTGAAAGGAAGGTCAGCACTCACCAGGGTGGTGGGTCAGAGCTGTAGTTGATTGTTTCTGGAGGGCACAGGCTTGGTCCCATCCACCCTACCCCTCACCCCGCCCACCCCAGGGTGTTATTTCCTTTATACCAGGGGTTCTGACATCACTTTACCAGGAGGGCAAGGGGCATACAACTGCCATGTCCTTAACAGCCCAGCACACTGCACAGAGGGTAAACGTACACACAGACTGACAAAAAAGACAAAAAAAAATACTAAACATGAAGGGAGAGAGACATGTGGGGAGTGGTGCATGCACTTTCTGTGGGATGGCAGCCTTCCAGAAGACATTCTGGAGGCTGCAATGCTACCCTATCTGCAGGCAACTCTCTGCTCTGAGGGAGGAGGTTGTCCATCTCCAGGCTGACCTGGCAAGGAGAAGAGAAACTTCCCCTATCCAGGGAACATCAGGATCACTGCTGCTGCCTCAGGGGTTGCCAAGAAAGAGGAGCAGTTGGACCATGGTAGGCTCAGGGAGGGTGAGGGTGGTAAAACGAGGCACATCTCTCTAGTTGTACCTCTCCAAAATTCATATGCCGTTATGGTGCAGCATGGTTCCTCTATGGAGGCACCCGCAGTGTAGACCAAGGAGGATGCTGGGAACCTCAACAAGGGAGACCACAGGAGGGTGGCACGGGCCACCACAGGGGAATGAAGCAGCAGCTCCTGGTGGGAGACTCACTTGTTAGGGGAATAGAACTAGGGGAGGGAGGGGAGAGGGAGGTAAGGTGCCTGCCCAGTGCCATGGCTTGGAAGGACAGGAAGCAAATCCTCAGGATCATGGGGGCAGCTGCCCAGGAGAGGGAGCTGGACATCACTGTCCACCTAAGGATAAATTACCTAGCTGGGCATAGGATCAGAGCAGTGCAGAAGGAGTTTGTGGAGTTGGGGAGGGGCCTTAGACAAGTAGCACACATGGTAAGCTTCTTGGAAGTGCTGCCTGTCTATGGCATGGGTGAGGTGAGGTACTCTGCACCATGGGATTCAATGAATGGTTGAAAAACTGGTGCAGAGCACAGGGTTTTGGCTTCATGGGGACTGGGGGTCCACTTGGAGGGATACAGGCCTATACTGGCATGATGATCTGCATCTGTCTGGGGGGGACCCAACTCCTAGGTGATAGGTTTAAATGCTTCATTGGCAAGCTTTTAAACTAGCCAAGGGGGCAGGCACTGATAACAAGCAGGGAATTCCCAGCCCCCCCCCACAAAACAGGGCAGTTAGCAAGGTAATCACCAAGATAGAGAGGTTGATAGGGAGCAGGACTGGGGTAAATGGAGAAAAAGACAAAGGCTTTAAGGGCAGGGACAGGGCTAAAAGGGTTAAGGCCATCAAAAAATGGAGGGTGATGAGTACCAATGTCTGTAGTCTGGGTAACAAGCTTCCTGAACTAGTGGCCTTGATGGAAGAGGGACATCTGGATATCATGGCAGTCACAGAAACATGGTACACCGAGAACCATGACTGGGATATCAACATACCAGGGTACACAATCTATAGGAGGGACATGGAGGGTAAAAGAGGAGGAGGAATAGCTCTCTATGTAAGGGAAGGGATCAAAACAACAGAAATAAATGGTAAACGGGGAGGAGAAGAGGCACTCTGGGTCACCTTGGAGACAGAAAATGGCACCACAATTAGCACGGGGGTTGTATACAGACCCCCCATCTCAGGGGGAGGAAATGTACAAGGAATGATAGAAGGCATCCTTAGAATGGCAGAAAAAGGGGAGATATTGTTGATGGGGCACCTGAATATGTCAGATGTTAACTGGAGCACATTTGCTGCAGCCACATCCAAGAGCAGGGTCATTCTCGATGCCCTACAGGGGGCATGCCTCAGACAGCTAGTGTTGGAACCCACTCTGGAGGGAGCAATTTTGGACCTAGTACTCTCAAAAGGGGACAGAGAGAGGATCACAGATTTAGAAGTGGATAGCCATCTAGGAACAAGCGACCACCAAACAGTGTGGTTCCCGATAAACACAGCCGTAGCATCAAGCCATACAAAAGCAAGGGTACTGGACTTTAGTAGGGCTGACTTTGGCAAAATGGGTGAGTCCCTAAGGAATGCACTAGCAAATGGGCAGGAAGGAGGGGTGGAAGAACAATGAGGAAAAATCTAAATTGCTATCACAGAGGCAACAAGCCTTTGTGTAAAGCAAATAAACAAAACAAAATAAGGTAAAAAACACTGTGGTTCTCAAAAGAGGTGGCGAGGAAGGTTGGGGAAAAAATATAGCATTCAAGAAGTATATAGAATCACAGAAGGAGCAGGACAGAGGCCTGTATCAGTTCAAGCAGAAGGAAGTAGGGAAGGCAGTCAGAACAGCGAAGGCCCAAACTGAGGAAAAGATAGCCATCTCAGTTAAGAAGGGGGATAAAACCTTTTACAGGTACATTAGGGAATGAAGAAAGACCAAGGGAGGGATAGTGAGGCTTAATAAAAGGGAGGAGAGGTGGGCAGAGGGTGACAGTGAAAACACAGAGATACTGAACAAAGATTTTTGCTCAGAATTCACAAAAGAAGAAGGGGAGGTACCTAAACCAAACAATAGAAGCACTCTGGACGGGGGTCAGCAGTTCCAGCAGCAAGATGCATCTTCAATCGGAAACTAGATCTTTGCCCTGTGACCTGTTCAAGTGAGTGAGGGCATGTGGGGGTGTACTGGGGGTGGGGTGGTGGGTGCTGAGTGGGAGGTGGGCGTGGGGGTCAGATCGGCGAGGGATCATTTCATTTTGAAAGTTTAAAAAAAAAATGACAGGCACGATTTTCCTTCTTTTTAGAGTGCAACAGTGATCAGAGGGTGGGGGGTGCTACTAGACACCAGAGAAAGACACAGAAGTAACAGGGATGGCAATTGGAGGGTGAGGGTGCCACTAGACACCAGGGAAAGATACATCAATAATGGGGACAGTGATCAGAGGGTGGGAGTTGCCACTAGACACCAGGGAAAGATACATCAATAACGGAGACAGCGATCAGAGGGTGGGAGTTGACACTAGACACCAGGAAAAGATACATCAATAACAGGGACAGCGATCAGAGGGTGGGAGTTGCCACTAGACACCAGGGAAGGATACATCAATAGCGGGGACAGCAATCAGAGGGTGGGAGTTGCCACTAGACACCAGGGAAGGATACATCAATAACAGGGACAGTGATCAGAGGGTGGGAGTTGCCACCAGACACCAGGGAAAGATACATCAATAACGGGGACAGCGATCAGAGGGTGGGAGTTGCCACTAGACACCAGGGAAGGATACATCAATAATGGGGACAGCGATCAGAGGGTGGGAGTTGCCACTAGACACCAGGGAAGGATACATCAATAACGGGGACAGCGATCAGAGGGTGGGAGTTGCCACTAGACACCAAGGAAGGATACATCAATAACGGGGACAGAGATCAGAGGGTGGGAGTTGCCACTAGACACCAGGGAAGGATACATCAATAACGGGGACAGAGATCAGAGGGTGGGAGTTGCCACTAGACACCAGGGAAGGATACATCAATAACGGGGACAGCGATCAGAGGGTGGGAGTTGCTACTAGACACCAGGGAAGACACAAAAGTAATAGGGATGGCAATTGGATGGTGGAGGGGTGCCACTAGACACCACGGAAACATAAATCAATAATGGGGAAGGCATCTCAACTGGTTTCTTCCCACATGACAAGTAAGTCATACAAATACCCTCTTTAGCTAGTTTTTTACCTTTTGCAATAGTTTTTTTTTTTTTTACCAGTCTCACCAGAATGTTAACTCAAAAAACATTATAACTATAAAACAGTATATTTTTTTCACCAGCCCTTCAAAAGGTATACCCTTGGCATGGGCCTATTCAACCCTCAAAATTTCATGAAAAAATTCCACATGGTCTAGGCTGTAGGTGAGAGCAAAAAATACCCCATGTTAAGTATAGGGAAACCAAACATGTCTTTTTTCTATTTTTTGGCACTCCATATTTAGAAAACCGTACAAGACGCCATCACAGAATGTTTCTCGTCTTGAGACTCTGGCAAGCTGACTGCACATGACAAATTTTGAGCTATTTCATCAAAGAATGTAAAAGGTATTAATGTACAAAAATACGGGGTTTAACATTAAACATGCTACTAAACCCTAACTATAGGGGCGCATGTGATAGGGAGATCCTATCACTCTTGAGGACCATCTTTGTTCTCAGTCTGTTGCAACAGTTCTCCTGTATTTTTGCCTGATCTATCCTTTATATTTCCTAGCTCCATATGGTTGGGCACCTACGGGTGCCCCCTCCCGACTAATCCATAGTGTCCTCTTTGTTTTCCCTTTCCACCTCTTAGGTCCTCAAACAGGGAGGTCAATATGGTGACCTCTTAGCTTGTTACAACAACTGAGATATTGGTAACAATTGATGGTCACGTAGATACTGAATGAACATATACAGATGAATTAAATAAAGCATAAAAGCTTCTGGAATGAAACTTGCAGAAATGCATAAGACAATGGTGTTAGAATGCTATATAAAAACATTGGAATGTTGGCATACCAAGACACTTGGCGTCTATATGGGACGCCCCTATTTTGTTTTGCTACTTGCTTGATACAATAGGACTGAGTGGCTTGTATTCACTTTTACTGGTTCAGCCAGCTGCTCAGTGAATAAATGCACCCGATTTGCCAAAATGGCTTAATGAAGCTAGGACTTTGTTCCCCTTTCTGTTTTAATGCTGTTATTGTTATCTCTTTACCTGGAGCTTTTCCTCTCGGCTTCTGCAGTATGCATTCGCATGTAAGCTTCATCACCGCCGAGAAGTCACTCCACTGAAGCTCTGTGGATTTTGTGCTCATGGTTCAGCAAACATATCAGAGAGCTATTGTTTACAGCTAAGGAGCCTCTCTGTACTTCAACCCAAATTCTGTTTTTATTTCCTTTTTGTTACAGCATCAATTTATACAGCATAAGAAAGAAAGGTACCTGAAAAGATTGAATAGGAGCACTCCTTGCTTCCAAGCTCTCTTTCTTTTTGCTCCCACCTGGCAAGCATCCTGTGGCGCAGCAACCAAGTGCCTTTGAATAACTACGTGAATAAACAGAGCTATTGCCTGAAATTAAAAGTATAACTACCTGATGACCACTCCTAGGCCCATACTAGTAAATAAGGTGCCCCCCTCTTACAACCAAAATGCAGTGAAATAAAAACATGTTTAAAAAGTCTAAACCATTGAAAGCCCCAGAGGGACCCTCTCTTTGCCCTGCAAGAATATATAATGATACAATAATATACCCTATATCAAATGTCCTATGAAGGATACTAGTGTTGAAATAAGACCTTTTAGCACAGCATTTTTGCACTGAATAGTAGGAACTACAGTGCTTACCTGAAGGAGCCACTAGCAGACTGAGCCCTATAGGGCAACAGCGGCCTCTAGGGGCCCCTTTTAAATTGTATAATGTGTCAATCATGTATGAGGGAAGGGCATGCTACCTAACAAATGTTAACTCTGTGAAAAAAGGGAATTAATAAAACAGAGTGGTACCAAACTTTCAGTTAAGATATAGGAATAACTTCTAGCCTAGTGTAAAGTAAAAAGAACTGTGTTTAAAGGAGTTTGGTGAAATTTTAAAGCTAGAGCACATGACCACCTGGGACAGGCATGTAAGACTGTCATATTGCTCAAGATAGAGATCCGTGGGTTAGTAGGTGCTGACCAGTGCATAGGAAAGATGTGCTATGTCTGTTGCTGCAAAATCCTGTGTTGAAGAAGGGGTATACCACTGCTTAATTTGATAACTGAGGAAAGTGTACCACATGCAGTTCTGTAAAGAATGTTATTTTTCTTTTATTTTTTTTGCAGTTTATTATTTTTGAATAAACGTCACACGTCTGTGTGTTGAACCTGAAGTACTGTGTATTGTCCATCTGTTATACCACAACCCCTTCACAGTGCGACCATGCCCCTATAATATTATATATATACACATATACATATATACAGAGTCAGAGTATACAATGGATAAGCAATTTATACAATGAGGGAAACATAGGGGACTATTTACAGTACAGGGTTCCAGAGAAGAGACAGTACCCTGCAAAATTGTACAGTATAGAGACAGAATAATAATAAACAATGAAATGTAGCGTAGAGTCAGAGACCTGTGCAGGATACACATTACATTTGTTGGGGGTGGGGCCAGCCCATAAATGGACCGAACAGGATAGGATGTATAATAGAGTGCTGGGGGGGGGGGGCATGGCTAGTGCTACAAGATGGTGGATGTAGCATAGTTTTGTTCCCTGGGAACAAAACTTTAAAACATGTAACGAACGAACCACATTGAAAGAGAAACAATTCAGAGCACAGAATTCACTACCCAATGATAAATGGCAGTGAACATGTCAAAAAGTAAAAAACTTAAGCTAAATTTTGAAGCGGTAGATCCAGCAAAAGAGCAGCGCACTGGGTCAGAGACCCACATATGTATGCAGGCCTAAGCAGCCACAAAGGAGGAGTAGGGAATGACAACCCTCGAGCAGTCCCTGGTGGGAGTGCCAGCTTTGTTAGTAAATATGCAATCCGAGATGCTTTACAAATATTACTTCACAAATCACCCACCTCCAATCTGTTGTAACTGGCCTCTCTGAAATCTCTGCTGCTCATACCACCCGGATCGAGGAGTTAGAACAAAGGGTGAGTGAGCTGGAGGATACAGTAATCTTCATCTCCAGTGACAGGACTGTCATGAAGGAGGTGGAGGAAGAACTACAGGGCCAGGTGGACGAGCAGGAGAACCAGTCAAGGCACTCAAATCTTTCAGTAGTAGGACTCCTGGAGGGCACCAAAGGGGAAATATCTGGCTGAGGGACTGCAGAAATGGATCATGAAGCATTTGAAATTAAAACTGGAGGCTGCACAATATGAAATAGAAAGGGCACACCGAATGGGATCGCCATCCAAACTGGGGGAGCGTCCCAGACATTGCCTCATAAAATACATGTGCTTCACTGATTAAGAAAGTGTTCTGTGAGCAGCAAAGGTGCAGGGACCCATCATGGTGGAAAATGGTCGAGTGTCTAAATACCAAGACTATAGCCAGGATTTACAACAGCCAGACAAAAATTCAACCTGGTCAAATCCTGGTTTCATACGTTAGGCTGGACCTTTGTCTTTCTGTATCCAGCAACAGAAAACCCTCTAAATTCTTTACAAAGTACTGCAGTTCAGATAAGAGAAGAAAGAAGCACTGGGATGGGGTGCAGGTTCAGAATACTTGTAAAGTCAATTTTGCTTGAACAGAACCACACTCACCACTCATTAAGACGGCAACAAACTGTTGTAGCTGCTATTAAAACAGTTTATTCCATTCCAACACAAAGAACAGGCGACAAGTAACAGTGCCTAAGCACTTGTTACAAGGATGATCTCACGTTTCACCCTGCCTTCAGGGCTTCATCAACAGAAGGTAACAAACGTGCATACATACAAAAAACATTAATTATCTAATTAGTGTTTTAACCAATAACAATGCACAAGGGAAATTACTTCATTCCCTAAGCATTGCTAGTTCATAATGATTAAAAGTAACAGTGCAAACTTGTTTATGTATTAGAACACAAGTTAAAGTGATTTGTACTACATCACACCATTAAAGAATTTATACATTCTCTAAAGTTGTGTATAAATACATTCAAAGTATATTACTTTCATAAATTTATTTAATCACCAGCACATCTTTTTTAAGATCATATATATGATATTGATAAACACCATATTAAGAATAGCCCTCCCTTGTGTTTTTATTCCTGCATTGGTGTACCTAAAAAGAGCAAACATAGAAGATTATTATAAACGAACAAGGTTTTAAAATTGCTTTCATATGTATTTTTCTGCTAGAGATTCCTACATATATATCCCTGCTCAGAGTAAATCCCCATACCTGGTCTCTTTAATTATGACTGGAGGTAATACCCATACACTTCAGAAAAGGGGGGGTGGTGTATATTATATTTTATCTTATCTTGATTTAGTGGATGGGAAAATTCCCTTCCACAATAGCTGACAGCTCTAATCTGTCTTTGCCTGTCATTTGTAGATCGGGGTGGAGTGGCACTGGAAATTATTTAATTATTCTATTTAAACCAAATGTATATGGTATCATACTTTTATCTTTTACCTCTCTTTCTTATAAATGGTGCCAGTTCAAACTTTTCATTGAGTCCAGGCTGTCTGAGGGCATTAAGTTTGAAAATCCATTCCTGTTCAACATAATCCAAGTCATTTTCTAAATCACCTCCTCTACATTTCTGACTATCAATTCTACAGTATGCCCATAGCAGTAATCCTGTTTCACACCTGGATTTTTCTCGACATGGTTTGCCATAGCATACTGTATGTTAAGTTTTTGTTCTTAATGGCCTGTATGTGCTCGTAAACCCTAAACCTTAATTTGTGTTTAGTCCTTCCTACATAATAACTGCAAGCATCTGAGTTCCTGTTCCCCGTAGTAACAAACTTAGACAAGTGTACCTTAACTTTATATATAGAGTGGATGTCACTCCCAAAAGACTGCATGCTATGAACCATAATCACCCTAGCAGCTGTCCTAAGTGTCAGGGGGAAGATGCAGATTTTCTTCATCTGGCACTGACATGCCCCAGGGTGGTGCCATTCTGGCACAAAATTCATAAAATAATGAGTGGGGGTGCTGGAATGCAGCCCCTCCAAATCTCCACTGGAACTAATATTGGGAGCAGGCCCCTGCCACCCTCAACATAGAGAAAGTTCCCCCTTGTGGTCCATGGCACTGGTCAATGTTAAAAAGACTACAGCACAATCATGGCTGCCGGTCAACATCCCAACCACCCTACAGTGGGCCAAAAACATGAGACAATGTTTAATTCTGGAAAAAAATCAAGCTAACAGCAAATGGGAAGCCTGGGACTTTTGAGCAAATGTGGAATCCTCTGCTGGAAGCGCTGGAGGGAGGCCAGTTCCCAATGTGACGGGTTGAGGGGCATGCTGAAAGTCACTTTAAGCAGCACATGCTGAACATACTGGTTGTGTAAAATTGTAAACTTACTGTGACCCCTGTTTGTAAGTCACATAACTTTATATTGACTTATGTATTATCAGTATCCTACTTTTCGGCATTTTCATTTATCTGTAAGTGCTCTGACCACTAAGTTGTTTACCTGTTTGCTTTCAATAAAAAGACTTAAAAAAAGGAAAGCTCAGGGTTAACACTAGAGGCCACCTTGGGGGCATTTATTACATGGCAGAAGTGTCTTGAAGTCCTTCACCTGTAGTCAGCACCCACAGAGTCAGTGGCTATGGTGGCCTTCAAACCTGGGTGATCCTGCTTCACAATTCTGGGCTCACAGTAATAGACCACTCTGTGTTCCATAGTTCCATGACAAATGGTCAAAACTGGTGGTTGTGTTGTGCAGTAATGCAGACCTTTTTATGTGTTGTGTGTATTTGTCTTTGTTTACTTAACCAGCTCTGGAGCAGGAGTTGAAGAGGCATATCTTTGGACAGCATCTTGTAACACAAGTGGTCTTGAAGGCTGTGACAGGGTTCATAAACAACCCGAAACCCAAGAAACCACTGACCCTCTCCTTCCATGGCTGGACTGGCACCGGAAAAAATTATGTCAGCAAAATCATCGCTGAGAGCATTCACAAAGAAGGACTGAACAGCGAATATGTACATCAGTTTGTGTCTACCTTACACTTCCCACACGCAAGAGACGTCAACCTGTACAAGGCAAGTCAACTAGTTGTTATGAGTGTAATCAGCCATGTACTGTACAGTGGTAAGAAAACCTATTGCTTCTGAGATTCTGTTTCAGAACCAGCCACCTCTTGGAAGGTCTAGCTTTATTTTGGAAAAAAAAAATGAGCATGAAACCCATGGATCATAATAAGTGGGGCATGCAACAGTAAAATGCTCTCCATTTTTGAAATGAGGGTAAAATTAATTGGGGGAGGGGAAGTAAAGTTAATGCACTTAAAACACACAAAAACAGTGACTTGTTCCAGAGAGCTACAAGTCATTTAAGGACTTACTCCTCTCTCCCTCCCATATAGCGTTAGCCACATCCATTGCACACAGCCACCTGTTATTCAGGACTTACTCCCCCTAACTATCCAGCATGTGTTATGTGAGTTCTACAGGGATTAACTCCACCTCCCTACCATTCTGAATGTGCCCTGTGAGTGATGGGAGTGGGCAATGCCCAGGGTACTGTTGCACCTAGGAGTATATTGATAAAATCAGTGCTTGCCAGGAATCCCTTGCAAAACATCACTAACTCAGTTCACCCTTCTCCTTCCCAGTAACTGCCAAGACAGGCTTACATCCTGATGTTAACCACACTGACACATAGTGGTTCTTGGCCCTCCTTTCACTAGGAACTGATGGCATAGGGTACAACAGGACATTCATTTCTAGCACAAGGGGTCAAATCAGAACATTTTTTAAAAGAGACCTGGGTCATTGGAGAGCCAGCCAGGGGAGAAGGGTCAAGCATCCCATGGATTGCTCTCCTACTCCGAGAAGGAGGGGGAGTGTGTGATCGGTGCTCGAGGGACCCCTGGCAGAGGCCGATGGCACCACAATGACCGGCACCAACAAGGATCTGGGAGGTGGGATGGACACTGGCATCATTGCACATTCCCACCCCCACTTACAGGGGAGAAAAAGCCTGCCACCCATTGCCTTGATGACGCCCACACCCCAGCTACAATCTGCTCCCAGGCCGACTCCCACCCCATCCCGTAGATCGCAGCACCTTTCAGAGGAGTTGGGTGCTGTGACGCCACCCTGGGGGGTAAGCCAGGGGGTACCATGAGGGTGGCTAAAATGGGAAGCCACAACCAGGGGGTCCGTGACCAGGCAGATGGTGCCAGCGGTGGGAGGCACCAAAAAGTAGTAAATAAAAAAAAAAAAACTCTTTTAAAAGGACACTGTCAGCAGTATACTGATGTTTTGTGTCCTATCATAAAAAAGTGCATACTCTCCCTGCAACCTTGTTAATGGTACTAAAATGTATATTTGTTTGGGATATCAAAAAGAAAACTTTTTTTTTTCCTTTCTAATGTTGTTTGAAAGCCATTAATGCCTGCTCACATACGGAAAATGACTTCAAAGCACTGGCAGGCTTGTTTGTGGATGAGTTTTAACAATTGTAAGCCCCATGAGATAAACACTAATGACAGAAACATAGAAAATGATGGCCGAAGGGGACCTATGGTCCATCGAGTCTGTTCAAGTGAGGTAACCCAGGACCTATTGTGCACCGATGTCTGTGCTTCTAGACACCCAGCCTAGTTTTTGCCAGTGCCATGTGTTTGTTCCCAATACCTGTCCCACCTATGCTTCAAGCTTGATTCTGACTTTGTAGCCACCACCTCGGGAGGTACTCTCTTCCAAGGTTCCACCACCCTCTCTGAAAAGTAATACTTTCTGATGTCCCTTTTGAACAATCCACCCTTCAATTTCCACTCGTGCCCTCTTGTGGTAGAACTGACACTCCTGGTAAAAAGCTAGACTTCTGGCACCTTGTTGATGCCTTTAAGGAACCTGAAGGTCTCAGTCATATTCCCCCCTCTCCCTCCTAGTCTCCAGCGAGTACAATTTCAGATCTCCAAGCCTCTCTTGATAGGTGATTTCCTGAAGGCCACGTATTATTTTTGTTGCTCTTCTCTGGACCACTTCCAATCTTGGAGGTCTCCAGAATTGTACACAGTACTCCAGATGAGGCCTCTCTAATGACCGGTACAGTGGTAGAATCACCTCCCTGTCCCTGCTGTCTATCCCCCTGCCAATGTATCCTAACACCCTGATAGCCCTGCTGTAAGCCTTATTGCACTGACTTTGCTGCTTGATGTTGTCCCTAATGATGACTCCTAGATCACATTCCTCAGCAGAGGAGCTTAGCTCGACTATGTTTAGACAATATTCTTCCTTGGGGTTGGCCCTACCCAGGTGCATCACCTTAAACTTCTTAGCATTGAAGTTTAATTGCCATATTTGTGACCACCTTTCCAACTTCTTAAGGTGCTCCTGCAGTTGTCTGACTCCCTCTGTACTATCCACTCTTCCGCTGAGTTTCGTGTTGTCCGCAAACAGGGTGATGTTGCCATTTATGCCGTCGCTGATGTCACTAATGAATATATTGAAGAGGACTGGTCCCAGGACCGACCCGAGGCACCCCACTAGTGACCTGCCTCTCATTAGATTTTACCCCATTTACTACCACCCTTTGTTTTCTGCTTTTCAGCCAACTCTGTACCCACTTTACTATTTGTTCTGCTACTCCAAGGTCTTCTAGCTTTTTTAAGAGGCATCTGTGTGGGACTGTGTCAAATGCCTTACTGAAGTCAAAGTAAAGCAAGTCTACCGCATGACGCCTGTCCAACTCCTTGGTCACTTCGTCAAAGAATGTAATAAGGTTTGTTTAACATGACCTGTGTTGTCTGCAGTTGTGGAGGTGATTTACTCTGAGGTATTCCACTAGATCTTGCTTGATAAGGGCCTCCATAATTTTACTCATTACTGATGTGAGGCTAACTAGTCTATAGTTACCTGTATCTTCCTTGTCTCTGCTCTTATGCAATGGCACCACATCAGCCACCCTCAAGCCACCAGGAACTACCCCTGACTCCAGTGACTGGCTAAAGAGGTGCACGAGAGGCACTGCCAGCTGTTCTGCAAGCTCCCTGAGCACTCAAAGGTGTAAATCATCAGGGCCAGGGGCCTTGTCAGGTTTGATGTCTGAAAGGCCCTTCCTGACCCTGTCTGTGGTGAACTTCTGGGTGCACGTGCTCTGAACCTCTCTGGTCTTGGCTCTGATACTGCTGTCTGGCAGTGGGCCCTGATTGTCCCTCGTGAATACTGAGCAAAAGTATTCATTTAGGGCCTCAGCTTTTTGTATGCTGTCCTCCAGAGCCACAACCCCCACTTTTAACCTTATAGTTCCTCACCTTTTCTTCCTTTTTCCGCTGATATAGCGGAAAGAGTTTTTCTCCCCTGAGTTGACTCCATGAGCAATTTGCACCTCTTTTGCTGCCTTGGCCTCCCTCATTGTTTTCCTGGCCTCCTTACTTTTCTGAGTGTAATCCTCCCACTCTCTGTCCCCTTTATGTTGCCTGAACTATTTGTATGCATTCCGTTTGGCCCTGATTGCCTCTCTTACTGGATGGGAGAACCACAGTGACCTTTTAAACCTATTTTTCTTTGTTGTAGTCCTGATGCAGTCTTGCTACCTCTAGAATGGTATCCCTAAAGACCCTAATATCCTTCCATATTTCCTCCATGTCTGGCTTGTTTCTGATGTTTGTTAACTTATCCCTCACTATCTGCCTCAGTCTACCAAACTTAGCCTTCTGAAAGTACAGCACCTCTGTACTTGAGGTGGTTTTAGTAGCGCCCATGGTTATTTCAAACCAGACTGTACTATGATCATTGTTTGCCAAGGGTTCTTCCACCCTCATAGATCTAATTTCTTCAGAGTTTGTGAGGATCAGATCCAAGATGCATCCCCGGTTGGGTCCTTCACTAGTTGAGACAGCAGGCAGTCCTGGAATGTGTCAAGTAAAGCCTGACTTCTGGAGCTCTTGGCTGCTGGGATATTCCTGTCCACATCTGGCAGGTTAAGATCCCCAACTACACTCCGTCACCCTTTACTAGTCATCTTTTGCAACTCTTCAGCTAATTGTTCATCTTTCACCTTTCCTTGCCCTGAGGGTCTGTATATCACACCCATGCACAATTTCTTTCCTGCATTGGTTGCTAAGTGGGCCCAGAGTGACTCCAAGCCCCCCCTCCAGCCTTGGTGCTTTCATCATCCGCTGCATCCATGCCCTCCCTCACGTAGAGGACAACCCCCACCTCTCCCCACCTCTCTGTCCCTTCTAAACAGTGTGTAGCCTGGGATGGCCAGGTCCCATTCATTGGTGTCCGTGGCCCAGTTTTTGGAAATAGCTACCAGATCAACCTTTGTGTCTGCCACTAGAGCCTGGAGGTCACTGATCTTGTTGCCCAGGCTCCTAGCATTCAGGCAGACTCCTTGCCATGAGTTAGCATCATGATTCTTGTTTGGGTGATTTTGGTTCCCTTTTTTTACTGCTGATGATCCTGTGTCATTTTTCTGATGCTGACCCTTTGTTGTATGC
Source organism: Neoceratodus forsteri (assembly GCA_016271365.2). NCBI lineage: Eukaryota > Metazoa > Chordata > Ceratodontiformes > Ceratodontidae > Neoceratodus > Neoceratodus forsteri. The sequence goes on along the minus strand of JADMNL010000022.1, from coordinate 690,015,052 downwards.
TTTGTTTGTCCTAATGTGATTGGTGCACTTATGTTTGCTCTCAGTTTTCCTGTTGGGGGAGGGTTTGGCATGGCACACTACATGTTTCCATGCCTTAGCCTCCCTTCCAATTAGTTTAAATGGTCCAAGTACACTTCAATCTTCTGGGCCAATGCTCTTGTTCCCTCTTGTGTGAGATGAAGTCAGTCCCGTTTGAAGAGTGATCCATCCCAGAAATTCTCCCAGGATCCGATAAAATGGAAGCCTCTTGTCTGGCGCCAGCTCTTCAATCAGTTGTTGAAATTGTCTATTTCCTCCAGTCTGATTCTTTCTATGCTACCATCTTTACCCCATGCAGGCAAGACTTACTTATTAACAGGACTACACCCAAGATATTATGATCATTCATTAGCATGGGTGCACTTATGGGCCTTTGACTCTCTAGCTCCTTCTACACCTTAGTATGAACTTTTGTATGACTTCTGAGAAGGCTACTGTGGTCGCAGTTGTTCCTTCCAGCTTCTCAATACTTCATTTTGCATCCTCCACCATCTGATCAGCCAGATCATTCATCCAATGTGTACCAGTATTCCCATGACTCATTTGTCCCTGTCTTCAATCCTCCCAATAATTTCACAGTCTCTTGTTGCTGAGGTACCAGGAAAGCATCTGACTGTCACTCTCTTCTGTAAGTACTTGTGCATCCTAGATTCCATTCCTTTGATCATGGAGTTGCCAACTACTAGGCTCTTCTTGGTTCCTTAACTGGACTGTTGAGGTCTGTTGCTGGTTGTTGAGGTTGCTGAAGTCTTCACCCCCTTGATGGGACTAGCATCCCCCCTAAGTGGAGCTGACTGATTCCCTTCTGCTAATAGCTCAAAGCGATTTGTTGTACTATTTGGGGTGTCTCAAGTTGTGTTGTCCATACTTTTCTTTGCTGGTTTCCCATGTCCTCTTTTCACCACTTTCTAGCCTCCTGTGGATCTTTGAGGTGGGGGAATAAATTGCTCCAAGTCAAATGCTGTTGAAGCCTTTAAATATCATTCTAGGCTGCTACCAGCTGGGCCTGCAAGTCACGTATCTTCATACATACTGGGCAATGACCTGTCCTCCAGAGGTGCTCCTGGGAGATGAGTACTCCACAGGCATCACAGTGCAGTATCCCCAAGTTGAACATTCTGGCAAGGTGTTTCCTATATGATGATGAGATTTTGCAAGATTGGTGCTCTTTGTTTCAAATGCAGCTTCCTTGAACTATTTGCTTATTGTGTTTTTTTTTTCCTGGGGGTAGGAAGAAGTAGGCTGCTGGTTAACTAGGGTCTGCAGCTTATCCAGTAGGTAGGGAAATGAGCAGACTGGGTGGGCCAAGCGGTCCTTATCTGCCGTCAAATTCTATGTTTCTATGTTTCCCCTTTTTCTGTTTTCCTTTTATGTTATAGTGACAGAAGTTGACCTTCTCTGTCACCAGGACATGTTCAGCAGGAGTGATGTCACAGATCTCGCCTATAAAGGAAATATGGAGGTAGGGTGGTGGCTGAGGGGCAGGGTGGGTGGGACTGACCTCTGCTGCCAGAAACAGTCAGACACAAAAAGAAGAGAAGACATTCCAATCTTCCTCTCCAAAATGAGGGACTCTTAAAAACTAGCTCCCTTTTAGCTACTAGCTTCCCTCTCCAAAATTAGGTGCTTTTAAAACTAAATGCTACCTCCCTTTCAGCTTCTACCTGCTGCTACTAAAAGTTGAAGCAAAATGGAGCTCTGCAGACAGTAAGGCTAGGGGCTGGATCACTCTTGGTGTATGCCTCCTAGGGTTGCCCTTTGTGTCTGAGATGTTGCTTCCAGCTGAGAGCTATTATCCGACCACTATTTCAGTAGTGGGTACAGCAGTACAATGCTGATTTACATACAGCAGCCAGGAATTCTGGGTAAGTGTTCCAACTGCTCTGTATGCTGAGAGAGCAGCCGCTGGCTGTGTCTGATGTCTGAGCAGAGCAAGTGAGGAGAAAAGTCGCCTCAGTGGAGAAAAGAGCCTGGACTGTGCACTCAAAGGGGGATTCTTCCGGGTAGAGCTGCTGTCAAGGAATCCCTGCTTCTGTGCCTGTCAGAGTCTCTCTCTCTCCTAGTTGGTGAAGATCAGCAGACAGTAAAGCTAGGGGCTGGACCACTCTTGGCATATGCCTCCTAGGGTTGCCCTTTGTGTCTGAGCTGCTGCTTCTGGATGAGAGCTTTCTATTAACCAAGCACTACTTCAGTCGTGGGTTGGTGAAGATCAGCAGACAATAAGGCTAGGTGCTGGACCACTCTTGGCGTGTGCCTCCTAGGGTTCCCTTTTGTGTCTGAGCTGTTGCTTCTGGCTCAGAGCTTTCTATTAGCCGACCACTATTTCAATAGTGGGTACAGCAGAACAATGCTGATTTACATACAACAGCCAGGAATTCTGGGTAAGTGTTCCTACTACTCCATATGGTGAGAGAGCAGCTGCTAGCCGGGTCTGAGCAGAGCGAGTGAGGAGAGAAGTCACCGCAGCAGAAAAAGGAGCCTGGACTGTGAACTCCAAGGGGGATTCTCCCAGGTAGAGCTGCTGTCATGGAATCCCTGCTTCAAACAACATGAAGTCTTGCTATATTATGACTATTGCAGTTTGTCCCACCATTAGAACTCAGTTTGTCCCACCATTAGAACTGCTCTGGAGGTGAAAGAGTTAACTTCCATGCAGGGCATGGAACTAGAGTGCGAGCTCGGTTAGAAAAGCTCTGTCTGGGCTATTTCAAACTGAAACTGTCAGATTCTTTACTCCGCCTCACTGAACAGTCGCTCCGGAGATTCCTCCTACTGCTCAGTTCATTTTCTCGGTTTAAACAGTTTTTTCTCGGTTAAATTCAACCTCGATTATTATTATTTTAACCGCAAACCGATCGGTTCAAGCTCTGTCTGTGGTATTGTAAGTAATAGATAGGTTTATTTCTGTGTGGAACTTGTAAATGTTTATCGGTTCGGTTTGAACCGATCAGGTTGTTTTGAAACTTTATCCTGAAGCTTTTAAAAGCTTTTAGAGTGCGGTTCCCAGTTCTTATCGGTTCTAAAAAAAACGGATTTCATTACGGTTTTTTCCACGACCCGTGACACAGTTGGGAACCGATAAGGGTGTCTTGCCTGGCACTGCAGAAAAAAGGGCAAGTTTTTGGTTAGGCTGGCATTATATCTGAGAAACCCAAAAGAAAAACCGGGCCCACTGGGTTTCAACACTGTAGTGTCTGTGGGGAAGCATTTGCCAAGGCTGACCCACACACCACATGTGTTTATTGTCTGGGGTTTGACCACCTCAATGCAGACTGCCAGATTTGCAAGAATTTCCCTGCAGCTACCCTAGATAATTGAGTTGGTAGGCTCAGGGAACGAGAGGCCAAAAAGTCCGCTGACCTGGATGGCCAGCCCGGTTCGGTGCCAACCGAACCGGAGGGAGTGCCCTCTGACCAGGGCCAGACTTCCTCGGGCAAACGTAAAGCTGACTCTGAGGAGCCAGTTCCAGCAAAGAGAACTAGAAAATCAGCAGGTGTGGAGTCAAAAATTCCTTCTCCAACTGCTGCAGAGATAGCCAGGGCAATCCAAATTGTCCAGTCACTTTCCCAGTTTCCGTCCGAACCGCCACTATCTGGCAAAAGGTCGGTTCGGCCGGTTCCACCGGTTCAAGAATATGATATAGAGGAGTTTTATGAACCAGAGGAGGGGGAGGATGATTATGAACAGTGTGAATGTGATTTTGAAAGTCTGGATGTGCCCATTGAACTGGACATCTCCCCAGACAGACCTTTTGGAGAATCTACCCCTAGGCTTTCTGAGTCCCCTTCTCATTTTCTGTTTTATAAAAAAGTTGCTGAAACCCTCCAGCTTCCTTTGGAGGAAGCTGTAGATGAGCTAGAGGAGCCTGACTTTGTAGAGATGATGGATATCCCAGAGTCAAGGAGACTGTCTATTCCTTTACATAAATCCTTTAGGAAACAAACAATAAAAATTTTAAAAGCTCCTAATTCTGTGCCTCCTATGGATAAAAAGATGGACAGGAGGTACACTTTGTCAGGTCCTGATGCAGAATTTCTTTCACAGCAATGCAGCCATGTTGGGGTAGTTCAGGCTGCAGCCTGTGATAAGGCTAATATTCCTCTGGCTTCACATCCTCCTGACAAGGACTCCAGGAAGATTGATGCCATGGCTAAAAAACAATACATGGCAGCGTCCTTGGGACTCAGACAAGCAAATTATATGGCTTATGTTGCAAGATACCAAAAATCTAGATGGGTTACTGTCATGGCTTTAGCCAAACAGGCTCCTGGCCAGCTTGCCAAGGAGCTGGAGCAGGTGGCTGCTGATGGTATTGAGGCATCTAAGGTGCAATTACATGCTGCAGTGGATTCTAATGATGTATCCTCTAGAGTCATGGCTACATCTGTGGCTTTTCATAGATTGGCTTGGCTCAGGTGTACTAGTTTGTCACAGGATACCCAGGCTAAGGCTATGGATTTTCCTGTGGTGGGAAATTCTCTGTTTGGGGAGCAGACAGAGAATTATATGAAGAAAATGGATGAATATAGAACCACTTATAGGAGTGCACAAGCCAAGGAACGGCAAGCCACTCCTCAGAGGCAGCCCCCAAGGGTAGAGGCAGGCCTTTTCACAGGCCTTTTTACCAAACCCAGACCTCCTCTTCAGCTTATGTTCAGAGGGGGTTCTTCAGAGGGAGAGGCAGACGGGGTACAAGCAGGCCTGCTCCCACTCCTCAGCCTAAAGCCCCTGCCAAACAGGCACCCTGATGGGATGCCCAGGGCCGGTTCTCCATTACCTATATGGGGCAGGCTGGCTTACTTCATCCAGGACTGGGAGTCTTTAACATCAGACAAGTGGGTCCTGGAAGTAGTAAGCCAGGGTTTGGTTCTCAGCTTCAAAAAATTTCCAAAGATGAGAATCAGATCTTTTCCACCTGCAAACCCTCTAGAGACTCTTGCTTTGGAAACAGAAGTCTCTACCCTCCTGGCTCTCAGAGCTGTAGAAAGGGCTTCTCCCCTACACCAGGGCAAGGGTCTGTACTCCAGGTACTTCCTTGCCCCAAAAAAGACAGGAGAGTGGTGGCCCATCCTGGACCTAAGATATCTGAACAAGCACCTTTTAAAACCAAAATTCAGAATGGTGACTCTGGGAATGATTTTACCCTCCCTAAGGCCAGGGGACTGGCTAGCTTCCCTGGACCTCAAGGATGCCTACTTCCATGTTCTTATCAAAGCTCCACGGAAGTACCTCAGATTCGAACTGCCCTCAGGCCATTATCAGTTCAGAGCAATGCCCTTCGGCCTTACCTCTGCCCCAAGGGTATTCACAAAATGTCTGGCAGTAGCAGTTGCTCATTTAAGAAGGCAAAAGATTACCATCTTTCCCTACCTAGACGACTGGCTCATTGTGGGTCAGTCTCCAGACCAGGTCAAATCACACCTGCAAGTTACTCAGCAGCTGCTTACCTCTCTGGGCTTTCTTCTCAATCTTCCAAAGTCAGTTCTGGAACCTGTCCAGGTACTCACCTTTATAGGTGCAGAACTGGACACAAAGCAGGCCAGAGCCTTCCTTCCCCTAGAAAGGGTAAGGACCCTGGTGGCCCTGGCCTCGTCCTTCACTCTGCAGGTCTCTCAACCAGCAAGGCATTTCCTACAGCTCCTAGGACACATGGCTGCTTCCACAGCTGTAGTGCAAGGAGCAAGATTTCAGATGAGGGACATTCAGTTCCATTTGAGAGCCTTTTGGTCTCAAAGAAGAGATTCCCTATCCAAGTTGATCCCAGTGACTCGAACCCTGATCCAGGCCTTTCAGTGGTGGCAGGATCAGAGCAATCTGAGACAAGGGGTGCCCTTCATCCCTCTATCTCACTCCTTGACCCTTACTACAGATGCGTCCCTCTTGGGATGGGGCGCTCACATGGGCGACCTCGCCACCCAGGGATTGTGGTCCCCTCAGGAATCTCTGCTCCACATCAATCTGTTGGAACTCAGAACTGTTTTTCTAGCACTTCAGGTTTTTTCTGCATCTGTTCAGAACAAAGTGGTACAGGTCAGAACAGACAACACCACTACAATGTGGTACATCAACAAACAAGGGGCACTCGGTCTTGACCTTGTGCACCAAGCGATGAAGTTGTGGTCTCTGGCTTATTCCCTGAACACTTCCCTCATAGCAGTTCACCTCCCAGGCAAGGACAATGTCCTGGCAGATGCTCTCAGCAGGATTTCCCAGGGCCATCACGAATGGTCACTGGATCCCCGAGTACTGGGGATAGTTTTTGCCAGATGGGGCACCCCTCAGATAGATCTTTTTGCAGCCCCAGACAACCATCAACTTCCACTTTTTTGTTGCAGGCCCCCAGTGTTGGGCTCAGTCCCCCTGGATGCCTTTCTCCTCGATTGGGAAGGGAAGTTTCTCTATGCCTTCCCCCTTCCCTCTCCTGTTCAAGGTGCTAGTCAAAATCAGATCTCAGCCCTGCAAGATGATCCTGATTGCTCCAGACTGGGCCAGGCAGCCCTGGTACCCACTCCTTCTGTCCTTAGCAGTCCATATTCCCCTGTGTCTCCCCAGGAACCACAATCTGTTAACCTGTGCCCAGGGGAGAGTCTGGTATCCGAATCTCAAATCCCTCAACCTCAAGGCCTGGCTCTTGAGGAGTTAGAGTTTGCTGATCTACAACTTTCTCAAGGTGTTCTCGAAATCCCCCTGCCTGGGATCTTAATGTTTGCATTGCTCAGCTGATGCAACCCCCCTTTGAACCTCTGTCTTCGGCAGAGCTTAAGTACTTGACTTGGAAAACTGTATTTCTAGTAGCCATCACTTCTGCCAGGCGCATAAGTGAGTTACAAGCTTTGTCAGTGGAGACTGACTTTATTTCCTTTCACAGGGATAAGGTAGTCCTCAGGACTAACAGGAAGTTTTTGCCTAAGGTGGTTTCAGATTTCCACCTTAATCAATCTATTTCACTTCCAGTGTTCTTCACTGACCATTCCTCCTCTGGTGAGAGGAGGTTGACACTAGATGTTAAGAGGGCCTAAGTTACTACATAGAAGTGCCAAGGGTCACAGGTTTGACTCCCTCCAACTATTTCTCACTTATGGTGAGGTTGGGAAAGGGAAACCTGCCACTAAGAGATCCATTGCCAGGTGGATTGTCTCTTGTATCCAATTTTGCTATCAAAAATTGGGTAAGGTTCCCCCTTCAGGCCTGAGGGCTCACTCTACCAGAGGTACAGCTGCGTCTCTAGCTGCTGCCAGAGACATCCCTATCTTAGAGATATGTCAAGCAGCTACCTGGAAAACAGTACACACTTTCACCAAGCATTACTCCCTGGATATCCAGGCCAGGAGGGATGCTCGGTTTGGCACAGCCGTGCTTCAGAGCCTATTCCCTAAGTAGGTTCTGTCCCTCCTCCATGGAGGTACTGCTGTGTAGTCTGCAATAGTCATAATATAGCAAGACTTCATGTTGTTTGAAGAAAAAATTACTCACCTTAGTAATGTTGTTTCTTCTAATGGAGTCTTGCTATATTATGACCTCCCAGCCTGCCCCTCTCAGAACTTCTATTTTGGGTATGGGGTGGGCAGTCCACTGTTGGCACTTATTGATGCCCCTTTTTATGTTTTCCACCCCTTCTTTTTTGGGGTGTTTGGGTGTTGTGTTTTATTTTATCTTAATTATCTTATCTTATCTTATCTTTTTCTGGTCCCCTGACTTGAGTCTTGGTGTTGGGACCAGTAAAATGTGTTAATATTTAAGTGGCCAGTTGGCTAGTGTAGGTTACGGCTTCCACACAGAACCTTAGTGAGTTTTGCTCGTAAAGATCTAACAGTTTCAGTTTGAAATAGCCCAGACAGAGCTTTTCTAACCGAGCTCGCGCTCTAGTTCCATGCCCTCCATGGAAGTTAACTCTTTCACCTCCGGAGCAGTTCTAATGGTGGGACAAACTGAGTTCTAATGGTGGGACAAACTGCAATAGTCATAATATAGCAAGACTCCATTAGAAGAAACAACATTACTAAGGTGAGTAATTTTTTCTTCTGTGCCTGTCAGAGTCTGCTTTTCTCCATGATTGGTCTCTCTCCTAGCTGGTGAAGATCAGTGAAGCTCAGCAGACAGTAAGGCTAGGGGCTGGACTGCTGTTGGTGTATGCCTCCTAGGGTTGCTCTTTGTGTGACAGGTTGTATAACTAGAGCTGTACATACTTCTGTATTTCTTTTGCCAAAACAAGAGGTATATTACTTGTAAATCCATGTTTGAAAGGCAAGCTGCAACACCAGGCATGTACATTCCCAATGCACATGCCCAGTGTCACAGCTTTCTTTTCAAACATTGATTTACCTGTAATACACACCTCATTTCAGCAAAAGAATTACACGATGAAGTACAGCTCCAGTTATGTAACCTATATCACTGTTTATCTCATGGGGCTTAAAATTGTTAAAACTCATCTATGGGGCTTAACATTGTTAAAATCCTTCCATGGAAGAGTCTGCAGATGCTTTGGCATCATTTTCAGTATGTGGTTGCACATCAATGTCAGTGGCCACAGATAAGAGTGGTATACCAGGGTTTCAAACTACATTGAAAAGGAAAAATGTATTTAATTTTTTCACATCCTTAGCAGGCTGCAGGAAGTGCAGGCACTTATGTTACAGTAGAATAAAAAAAGTCAATATACAGCTGACAGTGTCCCTTTAATTTTTTAATCTGATGAGTATTCAAAGTAGAGGTATACCACAGTACAACTTAACTCTTTTTCCAATCACCCGGACTCCTTCAGTCCCTGTGACCCATTTCGTATTACAGCCCAACAAAAGTTGGGGCTCTTCCTTGGCATCACCTATCTTACAGTACGGACTTATGTATTCCCACTAGACTTACTCAGTAATGAGCGGTCACAACTATTATGCACATGATATCTGTACACCGAAACATGGCATCCAGCACAGACCTGGTAACTTTAATTATGTGCCACCCTCTGGTCACCACTGCTTTTGGGACTTGCAGAAGCTTCTGATGTCCACACCTCATATGGTATCCGATATATCAGCAGAAGTTCCATTTCCATACTGCAGCACATCACAGGGCCAGCTTGACAGGGGTTTCCTGCTTTGATGGCCTCGACTGCCCAGCAATTGCCTCTTTGGGGACCCTCCCCAAAATAAGACAAGAAAACTCTAACTGAATCCTGGCATACTAAGCCTTACCTAACCATCCTGACTGCTCCAGTTCCTGGACTCTCTGGGCTTCTTTATGCCAGTTACTTGACTCTCAGGCATTCTCATGCTTTCCTCTCACCCCAGCTCCTTGTCCTCCTTGCGGTTCTTCTCAGGCATTCCTTCCAGGTCCCTTGAGCCATTAGTTCACACACCTTGAGGGCGTGCCACCCAGGATCACTTGCTTTTCTCAGGAACCCACTCACTTTCCTCCTTGGGTAGGCATCAGAACTACAAACCTATGTAACCTTCGATGTATCCAGGGCATCTCAGGATTGGGTCCTTTCATTGCTAGGCCAGGGACCATACATAACACCCCTGCAATGACTCAGGGGTGTGGACCAAATACCACCCTCATGTGAGTGTGGCTGGTCCTCTGCTATTAAGTGAGAACCCATATGAGGACTGCCATATCCGAGTCCAGTGGCTTGGCAGATACCACTGGTAACACAAACCTTAACTTGTCTGACAAGAGCAAGTGCAAAGCAAGCATTTTTCAATGCAAAAAGTTCACTTGCAGGTTTGTACCAGGACGAGTAATGGGCATCCTTTACCCATCCTGGCCCAAACCTGCGAGTCAGGTGTGAAAACACATTTTGGGCAGGATGTGAAAAATGACAGCTGTAGTGTTCATGAGGTGGTGTGACAAAATGGCTATGTTGAAAACTTGGAGTCAAAATACTAAAAATTAAAGTGACACTGGTGCGTAGAAACATTTAAATGAATGCTCGTAACTCATACATTTTAAGGAATTGTTTCACCAAATTTTCAACATAGGCTTTTTGGGACCCCACATCATGAATAGTGGCACTGTGATTTTGTTAATCAGTCCTGAAAGGTGATTTTGTGGCAGGACCGTGCCATTCCATGCCAGAGGTGTGAAAATATGTTTGGACAGGATGTGAAAAATGACAGCTGTAGTGTTCATGAGGTGGTGTGACAAAACGGCTATGTTGAAAATTTGGAGTCAAAATATTAAAAATTAACGAAGTTAAACATGTGCATAGAAACATTTCAACCAATGTCCGTAACTCAGACATTTTTTGTATTTGTTTCACCAAATTTTCAACATAGGCTTTTTGGGACCCCACATCATGAACAGTGGCACTGTGATTTCATTAATCAGTCCCAAAAGGTGATTTTGCGGCAGGACCATGCCATTCCGTGCCAGAGGTGCAAAAACACATTTTGGGCAGGATGTGAAAAATGACAACTATAGTGCTCATGAGATGGTGTGACAAAACTGCTTTGTTGAAAATTTGGAGTCAAAATATTAAAAATTAACAAAGTTACGCATGTGCATACAAACATTTCAACCAATGCTTGTAATTCATACATTTTTAGGAATTGTTTCACCAAATTTTCAACATAGGCTTTTTGGGACCCCACGTCATGAACAGTGGCACTGTGATTTCATTAATCAGTCCCAAAAGGTAATTTTGCGGTAGGACCATGCCATTCCGCACCAGAGGTGCGAAAACACGTTTTGGGAAGGATGTGGAAAATGACAGCTTTACTGTTCATGAGATGAGGTGGTGTAAAAAAATGGCAATGTTGAAAATTTTGAGTCAGAATATTAAAAATTACTAAAGTTACGTGCATGCGTAGAAAATTTTCAATGAGTGCATGTAACTTGGACACTTAGGAATTTTTCCACCAAATTTTCAGCATTGGCTTTTTGGAACTCTCTCTCATGCACACTTGCACTTTTGTTTCATTAATCTGTCCCGATAGGTGATTTCACACAGTGACCGCAAAATTCCCTTCGGGGCCCAAGTAATGAAACGACAATGCCGATGTACATGAGGTGGAGTCCCAAAAAGCCCATATTGAAAATTTGGTGCAAACATATGGAAAAATGGCCGACCTATCAGCATAAGTTCAAAACACCACTGACAGTCATTTATGGCACTTATCTTTACTCCTCAGTTCATGGTTCGGCTTTGAAGAGTGCAGACATGTCCCGGTCCACAGAAGTTGATGGTCGACAACCTCAGGTGGTAAGTATGGGGCAAGGGTGTATGTGGGGTGAAGGGTGCTCAGTGGGAGGGTCGAGATGGGGAAGGGGTACGGCGAGGATGATGAGGGGCCATTTTCTTTTTTTCATGGAAAAAAAGACGTCGGGGGACTGTTTTTCTTTTTTTACAGTTTTGATAGAAAACATCTGGGGACACTGAGAGGACTTTGGTAACTTTGGGCAGAGGCATTAGTGTCAACTGTACTGTGCATACCCGGAGTTATGGCTACAGAAAGAAATGAAGTGTTGTCTCATTGGAATGGTTCATTTCTTTCAACTACAGAACATGCTACGTCAGCAAGCAGAACTACTGTCATGACCAGCGTGCCTGGTCATTGGTGTGGACTGCCAAGCCCACTGCAGTTTAAACTGTAATTGGCTCGGCAGTGACACACCTCTAAAATGCCATTGGTACCAAGACATTCCTTGCACAAGTGCAAGTGAATGCAAAAAATAAGTATACTCATTGACACAGCCCCTAGATCTCTGCAGTACTTCAGTCGTGATTTCTGAGGAAGGTATCCTAGGCTTCCATAGTAGCATCTGTTCATTTCTTCTGTACAAATTATTAACTTCTGTGACAGAATGCAGTCCTGCCATTGGCAAAAGAATAATGTGATGCTATCGATGACATCACATGCTGAGCGCAGAGGAGGAGCATCTGGATAAAAAAGGAGGGGAAGGGAAGCAGGTACTATGGAAAAACGTTATTTTTAAACGGAAAATCAACAAGATCAATAAATTCCAGAGCACTACATTTATTCTTCAGTATGATGCCAGATCTGCAAAAAAATTCCATGGCCATGGAATCACAGAATTGCAGCAGCCTGCTCAAGAGCCTTATAACACGTTGAGAAAAATGTATAAGAAACCAAACAATCTGACTGACTAAAACACCAAATGCCATGTAATTATTAGCCTATAATTACACTCGTGTACTAGTTTGCTCTGAGCATATCTCATTACCGCCACCACAATAAAGAATCAGTATACCCACCTGCAAACTACACCAGAAGCAGCATATCCTGGCCATGATGATGAGACAAATCCCTTCCCTTCTACACATTTGAAATCACTGACAACTGAACTTACAAGGAAATGATGAGTGAAACAAAAATGCTGAAGAAAAAAGTTTTGATTTTTGTGTAAAAACATTCTTATTAGGGACTACTTATGATCCCAATTGTTGGAAGAAAAAACTCTTATTTTGAAGCATAAAAACCTGTCCTGGACAGTTGCTCAGCATAAAGTTATAAGTGCATTAGGACACCTCAGGAATCTGTGATTATGGGGAATAACTGCAATTTGCTTATGTGAGTTTAAAGGCATTTGGCACAAGCACCTTGTGCATAACAATACACTTGAACCATGCAATTATTCCCCGGTAATGATAAGCCCTGGCATGTCTTGTTGCTTACAAGAGGCATCCCGGAAGACCAGCTGTCTTTAATGAGAAGCTACAGTACCCACCATCATCTGTTGCCCTCTAGAGCTAAAGAGCTGCTGCCAGTGTTCAACATCACTGCTATCCAGTAACATTTCCTTTATTTTCTTTTATTTCTGTTTTCCTCCTAGTTTTCTCTCCTCCTCCCCAGTACGTTCAGGATCACTGGCACCTCAGTATTGCCGAACAGGAATTTAGGAATTAAAATCTGTGTCAGTTCTAACTGACTGGCTAGCCACCAGGGAATGTTAAGTAGCAACATCTGCCCAGCTGTAACACTCAAGTGGTATTGCATCCTGTCCACTAATCTCTGCCAGCCTGCACAGAGCACCGCTATGGAGCAACATCTTATAACGTTTTTTAACTATTTTTTTAGTTGTTCTTTTTTCTGCCCCTATCTTACCAGATCCCTTCTACAGGTCACCCCAGCGTCCTCCAGGACATACCTGTCTACATCTTCTCCCAGGGCTTGCTTCCCGCTGGCAGGGTTGCTGGTGATCCCCAACCCCTGCCGAACAGGGTCTGGTGTGCTGGACAGGGTCTGGATAGCCAGGTACAGGGCCTGTGGGTCACCGGTGTCTTCCTACTGGCTGGAAGATTTTCTCTTTTTCTCCCCAGGAGGTGCGGGCTACATGCAATGCAGTCATGTAGCATGTTGCACGCTTCCACACAATGTCCATCAATGGCCACTGCACCTCTGTGCACTTCTGGTGGTGCCAGACTGCCTTTCCTCTAGCTTCTGCTAGGTGTCAGGCACATGTTGAGCTCCATGTTCCCCCACACTCCGAGAAGATCAGTGCCACAGATGCGCAATCCTACTTCCTCCAGCCAACCCTCAGATGTGCCAAGTTCTCTTCCAAACACAGGTTATTAGTGCTGCAAGCAGTAGAGTTACTGCTACTCTGTAGGGCTGGCCACATCCTATAACTTTTAATATGTTCCAGAATTTTAAGTAGCCTTACTCTAGTGAAGAATACAGCTTTCACATGCATTTTAATTCTTTGCTTTTTTTCATCTTCCATGGTTCCCCCTGCTCACTCTGATGATTAGGGTCACCACAGAAATACCGGTCCCCTACAGAAACACAGAATTTGTTGGCAAAAACGGGCTACTTTGCCCACCCAGTCTACAGAAATGGCCCCTGCCTAGTCTGTCTCCACAGACCCTAACTGGTCTCCAGTGACCCTGCCTCCTCCCTGCCTATTTACTAATGTAGCTGGCAGTATGTTCCAGGCATCTACAACTCTTTCAGTGAAGTAGCACTTCCTCACATCCCTTTTAAACTCTCCCCCCAGCTTCATTGTGTGCCCTCTGGTCCTGGTGCTCCTTCTCATTGGAAAAAGACTCCCCTCCTGCACCATGTACCTGTCTCCTATCGTTAACCATTTTGTAACCCAATTCACAACTTTGGGTCCCATCGCTAGGCTGCTGAACTTCTTTATCAGTCTTCTGTGTGGCACAGTGTCAAGGATCTTGCTAAAGTCCAGATAGTCATTAGTGCCCGGTGCACTCCACCCCCCCCCCCAAGTTGCTATAAACAGCCTGCAATTTTTTTTTTTAAAGTTTATACTTTCTTACTCACATCTTGTCACTCCATTATTTTCAAAATGGGGTTCTTAGTCTTCAGATGCCAGTTGGTATTTGAAATAAGCCCACCCACTGATGGCAAGGTGAAACCCTTGGATAGGAAACTGCTCTAACATTTTAAATACAACTCGCTCATCTGACCTGCAGTACTCCCTGCTTTTCTCTGTGTGAAACTCCACTTGGGCTTTCCCATATTCACTTCTGCAAAGAAAGCAGATCCCTTGCAGCTTATGGCTGGTGTGTGAGGAGCTTGCTAACAGAGAGAGCCACACCTCTCCCAATTCATAATCACATCAGAAGGATAGCAAGCTGTACCCTGCTCATTCACCGGATTCATCCACGTCCACTGTCCCCCCAATCTATTTACCTGGTCACCCAGTTGAAGAAATCAAATACATTTGTCTGGCATGACCTCCCCCCAGTGAATCCATGCTGCTTTAGGTCTTGCAGCCAGTTGGGTTCAAGATACTCTACCAACCTTTTCTTTAACACGGTTTCCATTCATTTCCACACCACTAAGGTTAGACAGACCAGCCTATAGTTGTTAGCCTCCTCCATGCTGCCACTCTTATATAGAGGGACCATGTCTGCTCTTCCCCAGTTATCTGGAATAACACCTGTTTTCAGAGAACGGTTGAGTAAATTGGTTAGTGGAGCAGCTAGCATCTCCCTTAATTCTGTTAGTACCCATAGGTGTATCCCATCTGGTCCCATAGCCTTGTTCATTTTCAGAAAACAGACTTGCGCCAAACCCTCCTTATGTTTCTGCTGCTCCCTGGTTGTATGCACCTGCACCCATCCCCCCACCCCCACTGTGAAGACTGAGCAGAAGTACCTGTTCAGGATGTCTGCTTTTTCTTGGTTCTCTTCTATACAATCCCTGTGACAGGGAGCTCCTTCCACACTTGAGGACCGACTTTTTCTTAAATCTGTTGCAAAAGTTCTTCTATTTCTTAGCCTAATCTATCCTTTACAATTTCTAGTCCATGAGGTTGGCCACCTATCGGCACCCCCTTCCCTTTCTTGACTATGCTATAGTGTCCAATTTAATTTTCCTTTTCCCTCTCAGGTCCTCATACAGGGAGGTTATTGTGGTGACCTCCAAGCATATGTAAAACAGTTTGTGTTTATCGTTCTTGGATTTAGTATGTAATAGCACTATGTCATAAAATACCTTGATGTACAGAATATACCTTACATGTATGAAACCTGTAAATGTTGAAAATACCATGGCACTAGGTGTTTTTGATTATGGTAAAAAGTACTAGGTGACTATTATAGAAATTAAGTTAGTTGTGCTATTTAAAATGCATGTAAATTGCTGTAAGTTGAGCAAGTCTGAAATGTCATGGTGATTTACATACATCCCATAATGCTTTGCATTAGGGATGCATTTATTTATTTATTTAATGGTATTGGAATTGCAAACCTTTGAGTCAAGAACTCATTTACAAAGGCTCCACTTCATGGTACAAAGACAGGTAAACATACAATCACAAATACAACATAGTCACAGCGAACACATTAAAGGAGATATAAAGTTTCTATACAAGTATGTACACAATGGTCAGATAAGGTGAGAAAGTAAGGCTTTAGGCAGGATTCTATACAGCGTGGTAGTTAATCGTCATTCCATGTAACAACATAAGGCATGCATTTATTTTACCTAAGCAGCTACAGGTAGAATAAGGCACTGAGACATTGGAGGGGGGGCCGTAGTGAGGTGGGGTTGTCTCAGCTATGCACAGTTACAACCGCGGGTGATGACCAGATGGTGTCTAAGAGCTGTTTTGAAAGGCCCAATCCTTTGTTCTGAGGATATATTGGGGGAAGGAATTGATCCAGTATGGGGCTCAGTAAAGAAATTATCTTTGGGCCAGTAATGTCTTGACTCTGGGAACTTGAAGTAACCATTTTTGGGAGCTCCGGCTGGAGAAAGTAGAGACGGAGGGGCTAAGGATAGTAGATAGGCCTGGAGGTGTTAAACCAGTTACTATTTTCTTGATGAAGAGATAAGTTTGGTAGCGCAATCTCTCTTCAAAGTTGACTATATCTACCTGTGCATATAATGTACAGGTATGGGTGAATCTGCTGGAACCAGTAAGTAGTTGGCAGGCCTTGTTGAGAGACATTTTGATTTTGTTGAGTGCGGTTTTGCCAGCTGCACCATACACTAGAAGATCATAGTCCACTAGGGATAGGACTGAGGAGGTAATGGCCAGCCTCAGGGCTTCAGGGGGGAGGCAGTTCTGGTGGCAGTAAAGCAGGCCAACACGTGAGTTTACAGCAGATGCAAGGGTGTGCATATGGTCATGAAAGGAGACAGCAGTGTCAAAGGTTATGCCAACGTATTTATAGGTGTTGACTTGTTCAAGGGGAAGGAGTGTACTACAGAGGACAGAAAGAGCGGCGTCCTTGTGCATGCTTTGTTTGTGTAAGAAAAGCATGAGTTTAGTCTTTTTTAGATTGATTACAAATCTTTGGTCCAGGAACCAGGATTCAGCCTGGTTAAAGGAGCTTTGGAGGGCACTTTGGAGGTGGGCTGGGACCTGGTGTGATGTGAAGAGGACCGCATTGCATGCGTAAAGGAGTATTTTTTCAGAGCAGGAGTTGGGGAGCATGTTTAAGTACAGACTAAAAGCAGTGGTCCAAGGATCGAGCCCTGCGGGACTCCCAAGTGGATCTGCCAATTGCTGGAGAAGGTACTGTTAATTTTCACACACTGCGACAGGAAGGTGAGGAAGTTGGTGAACCAGCCCAGGAGACCTTGCAAGAAACGTAGTTGCAATAGGGTGGATATGAGGAGTGGGTGGCTGATGGTATCGAAAGCTTTTGATAGGTCGATGTAAACTGCACCTCTGAGGAGCCCGTTACCAAGGGCTGCTTGTATATAGTTGGAAAATTCAAGGAGGGCACTAGTGGTACTATGCCCTCTATGGAAGCAATGCTGCTCCACATAGAGAAAATTCTGTTTGATGAGGTAGTGGGTTAGTTGGCCTGCTACAATCTTTTCTAAGGCTTTTGAGGAGGGGGGTCAATATCAGTCTATAGTTCCCGGGGGAAGTACAGTCCCCAACTTTGTGTATAGGGGTAATTACGGCGGTCTTCGAGGCATGAGGGAATTGGCCGAGGCAGAGGAAGCAATTGAGAAGGCTGGGAAGGGGAGCAAGTACTACGTCCAGGACTAGTCGTAGGAGTTTGAGGTCCAGTGTGATATTACTGTGGCTAGCGCCATTGAGGGCTTTGAGCAGGTAGAGTTTGGCTTTGGGCAGAGTAACAGCCTGGAAGTAAAAAGGGGAGATGGGGAGGTGGGTGGGTGCGGGGCAGGGTAGTGGAAATTAGTGGGAAGAACTGCACTGAGGTCCGAGAAGGCAGCGTTGAGACCATTGGCAATATCTTGTGGGTCTGTGGAGAGCGAATCATTGACATCGAGTTGGGCCGGGGGGGGGGTGATATGGTTTTCCCATTGAGTACCATTATATTGTCCCAGAATTTACAGGCAGACTCCCAGGAGGAGGCAAGCGTAGATCTGTAGTAGTCCGATTTCGCCTTGTGGATGGCTCAGGTGCATTTGTTGCGTGCAGCACTGTAGGCTTGCCTGTCTGCAGGCTTGCCAAATTCTAGTGCCCTGTGCCAGAGGTTATCTCTGCTCAGCAATTGATTGATAAGGGAATGGGTAATCCACGGGGAGTCGTGTTTCTTAATAAACAGATTAGTAAGGGGTCGAAGATGTCACATGCAGCATTATGTAAGTGGACAAAGTAACTGAAGGCAGTGTCAATGTCAGGGGCTAACTTAATCAGGGACCAGTCCCAGTGGGCAAGGTGGTCTCTAAGTTGAGCCAGTTTGCCAGGGCATAGGCGTCGCTGGAGGACAACTTTGGGTACTGGCTTTTTCATCTTACAGGACCAGGAGAGGATGATGGGGGAGTGGTCACTTAGGGCATTGGGCAGCAAGTGGTGTCAGTGATTTTATGGGGTCGGTTCAAGAGGACAATGTCCAGCAGTGTGGCAGTACCATGTGGCAGTACCATTGGTAGGGTGGGACTGGATAGGGCAAGTAACCAACTGGGTGAGGTTGAGGGCTGCAATAGCATCTTTAGTTTGGGAGGTAGAGCTGGCAAGCCAGTTGATATTAAGGTCTTCCATTGTGATCTGTTCCATTTTGCTGGGTAGGTTGGAGAGGTGCTCTAGTAGTGACTGAAGGGCAATGTTCTGGTAGTGTGGGGGGATATAGGTGGCAGTGATTATTAGTGGAGCTCTGGAGGTGCCAGGGGCAATTTTGAGGGAGATAGCCTCGGCACCATGCTCCAGCTAGGGGGAGAGCCCATGCAGGGTATCATGGAGGTATGTGGCACAGCCTCCACCACATTTCCCCTACTCTATCTTCCCTGAAGAGTGTGTATCCCTGCAGGGCAATTAAGGAGTCTGGAGTGGTCTTGGAGAGCCATGTTTCAACTAGTGTCAGGACACATGGTTGGTGCTGGGCAATCCAGCCCTGAAGGTCAGCAAATTTCTTAAGGAGGCTGCATATGTTCACTGAGGCCAGGCAGAGTCCAGCCAGTGTTGGAGGGTGGTTGGGGTTGGTTGTGGCGGGACCTGGGTTGGGGTGGACATTGCCCAACAACAGGAGGAAGAGGGAGGTGAGTCTGAAAAGTGCCAAGTGCTGCCTATGGCTGGTGGGCAGAGTACCATGGGTGGTCAGTCCCCGGGGGGAGACAGAGATGGGGAGGTAATGAAGCACTGGGATGACCAAGTAGAGTTGGGGCCAGGGAGATTAGAGGATGGGAAGGCAGGGAAAGATGAGCCAGAGGTGCAAGGGTGGGGGATGGTGATGTAGGGGTGCAGGGGTGTAGTTGGGTGGGGTATGAATGTGGATGAGTTGGCAGGGGTATGGTACCTGTGGAGGGAGGGGAGGTGTCTATGTGGAGAAGGATTAGAATGAGCAGCATCAGTCAGGTGGGCACATGGAGGGCATACATGATGGCCATGGTCCTAAGCATATAGGGGAGAAAGTTGCTTCCAGATATGTGGCAGTCCCTTTGATGCAGTGTCAGGGCCATGGACTATGGTGCAGAGGGTACAGGGTTTAAAACCCAGGGGGGCTGGTCAGGACCTACGAAAAACTGGTGGGCAGGGTGGCAAGGCCCATGAAATGCGTGGTGAGAGAGGAGTAGAGGAAGTGCCAGTAGCAACTCCTAGGGGGCACTGAAGATAGTGCGTGTAGTGCACAGGAGAGTGGGGCAGAGGGGAGCAGTGGAGGAGTAGAGAAAGTCAAGCTGAGTGTGGACAGGGAACTACAGAGAGGGGAAAGCGTTGCACTGTGCTGCCACTTAGAGGTGGGAGCATATAACCTACAGAGGGGAAAATGGGGACTTAAAAAAAGTGAGGCAGGAAGTCACATATGTGTGATGTTGTGTTTCTTTGAAACTTGGCTTATTGTCAATGCCCTTTGGGGTAACCCTTATTTCACTGCTTCTGTCTGTAGCTTTTTTTTTTTTTTGAGCCCTCACCACCCAAGCAAACAAGGCCCACATGGGGTGGAGGCTGAATCTCGACTGCTGAGTTAGATCAGAGATCAGTGTCAGTAGGTGCTGGTTAAGTGTAGAGAAATGACATACATAGTCTGTTGCTACAAACTGATGTACTGAAGAAGGGATATGCCATTGCTTAAAGTCATCACCTGTATTTTGAATAAACATCACACAGAGATTGTGTGTTGAACCTGAGGTTCAGTGTCTGGTCCACCTGTTATCCCAACCCCTCCACAGACTTGGTGTGAGAAGTGGGGTAAATTGCTTGAAGTGTCTGGACTGGCTGAAGAGGGACATTTTCTGGTGGATATCACCCAGATATTCCAGGTGGACCGATGCACCAGGAGTTTCCAGAGAAGAAAGTCTATGGAGTTCTAAACCAGAACCATGGCTGACAGATGGAGAGAAGCAACTTCCTGGACTGGACCTGGGAGCTCAGAGGAAGGCCAAGCCTGAAGACGATGAACAGATGCAGGTCAAGGCAGACTGGAGGTGCGAGAGACAACACCCAGGAGGTGAAGACCCTGATGAGAATGATCCACTGGATGAGTGGGCAATGGCTGGAGGCAGACCGACTATGCAGAGAGGCAGAACACTGGTGCCAGGTGTTCAAGAGGTCCCTGCCAGAGAGTTTGGATAAAGAATTGGAGGATGATTTTTCTTGGGCTCAGCTGGAGAAGTACCCCCTAACTGAGCAGGATATTCCTTTGTTGCCTGTGTTCCTAGGATGTCACCTGTTGGAGGTTGGAGATGCAAGTATGGAACTTGAATGTGAGACCCCAAGTAAGACTGTGCCTAGTGATATTGTGCCAGGGTTGAAGACTCCAAGTAAGCAAGAAGAAGCCTATGAGGCTGAAGGGACTTTTTCTTGTATTGATGCAGCTAAATCTATTAACAGCATTGACTGGGGTATACTGCAGGCTAAAGCAGGGGTTAAATTGGGCAGGAACTCACTGGAACTCAGTCCCACCTCCTCTATCACCTTTCTCCATTGAATACTATTGGAGAGTTCCTTCTCCTAGGAATGACAGTTCCACCTCGTACAAATGTACAGATTACAGTTCCACCTCCTAAACATTTCCACTTTAACCACTGGGCTAAAGATGCTAATATTGCCAAAATGCTACAATATGTTAAGATCAAGGAGGTGGTACATGTGTTTTATTTTTTGATGAAAAACCTACAAAAGGAGGAGGTGGGTGGAAAATGGATAGGAAACTGTGTTGAGGGAACACCTAGAGTGTCTACGCTCAGGTGTCTGTATCAGTACTTTTCCAAAAGCTGCAGCACACACTCATCCCATCAATGATATCAAACACGGAGCTACTAAAAAATGCTCCTTTATTGCACCAATACCAAAGCCATTTGATGTGTTTCGGACACCAAGTCCTTTATCAAAAGTGAAACACGCATACAAAAACGTTATTTAAATACTTATCTAGACATGACGTCATGATGACGTGTTCACAGTTCATTGGTCATCATTAACTTTTCACAAATTTAAATACACCAACATATTAAATACATTTTTAAATAATTGTTACAATATAGAATTCTGAACATGGTTAATCATATAAAAATCTACCTTCCAAAATTTATAAAATCACATTAATTTATCTATCTCTGTTCTTAATATGGTTTGAGTTCCAAACTTACATTTATGCCTGTTTTTTTTTTTTTTAATGAAAGATTGAACTATAATCCTACATGGTAATATAAAACTTGCATAGATGATATGATAGATAGAGCTTTTGACCAAGGTTTTATCACAGAAAATGTCAAAAGATTTTTGAAAGTCGACCACCCAGTAAAACCGACCTTTTATGTGTTGCCAAAGGTTCATAAAGATCGTGAAAATCCATTGGGACACCCAATAGTCAGTGGTATTGGTAGCTTAGCTGAACCTTTATCACAATATGTGGATTCATTTTTGTGTGAGCATGTTAAAAATTTGAAATCATACATTAAGGATACAAAAGAAGTCTTAAAAGTGTTAAAAGGAAGTAGTAGTAGGAAATAATTGTCTGTTAACAATGTTAGACGTAGAAGCATTGTATACAAATGTTCCCCACGAGGGGGCATTGGATGCCGTGCCGTACTTTCTCAATCAGAATAGAGAAAGGGCAGATGTACCCACGGAAGTTCTTTTGAAATGTTTGGAGCATGTATTGACAAAGAATGTTTTTACTTTTAATGGGGATTTATTCCATCAGATAAAAGGAACGGCTATGGGATCAACATGCACCCCATCAGTAGCAAGCCTGTATGTAGGCAAGTGGGAAAATGATGTCGTCTTTAACCGCCACAGCAACCCATATTTCTATAATGTGTTGCTGTGGAAACAGTTTATTGACGACGTCATAGTTATAGGGAAAGGCACCCCAAAGATGTTGCAGGAAATTATAGATTATTTACACAGCTCTAATGAAAATTTGAGGTTCACATTTGTGGCGAGTGATGAACAGGTAAACTATCTAGATGTAACAATTCGTAAAGAAAATGAGGGGCAAATAAGCACAGATCTTTATAAAAAAGAAACTGATGGCAACACATTGTTGTATGTTACAAGTTGTCATCCAAAACAAACGGTAGATAATATCCCGAGGGGACAATTTTTAAGGATTAAATGCAATTGTAGCAAGAAGGGAGACTACGAAAAGGGAGCATGAGATTTGAAAAAATGACTTTTGAATCGGGGCTATGCCCATAAGACTATGAGACAGCATATGATACAGTTGCAACCCAGGATACAGAGGAACTTTTACAGGATAGAGAAAGAAGGGAGAATAGTAACAATTGTTTACATTTTGTTACAACGTTTAGTACTCATAGTAAAGAAGTGGAAAAAATAATTCAGAAACCTTGGAAGCTCTATCTTGTGAAGAAGGCTTACAGCAGTATACTTTCTCTAGTCCAATAATGTCTTACAGACATGCCCCTACTTTAAAAGATACACTTGTTAGAAGCCATTTTCCAGTACAAATGGGACACACCAACAATTGGTTAAATAAAAGTAAAGGATGTGTGCAATGTAAAAACCGTGTAGCGTGCAAGCATGCTGCTCAAGGAAAAGAGTTTTCATTAATGATGAGAAATGTTTTGAAATAAGGCAGTTGGTAACATGTAATACTCAAGGAGTCATTTACCTAGCAAAATGCAACTGAGGAGCATTTTATGCGGGGAAGACAGAAAGGGCCTTTAAAGTGAGAGTATTGGAACATACTCGGGCAATAGAGAGACAAGATATTACATATGCAACAGCTGCACACATTCTAGAAAATAAAAATAAAAATGAGACACATGTATTCAGATTTATGGGAATTGAAAAAGTTTGTTCTAATCCAAGGGGTGGTGACTATCGTAATAAGATCCGGAAGAGAGAAAATGGGTGGATCCTTAGATTAAGAGCTCATAAAAAAACAGGCATAAATGCAAGTTTAGAACTCAAACCATATTTAGAACAGAGATGGATAAATTAATGTGGTTTTATACATTTTGGATGGTAGATTTTTATATGATTAACCACATTCAGAATTCTGTATTGTGACAATTATTTAAAAATGTATTTAATATGTTGGTGCATTTAAATTTGTGAAAAGTTCATGATGACTAATGAACTGTGAACACGTCATCATGACGTCATGTCTAGATAAGTATTTAAATAACGTGTTTGTATGAGTGTTTCACTTTTGATAAAGGACTTGGTGTCCGAAATGCATCAAGTGGTTTTGGTATTAGTGCAATAAAAGAACATTTTTTAGTAGCTCCATGTTTGATATCATTGATGGTATGAGTGTGTGCTGCAGCTTTTGGAAAAGTAGTGATTTTAGAGCTGGGAGCACCACTTTTGCCTAGTGCACTTTTTTTGGCAGTAATGTCTGTATCAGTAGCAAGTGAAATGAATGAATCAAGAGACATAGTGGGTTTATGTAGAGGGGTTGAACCTAGGACTGGGCTCCTTCTCAAAACCAACATGTCTGGTGGGGTTGGAGCAGGTACTCGCCCCAGAGAAAGTCTTTCTATGGTAATGGACTTTACAGGCATTCAGATTTTTAGTTAAGAAATATGACAGACTTTCCCTAAAAGG
The DNA here is from genome assembly GCA_016271365.2 of Neoceratodus forsteri. Taxonomy (NCBI): domain Eukaryota; kingdom Metazoa; phylum Chordata; order Ceratodontiformes; family Ceratodontidae; genus Neoceratodus; species Neoceratodus forsteri. Next base: position 689,991,145 of record JADMNL010000022.1, on the reverse strand, counting down.
AGATGAGAAGGTACTGTTAGTCTCTGTTGAGAAATGTGTTAGTGCCTCAGGGTCAAAAAATGATGATATCCACTATGCTTATGACAGAATGTTTATCGTTAATAGGGACCCTGAGACAGAGCTTCTGAAGATGAATGGGTGGAAGCTCCATCCCTTCATGGGACAGGAAGGTGGTAAGCAGTCTGCAATAACTGCTTCCCTTTTAAGGTGGGGGATATGTGACAGGGAGCTCCTGCCACTCTTGAAGACTGACTTTTTTTTAAATCTGTTGCAATGGTTCTTCTACTTCTTAGCCTAATCTATTCTTTACAATTTCTAATCCGTAAGGTTAACCACCTATGGGCACCCCTATCCCTTTCTTGACTGTGCTGTAGTGTCCTCTTTAATTTTCCTTTTCCCTCTCAGGTCCTCATACAGGGAGGTTATTGTGGTGACCTCCAAGCATATGTAAAACAGATTGTGTTTATCATTGTTGGATTTAGTATGTAATGGCACTATGTTATAAAATACCTTGATGTATATACAGTACCTTATGTTTATGAAACCTGTAAATGTTGAAAATACCATTGCACTAGGTGTTTTAGATAATGGTAAAAAGTACTAGGTGACTATTATAGAAATGAGGTTAGTTGTGCTATTTAAAATGCATGTAAATTGCTGTAAGTTGAACAAGTCTGAAATGTCATGGTGATTTACATATATTCCATGATGTGTTGCATTAGGGAAGTATGTGTGATGTTGTGTTTCTTTGAAACTTGGCTTATTGTCAATGCCCTTTGGGGTAACCCTTGTTTCAGTGCTTCTGTACTGAGGTTCTTTGTCTGTAGCTTTTTTTTTTTTTTGAGCCCCCACCACCCAAACAAATAAGGCCTGCATAGGGGTGGAGGCTGAATCTCAACTGCAACGTTAGATCAGATATCAGTGTCAGTAGGTGTTGGCTAAGTGCAGAGAAAGGACATACATAGTCTGTTGCTGCAAACTGATGCACTGAAGAAAGGATATGTGATTGCTTAAGGTTATCACCTGTATTTTCAATAAATATCACACAGGGATTGTGTGTTAAACTTGAAGTTCAGTGTCTGGTCCATCTGTTATCCCACACCCTCTCCACAGTGCCCCCACCAACACCCTCCTTATTCTCACTATCCCTTGCCTTGCCTTTCTATTCTCAGGTACATACCTGAAGAAGGTCTAAATCCCCCTTTAACTGCCACCTTTGCTATCCTTTCCTCTGTCTATACCTTTGCTCCCCTCACTGCCTTTCCTGTTCCCTCTGTTTTACATGATACACCTCCCTGTCTTCCTCCTCTAGCTGGAACAGTAGGTGACTGGCTGCATTACAACCAATGCCACTGGTGATCCATGTTCAGCTGGCAGGGGGTGCAAATGTCAGCCCCACGCCCTCACTCGAAGGGCCCATCACATCAAGGGTAGCCTCAAAGCAGACAGTGGACATCATACCTGCCCTGCTAGTTGACTGTCTAGCAAAGGGGATGTCCCAAGGGCTGAATGGTACACACCCCTGGGTTACAGTGGAGCTAAAGGAAGAATTGGTGGGGCCACTTGCAGTAATCACTCATGAGTCTTTCTAGACAGATATGACATTAGAGAGCTGCAGGTTGGCCTCCATCTTCAAAAAGGGGGGGCAAGGTCAGACCCATGCAACTACAGGCTAGTCAGCCTGACATGAGTGCTGGGCAATGTCCTGAAGGCCATTATCGAGGACAGAATAATGCAGCACTTGGTTGAGGCCAATATTTTTGCCCCCTTTAGGTGTGGCTTTCTGAGGGGCAGCTCATACCAAGCTAACCTGATCACCTTCTTCAAGATGTTACCAGGGAAGTAGACAGGGGCAGGATCATGGATGTAGTCTATCAGGACTTCAGCAAGCCTTTTGATATTGTGGCACATGACTAAAGCTTCTGGGTAAAGCAAATCACTGAGGTATACATCACACACACACATGTGGATTGTAACTGGCTTGGGGGCAGGAAGCACGGGGTGATGGTGGATGGGTTCTACGAGTGGAGAGAAGTACTCAGCAGCATTACTAAGGGACTGGTGCTGGGGCCACTGCTCTTCAACATCTACATAAATTATCTGGACACTGGGGACTCCAACAGGCTGCTTAAGGTCACAGAGGACACTGGAGACAAAGTTCAGGAGAACCTGGCCAAGCTGAATGGTTAGTCTGACTGCTGGAGTCTCAGATTTAATGTAGTCAAATGCAAGGTGCTACATTTAACAAAAAAATAAAGCTATAACCTACATAGTGTGGAGCTCTTTTTTCTGCAGTCAACAAGGAAAAGGACCCAGGGAGTCACAACAGAGAAGGGGCTAATGAAGAAACAGCAGTGTGTGGCTGCTATCAACAGGGCAAGCAGAATGTTGAGGTGCATCAAAAGGGAGTGACCAACACAGCAAGGAAAGTAATCTTGCAACCTTGGTCAGGCCGCGCCACCTGGAGTACTGTCTATAGTTCTGGTCTGCCCAATACAAAAAGGGCAGTAAGGCACTCAAGAGGGTACAATGCAGGACCACCAAAATGGTCCATGGTGTGTATGGGGGACAAAAGCTATGAAAGAAGGCTAGAGGGCCTTGGCCTTAAAAGGACACTGTCAACCCCCTTATGTCTCAAAGTGTTTCTAGTTTAAAAAACACATTTTATGACTGCCAACATTCTGTAAAGATTGTTGATGTAGCTGGTAGTTTGATTCTGTCTCTTTTTTTTTCTTTTTAAAAAGTGAAAAACAGACTGCCCACCATACTGGTGTTACCACACAAACACAGGTTTGTTTACATTCCTTGATCAGCTCCAACTGCATCTTTCCTGGAATTGGGAACACCCATAACACAGTCTAGCCCCTCATGATGCAGTGAGAGTTTAGGAGGCTACTACTTCATGAGTGACTGCATTGTTTGGGTGTGTTTGTAATACTGAGGAAGTATGCAGTAAGAACTGATCTAGGACTGTAAACAAAACAAAGTTATTTATAAATATATGTTAGGATGCATTTCAGTTCCACTAAATAAGGAGACAAACAAACAAACAGCAACATTAATGCATTTTAGAGAAGGTAAGTAATCATAAAATGTAGATTTTTAAGTAGAAATAACATGATGAAAAACAGGTTGACAGTGTCCCTTTAATATGTTATCCCTGAAGAAAAGGAGGCCGAGCGAGGATGTGATATTAGTGTTTTGTGTACTCGAGGGTATCTGTAAGATCAAACAGCTGGAGATACTTGATCTGGTGTCCTGCAGCAGGATGCAAGGACACAGCCTGAAGCGCAGGGTTAGTAAATACAGGGAGGTAGTACTTCTTCTCCCAGAGGATGCAGAACACATGGAATAGTCTGCCAGAATAGACAGTGGATATTAAACCAATACAGGCTTGCCAGCCCAGTGGCGTGGAGGGCTGAGGTGCTGTGCGCCTTACCTCCTGCCACATTGTTGACCCGGGGTCGGGAACGGACTTGGTTGCTTGGGGGCTGATAGTCAGAGGAAGGATTGAGCATCCCAAGACATCTCTCCTTTCTCAGGGAGGGGAGTTAGTGTGGCGCACTGCTTGCCTGCCTCCCAGTAACAGCTGGATGGCAGCACATGCACGTCACCGAGCAAGGGAAGGGGAACCCACATTCAGGGCACCATGGCCATTTCTGCAGATGTGGAGCTCAGACACTGCATCCATTGCATGTCCATGGGTCCCAGGGAAGAAAAATGGTGGAAAAACATGGAGGCTGAACTTAATGAAGCCCTCCTCCGAGAGCTTGCATGACCTGTTCAATCCCGGGAAGTGAATTGGGATGGCCAATGATCACGGAATGGGCTGATACAGCTGCCCAGCCTGCCAGGGAGCAGTAAAAACAAAACAAAACCAGGTCTTTCAAACAACATGAAGTCTTGCTATATTATGACATATGTAGTTTGTCCCAGCCTTAGAACTGCTCCGGAGGTGAAAGAGTTAACTTCCATGCCAGGCATGGAATCTTGAGCGCGAGCTCGGTTGAAAAAACTCTGTCTGTTGATCTTCAAACTGAAACTGTCAGATTCTTTACTCCGCCTCACTGAACAGTTGCTCCGGAGATTCCTCCTACTGCTCGGTTCATTTGTCGGTTAAAAAAGTGTTATTTCTCGGTTTTCTAAACCGCAATTGTATATTTTAACCGCAACCGGTCGGTTCAAGCTCTGTCTTTGGTATCGTAAGTAATAGATAGGTTTTACATTTCTCTGTGTGGAACTTGCAAACGTTGTTATCGGTTCGGTTTGAATCGATCAGGTTGTTGTTAAAACTTATTAAATTACATTTAGAGTGCGGTTCCCAGTTCTTATCGGTTCTAGAAAAACAGATTTCATTACGTTTTTTAACATGACCCGTGACACGGTTGGGAACCGATAAGGGTGTCTTGCTTGGCGATTTGCCGGAAAAGGGCAAGTTTTTGGTTAGGCTGGCATTATGTCTGAGAAACCCAAAAGAAAAACTGGGCCCACTGGGTTTCAGCACTGTAGTGTCTGTGGGGAAGCCTTTGCCAAGGCTGACCCACACACCACATGTGTTTATTGTCTGGGGTTTGACCACCTCAGTGCAGACTGCCAGATTTGCAAGAATTTCCCTGCAGCTACCCTGGATAAGAGAGTTGGTAGGCTCAGGGAACGAGAGGCCAAAAAGTCCGCTGACCCGGATGGCCAGCCCGGTTCGGTGCCAACCGAACCGGAGGGAGTGCCCTCTGACCAGGGTGATACTCGGCAACGAAGAGCTGACTGGAGGAGCCAGTTCCAGCAGAGAGGACTAGAAAATCAGCAGGTGGAGTCAAAATTCTTCTCCAACCGCTGCAGAGATAGCCAAAGCGATCCAAATTGTCCAGTCGCTTTCCCTGGTTCCGTCCGAACTGGCACCATCAGGTAAATGGTCGGTTCGGTCGGTTCCACCGGTTCAAGAATATGATATAGAAGAATTTTATGAACCTGAGGAGGGGGAGGAGGATTATGAAGAGAGTGAATGTGATTTTGAAAGTCTGGATGTGCCCATTGAACCGGACATCTCCCCAGACAGACCTTCAGGAGTGTCTCCCCCTAGGCTTTCTGAGTCCCCTTCTCATTTTCTGTTTTATAAAAAAGTTGCTGAAACCCTCCAGCTCCCTTTGGAAGAAGCTGTGGATGAACAGGAGGAGCCTGACTATGTGGAAATGATGGATATCCCAGAGTCCAGGAGATTGTCTATTCCTTTACATAAATCTTTTAGGAAACAGACAATAAAGATTTTAAAAGCTCCTAATTCTTTACCTCCTGTGGATAAAAAGATGGACAGGAGGTACACATTGTCAGGCTCTGATACGGAGTTCCTTTCACAACAATGCAGCCATGTTGGGGTAGTGCAGGCTGCAGCCTGTGATAAGGCAAATATTCCCTTGGCTTCACACCCCCCTGACAAGGACTCCAGGAGGATTGATACCATGGCAAAGAAACAATACATGGCAGCATCCTTGGGACTCAGACAGGCAAATTATATGGCCTATGTTGCAAGATACCAGAAATCCAGATGGGATACTGTTATCGCTTTAGCGAAACACGTCCCTGGCCAGCTTGCCAAGGAGCTGGAACAGGTGGCTGCTGATGGTATTGAGGCATCCAAGGTGCAATTCCATGCTGCAGTGGACTCTAATGATGTATCTTCAAGAGTCATGGCTACATCTGTGGCTTTTCGTAGAATGGTTTGGCTCAGGTGTACTAGCCTGTCACAGGATACCAGGCTAAGGCCATGGATTTTCCTGTTGTGGGTAACTCTCTGTTTGGGAGCAGTCAGAGAATTACATGAAGAAATGGATGCGATAGGACCACTTATAGGAGTGCACAGGCCAAGGAGAGGCAAGCCACCTCAGAGGCAGCTTTCCAGGGGCAGGGGCAGGCCTTTTCACAGGCCTTTTTACCAAGCCCAGGCCTCCTCTTCAGCTTATGCCCAGAGGGGGTTCTTCAGAGGGAGAGGCAGACGGGCTACGAGCAGGCCTGCTCCCACCCCTCAGCCTAAAGCTCCTGCCAAACAGGCACCCTGATGGGATGCCCAGGGCCGATTCTCCATTACCTGTAGGTGGCAGGCTGGCTTACTTCATCCAGGACTGGGAGTCTTTAACATCAGACAAGTGGGTCCTGGAAGTAGTAAGCCAGGGACTGGTTCTCAGCTTCAAAAAATTTCCAAAGATGAGAACCAGATCCTTTCCACCTGCAAATCCATCAGAGGCTCTTACTTTGGAAACAGAAGTCTCTACCCTCCTGGCTCTCAGAGCTGTAGAAAGGGTTCCTCCCCTACACCAGGGCAAAGGACTGTACTCCAGGTACTTCCTTACCCCAAAAAAGACAGGAGAATGGCGGCCCATCCTGGATCTAAGATACCTAAACAAGCACCTTTTAAAACCAAAATTCAAAATGGTGACTCTGGGAATTATTTTACCCTCCCTAAGGCCAGGGGACTGGCTAGCGTCCCTGGACCTCAAGTATGCCTACTTCCATGTTCTCATCAGAAGCTCCCACCGAAAGTACCTCAGATTTGAACTGCCCTCAGGCCATTACCAGTTCAGAGCAATGCCCTTCGGCCTCACCTCTGCCCCAAGGGTATTCACCAAATGCCTGGCAGTAGCAGTTGCTCACTTAAGAAGGCAAAAGATTGCCATCTTTCCTTACCTGGACGACTGGCTCATAGTGGGTCAGTCTCCAGACCAAGTCAAATCACACCTTCAGGTTACCCAGCAGCTGCTTACATCTCTAGGTTTTCTTCTCAATCTTCCAAAGTCAGTTCTACAGCCTGTTTAGCTGCTCACCTTCATAGGCACAGAACTGGACACAAAGCAGGCCAGAGCTTTCCCTCCTCTAGAAAGAGTAAAGACCCTGGTGGCTCTGGCCTCCTCCTTCACTCTGCAGTTCTCTCGACCAGCAAGGAACTTTCTACAGCTCCTCGGCCACATGGCTGCTTCCACAGCTGTAGTGCAAGGAGCAAGATTTCAGATGAGGGACATCCAGTTCCATTTGAGAGCCTTCTGGTCTCAAAGGAGAGATCCTCTAACCAAATTGATCCCAGTAACTCGAACCCTGATCCAGGCCCTACAGTGGTGGCAGGATCAGAGCAATCTGAGACAGGGGGTTCCTTTCATCCATCAATCTCACTCCTTGACCCTTACTATGGATGCATCCCTCTTGGGATGGGGGGCTCACATGGGCGACCTCACCACCCAGGGATTGTGGTCCCCTCAGGAATCTCTGCTCCACATCAATCTGTTGGAACTCAGAGCTGTTTTTCTAGCACTTCAGGTTTTTTCTGCATCTGTTCAGAACAAAGTGGTACAGGTCAGAACAGACAACACCACTACAATGTGGTACATCAACAAGCAAGGGGCACTCGGTCTTCGGCCTTGTGCACCGAGGCGATGAAGTTGTGGTCTCTGGCTTATTCCCTGAACACCTCCCTTATGGCAGTTCACCTCCCAGGCAAAGACAATGTCCTGGCAGATGCTCTCAGCAGGATTTCCCAGGGCCATCACGAATGGTCACTGGATCTCCTAGTACTGGGGTTAGTATTTGCCAGGTGGGGCACCCCTCAGATAGATCTTTTTGCAGCCCCAGACAATCACCAACTTCCGCTTTTTTGTTGCAGACCCCCAGTGTTGGGCTCAGTCCCTCTGGATGCCTTCCTTCTCGATTGGGAAGGGAAGTTCCTCTATGCCTTTCCCCCCTTTCCTCTCTTGTTCAAGGTGCTAGTCAAAATCAGATCTCAACCTTGCAAGATGATTCTGATTGCTCCAGATTGGACCAGACAGCCCTGGTATCCACTCCTTCTGTCCTTAGCAGTCCACCTTCCCCTGTGCCTCCCCAGGAATCACAATCTGTTAATCTGTGCCATGGGGAGAGTTTGGTATCCGAATCTCATATCCCTCAACCTCAAGGCCTGGCTCTTGAGGAGTTAGAGTTTGCTGACCTACACCTTTCTCAAGGTGTACTTGATATCTTGAAAGCTTCTAGGAAGCCTTCCACCAGGGCTACTTATAATTCTGAATGGAAAAGATTTTCCATATGGTGCTCTGGAAAGCATATTTCCCCAGAATCTGCTGATTTGCCCACAGTCCTGGACTATATGGTCCATCTAAATACTTTGAGGCTGAGGCCAGCTACCCTGAAAGTGCATTTGGCAGCTGTCTCTGCTTTTATTTCAGCAGGAAAGCCCTCTTCTCTTTCTGCTCACCCTGTATTCTCCAAGTTTTTCAAGGGATTGCTTCACACCAACCCTCCATTCAGGGACCCTGCTCCTGCCTGGGATCTTAATGTTTGCATTGCTCAGCTAATGCAACCCCCCTTTGAGCCTTTGTCTTCACTAGAGCTTAAGTACTTGACTTGGAAAACTGTGTTTCTAGTAGCCATCACTTCTGCCAGGCGCATAAGTGAATTACAAGCTTTGTCAGTGGAGCCTGATTTTATCTCCTTTCACAGAGATAAGGTAGTCCTCAGGACTAACAGGAAGTTCTTGCCTAAGGTGGTTTCAGATTTCCACCTTAATCAATCTATATCTCTTCCAGTGTATCACTGACCATTCCTCCTCTGCGAGAGGAGGCTGCACAGTTTAGATGTAAAGAGAGCCCTTAGTTACTACATAGAGAGTACCAAGGGTCACAGGTTTGACTCCTCAACTGTTCCTCACTTATGGTGAGGTTGGTAAAGGAAACCTGCCACTAAAAGATCCATTGCCAGGTGGATTGTCTCTTGTATCCAATTTGCTATCAAAAACTGGGTAAGGTTCCCTTCAGGCCTGAGGGCTCACTCTACCAGAGGTACAGCTGCGCCTCCAGCTGCAGCCAGGGACATCCTATCTTAGAGATATGTCAAGCAGCTACCTGGAAAACAGTACACACTTCACCAAGCATTACTCCCTGGATATCCAGGCCAGGAGAGATGCTCGATTTGCACAGCTGTGCTTCAGAGCCTATTTCCTAAGTAGGTTCTGTCCTCCTCCATGGAGGTACTGCTGTGTATTGCATATGTCATAATATAGCAAGACTTATGTTGTTTGAAGAAAAATTACTCACCTTAGTAATGTTGTTTCTTCTAATAGAGTCTTGCTATATTATGACCTCCCCGCCTGCCCCTCTCAGAACCTCTGCTTTTGGGATGTGGGTGGGCAGTGCAGTGTTGGCACTTAATGATGCCCACCTTGTGTTTTCACCTCTTTTTGGGGTGTTTGGGTGTTGTATTTTATTTTATTTTATTTTTGGATCCCTGACTTGAGTCTTGCTTTTGGGACCAGAAAATGTGTTAATATTTTAGTAGCCAGTTGGCTAGTGTAGGTTTACAGCTTCCACACAGAACCTTAGTGAGTTTTGCTCAGAAATCTGACAGTTTCAGTTTGAAGATCAACAGACAGAGTTTTTCAACCAGCTGGTGCTCAAGATTCCATGCCTGGCATGGAAGTTAACTCTTTCACCTCCGGAGCAGTTCTAAGGCTGGGACAAACTGCATATGTCATAATATAGCAAGACTCCATTAGAAGAAACAACATTATTAAGGTGAGTAATTTTTTCTTATGGTGAGTCCGGTCAAATTTCTGCTTACTAGGGGAATCACAAAGTACCCAGGATAGTAGAAAGGGCAGGGAATCCCTATTAATTGGTACATGTTTGCGCAGTATATGTATTTCCTCACTGCTTATGAAGCAGGGGGTGGACATGATGGACTGAGAGTACCTTCTGACCTTCACTTACTATGTTACTGCATTACCTTACATCTACAGTGGGCCTCACCCCCAGCCAGCTCCAGGCAGGATTCTGGAGACCATGCGTGAACCTGAATCACAGAGGTGGCAATGCAGCATGCTTCTATCACCAAACTGGGTCAGCAAGATAAGAATTCTTTACTAAGTGCAGTATTTACAGTACTACTGAGTTTTCAGGAACCACATTTCATTTATAACAATAAAGGATTTAGCTCACAGCAACTTGGGAGATAAACACATTGAACCGTACATGTATACAAATTCTTTAAAATGTGGTCTTTTCTCAGAGGTTCTTGGACCATAAAGGGTTGCGTGGGTGGGCCATGTTGTGGGCTGGCCGGAAGAAGGAACACTGAGCATTCCAGGAGATGCTCTACTCTGGGGACAGAAGACAGCTGACTCCACTGCAATACTGCCACCTGACTGACCACTGGTGGTAGCACAGGCTGAAGCAGCTTCATGGTAGGGGTACCGCCATGCACACTCCATGAATGTGCATGTATACCCACACCACCAGCATCCTGAGGGCATGGGGCCTAAAACTAGGAAACACCCCAACCAAAGCAGATTGAATCCCAGCCTACCAGAGGCCCTGTACTGACGATTTGGCCCCTCCTCCAACTGCATCCTGCCTGCAGCAAGAATTGAAGAGCCCTGCTGCCCCTACCATTGGAGAAAGCCATGAGAATAAGTCAAGGAGATGCTGGCTGATGGGGCTGAGGAAGCCAGAATGAAGGGGGAGTGGTGGGGGACAGAGAGCATAAAAGAGATGAAGTAGAACTGAATATGATCAGACTTGCAAATTCATACATTAAATCGCTTATCAGATATTACCTTGGCATGAGTCTCATTAAGGGATGGTATTGACTCTGTTGAATCCTGATATCATAAACTGAATTCTGAACTTCTGAGTACTGTATGGCCATCCCATCAGGTACCTACTGATGAAACAGAATCCTAACAAAAGTTCTATAGTTTCCTGAAAAGAAATTCCAGAATTCTCACAGTAGAATCAGTATAAAGTAGTCAGTGGTGTATTTTCTTTGTCCCCCTATCCCAGGACCAGTTACAGATGTGGGTTCGCAGGAATGTCAGTTTGTGTTCCCGGTCTGTCTTCATCTTTGATGAGATGGATAAGATGCATCCTGGCCTCATTGATGCCATCAAGCCGTACCTGGATTACTATGAACAGATTGATGGAGTATCCTTTCAGAAGTCCATATTCATCTTTCTAAGGTAAGAAACAGCTTTAATGTATTCACGTATAAATGTTGACACAACCATGCAGTTTGAATCTGAAGAGCAGCACTGGTTCATCTTGATGGTATCTCATCAGTTTAAAGGAAGAGCGACCCACTATTCTTTCACTGCCATGCTTCTACATTGCCTTTCATTGCAGGGGACAGTCCTCCTACTGTATTCCCAGATCTGCTCTGTCCCATGGAGTGGGCAGTCCCACACTGTGCATGGAGCTTATTAAGTAGAAATTGATTTGAATAAATAAGTTAACTAAATAAATTAATTCTGGTTTTCAAGAATGCTTTTCAGACACAACATGCGGTGCTGCCCATCCTGATCATGTCCCAGTTACTGCCAGTAATATCCCACAGGAACACCATGTAATCGAAGGACGTTACTCCAATTTGCACTGCAAAACAGCTGTGGTGACACCACTCTTGGGTGTTACTCTGGCTCTGTCATGAGTGTCCACTGCGAATGAGATAGGTACTTACTAATATTCTCCTCAGTACAAATTTTGCCCTGAATATAATGTTCGAGAGCAAACTTTTCAAGACAGATACCCTCTGCCTGACTACCATTTCATGATCTTTTGTCCGTTGTTCACCTGAACCACCTCCATGTTTTCTGACCAAAATGTCATCTTTCTGTTTTGGGAATCATAAAAAATTTACTTAAGGGGGGGACTATATACTTTTTTCTATATCAATTGGCTGTATCACTGTAATGATCTACTTGGTACCTATGAAATTTACTTGGGGAGTTGGAGTACCTATCCACTACATGGAAGGGCAATTTAATGAAATGGAAACCCAGTTGGCAAACATCAGTAGTGGGAACCCTATTCTAGTATGTGGAAGGTGAAATAACTAACATATCCTTCATCATGAGTAATACATGTATGCATATTTCTGTGAGCATTTTGCCCTACCAAGCTTTTATAGAACTGAAGTTCTAAATCTGAATTTGTGCAGTGAATTGTTTTATATTAATTTTATTTTTTATTTTTTCTAATAAATTGTCAAATGATGTTTGACTATCATTATTAATATTTGACATTCTATGCAATGACTAAAAAGAATTAGATAATTGTCATTTCTATACTGTACATAGTTAAAACTGTAAAAAAAAAAAAAAGTCTTACCACAATTTTAGAATCTGTTGTCTGTTGTTCACCAACACCACCTTCATGTTATTTGACAACAATGTCACCTTTCTGTTACTCATGTCTTTACTCAAAAATCACCACTGCCACTAAGATCAGGAAATGTTTCAGATGTGACATACGGCCCCTTCTGGCCACTGCCCAGCATGCCACACCCCTTTAAAATATGCTGACACCACCTCTACCTGATGCATCCCAAAGAATTCCAATTTTGCATTAGTACCATTCGGCATTTGGGTCATAGACGACCCATTAAAACTATACAGGAAAATTGCCCAAACCTTGCTATCTTCCCTCATGAACCTAGAAATCCTGATAAAATGCTGCAATATCTAACCCTTGTGGTAGTGGCCACTAAGCTACATACAAATACAGCCAGTATAACCTAGAGGTTAGAGTGATAAACTGTGAATGAGCTTGGTACATCCTTCAGAACTGGGTTTGATTCCCACAACCTCCACTTGCATACTGTGTGACTCTAAGCAGTCACAACCTCCCCAGTACTCCCGGGTCACTCATGAAACCAGACATTTGTGTCTAGTGGGCCTTAGATGGTTAACAAAGAAAAAAATACCCTCACCGTGGTCAAGATTCTGCATGTAAAATTTAAATGCTGAATCAATTACTTTAACTGCCTGAATTAGCTTGGCACTGGTACTGCATATATACTACAACACAACATAAAGTTGTACTGCCAATGTAGCCAGAGAGAAAAATGAATGCAAATCAAAAAATATGTGGTAATGCCTTTTATTTGAGAGTAATAGAGACTTATTACACAGACTTTCAAACCTAAAGAGCCTTATCAGGTCAGCATGAACCAATTTCAAGGAAACAAATTTATACGTAAAGCACAGGACTGACAGTATTTTCCATGAAAACAAATAGGTAGGTAATATTTGTTGATCGATCATAAGACCATTGCAAACATTAAAATATATTCATTCCACAATATAAAATATTCCATAAAATCTTACAAGACATCATATTCACAACTTTAACTGAACGCAAGTTCATATTAAGAAAAAATAATGTCACAGTGCTACCTCACGTGCTCTAAGCTTATTAATTTAACCAACATTATCAGAATATAATAACCGGTGAGCAATTTTTCTATGTGCCCAGCCAGTTGATATTTTTCCTAACATCCAGCGGGTTGTCATGGCATTCACGCGCTCTGCCTGTTAAAACCAAGAGCGCTACCTAATTGGCTCTCGTTCTCTTTGTGGGCGGGCTGAATATTTCCACTAACGTGGCGGTTCGATCAATCTGTTAGCGAACAGCCAGTCAGTTAGTGAGGAGCTACCATAACATTCTTCTCTCCTTCGAAGCATTTATTTTTTTTTAACTGTCAGGTTAATCCTGCATTTAAATAAAAAAGATCTCTTTCTGGCTGATCCTGCTGTTCGTTGGCTGCGGGCGATACCTCGTTGCTACCAGAAATGGGACCATGGCTGACTGCATGCAGCAGTACCTAACCACAATAACATTTCAAATAGTGAGTTCCAAAAAAATGTAATTAAAAAATAATCACTGTCAAGTTGTCAAGAGGGAGGGAGGGAGACTGTGTGTGTGTGTGTGTGTGTGTGTGTGTGTGTGTGTGTGTGTGTATGTGCCACAGGCAGTCACAAAAGTCAGGTTGGGAAAAAACTGCTCACTAATTAGTATAAAAATAAAATATGGGGAAGTGTGTCAAACTCGAATTTAATGCACACCCTCGGTGTGGGATGCTTGAATAAACCTCTCGGGCTTCGCCCTTGGGGTTTATGTAGCATCCCACACCTTGGCTGTACACTAAATTCTTGTATCACACACTTCCCCATCCATTATTCTCTATACAACATTTTCATTTTAGACACCTCAAGTTTTAATTTGTTAAATGTTCCCTTCTTTGCTCAATTATCTTAAGGAGGGAGACCACGGGGACGAATATCTTAGGGTCACATGTTGTGAATAAGTAAATCAGTAGTTGCATAGGCTGATACTGCTGTTGGCTCAGTTTATTTCCTAATAAAGAGGTCCTATATTTCTCATACAGTGGACATAAAAGTATTAAATGCAACAGATTGTCTTCTCCGAATCCACATTTGCACACAAAATCCTTATTTTTTTCCCCCAGCATATTGTCCTCTTTTTCTATTACTTTTGAATACCTCAAAGCGAAACCTTGTCAAAAGTATTCTTTGTTTTGGATTTGGCAAAATATGACGGTATTGCTCAAACTTGTGCTCTCTCTTAGTTTTTGATAGCCACAAACAGACTTTCGATAGCCGACAGGCCTCTAAATCTTTCTGAGCAAAGATATCCTTGACATGATCATTTACCATCATTTTAAAACAATCAAAAGGCTATCTCAGGCAATCTGCAATAATATGTAGCAACCCATATTGTTTAATAAGATCCTCAAGGGCATTCATACACGGAAAAGTTATATTAGAATGTGTATATAGAATCGCTTCCTCTAAACACAGACAGGGAAGTCTATCCGAAGGCATCCTTAAAGTCCTGAACCAATAATTAATTTGTCTCTCTGCACAGGAGCATTCAACTGATAGCTGCCCAATCTCTGCCCTAACCACAGCTGAAGGGGCACTATTGGGAAGTCCCATTATTTTTTTATAAAATTTATTTAAACTGGAATCCAAAGTTCCCTTGAGATCCCCTCCCCAAAGTTCAGCACCATAAAGCATCTGGCTTTTGAGTTTTGCTCTAACAACTCTTTAAGTTTCCCTCAATTGACCTTCCCCCATACTTATGGGAGAAAGGCAACATAACTGGAATGTGAAAACAAATAATTATTTATAATTCTTTTACTATGATAATAGTCCATGACTTTATCAATGAAACTGTCACATTCATGTGTAAAGTTTTTTAGCATCTGAACTGCTTAAACTTAACGTTTCTAATTTAACCCTGTTCTTTATGTATAAATGTGTCTTCTTGGAACTGGTTCACACACCACCTGATAAAGAAGCCTCCGTAGTTTCAAATGCTTGCACAAATAATACTATGTTAGTCAAGTATGAAAAAAATACTCACATTAATAATGATGTTTTTTTCCTAGTGCGTATATTGAAGGAGACAGGAAATGTATGCTAACTGGCAGAAGTTAGCAATGCTCCTATTTACAGAAATGGAATTTATGCCTCCAAATAATCCACATTTAACTGTTCCCGATTAAAAATGGATGTAAAAAAAAGTTCAGTTGTTTTCTTTTAACGGAACATTCTGCACATTTCTCTTCATGGAACCAGTAGTTTGGAGTTTTACTGTGTCATTGTTTGTGTACAGACTGCTAAACATGAGCTGTTGACCTGTCAGATCCATAGTCAGTATTCCAGACACAAACCGTGACATATTTAAAACTCAAGGGGCTCGAGTCACAAAACTGTGCCCCAGACCAAATCCAGTTTGCATGGTGCAAACGAGTTGGTATTCACAAAAGCCCAGTTTGCATCCACAAACTGGCATTGCACTGGGGCAAAGTCTGGAGGGGACCGCAATGCAAATGAGGGGGAGGGGATGTGAATATCAGCGCTGCCCGATTCTCCAAGCATTTGCTCCACCTTTTGCATGGTCCCCTTGCATGCAGCGAATATCACCAACCGAGACCTGGTGGTATCTCGTGCAACCCTAGTGGCTGGGGGAGGTATGGTGCCCCCTCTCCCACACCCGCCAACCCAAGTAAAAAAACAAAAGAGAAATCCCTGTGGGGATCTAGTGGTTCCCCTGTTAGAGTAACACTGGAAACCAGGGGCCATAGAAACATAGACTTTGACGACAGATAAGGACCACTTGGCCCACCCAGTCTGCCCATTTCCCTACCTATTGGATAAGCTGCAGATTCTAGTTAACCAACAGCCTACTTCCTGCAACCCCCCCCCCCACAACTGCCTTATGTCTGTCCCATGCATGTTTGAATTCCCCCACTGCTTTAGACCCAACACCCTCCCCAGGAAGGCAGTTCCATGCAGCCACCACTCTCTCCGTGAAAAAAACATTTCCTCACATTACCCCTGAACCGTATTCCCCCTCTATCTTTAAATTGTGCCCCCTTGTTCTTACACATCTCTTTTTCTGAAAGATGCTACCCTCCTGGACTTTGTTGATTCCCTTGAGGTACTTGAAAGTTTCTATCATGTCCCCCCGTCCCTCCTTTCATCAAGGATATACATATTAAGCTCTCTCTCAGTCTCTTCATATGGTTTTTGATGCAGACCCTGCACCATTTTACTTGCCCTCCTCTGGACTGTTTCCATCCTGTCTATGTCCTTGCGTAGATGGGGTCTCCAAAACTGCACACAGTATTCCAGATGGGGTCTCACCAACTGTCTGTACAGAGGGATACCACTCACTTTTTCTACTTGTGATGCCCTTCCTATGCATCCCAGTATGCCCCTGGCTCTCCTTACTGACTTCTCACATTGCTTACCCACCTTTAGGTCATCTGATATGACTACCCCCAAGTCCCTTTCCATTTGTGTTGTTGTTAGTACCTCCCCTGCTATTGTGTACTCTTCTCCTGGGTTTTTGTTTCCCAGATGCATTACTCTGCACTTCTTTGCATTGAATCTAAGTTGCCATATGTCTGACCTTTTATCCAGCCTTGCCAAGTCCCTTCTCATCCTTTCTACCCCCACCTTTGTGTATCAACTGTGTTACAGATCTTTGTGTCATCTGCAAAGAGGCATACCTTTCCCTCCAGACCCTCTGCAATGTCACCTATAAAGATGTTAAAGAGGACTGGACCCAGTACTGAGCCCTGAGGTACTCCACTAGTAACCCCCCTTTCTTCGGAATGTGTTCCATTCACTATTACCTTCTGTGTCCCGTTGTGCAGCCAGTTTGCTACCCAGGCTACCACCCTGGAACCCACTCCCAGGCTGGCTAACTTGATTATTAATCTTTTGTGTGGGACTGTGTCAAATGCCTTGCTAAAGTCTAGGTAGGCCACATCCACAGCCCCTCCGTGGTCTATTACTTTGGTCACCCAGTCAAAGAAATCAATTGGCTTTGTCGGACATGACCTTCCTGCTGTAAATCCATGCTGCTTTGGGTTCCGTGCCCCGCTGGCCTCTAGGTACTCAACAATTCTTTCTTTCAAAAGTGATTCCATCATTTTCCCTACCACTGAGGTCAAACTTACAGGTCTGTAGTTTCCTGCTTCTGCCTCGCTCCCACTTTTGTTAAGGGGAATCACATCTGCCTTCCTCCAGTCCTCAGGTACCACTCCATCCTCCCATGATTTGTTAAAAAGTGTGGTCAGTGGTGTCACTAGGTCCTCCCTTAGTTCTTTTAGGATTCTGGGGTGAATCCCGTCAGGCCCCATTGCTTTGTCCACCTTGAGTTTTAAGAGTTCTTTCATGACTCTTTCTTCTGTAAATGGACTGGTGTCAACCCCCCTACCCAGAGTGCTTTTATGGTCTGGTTTAGGTAACTCTTCATCTTCTTTTGTGAATACTGAGCAAAAGTATTCATTCAGTAGCTCTGCCTTTTCACTGTCTCTCTCTGCCCACCTCCCCTCTCCTTTATTAATCTTCACTATTCCTCCCTTAACCTTTCTATGCTCCCTAATGTACTTATAAAAGATTTTATCCCCCTTCTTAACTGAGTTGGCTGTTTTTTCCTCAGTTTGGGCCTTTGCTATTCTGACTGCCTTCCCCACTTCTTTCTGCTTTAACTGATACAGTTCCCTGTCATGCTCCTTCTGTGATTCCTTATACTTTCTGAATGCAGCCTTTTTCTCCTTAACCTTCCCTGCCACCTCTTTTGAGGACCATAGTGGTTTTTCACTCCGCTTTGTTTTCTTTGTTTCACACAAAGACTTGTTGCCTCTATGATGGCAGTTTTGATTTTTCTCCATTGTTCTTCCACCCCCCCTTTTTGCCCATTTGCTAGTGCATTCCTCAGGAATTCACCCATTTTGCCAAAGTCAGCCCTTCTAAAGTCCAGTATCCTTGTTTTTGTATGGCTTGTCTCCATGGTTGTGCTTATTGTGAAGCACACTGTGCAGTGGTCGCTTGTTCCCAGATGTCTACTGACTTCTAAATTTGTGATCCTCTCTCCATTTGAGAGTACCAGGTCCAGTAATGTTCCCTCCCAAGTGGGTTCCAACACTAGCTGTCTAAGGCCTGCCCCCTGCAGGGCATCGAGAATGACCCTGTTCTTGGATGTGGCTGCAGTACATGGTATCCAGTTAACATCTGGCATATTCAGGTCCCCCATCAACAGTATCTCCCCTTTTTCAGCCATTTTGAGAATGTCCTCTATCATTTTCTTGTCCGTTTCCTCCCCTTGAGACGGGGGTCTGTATACAACCCTTGTGCGGATTGTGATGCCATTCCCTGTCTCCAAGGTGACCCAGAGTGCCTCTTGTCCTCCCCCTTTACTTTTTAGATCTGTAGCTTTGATCCCTTCCCTTATGTATAGAGCTTCTCCACCTCCTCTTTTACACTCCCTGTCCCTTCTGTAGACTGTGTACCCCAGTATGTTGACATCCTAGGCATGGTTCTCCATGTACCATGTTTCCGTGACTGCCACAATATCCAATTGTTCATCTGCCATCAGGGATACTAGCTCAGGAAGCTTGTTTCCCTGACTATGGGCATTGGTACTCATTGCCCTCCATTTAACGTTGGCTTTATCCTTTTATCCCCCCATCCCTGCCCTTATCGCCCTTGTCTATTTTTCCATTTACCCGTCCTGCGACATCTGTTGAGCTCTGTACTCAGTGTTTACCTTACTACCTGCCATGTTTTGTGGGGAGGCTTGAAATTTCCTGCCTCTTATCAGCACCTCCCCGCCCTTGGCTAGTTTAAAAGTTTGCCAGGAAGCATTTACCTGTCACTTAGGAGCTTGGTTCTTCCTGTGGACAGATGCAGACCATCGTGCCAGTATAGATCTTCATCTCTCCAGGTGTACCCCCAGTCCCCAGTGAAGCCAAAACCCTGTGCTCTGCACTAGTTTTGCAACCATTCATTAAACTGCATGGTGTGCAGTACCCTAGCCTCACCCCTGTCATGGACTGGCAGCACCTCTGAGAAGGTAACCATGCTTGCTACCTGTCTGAGGCCCCTCTCCAACTCCACAAATTCATCTTGCACTGCACTGATTCCATGCCTAGCTAGGTCATTTGTCCCAAGGTGGACAATGATATCTTGTTCCCTCTCCTGTGATGCTGCTTCTACAATCCTGAGGATTCGCTTCTTGTCCCTCCAAGCCATGGCACCAGGCAGGCATCCTACTTCCCTCTCCTCTCCCTTCCCCAGTTCTACCCCCCTAACAATTGCCCCTATCAGAAGCTGTTTCCTTCCCCTGTGGTGTCCCTTGCCACCCTTTTGTGGATCTCCCTTGTGGATGTCCTCAGCACTCTTCTTGGTCTCCACTGAGGGTGCCATCATAGAGGAACCTTGCTCTGCCAGACTGGCATATGATTTGTGAAGAGGTACAACTAGGGGGCTTCACCTCTGTTCCACCACCCGCACCCTCCCAGAACCCACTGTGGTCCAACTGCTCTTCATACTTGGCAACCTCTGAGGCAGTGGTTGTGGCAGTGGTGCTGTTTGAGTGGGGGAGGCCTCCTTAGTCCTTGCCAGTTCAGCCTGGAGGTGGGCAACCTCCTCCCTCAGAGCTGACAGTTGCCTGCAAATAGGACAGCAACGCAGTTTCCAGAATGTCTCCCGGAAAACTGCTGCCCCACAGCCAGTGCATTGCATCACTCCCCACATGTCCCTCTCCCTTATAAAATACAATATGTAATATATATAACTTTTTTTTTTTGTGGTGTGTACTTACCCTTTATGCACTGTGCTGGGTTATTAGAGTATAGAAAGTTCTGCCCCAAGACCTTTTGAGGAAGTGATGTCAGAACTTTGGCTATAAAGGAAATGCCATGCCTGGGGGTTGGGGGGTGGGGAAGAGGGGGTGGGTAGTCCACAACCACAGGTGACTGTTAGAAACAATCAAATACACCACTGCTCCACCACCCTGGTGAGTACTGCCCTTTATAATAACTCAACTAACCTCCAGTAACTTATTTAAAAATAGTTTAACTATCACAAATTCTGGCCATTCTGTTTTCTATCAGGTGGGTGAACAGGTGGGGGAAGGAACCGCTAGACCACCAGGGAAATCTTTTTTATTATAATGAGCCAGGGATCGGGTGGGAGGAGGGACCACTGGACCACCAGGGATTTTTCTGTTTTCATAATGGGCCAACATTCGTGATCATGGCAGGGGTTGGGGAGGACACTCGCCACCAGTGTCCACTCTTGTTTTTTTCAGGCCGGCAATCAACGGGGAGGGACCACTAGACCACCAGGAACACTTATCTTACTATAACGGGGGAAGGGATTGGCAATCAGCGAATGGCAGGGAGGAGGAAGGAAGCACTAGATCACCAGGGACACTTGTCTTACTATAGCTGTTCAGGGAGCAGTGATCAGCAATCGGCGAATGGACCACTAGGGACACTTGTCTTATTATAACAGGACAGTGATCAGCATCAGCAAATGGCGGAGGGAGGGGAGGACCACTAGACCACCAGGGACACTTGTCTTACTATGATGGGACAGCAATTGGGGAAGGGGGGAACCACTAGACCACCAGGGGCTACGGCTACGTGTTGGGCAGGGGCTGGGGGGGACAGCGCTAGGCTCCACACAGCCTATGTTAATGGGCATGCAAATAGCCACCTAGCACTTTTCATGCCCAATGGGCTCATTTACATAGGTGCTTTTGTAAACTGCACATAGCGCAACAGCGCTATCTGTTATGGGGCCTTTCACTTGACTGCGAGTCAGTGCAGCCCCAGTGGATTAGTGCTGGTGGTACAGGGGTTACTGCCAATGCAACCTAGCCCTGTTCACAGCCAGATAGCACAGTGCACTATCTGACTGTGAATAGCAAATTTTGAGCCCTGGGCAATTGCAAATCGCAACACAAAATTTTGTATTGTCTTTGCAATTTTTGATAAATGGGGGCCCTGGTCACTGGTTCCATGAGGAGAACTGTAACAAAATGCTGCCTATGAAAACAAAACAATGCAAAACACAGTGCAGGTTTGTTGCGTCACTTTTTATGTGAGATAATTTAGGTGTGACTGTAATTTCTGAAAATAGAAACATTACAAACAGCTGCCAATTAGAAACACATAACCTGTCCTCTTTAATCACAGTCATTCAAAATTGCATCATCTCAGCCCTGAGCTGGCCTGAAGATGGGACTTTAGAATATTAAAGTTCAAACTCTGCAGTGTGGTCACGCGCCTGCTAAGGTTCTAACAACAGATTTATAGCTGAAGCCGAGAAGGAAGAATGATCCCGTATCTAATCTATGCTAAATATTCTTACTTAAAGAGCAAGTAGCACCAAAAATAGGTGGCAGAGAATGCTTTTGACTTTGTAATAGTAGTTAATTATTAGTTTTTTTTTCTGATTTATGTTTCTTTTTCCATTTCCTTATCTGGTTTTCTACCGAATAGTTTCGGTGAGATGTAAAGAGTAGTACTTTACCCAGATGCTGACATGGCTAGTTCTGTTCCTCTTCATACCACATCAGCATTGGGATTTCACTTATTGTGACCCGATTATTATCCACTTATTATTAACCCCATCTTGCAGGAGGTGAATGGAGGTTCACTCACCTGGTAGAGCTGATTGTGGAAGCATATCTTTATGGCACTCCCCAATCCTTACATCATGGTTTATGGCCACCTGATAGACTGCTGATGCACATGTAACTTTGAATTTGAAATCCGATACCACCTAGACTCTGAGCTCTCCCAGGTATTTCGGTTATGTCTTCCACAGCTGTGTAGTGTTGCCTGCCTGAGTGATGAATTTCATTAGGAACAGGCATGGCACAATATATATCTAGTGGTCTGGCTACTACAAAACAGGATGCGCGATACAGTATATGTAAGCAATAACCCACGACAGGGTATGAGGTTATAGGAATTTAATGGATGCCCCAAGTGTGTCGTGAGGCAGGAGACCGCAGGCTGAGTGCGCTCACAGCATCTGAGAAGTGTATTAAATCACTATGACCCCATACCCCGTCATGGGCTATTACACATAAAAAATGGTCTATTTCTAAAAAAAAGACAGAAAGATTTTTTATTCCTGCTTAAATAAGAAAAATGTAAGTGTATCCTGCCAATTTGAAAAATAGTCCTAACATAACACTTCACAACATTCTTTGCTTTGCCCCCACACACACACACACACATACACACATATGCTTCTTGGGAGATGATTCCAACAGTTTCAGTGCTTTTAAGATGACACTTTCCCCGATCCTACTGTCACTGCCATTTTTGTGTCCCCCCTCCAAACTTCCTCCAAGCGTCTTTCTCTCCTCCTCCCTCTCACATACGAACGTATGAAATTTGACAGCAGAAAAAGGCCATTTGATCTATTGAGTCTGCTTGATTTTGCAGCTAGCAGCACTCACAGTATGGAAACTCATCTCATGCACTCACTATATGGTCCTCTGTCATTTGTAGGTCACAGCTCTGGAGCACACAATCCTACGTGTCTCCCTCTCTGTCTTGCAGGTCACAGCTCCAGAGAACACTGTAACAGCATATTGGGGACAGGTAAAGACAGCACATTGTCGGGATGTAGTAGGAATCTGGAAGGGATGTTTAGGTACATCGCTGCTTATTTCCAACCTGCTGTGAGTAATTTAAACTGGCTGCTTTTCTGTTTTACATTTGCCTTCTCTGTGGAGAGCTACTGCATCAGGGAAATTTACAGCACATTTACTAAGGGAAGTAGTTCTGGCTGTCAAAGTGTGGATTAACTAGGGGAGTTAATCCACAGGCAGGTGATGCTATTTGACAAATCAGGACACAGAATTTTCTCAACCATTTTATAAAATTGTTTTATTGACCAACTAATTCGAATATAGCATACGTAGTCTAAAGCGCCACATCAGTGGAGGGCATTGTCGGTTCATGCATATAATCATGTACGGCTCAGATCACAACCAGTCTCATAGTCAAGGAAGGCCCTGGAGTGCTGTAGAAATATGGTCTCACAATCAACTGTACCAGGTAAGTTAAACTTCCATTGGGGGTTGCAGTCTCTACGTCACTCCCCAATCCTTGCATCATAGGTCCTAAAAAGCAGTACCTGTTCCCTTAGGGCGGGGTACAGTGACTATGGGCAGAGCTGGTTATCTTTGCCATAGACAGTGTCGAGTGGCCAACAGTGCATCTCAGTGGTGGCAAAGTATCCATTCTATAATGTTTGTGTTTTTGCTAAACCATGTGACAGATGCGCATATGTCTTCTGCAGGGGCCTGGTTTTTCTTGGCCCATGAGGATGATGCTATTGCCCATACTGAGTGGACTCCGAAATCTTGTGGCAAGGCTATATCTGAAGCTCTTTAGACCTCTATAATTGTCGTCTTGAGTCATGAGGCTACAGTGGATTTGAATGCTGCCAGTCCCTTTTTGTGACCCTAGGGGACAATGAACAGCCTGTTTGATCTTCTAAAGTCCTCCATTCAGACTAGGTATGTCTTCATTATTTTTATTTATTTAGTTTTTGTTGACCAGGAAAGGGGACTATACCATTTTTTGCCTATTTTCAGCCTCGTCCCAGGGAAGGGGGGATACAGATGGATGCCAACTGAAATTGAACCAGATTTTAAGCTGCTGGTGGTAATTTTAGTGAATGGAGGAAATCTGGCCAGGACACCGGGGAAATTTCCCTACTCTGCCAGTAGGGGGAACCCTTGGCTGTCTGTTACAGGATGGCCAGTCGGAGGAGATACTGAAGGTGATGGATGTGGAGGAGACAGGGAAGCAGGCCTCCTCCCTTGTTCTCGATACTCAAGAGGCCGTCAATGCTGCGATAGCAGCGGTTGATTTTTCAGAGGAGGATTCAGCTATGGTGGGGTCTACTACTTCACCACTAGTCAGAGAAGGAGGAAAGCCACCCAGCTGCCCAGGGCAGCAGGTGGAAAGAATGTAAACCGAAGCATTTTTGACCTGGCAGAGAATGCTGAGCAGGTAAAGCAGTTACAAACAGACAGAGAAAACTACCTCCGGAAAGCGCAAGAATTGGAGGTGCTATTGGAGATGCTGCAGGGGAGCACCTTATGAGTTATAATAAGCTTTATTTTGAGTTGCTGCAAGTCCCGAACAGGTAAACTTTTGTCCCACTAATAGAGGCGGGCAGTCTGTTCAAGCTGCGTCTTCGGCCAATAAAGACACTCCCGAGAAGATGACAGGAGATGATGCAGGAGGGAAGGGTAGTAAGGCTGGCAGTAATAACAACCTGAGGGTTGTTTGCCAAAAGCCGCAAAAACCTCCCCTCGACACTTCTCTGCGCAGGAAACCTGCTAGAGGATGGCTGGGAGTGGGGCAGCATGTTACAAGAGCCACTAGTAATCCGGTCTCCTCCCTGGTCAAGAGAACTACCAAACAAATGAAGGAGCGGGTCTTTACCTTCCCCAAAAAGAAGGATGCTGCTGGATGGAGTAAAACTGGCCAAGAACTCTTGGTGGATGCTGCCAAAAAAACAGACCTGCACCATGAAATACCAGCATAGAAGAAGGGAAATGGTCCCCGGTTCATGCCCTGGAGAATGCGGGCTGGATGCAGGAGAAAGACTGACATCAGGTCCCCAACCTGGAAGACCCTTTCTTTCAGAGAATAATTGCTGAAACACTGCAACACATACAAGACAAGCTGGCAGAAGTGAGCTCCAATGACTCCAGGGGTAACATTTTAAATATTGGGTTGTAATCAGATAACGTGTTGTCTGTGTCTGATGTTAATGTAAATATTCATGAAGCTGGGGCCAATAATAACATGAATGCAGGGGAGGTTTCGACTGATAATATGGAGGAGCTAACTCAAATAGATGAGGGGCTATAAGAATGGGACCTCAAGCACAGGTCCTTCAGGATACTGCACAAAGGGATGGGCAGGCTCCTATGTTTAAATTGTCTGATCTAGTTCACAAAATAGGTGAGCCTGCTCCCTGAAAGAATGCTGTGCATCTATTATGCAAGGGAGGATTACAATCACCTCCAGAGAGACTGCATATTGCAAAAGTCCTGCTTAAAGGCTTGATGAAATTTTTTTCATCAGAAATCTTTGCATTGATTAGTCTGGGAAACTCTAACTACGATGTTAGCTTTAAGGCTGTGTCCTTTAGACAGGTTTTGGGCACAGTACCAGGTACAAAAAAATAACCGTTTGGACTCCTTTTCATGTGATCCCCCTTACTAAACTGTTGATAAAGACTATTATGGTTATGTTTAAAAATGAAGGGATGAATATTGAAGATATTCTATTTTGGTTGCGGCAGCAGTGCAAGGTGCAGGGGAGGCCCACTCCAACTTTAGACAGCGAGCAAATCTGGGATGTGGGGTGGAGGATACAAGTCAAGTTATTCTGCACAAATTCAGGCCCTGTCCATCTACCCGGTTGTTTTCATCTGTGAAGGGACCGAGGATCACTATTTTATGCAGGTCAGCCTTGCTCCTGTTTTAAGTGTGGTTCACGTTCTCACATAAGTTCTGCCTGAGACACTGCTAGGTGCAGCCACTGTCTGGATTATGGGCATGTGGCTGCAAACTGTTTAAACCTCTTTAAATGCAACTTCGGCGAACGAACCAGACATGCATATGGGAGGTGCCCCTGGGCCTCACATAACAGGAAGGACTGCCCGTCACATGAGGGTTCAATTAATTTAGCACAGCAGCACCAGACACAAAGGATGGTGGATCAGAGTCTGAGGAAAGGGGAGGGAAATGTGAGAACAGTAGAACCCCCTATAACCCGGCAGATGGGGAACCACAGGCATTTGAAGATCAGCAGGTAGAAGTATAAACAGAGGCCCCAGTGGAGGTGACTGTAGTAGGAGAGGGAGGTACTGTACCTAGTACTACAGCAGACACGATTATTGATGAGGCAAGAGAAATGCCACCCCCCCAATAATGAAGTGCCCTTCAAAAAGGTTACGCAGAGGAAATGTAGCCAGCAAAGAAGGGCTGTCCTTCTTCCAGCATAATGGCTGCCCTGTGAAGAGCTCTCTCAGTTCGCTCTCTCAACCTCCTCCTCCTAAAACCGAGTCCTTTTCGGCAGTTACGGCCCTGATTTCGTGATCAACGAGTGAGACGTTACCAGGTTACTTCTGATAACCAACCCTGTGCTTATTGGAGCGCAGTTTGGGAATGGATGCCGAGATGAAGGTGTCGGCCCTCCGACACACTCCCCAGCCGACTCCACCAAAGGACAAGAACCCGAAGCGATCCAAGGCGAGTGGGTCAGAAACTACTACTACTCCCAAACAGCAGGGTATGCTAACGGAGGAGCGGTTTCTAGAAGAGATGGGCCCTATGAAAGAAACATTGCTCGCTCTTGCATCTGACTTAAAGGGTATGAAGCTATCTTTGGAACAACTAAACACACGCACGAAAGATAACGAAACCAGGATTTCATCATTAGATGATTGGAAGACAAGAATAGACCCAGACATAGTCGCCCTGCAGCACAGAATTAAAAAAGCTGAGGATCGGTTAGGGGACCTCGAGGGCCGCTCAAGGAGGAATAATCTGGTGGTGCTGGGTCTCCCAGAGGGTGAGGAGGGGCGGCAGGCAATTTTATTTGCTCAAAAATTATGTGAAAACTGGCAGGGCCTTCCCCTAATGGGCCTGCATTTGTAGTTGAAAGAGCCCATAGATCGTTGCGGCCAATGCCCCCAGCAGGATTCCTCCCTCGCCCATTTCTTTTCAGACTTTTAAACTTCTTGGATAAACAGTTTATTTTGTCCAAAATAAAGGATGTAGCTGAATTACAATGGGAAGGAAAACATATTCGACTAGTTCAGGATCTTCCTTACACAGTGCAGCAGAAACGTTCAGCCTTTCATCCTTTAGTGTCAAAATTAATACCAGCTGGCATTCGCTTTAGAGTGCGCTACCCAGCTACTCTCCAGATCAATAGAGAAGGTCAATGGCATTCTTTTGAGTCGTTGGAGCCAGCTGTTGAGTCATGTAAAAAATGGTACCCAGATCTAATTAAGTGACTGTGATCCAAGCTTGGTGGGGAAAGCCTGCCATCTTGTGGACTTTCAGTTGAAATGCGACTGCCCTACTTTTCTTTCGTGCATGTTATGCCTGATTTAATTTATGGATGGAACTTTGGTATTTGGTAAAGGAATGTGGACTCTACGTCAGCTACTTATCAGTAGACTGAATTCAATTTTTTCTAGTAGTAAGGAACGAATACTGTGGGGATTGGTTACAAAATGATAAGTTATAAATGGATTGATAAAGGAGTAGTGCCTCCAGGCCTTTAAGTGTATTGTTAAATAATTGGGGTTGGTTATCCATATAATAGGTAGTTAATTTTGCGTTAAAGAATGCAAGGATGGGTTTTGACTAACATGGGGCGGGGATTTATGATTGTTATTTACGTGTTAAAGAATTTTTTGAATACTCTGCTACCCAATGGGATGGGGTATGTTGTGATTACAGTTGGATTTATAGTGTTTGTCTTCTGCCCCTCCTCATTTTTTCTTTGCTACTACTGTTTCTAGGTGCCAATATTCGTAG
Source organism: Neoceratodus forsteri (assembly GCA_016271365.2). NCBI lineage: Eukaryota > Metazoa > Chordata > Ceratodontiformes > Ceratodontidae > Neoceratodus > Neoceratodus forsteri. The sequence continues at coordinate 689,963,417 of JADMNL010000022.1, read as the reverse complement.
TCCGTGATATTGGTTTGTGTAGGAGAGGGAATTGTTGAACTTCACTCAATAGTAAGATAGTGTAATATATATTTTCAGGATTTGGTGTTATAAGGTAGATGTGGGGGGAGGATGGGAGGGGCAGGATGGGTAATCCAGGGTTGCATGAGAAACATTGCGTCAAACGCTCAATTGGTGGTGCGGTCTTTGGGACTGGGGGTAGTTAGATTTAGATTTTTCTGTAAGGGCATGCTATATGATTTTATGATTATGCCCTGGGGGGTAGTATTTGGGATTAAGGGTCAGAGTTGTGTTTTGTGGAACATGGTGGGGTTTTTGGGGTTAGTTTGGGGTGGAGGGCTCATAGCCAGTCTCTAAATTTTATTTTTATCCGGGGATAAACCTGCAGGCCACCTCTCAAGAGCTTAATTTTGAGAGGCTTCCTATTTTTATGTGGACAAGTGGGTATGAGAATTGCCTCGTGGAATGTTAAAGGGGTAAGGGCTAGACTAAAACAACATCAAATTCTTAAACATTTAGCTTTAATGCATCTGGAACTGGCTTTTTTACAAGAGACACATCTGTTAGCTGGGGAAAGCAACTTGCTACGTACAGAACATATTGGACAGGCTTTTGTGGTGGGTAATTCCACTTCTCAAAGAGGAGTTGCAATTCTAGTTACTAAAGGGGTACAATTTCAACCTTTACAAGAAATAGGGGACCCACAGGGACGATTTCTGCTAATTAGAGCGTTGCTGAAGTATGGTGGACTTATCGTGGGGAAAATTTATGGACCTAATTGTGCCTCTCCTGAATTTTTCTCTCGAATAGCTTTTAAATTAGCCCCCTTTAAACACCTTCTAATAATATCAGCAGGGGACTGGAATCTCACCTATGATGACAAGACAGATAGAACTTCTGGGAGTGGGCAGACTATGTCCTCGGCACAGAAATCATTGAAGGAAATGATGGAGGGGTTGGGCCTTGTAGATCCGTGGCGCTTCCTCTATCCGCTTAGGAAGGAATATACATTTTACTTGGCCAGCCATAAATCATCTTCTCATTTGGATTTTTTCCTAGTTAATCAAATTATCCTGATGGGCTCAGTAGCCTCCGGAATTTCCCCTAGGGTGTTGACAGATCACTCTTTGGTGTGGTTGAGGGGACTTTACCCCAAGCTATTCCTAAACACACTCAATGGAAGCTTAATATTCAATTATTAGCACAAGAGGAAACAGTAGATAAGATACGTACACTGATTAGTCAATTCTTAGAACATAATAGGGGCTCTGTAGTTGCATTTGATCAACTATGGTGTTCCCTGAAGTGTTACCTGAGAGGTGAGTTTATAAGGCTGGTGGCTACCCGTAAAAGGGTGAGAGAAAAGGTTGCTAAATCGCTGCTGGATTCTATTCAGAGTCTAGAGAGGAGGATTGAATTTTCTTCAACTGAAGAAGATATCCATCAGTTAACGGTCCTTAAAGACCAATATGAGAATATGTTAAGGGAAAAGACTGAATACGCGCTGTTTAAAACACATATCAGATACCTGGATCAGGGTGACAAGGCTGGACACCTCTTAGCTTTGAAACTGAGACAGCAGGAGGAGTCCAGGTTGGTCACGTGTTTAACTACGATGGACGGGGGGAATACAGTAGTTACACCTAAAGCTATAGTAGACGAGTTTGAGAAGTTTTATAAAAAGCTATATGGTCCTCCAGATAATAGTACTACATCTATAGAGATTCAACAATATTTGTCTAAATCTCCCCTTCCTACCCTTACTCAAGACCAAAGGGTTCAGCTGACTTCCCCTATATCGGCAGCTGAAATAATAGGGGCTATTCAATCTCTATCGCCTAACAAAGCTCCGGGGCCAGATGGATTCCCTCCAAATTTCTATCGAACATTTGAGAAGGAGCTTACCCCTATTCTTCAGGAGCTATATGGTTACATCTGTGCCCATGGCATTGCTGATACGACGTTACTAGAAGCAACTATTATTGTTTTGCCTAAACCGGGGAAACCTAAAGACAAAGTATCTAATTATAGGCCGATTTCCTTAATGAATTATGATGTTAAGATTTTAGCCAAAATCTTGGCATCTAGAGTTACTAGGGTTTGGGGTACCTTAATTAGTCCTGAACAAATAGGATTTATCAGTGGTAGAAATCCCTTGGATAATTTTCGGAAATTAGCCCATATCTTCTCCGTATCCAGGGAGGTGCACTGCCCGATGGCGCTCATCTCCCTGGATGCGGAGAAAGCTTTTGATAGGGTAAATTGGAATTTTTTGTTTAATACTATGGACCATTTCGGCTTCCCTCCTGATATTTTATTGGGTGGATTAAGCATTTGTACTCTAATCCTAGGGCCAGAATTTATTGCAACAGGATTTTTTCCAACAGCTTTCCATTACTTTCAGGTATGCGGCAAGGGTGTCCGCTTTCACCATTGTTGTTTAATCTATATCTAGAGCCCTTGATCCGCAGGTTGAAACTGTCCCCGGATATAGTAGGATTCCCAATTGGCCCAGTTGAATTGAAGTTGTCAGCTTACGCGGACGACCTTTTACTTCATGTATCAGATCCAACCAAGGTTATCCCTAAAATGTTAAATATAATAGAAGAATTTAGTAGGTTCTCCAATTATAAATTGAACATTAGTAAGACTGAAATTATGCCGCTTGACATATATGTTCAAAAAGGCGATATAAGTGGATTCCGGATGACCTGGATGAACAGGCTTAAATATCTGGGTATTATTTTAGCGCCGTCAGTGTCTCTTTTGAAGAAATATAACTTAGATAATCTCCTATGCACTATCCAGCAGGACTTAATTAGATGGTCTCCCTTATACATATCCCTTCAAGGCAGAGTTAATGTTATTAAAATGAATGTGTTACCCAGAGTTTTTCACCCTTTGAATATGTTGAACATATATCTTCCTTCTTCATGGTTTAGGAAACTTCAAAGTATGATTACGAAATTTCTGTGGCAAAATAAACCCCCACGAAAATCTTATAAACATTTGAGCGCTCCGAAAGACTTGGGAGGCCTGAAGCTCCCCAACGTTTACTACTATTATTTGGCAAGCCATATGGCTAAATATATGAGGTGGATAAATAATCCTGTAGATTCTGACGCCGAGTATATTCCTATATGGTTGCAAATAGAAAGAAATATGATCAAAAAATGCTAAATTGGCACCAGAGATTATGGTATGTACTTCCTAAGACAGTCTCTAAACAAATAAAGTCTATGGTCCTTCTCATGTCAATTAAGGTTCATAACCAAATGTGTAGGTCTTTGGGGATTAAACATACCAGAGATGTTTCACAACCATTGTTCAGCAATCCTAATTTTAAGGTTGGGGGGAGAGATCCTCACAGCACATAAGTGGGGGTTGCCTCCTAATACGAAGGTTAGTGATCTAAGTGACTCGGGGAAGTTGAAGTCATCGCAAGAAATATTAGAGAATTTCCACCTTTCATCCAAATGGGCTTTTTATATATACCAAATAAGGCACTTGCTTATTGCCTGGTTTGGGGTCAACTGGTGGGATAACAAAGTAGGAGAGGTCTTTTTATTATTTCAGTCCCTTGCTTGGAGACCACATGTGGTTTCCGGTCTTGTGGCTGCCTTGCAGGAGAGACTATTCTGAAAATAAAGTTGTGCATCCTCAATACTGGTCGGATACATTCCCTGATAATCGTTTTAATTGGGAGTGCATATGGAATGGTATATATTCATACAGTGCTAATGACAGACTCAGGTTGATACAATTTTACATTCTCCATACTATGCATTTGACCCCTGTTAAGTTATCTAAAATGGGGAAACTATCAAAAGATGACTGCTTTAGATGTGGCCAAATGCAAAGCTCCCTGCTTCATATTTTTTGGGAATGCCCTCTGGTGGCCCCCTTATGGTCTGAGATTAGAACTAAAGCTGATCCTCTGTTAGGGATACATGACTTATTCACTCCGCAGATTTGTTTATTGGGGGATTATGCAACAGTTACAGTGAGGGAAAGGAGATATTATATTAATTTAATATCACTTACGGTTAAGGCCTTAGTATTAAAGCATTGGAAAGATCAGACTGTCATTACTTATCAAGAATGGCTAGCTGGGCTACTGTATAATTTAAGAATAGAGAAAACTATAGCTAATTACAGAAATGCTTTGCATAAATTCAATGCTATATGGGAGAAGTTTCATGAGTTATGGACTATTGCTTCATCACACTAAGCTGATGCATGGTTCTCCTCTTTATGGGTGCAGTTTATTATAGAAGGGGATGAATAAGATTCCCCTGGTACAATTTTTCTTTCCCCCCTTGTTTCCTTATTTTGCTTGGGGAAGTGGTATTGCTTCCTTTTTAGTTGCTTTCCTGATAGGGTTAGGGACGTGGCCTGCAAGATCATAGTTAGGGGACTGGCTTTGGGAAGAGGGGTGGGGAGGATAGGAAATAGGGGGAAGGGAGAGGGGGAGGGGAAGGGGTATGTTAGGGGTCAGATAGTTACTACAATGTATATGTGTTAGTACTAATGTTACATTTGCTGTATTGTTCAATGCATTATCTGTATTTTGGAAAGTTTTTGATAATTGAATAAAATATATTAAATTTCAAAAAAAGAAGGGCTGTCCTTGAGAAAGGTTCAACCAGAAAACAGGAACCTACAGGACCTTCCTGGTCGAAAGGCAATATATATGCAGTTCTACATAGTGAAAATACAAAAGGTGACTCTGGAGAAGAGGGAACTGATACCTCTTCTATTGCCTCCACAACAGATATAGAGGAGTGTGGGGGTGGGGATTCTATAGCCAAAAGGATCAGGCAGAGAAGACTATCCAAGACCCCATAGTATGATGTACAGTCCAATTTTTTCTCTTTTTCCTTAATAAATGCCTTCTCATTCTATTTCTACTCTAAATGTAAATAGTATCAAAAGTGTGAAGAGGCCGGCCCAGTGGCGCTGGACACCACACCTTATGCTACGCAGGTGAACCGGGTTTGGGAGCGAATTCTGGGCACCGGTGGTCGGCAGGGAAGGGTTGAGGTTGAGTGCCCTTGTGGTGCTCTCCTCCCCGGGGAAGCAGGGTGGAGATGGCCCAGTGTGCCAGCAGCCCCCGGTAAACACCAGGGGCACTGCAGCAAGCCAGGTGTCACGTAATTAGCGTGGCTGATGCTGGCAGGGTTGAAGTTTGCCAGAGCATTGGGGTTGCACCACGCACGGGGGGAGAGTTCAGAACAGGGAAAACACCGACTCGTGGAACAGGTGACGGCACCTGTCCCCCATGCCCACTGCCAGGCTCACTCCCACTGACCTACTAGATCCTCCACCCAGGCCCTTACCTGCAGCCAGAGTCTGACGTGGAAGAGTGCCCAAGAGGAGGGGTGACCCACCCCGCCGGGTTAAACCGGGGGTGCTGGCTGCAGGGAGGGGGCGAGAGAGGAGGCATAGACCGGAGGGGCCTCAGGCAGGCAGGAAATGGATTGGATGCCTGAGAGAAGGTTCCATGAGCCGTGAATGGAGGGAAAAGTAGTTAAAAAAAAATGAGAAGAAACATGTAGGGGTTCTTTTTTCACTACAAGAAGAGAGACATTTACTGTATACAGAACACGCATCTTAAAACACATATAGAACTACAGCAGGCTTCTAACTCATGGAACACAGGACCTTCCTTCTGGTCTGTGGGGAAGACACATGCGATGGGGTGGGGATTTTGTTTAACAATCCATTAATAAAAGTATACAGGTTACTGGATATACATCGAGGAAGAGTACTGCTGCTTGATTTCTCCTTTTATACAGAAAGATTTCAGCTCATAGTTACATAAGCCCCACAAACTAAAGCCCAAAGAGAGAGACACTGTTTAAAGAAATACAACCGTGCCTTCACACCTCCCGCCTTCTTATATGGGTAGGGGATTTTAATTGTGGGTTAGGACAAACAGATCGTGGGTTTAGAACTCCTAAAATGTACTGCGATTCTATAGCCCTATAAAATGTTGTATCTACAGCCAGTCTAGTGGATGCATAAAGGGATCTGCACCCCTCTGGGGGGGCACACCTATTTTAGGGGGACACTGAAGACACAAATTGATTACGTATTTATATCTGCAATATTAACCATTTTAGCTGTTTCCACTAAGGCCAGTGAATTCTCTGACCACGTTGCCATAATTATGCAGTACACATGGGATAACACTCCAAGGTGTAAGAAAAACAGTTGGCGTCTTAATGACTCATTACTGGAAGACTCAGTTGTTCAAAGGATATGGAGGCAAGAGTGCTCTGCCAGACTTTCAGTGATAGAATGCTGTGAGGATCTATTGGATTGGTGGGAATATACAAAAAGATCCTGGCCTTCCCTATTTCAGAACAGGGCCAGATATACTGCAAATAAGGAATATATGTGCTATCTACAATTGAGGCACCAGCTGCAGCACTTAATATCGTTAGCCGAGACATCACATTTTGATTATAGTGACCAGATCAGTGAAATCAAGAGAAGGATGGCTGAGCTACAATACAATAGGGCTAAATCACTTAGGCAGGAGCTTTGGTTTGGGACTCGGGTACAGAAGGGGTCTATGGAACCCTTCAAAGAATGTAAATCTAGGGTTGATATTAGAGTTATTACTGAATGGACTTCCCCAACAGGACAAATGGTCACGGCCCCCAGAAGATCTGCTTCAAGTAGTTGAGCAGCATATAGAAGCCCTACTAGGAACTGGCACCACCACGTCAGGTATAGAAAAATATTTGAGTCCACTAGGACTGCCACAGGTTTCTGGGCAAGATGCCCAAAAGCTAACAAATGAGGTTACTAGGGAGGAAATGGAGTGGGCTATTAGCTAAAAACAGATTCTGCTCCTGGATCTGATGGCCTGGGACCAGGGGTATATAAGAAATTCTTGCAGGAAGATCTAACAAGGCTGGAGACATGGTCTGACACCTGGCAACTTGGTTTCAATACCAAAAAATGCAAGGTGCTGCATTTCAGAGCAAAGAATCCAAAAAGGAGCTACCATCTGGGGGGGTGCAGCTAACTGTGACTGAGGAGGATTAAGATCTGGGGGTGCTCATTATGGGAGCAATGAACAACTCAGCACAGTGTAGGAAAGCAGCAGCATCAGTGGCCAACAAGATTCTGGGTTGTATTGCAAGGGGTATGACCTCTAGGAGGAAGGAGGTGATTCTGCCATTGTACAGATCACTGGTCAAACCCCACCTGGAGTACTGCAATCAGTTTTGGTGCCCTTACCTCATGTCATTCTTGATGCCCTACAGGTAGCATGCCTCAGACAGCTAGTGTTGGAACCCCCTCAGGAGGGAGCAATCTTAGACCTGGCACTCTCAAATGGGGAAGGAGAAAGGATCTCAGATTTAGAAGTGGGTAGCCATCTGGGAACAAGTGACCACCAAACAGCATGGTTCACAATAAACACAGCCATAGAGTCAAGCTATACAAAAACAAGAGTATTGGATTTTAGGAAGGCTGACTTTGGGAAAATGAGAGAGTGCCTTAGAAAAGCACTAGCAAATGGGCAAGAAGGAGCGGTGGAGGAACAATAGGGAATAATCAAAACAGCCATCGCAGAGGCAACAAGCCTTTGTGTGAAGCAAATCAATAAAACAAAATGAAGGAAAAAAAACACTATGGTTCTCAAAAGAGGTGGCAGGGACGGTTAAGGAGAAAAGGATAGCATTCAGGAAATATAAGGAAACACAGAAGGAGCAGGACAGAGAACTTTATCAGTTAAAGCAGAAGGAGGCAGGGAATGCAGTCAGAATAGCAAAGGCACAAACTGAGGAAAAGATAGCCAACTCTGTTAAGAAGGGGATAAAACCTTTATAGGTACATTAGGAGTGAAGAAAGACCAAGGGAGGATACAGGGACTTAATAAAGGGAGGAATGTGGGCAGAGGTGACAGTGAAAAGCAGGGATACTGAACGAATATTTCTGCTCAGTATTCACAACAGATGAGGAGGGGAGGTGACTAAACCAAACAAGGAGAAACTCTGAATAGGGGGTCGATACCAGTCCATTCACAGAAGAAAGGGTTTGGAAAGAACTCTTGAAACTGAGGGTGGACAAAGCAATGGGGCCTGATGGGATTCACCCAAGAATACTAAAAGAACTAAGGGTAGAACTAGTAACACCACTGACTACCCTCTTTAACAAACCATGGGAGGATGGAGTGGTACCTGAGGACTAGAGGAGGGCAAATGTGATTCCACTTCACAAAAGTGGGAGCAGGGCAGAGGCAGGAAACTACAGACCAGTTAGTTTGAGTTCAGTGGTAGGGAAAATGATGGAATCACTTGAAGGAAAGAATTGTTGAGTACCTAGAGGCCAGTGGGCACAGGACCCAAGGCAGCATGGTTTCACAGCAGGAAGGTCATGTCAGATGAACCTAATAGATTTCTTTGACTGGGTGACCAAATTGGTAGACCAGGAGGGCTGTGGATATAGCCACCTAGATTTTAGCAAGGCATTCACACAGTCTCACACAAAGATTAATATACAAGTTAGCCAGCCTTGAGTGGGTCCAAGGTGGTAGCCTGGATAAAAAACTGGCTGGACAACAGGACACAAAAGGTAATAGTAAACAGAGTCCACAGTGAAGAAAAGAGGGTAACTAGCGGGGTACCGCAGGGTTCGGTACTGGGACCGGTCCTCTTTAATATCTTTACGACATTGGAGAGCACCTGGAAGGAAAGGTATGCCTCTTTGCAGATGACACAAAGATCTGCAACAGGGTTGATACACAAGGTGGGGTGGAAAGAATGAAGAGGGACTTGGCAAAGTTGGAAGAATGGTCAACTACGTAGCAGCTCAGATTCAATGCAAAGAAGTGCAAGGTAATGCATCTGGGAAACAAAAACCCAGGGGAAGATTACACAATGGGGGGTGAGTTAATAACAACAACAAAAATCGAAAGAGACCTAGGAGTAATTATATCAGATGACCTAAAGGTGGGCAAACAATGTGAGAAGGCAGTAAGGAGGGCTGGGAGGATACTGGGATGCATAGGGAGAGGCATCAACAGGAGAAAACAGGAAGTTGTTATCCCTCTCTACAGACAGTTAGTGAGACCCCATCTGGAGTACTGCGTGCAATTCTGGAGAACCCATCTCCGCAAAGACATAGACAGAGTGGAGGCTGTTCAGAGGAGGGCAACCAAAATGATGCAAGGTCTGCACCAGAAGACATATGAGGAGAGACTAAAGCAGCTTAATATGTATACCCTTGAGGAAAGGAGGGAGAGGGGGACATGATAGAAACTTTCAAGTATCTCAAGGGAATTAACAAGGTACAAGAGGGTAGTATCTTTCAGAAGAAGAGATGTGCAAGAACAAGGGGACACAATTTGAAGATAGAGGGGGGACGGCTCAGAGGTAATGTTAGAAAGTATTTTTTCACAGAGAGAGTTGGGATGCATGAACAGCCTTCCTGAGGAGGTTGTGGAGTCAGGAACAGTGGGAGAATTCAAGAATGCATGGGACAGGCATAAGGCAATTCTAGTGGGAGGCAGGAGGAAGTAAAGCTGTTGATTAACTAGAATCTGCAGCTTATCCATCAGGTAGGGAAATGGGCAGACTGGGTGGGCCAAGCGGTCCTTCAAACATGAAGTCTTGCTGTATTCTGACTAATGGAGTTAGCCCCAGCCTTTAAACTGCCCCGGAGAACAAAGGGTTAATTTTCTATGCAGAGCATAGAATGCTGAGCTCGAGCTTGGTTGGTGTCTCTGTCTGTTTCCCTTTGAAATCTAACCGTCAGATTCTTTACTCCGCCTCACTGAACAGTCGCTCCGAAGATTTCTCCTGCAGCTCGGTTCGAAAGTCAGTTGAAGTGTCAGTTTACATCGTTTTTTAACCGAAATTTATTTCCGCATAGTCGTTCAGTCTCTGTCTGTGGTACCGTGAGTACTAGATAGGTTTTGTACTGTTTTTCTGTGTGGAACTTGTAAAAGTGTGGATCGGTTCGGCTGAACCGATCAGTTGTTAATTCTTGTATCTTACTTTAGTGTGTGGTTACCGGTCCTTATCGGTTCTAAAAAAAGTGTTTGGTACGTTTTTTTCCAAGACCCGTGACACGGTTAGGAACCGATAAGGGAGTCTTGCCTGGCGGTTGCCAAAAAAAGGGTAAGTTGGTTAGGTTGGCCATGTCTGAGAAACCCAAGAAAAAAGACCGACTGGGTTTCAACACTGCAGTGTGTGTGGGAGGTCTTTGCTAAGGCTGATCCCACACCACCTGTGTTTATTGTCTGGGTTTGAACACCTTGATTCAGACTGCCAAATTTGAAAACTTTCCCAAATCTACCCTTGAAAAGAGATTAGGTAGACTGAGGGAAAAGGAGGCCGAGAAGTCCGCTGACCCGGATGGCCAGCCCGGTTCGGTTCGACCGAACCAGAAGGAGTGCCCTCTGACCAGGGTGATACTTCAGGCAAAAGGAGAGCCGATCCGAGGGATTGGTTCCGACAAAAGAAAACGCAAAGAAAATCGTCCGGTTCGGATCCAGAAGTCCCATGTTCCAACCGCCGAGGAATAGCCAAGCGATTCGATTGTGGAATCGCTCTCGGTTCTGACCGATCCTGGCACCTTTGGCAGGGGCTCGGTTCGGTCGGTTCCCCGGTTCACGATTATACCCTGAAGAATTTTATGAACCGAGTTTGAGAAGGAGGGGAGTTTGAAGATGATGATGGTGATGGTGAAAGTCTGGATGTGCCTGTGGAACCGGACATCTCCCAGACAGACCTTCTAGGTGTATCCCTCCTAGGCTTTCTGAGTCCCTTCCCACTTTATGTTCTACAGAAAGGTGGCTGAGACCTCCAGCTTCCTATGGAGAAGGCAATGGAGGATCAAGAGGAGCCTGATTTTGTGGAAATGATGGACATCCCAGAGTCCAGGAGACTGTCTATTCCCCTTCACAAATCTTTTGGAAGCAGACACAAAAAATCTTGAAGTCTCCCAATTCTATACCTCCTGTTGATAGAAGAATGGACAAGAGGTATACACTTTCAGGCTCAGATACGGAGTTCTTATATCAGCAATGCAGCCATGTTGGGGTTGTGCAGGCTGCTGCCTGTGATAAGGCAAACATTCCCTTGGCTTCACACCCCCAGACAAAGACTCCAGGAAGATTGATGCCATGGCAAAAAGCAGTACAGGCATCTTCCTTGGGACTCAGGCAGGTGAATTATTATGGCCTATACAGCCAGGTACCAGAAGTCCAGGTGGGACACTGTACTGGCACTGGCTAAACAGGCCTCCCCAGCTAGCCAAGGAGCTGGAGGAGGTGGCTGCAGATGGGATTGAGGCATCAAAAGTTCAGTTTCATGCTGCTGTGGACTCAATGATGTGTCATCAAGAGTCATGGCTACATCTGTGGCTCTTGGAGGATGGCTTGGCTCAGATGTACTAGCCTCGAGGATACCCAGGCTAAGGCCATGGATTTTCCTGTAGTGGGTAATTCTCTGTTTGGGGAGCAGACAGAGAATTACATGAAGAAAATGGATGAGTACAGGACCACTTACAGGAGTGCTCAGGCCAAGGAGAGGCAGGCAACTCCTCAAAGGCAGCAGTCTAGGGGCAGGGGCAGGCCTTTTCACAGGCCTTTTACCAAGCACAGGCCTCTTCTCCTTTTCACAGAGGGGGTTCTTCAGAGGGAGAGGCAGAAGGGGGATGAGCAGGGCTGCATCCACTCCTCAGCCTAAGGCCCCTGCCAAGCAGACACCCTGATGGGCCTGCCTGGGTCGACTCTCCTATTCCAGTAGGGGGCAGGCTGGCTTACTTTGTCCAGGACTGGATGTCTGTTACATCAGACAAGTGGGTCCTGGAAGTAGTAAGCCAGGGACTGGTTCTCAGCTTCAAAAATTTCCGAAGATGAGAGCCAGATCTTTTCCACCTGCAGGTCTCTCAGAAACCCTTGCCCTAGAGGCAGAGGTTTCATCTCTCTGGCTTTAAGAGCCAAGAGAGAGTACCTACCCTACACTGGGCAAAGGTCTGTACTCCAGGTACTCTCACCCCCAAAAGACAGGGAGTGGCGACCCATCCTGGACCTAAGATATCTAAACAAACATCTTTTAAAACCAAAGTTCAAGATGGTAACTCTGGGAATAATCCTTCCCTCTCTAAGGCCAGGGGACTGGCTAGCCTCCCTGGACCTCAAAGATGCCTACTTTCACATTCCCATCAGGTGCTCCCACAGAAAGTACCTCAGGTTCGAGTTGCCCTCAGGCCACTATCAGTTCAGAGCAATGCCCTTTGGCCTAACATCAGCCCCAAGGGTTTTCACAAAGTGCCTGGCAGTAGTAGTTGCCTTTCTAAGAAGGCAAAAGATTTCCATTTTTCCATATCTGGACGATTGGCTAATAGTGGGCCAGTCTCCAGACCAAGTCAAGTCTGACCTGCAAGTGACCCAGCAAGTGCTCACTTCTCTAGGATTTCTTCTCAACCTTCCAAGTCAGTTCTCAACCAGTCCAGCTTCTTACCTTTATAGGGGCAGAGCTGGATACTGTCAAAGCAAGAGCCTTTCTTCCCTGGAAAGGGCAAGGGTCTTATAGAACTAGCCTCTTCATTCAGCCTTCAGGTATCTCGACCAGCAAGGCATTTCCTCCAGCTCTTGGGCCACATGGCAGCTTCTACAGCAGTGGTCCAAGGGGCAAGATTCCAGATGAGGGACATTCAGTTCCATCTGAGGGCTTTTGGTCCCAGAGGAAGGACTCCCTTACCAAACTGATCCCAGTGACTCGGACCTGATCCAAGCCCTTCAATGGTGGCAGGATCAGGACAATTTAAGGCAAGGGGTCCCATTTGCCACTCAGTCTCATTCAGTGGTCCTTACCACGGATGCTTCCCTTCTGGGCTGGGGAGCTCATCTGGGGGCCCTCACTGCCCAGGGACTGTGGTCCCTCAGGAATCCTTCTCCATATCAATCTCCTAGAACTCAGGGCAGTTTTTCTGGCCCTACAAGCTTTCTCTCAGTCAGTACAGAACAAGGTGGTTCAGGTCAGAACAGACAACACCACCACCATGTGGTACATCAACAAGCAGGGAGGCACTCGGTCTACGGCCTTGTGCACAGAAGCCATGAAGTTGTGGTCCCTGGCTTATTCCCTGCAAACCTCTCTGATAGCAGTTCACCTTCCAGGGAAGGACAATGTGCTAGCAGATGCACTGAGCAGGATCTCACAGGGCCATCACGAATGGTCCCTGGACCTCTGGTATTGAAGGTGATTTTTTCAAGGTGGGGCACTCCAGAGATAGATCTCTTTGCAGCCCCAGACAATCACCAACTTCCTCTCTTTTGTTGCAGACCCCCAGTCTTGGGCTCAGTCCCCTGGATGCTCTGATTCTGAACTGGGAGGAAATTTCTGTATGCCTTCCTCCCTTCCCCTTCTGTTCAAAGTTTTAGTCAAGATAAGGTCTCAACCTTGCAAAGTGATTCTGATTGCTCCAGACTGGGCCAGACAGCCCTGGTACCCCTGTTGCTGTCTCTAGCAGTCCATCTTCCCCTGTCTCTTCCCAGGAATTACAACCTGTTAACCTCCTCTCAGGGAGGATTTGGTACCCCAATCTTCAGTCTCTCAATCTCAAGGCATGGCTCTTGAAGAGTTAGAGTTTGCAGATTTGCATCTGTCTCAGGGGGTTCTGGATATTCTCAAAGCTTCTAAAGCCCTCCACCAGAAAGACTTATAACTCCAAATGGAAGAGATTCAGCATTTGGTGTTCTAAGAAGCATATTTCTCCAGATACTGCTGAATTGCCTACAGTTCTGGATTATATGGTCCATCTTAATGGCTTAGGCCTCAGACCAGCTACTCTCAAGGTACACTTGTCAGCTGTTTCTGCTTTTCTGTCAGTGGGAAGTCTTCTCACTATCATCTCATCCTGTATTCTGTAAATTTTTAAAGGATTGCTTCAACCAATCCTCCTTTAGAGACCCTGCCCTGCCTGGGATTTGAATGTTTGCATTGCTCAACTTATGCAACCTCCTTTGAGCCTATGTCCTCAGCAGAGCTTAAGTACTTGACTTGGAAAACTGTGTTTTGGTAGCCATTACCTCTGCCAGATGTATCAGTGAATTGCAAGCCCTGTCAGTGGAACCTGATTTTATCTCCTTTCACAGAGATAAAGTGGTCCTTAGAACCAATAGAAGGTTCTTGCCCAAAGTGGTTTCAGATTTCCATTGAACTCAGTCTATGTCTCTTCCTGTTTTCTTCACTGATCATTCTTCCTCAGGAGAGAGGAGGCTACACAGTTTAGATGTTAAAAGAGCCCTTAGCTACTACATAGAGCGCACCAAGGGCTCAGGGTTTGAGTCCTCCAGTTGTTCCTCACTTATGGAGAAGTGGAAGGGCAAACCTGCCACCAAGAGAACTATTGCCAGGTGGATTGTGTCTTGTATACAATTCTGCTATGAGAAACTGGGAAAGATTCCACCCTCAGGCCTGAGGGCTCACTCTACAAGAGGTACAGCTGCTTCCCTGGCTGCTGCCAGGGATATCCCTCTCTTAGAAATTTGTCAAGCAGCCACCTGGAAAACAGTCCATACCTTTACCAAGCATTACTCTCTGGATATCCAGGCTAGGAGTGATGCTCGGTTTGGCACAGCAGACTTCAGAGCCTATTCCCAAAGTAGGTTCTGTCCCTCCTCCATGGAGGTACTGCTTGGTAGTCTGCATTAGTCAGAATACAGCAAGACTTCATGTTGTTTGAAGAAAAAAATTACTCACCTTAGTAATTATGTTTCTTCTATTGGAGTCTTGCTGTATTCTGACCTCCCCCGTCCCCTCTCAGAACCTGTTTTTGGGAAGTGGGTGGGCAGGCGCAGTGTTGCACCTCAGGGTGCTCCTTTACACCCTCTCTTTTTGTTTGGGTGTTTATCTTGTTATTCTTTTATTTGAGGTTTTTTTTTGTTTTGGGTTTCCTGACTTGAGTCTTCCTTGGGAATCCAAAACTTTTTGTTGCCAGTTGGCTATAAAATTTTACAATTTCCACATAGGATGGCTAGTGAGTTTTTGCTCGTAAAGATCTGACGGTTAGATTTCAAAGGGAAACAGACAGAGACACCAACTGAGCTCAAGCTCAGCATTCTATGGTCTACATAGAAAGTTAACCCTTTGTTTTCCGGGGCAGTTTAAAGGCTGGGGCTAACTGCATTAGTCAGAATACAGCAAGACTCCAATAGAAGAAACATAATTACTAAGGTGAGTAATTTTTTCATATCTGCCGTTAAATTCTATATTTCTATGTTACCTAAAGAGGAACATTAGATTGCTGGAAGGGTGCAACGAGAGGGAGTTACCATATGAGGTTAGATTGAGAAGTTGAACATGTACTCTCTGGAGGAGAGAAGGGACATGGGATATGATTGAGACCTTTGAGTACATGAGAGGAATAAACAGGACAGGCATGGAGGAACTGTTCAAGGGGAGTGTGGGAGAGACACTCAGGGTCATGACATTTCTGGCAGAAAAGAACTGGTTGCAGAGCAAAAACAGAAGTCAGAACTACAGATATTTTACTAATTAATCACTTCTGTCTCAGTAGGAGTAGTACCTGTTTGATTAAGCAAACAGATACTTTATTAGAAGAAGGGGGTCTCATTAAGTAAAAATAAAAAAAAAAAGAAAGAAACAAGTCCAGAACTACAGATTTTTTATCTAATTGCCTTCCTTCCCACCCAAAGCCAGTTCTAGTATTATAGCCACTGAATTTGACTGACAACAGGAACTTCCTGTTTGGCAGTAGGAAGGAAGGATCACTGAGACACATTAGTTCCAGCAACCTTGAAGGAACCTAAAGAAAAAAAAATATTTCTCTTATCCGGGCGCTGGAGGTCTGAATCCAAGCATGGAGGAGGAGACTACTGAAGACTACAGGAAGTTCCTGTCCCAGAACAGGAAGGGTGAGAGTTGTGAGGGAACATAGGCAGTAGGAAAGTAAGTGTAAAATACATAGAGGTAGGTGAGAATAAGCATACAAAGCAACAGGAGGCAGGGACACAAAGTAAGTCAAGATGGGAGTGGTGCAGTGCAATGGCTGTGGAGCAGCAGTGTTCCGGGAGACATTCTAGAGGCTGCGATGCTGCCCTGTTTGCAGGCACCTCTCTGGTCTGAGGAGGAGGTTCCCATCTCCAGGCTGACCTGGCTGGGATTCAGGAGAACCTCTATCCCCACCCAGGGGACTACCAGGGCCACCACTGTTACCTCAGAGGTTGCCAAGAAAGAGGAGCTGTTGGACCAAGGTGGGCTCAGAGAGGAGAGGGTGGTGGAAGAGGTGCATCCCTCCAGTTGTAGCTCTCCACAATTCATATGCTGTTCTGGCAAAGTGGTTCCTCTATGGAGGCACCTGCAGTGGAGACCAAGGAGGATGCTGGGAACCTCCATAAGGAGACCCACAGGAGGTTGGCACAAGACCCCACAATTGAAGAGAGCAACTCAGTGGGGGATCAATCATTAGGAGGGTAGGCGTGGGGAGGAAGGGGATTGGGAAGTAAGGTGCCTGCCTGGCACCACTGCTTGGAGGGACAGGAAGCGAATTCTCAGGAATGCAGGAGCAGCTGCACGAGGGAGGGAGCTGGATGTCATTGTCCACCTAGGAACAAATGACCTGGCTGTAAATGGGATCAGAGCGGTGCAAGAGGAGTTTGTGGAGTTGGGGAGGGGCCTTAGACAAGTAGCATGTACAGTAACCTTCTCGGAGGTGGTGCCTGTCTATGGCAAGGATGATGCTAGGGTATTCCGCACCATGGAATTCAATGAATGGTTGAAAAACTGGTGTGGAGCTCAGGGTTTTGGCTTCACTGGGGACTGGGAGCCACCTGGAGGATGCAGGCTTATATTGGCCTGATGGTCTGCATCTGTCCGGGGGATCCAGGATCTTAGGTGACAGGTTTAAATGCTTCATTGGCAAGCATTTAAACTAGCTAAGGAGGAGGCACTGAAAGGAGTAGGAAATCCCAGCCTCCGAGGAGGGCAACCAAAATGATGCAAGGTCTGCACCAGAAGACATATGAGGAGAGACTAAAGCAGCTTAATATGTATACCCTTGAGGAAAGGAGGGAGAGGGGGGGACATGATAAAAACTTTCAAGTATCTCAAGGGAATTAACAAGGTACAAGAGGGTAGTATTTTTCAGAAGAAGAGATGTGCAAGAACAAGGGGGCACAATTTGAAGATAAAGGGGGACAGCTCAGAGGTAATGTTAGAAAGTATTTTTTCACAGAGAGAGTTGTGGATGCATAGAACAGCCTTCCTGAGGAGGTTGTGGAGTCAGGAACAGTGGGAGAATTCAAGAATGCATGGGACAGGCATAAGGCAATTCTAGTGGGAGGCAGGAGGAAGTAAAGCTGTTGATTAACTAGAATCTGCAGCTTATCCATCAGGTAGGGAAATGGGCAGACTGGGTGGGCCAAGCGGTCCTTCAAACATGAAGTCTTGCTGTATTCTGACTAATGGAGTTAGCCCCAGCCTTTAAACTGCCCCGGAGAACAAAGGGTTAATTTTCTATGCAGAGCATAGAATGCTGAGCTCGAGCTTGGTTGGTGTCTCTGTCTGTTTCCCTTTGAAATCTAACCGTCAGATTCTTTACTCCGCCTCACTGAACAGTCGCTCCGAAGATTTCTCCTGCAGCTCGGTTCGAAAATCAGTTGAAGTGTCAGTTTACCATCGTTTTTTAACCGAAATTTATTTCCGCATAGTCAGTTCAGTCTCTGTCTGTGGTACCGTGAGTACTAGATAGATTTTGTACTGTTTTCTGTGTGGAACTTGTAAGTGTGGATCGGTTGGCTGAACCGATCAGTTCATTAATTCTTATATCTTACTTTGGTGTGTAGTTACGGTCCTTATCGGTTCTAAAAAAAAGTGTTTGGTACGTTTTTTTCCAAGACCCGTGACATGGTTAGGAACCGATAAGGGAGTCATGCCTGGCGGTTGCCAAAAAAGAGGGTAAGTTGGTTAGGTTGGCCATGTCTGAAAAACCCAAGAAAAAAACCGACTGGGTTTCAACACTGCAGTGTGTGTGGGGAGGTCTTTGCTAAGGCTGATCCCCACACCACCTGTGTTTATTGTCTGGGATTTGAACACCTTGATTCAGACTGCCAAATTTGTAAAAACTTTCCAAAATCTACACTTAAAAAGAGATTAGGTGGACTGAGGGAAAAGGAGGCCGAGAAATCCGCTGACCCGGATGGCCAGCCCAGTTCAGTTCGACCGAACCAGAAAGTGCCTCTGCTCAGGGTGATACTTCTTCAGGCAAAGAAGAGCCGATCGAGGTTCGGTCCGACAAAAAGCATAAAGAGAAATACGTCCGGTTGGACTCCAGAAGCCCATGTTCCAACCGCCGAGGAAATAGCCAAGCGATCGATTGTGGAATCGCCCCAGTTCTGACCGACCTGGCACCTTTGGCAGGGGCTCGGTTCGTCGGTCCCCCAGTTCACGATTATACCCCTGAAGAATTTTATAGAACAGAGTTTGAGAAGGAGGGGAGTTTGAAGATGATGATGGTGATGGTGAAAGTCTGGATGTGCCTGTTGAACGGACATCTCCCCAGACAGACCTTTAGGTGTATCCCTCCTAGGCTTTTTGAGTCCTTCCCACTTTATGTTCTACAGAAAGGTGGCTGAGACCCTCCAGCTTCCTATGGAGAAGGCAATGGAGGATCAAGAGGAGCCTGATTTTGCAGAAATGATGGACATCCCAGAGTCCAGGGACTGTCTATTCCCCTACACAATCTTTTAGGAAGCAGACACAAAAAATCCTGAAGTCTCCCAATTCTATACCTCCTGTTGATAGAAGAATGGACAAGAGGTATACACTTTCAGGCTCAGATACGGAGTTCTTATATCAGTAATGCAGCCATATTGGGGTTGTGCAGGCTGCTGCCTGTGATAAAGCAAACATTCCCTTGGCTTCATACCCCCCAGACAAAGACTCCAGGAAGATTGATGCCATGGCAAAAAAACAGTACAAGACATCTTCCTTGGGACTCAGGCAGGTGAATTTTATGGCCTATACAGCCAGGTACCAGATGTCCAGGTGGGACACTGTACTGGCACTGGCTAAACAGGCCTCCCCCCAGCTAGCCAAGGAGCTGGAGAAGGTGGCTGCAGATGGGATCGAGGCATCAAAAGTTCAGTTTCATGCTGCTGTGGACTCCAATGATGTGTCATCAAGAGTTATGGCTACATCTGTGGCTCTTCGAGGAATGGCTTGGCTCAGATGTACTAGCCTCTCGCAGGATACCCAGGCTAAGGCCATGGATGTTCCTGTAGTGGGTAATCCTCTGTTTGGGGAGCAGACAGAGAATTACATGAAGAAAATGGATGAGTACAGGACCACTTACAGGAGTGCTCAAGCCAAAGAAAGGCAGGCAACTCCTCAAAGCAGCAGTCTAGGGGCAGGGGCAGGCCTTTTCACAGGCCTTTTTACCAAGCACAGGCCTCTTCTCCCTTTTCACAGAGGGGGTTCTTCAGAGGGAGAGGCAGAAGGAGGATGAGCAGGGCTGCAACCACTCAGCCTAAGGCTCCTGCCAAGCAGACACCCTGATGGGCCTGCCTGGGTCGACTCTCCTATACCAGTAGGGGGCAGACTGACTTACTTCATCCAGGACTGGATGTCTATTACATCAGACAAGTGGGTCCTGGAAGTAGTATGCCAGGTACTGGTTCTCAGCTTCAAAAAATTTCCAAAGATGAGAGCCAGATCTTTTCCACCTGCAGGTCTCTCAGAAACCCTTGCCCTAGAGGCAGAGGTTTCATCTCTGCTGGCTTTAAGAGCCATAGAGAGAGTACCTACCCTACACTGAACAAAGGTCTGTACTCCAGGTACTTCCTTACCCCCAAAAAGACAGGGGAGTGGCGACCCATCCTAGATCTAAGATACCTAAACAAACATCTTTTAATACCAAAGTTCAAGATGGTAACTCTGGGAATAATCCTTCCCTCTCTAAGGCCAGGGGACTGGCTAGCCTCCCTGGACCTCAAAGATGCCTATTTGCACATTCTCAACAGGTGCTCCACAGAAAGTACCTCAGGTTCGAGTTGCCCTCAGGCCACTATCAGTTCAGAGCAATGCCCTTTGGCCTAACTTCAGCCCCAAGGGTCTTCACAAAGTGTCTGGCAGTAGTAGTTGCCTTTCTAAGGAGGCAAAAGATTTCCATTTTTCCATATCTGGACGACTGGCTAATAGTGGGCCAGTCTCCAGACCAAGTCAAGTCTGACCTACAAGTGACCCAGCAAGTGCTCACTTCTCTAGGATTTCTTCTCAGTCTTCCTAAGTCAGTTCTCAAGCCTGTCCAGCTTCTTACCTTTATAGGAGCAGAGCTGGATACGGTCAAAGCAAGAGCCTTTCTTCCCCTGGAAAGGGCAAGGGTTCTTATAGAACTAGCCTCTTCCTTCAACCTTCAGGTATCTCGACCAGCAAGGCATTTCCTCCAGCTCTTGGGCCACATGGCAGCTTCTATGGCAGTAGTCCAAGGGGCAAGATTCCAGATGAGGGACATTCAGTTCCATCGGAGGGCTTTTTGGTCTCAGAGGAAGGACTCCCTTACCAAACTGATCCCAGTGACTCTGACCTTGATCCAAGCCCTTCAATGATGGCAGAATCAGGACAATTTAAGGCAAGGGGTCCCATTTGCCACTCAGTCTCATTCAGTGGTCCTTGCCACGGATGCTTCCCTTCTGGGCTGGGGAGCTCATCTGGGGGCCCTCACTGCCCAGGGACTGTGGTCCCCTCAGGAATCCCTTCTCCATATCAATCTTCTGGAACTCAGAGCAGTTTTTCTGGCCCTACAAGCTTTCTCTCAGTCAGTACAGAACAAGGTGGTTCAGGTCAGAACAGACAACACCACCATGTGGTACATCAACAAGCAGGGAGGCACTCGGTCTACAGCCTTGTGCACAGAAGCCATGAAGTTATGGTCCCTGACTTACTCCCTGCAAACTTCTCTGATAGCAGTTCACCTTCCAGGGAAGGACAATGTGCTAGCAGATGCGCTGAGCAGGATCTCACAGGGCCATCACAAATGGTCCCTGGACCCTCTGGTATTGAAGGTGATTTTTTCAAGGTGGGGCACTCCAGAGATAGATCTTTTTGCAGCCTCAGACAATCACCAGCTTCCTCTCTTTGTTGCAGACCCCCAATATTGGGCTCAGTCCCCCTGGATGCTCTGGTTCTGAACTGGGAAGGGAAATTTCTGTATGCCTTCCCTCCCTCCCCCTTCTGTTCAAAGTTTTAGTCAAGATAAGGTCACAACCTTGCACAGTGATTCTGATTGCTCCAGACTGGGCCAGACAGCCCTGGTACCCCTGTTGCTGACTCTAGTAGTCCATCTTCCCCTGTCTCTTCCCAGGAATTACAACCTGTTACCTCCTCACAGGGGAGGATTTGGTACCCCAATCTTCAGTCTCTCAATCTCAAGGCATGGCTCTTGAACAGTTAGAGTTTGCAGATTTGCATCTGTGTCAGGGGGTTCTGGATATTCTCAAAGCTTATCGAATGCCCTCCACCAGAAAGACTTATAACTCCAAATGGAGTAGATTCAGCATTTGGTGTTCTAAGAAGCATATTTCTCCAGATACTGCTGAATTGCCTACAGTTCTGGACTATATGGTCCATCTTAATGGCTTAGGCCTCAGACCAGCTACTCTCAAGGTACACTTGTCAGCTGTTTCTGCTTTTCTGTCAGTGGAGAAGTTTTCCTCACTATCATCTCATCCTGTATTCTGTAAATTTTTTAAAGGATTGCTTCATACCAATCCGACCTTTAGAGACCCTGCCCCTGCCTGGGATTTAAACGTTTGCATTGCTCAACTTATGCAACCTCCTTTTGAGCCTATGTCCTCAGCAGAGCTTAAGTACTTGACTTGGAAAACTGTGTTTTTGGTAGCCATTACCTCTGCCAGATGAATCAGTGAATTGCAAGCCCTGTCAGTGGAACCTGATTTTATCTCCTTTCACAGAGATAAAGTGGTTCTTAGAATCAATAGAAGGTTCTTGCCCAAAGTGGTTTCAGATTTCCACTTGAATCAGTCTATGTCTCTTCCTGTTTTCTTCACTGATCATTCTTCCTCAGGAGAGAGGAGGCTACACAGTTTAGATGTTAAAAGAGCCCTTAGCTACTACATAGAGCGTACCAAGGGTCACAGGTCTGAGTCCTTCCAGTTGTTCCTCACTTATGGAGAAGTGGGAATGGGCAAACCTGCCACCAAGAGAACTATTGCCAGGTGGATTGTGTCTTGTATACAATTCTGCTATGAGAAACTGGGAAAGATTCCACCCTCAGGCCTGAGGGCTCACTCTACAAGTGGTACAGCTGCTTCCCTGGCTGCTGCCAGGGATATTCCTCTCTTAGAAATTTGTCAAGCAGCCACCTGGAAAACAGTCCATACCTTTACCAAGCATTACTCTCTGGATATCCAGGCTAGGAGTGATGCTCGGTTTGGCACAGCAGTACTTCAGAGCCTATTCCCAAAGTAGATTCTGTCCCTTCTCCATGGAGGTACTGCTTGGTAGTCTGCATTAGTAAGAATGCAGCAAGACTTCATGTTGTTCGAAGAAAAAATTACTCACCTTAGTAATTATGTTTCTTCTATTGGAGTCTTGCTGTATTCTGACCTCCCCCCGCCTCCCCTCTCAGAACCTGTTTTTTGGAAAGTGGGTGGGCAGGCGCAGTGTTGCACCTCAGGGGTGCTCCTTTACACCCTCTGCTTTTTTGTTTGGGTGTTTATCTTGTTGTTCTTTTTATTTGAAGGTTTTTTTTTTTGTTTTGGGTTTCCTGACTTGAGTCTTCCTTTGGGAATCCAAACCTTTTTGTTGCCAGTTGGCTAATAAAATTTTACAATTTCCACATAGGATGGCTAGTGAGTTTTTGCTCGTAAAGATCTGACGGTTAGATTTCAAAGGGAAACAGACAGAGACACCAACTGAGCTCAAGCTCAGCATTCTATGGTCTACATAGAAAGTTAACCCTTTGTTTTCCGGGGCAGTTTAAAGGCTGGGGCTAACTGCATTAGTCAGAATACAGCAAGACTCCAATAGAAGAAACATAATTACTAAGGTGAGTAATTTTTTCATATCTGCCGTTAAATTCTATATTTCTATGTTACCTAAAGAGGAACATTAGATTGCTGGAAGGGGTGCAACGCAGAGGGGAGTTACCATATGAGGTTAGATTGAGGAAGCTGAACATGTACTCTCTGGAGGAGAGAAGGGACATGGGGGATATGATTGAGACCTTTGAGTACATGAGAGGAATAAACAGGACAGGCATGGAGGAACTGTTCAAGGGGAGTGTGGGGAGAGACACTCAGGGTCATGACATTTCTGGCAGAAAAGAACTGGTTGCAGAGCAAAAAACAGAAGTCCAGAACTACAGATATTTTACTAATTAATCACTTCTGTCTCAGCAGGAGTAGTACCTGTTTGGATTAAGCAAACAGATACTTTATTAGAAGAAGGGGGTCTCATTTAAGTAAAAATAAAAAAAAAAAAAAGAAAGAAACAAGTCCAGAACTACAGATTTTTTACTAATTGCCTTCCTTCCCACCCAAAGCCAGTTCTAGTATTATAGCCACCGAATTTGACTGACAACAGGAACTTCCTGTTTGGCAGTAGGAAGGGAAGGATCACTGAGACACATTAGTTCCAGCAACCTTGAAGGAACCTAAAGAAAAAAAAAAAACTCTTTATCCCCCCCCCCCGGCGCTGGAGGTCTGAATCCAAGCATGGAGGAAGGAGACTACTGAAGACTACAGGAAGTTCCTGTCCCAGAACAGGAAGGGTGAGAGTTGTAAGGGAACATAGGCAGTAGGAAAGTAAGTGTAAAAATACATAGAGGTAGGAGACAATAAGCATACAAAGCAACAGGAGACGGGACACAAAGTAAGTCAAGATGGGAGTGGTGCAGTGCAATGGCTGTGGAGCAGCAGTGTTCCGGGAGACATTCTAGAGGCTGCGATGCTGCCCTATTTGCAGGCACCTCTCTGGTCTGAGGGAGGAGGTTGCCCATCTCCAGGCTGACCTGGCTAGGATTCGTGAAACCTCTATCCCCACCCAGGGACTACCAGGGCCACCACTGTTACCTCAGAGGTTGCCAAGAAAGAGGAGCGGTTGGACCAAGGTGGGCTCAGAGAGGGAGAGGGTGGTGGAAAAGAGGTGCATCCCTCCAGTTGTAGCTCTCCACAATTCATATGCTGTTCTGGCAAAGAGTGGTTCCTCTATGGAGGCACCTGCAGTGGAGACCAAGGAGGATGCTGGGAACCTCCATAAAGGAGACCCACAGGAGGTTGGCACAAGACCCCACAGGTGAAGGAAACAACTCCCGGTGGGGGAATCAATCATTAGGAGGGTAGACGTGGGGGAGGAAGGGGATTGGGAAGTAAGGTGCCTGCCTGGCACCACTGCTTGGAGGGACAGGAAGCGAATTCTCAGGAATGCAGGAGCAGCTGCACGAGGGAGGGAGCTGGATGTCATTGTCCACCTAGGAACAAATGACCTGGCTGTAAATGGGATCAGAGCGGTGCAAGAGGAGTTTGTGGAGTTGGGGAGGGGCCTTAGACAAGTAGCATGTACAGTAACCTTCTCGGAGGTGCTGCCTGTCTATGGCAAGGATGATGCTAGGGTATTCCGCACCATGGAATTCAATGAATGGTTGAAAAACTGGTGTGGAGCTCAGGGTTTGGCTTCACTGGGGACTGGGAGCCACCTGGAGGGATGCAGGCTTATATTGGCGCATGGTCTGCATCTGTCCGGGGGATCCAGGATCCTAGGTGACAGGTTAAATGCTTCATTGGCAAGCATTTAAACTAGCCAAAGGAGGAGGCACTGAAAGGGTAGAAATCCCAGCCTCCCCCCACAAAGCGCAGTAGTCAGAGAGGTAAACACCAAGGCAGAGAAGTCAGTAGGGAGCAGGACAGGGATAAATGCAGAAAAGGTGTTAACGACAGGGATGGGGTTAAAAGGGGTAAGGCCATAAAAAACAAATGGAAGGTGATGAGCACCAATGCCCGCAGTTTGTGCAACAAGCTCCCTGAACTAGTGGCCTGGATGGAAGAGGGATGCCTGGATATTGTGGCAGTCACTGAAGCATGGTACACAGAGAACCATGACTGGTAAGTCAACATACCAGGATACACAGTCTACAGGAGGGACAGGGTGGGTAAAAGAGGAGGAGGAGTAGCTCTCTATATAAGGGAAGGATTAAAGCAACATAACTAAAGATTAAACAGGAAGTTGATGAGTCACTATGGGACACCCTGGAGACAGGAAATGGCACCACAATCCGCATGGGGGTTGTGTACAGACCTCCATCTCAGGGGGAGGAAATGGACAATGAAATGATAGAAGGCATCCTTAAAATGGCAGAAAAAGGGGAGATATTGTTGATGGGGGACCCGAATATGCCAGATGTTAACTGGAGTACATTTGCTGCAGGTACATCCAAGAGCAGGGTCATTCTTGATGCCCTACAGGGGGCATGACTCAGACAGCTAGTGTTGGAACCCACTCGGTAGGGAGCAATCTTAGACCTGGTACTCTCAAATTGGGAAGGAGAAAGGATCTCAGATTTAGAAGTGGGTAGCCATCTGGGAACAAGTGACCACCAAACAGTGTGGTTCACAATAAACACAGCCATAGAGTCAAGCCATACAAAAACAAGAGTACTGGACTTTAGGAAGGCTGACTTTGGGAAAATGAGAGAGTGCCTTAGAAAAGCAGCAGCAAATGGGCAAGGAGGAGGGGTGGAGGAACAATGGGGAATAATCAAAACAGCCATTGCAGAGGCAACAAGCCTCTGTGTGAAGCAAATCAATAAAACAAAATGAAAGAAAAAAACGCTATGGTTCTCAAAAGAGGTGGCAGGGACGGTTAAGGAGAAAAGGATAGCATTCAGGAAATATAAGGAAACAGAAGGAGCAGGACAGAGAACTTTATCAGTTAAAGCAGAAGGAGGCAGGGAAGGCAGTCAGAATAGCAAAGGCACAAACTGAGGAAAAGATAGCCAACTCTGTTAAGAAGGAGGATAAAACCTTTTATAGGTACATTAGGGAGTGAAGAAAGACCAAGGGAGGGACACAGAGACTTAATAAAGGGAAGGGAATGTGGGCAGAGGGTGACAGTGAAAAAGCAGGGATACTGAACGAATATTTCTGCTCAGTATTCACAACAGATGAGGAGGGGGAGGTGCCTAAACCAAACAAGGGAGAAACTCTGAATAGGGAGTCGATGCCAGTCCATTCACAGAAGAAAGGGTTTGGAAAGAACTCTTGAAACTGAGGGTGGACAAAGCAATGGGGCCTGATGGGATTCACCCAAGAATACTAAAAGAACTAAGAGTAGAACTAGTAACACCACTGACTACTCTCTTTAACAAATAATGGGAGGATGGAGTGGTACCTGAGGACTAGAGGAGGGCAAATGTGATTCCACTTCACAAAAGTGGGAGCAGGGCAGAGGTAAGAAACTACAGACCAGTTAGTTTGACTTCAGTGGTAGGGAAAATGATAGAATCACTTCTGAAGGAAAGAACTGTTGAGTACTAGAGGCCAGTGGGGCACAGGACCCAAAGCAGCATGGTTTCACAGCAGAAAGGTCATGTCAGTCGAACCTAATAGATTTCTTTGACTGGGTGACCAAAGTAGTAGACCAGGGAGGGGTTGTGGATATGGCCTATCTAGATTTTAGCAAGGCATTCGACACAGTCTCACACAAAAGATTAATATACAAGTTAGCCAGCCTTGGAGTGGGTCCCAAGGTGGTAGTCTGGATAAAAAACTGGCTGGACAACAGGACACAAAGGGTAATAGTAAATGGAGTCCACAGTGAAGAAAGGAGGGTAACTAGCGAGGTACCGCAGGGTTCGGTACTGGGACCGATCCTCTTTAATATCTTTATAAGTGACACTGGAGAGCACCTGGAAGGAAAGGTATGCCTCTTTGCAGATGACACAAAGATCTGCTACAGGGTTGATACACAAGGTGGGATGGAAAGAATGAAAAGGGACTTGGCAACGTTGGAGGAATGGTCAAATATGTGGCAGCTCAGATTCAATGCAAAGAAGTGCAAGGTAATGCATCTGGGAAACAAAAACCCAGGGAAAGAGTACACAGCGGGAGGTGAGTTAATAACAACAACAAAAATCAAAAAATACCTAGGAGTAATTATATCAGATGACCTAAAGGTGGGCAAGCAATGTGAGAAGGCAGTAAGGAGGGCTGGGGGGATACTGGGATGCATAGGGAGAGGCATCAACAGGAGAAAACAGGAAGTTGTTATCCCTCTCTACAGACATTTAGTGAGACCCCATTTGGAGTACTGCGTGCAATTCTGGAGAACCCATCTCCGCAAAGACATAGACAGAGTGGAGGCTGTTCAGAGGAGGGCAACCAAAATGGTGCAAGATCTGCACCAGAAGACATACGAGGAGAGACTAAAGTAGCTTAATATGTATACCTTTGAGGAAAGGAGGGAGAGGGGGAACATGATAGAAACTTTCAAGTATCTCAAGGGAATTAACAAGGTACAAGAGGGTAGTATCTTTCAGAAGAAGAGATGTGCAAGAACAAGGGGGAACAATTTGAAGATAGAGGGAGGACGGCTCAGAGGTAATGTTAGAAAGTATTTTTTCACAGAGAGAGTTGTGGATGCATGGAACAGTCTTCCTGAAGAGGTTGTGAAGTCAGGAACAGTGGGAGAATTCAAGAATGCATGGGACAGGCATAAGGCAATTTTAGTGGGGGACAGGAGGAAGTAAGCTGTTAATTAACTAGAATCTGCAGCTTAACCATCAGGTAGGGAAATGGGCAGACTGGGTGGGCCAAGCGGTCCTTATCTGCCGTCAAATTCTACGTTTCTATGACATGAGATTGGAGGGTGGAAAGTTTAGGAGGGAGATAAGGAGGCATTTCTTTACTGAAAGGGTTGTAGCAGAGTGGAACACACTACCAGCAGCGGTGGTGGCCTGTAAAACAGTGGGATGCTTCAAGAGGGGCTGGGATAGGGCAAAGGGTTGGTCATGGGGGTAGGGTGGGAGGGCAGTTGCAGAGTAGGGGTGCTAGCTGCAAAATCGAGCAGCTTCAATAGACCAAATGGCCTTTTTCTGCTGGCACTTTCGTATGTTTGTATGTGTGAAATTAGCCTCTGCCCTGGCAATTCTGTATAACCATATATTAAACACATCTCAGTATGCCCCATCTATGAACATGGCAGTACTTGTCATATTGCACAAGAAAGGACTCAAAACAGACTTAAAGAAATGGAGGCCAATATGCCTACTCAACACAGATCTTAACATTTTGAGTAAAATCCTTTTGACCAGGTTGTCCACTAC
The DNA here is from genome assembly GCA_016271365.2 of Neoceratodus forsteri. Lineage (NCBI taxonomy): Eukaryota > Metazoa > Chordata > Ceratodontiformes > Ceratodontidae > Neoceratodus > Neoceratodus forsteri. The sequence goes on along the minus strand of JADMNL010000022.1, from coordinate 689,935,088 downwards.
ATATAGAAACACAGAATTTTACGGCAGATAAGGACCGCTTGGCCCACCTAGTCTGCCCATTTCCCTATCTAATGGAACGGCTGCTGATCCTAGTTAACCAAAAGCCTACTTCCTCCTATCCCCCACTAGGATTGCCTTAAACACCCTGCCTGTTGCCCTGGTTGCCTAACCCAACCAAATCAATGCACTTATAGTCTCAGAGCCAATCCCGGCTCCTTTTATGCATGCTTGCTTCATATCATCTCTCTCCCTCAATTCGTTTCTCTACCACCTTGTCATCTCACCATCACTTGTCTGCTCTGTGCTACTTTAAGCCTGAAGTGGGCTAGTCCATTGGTCCCTCTTGCTGTTATGTTACTGGTGAGTCTGCCACTCCATGAGGAAATAGCTACTGGATTTTAATTTATGCCACCCTGCAATTATTTGTTCTGCTTGCTAATGTGATGATCACTCATACTTTATGTTCCCTATGCTATTGTATAATTTATGTGTGCTCACTGTTACTATGTAACTCCCATCACCCTTTCCCCCAGATCGTACAAGGGAGACGAGCAACTTGTTGTTCAGTGTACCTTACCTAGTGAAACTTTTCAATAAATAATAAATAAATAAATGTTTGTCCCATGCATCTGATCACCACTCACAACTATGATGCAAAAACACACACACACACACACACACACAGTTAACTGAATTGCAGAAACAAGGAAAGTGAACTTAGCACTTTGTAGTGTCGTCACTGCTCCTCTGTCACACTCACCCAAATATAAAGAAAAAGCGATCACGCTGTTCTCTGGTATTAGAGTAGTGCCAACATGGTATTAAAACAATGCTGATCAGTGCTAAAACAGTATCCAAGGGAAGGGGGTGGCATCAAAGCACCAACATAAGCCTGGCTCAAAAGTGTTTAAAAAAATGTCAAAAAACTGCAGCACCCTCTACTAGCAAGTGTGCCAGCACAGGGACTACTTTACAAGAACATTCATTTCTACTGTTTTACTAATGTTTAACTGATTTTTTTAAATATTTTATTAATAAAGTCACATATAGCCCATTTTCTAAGTGCAATAATAGCTTCCAGGTGGGCGGTATGGGCTGTACATGACCTTCCATGGGTCATAAGGCCCTCCACCTGTGACACCAGGCCTCATTATGCCCCTGGGCAGTCTGGTATAGCCCATTACTGCCCACCCATTATTGTTTACATAACTTGGGATGTTAAGAGTAATCAGATCTCTCTCTCTCTCGTGTGAGGATAGGAAGTCTAGTGTGATGGCTGGCAGTTCAATAGTCTGGTTGTCGTAAAAAGATGATGAGACTTTGGGTATAAATGAGGGCACTGTCCTGAGTGTGACTCTGTCATAAAGAAAGATTAAGAACAGTTGCTTGTGAGATTGGGTGCTGAGTTCATTTACTCATCTAGCCCAGCAGATGGCAACCAGAAGCACTGTTTCGAGAGCCATCCACCATAACTCTACCACATCGATGGGTTTGAAAGAGGCGCTGGTCAAGGTGTGTAGCATCAGACTGAGGCCGTATGGGGCTGTGATGTGCTGTCTTCTGGGTTTAAGCAGTGTTGCAACCTTTAGGAATCTAATTACATCATAATAAGATCCTAGAGGCATGTTTGCTATCAGCCCTATCAATGACAGTTTTACCCAGTGTGAAGCTGATGCCAGTCCTTTGTCCAATCCATGTTGTAGGGAATAACAACATCTATGGGAGAGTGGTGCCTTCCAGTTCTGTACTTTGCTCCGAGCAACATCTGGTGAAGATAACCCAGTGACTGTTTTAAGTCCCATTGTGGAGGATCTTCTAGATTGCAACAGGATTTCGATGACTGCTATGTGGCATTCTGCTTTCAGTAGTGTCTCTCCCTTTCAGGAGCCAAGCTGTTAGCCTGACATTCTTTAGGTCTGGATGACGTACTAGGCCCTACATCAGTAGATCATTCCTGGAGGGTAGTATCCAGTGGTCCAGACCAGTGCCGTTGATTATGGCCATGAACCAGGCTTGTCTGTGCCAGTAGGGGTTATCATGAGCACCAATGTTCTGGTTTGATGGACTTTCCTGAGAACTTGAGGGATCAGGGGGAATGGTGAAAAGATATATGCCTTCTGAAAAGTTCATGGTGGTGATAGTGCATCTATTCCCTTGGACTGATACTCCCTGAATCTGGAGTAGAACTGCTCGACCTATGTGTTCTTGGTTGTGGCCATGAGATCTACTTGAATGGGACCCCTCCTCTTGTCCTGCGCTTTGAATATTTGAGGATGCAGGTGCCATTCCCTGGGATGTATTTGCTGCTGGCTCAGCCAGTCCACCTGGGTGTGTAGTTTTCCCACCAGATGGATTCCTGTTATGTGGCCGAGGTTCACTGATGCCCAGCTGAGTACCTTTGATGCCTCCTGTTACTCTTACCACCTTGCTTAGTTATATAGGACACTGTGGTTCTGTTGTCAGACCTGACAAGGACTGCCTTTGCTGCCAGGGAATTCCTAAAGTGAATCAGTGCCTTGTATACTGCCCTCATTTCTACAACATTGATTGGGAGTTCTGCTTCTGATCTTGTCCCTCTGCCTTGCGCTGACCTATGGTCCAGTGATGCTCCCCAGCCTGTAAGGTTTGCGCCTGTGTCTAGCATTATGTTGTGTTGTTCTTCTATAGGGACACACTTGGTCAAATTGTTCTTCACAGTCCACCACCGTAGGGATGATTGGACTGACTGGGAAATGTTTACTTGTGACTTGAGATCGTTGTCTGTTATGAACACTTGTTCTATTGCTATGGCCTGCAGGGGTCTAATCCTCCATTAAGCCCAGGGAACCAGGTCAATACAGGATATCATTGTTCCCAGGAGCTGCAGTACCTTTTCCAATGATACTTTTTTGAGTTGAGACAATGATCGCACCTGAGGGATAATGCTATCCACCCTCTTTTGCAATAGTCTGACCAGACCCTGAACTGTAGTGATGTCTGCTCCAAGGTGCTTGATCCTCTGACTGGGTACCCGGCTGCTTTTCTTCTAGTTGGCTACCCAACTGTGTCAAGTGAGGATGTGGAGAACCTGCCTTTTGTCTTTCTCCACCTGCTACCCAGACCTCATCAGATCATCCAGTCATCCAGGAAACATAGACTTTGATGGCAGATAAGGACCACTTGGCCCACCTAGTCTGCCCATTTCCCTACCTACAGAATAAGCTGCAGATCCTAGTTAACTAACAGCCTATTTCTTCCTAACCCCCACAAGAATTGCCTTATGTCTGTCCCATGCATTCTTGAATTCTTCCATAGTTTTAGACCCCACAACCTCCTCAGGAAGGCTGTTCCATGCGTCCACCACCCTCTCTGTGAAAAAATGCTTACTCCACATTGCCCTAGAGCCATCCCCTTCTATCTTCAAATTGTGTCCCTTGTTGTTGCACATCTCTTTTCTGAAAGATGCTACCCTCTTGAACTTTGTTGATTCCACTGAGGTACTTTAAAAGTTTCTATCATGTCCCCCCTTTCCTCAAGGGTATACATATTAAGCTCCTTTAGTCTCTCCTCATATGGCTTCTCTTGCAGACTCTGCACCATTTTAGTTGCCCTCCTCTGGACTGCCTCCATCCTGTCTATGTCCTTGCAGAGATGGGGTCTCCAGAACTGGACACAGTACTCCAGATGGGGTCTCACCAACTGTCTGTACAGAGGGATAACAATGTCCTGTTTTCTGCTTTTGATGTCTCTCCCTATACATCCCAGTATCCCCCCAGCCCTCCCTACTGCCTTCTCACATTGCTTGCTAACCTTAAGGTCATCTGATATGATTACCCCCAGGTCCCTCTCCATTTTTGCTGTTGTTACTACCTCCCCCCAATTGTGTAATTTTCCCTTGGGTTTTTATTTCCCAGGTGCATTATTTTGCACTTCTTTGCATTGAATCCAAGCTGCCATACTTCTGACCATTCTTCCAACCTTGCCAAGTCCCTTCTCATCCTTTCCATGCCTCCTTGTGCATCAACCCTGTTGCAGATCTTTGTATCATCTGCAAAGAGGCATACTTTTCCTTCCAGTCCCTCTGCAGTGTCACTTATAAAGACATTAAAAAGGACTGGACCCAGTACTGAACCCTGCGGTACCCCACTACTAACCCCTCTTTCTTCAGTGTGGGCTCCATTTACAATTACCTTCTGTATCCTGTTGTCCAGCCAATGTTTTACCCAGGCTACCACCCTGGGACCCACTCCCAAGCTGGTTAATTTGATTATTAATCTTTTGTGTGAGACTGTGTCAACTGCCTTGCTGAAGTTTAGGTTGGCCATGTCCACAGCCCCTCCCTGGTCTACTACTTTGGTCACCCAGTCAAAGAAATCAATTAGATTCATCTGACATGACCTTCCCACTGTGAACCCATGCTGCCTTGGGTCCTGTGCCCCACTTTCCTCTAGGTACTTAACAATTCTTTCCTTCAGAAGTGATTCCATCACTTTCCCTACCACAGAGGTCAAACTGACAGCTCTGTAGTTTCCTGCCTCTGTCTTGCTCCCACTTTTGTGAAGGGGAATCACATCCACCTTCCTCCAGTCCTCAGGTACCACACCATCCTCCATGATTTGTTAAAAAGGGTAGTCAGTGGTGTCACTAGTTCTCCCCTTAATTCTTTTAGGATTCTCGGGTGAATTCCATCAGGCCCCATTGCTTTGTCCACCTTCAGTTTTAGGAGTTCTTTCAGAACCCTTTCTTCTGTGAAAGGACTGGGACTGACCCTCCTATCCAGAGTGCTTCTGTTAATTTGATTAGGCACCTCCCCCTCCTCCTCTTTTGTGAATACTGAGCAGAAGTATTCATTCAGTATCCCTGCTTTTTCACTGTCCCTCTCTGCCCACCCACTGTCCTTTCTATTCAGTCTCACTATCCCCCCCTTTGTCTTTCTACGCTCCCTGATGTACCTATAAAAGGTTGTATCCCCCTTCTTAACTGAGTTGGCTATCTCTCCCTCAGTTTGGGCCTTTGCTATTTTGATTTCCCTCCTTGCTTCCTTCTGCCTTAACTGGTGGAATGCACCACATGAATGCCCTGCTCCCATAGATGAACAGCCAGTACCACTGAGATCTTGGTAAATACCTTTGGTGCTGATGTTAGCTGAATGGTAAGACCTGATATTGCAAAACATTACCCAAGATACAGAACCTGAAGAATTGGTGATGGGATGGATGTACTGGAATGTGGAGGTACACATCCTTCAGATCAGTGGATGTCAGGTAGTCCCCTTGATATATCACTCTAATTGTCAACCTCATTGTTTCCATGTTGAACTTTTTTGGTTGCATGAAACAATTTAAGAATTTTAAGTCAAGCATTAGGCAGAAGTCACTCATCTTTTTGGGACCATAAAGAAAACGGAACAGACTCTTCTTCTTTGCTGTTATTCTAGTATCTCAGTGATGGCTTTATTGTCTAGTAGGGCCTTTAGGATGGCCAACACTTTGATATGGGTGACAGTATGAGGTGGTTTGCGTTTGGCCTCTCTGCAAACTCTGTGGCATAACCCCAAGAAACTACCTCCAGTATCCACTTATCTTATAGAAACATAGGAAGTGACGGCAGAAGGGGACCACAAGATCCATCTAGTCTGCCAAAAAAATTACTAGGATGCTACCCCCCTTAGCCTTTCTGTAATATTATACCCTTGTGTCTATCCCATGCGTTATTGAACTCTCTTACTGTCTTGGCCCCCACCACCTCCTGGGGTAGGATATTCCATGGGTCGACTACCCTCTTGGTAAAGAAAAACTTTCTAGCATTGAACTTGAACCTTCCACCCTTCAGCCTAATATTATGCCGTCTAGTTCTACCACTCTCCTTCGCCTGAAACAGCTCCTGAACCTCAATCTTATTTGTACGTCTAATATACTGAAAGGTCTCAATCATGTCCGCCCTCTCCCTCCTTTGTTCAAGGGAGTACATGTTGAGCTACCTCCACCTATCCTCGTATGCTGTCTGGTGCAGCCCCTGAATCATCTTCGTTACCCTCATTTGCACTGTCTCCATTCTGTCAATGTCCCTTTTGAGGTGTGCCTCCAGTACTGTACACAGTACTTCAAGTGGTGGCATACCAGTGACCTGCAGAGTGGCAGTACTACCTCCCTCCCTCCCTCCTGCGACTTATGATTCTCCTCCCAATGCAACCCAGCATGCCACTGGCCTTTAGCGCTTCCTTTTCAAACTGTTTCCCCACCTTCAAGTCTTCTGAGATTATGATCCCTAGGTCACGTTCCTGGCTGGTGGAAGCTAGCTTCCATCCCCCCCTTTTAGGTAGTAATCCTCCTTGGGATTGCACCTGCCTAAGTACATGACTTTGCACTTTTTGGCACTGAATTTCAACTACCAAGCCTCTGACCAATCTTCCAGTTTCTTTAGGTCTGAATTCATATCCCTTACTCCTTCAGGGGAGTCCATTCTGTTGCATATCTTGGTGTCCATAAATAGACACACCTTTCCATCCAATCCGTTCATGATGTCAGATATGAAAACATTGAAGAGTAGAGGCCCCAGCACCGACCCCCTATGGTACACCACCAATTACCTCCCTCTCAGCAGATACTGCGCCATTTATATGTACTCTTTGTGTTCTTTCTCTCAGCCAGTTGCTCGCCCACTGGACCTGTAGGAACAAAACTATTGTTATAATATTTCATTATTATAATTTTACCATATTATTTACATTATTTGAACTGATATTTTATATTTTTTTATAAGTGCTTAATTACTAAGTATGAGGTGTCACAAACGCACTCCGCAGGTCAGGCCCCTCTGCTCCCACACTGCCAACCTCAGAGTGCAATAGTGTGAACAGGTAACAGACAGGGTAACCGTCCTGTCTGCTTTGGGTCTGAATCACTTGTTAGCCTCGAGTTCTGGAGAGATTCAAACTGTGAACCTTATGCTAGCATACCTAATTAACAGACTTGGATACGTACCCTCTTCGGGGGATGGGGTACAATCCTTCTCCCAGGGGCACCCAGCCAGGTTTTCCAAAATGAACCCTTAGAACTCTATATGAGACCTAGGTATTTCTTACCTTTTTCAAGCTTAGTAACTCCATGCAAGTCCTACAGCTGTCAGACTTAATACAGGCTCAGCAATCACATGTAAAATAACAGAAAAGAGCACAGGCAGTATTTTAAAGAAAATGTTGTTTATTAAAAAAAAAAATTGTAAAACAGGTGAAATAAAATACAGAACAAATTATATCACAAATCTCACAGTCATATAACAAACAAAAAGAAAATTAAAGAATACAAACTCCTACCACATATACTTAATTATTTTCTAAATATTACCTTTCTAAGTGCTTTTTAAGTTCAGAGCACCGTCTTTTTCAGAGTCCAAGAATCATATATCACTGTTTCCCTCTGTTAGCTGTTCATTTGAAACACCATCTCCCTTCCCCTTTCGTGAGGTCAGCTAGATCCTTCCTTAGGTCCAATTTCTAACATAGTAATCTACAAGGATGTATTTTAAATAATGTGAACATCAGCAAATAGCCATTTCCCAAATAGGTAATGAACCCCCTTGAGCAGGCCAACTCCTTCAAATACCTCAAGGCTCACGTACCACGATCATATCCAAAATCTGTGCTCCGCTGTCAATGTTCGTATTGGTCTGCTACACTGGCACAAGCACTGCCTCCCCCCTGAAGCCTTACATTTAGCTGTATCGGCTTCTATACTATCCCTCATAGACTATGGCATCATAGTATATGGAGCAGCTGACAACACGCACCTCAATAAAATTAGGATAGCCCTAAATAAGGCCTGTAGGCTAGCCACTGGCTGCGATAGGCTCACGCATACCTGCACTCTTTACACCTCTACCAACTGGCTAAACTTTGATGGTAGACTAAAATATCAGACCTGCCTCTTCGCTAAAAAAAAATTGCTGGACTACTCCCTCCTGCTCTCACCCCTCTACTCCAAGCACCCCTGTCCACCTGCCACACACGGCAAACTGCAATGACCCACTTCCAGGTACCCCACTACAAAACATCCTTGGGCCAAAGAACATTTAAGTACCTGGCTCCTGGCTGGCTGAACTCCCTCCTGAATTCCCTCATCACAGAGCCTAAACTTGGCCTGTTCAAATCCCACCTCAGATACCAAAACCCCAAGATTCAGTCTGTGTCTGTCCCTGATTTTCTCAGGCACTCCTGTATCTCATCAGAATACTTACCTCTCTGATACTGATGCCCTAGAGCATGCGTATATATGACAAAGGACTCCTGTGGTCCTGTCTGAAATTGTTAATAACCACCAGGGCATGGCTACGCCACCATCTTGTGGTGTACGTTCTAGTTAACTCCTACTCTGCTCCTATTTCTGTAACTCTATGTACCATTGTATTACTAACTGCAATGTCTCAACCACCTATAACCATGTTTGATACTGTACTGAATGTAGCACTTGCTACTTTTGTTACCTCTGCTGACACTGCTGCATTTGTAAATATTGAACTATCTGTTGTTTTGCTTCTTTACTCAATTGATGTGGAACCTTTGTAAAGGAGTCTTTGACTCAAAGGTGTGTATCCAATATTCATCAATCAATCAATAAATAAATAAATAAATTGACAATCTCGGATCAAACATTTCCCTTTCATGCCCCTCTGTTGATTTTGTTGCTAGTGTGATCTGAGGGTTTACGACTCTTCACACACTTCTGCTATCAACTTGCCTTTTTCCTGCAGGAACCATAAAAGTTTATTAGGCCTATTTCCTGCCCAGATGTGTTCAGAGGGTTTCTCTGGTCAGTTTACAACATCCTGTATTATTACTACACTGGAACCTGGGAAGGGGGGGGTCACCCACTGAAGCCCAGCTTGGCTGCATCTAAGCAGACATTTAGACACATTTGCTTATAATACAAATATCGTACAATAATCATAAGAAGATGGCAGCGTCACAATCCTCCCCGCCTAGACTGAATTTGGGGGCTCTATCCCTTGCATGGGATGAGCTCCCTAAGTCAGTTCATTCCTCATATAGACGTGACAAGCCATCAGCATTTTTAGTGGTTGCTCCTGCCCTGTATGAGACCATTATGTCATACCCTTGCAAGGCAAGACTTCATCTTAATAGTCTACCATTCATTTTACCCATTTGTGCCAGCCAAACCAGGGGGTTGTGGTCAGTTTGTACCTCAAAGCACTGCCTGTGTAAGTATGGCTCTAACTTCTTTATGGCCCACACTATGGCAAGACAGTCTTTTTCCACAATATAGTAAGCCTGCTCCCTGGGAAGTAACTTTTTACTCGGGTACACTATGGGGTGATCTTTCCCTTGGTTGGATGTCTGACTCAGCACTGCCCCAATACCCACATCTGAGGCGTCAGTCTGGACTATAAAGGGTCTGCTATAGTCTGGACTTGTCAGTACAGGAGCACTGCACAGTGTCTCCTTCAGTCTGGTAAAGGCTTTTTCACAGGCTGGTTCCCAGGTAACTTTCTTAGGCATCCTTTTCTTTACCAGGTCAGATAAGGGAGCGGCCAGGGCACTGTAATTGGGTACACATTTCCTATAGTACCCTGCTGTCCCCAGAAAACTCCTGACCTGCTTCTGTGTTTCTGGTCTGGGCCATGCCTTGATTGCCTCTATTTTTACTTGGTTAGGACGGAGCTGTCTCTGGCCTACAACATGCCCGAGGTATGCCGCTTCAGCCATGTCCACCTGGCACTTCTCAGCTTTGACAGTGAATCTGGCCCTCTGTATCCTGTCCAGCACTTCCCTAAGGTGGGACAGATGTTCCTCCCATCTGGCACTAAAGATGGCAGTGTACTCCTCAGCACCATTTAACACCTGGTTCAACAAACTTTGGAAAGTGGCTGGGGCGTTCTTCATTTCAAAAGGCATTACTTTAAATTCAAATCACCCTATCGGAGTGATGAAGGATGACCTCTCCCTAGCTCTGGCAGTTAACTTTACCTGCCAATACCCCTTTGTCAGGTCAATAGTTGTAAGGTATGTCACCCCTCCCAACATGTCCAGGAGTACACCCGTCCATGGCATCAGGTGGGTATCTGACTTTGTGACTGCATTCAGCCCACGATAGTCCACACAAAAACGAGTAAAGCCATCTGACTCAGGATCAAGGACTACGGGTGAGGCCCAGGGGCTGTGGGATTTCTGGATTACCCCTAAATCCAGCATTTCCTCCACCTCTCTCCTAATGCCCTTTTGTACAGCCTCTGACACCCAATATGCTGTCCGCCGTATGGGCACCTGCGTCCCTGTCTCCACATCATGTGTTGTTAAGGGGGTTAGTCCAGGCTTGGCGCTGAACAGTGGGGTAAAGTCTGCTAAAACCTCCCTTACTTCCTGGATCTGGTCCAGGGCCAACTTAGGTGACAATTTAATTGCCTTCACAGAGGACTCCCACTTGTTCTCTTCCAGCAAGTCCAGAAGGGGGTCTCCTTCGTCCGTCCCCTCCCCAGGACTACACACTGCAAACACCATGTCAGTCCTATTAGCATATGGCTTCATCATGTTGACATGGTACATTCTCTGTGTATGTCTTCTGTCAGGTAACTCTATAATATAGTTCACGTCATTTACCTTTCTGACTACTTTGTATGGTCCTGCCCACTCGGCCTACAGCTTGTCTTTCCGGACCAGAATTAGGACCATGACTTCCTGACCCACCATGTACGAGCAAGCTCTGGCTCTGCAGTCATACCACACCTTCTGTTTTTGTTGGGCCGCTGCCAGGTTGCTCTGGGCTGTCCCCATAAGCTCCTTCAGCTTTTCCCTAACCCTAAGGACATAATCCACTATGGGGAGTTCCTGGGTGGCGTGCTTGCCTTCCCAGTCCTCCCGGATCAAGTCTGGGGGCCCACCGGCGTCCATATAAGAGCTCGAAGGGGGAAAACCCTGTCGACTCTTGGGGCACCTCCCTGTAGGCAAACAACAAGTGGAGAAGGTATTTCTCCCAGTCCCTCCCATGCTGTTCAGCAAACATTTGAAGCATTGACTTAAGGGTACCGTTAAATCTTTCCACAAGCCAATTGGCTTGCAGATGATAAGGTGTTGTGCATCTCTGCACCACCCCACACTTCCCCCACAAACATTTTATCAGGTCCGACATGAAGGGACCCCCTCAATCGGTGATAACCTCTTGCGGAAGTCCAACACGGGAAAGAATCCCAAGTAAGGCATCTGCCACTTTGTCTGTCCTCAGTGAGGATGGGGGCGACTGCCTCTGGATACCAGGTGGCATTAGCCACCACAGCCAGGAAGAACCTCTTTCCGGTGGAGCTGGGGGTATTTAAAGGCCCTACAATAACCATTCCCACCCTCTGGAATGGCTCCTCCACTATGGGCAATGGAATTAGGTTGGCTTGGGTTTTCTTACCTGCCTTCCCTATTTCTTGGTACTGCTGACAAGACCTGCAATACTCCTTCACCTGCTGGGTAAAATTGGGCCAATAGAAATTCTGGGCCAACCGCTGCATAGTGCGTGCGAGTCCCAGATGACCAGACAAGGGAATATTGTGTGCAATCTTGAGCAACTGCTCACGGTACCCCTGTGGAATGACAAGCTGCCTGTCACCCCTCCCTTTGTCTTAGCATCCTGTGTATACATCAGTCCATTGTCCCAATAAACTTTGTGTTTCCCGTCACCTCTCTGTGCTCCGTCAGAGTCTGCCCAAGCCCTCAGCTTCTCTAGACTAGGGTCACTTTCCTGAGCACCTGTAAACCCTTGCACATTCCCAAGGCATGGGACAGGTCCCCACTCCCCTTCAGGGTCTAAACTAGGGTCCCTAGCTCTAGCATCAGGGCACTCAGGATCACTGCCATCCCTAACCCGCTGACAATGGGTCACCCCCTCCTTCTTCGGAGTAACCCTCCATAGCTGTTTGGTTAACTGCTACTGGGGAAATTTCTACCCCCCTTTCATTAATCTCCATCTCAGGAGACCCAGGCTGGGGAACCAGCCTCCCAGTGGTTTCCACAGTGGCTTCTATGGGGTCCCAGGAACCACAACTTTCCTTTGCCACTTGGCTGTGGGTAACTGCACACACCATCCTGATTCAGATTGCTGCCGATAATTACATCAACAGCTAAAGTTTCAGCTATGGCAACCTTTTATACAATCCCCCATCTCACCCCAGTCTAGGAGGACACTAGCACGTGGCAAGGTTTTCTCCTCTCCAGTGAGTCCTCGTACAGTCACAAATTAATTGGGTATAAGCTGACCAGGCTCTACCAGATCCCCTTTTACCAAAGTCAGGGATGTCCCTGTGTCTCTTAACCCATGTGTCTGTACACCATTCCCGGTGACTGGGTGCATGTGTTCCCTCATGTTGACGGGCATGCTTTCGGGACACACAAGCAACCCACTTCTTTTTGAGCACCACTTTGGGTACTACTTGTCCTTTTGGGACATGTATGGCAATATGCCCAGTTTCTTTGCAAACCCAACATTCATTTCTTCTCTCAGGAAAATCTTTTCTTTGAAACCTGGGGCTACCTGGTTTCGGTGGAGGCAGTGAGGGTTTTAGCTGCCCTGAAGGTGCGCTTTTCCCTTTCTGTGCTGCCATGCCAGCCCCATTCACTCTCAGAGCATGTCTGCTCCTGGCATAGCAGTCCGAGAGTTCAGCAGCCTCTTGCACTGTTTTTGGGTCTCGGTCCTCCAGCCAGGTTTTCAGCTCTGCTGGGCATGCCCCAAAAAACTGCTCTAACAATACAGCATTTTCAATTTTATCTACAGAGCTTGCTTCAATTCCTTCCCACCGTTTTAAAAACTGACATTTCATGGCTATCTCCTCGTAGCTTATGTCAGGGCTTCTCCTGAGCTTACGGAATTTAGCTCTGTATGCTTCTGCAGTTAAATCATACTTTTTTAAAAGTGCAGTTCTCAGTTTACTATAATCATTACTGTACTCATTGTCCATTTGACTCAATGCATCCCACGCTTTCCTGGTAAGTAGCAGGGGTAGCTGGAAGCTCCAGGACTTTCTAGGAATATTTGCCTGAATACAAATTTTTTCAAAGAAATTTAAAAAGGCATCCATATCCTCCTCCTCTTTAAATTCAGCTATCAATTTGGAATTTAATTTGTAACCCAGTCCTGTAGTTCCAGTTAAACCCAGGCCACTTACCTGCTCTGGTGCTGGTCTTGGGAGTTGTAGCTTCTTCAGTTCAGATCTCTGCTAGCACTCTCTCGCCTCTTGTTTAGCCTCTCGCTGACGCTGTCGCTCTTCTTGCTTGGCCTCCCGCTGTTCTCGCTCCACCTCTCACTGAAGCTGTCTCTCTCTTTCTCCATCTGCAGTTGTAACTTTTTCTGTTCAAACTCCAGCTCCATCCTCTGCAAGTCCTTCTGCAGCCTGATTGCTTCTGGCTCCAGAATGTTGATGACCTTCCCCTGCCACTGTGACCCTTGACTTGCACTGACCCTGCTGCCCTCCTCACTGGATCTGGACACTGCACTGGACTCTGGCCCCTCCACGCCCAAGGTTCGGTCCTTTTCAGTCACAGACTGTGACTTGAGGCTCTGGGCATCAGCGGCCACCAGTGTGTCCATGAGGTTCTGCTTGTTGGCTTTCCCCTCGTGCTGGACTCCTCTGTCCTAGCACAACTGCCTCAGGTAGTCTGCAGTGTACCTGCTGTAGTTGCAAGCCATCTTCTTCCCTAACTATGGCTACTCTAACTTGCACTTTAGAAAAAAAATTAAACAGGTAGGAACTTTGACTGTAAGCAAAATCATATAGTTCTGTTTACTTTTTTAAAAATAAATCACTGCCTTATTCTGCATGTGAGCTGTACAGTATTAAGCTGACACACTAAACTGTTAAAGCTTGTGTTACCAAATACTTTAAATTGCACCGCTGCCAACCAAATCTGTCACAAACACACTCCGCAGTTCAGGCCCTCTGCTCCCACACTGCCAACCTCAGAGTGCAATAGTGTGAACAGGTAACAGACAGGGTAACCCTCCTGTCTGCTTTGGGTCCGAATCACCTGTTAGCTTCGAGTTCTGGAGAGATTCAAACTGTGAACCTTATGCTAGCATACCCAATTAACAGACTCGGACGCGTACCCTCTTCAGAGGGATGCGGTACAATCCTTCACCCAGGGCCACCCAGCCAGGTTTTCCAAAATGAACCCTTAGAAACCTATATGAGACCTAGGTATTTCTTACCTTTTTCAAGCTTAGTAACACCATGCAAGTCATACAACTGTCAGACTTAATACAGGCTCAGCAATCACATGTAAAATAACAGAAAACAGCACAGGCAGTATTTTAAAGAAAATGTTGTTTACTAAAAAAAAAATAGTAAAACAGGTGAAATAAAATACAGAACAAATTATATCACAAATCTCATAGTCATATAACAAAAAAAAGAAAAATTAAAGAAAACAAACTCCTACCACATATACTTAATTATTTTCTAAATATTACCTTTCTAAGTGCTTTTTAAGTTCAGAGCACTGTCTTTTTCAGAGTCCAAGAATCATAAATCACTGTTTCCCTCTGTCAGCTGTTCATTTGAAACATCTCCTCTCCCCTTTTGTGAGGTCAGCTAGATCCTCCCTTAGGTCCAATTTCTAACATTGTTATCTACAAGGATGTATTTTAAATAATGTGAACATCAGCAAAAAGCCATTTCCCAAATATGAAAGTCTCGGATAAAACATTTCTCTTTGATACCCCTCTGCTGATTTCCTGTTGCTAATGTGATCTGAAGGTTTACGACTCTTCATACACTTCTGCTATCAACTTGCCTTTTTCCTGCAGGAACCATGAATGTTTATTAGGCCCATATCCTGCCCAGATGTGTTCAGAGGGTTTCTCTGGTCTGTTTACAACATCCTGTATTATTACTACACTGGAACCTTGGGGGGGGCACCCACTGAAGCCCAGCTTGGCTACATCTAAGCAGACATTCAGACAATTGGTGTATAATACAAATACCATACAATAATCATAAGAAGATGGCAGTGTCACATGAGATATGATAAACGGCTGCTTAGATTAATATCTAAATGAATTCTAAATGCAAGAAAAACAACACTGTTGTAGCCGCGAGTATTTCAAAGGGACAAAATGCTGCCTTCAGAGTTTGCCTTGTGGTCTTTGCTATTTACAAAACATTGCAGCATCCAGACTGTCAGAGATAAACAAACCAGCTTAGTCTTAAAAGAAAGCTGACCCCATTTCATTTCATTTTTATTGGTTGTACTGGAAAGGTATGTGAGCATTGCTGCCCATTCACACAAGCGTCCAGTTACATACAACAATCATGAGACAAACATAGCAAAGAACATTAAATTTCAGTGAGGGATAACACAATGAAAGAATATAAAATCAGGAAAATAGAGACTAAAGGGCGAACTGTGAATTAGCCTGGGTGAATTAACAAACACAATAGGTGACATTAAGCATTCAGTGTGGGTTAAAAATAAAGCATTATAACAGTGGGTAACAAAATTTAAGTGCACTCTAAAACTAGCCTAGGTGGACTAACAATAATACAAGTGCTTGGGGGGGGGGGTAAGTGCCAGAGGTGGATAACCAGAGAGTGAGGGGACAGAGAGCAGAAGGGGAGCCAGTTGAGGGCTGTGAGCAGGTGCAGGAGTAGGTAAAGGTGAAATGTCTCCTGATATTGTGTTTGAAGGCATTTGTGGAGGGACAAAGTTTTAGTTCTGGAGAGAGAGAGAGAGAGTTAAAGAGCTTGGGTCCCATAAAGGAGAGTGTTTTCTGGCCTTGAGTGGTCTGGCAGAAAGGTATAGTGAAAGAGAGAGTGGAGGACAGTCTAGTAGTCCTGGTGGTGGTGGATGTCTGGAAGAGAAAGGTGAGGCAGTCTGGGAACAGCCCTCGGGACAGACTGAAGAAGAAGGTGTCCATCTTGCAGTTGAGGCATACCTCAAGGGAGGGCTGACTGGAAGCTTATAAAGGTCACAGTGGTGTGTGAGTTTAGGGAGACCATCGGTGAAGCGGATAACATTGTGATAGGAACTTCAAAGTCTGGAGAAGTTTCTGATGGAAAGGCAGGGCAGGGAGACAAGTGAACCATAGTCAAAAACAGGAAGGAGGAAGCTGTATACTAGGAGAGATCTGGATTCCCTGTTACGGTACTGCTTAATTCTGTGAAGGATGCCTAGGTGTTGGTGGGCTTTTTTGATTGTGTGGTTTGTATGAGCATCAAAATTGAGGTGGCTATCCAGGAGTAAGCCAAGGTACTTGAATTCATTGACTCTTTGGAGTTACCAAGGTTGTCATACAGGGAGAGGTCAAGGCCTAGAGGTTTGTGGGGGCTGGAGAAAAAACATAAACTTATTATGAACTTTCTGAATATATATCTCTTAAGTAAGAGTTTAAAGACAGAAAGCTGTCGCTTCTTTGAAAGCTTTTTGGTGAATTGTCAGTGACATGATGTCACATCTCATTAAGCTGGAGAACAAATAAACCATGTGCTTGTAAAATGTTTTATAGACTTTCCTGAAAAACTTTATAGACACATTTTATATTATTTTGAAGTCTAGAAAATTTAGAGCAAGACTACCTCTTTGTTTTGAGAAACTTTGCTGGAAAAAATAAAGTTATGACTCGTATTAACCTAATTCAGGAAATACAGGTCCTAGAAACATGGGAAATGTGTTAAAAGACTCCACTCAATGAGTGAATTTCAAAAATGTTGGTTTAAAAGTTCTATTATTTTGCCTGAGAAGGTTTTGGAAGAAAACTAATTTAATTTATAAAAGTGGACCTGAAGCAAGTGAGGCGTTTTTAGGGTGGAGCTGAAAGTCACCCATACATCATCTGCAAGAACCAATCAGAGTCTGGTGATGATGTCACTCAACCTGAAAACATAGGCATGGAGTCATAATATCGCAAGGCATTACAGTGCAGCAGTATACCATGCTGCCAGTACAGTGCGGTATATTGCCAACTTGATTGCTGTATGTCTTGCGGGGGGCTCTGCCCCCACACCCCCCATTATGGGGACTGCGCCCCCGAACACCCCCCAACTTAAATAACCAACTCAGGCGGGGGGAATTTCAACACTTACAATCGCACAAAGAGCGAAAAATATAAAGATGTCATGTGTCTGGGACCAGGAATCGAAACCCAGTCCACAGACACATTACCTCCCTTGCTGCTTGTGGCTCATCCTGTCGAGCCATGGCAGCTGCTCACTGGCCCCTCCTCCCAGCAGAGTCTTATCCTCTCCCTGGGAACAGTGCATACATCCTTTTGCGGTTTTTCACTCTCTCGCTCTTCCCGACTGCGCTGTTCATGCTGCACTGTTTTGACGTGCGCTATAGAGCGTACAAGATAGTGACCCAGTAGGGAAATCATATGCAAATTGGGCCAGACCCACTTCAGAACTGCTTGATTCTTCGATGTGAAAGGACCTATGTCAGTGGGGCTAAGTAATTTTGTTGTTTTTAAGACTTACTAGGCCAAAAGCCTGAAGCCACGCCTGTCTGAGACCAGCATTTGGTTAAGCCATTGACGTGGCCACCAGGGGTGCTGAGGACAAGCCTGGGAGCTGACACAAAATTGCAACGTGGTCCAACTTTAAGACCTGCTTGTTACAAGAGAACTTTTTCCAGTATTGGATGGAGCAAAGAATATGGTTTACACTGGACATCCTGACTGAAGTAATGTTTTGAAATTCATGCTTAAACCTGGACAAGAGACTGTGAAATTTATCAGGAAAGGCAAGTCCAGTGCTGCTTCACAACAGATGAACCCAGTGTCCCGAGGTTTAAGTGGAAGTGAATTGAAACAAAAAAAGTTATAAATCCAGTTACCAACCAGGGACTTTGCCATCTATGAAGGAAACCTTCTCTGCAAACAACTGCGGTTGGGAAGAAGCTTATAATCTGAGACACTAGCATAATGAGTTTGCATATTCTTATACAAGAAGGTTATGCTAGATACAAAGCATGCTGAGAGCACAGTATATAGCCAATGCCATTTATTGTGTTGAATACTGCTCACTCATTTGCTGTGTTGTCCATTTGCTGAAATATTTGTCTTGTCTTTTATTCCTTTGCAGTTTGTTTTTCTTGTTGTTTGTGTATGCATTATTTTTATTATGCTTGATAGTTATGCTAATTAGGGATGCTTAGAATTATTGCATATAAGTGTTAAACGTTTATTTTTCATATTTCTAAGAGTGGAAGAAATGTTTTTTACCGTTATCTAGAACCGGGAAAAACAGGGATGTATTATATCTGAATTTTATAATTATTTATGAGAATTAAAAAAAAATGTTGTGATATGGCCCGAGGTAGATTTAAGTGCCTATTATAAAAAGTGATATTATAACCTATTGTTGTGACAGCCCAGCTCCTTACCCATCCCTATGTGGTCCAGCTTTCTTACCAGCCTTCTGTGAGGAACAGAGTTGAAGGTCTTACTAAAGTCCAAGTAGACATCTACTGACTTTGTAACCCAGTCGAAGAAAGTCGACCAGGTTCATTTGGCAAGATCTACCCACCGTGAAACTGTGCTGTTTTGGGTCTTGTTGTCTGATGG
Source organism: Neoceratodus forsteri (assembly GCA_016271365.2). Lineage (NCBI taxonomy): Eukaryota > Metazoa > Chordata > Ceratodontiformes > Ceratodontidae > Neoceratodus > Neoceratodus forsteri. The sequence goes on along the minus strand of JADMNL010000022.1, from coordinate 689,916,561 downwards.
CTTCCAGAAAAGCTATTAGTCTCTGTTTGAGCAGTGTCTTCATCAGTTTTCCCGCCACTGACATGAGGCTTACTGGACAGTAGCTGCCAGCCTCTTCTCTGCTTCCTGATTTGTGAAGTGGAACCACTGTTGCCCTTTTCCAGTCTTCCGATACCGTCCCACACTCCAGTGATTTGGTGAAAAGTTCTGCTAGGGGAGCTGCCAGTATGCTCCCCAGTTCCCAGGTGACTATCATCTGGCCCCATGGCCTTGTTTACTTTTAGTTTATTTAGGGCTTCCAAGACTTGACCTTCTGTGAAGGGCCTTGTATCGACTCCTGGTCCTTGAGTGCTACTGCTTAGTTAAATATATGGAAAACTGAAGGCAACATAAAGAAAACTGAATAAATTGTGAAGCACCACACACAATAAAAAAACAAACAAGATTCTAACTTCATTACTATTTTATTATTTGGTTTAAAGAATGGTAGAGATGTCCTATTAATGTTATACACAGATACATGCTCTGGAAACAGGACTCTCCCACAGTATAATATCCATCATATATAAAAACTAGTTAAAAAAGGAACATTTATGAGGTCACCAAATATTATTTAAAGGCATTAGGTTGGTGCATGGCCTTTGTGTGTTCCATCATTTGCAACATAAAAGCCTGCTGTCACTGCATGTATTGGGCAATCATAGCCACGGTGACAGCTTATTGCAACTGTATGCTTTGGGCAGTCATAGCCACTGTGTCAACTTGTATTTTATCATGAACTTCCTTCTTCATGTGTTCACTTCATCATAGCTGGAGCTGTGGGAAGGGTGAGAATTGTACACTGAGCATCGCAGTCCCAGATAGTTTCATAACAGAGGGATTCTGCAGGTGCATAATTTCTTTAACTTGGCCATGTTTTCTTCTGGACAGGGTAGGGAAGGGCCACACAAAGTGAGAAATGTATTTAGGATACAAAATTTTGTATCCATCTTCCAATAGCAATAATGGTTATATTTACTCATGTTTCTGTTTGCAGTGGAATTTGTGATAAGACAGGTACCTAAAACACCACTGCCAACTCTTAAATGGATACCAGAAGTGACATGGCGCATCAGTTCCATTCCACCGGGTCAGTATGTACTGTTTCTCCCTAGAAAAATGGCATCAGGAAGTGATGCCAAAGGACAGTACATCACCTTGCCCTTAGTAAGATGGTGTCTGGAAGTGATGCTGGAGAGTGACTCTTCTGGCTGCCTGTGAAGAGTGATGGGAAAGGATATGTACCAGTGCATGTGTCGTGGTGATCACACACACACACACACACACACACACACACACACAGGTCCCAGCAGCATCCTTAGAAAGGAGGCTTGAGGTCCAAGTCTGCCTGTGCCCATCAAAAAAATAGCACTGGGATATCCTTGGGAGGCCCCCTATACAAGATACGCTTGCTGTGTGCAGCGTGGCTTGCTGGATGAAACCCAAGGAGTCAAGCCAAAAGGTTCCAGTCTCCTAAAATGGCCCCAGCTTGTGATTATGGCTGAATACTTTGGTTAAGTGTAATGTGCTTATGCCCCTTGTGAACATCCTGTATCTGACTTTTGTGAATTTCCTCCTCTCGATCATGAGAGTTAAGAGCACCTCTGACCCTGGAGCTGCTGCAGTAGGGCTCCAGAGCGATGGCCTGCCACAACCACAATTTTAAGGCAGTGTTAGTGTCCCAACTACAGAGGGGATACTAATCATGTGGTAGCGATGTGCCCAACCACAGCCATTAGCAGGGGCTACGGAAGGGCTCATGTAAACACCTACCACACTTGGCAAGGAGGGATGGCAGAACCAGTCAGCTGTGCAAGACAGCTCATTTAAAATGTCTTGTCCCTATTCACCAAAGCTGGAGGGACATCACCTTGGAAATTTACACATTGAAATGACTGACCTTTCGGCTTATGGACCATCTTCCATGGTCTGACATCCGCTGGTGCAGATGGACCCTCTCCCAGTTAAATAAATATCCTGATTTTGTGCTGCAAGGTCGAATTCATTTCCCCCCTCCCTTCCTAGCTGCATTCCTCCCTTCCTAGCTGCATTCCTCTGCCATCAACTTCGGTTTTGCTTAATTTCGCTGGCTCTATTCTTTCCCACTCTTTCTCTTCCTCCCTATCTCATTAAAAACCCCAGTGTTCGTTGACGTATATAACTCAGTTCAGGTTATTTGCAAGCTGCAAAGGACTTTACATACTATTAATCAGTACTACAGTTCTGAATGACCTTACCATGTAGCTAGCACTTACTCTTCAAATATCTGTTGGCATTTGTTGGAGATACAGCCTCGTAATGACTACGAGTTATATGGAGGTATACATACAAACAGTGGAGAGAAAGTAGTAAGTGCCTCAGCTGGGACTTGAATCCAGACCGCCTGGAATAATACCATTCCGATCGCGTTACCGGCTGCGTCACCAGGCAACTGGAAACTGGGCTGTTCCCAAGCCTATTACTCTTTCTCCAAATGCACAACCTGGTGGCTGCACAGATAATTACACTTATACAATCACATGGGTGCAGTGTGCATATATTGTGAAAGACATGCAAACAATGGAGAGAAAGAAGTGCCTCAAGTGTATGGAGGTAGCATATTCCTGCTCACTATATTCTGGGCTGTCCTGTGTACTTTTTGCATACTTGTTAAAATTTGAATGAACATAAATTTAAAAAAAACTTAAATGTCTCAAACAGCATATGCCACTACATTCTGGATCTCAGACTAAATGCTGGCTAGAAATACAAGAATGAAAGAACTCGACAAAGTAGAGTACTGTTCCACACATTACACCAAGTATAGTCAGGTAGAAAATCTTCTCATTTACAAAAAGGAAACAAATACTTTAGATATGAGACATTATAGTTCACTACTTTTGAAAGTTAAAATGATTTCAAGCAGTACATTAGCTCTTAAAGAGCTAGTGGAACCAGAAACAGCAGCTGGGAAAAGCTTACAAATTTTAAGTAGTCAGTTGTAACTTTTTATTTCTCACGTTTTTTCTTTTTGCTCTTTGGAAAGATTTCTATGTGCTAGTATTATGCTGGATGTATGGAATAGCACTCTGCCTGGCAGCTGACATATCTAGTTCTGTTCCTCCCACTACATTGTCAGTACTGTGATCTCATGGAGAGCAACACCACAGATTACTGACCTGGCAGCTACTTAGTGGCTCTTTCTGAGAAGCTGCGATGTCACAGTCAGCAAGGTCACAGTTCGGATGATGTAGTGGGAGGAATAGAGCTAGATATGTCAGCTGCCATGCAGAGTGTTGTTCCACATATCACACCTACTAACATCAGGTAAAAAAGTCTTCTAATTAATCAAAGGGAAAAGAGCTTACTACTTTAAAAAACTAATATTAGTTTTAGGACGTACACTAGGGACAGGATATTCAAAGGGGTTGCGCCTTGCACAACAGAGTTGTGCCGGCGCAACCCCGCAATGCGCCCTGGCAGGATGTTCAAAAGGCTGCCAGGTGCAGTGCAAGTCCCACTGCGCTGGGGCACAATGGTAATGTATGCGGCGCAAATGCAGGGGGCATGCCCCGGCATATACGGCACATCCCCATATTCAGCCCGGGATGTGCGGCACATATGCTAGCACAACCCTGATGTGGGCCGCATACGGGGGACACAAAGTTGAGCCTGTAAAGAGTAGGAACAAACACAGGCCACCCACAGGTGGGCTGCTACATTGCAGGGTGCAACACAGCACCCGCTTGCCGTGGGTGGCCACCCGCCCAGCAGTGTCACTGTCTAGTAGCGCACATACACTCCCTGTTGCCCAATGTGATCCCCACCCTCCCGTGTCACCTGCTTGTGGGCATGGCATACAAACAGTCCACCCAGTGGTCTAGTGGTACCCCCCACCCTGTATGCCTGATCGCGGGCATCCCTGGTTGAAGCCCCATCACCTGGTGGCTCAGTGGTTCCCCCCATCCCTCCCACAGAGGAACCAGCCACCCAGCACCCCCCGCCATCAGTGGGCGGCTGCAACTCACCTGCATAGCGCCGTGCCACCTGCCGAATGACAGCTTACAGTATGACCTGTAAGCCTATTGGTCCACATTGTGGACCAATGGGCTTGCCATCCATACTGTTTCGACACAGGCACAAACAGGTGAATGAATGCATTCATTCACATACTTGTGCCTGTGTCGTACAGTATGGTCGGCAAGCCCATTGTCCATAATGTGAACCAATAGGCGTATAGTACATATTGTATGCTGTCATTCAGCAGGCGGCACAGCGGTATGTAGGTGGGTTGCAGCTGCTCACCGATGATGGGGGGAGGAGCTGGGTGGCCAGGGTCCTCAGTGGGTGGGAGAGGAGAGGGGACGACTGGACCACCAAGTATCATATTCTACTATGGGAGCCTGCAATCGGGCATGGGGTGAGTGGGGGGTCCGCTGGACCAACCAGGGAGGTTGTGTCTACCAAATGCCCATGATCGGGCGTAAGGTTGGGGGGGCACCACTAGACCACCAGGTTAGGGTTGCTATCCTACAACAAGTGATCTAGTGGTCCCCCCACCCTGTATGCCTGATCGCGGGCATCCCTGATTGAAACCCCATCACCTGATGGCTCAGTGGTTCCCCCTCCCATCCCTCCACAGAGGAACCAGCCACCCAGCCCCCATCATCAGCGGGTGGCTGCACCCACTCCCGCATACCGCCCGTGCCGCCGCGAATGACAGCTTACAGTATGACCTGTAAGCCTATTGGTCCACATTGTGGACCAATGGACTTGCCATCCATACTGTTTTGACACAGGCACAAATATGTGAATGAATGCGCTCATTCACATACTTGTGCCTGTGTCGCATAGTATTGCCGGAAGCCCATTGGTCCATAATGTGGACCAACAGGCATACAGCACATACTGTATGCTGTCATTCCGGGCGGCAGCACAGTGGTATGCAGGCGGCAGCTGCTCTCGCCGATGACGGGGGTGGAGCTGGGTGGCGCAGTCCCCAGTGGGTGGGAGGAGGGGACCACTGGACCACCAAGTATCATATTCTACTATGAGGCCCACGATCGGGCATAGGGTGAGTGGGGGGTCTGCTGGACCAACCAGGAGGTTGTGTCTACAAATGCCCATGATCAGGCGTAAGGTGGGGGCACCACTAGACCACCAGGTTAGGGTTGTTATCCTACAACAAGTGATCTAGTGGTCCCCCCACCCTGTATGCCTGATCACGGGCATCCTAGTTGAAACCCATCACCTGATGGCTCAGTGGTTCCCCCTCCCATCCCTCCCACAGAGAACCAGCCACCCAGTCCCCCCGTCATCAGAGGGCAACTTGCACTCCCGCTCTCCCCGCCGATACCGCCCACCCAGATGACAGCCCCCAATATAACCTGTAAGCCTATTGGTCCACATTGTTGACCAATGGGCTTGCCATCCATACTGTTTTGACACAGGCACAAATATGTGAATGAATGCATTCATTCACATACTTGTGCCTGATGGTACAGTATTGCGGCAGCCCATTGGTCCCATAATGTGAACCAACATGCAAGCATTATATACTGTCTTTATCTCGGCCAGGCGACACAGCGGTATGTAGGCGGTGCAGCTGCTCGCCGATGATGGGGTGGAGCTGGGTGGCCGAGTCCAGTGGGTGGGAGGGAGAGGGACCACTGGACCACCAAGTATCATATTCTACTATGAGAGCCCGCGATCGGGCATAAGGGTGAGTGTGGGGTCTGCTGGACCAACCAGGAGGTTGTGTCTATCAAATGCCCATGATCGGGCGTAAGGGTGGGGGGGCACCACTAGACCACCAGGTTAGGGTTGTTATCCTACAACTGCTCGCAATCAGGCATGCGGGGTTGGGGGGACCACTAGACTACCAGGTTGACTGTTCCAATAACATGCTCGCGATCAGGCATACAGGAGGGAAGGGGGGTGCACTAGCCCACCAGGGACCCACACCTGCTGCAAGCAGCTACACAGAGTGCCAGGCGCATTTCGCCAGGCTGTCCTGCGCAATGCATGCAAATGGGGCCATAATGACATGCAAATGGCCCCATTTGCACCATACATATATTATGGCCCATTTTGCATGCCCTCTTCTGAATATCGCGGGTGCTGCGCTCAGTGCAACTGCATCTGCAGTGGAGCATTCCCGGTCCTCCCTGTCTGTGAGCTGCGCTGGTGCATTGTACTTGCACCATGCGCATTCTGTGCCACATTCAATGGTGATACGCCATGGTGCATCACCTTTGAATATCACCCTGTCCTGGCCCCGGCGTAGCTCAGTTGAGCAGCGCCCCCACTTGCACCGTTGCCTGGCGCAGTCTGAATATCCGGGACTAGTACTTTAAATGTAAACTTAATAAAGAATTTACAAAATACACATGCAAATAGTAAAATCTGCAAAGTTTTAAATAATGAAGTACCCTTTTAAACTAAGGTTCTGGGTTCTAGAAGTGGAGGTATGGAAGGGTTTGTAAAACACACTAATACAAACTCTAGAAGAAGCATCATTTCAATGAGTAATTTGTTTGTTCTAACAACAACAGTGTATTAGTGATGTCATACAAAACTGCAGACTCCAAACATTACTTTCGGAGGTAGGGTCTAGAACCTATTTAGGGAAAAGGTTCTAAAGTACTGAAGTACCAAATCTGACATCCCTTCTAGTCTGGATGTCCAGACAGTTATGAGAAGTAAAGGCATGTACCATGGACCAGGTAGCTGAATTACTCACTTCCAAGTGGGGTACCTCTTAATGCTACTACAATGGCAGATGCAGATCTAGTGGAGTGTAGTCTTAAGCCCTTTGGCTGCTCCATGCCAGCCATTCCATAGCAAAACTATATGCAAGGGATGACTCAGTGAGAGATAGACTTCTTAGCTGCTGGGTTACCTTTACCTACCTCACTGTGCTTGTCAGTTCTGGGCTCCTTTGTTCTGTTATTATCATTCACATATATCTTGTGCAGAAAGTTTTGATTTGTGTGTGTAGTCATAGTGTGTCCTTTCCTTTGTTTGCTGTTAGGATTTTTTTCTAAAGCTGCCTACTTGTTTTATGGCCCCTGGGGATCTCCATGCTTGTATCTGTTATTGTCTTTCCTTTTTGCACCATGCCTCCTATTCCATGTGACAGTGATGCATCCAAGAATTTCCACTATGCCGGCGAACTGCATTCAAGCAGATGGAAACTCCTCTAGTTAAAAGGTAAAGGAACAGGCTAGGACGCAAGCATACTATGTACCCTGGATTCAAATCCAGACAGTGTTTTTAAATTCATATTCCACTCCGGAGTAGGACACTCCTCTCAGGAGCTAATTCAGAATCTGGAGACAGATCGGCTACAGACACCTTTTAGCACCATACTCTGGGAATACTAATTATCCTAAGACTGTATTTGTCTGGTTGTACAAGTTCCATAAATGTGCACACCACACTCTTCTGATTGTAAATGTAATTATCTGTGCAGGACCAGGTTGTGCATTAAAGAAAGAGTGAGGTGCTCCTAGACAGCGCAGGTTCCAGTTGCCTTGATGGCACAGCTGGTAGCACAAGTGGAATGGTATTCTGGGTGGCCTGGGTTCAAGACCCAGTTAAGGCACTTATTTCTTTCTCTCTTCTGTTTGTATGAGGCTGTCTGTATTTTTAACAGTCCTACACAGCCCCCACCTATTATGGCAGAGTATTAATCCTGCCCCTCTAGGGTGAACCTCCCCTGTTTAACGGGAGACGAAGCTGCTTCCTTGCAAACACCCATAAGTATGGATAAGATGGCTACAGTCCTCAAAAATTCAGAAACAGGGAAGTGTCTAGGCCACGTTGGCTATCCTGCTGAATTTTTAAAGTGCCAGGGCCTCTTATTACCAAAATTGCTGAGGGTGTTTCAGACTGTGCGGCTGGTGGGAAGGGGGCCCCCACCATCTTGGTACTATACAACCATTTCCGCCATCCCAAAGTCACAGAAGGATCCTTGCTATCCAGAGTCATATAGACCCACATCCATTTCAATTATGATTACAGGCTCTTTATGGTGGTTTGGGTGGCTCGCCTGGCTGCTCTTCTCCCATCGCTGTTGGACATGGGCCAGGCAGGTTTTGTTCTGTGCAGGCAGGTGCAAAACAATGTTAAATGAACCTTGTTGCTACTGGCCTATACCACTACCCACTCGACCCCCCTGTTCTGGGCCAGTCGCAATGCGCAGAAGGCTTCTGATTTGGTCTGCTAGCCTTTTTTCTGGGCCACACTGCTTCGGTTCGGTGTCTTGGACCAGTTAGTGGAGGTATTGCAGCGACCTTAAGCCTCATTGCAGGCCTAAATTACAATCAATGGGACATTATCCAACCCCACACATTTAAGGAGGGGCACCCGACAGAGTTGTCCCCTCTCTCCCTTGTTATTTGCCATATACTTTGAGCCACTTGCAGCTACCATCCATGATGCACAGGAGGTACAGACTACATGACAACTCATGCCGGTCATTTTCCTCCTCCCCCAATTGTTTAACCAGGTAAGACACACTAAGCTGAAAGCTTGTTTACAGGTGCAACTGGGAGCACAGGGAAGTTAAGTGACTTGCTCAGGGTCACACAGTATGCAAGTGGGGGCTGTGGGATTCAAACCCAGGTCTCCAGATTTGCAGCTCAGAGCCTTAAACCACTGCGTTATACTGTCACATAACACCCCGCCCCAGACTCTTCACCCAGCGTGAATTGGCACCCTTTACAATTCATCCCCAGACAGTTTGCCCCCAGCAGAAATAATAGAAAACAAACTCATCTGGGGATTTAATTGTGCAGAGTGGTGAGTAACACTGGAGCAAAGTGGCAAAATGACTGGCACAACTTGACATGTCCCGGAAGGTAGACAGTATTCCACTGGGAGGCCAACACTGTAAAATCACAATGCTGGTGGTTAACATTCCCAGACTCTACCCTCACTCAGGTGTGGGATATCCTTTCAGCTTATGAAGGCCTGGCAGGTTTCAAGTTCGATACAACACAACTGAAGTCATCGCTTACAACTTTGTCCCATCCCACAGTTTGAAACTGCAGTTTTCGTTAGGTGTTCCTGTGGGACACTTAAGTACCTTAGAATCCAGCTTACAAACCAATTATGATAATTTGTAATTATTATATTATGAACCCCTCACAGTGGCTACAGGAGAAGATCTTCAAAAAAGGATGTGCTTAACTCTGGGATTCTTAAATAGGATGAAAACCATTAGGCAGAACATTCTGCATGGACTTCTGTATATTCTCCAGACCCTTCCCTTGCTCCTGGACGTATCCGGTCGGAATCGCGTGGTAAAAAACAGCACGGTCAAACAAGCATGCACGGTTTCAGAGCTAGTTTATTTATATTAGTGTGTTTTTCAACCGTGCTTTTGTGGTGTCAGCGCAGCATGCTTTTTGACCATGCTGTTTGTCACTGTGCGATTTTGACCTGGACCCCTCCCAGATAAGTTCTATTTCTGGGAGTGGGACAAGTTGATCTCCTGATTTATCTGGGGGTAGAGGGTGCCCCAGAATATGCTACTCAGTAGGTACCAAAAGATATGGGGATAGGCTTGTTAAACATTACCTGTTATGTCCGGACAACCCACATTCGTGTCATTTGCCTCTGAACGTCTGGCACTTGTGTGGCCCCTTGGAAGAACATAGAAGAATGTTGCCCAGTAGGGGGCATCAGCCATACTTGGACTTTACCAAAAATACAGCTGCCACTGTAAGATTTTGACAGTCACTGTTTAAACACACTGCCCTTGCAGTGCTCCAGGAGTGGTTGACTGCACTCCCATATGATAGAGACTGCCCTCTTAATAAATTGGATGCAACCTTGAAGAGGTGGAGTAGATTAGGACTTACATGTTTTCATTGATTGTTGGATGAAAAGGCCACGATTCCCTTTCAGGAACTGCAGAGCAGTTACCAGTTTCCTGACACTGATCAATTCAGATATCTTCAACTTTATTCCTTTCTGCAGACTCTGGGACAAGAGGCTAATTACCATCTGAGAAAGATGCTTCTCTTACTGTAGGCAGAATTTTAATTGGGGCTCACAAAGGGGAAGTATGGCATCATTTGATAAGGCAATTATATAAAGCCCTCATGGAACTGAACTCCAACACACCACGTCACATAATTTGGGCCACTGGAATGCTGACCTGGGGACTTGGCACTCCTATAAGACATGGCTCAAATACACACTGCCTGTGATAAAAATCACTTCTGCTCCCTATTCAAGAAAATTTGCCTGGAAATGTAGAGTACCTTTTATTCAAACCTCGGCTATGCAGGCCAAGTTTCTAAGCAGTGCATGGGGTTCATGCTAGAGAGAATGTGGGACAGAATTGGCAGATCAGGCATGTGTCTTTTGGTAGTGCCCACTCCTCCGCCCTTACTGGGTGGTGGTACGAGGGAAACAGAAACACAGTTTGATGTAAACAACTTGGTTTTATTGCATATCCCTCCAGAAAAGTATAAAATACACGAAAAATCGCTGAAATTATTAATTTTAATAACTGCAGTAAAAAAGTTATTACGATTATGGTTAACAACCAGTCCCAACAACTGACATGTGGAATAAAGTAGTCTACGATATGTATCGAATGGAAAGACTGCCTTGCAAAATGGACACTACCACTTCTGCCTTTGACAAATTTTGACGCCGCTGAGTTCTTCATCATCTGGACACTGACCCATCCTTCATCCTATAGGGATCTGTGGAGACTGCTCTCATGAGGCTCTCTTTCTCCTGCACAAGTGAAGTAAATGTTTAGGGACATAACTGTTACCATTTTAACACCTGTATGTAATTGGATGTATTGTAATACCTGGATTACATTGGACAGCAACACCTACTATTCATTGTTTTTATAATTCTTGCTCTAACTTTTTTATGTCAGACTAGCCTTTTCAGTTTCTGCTTTTGTAGATTGTAAAAATTTTTAATAACATTTTATTTGTGAAAAAAAAAAGGATCTGGAGGCAAGCAATGGCCTTCATGAGGTAAAGTCCGAGTGACTTGATAAGTGGCCATTATTCTGATGGAGTCTAGCTGTTTTTTCCCCTGTACTTCTGCCCTCCCACCACCCTGTGGCGCATGTCCCTCGCCAGATGGGGGCCTCACCAGTATACAGTGTCCCCTGCAGCAGGTGAACCTTCCAGGGCCATACTGCAGGGGTCGTTAATGCTGTAGTAGTACAGTGCCATCCCATCCCAGTCAAAGACGCACTGCCACCAGCAGCATGTCTCAATCATCAGCCCTCCATGGTCATTTGCCAACATCACAGGCTCATTAAAGAACCTGGGTTGCCAGCAGTGGAACATGATGGGCTACCCAGTGGGCCACCAGGTAGCCCTGAAACTGCAAGCAAAAAGATCAGCTCTGAGTATGGGAGGAGCAAACAGGCAATACTAATAGCACAAAAACAAAGCTACAAAACCAGCGTAACACAATAAATTGGTCATGACTGAAAGCAAAGAAACTAAAACTCTTTTAATAGCGGTGTACACATAAAACCACAACAGGCAACGGTGAAGAAAGACACCCAAAAGTTTCCACATTTCGGGCGCTTTGTCTAGGCCCTGAGTATGCTATTTCTTAGTCGCAAAACAAGACAAGACTAGGCAGCTGGACGGGATAATGAATGTGAAATCTACCAAAGTTCCAAGTCATGCTGAATGGCCCATTCGGATAAACAACCAACCAGCTATGCTGGCTCTCAAGTTGGTGGTGCATCACCTTTAAGACTGTGTTATTAACTTACAAAGCCCTGCAGGAACTGGGCCCAGGACTCCCTAAAAGACCCTCAACCTGCCATGATTCCAGTCACTCACTCTGCTCCACTGAGGACTTTTTCTTGGCCTTCGCGAGGGCATGTCTCAACCTATCACGTGATAGGGCGCTCTTGGGTGCCGGCCCTGTTATTTGCCATTCCTTGTCCATGCCAGTTTAGGAGTGCGCCATCAGTGGAGGTGTTTAAAAAAGGGATTACATGTCAGTGCTAAATGCTGATTTAACAGTCAGAACCGATTCTGAGTCTACTGTCTCAGTGTTTTAGGACTGTATTATTTATTAATCTGTATTAATTATGTCTTATTTATGATTTATTGTTTTGTTTTCTTAGTTTTGTACAGTGCACTATGCCCTTGGGATAGGTCACTATATAAATAAAAATGCCCTACATTGCCTTTTTAAAGTATCTGAATTTTATTGACGTGTACAAAATTTTACAAAATACCAGTAACATAAAGGTACAAAAATACCAGTAACATAAAGGTACAAGCAATTATGGATATAGCAAAAAATAACAGCAAAAAAGAACTAAAAAAGAATACACACAAGCATTATTGCCTGGGTATACAGAATAACAACACATTTAACACAGCACTGTATGAAGTTTGTGTGGATCGAATGGAGAAATAATTGTTAAAGATTCTCAAAGAGTCTTGTTACATTTATTGTTGATAAACCCTGAAACTGTTTTGATTTAGTGAGCAATTTCTTTCTTGGAACAATCCATGTTTGGTAAAGTATTTGAAAGTTTGTTTCATGAATATTAAATGTAACCCACATGAATTAAGAAACTGGCACCTGTGGTCACTCAGGTGGTGCTGTTGTAGTGGTGTGACTTAAGCTTATTCCTAAACTCAGGTCACCAGCACCGTGAGCAGTAGCTGTATCGCTGAGCAAACAGGCCAGCACCTGTACCCGTTATATAATGCCATATAGACCTCTAAAGTCTCTTAAAGACAAAACGGGCACCATCAAGTCTGGAAAGATCTGTAGCCATGGCTTTGTCATATGTACATTAACTTGGGGCTTCCCCTCCACATCTAGACCATTCATCCTGAATGTTACAGCCAGCCTTAGTATGGTACGAACTGTGCATTCGCACAGGGCTCCAAGAGCAGAGGGGCTCCCCAAAAGCCTCAGCTGTACAGCTGGCTTCCTTTCTTCCTGGTCCTTTATGTTCTAATTCAAGTGAAGTGCAAAAATGTCACAAAATTAGCTGAAAATGAAGTTATAGGGAGGCCATGATAGGGATGAGGATGTTCCTTGGAGGCTTCGCAACTTCTGATATGGGGCCCCAGTAAGAAGGTTCGTGCAGAGCCCTGGGACAGCTACAGCCAGCGCTGCTGAATGTGCACATAAAAATGTTACAGTGCCTCTTATTGTACCTCCAACACACTCCGTCACTCCTGGTCTGATAAAACAAAATGCTTGCTAGGATTGGGAGGTCACTCTTTGTGAAACTATCAAAATTTCTGGTTACCATCTTTGTTATATCTTAATTATGGACTGAGCTAAAAAAAAAAAAAAGACATGTTGGCTAAGGTCACAGTAAACAGGTAAGGTAACTGCCTAAAGGGGAGGCAGCAGAGTGTAGTGGTCAGCGGGGTTAAATCTGAAGAGGGGGAGGTCACGAGCAGGATTTCACAGGGATCTGGTTCTCTTCAGCAGGTTCATCAGTGACATTGGTGAGGGGATCTAAGGCAGGCTGTGTCTCTTCGCAGATGACACTAAGCTCTGTGGGAGGGTGTATAGTGATGAAGGAGTACAGGAAATGCAGAGAGACTTGCAAAAGCTGGAGGGGTGATCAAGGATTTGGCAGTTGAAATTCAATACCAAAAAGTGCAAGGTGATGCAACTAGGGAACAAGAACCCCAGGATGGAGTATTGGATGGGAAGGTTGAAACTCAATACCATGGCTGAGGAACAAGACCTTGGAGTTCTCATCGGTGAGGTGGCCCTAAAGCAATCAAGCTAGTGTAACAAGGCTTACAGCAATGCAGATAGGATGCTTGGATATGTTGGGAGGGGTACTGATAGCAGAAAAAGGGAAGAAGTAATACTTCCGCTGCATAGATCCATGGTGAGGCTATACCTGGAGTACTGCACCCAGTTCTGGGGTTCTCACCTCAGGAAGGATAGGGATAGGCTTGAGTCAGTGCAGTGCAAGGTAACAAAAAGGATTCAGGGCCAACAAGGCTGGTACTGTGAGGATCGCCTCAAGGCACTGAACATGTACTCACTGGAGACCAGAAGGGAAAGGGGAGATATGATAGAGACCTTCAAATTCCTAAAAGGAACTAATAGGGTGAACTGCGGGGAACAATTTAACTTGAATATCAATCACATGGTCATAAGTGGAGGCTAACAGAAGGGAGGTTTAGGAGGGATGTGAGGAAATACTATTTTACAGAAAGGGTGGTGGAGCTGTGAAATAGGCTCCCAGCCGAGGTGGTGGGTGCAATAAACATTAGTGGTTTTAAGCATGGCTGGGACAGAATGAAGGGTATAGTGGTTGCTCAGGGCGTCAGAACCGGGGAGAAGAATGGGGGGGGGGGTTAAGGTGAGGACCCTGGAGGAACAGTAGGCCTCAGAGCTAAATAGGGAACTCTGGCAGACTGGATGAACCTTTGGTCTTTTTCTGCCATAACTGTCTATGTTTCTATGTCGATTTCTTTCAGATTTTTTGCATTTAGTCTTAATAACCATAAAAGCTAAGGTGAACAGCTGGTGTCCATCTGTGGCAAACTCAAGTTTCCTTGTTCCATAATAACTTATCTGCCACCTTTCATAGTTAACTGAGTAGCTAACCTATATTAAGATGAGGCGATCTCATTATGGGAGGATCGCAGTCACGTCCCATACAATCTTTATCGGAGATGTTAATGTTTTTAATGCAAAAGCAAATGCCTACATTAGTCTCTCTGTCTCTCCTCCTCTCCCTCCCCTAACAGCAATTCAGGTGGCGATAAGATCACTGAGGTGGCCTTGGAGTTCTGGAGAAAGGGAATGGATAGAGAAGAGATTCAACTAAAAGACCTGGAGTCCAGACTGTCTCTGGGAGTGTTCAACAACAAGAACAGTGAGTAGCTGCTGGGCATCTGATCTATGACTGTATCAGATGTAGAGAGATAAAAACTGACTAATAACACAGTGTGTAATAAGAAGTAGAAGGCAGAAGTGTAACATGCTAACAAGTTAATAATGAGGTTAAACAAGATATATTTTTTATTAAACATTGGTCCTCTGGATAGCTTTATGAGAATAAACACCTAATCTCCATAAGAATTCCAGGGTGACAACAGATGAACGAACATGTAATTGCACGGTAGAGGAATTTAGAGTATATGCATTACAATTACTGATTTCTAATTTGAATCAGAATTCACAGTTCTCCCAGTGGGAGAAGTCGGTCGTTGACATCATGGGGCATCTGACATAAGGATGGGATGGCATTCCTGTATCAAACCCAAGTGTTGTACAGACCACAGAATGGTGGATGGGCATTGTCCCAGGTTACTTCTGGTCCTGTCAGAAGGGCCTTACTCCAAACTGCACCCTTTGGGAGGAATATGGGGGTTGCTAAGCTGGATGACGCTGCAATGCTTATCCCACCCAGTTATAGTACAGTGTCATGTGCCAGGATAAAGTGCTCTCATCACAGTTTTCCTGTAATATCTTGCAAGGTACTGCAGGAATGTGATGTAATCCGATGGTAATTACTCCAATTTATCATGCAATAAACTGTAAAATCTCACACACAGCGCTTAAACTTGGTGGACGACATTGTACCTGAACATCTGGGTCCCCATCCCCTTTACTTTGGTCTGGTATGTTACAGACAAGCCCTGCTCCAGCTGGTTTGCCCAACCTGAGGGGGTTATCTAGGACAGAAATAGAGGGTCCAATGGTGGTTGTCTATGAGCCAGTGGTGTTCATTCCAGGATGGAGCTACTGACCAGGTAAAATGAGCGCCTGAACCACAGTAGGAGGACAAAAAAAATAAAGTAAAATAGCCTGTTAATGGCTCAGAAGCGATCAGTCATTTTTTTTTTAAGGTAGGTTAGTTATGTATATTTATTAAACTCTTAATTTATTGTTTTTTTTTCCAATAAATTTATGTTACAAATTATATGTTTATCACATTGTTACTATATATTCCAGTTACTCATATTTCATTCAAATCATTACTACTTCAAATTACACTGGGAATCAAAGACAGAATAAGACAGACCTAGTCCAGTTCCTATGGCAGGAAAACTTACTATAATCCATAAAAAGATAAAACTCTAGAATGTGTAACAGCAAACAAACAGAAAACCATATTTACAGTCCATTGGGTTTAATTGCTCTTATCGACACCATTCTACCCTCAATCAGCGGAAACAAAATAATTATCATGGGAGACCTTAATTTTAATTGGCTAAGTCCTAATTCGAGAACCTATGAACTACTCATTAGTAAGACCTGTCCCAAATCATTACTAGCCCTATCCATCCCGCCCCTCCCCCACGGTTCATCATCCTCTCTATTAGGTTGGATGCTCATTAACAGGCCTGACAGGATCCAAGTCTCTGTGGTACTCCCAGACTCGATTAGTGATCACCCCCCACTTACTGCCTATGGAAGGCACAGATTCCAAAAGTCTCTCCCCCAAATCCTAATCATAAGGAACTTATCTGACCTTGACCCCAATCACCCTCAATGCTGAGCTCTCCCTCATCGACTGATCCCCAATCCTAGCGTCCACTGATATAAACCTTGCCTTGGACATTTTCCAGAACCACATCTCCCATCTCTAGGAAAGATTAATTCTTTTTTTTTTCAAACAAATTTTATTGTTTCATAAATAAGAAATCAGCAACATGTAAAACATTTAGAAAATAATACAGCCGTGGTATAACTATATAACAGGTTGAAACTAATCAAGGTACAGAGGGTAAAATAGTGACATACATTGATAAAGAGTCAATAGATCTATACAATTCCCTAGGGCAATACAGGTTAAACATTCAAAATTCACTTACATATCAGAAATATTTATAAGACTCTAATATACATGGAAAGACAATGAATTATCTATCCTAATTGTAACCAGGTAAAAAGGGGGTCCCAGGTTGTGTCATATTTACAGTATAGAGGGTCTTAGCAATCAAATGACTTATATGTTCATTAATGGCCACCATGGATAAGGCCTTAGTCCAGCCATCTAGATTAGGGGGGTATCTGTCCTTCCAGTGGCCTAGGATCAGGCATTTAAAGAACAAGGAAGCTATCATTAGACATATTTTCTCTGTTACAGTCAAGGATATTAAAGTACTTGTGTCACCCATAATAAAAATGTCAGGCTTAAATGGCAAATTAACCTGAAGGACTTGATTAACAGGCTTTCCAAATAGTTATCCAGGATTAATTCCCATCACAAGGAGGAGAGTTCAGGGCTCCGCCACCCCCTGGCTACACAGCGACCTTCTCTCTCTTTCTATAAATAAGAGACGGATGCTGGGCCTCCTATAAAGCCTCTGCAAAACTACAAGACTGGCTCAACTACCGGGCAATGCAAAACCTATGCAAAAAAGCAACACATGCAGCCAAAAGCCCCTTCTGCAAAGGGAAACTCACTGCCTCTGCAGGCAATCCAAAAAGGTTCTTGGGGACACATCAAAGGGCTCCTAGATGCTCCTACCAATTCCTCACATAAGGACATAATTATAAATAGTACACATTGTAACTACCCATTCTCTATTGCAAATGCATTCAACTTCCAGTTCACCGACCTCTCCCCCTTCCTTGCTGACACCTCCTCTATACGTGACTTCAACCCTACCGCATCCACATTCACTCACCTCCCCTCCTTTCTACCTGAAAGTAGTCACCAGAAAAGAAGTTTGCCACCTACTTGACTCCCTTCCTCTTGGTGCTGCGCCCAGCCCAGATGGGGTCGAGGCTAAGCTAAACAAGCTTGGGTCTCAATTTCTCTTCATCCCCATCACCCACATCTTCAACCTATCCCTCACATTCGGTGTTGTCCTATCTCTATGGAAAGTTGCTAAGGTAGTACCTGTCCCCAAGAAGGGTGACCCCAAAGACATCTCACAATACCGTCCAGTCGCTCTCCTGCTTATCCTTGGTAAGCTACTTGAAAAAAAGATTGTTGCTTCCCAGCTTATGAACTACCTGCAACTCTATAATCTCCTCACCCCTTGCTAGCACGGTTTCCATAAGGACCATAGCTCCACAACTGCCCTCATTAAGTTTACTGACAATGTTAAATCTGCCATGGACGAAGGCTCCCTCACTGGCGCCATCTTCATCTACCTATCCAAGGCTTCTGACTTTGTCAACCACTCTCTCCTAACACAAAAATTTACAGCCCTCAGAGTCTCCCCTCACGCGAATACCTGGCTCTCCAACTACCTGACCGACTGGCGCCAGTTCATCAAATTTAGTGACGCCTCTTCATACCAGCTGCCAGTCACCCAAGGCGTCCCTCAGGGGTCAATATTAGGCCCACTCCTCTTCTCAGTTTTCATTAACTACCTCCCGCTCAGTAAATAATGTACACTGACGATATCATCCTATATCATAGCGCCCAAAGCTCCCAACACATCAATACCCAACTATCAAAAGGACTTCACCCACATATAAAACTGGTTAGAGGCAAACAACCTGGTACTCAGTGCATCCAAAACATGTCAGGTGTCTTAATGGCTTCCCTCTCACTGTAGTCGAGGAATTTAAGTACCTATGTGTCACCCTTGACCCAGGGCTAGACTTTCATCTCCACATCTCAAATAAGTGTAAAACCACAAATTCTCAAATTGGCCTAGCCTACCGCATCAGACACTTGCTTAGCCCTAATGCTGCCTAGTCAACGCCCAGGGCGTCCTCGTCCCCTGCCTACAATATGGATCTCTACTCTTCACAGACACCCCCTTGACTTCTTTACACAAGTAGGACATCACCTACAACATCATCTGCTGCTTTGTCCTCTCATCCCTATGTCTCACACACCATTGCTCTCTCTACTCCTCCTTAGGGTGGCTGTCCCCCCCCCATCTCTCGAGCCTATGCCCTAGGTTGTTTTATTCACAAACAACTCTAAGCTCACCACCTAGCCTCCCATATCCCACTACTTCCAAGCTCCCAATCCACCTGCTCCCTTAGGTCCCTGGACTCTACCTCTCTCATCACGGCAAAATATTCAACCAAGATGGGCGAGCAGGCATTCTCTTCATTTGCTCCCAAGTACTGGAACTCTCTCCCCTCAAATGTCCACAGCTCCACCACCACATCCTCTTTCAAATCTGCTCTCAAGTCCTACCTTACCCAGTCCATGACCTGCAACTGTTTCCAACCCCCCTGCCCACAACTGCTTGTGCACTGCTTAATCTGTTTCTCACACCTCAGAATATTCCTGGTTACCTATTATTTGTCTACTCATAACATGTTCATATTATACTGTGCTTGACTATACATTTTTGCACTGGCCTTAAAATTAATTTGTTAATTATCCTAATTATTTGTCAACTTGCAGTATTCTTAACTGTACACCCCGTATCCTGGAACTGCTGACTCCATAGATTTGTATCTCGTTCAAGTCAATGTACTTGTATTTTTGACCCTGCTGTTTCTCGTGCAATGTACTCTCCCAGGTTGTTCATGAAAATAAGCATTCTGTTGTCTAGTGTACTTATCCGATCACCACAAACCAAATAAATTTTAAAAAATGATTTTATTATGGAAACAATTACCCCTGCAAAAGCTTAGCCACTCAAATTAACATATTATTGTATTTCTATTATCAGGCATCCCCTAACACTTAACACTTGTTTCTATTTAACATGAACATTTTATAAGTCCATCTTTTCCACTGAAGCTAACAAGGCCTTATCGGAATCCATAGGTGTAGCAGATAAATCAGGGTTAGAGATGGTGGAATATAAATGCCGCGAAGGTAATTAACCAACTGATCCACCTCGAAGAAAATATTAACTTTCCCCATCACTGACAACCTTAACCTTAGAAGGGGGTAATAGAGAAAATTCAGCACCAATCTCTAGCACTTCCTGTCACTGCAGGGGTTTGGAAGGCATAATCAAGGAATATGAAAGCTGCTGGAGGCTGTGTAAGAGATTGACTGTGTTACACTTACCACCAGAAGACAAGTCCTGGGATCCCACTCTGGAGCTAGCTAGGAGGAAGGTACATCACATAGGTGAGGTATCAGACTTCAGGGGGAGGGTAGGCATAGGATACCAGGTGTTTGTGCACACCTAGTTGAATGATCAAGGAGTCATGTTGGGTTTTGTTGCAAAGGCAGTCATTTGCCAGTGCAGCTACAGTCATCTCACCTGATAGGGCAAATAAATATGGCATGGCAAGGCAATTTTATTTATATGGCACTCTATCCCAGAGGCTCAGGGCTTCTGACAAGAAAAGAGTTAACAATTAGATACACAATAAAATGCATAATAATATTATAATGAATATAACATGAATTCACTTGATGCAGACCAGCTCAAACAGATAGATTGTTAATGCTCTCTTAAAGGCCTCCATCAAGCGAACGGCACAAACATGAAGGGGCAGAATGTTCCATAACAAATCAGGTTCACACCAATGGCTCTGTCCCCAGATAATTTATGCCTCAACCAGGGGACCACCAGCAAACACAGCCTCAGTGTAGCAAACAGGGTGGATGGGGCACAGAAACACAGAATCTGTTGACAGAAAAGGACCGCTTGACCATTTAGTCTGCCCAAGTGTTCCATTCCTTTTCTACATCCATAGATATTATCTGGTGCATGGTGACCTTCCCCATTCCCTGTGCTCTACCATACCTCAATGTTTATGCCATGCATGCTTGAAGCCCCCAACATTTTAACCTCCATTACTTCAACTGGCAGTCTGTTCCAGGTGTCTACCACGTTTTAAGTGAAGAAATATTTCCTCACATCTCTCCTGCAAAACCCCACCCCCGCTTTATCATATGCTACCTTGTCCTGGCGCTTGTTCTCATATGGAAGAGGCTCCCTGCCTGAAACGTGCACCTATGTTCACCCTTCGTGGTACTTGTAGTTCTCGATCATGTCACCATGCATATAGAGACAGAAGATCATTCAGGACATGAGGAAATAAAGATGAAGAAAATAAAAAAGGGGTGCCAGAGAGGGATGCTATTTCTGTTGCAGATGTCTCCCTCAGGCTTCTATAATATTCAGCCTTTATCCCTCCATCCAAAAGTGGTATCCCAGGCTTACGAAACAAACTCAAGGCAAGCAGCTCCCAGCCTCCCCTGCCTCTGTGTTATTGGACTGGCCCACCTACATGACTTTTGAGACGGTCTTCATACCAGTGTTAAACTTTTTTTTTGTCAATTATTTTTCTGGCACCCTCTGGCCAGGGCATCTCTCAGAGGTGCCCTCTTGGCTCGGCTCCTCTAATCCATGCCTGAAGCCTTTCCTGTCTAGCCCCCACCCCACCCAGACAGTCCAGCACCTTCCCTAGATCACCCCCTGGGGGACGGCCCACCTCTTCTACCCAGCGGCCCTTCTGGGATTAGAGGGTTCATCCGTGGGGGGGAGGGTCAGCTGTGCTATCGAGGAGATGGCCCGGCATTGTGGATGTGAGGGCTGGCCATTGGAGCCCTCGTCACCTCTCTGGTCTGCAGGGGATTTTCTGAGTGCTTGTTCCCGTACAGAACTCAGATGTGCAATGAAGTCAGGTGGCACAGCATGCTGACGTCTGCCGCAGTTCTGCCACCACAATCTATGAGCGCCGCCTCTTCCTGAGCTGCCCCCAACCAATGTTGGGGGCCGTCCAAGAGTGGCGCTATCCCCTTATCCCTCCCTGGGAAGGGAGAACAGTTCTCTGGACATTCAATCCCTTCCCTGGTGACCCATAATGGCCCAGGCTCGTTCCAGAACCCAGGTTGCTGGTGTGACACAAAGTGTGGCATTCAGTGCCTCAACCCATAGCACCACCAGGCTGGCATACCAATGTCAAACTTGTCTGTATACAAAACTAGATCATATTTGCATTACATGAAAGTATTTTGAATATTGCAGTGAGTACAGAATACGAAATAGTATATGGGCCGTCCCAGTATGGTGCAGGCAACCAGGGTGCGGGAGTGAACTCAGTATGCGGTGTCAGGAAGCAGAGCAGACTGCGGCAGTTGCAGCTCCACAGTGTGCTGCAGTCAGGGAGGGATGGTGTTGGGCTCTGGTCCCAAAGCTACCCTGTCGTGGGTCAAGGGAGCATGATCCCTCTGCAGAATGTTACTACATACAGCCGAGGTTGCTCCATGGGTTACATCCACACCAGGGAGCAGGGAGGAACAGGGAGAAAAAGCTGTGAGAAAAGCAACATGAACATCTAAAGGATGGCCTCGGTTCTCATAGCCTCTCCCTGGGTCCTAAAGCCCAAAACACTGGATAACGGTACACATAGTGGACAACCTCAGGGGAGGGGGGAGGACAGCCCTCCCCCTGGTGCTCTCACCATGGAGGGAAGAACTGTGGGACATGTCAGTGGGGCAGGGACCCAGCGGGGGGGGGGGAAGAGGGTTAAAGGGCCAGAACAGGGTATAGCCTTGACAGGTCATGCCAAGAGAAAAGGCTGTAGAAAAAAAAGCAAAAAACTACCGTACATGGAGTTTAGAAAAATCAACATGAAAAAAAAAAAGTATGTAATTTTTATTACTAAAGTGAAGACTGTTATACTGCATTACTCCAAAAGTGTTTTTGTTGTCCCCCCCCCCCTGGAAGAAGGCACTAGCTTCAATGATTTGTTTTGCTGTAGGCTTCTCTCTGCATTTTTTTTTTGTGTGTTATCTGTTTATCCCCTACGTGCTCAGGGCACAACCACTCCTTCAGGCAAAGGACTCCCACACCCCTCAGATTCCACCCAGGCTTCCCTTACCTCCACAGCAGCCATCAGGGTAACCCAGCATATCCCTGCACTGGGCCAGGTCCCTCTCTTCGAGAGGGAAGGCACCGGGAAGGGGGACTGGCACACTCTCAATTGGCTCGTACTGTTGAGGCGGACGTGGCTCGTGGGAGGTCTGGAGGAGGAGGAGTGGGCAGTTCGGCCGCAGTCATCCGGCCGAGCCCCGAGCGATTTTCTGTTTTTTTTTCTTGGTCCCACAGCTATTTACATCCTCTTGCAGTGCTCCCGGTCTCCACTGGGGGCCGCTGCAGAGCGACATGTGCCCAGTACCCACCCCAGGAGAGGACAGCAGTCCAACAGACACTCAATCCTCATCCTCCCCTGCCAGCCCACAGCAACCCAAGTCTGTTCCCGAACTCAGGTCACCGGCATGACACAAGGTGTGGAGTCCAGCACCTCAACCCTCTACGCCACTGGGCCCTCTCTGCTGATTTTAAAGTGACATTCTCACCCCACCCAAAAAAAAAACAAAGATTGATTTTGGCCATCGTAAACTAAAAGTCACTGAATGTTTAGTTCTTCAAATTTTAAAAGGGTGACTGGCTCAGTGGCATAGAGGGTTGAGGCACTGGACACCACACCATGCTGGCGATCCAGGTTCAAGAATGGACTCAGATCACTGAGGGTTGGCTGGGAAGGAGAAGATTGAGCATCTGTTTGACTGCGCCCCTCTCCTGGGGAGGAGGGACGAGCCACATCATTCCTACACTGCCACCAGATGGAGGCGTGGTGGCAGGAAAGCAGGAGTGACTCTCCGGAGCTGACCAGCAATAGGTGCCATAGGGCGCCTCTATACCCATGCATGCCTAGCATCACTGCATGCTGCCGGTCAGGAGATGGACCAGAAAAACATAAAATGGGCAAAAGCTGCCGAATGTGTGGATATGTGTCTCCAAGGTGGGGAGGACAGCCCTCCCTCCTTGGCTCTGCCACAGGGGGCAATCCGTGAGGGATTCTATGGCGGGTGAGTATTGAGGGTGGCGGTAGATGGTGGGGGAGGCTGGAAAAGGCTGAAGAGTCCACTTGCAACCTGAGAGAAAAAGACTTGCGGAATTTTTTTTTTTTAAGGCCTCGTATTGTTGTGGCAACAGTAAAACATAGATTCTTAATTCAGCTGTACTGAGCATGCTGGCGCACATGAACAATGCCAGCAGTGCACTATACCTTGCATTGAAAATAATTTAAATAAAACACTAAGATTAGTCTGTGTTAAAAACATTTCATACTCCCTCAGATTAGTTTAAAAGCCCCAGGACCACCACGGTCTCATTCACTAACATTGTCATCCCCTCCAAGCTCTAACCAGAAGCACTAGGCACAAGTGAACCAAGCATCCGCTTGGGGCGCTTGCAGCACAGAGAGTAGAAAGTATATGCTTGAAATGGAAGAAGTGTTATAGATAGCAAATATTACTGTCATCCTTGTCTTTTAAGAATTTTTTTATGATTTTTTTTAGATGTGGTGTGGGGCAGAGATGAGGGGTGGTGGGAGCAGTGAAGGGGTACTACAAGTGTTTCTTCTGGGGGTACCTTTAGGTCCAAAACCAGTCGTGGCTTTGACAGCCATCTTTTGTTTTCCACAGATGGGTTCTGGGACGCCAGCTTAATTGAGAAAAACCTCATTGATTACTTTGTCCCGTTTTTGCCCCTGGAATACAAGCATGTCCAGAAGTGCGTGGAAGCAGAGATGAGATCCCGTGGCTTGAAAGTAGATATGGAAGTGGTTGACATGGTGCTAGATGAATTTCCTTTCTTCCCTCCTAATGAAACCATCTATTCCCAGAAAGGATGCAAGAGCGTGTCTGCAAAGCTGGACTACTTTCTATAGACCTGCTGTTTTCTTCTACCAAAAATATTTTGATACGGTATTTTCTGAATTTCAGAATTGTTTTTAAACAATAGATGGAAAAATCTGAATGTTATCCAGTCTTATTTAAAGTTTGTGTGTGGTTTGGATGCTGACCACAGAAATCCCACTCCAAATAGTTGGTGGAAATCAGGACTGAGGTTTAACTAATGGAAGAAGACAACAGATACAATTACATGCCTGGATTTCAATGTCCACATCCATCTCTGTGTGGTTAAGCAAAAGACTAATTTAGATTCACTGTGAAGTGCAGCTAAAATTAATCCTAGAACAACCTTGTGCAGATCAGTTGAATGCTGTGAACTTATTGCATTAAAGTCAGGTTGGTTTATTGTACCTTGTAGGAGTGAACTGATCATCATTTTTAATGATTTGTGAAGGATTATGCATAACAAGGAATACTGAATTTCTACTCAAACCCTTAGCTGGTAAGCCCATCCCACCCATTTCAAGTTTCTATCCAGTGTCCAATACAGGGTACACATTATGAAGATTCACGTTAGTTTAGCATTTATGTAGCAAAACTCCCCAGCAGTCTCACTGTATAGTCTAAAAGGGCCGGCCCGTCAGCACAGCAGTAGGGCCACTGCTCACAACGCCGGTGACCCAGGTGCAGAAACTTACCAGGGACATCAGAGGCCAGCCGAATGGAGGAAGCTCCAGTGTCCCAGTGGCTGCACTCCTTCTCCAGGGAGCAAGGGAAGCTACAGCTCACCCTGCTAATGCTGCTCTGGGTGCAAAGGCAGTGCAGTAGCTGGGGTGTGGGGTAGGCATTCTTGGGTGCTTGGCAGGACGTGCTGACACACACAACAGTCTGAGCATCTGTCTTTGTGCCAATGCCCTCACAGGGGAGGGAAGGGAAAACTAAGGGGTAAATTCTCTCAGCCATAGCAGCGTGAATGCCAAAATGGCCAGAAGGTGGAAGAGCAAAAATAGAATTTCAAAAGAAAGCTCGTCTGAAAGGGAAAAGTGAGTTGGCCCAGTCAATGATGCGGCTGCAGTGTGTCACAGTACCTCCTGCAAGACCCGGGTCTCTGTGCAAGCCATGGAATCACGCATTCGAGTGGGCCAGCTGGAAGGCAAGTGCTGTGGTGAGGTGAGGCGCTTGGAGATGGAAGGTGAGGGCCACCTGACATTTGCAGACTTCCATCCAGCTGCCCAAGGAGAGCCTCTGATGCCAGCTGTGGTGGCAGGCACTCACCCACCTTGCCAGGTACAGAAAGGATGCAGCCATGGTGACCGTGGATCACTGGGGTGGGCACAGGAGAAATAAAGGGACACAAAAGAGGGAAAAAATAAAAGGTTGGAAAGGTGAGGGTTCAGACTGCTTCACCTGAAGCATCATATTTGTTAATATAAATCACTTAGGGGATTTCAGCCAATCAGGGCACTGAGCCACTGTACCTCTTAGTTTGCGTACAGTGGTCTCTTGTGCAGGAATGTTCGGAGTGGCTTGTTTACCTTTTCAGCTGGGGGAGGACAGGCTTTATTTACTAACTACTGAAATTACAAAAAAAAGATTTGAAACATGTGAATAACTGTAGTTAACGCAAGTGATTTATTACATGTTAACAGGGCATCCGTTGGTTGTCTCTCATGGTACAAGAGATTCTTTATGAAGCTGTGACAGCCAGAAATGCTTTGCTTCTTACTCGACCCTCACTCTCTGAGTCTCTTACACTATAACAGACACCCAGTGAAGGCCCTGTTAATTTAGGTGGTGAGCTCTGCTTCACGACTTTGGATGTACACACTTCGTTCAAGAACAGTATTAGGCTTCTACTTTGCCCGAAGAAGCCTTAAGAGGAAAAATATGCTGTTATTGTAAAAAAAAAAAAAAAAAGTTTCTCCAACACAGAAACATAGAATTTGTTGGCAGAAAAGGACCACTTGGCCTACCAAGTCTGCCAAGAAGGTCCCTGCCTCGTCTGTCGCCACAGACCCTAACTGGTCTTCGGCAACCCTCCCTCATCCCTGCCTATTTAGTAATATTCCTCTATGCTTATCCAATTTTATTTATTTATTTATTTATTTGCTTTTGTTAACCGGGTAAGCACACTAGACAGCCAAGTGCCTATTTTCAGGTGCGACCCAGGAGATTACAAGGCACATTACAAGGTACATACATGAACATCAGGCAAATACAAGTGGAGGATTACATTACATAGAATTAGCACAACAGGGACTTTACAAGCATCAGATTTCATCAGGCAAATAGTTGTGAAGAGTTAATATAAAGTGACCAGAACACAGGGACATTGTAAGACAACAATACCAAAAACAGGTATTACAATACAGTATTAAACACTGCAGTCACTAGGAAGAAGTGCAGTGTGAATTCATCGCTCCAGGCAGCAAGTTGTAAGGCTAGCAGTTAGAATAAGGAGGAGTCACAGTTGGGATAGAGTGGGCCCAGTGCGAGAGAAAGGCGTGCACAGTTATAGTGCTCACCCTGTTTTGCCGGTGGGCCTAAATGGTCCATTTTTATATATGCTGTGAGAACAGGAGGAGTATGAGCACAGTTGTGCTCTGCCCAAGTCATAATGTTTAGGTAGCATCTCAGTTAGCTGGGGCATCTCAGGCTGAGAGGGTTTGTCTAATGCAGAGGCAGGTGGCAGCCATTTGGAAAAAAACCCAGAGGGAGGCTTTAAAGCTCTGGTGCGAGGGAGAGGAGCGAGTGCTAGTTGGAAGAGTTCCAAACCCTGGGCGCATCATGCTAGAAGGCTCGGTCACCCATTTGTGTGCGGGTTTTAGGTACCAGGAGGGCATGGGAGCTGCTGGATCGTAGGTTGTAGGAGGGTGTAGCAAGAACAAGGGTCTCAGCAAGGTTTTGAGAGGTGGCAGTTCTGACAATATTGTCAATGAAGTTACCCACAACATAATGCATCCTTGAACCCCCTGTTTCCACACTTCACTGACAATCTGTTTCAAGCACCTACCACTCTTTCAGTGAAGTAGTACTTCCTCACATTCCTCTTAAACTCCCCCAGCTTCATCATCTGCCCTCTGGTCCTGGTGCTCTTTCTCATTTGAAAGACACTCCCCACATGCACCATGTAACGTTCACCACTGTGAGGTACTTGTAGGTCTCTACCATGTCTCCTCTCACTCGCCTGTCTTCCAGGTTGCACATGTTGTGATCCCTCAGTCTCTCCTTGTAGGGCTTTTGATGCAAACCCTACACCATTTTAGTTGCCCTCCTCTGGACTGCCTCCACCCTGTCTATGTTCTTTCTGAGGTGTGGCCTCCAGAACGGGACACAATACTCAAGGGAGGATCTCACGAACGAGCAATAATGTGGCAACACCACCTCAATCCTCTTGCTGGAGATACCTCTCTCTTTGCTTCTCGGTATCCCACTGGCCCAACACACATAGAAACATAGAATCTGACGTCAGATGAGGACCATTTGGCCCACCCAGTCTGCCCATTTTTATTACGGTAGACTGTGCCCAATCTACAGCTCTTTCTCCCTTTCCCCTTTCTTTTCACTATGATTCCCTTATGCCTATCCCATGCATTCTTGAAACCCATTATTATTTTCATCCCCACCGCCTCCGCTGGAAGGCTGTGCCAGAAATCCACCACTCTTTCTGTGAAGAAGTACTTCCTCACAATTCTCCTAAATCTACCCCCCTCCAGCTTCATAGCATGTCCCCTTGTTCTTGAGCACATTTTTTCTGAAACATACTTCCATCCTGTACCTTATTTACCCCTGTGAAGTATTTAAAGGTTATCTGTCATAACCCCCCTCTCCTCTCTGCCAGGGTGTACGTACTAAGGTCCTTTAGTCTCTCCTTGTAGGGCTTTCGATGCAGACTCTGCACCATTTTAGTTACTCTCCTCTGGACTGTCTCCACTCTATGTCCATCCCGAGATGTGGTCTCCAAAACTGGACACAGTACTCTAGGTGGGGTGTTACTGGTGATTTTTATAGAGGCAATACCACCTCCCCCTTTCTGTTGGAGATACCCCTCCCTATGCACTCCAGTATTCCACTAGCCCTCCCGACTGTACATTTTGGTATTATCCACAAAGAGGCAGACCTTCCCTTCCAGCTCCTCTGCAATGCTACTTATAAAGACATTAAAGAGGACCAGTCCCAACACTGATCCCTGAGACACCCTGCTGGCCACCCTCCCTTCCTCGGAGTGAACTCTGTTTGGCAATAGTGAAGATTATTGGGTATGCGTAGGACCTACACTATTAGCATAGAGCTCAAGTTATGCTATTTGGTCAAATTGCCCATTCCTTTACTTATTAGTTTATCTGAGTTGGGGAGGCTTCCCCCACCCCCTTTAAAAAATAAAAAGCACAAGGGGTGTAGAATAACTCCACAACTCAAATAAACAAACAATACCAAAAATAACAGCTGGCACAAGCACGTGGCCAAATCGCTCATGCCTTTAATTTTTATTAGTGTATTTGAGTTTTGGGGCTTTGTCCCCACACCTCTGTACAAAACAACAATGGGGGAGGCCAGCCCGCAAGCACAGCAGTAGCGGTACTGCTTGCTATGCTGACTATCCGGGTTCGGGAATGAGCCTGGGGATTCGGAGGGCCGGCCAGGGTGGAGGTGGCCGAGGGTCCCAAGGACCGCTCGCCTTCTCCACAGAGGGGAAGGGGGGTTTGTGGCATGGTGATTGGCCGACCGCAGGTGGAGGCCTGAAGGATGGCAAGTGACCAGCCAAGTTACTAGGGGAATGAGCATGGCAGACGTCAGCGGTGATGCCTTGACGTCAGGGTGCATACCACGCTTGCCAGGAAAATGAAGAAATGGCTATGGAGCGCCTGGTACAGACCCCAGAAGCTCCCGCCTGCCTGTCCCGGAAGCTGGACCCAACGAAGATCTGAAGTTTGGGGTGTACGGGCCCCACCTCGTCCCCGCCTTGGGAGGGGGGAACCACGGCTACATGGGGGTCCGGCAGGGCTCCAGGTAATGTGAAGGAAGCGGGGCAGACACCATAGGCGCATCTCAAAGGTGCGGTGCCTGGGGGCCGGGGGGGTAATAAAAAACAAAAAGGCAGGGGAAGGGGCTGGGGCAAAACCCCCAACTCAAAATAAACTGATAACCACAAGCATGAAAATGAGGCATGTGACCAAAACAACGCTGTATTCAAGAAGCTTTTATGGCAAGCTTCCTACACATACCCAATAATCTACACTATCACCCTCTGTCACCTATCCCCTAACCAATTTATTTTCCAGTTTACCACCTTTGGACCCACCCCAAGCTACCCAGCTTGCCTACTAGTCTCCTATGTGGAACGGTGTCGAAAGTCATACTGAAATCTAGGTAGGCCATGTCCACCACGAACTATATCTTTTGGCACCCAGTCAAAGAAATCTATTAGATTCATTTAACATGACCTCTCCCCTGTGAACCCATGCTGCCTCGGATCTTGTAAGCAACTGGATTCAAGATATTCCACAATCCTTTCTTTCAGCAGTGATTACATTAACTTTCCTACCACCAATGTTATGCTGATGAGCCTAGAACTGACAGCCTCCTCCCTGCTACCACTTTTGTGTACTGGGACTACATCTGCCTTCCTCCAGTCCTCCGAAATCACTCCTGTTTCCGCTGCTTTGTCACACTGTCCTTCCACTTTGAGGTCATCAGATATGATAACCCAAGGTTCCTTTCCTATTTAGCGACCATATGGAACAACATGAGAAATGAGATGGCAGCCTGGAATTGGCAAGAAGAATTTGCAAATATATCTGCATCAGAAATGTGGAGTAGGTTGAGTATTATGGTTGGTTCACTGGTTCATAGGAATGTACCAAAGAAAAAATATAAGGGATTTAAAAAACCACTTCCCTTATGGTTAACACCCCCCAAGTAAGGAAATTGATTAAACATAAAAATAAAGCATATTTGAGGGCAAAAAAAAAGTAATAATAAAACATGTTGGGAGTTGTATAAAAAATGTTTAAAAAAATCTAAATCAGCAATAACTTGTGCAAAAAAGATATATGAGCACAAATTAGCAAATAAGGTACCAAATAATTATAAATCTTTCTATACATACATTAGATCCATAAAAAGTACTAACGGTAGTATTACATCTCTAAAGCACCCAGATGGTCATATAACCTCAGACAATCAGGAAATGGCAGACATGTGTAATCTTTATTTTGCATCTGTCTTTAATAAAGCCCAGCCAGTACAATTGAATCAGCAAATTACAACACAGGGTTCTACCATTACATTAAACATTCTTGATGTTCTAAAACGACTCAAGGATATAAACCCCAACAAAGCACAGGGACCGGATGGGATACATCCAAGAGTAATTAGGGAACTGGCATATGAATTAGCAGGGCCAGTAACCTATATTTTCCAAAAATCCTTGATACATCTGTTGTACCTGATGACTGGAGACAGGCACTCATTATACCAATATTTAAAAAGGGTTCTCAACAACAGGTTGAAAATTACTGCCCAATCAGTCTGACTTCGGTCTTGGGCAAGATTCTGGAATCTATTATTAAGGAATATATTCTTGACTTTATGAATACTAATGGCATTATAGACAGGTCGCAACATGGGTTCACCAAGGGGCAGATCGTGCCAGACAAACCTTTTGGAGTTTTATGGCAGGGTTGGCAAAGCCTTGGATCTGGGCAATGCGGTCGATGTTGTATACCTTGACTTTGCAAAGGCATCTGATAAGGTGCCGCATGTTGAATTAATAGGAGCCCTCAGGGAAATAGGAGTACATGAAAAACTCTCCTCTTGGGTGGAGTCATGGTTGGGAGATAGAAGGCAGAGGGTTTGTGTGAGGGGTGTATGCTCTGAGTGGGCTGAGGTGTCGAGTGGAATACCACAGGGTTCAGTGTTGGGACCATGCCTTTTTAATATATATACTTCTAACATGAATATAAGTAATGAAGTATGGCTAGCAAAGTTTGCGGACGACATACGGCTGGGTTACCCAGTCAACAATATAATTGAAGCCACTATGTTGCAGACAGCACTTATAGAATTGGAAGAATGGGCAAACAATAACGGGCTCATCATTTAATATAGAAAAGTGTGTTGTTATGCACTTGGGAAGGAACAATCCACATTTTAATTATAAACTATCGAATAAGGAATTAAGAATCGTGCAGGAAGAAAAGGATTTAGGAGTGATAGTAGATAATGAATTAAAATTTGGTCAACAATACTTCCAGACGATAAGGAAGGCAAGCAGTATTCAACACTGTATACGTAAACACATCACAAGCCGTGAAAGGGCAGTGTTGTTGCCACAGTACACCTCACTGGTGCGCCCCCATGTGGAGTATTGTGCCCAGTTCTGGTCACCAGGCTATAGGAAGGACGTGGCTGCCCTGGAACGCGTGCAGAGAAGGCAACAAAAGGCATGAAGGAGGTTCAGGGTCTGAAATATGATCAGAGACTGGAAAACTAGGATTATTTTCTTTGAGTACTGGGCCGACTACGCGGGACATGTGCCAAGTATATAGAGTACTAGTGATGAGAAAACTACGGAACAACTGACATAAATATTAAAAAACAAAGTCACGATACTAGGTCACATACCTATCAGCTGTATAAAGATAAATATAACACCAAAAAAGGGAAATTGGTTCACTATAAGAGTAATAGGAATTTGAATTCACTACCAAATGAAGTGGTGTCAAGTTCTACTATGAATACCTTTAAAAATAGGTTGGATTCTTACTTGTTTAGTAAAGGTATTAGCGGGTATTGTTAGTAAATCAGCGAGCTATATGGACGCAAGTCTTCTATGCTCTGAAGTACCTATGAACCTATGAACATGTATTTAGCGATTAGTTGTCAAATCACCTAGAGCCCATCACCTGATCTAGATGTTTTAACAGAATTTGTATTATTTGTCTAGTAATAGGATTTGTCGAGTCATTGTAACCAGTGTGACAACTTTCACTGTATTTTTCTTTGTGTGTGTGTGTGTTTAATTATCTTCTATGGCTCCACAAGGTACTTCAGCTGAGGAGGGAGGTCAGGTGGAAACATAAAATTACTGTACCATCCTCTGTAGCCCATGCCTCATGGCACTCAGCTAGAAGTAGTCTTTTTAGGCGAGCATTCCTGGGTTCTCACAGAGGTTGTGTTAAGTCAGCAACAGTTCCTGTCCTGCATAGGTTCTTTTGTTTAACTTAAACATCAAAGGGCTGGGCTCCTTTTCATCTAAAGACGCTATGTTTTTTTTTTCTGTAAACAAATGGCTGAGCCAGGAAAATTGCATCCTGCTAGGCCAAGAGCTGGAGGAACAAACAGTGGATTGTGTCAGTGGCTTAGCAGATTGCACCCTCACCTCTGAGGCTGGAAGATCAGAAGGGTGAGGGTTCAATCCCACACCAGAAATCTGGTTAAATCTCAACAATGACCCTGTATTGCAGCATGAGGAGGGTGCTGTACTCCTGAGGTGCTGTCTTTTGAATGAGATGTTAAACAAAAAAGGTCCCATCTGCCTGTCCTGGTGGTTGGTCTAATGGAAGTTAAAGATCCCATAGTACTTCTCAGAAAGAGTAAGGGAATGCCACAGTGTCCAGGCCAGATTTCCCCCACTCACTAAAAATATCACCAAAATCTGGTTCAGTTTATTTATTTAAAAGTTGGTAACCTGGAAAGGCACACTGAGCTGAGGCTCGTTTCCAAGTGTGACCTGGGGTAGGGTTTGTAGGGAGTAACAAATTACAAAACAAAGGATAAGCAGCATTACAATACAGGATACTGGATACATACAGAGGCATCAGTGATTGTGCTAGTGTAATTAAGTAACTGCTTTGATACACCAGTTACCTGTGCACAAATGTGTGTGAGGTAAAGTGTGTAGTGCAAGTTAGGGTAGGGGTAAGGTAGAAGGCTTCAATCTAGTGGCAGAGCAGGAGAGGGTTGAGGGAAAGGATATAGAGTTAAGGAGAAGGGAGACAAGTACAGAAAGGTGCAGGGAGTTGCCCGTGGCGGTGTCTAAAGGCAGGGAGAGAAGGAGAACAGTGGAAGGGAGCAGATTCCAGAGGAAGGGGGGTGGTAGGAGAAAGCTGCTTGACCAGCAGAAGAGCGAGGTAGAGGAATTGAGAAAGTGCAGGAATTCCTGCAGTGAAGCAATTAGGAAGAGTAGAGAGCAGGAAAAAATCATGGAAGGAAGGTAGGATGAGAAGAACAAAAAACAGTATTTGGCAATGAAAACAGTGCAGTGGGCTTGGCAACATGATGGCGGGGGGAGGATAGAAAGGGAAGAGTAAAGGGAGCAGTGATGGGTACAAAGGGGAGAGTTGCTGGTGAAATGTTAGAAGGCAATGCACAGGGTATCCAGTCCAGCAAGGAAGGAGGCAGGGGCGGTGCCATAGACTATGTCAGTGTAATCAAAGACTAGGAGAACAAGTTTTGATTACTAGTGCTCTGCAGACCTGAACGGAGAGGCAGTCTGTATTATGGTGCAGGGTGGTTAGTTTGTGATGGAGTCTGGCATGTATGTTGACAGAGAAATCAAGTTTACTTTCAAGCCTCACACCAATGTACTTGAAAGTAGGGACCACTTCCAAGGAAGTGTCATCAAGAGTAGTGAAAGCAAGTGGGGAAGAGAGCCTGGCCAGTTTCTGGCCTGTACCAAAGGTTATGGTCTCTGTCTTCTTGGTAGTGACTTTGTGGAAGTCCTACTGGAGTGGTCCAACCATGGCAGAGGCCATGAGGCCAAACACGTAGATGACAGTGTCATCCACATAAATGTGGATGGGCAAAGAGACACACGTGCAAAGGGGAGGTTATTGAGGAAAATGGAGAAGAGGACAGAACCCAATATGGAGCCTTGCAGGACTCTAACTAACAGGAGGACAGAAGGGAACAGGATGCCTCTCACCGGCTGGTCTACATCTGTATCCCCCCCCCCACTTCCCCCGGGACGAGGCAGAAAATATGCAGAATTGCCTAGTCCTCCTTTCCCGGTCAACAAAAACTAAATAAATAAATAAATACAACCAGTTTGGACATGTTATGGAAAGTGGTGGTCCCCAGAGATCAAAAGAAGGTCCAGGATGTAATGTTAGAGAGGCATTTATGATGCGGGTGTTGTGAGCTGGCCAGCCAAAGATACTTCTGTTGTATGTTTACAGTAATAAGGCAGTTATGTTTGGGATTTTGAACTAGCAACATCAAAGGTTCGTGTTCTAGATAATGTTGAGTTGTTTTTTTTTCTGTGTGACCTATGTCTTTTCAAATGTGTTTATTTTCATCAACGTGGAAATACTGTATTCTCAACAGCTGCCATAGTTTTTAGTGTCTATTATCCTGTAACATATGTAAATATCCTGGAGTATTAAATGTTATTTTATATACTTCATGCTTTCGGTGACTGAGTCATTTCAGGTACTGATAACCAGGGGTAAACTGGCAAGTCTGAGAACCATTTCGAAAGAGTAGTCAGGTGAGCACTGGCTCTAGTGCTATTTGGACATAGACAGGATTTACTACTGAAGACAAACTACTTTCCTCGACACCGGAAGCCCGACAGTCAAAATCCGACAGTGGAATTCTGATGTTTCCTCCACCCGCTTAATATACCAAACTCTGCGGACAAAATCACTGGCAGGATTTTAAGCGTTAGGCTTCTGGTATCGGGAAAAGTGGTTTTAGTAAAATGTAGTGATACCCCTAGAGATACCCAGAGTGAGACCGCAGGTGGGTGGTGGCAATGTATCAAGGTAACCCTTTCAGGTATCTGAAGGGCTGTGAAAACTGATAACAGTGCAGACTGAGTTCTGAGAGAGAACCAGTCCGTGACACCTGGTAACAGACTGTTTTGTATTTGGTGACTGAATGTATGAATGATTGTCCACTTCTTGCACTTTACACTGCCACTCTGGGAGCACCTGGAAAGGGGACAATACTCCAGTGTGCTTTCCTGGTAATTAAATGTTTACCCTCTCTTTTAGCATTACTTTTTAATTCACCCAGGGTAGCCCAGAGGAGATGCAACATTGATTGGATTGACTGATTGATTGATTGACTGTGATAGACTGGATAATGTAAAATATTTGGTCAGGAGGGCAGACTGAGCTGGAGTCCACTTCCAGGTGCATCCAGAGAAAAAGGGAGCTGGATTACAATAAAGAGGAAAATGCGAGACATATATAATTTAAAAACACTTAATCAAATACACAAACATTGAAATGCACTAATTACTCAAATATGTGCAATTCCGTAAATTAACAGTTAACAGAAAAGCAAAACATTATCCAGAAGTTGCCTTATAGGGAACCTACAGGGGGGAAAAGGAGTAGACGGGGAGGTGCAGAGGAAGGAGTTTAAAGGGCTGGAAAGAGGGAAAGCAGCAATATCCGGGGAGTTATGAAATGGAAAAATATGTAAGGGGAGAACAGGAGAAAGAGTTGGGAGGGGGTTAGGAGGAGGTGCAGGCATGAGTGGTATGCTCATGAAGGAGCAATTTCAGGGTAGGGGAGTAAGATGAGTGATGGGAGGGAGGCTGGGCCAGAGACAGAGGAGCCAGCAAGAGACGGCATCTGGCTTGGCAGTGATCTCTGGGAGCAGGAGAGTGAGGAGGGAGCAAGTTTCTCAGAAAGCCACCCCCTTCCAAAAAGTCCAGTCCCAGTCTCATAATGTATATATTTTTTTTAAATAGTGAAATTATGTTTTTTTTTTTTATTTTCCTTCCTGTACCTCACAAAACATTTTGGCTGCCATTTATTCTCACTCCTAACCATTGGCTGTCACAAAAAATGCAAATGCAGCGCTGTGACTCAAGATGCAGGGGGTTTCTACATCTCTGCTGCCAAGTGCAAACTGATGACAGGGGTCAGAAACCACAAACTGCCTATGTTTGCTTGTGTGTGCAGTGCACAAGAAACATATTGAGGTAAGTAGAGCATTGCAGAGGTGTGGCAGTGTGTGGCCAATGCAGCCCACGCTTTCAGGGGCCCGTCCCTCGGTTACCAATAAACCGAAAAACTGCAGATGACGGCAGTTTCAGAGAGAGCTCCAGACTTAAAAGAAATGTACTGCTCCAGTTAGAGACAGTTTTGTCATCCCTGATTGCAGTGGCAGCTCCCCCCTCCCTCGCAACTAGGAACACAGAGGCAGCCGACAAGACTCTCCACCCATGTGCATTACA
The DNA here is from genome assembly GCA_016271365.2 of Neoceratodus forsteri. Classification (NCBI taxonomy): domain Eukaryota; kingdom Metazoa; phylum Chordata; order Ceratodontiformes; family Ceratodontidae; genus Neoceratodus; species Neoceratodus forsteri. Next base: position 689,879,824 of record JADMNL010000022.1, on the reverse strand, counting down.
GTGCACAATAATGCGCATGGGCACAGTTTCCTTCATGCTGGTTGTTGCCCTGTGCCCCCCGGCCCTAATGTGCCTTTCCTGGCAAAACATTTATTTAAACTGGCGGCTCCTGCCACCGGCCATACACTCCCATGGAAAGCCGATGTCGGGGTTCCCAATCCCATGTCGGCATATCCCCCCCCATTAAGTGGCACACTGGGAGCCCACCCCAGTGTGCTGGAAATATGGCAGCTCCTGCCGCCTGCCACACAGTCCCCATAAGCTGACATGGGATGCCCAGTCCCCATGTTGGCATCCCCCTAGTGTGTCTTTCCTGGTTAAACAATTTCCCCTTTCTTTTCCGACACCGGGATGCTCACTCTTGGTGTCAGCCCGTCAACACCCCTTGCCGACATTGGGGTACCCAATCCGCAACTCGGCATCCTCGACCAGCCCACCACTATTGTGGCACACTGGGAGCCCACCCCAGTGTGCCAAGCCTTTTTTTTTTCTTAATCCTGTAAATGGAGAAAACTGTCCTTTTTTTTTAACCTAAAAAAAAAAAAATCGTTGTGTTCCTGGGCCCCCCTCCCCACACGCACCCCATCTCCCCGCATCTCCCTCTCACCCAATACTTACCTCTGGAGGTCCGGCGCTGTGATCATCTATGGACCGGTAACACGTCTGAACTCTTCAAAAGCTGACTACAAAATGAAGAAAATCACGGTAAGCTTTATAATGGCATCAATCGGAGGGGTTTCAACTTAGGTTGCTATCTCAGTCATTGTTTGAGAGATTTGGCCCCAAATTTTCAACATGGGGTTCTTGGGACCCTGCCTCATGAATGCTTGAATTGTCATTTTGTTTCTTGGTTCCGAAAGGTGATTTCGTGGTCATTGTGCGGAATCATCTTTTGGGACCGATTAATGAAACGACAGTGCCACTGTTCATGAGATGGGGTCCCAAAACGGCCATGTTGCAAATTTGGTGAAAAACTCCAAAAGATGACTTGTTTATGAGCATGCGTTGCACAGTTTCTACGTACACTCGTAACTTTGCCAATTTTCAATATTTTCGCTCCAAATTTCCAACATTGCCATTTTTTTGACACCTCCTTATGAACAGTACAGCTGTCATTTTTTGCATCCTACCCAAAATGTGTTTTCGCACAGATTAATGAAATCACAGTGCCACTATTCATGAGGGGGACATCTCAAAAAGGCCATGTAGAAAAACTGGTAAAAAAATTTCAAAAAATGACTGCGTTACGCAGTTTCTACGAATGCTGATAACTTCAATTATTCATATTTTCATTCCAGGTTTTCAACATTTCCATTGTTTCACACCTCCTCATGAACAGTACAACTGTCTTTTTTCACATCCTATCCAAAATGTGTTTTCACACCTGTTGTGCCGAATGGTGCAGTTGCTGTGCGAAATCACCTTTGGGATTGAGTAATGAAATTATAGTGCCACTGTTCATGAGGTGCGGTCCCAAAAAGCCAATGTTAAAAATCTGTAGTAAAATACCAACAAACACCCAGAGCATTAGGGTTTTCAACCGTAACGCCCCACCCTGTAGAGACTGATAGGCGTCAGGGGTGTGACTTGGTGCTGTCAGCTGTAATGCTCATGCCACTGCACCCCCACCCCCACCCTGCAGCCAGTGACAGGCACTGAGGTGTGCCTTGGGGTCTTTGGCCCTAACGTTCACTCCATTCTCCTATACTGCACCCATTTCAGCTGATTTTCTTATGGAATGGGGGTGAGCATAAGGGCCGAAGATCCCAAGGCACACCATGACACCTGTCTATGTCTGCAGGGTGATGTGGAATGATGTGAGCTTTATGCCCGACGACCCAAAGCCACACCCCCAATGCCTGTCAGTCTCTGCAAGGTAGGGGTGGGTGGGGGTTGGCGTTAGTTCAGTACTTCACTGCTGTTCCTAGTATGCAGCTCTCTAACTCTTGCAGTACTAATGCCAATACCAGCAAGCAAACATTCGGCATTGACAAATGCTTGTTTGTACTTAAGTCTGCTCCTCTCACAACACCCAAGAGGAAAAAAAAAAAACTGTCATGTCCATACCCTGGCGTTGGACACTCACGCTACACTAGAAAGTGGGCAGCAGCTCCTTTTCAAAGTTCCAGTACTTTTGGGATTGTGCTCACAATCTATGTAGTGGCAAAAAAAAAAAGAAAAAGAAACAGACAACAACTTTGGAGCAGGGAAGGAGAAGAGAACAGAGAGCAAGCAGCTCATTTCCAAACTTATAGTCCTTATGAGATCATGATCGCAATCTATGTAATGGCAAAAACAATAAAAACTGACAGCAACTCTGTGGCAGCTACTCCGGGGTGTAGTCTGGGACGAAGAACCAGAAGCACAAAAATATAGAGCCCATTTTTTTACTTGTGTGTTGGGGGGGGGGGACTTTGCATAAGCAAACTAAAACAACAAAAGTGGGAAAAAACTAACAAGTGTAAACAGCAGTAGTGTCTTCTGCTGGCATTACTAGAGCACTTACTTTACAGCAAAACTGACTTTTCATTGCTTTTTACTTGTTTTTGAGTTTTTTATAATACAATACCCGTTACCTATAGCCCACTTTCTAAGCGCATTAATATCCTCCAGGGTGGATGGCACTGGGCTATACCAAACCTTCCAGAAGCTGTAAGGCCCAACACCGCTCATTATCCCCCTCGGTGGTTCGATATAGCCCAATACCGCCCGCCCTGTCGGCTATTATTGCTTATTTGGACACTGAGTATTAGATACAGTAAGGAACTGCAGCCTGCCCCATTAGGGAAAATGTGTACTCATGAGCCATCAGTTAATAAAAAGGATCCTATTTTGATGTTTATCCTAAGTTTGGACATTATCCTTTTAGTGAAGAGTAGTTTGTTGCTCCTAGCCCCACAGCCTGAATGCTCTAGCCTGTTCTGGAGTGCCCAGAGAGGTCAAATAAAGGATTCAATTCTGTGTATATTTTCCTCCCTATTTATAATGTCATGCATACTCCTAGATGCTAGGGAGAGTGGCTACATATAGTATTAGCAGAAATCAGCAAAACCCCACCTGAGACACAGTCTGTCTGGCTGCCTGTTTTATAACCTTACCCTATATAGGCAGAAACTTAATTTTTTTTTCTATTCTAATATATTTTCTACTCCAGCCAGGGCTCCAGATAAGATATTTTGGGATAAGTACTGTACTCCTCATTTTAAAAGTTAGGTGAGTAAAACCAAATTCAGATGTGCACAATTGTCTGGACGGAATGGAGTGAGAAGTACATTTTTAAAAACAATGTATTTTTTTTCTAGATAAGAACTGATCCAGTGCCAGCAATGCTTCAGATAATGTTGGCAGGTAGGAGAAATTTACTCATCAGTTTTAAAATATAGTGAGTCAAATAAAATTGGGATGTGTACGAGCGCAGTGAATCTGGAACAAAATGCTCCTTTTGAATCACCAGTCATGTTATGAATCACTATTCTATAGAGTGCGGAGCATTTACAAATGTTGGGGGAGTGCTGGTACTCATTAAAAACATTTTCTGAAGAGTATTTCCTAAAATGAGGTGAGTAAAATAGGTTGGTACTCATTTTACCTGGAGCCCTGACTCCAGCCTTCAGGGCCGGCTAATCACACCCAGCCCCCACCTCTCCAAGCTGGCTCCTGCCTCCCACAGAACTCACCGCGGTCAAGGTCTGACCCAAGTCCATCCCCAAACTCGGCTCACCAGCATGGCTGGAGGTAACAAGCTAGCACCTTAGCCCTCCATGCCAAGCCGTCTGGAAGCTAGGATTTAACAGTTTTAGCAATAGTCAATAACACTACATGCTAGATACAGTTTTTGCTTACTAACTGAAGTTAGACGGTCACCAATCCTTTAGAGTCTCTTGCAGAATCTGTGCACTTACCTATGACACCCTGCAGATGCTACAGAACAGACACCATCCTCCTGCTGAAGATCTGTGGGGTTTAAAGAAGGCTAGAAAAGAAATCCCTCCTCTTCAGTAGAGCTTCAGGTGTTGTTTGAGGGGGAGCAAAATCCTGCTCCACCAGCTCCAAAAGGTCCCCTAGGTTGCCCTGAAGTCAGACACAAATGGACAGGTGCTGCTGTTTTGCTCAACTCTCTGGTCTCCCAGGCTAGAACAAATCCCTCCCCTTCAGCAAACCTTCAGGTGCTGTTTCTGGGGAAGGGGGAGCAAAAGCCTGCTCTACCAGCTCCAAAGATCCCCTGAAAGATACTGAAGTCAGACACCAATAGTGCTGCTGTTTTGTTAATCTGCCTGTTCTCCCAAGCTAGAACAAATCCTAGCAGAGCTTCAGTTGTGACCCCTGGGATGCCGTGTCTGGGTTCACATCCCTGCCTGGTGACGGTACTGGGCCCACCTGGTTAAGTGATTGGGTTCATTCTTTTTCTTGTGGTAGGGGAGACTTGTCCCAGTCAGAACAAATAAGTAATACCTTGGTGCCTCCACACTAAGAGAATAAGTAGGCCAGATGTTGTGTGCGGTACCACCTCCAGTACCTACCCACTAACCTCCCTACACTGGACTGGATCACCCTCTGAGGACCACTAAGACAGCTGTTACTTTCACCAGTAAACACTTCAATCAGATTTACAAACTATGCACACACACACACACACACACACACACACAAAGGCAGCCTTCAACAAATCAACAGTGCTTTTATGTAACACCACAGACCAGTAAGCTGGAAGGAAAGGTGGGGTTAGATGATTACAAGTCCACTTTGAGCACTCCCAGCCTAAAGCAAGGCCCCCTGAGAGCCACTGTACTGGGGGTCACTACCAGCCTGTCAGATCCCACACAGTATATGAAGCACCCACCTAATAAAGGGGCACACAAAGAGGAATTAAACTACACAGGGTGCGGTAACGCTTTGGTTGATACCAGTAGTAAAACTACAATTTCAAGTATGACACAATAACCGACTCTGGGTACTCAGGAATTACACTAGAGTCTCAGTGCAGCCCTAGTAGCTATATTTCCCAGGATCTTTCAGTGGTGCACTTAATGAAAATTAGCAAGCCTGCAGTTATAACCTCCCAACAGGCCACAGTGTGCTAGCACAATTTAAAGAACTTGAAATCCAAATGGAAAAGGGTTGAAAAACTGGCAATCCAAAGGCAATAATTGTAATCCAAAGTATAATGATCCCAGCCAGCAAGGCCAGCACTCACATGACCCCCAGATGCATCAGTTCAGTTGAGGGACAGAACAACATACAGCAACTGGGTGAGCAGTAGTCAGGAATAGGCCCAGCAGCCTAGAGATGAAGCACTTCAGATGTTCTGCAGCAGCACAACTGTTCTGTCTCACACCTCTCTGTACGCAGCGCCTCTGGCTCAGCTCTCAGCCACAGGAGCACTATGCAGTGGTTTCCCAGTTCCCAAGGATCCCAGACCCCAGAAGCACTCCCCACGGTCCAACTCCCTTCCAGATCGAGAGTACCCATGTACTCAAAGCATGTAGTCTGTGCCCATTCCCCAATCCACCCCATTAGATAAGGGCTAGCAGGTCCCTTACATGACTCCAGAGAAACCTGGCTAGGGTGCAGATCTCAGTTGATGCTCAGTAGCTATGTTATGCAGCAATGTCCCACAGGCCAACACTCTCAGCAGTTTCGTCCCACAGGTGCTCATGTTACATAGACTCTGAACAATGTAAGCCCAGGATAAGGCTCACAGTGAGGTTACTGAATGAACCCTGGTGAGGGCACACAGGATTGTTGGCCTGGCTAGGACTCTCGCTTGGTCTCGCTAGCAGCAGGACTGAATACCTCAGTGTCTCTCTCAAGACTGCTAAAAGCTCCTTGAGAGTCCAGAAACTTCTTTCTTTCATTCAGTGTCTCACTGGACAGGCAGGACTGTCAATCAGTCCTTCTGCCCTGTCCTACCCTCTGACTCCCCTTACAGCCCACCAATCTATATGGGAGGGTCCCAGACTGCACCATCCTACCACAATCCTTTGCAGTCCCGTGTTGGGCTTAACAGCCCTCCAGCTGGTTGACTGGTGAAGTTAGGGGTCATAAAAATGGCTGCTCCCATGTCCTTGTAGGAGTCCTGTATGCCAAAGTCATTATTTATTTGTTTCTTTGCCACCAGTAAGTGTGTGCTGACGCCAGGTATTGTGGTAGCCCTCCTGGGCTACTCTCCGGTCGGGTGGTGGCAGGTGAGCGTCGGGTCCACGATTAGGCACGCTAGCAGGGTAGAGTGGAGCTTGGAGAGCTGGGGAGGAACCCTTTGAAGCATGCGCAACAGCTCGTGTTGCCACCTGCATGTGAATGAATGAATAAAATGTTATTTTTATACAGGCTAAATAAATTGTTAGGGTAAAACCCTATTTTTAACAATTTCCTGTACAAAATGTATAAAAGACAATTACAAACATTATACAAAACAATCCTTCAATTTCATACATATAACATTCTTCACTAAAAACAGTCACAAGTATGATACAAATACTTTCTCACGTGGCGCTTTGAGGACCCAAAGAGGAATGACATCTTAGTGATTCCCGTCCCCTTTGACAGGATAGGGGAACCAGAAGAGTGCAGCCAGAGCCTCTGAAGAAACGTGGTGCAGGCGACGCCGAAACCATCACTGCAGCCACTCTGTCTCTCTCCACACATGCAATTGAGAGATCTGGCAGCTCCAGTGGCTTGATGTTCAGGAGCAGGCAGAGTGTAAGCAGCACAGCCAACAAGAGTCCAAGTAAACCTCTCTCGAAGGGAAGGGGGGTTACATCAGGTGCTGTTTCTGGGGGAAGGTGGAGCAAAAGCCTTCTCAAGAGCAAAAGCCTTCTCAACCAGCTCAGAAAGACCTTGCCCTAAAATCAGACACAAATGGTGCTGCTGTTTTGCTAAAATCCCTGTTCCCCAGGCTAGAACAAATACCTCCCCTTCAACAAAGCTTCAGCAGGGCTCTCGGGGACGCGGGCGCCCACGTCCTTACACACATTTTGAGAGTCAGGACGCTCTAACTTTTTCTGCAAGAGTCCTCGAGACTCTCAGTGACCAAGCCCGGGAGTCACTTTAGGACATTTTTTTATGTTACAGAGGGGGAGTTATAACAAATTAGGGCCACTGCTCAACTAAAAAACCTCTTGTTAGTTGAGCAGTGGACATAATTTGTTTGGATATACCCTCTGAAACATAAAATAATGTAGATTAAAATGCCCCAACAGAAACTAATGGAGCTTTCTGCAGAATACTACAGTAAAAGCAGTGCTGGCGCAGGGGCCCGGCTCCCATGTATTTGAATGGGGACCCCTAGAAATTTTCCGACGACTCCCACTTTTGGTTGTGGACCCCCTTTTTTTGTTTTTTATCATGGCCAGTCCTGGACCCCCAATCAAAAAATCCTACCGAGAGCCCGGTTCAGGTGCTGTTTCTGGGGAAGGGGAGCAAAAGCCTGCTTCAGTAGCTCCAGAAGTCCCCTGCGTGCCCTGAAGTCAGACACAGTCACCTCGATAATGCAGTGTATAAAAGCTTTTACAGTTCTGTATTTTTATATATTATGTTGTACACACACAGGGATTCTTGTATTTTACATGGATTCCTGTATTTTAAAGGGAAATGGAATCATCTACATGGAAATTTGTTTGCCTCTAGTTGTATCATGTAACTAGAGCATCTTTGTCTACTTTAGTTGCAGAACATTCTTGTATGCATCTGTTGCCAATGTAACCCCACCTTCTGTGCAAGCTGACTTGAATATGCTGCCATATACGAAACTACCTGTATCATATGTTTTGTTCAGTGTACTATGACTTAGAAACTTTGGAAACGAGCCTATTTTGGCTCAACGGTATTAATCTCAATCTGAAATAAATAAATTGTTCCCATAGCCTTGAATTGGCTATAGAGAAATTTGGCTTCCATAAAAAATTTAATTTACTGGGAAACACGAGGAAGTAGCCCTGGACTTACAGGGAAAAATGCCAAATTAATATGGGAGCATTGTTAATCCTCTTTCAGCAAACCACGGAAGTCATGTATAGGAAAGTAGCCAGTGATAAGTAAGCTTTGGCGAGCAATGCCAGAGCGAGCTTCTTACTAACTATGTTTGTGTGAAATACAGTCTTTAGACAAGATCGTCTCTCCAAGCGTGGGGGCGGTTGTGCGATCTACCTCCAAAACAACCTTCAAGGTCTCATCCTAACTCTGCCCGAAACTGATGACCATATGCAAGCCCTTGCCATAAAAGTGCTTCTAGGTGCACACAATAAAACCCTTACTGTGTTTTCAATCTATGTTACGAACATACGAATGTGCCAGCAGAAACAGACCACCCAGTCTATCTAAGTCTGCGCAAGTGTGCAGCCAACACCCCTAGTTTGCAGCTGCCCCACCCTCCTTCCCCTTTGTCATCCCACTGTCACCTCCCACCCTCACTCTCCCCTGTTCCCTGTCCCATGCCCTTTTGAAGCTGTTCACATATTTACACGATACCACCCATTCTGGTAGGGCGTTCCATTTTGCAGCCACCCTCTCTTTGAAATAGTGTCTCCTCATTTCCTTACTAAATCTTCCCCCCTCTATTCTTAGCCCATGCCCCCTGGTGACCCTTCCCCTCCTTAACTTAAAGACCCCATCTGCCCTATCCTTACTGATTCCCCTCAGATACTTGAATATCTCTATCATGTCCCCCCATCCCTTCTATCCTCCAGGGTGTACATATTCAGGTCTCCCAGCCTGCTGTCATAGTCTCTCCCCCTCCATTCCACATATCATCTTTGTTGCCCTCCTCTGCACCCCCTCCAGTAGCCTGATATCACACTTTAGGTATGGCCTCCAAAACTGCACACAATACTCTAAGTGCGACCTTACCAGTGACCTATAGACAGATGGCCTCCTGCTTTGATTCACTCCTGGAGTGTTTTAGCTCTCTGAGTCTTAATTCGGAAATTATCATGTTAGGAGATTTCAATATCAATTGGTTCTCTTCTGACATAAGCCCTTTCAAAGATGCAGTTTCAGCAGTTCACCTCACCCAGCTAGTCGAGTCCCTCACTAGAATCAACTATAAAACTGGGACCAGTACCTTACTGGACTGAGTGCTCTCTAACTACCCTGATCATATATCGTACACAACCGTATTCCCAGATGCCTTCAGTGACCACTCCCCGGTCTTGTTTCATTGGGCGAACAAAATCTCTAAACCACCCGCTAGAACAATTACCACCAGGGTACTCATCTGTTGGCATCTTGAATCACTAAATGCTGACCTGTGTAATCAGGACTGGTCAATGGTTTACACAACTAACAACGTTGACACTGCCCTCAAACAATTCATTCTTCAGTTTAACGCTATATGTGATAGGCACACCCCCCATAAAAAGCGTAAAATCAAAGGCCGCTGTAAACCCTAGTTTTCTCCGGACCTCCTTGAGCTTCTGAATGCCAGGCACCATCTATGGAACAGGTCTAGGTCTCTGTGTAACCAGGCCATCATTCAGAGGTACAAAGCGGCGAGAAACAACTGCACGAGGGATATTTGTGCAGCTAAAAAGCAATATTATAAGGAAGCGCTCTCTCGGACCTGGAATGATGGCAGAACATTTTGGACTAACCTTAAAGAGGTGACTGGGAGAGACCTCAGATCTGCCTCTACCATGCTTAACATTGATGGTGTACCCTCACTCAACCCCAGACTTATTGCTAACACTTTTAAAAATGCCTTCACAGACCTCAGTGGTGTCCTGCCACCTGACTGCTTCTCTCACCCCCCTCACGAGTGACTACTCTGGGAAACAGACTCACCGCCCTTCTCATCCTCCTTTCTACTTCAAACCCCTCTCAGCCCATGAAGCCAGGAATTAACTACTCAAAGTATTAGGGAAATCAAGATTTAGTGGTGACAACCTGGATCTTAAGTTTGTAGCCCTTATGCCGGATGAAATTCTGTCACCTCTAACACATATTATTAACATGTCACTTAGTTACTCTCAGTTCCCTCAGAAACGGAAATCTGCCACTGTGACACCAGTTCATAAGTCTGGGGATCGCACAATTACTGGGAACTACAGGCCTATCTCTATCCTGCCCTCCACTCTCGAAAGCTCTTAAGCGTATAGTGGCTGACATAGAAACATAGAATTTGACGGCAGAGAAGGACCGCTTGGCCCACCGAGTCTGCCCATTTCCCTACCTAATGGATAAGCTGCAGATCCTAGTTAACCAGCAGCCTACTTCTTCCTACCCCCTAGAATTGCCTTATGACTGTCCCATGCATGCTTGAATTCCACCACTGTTTTTGACTCCACAACCTCCTCTGGAGGCCGTTCCATGCATCCACAACCCTCTCTGTGAAAAAAATACTTTCTAAATTACTTCTGAGCCCCCCTCTATCTTCAAATTGTGCCCCCTTGTTCTTGCACACCTCTTTTTTTGAAAGATGCTACCCTCTTGGACTTTGTTGATTCCCTTGAGGTACTTGCAAGTTTCTATCATGTCCCCCCTCTCCCTCCTTTCCTCGAGGTTATACATATTAAGCTCCTTAAGTCTCTCTTCATATGTCTTCCGGTGCAGACCCTGCACCATTTTAGTTGCCCTCCTCTGGACAGCTTCCATCCTGTCTATGTCTTTGCGGAGACTGGGTCTCCAGAACTGCACACAGTACTCCAGATGGGGTCTCACCTACTGTCTGTACAGAGGAATAATAACTTCCTGTTTTCTACTGGTGATGCCTCTCCCTATGCATCCCAGTATCCCCCCAGCCCTCCTTGCTGCCCTCTCACATTGCTTGCCCATCTTTAGGTCATCTGATATGACTACCCCCAGGTCCCTCTCCATTTTTGTTGTTGTTAGTATCTCACTCCCCATTGTGTATTCTTCCCCTGGGTTTTGTTTCCCAGGTGCATTACCTTGCACTTCTTAGCACTGAATCTATGCTGCCATACATTTGACCATTCCTCTAACCTTGCCAAGTCCCTTCTCATCCTTTCCACCCCACCTTGTGCATTAACTCTGTTGCAGATCTTTGTGTCATCTGCAAAGAGACATACTTTTCCTTCCAGTCCCTCTGCAATGTCACTTATAAAGACATTGAAGAGGACCGGTCCTAATACTGAACCCTGCAGTACCCCACTAGTAACCCCCCTTTCTTCAGAGTGGACTCCATTTACTATTATTCTCTGTGTCCTATTCTCCAGCCAATTCTTTACCCAAGCTGTCATCTTGGGACCCACTCCCAGGCTGACTAACTTGTATATTAATCTTTTGTGTGGGACTGTGTCAAATACCTTCCTAAAGTCTAGGTAGGCCATGTCCTCAGCCTACCTGACCAACTGGTTGAATACTTAGAAAAATATCAGCTACAATGCTCGCAACAACACAGGTTCAGAAATGGTCATAGTACCACTACCGCCTTCTGGAGTTCACAAGCTTTATTCACCACTGCTTAGATCAAGGACACCTGGTCAGTGCTGCTTTCATTGAATTAACCAAAGCTTTCGACACAGTGAATCATGCCCTTCTTGTCGAACAGCTTACCACCATTGGCCTAGCTCGTGACAGCGTAGCCTGGTTTGAAAGTTACCTGCACAACCGTACGCAGCAGATGAAGATTGGTAACACCTTCTCGGATAGCAGACCTGTCCTATCTGGAGTTCCTGAAGGGTCCATCTTGGGCCCTCTTTTATTTAACATTTTCCTCAACAACCTTCCTTATTCCGGTCAGGGTCACATCCTTTTATTTATTTATTTATTTATTTATTAGATCATCGGTTTACAGACCTTTGAGTCAAAGACTCATTTACAAAGGCACCTCGTCAAGACAGCAATACACACAGCAAACAAAACAGTACAGTACATAACGCTTAGATTAAAAAAGCAACCAGTGTTACAGGAATTCACTGGTGGTACAAGCTTGGTAATACGTAGCTCACAGTAGTCATATTATAGGTACACGAGTACCAGGTCAGGTAGCAACCAGAGATATTTTATTACATTAGTCAGCAGATGTTGCCTGAGACCCCAGGCATATACAGCAAAAGTACACAGGGCAAACCCAGCTTAGGGGTGAGGGTAAAGGGCAGGTGGGGGATTATGTGCAGTTGCAGCAGTGAGTGCCTGTCAGAAGGCTTCTGAGGGAGAACTTGAAAGGACCAAGCTTAGTGGAGTCAGCTATGTTGGCTGTGAGGGAATTAAACCAGGAGGGAGCCTGACAGCAAAAGGATCTCTGGGCCATAGAGGTCTTTACCCTGGGGACAATAAGGGAGGTTTTGACAGTGCTGTGGGTGGAGACTGAGGGGGAGGCACACTGCAGGGAGGTGGCAACCCCAGGGGGAGAGAGCCCTAGCAGGGTCTTTTTTACAAGAAGGCAGGTTTGGAAGCAGAGTCTTTCTTCAAGGTTGAACAAGTTGGTGGTGGAGTACAGCAGGCACATATGGGTGCGCCTAGGGGTTCCCAGCATTAGCCTGCAGGCCTTGTTTATAGAGAGCTGGATTCTTGCAAGTGCAGTGTTGTCAGCTGCAGCATAGATGGGCAGCCCATAGTCGATTAGCGACAGGACAGAGGAGGTGATTGCCAATCTAAGGGCCTCTTGTGGTAGGCAGTCCCTATGGCGGTATAACAGTCGAATCCTGACATTGGTGGCAGCAGAAAGGGCATTGATATGTTTCTATGGCAGAGGAAGGAAACTACAGACCAGTTAGTTTGACCTCAGTGGTAGGGAAAACGATGGAATCACTTCTGAAGAAAAGAACTGTTGAGTACCTAGAGGCCCGTGGGGCACAGGACCCAAGGCGGCATGGTTTCAAAGCAGGAAGGTCTTGTCAGACGAACCTAATAGATTTGTTTGACTGGGTGACCAAAGTAGTAGACCAGGGAGGGTCTGTGGATATGGCCTACCTAGATTTTAGCAAGGCATTTGACACAGTCTCACACAAAAGATTAATATACAAGTTAGCCAGCCTTGTCGTGGGTCCCAAGGTGGTAACCTGGATACAAAACTGGCTGGACAACAGGACGCAAAGGGTAATAGTAAACAGAGTCCACAGTGAAGAAAGGAGGGTAACTAGCTGGGTACCGCAGGGTTCGGTACTGGGACCGGTCCTCTTTAATGTCTTTATAGGTGACATTGGAGAGCGCCTGGAAGGAAGAGTATGTCTCTTTGCAGATGACACACAGATCTGCAACAGGGTTGATACACAAGGTGGGGTGTAAACGATGAAAAGGGACTTGGCAAGGTTGGAGGAATGGTCAAATATATGACAGCTCAAATTCAATGCAAAGAAGTGCAAGGTAATGCATCTGGGAAACAAAAACCCAGGGGAAGAGTACACAATGGGGGGGTGAGATAATAACAAAAAAATCGAAAAAAGACCTAGGAGTAATTATATCAGATGACCTAAAGGTGGGCAAGCAATGTGAGAAGGCAGTAAGGAGGGCTGGGGGGGATACTGGGATGCATAGGGAGAGGCATCAACAGTAGAAAGCAGGAAGTTATCCCTCTGTACAGACAGTTGGTGAGACCCCATCTAGAGTACTGCGTGCAATTCTGGAGACCCATCTCTGCAAAGACATAGACAGAGTGGAGGCTGTCCAGAGGAGGGCAACCAAAATGGTGCAGGGTCTGCACCAAAAGACATCTGAGGCAGCTTAATATGTATACCCTTGAGGAAAGGAGAGAGAAGGGGGACATGATAGAAACTTTCAAGTATCTCAATCAATTAAAGTACAAGAGGGTAGTATCTTTCAGAAAGAGATGTGCAAGAACAAGGGGGCACAATTTGAAAATAGAGGGGGACGGCTCAGAGGTAATGTTAGAAAGTATTTTTTCACAGAGAGGGCTGTGGATGTATGGAACAGCCTTCCTGAGGAGGTTGTGGAGTCAGGAATAGTGGGAGAATTCAAGAATGCATGGGACAGATATAAGGCAATTCTAGTGGTGGGTAAGAGGAAGTAAGCTGTTGATTAACTAGAATTTGCAGGTAATCCATCAGGTAGGGAAATGGGCAGACTGGGTGGACCAAGCGGTCCTTATCTGCCATCAAATTCTATGTTTCTAATGGAAGGAGAGTGCCGAATCAAAGGTAATGCCCAGATACTTGTAGGAGGAAACCTGCTCAATGGGGTTTAGTGTGCTAGGCAGTATCATGAGAGGGGCACCACTGGCTTTGCTTTGGCGATGGGAGAAGAGCATAGCTTTGGTCTTTTTTAGGTTCAGGACTAGCCTTCCTGATATGAACCAATGCTCAGCTCTATCAAAAGCCTGTTGGAGGGTGGCCTGGAGTCTGTTGTGGTTGGGGTCAGAGGCGAAGAGCACAGCGGCATCCGTGTAGAGGAGGATCTTACTTGGGCAGGCCGAGAGGAGGGAGTTGAGGTAGAGAATGAAGAGAAGAGGGCTTAAAATGGAGCCCTGGGGAACCCCAGAGCGAACAGGTCGTGAGTCAGATAGGGTGCTATTGATTTTTACACATTGAGTTCTGGCAGAGAGGTGGCTGGTGAACCATGCAAGTGGGCCGGGGGAGAAACCAAGGCATCTGAGGTAATCAAGCAGGAGGAGATGGCAAACCGTGTCAAAGACCTTGGAGAGGTCAATGAACACGGCACCGGCAGGACTTCTGGCATCAAGAGCAGAGTGCAGGAAGTTGGAGAATTCAAGTAGCATGGTTGTGGTGCTGTGACCTGCACGAAAGCCATGCTGTTCAGGGCACAAGATATTGTGCATGGCCAGGTATTCGGCAAGCTGGTTGGCAACTACTTTTTCAAGGGCCTTAGAGAGTGGGGGAGGATGGAGATAGGTCGATAGTTACCCGGGGTCACCGATTGCCGCTCTTTAGGATGGGAGTGATGATGGCGGTTTTCCATGTGCTGGGGAACTTCCCCAGGCACAGAGAGTGGTTGAGCAGCTCGGTAAGTGGGACCAGGATACCATCCAACATCAGACGAAGTAGCCTAGTGTCCAGTAGGTCGGTGCCGGAGTTGTTACTACTAACGGCTTTTGCAGAAGGGGTCTAGACTCCAGCAGGGAGATGGTACGTAGATAGAAAGGTCGTCTCTGGAGAGTGGGCAGGGGCGCTACTGGGATGGGGTCAAAGAAGTTACTGGGCAGGACTGAACTCAGGTCTGAGAAAGTGTGGTTTAGGCAGTCTGCAATGTCATGGGGGTCACAGCAGACAGTTCCATTAAAGGAGAGTTGAGGGGATGGAGTGGGATTTCCCATTCAGTTCTTTGACATTATCCCAAAAGTTCCTAGCTGACCCCCAGGAGGAGACAAGAGCGGATTGGTAGTACTGGGCTTTGGCCTGTCGAATGGCCCAAGTACACTTATTGCACCCGGCGTTGTACGCTTGCCTATCAGCTGGTTTGCCAGATTCCACGGCAATGTACCATAGGTTGTCTCTCATTTTAAGTTTGTGAACCCTGGGCGTGCTTTGCTTTTTGGTGTGATTTCTAGTGAAGGGGCATAGAGGTCACAGGCAGTGTTAAAAGTATGAGTGAAAAAATCCAATGCCCCATCTATGGACGGTGCAAGCCTGATTGGGGACCAATCCAATTGTGAGAGGTACAGTTTAAGGCGACACAGGCCGCCTGGAAGTAGGCGCCGTCACTGGGTGGTTTGTGGTGCAGGTTTGCTGATGGTAGCAGACCAAGAGAATACGACCGGGGAGTGGTCACTAAGTGAGTTGGGAAGTACACTGATATCAAGCACCCTCTGGGGCGGTTGGTAATGGTGATGTCCAGGAGGGTGCTGGTGCCAGTAGAGGGGTTGAATCTAGTTGGGGTGGTGATAAGATATCTCTGGTTTGGGAGGCCGTGGCAAGGAGCCAGTTGATATTCAGGTCACCAACAATTATCTGGGTCATTTTGGGCGGTAGGCCAGAGAGGTAGTCAGCAAGCACCTGAATGGAGAGGTCTTGTTTTCTGGGGGGAAATATAGGCAACGGTGAGAAAGAGTGGGCCCTTACCAGGGTTGGGGAGATTTTTAGCATGAGGGCTTGCACCCCGTTATCAAGCTTGGGTGGTGGAAGTGCATGCCCAAGGAGGGAGTCACGCATGTAGACAGCACAACCACCTCCACGCTTACCCACCCAATCTTCCCTGAAAAGGGTGTAACCAGGGAGGGAGACGAAGGAGTCAGGGGTGGATTTGGATATCCAGGTTAAGACAAGTGCGACAATGTCCCGTTGCTGTTGACTAGCCCAGCACTGGAATGCAGCAGCCTTCTTAAAGTGGCTGCAAATATTCATGGAAGCTATGCGGAGTCCTTGAGCCTGGGTAGGTTTGTTCATAAGGTTGGGCACAGGGTCAGGGTTTGGATGAATGTTACCTGATAGAAGCAACAGGAGGGTGATTAGGTGCACCAAAGCGTGGTAGTGATTGTGGCATCTCCCCTTGCGACTGGACATGGGGCCGGGTGCTGGGGTGCAAGGGGGTGGGTAGAGTACGAATGGTGGGAAAGGCATAGAGGAGAAGAGACCAAAGTATGAATGGGAAGTAAGAGGTAGCAGGGGTGGAAGGTGGTCTAGCATCGGGGGCTGGCAGAGGTGTTGTAGATAGAGGGGCTACTATGGGTAGAGGGTGACAGTCCTAAGTGAGGTGGGGCTGGTGTAGGAAGTAGGAGAAGGACCATAGTCAGTGTCAATGCACTTGATCCCAGAGCATTAAGGGCAATAAGTTAAATTTGAGCATGAGAGAGGATCACCCCTTTAAGAAGTTATAGGAAGGAGAGCCCCTTTAAGGAGATACTGTAATTGACTAGTGTGAGGCCTCAGGGGGAGAGGATCACTGGGGAAGTGCATTTAATAAAGGAGGAAGGAGGGGGTAGGAGGTGGGCGAAAAAAATGTCCAGAGAGCAGTACAGCAAGGCAGTGGCCAAGCTGTTTTGAAAAAGGTGCCTTGGGTGCTTGCTTTCTCAATGGGCATCTGCATTATCCAATCAGGAAGTGGCAACAGTCTCCAGGAGCCAGTCCAATTACGGGGATTGAAGCTTGACAGCTCTGAGCTAGGAGCTGACCAAGCGTACCTGCTTTCCTTGGTCAGGGGGTGGCGGGCTGGATGCAGAGGTCCGGCCGCCAGCATGTAGCAGCGCCAGGGCCACTCGGCTGTAGTGGAGAGCCTGGTTTGGGCTTGTGGCTAAAAAAGAGCAGGAAAAAAAAAAGGCGGACCGTTAGTTAACAAGCCAAGTGTTTTTATATGCTGACAATGCTGTCCTGTTTACTAGTGATCCAGATCCTAAGGTTCTTGAATCCAAGCTACAGAGTAATTTTGTAGTCGTAGAAAGATGGTTCCATAAGCACAGGTTAGTTATGAATTGCAAGACTAAAACTATGCTGTTCTCCATCTCCCAAAATAGGCACAGAACTTACCCCCTTTCCATAACCAACGAAGAGGGCTCTCCCCTGGAGCTAGTTCAGCTGTTTAAATATCTGGGGATTACTACTGACAGTACGATGACCTATGCCTATCACATTGACAACATTACTAAGGCTGTAAATACCCGCATTGGGATACTTTATAGGCATAAGCAATGTTTGACCCCAGAGGCTCTTAACCTGACCCTTCAAAGCTCTCATCTCACTTATTGATTACGGCTTGCCTATCTATGGATCAGTTACTGAAACAACTCTTCGCCACATCATAGTTGCACTTAACAAAGCATGCTGGTTCCTTACCGGCTCAGCCCGTCTCTCCCATACCTGCGACATGTACGCTCAGGCTAACTGACTCCCATTCAGAGGTAGACTCATGTACCAAATGTTTACTGTTCAAAAAAGTAAGCTTAGACAAAATGCCCCCAGGAGTGCAAAAGCTTATTACCCCCACTATCAACCGTCATTGCACCAGCTCTACTAGCCAGATTTTTAATATATCCCACTGTTGCACTTCTGTGGGACAAAGGTCCTTTGCCTACCGTGCCCCACTATGGATGAGCTCGCTGCACCATGACATCACTTCAGCATCAACTTTGGGCTCCTTCAAGGTTAAACTTAAGCAACAGCTAGTTGCGGATGCCAGTTGTGACTGCTTCCAATAACCTTCCTTCTTTTGATCAGCACTTATTCTAACTTTATGCTATCCTGACCATATGCATAACTGTTCTCAGCATGTAAATAACTGTTCTAAGTTGCAAATCATTCTCCTTCACATTTTCTCTTGATCCCTTCCACTCTTTATGAAGACAGGTTGAAGGAAGTGAACATGTACTCCCTGGAGGAGAGGAGGGAGAGAGGGGATATGATAGAGACATACAAGTATCTTACAGGGAGGAACAGGGTGCAGGAAAACACTATTTGTGAGCGAGAAAGATGTTCCAGGACTAAAGGGCACGGGATGAAGTTGGAGGGAGGACGATTCAGAGGAAACATGAGAAAGAATTTCTTCACAGAACGGGTGGTGGACAAGTGGAACACCCTGCCAGAGGAAGTAGTGGGGGCTGAAACAATCACGGATTTAAGAATGCATGGGATAGACATAAAGGAATTCTGGAGGTCAGGGGTAAGGGGCAACAGACTTCTAGGAAAACAAACTGAACTTACAAGCTCAAATGGGCAGACTGGGTGGGCCATAGGCCCTTATCTGCCGACACTGTCTATGTATCTATGTATCTTTCCCCCCATCCCCATTATATCTCCTGAGCTCCCTTGCTCACTTTAAAATGCTTTGCCCCATACTTTCTCACCTCTGACGAAGCCCCTGGGCTGATGCCATCCCTTACCTTGTTGATTATTTAAGCAATAAGGCAGGGGTAAGAACGCTACTCCTGGCGGTGGGGTTAAAGCATGCAGGCGTAAGCCGAGTGCTTCCACCACCCAGGAGTGACGTTATTACACAATAACACACATCCCTGGAGGGCCTTATTGCTATTATACAATGGCTCGTTGTTATACAAAATAAAAATAAAAAAATGATTTTAAAGAATCCAGAGGATCATCAATGGCATCCAAAGTATCATCCAAGGCATCCAAAGCAATACAGTTATGTAATTGTATAATAACATCACTGTCTCAGGCACACATTGACCAATCAGAGTCCAGGACATTTTCTTGCCATTGTATAGATATCAGGCCGAGTCTGTTCTCATTTTCTTGTAAAGGGTCTTTTCATAAGACCCCAACCCCTCTAATACGGCCCTTTGAATTCCAGGTTTTAATCAAATATGCACCACGGCATACATTGTACAATGCCACATGCATTGGAACTTCTCTAGTTTTATACTCTTGTAATATCTTGTATAATTCCTTGTTTTGTTTGTCCTCCGTCTCCTACTTTTCCAACAAGTAGTGTTCGTCTGACGTGGCACCTATGAAATGAGTTTGTTCTCAAAGGTGTTATCCGAAATTTCAATAAATTAAAAAATGCCTAACACCCATCGCTGTATTGGTGGGGCTCCGCTCGCCCCCCGCCGCCGTTGTATTTTCAGTAAATATTATTGCTGTTTCTGTCTCTTTTTGCAATAAAGTGCTCCGTTTGGGCTTTATTGGGGGGGGGGGGCGGTAGTTTCTATTTTGTGCTTTACTTTAAAACCGACGGAGTTCGGGTCTCTTGGCGATATGCCGGACAGCTGTATTTCTGAGAAATAAATTGCTAGCTGTAACAATTGCCCCTAGCGGTATTCAGCAGCCTTAGGCTGAAGACTCAACACTCAATACCTCGCTTACAAGCAGACGTACACACACACACGTCACATCACACGTCACACACATTACCGTAAATCATGTAGCAGCTGCTACAAGTGCGGCACGCTATATTAACGCTGTATTCACTAGGCTTGGCAGACTCAGTACTTCACTTGCCGAATCGCGCACACGCTGTACCGTAAATCTTGTAGCAGTCCGGCACGCATAGTAACGCCGCCAGAGCTGGGGCACCTCACAAAGATGGCGGCGTCCATTCATCGCACAGAACTCGAAAAGTGTTCCTCATCTCAGTGGCTGACTGTGAGTGGCAGGAAGTAAGGGACGCGAGAGACAGCAGCTTCCGTAAAGGCAGGACAAGCTTCCGTGCCGAGCGGCGCACCAATACCGGAAGCTGTGTCTCACGCTCGCCCAGCGGTTGGCGGTGTCTGATTAGTGTCTACCTTTGCCGGTGCGCGGCCGTGCCATGAACTTGCGCGCCGAGCCGCTGTGGCTCGTGCTCTTTTTGTTGCCTGTTGCAGCCCGAGCCTTGGAGCCCATCAGCGTTGGCATTGCGATCGGCATCGCCTCGGCCCTCACTGGCTTTCTTTCGCACCGCAGCTTCTACTGCAACTTCTTGGATTGCTGCAACACGGAGGAGGCCCTCAACAGCACAGGTAGTGCAAGGGACGGGGTCAGCACCAGTAGGGTCTTGGCAACAGCATACATGGGGGAAGGGTGTCAGCTACCAGAAGCATACTTCTCAACCTCCTGCCTCATAAATCAGGGACAAGGCTTAAAAAAAAATCAGGGACAAAGGACCAAAATCAGGGACACTTCTTCAAAATTGGAGATATCCACTCAGGAAGCTGGTAGAATAAAGGGCTTAGTGTAAAATGCATTTTCCAAAGAAGAACAAGTCTGTAACTTTAATGTTTGACATTAGTTTGTGCTTATAACCCCCGCTGTTTGGTCACGGAAACACAATTTTTAGGAGGGACAGAGTAAAATTTTGAGGCAAAATCAGGGACAGTTGAGAGGTATGACCAGAAGTATAGCTAGGGTAGAGAGTCAACAGCATCGCTGCTAGTGGGGTGGGAATATGTAGCATATTGAGGGAGGGTCCCGGTAGCAGGTAGCTAAGGAGAGCATGTTAGCAATAGGTTAGGTAGAAAAGAGGATCTCTGCACCGGTACTAGGGTTGGGGATTTCAGTAGCAGCATAGGTAGACGAAAGGGTGTTCACAGCAAGGCAGTGAGCAAGTGTCTTAGAATCAAACAGCTGAGGTTGGTGGGAGTAAGCAGAAAGTCTTAGGTTGGCTTGCAACAGTAAGGTAGGGGAGAGGATTGCAGCACCACATTGACAAGAGCTTTGAGGAGAGATTAGACATACTCAGATTATTCTGCTTGGAGAAGAGAAGGCTGAGAGGGCACGTGATCACACTGTTCCCTCCAGATACTAAAAGGGGTAGACTGGATGGTGTATACACAGACATTTAAGTGCAAGCATAGCTATAGTATGTGCATTGGTGTTGACTGTCTAGACCAGAGAGTCAGTATGGTATATGTCTGGAAGCGGGCCCTAGTTACGCCAGTGCATAAAGGAGGAGACAAGTCTCTGGTAGCCAACTCGTAGACCCATCTTGCCCCGGCCCAAGGCACTGGAAAAGATTGTGTCGGGTCAGCTCATCGACTACCTGATTTAAGTATAATCTACTCTGCCCCAACCAGCATGGCTTCAGACAAAATCATAGTACCACCACTGACCTGCTGGACTACATGAACTGTGCACGTAAGGCCCTGGATGAAGGCAAACTGGTGGGTTCTGTCCCTTTGCTGGTTCCAAGACTACCTGATACGGAGAAATCAATGTGTCAAAATTGGGCAAACAGTATCCAACGCAAGAGAAGTGGTATTAGCGGTACCACAGGGAGGGATCAATACTGGAGCCCCTACTCTTCAGCCTCTTCTTAAATGACCTTCCCACAGCCTGCGACACCAAACTCATACTGTATGCAGATGATGCTGTGCTCCTGAGCAGCAGTATGTCTCAGGCTGCCCTACAATCTGAGCTGCAGAACTCCTTCTCCAAACTTGAGGACTGGTTCTGTAGTCATAAGTTGCTACTAAACTACAAGAAGGCCAAGGCCCTGCTTATGTCCAGCCCCCACAACAAAAATAAGCACCACCACCTCATCATCTCCAACTCGTGCAGTGAGCAGCTGGAACAAGTTCACTTGTTCAGGTATCTGGGGATTATAATAGATGATACCCTCATGTTTGTGCACCATATTGACTCTCTGGTCAAGACAGTCAATACCAAGATTGGTGTCCTGTACAGGCACAGGCAGTACCTCTCTCCGGGGGCCCTCCACGTCTCAGTCCACAGTTCAGTTATATCTACTATTGACTATGGGCTAGTGGTCTACGGGGCGACAGTGGATACAGTGCTCAAGAGGGTTCAGACTGCCCTCAACAAAGCTTGCAGACTCACCCTGGATGCAGAGCATGGCACTCACACCTGTACTCTGTACGAACGTGCAAATTGGCTGTCATTAAGAAACGGTCAAATTCCAGACTTGCATCCTAGGGAAGAAGGCTCTATTGGGTAAAACACCACCTTCTGTAAGCAATTTGATCAAGGTGGCCAACTCTTTACAGGTCACCAGAGGGAGGACTAGAGAGGACCTGGCTATCCCTTTTCATCGCACCTCACTTGGGAAACGTGCATTTGCTTACCGGGTCCCCCTGTGGATGAATGTACTCACTGGGCACCTCTTGGCCTCTCATTATCTGGCACAATTTAAAACTGACCTCAAACAGCACCTAATAACACTCTCTAAGTGTACCTGCCCCTGAGTCCAGCCACACCTGCTCTCTCTGCCCCCCAGCAAGCACTAGGCAGGCCTCAGGTACCCCCTCCCTCTGTCCCTTCTCATGACTTGCCTCAGCAATCAGTTTGCATCGTGCTCCTTTGGCACCCGTCACCCCACCCTCCCTCAACTCACGGTCCCATGAGTTTCCCTTACAGTCACTACTAATGCAGGCTGCCTGACCATGCCCCCTCACACCCCACCATTTACTCAAGCATGTCTTCTCCGCTCTGCCTCCCCTCACTCCACCATTTCTCCCTATACCGTATAGCCCTTCTTCCCCAACCCTTCACCTCCACCGCAGTACATACCTCTGTCTCGCACCTCCTTTCTTCACCCTACTGCCAGCTATCCCCGTCCCTCTGAACTACTGACAAGGCACTTTGTGGCCGCTTATCTCCCCCCCCCCCAACACAAAGTATTTTTCTTATTTTAACTTGTACCTATGTTCTGAATCCAAGCTGTATCGTTCATTGTAATGTATCTTTGCTTTCTCATGTAGTACTTTGTTTTGCAATCTGTGATGTGGAACCTTTGTAAAAGAGCTTGCGCCCAAAGGTCTTTTCCGAATCACTAAATACATCTAAATCAAACTGGCATGGGGCGGGATAAGAAACATGAAGCATTACTTAACACAGATGGTGATCATCATTAAGGGTGCCGGAAGATGGTAAAAGCTGAGGGGGCTGAGAATCAAAAGGGCACTTATGTGGGTACAAAGGGCACTTTTGCTGTACTAGTTTTTGCCATACAGAAATAAAAAGTGGAGTGGCTACTCCCCTTCCCCCGGTTCTGGCATCTATGGTCATCATGTGGAATAGCCTACCCAGTTAGGTTGTGCAAGCTAAGCGTGGCTCTGGCTTTTAAAGCAAGACTAAACCAATTGCGGAGGGAGAGCATAATTGTGGGTTACCATAGTGTGATTGTTCCGGCTTTTTGTTAAGTATTGATGTCATGTGTCCATTAAACTTGGTATAGTCACAGCCAAGCTGCAGGCGGTGCAGACAAGACAGACCCTTTAGTCCCTTCCATCATCACAATCTTGTTACTCAGAGCTACAATTTTAGTGAAATCTGGTGTATTTGATAGAAATGTAGAAACTCGTCAACAGAAAAAGACCACTAGGCCCATAAAGTCTCCTCAAGGGTTCCCTGCCTGATGTACCACCACAGATGGTCTCCTGGGATCCTCCCTGTTTCTGTAATATGCTCTTGTGTCTTTCCCATGCATGCTTAAAGCCTTGCACCATCCTAGCCTCCACAACTTCGATTGACAGTTCCATACTTTTTTTTTTACAATTGTTTAACCAGGAATAGCACACTAAGCTGAAAGCTTGTTTACAGGTGCAACCTGGGAGCACAGGGAAGTTAAGTGACTTGCTTAGGGTCACACAGTATATGCAAGTGGGGGCTGTGGGATTCAAACCAAGGTCTCCAGATTTGCA
The DNA here is from genome assembly GCA_016271365.2 of Neoceratodus forsteri. Taxonomy (NCBI): domain Eukaryota; kingdom Metazoa; phylum Chordata; order Ceratodontiformes; family Ceratodontidae; genus Neoceratodus; species Neoceratodus forsteri. Next base: position 689,855,931 of record JADMNL010000022.1, on the reverse strand, counting down.
GCTCAGAGCCGTAAACTACTGTGCTATACTGCCTCCCTACTTCTACCACCCTTTCTGTAAAGAAGTATTTCCTCACATCATTAGTGAAATTCTCTTCTTCAGTTTCGTTCTATGCCCCCTAGTTCTGGAGCTCATCCTCTTGAAATAGGCTTCCTACCTGCACTATGCTCACCCCCATGAGGAACTTGAAGGAACTGATCATGTCACCCCTTGCTCTTTTGTCCTCCAATGTCTACGTATTAAGAGTCTTCAGTCTCTCTTACCAGGGCCTCCCTTGCAACCCCTGCACCATCTTGGTTGTCCTTCTTTGGACCACCTTCACCCTGTTTGTCTTTCCTGAGGTGTGGGCTCCAAACTGGATACAGTATTCCAGGTGGGAGCGTACCAAAGAGCGGGAAAATGGCAATGCTGAAATGAGGAGATGTATCAGAGCAGCCCTGGAAAAAAGGGATGTGGGGGGTGGCTGAAGAACAGTGGGGACACTAAAGGTAGCCGTGAAACATCAGGCTGGTATCCAAAGGCAAGAAAAGGAGGGAGCCATTGTGGTTCTCGAAAGAGGTAGCAGACAAAGTAATGGCTAAAAGGGCGAGTTTCAGGAAATATATGGAGATCCAAAGGGAGGAAGACAGGGAGGTGTACTTAGTGTCTGTGGGAGGTGGGGAAGGCTGTTAGGAGTGCAAAGTCGCAGACTGCGGAGGGATTAGCGTAGACAGTGAAAAAAGGGGACAATAAATTCTATAGGTATATCAGCGAAAGAAGAAAATCTGGGGGCAGATTGTAAGGCTCAAAGGGGATGAAGGAGAGTATAAGGAGGGAGACCTAGAAAAGGTGGCAGTACTGAATAAATACTTCTGTTCAGTATTCCCTGAAGAGGGGGAGGGTCAGAGACCACAGTTGGGCAACAGAAACAAAGGGGGAGAGGTAGACACCAGTCCATTCACAATGGAGAGAGTCCTAGAGGAACTCGCAAAACTGAAGGTGGACAAAGCACTGGGGCCAGATGGCATACATCCGAGAATATTGAGGGAGCTGCGAAGAGAGCTAGTCGTACTTCTGGCAGCCATGTTCACCAAGTCACTCAACACAGGAGTGGTTCCAGAACACTGGAAGAGGACACATGTAGTCCCTCTACACAAAAGCGGTAGTAGGGAGGAGGCAGGGAATTATAGGCCGGTCAGCTCCACCTCAGTAGTGGGAAAGATCATGGAGGCACTGCTTAAGAAGAGACTAGTGGCACACCTGGAATCCAGCAGTGCCCAGGATCTGAGGCAACACGGATTCATAGCAGCAAGGTCATGTCAGACAAATCTGATAGATTCTTTTGACTGGATGCCGAAGGAAATAAATTGGGGCGGGGGGGGGGGACATCACCTGCCTCAACGATTTCAGCAAGGCCTTCGACACAGTCCCACATAAAGACTTGTTAAGTCAGAGAAGGTGGTGGGGGCCGAAATGGTGGAGGGATTCCAGAGGACATGGGACAGACAGGGGGTTGGTAAGCAGGAGGAAGGGGAGGGTAGGGTCCGTGGAATTGGTGATGAGTAGGGGGGAGGAAGGGGCAGACTTGGTGGGCCGTTCAGGTCTTTTTCTCATGACAAACTTCTGTGAACGATGGATAGTCTAGGCATGGGGCACAACATAGTAAACTGGGTTAGGAACTGGCTAACTGACAGGAGACAGAGAATGGTGATGAATGGGATCCAATCTGGGAGTGGGGGGGGGTAACTAGCGGGGTACCTCAGGGTTCAGTCATTGAGCCAGTCCTGTTTAATGTCTTCATTAGTGACATTGCGGAAGGGCAGGAGGGAAAGGTCTTCCTGTTTGCAGATGACACCAAGATCCGCAACAGAGTAGATACTCCAGATGGGGTGGAGAAAATGAGGAGGGGACCTGGGGAAGCTTGAAAAATGTTCTGAGGTATGGCAACTGAAGTTTAATTCAGAGAAGTGCAAAATAATGCATCTGGGACAGAGGAACCATGGGGAGAGCTACAGGATTGGGAAGGGGGCTCACCAAGGCAGAAAGGGCCCTGGGGATTATCATTTCAGATGACCTAAAGATGTCTAAGCAGAGTACAGAGGCTGCAAGGAGGGCTAGTGGCACATAGGGGTGTACAGGCTGAAGTATCACTAGCAGAAGGCAAGAGGTAGTGATGCCATTGTACAAAACACTAGTGAGGCCTCACCAAGAGTGCTGTGTGCCGTTCTGGAGGCCGCACCTTCGTAAGGACATTTGACAGGATGGAAGCGGTCCAGAGAAGGGCGACCAAGATGGTACAGGGCTTTCACTGAAAAACTTATGAGGTGAGATTAAAGGACCTCAGTATGTACTCACTGGAGGAGAGGAGGGATCGGGGGGGACATGATAGAAACATTCAAGTACCTTAAGAACATAAACAAGGTGCAAGGGGGTGACATCTTCCAATTTAGGAGGAGTACAAGAACAAGGGTGCATGATATGAAATTGGAAGGTGGCAGGTTAAGGGGAAATGTGAGGACGTTTTTCTTCACAGAGTGGTGGACACATGGAATAGTCTGCCACAGGAGGCGGTGGGAGCGAGCACAGTGGAGGAATTCAGACACCCCAGGACAGGCATAAGGAAACCTTAGAGGTGGGAAGGAGTGGTGAAAAGCTGCTGACCAGATAGGGTCAGAGGCCCCCAAAAATGTAGGGCTTACGGGCAGACTAGATGGGCCTAGTGGTCCTTATCTGTTGACAATTTCTATGTAACGCTACCTTCCTCCTCTTGGTTGTGTTGCCTCTCCCTGTGCACACCAGCATTCCACTAGCCTTGCCCATGACCACATCACACTGTACTGACACCTTGAGGTCTGAAATAATAACCCCGAGGTCCCCTTCTTAGTGACTGACAACATCTACCCATCCTGTACTCGGCACCAGGGTCCCTGTGCCCTAGGTGCATGATTTTGCACGTTATGGCAGTGAACCCCCAACTACCATGCCTTCAACCCCTCCTCTAGTTTCCCCAGACACGAACATATGAAAATTGCCAGCAGAGAAGGGCCTCAGTGGTCTATCAGGTCTGCTCGATTGTGCAGCTCAGTCTATTTTGCTGGCGCTGCCCTACCATCCTCTTGCCTCCAACAGCGATCCTCCCCCCTCCCATTGCCACTCACATTTTTACCCTGTCCCACTCCCCCCTTTAAAACTTCCCACTGTTTCCAAAGATACCGCCTCCTCAGGCCGTTCATTCCATGTTGACACCACCCTTTCTATGAAAAAGTGACTCATTTCTTTTTTAAATCTACCCCCACAGTTTCAGACTGTGGCCCCCCTCCCTTTTTAAATTGAAAACGCCCTCCACTCCAACCCTATTCATACCCTTTAGATACTTGAAGGTTTCTGTCATATCCCCCCTTCCCTTCCGTCCTCCAAGGAATACATATTAAGCTCCCTTAATCTTTCATCATATGGTTTATCTCGCATGCCCGGGATCATCTTCGTCTGCCTACACTGGACCCCCTCAAATAGCATTGTCCCTTTTCAAATAAGGGCACCAGAACTGCACACAGTACTCCCAAGTGCAGTCTAACCAATGACCTGTACAAAGGCAGAACGACTTCCTGTCCCCTGCAGATGCATCGCAGCATTTTATTTGCTTTGGCTGCCACTTTACAACACTGCACAGTGTGATTCATGTCACCCCTATCACCCCTAGATCCTTTCCCTCCTTTGAGATGGACACCTGTACCCCCTCCCCGCGCCAGCCAGTAGCTGCCCCTGGGTTCCTATCTCCCAGATGCGTGACCTTGCACTTCTTGACGTTAACTCCCAACTGCCAGATTCCAGACCATTTCTCAAGTCTGTCCAGATCCTACCGGAGTTCTTGTCTCCCCTTCTCTATGTCCACCCTCCCTCAGATTTTAGTTTATCTGCGAAAAGACAGACCTTACTTTTGACTCCTACTGCTATGTCGCCAATAAAGATGTTGAATAATACTGCACAAGGCACTGATCCCCGTGGTACCCCGCTGGTTACCGGTATAGACTTGCTTGCACTTTCTGCTGCAGGTGTCATGGCGGACACCTTGCAGCGGTAGTGGTATGGTGGACGAGAGTCTTGTGGTGCTTGAAGGTACTGCTCGGAACTACTCGTGCGCTGCTCGCAATACCACGCACCATCTGCAACTATAAGGTTGAGAGGTGAAGCGTGTTCCAGCAACTGTTCTCGTTTAATGTAGTGGCTAGGGTAGTGGACTGTGAGGTGGGCAAGTAGGTAGGTAGGATTAGGATAGGGACAAGGGTTCGGTTCCCACAGCCTCCCACTTGTATATGTAGGTGTCTAAATAAGTAAAATCTCCTCGGTCGCACCTGCAGTCTGAATGCCTACTTCTTAATTGTTTTTTTTTTTTATTTTTCTTTATTTACAAATATTGTGCGAGCTTGGAGTTGATTATATTTATTTACGGGGGTGCAGAGCCCCCCCTCCCGGAAAAAGAATTGTAAACTTTCATGACTGACATACGGTTATGGCACTGATTGTGTTCTCGTCCGCGATGGTATTCCCGTCGGCCATACTGCTTCCTGTCCGCCATGACACCTGCAGCATAAACTGCAACTGCTCCCAGGTCTAGCTTTGGATAGTTCACCCCCTACTGCCACTCTCTGTTTCCTTTTCTGCATCCAGCTCCTGTCCCACCCCAGCTGCTTAACCCCGACTACCAGGCTACTTAGTTTGCTAAGCAGCCTACCATGCGTGACTGAGTCGATGGCATTACTGAAGTCCAGGTGTAGTGCATCCACTGCCTGGCCTTAGTATAATGACCTTGTGACCCTGTGCATTGTGTCTACTCGCTCCTCCTGCATGTTCACTCTAGTGCAGATCTCCGTGTCATCTGAAAAAAGATATATCTTGCCCTCCATTTGATGGAATACTCTGTGACAAGATTTAGTATTCTACTACTACTAGTATACTGTTTTAAAAATCTGACATACAAAGTTTTTTGTGTATCAGCCCCTGTAGCACCTTTTTTTGCCTTTTCGGTAATTGCAGAAGAACTTGAGTCCCCTCACACACAGACCCCTCCCCCCCCCCAAAAGTACAGAACTTTAGATGGTAAGGTTTTTTATTTACATTATGCACCCCTTCCTCGTGCTGCCTTCCATATTTTGTTCGACCACGCAAGCACACCAGACAAATGTGTGTCTGTTTTCATATACGGCCAGTGAGGGAGATTACAGTGAAATAAAAAAGCAAGATAATGGATTGTAGGAAGGAACAAACTCATCCAGTTCAGTGGAAAGCCATCACACAGAAGAAATAGATAAACTAAGAACAAGCAGCAAAGGCGACTAGCATCAGTTGAAGTAAATATAGAGACTATTGTATGGGCAACTATGCACAACCAGTGTGTTCTGCCAAAGAGGGGTTCTGATTCCCTCTGACCTTGAGAGGGAAGCTCGGGAGGTCCATGGGAATTGGAACCCCAAGGTGACAGAACACACTGGTTATGCATAAAGTTACTCATCCTGTAATTGTTATAGTGTGTAGTATTATGTGAAATGTGTTTTTTCTTCTCCTTCCTTTTTCATAATGAAACTGACTTGTGAAGTCTCTTGAGGTTCTAGAATGCTGTTCTGCCACAGAATTGGATAGAGGAAAGCAACTATGTGGCAGCATTCCAAGTTGTTCTGCTGCAGTAGTGACATCACTACTGCAGCAGAACACCATATTGACATCACTACTGCAGCAGAATAAGCATATTCCAGGCATGGAATTCCATGCATAACAGCATTCCACTATACACTATATAGAGGATTGTGTATGATCGCTCATGCACAACAAGGGTATTTTTCACTCGAGGTTTCCATGGTAACTGCGCTCTCGAGGTCTCGTTACCATGGAAACCTCGAGAGTTGAAAAATACCCTAGTTGTGTATGAGCGATCATACACAATCTTTTATAGTATATGGTAGCTCGTAAAAAGTCTGCCCTTACTTTTCTTTAGATTCCGGTGTGGTTTTCTGTTCCTCCGGACCATTTCACCGCCGCGGCCGTTGTTAGTGCATCGCCGGTCACCCAGTCATGCATGTACACCCCGCTTCAACACATGCGCACACACCTTCTCGGTGTTATGCACAACAGCTACAATGACGTAGCTAGTGGAGCACAACAACGCTGTTGGGAGTATGGATTTCCATGCTCAACAGCATTCTACCATACACTATAAATAGGTATCGTACAGCCTAGAGGCTGGCAGAGTGCACAACAGAAATATTTATGGGAAACGTAAATAGGTGAAATGTAGTTGCACGCTGAGTTGGTCCATAGGTAGTCCCATACAGATCTCCTAAAAAGAAAATGGGAGGAGGCACTGTGCACCAGCAGTGGTAGAGAGTCTCTCAGTCAGTGGGCAAAGACAGTAAAGGTCTGATTCCCCCCACATTCGTATTAGCCCTAGGGACTATCTGAGGGGTAGGGCTCATGGAGAGGGTAATGGTGACTGGCAAAGGTATGTAGTACCGGGATGGCCCTCCAGTATACCTTACTTTGCCAGCTGAGGTCGCCATTTTACTGCTTGTCATAATATGCTTTTGTTGAAAGTTCTTACTGTGTATAGTTAATTTGCAAAGTGTCTGCAAATGCAGCTACATAAGTAGTCTAATAGACTGCCACATAAGGATTATAGGAAAACTTCTCCTTAGTGACTTCGATTCCACTGTTGCTGTATTGAACACAGCAGGGAGTGGGCTTTGGTTTTCATTTTTTATAGTATCGGTGAGGGAGCTAATGCATAAACATGTTCTTACAGTTAGTTTAGGTGTAAAACCAGCTTAAGTACACTTCTAAACAACTGTCTCGCTTCATGCTGTGTTCAGTACAGCAGTAGCAGGATCTAAGTCACTGAAAAAAAGCGTTTTCTGATAATCCTCAGGTGCTGGTCAATCAGGCTTCTTGTGGAGCCACAGCCACTTCCTTGTTTGCTGACACTCTGCAGATTAGCTATGCAGAGAGTGCTTAAAAACAAATTATGAAAAGCAGCAGAATGGGGACCTCCACTGGCAGGAGAAGTGATATGACAAGAATAGCCTAGGAAACACCTGGGAATGATCCATTGTAAATTTATTTATTTATTCACAATTCGGATTTACAACCTTTGAGTCAAAGACTCATTTGCAAAGGCACCTCGTCGCAGGAAGGGGAGACAACATTTTGGTGGTGCAAAACAGTGGAGATCAATACAGGTGAAATACAAAAAGAGCATACAAAGCAAATGGACATACAAAGCAATTTCAGTGAATACAGTGGAGCACTCTGGTTTCAGTGTGTGGTGTACAGACTACAAGTAAGCTAATCTGAATAAACTAGTACATATGTAATACTATAAGATCCCTAGAGATATTAGGTGGCGGATAGCTGGGGGGGGTGCAGAGGGGTAGTTCCTAGGGAGAGTGGTAGACCAGGGGACTGTGTCTGTGGATTGGCTCAGACAGAGCTCTATGTAAGGCCCTGTCGTGGGCATTTGCAGCTCTGAGTGCCAGTGAGGTGTTTGCTTAGGGCGATTTTTGAAGGGGCGGGGAGGATGAGAAGGGGGGCATTTCTGGAGTTATTTTGGCGGTGTGCAAAAATCATAGATTTTGTCTTCTTGTGGTTCAGAACCAGACGATGGTCGAGGAACCATTTTTCAGCTTGGCTGAAGGTGAGTTGCAAGGAGCTCTGGAGGGTGAGTGGGTCGGGGCGGGAGGCAACGAGGACCACATCGTCTGCGTATAGAAGCATTTTGCCCGAGCTGGGGAGGGTGTTTAGAAAGAGACTGAACAATGTGGGGCCCAGGATGGAGCCCTGAAGGACCCCAGAGCGCACAGGTAGGGCAGTTGATAGAATACCATTGATTTTGACCCGTTGGGATCTGTCATGGAGGTAGCTGGAGAATCAGGCCAAGGGGCCAGACGAGAAACCAAGATGATGGAGGGAGTCGAGCAAAATGGAGTGACATACAGTGTCAAAGACCTTGGATAGGTCAGTGAACACTGCCCCGGCGATCTCCCCAGAGTCAAGTGCAGAGTGTGTTTGGTGGGAGAACTCCAATAGGGCTGAAGTGGTGCTGTGTCCAGGATGGAAGCCATGCTGCTCTGGGCATAATATGTTGTACTTGGATAGATAATCCATGAGTTGGGCGGATACTGTTTTCTCCAGGGCTTTTGGGGGGGGGGGAAGAGATGGAGATTGGTCAATAGTTGTTTGGTAATGTGCAGTCTCCATTTTTATGAATTGGGGTAATTTCAGCTGATTTCCACGCACTTGGGAATTGGCAAAGGCATAGAGACTGGTTAAAAAGGTCAGTGAGAGGGGCTAACATGACATCAAGGGGGTCACAACTGGGGTTGCGGCTGGAGAGGGCTTTTAATAGGAGTGGTTTGGCGTCACAGGGAGATATGGTCTGGAGAAGAAAAGGGGGCGATTAATAGCAGGGGGGTAGGAGGCATGGATAGGATCAAAGAAGTGGGCAGGAGGGACTGCCCCTGACTAAATAGTGTATCTTTTTCTCATAAATAAATTGCGATCTGGTGAGTGGCAGCATGACACTTCTTTGTGACAGGTAAGGAGCAGGAGGCACGACTTGCTGTGGTGCTAGGCATTAATTTTTGGGAGAAGCTTTTTTTTTTCCCCTGTAAAGATTTTTAACTTTCTGGGCATCTGGTGCAGATGGCTCTCAGCTCAAGCCCCTGCAGTCCCTCGCCCGGCTATCCATTTTCCCTGGGCCCTACTACAGTCTCCCTTGGATTGCCTTCTGTGGTGGAGCCTGGGGAGGGAGGGAGGGAGCCATTGTCTCCCCAACTCTCATCCAGACGACGGGGTCCCCAGGTGATGGTATGGGCCGGAGACAGGCAGACATGGCTTCATTACACTTGCAGTTACTGTTGCCGTCCAGGCCTTGATATGTCAATGGCGTCCCCTGCAGAGGAGCAAGCTCCCTGACTGTTACAGGGGTTTCATTTCATTTTCATTTTTATTTTTTATGCTTGTAAATCCAGATGAGCAGAATTGCCCGTTTTCGTTGGAGACAAGTTCAATCTAAAAACACAGTATAAAAATACAAACGTACAACATAGGAGCCGGTGTGGTGGAACTTGATGCCATCCCCCCCTGGGCTGGGAGCTCTTTGTAGCGGCAGCACTTCACCAGCCCCCGGGCTCCCAGCTGGCTCAGTGAGAATTTTCACTGCTCCACTTCTCCATGGGATACATGACCAGAGCACAGAATAGAACTGGTCTTGTTCCATACCTCATATGTTACGTTCTCTGTAGTGTCTGCCATTTTATACAGTGACTGCCATCATACTTGTCTCTGACCGTCCCCTTCTCTGTGCTAATTTGGCTGGCCCCTTCTGATAATCAGCTGCAGTGCCAAGGCTCTAGGCTCTAATTTGTTGTTCTTTAGCTCATATACTCGCCCTCTTAACTCCCCTCGTCTTGTCTCACCTAACCCCTCACCATGCTATACCCCACCCCTTCCTTTCCTGCCTCTTCCTCCCTACCCCTAACTCCCAGTGTGTCCCCTTCCCCCCCCTTCTATTCCTGCCTGACCCCCCTCTCCTCTCCCCTCTTGCCCTTCCCTTGTCCATCACATTTACCTCCTTGCCTGGCCCTCTCATTCACCCCGTTGTGCTACCATCACCCCCGCTAAGCTATAAATGCCTTCTCTTTTGCACCAGCCTCTCTTGCTCCCCCCATGCACGCATGCACACACACACACACACACTGCAGCCCCAAAGGGCTGAAATTCCCTGGTCTAGCGCATATCCTCCTCCTCATCCTGCTTCTCTTTGACCTTGAGCCTAACCCAGGCCCCGCTCCCCTACCACTTCCAAGGGGCTCCAACTCTTATCACCTGAACACCAGTAGCCTTGTCCTAAGTTTGACGCTTTAAAATTCTGGATCACCCTCCACTCCCCCGATGTCCTATGTGTTTCCGAGGCCTGGCTATCTGCTAGGACTCCCAACTCTTTCCTTGCTATCCTGGATTTCACCCTCTGCCACCAGGACCACGGCAAGCAAGGAGAAGGTGTTGCCCTCTATGTCAGTCAGTCTATCTCCTGCTCCATCTCCTTTCATGAATCCCGTCTGGCCTCCCATTAGCTTATAGTTGCCCTCCTATCCCTTCCCTCCACCCTCCCTATCTATATCAGTGTACTCTATGCTTCTCCTAGGCTTGCACCAGGTGTGTATCTCCCCTGTCGCCTCCCTTCCAGCTGATGGTGAGCTCATCCTTCTGGGCAATTTCAACTTGGACTGGCACTCCCCCTGCTCCAAGTCCTGCCTCCTCAAGCTAGAATCACTCAACCTCACCCAGCTGATCTGTGAACCCACCCACTACAGTCCTCATTTCCCCAACCATTCCCTCTTAGACTGGATACTTTCTTCCCATCTGCACCGCACTACTGTTGCTGGTGTCCTTCCTGATGCCCTCAGTGATCATTATATAACCTATGGTGTGAGGAAGGTGCATCTCCCCCACTCTGCCCACAAATACATGAGTTATCGCTTGCTGTGTGCCTTGGACACTACTGCCCTTTTCCATGACCTAGCCCCTGCCGACTGGTCCCCAATTTATTCAGCCCTAAGTGTCAGTGCTGCTCTCAGCTACTTTACTACCATCCTTACCCGCATCTGGAATCTCTGTTCCCCTCTAATAAAAGCCAGAGTAAAGTGTCTACTCCACCCCTGGATAACACCTGACTACCTTTCCATGTGTAAGACCCATGATCAAGCCTGGCCCCGTTATAAATCCTCACAATCCCTGTCCAATCTACTACAATACAAATCCCTCAGAAATGCATGCACCAAGGCTATCCGCCTTGCAAAATCTGAATATTTAAAAACTCATCTATACACAACTTTAACTTGCCTGCCTCCTTCTGGAAAGTTATCCACTCCCTCATTCACCCTTAGACACAGCGTCTTCCCCAGTCCTAACGTTTAACGACTCTCCCATCTCAGACCCGCCCTCCATTGCAGAGATCTTAGTGCATTTTCAGTACCTGTGGCCCCCTGACCACCCCTCCCCTGACCCCCCCTGCCTGCCTCACCCAAAGGCTATTATCCCCCCCACCCCCGGTTTCCCCTCAGGAAGTTTTCCGGGCACTGGCATCACTTAATCCAGAAAAATCCAGCCCGGATGGCCTCCACCCCAAACTCCTCTGCCTCTCCGGTCACAGCCGTACCCCTTGTTCACATCTTGTACCTCTACTTCTCCACCTGCACTGTACTGCAAGCCTGGAAAGAAGCCAAGGTGTTGCTCCTTCACAAAGATGGTGACCCTTCATACCCTGGCAACTACTGGGCTATCTCCCTTCTCTCCTCTCTCGCAAAATTACAAGAATCTCTTGTTTACAGAAGGCTCTGAGTTCTTTTTCCCCTTCCAGTCAGGATTCAGGAAACTTCATTCTACCATCTCCTCCCTACTGCGAGTCACCGACTCGTTCCTCACAGCTATGGACCAAGGTCATGTTACTGCTGCAGTATTCATTGATCTGGCCAAAACCTTTGATTCAGTCTCTTATACACTCCTGCTAAAAAAGCTACATGCAGCTGGTCTGACTTCACCCACCATCAGCTGGTTTATTTTATTTATTTGAATCTAGGATTACAAGTACCTTTGAGCTGAGGCTCTTTTGCAAAAGTTCCACGTCAATTCCAGGACAGTACAACAGAATACAATAAAACAAATGTAGTTTTAGGCAGGATAAACGGATTAACACTCGGTTACATGTAAATAAATGTATACATTTTGGATAAGACGGGCAGGGCAGATGAGGGAATACAATAGGGTTACAAGAAATGGGAAGGACACTAGGAGGTAAGACCTGCCAGAGGCAATTGTCGCAACACATAGAGAAGTGCAGGTGGTGGGGTTGGGTGGGAAGGGAGGTAGGAGAGATGAGGATTGGCAAGAATTAAAGATGCAATACTTGACGCAACATCCCGTTGTGTTAGTGAGAAAAGGAAGTGCAAAAGAAGAAGGATACCACTTTGGTTCTCAAACACAGTAGCAGAAAAGGTCAGAGCCAAAAGACTGGCCTTGAGGAAATATAAGGGCATGCAGCAGGACGAAGATAGGGAGGCATACCAAACTTCCCTAAGGGAAGCGGAGAAGGCAGAAAGGTAGGCAAAGGCCCAAACTGAGGAAACACTAGCACGAACAGTAAAAGAAGGTGACAAGACTTTCTATAGATACATTAGTGAAAGGGGAATGTCCAGAGATGGTATTGCTAAGATGAAAGTGGATAAGGGGGCATGTGAGGAGGAGGACCATGTAAAAGCATCTATCCTAAATAGATACTTCTGCTCAGTATTTACTGAAGAGAAGGTAGGGAAGGGCCCACAGCTCAGCACCATGGACACAGGGGGAGGGAGGTGTGTACTAGTCCCTTCACAAAAGAAAGGGTCCTACAAGAGCTCAATAAGCTCAGGGTGGACAAGGCAATGGGACCTGATGGCATACATCCCAGGGTACTAAAGGAGCTAAGGGCGGAACTAGCAGAGCCATTATCAGAACTGTTTACTGAGTCTCTGAGCACAGGAGAGGTCCCAGAAGACTGGAGAAGGGCTCATGTCATCCCGCTCCACAAGAGTGGTAGCAGGAGGAGGCAGGGAACTGCAGACCAGTCAGTCTTACCTCAGTAGTGGGCAAGATTATGGAGACACTCCTTAAGGAAAGGATAGCACAACACCTGGAATCCATAGGAGCACAGGATCTAAGACAGCATTTACAACAGGAAGGTCCTGTCAGACTAATCTCATAGATTTCTTTGACTGGGTAACCAGAGTGGTGGACCAAGGGGGAGTAGTTGATGTTGCCTATCTTGACTTCAGCAAAGCTTTCGATACTGTTCCACATAGAAGATTGATTAATAAGCTGGGTAGGCTCGGGGTGAGTCAGACGTTTGTTGACAGGCTGAAAACGGAGAGTGGTGGTAAACGGTACACAGTCAGGAGAGATGCAGGTCACAAGTGGGATACCTCAGGGATCAGTCCTGGGGCCAGTCCTCCTCAATATCTTCATCAGTGACATTGCAGATGGACTGGAGGGTAAGGTTTATCTGTTTGCAGATGACACCAAGATCTGCAACAGAGTAAATGATCCAGATGGGGTGGGCAGTATGAGAAGAGATCTGGATGAACTAGCAAAATGGTCAGAAGAGTGGCAACTGGGGTTTAACGCAAAGAAGTGCAAGATCATGCACATAGGGAAGAGAAACCTTGAAGCCACCTATAGGCTGGGAAGGGGCTTGCTGGCAGTCACAAGGGAAGAAAGAGACTTGGACATCATCATCACAGATGACCTGAAATCATCCAAGCAGACCACTAAAGCATTAGGTAAGGCTAGTGGGATGTTGGGGTGTATTAGCAGGGGTATCACAAGTTGGAAGAGGGAGGTAATAATCCCTCTTCACAAGACACTGGTTAGGCCTCATCTGGAGTACTGCATGCAGTACTGGAGGCCACACCTTCACAAAGACATTAACCAAATTGAGACAGTCCAGAGAAGGGCAACCAAAATGGTGCAGGGACTGCATCAAAAAACATATGAGGACAGATTAACTGAGCTCAATATGTATACCCTAGAGCAAAGGGGGAAGAGAGGTGATATGATTGAAACATTCAAACACCTTAAGGGCATTAACACGGTGAAAGTCTACACGTTTAAATATAAGAAAAATAGCAGGACAAGCAGACACTGCATGAGAGGGAGGCCGATTACGGGGTAATGTGAGAAAGTTCTTTTTCACAGAAAGGGTGGTGGATGCATGGAACGGCCTACCTCAGGAAGTGATAGATATGAATACAGTGCAGGGCTTCAAACAGGCATTGGGACAGGCATAAGGCAGCAATATAGATGAGTATAAACAGATAGGCCATTGACAGAGCAAAGGCCAATGGCACATTCATAAGGTAGAAAAAGAAGTGGGCAGACTGGATGGGTCTTGCGGTCCTTATCTGCTGTCAACTTCTATGTTTCTGTGAGGAAGGATAAGGCAAAAAAAGTAAAGTGCTATGTGAAGACCTTGGGCAAGGACTGTTGGATAGTAAGGAGGGCTGGCTAGGTGAGGCAGTCACAGGTGCTGGAGGCAGAGGGATTGAGACGGAGCCTTGTTTTGAATGGACCTAGCTTGGGAACGGAGGAGATCTCGATGTTGAGATCATTCAACCAGCTAGGGGCCCTGTAGGCAAATGAACATTGTCCAAGAGAGGTTCTGCAGTGAGGGACCAACAGGAGTTGAGATTCGGAGCCCCTAGTATGGCGGGAATTACTACTTGGGAAGAGGAGGGCTTGGACCCGGGGGGGGGGGGCAAGGCCCATGGTTATCTTCTTAGCCATACTGCGGTTTGGTATTTTAGGCGATTGGAGAGTTGTAGCCAGCCAGTTTGGGCGTAGAGGTCACACGTATGGGTAAGTCGATGAGATTCAGTGATAGGTCGACAGGCTTTGTTGAGTGATGTTGAAATGCGTCTGAGGGCTGTTGAAGTGGCCGAGCCATATATGATGAGGCCATAGTTAATTATGGAGACAACCGAGCTTTGAACTGCGACACTTAAGGCTGCTGGGGTTAGGCATGTCCTGTGCCTGTAGAGGAGACCAAGTCACATATTGGCAGCCTTGGTGACGTTGTCGATGTGGGCCCCATAGGACAGGTTACTGTCAAGAGTGATCCCCAGATATTTAAAGGACTGCACCTGTTCGAGGGTCGTTCCTAGGTGGCTTGTGATGGTCGGAGGATGCAGCCTCTTCTTTCTGTGGGAGTTACTAAAAAGCATTGACTTTGTTTTTTTATAGTTGAGAATGAGTCTTTTTGCTGAATCAGTTCTCAACTGAGGCGAAACCAAGCTGGATATTATTTTGCAGAGATTGTGGGTCCTTATAGGTGATGTGAATTACGGCATCATCAGCATAGAGTATAATTTGTTTGGGGCAAGATTGAGGGAGTCTATTCAGGAAGAGACTGTATAGAAGGGGGCCCAGTATGGAACCCTGAGGAACTCCAGAGCGGACTGGCCTAGCATTGGAGAGTACACCAGCAATTTTTACCCTTTGTGATCTATTTTCCAGGTAGCTTTTAAAACCAAGCCATGGAGTCTGGGGAGAGCCCAGCAATTAAAAGATGTTCCAGTAGCAGTCGGTGATGGACAGTATCGAAGGCCTTAGTTAAATCAATGAAGACCGACCCAGCTAGGTGACCATTAGCCAGGGAGCTGTGGATGGCTCCGGTAAATTCCAAGAGGGCAGAAGTGGTGCTGTGCCCTTTTCTGAAGCCATGTTGTTGTGTACGTAGGATGTTGTGTTTGTCCAGGTAGTCAGCGAGTTGGTCAGCAACAAGGCATTCGACAGCCTTGGAGAGGGGAGGCAATATGGAAATTGGTCGGTAGTTTCCAAGATTGGTCTTGTCTCCATTTTTATGGACCGGAGTAACGGTAGCGGATTTTCATCTGTCAGGGAACTGGCTGAGGCTGAGTGAGAGGTTGAAGATCTTGGTTAATGGTCTAATCACTTCGTCAAGGGTGAGGGACAGCAATTTTAGGTCCAGTGAGTCCCCACTATTTCTTGATTTGGCAATTGCTTTACTAATATACTTGTGAGCTTCGTGCATGTTGACTGCTTTGAAGTAGAAAGGAGGGTGGGTAGAAGAGGGGGAGTGCTGGTAGGGTGAGCAGAGGAGTCAACTTCATTGAAGAAGTCAGGGGGAAGAACAGTACTGAGGTCTGTGAAAGCAGTATTGACAGTATTAGCGATAGTCGTGGGGTCCAGGGTAATAGACCCATCAATGTCTAGCGTAGTTGGGGAAGTTTTGGGCTGCTTTCCGGTTACTTCTTTGATATTGTTCCAGAACGCTCTCCCGTTACCCCATGAATTGGTGAGAGCTTCCCTGTACTAGGTGCTTTTGTTTAGTCTGATAGCCTTTTTGCAGTCATTCCGTGCACGTTTATAGTTCTGAATGTCGGTTAGCGAGCCAGAGGCCTGAGCCAGAAACCAGAGGTGGTCCCTTAATTTTAGCTGCACTATTAGGTCTGCAGTGAGCCAGGGACTGCAGAGTGCTTTGACTTTACGCATTTTGAAGGGGGTATAGGAGTCACAGGCTGCATTGAAGTTGGAAATGAAGGAATCCAGGGCCGAATTGACATCCGTCGCATTGTAGATAGGAGACAAATCCTGCTGCCTGAGGTGGGATTTGAGGAGATTCGGCTTCCCACAGGGAAGGATTCTGCTGGTGATGACTGATGGTGGTGGTTTGCAGAATTTGTTAGTCCATTCACAGATGACAGGGGAATGGTCACTAAGTGAATCCGGGAAGATGGAGATGTTGGAGATACGGGTAGGGTGGCTGGTTAGAACCCAATCCAGAAGGGTGCTAGTGCCAGTTCTGTAGTTGTTTCTAGTAGGGGAGGCGACCAGTTGTGTAAAGTTTACAGAGGAGATGGCATCTTTGAGGCCCCCAGGATCGGAGGCAAGCCAGCTTATGTTGGTCTCCAAGCATGATTAACTCGGAACCAGGGGATTGTGTTTGGGTGAAATCCAGGATGGCGTTGAGGCTTTTCACTTGCACCTTGGGAGGGATGTACACTGCAGTGATTGTGAGGGCCTTGCTGTGGGCTCCTAGGATGATACGAATAGGAAGGATCTGTGCAGATGAGTCAGATGGTTAGGGGTGGCCCAGGAGAGATTCTTTGAGGTATATAGCACAGCCCTCTCCTCTTTTAGCCTTCTGATCCAGCCTAAAAACAGTGTAGCCTTGTAGGGCAATTGCCAAGTCAGGGACTTTAGGTGTTAGCCAGGTTTCGACAACCACAATGACGTCAGGTTTGTGCTGGTTTAGCTCATACTTCTTCGATAGGGAGTTTCCTGCCAGCACTGACTGCTATCGCCTCCCCAACCCCGCTGGCATGTCTCAAAGGTCCATCCTCGTACCTATCCTGTTCTCTGTGTTCATCAGTGACCTTCCTTCAATCTACATAAACTCCCACATTCCCGTGTATGTGGATGACACCGTAATCTACACCTCAGGACCCTCCTCTGCTGAAGTGCAAATCCCACTCCAGCAAGACTTCAAAAGTGTCTTATCTTGGTTTCAAGCCAATCAAACAGTTACTTTGACCTTCAGCTCAAGGAAGAAACTAGCCAGACTCCAGACCCTACTGGTGTGCTCCACCCAAGACGACTCCCCCCTCGAATGCTGTAAACTCTGCCCCAGATTGGCATACTCTGCCACAGTAAAGACTGCCTCTCCTTCCCCATTCATCGTGAGCCGGTCACAAAAATGATACTACCAATCTTCATTTATGCTGCTGTCCCTATGGAACTGTCCCTGCTGCCTCCCTCACTAAACTTGACACTCTCTTAAACTCCTTCTGCCGATTTGCTACAACTCCCCTCCCCGTACTCATTACTATTCTCTCTCTATTCCTCTCTCTCCATTCCACCAATCCACTATGAAGTTAATTCACTCCTTGTCTTTTATTACTAAATTCTGGTTTGGCCTTCTTCCCCCTTACCTCCTTGCTCGCCTGTCCCCAGAGACCCCTTCCTTGTACACTTTGCATACCAGGGGACCCTGGCTCTTTCTCCCTCCCCACACCACTGCTGGCCAGTCTGCCTTTTCCTACTGCCTCCCTCTCCTCTGGAATTGGCTCCCCCCCAACCCTCAGAAACTCCTCATCATACCCTGCCTTCAAGCACCTCATCTGACTCCTTCCTGTCACCTTCTGCTCATGTCCCTCCTCCGCCTCACCCCCACTGCTTACATAGCCTCCCGATCAATCATCACCTAAACCGCAGAAGAATAATTACTACTTTCACTTTTGTTCTGATTATGCTGTCAGCTGCTTCCCAATGTGACTGTACTGTTTTTGTTTACTGTGTTCTGTTCTCTGGAATCACCAGCTGTTTTTGAGTCTTTGTACCCATTGTTGTGTTTTGTACCCCCTCCTCCCAGTTCACACCTGGAAACGAGCTCTGGCTCAGTGTGCCTTTCTTGGTTACCGGATTATAAATAAATTCCTGTACTCTGGTCGATGCATGAGATTGTGACATGCTACCCATTTGGCAGCCCCTTGGGAAGACGCTTTCTATGGATGGTGTCAGTGTAGGCAGTGAATGGAGGGGCTGCTGCTGCACTTGGAGGGGTTTAGAGATTGAAGAGTGGATAGGGTTGCAGCTGGAGTGATGGGGACAGGTAGAAGTACACTAGTCACGTTTCAAAAAGGGCAGCTTTGTTCGATATGCTTAATTATCAAGAAATTAAATGAGAAGAAAGGGAGAGTGTGGGCATGGAGGATGGGTTGGAACAGTAGAGGGAAGGGAGGAGGGACTGAGCAGAAGTGGGGGAATCACTGTCATCTTGACAGTGTAAGGAGGGTTTTTCTCCCCTTTAGTCCTCATCTGGTGCCTGTGACGTGTGTTGTGGTGTTTGCCCTCTGACCCATCCTCCACCCTCACCCTAGTCTTGAGGCAAGTAGGCCCCCCATCTTTTACAGCAACTCATTGGTGCAGGGTGTTGGGTGGACATCTGACTTCATGATGGCATTCTGTCCTTGATAGTCTACACAAAAGCAGGTAGACCCATCTGGCTTAAGGACAAGGACTACGGGTGAGGCCCAGAGACTGTGGGATTTCTGGATCACCCCCATATGCAGCATTTCTTCCACTTTCCTCCTAATGTCTTTTAGGACGGCCTCAGACACCCAGTAGACTATCCGCCGTGTGGGCGCTTGCGTCCCCATGTCCACGTCACAAGCTGCTAAGAGGGTCCGTCCTGGCTTGGATGTAAACAGGGGAGCAAAGTCTGCTAAGACTTCCCTTACTTCTGGGTCTGTTCAGGGGTCACGTGGGGTGATATCATGATAGCCTCCACAGATGACTCCCACTTACCTTTTGCAAGCAAGTTGAGAAGAGGGTCTTCCTCCTCATCCGTCCCCCTCATTGGGACTGCATACTGCAAATACCATGTCAGCCCTGTTGAAATAGGGCTTTATCATGTTTACATGGTACATCCCTTGGGTGTGTCTCTGGTCAGGCAACTCCACAATGTAATTGACATCAGTTACCTGCCGGATTACCTTCTATGGTCCCACCCACTCCACTTGCATCTTGTCTTTCTGGACCAGGATCAGAACCATTACTTCTTGCCCTACTCTGTGTGAGTGAGCTCTGGTTCTGTTATTGTTCCAAGTGTTTTCTCTTTGTTGGGCAGCTGACCGGTTGCTTGGGGCCACTCCCATAAACTCCTCCAGCTTTTCCATCAACTTCAGGACATACTCCATTATGGGAGTCCCCTGGGTAGCATGCTTGCATTCCCAGTCTTCCCATATCAAATCTATGGGCCCCTGCACTCTACGTCCATATAAGGACTCGAAAGGAGAAAATCTGGTTGACTCTTTGCCTACAGGAAGGTGCCCAAAGGGGTTGGGGAAGGTACCTTTCCCAGGCTTACCCATGCTGTTCTGCAAACACTTTTAGCATAGCCTTAAATACCATTAAATCTTTCCACGAGTCCATTGGGTTGCCGGTGATAGGATGTCACGCACCTCTGCACCATCCCACACTTCTCCCATGAACATTTCATCAGGTACAACATGAAGTTACCCCCCGATCAGAAATAACCTCTTGTGGAAATTCTACACAGGAGAAAATCCATAGCAAGGCATCTGTGATTTTGTCTGCCTTAATGGAGGAGAGGGTGACTGCTTCTGGGTAGCAGGTGGCAAACTTGCCCACTGTCATAATATACTTTTTTTTTCCTGGAAGAGTTTGGGGGTACTCAAGGGATTCACAGTATCCATTCCCAGCTTTTGGAATGGCTCCTCTACAGTTGGTAAGGAAGTTAAAGCAGCTTTTGTTTTTCTACCTGCTTTCTGTATTTGCTGACGCTGGTGACAGGATTTGCAGTATTCCTTGACCTGCTGAGTGAAGTTGGGACAATAAAAATTTTGGGCTAATCGCCGTGTGGTGTGAGCAGTGCCCAGCTATCCAGACATGGGAATATCATGCGCTATCTGTAGCAGTCTCTCATGATACCCCCTGGGGAACGACAAGCTGGATGCCCATTACCCCTCCCTCTGTCCTCTTATCCTGCATATATAACAGCCCTTTGTCCCAAAGTACCTCATGTTTTTCGTCACCTCCCTTGTGTCCCATCAGACTCTCCAAAAGCCCTCAGTTTCTATTAACTAGAGTCAGCTCTCTGAGCTGCTGCAAAGCCCTCACATTTCCCCAAAACATGGGACATGGCCCCTTCTGCTCCCAGACTGAGATCCATACTATGGCATCGGAGGATTCAGTCACTGCAGCTCCTAGCCTTCTGGCCGTCTTTTATTGCTC
Organism: Neoceratodus forsteri; assembly: GCA_016271365.2. Classification (NCBI taxonomy): domain Eukaryota; kingdom Metazoa; phylum Chordata; order Ceratodontiformes; family Ceratodontidae; genus Neoceratodus; species Neoceratodus forsteri. Next base: position 689,835,597 of record JADMNL010000022.1, on the reverse strand, counting down.
CTTCCTCAGGGGCAATCTCAGTAGCTGTTTGGTGAACGGCCACTTGGGGGAGTTCTAAATCACTCTCCCCTGCAAGAGACACAGGCTGGTGGACCAGCCTCCCATTCTCCCTTTCATCATCTTTTGTGATGTTATCACATGAGGCCCTAGCCATCTGGCTCTGGGTAATGGCACATACTGCCCCCTGTTGAATATTTCTTGAAATAACATCCACAGAGCTACAGCCACCTTTCTCACCCTTTCTCCTACATCTACCCAGTTTGGGATAACATTGGCTAATGGCAGGGTTTTCTCTTCCCCGCTGAATCCCTTCACAGAAACACACTGATTTGGCAGGAGTCGCTCAGGCCCCATCAAATCCCCTTTTACCAGGGTAAGAGAGAGGCCCCTGTGTCCCTTAACCCTTGGGTCTGCACCCCATTTTCTTTAACTGGATGCATGTGCTCCCTCATATTAACTGGAGTATCTTCTGTACAATTAAGGGCCAGTTCAGCTGCTGGAGGGACCCCTTTCACACCTTGTGCCTTTTTAGGATACTGCCTGGCAATATGCCCTGGCTTCTTGCAAAACTAGGATTCACCATTTTTCTTGTCCCCGAAGTCCCATTTTTGGTACATTGTGGTTCCCCTCTTTCAGCAGTGGCAACAAGGGTTTTAGCTGCCCTGAAGGTGTGCTTTTCCCCTTTGCCTCTGCAGTACATGCTCCCCCACTTCCCTTCAGAGCAGGCCTGCTCCTGGAATAGTGATCAGTGAGCTCAGCAGCTTGTTTTTACTGTCTGAGGGTCCTGGTTCTCTTGCCAGGTTTTTAGCTTGACTAGATATGTCTAAAAGAACTGTTCCAACATTACAACTTCCTCAATTGCCTGCACAGAATTAGCTTTTACTCCCTCCCACCAGTCTTTTAAAAACTGACGTTGTTTTGTGGCGAGTTCCTCAAAGCTCATCTCGGAGCCCTTCCTGAGCTTTCAAAACTTTACTCTGTAGGCCTCAGGAGTTCAAATCATGCTTTTTCAGAAAAGCACTTTTAAGTTTATCATAATCTTTACTGTCATCGTTCATTTGACCCAGCTTCTCATGCCCCTTGTGAGTAAGCAGCAGGGGTAATTGAAAGCTCCAGGCCTCTTTGGGTATCTTGGCCTGAATACAGTCCTTTGCAAATGAATTTAAAAATGCATCCATGTCCTCTCCCTGTCCCTCTTTAAATTCGGCAATCAATTTAAAATTTAACTTATACCCCACCCCTGGAGTTTCATTTTCACCCCCACCACCTACCTGCTCCGACCCTTTTTGAAGTTTGTTTCTCCAATGGAAACTCCCTCTGGTGCGGTCTGTCCTACAGTTCTGCCTCCTGCTGTTTTTCCTGTAAGGCGAGCTCCTTATCGAGCTGTTTGTCTTGCCAGGCAAGCTCCAATTTCCTCCACTCCAGTTGCAGCTTCAGCCTCTCTAACTCACGATCTGTGGCGGACTTCACTTGGTGCTGTGGTTCCAGGTCCACTCTGGTCTCGCTGGCCTCAACCTTGGATCTGGTCACTGCATTTCCCTCTGGTGCCCCCACACCCAAGGTCTGGTCCTCTGTAGTCACAGACTGACTCTTAAGTCCTGGGTAGCCACCTGGTCATCGGCTGCCACAAGGGCTTCGATGAGATTCTTTTTACTGTGCCCCTCGAAGAGGACTCCTGTCTCCCAGCACAGCTGCTGCAGCTGTTCTACAGTATAGTCATTGTAGTTGGAAGCCATCTTTCTTCCTTACACTGCCACTAGTCTGGCCTACACTGCAATCAAAAATGAAACAAAAAAGGGTAGGGAACCATATCTTGTAACCGATTTTTCCTTTCCAATTTCTGCCCTCTTTGTGTGTGGTTAGTTTTAACAATTACAACCCTATACGCTGGCACCAGTCTGTCACAAGCCCACTCCTGTTGGGCAGGATTCCCTTGGCTACAGCGAATCCCCTTGTGATCTGGGTCAGGAATACTCCCCCTCCACTCCTTCCAAAGCGCTCGCTGTTTCATAACTGAACATCCACCAAGGAGGTCCCTGGGCTTCCTCTCTCCATGTGAGGGTGCAAATACGCTTTCAAGTGTGGAGTTCCTGGGAGAGAACCCTCTTGGTTTCTGCACAATGAACCAGAAAAGCCACAGGCATGTATAGGCCTTCGGGATGCCCTATACACGCTATATGTGTCTTTTCCCAGAAGAACGCGGAGGCCGGCTCGAACCCCACAGACCCCGTCTTAGAGACCTATTGTATCCTCCCTCCTTTCGTTCAGAGTCCCTTTTTGGATTCTAATTCCGGTAGTGTCTGGCCCTTAAAGATTAGACATGCGTAGATTAGTTTAAACACATTTTCCCAAAAACTAAGTACACAACAGACGCTGACAGAATTAATTTAAGCCAAAAGCTTTATTAATTTGTCTATAAGGACTGTAAATAACATACAAATAAAAATTATATACTTTTCTTAAAGACTGGTTACAGGAAGTGAAAAGAAAGTTGGAACTATACAAAAAATATACTGTTTAAACTCTAGCAAATATAGTTCTACCTTGAAAAAATCCTTGGTGCTGGAAATGAAGAGGTCTTAGCAGGCTGCTGATTATCCCATCTGTTTGGTGGAAATACAGACAAGGATCCAAAGTCTTTTTCTGTTTCTTCCAGGAGGGTCTTTAAAAGAGAGGTTATATCTGTGTGTGCTCCTAGCAAAGCTCTACAGGCTCTTTTAAGATTGTTCAGAAGTCCTGCCTCTGGTGTTCCTCGCTGGGATTGGCTGGCCTCGTCACTTGCTAAGAAAGGACCAGCCAGCACCCAGTTCAAGTTTTAAAAGTCTAACTGAAAGTTTCCTAGCTTTTGGGGGGGGCCTGTTCTCTTCCCAGGATTGAAAAAAAAAAAAAATAGCGCACACAGGCCTGACTGGAGTTGTCTCACCCCCTGCTGGTTTTGTTAGTCCAAGCTCTTTTGTTCCCAGTAAGCCACTTAGCCCTTAAGTGACTTACTTAAGTTGTAATTACTCTAGTCCAGTTGCATAAGTGTTCAGACAATAGGACTCTAGACTCCACGGCACCTTCATGCTGACTTTCAACCTAGGGCCCTTTGTTCAGGCCAGTAGCTGCAGTAACCCAGGCTTGACTAAATGGTCTGGCTATTGGCCCGAAACGACCCTCCCATTTAACACAGGAGCTCTGTAAGTTTAAATCCTTTTTACAATTCAAAGAAATATTGTTTGAATGGAAAAGACAGGTTACTCAGTAAGCTACAGGGCTGCCCATCCTAAACACAGGGAATTGTACCACTCTAGTAAACCATATTTGAAATCTGGCTTATGCAGTGAGGTCTTTTTATTAATTACTTAAATAATATAAATGGGAACACATCAGTGGGACATGGCATGATCCCCGCCACAAGGAGCACATTCATCAGCCTGTGCCACTACAATATTCATTCATCTCTCTGGCAGAATGACTGCCAGGAGGAGGAGGCACCCACAGTAGTATCCAGGGAGAATGTGGGGGTCCTCTGTAGGGGAGACCCCAAGGTGGGAGGTAGAGGACTTTAGCAAAGGAGAATGCAGGTTCTGGTTGGGTACTTGGTTGTTAGTGGATGGACTTGGGAGCAGAAGGAGGGGGGAGAGGGAAGTAAAGTGCCTACCTGACACCATGGCTCAGAGGGAGGGACAGCGGATCCTAAGGCTTGCTGGCACAGGAAGGGGGGAGCTGGATGTCATTGTCCACCTGGTGACCACTGACCTGCTGTAGCTAGGGATGGGCCTGAGATTGTGTAGGGAGATTTCAGGGAACTGGAGAGGGATCTTGGACAGATAGCATGCATGGTGGCTTTTGTTGAGGTGCTGCCTGTGTACTGCCGAAGGGGATGGGGGATAGGGTTCTCCGCACCAGGGGCTTCAATTTGAGGTGGAAGGAATGGTGTAGAGAAGAGGAGTTCAGCTATATTGGAAGGGGACCAGCCTGGAAGGATATGGGTCTAAACAGGGGCGATGGCCTGCATCCGTCTGGGAGAGAACCGCAGTCCTCAGTGGACAGTTTAAATGTTACTTTGATGAATATTTAAACTAGCTGAGGGGGGGTTGCGGAATTAAAAAGGGAGGCATAAACTGCTGCTCCTCCCCCTACACAGAGCTGAAGCATAAGAAAGAAGGACCTGAAAGGAGGAGAAACTCCCAGGGTGCAAAATAAAGAAGAAAACAGAGTGGAAGAAGGGGGGGTTGGGAACAAGGGTTGCAAAAGAGAGGGGAAAACCTGTGCCCTTCTGTTTCCCAGGTATTCTCTGGCGTAATTTTTGGAGGAAAAAACTGTCAGTTGTGTAGTACAGTAATCAAGGTCTGAAGTTCTCTTTGGCACTTTAGTTTTAATTTCTGCTGTAGGGCTCCTAGACTTCGGCAGCATTTGTGCATTTCTGCAGCATGCTTTATCCATTTCTGTGGCAGAATGCAGTCCAGTCATTGGCTTACATATGATGTGTGATGTCATTGTTGACATTATATGCTGAACATGAAGGAGGAGATTCATGAAAAACAAGGAGGGCAAGAGAACCAGGCACTATGGAGAAACTGTATATTTTATTTAAAAAAATCACTGAGTAATGAATTTGTGGCATTAAATATGTTCTGCAGAATGATGGAAATTCTGTGGAAAATTCCACGGCTATGACAAGGGGCTTTGACAATAATGGAGACCTTTTTGTGTGTCTGTGTGTGTTTGTTTACTCAACAAGCTCTGGAAGAGAATTTGAAGAGGCATATCTTTGGACAGCACCTTGCAACACAAGTGGTCCTAAAGGCTGTGCCGGGGTTCATACGCAACCCGAAACCCAAGAAACCGCTGACCCTCTCCTTCCACGGCTGGACTGGCACCGGCAAAAACTACATCAGCAAAATAATCGCTGAGAGCATTTACAAAGATGGACTGAACAGCAACTACGTACATCAGTTTGTGTCTACCTTACACTTCCAGAATGCGAAAGACGTCAACCTGTACAAGGCAAGCTAACTAGCTGTTAAAGGCATATCCATTTTGACAAGAAAATAGATTGCTTTTGAGTGTTTTCCTTGCTCGTGAAATAGCAGTATGGTACAAAATGTTTTTAGATTATACTGTTAGCAGTTAAAACTGTAAGAGACATGCTGGATTGTGGTAGCACTGCCATCTGTCACTCCAGCGACCTGAGTTCAGAAGCAGACTTGAGTCGACGGGGACAGCCGGTTGGGAGCATCGAGGGTCCAAAGACTGCTCTCCTCTTCTAAAGTGAGGGGGGATGTGCCTCCCAAGGTGTGCCTGACACCAAGAGAAGGCTATGTTGTGAGCCATACTGTGGACCTAGAAGGGCAAGGGACATTGTCGAATGCTATGTGCCACTGCCATGTCGACGTCCCAGGGGCTGAAAGAAAATGTAGGGAAAATCCCTACCAAATCAGGACCCGGGACAGCCTTCTACAGGCCTGGCATCACCGACTGGAAATCCAGTGGATCCTGTATCAGAGGGGGCAAGGGCAGTTCTCACCAATCGCACCATGAGGTGAGTCATGGGGGAACAGGGTGAGACCCAGAAATGGTGGGTGACCTTGCTTTGGGGGGATCCGGGTAGGGGGTAGGCAGAAGTAAGGGGATAAAACCAAGTTGGGAGGGGAATACGTGACATACTAAGGTAAGTTGCAAGAGCAAGAAGGCAGAAGCCCATGAAGCTCTTACACTAATCCAAAACATAATAGGGGAGGTCATACCCTTTACAAATAAGACCATCCAATCTATTTTTGAAAATACTTTGTTTCACTAATAACATTTAGTGGTAGCCTGTTCCATGGACCAACAACTCTTTTATAGTAAAAAAATATTTACGACTTGACTTCGCAAAGGGTTTTCTGACTAATTGTAAGGGATGTCCCCTGATATTGTGACCGCAGTTTTTAAATTCTAGACCCAGTTCACACAATAAATAAGGGTCTTGAATAATATCATACAATAACATAAGATCACCACGAAGTCGACGTGTAGATAAGGGCATGAGATTTAAAATATCTAGTCTATTCTCATAAGGAACTTCAAATAGCTCAGATACTTTTTTTGTGAATTTTCTCTGATCTCTTTCCAATAACAGGCATTCGGATTTTTTATATGGATTCTAAAGCTGTGAAGCATATTCTAAATGTCGTCTAACGTATGCTCGATACAAAGGCAACAGTACTTCCTGTTTTCTAGATCTGATATTACGCAATATAGACCATACCACTTTACTGGATTTGTTAATGATGTTATGTACATGATTATTATAAGAAAAGTTATCTGAGATATTGACACCCAAATCCCTTTCATCAGATGTAGTGTCGAGTAGTATACTATCCAAATAATGGGGACATTGTAAATTACTAAGACCCAAATGCATTACTTTGCATTTGGAGATGTTCAAAGTCATGCCCCATTTCTTAACCCATGTTGTAATGTGTCTTAGGTCCTTTGAATGGCATCAACCTGATAGTCAGAGGCACACGGCCACCTATTTTTGCATCATCAGCATATTTAATAGTGAATGATGAGCAGCCAGAAGTAAGGTCAGCAATAAATGCCTGAAACAGGCCTGGGCCCAATACTGAACCCTGTGGCACCCCACTAGTCACTATACCCCCTAGCTGAAGTGCTCCCATTAATGGTCACTTGCTGAGAGCGATTATAAAGCCAATTAATTATCCAGTTAACTAGAAACCTGTTTATATTTAGTTTGTGAAGTTTAGTAATTAAAGCCCAATGAGGCATGATGTCAAAAGCCTTACTAAAATCAGTGTAAATAATATTGCATGGAACATTTTTATCTGGTAATAAGATGATTTGTTCGTAAAAACATGTTAAATATGTCAGACAACTTCTGCCTTTTTTAAAAACATGTTGTTCTACATCATGACGGTCCAGGACTGGGGATATTAAATCTTTAATTAAACTCTCTAATAATTTATAAATAGAAGAAGTTAAACTTATAGGCTTATGGTTTTCCCAGTTGTGGTTTTGGCCCTTTTTGTAAATAGGGATGACATGAGCTTCTTTCCAATCCTGGGGAACAAAATTAATGGCCAAAAAATATTCGAACATGAATTTTAAAGGAACTGTAATTAATTACATCAACTAATAAAAATAATAAATGTCCGGCTATATTATCTGGACCAGGACTATATTTTCCTTTCAGTTTTAGTATTTTATCTCTAATGGTGTCCAATGAAAATTTAACTGGTGAAACATTGGCGGTGTCTTGTAAAGCATAATCATTAGTTGGAATAGAAGAACGAGAGAAATTTTTAAAAAAATTTTCATTAAACAAATCGGCCATTTTTTTTGGCTCATATAGCAAAGTGTCACAATCCAATAATGGACCTACTTGGCGTGTTGGTTTCCTGTACGAATAAAATTGTTTGCTATTAGATTTATTGGCGCTAAATGCTAAGTTTTGCTCCCAATTTGATTTGCCCTTCCTAATCAATCTTTTGCATTTTCTTTGTTTATACGAAATCCAGTTAGAGGGAGTTTTAGTCTTTTGATATTTAATATATTTTTTGTGTTTTTGTCTAATACATTTTTTAATTGATTCATTCATCCATTTGGGAGCTTTAATATTAGTCTCATTTTTAATTTTGGATGGAATATATAGTTCCTTGAGTTGAAAAATGATGTTCTTAAAATATTCCCGGTAGTGTTCCGGGGTAAAGCCCAACAATAAGATGTCCCAATTAATATTTCCCATGATATATTTCATAGTACCTAAGTCAGTTTTATCATACAAATACATTTTAGTACAGTTGGGATTGTGTACATAGGTTTGTACGATATTAAATGTAATAGTGTTGTGATCACTATTCCCAATAGACATCTACATGCATGCACATATTTATTTAAATATTATTTTGTTCCTGAAGTGAGGTATATGGTTTTGAATATTTTTAAAGCTACTGCTTCTTTGCCATACCTACCATGCTAGAACTAAGCATCTTGGTGTGGTGCTGTGTACCATCAAACTGTGTGCTAGCACCATGCTGTTGCATCTGAACAATAAATCCACTGAGCACAGACCCAATAACTGTATAATAACAGTATCCTGCTGGGGTGTGGACTAGGAAGAGAGAGAGTGTGTGAGTTCTATTTATCCTCAGACCAGGAACTGGAGAGTACAATCAAGGTTTTAAAGCAGCCATGCAATGAAAAAAGTTATTTCAAAAAGCAATTTTTTTTTGCAGTATTTATGAAAAATATTGTCAGAACTGTTGATTTGGGTTTTCTGGATGCTTCCTATACTGTGCACTTACATTTGCATTTTTACCCTCCTCTGGTCTTCACCATTACTTCTATGCAAAAATGAGGCGGCCATCTTTTTTTCTTGGGAAATAATTATTTTAAAACATTAATAAAATTCTTAAATTGCTAATGGAAACTGAAAATTGTATCACCAAAATAAGCTGCAAAACATCTGGCACCAATTAGGGAGAAAAAAAAAAACGGGTCAAATTTTAGCCCATTTTTGTTGCAGTGCTACTTTAAGAGGTTTCAAAAAATGATTAGCCTCTCTCCCATAAAAATTGTAAGTGCATTGCAGTGAGAAAATACAACGTAATCACCGAGTAGACCAGTCCACAAGAATGGACCAACCAAAGCACTGACCACGGACTCCATTGCATATTGAGGTGCTTTTCCTCTTCATCCGAGGTCACACTCTGTTTATCCACCCAATGAAGGACCCAGCTTCCCATAGGCGTGGCTTCTGATACTCCTGTTCTGGCTCGCAGCCGACATATTCTGTGCAACACCATTCTTCTTACTGCTCTTGAAGCATCCCCCACCTCCACTGCCCCACATGCAGGGCCTCTCCCGAATCCTCTGGATCGAGTGCATTGGGGCATTCATGGTTGCTGGTCTGCTTTGTTGATCATGGAGGGAGATGGAGCTGCAAGGGTCATTTGTGCTGGCTCCATCCACTGGAAGGGTCTTCTTTTCAGAGCCCACCCTCTTCTCTGTGTGAGCCTACTCATGTTACACCAGATTTGCACTAGGACGTTCAGAAGATTGTAAGGTCATCTGTGAAGTCAAGGCTGCTCATGGCACCCATAGGAGGCAACTGATGATATGTGGTGACTGACACCACCCCCTTTCCCGATTGCTCGATTGTGCAGCTAGCAACGCTTACACTGTGGCTGTCCCTCCAGTGACCTCCTCCCCTTACCCTGTCCCATCCCCTTTTGAGGCAGCCCACTATTCTGCAGGATACTACTTCCTCTGGCAATGTGTTCCACCGAAACACCACCCTCTCTGTAAAAATGTATCTCCTCATTTCCCTCCTGAACCTTCCCCCTTATAATCTCGAGTCCTGCCCTCGAGTGTCCCTCACCCTTCTTAATTTGAAAGGCCCTTCTGTGCCTAAAAGCCCCTCCGTGCCCGTCTTATTTATTTCCTTCTTGTACTTGAAGGTTTCAGTCATGTCCCCCCATCCCTCTTCTCCTCCTGGGAGTACATGTTCAACTCCCTCAGCCTGATCTCATAGGGTAAGTCCCCTAACCCCTGGATCATTTTTGTTGCCCTGCACTGCACCCCCTCCACTAACCTAAAGTCCTTCTTCAGGTACGGTTACCAGAACTGCATGCAATACTCCAGGTGTGGTCTAACCAGTGACCTGTATAGTGGCAGGATCACCTCCCCCTTCCTGGAGGATATGCCTTTGGCAATACAACCCAGCATCCTGTTGGCCTTTGCAGCTGCCTTTCTACACTTTTGATGAAAATAAAGGGATTGCTTGAGAGAAATCTTTTTTTTTTTTTTTTTTTTTTGTTCTTTGGTAAATGGCTGAGGCCCACTACACACAGCTGCCCGTTTTCAGGATGACCCAGGATCACTGGGGAGGCTGTGACTAGCTCAGTCACATGAGTATGCAAGTGGAGGTTGTGGGAATCAAACCGAGATCTGCTGAATGTACCAAGTTCATTAACAGCTCATTACTCTAACCTGTAGGCTGTACTGACAGCCCCAGCCCAAATTAAGAAGGTCCAGTTTGGAGCAATTAAGTGAAAGGAGAGAGAATTATGTTAGAATTTATTCCATGAGATCAAAGTGGAAAAACATAAATTGCATTCTCTCTTTCCTCCTTCACTCCCAGGAGAGTGCATAAAAAAAGAGTTACAAAACAGAAAGGTGAACTGAATACAGGGAAAGTTATGACTAATATGCAGGGGGGTCCCAATGGCCAGTGCTGTTACAGAATACTGAAAAATGAAGGAGGCTGGCACCCATCAGCTATTCACTCCTGCCCTAAATAAACCACAGACAAAAAAAAATACAGTCCTTTTATTTCCTGCAAATGAACTGAATCGTGGTAAATCAGCCCAGAGCATGGGGTGCGGCTCCAACTTGGGTCCTAATGAGTTTCGCGCACCAAGATGTGCTTTCTCAAAGGACTATGGCCCCGTAGAGTCTAAGCATTTTATAGCAGCATGTTTTAAAGGCACAGTACATGGACGGCATAATCTGTGGATGCACCTTGAAATAGAGATTGTAGTTCTGGTCTCTGGCATGATATGGATGCCATAACACTTTGAATATAGCTAGCTGTTCTGTTATAGTATTTCTGTATGGATTTGCAGTATATATATTCACTTCCATTTGGTTCTTGTATGTGTCTGAAAAAACGACTTAGTTGAGGAGGACCTGTATTCAACTTCAGCCCACTTGTGTTTTGTTAGAACTATGCAATAAATCCTTTTAATTTTTTTTTTTTTTTTGGGGCATCCCATTGCACTAGGTTACCCATTTTTGTTTGTTCATAGTAGTCAGCTGTTCCTGTTTATCACCCTGCCCCAGGACCAGTTACAGGCGTGGATTCGAGGAAACGTCAGTTTGTGTTCCCGGTCGATCTTCATCTTTGATGAGATGGATAAGATGCATCCTGGCCTCATCGATTCCATTAAGCCCTTCCTGGATTACTATGACCAGATTAATGGGGTGTCCTTTCAGAAGGCCATTTTCATCTTTTTAAGGTAAGAAACCGCTTTCACATATTCATGTGTAACTCATTGTACTACTAGATCTGTATTGTTTGCATGAGGTATAGCACAGGTGCACCATAACTGTATGCAGCAGCCTAAAGATAGAGGACGTCCTCCCTTCATGACCATATATTTGCCTTACCCATTATTACACTTCAACAGCTTCCCTTTTTAAATTTTTTTTATTTATATATTAGCTCTGTCCCACAGATTTGGCTGTCTGACACTATGCAAAGACATTTTTTTAAAGTAGATATTCATTTCAATTAATAAAGGAATTAAGCGAATACATTTTTGATTTTTCTTGATTGCTTTTCAAACACAATGTGTAATGCTGCCTGCAAGAATTAAGTGCAGTTATCGCCATTCTGCCAGTGATAGCTCGCAGGATCCTGCGGGAACACAGTGTAATCCAAGGGCAGTTTCTCCAGTTTATCCTGCAGGAAACTATGACGTCTGTATCACAGAGCACATCATCCTGGTGGGTGGCACTGTACCTCAGAATTTCACAAAGCGCAATGGCTTGACATCCACACACAGACTTGAACAACTCGAGTACAACCTGAATGATGAATAAGAAGGTTAGCCAGGATGCCGGGGAGGTGGGGGTGGTAGCCTTACGAGACCAAGCCTTTTAGCTTTTGTAAAGGTTGAGTTGTACAACAGTGCATTCAATTTTTTTTTTCTGTTTGTTAAAGTTACAGTATTTTACGCTCTTTGATGCCCAGATGGCACCATATCAGCTGGCAACCCCACCCACAGCCCTGTCACTCACCTTCCCCAGGACTTACCTCTACTGCAGTTCCTCCCTGACTTACCCTCCCAAGACAGGAGCATGGGGGGGGGGGGTACTCCAGTTCCCCAGCAGAGTTGCAGATTGGCGTTGCAAGGCCAGTTGCATGGGATTGGTGTTACTTTGCATTTTCGGGGTTCCATTCATTCCATCCCCTTCCCTAAGACATGAGCAGGCCCTATGGGATGTGCACATATGCACAGTGCGTGACAGTGTAAGTGTCATTCAGAGCATTCTGTTGGATGTGTTACTGTCATTTAGACAACAGCAAGAGATGGCTGGTAGACAGAAACTTGGTTTAATACTTGCTCTGAAAGGTGACCTCCCATCAGGCCCCGAAAGTATTTCCCTGAACATCTTCATTTGGCACTTGACTATTCTTCATATGTCATCTAATAAGACCTGGTCTCTCTGGTGGTAAGAGTGGGGTGGATGTCACTTAGCCAGGCTTCTACTGCAGTCAGGTTTGTTTTGGGTCGGTTCACCACACAGGGCAGTGTGCAGAGGTTGTTAACTAAAATTGGAAAGCATCAGGAGGTTAGAATAGAACTCTGAGACAGGCCCTACTTTAGGGGGCTCAAGTTGAAAAAGGGCAGTGCCAAGAGCAACCTTCTGCATACGCTCCTCTTGGTAGTTAAAAGAGCTGCTGACGCCTCAAAGAAAACTTAGAAGAACATGATATTTAGGTACAATTCAGTTTGAATTCCATATGTAGTCTATAGATTTCTCCTCCCCATTATTTATTACTGAGGAAATTTACATGAATATGTGATCTTTATACCTTAGAGTTCATCTGCTTCTGTAGATTACTCCCTAGTTCAAGTCATAATCCTGTGTAGTGACATCACAGTATGTTGCCATGGGAGTAACTGTGATGTCACAAGCAGTGCATTATGACCTCAGGTAGGGAGAAAGCAACAGGAATAGATGACCTTTTCAGGAGCAAAGAGCTTGTTTTCGTGCAACTTACAGCAGTAATATAGGGAGGAGAAATGAAGAACTAATGTGAAATACAAGCTGAACTGTGTCCATATATTGTGTCTGGGTAAGGTTCTGCTGAAGGCATCAGCTGCTCTTTAACAAGCCACGATATTGTAATGCAGTCTGAACACAGCTCACTCAGTTTACTGACCAGGTTGTAAGCATTGGTCTAGTCAGTGTAGACTGCTCCGTTATAATGTGGCCTTTCTCTGAAGCCTGTCTCCTGTCACCTTGAAGAGTGCCGTAGCAGTGGAACCCATGGGAGAGAGTAGCTTGATGAGATCGGTTCAATCTCAAACAGGTCTCAAGAACTCTGTATTGGGGGGAGCTTATGACTTTGATGCAAGACCAAATGTACACTTTAATCTCTCTCTTCCCCCCTCTCCCACCCCCTTCTAACAGCAATGCAGGTGGTGACAAGATCAATGAGGTGGCCTTGAATTTCTGGAGAAGCGGAAAGAATAGAGAACAGATTCAGCTTAAAGACCTGGAAGCCAATCTGGCTCTGGGAGTGTTCAACAACAAGGAAAGTAAGTGTCCACTGGCTGTCTGAATTATGACAGCATCCGCTATAAAACTGCAAGAAGGAATGAAAAAAAACAACTGTTAATACAGAGTATTATCAGGAGTGAAAGGCAGAACTGTAACAAGCTAAAATGTTAATGATGTTAATTATTCATGTGGTATGCTGCATAGTAATTGAAGGTTGGAACAGACTCCAGAGCTGTCATGTCATGCTCACCTTTCTCTGCTTTACAAGCAGGGATGAAGTTAGTAAGTTGTGCAAACCTGGACCGATTTATTGGGATTCCCTACCCATGGTTAGACCGTGACTATTTTAGTCTATATTTAAAATATAAAATGCTGCATTTATTATAAAAATATTTACATCATAGGGTCGGTTTTGCAACCTATGGTGATAGCAACACTTTGCACTTTAGGGGTGTTTATTTTATATTTTATAATACTGTATAAATATTTACTGGTTTTATTGGTATTACTCTATGGCACTTAAATATGGAGTTTTTGTATAATTGTGTACTGTCGCATTAATATGTTTAAGATTTAAATGGAGTCAGCTAGTGGCTAAACTCTACTCCTGATGAAGGGTCACGTGGTACAGTGCTTGCTACAGTAAAGTTGATCGGTACCACGCAAATTGCGTGGTAGCGGTACACATGTTGTTCAGTGGATACCGCAATTGCATAATGTTCGGTATACTGCGCTACCGCAAGCACTGTAGATGCAAAGCGCCGAGGTTGCGAGTGCTTCCCTGGGCTCGCTAAAATAAACTTTGTGGCAGGTATTTGCTGAGTTCTTCAAATTTATTTGGAATACAGATCTTTGTGGACTTAACGGAGTGTGTTGTGGTGTTTTTGCTACTACCCCAGGTACCTTTTGATTCCATTGGGAAGCAGAAATGTGTCCATGCTTCTCTTAAAGGTCTGTACTGTCTTCATGTCCACGGTCTGTGCTGGTAGGGTATTCCAGAGGCTCATCACCCTCTTAGAGAAAAAATGCCTCCTAGTGTTACCACTGAATATCCCCCTCCTGAGCTTCTGGTTGTGTTCCTACAACCTGCTGTAGGACACTAGATAAAGCAAGTTTGACTATTTGATCTTGTCGGTACCCTCCTGTCTGCTCTTGGCCTCCTTTTCTCCAGTTTATATGTGTTATGGGAATGTTTTATTTACTGAAGTTTGGTTCTCTGGACAGCCCTATGAGATAGAATGCCTTGTTTTCATAAGGATTCCAGGGTGACAGCAGGTAGAGACGTGCTCTTTTCTAAAACCCTTCTGGTTCTTGGAGCTAGTGAGGAGAGGCAGTAAACCATTAAGCAGGCTGTGAGGAGGGGCAGCGGCCCATTAAGCAGGCTAACACTTAGCTAAGGGTCTGGTGCAAGAGGAAGGTTGTTTTTTGTGGCCATCTGGACGACCTTTTGTGGTAAGGGATGCCTTGATGCCCAGGATGAGCAGCGGCTGTGCTTTGGGGGGGGGGGGGATTACTGGCTAGGAGAATGTAAATGGCAGTTAGTGGGGATTTAAGCTACAGGATGGGGGGGAGCTGGTGCAGGGGGTCACCATGGACAGATGGCAGATACAGGGGCATCATTGAGGTAAGGACAGCAGAGTAGTTATACACAAGGAAAAGAGAGCCACTGGGCAGAGGCAGTTTTAGGCACAGGTGAACCACCAAGTGGGCAGTTTGGGCACCAGAACAGAATGGGCACACTGGAGTAGAACATATCAGCAAAAATCATCTTGAAATGCAAAAAGTGTCCGTCTAAAAGCCATAATTGTTGTCATCACCCTTGTATTCATGGAATTCTTATCACTTTCTGGATGTGGGATGGGGGTGATGGGAAGAAGGGAGGATGGGGACAGTGGGAAGTAGTGTAGGGGCACCACACATACTGTATTTCTGCTTGGGGTGCCACTAGGTCTGAAACTGGTCCTGCCTCTGGGGGTCAAAAAAGCATGGAGGGGCAACTGTCCTCACTTGCATGGAGGCCGACACTAGGCAAAAATGGGTGGCTTGAGGGCATAATGCACTTCAAAGGCCACAACTTAGTGGCCCTCATTGAAAGTTAACTGGTGGGGGGAGAGAAAATGACAGACACCCCGGGATAGAGAGAGACTCTAGAGGGATAGGCTTGACAGGACAGAGGGTGCACTGGCTCTGTTCTAACGGAAAGGAGTCGCTGTGGAGGACAAGGAGGAAATCGGGTCAGAGTTACAGAATCCTTCTGGGTTGAGCAAAGGAGAAGGGAACAGAAGTCATCCTGAGGTGTGCATTAGGCCCCCAAACAGCTCGGTGGCGCTAACTGCCCAGCTGGTCATGGAAATTATGAGAGCAGCCAGATCAGATGCAGTAGTTATTCTGTGGGATTTAAGTCTCTTGGGAACAGACTGGAGGTTTTGAGAGGGCTAGTGGCAGGGTTGAGACCAAATTCCTGTCCACCTTCAAGGACTGCTTCTTAGAGCAGCATGCCCAGAAGGGAACTACGTTTGAGGCCACCCTTAAACTTGCTGTCAGCTGTGGGGATGGGGTCCTGCCCAGTGTATAAAAGAATCGGTGAGAAGCAGCAACCACAACTGGGTAGCAGTCTCCCTGGTGACTATCCGTGGGCCCCCCTTTTTTTTTTTTTTTTTGGCCAGTATTTTTTTTTTTTCTCCAAATTTGTGTTGGATTTCATAAATGTAAGCATTAAGGTACAACAGAAGAGTGTTCTACTGTGGAATTATTGCATGGTTTGAGGAGGGTTGAGGTGTGAGACCGCAGGACGAGTGCCTACAACCACCCAACCATGCATTAATTCCACAGTAGAACACTTCTTTGGAGTGCCTTAATGCACTTGTAACATGGCAAGTGGTGTGGAACATGTTTACTGTTGTTGAAAAAACATTACCTTAACAGGATGCAGAAACAACCCACAGACAGGATTTCGTATCATATTAGTTATTCAATGAATGAGCATCACTTATGTCTCTATTATCTTCTACACCGTTGAAAACTTGCACGTGCACATTGAACATTTAACATCTATTAATATACTGATGTTGTTTTTCTTAAATATACATGAGGTGGCTAAACTATACAGCACACTTATACATACTACTCCGTGTACCTTATTTCATGTTCTGTGTGTTTTTCTTCTCCATCTCAGCTTCATTCTTAATGCTGTATGCAGTGCTTTGCTGTTGCACGGTGGGTATGTCTGCGCATTATGAACGCGCCATGTATCAATTAGTATGAGCTAGTCTGTGATTTATTTAGTTTATTTTTATTTGTCAGAGATCGGAATTACAACCCTTTGAGTCAGAGACTCATTTTTTAAGGCTCCACGTCATCAGTACATGTTTAGACACTAAGGTAACCATACATTCATTCAGTTGTAGCATCAGGTTGCGTGGGTGAAAACAGTACAGTTCAAGTTACAGCATTTGTACATAATATTGTTATGCATAGTAAGAACAGTGTATACAGGAGGCAGAGAGCCTAAGCAGTAGCCTATACAATGGTTTAGTTAAGCCTATGGAGTAGCCTATACAGTGGTTTACTAAGAATTTTCATACTGGAGTGAACACATTGCTATGTGAACATTTTCAAGACAGTCCTAGGAGCAAGACTTTGTTGTTAACTTGGTAATAGATGCCGTTCTGGATGGGTGGCAGCCCAGTGGCTGGCAGCTCACCGCCGAGGGCACCGACAGGTGCGGGTTGTGAGTATGTGGTTCCTAAGGGCGACTTTGAATGTGCCAATTTTAGGGAGGCTGGTGACACTCACAGGGAGGGAGTTGAACCAGGATGGGGTCCTGTATGAGAAGGTCCTTTGAGCTAGGGAGGTTCATACCCATGGGACTGCTAGAGAGGGCTTATCGGTGCTGCGGGTGGAGACGTTGGGGGTTGAGCGGTGGAGTGGTGATGCAACTCCAGGTGGCGTTAGTCTGAGGAGGGTCTTTTTGGCCATAAGGCAGGACTGATATAGTAGCCTTTTTTCAAAGCTGAGTGTTTGAGTGAGGGAGTAGAGGGTGCAGGTGTGTGTTAGCCGGTGTACACCGAACAGGAACCTGCAAGCTTTGTTGATGGACACTTTTATTTTGCTGAGGGCGGTGGCATCTGTAGCTGCATAAATCACTAGACCGTAATCAATTAAGGACAGTACTGATGAGGTGATGGCTAGTCGGATGGCTTCAGGTGGTAGGCAGTCTTTGTGGTGGTGGAGGATGCCGATGCGTACATTAGTCACAGACGTGAGAGCGTTAATGTGAGTATGGGAGGTGAGAGCAGGGTTGAAAGTTATACCTAGGTATTTACAAGAGGTGGCCTGCTCAATGGGCTGGACGGAGTTGGAGAGGATCTGCGGAGGGGGGAGTTTCTTAGTTTATTTTGGTGGTGGGCAGATATCATGGCCTTGGCCTTTTTCTGGTTCATGGTAAGTCTGTGGTCCATGAACCAGCATTCGGTCAGACTAAATGAGTGCTGGAGGGAGGTCTGCAGACTGGTGGGGTTGGTGTGGGATGCACAGAGGATGGCGTCGTCTGCATAGAGTAGAACCTTGCCGTCACATGAGTTGGGTAGTGCATTGAGGAACAAACTGAAGAGTAGCGGACCCAGGATGGACCCCTGTGGGACTCCTGAGCGGACGGGGCGGGTACTGGAGAGTGTCGTGTCGATCTTAACGCATTGGCAGGGACAATGGTTTACCAGGATTGAGAAAGGGCATATTCCATTTTGCACATTGTAAAAAACGGTATTGTCACCGGTGTCTGCTAAGCTAAAATCCGGTTTTACTGGTATTTGGTTCTCTGTACTTTATTTAACAATGTTTAACTCTGCTAACATGCATTTTAGCAATTTTGACCTCCACTGTTGCACATCCTTCCATCCTTGTACCAATTTAAAGTTATTTTAGGTACAAGATGTGATGGCAGCAGCAGCACTACAGCCCCCATTCCTAAGGTGTGATGGAAGCAGCACTACTGCCTCATCGCTCAGGTGCGATGGCAGCACCAACAGCACTACAGCCCCCATCCCTCTGGTGTGAAGGCAGTAGCAACATCACTATGACCTCCTTTCCTCAGGTGTGACAGAAACGGCAGCACTGTGACCCCCATCCCTTAGGTGTGATGGCAGCCAGGCCCGGATTAAGAGGGGCGCAAATGCCCCAGGCCCCCCACCGTGGGGGAGCCCCCCTGAAACGCCACACTTGCGTGCTAATATAAGGCCAAAAAAAGCAAAACAAGATAGATTGCCATTTAAAAGTGGCTGCTTTAAATGACTTGCTGCCGGCGGCCCCTGTTGTTCCTGTTTTTGCCAGCAGTGTCGCCCGACTTGCCCTGAGAGTAGACTCCGAGTCTGAGAAATGAATGAAGGGGGACGAGACGACCGGGGGTCACATGGTATGCAGAAGCAGACTAGCTGAGAAGTCATGTGGGTGTATATCGCTGCCGGGTCTGCGCATAAGTGTTACGCCACACAGTCACCAACGAGTGGTTTTAGAGAGGAGAGTTGAGCAGATGGGGTTGGGTTCGTCATAACCTGAGGTTCCCATCCGCTTCGATATAAACTTGTTTGTAGTGTGTGTTTGCACTGAGTGAGACTGAGACCAAAACAAGTCACACACACACAGGTGACAGTAGTAGTACATTAGCAAGCGGAGTAGAGCATTCATTAAGTAAAGCCGGGACGACTCCGAGTCATGCTGCCTGAGTACTGGATGGTTAGGTAGTGTAGTAGTAGGAGATCAGAGGACTGACTGACTCAGGAGGAGAGACTGGGAGTCGGGGAGAGCAGGAAGAAGCCCCGAGTGCATTCAGCACTTGATCCGATCATCCTTACCTCACGGCCTGAGCCTCCGGCAATAACCCAGTCCGTCCACTCCCACCACAACATGCCAGAAGTCACCCGGCGGTTTAATGGAAATGCAAATGATGCTGCCTTTAGAACTACTTGCTCGGGCAGGTGACGACGGTGAGGTGAGTGTGCACCCCGGCATTGGGGCTGTTGCTGCCCGGCTCCGGGTGCTGCTGCTGGCTGCCACCGTGGGAGTGGATGGAAGGAGGAGCCATTGATGCTGTTGAAGGTCGCTATTCCAGAGCTCCTCGCAGCTGTTTAAAACATTTCAAAATAGCGCAAGCTCCATTCTGATACATTGTCTTGCATGACACACCACCCCCATTAACTACCCTACTGTAGTGTCAGGGCTTTCAATGATCACCAAAAACTGAAACAGAGAAGCTGAGCCTTCCACCAATAATAACTCTACCTGAGGGTCGTAGCTCTCTAGGAACCCTCCATGCAGGACTAGAAATGCAGAACATACAGGGGTAAGGTCACAGAGAAAAGCTTAGTGAACACCCTTTCAATTTGCTTGTTTTTGATAACACTGATGAAGAGAGTAAATACTTTTCATTTTCTCTACAAACAAGGGAGGGTGCATATTGGTACCAACCTCGCTTCTTCCATGAGGAAAAGTATGGTACTATGAGCCCATATGGCTGAAAGGGGTGGGAGGGAGGGAGGGAAGATTTAGCCTTTTGCCTTACTGGGAAGGGAAATGTTAAATCATTTCATGTTCTGAATTATTTTACTAGTGATGGGGGAGGGAAGATGCAGAACAAGTAGAGAGGTAGGCTGCAAAAAAACATGATGGGTATGTTTGGTTCGGAGGGAGACGGCTTTGGGACTTGTCACATCTTGAATGTTGATTTTTGTTGAAGGTAAAAAATTAGAAAGGTCCTAGCAACCAATTATGTGAGCAATGTGGGTGGTGGAAGACAGGAGCAGGGGTACTCACATGTTTGGAGTAACTTGCTCATTCAGATATCCTGGTTTCTAGGGACATGGATATGTTGTTCATCCACACTTACTGGCAGGTCCCTTGCCGCTTTAAATCTTGCCGGAAGGTCTTCAAGCTGGCTCCTCCCACCTACCTGGGTGGTAAAACTCGCGGCTCCGCCCCATGACGCCAGATCTTCCTTACCGCTTGGAAGCTCAGGTTCCCTCCTTAGCGCTCTGCGTTTTTGACTGGTTCCTGAAAAGTTCGGTCTTCAAATTTATTGAAGTGTCCTTTGAATCTTGATCTTTTCTTCTTCGCTCACGGCGATGGCTTTTTCCGCCCCGAGACGACGGTTAGTTCCTCCAGGAGAGACTCGGACTCCACGTGGCTCTTTTGCCTGGACTTGGATCACGATCCTCAGGCTTGCAACTTTGTTCTGCTCTTCGGTCAGCTCTCCAGAGGACCGCCAGCCTGCTCGGGCTCGGACATCCGTAGTTTTTTCCGCCTGGAGATTCCATCGGATCAAGCGGTGCCCGCTCACTGTTTCTCTGCAGTCTGATCCTGCCGGGAAGGGACGGGTTTTCCTCTCCCTCGGGTTGCGGACGGGTTTTCCTCCCTCTCCCTCGGTCGCGGAGCTTATCCTGCCTCCTGGATTCTTTTCACAGCTTCGCTCAGGAGTTGCATTCCCTCTCCTCCAAGGAGAGGACCTGAGCCCTGTCTCGGCCTATGGCTAAAGGGGCCGCGGCGGGTCTCTTCGGAGCGGATTTCTCCTCCTCATCGGCCGACGCTCAACTTCGGTCGAGGATCTGCCGCCCCTGGCCTCACGGTATCCCCGCCAGGTCAGCCGGCCAATTTCCCCATCGACGTTGTCGAGACTCTCCACCCGCCTTCGGGGTCTGCTGAGGCCGCCTTCCCGCCGCCTTCGGTGGAAGTCGAGGCTCT
Source organism: Neoceratodus forsteri (assembly GCA_016271365.2). Taxonomy (NCBI): domain Eukaryota; kingdom Metazoa; phylum Chordata; order Ceratodontiformes; family Ceratodontidae; genus Neoceratodus; species Neoceratodus forsteri. The sequence goes on along the minus strand of JADMNL010000022.1, from coordinate 689,814,582 downwards.
GTCCTCCCCTTCGGGTCGACAGCCCTCGGTCCTTTCTTCCGAGCCGAGGGAGGAGCGGGTGCACCCCGCTTCTTCCCAGGCGCGCCCTTGGTTCCCCCGAGGATTTGGGTCTTGGTCTCGGTCAACCTCTCGGTCCAGCCGCTCACGCCGATCTCGGCGTTCTCGGTTGGGGCACCGGGTTAAGTGGCTTTGCTATTCTTCCTTGTCCCCCTCCTCGGATGAGGAGCGGTTTCGATGCCGTTGGCGTCGGTGTTACGAGGAACTTATGTGGCAACAGCAGTTGTCTGGGTTTCAATCGACCCCGATTCATTCTCCGGATAGCAAGCAGCCGCGGCTTGGTCGGCAGCCGTTCAAATCGGTCGAGGAGCCTTCTCCAGGGCCGGTTGCTCGTTCGACCCTTGCTGCCCCTCCACCTCGGCAGAGTTCAGGCCGGACCGTGGCCTGTCCTTCAGGTCACTCGGTCCCCTCACTCCTGCCCGCCCCCGGCGGACGAAGAGTGCCTTGGCCTGCGGCAGCTTTTTGCAGACCCTTCGGAGCCTGGAGCAGGCTCTGCCATGTTTCCTAACAGGGAGGACCCCGGGTCTTCCCAGGAACATCCAGTAGATGACAGCCCATCGTCTTCGAAGGGTCTACTTCAGCTCATTTCAGAATTTACTGGAATGCAGCTCAAGCCCATCTCCGATCGGGCACCTTGCCCCCTTATGGAGATTCTGGATCGAAGGGATTCTTCCACGGAGGCCTTCCCAGTGGCTGAGGCTATCGTGGGCCCAGCCTTGGAGCTATGGCGGCGGCCTACTTCTTGCCCTGCGCCTTCGGCCAGGGTGGCTCGGAGGTATCCTGTCCCTGTCGGTTCTCTGCCCGGTTTGTCGGAGCACCCCTCGGCTGAAGGGGTAATTACCGACGATGTTTTCCAATGTCTTGGAAACGCTGGGGATGTGGACAGACCCCCCCGACAAGGAGTCCAGAAGGATGGACTATGTCGGGCGTGAAGGTTTACGCCATGGCCCTCCTTAGGCCTCCGCCAGGCCAGCTCGGTTGCACTGATGGCACATTTCTCCCACACCCTTATGGGCTCCCTGGACGAGGTTCTCCCTCATCTCCCAGGTGACCTGCGGACCACAGTTCGACAGGTGCGGGACCAGGGTAGGGCGGTGGCGAAGCAGCAGCTCCAGACGGCTCTGGATCTAGGCGACTCCTGTGCCAGATCGGTGGCGGCCGCAGTGGCCATGCACCGCAGGGCGTGGCTGAGGTTAACCTCCTTCTCTTTGGAAACCCAGCACGAGTTGGCGGATTTCTTGGGACTAACCTTTTCGGCCCTGGAGTGGAGGGATACATCCATGGGCCCGAGAAGTCCGATGCCACTCCGGACTTGGTCACTCTCGCCCCCGGGGTCAAGGGCAGCCATCCGCCTTTGCGTAAGCCCCTTTGCCCCTTGAGCCCTGGGGCCCCCTGGCCCAGCATGAGGGCCAGCAGGCATGCGCTGAGTGGCCTGTTGTCAAACCAGCGTCTTCCTCCAAAAGGAAGTGGGGAGGCAGGAAACCGAGGGGCTCCTCGGCTCCTTCCCCCTCTAAGCCTGTTCAGTGACGGGCCAAGGGTCATTGCCCCGCCCCATCGTCCCAGCCCGGCTTTCTGCGGGGATGGCTCCACCTCGCTCTGGAGGTATTTAGGTGATCCTGTCGAAGTTGCGAGCGGTCTCTTTTGAACCGCTGCCCCACGGGATCTTGAGTTCACTGCCCCTGTGTCAGTTGTCCACATGACTGGCTCTCTAGTTAGAGATGATCAGGAAGGCTGTGACCCCCAATTCAACCCTGGGTTCGTCCAGGTATTCCTGGTCTCATACGGACGGGGCTTGCGCCCATTCTCCGCCGCCTGGATGGTCTCTCTCTGTAGACATCCCATCCTCAGAACGTGGTGGTAGCTGTTTTCCTGGTCTCCAGGATGTACCTACCTCGTCTCCGCCCATTTTTGGGAGGCTCCACCCTTCTTGCGGGGAGCTCCTTACGAGTTCCTAGCACTTCCTTGCTCAGCAGTCTCTGCGGCATTGAAGGGTCCGGATGTCCCCCACCTGGAAGGCAGACTGGTCTCCTTCTGGAGCCAAGTGAGAACTCATATTCTTAGCGGTGAAGCTTCTTCGGACGAAGCTCGACTTTGAGTCTGGAGCCTCGGCCGCAACAGGGCCAAGGTTCTTGCTCCTTTCGGTCGGTTGGCCGAAATTACGTCCTGCCAGGACCTCCTGGCCCTCAGGGCGGCCTTCCCTTAGTGGGAGGGGCCAGCCAGAGGTCACAACGCTGCGTCCCTTGGACCAGTTTTTGACTTACAGCCCAGGAGTTAGGAGAATGCTCCCTTGACCGTTCTAACTTCAGCAGGAGAATATCCTGCTTGTTCGCCCTGAGTTGCCGGTCTTCTCCGACCGATGCTTCTCGGATGGGTGGGGTGCCCATCTTGGGGAATACAGAGTGCGTCGCCTCTGGTCCTCTTGCGAGTCCCGATGTCCTTCCTGCTCTCTGGAGACAGACGGTCCGCTTAGCCGGCACCGCTCGCACGGGGTCTACCGGTCTAAGTCCAAGTAGGACTATTCCAAGACCATGTGATACCTACTCCGCCAGGTTCGGCCTATCCCCTTGTCTCGGTGCAAGGAGGTTCTCCGCATTGGGCGGTTGCGCAGTCAAGGCTTCCCAGCCATTTGATGGCAGGAGCCCAACTCCCTGGCTGCTGCCCTGAGCCGGGCATAGGCTGCGCCTCATGAGTGTCTCCCCTGCCGGAGGTAGCACAGGATCTTCTCCCTCTTCCCTCCGGGGAGAATACCAGGCCGAGACTGTTTTTTGCCTGCCCCTCAGCAAGGCCTGCTGCAGGGGATGCCAAATCCCTGCACCTGTAGGCCGTCCCCTGTGCAGCTAGGGGCCAGGCCTAGGGTCTTTCAGCAAGGTCCTCGACCTTCGAGGCGTCCTGCTAAGAAGTTGGCCAAGATGCTTGTCCTTTGGGAGAAGTTATCCTTTTTTCCGATGATGAGATAGGGCTGTGTCCTTCCCCGTCCCTGGGCAAAGCATTCCGGACCATTTGCGGTCCATCCTTAGACCAGGGCTTCGGTCGACGACCCTCTAGGTGCTTCTGTGGGTCACCACTGTCTTCCGGCGCAATGGAGGGTAGCTGGTGGTACGGAGAAGGTGGTCTGGCACTTCTAGGCTCGATCACGCCTCCCCTTTTGGGGAGAGTATCCCCGTTTCTGCGGGATCCTTGCTGGTATGGGCTTAGCTCATGAGCAAGCCATCCGAACCTTTGCATAGGTGCGATTTCCCCCACCTGTTGTGGAAGAACACCTTCTTGGGGCCACTCCGCCATCCAGAAGGCAGGGAGAGTTCCAGGCGCTCCTTTAACCTCCCTATCCGGTCTTCCACAGGGACTAGGTTGTCCTGCGCCCCACCCGAAGTTCCTTCCGAAGCGGTGGCGGAGTCTTCCCTTCTGGAGTATTGCCTCTGCCGGGGTTTATCCCCATTCACACCTTGGAGGTCGTGATTCAGGTCCTGTGGGAACCGTTTAACGCTCACCTCTTGAGAGCATAAAGCTAAAGTTCGGGAGAGGTTCACCAGCTGTTAATCATCTTCGCTGAAGCCGCATCTGGCAGATTGCAGCCCAGTGGAAGACAAGCGGGCGGGTCACCCCTGCAAGGTCTCCACTTTAGGCGGGCGGGCATGGAGCCTCCCAGAGGGATAAGCGCTCTTTTTAACCCGTCCTTCCGCTGCATCGGTGGCTGCTTCCAAGGACTCTCCGGTCCAGGATATCCGCAGGGCTTCTGCCCGGAAGCAGGCTTTACCGTTCCCCTTCCACATCGACCTTGGGTCGCTCGGGTGCTGGTCGGGGCCTCGGTTCTCCAGTCTTTTACCTGGGCAGGGTGCTTTGCCCCTCCTCCCGGAGAACTGCTAGGAGTCTGCCAGTAAGTGGATGAACAACATATCCATGTCCCTAGAAATACAGGTTACTCACCTGTAACAGGAGTTCTAGGAATGGTATATGTTGTTCATCCACACGACCCACCCGCCTCCCCGGCTTCGACGCACAACCTGGGTTCCAGCGGGCTAGATCTGGCGTCATGGGGCGGAGCCGAGAGTTTTACCACCCGGGTGGGTGGGAGGAGCCAGCTTGAAGACCTTCCGGCAAGATTTAAAGCGGCAAGGATACCTGCCAGACAGTGTGGATGAACAACATATACCATTCCTAGAACTCCTGTTACAGGTGAGTAACCTGTATTTCTAGCTTCTATCTGGCTGAAGACCTAAACATTATGTACTGCAATGTAAATGGGTTAAAAACTGTAACAGAAAGAAAGAAGGTGTTGACACAATTAAGAACTTGAAAGGGAACATTGCAGCAATACTGCAGGAGACCCACACAGTGGGGGAGAAAGTCACAAAAAGGAAAAAAACATGTTGAGGTCAGCTGAAGGCAATGTGTTGTACATCAAAGGCAAGGGGGGGTTGCCAGTTTGCTATGCCCAGGGCTACAGGTCAAAATATCGTATGTTTCCATATTCACATATATGGATAGTACAAATTTGTATGTGCTTTCAGAATAGCGAGCTCTTGTAGCACCCTTTCTTTTGCGAATGTAGTACACACCTTCCAGACTCAAGCCCCCCCACCAGACCTCCCCAAAGTTTGAACACTGCCCTTATCCTACGCTGTCTGACTTTGCAAATATTATATATATTTGTAGTAATATCCACCATATGTTTATATATTCATATTCTGAAAGCACATACAAATTTGTACTATCCATATATGTGAATATGGAAACATACAATATATGATTTGAGGCAGTGGCATGTACAGTATTTTTCCAGCATAAAGTGTCACTTTTTTACAGTAGGAATAAAAATCAGAAACAATAAGGAAACTCCCTAAAGTGCACCATTTTCAACCATTTTTTTCAAAATTTTCTTGGGGGGGGCATGCCCCCAGACCCCCCTAGATGGGTTGGGGATTTTCACATGTCATAAACACTGCGCACGCATGGGCCCCCCAGAGGTCCAGTGCCCCAGGCCCCCCAGAGGCTTGATCTGGCCCTGATGGCAGCAGTACTACATTCCCCATCCACCAGTGGTGATGGCAGAATCACTACAGCCCCCACCCCTTCGGTGTGATGGCAGTAGCAACATTGCAGTCCACATCCCTTAGGGGTGATGGCAGTAGTGAGAGCACTATGATCCCCTTTCTTCAACACCCACACCTCACATGCACAAGTTACAAATGACTTGGTCTCTTTGCTTGTTAGAACTCAGATGTGAATTAATCTGAACCATCACCACTAAGGTGGACTACCTTTGTTTTTTCCTATCTATAATTTAACTGCCTGAGTTGGATTTCTGCCTGTGACACCGCTGACCAGGGTTAGGGAACAGACTTGGGTGTTGGAGGGCCAGCTGGTGGGTGAAGGTTTGATTGTCCAACAACCATGCACCTTCTCCTCGGAGGGAAGGTGGATTCACGGCTCAGCATTTGCTGGCCCCTGGTGGAGGCCAGAGGCACAACATGTCAGCCCTCGCTGCAGGAGGGAGCGTGGCGGACGTGGCTTGTGCCTTGATATCATGTGGCCTGTCAAGAAAATGGGAAAACACCCACTGGCCAACTGAAGGACAGCTGTTGGTCCCTCCATAAGCTGGAAGCCCCAGACGTGTGTCCGTTCTGACCCCTGCCATGCTCAGTATACACAGGGACCTCTTTGGGGTAATTTTCCTCCCCTGGTAGCATCCCACAGGGGTAGGGGCCCACTCAATGAAGGGTTACTTTGGGTTACCTGGTAGCACAACAGTAAGGGGCAGTGGATGGTGGTTGGGACTCAGCAGCAGTGGTAGGGGGGCCTTGGCAGGCCTGAAGGAGTGGATGGCCAGGGGGGTAGGAGCAGGAAAAAAAAAAACTGCTTGAATTTGCTTCTTTGAAATAAAGTGTCTTCACGTAAAAAATCCACAAGTGATTAGTGGAGGACCTTCAAATGGATTCATTCATCTCCCAGACATGTGGATGCTTTTTTTTTTTTACTTGGTGCCCATGAAAAGGGTGTCTCCCAGTTTTCATGTCTTTGTTCAGATGTGAATTGAGCACCAATCTGCCCACCAGCATCATACAGCCCCGGGGGTCTTACCTTCTGTATGTCATTGACTATGCTTTCAAAATCCACTGGCCAAACATATGTACACTTAAATACTTAACTTTTGATTTTTGTTGAAGCAGTCATCAGAAAAGTTTTTGTTGTCACAGAGACTGAAACAGCAGGTGGGAGAAAAGATGCAAATCATCCAATTCACCTAAATGGGGTGTTAACTGTGAAGTCTTTTCATAAGTAGTAAGGCAGTTTCTTCTTTGTGAACATACTTTCATTCAGACTAGTTTTCATTCAAACAACTGAGGATTTTGGATGGCCCTACTGATTACAGTATAAACTTGAATAAGCTAGTTGGTAACAGTGATCCTGTGTTTAGCAATCTACACCTAGATGCTCACGTGCAAAGACTACAATAAAAACCTGACTAAAATCAAGCTTATTTATTTATTTAGTTGTTTAACCAGGTATAGCACACTAAGCTGAAAGCTTTTTTACAGGAGCGACCTGGGAGCACAAGGAGGTTAAGTGACTTGCTCAGGGTCACACAGTATGCAGGTGGAAGCTGTGGGATTCAAACCCAGGTCTGGTCTGCTGGATGTCACCAAATTTGCAGCTCAGAGCCTTAGACCACTGTGCTATACTGCCTCACGACACATACAACACATAAAATGTATCTAAACATTTATCTTTACCTATACAAAATCATTGCAGCCCAAGTAAAACTCAGGCAAATTACATGGTACCCTGACTACTATTCTATGATGTAGTAAATATATGTTGGTATTTTTTATATATTCTTTGTAAAGCAGGTAAGTCCCACTAGGCAGAACTGTCTGTTTTCAGGAGTGACCTAGACACACTGGGGAGGTTAAGTGACTTGCTTGGAGTCACACAGTATACAAGTGGAGGTTGTGGGAATCAAACCCAAGTCTGCTGGATGTACCCAGTTCAATCACTGTTTGTTACTCTAACCACTAGGCATGGGTGATTAAACTGAATGGCTGATAACAACAAAGCAGTGCGGGTGATTTCCTTACTGACTCTATATGCAGCTAAGCAGAAAGAATGCAAAGCACATCAGCATTCATTTTAAGATGCTGAGATCTGCGTCGGCCCACTGCCGCTGCGGTAGCACTTTTGCTTGCAATGCCAGTGACCCAGGGTCAGAAGTGAACTCGGGTTGCTGGAGGTCTGGCCAGGGGAGTAGGATCGAGCACCCGAGGGACTGCTCTCCTCCTCCGGGAAGGGTAGGCTGCAGGTCCTGCTGCTTTACCACCACCTGTGTGACCACAGGTGGTGGTGCAATGGTGCTGCAGAGTGATCAGGAGGGCAGGAAGCTAGCCAAGATCTGGAGCAGTGGCATGTCTCTATGTGGCCTACCTTCTTGGAACTCCTCTAGTGCAGATGCCCTCAAGGACAGAGACCAGAAAACCAGGAACAATCACCGTACATCGGTCACTGGCAGAAGGGACCCAGGTGCCCCAGACTTCATAACCAGGCTCCATGAGGGACCCACTGAGCTGCCCGACACACACTAATGGAGTGTGGAGGGGTGACCTGGGGTTCCCTCCCTTCCCACCTGGGGGGGGGGGTACAATCCAGGCAGAATAGGGGCAGGCCCACAGGAGCTCCTGAGCATTACCTGGGGTGAAGCTAGGGGATACCCAGCTTAGGGATCTCCGAAAAGTCGAGACTGATGCTGTGAGAAGGGGACATAGAAAAAGAAAATAAAAAAAATTTAAAAAGATGCTGAAATCTTAGAGATTCTGTGCAGTGACATGCAATTTCCGTGAGGCACCGGTACAAGAATTCAAAATCCGCAAACCAAGCAGGATTCCGTGATTGTTACCGGTGTTACCGGTAAAAATGGAAAACCAGGGTCCCTGCGCATTGTGCCCTAGAGGATAGGTAGCTCATGAATGAAGCTAGGGAGCCTTGTGAGAAACCCATTTGCTGGAGGGAGTCAAGGAGGAGCAGGTGACTGACCGTATCGAAGGCCTTGGAGAGGTCAATGAACACGGCTCCTGCTAGCTGGCCTTTGTCGAACGCGGCATGGAGGAAATTAGAGAACTCGAGCGCCATGGTGGTGCTATGGCCTTGGCGGAAACCATGCTGTTCCTTGCAGTGTAGGTTGTGGGTTGCGAGACAGTCTGCAAGTTGGTCTGCCACTACCTTTTCCAGGGCTTTGGGGGGGGGTGGAGATTGGTCGGTAGTTCTGGGGGATAAGTTGTCCCCAGCTTTGTGAATGGGAGTTATTACTGCAGTCTTCCAGACACTTGTGAACTGCCTGAAACAGAGGGAGTGGTTGATCAGGCCAGTCGGGGGGAGAAGCAGCACATTTAAGGCCAGGCAAAGGAGTCTTATGTCCAAGGGGTCGTTTAGGGGGCCGGACGCATTGAGGGCTTTGGTGAGGTATGGCTTGGCTTCCCGAGGGGTTATTTTTCTGCAGGTAGAAAGGGGGGCAAGAGACAGTGGGCAGTTGGGAACTTGTTATTGGGTCAAAAATTGTTGAGAAACACTGGAGCTTGGGTCAGTAAAGGTAGTGTTGAGACTGTCTGCTATATACTTCGGGTCGGTGGTGATGGTGTCATTAATGGCCAGCTGAGTTGGGGGGGGGGGGGCGCCTGAGATTTGCCATTTAGCAGTTTGATGTTATCCCAAAACTTACGGGATGACCCCCAGGAGGCGGTTAGGGTAGGTCTGTAGAATTCAGCTTTTTCCTTACGAATGGCTCAGGTGCACTTATTTAGTTCAGCTCGGTATGCCTGTATATCAGCCAGTTGGCCGGAGTCAGTGGCCATGTGCCAGAGATTCTCTTTTCCTTAGGTGAGAGAGGAGGGATGGGGTAATCCAGAGAGCATTGTGTTGTTCAGTGTGGGTCTTTTTGAGTGGGGCAGAGGTGTCACAGGCCTGATTGAAAGAACTGGTGAAGTAATCAAGAGCGGCATCAATGCTGGGGCAAGGTATATTGGGGACCAGTCCCACTGGGCAAGATGTTGTTTGAATTTAGTGATGTTACCTGGACGGAGGCATCGTCTGACTGTGACTTTGGGTGTGTGTTTAGGTAGCCTACCGAACCACTTAGAAATCACTGGGGAGTGGTCGCTGAGGGAGTTGGATAGGACCTGGATGGCCATGATTTTGTGAGGTCGGTTGGACAGGACGATGTCCAGTAGGGGTGTGTGTGCCAGTAGAGGGGTTGCATCTAGTGGGCTGTGTTATCACTTGGGAGAGGTCCAGGACTGCGAGTGTATCCTTGGCTGAGGCAGCGGAGCTGGTGAGCCAGTTTATGTTGAGGTCGCCCAGAAGGATGTGCTCAAACTTGTGGGGGAGGCTGGTGAGGTACTCCATGAGGGAGAGAAGTGCAGAGGATTGTTTTCATGGGGGAATGTAGGCTGTCGTGATAAGGGGTGCCTTCGAGGAGTCGGGGGTGATTTTTATGGACATTGCTTGGGCACTGTGATCTAGTTTTAGTGGGGGTATGGGTTGGCTTAGTAAGGTGTCATGTAAATATATTGTGCAGCCACCACCCCGTCTTCCTACCCTGTCTTCCCTGAAGAGAGAGTATTCAGGGGATGGAGACAAAAGAGTCAGAGGTGGAGTTGGAGAGCCAGGTCTCGACCAGTTCAAAGATCTTTGGTTGTTGCTGTGTGACCCGGCATTGTAGGGCAGCAGATTTCTTTAGTATGCTGCATATATTTATTTATGCGATACGTAACCCAGTGACAGGGGGAGGGCATGGTGGGCCAGTGGTGCTGGTGCCTAGGTTGGGGTGGACGTTCCCAGATAGCATAAGCAGCATGAAGATCATTCTAATCAGGGGAGATATCGCCTATAGGTGGAGGTGCGAGTCAAGTTCTTGGGCATGGAGCATGGTATTGGAAGAGAGCATAGTGTAGGAATAGCGAGAAAGAGGGCTGGCCATGGAGAGTTTGGGTTGGCCAGAGGCGTGGGAATGTGTACTGGCAGGCGTGGTGGGGAGATATGGGGGTGGCCAGAGTGGGGGAGATACTAGAGGGGCTGGGGCGGGGGATTGGAGGGTGGGCAAAGCAGTGGGAGGGATAGCATCAGTAGCAGGAGAGGGGCCAAATCGCGGAGGTGGACATAAGCAGCAATGGTCATGTATTGTAGACCACCATGGGCTGAGTGTAAGGGGAACATACTGACACCATGAGATAAGAGATGTCACTGTGGCACAGTTGTGGTGATGGTCTATGGTGCAGAAGGTGCCAGGTTCGAGAACAGGGAAGGGGGATGCTCCTTGAGGTACCTGGGTAATCTTAGTGTGACCATGAGAGATGACCCATAAAACGGTGTCCGGTGTGCAGAGAAAGTGGGTTGTGATAGCGACTCCTAGTGGCCGCTGAAGGAGGGGCAGTGTGAGAGGGAGATGGCAAGGGGGGTCGGAGAAGAGGCAGTGAGGAGGTGGGCAGTTGGTGGATCGGAGAAGAGGCAGTGAGGAGGTGGGCAGGTGGTGGATAAGCGGGGGAGAGCTGGGAGTTATTACTAGAGTAAGAGGGGGAGGTGAGGAAGAGGAGGATGCTAGTGTTTATTTTCAGGCATTTTCCTTCTCTGAACTTCTGCTTACATTCCTATTTTGCGTGCGATGCTACAAGGTGCCATGGGTGGCTAGGTGGGAAACCAACAATTTTCTCAGTACAGGAGCCCAAGCCGAATGCCTACACCACGCCGTGGGTACCATGGAATTTTTTTGCTGCTGCCGGTCAGTGTATGCGCCCTTTGCCCCGAGTTCTTCCGGGTGGGTGGGAAGGATCATATTCAGAACCACTAAATATTGACACTGCACAGCTTATCAGCAGCAGCCGTGGGTATAAAATAGGGAGATTCGGGACAGTTATGGTCTGTGACTGATATGGAGAGAGAGACATTGATTGCTGGTGTGTGTGTGTGTGTGTGTATATGTGTGTGTGTCTGTCTGTCTCTCTCTCTCTTTGTTTTGGTCGATCGCTGGGCATTGTAGGCCTGAGTGTGAGGGCTGCGTTGATTGTACAGGGCAGGGAGTGAGTGGTCCATGTCTGTGTGTCTCATGCTATCTGCCCCTTCCCCTTCTAATCTCATAAGCACGCTCTCGATGATGGAGTACTTAGGAGGGTTCAGTGGTCATAGACAGTACTACCGTATGCACCGTGCATTAGTAGGAAATTAATGCATGGCAATTTGTGTTTTTTTTTTTTTTTTCAACCAATGACAGCATCATATTTCACTTATTGGTTTCCTGCCATGTTACAAAATCAGGTGTACTCCTATACCTTCTAATCCACAGTTTTGTTTTCCATAAGTAACAACAATAAAAAGATGACTGTTTGTGTCTATACAGAGTATTCCATTTTCTAAAGTGCTCAGAAAAATTTGTTTCCATTCTGTTCATGGAAAAGGCTTTGAAACTGTGCCACATTTCCAATTTTAAGTAATCTTTTAATGGTCATAATATTAGCTTTTAATATTACTCTGTTTCCTGGCTTTGTTTTGACACCATTAGTTCTAATACCACAAATTTAGGATCCTTCCACCGTGGGAACTGAAAACTATTTTTTTACAAATATCCAAAAGCTTGTGTCCACCAAGAACAACATATCTGACACTTCCAAAACAGATGTAGCGTATCTGCCCTCGATTGCCCACAATGCCAACAATTATCCAGGATTCCGGGGTTTATTTTGTGTAATCTATATGGTGAGTAGTAGGCTCTAATAAGAACTTTATATTGGATTTTATTTATTTATTGGAGATCTAGGATAGTACCTTTGAGCACAAACTAGGAAATAGGTTCCACGTCTAGACAAAAAGCTATAAGCAATGTAAAACATAAGTAAATTATAACACAGTTGTGCTTGAATGACAAAGTAGAGCAAGCAAAGCATGTACAAGGTCATTGGCTGATCACAATAGCCAGAGTCTGTTAAGTTACAATAGGTAGGCATTTTTACAAAGACTGTGTTAGTAGCCGGAGTCAAGTACACTAAATTAGGTATTGTTGCACAGTTATAGGAAGAGAAGAGGAGAGAAGGAAGAGGCGCAGTACCTTGGGAGGAGAGATGACAACTGAAAGTACAGGGGAAGGAGTGAGGGAGAAAAAGGAAACAGAATCGGGGTGGAAGCTGGGACGGAGTATAGGTTATAGGGCAGCTGGAGGGAAGGGGAGGGTGAGCAGAGAAATGGATGTGGGTGGGTGGGAGTGGAAGAGGATGGGTAGGAGGGTGGTAGGGTGGATGGAGTGTGAAGGGAACTGAGAGCAGAGGTGAGATAATAAGAGGCTGGGGGGCACAAGAAGAGAAGGCACTGCAGGAGTAGGTTGGCGTAAGGTCAGGGGAAGTCCGGCTGTATCCCTCGTGAGTTTATATTGCGCAATAGTTACAACTGATTGCCTTTGCTGTTCTGTGTAGTGTTGTCCTAATTTTCCTCCCCATTTTGTAAAAGTGGCCTTATATATTTTATTGTATGGTTTTTGAAGTCTTTTTCATTAACCACACATATACTTTTTGTGGATTATCTCTTAGAATGTTTGCCAGTTCCCCTTCCATTATTTTATCGTTTGGGTCTCTCTACCACCTCTTATGGTCTTTTACATATTAACTACTAAGCTGGTTAGGGAAAAAAAATAGCTGTTTTTCATTTAATGAAAATTTGTCACTAAATTGTAGCCAATTTATTTTGCTTCCTTTTTCAAAGAAGTCTTCCCATCTTTTGATCCCTTTATTTTCCCATACTCTGTTTCTTTTTTCCCTTCAATTTTAAAATTTGGATTTTTCCAAATGTTATTCTTTGGGGAGATATGTGTGTCCCGCTTGGTCCTGTTAGTAAATCTGACCAACGCCCCAACAGATTTTTAATAATAAGGCTTTTAGATTTTAATCTCTTTTTAGCTGTATACAAAATGTGTTTTATATCCACTTCTGCATTTTATAGCTCTTGCAGTATTGAATTTATATAATCACATTCTATACTTTTATCTTCTTCCTTAGACCGTTTAATTACCAGCTTTGCCATAAAAGCCAGATAAAAATTTCTAATATCTGTGCACTGTGGCTTTTTGCCAAGCATAGTTTGTGCCACGAGATTCTTGCAGGTTTGTTTCGTATGAATTTTTTAAATAAACTGTTTATATTTTTGAACCAAGTGGAAGGTATTGGGGTTAGAATTGACTGTAACCTGTAGGATGTAAAGGGGACCACCACCAACTTGATTGTTTGTATCTTGCCCCATAGGGACAAAGGTATTTCACTCCAGTTTAAGAATCTATCTCTTAAGGATTTGTATAATTCTTTGTGACTCAATTCAAACAGGCTTTCTAATGTGTTAGTTATATAAATACCTAAGTATTTCACCCAATTTTTTTTGTATATTTGCTTAGATAATTGTGTTGTAGATTTTCAGGTTGGTTTATGTTAAAAATAATAATTTCTGATTTGTTTTCATTAATTTTGTAACCTGTAGTCTTAGACAGGGTTTTAAATAAGCCAAAAAACTTGATTAGCAGTTCTTCCCATGAAAGTGCTAATCATCTGTGAAAATGCCTAGCACTTAGCACAGAATGGTTAGCAAAATTTAAAATAAATATATATATATATATATATATATATATATATATATATATATATATATTTTTTATTCATTTTGTCTATTGTGCCATGGACTTACTCAAAAAATGGTTAGCAGGTTACTGCTGTGCATTTCTGTAGCTGGTTAGTATTACCCCCTATTTTGTGTAGTGTTTTGCTATGCTATACCAGCTATTTAATACCCTGTTAGAAAATCTGTAGATTGTTGTTAGTTGTTGCAAACTTATTTCTGGTTCTTGTAGTGTAAGTAACACATCGTCTGCATATGCATTTAATTTGATTTCCTGTCTGCCAATCTGCATCCCTTTTATTGCATGTTTTGCCCTTATTTAATTAACAATAATTCCAAGCCAGTAACGGAACTGTGAAGGGGGGGGGGCACCCTTGTCTGTCTTCTCTGTATAACACAGTAGGTTTTGAAAAAGTGTTGTTTACCTTTATTAATGACTGGGGTTCTTTCTCGATTGTTTTATTATCAGTAAATTCTTCTGGAAATTAAACATTTTAAGTGCCCCATATAAATATTCCCATTCTAACATATCAAAGGTTTTGGTTGCATCCTAAGCCAAGAATACTGCAGGGATATTTAAATTCTTTAAATATTCTATAATAAACTGAATTTTGTATAACCCGGATTGAATAGTTCTCTGATTATTATGTATCATATTATTGAGTAATGGTAAAATTCTATTATTCAGTATTTAGTATAGATTTTGTAATCCACATTTAGAATTGCCACAGGTTTATAAGTTTCTATTTTAGCTGTATTGTTTTCCTGTTTGGGTAAAACTGAAACATGAGCCGTATAAAACGAGTCTGGCATTTTATTGGATATTTGTATTTGATTATTCATTTCTCCAACAGAGGTACCAGAATAGATTCAAGTGCTTGAAAAAAATTCCAACGTGAAACCATCCAACCCTGACATTTAGCTTTTGCTATACTATATACAGTTTCTTGTATTTCTAAAGATGTAATTGGGCGGACCAGATTTTCTGCCTCTTGAGCAGAGAGTATATTTATTCCATATTGTTCATTATAATTAATTTCTTTTTCTGAGGGGAAACATTCTGCTGTGTAACGAGTTGAGTAAAAATTGGCAAATTCTTTTACTATTTCAGCTTGCTCAGTCACCAATTGCCCATTTGTATTTTGGATTACTGTGATTTCTGTTTTCTTTTTCTAAGGCCTGTATTCGTTTTGCTAACATCTTTCCCACTACTTCACTGTTTGTTTTCAAATTTTTATATCTTGCCCAATTTTTTTTAGTGTTTATAACGTATGTGGTGTTTATTAAATTTGTAAGTTCTTTTAGCTCCTGTTCCTTATTTGTTTCTCTGTTTTTGACTGCTAACGCAAGTCTTCATTTCCCTTTTTAATGAGATTCTTTATTTTTCTATGATGCCTCTGAAATTATCTGGCCCTTCATGGTAGCTTTGAGGGCATCCCAGCGGCCTATAATATTTTCTTTTGTGATGTGGTTATCTGTTGCTCTCTTTCCATGTAAATGTTTTGTTTGATTTCTGTGTCCTTTAATAAATTATTGTTGAACCTCCAGGTATTTTTCAGTTTGTTCTCAGTGTTTAGAATTGTACTGCAGCTAACTGGGTTATGATCTGAAATAAGCAATGCCTCTACATCACCCGTACTTCCTATACTGTTTATTAAAAGTTCCCTCATTATGAAAATATAGTCTAACCTATATCTTGTGTCTAGTTGAATAAAGTGTATAATTTTTTTTCTTTTCCATGTAAATCCCTCCATATATATGCCCACCATATTGTGTATCTAAAAATTCCTGCAGCATTCTTGCCTTAAATTGGTCCCATTTTGATCCAGCAGATGTTTTATCCAAGACGCTATTCGGTATTCAAGTCAAATTCCCCCAGTACAATATTTTCACAATTCCATCTGTAGAGTAGTATTCTTATTTCAGCTAAAAAATTTCCATAGCCCTTAATTTTTGGGTCAATTTAAGCCCCTTTTATCTCCCAGCCATCTAGTTCAGTTTTCACCAACATTGTTTTGTCCCTCTTATCTGTTACAGAATCCACTATTTCCCCTTGAAATTCTTACTAAAAAGAAGAGCCACCCAGCACTTTTTATTTGAACTTTGTGAATGGTATGTATGCCTCCCCCTCCCCATTTTGTCTTCAATTTTCTATTTCCATAGTGTTTAAAAAAAAAAAAAAAAAAAAGTCTCCTGAAGCATTATCAGGTGGGGGGAAAACTACCCATACCTCAGCCATCAAGGCCAAAAACCCTAAAAAGGCATACTTTGCCATGATGAAGAAAATGGTATTTAAAGATCTGGAGCATCTGTGTGGAGCTGGTAATATAAACATGCAAAACAGGCAGCAGAAGAAAGCCTTATGTCTGTTGAGAGTCTGCTGGATTGCAGAGCCCCTGACAGAGAGATTACAGTGGTCCCCTCCCCACCTCCCCGTTTGCCTGGTCTTATGTCCTCTTGACCCCCCCATATCTTCTGGGTGACAGCCTCAGCTGGGAGTTTGTTCATCCTGACACCATTCTGTCTGTAAAGAAGTGCCTTCTGATCTCGTTTTTGAACCTTCCCCCTCCATCTTATAACAGTGCCCCGGTGGTCATTTCACTGAGACAAAAAAGGTCCTCGATATTCACGTTTATACTTCTAAGATACTTGGAAGGTCTCAGTCATGCCCCTGCTCTCCCTCCTCTCTTCTAGTGAGTATATGTTGAGTTCATTTGGTCTGTCCTCACATGTCCTATCATTGTGACTGTGAGCAGTCTTTGTTGCCGTCTTTTGAACTGCCTTGAGCTGGTTGACATCCTTTTTATGTTTGCTTGCGCACATGTGCAGGAAACATATTGCAGCAGCTTGCTGTAGTAGTGAGTTGTGGAGGTGTGGCAGTGTTGTGGCCAATGCCAGCAGTTCATTTTGGGGCTGGTCTATATGGCGCAAATAGAGGAGCACACTGTCGATAACAGCAATATTGTAGTGTGCCACCAACCTGAAAGAAACTTGCCGCTGCAATCAGGGAGTGCCCAGTCATTTAACAATCAGCTGTTTTTGCTGCTGGGGCAATCGCTGATTCCAGCGGCGAATCACAGCTAACCTTGTCTGGTGTCCCATTTTAATAAACAAGACGGCTTCTGTCGCCGGCCGCCTCTCATAGTCCCCCATGAAAGCCGATGAGGGTGTCCAATCCCCCTGCCAACATGCCCCCTCCCTAGGTCATTTGCCGACGGGGTAGCCCAATCCCCATTGGTATAATGTCCCCCTCATTTGTTTTAAATAAACATGGTGGCGGCTGTCACCATCCGCTTCTCACAGTCCCCATAAAAGACGATAGGGGGTGCCCAATCCTCCTGTCAGTATGCCCCCTCCCAAGTTCATTTGCCGACGGGGAGCCCAATCCCTGTTGGCATAATGTGTCCCCCCAACCCCAATTTGTTGTGTGCTGACAGGGTGCCCAATCCCTGTCAGCTACAGCCTCTCCAACAAACACCCAGGTGGCAACGCTGGTCCCTGTATTATAAAAACGATCCCACAAGTTTTTTTCTTTTTAAATCCTGTAAAAACAGAAAATCATCCCTCGTTGTCTCTGGTACCCCTCCCCAACCCCACACCCAACCGACTCCCTACATGCTTACTCTCCAAGCTCGCCACGACAATCTTCGGTGGAGCAGGAACACGCCTTGCACTCTTCAAAGCCGCACCGCTAACTGAAGAAATGACGGTAAGCTGTATAATGGCATAAATGGGGGGGGTTCAACTTGGGTTGATATCGCGCCCATTTTTGTGAATTTTGGCACCGAATTTCAACATGGGGTTCTTGGCATGCCATCTCATGAATTCAGTGACTGTCATCTGGTTATTTGGTCCCGAAAGGTGATTTTATTTATTTCGGATAATCAGTTTTACAACCTTTGAGTCAGAGACTCGTTTACAAAGGTACCTCGTCGCAGGGAGGGTGGACAAACAATCATGTGAAGTTTAGACAATGGTAATAATACAGGTGAGATACAAGCGTAAATAAGCAAACACAAGTTGTTTTAACTATACAGGCAAAATCATACTCTGCAATAGAGACCAGTGCTTAGTAGTCTGTGAGATCCCAGGGTACTCTGGGAAGTACTATTTGGGACAGAATACAGCTTCAGTTATTGGCAGTTACAGCTCCGATTATCAACAATGTATTTTCAAAGGGCTATTTTGAACTGTCCAGTTCTGGGAATGTCTGTGATGTTCACAGGGAGAGAGTTATACCAGACAGGTGCTCTATGTTGAAAGGATCTTTGGCAGAGTGAAGTCCTGGCTCTAGATACTAGGAAGGTGGCTTTAGTGGAATTACGGGTGAGTGCCGGCCAGGTGGCCTGTTGCAGGGATGTAGTGACCCCTGGAGGGCATAGCCCAGATAGGGTCTTTTTAGCCAGCAGGCAGGTGTGGTATTTCAGCCGTTCCTCAAAGGTGAGTATGTTCGAGGCAGAGTACAGTAGACATGTGGGTTCTGCTATGGGCACCGGTCAGGAGCCTGCAGGCTTTGTTAATTGAGGTCTAGACTTTAGTAAGGGCTGTAGGGTCTGCAGCTGCATAGGTCGGGAGACCATATTCTGCCAGAGACAGCACGGACGAGGTGATGGCTAGTTTTAAGGCAAATTCAGGGAGGCAGTCTTTGTGGCGATAGAGGAGACCAATCCTGGAGTTCATGGCCGATGACGGAGCTTTTAAATGGGTGTGGAAGGTAAAGCCTGAGTCGAAAGTGATCCGCAGGTACTTGTAGGCTGCTACCTGTTCAAGGGGGTGGAGTGTGCTGGGGGCGATGAGAAGGGGAGAGTCACTGGCGTTGTTTTGTCGATGTGCAAAAAGCATAGATTTCATTTTTTTCAGGTTTAGGACTAGCCGATGGCTGTTGAACCATTTTTCTGCTTGGCTGAAGGTGCGTTGCAGGGTGCTTTGAAGCGAGAGTGGGTCCGAATGTGATGCAATGATGACTGTGTCATCAGCATAAAGAAGTATTTTATCAGTGCAGGAGCTAGGGAGGGTGTTTAGGAAGAGACTGAAAAGGGTAGGCCCAAGGATGGAGCCTTGATGGACTCCAGAGTGTACTGGTAGGTTTGTAGACAAGGTCCCATTCAGCTTGACCCTTTGGGATCTGTTCTGTAGGTAGCTTGAGAACTAGTTCAGACGACCAGGTGAGAAACCCAGTTGGCTAAGGGAGTTTAGCAGTAGAGGGTGACACACAGTGTCAAAGGCCTTAGATAGGTCGATGAATATTGCACCTGCAAGTTTCCCAGCATCAAGCGCAGTGTGGATTTGGTGGGAGAATTCCAGGAGGGCTGTGGAGGTGCTGTGACCCGGGCGGAAACCATGTTGCTCAGGGCATAGTATGTCATATTTAGATAGGTAGTCCATGAGCTGCGTGGATACTGTTTTCTCCAGGGCTTTTGGGGGGGATGGAGATGGGCCTGTAGTTATTTGGTAGTGTTCGGTCTCCAGACTTATGGATTGGGGTGATTTCAGCCTGTTTCCATGCATCTGGGAATTGACCAAGGCATAGGGATCTGCTGATGACGTTCGTGAGGGGGATTAGCATGACATCCAGCGTGAGGCGGAGTATCCTGGAGTCAAAGGGGTCACCACTCGGGTTGTGGGAGGTGAGGGCTTTTAAGAGGAAAGGTTTGGCGTCACGAGGTGAGATTGTTCTGAAGTGGAAAAGGGGCCGGGAGGTAGTGGTGTGGATGGATGGGGGGGATGAGGTCAAAGAATTGGGCAGGAAGAACTGCACTTAGGTCAGAGAAAGTTTTGTTTAGGCAGTCTGCAATGCACGTTTGGTCCGTAGTAACTGCCCCATTGATAATGATCTGGGGGGGGGAGCGGGTATTCCCATTCAGTTCTTTTGTATTATCCCAGAAAGCTCTGGCTGAGCCCCAGGAAGATGTTAGAGCTGCCTGATAGTGTCTGGCTTTTGCTTGTTTAATTGCCCAGGTGCATTGGTTACGGGCTGTTCTATAGGCTTGCCTGTCCGCCGGACTCGACTGCAGTGTGCCATAGCTTGTCCCTCTGTGTTAGTTGCTGGATCAGTGCGGGGGAAATCCATGCAGCAGCCCGTCTTTTTGGGCGAGATATGGTGATGGGAGCAAATAGGTCACATGCCTTGCCGAAGGCACTGGTGAGGTAGGTTAGGGCAGTATTTATGTCTGGTGCAAGTGTGATTGGGGACCAGTCGAGCTGGGCAAGGTGCCGCTTGAGATTGTCAAGGCCCCTGGGGTGGAAACGACAACGAGGGGTGCTATTATACTCAGGGCTGAGTGTGGGGGAGGACCAGAAACGTAGAACGGGAGAGTGGTCACTGAGTGAGTCTGCTAGGACGTTAACCGATTTCAATTTGTGTGGTCGATTAGAGAATACTATGTCTAGGAGGGAGCTGGTCCCCCTAGCTTGGTTGAGTCTAGTGGGCTGGGTGACCAATTGAGATAGGTCAAGGGCCACAAGGTCGCCCTTTATGTTTTCTGATGTGGGGCTGAGCCAATTGGTGTTAAGGTCTCCTAGAATTAGCTGTTCAGCCTTGTGTGGCAGGGTGGAGAGATAGTCTATGAGGGAGTGGATAGCTACGCTTTTCGCTCATGGGGGTATGTAGGCGGTGGTAAGGTATAAGGGGCCACGACTGGGGTGTGGAGTGATTTTCAAGATAATAGCTTGTGCCCCGTGGCCAAGCTCAGGGGTTGGTAACGCATGGCCTAGGATGGAGTCGCGCAGGTAGATTGCACACCCCCCTCCACGCTTACCCACCCGATCAGCCCTGAACAGAGTAAAACCTGGGAGGGAGACAGCTGAGTCTGGAGTAGACTGGGAGAGCCAGGTTTCCACTATCATAAGGATGTCCGGTGTGTGCTGTGCAACCCAGCATTGGAGTGCTACAGTTTTCTTATGGAGACTGCATATATTCATAAATGCAATGCAGAGACCTTTGCCAGGGTTGGGTGGTGGCATTGCAGTAACGCCCGGCTCAGGGTTTGGGTGCACATTTCCTGAGAGCAGGAGTAGGGTAATAGGATGCATTGAGGGGCTGTGGTTGCTGTGGAGGAGACGTTGTCGGAGATGCCAAGATCTCAGGTGGGTGGTGCATGGTATAGGGAGTGAGATGAGGGCAGGTGTAGCTAGTGAGGAGAGGGACCATCGGTTACAGTATTCAGGGTCAGGGGTTGGGTACTGGCGGTGGGTGGGTGGGGTCAAAGTGGTGGTCCAGTGTGCAGGTGGGTTAGTGAAGATGGGCATTAAGGTAGATGGGCTGTGATAATACACGTACTCCGTCTGAAAGGGCTGGGATACAGGCAGGTGCACATGTATGGGGGGATTTATAGGGATCCATAGCGGTGGGTGGGTGAAGTAGCAGGAAGAGTGATGAAATTCTCCAGAGTATTGCAAGGGACATGCTTGTGTGTGGTTTTGTAGCAGTGAACATAGAATTAGAGAGCAGGCTCCCTCTAGTGTTGAGGAGATATAACCTGCAAATGGAGAAGTTGGCTGATTGGCTCTAGCACCTCATGTGACTATTACTGTAAAACAGAGTGCCGACCAAGGGTGGTGGTGGGGAGCCGGTGCACAGCGCCGGCGGGGCCAAACAAAGCTGGAAGTCAAAGGAACGCTCTCTACAGGCAGCCAGGCGCTGCTCCTTAACAAACACTGCGAGGCGTACCTATGCAGTCCAGGGGGTGGGGGGCGAGTCCTTCGGTAGAGGTCCCGGGGAGGGCAGGCTCTCCAGCGCTCACGACCCTCAGTGGTCTTGGCAACGGACGCTGGAACCCCTGGAAGTGAGGAGAGAGGGGTTTTTAAAGCAGAAAGCTAGAGGCGTGGTCTGGTGAGTAAAATTACACAGCACAGGAGTCCAATATCTTATACAGTGCTGGAAATGAACGGCTGTAATGGGTGAAACGAGCTTAAGATTATGTGGGACTCAGCAAACAGCCTCTTGCAGGTCACAGATGTTTAGCTCAGAGCGTCCTGCTAGAGGGCTGGTGTAAGAGGGGGGAAAAAATGGCTATGGTGGGATTTTTTCTTGCACTGTGTGGCACAGGTCCCAGCACTCAGCCCAGTACAGGCTGCAGATGTTCCTATGCAGAAAAACACTGCCCGAGGCTGAGAGGCTGCACTGCTACCACAGAAATGTAATTAAAGGTATCGAGGGGCTCAGGTTCGACTCCCGTTTTTGCTATAGGGCAGTTGACTTAAGATCACTTGACCCAGCACTAGAATAAAATGCTGACTTGCCTATTAAACAATGCTTGAACACTCTGGCTGCAAATAATAAAACTAAACAGTGGTACTACATTGCAGGCAACAATTAAGGTAACTTCTAGGAAATGGTTAAACACTGAATCCTGGCACAGTAAATTACAGTGTAAAAAAAAATGTATCTGTATTGGTGCGCCGACAATTAAGGCGTGAGGGTGAAATTCAGATCTTAAACAGCAAATGTCTTTGTCTGGTCCTGTTTGGCGCCAAAGCGCCCGTTTAAACAAAGCTGGAAGTCAAGGACGCTCTAAAGGCAGCCAGGCGCTGCTCCTTAAACTCTGTGAGGCGTACCTATGCAGTCCAGGGGGTTGGGGGGGGCGAGTCCTTCGGTGGAGGTCCTGGGGAGGGCAGGCTGTCCAGCCCTCGTGACCCTCAGCGGTCTCGGCAACAGACGCTGGAACCCCTATGCAGTCCAGGGGGGTGGAGGGGTGAGTCCTTTGGTGGAGGTCCCAGGAAGGGCAGGCTCTCCAGCCGTCACGACCCTCATTGGTCTCGGCAGCGGACGCTGGAATCCCTATGCAGTCCAGGGGTGGGGGTGGAGTCCTTCAGTGGAGGTCCCGAGGAGGGCAGGCTCTCCAGCCCTCACGACCCTCAGTGGTCTCGGCAACGGACGCTGGAACCCCTATGCAGTCCAGGGGGGTGGGGGGCGAGTCCTTCGGTGGAGGTCCCAGGGAGGGCAGGCTCTCCAGCTCTCACGACCCTCAGTGGTCTTGGCAACGGACGCTGGAACCCCCGCGGTCACTGCGCGGAATCACCTTCCGGGACTGAGTAACTATACAACAGTATCACTGTTCATGAGGTGGGCTCCCAAAAAGCCTATGTTGCAAATTTGGTGAAAACATTTAAAAAAATGACTTTCAGAAGCATGCGTTGCTCAGTTTCGACGCACACTTGTAACTTCGCAAATTTGTAATATTTTCACTCCAGATTTTCAACATTGGCAGTTTTTTTCACATTTCCTTAGCAGTACAGCTGTCATTTTTCACATCCTGGACAAAATGTGTTTTCACCCTTCCGGGGCACAATAGCGCGGTCGCTATGGGAAATCAGTGTTCAGGACAGATTAAGAAAATCGCAGTGACACTGTTCATGAGTGGAGGTCCTAAAATGCCTATGTTGAAAATTTGGTGAAATTCCACTAAATTACTATGTTACAAGCGTGCGTTGTGCAATTTCAACGCACGCTCGTAACTTTGAAAATTTATAATATTTTTACTCAAGATTTTCAGCATTATCAATTTTGCACACCTCCTTATGAACAGTACAGCTGTCATTTTTCACATCCTGCCCAAAATGTGTTTTCGCACATCTGGTGTCCAGTGGCGCAGTCGCTGTGGGAAATCAACGTTCAGGACAGATTAAGAAAATTATAATGACACTGGTTATGAGCAGAGGTCATAAAATGCCTGTGTGGAAAATTTGGCAAAATAATTCCACTAAATGACTATGTTACGAGCGTGCATTGCGCAGTTTCCACGTATGCTTGGAAGTTCGAGCATTTTTCATATTTTCACTGCAGATTTTCAACATTGCTATCTCTTCACACCTCCTTATGAATGGTACAGATGTCATTTTTCACATCCTGCCCGAACTGTGTTTTCGCACATCTGGTGCAGAATGGCATGGTCGCTGTGAGAAATCAACGTTCGGGACAGATTAACAAACTCACAATGCCACTGTTCATGAGCAGAGGTCCCAAATGCTTTCATGAGGTGGGGGTCACAAAAAGGCCATGTTGAAAATTTGTAGTGCAAATACCAACAAATGCCCGGGGCGTTAGGGTTACTAACCATAACGTCCCAACCTGTACAAACTGAAAGGCGTCAGGGGTGTGCCTTTGGATTGCTGGCTGTAATTCTCACGCTGTCCCACCCTCACCCTGATGCCAGTGACAGGCATCGAGGTGTGCGTTGGACTCTTCGGCCCCAGAGTTCACCCCATTCTCCTATACTGCACCCATTTCAGCGTATGTCCATATGAAATGGGGTGGCTGTAAAGCCGAACACCCCAAGGCACACCTCAACACTTGTCGGTGTCTGCAGGATAGGGTGAGGTGAAATGCAATGAGCACTATGAGCGATGAACCAAAGGCTTACCCCAGTGCCTGTCCATCTCTGCAGGGTGGAGGTGGGGTTGGCGTGAGTTCGGTACTTCACTGCCATTCCTATTCTGCATCTGTCTAACTCTTGTATGTCCAATGCTAATGTCAGCAAGCAAACATTCAGCATTGACAAATGCTTGTTTAGGTAGGGGCTCCAGTACTGCATGTCATACTCGGGTGAGATCCTACCAAGGATCTGTATAGCAGCAGTATAACCTCCTCTTTTCTGCGCGTGAACCCTCTAGCAGTACATCCCAGCATTCTGTTTGCCTTGGCTGCTGCCTTCCTACTGTTGAGTTTGTTTAAGGTCATCAGTGATGGCTATTCCCGAGTCCTTTTCCTCCTCTGAGTTAGTGACCTTGAACCTCCTGAGCTGTACTCAGTCCTCCTGTTCTTTCTTCCTATGTGCATAACCTTGCACATTTTTTCATTAAACCTGAGTTGCCAAATGACAGCTTTCATGCTTTGCAGTGGGCTAGGTACCCCAAGATCAGGTAGGGTCTATGGTGACAATGCAGGTGGGCGGGGATGATCAGACTAGGTGGGCCAAGTGGTCCTTATAAGTTCATAGTTTAGAAACTGAGTCAGTTGGCTGAAAAGCCTTATTGAGACCGCCACATATCAGTGGTATTGTCTTGTTCAGTTATCACCCATGAAAACATCCAAGGGTTTTTTAAATGTCTCCATAGTTTCACTTAAAACCACAGACTCCGGTAAGGTATTCCACGCTGATATGAGACTCTGATTGAACTATTTTCCTCTCCTACTGGTTTTATAGAAATCTCCCTTGAGTGTAGGCAATGTGACCTGGTGGAGTTGTCATTTAATTTTCTGCTTAAACCAGATGTTTTTCGGATATCTTTGTTATGTTGCTGGCCTGCCAGCGCAGCGGTAGAGCTACTGCTTGCAACGCCTGCGACCTGGGTTCAGGAACAGACTTGGGGAGCTGGAGGGCCAGCTGGGGGAGGAGGATTGAGCACCCACTGGCTGCTCTCCTCGGGGGGCAGGGGTTGTCCCGCTGCTCTTCCGCCACCTGGGTGACCACGGGTGGAGGTACAGTGAGTTGGCTTGAAGTGGGGCAGGAGGATGTTGGCAGGGAACCAGAGCGATGGCACATTGGGATGTGCCCGCCCCTTGGCTCCCCTAGCGTGCCAACATCCCCACCAGAACAATGGAAATATCACACTTCAGCAGTTGTAGAAGCGACCTGGCTGCTCCAGATCCAATAACCAGGCTCCTGACGGAGAACACCAGACCTCCTGACGCACACTCTGATGGACTGAGAGGGGGATTGGGCATCCCCCTCCCTCCCTGCCCCGGGGGGGGGGCAGGCTGAGACAGGATGGAGGTAGGTCCAGTGGCTCCAAGGAGTTGCCCGGGAAGGGACTAGGGGACCACCAGCCTAGGATACCCAGAAGGGAACCACCTAGGGGGAGAGAAGGGGGCAGAAAAGTAGTCCGTTAAAAAAAAAAAAAAAAATATATAGATATAGATATAGATATATATAGATATATGTATATATAGCTATATATAGATACAGATATATATATACATATAGATGGATATCTTTATTATGGAATGCTTTATGCACAAGTCTCTTCTCAGTCCTCTGCAGCTTGATGAAAATCAACCTAATTCAGACAGCCTATACTCATACTTTCAATTTTGTGGTTTTTGACACTTTGTTGCCTTCTGTTGTACCCTTTCTAATTTCATACTTCCCCACGTTTTGAGGTGTACAAAAATGAGAGCAGTATTCCAGAATAGGCCTTACTAGTGTAGAATATAAAGGGGTAATCACTTTTGAGTCCCTGCTCTTGAGGTGCTGGAATATATTTCCCAAAATGTCATTACCTCTGTTTTACCACTTCCCTTGCCTGATTATCAAAATTCACAGCTTTGTTGTCTATCTCGGAGCCAGGATTCCACCCATGCAACAAGTTGAGGGCTAAAGCTCAATTCTGCCAAAGTTTTTATTAAAGGAAAACTGTCATAAATCCCTTTGCCAATTACTAGGGCTGCAGAAATGGCTGATTAACACAACCTTTGTTTTTTCAAGTTTTCAGCTAACCTTTGCTGTTTAATTTGATCCGTTTCTTGCCTTGATGGTGGTTCAGTGTGCTGTCCTGGAAGTGCCATTTGGAAAGTGTGGCCACACTGGAAGACTGAGCTTGACATTGTGAGCTTGGTCTTCTTCTTGCTGTGTGCCAGAACACTCGTTCGAGCGGGGCACAGTTTCACAAAGGAAAAAGAAACGGTGTGCCTTGTAGTAGTGAAAACAGAGCAGTCTGACCTGTTTAATTTTTTTTATTGGAAGTTGCGCTAATGCGCATGCCCAAACTCAGAGCTGCAACTTTCAATAAAAAAATTAAATAGGTTAGACTGCTCTGTTTTCAGCGGGGTTCGCTTCTAAAGATACAGCTCAAAGACTACTACAAGGCGCACCATTTCTATTTCCTTTGTGAAAATGTGCCCCACTCATTATGAATGTGCATTCCGGCACATAGCAGGAAGAAGACCAAGCTCATTTGCATACAGGCTGCAGCTCTGGCCACTGTTGTCTGTGAAATGGTGCCTCTCACCCCGGGACATTAAAAAAACAATTTAAACTAAAAGACATGCCTTACAACAGAAAATGAAACTCTCGCTGCAAGTTGGCAGGTGAGTAGAGTCTGGATTTATGACAGTTTTCCTTTCATTCCTGGTGTGGAACTGAGTTGAAGCCCTTGGAATAATCGAGATATACTACATCCTTATCTGCTGATAAGTTCTCTTTCTGTGCCACGTCCCTTTCATCTGTGTCCACCCTCCCACAGAGCTAGGTGTCATCTGCAAAAAGGTAGATTTTGACTTTAATGCCTTTGGTAATGTCATTCTATGAATATATGAAACAATACCGGGCCTGGCACTGACCCTGCAGAGCTCCACTTGTGACTTTCCTCATACCTGATAGCCCCCACTTCTGTCCTACACTGAGCCAGTCTCCACCCCCTTATTTTGTTTCCCTCCCCTAGGTGAGGTACCAAGTCAAATGCTTTGCTGAAATTCAGATATCGACTGCCTACCCCTTGTCTGCTGCCTTCATTGCCCAGACAAAGAATCTGATCAGGTTTGCAGGTTTGTTTGACAGGATCTCCCTGATATGAATCTGTGCTGTTTCTTGTCCTGAAGTCAGTTTGTCTCATGGAATACTACCAGCTTTTCCTTCGGAGTCCGCTTACAGACAGCAGAGGTGAAACTGACTAGCCTGTAGTCTGCAGGTTCATCTGTGGGTGCCCACTCTTGTGCAGTGGTACCACAAGTGTGGTTCTCCACTCCTGCTGTACCACCCCCTTGTCTAATGAACTGTTGAACAGATCTGCTAGTGGACTCTCCAGTACCACTGCCGTCTCCCTTAACTCCATTGAGTGCATGTCATCTGGTCCCAAGAATTTGTTTAGCTTTAGAAACGGGAGTCATCCATTGTCTTTCCCCAACCCCGCACAAAACATATTCTACCTTTTCATTATAAATTGAACTAGTGTCATATTTTAACAAAGTAATTTGGGTACAAGAGCTCCTGATCTATAAATTTACAGTTCTTATATTCTAATTCCAACGGGGTTTCCCATCAGTTGAAACTGGTCCTTTCAGCACAAACTGATACTAAACCAGAAAAAAACTAAGGCCATGATTTTAAGTAGCTCCCACAACAAAAATAAATGGTATCACCTCACCATAAATAACAAACAAGGAGCCACCCTTGATCAAGCTGATACCTTCAGATATCTTGGCATCACCCTTGTCTCCAAACTCTCCTATGCTGCCCATATCAATAATGTTGCAAAGATGGCAAACACCAGGCTGGGCCTACTGTTCCGTCACCAGAAACATCTAACCCCTGAAGCATTGTCTGTTGCCATCCAAAGCTCCATTGTGAGTGTTATTAACTATGGACTCATTGTTTATGGCTCTGCCACTGCCTCCACACTCAAATGTGTTGCTACCTCCCTAAATAAAGCATGTTGTCTCATCACCAGAGCCCACAGTCTCACCCATACCTGTGACCTCTACTCTCTGAACGGGATGGCTGCAACTAAACAACCGAATAAAGTATCAAACCTGCATCACAGCCAAGACAATAGTAATGGGCAATGCCCCCCACCCCGGGCCTATTCCCTTCTCAGGACCAGAATTAACAACTGCAACACCAGGAGCTCAAAACCACAATTCCTGCAAAGCCCTCATTGTCGTACAACCCAAGGTCAAAGGTCATTTGCATACAGGGCACCCAGCTGGCTCAATAATCTTACCAGTGACATCTCTGCCTCACCAACTCTGGGCGCCTTCAAGAATAGGCTCCGTCACTCCCTTGTTGCCTCAAGCACCTGTGATTGCCTTAGCTAAGCAGTTCTCCTTTTGCTGCTGCCCTTAACTTCTGCTGCCCTGGTTGACCCCACTCCTAGCACTTCATTATCCCAGTGCCTAACATTTGCACTCACCACTTTTCTGTCTTGACAAAGCCCCTTAGGCTGCCAAACTCTGTCCCACCCTCCCATCCTCCTCCTTCCCATATCCTATGTTTAATACACCTCCTAGTGTATCATGTAATGTACTTGTAACCAATATGTTATAACTATCAGTGTCACTGATTGTTTTATACTATAATTCTGATCCTGTATTGTCTGTTCTTACTGACGCAGATCCTTTGTAAAAGAGCCTTAGCTCAAAGGTACTTTGTAATCCTAGACTCAAATAATATAAAAATAAATAAAAATAATTTAATTAAAGCAGCTTCTTTGTCAGACAACAATATTAGTTTACCTCTTTCTTTTGGCAGAAAAGCTATGATTTATCCTATAATGACCGCCTTGAACGCATCCCAGATCCCAATCCCATTACTAAGCTCGCCAATCCTCCACTGGGGGAACTGGGCAGGCAGGGGAAAAGAATTGTGACAAATATAAAAGAATTCTTTACCCAGTCTCTCTGCCGTTTGGCAGCCTGTGTTGGCGTGAGATGGGTCTCCTGAAGGAAGGTAAGGTCAACCTTGAGATTAACATAAAGTTATTTTCCGTTTTTTATAGGCGATCCAATCCCCTTAACGTTCCAAGTTCTAATATTTGAAGGGGCCCTGGTAGAAAGTGATAAAATAAAAGCAACATATAATAAATAGAAATAGAAATACAAAATCACACATGCCCCATAATGCAAAGCATCATGGACTGCATATGCAAATCACCACAGAATGTTATGCTGGTTCAACTTTAAGCAAAAATGTGTGGTGCCGAAAGTCCTCTCACACAGTTTGCAAAGGGTGCCAACAGAAGACATAGACATATAATAAATAGTATTGTTAGTATAATGGCCCTGAGTGAGAAGGGGCTTCTCCCATACAGATAAGTGTAGCAAGATACAGCTTACAATCAGACAGAATTATTATCTTGGAAAGCATTGTAGTAAGTCCCAGCCTGGTAAGTAGAATAGTCTTTTAAACAGGCATTTGCCCACCAGTACAGTCAGAACACACAAATTAAGCTGGTGGTGTGGTGGATTGGGACTTGCCCATGGTGGAAATGGTCCTGGGTTTGAATCCCAATGATGGCAATACTCAGGCTTTCTTTTACACTGTGTTCGGAAAAGATGGGGGGGGGGTGTAGTACTGTTAATCAGAAATGGCACGGGTATTGCAGGGGTAGGGGAGGCAGAGGGGAACATGGAGGCTATTTGGGTCACCTTGCTGACGCAGGGGGATAAGAGAGTAAAGGTCTGAGTGGTATACAGACCACCAGCACCGGTGGAGGTCCTGGAAGAAAGTTTGGTGGCAAATCTCGAGGGACACTGTGGATTGGGAAAGGAAAGGGTAGTGGTAATGGGGGACCTCAACATGCCAGGAACAGACTGGGGGGCTATGACGTCACCAGTGGCCAGAGAGCAGAGGCTGCTGGATGTCTTCCAGGATGCGTTTCTGACACAACAGGTGGGTGAGTCAACTAGGGAGGCCCGAACACTGGACATGGTCCTGGTGGACAGTGATCAGATTAGGGGCCAAGAGGTGAGGGACCTGTTGGTGGGGAGTGATCTCGCCACAGTCTGGTACTTCCTGGACCTTGGGGGGCCGAACAAGGATGGTAGTAACTGGCTTTAGGGGTGCAAACTTCAGGGATATGGGAAGGATCCTTAAAGATCGCCTGTACAGGATAAGGCCGGATATGGATGCTGACAGCAGGTGGGGGATCATTAGGAGGGGAATACAGGAGGTTGACAGATCCTGCGCAAGGGAAAGGCGTAAGTTCGGTAAGGCCAGAAAACTCTTCTGGTGGACCCGGGAGGTACAGGAGGTGGTGAGGGGAAAAGAAGTCAGCCTATAGGCACTTCAAGTGCTCAAGGAGTGAAAGGGATCAGGAGGAATATGAGTTGACAGCCAAGAGAGTCACCAGGGTGGTGAGAGCAGCTAAGGCAGAAAAGGAGCAGTCCTTGGCCAGTGGGATCCAGAGGGGGTCAAGGGGTTCTTTAGATACATGGGGGAGGAAAGTAAGGGGGCAGATCAGCAAGATAAGGCTAGGGGATGGTTGGGCACAGGAGGCGGGGGAACAGGCAGAAGTCCTAAATGAGTACTTAGCTTCAGTTTTTACCAGGGAGGATGGAGGGGCTATGTCTTGCAAAGGGAGCAGGCGTAAACTGGAGCAAGGGGTGGGACCGGTAGAGACAAGGGACCCTGATGGGTCTGGGGAAGGGGAATGGCCACCACAGACAGGTGGGGACCCAGCAGTGCAGGGTGAAAAGGGGCAGGACGTGGAGGCTGAAATCCCAGTACAGAGAGTAAGGGAAGCCCTCAGGTCCCTTCGGATGGAGAAGGCACCTAGGCCAGATGAGATACATCCCAGGGTGCTAAGGAAACTGGCGGATATCCTGGCAGCCCCTCTAGCGGAGCTTTTCAGGATCTCTCTGAGAACTGGGTGGGTGCTCCAAGACTGGAGAGTAGCCCATGTCGTGCCGCTCCACAAGGAGAGATCAAGAGAGAAGGCAGGAAATTACAGGCCCGTTAGCCTGACATCAGTGGTTGGCAAAGTGATGGAAGGTATTGTCAAGGAAAGGCTAGGGGGGTTACTGGAGCAAACTGGGTACTTGGACAATGGGCCAGACAAACCTTTTTGAGTTCTGTGACTGGGTGAGGAGGGCCCTGGACCAGGGTAGGCCAGTGGACGTCCTCTTTCTGGACTTCAGCAAGGCATTTGATTCGGTACTCCACAGTGGCCTGCTGGCTAAGCTGAAGGAAATTGGGGTAGGGAGACAGTTGTTAAGATGAATAGAAAATTGGCTCTCTGAGCATACTCAGAAGGTAGTGGTTGGAGGGTTAGCCTCATCCCCAAGGTGGGTTACTAGTGGGGTTCCCCAGGGGTCAGTGCTGGGGCCACTCCTGTTCAACGCCTATATCTCAGACATCAGGAGGGGGATCAGGAGTGAGATGAGTCTCTTTGCAGATGACTCAAAGCTGGGTGCAGTGGTGGATGGGGAGGAGGGGAGGGTGGCCTTGCAGGAGGACCTGGAGGCTCTGGAAAGGTGGTCGGGAAAATGGAAACTAAAATTCAATGCGGGGAAGTGCAGGTTTCTGCAACTGGGAGTCTGAAATCCAGGCGAGGGGGGATACCCTGGGAGGAGACATGATTCAAGTCACGGGTGAGAAGGACCTGAGGGTAGTGGTAGATGTCAAAATGAACAACTCCGAAACCTGTTGGAGGGCAGCAACAAGGGCAAATAGGATGCTG
The DNA here is from genome assembly GCA_016271365.2 of Neoceratodus forsteri. Lineage (NCBI taxonomy): Eukaryota > Metazoa > Chordata > Ceratodontiformes > Ceratodontidae > Neoceratodus > Neoceratodus forsteri. The sequence goes on along the minus strand of JADMNL010000022.1, from coordinate 689,782,782 downwards.
GGATGCATCGCCTGGGGGATTACCTCCAGAAAGGCGGAAGTGATCCTTTCACTGTACAACTGCTTGGTTAGGCCACACCTCGAGTAGTGTGTACAGTTTTGGAGACCACATTTAAAGAGGGACATTACACTCCTAGAGAGGGTCCAGAGGAGGGCAACCAAAATGATCTGGGGCCTGGGAGAGCGGACCTATGAGCAGAGGCTCAAGGAGCTCGACATGTACACCCTGGAGGAGAGGAGGGACGGGGACATGATAGAGGTCTTTAAGTACATGAAAGGGATCAGTAAAGGAGGCCCAATCGGGGTGCTCCAAAGGAAGGAGGGTGGGGCAGCAAGAGGTCATGGGTGTAAGCTGGAAGTGGGCAGACTCAAAGGGGAGAGGAGGAGATGTTATTTCACTAAAAGGGTGGTGGAGCCATGGAATGCACTGCCCAGGGAGCTGGTAGAGGCGGAGACTGTGGACGGGGTTAAGAGGAGATGGGACAGGTATGGGGGAGGGTAAATCTGACCAGGCCCAATACAGGTGGAACATATTGGACTGGGGACAGTATAACCCAAGGGGATGGGGAGACACCAAAATCGGCCCTCAGTGCAGGTGCTGAAAATCGAGCAGACTCGAGAGACCATTAGGCCTATTCTGCTGGCATTTTAGTATGTTTAGTATATGACTTTAAAAAAGGGGGAGAGGGGGAGTGGTGATCAAGAATTGTTTTTATGTCGGATCAACGTTGGTAATTTGTGGCGTGGTATAACCTGTTCAGAATAAGCTCAGATTCTAGTAGCAGGAGATCAGAGATTCGAAACCAGTCCACAGATGAAGGAAATTAGTAACATTTCCAAAGGGGTAATCTTTTTTTAGGCCCAACACAAGTACTGCAGCAAAAAGTAGATTGACTGAAGATCTGCGAATCAGAAGTCCTCGGGACTAAGGCGCAAGGTGCCCAGAAATAGAAGTACAGCATGTTTTATAAGAAATATTGGCTCTTTAAGAGATGGAAGAGCTGCATAGAGTGCATAGGTGGGTGTTAAAAATTCAAGAGGCGGGGTAGAGACTTCAGGAGACATGGTAGAAACTACAGGTGCCATAGGCATTGAAGCAGAGATGATGTCGTCACCCTCATGGGAGGAGCCAGTAAAGTCCAGTGATTTCCTGCTTCCCACATTCTGGCTCCTAGCTCTGGTCTTGACTACTGGTTCCCCAAAGGATTTATTCTGTATGTTGATACTGTCCCTGAGACCACTCTTATGGGTTGTAAGGGTCTCATATACATTGTTAGGGTATGAGAACCGTGAACGGAAGGTGAGTGGTTCTTATACCCTTAGAATGTGAAACTGCTCTTGCAACCATAAAAGTGGTCTCGGTGGCTGTACTAATGTATAATTACTGGTTTGTGTTTTTTTTTCCATAGTAAAAGCGAGTTGGAACTTGCCGTTATAACCAGCTGGTTATAACAGCAAACACGCACTGCTTTCACTATGGGAAAACCACGAGCCACAGCAGCTCTGCTTCTTAGGATTTTTTTTTTTCATACCATCTGGCGCTGTACATTAAATGTATTTACTTATTTATTTTTCTAATTTTAATACATTGAATGGTCAGCGCAGGGGAGGCTGGAGGTATTTTAATACTGGAGTGGTGAGGGGCAGCTGGCGTCATTCCGGGTCCTTTCTGTTCCACCCGATGCTGTCCACAGTCTGCCTTCACCGATGCTGCTCGGCTACTGTGTCTCCTGCTTGGCTCCCTCTTTCTCACTGCTACGGCTCTCTACCTATGGGACTAGGGCAGTCATAAAAAAAAAAAAAAATGGGGCCATACAGACCCCCTGCCGGATCGCTACTACAGGTACTGCATGTAATCTTCTTGTCACTGCATATTTTATATCATTGCTCAGGTGAAAAAAAATGTGACCCCAACAATTATATAAAATAAAATAAAATAATAGGGTGGTGTGAAACCCAAATTTTACACATGCCGTTGATGTTGGTCTTAGATAAACCCTGCGAGCTTCAGTCTCACCGGGTTTATGTAGCATCCAATATAGTGTGTAAGAATTTTCATCTACTACACCACCCCATATATATTCTCTATATTATTAATCAAGCTCTAGCAGTATATATTTTTTTAAACATTACCTGAATGTGCCCATTTCCAGGATGGCTGTGCCAGAGACACTCTTCACAGAATAAGAGTGTCTCATGCACAGAGGAAAGGAGCACTCTGATTGGTCACGAGTTCTTCTTCAGTCTGTAGAGTAATTTGTTTTTACTTTTAGTGATGCTTCTGCTTTTCCTAAAGATGGTGTGCCACTTGGAATTCAGGTAGGACTGTTGTGTTGTAGCGGTACTGTATTTTTTAAATTTGTTGAGGAATATTGAGCAAGAGAATTTGAGGTCTGCTCTTTACAGTCTGATTTGGATGCCTACACCTGTGCAGAAGAATTCAAGTCTTCATGGATGCGGGGTCTACTATGCTTTTGATGTGAACTCTGTGTTCTGGTGTTAGGCCAAGTGTTGCTGACAGAATTCCAAGCGTTAGCACAGTCCGTGAAGGAATAGTTTTCCCCCTTTTGTTAGAAATAAAAAGTGCAACTGGATACTTGAAATAGTCTAGTATTCCCTGTTTCTGTAGGGCAAACCTAACGCAGACAAATTCCCTGTGATGCCAGAGAATTTCAGAAGAGAAATCTTGAACTAAAGTTTGTGACCATTTCATTGTAAATTATTTTGCTGCCTTGCCAATTTTAAAATATATTCCTTAACTGAGAACCTCAGAAAGTACATCAGGATGGATCTTTGTTTCTTCATTTGGGTTTGGAGGCAAGTGATCTATGATCCCTTTCAGTTTCTAGGGGAGCATCCCAGGTGCAGTTTATTTATTTAGTTTTTGTTGACCGGATAGGCACACTAGACAGCATGCCTGCCTATTTTCAGGTGCGACCCGGGAGGTTACAACAGAGGGCATGAAGGCAACAGTAAATACAAGGAAAAATCAAGTGAACAAGAATCTGTACAAAACAAGCTAGAGATCAGTCACAATTCAGCTATACGACCGATACAACAATAATATTACTTTTGTAGGAACAATATATAAAACAGATACAAGAGCAATAAATAACTGGCAGCTGTTGACTCATCAACGAGTGGGTAAGTGCTGGGGGGATTTGCAGGATTTCCCAGGCAGTTTGAGAAAGTAGAGATAGGTGCTGGTTAAGCAACTAGGAGGAGCCAGCAGAGGAGGGGGTAGCACCACTACAGGAGCTGGGTGCAGGGCTTAGAAGGGTCTTACGAAGGTCCAGTTTGAAGTTGCACGAGGAGGGAGTGTTTCTGAGAGTCAGCGGAAGGGAATGCTATAATTTTAGAGCACAGACCTAGAAAGCATTGTCACTCATTTTAGTATTACATCTCAGTTGGACGAGTAAGGATTTATCAGCTGATCTTGGGGTAGGCAAAGGTTGCAGGTTTGAGCAGTAAAGCTGGTTTGCCAGGTGTCCGAGAGGAAATTATATTCTTTATAAAATAGGAGGAGGTAAACTGACCGAAAGCTGAGGGGGGTAAGCCATCCCAGACTAGAATATAGTGAGCATTGGTGAGTAAGCTTAGGTAGTGACGGAGCAAATCGGTTAATGTTGTTGTAGCAGATAGCCCACTTACGGAGGAGCCCTCCTGTGGTTTCCGGAAAAGCTATAAGTCCATATGCCAGTTTGGGTCTCAGGATCCCTTGAGCAATGGACAACCTCGCCACAGATGTTAGGCTATGTCTGACCTTATAAGCCAGTCCCCGTTGTATATTGACTGATTTGATAACTGAAGCCAGGTGCAGGTCAAAGTCCAGGGCTGGATCAAGGGTGACTCCAAGGTATTTAAAGGAGGTAACTGTGTTGAAGGGAGCTCCATCTAGTGCTCTGATACATAAAGGTTGGGTGCAGGATCGAATTTTTGAACCGGAGCCAAAGAGCATAGTCACAGTTTTATTTTTATTGAGGACAAGCTTGTTCTGTAGTAGCCAACTCTGAAAGATATTAAAATTATGATTGAGGTTCTGGTTGATGTCCAAGAGGTTAGGAGAGGAAGAGTATAGAACCAGATCGTTGGCATATAAGAGGGCAGAGCCAGGTCCAGTAAGCAGTGGGAGGTCGTTCATGAACATTGTGAACAGGAGAGGGACAAGAATTGAACCTTGGGACACTCCGATCCAAGTGGGCGCAAGGGAGGACTTAGCACCTCTGACCTGGACAAATTGCTGATGCTCCAAAAGATCATTTTGGAGCCAGGTGGTAGCAGAGGAAGAGAAGCAAGAGAGGACAGCTTAGATGGGAGCAGAGGGTGGTCCACTAAATCAAAGGCTTTCGTAAGATCAACAAAAGTAGCTCCAGTGAGAGAGCCATTGTCCATTGCAAATCACATCATTAGTGAACTGAATAAGTGCAGTGGTTGTACTGTGTCCTCGTCAAAAACCATGTTGTTCTGCGGTGATGAGGTTGAACAAGTGGAGGTGGTCCGAGATCTGGGTGGCCACGATTTTCTCCAGAATTTTAGAGAGGGTGGAGAGGATAGCAGTAGAGCGGTAGTTATCCAGGGTGGTGGTGTCTCCCTTTTTGTGGACAGGGAGTACTCGAGCAGTCTTCCAGATGGAGGGGATATGTCCTGTGAGCAGAGACAGGCTGACGAGATGAGTCACTGGAGGGACTATAGAATGGGCAATGGTTTTTAGGAATTTTGGTAAGAGTTCATCCACCCCGGCCGACCCAGTAGAAAAGATTTACTTAGGTAATCTTAGGATTTCAGTCTCAGAGACTGGGTGAAGATTGAAAGGAGGGTTTGATGGTTTGGAGTTGCCCAGTGGAGACTCGGGTAATGGCCCCAGTGGTGTAGTATAGGAGGAGAGGTCAGTGACTCTGGAGTTAAGAGCATCAGCGATAGTAAGCGGGTTGTTGCAATTACAACCATCCACGACCATATCAGAGATAGTACTGCACTTGTTTTTTTCCCAGAATGGAGTTGACATGACTCCAGAAACCACGAGAGTCATTAATTGAGGTGCTAAGGAGCTGACAGTGGTAATTACCCTTTGCAGCTGTGATGGACACCTTGCATAGATTTCGGAGTCTTCTGTACTTGGCCCAGTCCAGCTGTAACTGGGTTTGCTTTGCTCCAGGCTTTCACTCTCTGTTTGAAAGAGGCCAAGAGTGAGGAGTTTAACCAACGTGTTGCAGTTCCCTTGATACAACGCCTTTTTACTGGACATATTTATCCTGAAGGTTCAAAAAGTGTGGTGAGGAAGTATTGTGCAGCATGTTCTGTGTTGCAGGTATTGTAAAGAGGTGCCCAGTCAGTATACTGTAACTCCGAGAATAGGGCTCAGTATCCATTTCCAGGTTCAGTAAATGGTTTTGCAGAAAAGATGCAATATCGCTTCCCTCAGCATTTTCTGGGACCCCCACCAGCTGCAGAGTGTTACTGTGGCTGTGGTTCTCCAAATCGTCTATTTTGGACCAGTTTGCTATACCATCTTCACCAATGTAATTGTATTGTCTGTATTACCTATGTGCCATCTTTATAGTCCAGGTTGTGCCTGAAAACGGTCTCTTGGATCAGTGCACTTACCGAATGAATGAATGAATAAAATTTGTTCCCTAACTGAGGAATGCTCAAACTCATTACCTCCTGGGCGGCCATTTTGTGTCAGGTAAACAATGGATAGTTGGGACTTCATATTGAGCTATTGGAGGTAATGAGCTAAATGTGTGACGGAGTCTTCTGTGTTCCCAATCCCATTCTTGACTTTCTTAAGCCTGTCAGCAGTGACCGCATTAGCAGATTGGATTTCTGTACGGTTACTTTTAAGGACAATATGTCATTTTGTATATTGTTTAGAACAGAGGACAGTAGAAAAGATCAGAATTGTGAGCAGAGGGGTTGGTTTTTATAGTGTTAGAAACTGCCCTAGTTTCCCATTCCCCTTTACCTTCATGGGCGTCTCATGCCACAGTATCGCAGTGAAGTGCAAATTTCAAGCAGCCAGACTGTGGAGAAACTTTAAACCACTATAAAATAAAAAAGTAGCTATAGAATTCAACCAAACTTGCCCCGACGATAGAAAATGACTTCCAACAGTTAGTAGTACTGGTTTTATAAGTTGTCACGGACAGTTTTTAAAATTTTTATCAGAATTGTCTTATGGTGATTCAGCAGAAGTTTCAAACGGCCAGACTGAGGAGAAACATCAAATCACAATAATATTAAAAAAAAAAAAAATCAGCAGTAGAATTCAGCCAGACTTGCCCTGCAGTAGGCAGTGACATCCGATGGAAGATACTAATGGTTTTACGAGTTGTCGCTGACTTTTCTGGATTTTTAACATGATTTTCTTTTTTGGTGATTTGGCTGTGGTTTTGGGCTACTTTCTTCTCAGGGGGGGTACATGCGCACTCCTGCAGATGACTGTTGATAAAATGCCAAGCAGTGGAAATGGCTTCAGGTGATTTGTGGCGAACAGGGAGTCTGCTGCTATGCATCACCTGTATTGTGTCTGGGTGTCGTGAGTACAAAGAAGTAAAGCTATTTTTGTAGCTCACCCTAACTGTATCTTGATTATTGTTTAGATACATGGTACCTTGTGGAGAGTGTGTGCACGTGTTGCTTGCATACAAAGCAGCACCACGTACTGGGGCGGAGTCATTTTGGTTTTGATTCAGTGTGGTTTACACATAACCTACACTGCCATCTGCCAGGATGAAGTGCATTGTCACAGTTAAGAAATCCCAATACAGGTCACTCCAAAACAGTGGTGTGTGTGTGCAAAAAAACTAGGAACTTGCTACAGCACTCAAAATTTGCACAGCACTTTGCACCAAATTGAAAACTGTTTAAACTCGCAATGTGATGCAACATACACGTTCATTTGGAGCCTCTCAAGCATAAAGACATCAGCAGTTTTGCTCTAGTGAGCTTTCTCAAGAGGGGATGGCCCCTTACTGTTTATACCCTTATATTCCTTGCAGAAAAGATCATTAATGCACCGGTTAGGGTAATTTAATGCTATAAAAATAGGGAAATGTGGTGTTAGGGTTTCTAACTCTTTAACTGCCCACCTTCACCCCCCCCCAAAGCAGCAGAAAGAAAAAACATTAGGGGTTTAGGGTCTCTGGAGTCTTGGGGAATCAGTGGTGGGGTCTTCCTTTGGGTTGTCAACCCTAATGCTCACCACGTTCTGTGAGCAAACAACATCACACATGATCTCCTTTCTTCAAAGGTACGACAAATTGTGTTGGCAACCTGTGGCGAGCCAAACTCTCTACCTTTTGAAGAATACATCATTATGAGGCAGTAGCTTGGAACTGTACCTTGTGCTTTGGATTGGAGGCTGCGGACTGTACATGAGACGGCGATTGGAGGGTGGGGGGGCGCCACTAGACAAGGAAACGTTCTGTACATGAGGGGACAGTGATCGGAAGGAGGGGGGGCGCCACTAGACACTAGAGAAATACACTGTACATGAGAGGATGGCGATTGGAGGGCACCACTAGACACCAGGGAAACGCATACATGAGGGGACGGCGACCAAAGGGTGGAGGTGCGACTAGACACCAGGGTAACATACCGTACATGGGGGACAGCGATGGAGAAAGTGGAGAGTGCCATTAGACACCAGGAAAAGAGTATATCCCTGCTCTCAGAGCAGCCTGCTGCACGAGTTCTAGCTGCAGAACTCAAAGTCCTGTTGTTCTGATACAGGGAACGCAGGTGAATGGCTCCTCTCGCTAAGCTGGGCACCCTGGATTTTGGATGCCCAGAAAAGGTATTTCAGGGCAACTGTTTAAAAAAAAAAAAAAAAAAAGATATACCAGAATCTAGCTAAACAAGTCCCGTTTAGCTAGGTTCAGGAGTTGATTTAAAAAAAAAAAGACATGATTTTTATGTACTTGAGATGTTTGTAAGTTTGAAAAGTAAAGAATGGTGGACATCTCGACTGCCCCCCCCCCCCACAAGTAAATCATGCAAATAAAGTCACGATATGGTTTTGTACTTTTTGCAATAGTTTTATATATATCTCACAATAGTGTTTTTTTTTTCTACCAGTTGTACTTGAACATTTACTCAAAATTATCACTTCGAAACAGTACAATATTTTTTCACCAAATCTTCCAAAGACGTAACCTTGGCATGGGCCCCTTCAGCCGTGAAAATGTCATGAAAAAATTCCACATGGTCTAGGCTGTAGGCAAGAGCAAAAAATACCCAATGTTAAGGATAGGGAAACCAAACATGCCCCCCCCCCCTTATTTTTGGTGCAGCACATCTTGGAGACCGATAAGATGTCACACGAAATCTCTTCCACATCAAGATTCTGACAGCCCGACCACACATGCCAGATTTTGGACTATTTTGACAAATGACACCAAAGCTATTAAAGTGCAACATTTTGGGTTTGACAATAAATAGCCTACTCAACCCTAAATATAGGGGTGCTACCGTGTCCCTATAATACACCCACAAAGTGACTGACAGAGTGACAGCATCAGAAAAATCAGATACCATCTCAGAATCAAAATTAATTCAGATGTCCTACACACAGAATAGGTGAACGCATAAATTACATTAAAAACTCCTAGATTCACACAGCCTGAAACACACTGCACTAACTTACAGTATAACGGACCATTTAACAATAAATAGCATTTGCTATGTTTCTACTGGTTCAATTTGTTTGTGTTTTACTGAAGTGCTAAATGAAAAGCAAGCCAATGGTGCTAAAGAGACCCCAAAAAACACAATTTCAGGATCTGGGTGGGCAGCGCATAACCCCTTCAACTATTACTCCCTTATAACTCCCTTCAGGGTGCCTTCCTCAAGCAACTGGTCATGGAACCAACTCGGCAGAAGGCAATACTGGACCTTGTGCTCATAAACGGGGACAGTGTGATGGGGGTAAGAGTGGGGGAGCACCTGGGGAGCAGTGACCACCAGTCACTGTGGTTTGAAATCACAGAAAGAGCAGAACCAAACCACACAAAAACATGTATCCTGGATTTTAGGGGGGCAAACTTTGGGAAAATAGGGAGATACTTGAAAGAGGCATTAAGGGGAATGGGACAGGAATCAGGGGTTGAGGAACAGTGGGAAGTATTTAAAATGGGGATTACAAGAGCAACAGAATTATGTATTAAGCAGGTTAGCAAGAGGAAAAGGAAGAGGAGACCATTATGGTTTTCCAAAGAGGTAGCAAAGAAAGTGAAAGCCAAAAAGATTGCATTCAGGCAATACAAAAAGACACAGGCAGAAGGGGATAGGGAGAAGTATCAGGAGAAGCAAAGGGAGGCAGGGAGGTCAGTAAGGGAAGCCAAAGCTCAGACAGAAGAACACATTGCAAAATCAGTGGGTAGAGGGGACAAAACCTTTTACAGGTACATAAGTGAAAAAGAAAGGCAGGAGGGATAGTGAGACTGAAGGGGAGGATGGGGCTGTGTGGAGGATGACAACAGTAAAGCTGAATATTGAACAGGTATTTCTGCTCAGTCTTTGCTGAGGAAGAGGATGGTAATGGGTCTGAACGAGTACAAGGTGAGGAATGGTGCAGAATGTGGACACAAGTCCCTTTACACGAAAGGGTCCTGAAGGAACTGGAAGTAATAAGAGTTGATAAAGCAATGGGGCCAGATGGGGTGCACCCCTGGGGTCCTTGAAGAACTAAGAGAGGTGGTGGCTGAACCTCTTTGCTATCCTGTTTAGCCGATCACTAGAAACAGGGAGGTACCCAAAGACTGGAGGATAGCAGATGTAGTCCCTTATACAAAAGTGGGAACAAAGAGGAAGCGGGAACTACAGACCAGTCAGCCTCACCTCGGTAGTGGGGAAGATCATGGAAGCACTACTGAAGGAGAGATTGGTGGAACATCTGGTTGTCAATGGACTACAGGACCCAAGGCAGCATGGTTTCACCAGGGAAGGTCATGTCAGACCAACCTCATTGAATTTTGACTGGGTGACTAGGGAGGTGGATCGGAGGGCAGTGGACATGGCCTGTCTGGACTTCAGCAAGGCCTTTGACACTGTGCCACATAAAAGACTATTGCACAAACTGGGGAATATGGGTGGGCAGGACAGTGCGTGGGTGGTAACTGGCTGGGCAGCAGGACACAGAGGGTGGTGGTAAATGGCTGTCACCCACAGAGGGAAGAGTGACCAGTGGGTCACCACAGGGATCAGTGCTGGACCGTACTATTCAATATCTTCACAGTGACATTGCACAGGACCTAGAAGGCAGAATTTCACTGTTCACTGATGACACAAAGCTCTGTAACAGAGTAGACACACCAGAGGGTGTAGACAGAATGAAAAGGGACCTGCAGAAACTTGAAGAATGGTCAGGGTTTGGCAGTTGAAATTCAATGCAAGGAAGTGCAAGATAATGCATATGGGGCACAAAACCCGGCACAATATATCAGTTGGGGAGTGAGGATATAGCATGCACCAAGCAGGAAAGGGATCTTGGGGTTATCTCTGATGACCTCAAGGCAGGGAAACAGGTGACAAGGCAGCAGGTAAAGAATAGGATGCTGGGATGCAAGCAGGGGCATCACCAGCAGGAAAAGGGAGGTCATAATTCCACTATACAAGACACTAGTGAGGCTGCACCTGGAGTACACTGTGCAGTTCTGGAGACCTTACCTACGAAGGACACAGACAGGGTAGAGAAGGTTCAGAGGAGGGCAAACAAAGATGGTGCATGGATTGCATCACAAGTCCTATGAGGACAGGTTGGAGGCACTGAACATGTACTCCCTGGAGGAGAGGAGGAGAGGGGATATGATAGAGACATACAAGTATCTTACAGGAGGAACAGGGCAGGAATGCACTATTTTTAAGCCGAAAACGATGTTCCAGGACTAGAGGGCATGGGATGAAGTTGGAGGGAGGACTATTCAGTGGAAACGTGGAGGAAGAATTTCTTCACAGAACGGTGGTGGACAAGTGGAACACCCTGCCAGAGGAAGTGGTGGGGCTGAAACAATCACGGGATTTAAGAATGCATGGGATAGACATAAAGGAATTCTGGAGGTCAGGGGTAAGGGGCAACAGACTTCTTGGAAAACATAAACTGAACTTACAAACTTAAATGGGCAGACTGGGTGGGCCATAGGCCCTTATCTGCCGACACTGTCTATGTATCTATGTAACTAGTCACAGCGTGGGCCAGTATGTAACAGCAGCTTCATACTGGGTTGCTGTATCAAAGGCACAGATTGGGTATACCTGACATAAACATTGGACAGAAAAGAGAAATGATAATCAGTACACTTATATTTATGTGTGCAGTTGCAGCATCTTGCATCCTCAAACTCAGAGCAAAGTAAGACAATTGAGAATAAAATGCCTGTGGAAAAAGGGGATTGGGGGATTGGGGGCGGGGTGCCGTGCCATCTATCAACCAGAAGCATTATCACAGTTTTTGTTGGAATGTGTTGCTGGACACTGCAGGAATTTCATGTAATCCACTTATTTCTCCAGTTTGTTGCACGGTACACATTGGAATCTCATTCACAGCTCCTAATCCTGCTGGACGTCACTGTAAACAAGGTGAATTGCTAACTGACTTGGGGCAGGGCTCAGAGCGTGGTAGTTAACAGGCACATCTTGGAGAGAAATATTCATCGGTGTCCCTCAGGGTTTAGTGCTAGGTATCTGCTCTTGAACATTATCAACGATCTGGAAGCGGGGGGCCTCGTGCCTTACTACATCCCTGGGCGTGCGGTAATATCTGTTCAACACACACCCTGCCATGTCTTATTGCTTACGTAAACTGCATAGCAAAACCCACTCACCTCCACTCCAGTGAATCCCAGTATCAGTCCCTGATGACGACAAACGCTCATCTGTCACGTTGCAGTTGAAAGCGGTCTGCAGAAGTGGGAGATCCCAATAGCCTGCAATGCATGCTAAGAGTTTTTATAAGCTCTGGTCTTTGGTTTGCTGGTCCCACTGTCCTTCCAAGGCTGAGTACAGTCCTTACTCTCTAAATGTTTTTATTAAGATTTTGGCACCAACATTTTTAATGTTTCCTTTTTTTTGTTTGTTTAGTTTTTTTGTTTTGTTACTCAACCTCTTGAAAAAGATGGGTGTGTAATTTTCAAATCCCTCCAAAACTTGTTTTCGCAGTCACTCCACAAAATTGCCTTTCCGACGGGATTTAAATAATTACAACTGTCTTGATCACAAGGTGGGGTAGTAGAAATGCAGTGTTAAAAATGTGAGGTCAAAATCTCAAAAAACAACAAAGTTATGAAGCATTGTTGAACTTTGCAGTTGCTTTAAATTTTGAACCCATGTTTTCAAGCATTTTAACCCCATCTCATGAGCATGACAGGTGTCATTTTTAAAATCCTCCTCCCAAACCTGCGTTCAGAGTTCCACAAAATCACGTTTCGGGTGTGGATTTGATAAATGACACCTGTCATGTGCATATGCTGGGGTAATAAAAATACTGTCTTGAAAAATTCAGGGTCGGAGTGCAAGAAAACCGCAACATTGTGTGAACATCTTCATTGCCCAATCATGACAATTTCTCTGATAAAACTCATTTTTGTAATTTTTACTGCAACGTCATCTAGTCCCAGCAGATCTGCACAGCAAATACAAGCAAGCAGACATGATTCACATTTTCCAGCACTTGTTCTTATCTGCCCACTGAAGCTCAGCTCCTTGACAACCAATCGGCTTCCTCGCCCCTGACCACAGTTCCCAGCTTTCAACCTCATGGCTTACTGTCTGAGGCAGGGCCAGAATGAGGCCCCCTCCAGAGACCTAATAGTTGCTGAGGGGTGCAGCAAGCCACACAGTGCAAGAATGTACCTGGCATCATAGAGGTGGTGCAGAGGATTATTTTTCCTATAATCCTGCCGCTGGAGTTCTGTCGTGCGCATGGGCTCCAGTGCACACATTCAGACACAGTTGCATGGCGTCTTGCGGAGCTGGGGAGTGCCCCCCTCCACTTTTGCCGTGTCACAGCTGCACCTGGGCCTGTGGACACAAAGATGGCAGTGCAAGCTAGGAGCAAGGCAGTCTCCCACCCCGAAGAGGGAGAACAGCTGCTGGGATGCTCCATCCCTCTCCCCTAGCCGACCCTCCAGGTGTTTTCCTAAATTGAGTTATCAGTGTCATGTGCAGTAGCCCTCCCATTGTGCGGGTGGGCCAGCAGTTTTTTGAGCCTTTAAGTTATGAGTCTAGAAGTTCGACAAATCCTATATGGGGGTTAAGAGTCATGGAGTACAGAGCTTGCCGTCGGTGTGAACAGATACTCTCGGTGTTGGCTCCCACTGCAAACTTGATTTTAATGTAGGAAAAAAAGTCTTAAAGAACACCTTTTTGGTGCTGCTAACAAATAGGAAGCTCCCTTGCCTCCATGGGAACTCCTCTGATGCACTTTCATAATTTTCTGTACTTCTAAGGAAGGGAAGGGATCATAATTTGCCACTGAGGGTGATCCCTTCCATATCCTTATCATTGGCTCCATCCCCGCGCTCTGACATTTTGTGACATCTATAAAGGGGAGCACAAGGGTGCGATCCATTAAAGTCTATGGAGGATGATTTACAGACCTGTTTTCTGGCCATTTAACTGGATGTTTGGTGGAATTGGAGCCCAGCTTCAACTAAGAAGGCTCTTATTAGTTGAACCCACCTCAGATTTCACCAGCTGTTCAGTTAAACGGCCAGAAAATGGGGTTTTAAATCATGCTTCAGAGGCATGAAGGGAGCGTGCCCCTGTGCTGTCCATGTACGGGCGTTACAAAACATCAGAGCATGTGGCAGAGTCAACGATAAGGATATGGAAGGGATCACATGGCTATCCACTGGGGCAAATTATGATCCCTTCCCTTTCTTGGAGGCAGTATGGAAAATTATGAAAGTGTGTTTGTCTGTCTGAGAGGAGCACCCATGCAGGTGAGGGAGCTTCCTCTTACGTAATTTCTCATACAAAAAAATAATCAAAAAATGTTCTCTTTAAATCTGACAGTTTACACACTAGAAAGCTTTTACAGCAGTTTGTGGCCATGGGGAGACCAAGAGAAACGAATACACAGATGCCGGCAGCTACCTTTTTCAAACTGAAGTGTAGCTCCAGAGATTTCTTTGCAGCATGAGGACAAAAAGTCTGAGACGACATCTGGGACACCTGGCATGACTTGCGTTAACCCCCTACTTAAATCCCCAAATGGGATTTTTGAGGATTTTGAAGCACAAAAAATAAAAGCAGTGCTTCCGCACTGACCTTGTGTAATGAAAGGTTTCCACCAATATTTATTTATTTATTTGCTTTTGGTAACCGGGTAGGTGCGCCAGGTAAGGCCTGCCTATTTTCAGGCACGACCCGGGAGAGAACATGATAAAGTTCAGGATTCCGGTAGATCACAAGAAAATCCGCTTCAAATGACCTAAACAAAGTAAGTGTATGCATTGGAGTCACAGGGATATTCACACAGATAACAGCAGTAGTCAAAGAAACGGACATCATTTACAGGCAGGGGATGCAGCATAATTGAACAATGGTAGGAAAAGGCGGCATTCAACAAAATAATAGGTGCAGAGACTACAGTTGCATTGCTACTTGTTAGAATTAGTCTTGGCTACAAACCATACCAAGTTACATAAGTGCTAGAAAGAAAGTTTGATTTGCAGGTAATATGAGGGTGAGCAGGTAGGCAAGAGAGGAAACAAGTGCTAGGGGGACTAGGTGAAGTTTAGAGAGGTTACTGACAGTCAGATGCATCAAGGTTAGCGAGGTGATTGAACAGGGCTCACTTGAAGAAGGCATGCGATTTGGAACACCTAAGGTTTAGAAGGAGGGAGTTCCAGAACTTGGCTGCATAGTGGGTAAAGGGCTGTTCACCCATTTTAGTGAGGCACAGATACATGGAGAGAAGAGCCGAGGTAGCAGACCGAAGCTGACGAGGGTGAGCCACCAGGGTAAGCAGGCCAGTAAGGGAGGCAGGCTGGGAGGAGCGAATGATGATGTTGTCGGTTAGGCAGCCAAGTGCAAATAAGCGCTTGGAGGAAGGTGACAGCCATCGAAGGCCGGTATATAGAGAGCAGCAGTGGGTAAGGTGAGGGGAAGACAAAGCACACTCCAAATATTGTTGTAAGTGACATCCCACTTTTAAAGGATTTCTGCTTGGCTCAGTCCAGAGACGGGTAAAGCATAGCAGAGATCTGGGAGTAGAAGACCTTGGGCCACAGAAATCCTAGCTGCAGGGGTGAGGGCATGCCACACACGGTAGACTAGGCCCAGTTTAGCATTGACCGATTTACAAATGGTATTAACATATAGCAAGAAGTCAAGGGCTGGGTCAAGAGTAACTCGTAAGTATTTGAAGGACAGGGTACTTTGAACAGGGGATCCATCGAGACAAGAGACCTGTAATGAGTCAGTAGTGGGGAAACATTTCCTGCGGGACCCAAAGAGCCTGGTCTGCGTCTTGGCAGTGTTAAGGACCAAGCGATTAGATGCAAGCCATTTTTGTTTAAAGTGAAGATCCGAGTTGAGGAGCGTGTTAATCTCGGAGACTGAGCTGGAAGAAGCATAGAGAACCAAGTCATCTGCGTATACCAAGGTACGACAGTGAGAAGAGATGGAAGGCAGATTATTTTAGTAGTGGCCCAAGTATGGAGCCGTACGGGACTCCTACGGAGATGGGAGCAGGAGAGGAGACAACCTTACGAAAAGAGACAACTTGGGAGTGAAAAAGTATTGAATAATGTACAAAGCCACTCCAGAAATTTCTGACCCCAAGATTGTCTGGTCTGGCCCCTTACATTTGAAGCATAGGGTGAAAGTGACCACCACTTTACTAGTGCTAGTGCAGGCAGTACAGCAGATGTGAAGAACTCACTGTAGGCTTTTTGTCTTTCGATCCAGAATCCTGAGAAAAAATTCAGTGATTTTTACAACACAGTTGGTATCTGTGGAACAGACAGTGGTGGGGCTGTCAAAAAAGAACTGCTATCAGCAGATGTGATCAATCACTTTTTTCCCCAGTGGCATGAGTTTGGTATTATAAACCGGCAACTCGGGGACTTAAACTTGCCAGTCGCTCTATTGTTGTTGGCTCGACTTGCCATCACAGCGGGAGGCAAAACCTACATAGGAAATGGCAGAAAAAGACCATGGTTCATCCAGTCTGCTCTGTTGTACCCTATCCTACCCCGGGACTTAATATCTAGTCGGTTATTGCTCTCGCCTCCTTCCTCCTTGGCCCCTTGCCCCCTGCCTTGCTTCTTCCCTCTGTGTAACTGTTTAGCCTTTTACTCAGTCCTGGCCATGTCTGAAACCATTAATGGCTCTCCCCCACACACACACACATCTGCTGGTAGGCTGTTCCATGGCTCAACCACTCTCTCTGTAAAATAAAACTTTATCATATCCCTCCTGAATCTCCCTTGCCAGTTTCTGCTCATGTCCCCATGGTTTTGATTAATCATTCCTGCTGAATATTTCCACGCAGTCTACCTTGCTTGTACCTTTCATGAACTTGAAAGCCTCTATCATATTGCTAGTCTCCCTTCTGGTCTCCTGTGCGTATGTGTTTAGGGCCTTAAGACAATTTATTTAAACTTTGGTAATCGGGAAAGGCACACTGAGCCAGGGATCGTTTACAGGTGTGACCCAGGGAAAAGGGGGGGGGAAACAAAATGGGAACAATAAACAAAATGAAAGAAATATAATAAATTAACATCTAGTACATGCAGTCAAAGTGCATATTCAGCATTGCAGTTCTTAAGTACAGATGTGCAATAACGAACAACTAAAATTCTGCCAGTGTACAACTTCAGGAGTGCAATACATAACTCCTACTGTGCAATATACAATATATGTAGGTAAGAGCAGAAATCGAGAAAGGATGAAACGCGGTGACACAACGTACCTAATGGCGGCTTAGCTGCACTGCTCCTGAGCCCCAGGTCGACTAAAACAGCTATCGAAAGCCATCAAGCCTCTACATCGTAAGAATCTGATTCCCTTCAGACTTGCAGACATTGGGTGGAATGGGGAAAACTAAAAAGAAGGACTTTGCCGTGCCAACTAAACGTTCTGCAGCATCTAAAGAGGAGTAGCCTGTTAGCCCCTCACCATCGTGGTCCTCCGTAGCAACGGCCTCAGGCGATGAAGACTCAAGAGTTCGGATCTACATCTGAGTTCACCAAGGCAGATGGCCAGCGGATGCTGAGCATTCTTTATCGGATTGACTCCAAGATTTCTACCCTGCAAACAGACTTCAAAAAGCCTGAGTCCCACACATCGACTATGGAAACCCACCTAGACACCCTGCAAAATGAACATATGATGTTCGGGTGTTCCCTAGCCTTTCTACACCAGAGGGAACGCGAGCTAACACACAGGGCAGAGGACGCAGAAGCAAGAGCCAGGAGGAATAATATCTGTATTTTTGGAATTCCTGAGGGCAGTGAGCAAGCGGATATGGTGGGGTACTTGGAGTTATGGCTGCAACAGGAGCTCACCTTACCAGAAAACTTCGAGTTCGCCATTGAGAGGGCTCACAGGGCGGTGGCCCCAAAACCTAAACCAGGGGCTCTCCCACAGGTCCATTGTGGTGAAATTCCTTAAATTCCCCACTAAGGAGAAAATATTGCGATTACCCTGGAATAAGAGAGACTTAAATCTGGATGGCCAAAAGGTGTTCTTCGATCTAGATCTGTTCCGCATTTATAAGCACTAAGTTTGAAATTATTTTACTTAAGAATTTTATACGTTTTTTTACTATATAAGCGCTACAAGTTTATGGGGTTTTATATCGGGTTTTAATCGGCCCTCGTAGCTTTTATTTGCCTTGGTTTAGTTGTTGACTAATGCTTTATGGGTTTCTTTCTCATACCTGGCACCCCACATTCTGTATGGCTGCCTTGGAGTTAATGACACAGGAGATGGGTTGTCCATTCGGCAGGCTTGTTTAACTATAGTAACTAGGGGATAGATCACACAAATCCCCTTGTGTTCAGTAAGATGGCAGGGATTCAGGTTAACTCTTTGGACCCGGGGCAGCGGGCAGGGGCTTTGGACCTGCTTTAGCGGAAGTCTTCTTGTTAGAAGGGAAGGTGTACCCCAGCCGGTGTTTGCAGGCTGGTTTGCCCTTTGCACAGAGAGTGCTGTACTCTTCTGATTTTCTTGGAGGGCTTTGTGTCCTCAGTGACTGACCTGCGGCTGCAGGAGGTCATTTAGGTGCAGCTTAACTAGCTTTGTACCCCAGGGCGGTTTGGCTATCTTTCCTGCCAGAGTCCATTGGACAGTTCTACTATAATTGTGGTTACCTTGCATCTCCAGTTAAGATTGCTAGGTAACTTACATGTTTCTTGATAGTGTTTTCTTTGTTATCTTGTTCTGTTATCGTTTAGAATTGTTTTATGTGGGCTCTGGGAATAGACAATGGAGGGAAAGGATGGGAAGGGGGATAGCAATTTCATTCCTTTTTTTTTCCACAGTGGGATCACTTAATATTTGTATGGCGAATGTGAAAGGCATTAACAATGTATCCAAAATGGGCCAGGATTTTGAAAGAATTTAAAGATTTACAGGGTGACATAGCATGTTTACAAGAAACTAAGCTTACTCCACTGGGGCATACTAATTTACGGAGATCTTGGGTTGGCACGGTTATTTCAGATTCACACCCCTCATCTTCAAAAGCCAGTACGGCTATTTTGTTGAAGTGGGGGCTCCCTTTTCAAACCCGCTCGGTTTTAAAAGAAGGTAGTGGTAGATGGGTGATATTATCTGGCGAGCTGCGAGTACAGCTCATACATGTTCTGTCATTATATGTCCCCACCCCTCCTTCTGGGGCTTTTTTTTTTTTTGAGATCTATTCTCAATTATTGGGAACCTGGAGCCTGGACACCACCTAGTGACTGGAACTGTGTGGAAAATTGCAAATTAAACAGGAACCCACCCACCACAAGAGGTATTGGGGTGTTCCAGACTCCTACGAACCCGTGTTACTGTATCAGAACTGGTAGATCTGTGGTGGTGGCAGCAACCTTCAGCTAGGAACTATACTTTTTATGCCCCAGCCGCTAATGCCTATTCCAGACTGGACAGGATATACTCCTGGCAATCAGAGGCCCATGTGTTTGAAGAAGTTCGGATACACCCAGTCTCTCTTTCGGACCACGCTGTGGTCCAAGTGGTGGTGGTCTGGGAGCCAAGAGCCTCCTCAGATTCTTGGCGGTTGGACCCTGGCCTTTTAAAGGATAAGACCCTTGTGTCAAAATTGAAAGAGGACATCAAGTGGTATTTGGAAGAGAATAAAGTAATAGACACCCCAGTAAAATTTATTTGGGACGCTCTTAAGGCTCTGCAGGGCAAATTTATCAGCCATGCCGCCTGTCTGAACAAGGTTCTTAAAGCTAAATTATCTCAAGCTTTAGCCTCTGTAGCCTCGTTGGAGACGGAACATAAACTAACCCAGGACCCCACCACCTATCAAAAATTACAAGAAGCTAGGGAGGTATACAGTCAACTGATGGTGCACTGTACCCTCAACTCCCTATGCTTCGCAAATCAAAGATATTACGAGGGAGGGGACAGGACAGGCAGGCTATTGGCTATGCGCCTTAGAAAGCAAGAACTGGATAGGCATATCCCTAAAATCAGAGATACGAAGGGTACAGGGGAATTACTGGTTAAACCTTCTGCGATAGCAGGGGCATTTGCAGACTTTTACTCCCAACTTTACAGACAAGAGAGGGGTCTGGATGATAGTCAGAGCATAGACTCATTTTCGGAGAAGGTCGAGCTCCCCGGCTCTCACTACAGAGCAAGTTACTAGCCTGGAGCGCCCGTTCAGAGGGGGAACTAAAGTCTGTGATAGCATCCCTGAGTTCAGGGAAAGTGCCTGGACCGGATGGTTTTATTGTTGAATTTTATAAAGTATTCAGTAAGGAGGTAGTTTTGCTAGCTGTTTGTAATGAGGCCCACAAACAAGGTGTATGTAGTTCCTGGGTCCTGGGGGGAGGCTACCATCTCAGTCTTACCTAAAGCTGGAAAAGATCCGGTGGAGTGCGCCAGTTTTCTGCCAGTTTCTCTATTAAATGTGGACGCAAACATTTTTGCTAAACTAATTGGAGAGAGACTTAAAGGGATTATCCCGGACCTGGTGCACCCCGACCAAACTGGGTTTGTCCCCAGATGGCACATACAGGACAATGTCCGCTGTTGCTTAATGTGCTGTCCTCAGGGTCTCTTCCCCGCAACTTACCACTAAAGCTCAGAAGTTCCTATTTTTATTTTACTAGTGGCCATCAAAAGTATATTACAAAAATTGGTTGGGAAAAAATTCCCTCAACTCTTGGTCTTTGGTATTCCATTTGTTTACAAATTCAAATGATGAAGAAGCTGACTGCTCAGCTAAGATTCCAGATGGATAAATTCAAGGGGAGATGGTTGCCTTTTTTCCATTACCAAGTGGAGAAGGAAAATAAAACAGTGCTGGAAATAATGGCTCAATATACTTAAGTGGGCGGGTCCCTTGTATATTTACATTTTTGCTAGACACAAAGCTCTATAGATTGGTCTAGTTCCGGACCCTTACCCTCATACAATTAATTCTCCATGTATTTATTGGTTATCTAACTAAGAGTCCCCATACATGTCACCTAACCCTTCCCCCCCATCCAGATTTTGGGTGGTTCTAGTCATTACTATATTTAAGGAGCCATTTCTAGCCCTGAGCCCTAGGTTTTGGTTTTGTTTTTTTCTTCTTTGTTAGTGTCAAGTGTTCATAGTCATTATTATAGGTTATTGTCAGTCCCTTTTCATGTATCAACTGGTGTTTTGATCTCAGTTTGTGAGCTGTACTATTTGTGTTGATGTGGTTTGGAAAATCAATAAAATTACTATTTAAAAAAAAAATCGAAAGAGGGTCAAAGCAGCTGATTTGCAGGAGCTAAGGTGGGGGAGGCTAGGGGCAATGGCATGAAGCTGCCGGTACACTTAGGATCAGGCACTTGAATGCAGAGAGTGAGGTGGCTAGTTGAAGAGTAGGTGAGTTTGTTCCAAGGAGAGGGTAGACGGAAGGAGAAGGCAGATTGACCTGCCGTGGAGCGAGGGCAAGAAAGAGGAAAGGAATGGGTCACCCAGGAGTGGAGTGGATAGAGGGAGGGGGATAGGAATGAGGAGCGATAGGAAGGTAGTAGTTCAAACCAGTATTTGGCAATAAAAGCTAAGGAGTGTGACCAGCGGTGGTGGGGGGTGATAGAAAGTGACGTGTAGAGGGAACAGTGGTGAGTGCGGAATGGGGAGTCTGAAGCAAAACAGTAAAAGGAATTAAGGAGGGTGTCCGGTCTGGCGCGGGAGGTGGCTGGGGCAGTGCCATAGACAATGTCCACATAGTCCAGCACGGGGAGGATGGTTTTAGTGACCAATTCACGACACACGAAAAGGGAAAGGCAATCCTTGTTGCAGTACATTACTCCTAGTTTAGGGCGCAGCTTGGCATGCATTGTGTCAATATGGACTGACAAATCAAGTTTATTGTCTAGCCAAACACATGGTATTTGTAAGCAGAAACAGTTTCGACTAGGAAACCGTCAGGGGTGGAGAAGACAGGGAGGGACAGGATGGTTGAGTTTCTTGCCTTGACCCAAAGGTTACGGAGATGATTTTATGTGTGTTAACCCACAAGTTGTTGGCCTGGAACCAGTTTAGCACACTGTTAAATCACTTTGGATGGGGGTCTTCACACAGAGGGTTGAGGATCCTGTAGTATAGATGATCGTGTCAGCCGCGTACATGATTTGCACGTGCGAGCAAACTGAGGGGTGGTCATTTATAAATAGGGAGAAAAAGACAGGGCCATGGATGAAGCCTTGGGAGACCCTGCCAAGGACTGGGAGGGAAGACCGTGTGAATCATACCTTAACTGACACCTGTTCCTTAGATAGGAGCTGAACCAGTTTATTACAGGGGTTGCTAAGCCAATTGTGTGGAGCTTGCGAAGCAGAAGTGGGTGGGACACAGTGTCGAATGCTTTTGCCAAGTCGATGAACATGGTTGTGGAGATGTGACCCTGGTCTGTACCATCTGCTCTGCTGGTCCTGAATCATCTTAAGTCACATTATATCTCAGATGACCCTTAGGATGCTGGATGCCTTTTGGAGAAGCCAACGACAAAGCATACTCAAATGAAATTGACACTTGCAGATGAAGGTGGTAAGACTGAAAAGTGAATCAAGTCACAATTGGGCTGGGTGGTATTAGTGGAGGGAATCAGTAGTAACTGGGAGCTGTCTGGAAATTGGAAAAAAAATCTGTTTGTATTACCTTTGAAAAAGCTTTCTTAACCCCTTTGCTACTACAAAAATGTTGTTGGAAACATGTTTTTTTAAATAAAGGTGAATAAAACAATGCTCTGTTTTTTCCTATATATTGTGTAGGGGACCTGTTTCATTCCTTATCCTGCAGTGCCATCTTGTGGCCATTGTTTCTCCTGTTTAAAAGAAAATGGTAGTTTACTCACCTGGTAAAGGTGATTGCATGAGCATCACCTTACAGCATCCCCCATTCATTACCTCTGGGTTACGTCCATCTCATAGGCTAGTTGATGCACATGTGACCAGATGTTTGAAATCTAATCTGCCTAGGTCCTCCTTCTCGCCACAGTGCTCCAGTTCGATTCTTCCAAAGCTACATGTTTCTAGAGAGAATACTGTGGTAAAGATTGCTACTGTGAAAGGTACAGTGGGTTACTTGTTTATGGTTCAATCAAGTATGAGTACGCTATTATTTATTTATTTATTTTAATTCTTATTGGGTACATTCTGAATGATCCAGCCCGTACCGCATGCTGGCGACTAGTTTAGGTTTCCCTGTAGCTGTCTTGACATCCCTTGAACATATTACATATGTGTATATATGTGTGTGTGTATATATATATATATATATTATGTGTGTGTGTGTGTGTGTATGTGTATATATATATATTCTCGCATGCACCAGGGTGGGAACCAGGAAGCTGTAAGGTTATGCTCATGCAATCACCTTTACCAGGTGAGTAAACTACCATTGCATATCGCATCACCTTACAGCATCCCCCATTCATTACCTCTGGGTTGTAATAAGCAGTGATGAGGATTAGGGAGGGGTTGGATGTCGAGGGAGCTAGGGTTCCCCATTTTTCAAAAGAACCTTTTTAGCAAATGTTGATTTTTTTCTGTGTTGTTCACATCAAGTCTATAGTGTCTGGTAAAGGTATGCACCGATGACCAGGGGCTGCTGCACAAATGTCCTGAATTGAAGCCTTGTTCATCTCCGCCCATGATGTTGAAATTGCCCTAGTGGACTGGGCGGATAGCTTAGGCGGGGTCTCAAGCCCCTGGCTGCTGTAGGCCTCCACTATTGTTTGCTTGATCCAGTTGGCAAGAGTGGATTGTGCTGCCGTCTGCCCTTGTTTAGGGCCGCTGTGTAAAATAAACAGCCTGTCCAATAATCTAATGTCTCTAGTTCTGTTCAGATACATTGAGATAGTTCTCTTCATGTCCCAGGGTTGTCGAATTGTTTGGATTGTTACCTGGTTGTGTGTGCCAGGCAGGTAGCTCCAGAGTTTGGTACATGTGGAACAATGTTGCCACTTTTGGTAGGAAGAAGGGAGCAGTCCTTAGTGTGACCCCGTTGTTATGCATGATTAGGAAGGGGAGTTTGCAGGAGAGTGCTCGGATCTCACTTACTCTCCTTGCTGAGCAGATGGCCGCTGGGAACAGGGTCTTGAAGGTGACCCACTTTAGTGCCGTTATGACCGTGGTTTGAAGGGAGCTGCCGTGAGGGCATCTACTACTGTGTTAGGGTCCCATGATGCTATGATAGGCTTGTGCCTGGGGTGGATGTTGGCCACCGCCTTCAGGAATCTCAGGACATCCGGATGAGCTCCCGGAGTGTAGCAGTCTATTGGTCCTGTCCCTGCCCCAGTGGCTGCCGCTTGGACTCTTAAGGTTGAGACTGATAACCCCTTGTCAGGTCCTTTTTGTAGATACTGTAGTATTTGCAGTATTGTGACTGGAATGAGGTGGAGCTGATTATCTGAGTGCCATCTGGATAATATTGACCATTGTCTTTGGTAGGTTACGTTCGTTGATGTGTGCCTGGATTTGATCACTGTGTCTACCACCTGTGGGTCATAGGCTTTGTTCAGCAATCTCTGCCTCTCAGGAGCCAGACCGTGAGATGTAGAGAGTGGAGATTGGGGTGATGTATGGGGCCCCTGTGTCAGTAGGTCTGCTCACAGTGGAATTGTCCACGGATCGTCAATTGCCATGGAAATCGGTGTTGAAAACCAGGGCTTTCTTGGCCAGTAGGGGGTTATGACCACTACTGTTGACTTTGTCTGTCTGATTTTGTTCAGTGTTTGGTGTATTAGTGGTATCGGTGGGAACACGTATGCTCTGTGGAACTGCCATGTTTAGGATAGTGCATCTATGCCCATGGCCCTCTGCTCCTTGTATCTGGAGTAAAATAGCGAGAGCTGTGAGTTCGCTGAAGTTGCCATCAGGTCGATTTGGAGCGGCCCCCAGCGGTTGTTCAGTTGGCTGAATGTCTGTGGGTGTAGAGACCATTCCCCAGGAGCAATAGCTTGTCTGCTGAGCCAATCCGCTTGGATGTTCAGTTTCCGCGAGAGGTGTACTGCTGTCAGAGTGTAGGTGGTTTTGCACCCAGTTGAATACCTTCCTCGTTTCTTGTAGCATCTGGATACTCCTTATTCCTCCTTGATTGGCAGTGTAGGCCACTGTTGCCCGGTTGTCTTGATCTGATTAGGACCTTTTTTTTTTGTATTGAGTTTTTGAAGGAGTGTAATGCATGGTACACTGCCCTCATTTCCAGTATGTTGATTGAGAGTCTGGATTCCGTGGCTGTCAATTTGCCTTGTTCTGGTCTGTGGTTGAGCGTGGCCCCCCATCCTAGGAGACTGGCATGTGTGCCTATAATTGCTTCTGGTTCCGTTTCCAGTGGTACACCTTTGATTAAATTTTGTTTGTTTGGTCCACCACCGGACAGACTGTGTGACTGTGGCGTTTAGTGTTATTGATTTGGACAAGTTGTTTTGTGTGGCGTAGCTTGCTCGTATCGCCACAATCTGTAGTGTATGCATATTCCAAAGTGCCCATGGGACTAGGCCTATGCAGGATGCCATGGATCCGAGTGTCTGTAATATGGCCCTTAGGGTCGGTTCCTTGGTGTTCAACGCGTGTGCCTGTTCGATGACCTTGGTCATTCATTTCCGTGATGGCCTTATGTGTGTCTATGGTAGCTCCCAGGTGGTCTGTTGTTCTTTGTGGTATTAGGCTGCTCTTCTCCCAGTTGGTTATCCATCCATGCGCCTGTAGGGTTTCCAAGACTAAGTGGGTATGCTGTTGGGCTGTGTGAGGTAATCTGCCCCTGATTAATCAGTTGTCCAAGTAGGGAATGATGTGTACCCCTTTTTGCCGGAAGGATGCTGCTATCGCTATGAATACCCTGGGAGCTGACGCCAGTCCAAAGGGAAGTGTCTGGTATTGATAGTGTCGGCCTAGTATTTTGAACCTCAAGAATTTGTAGTGTGATGGTCTGATTGGGATGTGTAGGTATACGTCCTTCATATCTGTGGAGGCTAGGTAGTCCTGTGGTTTGATGGACCTTAGTGTGGACTTCAGTGTCTCCATTTTGAATTTCTTGTACTGGAGAAAACGGTTTAGAAACTTGAGGTCAAGTACAGGTCTCATGTCCCCTGTTTTCTTGGGGACTAAGAAGAATATTGAGTAGATTCCTTGCCCAATTTGATCAGATGGTACAGGTGTGATTACCCTGTTCCTTTATAAGGTCCTGTATTGTGGACTGAACTACCTGTATCTTTGCCGGTTGTCGAGATACAGGAGATGCTACCTGTCTGTCGGATAGTGGTTTCTGTATGAATTCGATGGAGTAGCTGTGTGATACTATTTCGAGTACCCATTTGTCCTGCGTCATCTTGTACCATTTGTGTGTAAATTGAAGTAGTCTGGCTCCTACTGGGGGCGTAATGGGTCCTGTGTGTCACTGTTGTCATGTGACTAATTCCTCCTGGGAGTCAGTTGGAGTGGGACCTTGAGGAATTGTAGCTGCGTCTACCCCTCTTGTCCCCTGTTCCTTGGTCTAGTCCTGCTTCCATTGGAGAAGTAAGCTGGCTTGAAGGAGTAGGATTTGTTTTGTGGGTAAAGGCTGGTCTGGTGTCTGTCCTGCCTCCCCTTGAAGGGACGAAACCTGCCCTGGAATGTTGGCAGGTAAGTATTTGTTGGTGGGTTTATCCTTGTTTAGACCTTTGCCGTCACCTTTATTTTTAACGTATTTCTCGAGTCCTTCGCCAAACACCAGGCTCCCTTTAAATGGTAACTTGTTTAGATAGTCTTTGATTCGGAGTCTGTGTTCCATATCTTTAGCCATACTAGTCGTCTGGCTCAGTTTGATAGAGTAGCTAAACGTGCGGACATTTTTAGCGCATCCATGGATGCATCGGCAGTGCATTTGGCTGCCTGAATGGCGTACTCTGCCAGGTCGGCCTGTTTGGAGTTTTGGTCTAGTGTGGAGGCGAGTTCCTCCAGCCAGGTGATGAGGGCCCTAGAGGTGTAAGTCGCTCCTGTTTGCACCCTGCATTCTAGGCCAGTCATTTCATAAGATTTCTTCATGAGGTCTTCTAGTTTCTTATCTGTGGGATCCCTAAGGGGGGTGTTAGACTCCGAAGGAAGTACTGTTTTTCTGCACAGACCCGTAACCTGGTGGTCCACTGTGGGTGGTGTGCACCAGAGCTTGTTGATGTTCTCTTAAATGGGGTAGAACCTGTCGAAGGTTTTCTTTTCTGATATCCTGGCAGGGTCTGTGGACTCCCACTCTTTCGTGACTACCTCTGTGAGTGATTCGCAAATGGGAAAGCATTCGTCTTTCTTTTGTTTTGATCGAATAAGGGGGTTCAGTCTGGACTGTTGTTTGGGCTCCTGGACCTCGAAGCCCATTGTCTCCTTGACTGCTCTTAATAGCTCTGGCAGGCATTCTATAGGTGTCAGCTTCTTGGTAAGGGTGAGTTCCTCTTCTTCTGGCTGAGGTTGATTTTCCTCATCTCCCGATTCCCCATCAGACTTGTAGTCTGGTATGTCAGCGTTATCCCCTGTCTCTGTGTCGTCTGGCTGAGTGGGGGCTGTGCTGCCAGAATCTTTGTTACTGCCTATGGTGACTGCATTGCCTGGCTTTTCATTTTTATTGGGTTTATTTGGGGTTTCTCTGTTTGTTTTGGACATCTCCTCCATGTGCTCTAAAATTTGTAGCATGGCTGCTTGCTGCATTCTGAAAAATTCATCTGCCATTGATGGGAGTTCATTTGAGGGGTTCCCAAGGGGTTCTGACCCCTGCTGCATCCCTTCATCTTCCTCATGCTCAGTGAGGATTTCTGAGCCCTCCTGTTGCTTAGAGCAGGGGGGCAGCAGGTCCTGGTGTGCCCAGGCAAGAGGGCAGTTTGGCAGAGTCTGCATTTCTTTGCTTTGGCCATGGTCTGTGAGGGTGAGAAAACAAGGGAAAATGAGTAGAAAGTGAGGGGTTTATGGTTTGGCACCTTATGATTTTATTACTTGACTTAGGACATGTCTAGCTGTTTATGGTGTAGGACAGTTGTAGTTTTGTGCCCATTTCATGCTGGTGCGAGTGCAGCGTATTGTGCAGAACCGCGTGATGAAAACGGCTTGAAAAAACCCTTGCTGTGAATGAATAAGGCTGGTGCCTGTTTGCTAATTGCAGAGTGTGGTTGGAGGGTAGCGCCCGTGATGTGGACTGATGTGTACGCATGCTCCATTGTGCTTGTTGCGATTCCTCTGTTGCGTGGCTGCATGCTGTGCTCATGTGCCGTGCTGCAATCCCAGCGTGGAGTGTCTGGGTGAATCACAAGATGGCCATGGCCTTGTTTACGGCCATATTCCCATACTGATCTGCCGACCACATGGAGTGGCGTCTCCGCTTGTTGCGGGCTCATGTTGGGGTCTCCGAACCAGTCGGTCTTGCGGCAAGCCGTGACTCTTATAAGTCGGAAATCGTGAGTCGTTTCTCCAAATTTATTCTTGGGTCATGCTGCATTTGCCGACATGGAGTGAAATGGCAGAACGCCAGGAGGGCCGAGGTGAGTGTGACTCTGCGTGAGGATTTTTATGGGGCACAATTGAAGTCAGGGCCAGGGCTGTCCTTCCTGGAGCATTAGCGGGGTCCGATCGCAAGGGGACCTTGTCCGCTCTGGGGAAACTTGTACCACTCGGGAGGGGTACCAGTTTCGATTGGTTTAGCATTGGATTTGTAATATGGGTGTGTGGCACCATATTTAAACATCCCATTACTTGCAGCTGCTGTGGGAATTTTACTAGCTGTACCCTGACGCTGTAACGTGATCTAGCGCCCTAACTGATCTCATCAATAATTAACCAGCGTGAGATAATTGAGCGAGATGGTGTAATTAAGTACAAGATACTGTATAGATTATTTAAGCCTGTAAGCAGAGCATAATGGCTGACTAGTATAACAGCATGAAACAGATTATTACATTGCTTTTGACTATCCAATACAATTACTGTGCTTCTAGCTGAGTGATATGATTTGCAGTAATAATTAGTGCCTGAGGATTGGCTTGTAAGGGTGCCCAGGCTGTGATTAAACTAATGCCTGCTAGATGAACAGTTTTAAAGACTGGATTAATAGTATTATGTACTACTCTATGCATCGCAGAGCTGCCACTGGTAGTGACCTCCTGCCCTGTTTAGTAATCATAGAAATTCTGGTATTTAAGCAATTCATGCTGAATTAGGTTTCGGCCTTACCTTATTAGAGATAGTTGTGGAACTAAGCGACGTGCTGCTAGCCTCTGCGATGCGCAGTAATGAACTGGAGCACTGTGGCCAGGAGGAGGACCTAGGCAGATCAGATTTCAAACATCTGCCGACACTGTCTATGTATCTATGTATGTATCTATATATCTGGCCACATGTGCATCAACTCTTCTATGAGATGGATGTAACCCAGAGGTAATGAATGGGGGATGCTGTAAGGTGATGGGATATGCAGTCACATTGGTTACAAAATTATGCATGTTCTTTTTAGATTGTTTCTGCTCTATAACTTTTTTTTTAATATATATCATATTCATTTTGTGTGATAGCCAATGGTTGTATAGTATCTAATTTTTCATTAAAAACAGCAAAATGAGTCTGATATAGAAATGAAGCTCAGGATATGCAGTGTATGTTCATAGGTACTTAACGGGTTAAGCAAAACTCATCAGGCAGACTGCGGGGCTTTCTGTGTGCTTGCTTGTAACAGCTGCTTTGTACCTTATCTGAACAGTGTACAAGTTTGTTTACCGTACTGAACTCTGGATGTGTTTTGTTTTTCTTGTTTTGTTTATATTGGTTGCAGTTTTTTTGTGTTAAAATTGCCTCCCCGTGACTTAATTTCCTGAGACTTCAGCGCTGGGAGATTGACCTGGTTTTCTTCCCCTGCAGCACATAGCAGCCTGTAGGGGGTGAAGCCCATTGTGGCAGGTTTTGGCATCTTCCGAATAAATTAAAAACTAGTTTGTAGAAGGACTGCAACATCCTCTACCTATAGGCTGCATGTCCCTAGCAAGTATGACTTGGTTATGTCTTTTAAAAAAAAAAAAAAAAAAAACAGCAGGCCCCATGCCACCAAGATGGAACTGAAGTCAAGAAACAGAAAATGGCACTCACTCACTCTTCTTCTCATCTGACTTGGGAACAGCTTTAGTCTGGAAGCATGCTAACAAACTAAAATGCCAGCAGAATAGGCCTAACGGTCTTTCGTGTCTGCCCGTTTGGTCAGCCCCCACCCTAGGAGCTGACCTTGCTGCCCCCCTCGCCTTCTCCCTTCCCAGTTCCGGATATTCCCGCTGCACTGGATTTTGCTTCCAGAACCCTTCCCTTGTACTTGTCCCACCCCCTCTTGAACCCCTCCACTGTCTCTGCCTCCACCAGCCCCCTGGGCAGCGCATTCCATGGCTCCACCACCCTCTCAGTGAAGTAGCACCTCCTCCTTTCTCCCTTGAATCTTCCCCTTCCAGCTTCCACCCATGCCCTCTAGTTGCCCACTCCTCCTTCCTTCGAAGCACCCTGACTGCTCCGCCCCTATTTACCCCCTTCATGTACCTGAAGACCTCTATCAAGTCCCCCCCGGTCCCTTCTCTCTTCCAGTGTGTACATATTTAGCTCTTTGAGCCTCTCCCCATAGGTCCTGTCCCTCAAGCCCCCAAATCATTTTGGTTGCCCTCCTCTGGACCCTCTCCAGGAGTTTAATGTCCCTTTTTAAGTGTGGCCTCCAAAACTGCACGCAGTACTCGAGGTGTGGCCTCACCAAGCAGTTATACAGAGGGAGTATCACTTCCCTCCTTCTGGAGGTGATTCCCCTAGCGATGCATCCCAGAATCCTGTTGGCCTTGGCTGCTGCCCTCCTACAAGTCTCCGAGTTGTTCATCTTGACATCCACCACCACCCCCAGGTCCCTCTCAGCCGTCGAGACTTGTAGCATCCCCGCCCCCCCGGGTGTACACTGGGCCCGGGTTTCTGGCCCCCAGGTGCAGTACCTTGCATTTCCCTGCATTGAACCTCAGGTTCCACTTTCTAGACCATCTTTCCAGAGCCTCCAGGTCCCCTGTAGGGCCACCCTCCCCTCCTCCCCATCCACCACCGCCCCCAGTTTTGAGTCATCCGCAAAGAGACTCATCTCACTCCTGATACCTGTCCTTATGTCAGCGACGTAGGCGTTGAACAGGAGGGGCCCAAGGACTGATCCCTGTGGGACCCCACTAATGACCCTCCTTGGGGATGAGACTATCCCGCCAACTACGACCGTCTGGGTCCGGTCCTGGAGCCAATTGTCTATCCATCTGATTCCCCACCGCCATTTCTCCCAGCTTATCCAACAGGCCCTCGTGAGGAACTCTTGTTAAAAAATATCTCCACTTTCTTTCAGTACTTCAAAATACAGAAAGTGCATGTGGTGCAACCCTGGCTATAGAGTTTGCCAGGCAGCCCAACAGACTGCACTTGGACACCTTCTGTTTTCCTTAATATTTTTTGTGTGTGTGTGTCATACTGTATTGAAATAAAGTGGAGTTATTTTATATCAGGAGACTGCTTCTGAACTACACCTGTTCCTGAGGTTGGTGGGAGGGTGAGTGCTCTGCCATTTTGTTGTTTCTTGACCTGGTTAAGTCTATGGTCTTATTAATTGTTTCTTCTACTATATTGTACGTTTCTTTGAACTGTGACAGCACTGGAGCATGTTATGTGTTCTACGTAAACAATGTATTTGATAGCCCTGCTCCTGGTATTGTCACAAAATGGGAGTTCGGCATTTCATGTTGAAAGGCCCGGAATCATTTTACCTGTGGGTGCGATATAATGTACACACGTGATTGCCTACTCCGAATCTGTTTTATATTTTACGCATAAAAATTAAAAGATTTTAAAAAACATGAAGACTAAAGACTTTAATCATACTCCATAATATTATATATTCTCCTTCGGTGTTTCCCAAGAATATAATTAAAAGGACGGGGGATTTGTCAAGTAAAATGGTCATGATTCATATTTTCCCCATCTCCCTTATTTGACTTTGCCTCCCCATTTCTTTCTCTAAGTCCTTAAGACTTTCCCTTTTCTCTCTACTTTTTTCAATTCTTTTCTGTCTCTCGCTTCCTTTATTGTTTTTCCTCTGTGTTGTCCCACAAATATTGCAATTGTCACACTGATTGGGGGAACGGGCTGTACT
Organism: Neoceratodus forsteri; assembly: GCA_016271365.2. NCBI lineage: Eukaryota > Metazoa > Chordata > Ceratodontiformes > Ceratodontidae > Neoceratodus > Neoceratodus forsteri. The sequence continues at coordinate 689,750,962 of JADMNL010000022.1, read as the reverse complement.
TGAAACACTGAACAAAGTATAGAGGTGTTGGGCTCAGAACAGAAGGATGGAGGTATTTTAGTACTTAGATGTGTGGCAGGACATGCTGACTGCATACTCTAAACTGGTGTTCGGCTCCTTGAAGAAGCAGCTAGCTACCATGATTGACTTCACAACAAGCATCTCTGCTGATTTTTTTAAAGGGACACTGTTATCCTACCACCCCACCAGCTGATTTTTGCAATTTTTTAAACGACACTGATGGATACAAGTCTCTTAAAACATAATTTTATTCAGTGTTGTAACTTATTGTCAATGTTTAGTTGTTTCAGAGAGCTGCCATATTGGTATGGTAAAACCAAAACACAGACACTTAGTTCAGGTGCACTGAGCAAGTTTGCATCATGTAAAACTGCTGGCAGTGCACTGTAGCTGCACTGTGCGGGAAGTAATTTAAATAAAAAAAAAAAACCTTATTCTGTGTTTAAAAGGCTCAGAATTGGCCCATGGAAGGTTGACAGTGTCTGTCTAATCTGTCGCTAAGACTTTGTTTATAATTCGGTCTTTCTGCTGTCCTTCTCCACAGGTGGATTCTGGCACACCAGCTTGATTGAAAAGAACCTGCTTGATTTCTTTGTCCCGTTCTTGCCCCTGGAGTACAAGCATGCCCGGATGTGTGTGGAAGCGGAGATAAAAGCCCGTGGCTTTGTAGTGGATGAGAAAGTGGTTGAGGCAGTAATCGATGAATTGCCCTTCTTCCCCCTTCATGAAAACGTCTTTTCCCAGAAAGGATGCAAGTCCGTGTCTGCAAAGTTGGACTACTATTTATAGTCTGGAGACTATCACTTCCTCCTTCTAAAAACATTTTGATACGTGTTTTGAAGGTTGAGTTTTTTAAATGGGAAAGGGGTGCAGTTTTAATCCAGTTCATTTTATATTTAGAACGTGACTTTATCACTTTTGGTTTTATATAGGGGGCTGGCCACAGAAGTGCCTCTCCAGATGCCTGGAGAAAGTTGGGACCGAGTTCTGACAAATTGGAGGTGGAGTGCCTTCTCCAGATGTTACATTTCTTCATCCGTCTCCTGTTTAAACAATGACTAGTTCTGCCTTGGTGTGGACTGCAGACTAAATTATAATGACCCCAGACTGATTAGTTGCTACCTATAATTAACTGGGGGAGTTGATTTTTTTTTTTTTTTTTGAGGGGAGGGGTGGATTAGCACTTTATTTATGAATTACGCATAGCAAAGAATATTGGCTCAGATAAGGTTTCCATAAAATTGTGCAGCAAGTTCTTAAGCAGTGCCTCAGTGAAACAGATCATTTAAAGCAGCAGTGCATGATTGCCCCTGACACCCTTTTCCCATTTGAACCAGCCTTGGCATTCTTTCTTGCATTTGAAATAATAAAAGGAGCACTCCTTTTAACACTGTTCGGACCAGGTGTTCATCAGTATTTTTAGCTATTTTAAGTAAACTTATTGTGCCGTATAGCAGAGAACGCAGTCTGCTGCAAATGTCTGGGAACGCTGTCTGTTGTGTACTGGTTAATTTTAGCCACAAAAAAGTGATGTTAAACAGCTGGAGTACACAAACATTTGAGAATACTAATGAAAACGTGGAACAAACCGTATTAAGAGTAGCACTTCTTTTAATATTTCAGATGTAGAACAGAAAGTGCTAATGCAGAATCAAAATGAGGAGTAAAGGGTATCGTTCAAGGCAGTGGTTAAGGGGCAGTCATAAATAGAATAAAAAAGTATAGGTCAAATTTTCACCACTAACCTGCTGCACTGTTGCTTTAATTATTTAGTGTGGCGCACCTTTCTTTAGTTGCCTTCCATCACAGGCTACATCTTGTGACGATTTGTATTGGGGGGGTGCCACCCCCAGTGATGCAGTTTAGTGCACTAGGTGGCCACCTCTGTGACCTGGGGTTGCATCCAACCCCCATAATCCCACACGTGGGCTGGGGGCCAAAACATAATGAAGGTGAAGCACTCTGCTTCTGGGGGGCATGCATTTGTGCACCTTCTGCCTGCTGACCAAGGGGAAAGATCGTCACAGGCTGTGAAGGCAGCTACTCCCCAGCACTCCCCGCTGGAAAGACGGTGCAACCCAGTGGTCATTATGGCGCATTGGGAATCAAGAGCTAGAACTGATGGAGAACTGGAGTGATGCCTAAAAGAATGCAGGCTGCTTCACCCCAAGCTCTATATTTGCTTACAAATTGTTGGATGAAGGGGATGGGGAGACTGTGCTTCCCACCCTGGATACAGGAGCTGCGATTCGGACATTGTATTTGTCTTCTGTTTTGCCCAAAGGAGCTTTAACAGAAAGCACTTCTAAGAATGTAAATAGATGTTTTCCCATCTTTTTCATCAGCTGGATGCACCAAAAATGTTTGCTCTCTTTTAACACTATAAATCCAGACATTTTACCACCCTGGATTATTGGAGCGTTGAAAAACTGTGTAGAGGATGGAAGAAAATTATTTAGGATTTTAAATGTTTTATATCAAACCAGAGTATTATCTGAGAAATTATTGGAAGCGGAGGAGGAGAATGATGATGATGATGGAGGGTATCAGCAGTATAGAAGTGCATTTTCATTTGAGGAGGTCCCGCAGTCTACCGGACATTACTTCCTACAGAGTTGCTTGTTTCTTTGAACAGTGGTTCAGAACCAGTATTTAGTATGAGATACTAGTCATGGAAAGAATAGCTGCCTATTCCCCCCCAAAAGAATAACAAGCCACTCAATCTTGGTACAGAAGTACTAGTGATACTTGACTGAAAACTGGTGATGTGGCAGACTTTTAATTCACCTGTGAAGTGGCCAAAATTGGCATTTGCAGAGTTTCGTGAGGTTTTTTCCCTACCCTCAGCAACTTAAACTGTGCCCACATCATGAAGTTTTTCCCATAAAGGTGCCATTCATGGGCGAACCTTTACACTGCGTGGATCGCTCTGCAAATTGTGCTAAATTTGCAAGTTAATTTGCGGAGTAAATTTTGCCAACTGCGCCCGCCTCTTCTGAAAACTTAATAGTAAAGGAAGAGTCCATCACGTTTAGCAGAATGTTTTTCAAGTCACAGACAACTCACTGTCTGCAGAACAGTCTCCTCAGACTCTATACATACAGAAACTCATGATCAGTCCCAGCACCACTGTCTGTGACTTTCCACTTAATTTATCCATCAGTCTGTCAGATGAGTAGACATTGCCTTTCAGTGAGCAAAGATATGCAACAGCAGCTTGGCCAGCAGAATCGCAGCATTAGTTTAGTATATTTTGTGTTTGATTTTTTGAGGGAATGTGGGACCCTGGGGCATGGAGTGGCTCGGATATTCTCTTTCGCTGGACCTACCTAGTTTATCCCCCTTTTCTGTCCAACCCACTTTCCACGAATGGGCTTGCGGTTGCCAGTGTCATGTCTTTTCCTGCGGGGAAGGGATGGCATTGCATGGTTACCTCTGACATTGAACCTCTCCCAGTTTCCCCACTTGGTAATGCAAACAACCCCGTCCCCTGAACCATGAGAGTGCTGGTGCCTCTGTGATGTTTGTCACCTTCAGCTCAGTGCTGAGAATCAGGAGTCAGCACGATATGTCTCCCACATGATAGTGCAACACAGTACTACTGGCACAGCTCAGCCAGCTTATTTTTTTCAGTCCTTCATTTCTCTCTGGTCTGCCCTCACCTGGACTAGTCCCCTGGCCCTGTCACCCAGCTTCTCTGTGGCTTCCCTGGTTCTGCTGGTGTGCGCTGCCACAGGACTTGGCCGGAGGTGTCCAGTTGTCAGTGCGGGGCCTCTGAGTGACTAGGTTGTCACCACGCTGCAGTCGGAGATGTTTTTCCTTTAATTTTTCCCTGGGAACCACGCACATGCAGTGACTCTCTGTGTGTGTTCTGTCTCCAAGGAGACGCCTGGGTTTGGAGTTCCTTTACCTTGTGGTCCCATGCCATCACCCAGATTCCTCCAGGGGCAGTAGACCCACGGGAAATGTATTTTCTGAGGGAGAGCTGTCCTAAGGATGCTCAGTCTTCCCTCCGTTGGCCAGCCCCGAGTAACTCAGGTTGTTGGGGAAGACCGCCAGTACCTCAGTCTGCCACACCACTGGACTGGCTCTCCAACCAACTTATTTTAGCCTTTTTATAACTCTCTGTACCCTCTTTCCAGTAACCCCTGCTGCTTCCCATCCATCTCCACCCCTCTGATGGGGGGGAGTGACCATATGAATATTTTCATGTATAATAAACCTGAAAAAAATTATCATGGTTATCGTACTATAGCAATTTTATAAACTGAGCTGGGAAGTTCCTGCTTCCTGATTGGCTAAATAAGTTCCAAAACGCATATGTTTATATCACAGGAATACTTGTATTGAAGCAAGTTAAAGGAAAACTACACCCAAAACTTGAAAAAATACATGCTGTGCAGAGTGTTTTAATTTGTATGTGAAATTCTAGTGTTTCCTTCCCTCTGACTGATTTTAGGAGTTTTTCCTAAATTAGCCTGCTAGCTTTAGGGTAGTTTTACGACCCCTGGAGATCTCCATATCAAATAGTTTTATTGCATTTCTTTGTCCCACAGTGCACCTTGTTTCATGTGATGGTGATGTAGCAGAGCCCATAAATCCAGCAGAAAGCACTGCATTACAATCAGTTCACAACAATAGAGATGGCTATATTTTAAAATCTGTAGAATTCAGCTTGGTGACCACCCTCATCCTAAAGGTTTTACTGTCCTGAAAAACTTTGCTGCTGGTAATGTTTGTGCAGCTTGTAAAGCTTCCAAGATATTTAGTTTGTTTGGCATGTGTGTGCTGAATGTTGGGTCTCTCTTACATCACAGTCATATGAGACAAGATGCACTGTGGGAACAAGAAATATAATTACGCTATCAGGTATGAAGATCCTCAGGGGTCGTAAAACTAGCATAAAGCTAGCAGGCTAATTTGGGAAAAACTCCTAATACCAGTCAGAGAGAAGGAAACACTAGAACTTCACATACAAATTAAAACACTCTGCACAACATATATTTTTTCAAGTTTTGGGTGTAGTTTTCCTTTAAATGAATACTCCACTGACTTACTGTATACAGTACCCCCATGGAGGGGGTGTAGCTTTCCGAGACCACTCGTTTAAGTCCTGCTACATTTTGTGTAGTTTTCCTGTAAGGCAGTGGGTGGGCGTGACCTAGCCAGAAAATATGGCAGACACTAGACTGCTGGGCTCCCTCCATAGCAGCCACAGTCCATTGAAAGTTGGGAACATCAGCCACTAAACATTTCTGTTTTCCATCTGTCTGAGTTCACAGACAGCATGAGCACCCAACGAGTGTGGGGGGGGGCAAAAAAAAAAAAACTGGTTCAGATTTGATGATGATGTAGGAACATTGTTGAACAGTGACCTTCCCCAGAAAGTAGGGCCTGGTGGGGAAAGCTACCGTTGATCTGGTGGCTTCACTGTCAACACCTGATTTTTTTTTTTTTTTTAATTTTTTTTATTTGAGTCTAGGATTACAAGTACCTTTGAGCCAAGGCTCTTTTACAGAGGTTCCACATCAATGGAGGTACAATACAAAGTTGACAAGACATTCAGTTACAAAGGCAGCATAACAGTGTAACAAACAGTTACATGTATGAGATTCGGAACATTTGGACTAAACTAGCTCTAGGATAATGGCAGAAGGAGATAGAGTACAGAACAAAGGATGGAACTATAGGTAGGTGCAGCCAGAGGCATTGTCACAAATACTGAGAAAGTGCTGAAAACAAATAGAAGAAAGGAGGAAAGAAAAGGAAGAAAAAAGGAACAATAGAAGAGGGAGAAAAGGGTGGTGGGCAGGGTTGAACTGGCCGAGGGAAGTGCTAGGTAGGGATTGAGGCAGCAGTGAGTGTGGGTGAAGTTGGCTATTATGTAGGACAGTCACTGGTGCTGGAGGCAGAGAGGAGTAGTCTGAGCTTGGATTTGAATGGACCAAGCTTTGGCACAGATGAGGTGTGTCTGCTGAGCGAGTTTAACCAACTGGGGGCCCTGTAGGCAAAGGATCTTTGTCCCTGAGAAGTATGGCAGCAAGGGACCTGGAGGAGTTGGGCTGCTGCACCCCTGGTCTGTCTAGGAATTCTGCTAGGGCAGAGGAGAGCTTGGACTCCAGGAGGTGCGAGATCCATAGTTATTTTCTTAGCCATAATGCAGGTCTGGTACCTTATACGGTTGGAGAGTTGTAGCCAGCCAGTTTGTGCATATAAATCGCACGTATGAGTGAGTCGATCGGAGCCCGTGATGAGCCGGCAGACTTTGTTGAGAGTCGTGGATGTGCATCTGAGAGATGTTTGTGTTGCGGAGCTGTAAAGGATCAGGCCGTAGTCAATTATTGAGACAACAGAGCTCTGAACAGCGACCCTTAAAGCCTCTGGAGTAAGGTGCTGCCTATGCCTGTAGAGGAGACCAAGGCGATTATTAGCAGCTTTGGCAACACTATTGATGTGGGTTCCATAGGAAAGGAGACAGTCCAAAGAGATCCCTAGATATTTAAAGGAGTACACCTGTTCTAGGGCAGCTCCATGGCAGTTTGTTGTAGTTAAAGGCTGTAGCTTGTATTTGTTGTGTGCGCTGCAGAGAAGCATGGACTTTTTTTTTTTTTTTTTTATAATTTAGGACCAGTTTATGCTTACTAAACCAGTTTTCAACTGAGGCAAAGCCTTTCTGAAGGTTGTTTTGGAGGGGTTGAAGGACCTTATGGGTGGCATGTATGACAGCATCATCAGCGTAGAGGATGATTTGTTCTGGGCAGGATTGTGGGAGGCTGTTCAGAAAAAGGCTGAATAGAAGGGGCCCCAGTATGGATCCCTGTGGGACTCCTGAGTGGACGGGCCTATTATCAGAGAGGACATCCGAGATTTTGACTCTCTGGGCACGGTTATCCAGGTAGCTTTTGAACCAAGCTGTAGAGTCAGGGGAGAGCCCGGCTATCAGAAGCTGCTTAAGTAGAAGACCATGGTGGATGATGTTGAAGGCCTTTGTAAGGTCTATAAAGACAGACCCAGCAAGGAGACCATTGTCTAATGAACTGTGAGTTGCACCGGTGAATTCGAGGAGGGCAGAGGTAGTGCTGTGTCCTTTTCTGAAGCCATGTTGTTGAGAGCATAGTATATTATGTTTGTCCAGATAGTCAGTAAGTTGGTCGGCTATTATACGCTCAATAGCTTTGGAGAGCGGAGGTAAAATGGAGATTGGATGATAGTTCCCATGGAGGGTCTTATCTCCACTTTTGTGGATAGGGGTCACAGTTGTGGATTTCCAGATGTTAGGGAACTAGCCAAGACTGAGGGAGAGGTTGAAAATCTTAGTAGTCCAATAACTTCGTCAAGGGTGAGGGACAGTAGTTTGAGGCCCAAGGAGTCAACACTACTTCTGGAATTGGCGATTGCTTTCTTAATATATTTGTGGGTTTTATGCATCCTGAATGCTTTAAAGTAGAAAGGTGGGTATGTAGATGGAGGAGAGTAGGGATGGTGAGCTGGTATCTTTTTCATTGAAAAAGTCAGGAGGAAGAACATTGCTGAGGTCAGTGAAAGCAAAGTTAAAAGTATTGGCGATAGTGGTAGAGTCAAGCGTGTTTGATCCATCGATGACGAGCATAGTTTATTAAGACTTAAGACGCCACTTTACTATCATCGATTAAGAGCCTGCACTGCAAAATGCATGCCAGCTTTACTAACATGACTGCCCAGATATAGCATTTAAAGGGGGTCCTGGAAGAGCTTGCAGAGACCATGGCATTGCTTATGGCATTAGGATCACAGAGGTGGAGGAGAGAGTAGGGGCAGTTGACCAAGTAACTGACTGGGCCTGGGAATGAAAGCAGCTGCAGGACACTGTGTCATCCCTGGTGTTCTGGGTTGATGATCAGGAAACGAAGTAGATGGTCCAGCATGTGCATCGTTGACATGTCTGAAGGGAAGAAAGGCTCTGACCTTATTCGATTTTATTAGAGACTGGCTATCAGAACACCTAGGATAGGGAGGCAGACAAGACTTTTTTTTTTTGTATGCAAATTTAGTGTACTTTACTCTCCTTTGTTGCCCAACCGTCCAGTTATCAGCCTTGACATCTCATCCAGCTTTGTCACATGCCTTCCCGGATCTTACCTCATCACCATATTCCTCCCTGACTTGCCCACCCCACGGGGGTGAGGCCGCTGGAGGTAGGCCTCAACTCCCCTGGCCGGGTTTAGCATGGTTTAGTTGAGAGTGCCTTGGTTGGCAGTGCAGAGCTTGTAGCAAGGGGTGGACAGTATGCAGCAGCAGTCAGTGGTTTTCTCTGTGTCTCCCAACCCGTAGACATTGAGGGAGGCCCTTGCTGATGCACACAAGGTGTGCTACATGCATCTGAGTGTGTTGACATCCCCCTCCCTCGATTTTCAGCTCTTGCTTGAACTGCCACCTGTGGTCACCCAGGGGATGCTACACAGTGAGGTCTGAGCCTCCCTCTTCCAAGGAAGCTGGCGTCCACCGGGCTGTGCTACCATCCTCCACTGGCCAGCCCTCTAACAACCTAGGGTCCTTCCTAAACCCTGGTCACCAGCGTTGAGTCCGTAGCACTACTGCTGCACTGTCGGGCCAGCCTCAGGAGGCAATACTTTTGAAATAGAACGAGCCCACACAATCCCAGCAGGAAGCCTAAATCTGGGCAAAGAGCCAGGCACAACTTAGTAACATTTCTGAGATTCCAGGATCGAGGAACCATACTAAAAGCTGCCAGAGTGAAGGGCCCCATCGTCATCAAGAATGTTAGTCTGCATATTCCCAGACTACAGCCAACAGGCTTCAGTGTGAGCAGCAGAAATTTGCGGATCTGAAAACATAGCATGTTTAGGAGGGGCGTGGCAGTTCTCGCATCTGTACCTTTTGAAACTACATATTGTGAAGCCAGAGCTGCCACCAAAGTTCTGTACTTCAGTGGAAGATGCAGAAGAATACGCCAACAGGGAGGAAGCAGCTGTAGTAGGGGGACTGAGCTAATGAACTACAGCACCAGCAACCTGATCGCAATCCACTGCTAGCCACACAGAGGTACTTCTCTTAATATCCAATGATCCCCACTATATCCTGGATCCTGCTCTCCACCCTTGGGGATTGGAACAGGAGGCACCAAAATGTTGAATTGGCTCCACCTGACCAGCAGCATTTGTAAATTGATTCAGACGAAATGGTTTAAACACTTGAGCCCTGATATTCAAAGGTTTCATCTGTCCTGTATCTAGGTTTGTGCCAAAATTCGATATTCAGAGGGCAACATTGCGTGCACTAGTGTACCAGTGCAGATATAATGTATGCAGTGCACAAAGGCGGAGGTGGTACATGTATAATGGCACAGCATGATGTTCAGCATGTTGACGCTGTGCAGGCCACGCAGCACTGCGCAGTTACCGCCTATAAAAAGGCTGTCAAACCAGGGCAAACCTTAGAGGTGGATGGAGACACTGAAGGCCACATGCCAAAAATGGCACTCATGGGAGCACATATTGTGTACTTTATGCAGCAGTTCATGAAACATAGAAACAGAATTTGCTGGCAGATAAAGACCGTTTGGCCCACCTAGTCTGCCCATTTTTCCCTGCCTGTAGCATCACTGCAGATCCTACTTAATATCCAGCTGATATACCCCCCTCCAAACTCCCTTTCCCTAAGATTCCCATAAGTCTATCCCATGCATTCTTAAACCCCACCACCTCTACTGGAAGACTGTTCCAGGAATCCACCACTCATTCTCTGAAGAAGTACTTCCTCCCATCTCTCCTGAATCTACCCCCCTTCAACTTCTTATTGTGCACTCCCCTTGCCCTTAAGCACATTTTTTTGTGAAAAATACTTCCCTCTTATACCTTGTTTACTACCATGAGGGATTTAAAGGTCTCTGTCATATTCCCCCATCTTTCCTATCTCCTCGTATAGCTTGTGATGCAGATCCTACACCAGTTTAGTTGCCCTTCTCTGGACTGTTTCCACTGTGTGTCCTTTCTGAGATGTGGTCTCCAGAACTGGACACAGTATTCTAGGTAGGGTTTTAACAAGCGGTCTATATAGTGCAATGCCACCTTTCTCTTTCTGCTGGTGATACCACTCCCTGTGCACCCCATCATCCCAGTTGTCCTTCCAACTGCCTTGTCACCTTTAGGTTATCGGATATGATTACCCCAGGTTTGTTTCCTGCTTTGTAGTTGGCAGTAACCCCCAATTCTTACTCCACCCCTGGGTTTGTATGCCACAAGTGCATTATTTTGTACTGTTCCCCACATTGAAACCAGCTTCTCTACCCTTGACCACTCTTCAAATTTTCTCAGGTTGCTGCTCATCCTTTCCAACCCCCCCTCCCCCGTGTCCACCCTGTTACATAGTTTGGCATCATCTTCAAAGAGACGCACCTTCCCTTCAAGCTCATCTGTCCCAGCACTGATCCCTGAGGTACCCTGCTGGTCACCCTGCATTCCGCTGAGTAAACTTGGTTTACCACCACCCTTTGCCACCTATCACGTCAGCAGTTTCTTACCCAATTTACCACCTTTGCACCCACTCCTAAGCTACCCAACTTGCATAGTAGTCTGCTGTGTGTAACAGTGTTGAACACCTTACTGAAATCTAGGTAAGCTATGCCAACAGCTCCACCCTGATCCACTAGATTTGTTTGATGTGACCTCTACTCCCCCCCCTCCCAAAAAATGAATTGATACTGCCCCGGGTCTTGTAACCCACTGGATTCAAGATATTCTACAATTCCTTCTTTCAGCAGTGATTCCATTAACTTTCCAACCACAGATGTGAGGCTGACTGGCCTATAATTGCTAGTCTCTTCCCTGCTACTACTTTTTTAAAGTAGAACTACATCTGCCCTCCTGCAGTCCTCTGGGTGCACTCCCGTTTCCAGTGAGGTGTAAAATAGGACCATCAGAAGTGCAGCCATTACCTCCCTGAGCTCTCTCAATACCCTTGGGTGGACCCTATCTGGCCCCATTGTTATGTCCACTTTCAGATTTTCAAGTCCTTTCAGGACTCTCTCCTTCAAAAATGGACTAGTGTCCGTTTCCCTGCCTGCAATGCTCCTGTTACTTTTTATGTGGCCCCTTCCTGTCTCTTTCTCTGAACACTAAACAAAAGTATTTGTTCAGTAGGCCTGCCTTTTCCTGTTCCCCCCGCACAGTCCCCGCCCCGCTTCTCATCTTAACCTTACCATCCCACCCCGATCTTCCTTTTTTCACATACATACCAAAATGTCTTGTCATGGAGGATGGGGAGAATGCCAATGTCCACCCTGGCCTTGAGGCAGGCCACTGAGGTGCTATGCTGCAAACAGACAGTACCAGCCACTCATCACATTCCTCAGTGATGACCAAATTGCAAGGCCAGTGCAGGCTCAACAGGTCCATGCTCAGGCAACTATGTGAGGTGCTGCATGGCCAGCTCCGGACAGACACCCAGCACAGCCTTGCATTGTCCACAGAGCCCAGGGCGATTGTGCACTGTGTTTCCTGGCCACCAGAACACTTCAGACACGTGGGGGCACCACCAGTATTTCAGACACCTTGCACCTTTTGGGCCAGTTCCTAGATGCCCTGCTGGTCCATGCTGGGGAGTTCTTCATATTCTCTACCACACCAGCAGAGTGAACAGCAACTATGCAGCTGTTCTGTCTGGTTGCGCATCTACCATCTGTACTCTGTGCCGTTGACTGCACCTATATTGCCATCTGGGAACCCACCTGTGATTGGTGGCCTAAGTCAATAGGAAGGGGTACAACTCCATCAGTTGCTAGATGGTGTGTGATGCAACAGGGTACATCATCAATGTCCTGGCATGGTGCCCAGACAGTACCCATGATGCCTTCATCTGGCCTAACTACATCCTGTGCCAGAGGTTTGAAAGTGGTGACATGCATAGTGACCACCTCATTGGTGAGTATACCCTAAAGGCCCCCGTCCTCCCCATGTTGCTCATGATGACACTAACCACTGCCCTTTACCTACACAGGGGACTGTGATGGGTTGAATAAGGCCCTGTCCCTTTTGTTATGTAGAAAGAGTTAGAAAAGGAGAGGATAGAACAGATCCTTTTGTTTGTCTCTTGTCTTTCTGGTTGCGCAGCCAAATGTTCTTGTGAAACCTAGGCACTGATCACTGATGGTCTCATGATTCTCTCGCTGTATGTCTTCACTTGCTGTTTCTGTCTTTTCTTCCCCCTTGCATATCTGTGGTTATAACAATATATGTGAATCTTTGTATGAAACTGTAAGTGATACTGGGATCTCATGGTTTGAAAACGTATATAGTTATGCTGTTGAAATGATTGTAAAAAAAACTTTGGAATTTAGGGGGTTAACCTGAGATGCAGTTTAAGCTCCTCTCAGGCTTGTTTGCAGACTCTTTTGCAGAGCTGTCAGCAGGAGGCCAGCTTGGAATCCTGTTCTGTTTGCAAGTCTCCTCTGCAAAGAAACTGACAAGAGCATTTTGTGAAAAGCAGGAGGTCTCCTTAAGTTCCCGCACAAAGACTTATAAAAAAAAAAAAAAAAGGCAGCAGTACTTTTGCTAGAGTGAGTGACTGAAACTTGGAATTAGAGAGACCCTCAGATGAATGACTTTGCTTTTTTTATTTGTACTGCATTTGTGTACAGTTATACTGAACAATTTATATTTTTTTATTTTACTGTTACTGATAAAACATTACTTGCGAATTTTACAACTGCTCCTGGTTTTCCTATGCTTTTTACCCTGTGCCTTGACTACAGATTGTGCCATACTAAGTGGGATTTACACCGTGCACACTCTAAGCCAGGAGTATTGTGCATGGGTACTTGACCTGGCACCAGGGAAGCATAGCAGAAAGGTATGGATTCTGCAGCAGCAAGTCCAGGAGTGATTACCAGAATGATAGTTAAAACGATATTCAGAAAGAAAATTCCAAACTTTTTCTTAACCTCTGAACAAACAGAAATTTGTAACTTAACAGTACTTTTACCACACAGTGCCAGGTTGAACAAAAGGGGTTGAGCATGTAATAGTGCCAGGAAATGCTCACACTACCAGACAAAAGATATACAGATTACCTGAGTGGTTAACAGCAGACGTGGTTAAGGAAATACAAAAAATGAAAGAATTGGGTATCATAAAAGTGCTTAGTCATCACCAGTGGTGATTGTAAATAAAAAAAAGAAGGGAGTGTAAGAATCTGCCTTGATTTTAGGAAACAATCAGGTTTCAGAATTTGACAGTTATCCTATGCCGAGGATAGATGATTTGGTGGACAGCTTGGGAAGTGCCAAGTATATCAGTGCCCTCAATCTCACCAAGGGGTACTGGCAAATTCCCCTAGCTAAAGAAGCCAGAGACGAAACTGTATTTGCCACTCCTGTTGAATTCTGTCAGTTCACCACCATGCTGTTTGGTTTACATGGCACACCCACTACATTCCAGCGGTACATGGATGTAATTTATCCCCCCCAGCACTGGTTATTGTGCTGCTTACCTGGATGATGTGGTGGTGTATAGTCCAGACTGGAAAAGCCACCTGGAACACCTACAAGTAGTTATCCAATCTATTAAAAAGGCAGGTCTGATAGTCCTACCAGATGTGCATTGGGCATGTTGGAAACAAGATATTTGGGCTGTTTTGGGAAATGGAGAAGTAAAGCCAGAGATTTGTAAGATACAAGCTGTAGCTAACAGTCCTGTCCCTAAAACAGAGACATGGGTCATTTTTAGGGCTGGCTGGTTCTTATCTGAGATTTGTTCCAAACTTTGCCCAGCTAGTTACTGAACTCATGAAAAAACAGTACCCAAATAGTGTGAAATGGTCCCCAGAGTGTGATGAAGCTTTTCAGACCATTAAGAATACATTATGTTCAGCCCCTGTTCTAAGAAGGCCAGACTTTGAGAAACCATTTTTATTACAGACAGAGGTTGGCCTAGCTGCAGTCTTGAGTCGGCATATAGATGTGAAGGTACATCCAGTCTGTATATCAGTAGGAAATTGCACGACAGAGAAAAGAGGTACTCCACCTTTAAAAAGGAATGCATTGTGGCAAAGTGAGCCAAGGAATCCCTGAAGTTTTATTTGGTAGGAGCTGACTTTGTACTTCTAACAGATCACAACCCTTTCTTTTGGCTTAATCAAATGAAGGATAAAAATTCCAGAATCCCATGGTGGCACCTGTCACTACAGCCATTTACATTTATGCACAAATCTGGTAAAGAGAATGTCAATGCTGATTTTCTGTCAAGATATGGATCAGGGATTGAGAGCCTCAAATGTTGAAAAACATAAAAGGTGTGAATTTAAACTTCTCTGTTTGCCAGACTGCATATGAACTAAACAGTAAAGGTTATACGTTAATGTTAGAAGAGAATTACTAGAAAGTTTTGGAAATCTATTTAAAAAAAAAAGACAAAAACAGGTTCCCTTTTAAAGAGGGGAGTATGTGACAGGGTTTCATAAGGCCCTGTCCCATTTGTTATGCAGAAAGAGTTAAACACAAGGATCTGTTCTATCCTCTCCTTTTCTGTCTGATTGCACAACCAACTGTTCTCCTGAAACCTATGAACTGATCACTCTGACGGTCTCACGATTCTCCTCTTGCTATCTCTCTGCTTTCGCTTGCTGTTTCTGTCTTTTTCTTCCCCCTTGCATATCTGAGGTTATAAAAACATGTGTGAAACTGTAAGCGATACTGGGCTCCTTTGGTTTGAAAATGTATATAGTTATACTGTTGAAATAATTGCAAAAAGCTGTTTGAAATTTAAGGGGTTAACCTGAGATGCAGGTTGAGCTCCTCTAAGGCTTGTCTACAAACTCTTTTAAAGAGCTGTCAGTTGGAGGCCAGCTTGTGACCATGTTCTGTTTGCAAGCCTGCTCTGCAAAGAAACTTGACAAAAACATTTTGTGAAAAACAGAATGTCTCCTTAATAAGTTCCCAGGCAAAGACTTATAAAAAGAGCAGCAATACTTTTGTTAGAGTGAGACTGAAACTTGGAATTAGAGATACCCTTAGACGAAGGACTTGGTTTTTTCTGTTTGTACTGCCTTTTAAATAGTTATACTGAACAATTTATATTTTTATTTTACTGGTATCAATAATAATGAAACCTTGCTTGGGAACAGAGGTCCCATCTGCCTGTTCTGGTAGTAGTTCAGGTGGATGTTAAAGATCCCATGGCATTTCTCAAAAAGAGTAGGAGAATTTTTTATTATAATATCAAAGACACATAAGGATAATAAGTGTTACATCATTTCATTTATTCTTTGGTAACTGGGTAAAGGCACTGGACCAAAGGTCCCTTTTCAGACCCGACCTGGACAAAAAAAAAAAAAAATACACAAATGCAATCAACAGCAATACAAAACCAAAATATACAAATTGCAGTTACAAACTGATTTATGTAATAAATAACTTTTTAACCTTTGTTTAAAAGTTAAAACAGAGGTAACAATCCTAACATCAAGTGGGAGTGAATTCCAATAGAAGGGTGCTGCTATTGAAAAAGCTCTAGAGCTTAATCTAAGCCAAGACCTGGGGACAAAATATAGGGGGCTGTCAGCCGACCTCAGGCTGGGAAGCAATTATCTTATTACAACGAGATCAGAAAGAGGAAAAAGGGAGCCAAAGTAAAAACTTTTATACATCAGACAGCCAACAAAATATTCTGTTCTAGGGACATGGATATGTTGTTCATCCACACTTATTGGCAGGTTCCTTGCCGCTTTAAATCTTGCTGGAAGGTCTTCAAGCTGGCTCCTCCCACCCACCCGGGTGGTAAAACTCTCGGCTCCGCCCCATGATGCCAGATCTTTCTTACTGCTTGGAAGCTCAGGTTCCCTCCTTAGCGCTCTGTGTTTTCGACTGGTTCCTGGAAATTTTGGTCTTTGAATTCAGTTGGAAGTTTTTTGAAACTTCGATCTTCTTCTTCTTAGCTGCGGCGATGGCTCATTCGTTTTCCAGCTCGCGGAGGCGCCCGCCTTTTTCCTCCAGAAAAGACCCGCACTCCACGTGCGTTTACTGCTTTGACTTGGATCATGATCCTCAACTGCGATTTTTGTTGTGCCTTTTCGGCCAGCTCTCTGAGGAGACCGTGAGGGCCTTGTTCGGGCCTGCAACCGAAATTTTCCCGGGCCCGAAGATTCCTTGAGACCTGTCGGGCAGTGTCCAAGGCCGTGGCCCCTCGACTGAGCAGCTCGATTTTCCTCCCTCCGGGAGGGGCAGCCGCCCTCCCTCTTCTTTGGTCACGCACTTATTCCCGCCTCCTTGAGTTCTCATGCAGCTTGTTCAAGAGCTGCCAGTCCTTTCCTCGAAGGGAGAGGGACTTCGGGACCGGCCTCTCGGCCCAAGTCCAAGGAGTCGCAGGCTAAGTCCCTTCTTCAGCACCGGAGGGAGTGGGAGAGTTCCCCTTCCCCTGCCGGCCGATGCTCGACTTTGGTCGAGGATGCGGCTCTGACCGCTGGTCTCACAGTGTCCCCATCAGGCCAGCCGGTCAGGACTCCCATTGACGTTGTTGAGTCTCTCGACCCGTCACCTGGGCTGTCTTCTTCTGGAGCTGCCATCCCTTCGCCGGTTCCCCCGGCGGAGGCTGAGGTTCTGCCTATACCTTCGGGTCAACTGACCTCTGCCATTTCTTCTGAGTCGAAGGAGGAGCGGGCGCGCCCCGCTCCTTCCCAGGCCTGCCCTCGGTTCCCGGTCTCGGTCCTCCTCTCGGTCTAGCTGTTTACGCCAACCTCGGCGTTCTCAGTCGGGGCACCAAGTCAAGTGGCATTGCCATTCTCCCTCGTCCCCCTCCTCGGATGAGGAGTGGCTTCGATGCCGTTGGCGTCGACGTTACGAGGAGTTTATGTGGCAGCAGCTGTTGTTGTCCGGGAATCAATCGACCCCGATTCATTCTCCGGCTAGTAAGCAGCTGCCGCTCAGTCGGCCAACACAGCCGCTCGTGGCAGTCGAGGTGCCCTCTCCGGGGCCGGTTGCTCGTCCGATCCCTGCTGCCCCACCATCCTCGGTGGAACCCAGGCCAGGTCATGACCTGTCCGCAGGTTATCTGTTCCCCTCACTCCGCCCGCCCTTGGCGAACGAAAGTAAACACAGGCCCTCTGCGGCACAGACCCTTGGAGCCGAAATCAACTCCTCTATGTTTCCTAGCAGGGAGGACCCAGGGTCTTTCTCCGAACATTCGCCGGACGACAGCCCATCGTCTCCTTTGCGGGTCTGCTCCAGCTCATCTCGGATCACCGATGTAGCCTGAGCCCGCTTCCAAACGGGCCCCTTGCCCTACGGAGATTCTAGACCGAGGATTCACCCTCTGAGGCCTTCCCGGTGGCTGAGGCAATTGTGGGCCCAGCCTTGGAGCTCTGGCGGCGGCCTACTTCCTGCCCTGCACCATCGGCCAGGATGGCCAGGAAGTACCCTGTCCCCGTCGGTTCTCTGCCCGGTTTCTCGGAACACCCCTCGGCTGAGTGGGTGGTTACCGACAATGTTTTCCAATGTTCTGGAAACGCTAGGGATGTGGATAGGCCCCCTGACAAGGAGTCCGAAAGGATGGACTATGTTGGGCGCAAGGTTTACGCTGCGTCCTCCCTAGGCCTCCGTCAGGCCAGCTCGGCTGCACTGATGGCACATTTCTCCCACGCCCTCTTGGGCTCCCTGGACGAGGTCCTCCCTCATCTCCCGGCCGACCTGCGGACCACGGTCCGGCGGGTCCGGGACCAGGGTAGGGCGGTGGCAAAACAGCAGCTCCAGACGGCTCTGGATCTGGAGACTCCTGTGGCAGATTGGTGGCGGCCGCGGTGGCCATGCGCTGCAGGGCGTGGCTGAGGTTATCCTCCTTCTCTTTGGAAACCCAGCACGAGTTGGCAGACATTCCCTTCTTGGGGACTGACCTTTTCGGCCCTGGAGTGGAGGGACACCTCCAGGGGTCCGAGAAGTCCGACGCCACTCCAGACTCTGTCACTCCCGCCCGGAGGGACAAGGGCAGCCGGCAGCTTTTGCGTAAGCCCCTTTGCCCCCCGGTCCCTGCGGCTCGACCGGCCCAGCACAAGGGCCAGCAGGCATGCACTGGGCGGCCTGACGCCAAACCAGCATCTTTCTCCAAAGGCAAGCGGGGAGGTAAAGCTCCGAGAGCTCCCTCGGCCTCCTCCTCCCCCAAGCCTGCTCAGTGACGGGCTAAGGGGCGCTGTCCCCGGCCCCGTCCCTACCCGGGTTCCCCCATGGGGGGATGGCTCCGCACCTCCTCCTCTTGGTCCGCCCCTGGACCTCTAGGGGTCGGAGGTGCTAAGAGTAGGTCCTGTCTCGGATTTGGGAGCAGGTTTACACCCTTTTTGAGCCATTGCCCCACGGTGATCTTGGGGTCCACAGCCTCTTCGTCGGCCCACTGAGCCGACTTGCCTGGCCCTGTAATTAGAGATGATCAAGAAGGTCGCGGATCCTCCTTCTGACCCTGGGTTCATGTCCAGGTATCCCTGGTCTCAAACGGACGGGGGAGCTTGCGCCCCATTCTTCCACACGCCTGGATGGTCTCTGAATTAGATATCCCAGCCTTATAACGGGCGTGTGGCTCTGCTCCTGGGCCTCCAGGACGTACTTACTCCTCATTCCGTCCGTTTCCTGGGAGACTCCTTCCCTTTCTAGCGGGGGATCTCCTTACGAGTTCCAGACCAGGCCCTTCGGTCTCTGCCCAGCAGCTTTCTGCGGCATTGAGGGGCCTGGGCGTAACCCCACCCGGATGGCGGCCTGACTACAACCCTTCCAGGTGGAAGGGGTCGATCCAGAGTTCTGGATCTCAGGCTGGTCTCCTGTTATCGGAGCCACGTTGGAACTCATATCTTAGCGGGTGACCCTTCTTCGGGACCAGGCTCGACTCTTGAGTCCGGGCTGGGGTTCTTCCTCCCTTTCCTGGCCAGGTCTGACTGGGCAATTGCGCCCTGCCTGGACCTCCTGGGCCTCGCAGCGGCCGGCTACAGCGTGGTCTGTTGGACCCGCTGGTTCATGCATTCCCCTTGTGGGGACTAGCCAGCCAGCGGTCACAGTGCTGCACTCCTTCGGACCAGTTCGTGACTACAGCCCAGGAGTTAGGGAACGCTCTCCTTCGGACTGTTCCACCTCTTGCAGGAGAACATCCCGTTCGTCCACCCCGAGTCAACGGTCTGCTGACTGATGCTTCTCAGATGGGTTGGGGTGCCCATCAGGGGGAATACAGAGTGCTCTGCCTCTGGTCCTCTCGGGAGTCCCGATGTCTTTCCTACCCGCTGGAGCTCCTGGCGGTCTGCTTGCTTGCACTGCCCACTCCGTTGGTGCGGGGTCTAGTGGTTTAAGTCCAGGCGGACGACACCACGACTATGTGCTACCTACCCCGCCAGGTTCGGACGAGCCCCTTGCATCTCGTAAGGGGGTTCTCCGTATTGGTCTTTCGCGCAGCAGGGAGGCGGTTTCCTAGCCATTCGATGGCAGGAGCCTCCAGCACCCTGGCTGATGCCCTAAGCCGGACATAGGCTGCGCCTCACGAGTGGTCTTCCCTGCCGGAGGTAGCACAATATCTTCTCCCTCCAGGGATAATACGGGGCTGAGACTGTCTCATGCCTGCCCCTTCAGCAAGGTTTGCTGTAGGGGATGCCGTCGAGGTCGCGGACCCCGGGCCTCTTCTACGCCTCTCCCCCATTCCCTTGACCCATGGGCAAGGCGAGGAGGGACTAGGCGCAGGCACTGCTGGTAGCCCCAGACTGGTTGGCCAGTTCTGGTATCCAGCTCTCCTCAGTCTCAGCCCCAGGCTCCCGAGGCGGCTTCCAGCCCGCCTGGTCCTGATCTCTGTTTTCAGGGGAAGGTTTTTCTATCTGGACCTTCAATCCCTGCACCTAAAGGCATGGTCCCTGTGCGGCTAGGGGCCAGGCCTGGGGTCTTTCGGCAAGGTCCTCGACGTTTTCGAGGCGTCCTGCCGGGAGTCGGCCAAACATGCTCACCTTCAAATGGTAGAGTTCTCCATTTGATGTTGGGACAGGGCCGGGGGCCCCTCTCCCATCCCTCAGCGAGCATTCCGGATCATCAGCGGTCCGTTCTTTTGAATCAGGGCTTCGGCCAACAACCCTCTGGGTGCTTCTGTTGGTCACCCCGTCTTCCGGGTGCGAGCCGGAAGGCAGTCGGTGGCGCAGAAAAGGTGGTCTGGCGCTTTTCTAGGCCTCGATCACACCTCCCCTTCGGGGAGAGTATCCCCATTTCTGTGGGATCTTCGCTGGTATGGGCTTAGCTCACGGGCAAGCCGTCCGAACCTTTGCACAGGTGTGAGTTTCCCCACCTGTCGTGGAAGAACACCTTCTTGGGGCTACTCTGGCATCCAGAAGGAGGGGAGAGTTCCAGGCGCTCCTCTGAATCTCCCTATCTGGTCTTCCACAGGGACAAGGTTGTCCTGCGCCCCACCCGAAGTTCCTTCCGTTGGCAGGGGCGGAGTTGTTTTTCCCTATCCGGGGATTGCCTCTGCCGGGGTTCTTCCAAATTCACGCCTCGGAGGCGGTATATGGGTTCCTTTGGGACCCTATTCATATGCTTGCCTACCCAGGGAGCATAGGGCTGAAGTTCGGGAGAGATTCGCCAGCTGTTTGTCATCTACGTTGAAGCCGCATCTGGCAGACCTGCAGCCTAGCGGATGACGAGTGGGTGGGTCACCTCCTGCATAGGTCTCTGCTATAGGTGGGCGGGCATAGAGCCTCCCAGAGGGATAAGTTCTCATTTTACCCGCCCTTCCACTGCATCGGTGGCTGCTTCTGAGGATACTCTGGTCCAGGATATCCGCAGGGCTTCTACCTGGAAGCAGGCTTTACCATTTTCCCCTTCCACATCGACCCTGGGGTCACGCCGGGATGCTGGTGGGGCCTCGGTTCTCAGTCTTTCTACCTAAGTAGGGGTGTCGCCTTGCCTCCTCCTCCCGGAGAACTGCTGAGTCTGCCAATAAGTGTCGATGAACAACATATCCATGTCCCTAGAAATGCAGGTTACTCACCTGTAACAGGGTTCTAGGAATGGTATATGTTGTTCATCACACGACCCACCCGGCCTCCCGGCTCGACTGGCTAATTTCCAGATCTGGCGTCATGGGCGGGCGAGGAGTTTACCACCCGGGTGGGTGGGAGGAGCCAGCTTGAAGACCTTTCGGCAAGATTTAAAGCAGCAAGGAACCTGCCAATAAGTGTGGATGAACAACATATACCATTCTTAGAACTCCTGTTACAGGTGAGTAACCTGTATTTCTGCAACTAGGGGAAAACCACCCCGACCGAGAATAGAGATTACACTGATGTGTCCTGTTGTGGGCTCCTAAAATAAATCTAAAATATTATTATAGGCCACAGTTAGTGCTTTCATTTTTTTGTACCTATGTTATAAACAAGAACTGTAATCAGAATATGGAAGAAGAGAACCAATAGCAATTGCTAATCTAGTTGCTTGTCAGAAGAATGACTTGAATTTGTATAACACCCATATTCTTTGATTTACTTTCTTAACCATTGACTGAATCTGAGGTGAAAAGGTCAAACTGGGATCCAATAGTGTGCCCAAATACTTAAATTGAGACACTTGTTCAAACAGACCACCCTGAAAATCAGATATCCTCAGTTCTGGGGTGTCCGTCAACATAAATTGCATGCCAAATAACATAACTTTTGTTTTAGCCGAGTTCAAAACCATAGCATTTAGAGTAAGCCAAGAACAGACGGCACCAAAATTCTTTTCTTGGGAACAAAAAAAGTTCAGACAGAATTTGACTGAGCACAAATTACAAGATCATCTGCATAAAGCAGTGATTCACTAAACTTAGAAAATGGGCTTTTTATTTGCTGGGCTCTGATTGGTTGGTACCCCTGCTTGGGGGGGTACATTAACTTTCAATAGATGCCCAGCAAATAAAAAGTTCCAGCAAAAGTGGCACTTAACCCATTTAAGTATTTTTGGGCCCACCCTGCGTGCCCAGTGGCTGAAACCACCCCATTCAATTTGAAAATGCCGCCATTTTTATCTCTCGCTTTGCAAGAGATACTGCCCTACCAAAACTGCAAGAAACCACTCACCAACCTCCACTGAGTTCACTTTCTTACAACATAAAATAATTATGCACTCTCTCCTGTTATTCCATAGGACACTCTGGAAATGAGTGTGCCCTCCCTTAGTAGGCAGCAGCAGCTTGCCAAATTCACTGCGACTTACTGTACATTTGTCTCTTGTGGTTACCTGACCACTGTGAAAGCCCTTATGTCTCATTCCCGGCTCGAAGTTTCTAGCCATCCCCCTGTCATGCCACATATAAGCATTCAAAAAGAAGGGCATCTGTCATACAGCCCATGAACCAGCTCACAAAGATTCTACTCCCGCAGCGCGACTTCAACTCCAGGAAGCCTTTTGTCAAAAGTCCCATTTCCGTCTTACTCGCTCGCACCGAAAAGCCGACCAGTACCATAGAACACTTGAGAATTCATAAGATGCCATTTCTCTCCGACTCTCCTCGCTCCACACCCGGTGAAATTAAATTTTTTTATTCCCGAAATACTCTGGCTTGCACCTATTCTCCTTTCCATCTGCTGTCATATTAACCGCAAACGCAGCTCCTTGAGGTGAGCTCCACATGTGTGCAGTGCAAACTGATTTTTTGTGTTTTTACTTAACTCTGCTCCCTTCACAACACCTGGCCACCAGAATTTTTTTAATTTTATTTTAATACTGTATGTTAGCTCTGTACACTTGTATCTCTCTTAAAAATGGGCAACAGTTCCTTTTCACACTTCCGGTCCCCCTCTTGGGATCACGCTCGCAATTAGCACTCACAGCAACTCCGGAGAAGAGAGGAAGAAGATAACTGAGAGCAATTTTTTTTTTTTTTTTTAATCTAAGTTGGTGTTCTAAGTGCATATTATTTACATGGGTGGCAGCTGTTTTCAAAACTTCATCCTTTTGTGGTCGTAATCGCAATCTATGTATCTCACAAAAAAAAAAAAAAAACAGTGACAGCTACTTGGGGTGTAGTCTTGGAGGGAGAAGCAGAACCCCCAGAATACAGCTCTCATGTTTTACTGAGGGTGGTATAGGGGGATGGAGGGATTTCCATGAACAAACTAAGAAACGGGAAAAGAGAGGGGAAAAAAACAAGTATAAATAGCAGCAGTGCCCTCTACTGGTGCTACTAGATTAACTACTTTACAGCACAATTGACTTTTCATTGTTTTTTTTCTTGTTATTTAATTTATTTTTTTTCAATCTTTTATACAACTGTTCCCTACAGCCCATTTTCTAAATGCAATAATACCCTCCAGGGTGGGCGGTATTCTGCTATACCGGACCTTCCAGGGGCTATAATATCCTCCGCCTACAGCGTCAGGCCTCATTATGCCCCTGGACGGTCCGGGTAGCAGAATTACCACCCTGGAGGGTATTATTGCTTACTTACAAACTCCAGGAAGCTGATTAATAACAATAGAAAATAACAGGGGTCCCAAAATGGACCCCTGAGGCACACCACAACTAACTGGCAAGAGATCAGAAAACCCCAGATATTTCAATTTTGTGCAGGCAAAACCGTGATCAATCAAATCAAAAGTCTTGGTTAGGTCTATGAACACTGCCCTGGTCATCAAACCCTTCTCAAACCCACACTAATCAAAACAATTTGAGAAATCATATAAAACTGATACATATACAGTGTTTAAGTCACACTAATCAAAAAACAATTTTAACGAATCTAAATGAAATCAGAAATTAAAACTAGTGTTAAAATCACACTAGAAGGGGAGAAAAATAAATTCAAATAAGCTGGACTGTAATATTTGCTTTATACCAAATTAACTGCAACCCACCACATCATTTATACTTAATGAAGATATTAAAGCCCTTCCACCAGTAAAACACTTTTAATGCAGAGCGAAATGCAACGAGTGAACTATAAAGTTTATCCATAGCCAGAGAAACCCAAACAGTGTCGTATGGCATCGCCCTTTGATGAACCCATTGACACCTGCTTTGCCACAAATAATACTTTAAACAGCATAAAAAAAATGGTCAGTGTGTCAGAATGATATTGAATGCCTAAGTGATTGTATTGACCGAGTATCAGGAATTCATAAGACATATTAGACAACCACTGCATGTTCCAGGAACGCGCTAGGTGAGACCATAAAGGTTTTACAAATGAACAAGTGAATAAATAATGCTCTGTAGTTGCCTCTAAATTAATACATTCCATATAAGGACAATTTTGTTCCTCCAGTGCCTTGTGTTTAACATTACCCCGAACATTTAATCTCCCATACACCAAAAGCCCCAAGTGTTCCAACATAGAGGGGGGATCCTAGGGTTAAGTAGCTGTGCTAACACCTGTTGATTATTCTAGGGAGAACAATTCTTAAAAATAGGGTCAATAGGAGAATCCAGAGCCATGACAGCACTATAAAGTTGTCGACCGGAACTCTGAATAATAAGCTGTTTGGAGATACCCTATTTGTACAGTTTAGCAACCACTGGTCGAAAGAATTCAGGCACATGTAAATGGACTGACAAATGAGGAGGAGTAACACCCCAAGCAGTGAAATAATGAGATAAAATATTTCTAGTCCAGTGATTGTGAGATAAAACTAACCCACTTTTTACTGTCTGGGAAATGAAGCGTATGAAAAAATACTATAGGATCAAGCATCCCGAGACCTCATTTTTCTTTGGAAAGGTAGGTAAAACACCTTTAATGGGGTTAAGTCTATTTCCCCAGAGCATCTGGAAAACAAGGCTATATAATTTCACCTCCAGATGCCGGGGGAGGCGGGATAGATCATAGCAACATGAAGTAAAACAAGAACTAAAAATTGTTTAATTATCTGAACACGTTTTAATTTAGACATTTTCCAATGTTTCCATCGGGCCACTTTGGATTCAACTTTCTGCAACCCCACCTCCCAGTTTAATAATGGCAATTTTGGGGGCCCAAAGGTTATCCCCAAAATCTTAAGGTGGTGTGAGGAAAAGGGAATGCCCTCTACACACCTAGGAGAGGAGAATCGGCTCCCAGAAGCAGACCCCTGCTTTTAACAACATTTAATTTTGCATTGTAAAGTGAAGAATATTCTACAATTTCCCACAATATGAATGACAAATGGGCAATATCTGGAAAAAAAAAAACAAGACATCTGCATAGACTTGGACCCGTAATTCCCTCCCATAACCTGGTACTGTAATGCCTGACCACAAGGGGGAAAGAGACAATTTCCTTAGCAGGGGATCCAAAGTAAATGTGTAAAAAGAAGACTGAGAGAGTACCCTTCTCGCACACCAATAGGGACAGAAAACCCCTCAGTAATGTGACCCTGAACAACTGGGTGTACAAAGGTAGAAGAATATAATAAGTGAATTTGGAAAATTAAAGAATCAGGAATCCCAGAAGCTCTAAGCGTAGCGAACAAAAAGGGCAGGTACACTCAGTCAAACTCTTTTTTTTTCCTGATCGATGGAGACCAGGCAGCCCGACATACCATTAAACGATAAAAATTCAATCAGGTCCCTTATTACCATAAGGGCCCGTTGAATTTTCCGAGTGGGTAGGCCACAACACTGATAGGGAGATATGGCCAATGAGGCATAACGTTTCAATCATTAAGTATTTGAGCTAAAATCGTATCTGAGTTTAGAATAGTAATTGTTCTTCCATTTTGGAGAAAAGATTTATTTCCGGATTTAAATAAAAATATCAATAAGCCTGTCAAAAAGGCAAGGTGTATTTTCTGATTTGTAAAAAAAAAAAATAGTAAAAAACCGAAGCTAAACATAAAGAGAGTTCTGGGACAAAAGTTTTATAAAATTCAAAAGGCAGACCATCCATTCCTGGGGAGACCCCATTTTTCTGAGTTCCAATCATCTGTTCAATTTCTGCAGAACTGATGTCTTGATTAACTGGAATCTCAGCAGAAATGAAAGGGATATCGTCTGAGTCCAAATATAATTGGATGGATTCATCTGAAGGTAAGGTTAAATGACAATGGGAGTGAACAAAGGAAACTATAGCATCCTGAATAGCTGCAGTAGAGTGGACAACATGCCCTTTTTTTTTTTTGTTGTTATTTATTTAACCAGGACTAGCACACTAAGCTGAAAGCTTTTTTACAGGTGTGACCTGGGAGCACAGGGAAGTTAAGTGACTTGCTCAGGGTCACACAGTATGCAAGTGGAAGCTGTAGGGTTCAAACCCAGGTATGGCCTGCTGGATGTCACCAGATTTGCAGCTCAGAGCCTTAAACTACTGTGCTATACTGCCTCTCTGTTCTCCAATGAGTCCATTATGACAGTGTGTTTCAAATTTTTGCAAGTTGCAAAGGGATCCCCAATAGGGGTTCTTTGGGTTCCTGACTGTAACATGGCTTGTACCGACTGTGCTCTGTCGTATTGATAAAGCTGCATTTCTTTTTTTAAATTATAAATTTGGGAGGAATAGTCTAATTTTGTAGTGTTGGCCAGAGAGAATAATTTAAACAACTGTTGTCGTAAGGAAAGATATTTTAGAAATTTAATATTCACGGTGTTTTTACTGAACTGTTGAAACCAAGATTTACAGTTGGCTTTAGAGTCCATCCACCATTCCCCCAGATCAGAACAGAGGAAACTAACAGAGCACCGAGCAGCAATCAACCCAAGGATCCCCGACCGCACCAGAGGATCACTCAACATAGAAGTGTTGAGCCTCCAGCAGTTAGATCTGGCAGGCTCCCTTGGGTGACAAGCTAATACAATGTACAAAATTAAATGGTCTGAAAACTCAGTGGGTTGAGTATGGAAAGAAAAATAAGGCAGATTGTTAGACACAAACATATGATCAATGGTAGTATTTATGCCTCACGTATGTGAAACTAGGCCCAGATTTACGAAAAGTACTACAATCAACCAATTCAGCCGAGTTTATAACCTGGAAGAGAGCATTAGAATTACAATACACTTCTTTTGAGGAGTGACACCCACCTTTCCTATAAGGGCAATTAAAATCTCCACCAAAAATAATTGTATATGAGGTAACCAAATATGGTTGAATAGCATGAAGGAGAGAGACCCTCTCTGCCTTCAACTGAGGCCATGTATATTAATGAGATGAAAATGCAAGTCTTTCCACACACCATCCAAAATCAAACACCTTCCAGGACATAAATCAATCAGTCTTGTTAAAGAAAAATAATACCCGTTAAATAAAATCCCCACCCCGTCAGCAGTATCTATCCCAAAGGACCAGTAGGAAGGGCCCCATACCCACTCCCCCTGGAAAGATCTAAGCTGGTCTGACGAGAACATCCATGTTTCCTGCATAAAACAAATATCAAATTCAGAGTCATGAAAGAAGTCAAAAACTGCCTGACGTTTTAAGGGGTTTAGTACACTGTGTATGTTTAGAGAGCCTATCTTCAACAGGATAGCAGCCTTAAGCTATCTTTTTCCATTTCCCCCCCCGTAACCTACCAGTTCGGGAGTAGAAGGGGTATGGAGGGCAGCAGGAGGCTGAGCCACTTACTCCAACTGGTCCATATCAGAGGCACCATCATCTGAAGCCAGAACCTCAAAGGGATTTATAGATTCAATGGAACCCTGGGGAGACACTGGTTTGGCCTTCGAAATCCTAGGAGAACATCTAGGAAGGGGTACAAGGGCTTCAGAAGGAGGACTCAAAGGGTCAGAGTCCCTGTAACAGACTGGAACTAGAAGTCCCACCCAGATTGGTCTACCCCAGGATGAGGAGGGGAGGAAGGAGCAGTTACTACTAAGGGATTTCAGAGGGTGGGGAGGAGAACTAAAACCTGAAGAAGGGGACCAGAAGGAGGTGGAATAGTCACCGAAGGGGAAGGGGTGTCTGGACCTGTACAGTGCACCAGATCTTGTGCATGCTGAATTAACAGGCCCGGGCTCATTCAAGAGGCCTTATTCTTAGCTGCCCACGGGCATTCCCCAAACATACAGCCAATCTCGTCACACAAATCACATTTGGCGTGGGAGGCACATTGCAAGGCAATGTGCCCTATATCAACACAATTGTTGCAGCGTGGTTTATTGCAGGAACTGGAGATGTGGGTCCTGGAACCACATTTGTAGCAAGCCCGAGGCTGGCCGGCATTAAAGCACACTCCCCGGTCCCTACCCAACATGAAGGAGTTGGGAACATGAGAGATCCCAGAATCAGACTGCCACAATCTAACCTTGTATTTCCAAGCACCTGTCCAAAATAGTTCAGAGTCCAGTATTGCCTCAGGGTCACTTAAACCATCACACTTCTGGGAGAGCCAATAGGTGATATACATGTAGACCCCCTCATTCCGAAACGTGATGGTCACAAATTTAATTAAGGGTTTGGTCAAGGGAATAACCAAAAAAGGGGTCCACAAGGGTGAGAATTTCACCTGATTATACCTCTCCCAAAAGAGGTCAAGAGCATAATGGGTGCAAAAATTAATATCGTAGTTGTCCTCCCCACTAATGTTTCATAGTTTGGGATCAAGTTCAGGGAAACTGAGGTCCATAAATGAACTTGCCACCATTTAAGCTTTAATGGTGGAACAGAAAAATCTTTTTTCACCCATAAAGATATCCAAACTGTTTTTAAAAATAGTCATACTTTCACTTTCAACCACGTCTTGGCAATGTGTTCCAGATGTTAAAACTGTGTGAACCACTGACTTCTTTTGACAGTTTTGTTAATTTCTCCAGTTAATCTCAGGTTATGTAACCTTGTGTCATTATAGTGAATTGTGCTTTTATTTAAACCAATCGACTCAAACAATTCTGGGTTATTGTGAGCTATGAAAATCAGACATAATTCACCCCTCAGTCGTCTATATTCCATAGAATATAACTGTAAATGCTTTAATCTGTCATGGTATTGTAAACCCTTAACTTCCAAGATTTGTCTGATAACTTTTTTTTGTACCCTTTCTAATCTGTTTCTCCCCTGAATGGAGTATGGGGCACAAAAAGATAGACAGTACTCCATATGTGGGCGAACAAGTGCTGAGTACAAGGGAAGAATAACCGGTGTGTCCCTGCTGCTTATTGACCTCAAAATATAGCTTATAATTTGATTACATTTCCTAATGGTTATATCCATGTGAAAATCAAACTTTAAATTATTGGTTATCCAAACCCCAAGGTCTCTTTCATTAGTGCTGACTTCTAATAGTATGTTATTAGTACTGCATTGGAAGTTTAGATTATGAATTCCAAAGTGCACAACTTTTCACTTTTGTTCACTAAATACTAACTTATGTTCTTGTTTCCAATTAGCTAGATGATCTAAGCTGTCTTGGAATAATTTGGCAGATTCTGCATTATAGACTATGCCACCCATTTTGCAGTCATCTACATACTTACAAGACCAAGTGCCTGGCGGAACTTGCATGGAGGATAATAGAATGTTAATGAAGGCAAAGACCTTCCGAGGGGAGAAATGAAGGGAATCTTTCAACAAGCATTTTCCCACATAATGTCTATCTGGCCGGTGCTCGAGACCCTGTTTGTAGCAAATCCATGCCGCATTCCTTCGGGGTGCAGCCTCTTTTTTAATTTTAGCAAATAAGTCAGACAATAGAGGTTTCTGAGGTTGGGGGGTTCTTTGGAGATGCCCCGGACAACAGCACTGCCCCTGCAAGCCTCCGGGTTGGTAGGTACATTTATAGAAGGAGATATTCCATGCTGATCCCCCGGACAGGGGCCGGAGGGCGAGAAACCTCACCAAAACCTGAGGCCTTTGCATCCAATGGTAATTCCGCCATAATCAGAGAGTCGGGGTGAACTAGAGATGCCCCCAGGACACCAAGCAGGAGATGCCTGTGAAAAATTCAGTTTGGGATCCCATCCTGGGTCAGGAAGCCAGATAACATTGGGAGAAAGCTTCCAACCTGCCTCGCTGAGAGCCTTTTGAGGGAAAAGGCAGTTTGTAAAACAGCTGTAGTTGTTTTCCCCACTGAAGCATCAGGAGTAATAACAGTAGATACAGTGTTTACATGATCAGGGTCAGGGGTTAAAGATATATGTCTTTTGGTGAGAGTAACAGCAGTCCTGCGCCCCTCATATCCTCTTGCGTACTAGCAGCCAAGCCACCCTCTTTAGAGTTAAAGGAAAAAACTGTCATGCCCTTCTGGACATTAGGAGAGCACTGATAACTCACTGCCATAGGGTTAGGATAGGGAGGTACCACAATCGAGCCACCGACAGAAAAGGGCTTTAGCACAAACCCAGTATCCCTTGATAAAGGCTCCCATGTGTGAGGAGACACAAAGAAGGGACCGCTATCGGTTTGCCCAGACAGGCACTGAGGTAACTTCTCCTCAGGACCAGATATCAGAGGCTCAGGAGGCAATATCACCTTCAGCTGTAGGCACCCACCAAGTGAAGTGGATAAAATGCCAGCCGGAACGTCTTCCATCTCGGGAACAACAGAGGGAGAAACATTTTTAAGGAATGACTCACCCGGCCCCTCCTGGGCCAGAGCCTTTGATGCTGCTGCATCATGAACGGTTACCCAACTCTGACAAGGGAGTGACTTTCGGCGTTTCTGCTTGTAGCTGTGAAGTCTGTTCTCTAAGATCCCATTCCAGCTCCTGATGGCAAATTTTCTCACATGCCAGTTGCTGGATCAAAGAAATCTCTGCTGCTGAGTTAAGAATATGCTGCTGTCCTCCAGGTACCGAACTATCGCCAGCGTAGCTTAGATCCACAGTGGCTAGAAAAACTTCTGGAGTTTCAGCTCCAGTACTTGGAAATTCAACACCATGCGCTACATCGCGCTGAGCCTCTAAGAGAACGCAGGTAGGAGAGGAGGCTTGCTCCCCAACCCCAGAGACATCCATCTCCTCGGAAGGTTCACTGGAAGTGGCCATCTCACAGGCCAGAGGTTCCCCCTACAGGTCAGTAGGGGAATTTTTATTAAGACGTAAGAGTAATGTACATATCAAGCAATATTTCATCATACAAGCTCATAAGTGAAAATTAGCATAATAAACCATATGTATTACTGTATTCATATAGTTCAAACATATTCAGTATCCACTTAACATCATACTCTCTCCATGATATATTCTTCATTATTTCAAGGAACCCACAACCCCACTTCTTCTCAAGAAAGTAGGGAAATAATATAAAGTTTTCCATTTTGATTTTTCCCTTCCATCTCTTATCTATCCATACTCATTGTTCCCTTCTAATTTATGTAATTGGAACATCTGAGTCTGTGATCCATGGTAACCCCTTCCACAGTTCTAGCAATTCCCTTGTTACTATATTTTTTCTCTCTTCCTTATATAATTGTTGTGCATCCTGAAGAATTTTATTATATAAATCCAAATGACTTCCTTCTTTTTGTTGGTGTAAATCCACACCTCATAAGCCAAATATTCCATTTAAAGATAATCATAAGAACTTGTAATGCACTAATATTCCATTTCTTCCAGTCCTTATTAAAAATTCCATACATTATATTTTCATATTTTTTTGTAGTAAACACCTTCTCTTTCCACTGAGATGCTAGGAAATCCCAAAAACCTTTAATGAAGGAGCAAGTAAGGAGCAAATGATGTGTAGTTTCCTCCTGCTTTATGCATTGCAATTTGCTGCAGATCCTTTCCTGTGCCTTTTTATGCTTTTGGTTCGCCTTTACATTAATTCTGTCATGGCATGCTAGCCAGTGTAAGTCCCACATACGATCTGGGATTCTTTTGTTATTTAATAATTTTATTTAATGTTCTGTATAATTAACAGGACATTTCTCAAAGATCATAATTTCCACACAGAGAGCAGATACTAGAGTATTGTATAACTGTTTCCTGGGTACTGTAGTTACTTGTTGTGTAGTTATTTTCCATTGTTTTAGTCTTAGAAACATACCTCTCATGTATTCTGATATCATAATAGATTTTTTTCATCACCTTCAATGCTTGTGTTTCCCATGCCCTCAATCACATATCATATTTCTCTTCTATCATCCACTCCCATCCATATGTTTGTTTTAGAAGAATTGGTCTTAAATTACAGTATAAAAAATGTATTATAAAAAAAGATTGGATTTGGCATACTAAGCCCCCCCCCTCCCTTTCTTAATGGGCAAATATATTATATTTCTTTTTATTGGGTTTAGCCTGCTTCCCCAGCAAGCTTGAAAAAAAATACTTAATAGTGAGGTCTCTACTTTTTTTTTTGGGGGGACTATATAACTAATATAGAGGAATAATGGTAATAGGTAGGTCTTAATCATGTAAATCCTTTTCTTCTTGCTGTATTTCCACCTATTCCACTGTGCAACTCTGTTTCTCCCCATTTCCATTTTTTGTTCCCAGTTTATTTCATCCAGGTTCCCTGGACCAAAGACAATTCCCAGGATGTTTAAAGGGTCTGGCTTAATCTGTATCTGTCCTAGCAGTTCCATTTCATTCATTAGATAATTAATTCTTTGTCCTATAAATTTATTAAAATTTATTCAGACCCTGAATATATTCCAAACTCATAACATATGTCTAGCACTTCCTGCACTGATGTTTGAGTCCCTACCAGCACATTCATGTCATCCACAAAAGCAATAACTTTAAATGGGAATTGATGCCCTTTTATCATTATTGGTGCTATTCTTCTATTTTCATTTATTTTCCTTAACAAGGGATCTATAAAAAGTCAAGTAAGACAGGGCTTAATGGGCAGCCCTGTTTTACCCCCCCCCCCCCGTATGTTAATCATAGGGGCCTTCCACTCATTCACCACCGGTGCTGTTGTGGCAGTCTTGTAAATAGACTTGATCCATTCTATCATTCTTCCTGGGATATGGTAGTGTTTTAATACTTCCCATAGGAATGAATGACTCACTTGATCAAAAGCCTTTTTCTGATCAAGAGAGATTAAATAACCATCAGCCTCTCCTATTTTGCCCAGTTAAATTAATTCTCTTATTAATATTAGTTGATTTTGTATATGTCTCCCCAGCACCGCATATGTCTGAGCCAGAGATATTACTGTGTCTACCACTGTCATTAACCTTTTAGCAAGAATTCTAGTTAAAATTTTAAAATCCGAGTTTAGGAGACTAATAGGTCTCCAATTATTTAGGTTAAGTCTATCCCCTTTTTTGTGAATGTATATCAGTACCCCCATATTTATATGTAAAGGTATCTCATTTGAGGTTAACATTTGATTAAATGTTACTTGCATCTCAAAGCAAAAATCTTCTCCTATTATTTTTATTAATTCATTAGGTATTCCATCAGGGCCTGGTGTGTTATTATTAGCCATTGCTGAAAAGGCCTCCCGTAGTTCCCCTTCTGTAATTGGTTCTGTTAATTTTTCTAATTTAACTATAGCTATCTCAGGAATTTCTATAGATTTCAAAAATTGCTGCCATCCTTCCTGAGACGTTTCTAAAGGACCATACATGCCAGTGGTGTAGTTAGTTACTGCCTGCGCCACTTCCCACTGAGAATCACATTCTTTCCCCCACTCATCTCTAAGCTTTAATATGTCTTTGGCTTTTGCCTTTTTTATACAAGTCTCAAAAGGGCATATTATCTCAGTTTTTTCCATAGTCCCATGCCATTGCTGATGGTATATGTCTTTCACTTTCCCATCATGATATTCCCTCATTTTTTATTTCAAGGCAGCAATTTGTGCCATCATGTTTTGACCAGTCTCAAGACAATAACAGCTGTAAATGTTTCCTATTTTGTAAATAAGTAAAGTATTGCTTTTTACTTTGATTTCTACTTAGTTTACATAGTTTTTGTAAGTCATACTTCGTGTCCTCCCACCATCTTACTGCAGAGTCAAACATGATAAACACAGATTTTATCGCGCCTGTATGAATGATTTTAAAGTTTGTAAGATGTGTAAATCTTCTATTAGCGATACATTCCATTTCCAGAATCCAAGCCCTTTTTTAAAAACCACAGAAGATCTCGTTTTCATTTTAACTATGTTGTGGTCTGAAAATTCTGTTAGAATGTTCTCTGCGCAAAGTATTGGCACATTTTCAAAGACACAAATATAATCAATCCTTGACCCTAGGTGCCCTTTATGAAACGTAGGTGTCTCCTTTTTGGCATATGTGAGGTATGAATCTTTTAATTTTGCTGTTCTTATAATTTGAACTAGTAAATTTGAATCGCAGTACTGCTTTGATGTTTTAGCAGAGATTGGGGAATTAAAGTCCCCTGTCAATATTACTTGTGCTGTATACAAAAAAAGGTTTGATTTGTTTAGTAGATCATACCTAGCAGCTTTGGCTCGTGGGGCATAAAGATTAATCAGTCGGTATGGGATGCTTTGTATTATTACATCTAGGATCAGAACTCTTCCCTGTATTAGTTCAAATAATTTTGATACTTTTACTTCAGGTAATATAAAAAGGATACCTAGCCCTACACATGCTTCTTGTCCAAGTGACCAGCAGGAGGAGCCACAGTACCAACCTTCAGTTGCCTCCTCACTTTCTTTAATTGTGTGCAACTGAGTTTCCTGGAGAAAAAACACCCCCAATTGCAAGCAGGAGAATACCATTTCCTTTTCCCCACTTTCTTTATGCTATTAACATTTATTGAAGAAAATGAAAAAGGTTCATACATTGTGATTCTATTTATATATCCCTTTCTTTCTATTCACTTCTTTGTGCTTAGTTTTCATTTTTGCTTTCCTCTTCTGAGGACCTTTAGGCCCAGTATATTTCTCTGTGTCCGTAGTTCCTTCAGGGACTGATGATGCTATTGAGGACTCATCCGAATCCTCTTCTGAGTCCCCAGACTGCAGAATCTCATATTTATTTTCCAAGGCCACAGCTTCTGTGGCTGATCTTGTTAAAATCTTTTTACCTCTTGATTTCACTCTTTCAAATCCCTCCTTCTGTCCTTGACGGGAAGTTGTGGGGGTGGGGGTCTTGAGTGGGTGCAAGTGGGGGGCATTGTTTCTAGATCTTTCTCTGACCTTTCTATGACATTTGTAACTTCCTCCCTATGTTCTACATCAGACACATTGCCTTTGCGTTGCCTGACCTTCGGGTTATCTCTGCACTGTTTCTAGTGGGCCTGTTTCCTCTCTGACTTCTCTTTTTATTTTTTTGCATTAAAGTGATTAAAAGCCTTTGCTCCTACCCATCTGCTTCTTCACCTACATTATGTGCTGCCAATTTAGAGTTTTGAAAAGTGTGTCCCACTTCATTACACAAGTTGCATTTGCATTCATTCAAACAAACACTGTGCACCTACATGCCCTAATTCCCCACATACTGTACATCTTTGCTGGTCACAAATACAGCTTGGATGATTCACAGAACCACATTTATAGCACATTTTTGGCTGTCTAGGATAAAACAGTATACCCCTGTCCCTTCCCAAAAAGAAAGAGTTCGGCAGGTTTGTCAATCCAGTGTCTGTTGTTCTCAGCATCACCTTTACTTTCCAATCCCCTGTCCAGATGTTTTCCGTATCTAATATTCCTCTAGATCTTCTATTACAGTACATTTTTGTTTCAACCAGTATACCAAATCATTGACCCTAACACCTTCATTATGAAATAGTACTGTTACTGTTTTTTGTGCAGGCCCGGTCAGAGGGATTGTGATAAATGGTGCCCACAATGTAGATTTTTTTCAAAGTGTTGTAATTTCTCCAGAACCTCTCTAGCCAATGTGTTGTTTTAAAACTTATGTCAAAGGTTGTTTCTCCCAATATATGTATGAAAGCATATATTTCATTTGAAAAAAATCTCATGGAGTCCTAAAATAGTTTCCTGGCCACAAACACACAATCCGGGGGTTCAGGCATTCCCCCTGCATAATACAGTCATACTACGTTATGCCTCTTCGCAGGATATATTGGCAGTTTAAATAGAGAAAAATATGACTCAGGGGCTGTGTTTACTATATTTAAAGGTCGTTGCACAGGATTACTTGATACATCTTGAGTGGTATGCCTCTCCCCATTCAGCCTGGATGTCGAAGGCCCAGCTTTTATATTTTTAAATTGTAAGCTTGGATTCTAAGTTAATTGAAGTTCAGCTGGTAATTCTAGGGTTTTTTCCTGATTTTCACTATTTTACCTTCTTGTAAATCATTTGTAACAATTCTGTTGGGACTTGATATGCTTATGGGGGATGCCCCCGAAACCAACTGACCTGTTGCTTCACTTCTCTCCCATCCAGCTCCCTGTAGGGCTTTGTCGACAGACCACCCTTGGTCCTTCAGTATCGCTGCATTGTGCTGACCAGTAGAATCCCTTGTTTGACTAGACCCAGTCATTATTAGTTCTTTTTTGTTGTTTTTTTTCCCACTTCTTGCCGCTTTCTCTGTCCACATTCAATGCCTTTCTGGGTTTCCTCCACTTCCTCTACCACAGTAGCCCAGCTTGTCAGCTTCTCTGTTGATGATAGTATGTCACTCTGTCTCAGCTGGGCCTGTTTGTCAGTTTCCTGCCTTCTGTCAGATCGCAAGCCACGCAGCCATTTCTCTAACAGCGCTTTCTGGCACATGAGTGCTTGCTCTTCTTGATCAGTTGCATTTTCTCTTTCAGAAACCTCTGCACTCTCGAGGTCTTCTTCACTATGTTCCGACAACTGCATCACCAGGTGCTCAGGTAACTCCTCCATATTTATTGGGACATTGATTACCTTTTCAGCCGTGCTTCCCTGGTTAATTTCCTCTATAGATATTTCCATAGCTTCCATTTTGTATCACTTCTTCCATTATTACTGCAGGGATTTCAGTTTCCCTCAGCTCCAGAGTCTCCTCCTTCCTCTCAGCCCCCTGGTCAGCCATCTTGGTAGCCTTCCAAGACGGCCAGAGTCTTCCCCCACTGGATAGTAGGGGCATTTTTTTTATTAAAGAACATCAAAAGGAACAAATCATAACATACAGTGTTTTAGTCACACAAACCAAAAATCAAAAACTGGAAAGCCTAAAACCGGAAACTACAACCGAGCAGTGCCACCCTTCACCAACACACTCTTCCTTCCCGCAAAAGAAAATACACTAAAACATGTGAAAATCACAAGGAACATATTTTGGATACTCATTTATATTTGATAAACATGGAAAATCTCTTCCACCAATTATCTACCTTCCTAGTGGTATGGACCTCTGAATCTTTAACATAAACCTTCTCCATTGCCACTTGAATCAATGATCCCAACATCTCATAGGGCATAAGCCTCTGGTACAATACCCATTGGCATCTAGCTTGCCATAAATAATGCTTTAAACAACAGCAAAAAATCATCAATGTGTCTGTATGATAAAGGTTCCCGATATTATAAAATTGTCCTAAAACCAAGTTATCATAAGTTAACCTCCTTAACCACCCCATTTTCCATTCTGAGGCTAGGAACTTCCAGAGGGAACTGGCGTTGGAGCACTGGAATAAAAAATGCTCCATGGACTCCTCCTGATTAATACAAGCATCAAAGGGACAGTTTCTCTCCTCTCTGGCCTTATGCTTGGCATTACTCCTAACACCAATCCTCCCATATACAGTCAGCCACAAAAATTCCCACATATGTACATGTAATCTAGTATTATTCAGTTGCTGCAGAACCCCTGGAATTAGAGAAGGACACTTTTTAAAACCTGGTTCCACAGGGTAGAGTGCTGACATAACTGCTTGGTATAACCTTGGCCCTCTAGTGTCCCTCCAAAGCTGTTTAGTTAGGCCCCATTTATAAAGCTTTTGGGCCGCAGGTCTAAAAAATTGTGGCACATGTAGGTGCTCTGATAGTTTGGGGGGAGTAATGTGCCATGCTGAAAAGTATCTAGCCAAAGTTGTTTTTATTAAAAAATTATGTAGAGAAATTGTAGGGACCAATCCATCTCTAATGGTCTGTGAAAAGAAAAGAGTAGGAAAAAAGACAACAGGATCAACCATTCCTAAACCGCCTTTGTCCTTTGCCAAATAAGTATATTGTCTTTTGATGGGGTTGCGTCTATTACCTGAAAGCATTTGGAAACAAAAGACTATATAATTTAGTTTCCAAATGAACTGGAAGGGGAAAAATCATTGCCATGTATAAAATCGTAGGGATAATAAACTGCCTGATTACTTTTATACGTTTGAGTTTAGCCAGCTTCCAATGTTTCCACCTTTGGACTTTATTATCAACAGTGGTCAAAGTGTTTTCCCAATTCAGGGAGGGGATATTTTGGGATCCAAAAAGAAGTCTCCAAATTTGTAAAGGTTCTGAAGAAATCTGAATTCCTCGTATGTGTCTGGATCAGGATATCCAGTGCCCACAAACAGGCCTTTACTCTTCTGGGCATTCAATCTGGAATTGGAGATATAGAAACATAGACTTTGATGGCAGATAAGGACCGCTAGGCCCATCTAGTCTGCCCATTTCCCCTACCTACAGGATAGGCCGCAGATCCTAGTTA
This sequence comes from Neoceratodus forsteri, assembly GCA_016271365.2. Classification (NCBI taxonomy): domain Eukaryota; kingdom Metazoa; phylum Chordata; order Ceratodontiformes; family Ceratodontidae; genus Neoceratodus; species Neoceratodus forsteri. Next base: position 689,712,569 of record JADMNL010000022.1, on the reverse strand, counting down.
ACCAACAGCCTATTTCTTCCTACCCCCCACAAGAATTGCCTTATGTCTGTCCCATGCATTCTTGAAATCTCCCACAGTTTTAGACCCCACAACCTCCTCAGGAAGGCTGTTCCATGCATCCACTACCCTCTCTGTGAAATAATACTTCCTCACATTGCCCCTGAACCGCCCTCCTTCTATCTTTAAATTGTGTCCCTTGTTCTTATAAGTCTCTTTTTCTGAAGATGCTACCCTCTTGGACTTTGTTGATTCCACTGAAGTACTTAAAGTTTCTATCATGTCCTCCTCTCCTTCTTTCCCCAAGGGTATACATATTAAGCTCCTTTAGTCTCTCCTCATACGGCTTCTCTTGCAGACCCTGCACCATTTTAGTTGCCCTCCTCTGGACTACCTCTATCCTGTCTATGTCCTTGAGGAGATGAGGTCTCCAGAACTGGACACAGTACTCCAGATGGGGTCTCACCAACTGTCTGTACAGAGGGATAACAACTTCCTGTTTTCTGCTGCTGATGCCTCTCCTATACATCCCAGTATACCCCCAGCCCTCCCTACTGCCTTCTCACATTGATTGCTAACCTTAAGGTCATCTGATATGATTACCCCAGGTCCCTTTCCTTTTTGTTGTTGTTACTACCTCCCACCCATTGTGTATTCTTCCCTGGGTTCTTGTTTCCCAGGTGCATTATTTTGCTCTTCTTTGCATTGAATCTAGCTGCCATACTTCTGACCATTCCTCCAACCTTGCCAAGTCCCTTTTCATCCTTTCCACACCTCCTTGTGTATCAACCCTGTTGCAGATCTTTGTGTCATCTGCAAAAGGCATCACTTTCCTTCTAGTCCCTCTGCAATGTCACTGATGAAGACATTAAAAAGGACTGGACCCAATACTGAACCCTGCGGTACCCCACTAGTAACCCCTCTGTCTTCAGAGTGGACTCCATTTACAATTACCTTCTATGTCCTGTTGCACAGCCAATGTTTTACCCAGGCTACCACCCTGGGACCCACTCCCAGGCTGGTTAATTTGACTATTAATCTTTTGTGTGGGACTGTGTCAAATGCCTTGCTAAAGTCTAGGTAGGCCATGTCCACAGCCCCTCTCTGGTCTACTACTTTGGTCACCCAGTCAAAGAAATCTATTAGATTAAGTCTGACATGACCTTCCGCTGTGAACCCATGCTGCCTTGGGTCCTGTGCCCCACTGGCCTCTAGGTACTCAACTATTCTTTCCTTCAAGTGACTCCATCACTTTCCCTACCACAGAGGTCAGACTGACAGGTCTGTAGTTTCCTGCCTCTGTCTTGGTCCCACTTTGTGAGGGAATCACATCCGCCTCCAGTCCTGGGTACCACACCATCCTCCCATGATTTATTAAAAGAGTAGCCAGTGGTTTCACTAGTTCCTCCCTTAATTCTTTTAGAATTCTGGGGTGAATTCCATCAGGACCCATTGCTTTGTCCACCTTCAGTTTTAGGAGTTCTTGCAGAACCCTTTCTTCTGTGAAAGGACTGGGATCGACCCCTATCAAGAGTGCTTCTGTTAATTGGATTAGGCACTTCCCCTCCTCTTTTGTGAATACTGAGCAGAAATATTCGTTCAGTATCCCTGCTTTGCTGTCCCCTCTGCCCACCCACCGTCATTCTATTCAGCCTCACTATCCCTCCCTTTGTCTTTCTATGCTCATGATGTACCTATAAAAGGTTTTATCCCCTTCTTAACTGAGTTGGCTATCTTTTCCTCAGTTTGGGCCTTGCTATTCTGACTTCCTCCTGCTTCCTTCTGCCTTAACTGGTACAGCTCTTGTCCTACTCCTTCTGTGTTTCCTTATACTCGGAATACTATATTTTCTTCCTGACTTTCACAGCCACCTCTTTTGAGAACCATAGTGACTTTTTCTTTCATTTTGATTTGTTTATTTGCTTCACACAAAGGCTTGTTGCCTCTGTGATGGCAGTTTTGATGATTCCCCATTGTTGCTCCACACCTCCTTCTAGCCTGTTTGCTAGTGCTTTTCTGAGGCACTCTCCCATCTTGCCAAAGTCAGCCCTCCTAAAGTCCAGTACCCTCACTTTTGTATGGCTTGACTCTGTAGCTGAGTTCAATGTGAACCACACTGTTTGATGGTCACTTGTCCCCAGATGGCAACCCACTTCTAGATCAGAGATCCTCTCACTGCCCCGTTTGAGAGTATGAGGTCTAAGATTGCTCCCTCACAAGTGGGTTCTGAAACTAGCTGTCTAATTCCTGCCACCTGCAGGGCATCAAGAATGGCCCTGCTCTTGGATGTGGCTGCAGCAAATGTGCTCCAGTTAACATCTGGCATATTCAGGTCTCCCATCAACAGTATCTCCCCTTTCTCTGCCATTCTAAGAATGCCTTCTATCATATCCTTGTCCGTTCCTCCCCTGACATGGGGGTCTGTACTAACCCTGTGTGGATTGTAGTGCCCTTTCCAGTCTCCCAAGGTGACCCACAGTGCCTCCTCTCCTCCCTGTTTACTCTTTTGTTCAGTTGCTTTTATCCCTTCCTTTACATGAGAGCTACTCCTCCCCTCTTCTCCCTGCCTGTCTCTCCTGTAGGTTATGTACCCTGGTATGTTAACATCCCAGTCATGGTTCTCTGTGTACCATGTTTCTGTGACTTCTTCACGATATCCAGGCATCCCTCTTCCATCAAGGCCACCAGCTCAGGGAGCTTGTTGCCCAGACTCACGAGCATTGGTACTCATTACCCTCCACTTCCTGATGCCTTACTCCTTTGCCCCATCCCTGTCCTTCTTGCCTTTGTCACTTTCTCCATTTACCCTGCCCTTCTCCCTATCGACACCTCTATGTTGGTGTTTGCCACTTACTATCGTGATTATTTGGGGGGCTAGATTTCCCTGCTCCTTTCAGTGCCTCACCCTTGGCTAGTTTAAAAGCTTGCCAATGAAGCATTTAAACCTATCACCTAGGATCCTGGTTCCCCTCCCGGACAGATGCAGCCCATCATGCCAATATAGGCTTGCATCACTCCAGGTGGACCCCAGTCCCAGTGAAGTCAAATCCCTGAGCTCCACACCAGTTTTCAACCACTGATTGAATCCCATGGTGCGGAACACCTAACCTCTCCTATGCCATAGATGGGCAGCACCTCGAGAAGGTTACCGTGCGTGCTACTTGACTAAGGCCCTTCCCCAATTCCATAAACTCTTCCTGCACTTCTCTAATCCTTCTCTTAGCCAGGTCATTTGTCCCTAGGTGGACAATGACATCTAGCTCCCTCCCCTGTGCAGCTGCTCTGGCAATCCTGAGGATTCGCTCCCTGTCCCTCCAAGCCATGGCGCCAGGCATAAAAGAGTAAGTTTGCATAAATTCCAAAAAAGAGGTCACTTGAGTGTGGTCAGAGAAAAATAAACAAATGTCATCTGCATAGGCTTGTAAATACACTGCCTCTTCAGTGGTTGCTCCTAAGACGCCCGTTCAGTGGGGAGAATCAGTTAGAGACCAAATTAGTGGGTTAATGGTAAATATATACGAAAGGGGACTTAGCGGGCATCCCTGCTGAACCCGTCATTATACTAAACCCTTCTGTGACTTCATTTTTTATCACAGGGTGTACTATTGCAGTGGTATATAAGGATTGTACCCATCTTATCAGCTGAGCAGGAACACCATATGCTTCCAGGGTTTAAAAAAAGGATGGTAGACCCTGTCAAAGGCCTTCCATTGATCAACTGAAATGATACTCCCATATGTCCCTTGCAATGATAAATGTTCAATCAGATCTCTGATAATCATGAGGGCATGTTGAATCTTTCTACCCAGAAGGCCACAGAATTGCAAAGGAGAAATGACTGAACAGGCATAAACCCTCAGCCTAGCATTCAAAATACCAGTCAAAATGTTATAGTCCGAATTTAAAATAGTGATTGGACGCCAATTTTCCAGAGAAGATTTATCCCCAGATTTAAACAAAAAGATCAACAATCCCTCTGTGAACCAAACTGGAAAATGTTCTATCGATAAAAAGGAATCAAATACTATTTCTAAGCATAGTGAGAGTTCTTTGGAGAAAGTTTTGTATAATTCATTGGTAAGGCCATCGAGACCTGGGGATGTCCCACTCTTCAGACTCTTAATCGCTCCCTCAATTTCAGCTGCCGTAATACATCTTGTCATCACTAAGACCCCTTCTGGGTCCCTCGGAAAATCTATAGTTTGTAAAAATCATGTAAAATCCGTCTCCTTAGGGGGTACCGAGGGAGTATGAGACAACATAAAGTCTTTAATAGCATTATAAAGACCTTCTGTAGAATGTATTATTTGTCCATCCTTATGCCTCATAGGAATCTCCCTGGGGAGATTTTTTAGTTCCATTTTGTAATAATGCCTTCATGGTATTGGCCCTATTATATTGATACTCCTGCATTTGTTGTTTTAAGGTATCTATCTGGGTTGTATAATCGTGTCTGGAAATATTAGCCATGGAATATCGATATTGTAATTGTTGCTGTAATGCAAGATATTGAAGAAACAACATTCTCCCCAGACTTACCCTGATTCATAAGCAGAGCCTTAAGGTCTGCTTTAGAATCCATCCACCAGTCTCCTAAATTGTCATACAAGAAGGAGACAGAAAGTCTAGCAAGTAACAATTCCTTAATTTTAGACAGCATAGCAGGATTAGCCAAAACAGAGGAGTTTAATTTCCATCCAGGCTTATATGGTGACTGTATTGAGGTTATTGAAAAAATACATTGCAAGAATAAGTGATCTGAAAATGTAACTGGAATAGTCCTAAAGCCAGATGGGGGAAGATTGTTGGAGAGAAACATTTAGTCTATGGTAGAAGTATATTTATTACGCCTAGAAGTAACTTAGGGCCACTTATTTGAGTATGTTTGCTATCCAGTAGACCTGCTATGTCTACTAGTTGCCTCAGAGCATTTGAATCACAATAAATCTTTTTTTCTTGCCCTGCGGGACCCCTAGCTTTAGATTTCAGTTCACAATTAAAGTCCCCGCATAACATTTTTTTATAGGAGGTAAGTAAAAAAGGCCGTACAGCAGCAAAAAGTGCTACCTTTTCAGCTTTAACTTGGGAACAGTATACATTAATAAATCTACAAGCCATATGCTTCCACAGGCCATCCAAAATAAACAGTCTCCCAGGAAGTAAACCAATCAGTTTAATTAAAGAAAAATCATAAGAATTAAAAATGAACTCCACCCCATCGGCTGTTTCTGTACTGAAAGACCAATAGGAAAGACCCCAGATCCACTCCTTCTGGAAGAACCGTGCCTGGTCACTCGTAAACATCCATGTTTCCTGGAGAAAACAAATATCTACATCATTTCTGTGAATATACTCATAAACAACTTGTCTTCTGCTGGAATTCAATAAACTATGTACATTCAAAGATCCCACACAAAAAGAAGCCAGGTCTCAAGTAGTGAAATAATCAACAATCTTTTTTTTCTTCCCTTTATACCCCTCCTGAGGATGGAGTGGGGTCTGTGGGTCTACCTTAGAAGACAGGGAGTCGGAATCACCACACTCCATCTCCGAATCCCCCCACTGTGTGGCCAGAACAGCAAAAGAATTGCTAGACTCAATATTTGCAGGTGCTGGAGCTACAATGGGTTAATGTTCTGGGTTGATCATCAAACTGGTACAACCAGAGAAGGCGCAGGGAGTGGATCAGGGTCCTCCATTACCTGTTGGTCTGTATAACATACTGGTGGAAAAAAAGGGAGATACAGAAAGAGGAGGAGGTGGGGGGGGTCCTCATGCTTATCTGATTCATCATGTAATGGGATAGGAAGGGGAGGCTGTACCTTGGCAGGACATGGGTTAGGCTCTGTTTGATCCTGATCAGGACAAGAAACAGAATCCTGTACCTATTGAATTAGTAGGTCTGGACTCATACAAGAGGCCTTGTTCTTGGCTGCCCAAGAGCATTCCATGAAGACATGCCCAGTGTCTTCACAGAGGTCGCATTTAGTATGATTGGCACACTGGAATGCAATGTGGCCTATTTCCCCACAGTTGTCACATCATGGTTTGTCACAAGAGCTGGATAAATGGGTTCTAGACCCACACTTATAACATGCCCAGGGTTGCCCTGCATAAAAACAGACCCCCCCATATCACGTCCCAACATAAGAGTTTGGAATATGTTCTATTCCTGCTTCAGTCTGTCTAAGTTTCACCTTATAGCGCCAACCCCCAGTCCAAAACTGTTCAGTATCAAGAATAGCCTCAGGTGGACTCAACACATCACATTTGAGGGACAACCAATAAGTGATATCCTCCATGTATACCCCCTCATTCTGGAACATGACTGTAACAAACTTGATCAAGGGCTTGGATAAAGGAATAACCAAAAAGGGGGTCCACGTGGGAGAGAACTTAACTTGGTTGTACCGCTCCCAAAAAAGATCAAGTGCATAAGCAGAATGAAAACTAACATCAAAATGATCTTCTCTCGAGATATTTATAAAAGCAAAGACTTCTCTTGGGGAGAAGTGCAAAGACTCCTTTAATAAAAATTTTCCAACATGGTGCCAATCAGGCCCAACATCCAGTCCACCTTAATAACGTATCCTAACTGCTTTCCTCTGCGGTGCAGATTCTTTTTTAATTTTTGAAAACAAGTCAGTCAATAAAGGTTTGTTTAAATCTGAAGACCCCTGAGTCTTATCTTTAATAGGGGAAGATAGTTCAGTCTCCCTGTCAGTGGGAAAGTCTGGAGCTACCCCGGTAGCTGGGCCAGAAATAGTTGGGTCACCTCCTTGTTGCAGGAAATCATAATGTGCTCCAGGATGATCTAGACCTGACAACAGGAGGGGGTGTTGCAGGATTTCTTTGCGCAGACAACACTGTGCCATTCAGGCATATTCTGTGAGAAATTTAACTTGGGGTCCCAATCTGGGGTGGGAAGCCACGTCCCTTGTTTATTTTGTGTCCAGCCTGCCTCACTTAAGGCCTTTTGAGGCAACCAGGGCTCAGTGGGAGATATAACAGGACTTGGAGCAGGAGATGCAGACTGCAAGTCTGTAACAGTAAGCTACAACGCTGGCGACCTTCCGTGGGCAGGAATGGACCCAACTGTCTCTAGGAGAGCAGGTTTTCTCCCCAAATGTCTATTTGCCAATAGCAGTACATTTTCCTTTTTTCTCTTCCCCGTCCCCACTCGAGGTGACAAGCCATGCTTGGAGAAGGAGAATTCAATAACTCCTTCCTGCATCACCGGGATACTTTGAAAAATGAAGTCAGCCCCTGGGACCCCTACCTGTTCAGGAGAATTGTGTGGAGCACCACGGAAGACAAACCCCATGGTTTTAAACATAGTAGTTGCCCCAGGATGAATAACTTTGCAAGTCTTAATGCCGTCATCATTGCCTGCTCTGCTAGGGCCTTGAAACTTATTTCATCCATCACAGTTTAAGGGAGCAACTTTTACCAAAGAATCAACCTCACCTTCAGGCTGTAGGCATGAACCCTTCTCAGCTCCAGAACTGCCCGCCTCCAATATTAGTGCAGGTTTCACAACGCTAGGAAGAAGAACAGGAGGAAGACCAGTTGACTCACCCGACCGCACGGTTCCCTGTGATACTGCCACGTCATCCGTAGAGTCAGGCCCTTTGACAGGTGGCCTCATAGTTTTGACAGCCACACTCTCAGCCCGTAACAATGCCAGTTTCTCTTGCAAATGCTCCTTTTCCCTCGCATTCAACTCCAATTCTCTTTGTATCTGTAAATGTAGCACCTCCTCTGATGTAAGGGTGTTCTTGTCCACAGATATTTCCTCTTTTTCCGCTCCCAACTTGCTTAAATCTTCGGCAGACACAAATATTCAGAAGCCCATCTCTTCAAGTGGTGTAACAGGCTGTGCTTTGAAACAACTAAAAAGCTGCATGGAATATACTATATTGGATTAGAAATCTATAGCTGATCTCTCTTACTTACATCTGAGGGAGGTTTGCCTTACTTTACAGTCTTACATTGGGATTATTTTGTGTTTAATTTCATTTTTAAATCAGGAAGGGGGTTTTCAAAACTACTTATCTTGTGAGCAATTTCAGAAGGTTGAAATAACTGCATATTTGATTTTCCTTTGTGGCTATCTGGACTGTCTGCTAGTATTTTGACAGTTTACATTAATTTAGTTGGAAATAAAATAGTTGGAAATATCTTACTGGTAGTAGCTGTGTACTTTGAATAGCAAAGGCTGCAGTTTGTAATTTGATACCAGACACAGCCTCAGGTGGTGAAATTGTCTTCACTAATCAGGGAGACCCTGCACCATAGCCAATTGTTTTGGGTGGATGAATATTCTAGCATTGATCAATTACTATAAACTACTGGTGTGATCCTGTTTCAGACAGAAGCCCATCTCTTCAAGTGGTGTAACAGGCTGTGCTTTGAAACAACTGAGAAGCTGCATGGGATATACTATATTGGATTAGAAATCTACAACCGATCTCTCTTACTTACATCTGAGGGAGGTTTGCCTTACTTTATAGTCTTACATTGGGATTGCTTTGTGTTTAATTTCATTTTTAAATCAGGAAGGGGGTTTTCAAAACTACTTATCTTGTAAGCAATGTCAGAAGGGTTGAAATAACTGCATATTTGATTTTCCTGTGTGGCTATCTGGACTGTCTGCTAGTATTTTGACAGTTTACATTAATTTAGTTGGAAATAAAATAGTTGGAAATATCTTACTGGTAGTAGCTGCGTAGGGCATCTTGCTGACAGGAAGGCACTCATCGTAGCAGTGGGTCAGAGCTTTTAGCTGATTGTTTTGTGAGGGGCACAGTTGGGTCCAACCCCTTCCCACCCCTCACCCCACCCACCCCTGGAAATAGTTCCTTTATACCTGGGGTTCTGACATCACATTCCTCAAGAGTGCAAGGTGCATATCCTCTCTAGCACACTGCACTGACAATATAACATACACATTGTATAATATATATATATATTTCTATATAACCGTAATCACACACACAAACACACACAAAAAGGAAGTAGATAAACATGTGGAGTAGTGCAATGTATGGCTGTGGGGCAGCAGTCTTCCGGTCTTTCTGGAGGCTGAGATGCTGCCCTGTTTCAGACAACTCTCTTCCCTGAGGAGGAAATTGCCGATCTTCAGGCCACACTTGGACGGTAGGAAGGAACCTCCCCATCCAGGGAGCACCAGAGCTACCACCACTACCTCAGAGGTTGCAAAGAAAGCACAGCAGTTGGACCACAGTGGGCTCAGGGAGGTGAGGATGGTGGAACAGAAGCACCAGTCAGTTGTTCCTCCACAATCCATACACCATTCTGGGAGCATAGCTCCCCTATGGATACACCCCAGAGGAGACTAAGGAGGCTGAGGACAACTGTCATGAGGGAGGCCCCACAGGAAGGAGGCAGAGGACACCACAGGAAAGGAAGCAGCTCCTGGTGGGGACTCAGTTAATGGGGGACAGAACTGGGGAGCAGGAAAACTGAAGTAAGGTGCCTGCCTGGTGCCATGGCTTGGAGGGACAGGAAGCGCATCCTCAGGATCACGAGATCAGCTGCCGGGAGTCTGAGCTGGACGTTATTGTCCACCTAGGGACAAATGACTTGGCTCATCATGAGATTAGAGCAGTGCAGAAGGACTTTGTAGAATTGGGGAGGGGCCTAAGACAAGTAGCACATATAGTATCCTTCTCAGAGGTGCTGCCTATCAATGGCATGAGTGAGGCGAGGGTACTTTGCACCATGCAGTTTAATGAATGGTGTGGAGCACAGGGGTTTGACTTCATTGGGGACTGGGGTTCCACCTGGAGGGACACCAGCCTATACTGGCAGGATGGTCTGAATCTGTCCAGAAAGGGAACAAGTCTTTTGAGCAATCAGTTTAAATGCTTCATTGGCAAGCTTTTAAACTAGTCAAGGGGGGAGGCACTGATAAGCAGCAGGAAAATTCCAGCCTCTCCTACAAAACAGGGTACTAAATGAGAAAAAGACCGAGGTAGAAAGGTCAGTGGGGGATGCTGCAACAGAAGGTAAAGCCATCAAGAAATGGAGAGCAATGAGTACCAATGCCCGTAGTGTGAGTAACAAGCTTCCTGAATTAGTGGCCTTGATGGAGGAGGAACATCTGGATATCGTGGCAGTCACAGAAACATGGTACACACAAAACCATGACTGGGACGTAAACATACCAGGATACACTATCTACAGGGAGGATAAAAGAGGAGGAGGAGTAGCTCTTTACATAAGGGAAGGAATCAAAGCAACACAACAAAAGGGAAAACAGGGAAGAGAAGAAGCACTGTGGGTAAATTTGGAGACCGGCAATGGCACCACAATCCGCACAGGGGTTGTATACAGACCCCCTTCTCAGGGGGAGGAAATGGACAAGGAAATGATAGAGAGTATACTTAGAATGGCAGAAAAAGGGGAGATATTGCTGATGGGTGATCTGAATGTGCCAGATGTTAACTGGAGTGCAGTTGCAGCAGCCACTTCAAGGTGGCTATTCTAGATGCCCTACAGGGGCATGCCTTAGACAACTAGTATTGGAGCCCACTCGAGAGGAAGCAATCTTAGACCTGGTTCTCTCAAATGGAGATGAAGAGAGATCACAGATGTAGAAGTGGGTAGTCATCTGGGAACTAGCGACCATCGAACAGTATGGTTCACAATAAACACAGCAATGGAGTCAAGCCATACAAAGGCAAAAGTACTGGACTTTAGGAAGGCTGACTTTGCCAAAATGGGTGAGTGCCTAAGGAATGCACTAGCAAATGGGCAGGAAGGAGGGGTGGAAGAACAATGGGGAATAATAAAAACTGCCATCACAGAGGTAACAAGCCTTTGTGTGAAGCAAATAAACAAAACAAACGATGTAAGAAACCACTATGGTTCTCAAAGGAAGTAGCAGTGAAGGTTCAAGAGAAAAAAGCATTCAGGAAGTACAAGGAATCACAGAAGGAGCAGGACAGAGAACTGTATCAGTTAAAGCAAAGGAAGCTGGGAAGGCAGTCAGAACAGCAAAGGCCCAAACCGAGGAAAAGATAGCCAACTCAGTTAAGAAGGGGGATAAAACCTTTTATAGGTGCATCAGGGAAGCGAAGGAAGACCAAAGGAGGGATTGTGAGGCTTAATAAAGGGAGGGAGGGTGGGCAGAGGTGACGTGAAAAGGCAGAGATACTAAACAAATATTTTTGCTCAGTATTTACAAAGGAAGGGGGAGGTACCTAAAACAAACAGTAGAGACACTCTGGATAGAAGTTGATACCAGCCATTTACAGAAGAAAGGGTTCTGAAAGAACTCTCTTAAAACTGAAGGTGGACAAAGCAATGGGGCCTGATGGAATTCATCCCAGAATTCTAAAAGAACTAAGGGTAGAACTAGTGACACCACTGACTACCCTCTTTAACAAATCATGGGAGGATGGGGTGGTACCCAAGGACTGGAGGAGGGCAGATGTGATTCCCTTTCACAAAAGTGGGAGCAAGGCAGAAGCAGGAAACTACAGACCTGTTAGTTTAACCTCAGTGATAGGGAAAATGATGGAATCACTTCTGAAGGAAAGAATGGTCGAGTATCTAGAGGCTAGAGGGGCACAGGACCCAAGGCAACATGGATTCACAGCGGGAAGGTCATGCCAGACAAATCTGATAGATTTCTTTGACTGGGTGACCAAAGTAGTAGATCAGGGAGGGGCTGTGGACATGGCCTACCTAGACTTTAGCAAGGCATTTGACACAGTCCCACACAAAAGATTAATATACAAGTTAGCCAGCCTGGGAGTGGGTCCCAAGATGACAGCCTGGGTAAAGAATTGGCTGGAGAATAGGACACAGAGAGTAATAGTAAATGGAGTCCACTCTGAAGAAAGGGGGGTTACTAGTGGGGTTACGCAGGGTTCAGTATTAGGACTGGTCCTCTTTAATGTCTTTATAAGTGACATTGCAGAGGGACTGGAAGGAAAAGTATGTCTCTTTGCAGATGACACAAAGATCTGCAACAGAGTTGATGCACAAGGTGGGGTGGAAAGGATGAGAAGGGACTTGGCAAGGTTAGAGGAATGGTCAAATGTATGGCAGCTTAGATTCAATGCTAAGAAGTGCAAGGTAATGCACCTGGGAAACAAAAACCCTGGGGAAGAGTACACAATGGGGGGTGAGATACTAACAACAACAAAAATGGAAAGGGACCTGGGGGTAGTCATATCAGATGACCTAAAGGTGGGCAAACAATGTGAGAGGGCAGCAAGGAGGGCTGGGGGATACTGGGATGCATAGGGAGAGGCATCACCAGTAGAAAACAGGAAGTTATCATCCCTCTGTACAGACAGCTGGTCAGACCTCATCTGGAGTACTGCGTGCAGTTCTGGAGACCCAATCTCCGCAAAGACATAGACAGTATGGGAGCTGTCCAGAGGAGGGCAACTAAAATGGTGCAGGGTCTGCACCGGAAGACATATGAAGAGAGACTTAAGGAGCTTAATATGTATAGCCTCGAGGAAAGGAGGGAGAGGGGGGACATGATAGAAACTTTCAAGTACCTCAAGGGAAGCAACAAAGTCCAAGAGGGTAGCATCTTTTAAAAAAAGAGGTGTGCAAGAACAAGAGGGCACAATTTGAAGATGGGGCGTGGCTCAGAGGTAATTTGGAAGTATTTTTTCACAGAGAGGGTTGTGGATGCATGGAACGGCCTTCCGGAGGAGGTTGTGGAGTCAAAAACAGTGGTGGAATTCAAGCATGCATGGGACAGTCATAAGGCAATTCTAGGGGGTGGGGGTAGGAAGAAGTAGGCTGCTGGTTAACTAGGATCTGCAGCTTATCCATTAGGTAGGGAAATGGGCAGACTGGGTGGGCCAAGCGGTCCTTATCTGCTGTCAAATTCTATGTTTCTATAAATCTCAGCATTCTCATGCTCATTGCGTTCCATATTACGCTCATGGGGTACGATGGTATCCGTGGAATTAAAGGTAGAACGCTGGATCTGTTCTCCCTCCTCAAGGACGTCCATCTCCATCGGAGCTCCACTCGAAGTGGCATAGCTCACAGGTGTCGGTCCCCCTACAGCACAGTAGGGGAATTTCCTTGGAGTCCTGGCCAAATTTCCTCCATTCAGCAAAAATACCAACAGCTTAATCTGGTTCAGTTTCAGTTGGTTACCATCTGAATCCCCCTTCCCCCCCGTTTCCCCTGAAAAAGGGACTTCTAATCTCAGTGGGCCTACCAGGTCAACAAAATTCAATAAATAAATACGTTTTACGACTGGTCCTGATTATCCTATGCTTCCTGACCTGTGTCTCAATGACAGGGACAGTGCCTGTCCCTTGCATTCGTGGCTTCTCACATCTGTCCTAGGTCCCGTATCCATTGCAGAACATGGGTACAACGTGGCACACAGCGTCACGTGCAACATCTTTGAGTGTATCTTTGTAATATTCAAGATGTGGTTCCAGTGCCTCTGTTGTTCCGGTGATGCCCTACAGTATACACCTCACCTACAGTATACACCTCAGAAGGTCTGTGCCATATTCCTTGCCTGTTGTATGCTATACAACATGGCACTCAATGGTGGGATATGCATGCTGGCCCCAGAGGAACAACATGCAGCCGATTCTGGGCCAAAGGACCAGGGGATACAGGAGCAGCTCGACAGATCTGACCCCAGAATGGGCAGGAGGGCCCAGGAGTATAGAGCTTAACTTGTAAGAGGGATCTTCAGACATGGAGGTGAGTACAGATCACACAGGAGATTGTAATATGTTTACTATTACTGCCACTGGCAGGCCTATTTAACGGTTCACTAGAGTCAATAAAGGTACTGCAGGACTTGAGAACAGCACATGTGGTGCCCCTCCACAAAAGCAGTTCCAAGGATGACCCAGGGAATTACAGACCACTCGGTCTGACCTCACTCGTGTGCAAGCTCATGGAGACCATACTTAAAGAAAGGTTGGTAGAATATCTAGAGGAGCATGGTCTCCAGGATGAGAAGCAGCACAGGTTTGGGGTGGGGTGGAGATTGTGTCAAATGAATCTAATTGACTTCTTTGACTGAGTCACTAAGACACTATACAGGGGCCAAGTGGTAGACACCATCTATCTCGATTTCAGCAAGGCCTTTGACTCTGTGCCCCACAAAAGGTTGATCAGGAAGTTGGCGATAAGATGTCCAGATGGGTGGAAAACTGGCTGAAGGACAGAACCCAGAGGGTGGCTGTGGGTCGAGAGTTATCTGGCACCAGAAAGGTAACCAGTGGGGTCCCACAGGGCTCAGTGCCGGGGCCAGTATTGTTCAATGTCTTCACTGGTGACATTGGTAATGGCATTTAGGAGAAAATGTGCCTAATCGCAGATGACACCAAGCTCTGCAGGAGAGTGGACACTGCTGAAGGAATACAGAACCTAGATGATTATCTGGAGAAGCTGAGGAGGTGGTCCAAGATCTGGCAGCTTGGCGTCAATGCCAAGAAATGTAGAGTTATGCACATTGGAGCCAAGAACCCCAGGATGGAGTACTACCTGGGTGGAGTCCAGGTATTTCTATCAGATGAGAAGGACCTGGGAGTGATGATCACTAGTGACCTGAAGCACTCCATGCAGTTCAAGAAAGCAGCAGCAAGGGCAAACAAGATGCCAGAGTGTATAGCTAGGGGGATCAGTAGTAGGAGAGAAGAGATTATACTACCCTTGTGCATATCACTGGTGAGGCCACATCTAGAGTGTGGAGTTCAGTGTTGGTGCTCACACCTCATAAAGGACATTAACCTGCTTGAGAAGGTCTAGAGGAAGGCTACAAAAATGATAATGGGTCAACAGGGTAATGCATATGAGGAGAGGTTGAGGGCACTGAACATGTACTACCTGGAGGAAAGGAGAGAGAGAGAGAGAAATGATTAGGACCTTCAGGCACTTGAAAGGGATAAATGAGGCTCTAACCATAACACGAGGGGCACAGTCAAGCTGGAAGGGAAGGGGTTTAGGAGGGAGGTCAGGAAGCACTTCTTCACAGAGAGGGTGGTGGACACTTGGAATGAACTGCCAGAAGAGGTAGTCTTATTGAAGACAGTGGGCAGCTTCAAGACAGGCTGGGATAGGCATAGGGGGAAGGTAAGGATCATGGGTAGGGAGGTAGGGTACAGAGTGAAATCGGTCAGGGGTTCTGTAGTTTAGCATCCTAACCTTGCTGCCACTGCTATTAGCATGAGTGTGCCCTGTTTTGACTGTACACTTTATGTAATGCACTTTGCAGCTACTTTTTTTGCACAGTAAAGCTAATCTAACTAACTGGTGCCAGTCTTTCTTTTTTTTTCGGTTGAGATGTACAGGGAGATTGCTCTTGTTGACTTCCACTGGCTACACAGGACAACCGACTACTTTGTCTTCCATAGTAAGTAATGGAAGTTACAGGAACACTTGGGAACTTGCCCCAGAGGTACAGGAACAATGCCACATCAATCTTGAAGACATGCTGTAACTACTATATACACACAATCCAGTGCTTACCCATTCATTTCTAGACCATTCCACAGGACACCTACTTCCGTTCACCTGCAGTTCAGCTGTGGAATCTAGGTGGTGCACTGTGCTCCTTTGTATGTTCCAGGTGCATTCCAACATACTAATGTATGTATACCTGCTAGTAATGAGATGCAGATGTAGTTGTTTGCCCATTGATTGTGAAATTAACACTTGCCTACCTAGGCTGAATATCTCACTTTTGCCCTGTGCGCTAATATATTTGCACGGGCATGCCGTGTTGTGCTGCACCTCTGCTTGCACAACATCAGGTTGCGGCACAGGTAAGATGTCACTTGCCACCTGTGATGTCAGTCATCAATCTGCACAGTCCCACCAGACCATTGGGCAATAGCAGTGCTCAAACAAACAACGTCCTGAGCCTGCACTCATACCAATTATGCACACCGGACAGTGATATCCAGTTCAAATAATTTTACTGTAAATTCACCAGTGTGCAGACATGCTTCACTGGCCACTTACGTGCCCTGGCTCTTCGAGTTATAAACCCTTCATCGGGGGCATGGTGAGTGGAAGTTTGCAACAGTGCTCTTATATAGTGCACATAATTTACATAAATTCAATTAAATTACATTAATCAGTAATTACTTGCACCTGTTAATCATTAGCCACGCACTGCAAAAGCAATCATTGCTGTAACTTATTTCATACTGAACCAGTACTAGCTCCTACAAATTAAATGTTTTATGTTTTATACAAAATGAATATGAATGTAAAAATAAACTTTAAAAAAATACCTACTGTATATACTTCACGTAGATTCATATTTGAATGCTTTCACAGGCATCATTCCTGGATGCATTTTATTCATAATTACTGAAGTAAAGCCTCCGCTAATTAATTCCACACTATTCAAACTTTGAATATGTGATTTTCATTATAATCATAGACTTTGATAAATAAATCCCCCACTCAGATAATACGGTTAAATCAAATACAATGTAAAACATACAGTGTGGTCAGAAAAAGGGGGGGGGGGTATAAGAAGCTGGAGGAATCAAGTGTTGTGATCAGGCAGCCTGGGTTCATCTCACACAAACACGCTTCGGATACAGGAGGCGCCTAGAAGGCTAGCGATAATCAGAATCTGAAAGAGAACATACACAGTGAATTGATTTTTATGTTTGCTTGCACGCATGTGCAAGAGAAACATAGTGCCACCATACGAGAATTCGTAGGTGCGCCTCCCTACTTCCAATGCCCTGCTGTCTTTTGCAGGCACGGCCCCACCGTGCCAATGAATGTAAGAGCTGTCTATGACAGCTTTTGCAGATGCAGTGGCATACAGCTGAAAGGAAGAACCGCAGCGTGTAGGAAATTTGCATACTGCCGCTGTCGGCAGTATGCAAAATGCCTACACATTTTCACTGCACTGCAAGAGCTGTCATAGACAGCTCCCCTCCCAACAAGTAGCACGCTGGGAGACCACCCCAGTGTGCTCACGCGCTCCCCCCCCCCACACACAGTATGGCCGACGGGGTTGCCCAATCCCTTATCAGCTCCACTGCCCCCCCAAACAGCCTTCCAGGTGGGGAGCCCACCCCCTAGCATGGCAAACGTCCGTCTGCACCCTCCACCCAACACACTTCCAGGTGCCACACTGGGAGCCCACCCCAGCATGACAAACTTCTCTGTGGCCGACGGGGATGCCCAATCCCCCCTCGGCTCCACTGGCCCCCCTCCCCCCCAAAAAACTTCAAGCTGTCATGCTGGGAGCCCACCCCAGCGTGGCAAATGTCCCAGCTATCTTCCTAAAAATAAAATAAAACCTAGAAAGAAAAAACTGTCCCTCGCTGACTGTCTTTACTGCCCCCCCACCAGCGCCCACCCACTGCGCACCCTCCCCACACCCCTCATTACCCCATACTTACCTCCGGAGCTTGGCGCAATGATCTTTGGTGGACCAGAACACATCTGCACTTTTTAAAGCCAACGCAAACTGAGAAGAACGCCGTAAGCTGTATAATGGAATAAATGTTTTTTTTTTAACTTTGATGCATATCTCAGGCATTTTTTGAATTTTTTCACCAAATTTTCAACATGGGGTTTTTGGGATACCACCTTATGAATTCTGTCACTGTCATTTTATTATTCAGTCCCGAAAGGTGATTTCACGGTCACTGCACGAAACCACCTTTCGGGACCGATGTACGAAACGACAGTGTCAGAGTTCATGAAGTAGGCCCCCAAAACCCTATGTTGAAAATTTGGGGAAAGAATTCCCAAAAATGACTGTTCTACGAGCGTGCATTGCGCAGTTCTTACGCACGCTCATAAGTTCGAGAATTTTTAATATTTGCACTCCAGATTTTCAACATTGCCATTTTACCACACCTCCTTATGAGCGGTACAGCTGTCATTTTTCACATCTTGCCCAAAATGTGTTTCCGCTCATGTAGCACACAATGGCGCAGTTGGTGTGTGAAATCAATGTTTGGGACACATTAAGAAAATCACAGTGACACTGTTCATGAGCAGAGGTCTTAAAATGGCTATGTTGAAAATTTGGCTAAAAATTCCCAAAAATGACTGTTTCTTGGCGTGTGTTGCACAGTTCCTACTACAGCTCATGAGGTTCTTGATTTTTAATATTTGTACTCCAGATTTTCAACATTGCCATTTTACCACACCTCCTTATGAGCAGTACAGCTGTCATTCTTCACATCTCCCCCAAAATGTGTTTCTGCGCATGTAGTGCACAATGGCGCCGTCGTTGTGCGAAATCAATGGTTGGGACAGATTAAGAAAATCACAGTGACAATGTTCGTGAGCAGAGGTTTTAAAATGGCTATGTTGAAAATTTGGTGACAAAAGTCCATAAAATGACTGTGTTAGGAGTGAACATTGCGCTGTTTCCATGTACCCCCGTAAGTTCATGAATTTGTAATATTTTCAGTCCAGATTTTCACCACTAGCATTTTTCCACACTTCCTTATGAACAGTACATCTGTTATTTTTCACAACGTGGCCGAAATGTGTTTTCACACTTTCTGAGCAGAAATGCGTGGTCGCTGTGGGAAATCACCGTTCAGGACAGATTAAGAAAATGATAGTGACACTGTTCATTAGCGGAGGTCCCAAAATGCCTGTGTTGACAATCTGCTGTAAAAAAAAATCCCCAAACTAATTACATTAAGGGTGTGTGTTGCGCACTTTCTACGCACGCTCGTGACTTCATTGATTTCACTATTTTCACTGCAGATTTTCAACATTGCCATTTTTTATACCTGCCCAAGAACAGTACAGCTGTCATTTTTCACAACCCGTTCAAATGCGTTTTCGCACCTGTGGTGCCAAATGCTGTAGTCACTGTGCAAAATCAGTTTTTGGCTACCGAACTGATATTGCCACTGTTCATAAGGTGGGGTTCACAAAAACCCCATGTTGAAAATTTGGAGTGAAAATACCAACGAACGCCTGAGGCGTTAGGGTTTCCGACCATAACGCCCCACCCTGTAGAGACTGACAGGCATCGGGGTGTGACTTGGGATTGTCGCTTGGAATGCTCATACCATTCCACCCCCACCCACACCCTGCAGCCAGTGAGAGGCATCGAGGTGTCCCTTGGACTCTTCGGCCCCAAAGTTCACCCCATTCTCCTATACTGCACCCCTCTCACTGTATTTCCTGATGGAATGGGATGAGCATGAGGGCCAAAGACCCAAGGCACACCGTGACACTTGTTGGTGTCTGTGTCTGCAAGGTAGGGTGTGGTGAAATGGCATGGCCGTTATGCCTGACAACTCAAAGGCACACCCCACCAATGCCAATGCCAGCAAGCAAACATTCGGCATTGACAAATGCTTGTTTTTTTAACTAGGAGAGAAAGACACTAAGCTGAAGCTTGTTTACAGGTGTGACCTGGGAGCACAAGGAAGTTAAGTGACTTGCTCAGAGTCTCACAGTATTCAAACCCAGGTCTCCACGTTTGCAGTGCAGAGCCTTAAACCACTGCACTATACTGCCTCCTGATTCACTTGAATAAAGTGGAAACTAAATAACAAATAATTCTTAACTAAACAATCAACTTCTGGTATGTTGTATCATAATAATCTGATATTTATAGGGTCTCAAATAAACAAAATAATTATGTTTTGTAATTTATGGGTAGCCATCCAGGAGCATTATTATCCCAGAGTGGAGACCCTAACATTATCAGGGTCTATCTACACATTCTTGAATGCTTGGGGAAAAAAGAAAAACATTATGGAGGCTGGTTTAAACACATTTGAGTGGCCTACAGTATTACATATTCAAAGATATTATTCACTTAGAGTCAGTGACAGTACATGCTTCTAACACATGAACAGTTTTTTCAAATATGGAAAACAGCACTGTGTTGTTACTAATTAATCCAACAGCTAGGGCTTAATATCCCACTGGTCATTAAGACCAGCAGGTTTGACATATTTTAGAGTGTAAATCCAATAACTTTCCCTTTTTGGAAGGTGATTTGATCTGTTGCCCCCTTTTTTGAATGGTAAAATGTGTTCAGTGCCCATGAATCTCAAGCCATCCGTACTGGAGTTATGATGTGTACAAAAATATAGAGTTTGACGGCAGATAAGGACCACTTGGCCCACCCAGTCTGCCCATTTCCCTACCTGATGGATAGGCTGCAGATTCTAGTTAACCAACAGCCTACTTCCTGCAACCCCCCACTATAATTGCCTTATGTCTGTCCAACTAGTCCAACTAGCGTATCCTCTCTTGCATTTTTTATAGACCCTACATGTTCTTGAATCCGTTGTTTCAACGGTCTAACTGTGCAACAGACACAGACTTTCTTACATGTGGGTCATAAAGCATATATAGTAAATGGTGCCACATGTGATTTTTGTGTGTATTTTTACTTGTGCTTCTAATGGCGGATGGCTGAAGTATCTCTCTGGTATAGCAAATTCGCAGATGTTGCACCTGTGGCATTTAAAGAATCCCCCTGTCTTTTTGGGAGCCACATGGTGTGGGGACCATTGTTACAGGTTTCGGGGCAGTCTACTTCGTACAGTCTTTTCCCTGATATTCAGTGCCCTTCTAAATGATTCTCTGGGTTTATTCCCCACCGCATTTTCAGCCTGGGTATCATTGGTCAAGATGGACCAGTTCTTGTGCACATTATTACCAACCCAACCTGCAATGCTGTTAAACTCCGTCACAGAGGTAACCAGGTTTGAATCACCCCTCCCCCCCGGGACTGTAACATGTTTTTTGTTCACCAAAAGTTCAGACCTTGGTTTGTGCACTGCACTGCGTAGGGCTGTGCATGTACAGTGCATGCCTGTCCCGCACATGTGACACCCCATGCTTGGTGCATGCTCCTGGTTCAGCCCCCCGGACACGTGCATTGCAGAGCACAGTGTGATGTAGTGCAGCACTATTGCGCCAGTGTCCTGCACAGCACTACTGCACACCTAGACAGCCCAGAACCTGACAGTCATATTGTACACATGCTAGGCCTACTCAGAGAGTGACAATGGGTCTGGCAGGAGACATGGGGCCTTGCAGCAGTGAGACCACCGGTGGTCCCAACATCGAGTTGGCCAGCCTGGTCGACCTTGTGGTGGCCAGAGAGGACCAGCTGGTGGGGGAGGCAGCAGGGTCTGACAGGCTTCGGAGTGAGATGTGGACATCTGTGGGGCGGCGCTTCATGCTGGACAGGAAGCACCCACACCAGTGACCAGTGTAGTCACTGATTTAATGACCTCCAGTGGAGGCATGCAGCAGCTGTGGGCGATGATGGACGGTGGCACTATGCCCAGGCCCAGTGAGTACAGATGGTTGCGTGTATTGTTTGTGTAATGGCCTGTGTCATGATAGTATGCAAGAGGGTTACTGTTCCCAAGGCACTGTGCTTATTACTTGTGTGTCCGCATTCCCCAGTGTGCTATGGGACATGACCTACAGCATGGCCTGCCTGTATGTATGCAGGTGTCTGGGCCCCCATCCCACAGGATGTCCATGTGCCCTACATGACCAGACCCATCGTGGTTGCCTGAGGTGTGCACCTGCCTGTGCGGCATGGTTGTGGGTCACCACAGTGACATGACAGCTGTGTCAGGGTGCATGACAGGCCCATGTATAGTGCCATGGCATGTTACACAAGGTCTGTTTATCAGGCATGGTGACCTGGACATGTCACCGCCCATTGCTGGGAATGACCTGGGAAGGAGGCATGTGTCATACATGTAGCTGTGCTGGTAGGTATCTCCAGCAGGATGTGGCCACTGTCTGTGTTGTGCACACAGTCCACACTACGCCGCATGGGCACTGGTATGCATATACTGGGTACAGCATGGTGTACTACGTCACTGCACATAGAATTCCGGGCATGCACTGGCCAATGTGCAGGGCCAGACCTACTGAATCCCTCCCCCCAGCTGTTGTGCAGGTATGCCATGCCCAATATTATTGTATGGGACCTTGTGCACCATGTATACCCATGCATACTGTGCCTTGAAAGGATCTGGAATCAACATGTATGTGCCTGTTGTACAGGGGCTGGGGGGCAGGCAGGATGAGGGTGCTACATGGGCCAGTGTACACTGTGCATGGCCATACCTACTACAGGGGAAGGTATCACATCTGCTGCACTTGGGCCATGACATGCATGTGTGTGATGTCACAGGTGCTCCTACAGGTATGTTGCAGACCTGCTCGGACCGGTCCATTTGCATCATGCCCATGTGGCAGCTGTTGCACAGTACAAGCTTTTGGGCATTTATACTGTGTAGCACAGATTGGTGCACCATGTTCCACTGCAGAATACTGATCACACCTACCTCAGCGGACAGCTGGTCCTGGCCAGTGGCATGGGTCAGCAGAACCGCCAAGCCTCGGAGAGGATCAGTTCAGATTGCCAGGTTGTGACAGGGCCTGGAGAAGCAGCTCATGGGAAGGGCATCCACGCAAGTACCCTGCATTGTGTGTCACCCAAAGTTGCATATTTACACTCATAGGTGCCAGACCAGGTTGGGCTGCTATGGCCTTGACCCTACCACTTTAATAAGTGTTAGGGTCAGGCTTTATCTGTTGTTGCAATCAAGGCTATGTATTGCACTGGTGGAGTGTGCCTTGACAGTGCAGCGTGTACTGTACAGCTTTACTTACACATCACCTTCTGTGTGGCATGTAGGGTGTCATTGTATTTGTGGACAGTGAAGGTCTTGATATTGTTAATGGGGGTGGGCAGGGACCATGGCCTGTTGGTTCACAGCCCAGTGGTCAGCCTTTACCACTGTAACTGATGGACCAGGGTGGGGGGGAGAACAAGGCACAGGGTGATGTTGTCAGTTGGTGAGGGGAGGTACACCAATATTCTACACCTGTTTGAGGCAGCAGTATGGGTGGGGGGTCCTCACCCCTTACACCCTTGGCCCTGCCATGGTTTACACCCTTCTACCACCCACGTTTATACCATGCTGCCTGCTTGTGTGGCCGGCTCTGCTGGATGTATGCCTGTGGGGGCATCGCCTCTGCAGTTGTGGTGGGGGACACTCACCCTGCCCTCGGGGCGTTGGCTCACCAGTGACACTGTGGAGTGCCATGGTCTGTGCAGTTGACTGCTATGCTCCTGACATAGTACCCTGTGTCTGTCTACTGTGTTGTAGCATGCCTTCCACCATGCGGCGGCATGCCCCCTGTGTCACCAACTAGGTGCCACTGTGAGATAGTGGTAGCACTCAAAGCCCTGGTTGTGATGACCCTGGCAATGTTGATCAGGTCTGTACTGACATATGATTGAAACTGTATTTGTGTGGCTATCATCTGGTGGTTGGCATTGGCCCCTGTAATACCGGTACACCAATGTGTCCTGCTTTGTGCATCATGCAGCACCCGTGGTGGTCCACCTCCAGTGGTGCCATCTCTGGTGCCACATGCACTGTGCAGCTCTCCAGAGACCCAACTATAGGGAATGGAGTCAGTGGAAGGTGAGGACATTTTTGGGTGGTGTAATCATATGTGGGGTTGGTATGCAGAGGTGGTGGTATCTTATCACCACAGTTAGTACTAGGGTATGATTGCTTCATGGTGGGGGGGGCATGCATTCATTTGTACTTGACTGGGTCTTTGCATGGCCAGGTTTCTGCACTGGCACTGTATGTGTGGCAGCCCTGTATCTAGGGTGGTGACGTCATTGTCAGAGTGGTAAGGGTGCTTCCAGGTGGATGTGCATCCCATACAAATGATGTGCCAATGGGGGGTGGGTGTATACAGCATACCACCTGTGTATGATACTGCACAACTTGTGTGGTACTCAGGCTGGTGCCATCCATAGACATCTAAGCTGTGTATTACACATGTATGGCTGGCCCGGGCCCTGCAACTGGCAAGGGTGGCTCATAGCTGTCTGTTGTGCTGCACAACTGTCTTGGGTTGTGTGCTGCATGGCGGGTTTGAAGGGTGCAGGGTGTGTGCAGCTCCCCACACCTCCGGACAGTCTACAACCTATGGCACCCTGGCTTTGCGCCACTGTTGCTTGTGCTGCAGTTCCACATCTGGTATGCCTGAAGCTGTTGATTGGACTTTTCAGGACTGGTCCTTCTGTGTAGCAGCATGGCACACCTGTTGTATGTGCAGTCCTCTACTTTGGGCTCCGCCATGCTGTCTCTGTTATGCTATGTCCATTATACTGTGGCTGTTTTACTCCCTCCACCTACGTGTGTTGTGGCAGCCCATGTGTCAGCCGGTTGTACCTCTCTTCCGCACATAATCTGTGTCTTGTTTTCCGCAGCTTCCCATCGAGGAGAGGGTCATCATTCAGATATGGTGAACTGGGAGGGCCAGGATGATCTCCTCTGGCAATGATGCCACCTCCTGCAGTTGCTGGTGCACAATGTAGAAGAAACCAACATGGCCACCTGGGAGCTCATGACAGCGCTGCAGCCATACCATCTGCCACCGCCACCACCACAGACAACAACATAGAATTTCATGGCAAACAAGGACTGCTTGGCCCATCTAGTCCACCCATTTCTCTCCACCTACACTATTACTGCAGACCATGCCTGATCTACAGCACTTTCTTCCTCCCCACCTCCTTTCCACTATGATTCCCTTGTGCTGATTCCATGCATCCTTGAACCCCACTGTTGTTTTCACCCCCACCATCTCCACTGGAAGGCTGTTCCAAGAATCCAGTGCACTCTGGGAAAAAGTACTTCTTTACATCTCTTCTAAATCTACCCCCCTCCAGTCTCATAGCATGTCCCCTTGTTCTTGAGCACCTTTTCTTTTGAAAAATACTTCCCTCCTGTAGCTTATTTACCCCCTTGAGGTATTTACAGGTTTCTATCATATCCCCACCTCCCTCCTCTGTTCCAGGGTGTACATATTGAGGTCCTTTAGTGTCTCATCATAGGGCTTTTGATACAGACCCTGCACCATTTTAGTTGCCCTCCTCTGGACTGTCGCTGTCTATGTCCTTCTGGAGATGTGGTCTCCAGAACTGGACACAGTACTCTAGGTGGGGTCTTACCAGCAATCTATACACAATGAAAGAGGACCACTGATGTGTTTATGGCACGAGCAAAGGAATGGGTGTCCCCTTGGCATTATTTCAACCCCTTGTTTACAGGTTGTTGCCTTTGTGTTGTTGTTTCCCCACCCCCTGTGCTATTGTTGCTACTTAGTTGGTTTTTTTTTGTTTGGCCTGTTGTCTGTGTGTATTTCTGATATGTATGCGGCGGTATCGTGTGTCTGATATTGGTGCCCTCCTCACACCCACGACCACCCCTAGTGTTCAGCTGCGTTCCCGGTGCTTTAGTCATGGCTCTGCCACTGCATGGCCCCCTATGTTCAGTGCTATCCTCAGTGCTGTATTCAGAGCTGTGTTACTGCATTGTGCTGCACAAATGCTTGTCATTTGCATGGTGTGCAACACCCCTATATTTATAGGGTTAAGTACTGGTGCAGTGCCTCTTAATATGGCACTGTCAGAGAGCAGCACTGCGCACACGCACTTTTTTATACTTGTTCTTTTATTCAGAAGAAGTTTCTCATCAATTACAGACATTCATAAAATGCAAAAAAGTACATTACTTTTGCAACATGACCGAGTTAAATTTAATAGTTAAAAGCAAAAAACAAACATAAAAAAAATAGAACAGATGAGTCATCATGAGAAAGATACAAAAGTTCCTATACTGTTAACATATGATCCAGCATCTTTAGCATCGTCCGTGGCACAATAACAAAAGAAATATGATTATAATCACAAACTATAATATTATTAAGCTGCCTTTCTCTTTGGCAGCTTCAAAGTCAGGACTTAAGGACACACGAAAAAATGAACCAATAATTAATTGTTATGCCACCAGTAGAGGTGTGGGGGTAAAGGGGACATAGAATAGGGGTTTACGAGTTGAAGCCCTCATAAAGTATCTACCTAGACCATCTGTTTTGAAATTGGGGGGGGGGATTCTTTGCTATAGGGCATATGTAAGTCTTTCAAATTTGTATATAAGATTGACTATCTCTGGCTGGCCCACTGATGTAGAGGCATGGTGTCCGTCTGCAACACTGATGTTCCAGGTTCGGGAATGGACCGGGATGTTGGAGGCCGGCTGGGGGGAGAAGGACTGAATGTTCCTGAGGATGGCTCTCGTTCTCTGGGGAGGGGGTCATCGCCCGGTGCAAGTTGGACCCCTAGTGGAGGTTGGGGGTTCACTGCTACCAGCACTGGGATCTCAAGGAGGCATGCCGGGTGCTGATGCTCTGTGTCCCTGCGCCACAGCACACCATGCCTCCTCTACACTTTCAGCAACATACCAAAAATTGCAGCCGCCCTTGGATGATGCCCTCGCCTCGCTCCGTTCGCTTCCCCCAGCTCTCACCCATTGACCGATTATGACGTCCACAGTTTTCTGGCCAGTCTCGAACCCGCCCTGTGGGGAAAGCCAGGGAGGCAATATCAGTGGGTGCCCCTGCTGACAACCTTCTCCCATTGATGAGAGGTTCTCCCGGTGTTGTGGCCTTGCCCTGGGGGGTAAGCCAGGGGTATCGACAATGGGGATGGTAAGTCTGGGGAGGGAGGGCGAGACGAGGGTCGGAAGTTCAGGTGGAATAGAAGGGGTGGTGTGCAGCCAAAAAAAAAAAAAAGATTGACTATCTCTGTCTCTTTGGAGACTACAGGGGGGTTAGAGAGGAGCCATCTTTTAGTTATGGCCTTTATAGCTGCTGCTATCAGGATGGACCAAAGATATTTGGCATCTTTTCCTTTCAGTTCCGCTGGTGGAACACCTAAAAGGATGTGTTCAGGGCCTAGTTGAGAAAAGAGATTCAGGATCTGTTTCAAGTGATACTGGATGTTTATCCAATACTGCTGGAGTTCTGCGCATGTCCTAAATATATGATCCTGTTTCTCCTCCATTTTGCCACATTGTCTCCAACAGCTAGATGGTACTGTAGGATTCCATTTAGATACCATTGTAGAGACCCTAAAGTATCTTATTCGGAGTTTCCAAAGGAATTCTCTCTAAGTTGGGAAGGAAGATGTCCTCCATGTATTCACCCATATCAATTTCCATTGTGTGTTATCTAAGTTTATTAGTAATTCTTCCTCCCGTTTCTGTTTAACCTTCCTGGTTGACTGGGCCTGGTCCCAGATAAAATGAATATATAATAGAGAGATGGCTTTCTCTCCTGATGGGGAGCACCAGATTTGTTCAAAGGGAGGTTCAGTGGAGGGTTCTTCATTTCGTTGAAAGGCTATCCATAGCCAAGTATTTATATAGTCTCGAATCTGATAGAATTTGAACCTATCTGAAGGGAGCCAGCCGAATCATTGCTGTGCCACTTCAAAGGGGATAACTTTCTCTGCCTGTAAGAACTGCCATGGGGCAGATGTACCTCGTACAGCTTGCCTCTTGAACCAGGGGTCAGAGCAGGCTGGGGTGAATGAGGGATCCGTAGACCACCATCGGTATTTCCATAGGTTTAGTCTAGTACTACCTCGCCTTGTCTCACGTCTCCAACCCTTGAGCACCGCTGCCATCCCTGAGAAGGGGGTTCCCTCTGAGGGAGCTGGGTGACGAGGATTGAACAGTTGAGCCTGGAAAGGGGGAGGCATCTCAGCTGTCAAATCAATCATTTTCCAGTGGGCTTTATATGTGGGGTGTCCCCACAGCAAGGCTACTCGCATCTGTACTGCTACCCAGTACCCCAGAAGGTAAGGGACTGCAAGACCGCCCTGTTGTTTGGGAAGGAATAATATTTGTTTCTGAATTCTGGGTCTTTTATTATTCCACATGAAAGCCATAAAGAGGGATTGCCATGTCTTTAAATCTTTATTGATTACAACACAAGGGACGCATTGGAATAAAAAAAAAAAAAGCAGTCTAGGAAGAGTATTCATCTTTAGGGCATGTATCCTAGAGTATAGTGTGAGGGGAAGTGGGGACCATCTACGAGTATCGAGCTGTAATTAAGCTATGAAGTGTTGGTAATTCAATTGATGGAGTTGAGATACCTGAACTACTAGGTGCATACCTAGATATTTCAAAGATAGGCAATCCCATCTCATAGGGTATATTTTACGAAGTTCGGGGGGGGGCAGTATAGTAACAGCTTAGAATTTCCGTTTTTGTTGTATTAAGGGAATATCTGGATAGCTCGGAAAATTGTTTAATTTGGCCAAACACAGCAGGGAGAGAGTGCCTCGGTTTAGTTAAATATAATAATATGTTGTCAGCGTATAAGGCAAGTTTATGTTCTGCATCTCCCAGATGCACTCCCTTTCTCTAATGCTTTGGGCCAAGGGCTCAATATAAAGAGCGAACAGCAACTGGAAGAGGGGAAACCTTGACAGGTGCCCCTTCCTAGTTGAAATCTGCTTGAAATATGCCCATTTGCCCTGATATATCCCATGGGGTTATTGTATAATTTGAAAAGGAGGATTCCAAAAACCCAAACCTGGAAAGGACAATTCTTAACAATGCCCATGTGATCTTGTCGAAGGCCTTCTTGGTGTCGAGACTAAGTAGCAAGGCAGGCTGTTTAAGAGTGTGCAGGTGGTTTATGACATGAACTGTTCATCTTAAATTATCTTGTGCCTGGTGTCCCGGAATAAAACCAGACTTGTCTAAATGAATAAGATACGGAATTACCTGTTGTGGCCTCCGCATGATTAAGGAGGTAAGCATTTTATAGTCAGTATTAACTGAAATCGGCCTATAAGATGAACACAGGGAGTGGTCCTTTCCAGGTTTGGGGAGGACCGATATCACTGCTTGGGATCATGAGGAGGAGACTGAGCCTTCAGCTGACAGAGCTTTTTTATAAACTCTAGTTAGCAGAGGGAGAAGCATGTTTTGTGACTTTCTTATATATATATACATTTTATGCTTCCCCGCGGAACTGGCAGGTGGCTGCAGCCCCTCCCTTGGAGGAGCTCACTCTCCAGTCCTCAACTCTCCAGCACCCAGCCCTCCTGGCAATCCCCACTGGTTGCTCCCCCCCATGACAGGGTCGAGGGCAAAGGGTGCCGATTTCCACTCTCCCTCGGAGACCAACATCCAGACTCCGGGGGGGGGGCAGTGCAGGTGCCACGGGGCCATCATGGAGCCTGCCAGCTCCATTTTCTACTGTTCTGCCCTTCCCCTTGCCGCAGTTGCTTGGGCACGTGTGGAGGCATACGCACAGAGCAATCTGCGGCACCCCCCATGCTAGCCACTCTCGTCTGCACTACCCTCAGGCTTCAACCCGAGGGCAACCTTGCAGCTGGCGCAACTGGGTCTCTACCCAGGTGAGGAGAGCAGCCTATGGCTGCTCAATCCATCTTCCTGGCCTCCCCCCCTCACCTGCCAACCCTGACATCCCAGGCTTGATCCCGAACCCGGGTTGTCAGCGTGGCATCCAGCACCTCAACTCTCAGCAACATTGGGCCAGCCCATCTTTATGACTTTTATAAAATTCTCCTGGCAGGCCATCAATGCCTGGGCACTTCCCTGTTTTAAGTCGACTTATTTCAGCTAATGTTTCAGGGGTGGTGACCTGTGCCACCAGAGCATCACTTTTTTGTTGAGAAAGCCTTGGGAGAGATGAGCGGTCTAAATACTGGGTTATGGTCCTCTCTTCTATCGGGGGACCTGGGCTATAAAGTTCTAAGTAAAAGGACTTAAAGGTCCGTTATATCTGGAATGATGCAAAAAAATCTGTTGGGAGGTCAGCTGTTTGATAGCTGAAATGGTTGCCCGGTCTCTTTGAATGCATAATCTTCCTGCCAGCAGCCTCAAAGACCGGGGTCCTCCCTCATAGTATTTTTGTTTTAAAAATAAAAGTTTTTGTTCTACCTGGTAGTCCAAGAGGGAACCCAATACTCTTTTTAGGGCTGCCAGTGTTATAGCTCAATCTTTGTCTATTTTAACTTTTTGTTGGGATTCTAAATGCTGTACTTTGTTGCTGCAACTCTGCTTTCCTTGCTTCCTGAAGCTTCTTTTTATGTGCTGATAGGGCAATATATTTCCCTCTTAAAACAGCTTTTACTGTATCCCACAGAAGAGCTGGGGAGACCTCAGGAGAGTCATTATACAACACAGCCTGTTCATAAGCTTCCTGAATGGTTTTCTTCACCTTAGCATCTTGCAGTAAAGAAATATTCAGGTGCCAGAATGTATTTTTCTTAAAGTCCCCCAGATTTATTTTTTAGGAAAAGGGGTGCATAGTCCGATAAAGTAAAATCACCAATCCAACTCTCCCATGTTCTACCCAGAGTTCTCCTTAGGTATAGAAAAGTAATCTAGTCTTGAATACATTTGATGTGCTGAGGAATAAAAAGTGTAATTCCTTTACCTCCCATTTAGGTGGCGCCAGGTGTCTATGTATCCCATCTTCTCATCTCCCCTAGCAATCTAGAGAACTCTGGACGTTTGATGCTGTATTCTAGGAATTCCTGTTGTTGAACCTAACTGTGGATTAAGGGTTAAATTGAAATGGCTCCCCCCCCACCCCGCAAATCACCTCCCCTTCAGCCCAGTCCTGGAAAGTAAGTAGCAAAGAGTGGTAAACTTTTAGAACTGAACTGGGATGGATATATGCAGAAGCTATGGTCACTAGTGCACCCTGAAATCTGTCCTTTATCAATACAAACTTACCATCTTTATCCGAAAGTGTGTCTAGGTGTTCAGATGGGACTTGGAAAGGCACTGAAATTATCACCCCTGTGCACCTTTCATTTTTATATGAGGCTGTGGCTCCAAACCCAAATTTATTCAGCTTAGCGTGTTTCTGAGGGGAGAGGTGAGTCTCCTGAAAAAGTAAGAAATCAGCTTGAGATTTCCCCAGGAAACTCAAAATGTTACTACGTTTCACTGTGTTAGTTAAACCATGTGCATTATAGGAGCAGACTACTGTACGTTTATCTATCATGAAAATGGTTATATTTGGTCATCCTGATAAAGCCCTCACTTAACCAATACTCATGAAATGGAGCTGCCAGATGCTGATAGCTGGAATTGCCGGACATAAAAACACCATTCAGATGACCCTTTATTGTTATCTTAAAGGGGCACTGTCAGCTTTGGTCATCCGTTTTCATCTATATGCATGTAATGTGCCTCTTGGCCCACAAGTATTAAAGACTGAGTCTACTATGCCCTGATACATCACAAATTGATGTAATTTAGCCAGTTATGCTTATATTTTAAAGATTTGTTTGCCGGTCGCGCCGACATAAACTCACTCACCACCCAGAAGCACATGCTGGACGAGACTGCACGTCTGGCACAAGCACAGTCCCAAAGTATGGTTTTGGGACATGCAGCATGTAAACTCAGGATTATCATCACCATTGTGGTCTTCTAAGGTGCTGTTGGTGTGCACAAATAAAAACCGAGCACTGAGAGTCAAGTAATTAACTTTTTTTAAAATGGGGTAGAAATCACGCACATGAGCAAGCTGGAATGAGTATAGATCTCGCGCATGCACAAGAGCATGTTGCTCTTGTGCATGCGCGGGATTTCGGCCCTGTTTTAAAAAAAAGTAAATTACTTGACTCTCGGTGCTCGGTTTTTATTTGTGCACACCAACAGCACCTCAGAAGACCACAGTGGTAATGATAATCCTGAGTTTACATGTTGCATGTCCCAAAACTGTACTTTGGGACCGCGCTTGTGCCAGACGCACGGTCTCGTCCAGCATGTGCTTCTGGGTGGTGAGTGAGTTTATGTCGGCCCGACCGACAAACAATATTTTAAAAAATAAGCATAACTGGCTAAATTACATCAGTTTGTGACTGATCAGGGCATAGTAGACTCAGTCTTCAATACTTGTGTGCCAAGAGGCACACTACATGCATACAGATGAAAACGGATGACCAAAGCTGACAGTGCCCCTCGCCAATGGGGCAATAACTAACTGGAAAACAAAAACGAACTTCCAAGGTTAGAAGCCTGCCATTACAGACTTCTGTTCCTTTTCTAACCTTCCAGAGATCTTTTGTTCATAATGTAGGAAAGGGAAAGAAGGGGGGATGCCTCAAGTAAGTGAGGTCGTCTACTGGAGTCACCAATTACATAAAATGGCTCTGAATAAGGACTCAGTCCACAAGGGGTAGTCACGGAAGACTAAGTGAAGGGGACCTAAGTGACCATGTGTGCGTCCCCTCTGGGATATATTATTTTTAAACCAGATCTAGCAATTGGGAGCAATGCCCCATTTAAACAGAAAACAAAATGAGCAGTTAACAGTTTGCATTTAACAGTACCAGTGGAAAAAACAGTTTGCCAATGTTTCACTCCAGCCCTTTGTGATCTAGTAGTGAAGAAGCCTCAGTTACAACTCATCCTAAAACCTTTCCCAGCAAATAGTAGTTGACGATGGCAGGATTTATATACAGCCTGTTGGGGGGGGAGGGGCGGCACCTTGCCTACTCCATTATGTAAAGCGAGGAACAAGACCAATATTTGTCTGCTCATGTTGGGGATGGGGTGGGGGAAAGAAAAAAAAAAGGGGGTAAATTATATGGGCATGCCACATCAGAAGTGACCCTCACTTAGATGTCACTTCTGATACAATTAGTGACCCCCTGCGATTGAAATAAGTTTAGCTTGGCTCTAAACTCAATTAAAGCAAGTCTCTTATCTTGAATATGCCCAATGAAAGGCTATATGAGAAAAATGTCTCCATCGAGTGACTTCAAAACAAGATTAATGGGCTAAACAGTGGGTTTATTGTAAGCAGTGTCCTCTTGTGAGTTCCAGTCCCTAGTGGGAACAGACAGTACCATCTGCTGTGGAATCCACTAGAAATGAGGTTTCAGCCCCTAGCTCCGGTGATACAGCGATGGGAGCTCAGAGCTCAAATAGTGGGGTAACAGGTGTACATAGATTAAACACTTGGAATTGCTACATAAAAGTCCCAAAATATCCTTACCCATTCAAATTTGAGATCAGCTGTGGGGAAAAAAGAAGATCCAGTGTTGTTTGCTCCGGATCTCTCAGCATTCTCTCAATGTAGCTAGGTCTGCTGAAGTGCATTTCAGGTTGTGGGTAAGAACACCAATTTATTGCAAGGCCTCCCTAGTGAGTTGAAGGAGGGAAGCAGTTTTTTTTCCTCTGTGTAACCACTAACCAGTCCAGGTGGATCCCTCTCTTCTTTTGAATAGTATCCTTTGACTTGCATAGCGTCCAGGTCGTCTTCCGCTGTGTTGTACATCTTTGGTCCATCATCCCATACAATCTTCAATTTAGCTGGAAACGAGGCCTGAAAGTGAATCTTTTGTTTCTCTCTGAGGAGCCTAATGAGTGGAGTGTCTTGCTGCCTTGCTAGCTGAACCTCTGGGGTAGTCATGATCTACAGTAAGGTAATCTGGGAATTCAGATCATTAAGTTCCTTTTTCACTCATGGCTACCTTGAAATGTCTTCTTTTGCTTTAAAACTTCTGAATTTCATGACAATCAAGAGGGGTCTGGCAGCTGGGTCTGAGGGCTTTGGGACCAGAGAACGATGGGCTCTTTCGATGGAAACCGTGTAGTCTGACGGTAGCTCCAAGATGTCTTTTAGCAGATTTTCTATGAATGCTGTCTGTTCTTTTGGCTAGTCCATATAGTTGTAAATTGTTTCACCTTGAATGCCCTTCTAGGTCAAGGCATTTAGCTTGTAAGGCCACTGTATGCTGAGATAAGGACTCCACCGCACGTCCGAGTTGAGCTGCACTGTCTTCTGTAGCTGCTATGTGTTCTTCAGCTTGGTCTAGATGGTGTTCTACTTTGGTGTGTTTTTGGGCAAGGCTTTTAAATTCCTTTTTATTTACTGCTCTTGAGCCCTTTATTTCTCTTAATAGGGTCTCAAAACGGGATCTCGAGAGGTGTTCTGATTCTCCCTCAGTATCATAATCAGTGCCTCTCACGCTGATTGGAGAAGGTCTTCTACTCTGGCCCTGGAGGTCTGGAGGCAATCATTCAGTATCTGCAGTTTTGTGCAAAGTTTTCAGCTTGGTTTTGTTGCTCCTGTCTGTTTTATGTCCTCCTCCTTCATTGTTCCAAAAATGTTTGAGTTTTAGGTTGTTTAGGAGGTTTAAACAATCCCGGAGGGGCCAGAGATCAGGATCTAGGCTCTGGTGATGTCACCGGAAGTCCTTGATGTTTAGTTTTAACTTTAACTCCATGCCCCCAGCAACCTGTAATTGTACAAGATAGTCTCTTTAAAGCCTCTCTTATGCAGATTTGTGCCATACTGGAGGAGTGGGCAGTCAACCTGGTCGGCAGCATGACAGACTGCGTGGTGCGCCTCCACAACGTTTGAAATGGCAGTCATGATCATGCTGCAGGACTACAGCTGTATTTATACTCTGTTCTTTCAGTCATTTTCCCTGCTGGGTCCATGGTGGATATAGCCCAAAGAGGGAAAATTGGCGAGGCAAAGCCTTGTAATATGTTTTGTTTATTTATTTGTTTATTTAAAATTTGATAACTGGAAAAGGTACCAAGAGTAAAGCTCGTTTCCAGGTACGACGCGGGGAAGGGGGTACAGATACACATACAACAGAAGGAAAGTACACACAGTTATACATAAATATGTTTAAACACTATAAAGTGGAGCACACACAAACTTCACAGAGTACAAGGGCACCAGTCTCTAGAAAAAAACTTAAATTTATTTATGGCATAAAAAGAGGCATAATAAGCCTGATGCATTGGTGGTTGGAGAAAAACTAGGGAAAAGTGACCACAGGACTGTCGGGTTCAAGGTGAGGGCAGGGAGGACAGGGACCTGTACCAGCACAATGGTGTTGGACTTTAGGCAGGAGAACTTCGACAAATTAAGAAGGCTGGTGAGGGAGGTGATGGAAAGTTTAGGGGATATGAGTGATACAGAACTATGGGTAGCTATCAGGGACCAAATCTGGAAGGCCACACAGGCATCCATCAAAAGTGTTAGGTAGGGGGCAAGAAGCAGGAAGCAGCTTTGGTTCAGCAGGGATGTAGCAAGGGTGGTAGGGGGTAGGCGGAGGGCATTCAGGAGATACAAGAGTATTCGGGAAGGGGGATAGGGAGGCAAGGAGACTAGTGGGAAAGATCATAAGGAGGGCTAAGGCAGACACGGAAGTCAGGTTAGCGAAACAGGCCAGGAGAGAGAAAAAAAAGGCATTCTTTAGATACATGGGAGAGAGGAGGAGGAAGGCTGGCTAGGGGATTGAAAGGCTGAGCGGGAAGGAGAAGAGCGCTTGGAAGAGGGTGGGGAGAAGGTAGAAAACCTGAACAGGTATTCTAGGATCATGGACATGTTGTTCATCCACACTTGTTGGCAGGTTCCTTGCTGCTTTAAGATGTGCTGGAAGTCTTCAAGCTGGCTCCTCCCACCCACCCGGGTGGTATAACCCTCGGCTCCACCCCATGATGCCAAATATTCCTTTCCACTGGAAGGTTCAGGTTGCATCCATAGCGCTCCCGCCTGTAGTAGGCCCTGGCTTCGGAATCTTCGGATTTGCTCCCAAAACTGATCCTCAAGCTCTCTAGAGCAAAATTTGCTCATTTTCTGATTGCATCCACGATGGAGGAAAAATCGGCCCCCGGGTTTTGCCGGTGTCCCTGCGGGCATAAGATGTCTCGCACGGATCCACATGCCTCGTGTGTTTATTGCCTGGAGTTAGACCATGATCCGCAGGCATGCAAATTTTGTCGGTCATTCACCCTGAACATGCTAGAAGAACACACTGCCTGACTTTGCTTGGGGTGACCAGAGAAGCATTTCCCGCTGGTCAAATCGAAGGAGGCCCATTGAGTGGTCTCCACGGCTGCGGGGTCCGCAGAGCAGTTGGAACAGCTCAAGGCCCTTGAGGAGGAGGCAGCTCAGGCCGTGGCGAGTTCCTCTTCAGCTTCAGCCTTTATTCCTCTGCACCTCAGAGCCTCCTATTAGGCTTCCTTCAAGGAGTTGTGCCAGTCTCTCTCGACTAAAGGGAGAGAGCCCTTCGGGGTCCCATATTTCATGCTCCAAGAAGAAGGAATCAAAGAAAGACAAGTCGACTCGTCGACATTCGTGGGACCGGGAGCAGTCCCCCTCACAGGAGAACCCTGTTTCAACTTTGGTCAAAGTCGCGACCAAGGCCGCTGGTTTCATGGTGTCCCTGTCGAAGCAGTCAGCTGAATCGCCTGTCGACGGAGCCAAGATTTTTCTCGAGCCGATTGGCGGGTTGTCACTCGATCTGGCCAACGACTTTCTTTTCCAAATGAGGGTGCTCCCAGTGTCTTTGCAAGGGTTGGCCCAGAATGCTGGGCAGGACCCGGTATTCAAGGAGCCGGACCCGGAGCCAAAGGTTTCCCCGCCTCTAGTCAAGCTTCCCCGCTGGCATCGCTGATGATCAAGGTCTCGGTCTCACTCCTCAGCTTCAACGTCTGGAAAGTCCCACCATTATGGCAAGCAGTGCCACCGCTCATCATCATCTTCATCCTCCTCGGGTGAGGAGAGGCTTCGGTGCAAGTTGCATTAACGCTACGAAGACCTCATGTGGCAGCAGTTGGTCCTGTCTGGATCCAAACCGACCCTTGTTTCGACTCCGGCCATAAAATGGCTCTCACCAGAGTGACCAACGTCGGCCACGGCCACCATCACCAAGGTGCCGGTTACTGCCCTGCTGGCTCAGCCAAAGCAGGCCACTCCACCAATTCAGGTGGAGCCGCCACCCAATCAGACCAAACCTGGAGCACTGACCAAGGATTCCCGGTCAGCTCAAGGCTTGCCCCATAGGCTGTCGGTCACACTCACTCCCGAGCACCCAAGGAGGGTGGAGGGTGACTGGGGGGGCACCCACTATACTCAGAGTCTGAGGACTCCTCCATGGTCTCCCGTCCAGTGGACGCGGAATCCTTGGGGGGGGGTTCTGTCAACGAGGGCCCTTCCTCGCTGATGGGCATTTGTCGGCTCATCTCAGAGTCTATAGGGATGGAGCTGGAGCCTGTGCAGAAACAGGCTAAGTACCCCCTCACAGAGATTCTGGATAAGGGGGATTCTCCTGCGGAGGCCTTCCCAGTGGCTGAGGCCATTATGGGCCCAGCCTTGGAGCTCTGGCAGCATCCCACTTCCTGTCCTGCACCTTCTGCCCACATGGCCTGAAGTATACAGTGCCCATGGGGCCCCGTCGGGCTTTACGGAGCACCCCTCTGTGGTAGAG
Organism: Neoceratodus forsteri; assembly: GCA_016271365.2. Lineage (NCBI taxonomy): Eukaryota > Metazoa > Chordata > Ceratodontiformes > Ceratodontidae > Neoceratodus > Neoceratodus forsteri. Next base: position 689,675,434 of record JADMNL010000022.1, on the reverse strand, counting down.
TTGGTGGCCGACTCCATTTTTCAGCGCTCAGGCAACAAGGGAAACATGGATAGACCCCCGGACAGAGAATCCAAACAGTTGGACCACTCCAGGAAGAAGGTCTATGCAGCCTCCTCTCTAGGCCTTCATCAGGCCAACTTGGCCGTTATCATGGCACATTTCTTGCACGCCCTCTTGGGCTCCCTGGATGAGGTGATCCCTCATCTCCTGGCTGACCTCCAGACCACGGTCAGGCAGGTCCGGGATCAGGGGAGGGCAGTGGCCAAACAGCAGCTCCAGATGGCTCCGGATATTGGCGATTCTTGTGCCTGCTTGGTAGCGACCGCAGTGGCCATGCGCCGCAGGGCTTGGCTCCGCATCTCGAACTTCACAGCAGATATGCAGCACAAATTGGAAGATGTCCCCTTTTTGGGTACTGATCTTTTTGGGCCAGGCATGGAGGGTCACCTCCAGCACACAGAGAAGTCCAATGCCACCTTGGATTCTACTACATCTGCCCAAAAGGACAAGGGCTCCAAGCGTGCTAACCACAAGCCCTTTCGCTCCTCCACCCCTGTGGCCAGACTGGCCCAGCAGCAACACCAGCAGCAGAGCCAGCAGGCCCAGAATTGGCATCCTCAGACTAAGTCCATGGCCTCCTCCTTCAGGAAGTCCGGGGGGAAGGTTCTGGCGGTCCTCCGGCCGGACCCTCCTCCAAGCCTGCCTAGTGATGGGTTGGGGGGTGCCTCCCTCAACTCCGTCACGCCTCCCCTGGGTCCTCCCGTGGGGGGCCGGCTCAGCCACTTTATTTCCGCTTGGTCCGTTATCACTATGGCCCAGTGGGTTTCGGAAGTGGTCGGTCAAGGCCAGCCTCTGGAATTTGAGCAGGCCCCTCCGTACCGAGCCCACGCCCCACGAGGGGATCAGGTGTCTGCAGCTTTTCAGGTGGCTCTCAGAGCTTACCAGGCCCAGCTCCTCTAAAAAGAGGTGGTGTGCCCAGTAGCAGACTTGCCTTCAGACCCAGGATTTGTTTCCAGGTACTTCCTGGTGCCAAAGCGGACCGGGGTGGGGGGTGGTGCCCCATTCTAGATCTGCACAATCTGAATGGGTTCCTTAGGTCCCGCACTTTCTGGATGGTAACTCTGGCTCAGATCATACCACCCCTGGAGCAAGGAATGTGGTTCTGCTCCCTAGATCTTCAGGATGCGTTCTTTCATGTCCTGATCCATCCGTCCCATCAACGGTTCATCCGCTTCAGAGCAGAAGGAATCCTCTTCGAGTTCCAGGCCATGCCCTTCGGCCTATCTTCAGCCTTCAGGGTCTTCACCAAATGCATGGCAGTGGTGGCGGCTTACCTGAGGCACCGAGGGTTCCGGGTGTACCCTTACCTGGAAGACTGGCTGATAGGTCCCTTCAGGTTGGAGGTGGAGCGGTCCAGGGATCTGACCCTCCAGACTTGCACAAAACTTGGCCTCCTGATTAATGAGGCCAAGTCGGAACTCATACCTGCGCAGGTGATTCAGTTAATCGGGGAAGAGCTCGACTCCTGACAAGCCAGAGCTCAGCTCCTGGTGGACAGGGCGGAGGTTCTCTCCTCCTTTGCACGATCATTTCTGGTTGGGCAATTGCGCCCTGCCCGGCACTTCCTGCATCTTCTGGTCTACATGGCAGCCTGCACCAGTGTGGTCCAATTGGCCCACTGGTATATGCCTTCCCTTCAGTGGGAACTGGCCAGCCAGTGGTCTCAGCACTCAGGTCATCTCAACCAACTGGTCTCTGTGACCCAGAAAATGTGGGACAGCCTCCAGTGGTGGCTCGTCCCATCCCACCTGCAGAAAGGGATCCTGTTTGTCTGCCCTGAACCAACGGTCACGCTGACGACCAATGCCATTCTGATGGGTTGGGGTGCCCATCTGGGGGAACAGAGAGCTCAAGGGCTCTGGTCCCCTAAGGAGTCTCGATGCCACATCAACCTGCTGGAGCTCCGAGTGGTCCGCCTATCTCTGACCGCCTTCGCTCCATTTGTTCGGGGTCAAGTGGTCCAACTCCAGATGGACAACACCATGACCATGTACTATCTCAACAGACAGAGTGGGATACACTCCTTACCTCTGTGCAAGGAAGCTCTCCACATTTGGTCACTCATGCTCAGCCTGGAGGCAGATCTCCTAGCTATTCATGTGGCAGGAGCCTCGAATCAGCTGGCTGATGCCCTCAGCCAGATGGGCGGGGCATCTCATGAGTGGTCTCTCCTCCAAGAGGCAGAACACGATCTGTTCTCCCTCTGGGAAACCCCCCAGGTGGACCTGTTTGCCTCCAGGGAGAACACCAAGCTGAGGCTGTTCCATGTCAGTCCTCCTCAGCAGGGTTCACTGCAGGCAGATGCCTGCTCAAGGCCTTGGACCTCAGGCCTCTGCTACACCTTCCCTCCAATCCCCTTGATTCACAAAGTGCTCATCAAGGTCAGGAGGGACAAGGCACAGGTGATCCTGGTAGCCCCACACTGGCCATGCCAGTTCTGGTATCCAGATCTCCTCAGCCTCTGCTCCAGGTTCCCAAGGTCGCTTCCAGCACACCCAGACCTGCTCTCAGTCAATCAGGGGAAGGTATTCCATCCGGACCTTCAATCCCTGCACCTGATAGCCTGGTTCCTGAGCGCCTAGTGTTCCAGGCCCTGGGTCTCTCCGAGGATGTCCTCAACGTTGTTGAGGCATCCCGTAAGGAATCGACCAGAAAATGCTATGCCTTTAAATGGAAGAGATTCTCCATCTGGTGTCAGGGCAAAGGATTGGACCCCTCGTCCTGCACAGTGGCTAGCATTTTGTTTTGTTTTTTAAATTCAATCTTTTATTCAGTATACGAGTTCAACAACTCTACAGGCAGCAATACAGCAAGGATTAATAACAGGTGGTTTCATCACAATACATTACATACAAACTTTAGTGGATATAGTGGGGAGAAATAAATTAACAGCTTATTGATTCAATTTCCATGAACTCATTATTACTAAATTTAAGACTCTGTCTTTGAGCTATGGTACTAACAGCTGGTACAGCACAGTGGGTCCTGCCCCCCTCCCCCTTATGTTTTTGGTCCTACTGAGGATCGAAGGGCCCCTCAGACCAAGGCCCGGGGGACACCTCTAGGCAAGAGAGGACCAAATTACTGTAACAGTGGACAGCTTAAGGAACAAAATCATCATAATCATCCATTTGATAAGAGATCCATTTTTGCCATTGAATATCAAATTTCTGTACTGTGTCCATCATCTTGGCGGAGAGTCGCTTGAGGGCATATATCTCCCTGGTTAAGATTAGCCAGGCTTCTTTGGTGGGTATTTTATTTGTGAACCACAGTCTGGTGATAATTTTGTGGGCTGCTATTATGAATTTTTATGTTTGTTTTAAGGAATTCTTGTCAATCTGCAGACCTTCTGGTTTAATAAAGGTCAATACATAAGGGGGGGGTGGGAAATAGATCGGCAGTGTCATAGATTGCCTTTATCTCCTCGAGGATCTCCGTCCAAAACTTGGATAACATTGGACATGACCAAAGGACATGACTCTGGTTTGTTTTTTCCTCCCCATACCCCCCTCCAACACTTTCCTTCCCCTAATTCTCCCATACTAACCAGTAGGGCTAGAGTACAAAAGAAGCAAGTCCTGAGTTTCCAAGTGTACTCCTGCCAGTATGGGGAGGAGAAAGTTTTTAAGGCTGGCAACGCAGACTCATATCAAGCCTGCTCTGGTATTAATACCTGCAGTTCTTGCACCCATCTAAGTCTGACCGAGTTGGTCGAGCCTCCCTGTCTTTCATTTAAAGCCTTATATATTTTACTGATTAAGTGATCTGAGGTTGTATCTCTGATATGTGCTTGTAGAAACTCTAGTATTTGGGGGAGTTCTTAATCAGTGCCACAAGTGTCTGCTCATATGGCTGAAGACTTGAGTTAAGATGCAAATAAGAAATAAAGTATTTATGTGGTAAGTGGTATTCCATCTGTAGGGAAGCAAAGGAGAGAAGTCCTGTCCTACACACTAGCTGAAAAATAAAAGAAATTCCATATCTCAGCCATTGGGCTAAATATGTGCCCAAAGGACCTGCAATGAAGCCTGCATTGTATTTCAGTGCACCCAGAAACACTCTGTCTGGGAATGTTAAATAGTCATTACTGACCTTAAGCCATGTTTTTAAGGGTTCCTTGGTGAATTTTGGGAAGGTGGAAGACTAGGTTTGCTGGCCAATGCACCTAGCTTCACCTGAGCTCTTTTCTTCTAGGTTGCTTGAAAGGACAAAGCAAAGAACCTTACCAGAACAAGGATAAGGATTAAGGCTTCTTTTGGCTAGGCAGATTTACTGTGTGTTGTTATTTTTATTTTGTACTCACAGGGATTGTTACTGTTTGTTGCTAACATTTTATTGCTTATTTATTTTTCTCTGATTCAGATTGTTGCTGGGTATACCTTCTGCTGCATTATTACAGGGTGTGCCTACAGGTGTGTGCTTACAGATTACTGCTGCAATCTTCTGATTCAAATTGTCTTTTGCAAGGTACATCTTCTGTTACTGCTTTATTTTTCTCTGTAGCAAAGTGTTTCTTACAGGGTATATCTTCTGTGAAATTATTACAGGTGGTTCTTTACAGGTTTTACAGTTTTATCTGTCATTAGAATAAGCTTTCAGGGCTACTGCATTTGTTGCTGGCTGATTGTTTCTGCTCTTACCTCCTTGTTTATTTCGTCCTTGGTTCTTCTTTTTCGGCAGGGGAAGGGTCCAGCTACCCATCCCCATCCCCAACCACCCCACACTACACTCCTTTTATACGGTAGCACAGTCATGACATTTCCTGTAGCAAAGCATTAAGGGGCGGATCAGAGGGGTATCCACACAGTGACCTCGTTTACAGAGGCACTAGTAATTTAACTTGTTATAACAAGTTATAAAAAAACAAACAAACAAAACACAAAATCAAACTTTTGCTTTCATTTTCTTCCTACTAATTACTCTGACCAGGTTATAAACCCAGCAGCTTATCTGGAATGGATATCATTAACTGCAGGTACTGCAGAACACTTTTCAGAAGGGCAGTTTTACAGGATTTAGGACACTGTCTTACATGCTGGGCCACTGGAAATCTAAGGGCTCAGCTCCAGGCAGCATGGGCAGAGATTGCGCACCTCAAATTGCATATTCAAGAGGAAATATAAGAACTGCCAGCCATTTCCCCAACATCCAACAGAAGCACCTCGACCGCAGCAGGTAATTGGTCCAGGAGGTTGGCAGGTGGTTAAGAGGGGCAAATCGGGTGCCCCATCACTCGGTGCTCTCCAACATATCACCTCCACAAACCATATAAAAATTACAAACAGGTATCTGCCTCGATCTCCCTTATCAAACCAAGGGGCAGAGGATACTGCAGAGCAGGACACTGCAGCACAGGAACTAGCACAGCAAAACTCACCTAAAGCAGGAACCAAAACAAAAAAGGCAAAAAGGAAATCCAAAACATTTCTGATCATAGGAGACTCCATGATTCGGGGAGTTGATGCGTATCTCCAGCCAGGAGTAATGGTCAGATGTCTCCCAGGTACATCAGCGTGGAGAGACACTGACTGCATTGCTAAAATTATTCAGGAAGCAGGAGAAAACATTGATGTCCTGGTACACATAAGGATAATGATCTCACCAGCTGGTCAGATGTGGAGACCAAGGAACACCTGACCAGGCTGGGTGACAAACTATCATACATTTCATCGGGCATCTCCTTCTCTGAGATCCTGCCAGCCTGGGAGAGGGGAACAGATGGACGGAAGGTCAGAGAAGGGGAGATAGGGGAGCTAAACATGTGGCTCAAGGGCTGGTGCCAGGAAAAAGGACACAAATTTGTAGGGGACTGGCAACAGTTTTGGGAGCGAAAGTTCTTTAAATTTGATGGACTGCATCTGACTAAGGAGGGAGTCAGTGCATTGGGGCAGAAGTTTGATGTCTTTGCAGAATATTTAAACTAGTAAATGGGGAGAGGGGTGCAGCACCTCATACGTCGAATGGGAAGAACACCCTTCCCCCCTCAGCTAGTGATCAAACAGGAGTTCAGCATGTTTGTAGTTCATTTGCATCACCAGGTAAGGAAAAAAGGTCCGGCTCCCCATACGACGTAGAAGGGAAACGCCAGACCTCACCCAACAACTAACACACCAAAATCTGGCCAATGGAAAATCATTTACACAAATGCTCGCAGTCTGGGAAACAAGATCCCAGGCCTGCAGGCAATAATGACAGAGGCTAAACTGGACATAGTAGCCATTAGCGAGACATGGTTTACCAGTAACCACACTTGGGAGATTTCAGTACCTAGCTATGTACTGTTCAGAAGAGTCCGAGGTGCAAAAAGGGGAGTGGAGTGGCCCTTTATGTCAATGAAAATATCAAAGCTACAGAAATCCAGAATACACATAAGGAGCCAGAAGAACTGTGGGTCACCCTGGAAACAGGAAATGGGACACCCATACGAACTGGGGTTGTGTACAGGTCTCCAGACCAGGGGAGGACATAGACACATTACTGTTAGAAGATATACAAAACATGACAGCTAAGGGGGAGGTTCTGCTAATGGGAGACTTCAACATGCCAGATACAGATTGTCCAATACCAGCAGGGACATCTGCCAGAACTAGACACATGGTGGATTCCCTGCAGGGGGAGGGCCTCAAACAACTGGTACAACAACCCACAAGAGGCAGGGCTATTCTTGAACTAGTACTGACTAACAGGGAAAGGATCACAGCTCTCCAGGTAGGAGGTCACCTGGGGGCCAGTAACCATCACATGGTATGGTTCAATTTGGCCACTAGAACAAAATCATCCCATTCCAAGGCAAAAATATGGGACTTCAGAGGAGCTGACTTTGATAAGATGGCCAACAGAGTTAAGCTTGCCCTGGCAAAAAGAAATACAGGTGAGGGGGTACAGGCAAAGTGGGCAAGCATTAAAGATGCAATACTTGAAGCAACATCTCATTGTGTCAGTGAGAAAAGGAAATGTAAAAGAAGAAGGAAAACACTTTGGTTCTCAAACACAGTAGCAGAAAAGGTCAGAGCCAAAAGGCTGGCCTTCAAGAAATATAAGGGAATGCAGCAGGATGAAGATAGGGAGGCATACCAAACTTCCCTAAGGGAAGCAGGGAAGGCAGTAAGGCAGGCAAAGGACCAAATCAAGGAATCACTAGCACGAACAGTAAAAGAAGGTGACAAAACTTTCTACAGATACATTAGTGAAAGGAGAAAATCCAGAGGAGGTATTACTGAGATCAAAGGGGATAAGGGGCCGTGTGAGGAGGAGTACCATGTAAAAGCGTCCATCCTAAATAGATACTTCTGCTCAGTAATTACTGAAGAGAAGGTAGGGCAGGGCCCACATCTCAGCACCATGGACATGGGGGAGGAAGGTGTGCAGTAGTCCCTTCACAAAAGAAAGGGTCCTACAAGAGCTCGATAAGCTCAGGGTGGACAAGGCAATGGGACCTGATGGCATACATCCCGAGGTACTAAAGGAGCTAAGGGTGGAACTAGCAGAGTCATTATCAGAACTGTTTAGTGAGTCTCTGAGCATAGGAGAGGTCCCACAAGACTGGAGAAGGGCTCATGTGATCCCACTCCGCAAGAGTGGTAGCAGGAAGGGGGCTGGGGACTATAGACCAGTCAGTCTTACCTCAGTAGTGGGCAAGATTGAGACACTCCTTAAGGAAAGGATAGTGCAACACCTGGAATCCATAGAAGCACAGGATGCAAGACAACATGGGTTTACAAAAGGAAGGTCCTGTCAAACTAATCTCATAGATTTCTTTGACTGGGTAACCAGAGCGGTGAACCAAGGGGGAGCAGTTAATTTCGCCTACCTTGACTTCAGCAAAGCTTTCAATACTGTTCCACATAGAAGATTGATTAATAAGCTGGGTAGGCTCGGGGTGGGTCAGACGTTGGTCAACTGGGTGGCAAACTGGTTGACAGGCAGAAAACAGAGAGTGGTGGTAAATGGTATACAATCAGAAGAGATGCAAGTCACAAGTGGGGTACCTCAGGGATCAGTCTGGGGCCAGTCCTCTTCAATGTCTTCATCAGTGACATTGCAGATGGACTGGAGGGTAAGATTTGTCTGTTTGCAGATGACACCAAGATCTGCAACAGAGTAGATGTTCAGATGGGGTAGACAGAATGAGAAGAGATCTAGATAAACTAGAAAAATGGTCGGAAGAGTGGCAACTGGGGTTTAATGCAAAGAAGTGCAAGATCGTGCACATAGGGAAGAGAAACCCTGAAGCCATCTATAGGTTGGGAGGGGAGTTGCTGGCAGTCACAAGGGAAGAAAGAGACTTGGGCGTCATCATCACAGATGACCTGAAATCATCAAAGCAGACCACTAAAGCAGTAGATAAGGCTAGAGGGATGTTGGGGTGTATTAATAGGGGCATCGCAAGTCGGAAGAGGTAGGTAATAATCCCTCTTTAGAAGATACTGGTTAGACCCCATCTGGAGTACTGCGTGCAGTACTGGAGACCACACCTTCACAAGGATATTAACCAAATTGACACAGTCCACAGAAGGGCAACCAAAATGGTGCAGGGACTGCATCAGAAAACATATGAGGACAGCTTAACAGAGCTCAGTAAGTATACCCTAGAGCAAATGAGGGAGAGAGGTGATATGATCGAAACATTCAAACACCTTAAGGGCATTAACAAGGTGAAAGAGTCTAACATGTTTCAATATAAGAAAAATAGCAGGACAAGAGGACACAGCATGAGATTAGAGGGAGGCCGATCAAGGGGTAATGTGAAGAAGTTCTTTTTCACAGAAAGGGTGGTGGATACATGGAACGGCCTACCTCAGGAAGTGGTGGATATGAATACAGTGCATGGCTTCAAACAGGCATGGGATAGGCATAAGGGAGCAATACAGAGGAGTATGACTAGATAGGCCATTGACAGGACAAAGGCCAGTGGCACATTCATAAGGTAGAAAAAGAAATGGGCAGACTGGATGGGCTTTCCGGTCCTTATCTGCCATTAACTTCTATGTTTCTATGTAAGTTTGTTACTCTCTGACACTTGGAGGAGTCCCAAAGAGAAGCTCCTGGGTGTTAAATAAATCTCCCCATGTTAGTTCTGTTTCCAGTGGGCTTCATATTGCTTGTTTATCCAATTTAAAAACCACTTTTAGCTGTGCCGCCATCACATATTTTCTAAGATCAGGGAGTTTAAGTCCATCTTTTTTTCTAGCCAGCTGTAGAACGAAGTATCTAATTCTGGGAGGTTTTCCACCCCAAACAAAGCGTGAGATCATTCTGTCCCACGCCTGGAAATATGTTTTGGTCAGGATAAAGAGTAGTGTTTGAAGAAAAAACAGTATGCGGGGGAACACATTCTTCTTAATTGCATCTATTTTACTTAAAAAACATAGCGGGAGACATGACCAACGGGACAGATTCTCCGCCAGTTTTAGGGTGAGGGGTTCCAAATTTAGTAGTTCTGCAAGTACGGGGTTTCTAGTGAGCTTTATTCCCAGGTATCTCATCTCTTGTCTATGCCACTTAAAGGGAAAGTCTTTTTTTAAAACGGAAGGGTGGGGAATAGTTGTAGGTTAATATCTCTGTTTTTGTTTTATTTATTTTGTATCCTGCTAATTTGCCAAATGCTTATAGTTGTTTCCAGACCTCTGGGACAGACTGTTCAGGTTCTGTAAGTTCCAAAAGAATATTGTCTGCAAAGAGTGATATTTTCTGCCGATGTCCCCCCAGAGGCAGGCCCTCTATTCCTTGTGCAGATCTGATGGCAATAGCCAGAGGTTTGAGATATAGAGCAAATAACATTGGTGACATTGGGCATCCTTGGTGAGTGCCCCTGGAGAGCTGGAATACCTCCGACAGGGCCCTATCCACCTTAGCATTCGCTTTAGGGGAGGTATATATATTTTGTAACTGTATTATGACTTGTTCCAGGAATCCAAAGTGCCCCAGGGTCTGCCATAGAAACGACCAGCTGACCCGGTTGAATGCCTTTTCAGCATCTAGTCCCAATAGTACTAAAGGAATTTGTCTTTCTATGGCATAATCTATTAGGAGATGTGTATGTCGTGTAGCATCATGGGCCTGTCTACCCTTGAGAAGCCCACTTGATCTCGGTCAATGATAGCGGCAGCAAATGATCTATTCTAGAGGCCATAGCCGACATGAACATCTTGTAATCATAATTTAGCATTGAAATAAGATGATATGAGGCAGGGTATTTAAGATCTTTCTGAGGTTTAGGTATGGCTGATATAGTTGCATATTGCCATGTGGCGGGGGGCAGTTCTCTCTCCTGGACGGCATCCAGAGCTGGAAGTAGTATGGGGAGTAGAAGTTTCTTGAATTTATTATAAAATTCGGAGGGATACCCATTCAGGCCTGGTGCCTTAAGGGTCTGGGCTTTTTTAAGAACTTGGAGAAATTCTCCCTCTCTAATTGGTGCCAGCAGGGCCTCAGCCTGTTGTGGGGTAATATGTGGTATTGGTAAACTCTGTAAGCAAGTTTTGATGGTATCCATGGGGATTTCCTCTTAGTGGCTAGCATTTTGGACTACCTTTGGTCCCTCTTCCAGAAGGGGCTGCGGTCAATGATCCTAAAGATGCACCTGGCAGCCATCTCTGCTTACCGGGCATGGGCCGGTCAGCAATCGGTGGCACAGGAGAAGATGGTCTGGCATTTTTTCAAAGGCCTAGATCACATATCCCCTCTGGTGCATGAATCTCCACCTCCATGGGATTTACTGCTGGTTTTGGCAAAGCTCATGGGCAAGTCGTTCAAACCTATGCACCACCTTTTTGGTGGCTATCATGTCAGCCAGAAGGACTGGGGAGTTACAGGCTCTCCATAGAGTCTCCTTACCTGGTCTTCCTCAGGGACAAGGTTGTCCTGCGCCCCCACCCAAAATTCCTTCCGAAGGTGGTGTCGGAGTTTCACCTTAACCAGGTGATTACTCTGCCGGTGTTCTACCCCAGTCACACCTCGGAGGCAGAGTACAGGCTCCATATTCGCCAGTTGTTTGTCACCTACGCTGCAGCCTTACCTGGCAGACCTGCAGCCAAGCGGACAATAGCTAGATGGATTACATCTTGCATTGACCTCTGCTATAGGTTGGCAGGTAGGGAGCCTCCTTCTGGGCTAAGGGCTCACTCCACCCGCCATACCGCTGCTTCTATGGATGTCCCTATCCAGGAAATCTGCAGGGCTGCTACTTGACAGTCAGCACACACCTTAATTTCCCATTACCACACCGACCTTGAGTCACGCTGGAATGCTGGTTTTGGAACCTCAGTTCTCCAGTCCCTCTTCCCTAAGTAGGGCATGTGCGGCTCGCCTCCCTCCTCCCGGAGAACTGCTAGGAGTCTGCCAAAAAGTGTGGATAGAACAACATATCAACGATCCTAGAAAAACAGGTTACTCACCTGTAACAGTAGTTCTAGGAGTGACATATGTTGCTTATCCACACTGACCCACCCGACCTCCCCGGCTTTGATACACAAACCTGGCTTCCAACGGGCTAAGATCTGGCGTCATGGGGCGGAGCCATGGGTTATACCACCCGGGTGGGTGGGAGGAGCCAGCTTGAAGACTTCTGGCACATCTTAAAGCAGCAAGGTACCTGCCAGCAAGTATGGATTAACAACATATACCACTCCTAGAACTACTGTTACAGGTGAGTAACCTGTTTTTTTCTGCTCTGTATTTATAGAAGAAAAGAGCGGTAGAGGGCCGGAGTTGGAAAGGAGGGGGGGCACAGGGATGGCATCGGATCCCTTCACCATGGAGAGGGTTAGGGAGGAATTAACCAGGGTGAAGGTGGACAAGGCCATGGGGCCAGCTGGTCTGCACCCAAGGGTGATCTGGGAACTAAGAGAGGAGCTGGCTGCCCCACTTGCGAGGCTTTTCAATCTGTCCCTGGACACCGGGATAGTGCCAGAAGACTGGAAAAATGTGACGGTGGTGCCGATATACAAGGGGAAAAGCAGGGAGCTGAGAAAAAACTACCACCCCGTCAGCCTGACCACTGTGGTGGGGAAGGTCATGGAGGCACTCATCTATGAAAGGGTAATGAAGTACCTGGAGATGAATGGACAGACAGCACAGGTTCACTAGGTGCAAGTCATGCCAGTCCAATTTGGTCACATTTTTTTTTTTTTTAGTTGTTTAACCAGGAGTAGCACACTAAGCTGAAAGCTTTTTTACAGGTGCACCCTGGGAGCACAGGGAAGTTAACTGACTTGCTCAGGGTCACACAGTATGCAAGTGGAAGCCATGGGATTCAAACTCAGGTCTGGTCTGCTGGATGTCACCAGATTTGCAGCTCAGAGCCTTAAACCACTGCACTATACTGCCTCCCTTGAATTTCATGACTGGGTGACGCAGGTAGTGGACCGGGGGTGGTGCAGTGGATGTGGCCTATCTGGATTTCAGTAAGGCCTTCGACACCGTACCCCATAGGAGGCTGGTCAACAAATTGGATAGCATAGGGGTAGGGCTCAAAATAACAAGATGGGTTGAAAATTGGTTGGCGGATAGGAGTCAGAGGGTGGTGGTGAATGGGGTCTACACAGGGACTGGGCAGGTGAGGAGTGGAGTTCCCCAGGGATCAGTGCTGGGACTCCTCCTGTTCAATATCTATGTACTAAACATTGTGAATGGACTGTCAGGGAGGGTGGCCCTCTGCAGATGACACGAAAATCTGTAATAGAGTTGACACCCCTTGGGGGGTGGAGGACATGAGACGGTAACTGAGATTACTGGAGGAATGGGCAGAGACCTGGCAGCAAAAATTCAACATCAAGAAGTGTGTTGTTATGCACCTGGGACACAGGAATCAAAGGTCTAAGTATATGCTGGGTGGGGAGGGAGTCAGGGTGTCAGAGGCCGAGAGGGATCTGGAGGTAATAGTCTCCAGCAACCTCAAGGTAGGGAAGCAGTGCTCAAGGGTGGTGGGGAGGACGTATGGGATCTTGGCAAGTATCAGCAGGGGGATCACCAGCAGGCATAGGGAGGTCCTGGTGCCCCTGTATCAAGCCCTGGTGAGGCCACACCTCGAGTACGGTGTCCGGTTCTGGATGTCTTACCTGCGTAGATATAGACTCGATTGAAAGGGTTCAGTGGAGGGCAACCAAGATGGTGCTGGGGATGGAGGGCAAGCCATACGAACACAGGTGCAAAGAGTTGGGGCTATATACATTGGAGACCAGGAGGGAGAGTGGGGGACATGATTGAGACCTTTAAATACACCAAAGGGATGAACAAGGGAAGCCCAGTAGGGTGACACCCAGGAACAACCATGTTCCCAATCCAGCGGCGACCACATCTCACTGGCGACCAGGCTCAATCACCAGTACCTCTGTCTTGTCAGAGTTTAGAGGATATCCAGTCATGGATCTCGGACAGGCATTTATTTAGCACCTTCACAGCGTCAGATGTCCCAGGGGCAAAGGACATATACAGCTGTGTATCATCTGCATAGCAGTGGCAACTCAGCCTGTAGCACCTAATACTGTCACCCAGGGGAGGCATGTACACCACGAACAACATAAGCAACAAGATCAAACCCTAAGGAACTTCACAGCCCAGGTGCTTCAGGCAGGAGGAGAAATTTCCTATTACTACCAATTGCGTCCTGTTTGTCAAAAAGGACGCAGACCAGTTGATGACCTTACCAGTGAGTCCACAAAGCTCTGTAAGGCGATTCAGTAGCACTATGTGGTCCACGGTGTCAAATGGCGAGCAGAGATCCAGGAGAAAAATAATTGACCATTCTCCTCTGTCCCTTGCCCTAAGGAGATCATTCTGCGCCCTGACCAATGCTGTTTTAGTGCTATGCCTCATCCTAAAACCAGACTGGAGTGGCTCGTAGATGTCAAAGGCCATCAGGTGGGCCTCGAGCTGCAAAACCACCACTTTCTCCACCACCTTCCCCAAGAATGGAAGATTGGAGACTGGCTGGTAATTTGCCAAGCTGTCAGGGTCGAGTGATGGTTTCTTCAGAAGGGACTTCACCAATGCCTCTTTCAAGGCATCGGGGGAGGAAGCCCCTCCGGGGGTGAACACCAGACAATCTCAGCAAACACTGGACCAACGGATTCAACACATCCCACTAGGAGACGAGTCAGGTCCTGGACCCAGTTCACAAAAAGTGGGTCACAGCTTCCAGATTACCTCAATGACCTCAGCCACCCCCACCGGCCAAAATTCACCCCAAACAATAGGAGTACCTCTGTGTATACAAGACCCCACAATGCAGGGCTGACCTTGTCCCACTGGTGGGATCCCGGCCCTAATGGAGGGCACCCTGTCAGAAAAGAGTTGAGCAAACTCCTCGCACTGTGCGACTGAAGCTGCTGTTTTCGGTTAGACAGGCCGGATGAAGTAGCCTGTCAACAGTCTGAAAGAACAAAGCCGGTCTGCTCATTCTTGCAGCAATCTCCCTGGACAGGAACTCTGCCTTCTTATGGTTGATTGTTCTTTGATATTCACCGTAGTAAATTCTTAAAGCCAGTTTGTCATCCAGGGGCCAGGTCCTCCTCCAGCAATGCTCCAGCTTCTGATCCTTGGTCTTCATCTCCTTGAGAGCCCCATCAAACCACGGGTATCTCAAGTAAGAAGACCTGGGTCATATACGGAACGGTACGATGGCGTCAAGTGCCTTGGAGACAGCATCACTGTATGCCACTGCCGCCTCGCCCAACCCCACCGCACACGCAGCATTGACACCAGAAAAATCCACCTCCGCCAACAGTCCCTCTGGGGACAATCCCCTCTAAGGGCAGTAGCAGACCATCTCAACAGGGGAAGGACTAATGGGGGGGCCCAAATGAGAACTCCATCATGCAGTGATCTGACCAAGAGACTGGATCAATCTTGAGATTAGTAATCTCAAGCCCCAGTAAGATTACTAGGTCTAAAATGTGGTCATGGTAGTGAGTTGCAGAAGCAACAGCTGGAGCGAGGCCCAGCGATGTCATTATTGGAAGAAAGCTATGATGAAAATGCAAGAATTGGTCGTCGACCCAGGCATTGAAGTCCCCCATAATCAACCATCTTGACAACTCCAGCACCCTGTCAGCAACAAAGTCCGTGACTTCCTGCAAGATTTCTCTCTCGTGTCCCGGAGAATGATACACGAGGGGGATCCTGCAACATGCACCTGGACCCCCACGCACAGCCACGCATTCAAATGATGAAGTAGAACCCACCAGGTGCACAGAGAAGTTCATCAGATCTAAAACAGATGGCCACAACCTCACCCCTACATTCACTCCTTGGGCAGTGCACTACAGAGTACCCAGGTGGGACCGATGGCTTCAGAACTGGACCTTCATCATCCCCTAGCCAGGTCTCCATGATGCAGGTCAGGTCGACCAAAGAAATTATCTGCTATAATTGCAGACTTGTTTCTCATCGACCTAGAAGTACTTAACACTGCCCGAAGGGGACCAGTGGAAGCTGCTGGTCCACTGGCTACCTGCCCACTTGGTCCAGTGGGAACCCTGGGAAAGGGGACCAAACAGCATATAACATATAAAGACTCAACAAATACATAAACTGTAAAAGCTTAATTGTAACAGTGGCAAGTGGCATTTTCTTTTAGAAAATTGATAAATTTGCCCTTAAAACTTACGAGGTTTGCACAACACAATATATCCAGCAGTGGTAAGTGGGTAACAGAAGTTAGGGCAGCCAGCCTGTTGGCGCAGCAGTAACACTACTGCTCATTTTGCCAGTGAACCAGGTTCGAGAATGAGCCCAAGTCATCGAGGGCCGCAGTCCCAGAGGAGCTACCCCCGGTGTCTAGTGGCCCCTTCCCACCCGCACCCACGTCCGATGTTTTTAGAATCTTATTCCCAGGCATCTAGCAGTCCCTCCCCCAACCCACAACCATGACTGATGTTTTTAGAATCTTATTCTTTGGTGTCTAGTGGTCCCTCCCCCACAAGTACCCATGCCTGTCATTTTTAGAATCTTATTCCCTGGTGTCTAGCGGTCCTTACCCACACTTGCACCTATGCCTGACATTTTTAAAATCTTATTCCCTGGTGTCTAGCTGTCCCTCCCCCCACTGGCACCCATACTTCATGTTTTTAAAATCTTATTCCCTGGTGTCTAGCAGTCCCCTCCCCCCACCATCACTCATGCCCGATGTTTTTAGAATCGTATTTTTTTTATTTATTTATTTATTTAGTTTTTGTTAACCGGGTAGGTGCACTAGCCATGAAATGACTGTTTTCAGGCACGACCCGGGAGAGTATAACAATCAAAGACAGGTACATAGCATGAGTACAATGAAATTACAATAGCACAGGTCAAAACAGTTAGTAGTAATGAATACATGCTGCCAGAACAATAACAATCAATACAATTCACATAATATTTTTAGGCAGAGAAAACCGATAGTCTAGGAAGAGATACCACAACATAGCAGCAAGAAATATTGTTAAAATTAGTCACAACAGTGATGATTTAACTAGGCAGTGAAACAAGGCAAGGGCAAATTCCTGACTGGGCAGGATACATTATCACGGCCTCTGAAACAAGGCTCAGGTGTGTGCGTGGGTGGGGGAGTTGGGGTAGATTAGCTGTCAAGGAGATAGTAAGGGTGAGAAGTGCTATGAGGTAGGAAGGTTAAAGTTAGGCCAGGCAGCATCTGGCGGGTGAGTGGATTAGGGAGGATTAAAACAAGTGCAGGGATCAGCAAGGGATAGATGGAAGCGCAGCTCCTTTTTGAAGCTATCATGGGATCCAGATATTCGAAGTGCTTGGGGGAGAGAGTTTCATAGCTTAGGAGCAGAGTGATTGAAGGCAACAGAGCCTTTTGATGTTTTACATCTAGGTACATTCAGTAGGGATTTATCTACTGATCGCAGTATATAGGAGGACGTTTGAGGTACCAGCAATGTTGCAAGCACTGAAGGGGTCTGGTTTCTGAGTATAAAGTCAATCAGGGAGCCCAGAGAGTATTGACGGCAACCTGAGGGGGATATCCAGCCCAGGTCCTTGTACAGTTGGCAGTGGTGCTTAAGCCATGGTGACGAGGAGGCGTATCGACAGATATTATTATAAGTGACATCCCACTTATGAAGGATGGTTTTGCGTGTGGCAGCAAAGGTTGGCATGCCATAGGTGAGGGCAGAGAGTAATATGCCTCTGGCAATAGCAAGTTTAGCAGAGGGAGTCAACATGAAACTGGACTTGTAAGCAACCTCCAGTTTAGCATTCACTGCCTTGCAGGCAGATTGTGTATGCAGGCTGAAGTCCAGGGATTGGTCCAAAAGAATTCCGAGGTACTTAAAAGATGAAATGTATTCTGTTTGTGTGCCACTGCAGTCTTGCACCAGTAGGGGAGTTTGACATGTCCTAAGTTTAGGGGCAGATCCAAGTAACATTGCTTGGGTTTTCTTAGCATTAAGTACAAGCTTATGTGCAGAAAGCCAATTTTGAACATTTGTGAAATCTGAAGAAAGGGATGCATTTATGCTGTCGACCTTATCAGAACTTGAATAGAGTACAAGATCATCTGCATAGAGAATCTTATTCCCTGGTGCTAGTGGTTCCACCTGCACCCGTGCCTGATGTTTTAAAAATGTTATTCCCTGGTATATGCACTCCCCCCCCACCCACCCACACATGCCCGATGTTTTAGAATCTTATTCCCTGGTGTCTAGTGGCCCTTCTCCACCCGCACTCCTGCCTAATATTTTTAGAATCGTATCCTCTGGTGTCTAGCAGTTCCTCCACTCACACCCATGCCCAATGTTTTTAGAATCTTATTCCCTGGTGCTAGTGGTTCCACCTGCAGCCGTGCCTGATGTTTTTAAAATCTTATTCACTGGTGTCTAGCAGTCCACCCCCCCACACACACTCATGCCGGATGTTTTTAGAATCTTATTCCCTGGTGTCTAGTGGCCCCTTCTCCACCTGCACCCATGCCTGATATTTTTAGAATCGTATTCTTTAGTGTCTAGCAGTCCCTCCACCTGCACCCATGCCCAATGTTTTTAGAATCTTATTCCCTGGTGCTAGTGGTTCCACTTGCACTCATGCCCGATGTTTTTAAAATCTTATTCCCTGGTGTCTAGCTCTCCCTCTCCCACCAGTACCCATGCCTGATGTTTTTAGAATCTTGTTCTTTGGTGCCTAGTGGTCCCTCCCTCGACCTGCACTTACGCCCAATGTCTTTAGAATCTTTTTCCCTGGTGTCTAGTAGTCCCTCCCCCCACACGCACTTCTGTCCAATGTTTTTAGAATCTTATTCCCTGGTGTCTAGCAGTCCTTCCCCCCACCCACACTCATGCCTGATGTTTTTAGAATCTTAGTCTCTGGTGTCTAGTGGTCCCTCCTCCACCAGTACCCATGCCTGTTGTTTTTAGAATCTTATTCCCTGGTGTCTAGTAGTCCCTTCCCCACCAGTACCCATGCCTGTTGTTTTTAGAATCTTATTCCCTGGTGTCTAGTGGTCCTTTCCCCCACCCGCACTCATGCCCAATGTTTTTAGAATCTTACTCCCTGGTGTCTAGTGGTCCCTCCCCCACCAGTACCCATGCCTGATGTTTTTAGAATCTTGTTCTTTGGTGCCTGGTGGTCCCTCCCCTGACCTGCACTCATGCCCAATGTCTTTAGAATCTTTTTCCCCGGTGTCTAGTAGTCCCCCCCCCACACACACACACACGCACTTCTGTCCGATGTTTTTAGAATCTTCTTCCCTGGTGTCTAGCAGTCCCACCCCACCCACACTCATGCCTGCTGTTTTTAGAATCTTATTCTCTGCTGTCTAGTGGTCCCTCCCCCACCAGTATTCTCTGGTGTCTAGTGGTCCCTTCCCCACCAGTACCCATGCCTGTTGTTTTTAGAATCTTATTCCCTGGTGTCTAGTGGTCCTTCCCCACACTTGCACCCACGCCTGATGTTTTTAGAATCTTATTCCCTGGTGCTAGTGATCCCTCGCCCCATCTGCACCCATGGTGGACCCTTTTAGAATCTTATTCCCTAGTGTCTAGCGGTCCCTCCCCCCCCACTGGCACCAATACCTGATGTTTTTAAAATCTTATTCCCTGGTGTCTAGCAGTCCCTCCCCCCACCCTCACTCATGCCCGATGTTTTTAGAATCTTATTCCCTGGTGCTAGTGGTTCCACCTGCACCCATGCCTGATGTTTTTATGTTTGCTTGTACGCATGTGCAAGAAACATAGTGCCACCATACGAGAATTTGTAGGTGTGCCTCCCTACTTCCAATGCTCTGCTGCCTTTTGCAGGTGCAGCCCCACCACGCCAATGAATGTAAGAGCTGTCTATGATAGCGTTTACAAATGCAGTGGCATACAGTTCAAAGAAAAGCACTGCAGCGTGTAGGCAATTTGCATACTGCGTTGGCAGTATGCAAAGTGCCTACACGTCGGCACCTCCTGAAAAGAGCTGTCTTAGACAGCTCCTCTCTCCAAACAAGTAACAAACTGGGGCCACCCAGTGTGCTCACCTCTCCCCCCACACACAGTATGTCCGGACGGGGTGCCTAATCTCCCTCGGCTGTGCCAGTGCCTCCCAACAGCCTTCCAGTTGCCACGCTGGGAGCCCACCCCAGCATAGCAAACGTCCGTCTGCTGGCCCCCCCAACACGCTTCCAGGTGCCATGCTGGGAGCCAACCCAAGTGTGGCAAACCTCTCTATGGCCAACGGGGTGCTCAATCCCCCGTCTGTTCTGCTGCACCCCAAAAAAAGACTTCCAGCTGCCATGCTGGAAGCCCACCCCAGCATAGCAAATGTTCCACGTCGTCTTCCTAAAAGAAAAAAAAAACCTAGAGAAAAAAAAGTTCCATCGCTGACTATCTTGACCTCCTCCCCCACCCGCACCCACACTCTGCGCACCCTACCTCCCCACACCCTGTTCACCCCATACTTACCTCCAGAGTCCGGTGTGACTATCTTCGGTGGACTGGGAATACGTCTGCACTCTTCAAAGCCGATTGCGAACTGAGGAAATGCCGGTAAGCTGTATAATGGAATAAATAGTTTTTTTTTTCAACTTTGATGCATATCTCAGGCATTTTGGGAATTTTTCACCAAATTTTCAACATGGGGTTTTGGACCCATCTCATGAATTCTTGCACTGTCATTTTGTTACTTCGTCCTGAAAGGTGATTTCGCGGTCACTGCGTGAAACCACCTTTCGGGACCGATCTATAATGACAGTGTCACAATTCATGATGAGTCAAAAACCCTATGTGGAAAATTTAGTGAAAAAATTCCCAAAATGACTGTTTTACTTGAGCTGCAGTTACAGTTCCTACGACGTCAGAAGTTTGCAAATTCTTTTAATATTTGCACTCCAGATTTTCAACACTGCCATTTTACCACACCACCTTATGAGCAATACAGCTGTCATTTTTCACATCTCCCCCAAAATGTGCTTCTGCACATGTAGCACACAATGGCGCAGTTGGTGTGCGAAATCAATGTTTGGGACAGATTAAGAAAATCACAGTGACACTGTTCATGAGCAGAGGACTTAAAATGGCTATGTTGAAAATTTGGTGACAAAAGTCCATAAAACGACTGTGTTATGAGCGAGCATTGTGCAGTTTCCACGCACCCTTGTAAGTTCATGAATTTGTAATATTTTCAGTCCAGATTTTCACCACTGGCATTTTTCCAGAATTCCTCATGAACAGTACAGCTGTAATTTTTCACAACATGGCCAAAATGTGTTTTCACACTTTCTGCGCAGAAATGCATGGTCGCTGTGGGAAATCACTGTTTGGAACAGATTAAGAAAATGACAGTGACACTGTTCATGAGCGGAGGTCCCAAAATGCCTGTGTTGACAATCTGCTGTAAAAAATCCCCAAAGTAATTACATTAAGGGTGTGTGTTGTGCAGTTTCTATGCACGCTCGTGACTTCACCAGTTTTTTTACTATTTTCACTGCAGATTTTTCAACACTGCCATTTTTACACCTCCCATGAACAGTACAGCTGTCATTTTTCATATCCTGTTGAAATGTGTTTTGCACCCGTGGTGCAAATGCTGTAGTCACTGTGCAAAATCAGCTTTCGGCTAGCAAACTGATATTACCACTGTTCATAAGGTGGGGGTCACAAAAAACTCATGTTGAAAATTTGGAGTGAAAATACCAATGAACACCTGAGGTGTTAGGGTTTCTGACCATGCCCTGTAGAGACTGACAGGCATCATGGGTGTGACTTGGGATTGTCACCTATAATGCTCATACCATTCTACCCCCGCCTACACCCTGCAGCCAGTGAGAGGCCTCGAGGTGTGCCTTGGACTCTTTGGCCCTAAAGTTCACCCCATTCTCCTATACTGCACCCATCTCACTGTATTTCCTGATGGAATGGGGTGAGCATAAGGGCCAAAGACCCCAAGGCACACCGTAACACTTGTCAGTGTCTGCAGGGTAGGGTGTGGTGAAACAGCATGGCCATTATGCCTGACAACCCAAAGGCACACCCCACCAATGCCAATGCCAGCAAGCAAACATTCAGCATTGACAAATGCTTGTTAGAATCTTATTCTTTGGTGTCTAGCAGTCCCTCCCCCCACCCACACTCATGCCCAATGTTTTTAGAATCTTATTCTCTGGTGCTGGTGGTTCCACCTGCACCCATACCTGATGTTTTAGAATCTTATTCCTGGTGTCTAGCAGTCCCTTCCCCCCACCGCACTCATGCCCAATGTTTTAGAATCTTATTCTCTGGTGCTAGTGGTTCCACCAGCACCCATGCTTGATGTTTTAGAATCATATTCTTCAGTGTCTAGCAGTCCCCCCACCCGCATCTAATACCCAAATGTTTTTAGAATCTTATTCCCTGGTGCTAGTGGTCCTCCCCACTGCACTCATGCCTCCAATGTTTAGAATCTGATTCCTGGTGTCTAATGGTCCCTCCCCACTGGCACCCATGCCCAATATTTAGAATCATATACCCTGGTGTATAGTGGTCCCCCCAACGCCCTTCCCAATAGTAAATAACTACATCCCTGGTGTGTAGTGGTTCCTCCCTCCTAATGCCCTTCTTCTTAGTAAAGAACCACATCCCTGGTGTCTAGTGGTCCCTCCCTCCCAGTGCCCTTCCCAGTAGTAAATAACTATATCTCTGGTGTCCAGTTGTCCCACCTCCCACCCGATCTGCAGGAAGCACTCCCACACCTCTAGGTCTGACCTAATCACTTGCTTATTCTGACCCATAGGTGATGCTGCTGGATTCCCACTGTGGCCTTCACTAAACTCCTTGTGAATGATCACCTGGGTGCTATGGCCCTACATGTTAAATTGAGATGCCCTATAAGGCTCTGCATCTTCCTGAGTGGTACCTGTTGGGCCTCCCTGCATTCTTATGTCGTCCGCCGCAGCCTTACCACATGGTTAAGGAGTCCAGTTTTATCCCTAGGAAGGTGATAGTGCTGGACAGTCCTTTAGTCCTCTCTTCTGCTAAGGGCACTCCCAGTAGTTTGTACAGACCTTGAAAGGCCTCCAGACAGCGTAAACAATCCGTATTTCCCATCGCCCCTACTATTAGAAAATCATCTAGGTAATGCAGGATGCCTTCGCATCTAGCTACTTCCCTGGCTGCCCATTCAAAAAAACTACTAAATTGCTCAAGTGTCGTACAGGACATTGAACACCCCATGGGCATGGCCTTATTTAAGTAATAGCCCACTTCAAACTTAAGACCCAACAGGTCCCAGTCCCGAATATGCACTGGTAGTCGTCTAAAGGCTGACTGTATATCACATTTGGTCAACAGTGCCCCTTTTCCTATTGTCCTTACCAGATCTGTGGCCTTGTCCTATGAACTGTAACACATGGTGCCCTTTTTTCTATGTAATCATTTACTGAGCTACCCTCTGGGTAAGACAGGTGGTAAATTAACCTGAAGTTTCCTTGCTCCTTTTTGGGGATAAGCCCCAGTGGAGAAATTCTAAGGTTGCCGAAGGGTAGCTGGACAAATGCGTCCTCCACCTTACCTGCCTCAATCTCCTTGCGGATTTTCTTTTTTGCTATCTCTCTATTCCTTGCCAGTGATTTTAGGTTTTCTGCTTCTTTCCTGAACCGTCGACCCTCATAGTGCAACCTAAAACCCTCCTGGAAACCTCTTGTAGTGCCATTGCCTTTCTGTTTGGACTCAATGCCAGCAATCTATTTAACATGTTAGTTTTTATAGGGGTTTTGGACAGGCGGCCCCCCACCCCCACCCCAGCTGGGCTATGACATTATCTCTCCCCTTCCCTCCGGGTTCTCGAAAAGGCTGCTGAAACACCAGTTTGTCTTGGCCTCCCCTGCACTGCAACACTGAATGGAAACCACCACATCTAGAACATATGTGCTTGAAATGACAACTTACTCTTGTACAGGCCCCTTTATGGTATGCAAAGTGTAGCCCCCATTCCCAAACGTCTAAGGGCCAGGAGTTCTGGAAAAGGGGGTCCCAGACCCAGAAATTTACCAAGCATTTTTCTGACCATGATAGCATTGGAAATGAAGTTCTCTTACCTTGAGACATCCTCTAGTCCACACATCTCGATGTCCAAAATGATTTTCTTCTCCCCAGGAGCTGGAACCAGGAGAGTGGATCCCTTCCCAAGCAATTCATCTTCGGGCTTCTTGGGCTTCCACCCACTGGTCCCAGAGAAGGAGGGCGCAGGATAAACTGGATTGCTTCAAGACCCCAAGGGAGACCATGGAACCCCTAAAAACTAAAGGACCTTATTTCATTTAAATCCTTCAGTACAATCAATTATACTGTGGACTCTGGTTTATCACAAATAAATCAGGTTTATTCTCCCGAGCCCACAAATGAGTAACAGGGCTCAGGGGTCCCAATTACTTAAAAGAAAATACTTCACACAGCTCCATGGGGCTAACCTTTTTACATAACGAATTTCATAGAGAGACGCTTTCCAGCTCATCTTAGGCACTGAAGGTTTTGCTCAGCTACAGGCAGCAGCAGCAGCACTTCACTCAGGACTAACATTTCTTTTCTCTACAGCAGAAGCATGAAGCTCCCAAATGACCACTGGCACTGGTAAGTACCCAGCTTTTCAGCCTCTCTTCTCATGGCTCTTTAGGCAGATCATGCAGCCCTAAAACCAAACACTCCCATTCTCTTACACGGCTTCACACTGTAAATGGTAACTCTTACCCATAACTCACTTCTTTGCCTGAAAACCTCTACCAGTGGAGTGACGTGCCCCTCTGACTACCACCGAGATGTTTATTTGCTCTGCAGGTTACTCATGCAGCCTGCTATTTCCTCAGCTACCTCTCTCCAAAACATGGCTCTCTTTCTCACACAGCCCGTTGTCCTGGATCAGCCTGGTCCCCCTGGCTATTTTCTCTGTCACTGTCAATGCGGCTTCAGATTCTGTTTCTGGAACTGAACCTCTAAAGCAGACATGGTGGCTCCATTACTTAACTGTTTCTCTTGTCCGTGCTGAGCCACGGCCTAAAAGGCCTACAGGGGTATGTGGATCTCTTTCACCCCATGCCTGCAGCCCGCCCCGGGGATCTAACCCAAAGCCTCAGGACCTGCCCCTCCACGCAGGCCCTATACGAGCAAAAGAATCTACTCCCAAACCTGTGTGCTCGGCCAGAGAAGCCAGGTGCAGAGAGGGAGTAACAAGCCCCCACCACAGCAATAAAACAGTAGTTACTCTGTACTCTTCAGGCTGGATATTCAAACTGCGCCATTCTGAGACGCAAGCCCTTGCGCTGCGCAAAATAGTTGCGCAGGGGTGTGGCCCAGGCGATATTCAAAGGAGTTGTGCTATTGAGCAACTCCTTTGAACATCAGCCCCCAGCCACAGCCACTGTGCATGGCGCAGTGAAACTTGCGCCACCGCAAGTTGTCAGAGTGGAGCATTCAACTTGCGGTGGCCAAGTACCATTGCGCCATGCGCAAAATCACGATATTCAAAAGGTGACATGCAAATGGGGCCATAATTCATGCAAGGCGCAGAGGGGGCTATTTGCATCTGATTATGGCCCCATTTGCATGCCATTAGCATGTAGGTGCGTCGATCCCCGAGGACTTGCGCCTGGCCTCTGCCAGACGGCAAGCCGTCGAGGGACAGCGCACCCTACTGTAACTTTCATCGCGGGCACCAGTGAGCTCCCCACCTCCTCCCCCATACCGCACAATCTGACTGTCATAATGGAAGGTGGGCTGCACGCCCATTGGCTCTTGCTCTGCACCAATCGGGTGCAGCTCCCCACCGCAGTCAGTCAGCGGGCGGCAGGCGGGTGGATGCTGCATCCGGCCGCCGCCGGGGAGCCGGGTGGTGGGCTTCGTGGGTGGGTGGGGTGGGGGACACAGCTACCAGGGAGATGCTCGGGGTAAAGCAATTTACATTCTGCCTGCGATCGGCATTACGTCCACTGACCACCAGGGAGATGTTCGGGGGTACTTTTACATTCTGCCCGCGATCAGGCACTAGGAACATGTTGGGGGTTCATTTTACATTCTGCCGCGATCGAGTATTACGGTCCACTGACCACCAGGGATGTGAAGGGAGGGGGAGCATACTGATGCCCGCGATCGGGCTGGTGGGGAGTACACTGTGCCCGTGATCGGGCTGGGGGAGGCACAGGGACTGAGTTGGGGGCCAGCCACAGGTGGCAGCTGCTGTGTTGCGCCCTGCAATACAGCAGCTCACCTGTGGGTGGCCCTCTACTCAGTACTGCAGGCTCAGGTTGGGGGTTGCGCCTGCACAACTCTGCACAGCCTTGCTGAATATCGGGCTGTGCAGTTTATGCATGGTTCCTCCCCCTCCTGTTGAGCATGCATTCATTTACATTGTGCTGTTGCTCAGCCTGTTTTCAGTGGCGCAACTGCCTCCTGCTGAATATCGCAGAATGGCGCAATGTAGGACTTGAGCATGCGCAACCCTGTTGAGCATGGCGCAACCCTTTTGAATATCTGTCCCTTCATGTGCAATCACCACCAGTCACAAGGAAATTTAGAAAAGCATCAAAGTTTTTTATTGTTGCTCACAGCAGACAGTTTGAAAAATACTCCTTCTACCTCTGTTTAATCTGAATGAACTCCCTGGCGCTTCTACCAGGATGTGGTCTTCCTCAGGTTAAGACCACACCCTGGTCGAGAGCGCCATGGAGTTCATTCAGTGTGAACAGAGGTAGAAGGAGTATTTTTCAAACTATCTGTTGTGAGCAACAATCAAAAAACTTTGATGCTTTTTGAAATCTCCTTGTGACTGGTGGTAATTGCACATGAAGAGTACAGAGTATACCCATACGAGTAAAGGCTGCAACCCAGCAGGCCCACCTGCTAGTGCCTGAGCCACCCTGCCACGTGGGGAAGGAATCAGGACCGCTGCTACCAGACCTGACCTGCTGCAGAGGCCCTGCCACCACCTTCGCAGCCCCAAAGGCTAGAGAGAAAAAACAATCCAAAGACTGGGGCCTAACTCCCTGGGGTTCCACTACCTGCCCTCTAAAACCACTCCCTGGATGCTCTCAACACCCTTACCCAAAGGGTCCCAGGACCGAAATGACCACAAACTGCTCTGGCTGCTCACCTCCCTTGGATGCCCCACCCAGGGACCCAGTGCATCACTGCAGAAGCTGCCCTCCTGCCTAAGAGAAAGGGGAAGGGGAACCCCCCTTCCCTGACCCAAGAAACCATTCCCTCCTGGGTGGCCAAGGGCCCAGCAGGCCCTCCAACCAACAGACCAAGTATGCACACTCCTCAGCCTGCAGGATGAAGTACCTACTAAAACGGACACAAGGGAAACCCTTCCAGACACCACTACCACCCTTAAATAAATATATATCCTACCTTACCTCTGCCAGGAAGTCCTAAACTCTTACAGTATCTAAAACTGGGGAAAACATTGCAAACATTTCTTAAAACATTACAAACATTTCTGATTAAACATCTATGTATATTTGAGGTAGATTCAGTTGCAAATTCTCTTGAACCCCTGTTATACCACCCCCCAGGTTGCAGAAAAACTTTAGAACTGTAAAACATCAATACATTTTCAGTTTCCACTCGCACACAAAAACACTCTCACACTCAACCAAGACAGGGGCTAATCACCCCAGCCTCAGTTAGCTAGAAAAAGTTAAATGTAACTTTTAAATTTAGAATCAGAGTCATTTATCTTTGCTTGAATGTCATTAAATATAAACTGTGACCTATAAATCACCATAGTCTGTTACCCTACACCACCTCCAATGAGTAGTCTTCCTGGCACAGTCCATAAGTCTCTCTGGGGGCTTAAATGGCAGGACCTTTACCTGGTGGAAAATAGAAGTCAGGATCCGGCTTAGTTGTGAGGTCTCCAAATGAATCTTTGGCAATCATGTAATATTTCATCTGGCATCCTGCCAAGTCCTGCACAAGAAAAACGTTCTTAAAGTTAATTCAGACCAAGGTGCAGTATGGCACATAGCCCGTGTCTTTTGGAATAGTTCCTGAAATTATCCTCTTCCATGTCCAGGCCTGGACCGCAGTTTCTGAAGTTGTTCCTTGTACCCGCTTCTTCTCTCAGCTTCTCAATTATATCCCACATTCTCTCTGACACATATGGGTAGTCTACAGATGGATATTCCATGTGGATCCTCCTCCTGATCCACCTTTCTGCCTGGGATTATTCGGATAAGTCTCTCATGCTAGTCCTTCTGGCCAGTCCTGGCTCCAACCAGGTCCCATTCCTGTAGGCAACATTAAGAGGATCACTTCTGTTTAGTCCATCCATCCTGGTCTGAAGAGCTTTTGCATGGATTGGCAAACAGGGTTCTGTCGGCCAGGGTGACCACAGGATGGTGGAAAGGCTTGGGAATGGCTCTAGAAATCTTGTAGTCTGCAAATTGAAATCTTGAGCAGCTTCTCCTCATCAAACTCCATAGTTAGTCTACAACAATTCCCATTTGTCTTGTAATGTGCATAATTATAATTTCACCTGTATAACTGCCTGAATGTACGTCTCTTGATAACCTGCGTGTTATCTCCATCTGTAACCCCCCCCAGGTCACACTGGGAGACGAGTATCTTCTTGCTCAGTGTCCCTTTCCTGGTAAAGCAATTTCAATAAATAAATAATAAACACATTTCTTCAGGTATCTCTTCCCTTTCAACAGACACTCCAGCCACGTCCAGCTTAATTACAGGACAGGTCTTTACTGAGGCAGATGCTTCTGATTTCACAGATGGGGCTGGTGGGCTGCCACTGGAGGGGACCTCTGGGCCCTGGTGGTCACCCAATGGACTTCTAAGGCCCCTGCCCTTCCCTCTGCCATGGAGATAGCAGGCAGCCTGTGGCAAGGAGGGGGGCAGACGTCAGTGCTCCTCACCACTCCCCTCTTTTACCTCCTCTTCTACTGCCTCCACCTCCACAGCAGGAGAAGGGTCTCTTAGCTTTTTTCCCTCCTGGTCTCAGTCCTGCAGTATGAGCTTTTCCAAGGCCCCGGTGTCAGCACTTCCTTGAGACCACACAGATGGTGGCCTCCTGAAACACTAGGGGGATATCCCCAATGGAAAGAAAAAAATACTCACCTTAGTAATGTTGTTTCTTCTAATGGAGTCTTGCTATATTATGACAGATGCAGTTTATCCCACCATTAGAACTGCTCCGGAGGTGAAAGAGTTAACTTCCATGCAGAGCATGGAACTTAGAGCGTGAGCTCGGTTAGAGAAGCTCTGTTAGGGTGGTTTCAAACCAAACCGCAGATCTTTACGAGCAAAACTCACCAAGGTTCTGTGTGGAAGCTGTAACTCACACTAGCCAACTGGCTACTAAAATATTCACATTTTCCTGGCCCCAACACCAAGACTCAAGTCAGGGACCAGAAAATAAGATAAAATAACTAAATAAAACACAACACCCAAACATAAAGGGGCATCAATAAGTGCTAACAGTGGACTGCCCACCCCATACCCAAGTAGAAGTTCTGAGAGGGGCAGGCTTGGGGAGGTTATAATATAGCAAGACTCCATTAGAAGAAACAACATTACTAAGGTGAATAATTTTTCTTCAAACAACATGAAGTCTTGCTATATTATGACAGATGCAGACTACACAGCAGTACCTCCATGGAGGAGGGACAGAACCTACTTAGGGAATAGGCTCTGAAGCTTGCGGCTGTGCCAAACCGAGCATCCTTCCTGGCCTGGATATCCAGGGAGTAATGCTTGGTGAAAGTGTGTACTGTTTTCCAAGTAGCTGCTTGACATATCTCCAAGATAGGGATGTCTCTAGCAGCAGCTAGAGATGCAGCTGTACCTCTGGTAGAGTGAGCCCTCAGGCCTGAGAGGGGAACCTTACCCAGTTTTTGATAGCAAAATTGGATACAAGAGACGATCCACCTGGCAATGGATCTCTTAGTGGCAGGTCTCCCTTTCCCAACCTCACCATAAGTGAGAAATAGTTGGAGGGAGTCAAACCTGTGACCCTTTTGTACGCTTCTATGTAGTAACTTAGGGCCCTCTAACATCTGTTGTGCAGCCTCCTCTCACCAGAGGAGGAATGGTCAGTGAAGAACACTGGAAGTGAAATAGATTGGTTAAGGTGGAACCGAAACCACCTTAGGCAAAACTTCCTGTTAGTCCTGAGGGCTACCTTATCCCTGTGAAAGGAAATAAAGTCAGTCTCCACTGATAAAGCCTGTAACTCACTTATGCGCCTGGCAGAAGTGATGGCTACTAGAAATACAGTTTTCCAAGTCAAATACTTAAGCTCTGCCGAAGACAGAGGCTCAAAGGGGAGTTGCATCAGCTGAGCAATGCAAACATTAAGATCCCAAGCAGGGGCAGGGTCCCTGAATGGAGGATTGGTATGAAGCAATCCCTTAAAAAACTTGGAAAATACAGGGTGAGCAGAAAGAGAAGAGGGCTTCCCTGCTGAAATGAAAGCAGAGACAGCTGCCAAGTGCACTTTCAGGGTAGCTGGTCTCAGTCCCAGAGAATTAAGATGGACCATATAATCCAATACAGTTGGTAAATCAGCAGATTCCGGGGAAATATGCTTCCCAGAACACCATATGGAAAACCTTTTCCATTTGGAGTTATAGGTAGCCCTGGTGGAAGGCTTCCTAGCAGCTTTCAAGATTTCGAGAACACTTTGAGAAAGTTGCAGATCAGCAAACTCTAACTGCTCAAGAGCCAGGCCTTGAGGTTGAGGGATTTGAGATTCGGATACCAAACTCTCCCCTGAGCACAGGTTAACAGATTGTGGTTCCTGGGGAGACACAGGGGAAGATGGACTGCTAAGGACAGAAGGAGTGGGTACCAGGGCTGCCTGGCCCAGTCTGGAGCAATCAGGATCATCTTGCAGGGCTGAGACCTGATTTTGACTAGTACCTTGAACAGGAGAGGGAAGGGGGGAAAGGCATAGAGGAACTTCCCTTCCCAATCGAGGAGAAAGGCATCCAGGGGGACTGAGCCCAACACTGGGGGCCTGCAACAAAAAAGTGGAAGTTGATGGTTGTCTGGGGCTGCAAAAAGATCTATCTGAGGAGTGCCCCATCTGGCAAAAACTATCCCCAGTACTAGGGGATCCAGTGACCATTCGTGATGGCCCTGGGAAATCCTGCTGAGAGCATCTGCCAGGACATTGTCCTTGCCTGGGAGGTGAACTGCTATGAGGGAAGTGTTCAGGGAATGCCAGAGACCACAACTTATCGCCTCGTGCACAAGGTCAAGACCGAGTGCCCCTTGTTTGTTGATGTACCACATTGTAGTGGTGTTGTCTGTTCTGACCTGTACCACCTTGTTCTGAACAGATGCAGAAAAACCTGAAGTGCTAGAAAAACAACTCTGAGTTCCAACAGATTGATGTGAGCAGAGATCTGAGGGACCATAACCCTGGGTGGAGAGGTGCCCATGTGAGCTCCCCATCCCAAGAGGGACGATCTGTAGTAAGGGTCAAGGAGGGATAGAGGGATGAAAGGCACCCCTTGTCTCAGATTGCTCTGATCCTGCCACCACTGAAGGGCCTGGATCAGGGTTCGAGTCACTGGGATTAACTTGGATAGGGGATCTCTTCTTTGAGACCAGAAAGCTCTCAAATGGAACTGAATGTCCCTCATCTGAAATCTTGCTCCTTGCACTACAGCTGTGGAAGCAGCCATGTGTCCTAGGAGCTGCAGGAAATGCCTTGCTGGTCGAGAGACCTGCAGAGTGAAGGACGAGGCCAGGGCCACTAAGGTCCTTACCCTTTCCAGGGGAAGGAAGGCTCTGGCCTGCTTTGTGTCCAGTTCTGCGCCTATAAAGGTGAGTACCTGGACAGGTTCCAAAACTGACTTTGGAAGATTGAGAAGAAAGCCCAGAGAGGTAAGCAGCTGCTGGGTAACTAGCAGGTGTGATTTGACTCTGGTCTGGAGACTGACCCACAATGAGCCAGTCGTCCAGGTAGGGAAAATGGCAATCTTTTGCCTTCTTAGATGAGCAACTGCTACTGCCAGACATTTTGTGAACACCTTGGGGCAGAGGTAAGGCGAAGGGCATTGCTCTGAACTGATAATGGCCTGAGGGCAGTTCGAATCTGAGGTACTTTGATGGGAGCTTCTGATAAGAACATGGAAGTAGGCATCCTTGAGATCCAGGGAAGCTAGCCAGTCCCTTGGCCTTAGGGAGGGTAAAATCATTCCCGAGTCACCATTTTGAATTTTGGTTTTAAAAGGTGCTTGTTCAGATATCTTAGATCCAGGATAGGCCACTGTCCTGTCTTTTTGGGGTAAGGAAGTACCTGGAGTACAGACCCTTGCCCTGGTGTGAGGGAGAAACCCTTTCTACAGCTCTGAGAGCCAGGAGGGTTGAGACTTCTGTTTCCAAAGCAAGAGTCTCTAAAGGGTTTGCAGGTGGAAAAGATCTGGTTCTCATCTTTGGAAATTTTTTGAAGCTGAGAACCAGACCCTAGCTCACTACTTCCAGGACCCACTTGTCTGATATTAAAGACTCCCAGTCCTGAACAAGTAAGCCAGCCTGCCCCTCACAGGTAATGGAGCGACCCTGGGCATCCCATCAGGGTGCCTGTTTGGCAGGGGCTTTAGGCTGAGGGGTGGGAGCAGGCCTGCTCATTGTCCTTGCCTGCTCTCCCTCTGAAGAACCCCTCTGAGCATAGGCTGAAGAGGAGGCCTGGGTCTGGTAAAGGCCTGTGAAAAGGCTCCGCCCCTACCCCTAGGGTTGCCTCTGGAGGAGTGGTCGCCTTCTTGGCTTGTGCACCCTATAAGTGGTTCTATATTCATCCATTTTCTTCATATAATTCTCTGTCTGCTCCCAAACAGAGAATTTCCCACCACAGGAAAATCCATAGCCTTAGACTGGGTATCCTAGACAAGTAGTACGCCTGAGCCAGGCCAATCTGGAGGAGCCACAGATGTAGCCATGACTCTAGATGATACATCATTAGAATCCACTGCAGCATGGAATTGCACCTTAGATGCCTCAATACCATCAAGAGCCACCTGCTCCAGCTCCTTTGCAAGCTGGCCAGGGACCTGTTTGGCTAAGGCCATGACAGTATCCCATCTAGATTTCTGGTATCTCTCAACATAAGCCATATAGTTTGCTTGTCTGAGTCCCAAAGATGCTGCCATGTATTGTTTTGGCCATGGCGCAATCTTCCTGGAGTCCTTGTCAGGAGGATGAAGCCAGGGAATATTAGCTTTATCACAGGCTGCAGCCTGAACTACCCCAACATGACTGCATTGCTGTGAAAGAAAATCTGTATCAGGACCTGATAAAGTGTACCTCCTGTCCATCTTTTATCTACAGGAGGCACAGAATTTGGAGCTTTAAAATTTTTGTTTGTTTCCTAAAAGATTTATGTAAAGGGATGGACAATCTCCTGGACTCTGGGATATCCATCATCTCTACATAGTCAGGCTCCTCTTGCTCATCCAAAGCCTCCTCTAAAGGAAGCTGGAGGGTCTCAGCAACTTTTTTATAAAACAAAAAATGAGAAGGGGACTCAGCAAGCCTAGGGGGAGATTCACCTAAAGGTCTGTCTGGGGAGATGTCCGGTTCAATGGGCACAGCCAGACTTTCAAAGTCACATTCACACTGATCATAATCATCCTCCCCCCCCCCACTGGTTCATAAAACTCTTCTATATCATATTCTTGAACCGGTGGAACCGACCTTTTGCCAGAAAGTGGCGGTTCGGAGGGAACCGGGGACAGTGACTGGACAATCTGTATTGCCCTGGCTATCTCTGCAGCAGTTGGAGAAGGAATTTTGGCCTCCACACCTGCTGACTTTCTAGTTCTCTTTGTTGGAACTGGCTCCTCAGAGTCAGCTTTACGTTTGCCCGAGGAAGTCTGGCCCTGGTCAGAGGGCACTCCCTCCGGTTCGGCTGGCACCAAACTGGGCTGGCCATCCGGGTCAGCGGACTTTTTGGCCTCTCGTTCCCTGAGCCTGCCAACTCTCTTATCTAGGGTGGCTGCAGGGAAATTCTTGCAAATCTGGCAGTCTGCATTGAGGAGGTCAAACCCCAGACAATAAACACATGTGGTGTGTGGGTCAGCCTTTGCAAAGGCTTCCCCACAGACACTACAGTGTTGAAACCCAGTGGACCCGGTTTTTCTTTTGGGTTTCTCAGACATAATGCCAGCCTAACCAAAAACTTGCCCTTTTGATGGCAGTGCCAGGCAAGACACCCTTATCGGTTCCCAACCGTGTCACGGGTCGTGGAAACCGTAATGAAATCCGCTTTTTTAGAACCGATAAGAACCGGAACCAAGATTCTAACAAGCCTTAAAAGGCTTCAAAACCAAGTTTAAATATAATTGATTGGTTCAAACCGAACCAATAAACATTTACAAGTTCCACACAGAAAACCTATCTATTACTTACAATACCATAGACAGAGCTTGAACCGATCGGTTTGCAGTTAAAATAAAAATATCATGTTAAATTTAACTCAGAAAAGACGCTTTAAACCGAGGAAATGAACCGAGCAGCAGGAGGAATCTCCGAGCGCACTGTTCAGTGAGGCGGAGTAAAGAATCTGACGGTTTCGGTTTGAAACCACCCTAACAGAGCTTCTCTAACCGAGCTCGCGCTCTAAGTTCCATGCTCTGCATGGAAGTTAACTCTTTCACCTCCGGAGCAGTTCTAATGGTGGGACAAACTGCATCTGTCATAATATAGCAAGACTTCATGTTGTTTGAAACTGGTGGAGCGTGATCAAATATTCCTCCAGGGGCAGAGCTGGAGCAAATCAAGCACACAGGCAACCTTATTGCACCTTCTCCCCTGTGTCCACAATGAACACTTCTCATCTGCTTGACCTCTTCCTCCTGCACTCCAAAGCCATGTCAGGAGCAAAGCAGGAACCGAAGCCAGTGGTTCCTCTTGGGGAGCAACTTCTTCCTATTTAAATCTTCTGCCTGCCATCCTATAGCTTCAATCGCACAGATCACCTCCCAACTTCTTTCTTTGGTTCTCCGGTGAAGGGGAGCAACAACATTTTTTTATTTTCAAAACAGGCCTCTACTTCTTTAATCTCCAAAGAAGTTTTAAACAGCTACCACACTCTCCAAATGACTCCTCAAAATGTAGCTGAGCTCACAGTCCTTGTTACTCCCACCTGCACTCAGCCAATCAGCAGGCTGGAGAAGTGCGCATGACCCGCAAGTCACATGCGAGTGCCACACCAGAGAGAGGGTTGAGGCCTCGCCATCTGTTTAGGCCTACTCCACGATACCACCCTTAATTTTTACTGCATCACACAGCCTTGGACTAAGGCAGTCGGTCCCACCAGCTCCTCCACTCTGGATATTTGGGGCTAAACCTCAGCTGCTGAGGGTGCGAGAGATCCCAGACAAGCCCCCATTCTGTAGCTCACCCTTCCCAAACGTCTAGGGGCCAGGTGTCCCAGGGAAGGAGGTCCCAGACCTAGAATCTTCCCAAGCATTTCTCTGACCATGATAGCATTGGAAATGAAGTTCTCTTACCTTGAGACGTCTTCTTCTAGCCACACGTCTCAGCACCCCAAACTATTTTCTTCTCCCCAGAAACTGGAACCAGGAGAGTGGATCCTGAGCAATTCATCTTTGGGCTTCTTGGGCCTCCACCCACTGGTCCAGGAGCAGGAGAGCACAGGATAAACTGGATTGCTTCAAGACCCCAAGGGAGACCACAGAACCCCTAAAAACTAAAGGACTAATTATTTAATTTAAATCCTTCAATAAAATCAATTACTCTGGACTCCAATTTCTTTCAAACAAATCAGGTTTATTCTCCCGAGCCCATAAATGATTAACAGGGCTCAGGGGTCCCAATTGCGTGAAAGAAAATGCTTTACACAGCTCCATGGGGCTAACCTTTTTACATAACGAATTTCATAGAGAGAGACACTTTCCGACGCATCTTAGACACTGAAGGTTTTGCTCAATTACAGGCAGCAGCAGCAGCACTTCACTCAGGACTAACATTTCTTTTCTCTACAGCAGAAATGTGAAGCACCCAAATGACCACTGGCACTGGTAAGTACCTAACTTTTATTTATTTTATTTATTTATGACTTTGGTAACAGGGTAAGTGCACTGATCTCAGGCACGACCCGGGCCACATATAATGGCACAGAAGTAGACTATAAGTACAGTACAATGAGCAGTAGACACGAAACAATAGGATGAAACAAAAATATAATGTTATATAAGATACAAGGTTGTAAAATACAATAAATTCAGATTTACAAATACAAAAAATTCAGATTTACAGTAAATGGCAGAGATAACAAGCAATATTCCTAAAATGAAACGTGGACTAATAGACAGGTGAGCAATCGCTCCTGGATGAGGAAGGGGATCTCCAGAAATGGGGAGGAGGGGAGGGAGGGAAGGGTGGGGATGTAGGGGATAGGAGGGTTAACATAACAAACACTCCCATCCTCTTACACGGCTTCACACTGTAATCAGTGACTCTCACCCATAACTCACTTCTTTTCCTGAAAACTTCTACCAGGGGAGCGATGTGCTTCTCTGACCACCACCAAGATACTTTTTGCTTGAGGGGGATACTCACATAGCCTGCTACTTCCTCAGCTGCCTCTCCTCAAAATATGGCTCTCTTTCTCACATAGCCCCTTGTCCTGGACTGGACAGGTCCTTCTGGTTATTTTCTCTGTCACTCTCAACGCGGCTTCAAATTCTCTTTCTGGAACTGAACCTCTAAAGCAGTCATGGTGGCTCCATTACTTAGCTGTTTTGTTGCTTGAGCTGAGCCATGACCTAAAAGGCCTACAGGGGTATGTGGGTCTCTTTCACCCCACACCTGCAGCTCGCCCCAGGGATCTAACCCAAAGCCCCAGCACCTGCCCCTCCAAACAGGCCCCATATGAGTAAAGGCTACCACCCAGCACTCCCACCTGCTAGCGCCTGAGCCACCC
The DNA here is from genome assembly GCA_016271365.2 of Neoceratodus forsteri. Taxonomy (NCBI): domain Eukaryota; kingdom Metazoa; phylum Chordata; order Ceratodontiformes; family Ceratodontidae; genus Neoceratodus; species Neoceratodus forsteri. The sequence continues at coordinate 689,639,020 of JADMNL010000022.1, read as the reverse complement.
TGCCATGCAGGGAAGGAATCGGGACCACTGCCACCAGACCCGACCCCCTGCAGAGGCCCTACCACCACCTCCACAACCCTGACAGCTCAAAAAAACAGTCCAAAGACTGGGCCAAACCCCTTCCCTGGGGGTTCCTTCACTACTTGCCCTCTAAAATCGCTCCCTGGATGCTCTCACCACCCAGATCAAAGGGACCCAGGACCTAAATGACCACAAACTGCTATGGCTGCTCACCTCCCTCGGATGCCCCACCAAGGGACCTGGCTCATCACTGCGGAAGCTGCTGTGCTGCCTAAGAGAAGGGTGGTAACCCCCATTCCAACTGCCTTACTGCAGAGCCTGCCGATCTCTCTCCAACTCCCTCAAATCTCCATATGTATATGTCCCCAGTCAGCTGCTCCCAAGTGGTGGCCAGCAGAACCCCAGGTACACCAAAACTCCCTATACCCTGGGGGGGGATCCCTAAGGGTGAGCAATAAGCGCTCCCAAATGAGAAGGAAGTCATTTAAAAGCAATATTTGGGGGCCACTGCATTCCTGGCTTCACTGACCTTATCCTTCCAATAGTCACCCCACTGCCTCCATTGCCCCTGCCAACATCGTATCCAGCCATATATCTCTATTTCTCATGTCCCATTTCAAATCCCCATGAGATGCCATGCATTGCCTAAATTTTTCATCCCACTGTAGCCATGCAAACCCACTCCCTTTCTTGTGGGAGTTTTTATAGTGGCCATGTAGACTAGCATCGGTCTTGCTAGCTAGGGTCTCTTTCCCAGAACTACCGTCATGTAGCACATGTATCCCATTAGCCATAAATAATTTTTTTCCCTTTGTAACTCATTTCTGGTGGCCACCTATTTAGTAGCAACAATTTCACCACTAGGTCATTCTTCCCTATCTTTTCTTTTGCCCTCATAATTATGTCTTTGTCGATGAATGTAAAGACATCCACAAATTCCCCTTTCCAGATTTTTTCCTTGGTGGCCTGGGTAATGTGATCCATTATAGATTCCGCCTGGTCACTTTCCTTTAGCCCCCTGTTCCCCGCTTCTTTCCTTTGCTGCTCCTCCATCCCTCCATTTTCAATTCCCTGCACTCAAGGACTAAGTGGGGCCAGTGGTCCCAATGCCATAGCCTCCTTGTTGCCCTTTTGTGCGTCCCAATACAGAATTCCTGGTACCCTATTTCTTTGTCTCCCCCCACACACACACACACATATGCCATACATCAGTAAAAACAAGTCCATGCACACCCTCACCCCCCCCACACACACCCTATATAAAGGAAGCCATTTGAGGTGGATGCAGTTTAGAGTATAGACTCTGCTGATGGGTGGTCTTCCTCGATGATGGTAGCTGGGGGATTTCACAGCAGGGCCTGGAGGTGAATGCAAAGAAATCTCCACTCCTTTAGAAATGAAATTAATAAGTTGCCAATACAGGCTGAAAAAATGTTTATTGTTACATTTACCCCTTTTTTGGGGGAGGGGGCAGTGAGGGTGTGCACTGACTTGCTGTTTTTACTGATGTGTGCCATATGCAGTAGCACCCCTGACTTAGAATCCCATTTATAGTTTGTGAATGAGCAAGGGTGAGTAGCTAATATTAGTTATGGTTTGTAAAGGGAGAAGTATGGCTTTCTCATTTAGCTCGCTCACCACCAGTTACCTGCACGTTGGCTGGGGACCGCACCTTAATTAAGCCAATTTTGGGCTGATGCACCCTATATGAAGGAACCATTTGAGGCGGATGCAGTTTAGAGTAGGGAACAAGCTGATGGGTGGTCTACCTCGATGATGGTAGCTGGGCGACTTCACAGCAGGGCCCTGAGGTGACTACCAAGAGACCCCCCACTCCTTTTGAAATGAAATTAGTAAGTTGCCAATAAAGGCTGAAAAAATATGTTTATTGTTACATTTACCCCTTTTTTTGGGGGGGGGGTGAGGGTGTGTACTGACTTGTTGTTTTTCCCCTTTCGGTCCCACCTGCGTTGGGGCTTGGTCCGTCCTGCTGCTCTTCTCTGACTGTCTTCTCCCTTCTCCGCTCATTGTCCACCTTTCTCTTCTCTGCCTTCTTTTTTTTCTGCTTCTCCTCTTCCGCTATTCCTCCTCTCATGGCCTGCACCATCTGGTTCAGCTGCTACATCATCATGTGTGCCTGATGAAAAATAGCTGCAGTGTTCTGCACCTGTGTCTCCCTTCTGCCTGCTGCAGCACGTCTCCTTGCACTTGCTGTACCACCTTACTGGCCACAACCTCCACTGTTCTGTTGCCATCTTGATTCTTCTATTCACCGTAGGCTGTCCTGCTGTTTTGAAAATCAGCTGAAGCAAAGAGGCTCTCCTTCTGTTCCAGCTGGCCTAAATACACCCACCTGGCCAGTCCCATTACTCCTTGCTGCCTTGCTCTCCCCCCCATCCCAGCCTTTCCTGTTGCTACCTACTTACTGTCCCTCCCCCCTCAATACCTTTGTCTGTTTTTGGTGTTATTAGCAGTGCACATGCGCTTGCTATCCTTGCCTGTGCACTGCCAGGCATTCGATGGAGGGTTGAGGACCGCTTCTGCTCACATCAGCTGTGGCCACCTCTCCCCACCCCCAGCGGGATCACCCCACAGACAATTTGACCCACTGGTGAGCAGTAGGCTCCATTTTATCAATGGGGTTAAGCTTTGTTGGGGGAATTTTAGGTTGTTATTGTAGCTTTCACCAAACAACCACTACAAAGTGTTTTTTTTTTTTTTTTTATGAGTAGGGAACCTTGTAGGTTTCTTAGGAGTTCCATAGGTTTATCCGGTCAATGGTTTATTATGTCAATTAAGGGTGCACATGAAACTTGAAGTATGTTTTCACAGATTCATGACATTAAAAAAAACTCTGTTCCTTGTAAAAAAGGGGGGGATTGGGGTTGGTACATCTAGAAAAACTGCAGGCAGGTGTGGCAGTTGCGTTTCAGGCCCTTTCTGCAGAACTTTCAAGTTCCAGTTTTTATTTATTGGGATATTAGCCGTTGAGCCTAGGCTCATTTCCAAAAGTGTCCCAGGTAACAACACAGTGTATATAAAATAATAATAAGTATGGACTTTTGTGATATGAACATACGAACATACTAAATTGCCAGCAGAAACAGGCCATAATGCTCTATATAGTCTGCTTGAGTTTGCAGCACAGTTTAGATCTCTGGAGCCCCCACTCCTCCTGGAGTCATCCACCTCCCTCCCTTCCCAGAACTGATTCCTCCCATACTGATTTTCTTTTTCACCTGCCCCTCAAGCTGTCTACTGTATTTGCCATTACCACCTCCACTGGCAACTCGTTCCACCCCATTACCACCCTTTCCGTGAAAAAGTATATAATTTCCTTCTTAAATCTACCAGCTTCAGGCTATGCCCTCTTGTACAGTAGTACCCTCCTTTCTTAAATTAAATATACTCTCTGGTTGAACCCTGTTTATGCCTTTGAGGTACTTGAAGGTTTTCATTATTTTCATTATGTCCCCCTCTACAATGTGTTCTCCAGGGAGTACATGTTGAGCTCCCACAGCCTCTCCTCACATGTTTTGTCCCCATGCCCTGGATCATCTTGGTTGTCCTCCTCCGCTGGATCCCCCCTTCAGTAGACTGACATCCTTCTTTAGATAAGGGCACCAAAACTACACAGTACTCCAGGTGAGGTCTTATCAGAAACCTGTGCAGCAGCAGAATAACTTCTTCCTTTTTCGAGGTGATTCCTCTGTCGATGCAGCCTAGCATTTTATTAGCTTTGGCTGCTACCTTACAGCATTGCACAGAGTGCTTCATGTTACCCCTGACCAACACTCCAAGGTCCCTCTCCTCCTCTGAGATGGTCACCTGTAACCCCCCCCCAGCCAGTAGCCGGCTCTTGTGTTCTAGGATCTCAGGTGCATGACCTTGCACTTTCTGGTGTTGAATTCTAACTGCTAGATGCCTGACCATTTCTCCAGCCTAGCCAGATCTTCCTATAATTCTTGTCTCCCCTCCACCGTGTCGTCCTTCCCACAGAGCTTGGTATCATCTGCAAAAAGACAGATCTTACTTTTGATGCCCTCTGCTATGTCCCCAAAAAAGATTTAGAACAGTTTACAGGTCTGAGTACTGAGTCCTGTTGGACCCCACTGGTCACAGGCCTAGGTTTAGATAGTTCCACCCCTACCACCACTCTCAGGTTCCTGTCCCACAGCCAGCTCTCGACCCACCCTAGCAGTTTGTCTCCTATGCGCTGGCCCCTCAGCTTGCTGATCAGTCTGCCATGAGGCACTGAATCGAACGCCTTGCTGAAGTCCAGGTACAGGATGTCCACCGCCCGCCCCCTGTCCAGTGACTTTGTAACCCAGTCAAAAAGTCTGTCATGTTTTTTTGACAGGATCTCTCCCTGACAAACCCATGTTGCCTGTCGTTCTGGAGACCATTCACCTCAAGGAAGGACACCAGCCTTTCCTTAAGAATGGTCTCCATCAACTTGCCCACTACAGAGGTCAGGCTGACTGACCTGTAGTTACCCAGCTCGTCCCTGGGACCACTCTTGTGGAGTGGTACCACATGTGCTGTCCTCCAGTCCTGTGTTACACTCCCCTTTTCCAGCGAGGTGTTAAACAGGTCTGTCGGGGTACTGCTATTACGTCTGCCATCTCTCTTAGGACTCTTGGGTGTAGTCCATCTTTGCCAGAAGCCTTGTTCACCCTTAGTTCCCTCAGTCCCTTTCAGACCCTCTCAGCTCCAGTATCTCCACTGTATTCCTCCCTGCCCCTAGGGCAACTCCCAACCATCCCTTGTGGCATGAAGACAGAGCAGAAATACTAATTTAGTGCCTCTGCATGATCCTCACCCTTTTTCTGCCCCTCCTCCCTCTTTATCCTTACAATCCCGTCCCTTCTGGATCATCTCTCCTTAATGTAATGGAAGAAGTCCTTTCTCCTTTCCTTAATCCCCTGCGCCAGTCTACGTTCTTTTGCAGCCTTTGCTGCCTGGACCTCTTTCCCTGCCTCCCTAGCATTCGCTGCATATAACTCTCTGTCTTCCTTCCTCAAGGTACGCTTGTGCCTCAGGAAGGCTGCCCTCTTTTCCTTCACTTTACCTGCCACCTTCCTGCTAAACCAGCTAGGTTTCTTGGCTCTAGAGTTTTTTTTATGAGCCTTCACACACTTTTCTGTAGCCTCTATTAATCCCCCTCTTGATGATGGACCATTTCTGATCCGCATCCATCTCCGGTCTGAACATGGCCAGGTGATGTCACCTAACATGGTCAAGCAGGCTTCCTGAGCTCCAAGATGACTACCCCTGGAATTGAAAAATGTCAGTGACCCAAAAGCACTGTTAAAAACACCATACCTAATCATGGAAAACATTGGCAGCCAGAAATCGACTAAAGGATATGAGAGGAGAGGCGCTGCAACAGAAGAAATTGCTGTCCCTTCATTCCCGCTTTATCAGTATCTCCTCAAACAAGGTGGTGGACCAAGCAGAGCTGCAAAGTGAACCAGAGGCAGGCGAGGATTGTTTCACCATCACATCCAAGTCTCTGGTCCCAGAACTAAAATATATTAGTGCTAAACTCAACTCTTGGGAGGAACACTTCACACATTTATGAAAAGAAATTGGGAGTATTGCAGTACAGAATGAAAAATGTGGAGCCAGGGCTTAACCACAATCATGACTCAAACTGAGACCCACACCACAGCCCTTCTACATCTATACCGCAGGGAGTGAGTGGTTTTTGACAAGCTGGAACATATGGAGGCTCACTCCAAGTGCAATAATGTATGAATTTACAGTTTGCCAGAGGACTCTGAGGAAGTGGCGATGGAAGACTATCTGAGCTCCCTTTTAAAAGAACTGGGCATTAGGCCGGCCCGGTGGCACAGAGGGTTGAAGCATCTAGCCTTACCTCACGTCACAACAGTAACCCGGGCTCGGGAACAACCCCAGGTTGTCGGGGAGCCAGCCGGGGGGGGGGGCAAGGAGCAGGATTACCTCTCCTGGGGTGGATGCTGTCCCTCTCGTAGGTCCGTCCCACCAGGTGGAGGTCCAGTGGAGGTGCAGGTGGGAGGGCAGCTAGTAGGGTAGGGCGCTTTGCAGTGCCTGATGTGCGTGTGCCTCCACACACGTACATTCAGTGCCCCAAATGCACATGGGTACAAGGGGAATAAAAGGGGAACAATCTGGCCCAGCTCGACTCCTCCTACCATAATACTGCTAGATTTTGGGGCACCATCAAGGGTATGATGGGCCAGGATGTTAACAACCCCCTTCCAACCCAATTACACAGTAACTATGGCCCCATTACTGGCACATTGGAAATCCTGGATGCATTCAACAACCACTTCACAACAGCTGGCCTTGCCTTTGACTCCTCCCCAGCTAACCTATTAAGGGATCATTTAAGCTCCCACTATACTGGTGAACAAAGAGCTGACTCCTCCTTTAGCTTCAAACCTATACTGTTGAAACAAGTTGAGGATCTATTATGGCATCTAGATACCAAAAAAAGTGCAGAAGCAGATCTTCTGGACCCATTCTTTCTAAAGATTGCGTGTCATGTGCTTGCAGTCCCCCTAACTCACCTCTTTAACCTTTCCCTAAACTGTGGCTCTATTCCCACGCTGTGGAAGACAGCCCAAGTGGTTCCCCTTCTAAAATCAGGGGACCCTATGGATCTTAATAACTACAGGCCCATTTCCATCCTACCTGTGTTATCCAAGATGCTGGAGAAATTAGTGAGTATTCAGTTAAGGGAATATCTGGACAATGCTAATCTATTAAATCCAGCTCAGTCTGATTCAGGCCAAACATAGCACTATCACTGCATTAGCCAAGGTCACCAATGATTGGCAAACCGAACTGATAAAAGAACAATGTCTGTGCAGTATTCCTGGACCTGAGCAAAGCATCTGACACTGTGGACCATGAACTGCTACTCTCATCCCTACACTCCATTGGCCTAGATCCATCCTCCCTTAAGTGGTTCAGATGCTACCTCTCCGTAGATCACAGCAGGTAAAAGCTGAAGGTGACCTCTCCCATTAAGACCACTGTCAAGAGGAGTCCCCCAAGGCTCTATTCTGGGTCCTATCCTTTTTGCCATTTATATAAATAAAATTGATTCAACCCTTACCAAGTCCTCAGTACATCTCTTTGCTGATGACACTGTACTGTATGTCAGCAACCCTTCACCTAAAGTTGCTCATGAAATCCTACAAGCAGAATTCTCCCTGTTACAACATCAGCTTCTCGAGAAAAAGCTTCTGCTAAATGCAAAGAAAACCAAAGCAATGATGTTCACAACCTAAAACTCCACCAACACATCCTCTTCAATCAGTCTCCCCCAGCTATGCACTATACTTGGAGAAAATCTGGAGTATGTTGAAAATTTCAAATACCTAGGTGTGTGGATTGACAACAGACTTGACTTTACTCAGCATGTAGAACAACTGCTGAAAAGCTTCGCCTAAGGCTTGGCCTCCTCTACAGATTAAACCCTTCCTTAATAGAGATTCAAAGATGAGATTAGTCCAGGCCATCTTTCTATCAGTCATTGACTATGCAGACTTCCTCTATAGTCACTGCCCCACTCCCTACCTTCAAAAGTTGGATACCTTATGCCATAGAGCAATAAGGTTCATTACAGACCTGCCATATAATACTCACCATTGTCTCTCTATGATGCAATTGGATGGGTTTCCCTTCGTGTCAGGAGGAGCAGAAATGCAGCTCTATGGATCTACAGAGCTTTATCAAAAAAACTTCCAAGCTATATCCTGGACTGCTTCAACCTGACCACTCCCAGCTCCTATGCCCTAAGAAGCAACAATATCATCCTGCTCAAATTGCCCAAAGTCAACACCAAAATAGGGAGGGCAGCGATCAGCTATTCTCTAGCTATAGCATGGAACACCCTACAAAAATCAATCCGTAAAACTGTCCATTATCATTCCATTTACATCCTTCAAGCGGCACTGTACAGCCTTCTTCACAGAGAAATGAAGTTGTTACCGCTAGAGATAGAATAGTCATCCCACAAAACCATATTCCAATCACATATGGCATATTCCTTCCAGCCAGACACCGCCAGTATATGGCACCCAATATTCCCTTCACCATCCTTGTACTCATTATGTGAGTGACTGTCATGGCCCCTCATTGTGATATATATGCACTGTACATATTGTAGATGTTAGTTTAACTTTCTCTTGCCAAGCTTTAACATGTGAATTCTCTGTATATTATTGTGTTATAAATAACATTTTCTTTTTTCTGTATGTATAACTGTCTCATAAGTATGTGATGTAATTGCTGTGCATCAACTCGAACCTTGACCTTATCAGGTCCATCTTGTAAATGAGCCTTGCTCAATGAGGATCGCCTGAATAAAGATTTGATTGATTGATTGATTGAATCGGAAAAACTGCAAATGAAAAGAAAAAAGAAAACTGGGCATTGAGAGGACCCACAGAGCACCACTGGCCCCAAAACCGAGGGACAACAATGCCAAACCCAGGTCACTGGTCCTATGATTCATAAATTGTCACACCATAATGAATATTTTAGAGCGAGATCAAGCCTGGGGCAAACACAAAGTGATTTTTGGCAGTTCCTGCCTTTCCTTCAACCACATTTCTAACCGTGGCACTACAGACAAATGCAGAAAGTTCCTGCAAATTATAAAAACCCTAAAAGGCAAAGGCATCAAAGCACAACTGGTAGCTCCAGTGCAGCTCTGAATACACGCAGAAGTCTAGAGGAGGCCTGTGACTTGCTGCTCGAATTAGGTACCTAGCTTCCAGCACGACTCAACACTGACATCCTTGGCCCAGAAAAGGAGCTGAAACAGCAGGAGTGATCCACCTTGCAACTGCAGGTTAAAAGAAAATAAAAACAAGGGACGCTGAATGAAACGTGGAGCAGTATTTTCTACGCTTGCTGAGTTGAACCAAGACCCAGTATATCTACCCCCTTCCCCACCGGCTAACTTAACTCACATACTCATAATTGGAGGTAACATGGGGAACACTTTCGATCAAACTGATTGCCACTGTAGTAACTTCAGAGCACTCTTACTGAAAAGAGACTGGGTATGGGAATAATATCCGATGGAAAAGGGGGAGAAGAAGGGCCAATACATGCAAGCAGGGTGAACACACACAGAAACCTGTAATCAGTATGCATTTTATGCTGTACATTATCAGCATAAGGACCAATGGGTATTAGTTTTCATAAGGGGTGGATTGCCTAAAAATGGTTTAAATATGATAGAGGCGTGGTGGGGGCAGTCCACATGAGATGACCTGGGTGGCATCTGGGGCCAGTAAATAGGTGGGAGAACTACTACATCTACAAGGTAGATGAGTAATAACTTTGGGGCCTGGCCTTGAACAGCATAATACAGCATAATGGCACAGAGTATTAATAACATTATACAATGCAGTCTGGGGGGGTGGCACTGGTAATCTCTGCATTTATAGGAGGTGGAATTGTCAGAACTGTCTAAAAGTATTAAAGGGAGAAAGGTTTTAGAGGAGGTGGAAATGAGTTCCTTTGAATTCCTGCCCAATTTAACCACTACACTCACCACATGTTGGCGTGGGCTCTCAGTGGCTGCATAAAGTAAGCTGGTATTCCTGTTATAGCTAGTGAAGTGGAAATAGACAAAGTGACTTGGAGGGAGTGTAGAGTCCTCATGCACTTTGTTACCAGATAGCATGTTTGGGGGTGGGGGTGACCGACCGGCCGAGGGAAGCCTTGGAGTAGTTGGGTCACCCTCTCCTCTCCCTGCATACAGCCATATGGCTTATTTATCCCTAGTCAGGGAATGTACGGTTGAGTGCTCAGCGACCTTCACCCCTCCTGTGTAAGCAATTGTCTCATGCTGTATGGGATCTGACACCATGGGAGTCTAGGGGAAGAAGTGCTGGCAGTGGGGTGAGGCGCTGGGCCTTGCATGTTTCCTAGATGCCCACCCATTAAACTGACCGCAGCAGGAGGGTGTGGCCCAGACATCCATCCATGCCTCAGTCTAAAATTGAATTTGGGGGGGGGGGTCGTCAGGACCTACATTCTCAAGAAGTTGAAAGATGGCTTCGGTGCACCATAGGCACCATAGTATGTTTACTGAGGGACCTGGTCCAGCCCAAAGTTCTCCACTATGGGGAGAGGATACCACGGAGCAACACCATAGAGCCAGGTAAGCTCTTGGAGGTGGCGAGGGAGATGGGGTTGGGATCTCCTGGAAACCCTGAGATGGACTGTTGCCAGCTGGAAAGGGAGCATAAATAGTAAAAAAAAAAGAGGTTGAAAGACCTATTATTAAAGTGATGTGCAATTTGTAAAATATAAGTGAACAAGCAGCCAGCACATGAGTAGCATAGGAAGGTAGCTGAGTTTGAAGGGAAGCCTTTGTTACAGCTACCAAGGTTAAATACCCAGTGCCATAGGAACAATTGTATGATCCATCCAGACTCTCTATGACAATCACCTTGAAGCTATTCTATTTGTTCAAGATTATTCAGTTTCTTGGTTTTTATCACTGTTGCATATAGCTATGTGGTTCTGTGTAACATGTCTGATCGAAGAGGGGAAAAGAGATTTTTCTCCTGACTGCCTGCAGTGAGAAAACAATGGATAATGGGCTTTGGGGTGGGGGATAGCTCTCCCTCTCCTGGCCCTACCACATGGGGTAATCTGTGGGGCTAACCTCACCATCGGGTAAGGCCCAGGGAGACACTGGGTGGTGGAGAGTGGTGGTGGAAGCCGTCAGAAGGGGATCCCTGCTTCGTCGGGGCTGAGGAGGCACAAACAGATTATACAGCAAGAAAAAAAAAAAAAAACCAACTAGATCATGTGTAGGGGACAGGCACACCTCTTCGTACATACAGCACCGACATAGGAGAGGGGTGGCAGTGTTAATAAAGAGAGGCACTTCTCTTAGACTGCAAAGGGTAGGGGAGGATCAAGAGGGAGATGCACCTACTTGAAAGGAGTGTACAGGGAGAGCCCAATGGCCATTCTAAATAATTATGTTCCAAATGGACAGAACACAGTGAAATTTTTCAAAGGTATACTTCTGAAATACCCCCTACCACAAGACATTTATATGTATTGGGGGGAAGGGTGATTTTAACACAGTTTGGGGGGAGGGCTAACAGGGACAGATGCAGTGCTACCCTGAGGAAGTTAACTAGAGAATTTTGCTTGGAGAATGTATGGCCAATCCTAAATCTGTAAGGAAGGGATTTTACAATGTATTCCCTTGCAAAAAATTCGTATTCCCAGATTGACCTGATTTTTCTTCCCTCTGAATGGTTTCATACTGCACATCAGGCCAGGATTGCTGCCCGAATGCTTTCTGGCCATGTCGCACCCACAGTAAGCCTGGATTCAGTGTCCGTGGCTAAAAACTCTGTAGATTAAAGAATTCACTACTTAATCAGTAGGATTTTGTCTGAATGGTACAGGAGTTCATAAAGAATGATCTGCTACAAAATAAAAATTGGGACACGGCTATAGGAACCCGGTGGGATGCCGTAAAAATAGTGGTAACAGGATATGATAAAATATTCATCTCACAAAAAGGAGGAAGACATGGCAAGGAGGCTGACTGTAGAACATAAATTGTTTGATGTGGAGGCTCAAAACAAAATAACCATGAACAAAACCCTACTACCTAAAATTAAGAAGAAGAAGAAGGAGGGGGAGGAGTAAAATTTGTATTCGCAATCATTGTCACATGATATGAACATGGTCAGACCCCAATTGAGCTGAGGCTCATTTTCAATGGGTACCATAAGCAGAAGACTAGGTTACCAAGGACATTACAGTACAATACCAGGGCTTCAGTGATGTCAAGAGGATCAGCATTAGCGATTTCCAGGCCGGCCTGGTGGCGCTGAGGGTTGACGCGCTAGATGCCACACCGCGCTACGCCGGTGACCTGGGTTCAGAAATGGACCCGGTCCGGGGCTGGCAGGCGGAGGGAGGATCGAGCATCCCTCTGGATGCTCTCCTCCCTCAAGGGTGGGATACCCGGGACGCACCAGTGTCCAACACTCCCGTAGAGAGCCAGTGGAAGCACCGGTCCTTGAAGGTATGGGCGGCTCCGATACTAGGGGTCGGGGGAAGGGGGGATGTCGCACGGTGCATGAGAGGCTAGACCTGCGTCAGCACGTCACCTCTCGAGACTGAGTCCCAAGCGCCAGTGTCCCCAGGGGGATGGGACAGGGGGACAAAAACAGAAACAAGGAAAAAATCACCCTCGCGGTCCTGGATGACGACCTTTCCGCTCGCGTCAGACCACTGACACCAGACAGACCCCACTGTGCAGAGAAGGGGAGGAGGCACTCTAGGGGCAGATCATGGGTCTGGGATCTGGCAGCGAACATTGAGAGGCCTGAAGGAGAGGATCAAGAGGGTAGAAAAAACCAGGAGGAAAAAAGAAAATTATAAAAAATTAAAAAAATTAGTGATTTCCAGTTACCTTACCAGAAAATACATGACAGTACAATACAAAGGTATCTGCGCTACAATAGTTTCCAAATAATATAAGGCAAGGAGAGCAGACTGCATCTATGAACATATACGGAAAATGAAACGGAGGGACAGTTAATGTACTGTACTCTAGACAACAGTTTTGTGAAGCAGGAAATAGGGTAGGATGCCTCCTTGCCTGGCAGATCTGAAAACACACAGCTAATAGGGCAGTTCTTCAGATCCAAGGGGGGTGGGGGGGAGGCATCCTAGTCTCACACCCTGGGATAATATTAGGCACTTTCACAGAATATAACCAGTCACTTTCATTCCTCCACACGAGGAGCCAGATGGGTTAGTAACAAAGTTTGATTTAAAACAATTAGCTCTACAGCTCTATCTAGGAACTGCAACAGCCTATTTAGCCAGTCAAGGGGCTTAACTGCTGAAGCAGCAGGCTGGACAAGTATGATGTCATTGCTCACGGACAGGGACAGAAACATCATCACTGTTTTCAGTTACTGCAGAGCACATTGACAGATGTTGATTTAAAGAAAACCACAAAACCAAACAGCATGATATTTTCAGGAAACATTAATCATGACACAGGGATGTGAATTCAAGGGAATTCAAGCTGTTTATGAAATATGTGCATTTAATCTTTAAACACCATATATACCTATGATAGGTCCTGAAGAGACACATGATTTCACATACCCCATTTCCCTACCACGCAGACACTGTGTGTGTCAGGAAGGCCCTTGGCTGAGGTAATGCCCCCAAGCAAGGCATAGGCCTTGTTATCTGGCTCACGCTAGATCCATCCCGTGAAAATACAAGTTAAAGGTTTAAAGGCAAAATGACCCAGTTGGTCACAAAGCCTATTTATTTAGTAATGTTAGTTATTATCTGAACTGAGCTAATTGTAGGGACTACTCTCAAAGTTAGATACACACCTTTTTTTATACAGGAATATATTTGTGTTAAGTATTATATGTTTATGTTAATGTGTTTTGAATATTTAAACAATGGTCAGTTGATTCCAAAAGTATTGCATTGGAAGGCTAAGGTGTGGGAGGACCAAATTAATGACTGAGAAGTACCTATGTGGAAAGGGAAACAGCGAAGTCCCTTAACTAACAATGACTGACCCTCACTTGAAGTTGTTTTCCCTAAATGTGAATGGGCTGTCATCTCCCATAAAGAGATCTCGAATGATGTCCTATTTAAAAAAAAAAACAAAAGCAGACATTATCTATTTACAGGAGACCCACATGTGTCAACTTGAGCGTACCCAACTATCCAAATTTGGTCTGGGCAAGGTGTACTCTTCCTCTGAGCAGAGTGGTAGAAAGAGAGGGGTGGCTATCTTGATACCCACAGACACACCGTTTCACCCTATTTAGACCTGAGGGGATCTCAAAGGATAGCTGGTGATAGTCCAAGGCACCATTAATAATACAGAAGTTACCCTGGCTAATACTTACTTCCTACCGGGGCTTGTAATCCCTCAAATGAGGGTACTACTGGACAAAATAGTCCAAATGACTAAAGGGATATTATTACTGGCAGGGGACTTTAATACTACCCCCAACCCAAATATGGATTCCTCTAACCCGAGGCCACCATGACAAACACCTGCGCATAAATATTTTAGACAATTTATAAAGGAGGTTGGCTGGGTGGACACATGGAGACACTTACATCCCCATCCCAGAAATTACACCCATTATTCGTCAGTCCACCAGACATACTCCAGGACCGATCACTATTACACCCAAATAGAAAACCTACAATGGCTGGTGGACTCCCACCTGGGGGACATAATACATTCGGACCACTCCCCAGTTATCAACCTACGGGACAGGCGGCTACAAAAGCGGCACACTTTTTTGGTGACTAAACACATATTATCTGAAATTGCAACAGTTCAAGGACTTCCTTGTCGAAAAAATAGAAGAACTACATTAACAATAACCCCCCCCTGAGGACACAACCCCAGTCATTCATTGGGATACAATGAAAACGGTCCTGAGGGGGCATGTTATTCAATATACTGCAACTCAGACTAGGATCCACAGGGAAAAACAAAAATGGCTGCAGGACACTTTGCATTTTCTCCAAATGGCCCATAAGCAGGGGGACAGCTCAGGCCTTCTACTGCTCCAACAAACTAAGTCAGACCTGAACAATCTAAGTAAACAACAGAGATAGCTTTGACCTTTTTGAAGCAAAGATTTTATGAGGTGGGCCCCTGAGCAGCCCGACTACTCACACACCAAAGGTGTAAACAAAAGTAAAATTCCATGATAGCCTCCTTATTACACCCCCTTGATGAGAATCATCTAACAAAACTATATGACATAACCAATGCGGTTAGTGCATACTACACTAGACTGTATACTCCAGACAAAACACCCCCTCTCCCGTACATTACTACATATTTACAATCACTCACAATGCCCCAACTAACACTGATGCAGGGGGAACAGCTTATACAATTGACAACAGAGAAGGAAGTTGCGGCAGTCATAGCCAGATTCAAAAACATGAAGTCTCCAGCCCCGGATGGTTACGGGGCAGAATTTTTATAAAACTAATTAGGACCAACTTATTCCCAATCTAGTGACCACATTTAATTCAGCACCTCAGGGAGTTGTGGTCCATCTCTACTGGTTGTATGCATCTATCTCAGTACTGCTAAAACCAGATAAAATCCCACAGTTGTGTGGGTCGTGTTGACCTATCTCAGTCCTTAATATGGATTATAAACTTTTCATGAGTGTGCTTGCACATAGACTAGACACCCTTTTGCCACAGTTAATAGGAATGGACCAGACGGGCTTCGTACGATCCAGAACCACAATGGATAATATTAAGACAATGTTATATGTCATCATGCGATGGAGTCAAAAATTACCCCCTCAGCCCTAGTTAACCTTGAGACTAAAAAGGTGTTCAACAGGGTGTATTGGCTCTTTTTATACTCTGTCTTGACCAAGATGGGGTTCTTAAATACATTTGTCCAGGTCCTACAGACCATTTATACTGTAGCTCACTCAAAGCATGTGTGAATATAAGTGAGCACCACTATGCATACTTCCCCTGACAGAGAGGCACCAGTGAGGGATGCCCCCTCTCCCCTATATTATGCGCAATGTACATGGAACCACTAGCACAGAAAATTCATGAAACAGAGTGCCTTCCCGGGATAGAGATTGGAGGGGATGAACACCGTATCGCACTTTATGCACACAATGTTCTGCTGTACCTAAATGACCCAGAGAACGCTCTCCCACTGATTAGAGATATTCTAGAGGAGCTTGTCCAGGTCTCCAGTGACAATGGTTCCCATTTAGATGGGATCTAGACAACATAAACTACCTGGGGGTGTATCTAGCATGATGTCCCACCCAGAAGTTTAAAAATTACTATTCCCTATTCACAACCCAACTTAAAAATGATTTGACCCAATGAAACACCCTACCCTTAAGCCTAACCAGATGAATAGATCTAATTTGGGTGGTAACCCTTCCCAGGGCACTTTACCTCTTTCAAAATCTCCCTATCTCCATACCGCAATCAACCTTTCAGTGCTAGAACCAGGCCATATCCAGATTTATATGGGCAGTACAAAGACCTTGGATGCATTTAAAAACCCTAACCTTGCCAAAGGCAAAGGGGGGGGGCTTGCCCTTCCTAACCACCAGTTGTATTACTTGTCTGCATTACTTACTCACATAATGGCTCGACAGATCTCAGCATCCCCTTTCCACTGGCTGGAGACTGAGAGGACTCTGGTGGTGGACCAGGCATATTAATCTGCCTTATACCAGCCCTTGATGGAACAAAGTATCATCAGTGCCTTCAGTCCATGGATTAGATATCACATCAAGCGATGTACCTCCATCAGTAAATCATTGCATCTCACACCATTCCTGACCCTCATCTACCCAATAGCTCAACTGCCAGACTTTCAGCCAGCCATTCTTGATCATAAGTTTCAGGAACGGGAACTTTATTCCCTTAAGTACCTACCCCAGCTATGCACTGAGGGTACTCAAATTCTTTGAGTTGATACCGGGGGAATTTGGACTCCACAGGCAAGATTTTTACAGATACCTACAACTCCGTCATTACTATAGTTCCCTCCCAAGGGGAGTGCATGAGCCAGAACTACACCCCTCTGTAATATCCAAACTGATCAATACCCCAGGAGGTGGCCACTTAATTACCTCTCTATACCAGCTGATTCTCTCCACACTCGAGGACAACACAGTCACAGTGTGCATGCTATGGAGGGAGGAACTGGAGATTCCTATTGATAAAAGCTGCTGGCACAAGGCATGCCAAAATGTAGCCAAGGTTACCAGCTCACACCAGTGGAGGGAGTATGCCTGGAAGCATCTCATACATTACTTTCGCACCCCAGTTAATACTAGACATGTCGACCTGGAAGGGGATGCCAGTTGTTGGTGGAAATGTGGTGAGATGCAAGCACACCACATCCATATAACATGCACATGCCCAAAATTGCAGCCCTTTTTTAAACAACTTCAGCACTAGTTGCACCAGGTGTTTAGGAGAGGGGTACATCTAATAGCGAGCCTGTATATCTTACTACAATACCCAAAAGAATTTCAGGACCCAAACTCCAGGTACCTCCTGGGCATACTCATCAGTGCGGCCAAGAAGGCAATCACTAAAGCATGGCTCTCACCTTGAGTGCCTAGTATACAAGAATGGTGGATGATAGTAAACCAGATTTATCATATGTAGACAATCACACACAAACTTAATGATCAGAGGGAGAAGTGCACCTCTAGGTGGACCAAATGGATCATATATTATATCATCAAGGATAAAAATGTTGTCCCCTGAATATGCCCATACCCTTAATCATATCAAAGAAAGAATTTCAGAAAACACACGATAACTATCCCAACCTCCCATCAGCAACACCTCCACCCCTATAGGTGTCTATCAGGGATCCCTCCTCCCTGCCTTGGACTGGAACTCTTAGGCTCCATCACAGTTAGATACTGTTGAAAAGCATAGCACCTAAAAGGAAACCCTAAGAATTATAGCTTGCCCCCCCACACTGTCACAGGAAGGGGGGGAGAAACAGAAGATGAGTGCTGTGATTTCTCTTTACGATGGATGAAATGTGAATCTGGGGCACCTCTCCACTGTGTACCACCTATGTATGCAATCTTTTCATACTGTACTATGTCATAACAAAATAGAATGTGTTGACTGTTTGTCTAAAAAACATTAATAAAGATGATATTTGGAAAAAAAATGAAGGAACATCTCACACCAGAATGACTATGCTTCTTTAAGGGGATACTGGAAAGGGAGGAGGCTTCCCTATAGATCTCAAATATCAATATTAAAGAAACCCTAGAAAGACCCCACTAAATGTGAGTCATACTGCTCTATCTTCCTACTACCGGTGAACTTGAAGATGTTTACAGCAATACTAGCAAACATGGTACAGATGTGGGTGGCGAGTCTAGTCCACCTGGATCAAACCTGCATGACAATAACTGGTGCCTCCTTGATGTCCTTTCCTCACAGAGAAAGAATTCCCACTTCCAGGTTGCCATCTCAATTGATGCAGAAAATGCCTTTAACCGTCTGGACAGGGCCTTCCCCAACACACTCTGGGGGTCATGAGATTTTAGCCCAAATTCATAGATTGCATAACAACACTATACAAAACCCTGGAAGCCACTGTAAAAATGAACAGGGTAATGTCCAGCTGCTTCCCCCACGACAAAGGGATGAGGCATGGGTGCCCCCTTTACCCACTACTATTTGCGCTCTGCATAGAAACCCTAGCTATCATAGTCTGACAAAATCCCAATATCAAGGGGATGGAGGTGAATAACTTGGAACAGAAAATAGCCCCCTGTGAGACGACTACCTGGAATTGGAGGAATGTGACACTCTATCCAGTTATAAAATCAACTACATCAAATCGGAAGAACTGGTAGTATCGGGAGTCAAAACCAGACCTTTTGAAGTGTCTTTTACCTTTACATGGGCTGCACAGAATACAGTAAGATATTTAGGGGTCCAAATCACCCCACAACTTTGAGAGCTTTTTCACTTAAAACACCTCAAACTCCTGACTAAAACTGCAGAAGATTTGAACACCTGGACCCTGCTTCTCCTGTCTTTGAGCAGCAGTCCTAAAAAGGAACATCCTTCCCCAGTTGTTTTATTTTCAAGCACTCCCAATTGCCATCCCAAAAACATTCTGGGCCAGATTAAGGAAAACGACCTAAAGTTCCTCAGGGTGGGTAAGAGAATCAAGATAGGGCAGAATAATTCTAAGAAGAAAGGAGGGATGGGACTGTCGAACTACGAGTGGCAGTCTCTGGCAGTACAGGCAGTCCATATAGTGACAATGACTAAACAGAATCTGGATTCAGGATGGTTCACACTAGAAAACAGAGCAACTCTCCCAGGAACACTGTATACCCAGCCCTTCATACCATAGCCTACCTGTCTGCTAAATAAGGTCACAAACCCATGGACCAAAAACTCCATCAGGACATGGCTGAAACTGTGAAAACTAACTCTGCTGAAACAGCAGGCCTGCTTACCGTGATTATAGGGGACTGAAGCTTTCTATAAGGGGGCACTGGCTCACACTGATGTAACCCCTAGGTGGCGCTATCCCAAGGGCTACTACCCCTGCCTGTTTGACAATGGACAGGTTGAGGGGCCTAGGTCCTATGGCGGGTACCTCCACCCAGAGGTCAGGGTTTGTAGTGGTTAGACTAGCTTGGTCACAGCCCTCTGGGACACTGAGACCCCCTTTTATTCCCTCTAGTGGATCACATAGTACACCGGAGTTACAGCCCCAATACCCCACGTATACACACTGTTCACGCATATAGATACCACTTACCCTCGAGACTGATTCTGCAGCACGTCTCTGAGGATCCCCTGTAAAATAAGGTTAAACAACATACACAGCAAAACACAACACTGTTTCCATAAGTACCAACACCACAGACAGTATATAGTATAACAACAACAAATCTGATTTATTTAGGGGCAGTAACACGGAGGAGGAAATCAGGTTAATTGGTGGCATTAAATCACAGTACTGTGCACACATACAGGGGCTGAAAAGTCACACTCTGGGTACCCAGGTTGGGGGGGGCTAGCCAGGTCCATTGCCCGGGGTTGGCCAGCAGGTGCAGATGGATGGGGCCCTGTAGAAGAAAATATATGCACAACACCCAATTGTAATCAGGAGCCGGATGGCTCAGTCCATGAAGCAGTGAAACAACAAGAATTAGATGACAGACTTGTGATTGAAAACAGGCTGCAGGGGAATACCCTGATTTGTACTCACCATACCCAAGCTGAAAACTGGATGGTGGATGTTCTT
Organism: Neoceratodus forsteri; assembly: GCA_016271365.2. Lineage (NCBI taxonomy): Eukaryota > Metazoa > Chordata > Ceratodontiformes > Ceratodontidae > Neoceratodus > Neoceratodus forsteri. Next base: position 689,619,135 of record JADMNL010000022.1, on the reverse strand, counting down.
CTGGATTGCCAGAACAACAAGGCATGGAGACAAAGTCCTTGTGACTGGACACCACTGCAGTTGATAGCAAATGGATTTAGTCCGAGACAAGCTGGGGTTTGCTTCCAGCTTCAACACACAACACTGGGGATTGGAAATAGCAATTTCCCACAAGCACTATGCACATTCATATGTAAAAGGAAAGTACTATACCAGGCAGACTGCTCCTCGATCCTGATCGCAATTACTACAAAATACCAGGGAGCACACACAGCAGCTTCAGTTCCTGACAGACCAAGCGCGATTCAGCAATTTCTCCAGTCTTATACAGGGTGAGCCTTCTAGTGTTTCTTTCTCCTCAGAACTTGGATTCAGTCCAAACTGGCACTCACAAAGGCTGCAGACCGAAACTCAGGGCCTCACACGCGCTTCCCGCGCGAAACTATACACCGCAGAATCACAGAGCTCCTTTTCTCTTCACAGTCACAACTGATCTAATCTTTCCAGTCAAAGAGCAGGGCATTTCCTTTAGCTCCACACCATTCTGTTGGCTGGTTCGGCTGTCACTCACAATAAGACTCCCTCTGTTGGTGGGAAAAGGCACCAAGGTTAAAAATACATTTCCCAGAGTCACTGCCCATACAATCCCCTTGTGTCTGGCTCAAAATTGAGAGTCCAAGTTCCGATTCGTCCACGGGCTCCATTTTAGGGTCTGACTATCATCCTGATTGGTCCAAGTCAGCTATTCAGGACCAAAAATGAAAGTGTTACACTGAAACAGTTCGTGCTGAAATGAAGACAGGTTAGACAAACTACATTTTCTCAGTCGCCCTAAATGATCTCTGGCAAACATATCTTTCAACAAGGCTCCCTCTGCACATGTAGCAACGGCAGAAACGGAGTGAATTGATAGCAGCCCGGGTGGGATTCGAGCATTAAATACACAGTCCCACCATACAAACTAATTAAGTCTGCAAGGAGACAGCTCTTAAAGAGACAGTACGTGGAGGCTCAAACAGCACTCACTTGGAACCACATTTAAACAGTTCAGACGCCGAACACCGCCCAGACTTGGAGCATTCAGGCAAGCTCCTGGAAGACTTTTGGGAACCCCCCATTTGCAGGGGGGGGGGTTACACTTCCACCACTGGAACTGTGCAGGACTAACTTCATTAAGCCACTTCTTTTTATGGCACATTTTTTGCAGGGAATGTATGTCAGCCCTTCGCAAATTTGCAACAAAAATATCTACCACATAGTGACCATTTTAAGTTCCTCCAGGTACAACACTATGTTACAGTAGACAGTAATAAACAAAATTTTACCAGGGCTGTGTCTAAATTGGAAGATGCCATTCATTGGTCTACCAAACTGGCAGGTGCAGGCAAACACATATCAGTAGTTTATAAATTATTGAAATAAACTGAAAATTACTGCATTGATAAAGTTAGGTCAAAACAGGAAGCAGAAGATGGTAATCCAGTAGTGGACAAAACCTGGGCAGCCATTGTAGAAAATGGGTGGAGAGTGACTGTCTCTCCCAGATGGAGAGAATTCAGGTGGAAGGCTCTCCTCCAGTACTTCCACATGCCAACAGTAGCTTCTCATTTTAAACATGGGAAATCAAAACTTTGCTGGAGGGGTTGCCAAGTATCGGGAACCCACCCCCATATATTTTGGAGCTGCCCTAATGTTCAACAGTACTGGCAACAGATACAAGGGGAGTTAACAAAGATGTGGCCTCAGCTCTGTAACACTACATTTGAAATAGCATTACTGGAAGCTCCACCTCCAGGAATACGTAGGTAGACCCAAAGGGAACTGTTTTACTCATTCTGCTTAGCAGTAGTAAAGAACATTACATGTCACTGGCTGTCAGCATAGCCTAGAGTAACAAGCTATGTGTGAGCTTACTACATCCAGCAGTCCTGAGTTTGATTCCCACAACCTCCACTTGCATATTGTGTGACTCTGAGCAAGTCAGTTTACCTCCCCAGTGCTCCTGGTCACTTGTGCCTAGTGGGCCTTACTTGGATACTAAAGAATAAATAAATAAATAATGCCCATTCAGTAACAGAATGTAAAACAAGAGTTCAATTCATAGTCAGCATGGAAAGAATCATTGCAGACCACAGGCTCTCCAGGGATAATTTTTTCAGAAAATAGGATATATGGTTTACATATAATGTTCCAGAATGGAATAGAGAAAACTTTTATGAACTGTACAGAACAAAGGCAAAATGAAATAACAAAAAGACCACACATGATGTTGACACAAGTATTTTATTGTTCCAAGTTCGCTGGTTGTAAAGGTTGGAAATTGGAGGAGGAGATGCCTGGTAATCCTCCTAGAAATATGTCTGTATATAATAAAGCACAGAATGTATAACCATATATTTTTAACATTCAACATTTTTTACAACATCCAAATGTATTGTGAAATGTGAATATCTTGATGTAACGCTTCTTTCAGTAGATGCAGAAAGGGCAGCTGCAAGTTGAGGGGCTAGCTGCACAGTCGAGCAGACTCGATAGACCGTAAGACCTGCTTCTGCTGGCATTTTCGTATGTTCGTATATAATTAAACTTACAAAAAAAAAACCCTGTAAACTGATAACGATTATGTAGTTGAAACTTATTGTCAGTACGAGACTATTACACTGTAACTTACATGTTAGGTTTACTATTTATTAATTTTATACACACTGTTTTAAATGATCTGGGATGTTACTGGAAATGAGCCTAGGATCAATGGCTAATATGCCAATAAACATAAACCTGAACTCCCTCCTCCCCCCTTTTTTCCTGCCAACCCTCTTCCATAACCCCCTTTCTTACCTTTCCTAATGCCACCTCACAACACTGGTTTAGCATCTCATCGTCTGGGTTTCCCTGCACTTTCTCAATTTACCTTATTTGTACAGCTGGTTTTTAATTTTGTACCCTATTTATTGGGCGCCCTGTTGCAATATTTGGCATTACTGTCTGCACTGCTCTCTACGTATGCACTTTATCATTGTTCTTGCAATTTCATTATCGGGCTGATTTGTATTCCTTCGTAACTGTGCTCTCCCTTTCCCTTTCTGCCGGGTTGCACCTGGAAACGAGCCTTGGCTCAGTGTACCTCTCCCCGTCACCAATTTTCAAATACATATGTTCTGTACCTGGATTTTCAGAGTACGCAAGTGTGGGGTGTATTAAAAGGGAAAACTGCTGCAGAAGTTAAACAGGTCCCATCACAACTATTTCCTGAGCTGTCAGATGTTTGCATATTTCTCTTCTATTAGGGTTTAAGACATCTGGAGTACGCCTGCTCCATTACTAATTATGCACATCAGTCTGTGCTGCCAGTTCTTGGCATTAAGCAGGATCAGACAGGTTGGTGCAGGGGTTTTGATACCTGGTATTGCCACCAGTGGTGGATATTTTGCTATCAAGGCTGCTTTGGAGGTTCCTAACAGGAGAAAAAAGCTCTATGTCTGATTAGACAGCTTTGCTAAGAAAGGGAGTAACATCGTCGATGCTCTAGATTCAAGGCCTATCCAGGCACTCACTACTCTGTTCCCACCTGTACAGCAACATCTGTTCAAGGTGAGAGTCATGATTCCATGCGGCACAAGAGTTGGCATGCAATGCAAACTGTTTAGCAATTCTTGTGAGTTTTTAAGCAGCATTCATTCTGAGAGGCTATTTTCAGTGTCATTTGGGTTTTTAGAGTGGGCACAGTCTACACCAGAATCGTAGGTTCTGTACAGTGGCTCTATCAGCCATGCACTGGAAGTTTCTGCAGTGCCTGTGACTAGCTGACCTTTTTTATTTTCAGTCTCCAATATTAAAAAAAAAAAAAAAATCCTCCCAGTCCAGTGGCACAGAGGGTTGAGGCGCTGGTGCCTTACCTCAAACCACACTGGTGACCTGGGTTCGGAAATGGACTCGAGCGCCGGGGGTTGGCAAGGGAGGACAGGATTGAGCATCTGGAGGACTGCTCTTTGCTCCTGGGGTGGACTAGGGAGATGTCTTGCTCTGTAGTGGCCCCTGGTGGAGACAAGGAGCACTACAGATGCGGTGTAATCAGGGAAGATGGAGGAAAAACAAGAAAAATGGCACCTTGAACTGCTGGATGATGGCCGCCTGGACCAAGCACCTCCGTGAAACTCCAAGATGCCAATCAGACCTCAGCAGCACCCAGGGCCAAGCTGATGGCCTCAAGGCACTTTCTCCCTGGAATGGAGTCCTGGAGGAGGAGTCCTTGGAAATGGCCTGAAGGAGTGGCAGGTCGAGACGTGGGGGAGATATATCTACACACACACACACACACACACACACACACACACACACACACACACACACACGCACACACACACACACAAAAACTCACTGAGGAGAAAAGCAATGGAGCAAGCTTTAGTACTCATAGAGGGGCAATAGTTTCAGCCCTCATGAGGGAACAAGGGTGTTACTCTAGTCTTTTATAGGCCCCAGGAAATCAGGTTCTGCACAGATTTTCTCTTCAGAGCCTGAACAAGTTGGTTTTGCCTATCCAAGTTTACAATACAGTCCTTCCGATACATCATAGAAGTCCAACTGGAGGGGCTACATGGCATTCTTAGACACCTTGGATGCATATCTCCATATGTCGATCAGACAATACCACAAGAAGTTCCAGAAATTGCAATCCAGGACAGATCTCCCTTTGTCATGCTCTCCCCTTTGTCCTGGCTCTTTTCTGAGCGTATTCTTGAAGGGGATGTGATTTGGGCTTTTCTCAGGAAGGGCTCCATTGTCTATACTGGGTCATATATAGACCAGTGTTCTTAACCCCCGTTTTCCAGATGGCTACTGCCTATTAGAGCCCTTGTGTAAAGACTACCCATGGACAATGTGGAGTGACACAGAAAAAAAAAAATCTATTAGATTTACTGTAATTTCTTTTTCTAATAGCTTCAGTGCTGTGAATGGGACTAGACAGATAGATACATTAATAAATTCCTGTATTCCATAAAAAACAAACAGTCCATCTACTAAATGTATAGAAAGACAGATGATTGGCAGGTTGTTAGAGAATATCTTTTAGTAGTTACTAGTAGTAAAATATCAGTTTGTAAGACAATAATTTCTAAGTTTACCCATTTTATAAGTACAACATGACACTCCAGAATGTTGGTTGTCTAGGGTTAATATACTTACAGGTACAATATGCACTCAGTGCAAGCACCTCATGCTTCATTACACACCTGCATGTGCTTCAGACAACCAATTTCTTGTCACATCTTATTGCTTACTTATGGCATCTGGTTTGGGTTTTGTGGGAGGCAGTATGAGAAAATATAGGTTACTCACCTGTAACTATAGTTCTAGGAGTGGTATATAGCTCACATACACACTTTGGCAGTTTCCTGGAACAGGCTAATTCATTGGATGTCTTCACAGTAAGCTCCTCTCACCACCTGGGCAGTATATCCTCTGGCTCTGCCCTGTGATGTCAGATCTTTGCACACAGGAAGCACGGATCCGAGTGCCACATTGCCAGGGGAGGCTGGGTGGGTTGTGTGGATGTGAACTGTAGAACTCTTAGAACTATGGTTACAGGTGAGTAACTTGTAGTTCTAAGGGCATGGAGACAGTTCAATGTCCACACCTTTACAGACTCCTAGCAGTTCTCCAGGAGAAGGGGGAAAGACAGCACCCTTATTTGGCAGACAGAGACTGGAAAACCATGGACTCAAAAGCCGCATCCTGATGGGACATGATGTCAATGCTGCAATGGGATATAAAGGTGTGTGCTTTACTCCAGCATCCCTACAGATCTCCTGAATTGGGATGTCATTAGAGGTAGCCACTGAGGCAGTGGTATGTCTGGTGGACTGAGCCTTAATCCTTTTGGAAGGCTCCCTACCAGCCGATCTATAGCAAAGGTGGATGGAGGATGTAATCCTTCTGGCAACTGTTCGCTCTGTTGCTGGTTTGGCAGGCACATCTTCAGTGTATATAACACGTAGCTGGTGAGCCTCACCTTGAACTCCAGTCATGTGCTCCTTATAGTATAGGAGCGCTTCCCATAGGTCCTATGTATGGAGCCTGTGGTCGGCCTCCGAAGATGGGTTCGTAAAGTATACCATAAGGTTTAAAAACTGATTAAGGTGAAACTCTGATACAACCTTTGGGAGGAACTTGGGTGGGAAGAAAGATGACCTTGTCCTTGTGGAAGACGAGATATGGAGACTCCATCGAGATGCACCTGGAGCTCATTAATCTTTCTGGCTAACATGAATGCCACCAAGAAGGTGGTCTTCCATGACAGGAAGACAGCTGTACATAGGCTCAAATGGCATGCACATGAGCATAGTCATTACCAGAAGCAAGTCCCAAGGTGGCAGGGGCTCATGCACTGGTGGAGACAAGAGGTCAAGGCCTTTAAAAAAAGCACCAATAACCTTCTCCTGGGCCATCACTGGCTTAGCATCCTGCACCTGGTAAGCAGAGATGACTGCCAGGTGCATCTTAAAGAGCAGATCTGTATTGTGGACTTGTGGTTCAGAAACAAATGAAATGTTTTTAAACTGCACCTTGAAATGTAGTCATAATCTAGTGGTTAACATCATGTTAATTTTTTTTTCAGTTTAACCACCAAGTTCAGCTGAAGTCTGCTTCAAGATGCCAAGCCGGTCACGAAACTGAAAGTGATGTCGATGGGAGCTATTTGCATACATCACGGCAGCTCTGATGTTAGAGTGTACCTGAGAATGGCAGTCATAGAAACCAGGAGCTGTCTAAGTTTTGGAAGCCCCTGTACTGTTCTGTAAAGGCAGTTATCTGTGTGGATAAAAAAAAAAAAAAAAAAGAAAAGCAAATTAACCATCTGCCACCCTTCTCCCAGCCCAAATCACTAAATCCAAGCCCCCCATTCCCCCACTCTCTGTAAGTAACCCAATCCCACCCCCCAGCACCCACAATTGAGCATTTTAGTTACAAAAGTCCCACAGTGAGCGACTAGCACATTCTGACCACTTCCGCGTCCGGCTTCCAATCTAAGTGCTCGTTTGCACTTCAAGACATGAATGTCCCCCTTCCCCTGCTGGCAGCACCCACCAAGTCTCCTCCCCCCAGCACCCAGTTCATATATTGCAATGAAGTAAGGTGACTGGCACAAACCTGCCCTCCTCTACAGCTGGCCACCTGCAGAATTAAGCATCCTGCACTCCAGTCACTCAGGAACCAGGCCAAGAGGTGCAGGGATCAAAGGTCCTGGGGCAGGACCTTCCCCTGTTATCTGGTCAGCAGGTCCAGGTGAAGAGAAAATTGCCACGGAGGTCTGCTGCTGAGGCTGAGAAGATCTGGGTGGCAGAAATATCTGGGCCAGTTTGAAGGTATCAGGATCATCTGTTTCTTGTCCTTCCAGACCTTGACCACTACCTTATGTACCAAGAGGAGGGGAGGGAAGATGCACATGAGACCTGGGGTTCAGGGCCTCATGAAGGCATCCCCCAACAGTGTTCCAAATTGTGGGAGACAGGCACAGAACAGCTTCAGATTTCTGTTCTTCCAGGAGGCAAACAGTTCCACCAGAAGGGTGCCTCACTGGGAAAGTAGATGTCTTACCACCTCCTAATGTAGGGACTGCTTGTGTGACATCTCTCCCACCTGGCCGAAAATGTCTGACAACTGAATGTGAAGCCCCATAGATTGCCAGGAGACCTGTACCCAGGTTGTGAATGAGTGTCAAGGTGCGGAGAGCCTCCCAACACAGGGGAAGGGAATGTATCCACCTTGCCTATTCAGGTAGGACATCGTCATGGTACTGTCCACCTGGACCTGCATGACCTGTCCCCTGATCAGATGAGCAAATTCCATCAGAAACAGATGCACCGCATGGAGCTCCAGCAGGTTGATGTGAAGACAGGACTTCCAGGCTGACCAGAACACGTGGACCCTGTGATATCCCTGGTGTGCTCCCCAACCCATCCCACCAGAGACATGTCCATCATAAGCATGACGGACAGTTCTGGACAGACAAACAGGATTTCTTCCTGTGTTGTGGGTCCAGCCACCACTGACTGGTATCCCACATCAGTTGGGTCACAGCGAGTGGCCAGTCCAGGTGATCTAGGTGCTGAGAACATTGGTGGCCCAGCTCCCATTGCAGGTGACACATCCACCAGCAGGCATAGCAGATCATGTTGGTAGAGGATGCCATGTACCCAGCAAGCTCAGGAAATCCAAGGCAGGGTGTGAAAGCCAATCTGAAATGATGAGGCAAAGGAGGTAAGCTCCTGAGCCTGGCCCACAGGAAGATGGGCCTTGCCCCACAGGAAGTCTTCTTCTGACCCAATTAACTTGATCATCTGCGAGGGGACCAACTGGGACTTACCCAGGTTGACCAAGAGGCCCAAGTCTCTACTGTTCTGGAGGACCAGATCTCTGGACCACTTGATGGCCTCCTTGGACAACCCAGCTGTCAGCCAGTCATCCAGGTCGGGATACACTCTGATGCCCTTTCACCTCAGGATGGCTGCCACCACTGTCATGCATTTGGTTAAAACTCTGGACAAAGATGAGAGACTGAAGGGCATGACCTGGAACTGGTATAGAACCCCTTGGGTGGAACCGAAGGTGCTGACACTGGAATGGATGAACTGGGATGCGGAAAAACACATCCTGGAGACTCAGGGAGTAGAACCACATGCCCTGCTCTACGGATAGTATAATCTAGTTCAGAGTGACCATCTGAAACTTGTGCTTTCGTATGAACTGATTTAGTTCATGTAGATCCAGTATAGGATGCAAGTCCCCTATCTGTTTTGGGACAAGGAAATACCTTGACACGTATGACTTACCAGGGCATCTGGGACACAGGCTATGGCTCCTTAGGCAAGGAGCTGAACTACGTCCTCCTTGAGGGTGAACAGCATGTCCTGTGACACCCTGGACTCCTGAGGAGCATGGAGTTGGTGAGTGGGAGAGCCTTGAAATCCAGATGCAACCTTCTGCCTACCACTTCTAACACCCACTTGTCCATAGTAATGGCAGACTATTGTGGCCAGAAGTGACGCACGCAGCCGACACCCCACATGGAGATGGGTCAGTGAATGGACAGGATACCCCCTACCCATTACTGGGCAACTTTGGAGGGGGCACCGATGGCTGTGGCTGGAGGGACACCACTTTCCCGGACCACCATACTTGAGCTTTAGTTGCCAGTGCTGATACTGCACCTGCTGAGGCTGCTCCTGAGATGGCGATAGCTGAAAGGATCTATACTGGAAGATATTTTTATTAGGCTTCTGTGCCTTCGAGTCCTTCTGGGATAATGTTGCAGAATCTAGAGTGTCACTGGACTTCTCAATCCTAGTGAGATGTCCCTCCACCTGAGGGTCAAAGAGGCCAGTGCCCAGGAATGGACCATTGGCCAATCGTATTCAGTAGCCGCCGTGAAGGTGGAAAGCCACAGACAGGCACTGCAATGCATCATGATGGCTTTTGCCATGATACAGGCACAGGAGTCACTCATGTCCAGAGCCATTTGCAGCTGGTGCTTATCCAGCGATTGACCCTGGTCGATGACCAACTTCACTGGCAGCTGACAATCAGCAGGAAGGTGAGTGAGGACTTCACCCAGCACTCCCAACAGGGAGCAACCAAAACTGGCCATCATCACAGTGTAGCTCCACCTGATGGAGACCCAAGGACGCAGTAGTGCAGACCTTTTTAGCTATGTGGCTAATGTTTGTGGACTCTTTGTCCAGAGGCTTGTCAAGATCTTTTGGCCACTGCTTTCCAGAAGGCAGCAACTGAAACCAGCCATTCGGGTGAAGGGTGATCAGAGAACCTCAAAAGGGACTCATTAGGGACCATGTACTTATGGACCACATGGCTGGAGGGTGCCGGGCAGAATGCTGGATGCTGCCAAAGCCCCAGAGCCAGTCCCAAGATGGCCTCAGCCACAGGAAAGGCAACCCTTGGGGATTCCGCCCTGTCTAGGATGTCAGTGAAAGGGGTGTTTAGTCCTCCTTTGAACTGGCTCCAAGGGCACATTCATGGACTCTGACATGAGGTGTAGTAAACCCCAAATGACACTGGCCCATAGTCAGTGGTCACTTCCTTGACCGAGCCACAGCCAAACAACCCATGGATGACCCATCCGAATTCTCTGAGAACTCTTTGAAAATATCCCCACGACTATTTACTACCCAGGAACACTCTTTGTGTCCTCTGGCTGGGTGATTTCCACCGATAACTGGCCTGGCAAGCCGGTAGCAGCACAATAGTCCTTTGCAGGGTCACCCAACAAAGACTGCAATGGTGGCGGTTCCATCCTCTGTGGTGGAAAAGCAGATGCTGGGGACATCTGCATTGGGTGGACTGGCATGGGCACCACTGGCAAATGTCAAAGGATAAACAGTCCAGAGGGTGAAGCCCTACCCCACCCTACAATAGTAAATTGCTGCCAGAGAAGCTGCTCCTCCTCATGGCACTGACATATTTTGCACTGGTACCTCTCCTAACCTGAGGATGAAGAGGCTGTGAAGCATCAATAGCAGTGCCTCCCACTCGAGCAAAATTGAAAGCATGATCACCTCCTCGACCGTCAACCCGAGGCCTACATTGAGATGGACCCTCCAGAGGGTCATGGTAGACCACATGCCTCATTGTGTTTAGAAGGAGAGGCTTCAGAGGCATGACCATTGGCTGGGGTAGGTCCTGTAGTGACCCAGCTGGGCACACCAAATGAGTCACATCCTCCCAAGCGAGGACCAGGAGCACTGGGGTCTAGGAGATGGACTCTTCATCAAGCTTCTCCAACAACTGACCGATAGGTTCGAGGAAGATCTCAACCACCTACTTGACCAGTGTCAAAGTTGACAAGCCCGATGGGGGTACCGAGGAGCTCTCGACCTGCCCCTTGACCAAAGGGATCTTGACCAAAGTCGAGTGGTAGGGGGAGTCAAGGGAGCAGAACATGTTTACTGCTGATCCCACTGCCTGCACTCGTGGCCCTTGTGTTTCTTGCCCTGGTGAGATAGACTCTCCCTGAAGATCTGGAGGGCCTGACACATTTCCCATAACTCTTTGGAAAAGGGCCCTTTGACGCTGGCCTCAGCTGGGAACAGGAAGTCACCGTGGCTGCAGCCACCTTCTCCTCAAGGGCCACAAGCTACGAAGTTGACCTGGAAGTCATCAAGGCCTTCTTGCAGCCCTTAGGTTGACCCTGCTTTGAGGGTCAACCATGGGCAAGCCTTGCCTTCTGGTCCTCAATTGAGGTTGGAAGCATCATCATGTAAAGGCTGCAACACCTTGTGCTGCGTGCCATAACAGTAGAGACACATGATGTGGGGATTGGTGACAGACATTTTCTGCTTGCACTACACACAAAATTTGAAACCATTTTTTTCCATTCCTTCATCATTCACCATTGAGAAGTCAGAGCCAGAGACATGGATGTCAAAGATTTGATTTAATTCAGTTGAAGAATTTGCCTCAGAAAAACAATGAATTCAGATTCTCCGAGATGCTGCAGAGCTGTGAATGAGGAGGCCTGTCCCTTCCTATGGAAAGAAAGATCTGATATCACAGAGTGGAGCCACAGGATACAGTACATCACTTGGGTGATGGGAGGAGCTTGGCTTGAAGATGTCCAATGAATCAGCCTGTTCCAAGAAACTGCCAAAGTGTGGATAGTGAACCGTGTCCATGCCCACAAAACTACATTTTTTTATACTTTATCATGGTATATCCTGAAAAATGGTTATGGCCAAATAGGTAAACGGAGTTCTATTTACTCGGCCCAACACCCCTTGTAGACGAACATGGGCAAGGGATTACAAAATTACTATTGCTGCACTAAGGAAGCTCTTAATTTTCCTTCTGTTGTGCTCAGGAGACATTGAGCTTAACCCTGGCCCAGCTAAAGTTCTTACTTCCCCATCGGATCCAGCAAAACTAAAAGGAATGTGCTTTATGCATATGAACACATGCAGCATGTTAAAAAAGCTTACCTTGATCCAGGCCTGGGTCAATTATACCACACCGGCTGTTTTGGTGATCTCAGAATCATGGCTCAGACTCTCTATGCCTGACAGGGAAATTAACATCCCAGACTATTCATTATTTAGAGCTGACAGGTTCACTAAATGTTAAGGAGTGGCCATCTACGTCAAGGATAAATACTCGGTTTCGTGCCTAGAATTGTTATCCATTGCAAACCAATTTGATTGCCTGTCACTAAAGGTTGAGATACCCTCCTCTACTGCACTTTGTGTCATAGGTTGCTATAGACCTTCATCTGCTGGCTCTCAAATCCTCACCCATCTAACTACTATTATGGGGCATGGCTCCCTTGAAACATTTATCCTTGGGGATCTTAACCTTGATTGGATGTCCAAAGTCGCTGCACCACTTAAGGAGTTCTGTGATACCCACGGGCTGATGCAACTTATTGGTGAGCCTACGCCCCCTAATAAGAAGAACCCTGCTAACAGTACACTGCTTGACATAATCTTAGTAAGTAAACCGCACCTGTTCTCCCATGCAAGAACCTTCTTCTCTGATGTTAGTGACCATAGCATCATCGCTGGTGTAAGATCGGTCCAGAATCCACTATCGTTGTCAAGGTTCTCTACTAAGAGGTCCAGACATAACTTCGATCAGTCTGCCTACCTTGATGAGCTAAAATACTTGCTGCATTGGCAGGACTTTTACGTAGCTAACTCGGTCCACTTGGCATATGACATCTTTTCTGAAATTGTGAGTGGGGCATTAAATAAATATGCCCCTCTTGCGAAAGTTAGGGTAAGGAGTAGAACCTGTCACTGGTTCTCTTTAGAACTCAAATCAGCAGTGCTTGACAAGGACAAGCTTTGGAAAAAGCATGAACAGCTAAGGTCCCGATAGACTGGTGTCACTTCAGGAAAGCCAGGAATACATGCACCAAGATGATAAGAGATGATAAGGCCTCCTTTTATCATTCGGAACTGGATTCTGCTGCCAGGAGCTCCTCTAAATTTTGGAAGTCCATTAAGGATATGTTCAGACATACCCCAGGGAGCACCCTGCCTGCAAAGATTACCTCTGGCAGTGCCACCACCTGCGACAAAATGGAGATCCTGGATGCATTTAACAACCACTTTGCCACCGCAGAGCTGGCATTTGATAACTCCCCTGCATGTTCTTTACACTCCCAGTTGGGTGCGCAAAACTCTGAACCTCTTCTTACTAACTCAGTCTTTTCTCTCCACCCTACTTCGTTGAAAGAGTTCGAAGAACTTCTATTACAGTTGGATACCAAAAAAGTGCGGGTGCTGACTCTCTAGACCCATACTTTCTAAAGGTCGCCTACCATGCTTTAGCTGTACCAATTACCCACCTATTCAATCTTTCACTGTCCCTCTGAATCCTCCTACCCTTATGGACAACAGCTCATGTTATCCCTCTGTTTAAATCTGGGGACCCCTGTGATCTTAACAACTACAGACCGATTTCTCTACTCCCTATACTGTCCAAACTGTTGGAAAAAATTGTAAGCAAGCAGCTGAGAATCTATGTAGAAACTATGAATCTTCTAAACCCAATGCAATCTGGCTTTACAGCACAGCATAGCACCATTACAGCCCTAGCCAAAGTGACCAATGATTGGCAGCGAGACCTGGAGAATCAACACTTCATCTGAGCAGTGTTCTTAGCCTTAAGTAAGGCTTTCAACACAGTCCATCATGGCCTGCTCCTTTCCTCCCTGAGGGCGATAGGACTAGATTCACTATCCTTGCATTGGTTTGCTGACCACCTCTCTGACCGGTGGCAGCAAGTCAAGGCAGAAGGTGAACTTTCTCCCCTTAAACCTCTGCAAAAAGGGGTCCCCCAGGGATCGATTCTTGGTCCCCCACTGTTTGCTATTTACATAAACAACATTGCCACCAACATAACTAAGGCCAATATCCATCTGTTCGCAGATGACACGGTTCTTTATCTAAGTTGTCCTTACGCCAGAAGCTGCCCGTGGAGACCTACAATCTGAATTCAATCTACTTCAGAGCCAACTCCTAAACAAAAAGCTCCTATTAAACGCCAAAAAAACTAAGGCAATGCTATTTTCTCCACTTCTCCATGCTGCAAACCCAGCCAGTGCTGGCTCCATTCCACAGATCACAACAATCCTGGGAGAAAACCTAGAATTTGTCAATAAATTCAAGTACTTGGGAGTGTGGCTCGACCACAGACTTTCCTTTATGGACCATATCGAAGATTTGCTAAAGAAACTGAGGCAGAGGCTTGAACTCTTTCTCAGGATTAATAACTTCCTTACTAGTGATGCCAAGCAGTGGCTGGTACAAACAACGTTTCTCTCCTTGGTTGACTATGCTGACTTTCTTTATAGTCACTGCCCTGTCTCTCATCTTGCTAAATTAGATACGTTGTATCACAGGGCTCTGAGATTCATTACTAGCCTACCTTTTTCCACTCACCATTGTGCCCTTTATGCTGCTGAGGGGTGGCCCTCTCTTCAGTACAGGAGAAACAGAAATGCTGTACTCTGGACGTTCAGAGCTATTATCAAAAAACTACCCCTATATATCTCTGATTGTCTTCCACTATGCCAGCTTGGGAACTATGCACTGCAAAGCAAGTCCTTTATTTCCTTAAAGGTACCTAAGCTAAAAACACGCTTTTGGAGAACGGCGATATGCTTTGCGCTGCCGTCTCTATGGAACAAAATACAAAAATCGCTAAAGTTTAGTACCCCGGTCAGTCTATCCTCCTTCAAGACACTATATGACCATTCTGTCAAGGAAATATGCAACTACTTCCCTCGATCCTAAACTTCCCTGCACTTATAGAGTACCATGATGGTGTTGTCCTCTCCGCTATGCCTGACCTTGTGGCCTCTCCTTCACATTTCCCTAATACCTAATTGTGCTCCCCACCCTCCTGTCCTGTGTCCTCTCTGAGGCTTCATCTGTTCCTCGTCTATCCCCTACCACCCTGCCTGTACCCTATCTCACCTCGCCTACCACACACCCCCTTCTACCCTGTTACATGTTTTTTTTTTTCCTTTTTTTAACTCACTGTCTGTCTTGTTTCTTATGGCATTGTATGTAATATACCATTACCTAACAATTGTCCTCGTTAGTACTTCCAGCTACTGTTACTAGACTCAGTATGTACTATGAAGGAATTGAACCACTGTTTCCAAACTGTTCTCCGCTTATGACTATGTTTAACAATTGTTTCTCTGTATTGTATAATATTACTGAGGAGTTATGATGTGACTGTTCATATATTGTATATCCTGTGTTCCTGTGCTAACCAGGTCCATCTTGTAAATGAGCTATGCTCAATGGTGTTCATCTGGATAAAGATTTGATTGCTTGATTGATTGAAACAAACACAATATCAGTATCGTCAGTGAAAATTAAGGATGGGACAAATATTCGATTTCTATTTGCTTCGTACACAAATAGTGTCCTTTCACTGTTTATATTCCTTTGAATATCACTTTTAAAATAGAATTGAATATCAAATAAAATAAAGATGAAAATATCATATACAGAAAGTTTTTAGTCTTCATTAATTGGCGTGTCTTATTCACAAAAATACTACCAACTACTGCATTCAGTATTCGGTTGAACAGTAAAAGATACTATTCATCCCATCCCAAGTGAAAATGATCCCGGTGGGTGTGAAACACAGTTGCTATGACAGCCCTATGCACCACCACCATGACTGCTACTGAAGGATCTGCACTCCACAACCCTCTGAAACTTAGCCCAGCAGCTGACATATCTAGCTCTATCCCCCCCCCCCACTATGTCATCAGCACTGTGACCTCACTGCTGCCTAAGAACAGCCATGCAGTAGCTGCCAGGTTAGTCATCTGTGAGATCACAATGTTGATGATGATGTAGTGGAAATTTCATTCTGATGGTGTCGTGTAAAGTTTCCCAGTAATGTGGTATACCAAGCACTGCACAAGCACGGTACCCACTGAATAACATGTATACCGCTACCGTGCAATGATGCGTCGTGCGCGGTACCTGAAAACTGTTGCGTGATTATCACTGTAGATATTTAAGCCACCAGGCTAAGAGCTATTACCCACATCAAGCACAATAGAATCCCATAGACTTTCTAATGAGCAAAAGGGAAAAGAAAAATACTTCAGAAATAAAATGTTGCAACAAATTGTATTATTTTCCTGTCTGTCTGTTTTGGCTCCACTAGCTCCTTAAGATGTAGGGTGAAATAACCAAACCATTATAAAAAAAAACCAAAAAAAAAAACTATCCTTTGGTGAGAGGTTACGTCACACCTCACATACTGTTTCTACGAGAGGACAAGTGTATGTAACCCCCCCTACAAATGGGGGTTTCTAACAGCCATCTAGGAGCTAAGAGTCCCCCTGGTGGTCGGCGTTCGGCGCTTAAAGCCGTTTAAATGGCTCTGTGAGTGCTTGCAGAGCCTCCACGTACTGTCTCTTTAAGAGCTGTCTGCTTGCAGACATATTCATTGCTTATGAGGGGGGCTCTGTGTTCTCGTGCTCGAGTCCCACTCGAGCCACTGACTAATTGCTCTGGTTTCGGCCGTCGCCGAAGGGGCAGAGTGAGCACTTTCCAGAAAGTGTAACTGTTTGCCCCGCATCGTTTAGATGTGTTTGTGGGAATGTAAACTGTTTAACTTGCCTTTCTTGCAGCTGGACTTTGTGTGCTGTGTCCCTCCATTTTGGACCAGGACTGTCTGAAGGGTCCAACAGGGGCAAAAGGGTATCTAAAATGGAGTAACTGGTGACCAGCCAGGATCGGGACTCTCAATGGAGCCTGCTGACCAATGGGGATATAGCTGGAGGTTCTGGGAAGTGAAGTTCTGGACCATGGCGCCTTTTTTGCACCAATAAGGGGCGCACTTAGTGGCTGGCTTCCACAGCCCACCAATGGGATCGGGTGGCGCCCGAACTCAGAGCCTTGCCCATACTGTCCAAGGGGCAGACACGTTGCGGCTGTGAGCAAGTAAAGGGCTCGGGGCTCCTGTGCTGTTTTAGTGGTCACGTGGGAAGCGCGTGTAAGGCTAGCGTCGGGCATTTGGAAACGCCAGTAATTCCGGATTAAATCCTCTGGGAAGCAGTCAGAGGAGGCTGTGCAGGAGCGCGGCTACCTACCAGGCTCACCCTGTAGAAGACTGGAGAATCTGCTTGAATTGCACTTGGTCTGTCAGGAACAGTGAAGCTGCATCGGTTTGGCCCCGTGTATGGCGGGTAGGTGATCGAGAAGAACAGCAGCTGCCTGGTATGGTACCCCTCTGCCTTGCATATAAATGTGTGGAGAAGTGCTTGAAGTACAGGCTCGGTCCTGTGAGAGGTGCAAGAGCGCTCGGTCTGCTGGAGTCGTGAGTACTAAATCAGGGTAGCTCCTTGGCCAATGGTTCTAGTGAGAGCAGGACAGTTTGGGTTCTGTACTGGTGACACTATCTGGGCCTGCTGGCTCCACTTAATCTTCGTAGGAATTAAATACTCATTTGTGTCAGGGCCCCAACCAGCTGCATCGAGGAACTAGCCTCTAGGGCTTGGGTACCCATAGACAGTAACTTATAGGTTAGGCCTGTGCACAGAGCTCTAGGTAGATACTCATATATTGTAGTGGTAAGCTGATTAACCTTATTTCCCCCCCAGTCCTTGTTATTCCCCCTTAAATAAATCAGATTGCTTGTTTTGCAAAAGTACACTGGCTAGTTTGTGTGTTAATGGTGAATTACTGCACAGTGAATATTGTGTAACTGCAACTTACTTTTCAGGGGGTTCCCGGAGCAAGCTGATTGGTTCGAGCCGGGGGTAAGTGTACATGGTAAGGATACTATAATTGAATTGTGTGGGCCACTAGTGGGAAGTAAGGGGGGTTGCTGCAACCCAGAGGGCTGTGACCAAGTCATACTGGACCATTCTAACCCCGACCTCTGGGTGGAGACACCCGCCAACGGATCTAGGCCCCTTACCCTGTTACAGTTAGAGCAGGCAGGGGTAGTAGCCCTTAGGATAGCGCCCCCTGGAGGTTACATGTATACCACCCTATGGATAAAAGGTAATAACTGGCAAACAGAATAATAAAGGAGGAATATACAGGCAAGGTTTCAAAGACCCAAAATATTAGGAGTCTGGGGAAGAAGGAAGGGATGATTGTGACTCTATGGAGAAGACTGAAGATCAATATTTACTGGTAAGCGATGTTCCTATCTTCTTAGAGTTAATCTTCTTCGTAGCACCACACTCTTTAGTGGAATATAAAGCAGCACCCTAAAAGAAGGGTGGACAGGACTAATAAGACTGGAAACAATTTCAAGTAACATGACCTATAATTTCTTACCTGGATTTGGGGGAAAAAACTACTTAGCTGGTAAGAGGAGAAAAGGGGACAAAACATTCAGTGCTGAAGCTCACTGTGTGAACCACAGTGTGCCTTGGCTAAAATGTCACCTGAACATGGAATTCAAAGTACAAAAAGTTCTAGCTGTGGGGAAAAGAAGCCATAGAAATGTGTGCTGCAGTTGGCAGGTGCAGTAGCAGTTTGGCTACTCACAATTAAAGTGCAGTGCAATTAGTGGCAACCTAAACACGGAATGCTTCTGCGTCAAGATACACAGAGACTGAAAGCTAGGAAGTGGAGCAGGGTGGGAAACTATTCCAGTTCAAAGTCTTGAGGCAGCAGGCTGGGCATAAAGCTTCAAGAAGTAGTTTTCCCCTCCCTAGCCAGAAAGATAGCAACAAGGTAAGCCAGCTTAAGTATCTCCTAGCAGGAAGGCTTCAATAAGACTGTGGGGGGGAGTGGGGGGGGCACTAAATACAAGTCCTGGGCTGAGAACCAGAAGGCGACAAAGGTTTGGAATGATCCAGAAGGGTGTGTTTCCCTTTAAAGGGATAGTGCTAGCCTAGATGAAACAGCCCAACAGCTTTTCCTTTGGGCAACACCTGGACTAGTTTAGCAGCTAGAAGAGTCTGGTCTCTTCATAGGAGTAGGACTTCCATCCTTTGATTTAACAGGGCTCCTTCAAATGGCCAATTCAGTGCTTTGTTAACAAGCCTCAAAAGTGAGTCCGGATCTGCAAAGCCTCGAATATCTCTCAAGATACACTCCCACTGCTGTTGAGTGGGCAGCGACATGTGGAGTGTCACAGAATCTGAAGAGCCTTGAATATCTCCCAAGATACACCCCACTGCTGCTGAGTGGGCAGCAACATGTGGAGTGTCATAGGCTGCCTTCAGGATGGAAGAGTTAAAACTCCACACCTTTAGACAGCTGGGAGACCAGCTTGAACCAAGCCTATGAAGTGGCCAAGGAACCTAAAGTGGGATGAAGCAAAGCCCAAAGGCCCTGCTCAAATATGACCTTTTAGGCTTGGTAGCTGTCCGCTCTGAAACTGAGAGCAGCAGATGCAAATTTTTATTTGCCCATTTTATCTAGCTGGTGGATTCCCTGGACAGGGAAAAAGCCTTAATAGTGAAAAAAACTCTCACATGCCACCACGGGCTGTGACTGGCAGAAGGAGTCTGTCAGCACAGTAGGGTATTTATAGCTGGGTTGTTTAGGTACTGTAGGGACAAAAACACTGGATGTCTCCACACATCAGTGGTGGTTGCCCACAAGCTTAACTGCCAAGATAGAATGGTGACTTTCAAGGCTGGGAGACCGAGTTAGTCAAGAAGGTCATATGGAGCACAGCCTTTAAAGAGGGAGTCCGACCAACATTTCTGGCATTACTAAATTCATAATTTGGATCAGCATTTCTCCAATCAGCCTTGTGCCAAAATGAGATCTCCAAGTTGCTTTGTTTGAAAGTCACAAGTCATTTTGTAAACTTAAATTCACCGTTTTTTCAAGAAAGCCAGTTTCAGTGAAAAGCTACTGATGATGTCACAACCAGTACTTGCAGTCTAGTCCTCCTTGCAAGCTACCTTATAGGACTTATTTCTCCCATGTTGCATAAAACTGCAACTGTAGTAAACAACTGAAAAATGAATGTGGACACTGGATGGGTTACAGCATGCATTTCCATAATGTGCAGATGCAAGGTACAGTATTTAAGAATATGACATGTGGAGGGTGTTACAATGCATCAGCAAACATGGCTTTAGAATGACAAAGTTGTGTGCAACTTTTAGAATACTACAGGGATGAGATTTAGGCACCAGGCTGCAACTGTGGAATGCAGCAATAACACAATCTCAGAAAGTAGCTAAGATGCACACGTTCGGAATGTGGCAGTAGCATGCAATTTCAGAATGTGGCGGTGATGCACAATTTCAGGATGTAGTGGTGATGCAGAGTTTTGGAATGTGGCAGTGACATACAGTTTCGGAATGTGGTGGTGATGCACAGTTTCAGAATGTGATGGTGACATACAATCAGAATGTGGCAGTGATACAGACTTTCAGAATATGGTGGTGATGCACAGTTTCAGAATGTGGCAGTGATGCAGAGTTTCGGAATGTGGTGGCACAGTTTCAGAATGTGGCAGTGATGCAGAATTTCAGAATGTGGTGGTGATGCACAGTTTGAGAATGTGGCGGTGGTGCACAGTTTCAGAATGTGGCATTGATGCACAGTTTCAGAATGTGGCAGTGGCACACAGTTTTGGAATGTGGCAGTGGTGAACAATTTCAGAATGTGGTGGTAGCAAACAGTTCCAGAACGTGGTGGTGGTGCACAGTTTCAGAGCGTAGCAGTGGCACGCAGTTTTGGAATGTGGTAGTGATGCACAGTTTTGGATATGGTGACGATGCACTGTTTCGGAATGTGGTAGTGACGCACAGTTTCGGAATGTGGCAGTGATGCACAGTTTCAGAATATGGCAGGGATGCAGAGTTTTGAAATGTGGTGGTGATGCAGTTTCCAACCGTGGTGGTGATGCGGAGTTTTGGAATGTGGCAGTGACGTGGAGTTTGAGAATGAGATAGTGATGCATAGTTTCGGAATGTGGTGGTGATGCATAGTTTCAGAATGTGGCAGTGATGTACAGTTTCGGAATGTGGCAGTGATGCACAGTTTCGGAATGTAGCAGTGACACACAATTTTGGAATGTGATGCTTAGAGGTGGGCGAAAGTTGTGATTTCCGCCTTAGTGGGACTTCTGTGAAATTTCACAATTTTCACGTGAAGTTACCAAACTTTTGCCTGTGGCAAATGGGAAATCTTACAAATGTGTTTGGGTGAATTTTTGCCCTGTCCCACTAACACTTTCCCTGGTGTCCAGTACCCCTCTCCCCAAAGTCTGAAATATATTCCCTGGTGGCTAGCGGTCCCTCCTTCCCTCAACCCGACTGCCTGCCCCATATATTAAAAAAATCCCTGGTGGCTAGCAATCACTCCCCCCACCCGATCACCCACTCCATAAGTTAAAAAAAAAAAAACACCTTGTGGCTAGTGGTCCCTCCCCCTGCCCGACCGGGACATCATGCTCTGGTGTCCAGTGTAAACCTCCCCATCCTGATTCCTGGCCGGTATAGTCAAAAAGAAAAAATTACTCACCTTAGCAATTGTGTTTCTTCTAATGGAGTCTTACTGTATTCTGACAATTGCAGTTAGCTCCAGCACTTGAACTGCCCCGGAGAGTGAAGGGTTAAAATTCTATGCCAGGCATATAACATTGGGCTTGAGCTCAGTTGAAAACTCTGTCTGTGACACTTTGAAACCAAACCATCAGATTCATACGAGCTAAAACTCACTGACTATATAATGTGGAAATTATAAAATCCCTACTAGCCAACTGGCAACAAAGACTTTAGATTCCCAAAAGACTCAAGTCAGGAAACCCAAAGACCAAGCACCAAGCAATAAGAAATAAAAAACTCTTAACTAATCAAACACAAAGCACCCAACACAACAGAAGTGGGCTAAATATACCCCTGGGTTGCAACACTGCACCTGCCCACCCACTTTCCAAAACAGGTTCTGAGAGGGGAGGCAGGGAGGGAGGTCAGAATACAGCAAGACTCCATTAGAAGAAACACAGTTACTAAGGTGAGTAATTTTTTCTTCAAACAACATGAAGTCTTGCTGTATTCTGACAATTGCAGACTACCAAGCAGTACCTCCAAGGAGGAAGGACAGAACCTACTTTGGGAATAGGCTCTGAAGTACTGCTGTGCCAAACCTAGCATCACTCCTAGCCTGGATATCCGGAGAGTAATGCTTGGTGAAGGTATGAACTGTTTTCCAGGTGACTGCTTGGCAAATTTCTAACAAAGGCACATCCCTGGCTGCAGCCAGAGATGCAGCTGTACCTCTAGTGGAATGAGCCCTCAGGCCTGAGGGTGAAGCTTTTCCCAGTTTCTCATAGCAGAATTGGATACAGGACACAATCCACCTGGAAATGGTTCTCTTGGTGGCAGGTTTTCCCTTACCTTCTTTCCCATAAGTGAGGAACAACTGGAGGGAGTTAAACCTGTGACCCATTGTATGTTCTATGTAGTAACTAAGGGCCCTTTTAACATCTAAACTGTTTAGCCTCCGCTCCCCTGAGGAGGTGTGATCAGTGAAGAACACAGGAAGAGATAGATTGGTTTAAGTGGAAATCAGAAACCACTTTAGGTAAGAACCTTCTATTGATCCTAAGGACCACCTTACCTCTATGGAATGAAATGAAGTCGGGCTCCACTGACAGGGCTTGCAATTCACTGATACGTCTGGCAGAAGTAACAGCAACCAAAAATACAGTTTTCCAGGTCAAGTACTTGAGCTCTACTGAGGACATAGGCTCAAAGGGGGGTTGCATAATCTGAGCAATGCAAATATTCAAATCCCAAGCAGGAGCAGGATCCCTAAAAGGGGGATTGGTATGAAGCAATCCTTTGAAAAATGTACAGAATACAGAGTGAGATGACAGAGAGGAAGACTTCCCCACTGACAGAAAAGCAGAAGCAGCTGACAAATGAACTTTGAGAGTAGCTGGTTTGAGGCCTAGGCCATTAAGGTGAACCATATAATCCAGAACTGTAGACAACTCAGCAGTATCTGGGGATATATGCTTCTTGGAACACTAAATACTGAACCTTTTCCATTTGGAGTTGTAAGTTTTTCTGGTGGCAGGCTTTCGAGAAGCTTTGAGAATATCCAGAACCCCTTGGGATAGATGTAAGTCTGCATATTCTAACTCTTCAAGAGCCATGCCTTGAGATTGGGTGACTGGAGACTGGGGTACCAAATCCTCCCCTGAGAGGAGGTTAACAGGTTGTGATTCCTGGGAAGAGACAGGGGAAGATGGACTGCTAAGGACAGCAACAGGGGGTACCAAGGCTGCCTGGCCCAGTCTGGAGCAATTACAATCACTTTGCATGGTTGTGACCTTATCTTGACTAGAACCTTGAACAGTAGAGGAAAAGGAGGGAAGGCATAAAGAAATTTCCCTTCCCAGTTCAAAATCAGAGCATCCAGAGGGACGGAGCCCAAGACTGGGGGTCTGCAACAAAACAGAGGAAGTTGGTGATTGTCTGGGGCTGCAAAAAGATCTATATCCGGAGTGCCCCACCTTGAGAAAATTACTTTCAACACCAAAGAATCCAGAGACCATTCATGATGGCCCTGGGAAATCCTGCTCAATGCATCTGCTATCACATTGTCCTTTCCTGGGAGGTGGACTGCTACTAAGAGGTCTGTAGGGAATAAGCCAGGGACCATATTTTCATGGCCTCTGTGCACAAGGCCATGGACCGAGTGCCTCCCTGCTTGTTGATGTACCACATGGTGGTAGTGTTGTCTGTCCTGACCTGGACCACCTTGTTCTGTACTGACCGACAAAAAGCTTGGCGGGAAAGAAGTACTGCCCTGAGCTCCAGGAGGTTGATATGAAGAAGGGAATAAGGGATTCCTGAGAGGACCACAGTCCCTGGGCCATGAGAGCCCCCAGATGGGCTTCCCACCCCATCTGTGTCATCCCAGCATCTTGGAAGTGTGGGTGGCTGTTTGTGTTTGTCTGTGTCTGTAGCTAAGTTTTTTGGGATTTACAAGATCTTCTGCTTGGAGTAACTACACCATTCTTACTCACTACAGCTGTGAAGGTCTCCTGGACTGGATTTTCTGCAAAACATCACCACAAGGTATTTGCATTTTCAATTTAAAATCAACTTTTTGGAAGCTATCCCAAGCAAAACAGAAATCAAGCAACCAGGTCTGACAAACTCCAGCAACTCTGGGTCCCGCTCGAATCCACATTTTCGTCTGGCTTGCTCCCAAGGGATCTATTTGTGGGCTTTTAAACAACCTCTTTAAATAACAAAGGAAGCACAAGGACAAAAGGATTTCACATCCTGCACTTGTACTTGAGTAGGTGTGCCCCAGGCTATCAATGTAATGGGGATGGGGAGTGCATGCCTGCAAGGTCTTGCATAGCTAAAGCCTCTTGTCATTCCCTGCCTAGCTGTGACCCTGGATGACCTCTGTCATGAGTTGAACCAATGTTGTACCAATAGGTACACCATATCCAACAGCTGTCTGGAGGTTGCCCTTGTAACTTTTCTTGTCCTACTTTGCCTTGACAGAATTATACTATCCTTATGGAATGAGTATGGCTCAAATAAATCTAGGACCGAGCACTATGATTTTACTTTCTCCAACCTTATAGTTTATAATACAAGGATACTACAAACTAATTTTCTTCTCTACCAAAAGGGCTGTCCCTACCGTTCTCTCCGTATGTTTAGGAAACTACGGAACAAGTCTGCATTATCCCATCCTTTTCTACACGTGGAGCTGTGGTTCCTTGTCATCATTGCCATTCTGCTATCTGGGGATATAGAGACAAATCCTGGGCCACTAGATGCTTATTTCTCAGCAGATGACATACATGGTATGTCCAAACATGGGCTGTTAATTGCACGCTTGAATATAAGAAGTTTGATGTGTCACTTCGTGGAACTGGAGTCATGGGTCAAACTGTACAATCCTGATATCCTCTGTCTCACTGAGACTTGGCTAAAACCATTGGTTACTGACTCCCTCTGCTCCCTGCCAAATTACTCTATTATTCGAAGGGATAGGATATCAAACAAACATGGTGGTGGAGTTGCTCTGTACTACAAAAATAATCTTTTTTCTCGCTATCCTGGATGCTCAAATGGTATGTGAATACTTGCTTGCTACCCTTGCATTGGGAGCCAAGAAACTGCATGTTATCTGTGCATATAACCCCCCAGCGGGAGGGATTGCAGGTCTAGAGCACCTGTTGGAAAATACCTCTCAGAATTTTAATCACAATGAGGTTGTCATCTTAGGGGACCTAAACTTAAACTGGCTTGGGGCAGCTCTCAGTTCTCTTCAATCTCTGACTCATGGCTACAACCTGCATCAGATGGTAACAGTGCCGACTAGAAGTCTGTCTTCATCACCACTAGGCAAACTATTGGTTTGGGTGCTGGTAAACTGGATCGAACACATCTCAGCCACTGGTACTCTTGCTGATGCCTTAACTGACCACTCTCCTACTTTTTGCGTCCTGTCCTTGGGGCACCTCCATCTCCTCCACCACGTCTCATCACTCTCACAAACTTTGCTCACCTATACCAAGAGGTGTTTCTGTATGATGTCTCCAGAATTGATTGGTTGGAGATCTATCTATCACACTGTTCTCAGGATGCTCTTAACCTCTTCATCACTAAATTCCTTACGGTTCAATGTAAACTTGCCCAAATGATCACCCGGAGAGTGAGGGGTAAACAAACAAGATGACTAAACAAAGACTTGCTCAAAAGTTTGCACCTTAGAGATAAACTCTGGAAGCGCTACAAAACATCAGGCCAGCAAACAGATTTCGATGCTTACCGTACGCTACGGAATTCATGTAAAAGACAAGTCAGAGCTGCTAAGAGCAAGTACTGTAAAGACCTGCTGATTAACTCGGCCAATGATCCCAGAAAATTCTGGTCACACATCAAATCCTTCCTAGGATCCTCACAGCCAACTACCCCTGGTGATATGCTGATAAATGATGTGCATTGCAGTGACTCACAAACCATAGCTAATTCTTTCAACCTGCATTTCTCTGATCTCTCCCAATACACCTCTTCCTTCGATCCCACTGCAGTGTCCTCCCACTCCTCATCAGGAACCTGTCTGGATAAGTTGGAAGTGTTGTCCCCTGTGCCTCCTTATACTCCTCCATTCTATTTTAAGCCTGTGTCTAGAAAGGAAGTCGTGAAACTCCTGAGGTCCATCTCTGATCATACCAGCTCTGGCTCAGACTCCCTTGAACCCCGCCTCTTGAAACTTGCAGCTCCCCTTATTGCATTACCGCTGGCCAAAATTTATACGTTATCACTTTCAGGTGGAGTGGACCCTGACCTCTGGAAAGCTACTCGGATCACACCTATACTTAAAAAAAGGGATCCTAAAGTTGTCATGAACTACAGACCAATTGCCATACTCTCGGTGCTGAGCAAAATCCTGGAGAAAATTGTCGCAACTCTGACAACTATCTACTTAAGCAAAGCCTGATCTCGGATACCCAACATGGCTTCAGGAAAGGACATAGCACAACGACTGCACTCCTTAAATTCACCACAGACTCTTTCAAAAATGGATACTAGCAATCTGACTGGGGCTGTCTTTATTGACCTCACAAAGGCTTTTGACCTTGTTGATCACACTTTGCTTCTCTCCTCGCTGCGACACTTGCAATTCTCCTTCTCTGTTGTTGACTGGTATGAAAGCTACCTGACAAATAGAACTCAAGTGGTGAAATTTAATTCCTCTCTATTGAACAGTGCCACCATTAACATTGGTGTACCTCAGGGCTCCATCCTAGGGCCCCTTCTATTCTCTCTTTATATAAATAACATTGGAGCTGCTCTAAAATCCTGCTCTGCTATTCTATATGCTGATGATCTTGTCATCTATAGAAGTTCTACTAATATAGACACTATCAACACAACCCTTTCCTCTGACTAACAATATCCAAAACTGGCTATACAACCACAAACTGGCTGTCAACACTAGCAAAACTAAAGCCATGCTGCTTGGATTGGCCCCAGAGCTCCAGGCTTGCATAACAGCACTGACGGTGCAGGACTTAAAAGGTCAATTACTGGAATGTGTGACCTCTTTCAAGTACCTGGGCATCCTCCTAGATCAATCTCTTGATCTTAATTTTCATGTACAGTCTGTTTGCAGAGCTGTCAACTCCAAACTGGGTATTGCATATAAGACTAGTTATATGCTCATGCCATCAGCTAAAATGGCCATTGCGAAGGGGATTCTGCTCTCCACCCTAACCTATGGGGCTGCTCATAAAACTGACCTACTCAGATGGGATATTACGTATAACAACATATGTCGCTATGCCTCTTCTGCTCCTCGGCTTAAACACCACTGTCAGCTTTATAATGATCTTGGTTGGCTCTCTCTGTTAGCTAGTAGAAAATAGTACCTTGGCTCTCTTATTGATTCAATAATTCAAAATCAAACCCCTAGGTGTCTTGCAGCTATGCTTGTTCCTCAGGACACACTCCATGGTCTACGATCAGCTGATAAATC
Organism: Neoceratodus forsteri; assembly: GCA_016271365.2. Lineage (NCBI taxonomy): Eukaryota > Metazoa > Chordata > Ceratodontiformes > Ceratodontidae > Neoceratodus > Neoceratodus forsteri. The sequence goes on along the minus strand of JADMNL010000022.1, from coordinate 689,591,659 downwards.
CTTTCTGAATTTGCCAACGTGCCACACTAGGAACGGAACTGTTGCATTTGAGCATGTGGCTCCACAGCTGTGGAATTCCCTTTTCTCTCGACATTAGACTTTCTAACTCCCACACATGCTTTAAGAGAAAACTGCGCTCAAATCTGCTGATTGCTGATACCTGTTCCTGCTTTCACCCTACTTAATGACTGATGTCTCTGGCCATACAATAGTATTTCCTCACCTCTATACAACCCTCTTTCTGCCTCAGCCTGTCCCCGGCTCCCTTTCCCTGCCCATATACAATCTTGCACTGCAGGCATCTCCCTTACACTTACATACACTCATATAATCTAATTTCATGGCTTGCTCACCTCTTCCTCACTTACCGACCTTTTCCTTAATGACACCCCCTGCTCTCTATGGTTATTTCTTCCTTTTGTATTACCTGTTTTTGTTTTTGTGTACCTTGTTCTGTTTGTATGATATGTCACCTGATAATTTACTGTCCAAGGTTCTCTCTATTCATTGCATAGGTAGGCACCTATGAACGTATGAATGGTCTACTCTGTATGTCTCTGATATATTGTATCCACTTTAACTCATTGTATGTACAGTGCTTTACTTTGTATGTTCTGATATATTGTATCCTCTAACTCATTGTATGTAAAGTACTTATAATTTGTTATCCTGTTAAGTTTTTGCACGTCTGTACTCTCCCAGGTTGTGCCTGAAAATAGTCATTTTATGGCTAGTGCACTTACTTGGTTAACAAAAGCTAAATAAATAAATAAAATAAATAAACAAAAGGGAAGCATCTGTGGTAAGAACCACAGAGTGAGTCTGAGTCACAAATGGAACACCTTGCCTCAGATTGTCCAGGTCCTGCCGCCACTGAAGGGCCTGAATTAAGGTCTGAGTAACAGGAACTAGTTTGGTAACAGGATCTTTCCTTTGGGACCAAAAAGTCCTCAGATGGAACTGAATGTCCCTCATCTGAAACCTGGCCACTTGGACCACTGCCATGGAAGCTGCCATGTGGCCCAGAAGCTGAAGAAAATGCCTTGCTGGTCAAGAAACTAGAGGGAGGAAGAGAGAGGCCAGTTGAGAGATGACTTTTGCCCTTTCCAAAGGAAGGAAAGCTCTTGCCTTGAGCATGTCCAGCTCTGCTCCTATAAAGGTGAAGAGCTGTACTGGCTCGAGAACTGACTTGGGAAGATTGAGAAGGAACCCCAGGGAAGTGAGAACTTGCTGGGTGACCTGCAGATCTGACTTGACTTGGTCTGGAGACTGGCCCACAAGGAGCCAGTCATCCACATATGGAAAAATAGAAATCCTTTTCCTTCTTAAAAAGGCCACCACTACCGCTAGGGAGCTGAAGTTAGGCCAAAGGGCATTGCTCTGAACTGATAATGGCCTGAGGGCAATTCCGAACCTGAGGTACCTTCTGTGGGAGCACCTGATGGGAATGTGACAATAGGCATCCTTGAGGTCCAGGGAGGCTAGCCAGTCTCCTGGCCTCAGAGAGGGAAGAATTGTTCCCGGAGTCACCATTTTGAATTTTGGCTTTAGCAGGTGCTTGTTTAGGTATCTTAAATCTAGGATGGGTCGCCACTCCCCTGTCTTTTTTGGGGTAAGAAAGTATCTGGAGTACAGACCTTTGCCCCTGTACAGGGTGGGAACTCTCTTTATGGCTCTTAAGGCCAGTAGAGAGGAAACCTCTGCCTCTAGAGCAAGGGTTTCTGATGTATTTGCAGGTGGAAAGGATCTGGGTCTCAGTTTCGGAAATTTTTTGAAACTGAGAACCAACCCCTGGCTTACAACCTCCAGGACCCACTTGTTTGAGGTAACAGACGTCCAGTCCTGGATAAAGTCAGCCTGCCTCCTACCGGAATGGGGGAGTCGACCCGGGCTGACACATCAGGGTGTCTGCTTGGCAGGAGCCTTAGGCTGAGGGGTGGATGCAGCCCTGCTCATCTCCTTTCTGCCTCTCCCTGTGAAGAACCCCCCCACTGAGAAAAGGAAGAAGAGGCCTGTGCTTGGTAGAAAGGCCTGTGAAAAGGCTTGCCCCTGCCCTTAGCTTGCTGCCTTTGAGGAGTTGCCTGCCACTCCTTGGCCTGGGCGCTCCTGTAAGTGGTCCTGTACTCGTCCCATTTTCTTCATGTAATTCTCTGTCTGCTCCCCAAACAGAGAATTGCCCATCATAGGGAAATCCATGGCCTTGGCCTGGGTATCATGCGAAAGGCTAGTACATCTGAGCCAAGCCATTCTCCGAAGAGCCACAGATGTAGCCATGACTCTTGATGACACATCACTGGAGTCCACAGCAGCTTGAAATTGCACCTTTGATGCCTCGATCCCATCAGCAGCCACCCCCTCCAGCTCCTTGGCTAGCTGGGGGAAAGCCTGTTTAGCCAGTGCTAGTACAGTGTCCCACCTGGACTTCTGGTACCTGGCTGTATAGGCCACATAGTTAGCCTGCCTGAGTCCCAAAGATGATGCCATGTACCGCTTCTTTGCCATGGCATCTATCTTCCTGGAGTCTTTGTCTGGGGGGTGTGAAGCCAAGGGGATATCTGCCTTGTCATAGGCAGCAGCCTGCACTACCCCAACGTGGCTGCATTGCTGATAAAGAAACTCTGTATCTGAGCCTGACAAGGTGTACCTCTTGTCCATTCTCTTGTCAACAGGAGGTACAGAGTTGGGAGACCTAAGAATGTTTTGTGCCTGTTTCCCAAAGGACTTACGGAGGGGAAGAGACAGTCTCTTAGACTCTGGAATGTCCACCATCTCTACAAAGTCAGGCTCCTCTTGATCCTCCACAGCCTCCTCAATAGGAAGCTGGAGGGTTTGAGCCACTTTTCTGTAAAACAGAAAGTGGGGAGGGGACTCGGAATGCCTAGGAGGGGAAACACCAGAAGGTCTGTCTGGGGAGATGTCCGGTTCCACAGGCACATCCAGACTTTCACCGTCATACTCATCCTCTTCAAAATCCCCCTCCTCATCAAACTCCGGTTTGTAAAAATCTTCAGGGGAATAATCCTGAACCGGGGGACCCGACCAAACCAAACCCCTGCCAGAGGGTGCCGGATTGGTCGGAACTGGACGAACAAATCCACAATCCGAATCGCTCTGGCTATATCTCCGGTGGTCGGAACATGAAGTTCTGGATCCGAACCGGCAGGATTTATCCTTGCATTTTCTCTTTGTAGGAACCGATCCCTCAGGATCGTCTCCTCTTGCCGAAGTATCACCCTGGTCAGAGGGCACTCCTTCTAGTTCGGTGGAACCGAACTCGGCTGGCCTTCCGAGTCAGCGGATTTCTCAGCCTCCTTATCCCTAAGTCTACCTAACCTTTTATCCAACAAAGATTAGGGAAATTCTTGCAAATTTGGCAGTCTGAATCGAGGTGGTCAAACCCCAGACAGTAAACACAAGTGGAGTAGGGATCAGCCGTAGCAAAGACCTCCCCACACACACTGCAGTGTTGAAACCCAATGGGCCCGTTTTTTTCTTGGGTTTCTCAGACATGGCCAACCTAACAAAACTTACCCTTTCTAAGGCAACCACCAGGCAAGACTCCCCTATCGGTTTCTCACTGTGTTACAGGTGTTGGAAAAAAACAATCAAATCACATTTTTTTAAAAACCGATACGGACCGGTAACCACACGGTAAGCTTTCTCAGAAAGATTTTTGTCTAAAGGATCGTTTCAGCCGAACCTACTGAAAAGCTTTACAATTATAACTATCCACAATAACTATCCTGCATTATACGGTACCACAGACAGTCTTGAACCAACAAGCGGACCTAGTGTGGACTAAAATCGACACTTTAACTGCATTTGAGCCGAGCAGAAGGAGAAAATCTCCGGAGTGACTGTTCAGCGAGGCAGAGTAAAGAATCTGGCCGGTTTGGTTTCAAAGTGTCACAGACAGAGTTTTCAACCGAGCTGGAGCCCAGCGTTCTATGCCTGGCATAGAATTTTAACCCTTCACTCTCCGGGGCAGTTCAAGTGCTGGAGCTAACTGCAATTGTCGAATACAGCAAGACCTCATGTTGTTTGAAAATAAACATTCTTCCCTGGTGGTCTAGTGACCCCCCAATCCCCCAGTCCATGAACTGGAATGCTATTACCCAGTGGTCTAGTCCACCCCCCCACACCAGCAGGTAACATCCCATCACCCTGCCCCAATCCCGAACCCGAGCGAGTGACCAGCAGAGCCCTCCTCTCTTCTCCATGGCCAGCCACCCACTGAGCTGTCAGTAAATGAGCACATGTCAAGCACACACTCATTTATGGACTGTTCAGTGGATGGCCGGTCGTGGAAGAGAGAGAAAGGGGGGCCGGGTGTTGGTACACTGCCTGCAGGGGGGGGGGCGGGGGTGCACTAGACCACCAGGGAATAGAATTCCAATTCACGGACTGGTGACTGGGGATAGGGAGGGGGACTCACTACACCACCAGAGAGAAATGTTTATTTTGACTATAAGGGGGTCAGGATGGGAGTTACACTCAGACACCAGGGCATGATGTCCTGATTGGGCGGTGATCGGGTGGGGGAGGGACGTTAGCCACCAGGGATTTTTTTTTTTTAACACATAGAGTGGGCGATCGGCTGGGGAGAGGACTGCTAGCCACCAGGAGATTCTTTTTCTTTAACATATGGGGCAGGTGATCGGGTGGGGGGAGGGACCGCTAGCCACCAGGGATTTTTTTGTTTTGTTTTTACATATGAGGTGGGTGATCAGGTTGGGGGGGAAGAGACCGAGGGACTGCTAGTCACCAGGGAATTATTTTGTAAACATGGGGTGGGTGATGGGTCTGCTAGCCACCAGGGAATTATTTTTACATCAGAAGGCAATCGGTGACCAGCGAGGGTGGGGGGCACTAGACACCAGGGAAATATTGGTATTGGTGGATGGACTGTAGGGTGCAGGTGGAATTTCCATAAAAGATTGGAAATGGATTTCCAAACTTTCGCAAAGGTGAAATCTAACTTTCGCGGAAATTCTGCAAACAGAAGTTTTTTTTTTTGTACACCTCTAGTGTCGTAGAGGCACGCATTTCGAATGTGGTGGTGACGTAATTCTGGAATGTGGCAGTGACACAAGTTTAAAAATACCGGCAGTGACACAGTTTCAGAATATGCCATTGAAACACAACTTCAGAATGTGGACAATTTAGAATGTGGCTGGGATGCATAATGTTGGAAGGTGGCGGGGATGTGATGCACAATTTTGAAATGTGGGTGTGTGCAATTCTGGAATGTGGCAAGGACAAGCAATTTCAGAATAAAATGGTGTGTACTGTCACATTCCAACAGAGTGCATCCCCACTATATTTTGAAATTGCCAGTCCTCATCAAGTGCCTTGATGTGTGCCCCGTTGCATTCGAGATTAAGTGTCCCACCACATTTCGGGATGGCACATTCCTGTCACATTCTGAAATTTCATGTCTACCCCCAACATTCTAAAATTGTGCACCTCCTTGAAATTCTATACCTTGGTGCAGCACTGCATTCCAAAAGCCACCTCCAGACACAATCTAAAGTACAGTACCATGCATCTGAACATTCTAGAACTGCAAGCACTGCAGCCAAGCTTATGACCATATTTTTTAAATGACTGCTACAGCTACAGTTTTTTTGAAACTTTGGAGAAATAGCCCCTATAAAGTTGCTGACAGGGAGGACTAGTCTGTGAGATCATGTTATGACATCATCAGTGGCTCTTCACTGAAACTGACTTTTTTTGAATGGTGAGTGAAATCAGGGTTACATAACTTTAAAATAAAGCACTGTAAGCCTAATTGTTGGTATAAGATTTATTGGGAGTACGCTGGTACTGATTCTGCAATGTAGTATTTTTGTCTGGACTTCTTTTTAACACATGCAGAAAGAACTGGAGGTCTTTAGAAGGTCAGCCACAATGGAGTGAGGATAATCTTAGATGAAGAGAAGGACTTCCCCCACATCAGCCTGTGAGAAATGTGCAATGAGACAGAGGCATGTACTTCACCTCCTGAACCAGGGGTACTGCTGTCACAGCAGCAACTTTTGTTTGCTTTGCCCCATGGAGGAGAAGAAGTACTTGCCTGGGGTCAAGGCTTTGGGTGAGCCTATGCAGTCAGTCCTTGATCTGGGACATCTGCACTGAAAACTGAAGCTCCAATGTGCATCCATTTGGTGCTAGAATCGGAGTGAAAAGCAGCAAGGCTGACTGAGGGAACCTCAGCTGGCGTGGGTATTGGGGATGGCAAGTATTAAATGCTGACTGGAACTGCCCAGGGAATCGAGGGGGCAAGATTCTGGCTTAGGCTTTACCGGGATGTGTAACTGAGAGGAAGAGCTGTAGCCCTAAGGAGAGAAATGGTGAACAGCAGAATGACACTGGTCACAGGTTTGGAAGTGGTCATGCTTGAGGGGGCACAGACTGAGTGAGGCCCCTTCCAGTGGTTAGTACCAATGACGGTGCCGGGGATGGAGATATGAACGGTGCTGGAGATGGCATTAGAGATGGAACAGAGGATTGCTGGGAATGGCACTACAGTTGGTGCTGAAGACAGTATCATGGTCTGAACTTCAGCTGGCACCACCTATGGCTCCAGTCAGCACCGGCACCCAAGACAAAGAAGCCCTCAGTTGTGCTAGAAAAGGAATCAACTCCCATCCACAATAACCAAATGTCTTGGTTCACAGAAATCAGAACCGAGAAGAATATCATAAAAACTGCAAAACAGTTATAATATATAATAATATACATTATTTTTAATGCGCCTTTCAAATATCAAGGCACAGTACAATTAAAACAGTTAAAACAGATAAAACAATATCATAATCCCATTAAAATACACAGTACGCGACTTCCGGTGACGTCACGGCAGCAGTAACAGCCTGAGAGCCGAGCTCCCCTCCCGAAAGAATTGCAAAAACCTCCAAATTGCTAAAATAACAAAAAATAAAATGGAAAAATGTCACCTGGAGGTGTAAAGCAGGATAAGGGAGACAAGGGACATCCAAAAGCAGCAACTAGAAAGCTGGATTACAGCGGATTGCCGGAGAACCAACAGGCCCATAGTAGGAGAGCCTCTCTCACGAGTCAGCATGGTTCGGGATATGATACAGAAGGAGAAGCTGAAAATTTAACAGGATCCTGCTTTGAACAACTATTAAAAGAAATTCAGGACTCACGTGCTGAAAACAAAAGGGAGTTCCAGAATCTGAATTGTAAACTTAGTAAAATGGAGCAGCGTATAGAGGAGGCAGAACAAACGATCACACAAGTAGAAAATGATGGTGATATTCTGACACAGGCAATGGGCTCCCTCTTTCAACATACACTGGCTTTACAAGCAAAATACACAGATCTTGAAGCCAGGTCTAGGAGAGATAACCTCCACCTATATGGTCTGGCAGAAGTCGCAGAGATTCAACCAGTGTCTCTCTTCATAGAAGATCTTCTAAAAGACGTATTGAGGTTACCGCAGGATTACCAGACAAGAGTGGAACGAGCACATAGATCCCTGATACCCAAACCCATGGACCCACCGCAAGGCCTCGTTCCATCATAATAAAATTCTCGAGCTACTGGGTTAAAGAGGATATCTTAAAACTTGCCTGGCAAAAGAAAGAGCTCAAATATTTGGAATCCAGGCTGACCTTAGATCAAGATTTTCCTCCTGAAATTCAGCAGGCCAGGTAATGCTGGATCCCATACTTTAAAATATGCAGAGAGCTCCATCTTCACTTTCAAACCCCCTGCTCTGCGAAGTTTCATGTGTACTGGACTGAGGGTCCGAAAGTCTACAACACCACTGAAAAGTTGAACAAGGTGTTGATTGGAAAAGGTATCCAGACGCCACATCCTGATCAGGAATGTCCCACGCGGAAGCAGATGGAACAGACGGACTGGCATTTGGTTGCAGGGGAGAAGAAGAAAGTTGAAACATCGTTGGAATCGGCGCAAGCACTTCTGGAGAAAATGGCTGGAGGAAAGCTGCAGGACAGAAAGAGTATGGATTTAAATCGACAGATGCCCGTTTCTCTAGGCTGAGAAGGTACCGAAGGGCCATGTTTATTGGGTTCTTAGCTCTGCGTGAACAGCGAGGCGTATATTGTTTTGAAGGAAGGGGAGGTGGAAGGAGAGGAATAGTTAGCCCAGAAAAAAAACTGGCTTGTATGCTCACAACAGAGACTTGAGACTGAACTGAATTAAAACTGTGTAGTTTTGAAAGTACAAATGGGCTACTCAATTGTGTTGGCTCTCAGATCTTCCTTTGCTACACATCTTTGGCTGCTGGCAGACAGTAGCTAGATGGTTCTTTGGCTTTTGGGGCTTATGGGGAGACCCATGCAGTTGGGGGGTCTGCTCTATGAGCCCTTAGATAAAGGCCATACTATACAGTAAATGGTCCTTTCTTGCTCCTTAAGATCAATCAATATGTGTAAATTTAAATTGCAGTTTGGGGGAGGAATGCTCTCAATATACTGGAAGTTGAGTGGAGAAGTAAAAGATTGCTATGACGTTTGAATCGAATATTAGCAGGGGTCTTGATACTCTTATAAGACCCCAGGGGAGTGCTCCATTTAATTGGGGCATTATAGTTCCTTCTCATCTCTATTCCCCACGGGTAGGTACGGGGATGGGAGAAAAGAAATCTGAAGACTCAGATTTCCTACCTTGGAAGTTCAATGCTTGTTGTAATGAAGTTACCTTTATTGCCCTGTTGGCATTTATCTGTTTGCTTAATAAGGGTCTCACATCAGGGACAAATTATTTAAGCTGGCTACAGTTGGTTTGGGGGGGGGGGGAGAAAGAGGAAAGGATAAAGGAATTAGTTCTGAGGGTTAAGTTAAAAATCTACAATGGATAGGGACAGGAAATTTTGTTCATATAATGTTCATGGGTTGTCGAGCCCAGTTAAACGGGTCAAAATACTGAGCTCTTTGAGAAAGTTGGCAGTGGATTTCATATTTCTACAAGAGACGCATTTGTCTCCACAGGAACATATTAAGCTCGGCTCCATGGGTTTTGGGAGCAGTGCAACAGCCTCATACAGGAAGGGGCGCAGAAGGGGGGTGGCAATTTTGATCCCCAAACACACCCCTTTTATAAAAACAGGTGAACTTGCAGATAAAGAGGGAAGATATGTCCTGATGCGGGGAAACCTCCAAGGCAAGTCACTGACCCTGGCCTCAGTGTATTTCCCTCCGGGCTCGAATTCAGCAACATACATGAATTTTTTGACCACCTTGCAGGAATGGGCACAGGGAGAGGTGATTTGGGGAGGGGATTTAAACTTAATCTTTAATCCCACATTAGATTCTACCACTCAAACACAAAAAAAGATCAAGGTATACCTAAAGAAGTGAAAAGGTAGTTAAATGAGATGGGTTACATTGATATTTGGCGACATCTTGAGGGGAAAAAAAGGGAATACACATTTTACTCAAAAGTGCATCAAGTGTATACCAGATTAGACTACATTATGATTCCCAGGGAATTGGTTGGTCAGGTTCGATAGGTTACTGTGGGGGAGTTTCTACTTTCGGATCATGCTCCAATTTTTCTTATAATTAGATTTGAAGAATTGAGAAGGAATACCGTTTGAAGACTAAATTTATCATTGCTCCAAGATAAGGAAGTGGGGGAGTCTGTTACGCAAACATTGGAACAAACGTTGAAGGAAAATGATCTCCCGGGGACCTCCCCCGCGGTTCTATGGGATACCATAAAGGCAGTCATTAGGGAAATTTCATTAAATGGTCCAGCAGAAGAAAAAGAAGGAGGCCCAAAAAATTAATTACTAACCCAGATAGCGTAATGTGAAGCACTACAGAAAATTAAAGTGGACAGGGAAGGACTAAAATATTAAAACAGCTAAAGGCTAAATTAATGAATATACTTGATTATGTGGTGGAACACAAGGTGCTGTTTTTAAGACAGAAATATTATGAAGGTGGACCTAGGTCTTTAAGATTACTGGCAGGTAGACAGAGTTCAGAGGAGTAAGGCAACAATACAGGCAGTACAACACCCCTTTGAAAATAAGTTAGTAAAGGAAACAAATGGTATAGCAGACTCCTTTAGAGACTATTATACTACACTATATAACAAGGCACTCAACCATCCAACCCACGAATTAGGGAGTTTCTGAGGAAGTTAGATCTCCCCTCAATTTCCCAGTAGCAGGCTGACCAGCTGAATAGGCCAGTTGAGGACACTGAGGAGGTGGCCGTTGTTAAGGGTTTAAAATCCTATAAATGCCCTGGGACAGAAGGTCTTCTAGGGAATTTTATAAGCAGTTTAGGGTAAATTAACCCCTATGCTAGGTAAATTATTTCATTTTATACAGGGCGAGGAAGGTGAGACACCCCTCCTGGTCCCAAGTAATACTATCAGTGATTCCCAAACCCGGCAAAGATCCTATATTTTGCTGCTCTTCTACCGACCAATTTCATTTTTAAATACCGATTACAAAATTTTGACCTCGATTTTGACCAAGAGACTTCAACTATTGGTACCCCAGATAACTGACTTAGAACGGGTTTTATTCCGGGTTGACAGGCCCTGGATAACCTTAGGAAAACTTCCATTTTAATTGATCATATAATTAGTAACAAGAAGACAGCCCTTTTGGTCAGCATTGACACAGAAAAAGCATTCGATAAGGTGTCTTGGAGGTTCTTGGACGAGGTCTTGGCCTGTTTTGGATTAGGGAGTGCTTTTCTAACCTTGATATCTAAAATATATAAATCCCCAACTGCTTATATCAGCGTGAACGGCCACCATGCATACAGGTTTCATTTGGAGAGAGGGACCAGGCAGGGCTGTCCTTTATCCCCGCTCCTTTTTGCTCTTTACATCGAGCCTTAGGCTCAGAGCATAAGAAGGATAAGGGATTAGGGGTAGAAATGTCAGGCCGTCAGCACAGGATATCCTGTATGCCGAGCTGACGTCTTTATTTGGAAAATCTAGATAAGGGTGATGGACAGACTGACTCAGTTCTCTGAATTGGCAGGTTATACATTGAACACCTCTAAAACCAAGGTTCTAATATTTAGATATGACACCCCCCCAACAGAAATTAGAAATACTTATCCTATGAGATGGGACCTAATGCAAATGAAATACCTAGGGATTAATATAAGTAACTCTCCCTCGCAATTAAACAAGTTGAATTTTACACCTATGGTGCAAGAACTAAAGAGTGACTTTAACAGATGGAATGTAATGCCTCTCTCACTACATAGTCGAGTACTAGCGGTAAAGATGAATGTTCTGCCAAGATTTTTATATTTGTTTCAGGGTACACCTTGTAAAGTAACAAGGAAGGATCTGGAAACATGGCAGAGAATGTTAGTGAATTTTATTTGGGCAAACAGAAAACATTGTTTCTACAGAAAGAAGCAGGAGGACTGGGGGTCCCTTGGCTGGAGGGTTATTGGGAGGTCACGCAATTGAGAATAGCTTTACTCTGGGGGCAATCGACATATAGAGCCACCTGGAAAGAGATAGAGTTGGGGACATATCCGTTTCCGCCTTTGCCTGCGGTGCCTTTTCAGCCAACCCAGACCTTTCAAGAACAAAGGGTGAGATACATCCCACCACCCGAGCCATACTAGAGGGGTGGAAAAGGGGGTACTTTGAAAGAGAGGAGGCATGGGAGGTACTAGAGATATGGTTGGTGGATAGTTGATCCCACTTTTGGTCCGGCAACAACGAACCCTTGGTTCCTGGATAGGGCTGGGAAGGGGCTGCAGGCACCATGGCAGCTGTTAGAGGAGGGGGCTGCCATCGCTGAGGAGGCACAGAGATCCTTAGGCCTTTCCGCAGATAGAATGCTATATACAAATTAGTAGCTTTATTAATAAAAAACTCCAGTTGGAGCGCCATACAGGCTTGGGGGAGTTAGGGAACAGACCTTTTAAAATATATGGCAGGATGAGCATGCTTCAGGAGTTGTTTCCAGCTATATAAGAGGTGTTGAATGAATTAAAGCAAACATGAATTATATTAAATTTGCTTGGCAGCAGAAATTGAATATATCCATCTCAGAGCGGTCTTGGGAAATGGCTGGGGCACCATCTGAGGGTTTCCTCCTCCCTGGCCCGGAAGGAGTTCCTGTGGAAAATGAGGATTAGATACTTTAGGGTTCCAGTGGTGGTTTCTAAACAACAACTGGGTTCAACCTCAGAGTGTTGGAGGGAATGCGGAGCAGATAAGGCTACCCATGCTCATATTTTTTTGTCATGACCTATCATATCCCAATTTTAGTCAACAATTGCCACTTCTTTGAAGCAGATTTTTCTGATCCAGGACCAATTGGGGCCAGAGTGTTTGATACTAGAACTGCCCAGAGAAATCAGGGGGAAGGAAGCTACTTATCTGTGGCAGATTTTAGTAGTGGCAGCTTTAAAATCCATAACAAGACGTTGGTTACAACCTCACCCTCCAATAAAGGAGGACTGGATAGAAGTAGTAGGACAAATCCAACAGTTAGAGGAACTGACATTCAAGATACAGCAGAGAACCACTGCCTATCTGAATTGCTGGACCCGTTGGACGATTTGGCTGGGGTAAGATTAAGGTTTGTGCCTTATAAAGACAAATAGACCCCCTAGACTGATTAATGGACCCTCCCAGATTCCCAAACCTTGTGAGAGTTTGGGGGTGCCTGCCTTCGTGATCGGGCAAAGCTGCAAGCCTGAGTCTGAGAGGCTCTCTAGGTACACCCCATAATACAATGAAGGCAGAAGAAACAGCTTAAGCTGGTATATTGACTTTATACAATATAACCAAATAAACGTAACATATATAAGTAAGCTGGTATAACTGAATGAGAAACGTTTTCTGGACTGTGAGACCCTTTCTATGTTCTTTATGTTTAGACTACGTAAGTAGTCATGATTAATTTATGATTTAATTTTTTTGTCTGTTGTTTTTAAAGTTTGAGTATATATAACTTGAGAAAACATCTTATGGATGTATTTGAAAAGTTCTGGCTGTGGAGAACTAATAGTAATACCTTGTGGGGCAGATAATAACATTAGGATATATAAATGTAAATCTGATGTACTGTATCTAAAATGGAAATGGAAACAATAAAAGAAGTATAAAAAAATACACAGTACAATCAGTTACACAAAATAATGATTTTATTTTAATTTTAAAGCACGATATTGGGGTTCCCCAAAGGTGGGAATCACACCGAGAAATGGCCTTCTCTGGTTCCTGGAAACCAATCGAGAACTGGAAAATAACTGAAAAAATACACAGATTTAATCAAAGAACACCACAGAGTATCAAGAATATAAGTGAAACACTTTTACACTATACAAGTAATGAAACAATTACTTAGAGATGACTGTTCATCCTCAGTGGAGAAATAAATGGGGCTGTCAGTACAGCCTAGAGGTTAGAGTTACGAGATGTGAATGAGCTTGGTATATACAGCAGACCTGGGTTTGATTCCTGCAACCTTCACTTGCATATTGTAGCGACTCTGAGAAAATCACTTAACCTCCCGGTGCTCCCAGGTCATCCTTGAAAACAGGCACTTGTGACTAGTGGGCCTTATGCAGTTACCAAAGACTAAAACAAAACAAAAAAACAATCTGATGTTGGAGGGCAGGGGTGTGAGCGTGACCACACAGCGGACTTTGACTTTCATTCTAAAGTTCCATCATTAGCATAAAATTCTAACTGTCTGGAGCTGCTCATTCCTGGGGAATGACTGTTGTTAAATGCAAGTGAGGGATTCCTGGGGTTAGAATACAACATTTCTAGATGCACCAGTAGGGTAATACCCACAGCCTCACACGTTTCTCTCCACTGTGGTTGAAGAGAAAGTGAGTGCTGTCAACGTGTTTCCCACACCGGGAAAGACAATAACCAGAATGTTGTTACAGCCCACATAAAGGTCGAGCAGGATCGGGAGCATATCCCATGCCCACCCCTGGACTGCAGCATAAGTGCCTGTATTTTCTAACTATGATGGGTCACTGTAAGACAGTCTGGGCAGCGGGCAAAATCCTTTTGCAGACCAAGGCAACACAACATAATACACTGGGGTGAATAAACAGACTTCACGCATGCCCAACTTACAATTATATTGAAAATGTAAGCAACGCTGTTTATGTTCCTTTAAAATTTAACAGCCCCCCCCCATAACTGATGTATTAATATGAATAATACACATGCTAAGTGATTATTTTAATCTTTCTTTTTTAACAAAACTAGAACAAAATTCAGGGTGATGCAATACAGCTGCTGCAGCTCGCACCTTGTTGACATCACCACACTGTAAATCAGAATTAATTTTTAGAAGAAACAGGAAGGGAAATCTGAGTCGGAGATATACTGTTTAATTTCTTTTTAATACCTCAAAAGTGCATTAATACTAATTAAAAGCAGTTTCAGGATTAGTGTAGAGAAGAAAAAATTACTCACCTTAGTAATGTTGTTTCTTCTGATGGAGTCTTGCTATATTATGACTACTGCAGTTTGTCCCACCATTAGAACCGCTCCGGAGGTGAAAGAGTTAACTTCCATGCAGGGCATGGAACTTAGAGCGTGAGCTCGGTTAGAAAAGCTCTGTCTGGAATATTTCAAACTGAAACCGTCAGATCTTTACGAGCAAAACTCACTAAGGTTCTGTGTGGAAGCTGTAACCTACACTAGCCAACTGGCTACTTAAATATTAACACGTTTTCCTGGTCCCAACACCAAGACTCAAGTCAGGGGACCAGAAAAAGAAGATAAGAAGATAAGATAAAATAAAACACAACACCCAAAACACCCCAAAAAAGAAGGGGTGGAAAACATAAAAAGGGGCATCAAAAAGTGCCAACAGTGGACTGCCCACCCATACCCAAAGTAGAAGTTCTGAGAGGGGCAGGTTGGGGAGGTCAAATATAGCAAGACTCATTAGAAGAAACAACATTACTAAGGTGAGTAATTTTTCTTCAAACAACATGAAGTCTTGCTATATTATGACTATTGCAGACTACACAGCAGTACCTCCATGGAGGAGGGACAGAACCTACTTAGGGAATAGGCTCTGAAGCTAACGTTGTGTTAAACCCAGCATCCCTCCTGGCCTGGATATCCAGGGAGTAATGCTTGGTGAAAGTGTGTACTGTTTTCCAAGTAGCTGCTTGACATATCTCTAAGATAGGGATGTCTCTGGCAGCAGCTAGAGGCATAGCTGTACCTCTGGTAGAGTGAGCCCTCAGGCCTGAAGGGGAACCTTACCCAGTTTTGATAGCAAAATTGGATACAAGAGACAATCCACCTGGCAATGGATCTCTTAGTGGCAGGCTTCCTTTCCCAACCTCACCATAAGTGAGAAATAGTTGGAGGAGTCAAACCTGTGACCCTTGGTACTCATGTAGTAACTTAGGCCCTTAACATCTAAGCTGTGCAACCTCCTCTCACCAGAGGAGGAATGGTCAGTGAAGAACACTGGAAGTGAAATAGATTGATTAAGGTGGAAATCTGAAACCACCTTAGGCAAAAACTTCCTGTTAGTCCTGAGGACTACCTTATCCCTGTGAAAGGAGGAGTCAGTCTCCACTGACAAAGCTTGTAACTCACTTGCGCGCCTGGCAGAAGTGATGGCTACTAAAATACAGTTTTCCAAGTCAAGTACTTAAGGTCTGCCAAGACAGAGGTTCAAAGGGGGTTGCATCAGCTGAGCAATGCAAACATTAAGATCCCAGGCAGGGGCAGGATCCCTGAATGGTGGATTGGTATAGCAACCCCTAAAAAACTTGATACACAGGGTGAGCAGAAAGAGAAGAGGGCTTCCCTGTTGAAATAAAAGCACAGCTGCCAAATGCACTTTCAGGGTAGCTGGTCTCAGTCCCAAAGAATTAAGATGGACCATATAGTCCAAAACAGTGGCAAATCAGCAGATTCGGGAAATATGCTTCCCAGAACACCATATGGAGAACCTTTTCCATTTGGAGTTATAAGTAGCCCTAGTGGAAGGCTTCCTAGAAGCTTTCAAGATTCGCGAACACCTTGAGAAAGTTGTAGATCAGCAAACTCTAACTCCTCAAGAGCCAGGCCTTAAGTTGAGGATCTGAGATTGATACCAGACTCTCCCTGGGCACAGGTTAACAGATTGTGGTTCCTGGGGAGACACAGGGGAAGATGGACTGCTAAGGACAGAAGGAATGGGTACCAGGGCTGCCTGGCCCAGTCTGGAGCAATCAGGATCATCTTGCAGGGCTGAGATCTGATTTTGACTAGCACCTTGAACAGGAGAGGGAAGGGGGGGAAGGCATAGAGAAACTTCCCTTCCCAATCGACGAGAAAGGCATCCAGAGGAACTGAGCCCAACACTGGGGGCCTGCAACAAAAAAATGGAAGTTGATGATTGTCTGGGACTGCAAAAAGATCTATCTGAGGGGTGCCCCATCTGCAAAAACTATCCCCAGTACTCGGGGATCCAGTGACCATTCGTGATGGCCCTGGGAAATCCTGCTGAGAGCATCTGCCAGGACATTGTCCTTGCCTGGAAGGTGAACTGCTATGAGGGAAGTGTTCAGGAATAAGCCGGAGACCACACAATCTCGACGTCATGCACAAGGTCAAGACCGAGTGCCCCTTGTTTGTTGATGTACCACATTGTAGTGGTGTTGTCTGTTCTGACCTGTACCACTTTGTTCTGCACAGATGCAGAAAAACCTGAAGTGCTAGAAAAACAGCTCTGAGTTCCAACAGATTGATGTGGAGCAGAGATTCCTGAGGGACCACAATCCCTGGGTGGAGAGGTCGCCCATGTGAGCTCCCATCCCAAGAGGGACGATCTGTAGTAAGTGTCAAGGAGTGAGATAGAGGGATGAAGGGCACCTCTTTCTCAGATTGTTCTGATCCTGCCACCACTGAAGGGCCTGGATCAGGGTTCGAGTCACTGGGATCAACTTGGATAGGAATCTTCTTTGAGACCAAAAGGCTCTCAAATGGAACTGAATGTCCCTCATCTGAAATCTTGCTCCTTGCACTACAGCTGTGGAAGCAGCCATGTGTCCTAGGAGCTGTAGGAAATGCCTTTCTGTTAAAGAGACCTGCAGAGTGACGGACGAGGCCAGGGCCACCAGGGTCCTTACCCTTTCTAGGGAAGGAAGGCTCTGGCCTGCTTTGTGTCCAGTTCTGCACCTATAAATGTGAGTACCTGGACAGGTTCCAGAACTGACTTTGGAAGATTGAGAAGAAAGCCCAGAGAGGCAAGCAGCTGCTGGGTAACTTGCAGGTGTGATTTGACTGGTCTGGAGACTGACCCACAATGAGCCAGTCGTCTAGGTAGGGAAAGATGGCAATCTTTTGCCTTCTTAAATGAGCAACTGCTACTGCCAGGCATTTGTGAATACCCTTGGGGCAGAGGTAAGGCCGAAGGCATTGCTCTGAACTGATAATAGGCCTGAGGGCAGTTCTGAATCTGAGGTACTTTTGGTGGGAGCTTCTGATAAGAACATGGAAGTAGGCATCCTTGAGGTCCAGGGAAGCTAGCCAGTCCCTGGCCTTAGGGAGGGTAAAATCATTCCCAGAGTCACCATTTTGAATTTTGGTTTTAAAAGGTGCTTGTTCAGATATCTTAGGTCCAGGATGGGCCACCACTCTCCTGTCTTTTTGGGGTAAGGAAGTACCTGGAGTACAGACCCTTGCCTGGTGTAGGGAGAAACCTTTCTACAGCTCTGAGAGCCAGAAGGGTTGAGACTTCTGTTTCAAAGCAAGAGTCTCTAGAGGGTTTGCAGGTGGAAAAGATCTGATTCTCATCTTTGGAAATTTTTTGAAGCTGAGAACCAGACCCTGGCTTACTACTTCCAGGACCCACTTGTCTGATGTTAAAGACTCCCAGTCCTGGACGAAGTAAGCCAGCCTGCCCCCCCCTACAGGTAATGGAGAACCGGCCCTGGGCATCCCATCAGGGTGCCTGTTTGGCAGGGGCTTTAGGCTGAGGGGTGGGAGCAGGCCTGCTTGTACCCCGTCTGCCTCTCCCTCTGAAGAACCCTCTCTGAACATAAGCTGAAGAGGAGGCCTGGGTTTGGTAAAAAGGCCTGTGAAAAGGCCTGCCCCTACCCCTGGGGGGGGCTGCCTCTGAGGAGTGGCTTGCCGTTCCTTGGCTTGTGCACTCCTATAAGTGGTTCTATATTCATATTAATATCCATTTTCTTCATATAATTCCCCAAACAGAGAATTTCCCACCACAGGAAAATCCATAGCCTTAGCCTGGGTATCCTGTGACAAACTAGTACACCTGAGCCAAGACAATCTACGAAAAGCCACAGATGTAGCCATGACTCTAGAGGATACATCATTAGAATCCACTGCAGCATGGAATTGCACCTTAGATGCCTCAATACCATCAGCAGCCACCTGCTCCAGCTCCTTGGCAAGCTGGCCAGGGGCCTGTTTGGCTAAAGCCATGACAGTATCCCATCTAGATTTTTGTATCTTGCAACATAGGCCATATAATTTGCTTGTCTGAGTCCCAAGGGCTGTCATGTATTGTTTTTAGCCATGGCATCAATCTTCCTGAGTCCTTGTCAGGAGGATGTGAAGCCAGGGAATATTAGTTTATCACAGGTTGCAGCCTGAACTACCCCAACATGGCTGCATTGCTTTGAAAGAAATTCTGTATCAGGACCTGACAAAGTGTACCTCCGTCCATCTTTTATCCACAGGAGGCACAGAATTAGGAGCTTTTAAAATTTTTATTGTTTGTTTCCTAAAGGATTTATGTAAAGGAATAGACAATCTCCTGGACTCTGGGATATCCATCATCTCTACAAAGTCAGGCTCCTCTTGCTCATCCACAGCTTCCTCCAAAGGAAGCTGGAGGGTTTCAGCAACTTTTTTATAAAACAGAAAATGAGAAGGGGACTCAGAAAGCCTAGGGGGAGATTCTCCTAAAGGTCTGTCTGGGGAGATGTCCGGTTCAATGGGCACATCCAGACTTTCAAAGTCACATTCACACTGTTCATAATCATCCTCCCCCTCCTCTGGTTCATAAAGTTTCAAGACAACCTGATCGGTTCAAACCGAACCGATAAACATTTACAAGTTCCACACAGAAATAAACCTGTCTATTACTTACAATACCACAGACAGAGCTTGAACCGATCGGTTTGCGGTTAAAATAATAATAATCGCGGTTAAATTTAACCGAGAAAAAACTCTTTAAACCGAGAAATGAACCGAGCAGTAGGAGGAATCTCCGGAGCGACTGTTCAGTGAGGCGGAGTAAAGAATCTGACGGTTTCAGTTTGAAATATTCCAGACAGAGCTTTTCTAACCGATCTCGCACTCTAAGTTCCATGCCCCACCTGGAAGTTAACTCTTTCACCTCCGGAGCAGTTCTAATGGTGGGACAAACTGCAATAGTCATAATATAGCAAGACTTCATGTTGTTTGAACAGCCATTCTTTTGAAGAGCTATGAAGATGTTAAATTAGGGGTTTAGGTATCATCTAAATAAACCACAGTAACTGCACTAGCATGAATCTTCACCAAATGTAAAATATCACAAGAGACATTCCGGTTATTGTAAACGGCTTGCAGATTTATTTTTTACATAAATATAAACAAGAACAGTCCAGAAAATTCCACATCTTTAGGCTTACAGATTCTACTACATACACATATTTACATGTTCTCAGTTAAAAAATGACATTAAAAAAAGCAGCTTCAACACAATTGTTTTAAGACAGTTTTTAAGACACTGGAGTGATGGTACCTGTGTTTGTGGTCAGACTTAGAAACTTTCACCATGAGGTTTTTTTTTGGGGGGGGAGGGGGACTGTACCATTTCTCAATTGCACCTGATTCTTCTAGATAGCACTGGAAAACAACAATATATTTAAATAAGACTCATGTCTGTATTTTCACTACAGTCATGGATAGTTCAAAACTGGCTGCAGGGAAGCTATCCCCATATTTTCCCTTTTAGTATAGTCTTCGTAGAGGCTGCTCTTTCACTACATGGAAGTGCTAAGTTTTAATATGATGTCGACTTCCACCTTGCTGTCATAGTCAAGACCAAATCCTGTCTTGTATCGTTAGCACAACAGAAGGAAAATGGTAAAAAATTATTACAGTAAAATAATTTCAAGATGTTTTAGAGTAAAAATTGTGATTAAAAACACAGTTTCTAGTGTGCTGATAACAATAAATCCATTTCCAGAATCCCGTATAATCAAGGACAGCAACAACAGTAATAAGCGCCGGTGAGCTTATTGCCATTGTAGTAGACACTTGAAATCAAAATATGCATCCTTGGCTGTAAGCAATAACCAATGGGGTATGGGGGTTACTGAGAAAGTAACCCATGGTCATGTGATGGCTTTTGTCCAATTCAATTTCTGGGATTTTTTTTTTCAACCCATTTTATAAAATCTGTTTAACTCATCTACATATAAATATCATGGTTCTTGAAATAAAAGAAATGCTTTAAATACATAAAAAATGTGTATACATTATGTACATCCAGTTTATAACTTAGAAACATTGTTCAAATTTCACTTGTTTTAACATCCCCTTTACACCCTCTCATTTACTTAGAACCCTTTTAGAGTAAGAAGGGCGATACAGTTAGTGTACCTTTAAACCCAATTACTAAATAACTCCAAAGGATGCTGCATTTCCATATGTATAAATACAGTATGTGACACAGTGCAACACTGCAATTTCTTAACAGATCATTAACTCTGGTTTAGCCATTCAACAAGGGACTCACCAGCTACAGCTGTATTTATAAGAGTTCTACAATTGTAATTCAAATTCTCTCAAGACAAATGAAAAGTCTTTGATGCAAACATTAATCTTTTGGTTTAAAGCAGCAGGAAACATTATTTGGTGGCTAAGCAGCCAACTGCAGGGGCCACCCTATGGCATGCTGGTAGTGGCACAGTGCTCCCAGCAGAAGAGGGAGTGCTGTGGTTCTGCCATCACAGTGAACCCTAGGGTGGGGGTAGGGAGCTTGCCCCATCCACAAGTACATTGCTACATGTGTGCGAGGCCTGATGGGGCACTGCCCAGTATCAGCAGGAGGGATGGGAACACATGGAAAAAATTCCATGCCTCCTGGGCAGCCTCTATGATGGCCAATGACACTCAGAGGTCTCACTCTGTGGGGATCCCCACAGGCTTGGGTGGTGGGAGAGCACCTCATGGGGCCAGGAGGTCGTTGAACACTGGCCTGATGACAACAGGCAAAGGTGGTGGTCTAGGGAGCAGAAAGTTTTCTATCTATCCATCCATACATCCCAGTTATGGAACTGCCCAATGGCCTGGTGGTTGCACACTGTGCTGCCTTACTGGGGACCGGGGTATACCCACTGGGGTTAGTATAACATGGGACAGGAAGAAACAGCCATGGGGTTATGCCCCCAGGCCCAAGGGCTGGAGAGATGGCAGCAGGAAGAAAAAGTTATTTGAAAAGAGTGACAGCTGCCAAGAAAAAAATATCATAAATTAATATCTGCGTAAAATTCAGTTTTTTTTTGTTGTTAATATAGCTATTTGTAGGCTTTTTTTGGTAGGTTTTCTCCCACATATCCCCAGGACCCGGCTGTACATGCACGTGGAGGCGTGCACGCACACTGGAAGTCAGCTCAGCCCCTTCTGCTCACCCGTACTGCAACCCCTTTCCACCTACTTTACTCCACCAGACCTTCACCCAGTGGAGATGAGACTACGGGAGGGGCAACAACCCACCCCCACACCTGGGAGAGGAGGCAGTCTGAGTCTCCCTCAATCACGTCCCCCAGGTGGCACCCCCGACTGAACCAAGGTCGCTCCCCGAGCCCAGGTCGCTGGCGTAGCGCGGAATGCCCAGCACCTCAACCCTCAGTGCCACATGGCCGGCTAAAGATTTACTGTTTATGTTTTCCCTGTTGCATATCTGCACTGCTTAAAATTTATCAGTCCAGCTCCTTGCTATGCTCTGTATGACAATCCTAAGCCAGTTGTGGGTTGTGTACAGCTGCTGGAACATGGAAATAGGCCCACCCTGCATTGACATTGTGGACACTGATTTCAACCAGCTAGGAGGACAGGGCAGAGAAAGCTTAATGGTGTGGAGCAGTCAAATTTTCTTGGGAATAAAATAATTAAAAAAACACATAACTTTAGGGTCACAACAGACAAGGTAGGGCTGAAGAATAATGAACAGTGCATAGCTGCTGTCAAGAAGTCTTGCAGAATGCTGGTGTGTATCAAAAGTGAAGTGACCAGCACAGCAGGGGAAGTAATCCTGATACCTTACAGGGCCCTGTTCAGGCAACAGACTTGATGTCAAAGCATCTGGCCTTTACAGGCACCCTACCTGACATAACAGTCATTGAATTAACTGGTCGAACAAGGCAGTGCTGAGAGAAGCTTGCAGATCTGTGATGAAGTTTGTGCCCAAATGGAGAGAACTGCAAAATAAATTACGTACTCCGTTGTGAGAAAAAACCAAAAACCAACACACTGTAAAAATAATACAGACTAGGAACCAGGAGGCCTATGTGGTGAAACCAGTTCTGTTGGTCCCCCAGTGAGAAGGCTGTTGATGGTGGGGAAAAAAGGAACTGAGGCGGCCAGGGTCAGCATCAATATTTATGTTGTTGATGTGCATAGCCCCATTCTCTGCGCCATGCACATTTGCGTGCCAGCCCCAAAAGTTCTAATTCATGTGTAGTCCTGACAAAGACCAAGACTGGTCAAAACACTGGGGCCAGGATTTTACTAGGCATGGAAGTTTGCAATAGACTGGACTTTTTCATTAGGTTCCACACTTTATGGACAATATTTAAGAAGAAGTAAGTATAGCTTTGACTAAAACACTTTTGAGGAACTGGCCAGAGCTTTAACCACCTGGCTCTTAGAAAAAGGCTGTACAGCCAGCATTTTACAGAGAGCTCTAAACACTGCCAGGACCCAGAGGAAGCACGACATTACACTCCCGTCATTTTGCTCCCCTCGTCTCGCTCCCGCTGCAATTCGCCCCCGTATCATTTCGCTCCCAATAATTATGCTCCTCCTTCAGGTTCCATTGTAGTATATGTATGTATACCAGATAACTGCATTTACTTGTCTCTGTCTTTAAGATAAAACATTTTTTAATAGTTACACGTTGGAAAGTGACGTAAAATGTAAACTTGGGGAAAAAGGTGATGCATTTTATTGTAAATCCCAGTTTTGGTGCAGTGCGTAACTGACATTTTGCATTTCCTGCAGTTATGCACTGAGCTAGAAATAGATCAGGTATAATCCAACCCAAATGTTGAGCTTCTAAAGGTACTGCATGCAATATCTGACACTCTAAAACAGTGTGAAACAGGGTTGACACCATGCAGAGGGAAGACAAACTGCTCTGGCAATGCTTTCTTAAATCCTGAGCAAGGCTATAGAAAAATCTAATAATGTTATGCGAAAGTACTCTGGAAATAATTATTTTACTCAATAAGTGAACTTGTAACACTTCCAACCTCAGCAAGATAGTAATGAATCTTGAGTAGAGAGATAATATATTACATCCATAAGAGTGAGTCTATCCTTTAATTGCAAGCCTGCTACTTCCCTAAGGAGCACCAATCAGGCATCCTAAGTATTCCATATGTGGCAGATTTCTATATTTGAACAATTCTAAATACTCAAGTTTAAAAAGAGATCCTGAATGGTTTTGTTAAATACTAGAATGTCTAATAGCAAATGGAAAACTGGCAAACATTTAAAAGGAGTGACATTTATTTAAAAAGAGACAGCCAGTATTTCATGAGACCAACATTTGCCAAAGAAGCATCGGGAATGAACTGAATGGCATCAATTACCTTCTAGAGCGCACACATGCAGCAAAATGTTCTATGTTGTATGTTCAATCTTATAGTCTGGAGTGAAATGCCTGGGAGTGGAATGTGCATGGGGCGAAATATGCAGGAGTGAAATGGCGGGAGTGAAATGTCGTAGACCCGGACCCAGACTAGAGTGATTTACTCAGGTCACATTAGGTACACAACCAAAATGAACAAAATGGGATCACTGTTGTCACACAGCATAATCCTTTGGCAACTCAAATAGGCCATATTGTGGTCAAATATTGGCCAGTTCATAACACTTATCCTGAATCTGAGATATCTGTCATGAAGCCCCATACATCATAATCTAGGGCAGAACACCTGAAAGACAAACTGTATGGTCACTGCACGGAGCTAAAATGCAGGGGGGAAATTGGTTACCACCAACCCCTAAGGGCTGCTTTTGCTGTGGCAATTACTGTATTTATAAATGCATTTAACAGGCCCCCAATTTACTAAACAGAATGATACAAACAAACGGGACAATAAATATTTCATAAACTGTACCAATTTTGTGACTTATTTTGCCATTTGTACTTGTAGCCGCATCTGCACGGAATGCACCATTCGGCAATGTCAAGTCAAGTTCATGAACACATTCAGGCCGAAAGGACAATGCCCTAGGTGCCCATTTTAAGGAAGTACGTGAGAGTCACTGGACTTGATTTTCTCACCCCAAGGGATAGCAGTGCGAATACAGTGTCTGGCTGTTACAAAGACTAACTGAATGGATTAATAAATTCCATAGTCTGGCCTGAGCGACAGCTCACTGAGAGCATTTCTGTTGCTCCAAGGCCTTTCATTTGGTCAACCACAATCTTGTGTATTCCAAATTTCAGGGCATGGGCTTGTACACACATGTTGCTGCGTGGTTCAGGCACTACCTGTCAAATTAATGACAACTGGTCGAGTTCAGTGGTTCCATCTCTGAGTCAGCCCCTGTTAAACTTGGGGCTCCCCAAGGCTCAGTTCTCTGGCCTATTCTCTTTTCACTGCTTATAAACAGCCTCCCTCCTGTCATCACCTCCTGCAGTGCCACACTGTATGTGGATGACCTGGTGCTCCTTCATAATTCAAAGAAAGTAAATCTTATCAGCTCCCATCTTACTTAGGACTTCCACAAATTGCAAGCCTGGCTTATCAAAAACAAGTTGGTAATGAACACTAAAAAGACTCAAACCACACTGCTTGGATCCCCTGCCAAACGTAGAAACTATCCGAACCCTCATCCATCAGGTGCACAGATGGAACCCCCCTTGAAGGTGGCACCATCCTTTAAACACCTCGGGGTTACACTTGATCCACACCTTGATTTCTCCCTCCACCATCCACAATGTTTGTAAGACTGTCAATGCCAAACTTGGTCTGCCATATCGGGTTAAGAACTGCCTTACACTCAATGCCTGCTTAGCCCCTGCCAGGGGAGTCCTACTCCCCTCCCTCAATTATGGGCTTATATCCTTCACTAATGCCTCTAAGTGACCGCTATCCAAGGGGGAGACTACCTATAATAACATTTGCATATCTGCCCTCTGGCTAAACAGAGCAACCCATCACTGTGAACGCTACAGTCACCTAGGCTGGTTATCCCCCGTAAATAGTCAACTCTTTGTTCTATGCCATCTTAGTGACAAAATAATTGGGACTGCCTGTTTCCACTGCAGCCCTGCTCAAGTCCTCCCACCTGTCCTACAACCTGAGATCCAATGAAAAATCCCTTCTCGTTGTCCCCAAAACATCCACCCTCATGGGGGACCAGGCCTTTAATGCTACTGCATCCATACTTTGGAACTCTCTGCCATTTGCAGTCCATTGCTCCCCCCTTCCACCTTCAATTTAAAAAGTCTCTGTGGCACACTTTAAGGCCAACTCTAGCTACACCTGCAAATGATTTCTTCCGGGCATCACCTGCTTTCAGGCTCTTTAGTCTTGTCATCAGCACGGTCTAAGCTGAGCCAGCCTATGTGCTGTTCTCATGTCTGAGTAAATTGTGCTAGTTCATTGTACATTTTGCTTCCTTTTTCAGTTTTGTTGTCTGTACATTCGACATGGCCTATAGCTTATAAGCTCTTCTAGCCAGTTCATGCATGTTCATGGATTTTTGTATCTTATACTTGTGTTTTTATCTGTCTGTTCCATCCCTGTGCTCTGTTGTTGTATTTGTTTATTTGATGCACTGGTCTTTATTGAAACTGTATCATGCTTGTCATTATTGTACTACTGCCTTGTAACCTCCCAGGTCGTACCTGCAAATGGGCGCAACGGTGTCTGGTGTACTCACCTGGTCAATAAAAGCTACAAATAAATAAAATATCTTTCCTGTAACATAGATATGGTGCTAATAACTTCTCTTCATTCTCTTTACAGCATTCGTTTGTGTCTGTGTTCATCCCAACCTCTTTTCAATACCTTATGGATACCTGAATCTCAGCAGTTTCAGTTCTATCTCTCATCTAATATCTAATAAGAAGGATAAGTAAAATTAATTTCCTAATTTAAATAATTCCCTAAACCCTTAGAAACTATTACAATTTGATGTAGCCATGCAGGTTGTTCAAATGGAACTCAGCATTTAATAAAGATGTCCACTTTTTGGTATGGATTGCCATATCCTTTCATTACGTATAATTCAAGGAACACAATCTTGCTGTTAGGTTCTAGTGATTACACTTGATTAACATATGCATATCAATACATGCTGACTGCTGCATAATTTCTTCTGGGGTGGCTTTATGAAGAACAAGTTATTTAACTTTCTAAAATACAGCATCTCTGTGTTTTACATTTAGGAATACAGAATCTGTTTCCACAATCCCTCTTTTTTCTGTCCCGATCCTCCACTAAATCATGCTTTGCTGAAACCTTTTTTAAATTCTTTCTGATCACAGTTTTTGTGATTAGGCAGACAAACACAGCATTTGGAAATATTTTTATAAATATTCAAATTTCCTTGGGGTGATTGTTTTTGGATACAGCACTTTACATACATACAAAGAAACCGAAAAAGACCTGTCGTCCATCCAGTCTGCCTTTAAGTTGTTACTGTAGCCTCCCCTTGTCCTACCCCATACTGGTCTAATTTTCTACCCTACTCACCTCCTTTTTCAAAACCACCAGACCCCTGAACCCTGAATCTGTCTCATCCGACTTTAAAACCAGTCATAGTTCCCACCTCCACTGCCCCCTTTGGCAGCCTTTTCCACTAGTCCACCACTCTCTCTGTGAAGAACTTCCTGAAGTCCTTAAATCACCTGCCCACCCAGTCATCAGTTGTTACTGCATTTCTGATGATGAATCCTCACATCTTGAATATGACCTCCTCCAGTTGATGACATCAGTGGGCCTAGCACAAGCAGTTGCTTCTGCGACTCACCACCACGGCAACACCTTGGACTTGGTATTCTCACTGGGGCTTGAGGTCACCGACATGCTCTAACCCACCTATCCCCTTGACCTATTATCTTAGAGGGGTATTTAGCCCTGTCTGTCATCTTGGTGATCCTGGGCAGCACAGTCTTCGGTCTATCCCTGTCCTTTCTCAGGTGCAGGCTCCAGAGCTAGGCACAGTACTTTAAGTGGGACCACATCAGGAACTGGGACAGGGCCAAAATCACCCACTTCCTCCTACTACCAAATCCTCCCCCTATGCATCCCAGCATCCTAGTTGCTTTGCTGCACTAACTAGACTGTTTGAGGGTGTCGCTAATGATCACTTAGTCAAAACAGTATAAAAGTCCTTACTATTCAGGCAACCAAGCATCCAAAGCATTCATTTGTCTCGTTCCTTCAGCATTTACATTTTGTCTCTCTCGAATAAAACATGATAAGCCACTTGTAAGGTGGTGTCCTTTCCAGCTTGGGGCAGGTACAGTCTTTCACACTATAATGATTGTTCACATTGCCTGGTAACCTATACAGCCCCACTGATCTAACCAGGTAGCCAAATATAATCCCAGTTTTAGCAGCAGTGTGTGATGACGTACTTCAAGGGTAAGGTATGAGAAGCACTGACCCCTTTCTGGCATATCCATCAGAATATTTTGTTTGGGAGGAATCAGCTACTGTCAACATCATTACAACAATGTACAGTATAACACATAAGCTACTCCTAGCCACACAATATCTTTCTGATTTTTTTTTACTGATTTGTCCAATTTGCCAGCTTACTGGTGCAGCGCTAGTGTTGCTGTTCATGATGCTGGGGCTGGCTTGGGGTGGGTGGGGAAGGGAGGAAAGGACTGTGTCCCAGAAGTTGTCCTCTTTCTCCAGGTAGACATGAAGGGAGGGATCCCTTTGTCTTGTGACACAATCTGAATCTATGCTCACTGAAGACCATACCAGCCATCAAACTAAGCTCACATTGGTCTTCTTAAGTGTAAATGAGAATACTTTTAAATTATTCTTTAACATGTTATCAGTAGTTGGTAAACAAATCAATATTTTCTAATGAAAGATTAATAACATCCTAATAAAAGAAAGTTATATATGCTTCAGTACATCAATCATAGCATAGGTCCTGATTCACAAAAGGTTAAATGCATTAATACCAACTTCTCCTGCATGGAAGACCAGTTGTTTTCAGAACCACTGTTCAACATATTTAAGAATTTACTTATGGCTTGGCTTCACACATTGGAGATTCTATTTATCGAATGCTTTCTGAAATGCCTGGAGTTACTCTAGTATTGCTGTATCCTGGAAGTGTGGTGGAAACACCAGATATAACAACGCCTACTCAGTGGTATGCATGCCAATGATGCCAGCTTTATTACAGTATCTTGAAGCAAATGGAAGGGGGGGGTCTACCATCCCACCCTTTAGTATTTCTGCTGGTCTATGCAGTAACTATGTTTATGCATGATACTGTAAACAATAACCCAAGACAGGGTGTATAGTAATGCTACATCAATGCTGGCCCCAGGGCAAAGGCACAAGGCATTTATGTCAAATACCTTTATCCCCCCTGGGAAAATGCATCCATCTAGCACTGCTGCACACCCAGGAATTACTGCACTCTTAAAATGGCTCCCTGTTTAGTAAACAGATTTTGGGCTATAAAAAGTAGCTCCAACATGGGATGCTGCATCAATGTGAAATCGATGCAAGGTCATGTGATCACTCTCAATAAATCAGGTTGCTTTCAATGCCATTTTATAAATGTAACTCACTTGTTACACTAGTAACATATTTGTTACTCGCGCCTCTGTTGAAACCTGTGGGAGGACTATGACATGTTCAATAAATTATGAAGTGTTGTCCAAAAAGAAATTAAACTTGGATGTAAAGCTGGCCCAGTGGTGCAGTGGCCTGTGGCATCGAGTGACACATCACCCATCACATCAGCGCCCCTTGTTTAGGAATGGACCAGTTTCATTGGGGGGTCAGATGGGAGAAGGAGGACTGAGCATCCTTTGGAGAGGGGGGGCATACATCGAGTCGCTGCTTGCCTGCCTGCAGAGGCTGGATGGCATAGCATCTGCAGATGCTTCCTAGAAGTCTCGGGGGTTGGTGCTCGAGTGTGTATGGTGTCTTCACACTGTATGCATGCACCATGACACACTTTCCTGACCTTGAGGACGGGGGTGAAAATAAGGATGAAAAGCTCCCTCGAGCGCCAGGATGATGCTCCACTCCACTGCTCGTTATACCCACTCACCCACAGAGGTAAGCAAGCAGTTAGGGTAAGGCCCGAGATGGTGAAAGACAGGGCTGAAAGTTGCCACTTGAAGGGGAACCCACAGGGATAAATGGGGGGTAAACAAACAAAAAATTAAAACTACTGAGATGTAAATACAATGGAACTCATCTGTTATGGACCCATTCGGGACTAAATAATCTCTCTTTCATATCACTTTGTCCTTAATATGCAGGCTGCATATTACTTAGGAAATTGTTGTTGGAGTTGCAAGAACTGCTCTTTTATATTATGATGCCCTTAAAAGGGAATATTCATGAACCATGCCCATCGTAGATTGAAAACCCATGAAAAAAGGACCTTTAAAGAAGGTATCTGGCTTACCTGCACCAGGCAGCAGTCTAGAGATATCGTTGACTATGTCTGCTCCACATTGATAGTACACTGCCACCATTTTTAGAACCTTGTGATGTCACTGATAATCAAGCTGTGCTTGGCTATGTGGTTAGCCACAGCTTGCTCATCAGTGACATCACAAGATTCTAAAAATGGTAGCAGTGTAGTATCAATATGAAGCAGATTTAGTCATCAATATCTCTGGATTGCTGCTAGGTCCAGAGAAGCCCAGCACTGCATTTAAAAGATGTTTTCATGGACTGTGAAACTATGATGGGTGAGGTACATAAATCTTCCCCTTTAATATGCAGTGTCTTTAATAGGCAAGTTCCACTCTGAAAGCAGCACATCAGGGTTTCAGAATCTTATGCATGCGCCAAGTGCAAATCTGTGCATGCTTTCCATGTCAATTAATGACATAACCACTGCACAGCTAGTTTCCTTACAAAACAGTGAGGTATAAGATACAGTATGAAGAATATGGGATAGGAAGATCAAGGGTCATTAGGGTTACGTTGGTCAACATCATATAATATGCCTAAAAGGAACTGGCAAGTGTGCTGGGCCTCTGAATTTTAGTGGTTTTACAGTACCTTTCCTTAGATCCAGAACCCATAACAAAGACATAAAGATCACCCTGCTAAAAATCCTTATACGCTACGATTAGGCTCAACTGTGCGTGTAAATCAATCAGCTCAAAAATCCTGCTGAACCACAGTAGTGATGGCAGAACTGCTGTACAACTTCCAAAAGTTGTTGCACTATAGTTCTGACGTAAATATTGTGGTACAACTTTCTGACATCAAAACCATCATTCCAGCTGTGCTCGTACTAAGATTACACTTTCTGAGAGAGTACTTCTTGAGTTTACAATCCTTCACTGCAACAGAGTAGAGTTTGCTGTTTCCACTACCGTGATTGTTTTACTTACCAGCTTATGAAGCCGATAACAATCACATTTAATTCAGTTTCCATTTGAGTTTGTGGGGTAATCATACAGTATTAAAAAAAAAAACAAAAAAACTGTGTATGGTCAACCATCAGAACTAAGCGGTGTTCCCATCTTGGGCCTGTTATGACATCATGGGACCGCTCGAGCCTTACTCTTGAGGTCACTATGATATCATAACAGCCCCGAGATGGGAATATAGCCTTGTTAATTCTGCTTAAAGTTGGACCAGCATAACATTCTGTGGTGATTTGCATATGCAGCCCATGATGCTTTGCATTGTGGGGGCATGTGTGATTTTGTACTTTCTTGTTGTGTATGGCTGCCCAAACACTATTCTCTATATTTTGTGCATTTCAAACTGTTTTGTACACATTCTAAAGTATTGTTATGCACATTCCAAATGGTTATTCTGCATGGTTCAAAGTCATAAAATTGTAAATTTCTTGTTCACCCAGCACTCAGCTATTTACTAACCACAGGTGCCCAAGCTGTACCTTTTAACTTGTAAAAGTCTCTTAATTTACTTTTGTTTGTAGACTAGTTCACACTGGGGTTTGAGCATTACTGAAATGGAGATGCTTACTGTCACAGGACTGCTGCCCAACACTGAACTTTTCTACAACAGAAATTAAATTTGTCTTCTCAACCCCTCAATGGAAACAGACTTGTTGTGAAAGGTTGCTTATACATTATTCCTTATATACTCCCTGTACACAACCGAAATATATGAACTAACTTTGGGATGTAACAGTCATAAGGATAGAACCAAACAGACTGAATACTAGGTCTGACTGTCTCCTATGTTCCTACATAAGGCCCATAAACTATATTTTCAAGTAATGAAAGCAATCACATACTCCGCCTACTACTTCTCTTACACATGATCTCTTGTGGGAAATCCTCTGGGGAACTCTAAACTGATGCTTTCTAACAAGAGATAATTAGTAATTAGTTTATTCTACCTCCCTTCTCATAGCAGAAAAAGCCAAAATTAAAATAAATAAATTGCAAAGTGCCCTAATCATCTGACATTTCTTTAGATAAGAATGCACCTTCTATTTACATTACCAAATCTTTACAGAAGCCCTCTGGTAAGACCAGGTCACTGGGCATACTTTTTTTTTTTGTTTTCAGCAAAGTTTCCTTTCTTGAGATTTAGTTTGGAAAAGAAGTTTTGTTTTTTTTAAAAAAGCATCTTAAAATTTGTTATCCTAAATATCTAATTTAACATATCAGGATATATTTCATTTAAAACTTAAAACAAAGTACATCTTCCATTTCAAGCAAGCTTTCTGACTTAACTGTGAGTGACAACGGTTACCTGCAGCAACCCAAGACTCACTCTTCTAACTTCAGTGGCACAGCAGCTTCTTCATAGGGACACTGTCAACCCCATAGTGGGCCAATTTGGACCTATGTAACTAAGAGTGTCTCAAATGCAGATACAAATTAAGCAATTACATCCTCTAAATAAGGCTCAGGTGTTCAGAGAATTACAGCTAGAACAAAGTGCCATGTTGGTGTGACCACACTAAAGCACTACATGTATACAGGAAGCATGCGCCAAATCTAAATTCATTCTACAAAGTTAAACTTTGCTTTAAACTCAGAATTTTATTTTATGTTCGCACTATGAACCCCAGTTTTAAAACAAAGACACAATTCAACAGTCAACATCTCAGTAGATCTGGGATCAGAACGACCTTCGGCTCTTGCTCACTGAGCCAGTTGTGTTGCAGAAGTGATGTTCTTGTTCTTTGGAGAAGCAGGCCTAGATCACATGATTCTCTGGTACTGACTATCCGGAATGTGCCTTAGTGGGGGGTCTTGGCGGAGCCAATTATTCATTCCACTCGCAGCTGAGAGTGGGTGACATGATTCAGCTAGGGAGTGGGACATTAGGAAAATAAAGAGAATCTACAAAAACACAGGGCCAAATTCAGCCCATGGGGAGTTGACACTTGAGTGCCGCACCTGACAGTACTGAAACCACTGTCTATTAAGGGAGTTTATACAGTACACATTTCCAGTCTGGAAAACTACTGAATCCTCTGTTATTAAAAGGGGTAAAATAAGCATTTTTGTTGTTGTTCTATCTATCTAGCTATCAATCTATCTATCATCTACATAATGTATATAACACATGGATGAAACATTCCCCCACAGAAATGGTTGGCACTTATTTCCCTGTATACCCTTCCCTGTACACACAACTGCAATTAAAGTAGAACCGTAATATTCATAAATTACCCATCCCTAAGCCTTACCCCGATTAGGGGTTTGAAATAGGCGCCCTTTCAGTGAAGTTTAACTTATTTTATTTAATTTTGTAAGTCCGGCGTTAAGCAAAATGGCGCATACTCTGTGGCGCCATTTCACGACTAATCTGGCGCCACTCTCTCGGCTCAATACAAGTGTATCGGAGTTGAGCGGTGTGACGCTACTGTCTAAAAATGGAACCACAGAGCATCGCCATTTTGCCAACGCCAGACTTACAAAAATTAAATAAAGTAAAGTTAAACTTTACTGAAAAGGGTGCTCTATTTGCAAACCCCTAATCAGGGTAAGACTTCATGGGATGGTAATTTATGAATATTACGGTTCTCCTTTAAAACAGCAAAACCATCAAAATGTATTATATTTAATAAACAGGAGGGAACTGTAGTATACTCATAAAATTTACTGCTGAGGGAAGCTCATAAGGTAAATATTGCTACTTGCTCTTTGGGCTCGTGGCTGATTTCTTCATAAGCTCCCTTTGATGGTATATTTCTTTGTATACCACAGCTGCCTATCATTTATTCTATAGCTATACAGTATGTCTATTTCCATCTGGGTAACACGTGGGTATTTGATGTCTGAGTTGCCAATGTTTCCCCAGCTAACTTGTGTGAGCTACTACTGAGCAGTGCAGACAGAAGCTGCTGGCTTGTGTTCAGAGACTGGTATACAGTTCAGTACATGTACCTCTGTTTATGAACTTAAAAACAAAGTAAAAGGGACTTAGATGAGGACATGGGGGCTATCCACAGGAACAGAATCTTAAGATTCACCTCGCTGGTCACAGGGTACCACTAGTGCTTGATTTCTTGAAATCTTAATCATTTCTGTTGCAGCTGGGCATTACATAGATATCAAACATTTCAGCCATCCCTGCTTGAGAGCAGTGTTAAGAACTACTCTTCTTGTACCGGTTTATGTAAAATGTGTTATCAGCTTGAGGTTTTCTGATAAGGTACAAATGGGTGAGGTCAGGCAGCCTAACACATCAGCTAGAAGCTTACTCAGTGGCATTCCAGCCATTATCCCTGTAAGTCAGTCAGCAGATTGAGCTATGGTTTATGCAATCTCTTCTAAACGATGAAAGCAGTACAAGTATTTATGAGCCTGACAACTTTCTACGAGATGTAGGCAACAAGTGGCATGGCTGTTGTTTTCATTTACTGCACAGATGATAGACTAGCACCATAAACTTTACTTAAGTATGGTGGCCCTGAGACTTATTTCCATTTGCCCTCGTGTCCTCGAAAATCCATATCTTCCCCTTACCTTACCGGAACTGTGCTATACCCTATCTCTGATATTTTATTCACCTTGAAAACAAATCATATTGAAAAAGTCTACTTTTGTTCCCTCCCATTAAATCCACAGTATGTCCATATTGATTTTGTCCTAACAAAGGACTGCAGTCACTGTATTTGTTTCTTAGTACTACTGCAAGTACTTGGCATAGGGGTTCTGCATGATTTGCTAAATTAATGAGGTGGGGTCCCTCACATGTACAGCCCTGAAATGGGACAGCCAGGTTCCGCTGTTGGAGTATCCATCATTGTAGCGAACCTTTAGTTCAAAGTGGCTTGCGTTGAGTTGCAGCTTGTTGCTAGAACCTGTGCTCTATTAAGTAATTTTGTAGAAAAATATATTCATTTGAATGTTTAGCATAATCGTGTCACCCTCAGTCCTCACTTTACAGAATCACTTACATGCAGTGCAGATAGATCATATTTACACAGAGGCTCACACACGTCAAGTGCTGAGAGGTTCTTGACAACCTTTCATTTAAAATATTGGTGTGCAAAAAAACGTCTTCGGTTCCACAGTTGTACTACTGAGCTACTCCAGCTGGAAGCCAATTCTGTACCCTGATTAGTTATGAATCTTTTTTATTATTACATAAGCTATCAGACAGACAGGGTATCTGCCGACAGTCAAGTATCCTTATTCCTACTTGGAAAGATTTGATTGTAGCCGTTGTCATACTTTGTAGCTGTTCATGGGAGTTGTCAGAGAAAGTTGTCCATTGGGTGCCACTTCGTTGCCATCGTCCTCTAGCAACCCTGATACATCTGCATTAGGGATGCTGTCATGATAACTACTAAAACTTATGTTGTCCTCTTTGAGTTCAATGGTCCAAAATGGCGCATTGAGTTTTCTGTTTTGGTGCTCGCGGTACATGTAGACAGCCCCTACAAATCCCATGAGCAGGACCACAACCACTATGATAACTGTCAAAATGATGATGTTGAACTGGGTCCACGAGACATCCGCCAAAGTGGAAGTACTGTTTTCAGAAGGACTTGTAACGGTAGAAAGGACTGTTTGGGCACTTGTCGTTAACAACGTACTGTTTGTCACTGAAGCAACTGTTGTAGCTGCTGTTACACTGGTACCTGAAGTGGAAGCCGCTGGAGGACTTTGAGATGTTGGTAAATTAGTGGTAAATATTTCTAAAAAAAGAAGATATAAAAGACAAGAAGTAAATTTAAACAAGCAATATTGTGCTTAAAACACTTAATGAATTAATAGTTTGGAAGATCAATATGATTTGTGATTTGTTTTGTATAGGGTCTTTTATATAGTTAGATACTTACATCAGTCTCTGGCTACACCACTAAAAATGCTATATTTTAATCCAGATACTTTACTGTAGGATAGATTAAAATTAAACATTTTAAACTGACTAACATGTATCAGTGATAATATTTAATTAAGAGTTTTTCCTGGTTATACAATGGCACAATAATTATACCTTTTTACTCATGTTCACTAGGATTGCGTTCCTGCTATTTTTTATTGGAGGGCACAGCATAAATATTACGCCACAATCATTGCAAATAAATAAGATACTGGTATTCTTTAATTTATTTTGGAGTGCAGATGCATTACTTTTACACGTTTTCATCCATGGGACCAGTTACAATTAGCTAACTTACAAATGAGGCTTACTCACCTGTAGTTCTAGGAGTGGCATATGGTGCACACCCACACTTTGTCAGTCTTCCTTTCCCCTTTAAATTCCACAGGAACATCTTCAAGCTAAGCTCCTCCCACCCACCCGGGTATTATTACTCCTCGGCGCCACCCCATTACATCAGATTTTGCATACTGGAAGCAGGGATCCATGTGCCACTTGCCAGGGGAGGTTGGGTGGGTCGTGTTAATGTATACCATATACCACTCCTAGAAAGTACAGTTACATAAAAACTTACTGTAACAACAGATCTTTGAGGAGTGTCTCTTGCAGCAGGTAATACTTTTGGGTATACAGCAGAGGTAGCTGTGGTGCACAGCAGCTCTTCTAGCAGTTTTTCACCATGGACCACCCACACATGACATCAGCCTCCTGTTTCCTATATAAGTGTGGGCAGTCCCTTGAATCCTCAGTTCCCCTGCCAGATTCAGCTCACAAAGTGAGGACCGAGGGGAAGCCGAGGTACCAAAGGAGTCCCAACCCAAAGTCACTGGACCAGAATTTGCTCTCTTAGAGAAGGAGGGGGATGGAGGGCAGGAAAAAAAAACTACTGTAAGAGACACTCCTCAAAGTGCTACTGTTATGGTAAGTTTTTACATAACTGTACCATCTTCCATAAAGTGGTCTCTTGCAGTAGGTAATACTTTGGGAATGAATCTCAAGCAGTAATGCCCATTGGGGAGGACAGTTATGATAGGAGACCTTGTAAGACTGCATGGCCAAAGGCCACCCTACGTCGTCAGGCAATATCCAGATTGTAATGCCTTGTGAATGTATGAATCATGGACCAGGTAGCTGCATTGCAGATATCTGAAAAGGAAGCTACTTTAAAGCAAGCTGCAGTGGTGGACATAGCTCTAGTGGAGTGGGCTTGGACAGGTTTAGGTAAAGGCTCGTTTTAATTTTTGTAACAAAATGTAATACAATTTACAACCAGAATGAAAGAGCACGTTTAGCAATCGGGAGGAAGTCTAACCAGGAAAAAGAGACGAGCAGTTGGGACATCTTTCTAATTGATTTTGTCTGATTAGTATAGTAGCGTAATATCGATGGACATCTAAAGTATGTAGTAGATGTTCACCCTGATTGAGAGACAGGATTGTAGACCGGAAGCTCAAGGACTGATTTAAAGTATGTTCAGAGACTACTTTAGGAAGGAAGGAAGGGTTGGTACAAAAGGCCACCCTGTCTTCGTGGAAAATCAAGTAAGGTTCCCTACACATGAAGGCATGAAGCTCGGAAATACATCGAGCGGAAGTGACAGCCACCAGAAATACAGGTTACTCACCTGTAACAGGAGTTCTAGGAATGGTATATGTTGTTCATCCACACTGTCTGGCAGGTATCCTTGCCGCTTTAAATCTTGCCGGAAGGTCTTCAAACTGGCTCCTCCCACCCACCCGGTAGGTAAAACTCTCGGTCCCGCCCCATGATGCCAGATCTGGCCCGCTGGAAGCTCAGGTTGTGCTGCCGAAGCCAGGAGGTCGGTGGAGTCGTGTGGATGAACAACATATACCATTCCTAGAACTCCTGTTACAGGTGAGTAACCTGTATTTCTAGGGACATGGATATGTTGTTCATCCACACTGTCTGGCAGACTCCTAGCAGTTCTCTGGGAGGAGGGAGGCAAGAGACACCCCTACTTAGGAAATAGAGACTGAGAACGAGGCCCAAAACCAGCATCCCGGCGTGACTCAAGGTCGATGTGGTAATGGGTAATAAAGGTGTGTGCTGACTTCCAGGTAGCAGCCCTGCAGATTTCCTGGATAGGGACGTCCCTGGAAGCAGCCACCGATGCAGCAGTATGACGGCTAGAATGAGCTCTTATCCTCTGGGAGGCTCCATGCCCACCAACTTATAGCAGAGATCTATGAGGAGGTGACCCACCTGCTTATCGTCCGCTTGGCTGCAGGTCTGCCAGGTGCGGCTTCAGCGTGGTGACAAACAGCTGGCGAACCTCTCCCAATTTCAGCCGTCGCTCCTTATAATAGCGGCGCCTTCAAGGTCAAAGTATGGAGCCTGTATTACTCGAGTGTGATTGGGTAGAACACCGGCAGAGTCAACACCTGGTTAAGGTGAAACTCTGACACCACCTGGAAGGAATTTGGTGGGGGGGCAGGGACAACCTTGTCCCTGTGGAAGACCAGGTAAGGAGACTCAATGCAGAGCCTGGAGTTCTCCCATCCTTCTGGCTGACGTGATAGCCACCAAGAAGGCGGTCTTCCACGACAGGTGAGAGAGTTCACACCTGTGCATTGGTTCGAATAGCTTGCCCATGAGCTTTGCCAGTACCAGCAGTAAATCCCACGGAGGTGGAGGTTCTCTGCAGGGAATGTGATCAAGGCCTTTGAAAAGCGCCTAGACCACCTTCTCTCCTGCGCCACCGCTCCTCGGCCCGCGCCTCGTAAGCAGAGATGGCTGCCAGGCACCTTTAGGGTCGCCGACCTAAGCCCTTGACTAGAAAGAGACCATAAATAGTCCAAAATGCTTGCCAAAGAACAGGAGGAAGGGTCCAAGCCCTTGCCTGACACCAAATGGAAAATCTCTTCCATTTGAAGGCATAGCATTTCCTGGTCAAGTCTTCTCTGGGACGCCTCAACAACATTGAGGACCTCATCGGAAAGACCCAAGGCCTGGAACTCCTAGCAGCTCAGGAACCAGGCCGACAGGTGCAGGGATTGAAGGTCGGATGGAACACCTTCCCTGATTGACTGAGAGCAGGTCGGCGAGCTGGAAGCTGCCTCGGGAGCCTGGAGCTGAGGCTGAGGAGATCTGGGTACCAGAACTGAGGGCCAGTCTGGGGCTACAGAATCACCCTGCGCCTTGTCCCTCCTTGCCTTGGAGAAGCACCTTGTGAATCAAGGGAAATGGGGAAAGGCGAAAGAGGCCCGGGGTCCACAGCCTCGAGAAGGCATCCCCTGCAGCAGCCCTGCTGAGGGGCGGGCATGAAACAGCCTCAGCTTCGCGTTCTCCCTGGAGGCAAAACAGGTCCACCTGAGGTGTGCCCCAGTGGGAGAACAGATCTTGTACTACCTCCGGCAGGAGAGACCACTCGTGAGATGCAGCCCCTATCCGGCTCAGGGCATCGGCCAGGGTGTTGGAGGCTCCTGCCACATGAATGGTTAGGAGATCCGCCTCCAGGCTGCGCACGAGTGACCAAATGCGGAGAGCTTCCTTGCACAGAAGCATGGAACATGTCCCGCCCTGGCGGTTTAGATAGTACATGGTCGTGGTATTGTCCGTCTGGACTCGGACCACTTGACCCCGGAGAAACGGAACAAAGGCGGTGAGAGCTAGGTGGACCGCTCGGAGCTCCAGCAGGTTGATGTGGCATCGGGACTCCCGCGGGGACCAGAGGCCGTGCACTCGGTGTTCCCCCAGATGGGCACCCCAACCCATCAGAGAGGCATCGGTCGATAGAGAGACCGCCGGCTCGGGCGGACAAGCGGGATGCCCTCCCGCAGATGAGATGGAATGGTCCACCACTGGAGCGTTCCACATCTCCTGGGTCACCATCACTAGCTGGTCAATGGATGCGCGGCGTTGTGACCACTGGCTAGCCATTCCCACTGAAGAGGCATGTGCCAGCGTGCCCAACGGACCATGCTGGTACAGGCCGCCATGAGACCCAGGAGGCGCAGGAAGTCCCGGGCAGGGTGCGATTGCCCAACCAGAAATGATTGGGCAAAGGAGGTAAGAACCTCGGCCCTGTCCGCCGGGAGCCGTGCTCTGGCTCGAAGAGAGTCGAGCTCTGCCGATAAACAGAATCACCTGCTGGCTCGAGTTCGATTGGCCTCGTTGATGAGAAGGCCGACTTGAGAGCAAACCTGGAGGGCCAGATCTCTGGACTGCTCCACCTCCTGTCTGGAGGGCTGCTATCAGCCAATGCCCAGGTAGGTACACCGACCCCTCGCCGCAGGAAAGCTGTCACCACTGCAATGCATTTGGTGAAGACCCTGGGAGCTGGAGACAGGCCGAAGGGCATGGCTCGAACTCGAAGAGGATCCTCCGCCTAAAAGCGAAGGAATCTCCGATGACGGATTTGATAGGGACGTGAAAGAACACGTCCTGCAGGTCCAGAGAGCAGAACCACACGCCGTGTTCCAGAGATGGTATTATCTGCACCAGAGGTGACCATCCTGAAGGTTGAGACCTTAGGAACTTGTTCAGGTCGTGTAGGTCGAGAATGGGGCGACAGCCCCCGTCCGTTGGAACCAGGAAGTACCTGGACACGAACCCGGGCCTGAGGGGGTCCTCTACCTCCCTGATCACCTCCTTTTGGAGGAGTAGAGCCATGTCGCCTCGACGAGAGCTGACAGTGAGGCTGGGGACCCCAGGCCCCGAGGTGCGACGGCCTGAAGGGTGGGGCCTGCTCGACCTCTAGAGGCAGGCCTTTTCCCACCACCTCAATACCCACCTGTCCGTGGTAATAGCGGACCAGGCGGAAAAGGAAGTGTCGGAGCCGTCCCCACGGGGGAACCAGGAGTGAGGTGACGGGATGGGGCGACACCCCTCAGCCGTCACTGGGCAGGCTTGGAGGAGGGACCGCCGAGGGACCTCCTGAGCCTTACCTCCTGCTTCCTGTTGGAAAGCCGGACGGCTTGGGTTTGGGATGCCAAGCCGAGCCTGCACGACCCTGACGTTGCTGGGCAGGCACGCCGATGAGCATCTCAGGGGCCCAAGGGCTTAGGCTGTGGCCACGGCCTTGTCCTTCTGAGCAGGAGAGACAGAGTCCAAGGCACTGGACTTCTCGATCCTCTGCAGGTGACCTTCCACCCCAGGGCAAGAGGTCAGTCCCAAAAAGGAACATCCGCCAACTTGTGCTGGGTATCCGAGGTAAGGTGGATATCCTCAATAAGCCCGGCAGCCTTGCATAGCCACTCGGCCGCCACAGACCTGGCTACAGAGTCCCCAATGTCTAAAGGACTCTGGAGCTGCTGTTTGGCCACTGCCCTGCCCTGGTCCGCACCTGCACGTGACGTAGTCTGCAGATCCAGCGGGAAGATGAGGGACGACCTCATCCAGGGGAGCCCAACAGGGCATGAAAAAATTTGCCATGAGGACGGCCGAACTGGCCTGATGAAGGCCGAGAGGGCATAGCATAGACTTTTGCCGACATAATCCAATTTCTTGGATTCTTGTCGGGAGGTTTGTCCACATCTGGCGTTCCCGGCGAGCGCTGTCGGTAACCAACCCTCGGCAGAAGGGTGTTCAAAAAACGGACAGGGAACCGGTGGGGACCGCGCCTTCCTGGCCATGAGGCGCAGGGCGGAAGCAGGCGCTGCCAAAACTCAAGGCCGGACCTCACTAGGCCTCGGCCACCGGAAAGCCTCCGTGGGAATCCCTCGGTCCAGAATCTCCATGAGGGGATACCTGGCCCGTTTAGAAATGGGTTGAGCTTCATCCCGGTGGACTCGAGATGAGCGAAGCAATCCTAGGAAGGATGAAGGGCTATCGTCCACTGACTATCCTCCTGAGGACTCCAAGTCCATTCGCTTGGAGAAAAGGGAGGAATCATCCTCGACTCGGAAGAGTCCTCAAAGAGCTGCCTCGGGCCTGAGCCACCCTCCACCTGCCGAGGTCTATTGGGAGTGAGGGTGACAGACAGCCTATGGGGCAAACCCTGAGCCGACCGAGAACTTTGGGTCGGAGCCCCAACTAACGGCTGTGGAGGCGGAGGTTCCACCAGAATCGGTGGGGCAGCTGGATTTGGCCGAACAACCGGCCTGGGAACAGGCTCCTTGGCTACAACGAGGGGTTGTTTCGGCCGCTCCGGTGACAGCCACTTAATGGCCGGGGAAGACAGCTGGGTGGTATTCCCGATCAGAAGAAGCTGTTGCCACATGAGTTCCTCATACCTCCGGCGCAACCTGGCGAAGCCTCCCCTCATCGAGGAGAGGAAAAGCGGCGCCGCCTACCCTTTAGTCTTTCTTCATATGTCTTCTGGTGCAGACCACCATTTTGTCTGCCCTCCTCTGGACAGCCTCCACCCTGTTTATGTTTATGTCTTTGAGGAGATGGGGTCTCCAGAACTGTACACAGTACTCAGATGTGGCCTTACCAACTGTCTGTACAGAGGGCCAACAACTTCCTGTTTTCTACTGGCAATGCCTCTTCCTATGCATCCCAGAATCCCTACTGCCTTCTCACATTGCTGGCCCACCTTTAGGTCATCTGATATGACTACCCCAGGTCTCTTTCCATTTTGTTGTCAGTATCTCACCCCCATTGTGTACTCTTCCCGGGGTTTTGTTTCCCCAGGTGAATTACTTGCACTTCTCTGCTGAATCTAAGCTGCCCTACATTTGACCATTCCTTCAACCTTGCCAAGTCCCTTTTCATCATAGATACATACACAGATACATAGACAGTGTCAGCAGATAAGGGCCCTATGGCCCAACCCAATCTGCCCATTTGAACTTGTAAGTTCAGTTTATGTTTTCCTAGAAGTCTGTTGCCCCTACCTCCAGAATTCCTTTATGTCTATCCCA
Organism: Neoceratodus forsteri; assembly: GCA_016271365.2. Taxonomy (NCBI): domain Eukaryota; kingdom Metazoa; phylum Chordata; order Ceratodontiformes; family Ceratodontidae; genus Neoceratodus; species Neoceratodus forsteri. The sequence goes on along the minus strand of JADMNL010000022.1, from coordinate 689,549,106 downwards.
TGCATTCTTAAATCCGTGATTGTTTCAGCCCCACCACTTCCTCTGGCAGGGTGTTCCACTTGTCCACCACCCGTTCTGTGGAGAAATTCTTCCTCACGCTTCCTCTGAATCCTCCTCCCTCCAATTCTCATCCCATGCCTCTAGTCCTGGAACATCTTTTCGCTTAAAAAAATAGTGTATTCCTGCACCCTGTTCCTCCCTGTAAGATACTTCTATGTCTCTATCATATCCCTCTCCCTCTTCTCCAGGGAGTACAGGTTCAGTTCCTTCAACCTGTCTTCATAGGACTTGTGATGCAATCCATGCACCATCTTTGTTGCCCTCCTCCGAACCTTCTCTACCCTATGTCCTTCGTAGATATGGTCTCCAGAACTGTACACTGTACTCCAGGTGGGGCCTCACTAGTGTCTTGTATAGTGGAATTATGACCTCCCTTTTCCTGCTGGTGATGCCCTGCCTATACTGTACATCCCAGCATCCTATTTGCTTTACCTGCTGCCTTGTCACTGTTTCCCTACCTTGGGGTCATCAGAGATGATAACCCCAAGATCCCTTTCCTGCTTGGTGCATGCTATATCCTCACCCCCAACTGATATATTGTGCCAGGGTTTTTGTGCCCCATATGCATCATCTTGCACTCCTTTGCATTGAATTTCAACTGCCAAACCCTGACCATTCTTCAAGTTTCTGCAGGTCCCTTCTCATTCTGTCTACACCCTCTGGTGCGCTCTACTCTGTTACAGAGCTTTGTGTCATCAGCGAACAGTGAAATTCTGCCTTCTAGGTCCTAGCAATGTCACTGATGAAAATGTTGAATAGGACCGGTCCCAGCACTGATCCCTGTGGTACCCCACTGGTCACTCTTCCTCTGTGTAGTGACAGCCATTTACCACCACCCTCTGTGTCCTGCCACCCAGCCAGTTACCTACCCACCACACTACTGTCCTGCCCACACCCATATTCCCCAGTTTGTGTAATGGTTTACTATGTGGCACAGTGTCAAAGGCCTTGCTGAAGTCCAGATAGGTCATGTCCACTGCCCTCCCTGATCCACCTCCCTAGTCACCCAGTCAAAAATTCAACAAGGTTGGTCTGACATGACCTCCCCTGGTGAAACCATGCTGCCTTGGGTCCTGTAGTCCATTGACAACCAGATGTTCCACCAATCTCTCCTTCAGTAGTGCTTCCATGATCTTCCCCACTACCGAGGTGCGGCTGACTGGTCTGTAGTTCCCTGCTTCCTCTTTGTTCCCACTTTTGTATACGGGACTACATCTGCTGTCCTCCAGTCTTTGGGTACCTCCCTGTTTCCAGTGATCGGCTAAACAGGATAGCCAGAGGTTCAGCCACCACCTCTCTTAGTTCTTTAAGGACCCTGGGGTGCACCCACCTGACCCCATTGCTTTATCAACTCTTATTGCCCAGTTCCTTCAGGACCCTTTCTCGTGTAAAGGGACTAGTGTCCATTTCTGCACCATTCTCACCCTTGTACTCCCTTCAGACCCATTACCCTCCTCTTCCTCAGTAAAGACCGAGCAGAAATACCTGTTCAACATGTCAGCTTTACTGTTGTCATCCTCCACACCCATTCCTCCCCTTCAGTCTCCTATCCCTCCTTTGTCTTTCTTTTTCATTTATGTACCTGTAAAGGTTTTGTCCCTTTACCCACTGATTTTGCAATGTGTTCTTCTGTCTGAGCTTTGGCTTCTTTTACTGACCTCCTGCCTCCCTTTGCTTCTCCTGGTACTTCTCCTATCCCCTTCTGCCTGTGTCTTTTTGTATTGCCTGAATGCAATCTTTTTGGCTTTCACTTTCTTTGCTACCTCTTTGGAAAACCATAATGGTCTCCTCTTCCTCTTGCTAACCTGCTGAATGCATAATTCTATTGTTCTTGTAATCCCCATTTTAAATACTGCCCACTGTTCTCAACCCCGATTCCTGTCCCATTCCCTTAATGCCTCTTTCAAGTATCTCCCCATTTTCCCAAAGTCTACCCCCTAAAATCCAGGATACGTGTTTTTGTGTGGTTTGGTTCTGCTCTTTCTGTGATTTCAAACCACAATGGACTGGTGGTCACTGTTCCCCAGGTGCTCCCCACTGTTACCCCCCATCACACTGTCCCTGTTTGTGAGCACAAGGTCCAGTATTGCCTTCTGCCGAGTTGGTTCCATGACCAGTTGCTTGAGGAAGGCACCGTGAAGGGAGTCCAGGATAAATCTGCTCTAGTTGATGCTGCTGCTGGGATGCTCCAGTCCACGTCTAGAATATTGAAGTCTCCAACCAGTACTACTCACCCTTGTCTGCCATCCTTGGATGGCTAGCATCAGCTCCCAATCTGTTTCTTCCTCCTGGACTGGTGGTCTATAGACCACACCTGCTGGATGGCTGTCCCCATTTTCCTTTCCAGCTTAACCCACAGTATCTCTCCCCATTTTGTTCCTCTTGGATCTCTGTGGCCCTTATGTCATTTTTCACATACAGTGCCACCTCCTCCCTCCCTTCCTGCCTGCTCTGTCTCTTCTGAATATGTTGTAGCCAGGTATGGCCATCTCCCAGTCGTGGTTATCATTACACCAGGTTTCAGTGATGGCACAATGTCCAGGTCTGACTGCACCATGACAGCCTCCAGATCTTCCATCTTGTTGCTAAGGCTCCTGGCATTTGCACACATGGCTTTCCATGATTTGACCTCCCTAGACTGTTTGGCTGTTCTACCCAGCCCCTTCCTTGGTTGTCCTTTATCCTTGGTTCTCCTTGCTGTCTGCCCTTCTACTGAATTTTGCCCTTTTCTGCCTATCCACCTCTTGGGCGCTAATCTCCATCTTTTGCACACTGCTTTGTACAGATAGCCACTCCTCTGGTTCACTGGTTCCACTGCTGGCTGTGGGGTGAGAAGTACTGTACCTCCTTGCTGGCCTGCCACCCCTTTTGCTAGGTTTAAATGCTTGTCAATGTAGCATTTAAACTTATCATTGAGTGCTTGGATTCCCTCCAGGATGGATGCAGGCCGTCAGGCTTGAACAAACCTCCATCCCTCCAGGTGGGTCCCAGTCACCAATGAATCCAAACCCTTCCTCCAGCACCAGTTCTTCAACCATGAGTTAAAGTTCCTGGTGCATGCACTATGCTCTCCTTGCCCTCGCAGGTAGTACTTCTGAGAAAGTGACAGAAATAGCTACTTGCTTGAGACCCCTCCCAATTTCCTAAACTCTTCCTGAACTTCCTTTGGCTCCCCATTTGCCAGGTCATTAGTACCTAGGTGGATAATGACATCCAGCTCACCCTCCCGTCTTGCCTTCCCAGTGATCCCCAGGATCTTCCTTCCATCCCTCCATGCCGTGGCACCCGTGGGCACCTCACCTCCCTGTCCCCCTCCTGTGTTCCTAGCTGGATCCCTCTTATGATGAAGTCCCCCACCAGGATTCGCTTCCTCCTCCTCTGGGGTCACCTCCTTGGCTAACCTCCACATCTTTTCCTTCCACTTCTCTGTACCTCTATTTGGTTGTCCCGTTTGCCAGTGTGGCATATGAGTTCTTGAGTGGAATAGGATCTGGGATGTGCCTCTGCCTGACCGCTCTAACCCTCCCTGAGCCCACTGTCACCCAAGTGCTCCTCGTTCTTGGCATCCTTTGAGGTAGTTGCATTGGACTGGGTGGTCTCTGGATAGGGGTGATAGTACTCCTGACCCAGTTTACTTCCGCTCCGAGGTCTAGCTACCTCATCCCGCAGTCCAGAGAGATGCATGCAGATAGGGCAGCACCTCAGTGTCCAGAAGGTCTGCCTGAATAGCTGCCCCACAGCCACTGCATTGCACCACTCCCACATTATACCGCAATTATACTACTATTCTACTACTTGTCTGCTACTGAAGCTCTCCTAGTTCCCTTTTTATTAATTTGTCCTAAAAATCCTGCCACTGATCCTCAGATAATTTTCTTAAAAAAAAATAAACATACAAATGAGTCAAAACACTTGTCATGCTGAGGTGGGCTTCTTCCCCCTTATGCCTCCTACTTCACACCTTACTATACCCTGTGTTTAGCTCCTGTCAATCAGATTTAACAGGGCATATAATTAAGAGTTGGGGAAGGGGAGGAGCCAAGATAAAATCTGCAGCAATTAAAGACAGCACAGAAATACACCACCACTACGTTTTAAATTTTCAACAGCCCAAAAACAATTCTAAGTAAAGACAACAAAAGAAAGCACAGTGTCACTAAAAGCCCACAATCTAAGTTTAAAAGAAAATAGCAGTTACCAGTTACTCTAAAGCACTGAATTGAATATGTTTCCTTCCTTCCCTTCTGGCTTCTTCTGAGAAAATAAAACTCACTTGCTACCTCAACTCTGACTAAGTCCCACCTCCAGTTATCCGTAGCTGAGGTCAGAGGCCAGACAATTAACACCCTCGCCCAAACTACAGGGCAGTCAGATGAGCCAAGACAAAATCTGCAGCAATTAAAGACAGCAGAAATACACCACCACTACATTTTAAATTTTCAACAGCCCAAAACAATTCTAGTAAAGACAGCAGAAAAGTACAGTGTCACTAAAAGCCCACAATCTAAGTTTAAAAGAAAAATAGCAATTACCAGTTACTCTAAAGCACTGAATTGATTATGTTTCCTTCCTTCCCCTTCTGGCTTCTTCTGAGAAAATAAAACTCACTTGCTTTTCACCCCGCATTGCGTATCAACCCTGTTGCAGATCTCTGTGTCATCTGCAGAGACATATTTGTCCTTCCTGTCCCTCTGCAATGTCTCTTATAAAGTCAAGAAAAGGACCGGCCCCAGTACTGAACCCTGTGGTACCCCACTAGTAATCCCCCCTTTCTTCACTGTGGACTCCATTTACTATTACCCTCTGTGTCCTGTTGTCCAACCAGTGTTTACCCAGGCTACCACTCTGGGACCCACTCCCAGGCTGGCTAATTTGTTTAATAATCTTTTATGTGGGACTGTGTTAAAATGCCTTGCTAAAGTCTAGGTAGGCCATGTCCACAGCCTCCCTGGTCCACTACTTTGGTCACCCAGTCAAAGAAATCAATTACATTTGTCTGATATTACCTTCCTGTGAATCCATGCTGCCTCAGGTCCTATGCCCCCACGGCCTCTAGGTACTCATCACTTCTTTCCCTCAGAGCGATTCCATCATTTTCCCTCTACCACTGAGGTAAAATGACATACTAACATACTAAAATGCCAGCAGAATAGGCCTAACGGTCTTTCGTGTCTCTCTGCTTGGTCAGCCCCCCACCTGTGACCTTGCTGCCCCTCTCCTCTCCTGGCTTCTCCCTTCCCAGTCCCAGATATTCTCGCTGCACTGGTTTTGCTTCCAGAACCCTTCCCTGTACCTGTCCCCACCCTCTTGAACCCCTCCACTGTCTCTGCCTCCACCAGCCCCCTGGGCAGTGCATTCCATGGCTCCACCACCCTCTGAGTGAAGCAGCACCTCCTCCTTTCTCCCCTGAATCTCCCCCTCCAGCTTCCAGCCATGCCCTCTAGTTGCCCCTCCTCCTTCGAGCACCCAGACTGCTCCTCCCCTATTTACTCCTTTCTCCTGTACCTTAAGACCTCCATCATGTCCCCTGGTCCCTTTTCTCTTCCAATGTGTACATATTTAGCTCTTAGAGCCTCCCCATAGGTCCTATCCCCAAGTCCCAAATCATTTTGGCTGCCCTCCTCTGAACCCTCTCCAGGAGTTCAATGTCCCTCTTTAAATGTGGCCTCCAAAACTGCACACAGTACTCGAGGTGCGGCCTCACCAAGCAGTTATACAGTGGAGTTTCCTTCCCTCCTTCTGTAGATGATCCCCTAGGATGCATACAAGCATCCTGTTGGCCTTGCCGCTGCCCTCCTACAAGTCTCCGAGTTGTTCATCTTGACATCCACCACAGGGATCGATAAATTTCAAAATGAAGTACTTGTCCAGGACAATTGTCCTTCCAGCAATGGGACTACCATTTTTGGTTGAGTGGTAGTCCATGGTCTGAAGGCTACATTTTGAGGAAATTACAAAGACTTAATGTAGCAACAAAAGACTTGATGTGGGGATTGTATTATTAGTACTAGGTAGATGTATTTATTTATTTCATGCTTAGGATTCAATATCTTTGAGCTCTAGGCTCTTTTACAAAGGTTCCGAGTCAGACATGTAACAAGATCACATCAATGGCAGTGCACAACAGGATGATAACGGATGAAAATACAAATAAGGTTACATAGTTTACAAATTGTGAATATTTGTTATTTACAAGTAGCCAAGAGCAGGGAGTACAACAACACTACTGGAGAGTGGTAAACCTCGATATTATCAGTAAATATCTTGGGGTCACTGTGATCCCAGGCTCTAGTCATTTGTGACAGAGAACAGTAGCAACCAGTGGTGCCTTTGTCAAGTGTAGATAGAGGGGAGAGACAGGTAAGGTGTTGGGAGAGTGAGGGCAGTGAGGGAGAGGAACATTCTGAAACAGGAAAATAATTTATAAATGAAATGTTTTATTACATTATTTTACTCTGTTTCCTTCTCTCGCACTATACTACATAACCCATCCCACGACACATCCCACACTTTTCCAGAGATAGTAGTGAAGTAAATAAGTTTTTATATAGTATATTTATTTTCAAATCATTTTATTTCAGTTATCAACTTTGCTGCATTCAATATGGTCGAACTGATCCGACATGACCCCCCAAGATCTCCTCATCCCTCCTCTTAAAGTAACTTTTCTTCTTCTTTTAAATTAAATCTGTTTGTTTGATTTCACTTCTTTTAAGTTCTATTACTAGGTGACACTGAAATAAAGGCAGAGATCTGCTCCCTAAATGCACCTTTCTGACTTCAAAATGTAATTAGTCACTTCAGCAGTACTGCAGAGACAAGTCTGTCTCTACCGACCACCCACTGACAAGCTGTCTTCACGTGTTCCGCTCGCACAGAGGTGGATGTGGAGCAGTCACTGATACCTGGGCCACCGTGAGGGCACGACTGGGACCTGAACCTGGAGGGTTACACGATGTTCAGGAAGGACAGAGGGAGGAAGGGAGGAGGGTAGCAATAATAGTCAAAAACTGCATTGTCATAGGAGGAGTGGAGGAGGCGGAGGGAACTGTGGAGGCGATTTGGGTCACCTTGATAACAAAGGGAGAGCAAGAGAGTAAAAATAGGAATAGTGTACAGACCCCCTACGCTGGCGGAGGAAATAGAGGAGAGTCTGGTGGCAGATGTTGGGAGACACTACAGATTGGTCAAGGGAAGGGTGGTGGTGTTGGGGGACTTAAACATGCCAGGAACAGACTGGGAGACTATGACATCCTCGGTGGCCAGGGAACAGAGGTTGTTGGATGCCTTTCAGGATGCATTCCTAACTCAGCAGGTGGGGGAACCTACCAGGAGGAGCAGATACTGGATGTGGTCCTGGCGCAGACAGTAACCAGATTGGGAGCGGAGGTAAGGGACCCATTAGTGGGAGCGACCATGACATGGTCTGGTTCTGCCTGAACCTAGGAAGGGTAGAAGGCTGCAAAAGATGGAGGTAACTGACTTCACGGGGAGGATTTCAAGGAAATGGGAAGGATCCTTCAAGAGCACTTGGATGGGATTGGGCCAGACATGGATGCTGACAGTAGGTGGGAAATCATCAGGAGGGGGGTGCAGGATGCTACCAGCACCTGCGCAAGAGTAAGACGAAAATGCAGTAGGGCCCGAAAACCCTGCTGGTGGACCAGGGAGGTTCAGGAGGTGGTGAGGGGAAAGAAGGTGGCCTATAGGCAATTGAAGTGCTCAAGGAGTGAAAGGGACTGAGGGGAGTAAGAGCTGATGGCCAGAAGGGCCACTAGGGTGGTGAGAGGGTGGCTAAGGCAAGGAAGGAGCAGACTCTGCAGCTTATCCAGTAGGTAGGAAATGGGCCAAGTGGTCCTTATCTGCCATCAAAAGTCTGTCTTTCTATGAAATTAGGAGAGGAACAAGGGGTTCTTTAGATACACTGGGGAAAAGCGAAGGGTGAAGGGCAGATTAGCAGGATTAAAACAGGGGGAGGGATGGTACAAGACCCGAGGAGCAGGCTGAGATACTAAATGAGTACTTCGCCTCAGTTTTCACCAATGAAAATGGGGGGCTGCATCATACATGGGAGAAAGGTGAAACTGAGGGAGGGCCCTTACCGGTCGGTGGGTCTGAGGAGGGGGCATCACTGGCAGGTGGAGGGAGGCAAAGCAGGGGGATGAGGTATCAGAGGTGGAAATCACGGCGAGAGTGCGAGGAAGCACTCAGGTCCCTTAGCTGGAGAAGGCACCAGGGCGGATAAATTACATCCTAGAGTGGTGAAGGAACTGGCGGATGTCCTGGCGAAACCCTGGCGGAGCTCTTCAGCATCTCTCTGAGGACCGGGTGGGTGCCCCAGGACTGTAAGGTGGCACATATAGTGCCTATCCACAAGGGGAATCAAGGGAGGTGGCAGGGAACTACAGGCCCGTCAACCTGACATCGGTGGTGGGCAAGATGATGGAGGACATTGTCAAGGAGAGACTGTGTAACCCTCCAGGTTCAGGTCCCAGTCATGCCCTGCGGTGGCCCAGGTATCAGTGACTGCTGCCACATCCACCTCTCCTCAGTTAGCGTCACCTGGTGCTCACGCATTTTACTGCCAAGCTCCTGGCAGTTAGCAGGACTACCTTCCACCCTTTCCCTATACTTCCATTTCCCCTGCTCATGTTCCCGTGGGGATTCTGTCTTCCCTGTCCTGCACCTTACTAGTTGGCCTTTTCCTGCATTCCTCCAGCTCCCAGAGGTGGAGACAGAGTCCCTCCTTTATCGGACCCCCTCAACAGCCTTTTTCCCCATCCCTCCCCCTTCACAAGTTTAAACCCCACCTTTCACCAATGAACCCTCTATTTTCAACTTAAGGATTTCTTCCCTCTGAATTGAGATGGAGCCTATCTCTAGCATACAACCCCTTATCCTCCCAGGTCTCCCTCCAATCCCCATCAACCCATACCCTCTGGCCCACACTCCCTCAGCCACTGGTTTATCACACTAATCTTCCTCTTGTGTTCCCCACCAGCCCTTGGCGGTACACCGGCAGGATGTCCGAGAAGGAAATTAGCATCCTATATCATGACAGACCCTGGCAAGCTCTCTGAACCTTGTCTGTATCTCTAGCTTACTATTTCCCTCAATGTCATTGGTACCCAGGTGGACCAGTGTCTCCGAGGAACATACAATCCTTTACCAGCCGATATACCTAATGCTTGGCCCTGTGCCCCATTAGTCAGGAAGCATTTTGTTCTAACCGGGCAGGCTTCTCCCCTCCTATCCCATTTGATCCCCTGATCATGGAATCACCCAACAGGAGCACTCTGGCTTCCCCTTTTCTGCCATGTCCTCATCCTTTCTACTGGCCCCTCCCCAGCCGACTCCTTGCTCCTCCCCATCTGGGTGCCACCTGCCACCCCCTCATTTACCCTGGCCACCCCTCCCTCCTATGCCTCTCGTCCTCCTGAGTATCCTTATGTACCTACTACCCCCACAGTACTGCCATTGACTGTCCCCCCCATCTGCTAAACTAGCCTGGCTGGCCCTCCCTTCCTTCCCATCTCTGTTCAACCCTCCTTGCCTGTCATGCCCCCTGACCCTAAACCCTCAGCCCTTTACTGTATTCTCTCTGCATTTCTGGTCCTTCTCCTGCCCTTTCCTCCTAACTGGCCCTTCTCCTTGCGCTTTCCTCCCTCTACCCCTAATCCTCCTGCTCCCGTTTTCCCGCATTCCAAGTTTCCCCATTCCTCCTGCTATCCGCCCCACCTCCTGCCCCTACTCCTTTCCATCTCTAACCGCCCCTGTGCTAGCATCACCCTCCTCATCCTCAAGCTGAAGAGAACTGAAGCAGTTACTAAGCAAGGTCTGCTCCATCTCTCCCCACTGCTTCCTTCTGTCCAGCCCCAGCCATCTGCCTACTTCCCAGAATGTCCTCCCTTTGGCCCCCTGCCTGTGAGGGTCCCCAGTTACCTGCCTGATTCCTTGGTAGGGTCTCTCCTTGGGCCCCATTTTCCAGGGTCCCTATGCAACTCCAGAGTACTCTCCTGCACTCCTTTCCCTATGCCCCCGTCCTAGTGCAACCCAGTGGAGAGCCTCGCCCTATTCCCCCAACCATACCTCCCCATTCCCCAGCTGTCTCCTAATCCCCACAACCTCCTCCCTAAGCTGTGCCAGCTGATAGCACACTGGGCAACCACCGAACTTCCAAGCCCAGTCCAGTATCATGGCTGCCCCACACCCTGTGCACCCCACCACCCTCCCAAAGATACGGCCCTAATGATATGTGGTCCCATCCCTCCAAGTAGGTTTCCTTGGGTGAGCCACCAGGTTCCTCACTAGTCCAAGATACACCCTACCCACTAATCCTAGATACAGTCCCACAATAAACAGGTACCTCTATTACTAGGTGCAGTACAACACAGTAAACTTATAAGGGAAGTGAACAACTCACTAAGCTCCTCTTTTCAGCCTTTAAACACAACCCCCCAGTGGCTAGAACTACATGAGCTGCACCTGAAGCCTTTCCTCCAATTGCTGGGCAGGTGTTCTCCTTTAAATGAGCCGAGCTCTGGGGAGAAATGAATTAGGCCTACACCCCCGACTCTCTCTCAAGAGTGTATCAGCCCTGTGTCTGCCCCTCCAAGCACTGCAACCAAAGAAACTGCCCCAATTAAATCCCACCAAATAGGTTTTAAATCCGAAGAAATAGGCCTCCACAAACACAGCCTGCTACACAGTGAAACATCAAACAAATGAGCCCACTTATAGCCACCAAAACAGTTTACCAACTTTCAACAGCCCCAAAAACAATACCTGCTAGCCCCATAAAAGTAGCAAGAAAGAAAAGAAATAACCTACCAAGTAAAATCCACAAGAAAGCATGTAAAAACAACAAAAGAAGCTACTGTACTGGAACACATCTGCCCCTTCCAGTTACTTCTGAGAAGTCAAAGCAACTGACACCACAAACCTGATTCAGCTCTGCCTCCAGGTCATATGAAAGTGAGACCTGGCCACACCATTAGCACCCTTTCCCCACCGACAGGTCTGTAGTTTCCTGCCTCTGTCTTGCTCCCACTTTTGTGAAGGGAAATCACATCCACCCTCGCCCAGTCCTCAGGTACCACACCATCCTCCCATGATTTATTAAAAGGGCAGTCAGTGGTATTACTAGTTCTTCCCTCAGTGCTTTTACAATTCTGGGGTGAACCTATCAGGCCCCATTGCTTCATCCATCTTCAGTTTTAAGAGTTCTTTCAGAACCCTTTCTTCTGTGAAAGGGCTAATATGAACCAACCTATCCAGAGTGCTTCTATTGACTGGATTAGGTATCTCTCCTGCTCTTCCACTGTGAATACCAAGCAGAAGTATTCGTTCAATATCCCTGCTTTTCACTGTCGCTCTCCACTAACCACCTTACAGTACAATACAACACAGTGCCTTACTGCAATGTATACTGTGTAAAACTTTAATAATCTTTATTTTCATCTTACAAAAGTCGCGTGTCAGTTTGTACAACAGAAATACAGCATTCACATCACAGTTCCTGACAGTAGAACTTTCAGCTTCAAATAAATGTCATTAGTAATTATGGATTATCAACATCCTAAATATATTAATCATTCTGAGCCGACGTTAATGCATTAATTCATAATGAAGGTACCATTATTTGGGATAATGGCCTCCTCACCCCAATGTTATGGGACCCTCCCTAAACAGAAGTCCCAGGTGGACAAACTCAGCCCTTGTAGTTAAGGGATAAAACCAGCATCTTCTTCATGAACATACGGGACCCAATGTCACCATCTAATGTCAAACTGATTGTCCTTAATCTCTGTTTTCGCTGTGATTTGTTCCATTTTATATATCGATTAATGATATTGTGCTACATTTCTATAGCAGGGGAATCCACCTGGGCCGAAGTGTAATGGCTTTTTGCCACCAGAATTACAAGTTAAGTAAGCGGAACAGAACATTTTGAAAGACTCTTTGGGGAGATAGCCAGATGCACCAGTTCCAGCGTCAGTGGACCAGCAGTGTCTAGAATTTGGGTGCTACAATTGTCAATTTCAAACCAAAAAGAGATAATATTCTGTGAAACAAATTATATAAAATACTCTTTCTCAGCTCTGGGTTATTGTAGGATTTACCCACTGGTAATGACCTTAGCTGGTCAATCAGGTTACAGAATTTTTATGACCATTGTACAACTGTAAATAATCTTCCTCTGTTCATGAAACTCAGAACACTAGTATCCACCTATGACAAAGTCATATATGCATAGTCCAAATCAGTAGATAACCTAAACTCAACTCTGGAGTCCTTCAACACCAAACAAACCTGGATGGAGAAAACAACCTGCTCCTAAACAATAACAAAACTAAAATTATAATCTTTAGCAGAAAGCCACAAATGCCTTTAAACTACACATTCTCCCTTCACTGACTCACTGTTGAAGTTGGTCCAAACCTTCAACTACCTAGAACTATGGCTAGACACAACATTAAGCACTGTAGAATGTATTACCAAGGTAGTTGGGGGGCGATCAAAACTCGACACCTCTTCTGATACAACTCCCTGCTACCAGCAGTCAAAAGCTAACCTCAGACAGTTATTGTCTCTAGGGCTACAGTATGATAATAAGGACTACAGGAAGACAGCAGCAACATCACCCACAAGATCTCTGACTTTAATATTCTTACCCAGGTATGTACTGGGATGCGACTAAAGAATGCAACATTACCAGCTGTAGTGTGACCTCATCCCTCCTGTCACCAGCAGAGATGTGACCTGCATTAGAAGAAGAAGAATCAGCATTTATATAGCGCTCTTCATACACAGTGCATCCCAAAGTGCTTTACAAGCAATGCTAGACTGGTATTGAAGTGACTGAATGTGCAGTGGCGGCCATATCACACATTATTACCCACACACAGCCTGGATAATTGCATGTGCCGGCTTATGGGAAGGGAATGTTCCCTACTCTTTGCAAAGAGTGCCCTGGGTTCGTTTACTTCCACCTGGACACCCACCAGAATGGACAGAAGGGACCTCAGTTTAACGTCTCATCCGAAGGAAGGCACACCCCAGCAATACAGCACCCCCCAATACCTGCCTCGGATGCCAGCGATTTTTTAGGTGTAAGTCCAATCCCAGTGTGGGACGAAACCCACGACCTTTGATCCAGAGGCAGATGTGCTACCAACTGAGCTACCGACACCATTAGGTTACCCTGATACATAAATGCGATGTGGTCTCTACTCAGCATACTTACATGATCTACTCAAACCTACCCAACCTTACACACCAAGACTGTAATGCCACAACCTGCTGCATGTAAGCACATGGGGCATGCAGCTCCACAGGAGGACAAAGCCTTTGCTGTGGCTGTACATACCACCTGGAATACCCTCCCTGACAATGTTAAAGATGCCCTCACTATCTGCACCTTCAAGTGCTGTGTATTCAATCACTTACAATCCCCCCACCCCGTACTTTGTCAAATGGCCAGAATTGTGCCAATGGTAAAATCTGGAGCAGGCACAGTTGCATGTGTTGTTGTTCCTGTGGTTCTGGCCATTCCAGATTTTATTATTCAGGCAATTCTAGCCATTTAACCGGGATTTAAAAGCCCGCCACCAGGGTGTCTCGATTAAGCAGCTTCTACTTGTATTACCAGAACTCCTTTCGGTTCTGCAACCTGTTCCTGTGGTATAGGAATCAATGCCAGAAAAGCGGACTGCCAAAATGAGTAACATCCAAAATCATCAGTTTTACATGTTCCACCTGTTTTAGGTTACCACCTGTCCTGATTTGCGAGGACAGTCCTGCAAAACACACCACACAACATGAAAAAAATGTGTCCTGACTTTCCTGTAGAAAAATATTTTCTTACTTTGCACTAAATATTGCAGAAAATAATACCTTAACTGAAATGCCTTAAAATGATAAAAAAATAGAAACTAAGAAACTACAATGCTTAGCCTTAATTCTGATTATATAGAGTAAACAAGTTTGTTGCATTGGTCGAGGTTACATACTGTCCTGCGAAAAATCATTTTCCAGTAAGAAATGTCCCACTTGGGCTTCCTAAAAGGAGGTAACCCTAACCTGTTTAAGTGCAGCCAGAATTTGGGAAAGGGGATCCACCAAAGGAGATGGGATTAACCCACGGCAGAACATGGGTTTACGAGACTTGCCTACAAGAGGATTAACCCACCCAGAGCATTTTAAAAATTTCATTATTTAGTTCTGGTGTACAACCAATATTTCTGAAATCATGATGGGACCCCTGCCTGCCCGTGCGTGGACTGTGGCTGAACGATTCCAGCATTCACCTACAGCCGCCTAAATATTATATCCTAGAGTGCAAAATTCTAAATAAACATGGTACGACAGTATACAGACTCTCACGCAGTGGGATACCTGGTATCGTGCACAATCGTGATACACTAGTACGCAAAACACGGAATCAAATATTTTACAACCTCAGTAGTGTTGCTTGCACACTAACATGGCAGAACATCATAATGAACACCCGCCAACGGAAAAGAACACTCAAGACCAGGTAACTACCAATAAAGTTTGCTTAACCTCATCTTCTCGTGTTATGAGTTGCAACTTGTAAGACAAGGTATTCCTGGAATTTTTATGAATGTCTGGCCTCCACGGTCCACCCTGCGGCATGCAAACGCGTGCGCTCATCGAGAGAAGAGACACATCGTCAGTCGTCACATAGCACAATTAAGTAATGCGTGCTGTTCTGGTACCGTTTTTCGCAGTATTGGTAGCACTTTACCTTTAAGCTATCATCCCGGAGGCTCCAGCTCAGTCGATATACTAGTTCCTACAAGATTCACAACACAAAGTTTTTCCAAGGTCTCGGACTTTCCAGGATCGGCCGACTGTGAAAAGACGGACCCTTACCCGGCAGCAGCAACATACAGCACAAGTAGCTAGTAGGGGAAGAGGATTGCAGAAGTGGTTTAAAATCCACCTCCACTGGCCAACCTCCCCTCCCCTCCCGCTAAAGCAGGCTGGGAACTGGGAGTTTGGAGCCATTCGTACAGAGCTGCAGACCTGATTAGGCCTACTGAAAGGGGCCAGTGCAGCCGAACAATGCAGGCGGGCTTGGCATGGCATACAGATGAGCTCTCTTTATGCTGCCGCTGATGGTTGAGTTTAAGGGACTCCATAACCAGGCTGAGGAAACTATCATTATCCCATAGAAATTAATTTGGGGGGGATATCACATTTGCAATCCTGCAAATCAGGATGTAAGCAGAGGTACTGGGTGTACATATCACGTGCCACCAGTTTGGGGGGCTTGGTTCCAGGAATAAAATTAAGAGCCTAGAAATTGATGGCACGTGAAAGCTGCTTGGCCCATCCAGTCTGCCCATTTTCATTTTAGTTGCTTTTGCTGCAGACCCTCCTTGCTGTAGAGCACTGTCTCTTCCACCCCTACCTTTCCTTTATGATTCCCTTGTGTCTATCCCAAGCTTGTTTGAATCCACCACTGTTTCACCTCCATGGAAGGCTGTTCCAGGTATCCACCACTATGTCTGTGAAGAAGTATTTCCTCACATCTCTCCTGAGCCTCTCCCCTTCATATCATGACCCCTTGTTCCAGAGCACCTTTTCTCTAAAACATATCTCCCACGATACCTTATTCACCCCTGTGAGGTATTTAAATGTCTTGACTCAGTTGCAGGAGTCAAAAGGAAGGACTGCTGTGTAAAATGTACTTACCAAAAGGTATACAACTGAATAATGTGTTTAAAATGCAATGAGAAAATGTGTCTCCTGGCCATTGTCAGGTATGTTCTACCCCACATGAAAGGTGGGTTCCCCAGTGAAATTTTGTCCATTTCAGCTCTGCATGTACCCTCCCTCCATGGTATGTCCACTGACCTGCATTACTTGAGATGGGGCGGCATGACCCAGGTATTCCGTGTCTTCTATTATGATGTTATGCTCACTGGGGAGACCCTAACACTCGGTTTTAGTAATTTCCTCACAGAGATGCTGGATGTGAGTACTGTAATACTGCTGGAAAACACTGCATGTCGATATTAAAGACTTCAGATGCATGGCTCTCTACCAGGTGCAATTCACTTATAATCCAGGAACCTAAATCATGCAGGTCCTTTATAGTTCATTAAAGTAATCCTGAAATCTGACCTTAGCAGTTCTCTGGTGCCAGACAGTGTCCCACTACTTTCCTTGCAGTGTGCACTGAAACCATTTGCTGGGCTCTGATTGTCCCTGTGGTGAATGGGCAGTGATGTGCACGGGGTCGTTGTTCCAACCTTCACTGCCTTCTAGGCAAGACAGTTGATCCTGTTGAAATTGTTCACAAGAACACATACCCTGCAGCACCGAGTATTTCAGGGTAAATAAAACAATTGATCTGGCCCACCAGACTGGCACTCCCTCACCATGCCCCTGTGCCTTTGGGAACCCTCAAATGCACCCACACTTGGTCACGCATGCATTTGGCTAAGTTCTTGCTGCAGCAGCTCATAGCCCCCAACTCAGCTTGGCATGGCAGCCAAAGCATTCAGTTTACCTTCGAGAAAACCCACCTCTCCACATTCTTGGGACATTCTCCTACCTTGTTCGAAGGCCCTGTAACGATGCTGTTACTGCCATCCTTTCAGAGTGCAGATGGCCTCAGCATACAGCTCCTGGGGTTGCCCTCCCTTTTTTGATGCTCTCTCACCTTTTGGGGAGGTCATCTCAGGCTATCAAAGCACCGCTTGATGGATACCTCCCACACCCTCCTGGTGTTCCCACTATACTTTCCCTGCTTGGGCTAAAACTCTGACCTTTGCACTTTGTGTCCAAGAAGATGCTGGTAGGGCCCAAAACTGTCCTGAATACAGAAGATCCTCTGTGGCCGCTTGCTAGGGCTGCCTTGCTGTTACCTGCCATCCTCGCCACAGCAAGGTGATCTATACCTCATGCCAGCCTCAGGCGCTTGAGAGCAGCTTGACTTCTTTGTTTCCAGGTGGGAGCTAGCAATGGGATCACTTGTGCCTTGCCTGAGTCCTGCAGCCAGCCACATGGTTGTGAAAACTGTGTGCTCACCTCCCCAGGCACCTCAGGGTCCCTAGCATCCTTCCACCCTGCCAGCGATGCCTGCTGCCTCCAGTGGGCACCTCTGCCACAGGTGGCCCAATCAACCCTTGCAAGTGCTAGGTGGCAACTTGCATGGCAAGGCACCTGGATTGTAAGGCCCCTTTCCAACTTGCACCACCTCACACCTCGCTTTGCAGCTCCTTGCCAAGAACCTCACAACTTGCATTTAATACTACTTGGGACCCATTTATTTTTTGTTTTGTTTTTTTAGTTGTTTTAACCAGGAGTAGCACACTAAGCTGAAAGCTTTTTACAGGAGCGACCTGGGAGCACAGGGAAGTTAAGTGACTTGCTCAGGGTCACACAGCATGCAAGTGGAAGCTGTGGGATTCAAACCCAGGTCTGGTCTGCTGGATGTCACCAGATTTGCAGCTCAGAGCCTTAAACCACTGTGCTATACTGCCTCCCAAAGGTGATGTTTAGGCACCCTTCACCACCTCTCACTGTATTACCTGCCAAGTGGTCCTCCTGCTTGCAGTCCTCACGCCTATGACGAGCACAAAGACATGGATTGGAGTCAGCCAAGGAGACAGCCAACAGCCAGGAATCCGTTTGTCAGAATGCATGTACACCTGTAGTGTTTGGGGGTTTGTTGATAGAAGTACAGCTGAAGGTTTGTATTGTAGCTGTACTGTACATTTGGAGGTTTGTGGAGCTAGCTGCTAGGTTGATATCTAGGTATCTGTATTAAAATAAGTTTAAATGTAGCGTTTGTGTTTATAGCATACCTGTATTTGCTTAGTGATTGTTGTTATAGCATACCTGTTTCTGTAGCATAACTAGAATAGTGTAATTACAGGGTTGTGTATTGTACTTTAGTAATCTGTACTGTGTACAGCTTAGATTTATGGAGTTCTGGGAAAGGAAGACAGGAAGCACAGGGAGAGAGGGGATAGAGAATGTGGGAGTGGTGCAGTGCAGTGGTTGTGGGATGGCGGTCTTTAGGGAGACCTTCTGGAGACTGCAGTGCTGCCCCATCTCACGTCGCGCCTCTCTGGGTTGGAGAGAAGTTCTCTAGACTTGAGGCTGTCTTGGCTACAAATGAGGAGGAGGTCACTAGAATCTGGGCTGCATTGACTAGGAGCCAGGTGACCTTTTCAGCACCCAGGGGCCACCAAGTCCAGCACCTGTACCTTAAAGGAGCCAGATAGAGGACTGTCTGGACTGTGGTGGCCGAGGAGGTTGGGGGTGGTGGAATCCAGAAGGCTGGGGACTCACAGGCACATTCCCAGCTGCAACTCATACCACTACAAAATTCCTATGCCACTCTGGTGGAGCAGGACTGCCAAGAGGGGCACCTATGGTAGTGACTGGGGGGATGTGGGCCCTCCTAGTAGAGGCCCCCAAGGAAGGTGGAAGAGAACCTCAAAGAAGGAGGAAGCAACTTCTGGTGGGGACTCAACTGTCAAGGATAGAGTTGGGAATAGAAAAGGGGGCAAAAGGGAGGTCAGGTGCTTACCGGGAACCACGGCCTGAGGGATAGGGAAGCATATCCCATGATGCTAGGGCAGGAGGAAGGGAGAGGGAGTTGGATATCATTGTCCACCTGGGGACAAATTACCTGGCTAGAGACGGAGCAGAAACAGTGCAGGAAAGTTTAGGAACTGGAAGCAAAATCGCAGCGAGAATATCCAGAACTAGAAGGAGAAGCCAGAGAAGGCGAGGAGGCAAAGGTCAGCTCCCAGGGTGGGGTTGACCAAACGAGCAGACACAAAAGAATGTTAGGCCTATTCTGCTGGCATTTTAGTATGTTAACTGGGAAGAGGTTTTAGACTGTAGCACACTCTGCAGCTTTTATGGAGGTGCTGTTTGTCTACAATAGAGGGAAGGAGAGGAAGCTCTACTAAGGCCTTCAACTCATGGTTGAACGAATGGTGCATAAAAGCAACAGAAATACAGGGAATTTGGGGTGGGTCAGAGGTGTTGTGAGTTACCCCAAGTCAGCAAGCTGAGCCACTGTTCAGACAGGTGTGATCTACAGGCCTCCAGTGGGGAGGACTTAGATAAGAAATGTTTGACACAGTTGACAAAATGGCTGAAAAGGGAGGTATTGCTGGTGGGGAACTTCAGTCTGCCAGATGTAGATTGGAGCCTCCCAGCTGTGGCTTCAGCTAGAAGCAGGGACACCCTGGTTTCCCTGTAGGCATTCCACAGGCAACAAGTCAGTGAGCCCACCTGGATGGGGCTATACTGGACCTGGTGCTTACTAACAGGGACAGTGTTGCAGACATCAAGGTGGGAAGTCATCTGGGACCAGTGATCACCATAAAGTGTGGTTCAACATAAGAGTAGCATGGAATCCAACCACAAGGGCAAGAGTCCTGGACATCAGGAGAGCAGACTTTATTAAGATGGGTGAATTTATTTATTTGTTTCAGGTTAGGATTAACACCTTTGAGTCTGAGAGTCGCTTACAAAGATTCCAAGTCAACTAAGGTATGAAGACATCAGACAATACATAGCTACAGAGTCAATACAGAACATTTGCAAAATTAGATACAAAGTTACAGACTGTAGTGAAAGAAATCATTGAAACTAGGCATTCAGGAAGCCAACAGTACTTGAGTATACATAAGTGCAATAGGATGGTGAGATGTAGATTCAGGGAGAGTGAGAACAGGGAGTAGAGGCATATAGTGAGAGTAAGGAAAAGCAGAGTTAGAGTACTAACTAGTAGCAGTCTAGAAGGGTTTAGAGGAGCAGCCGGGTGTGGCTTTGTCAGCAAAGACATAGGTGGAATGTGGGGGGGCAAGGGAGAAACCCAGAGGCCTAGGAGAATTTAGAAAGGGGCAAAAGGTGAGGGGTGTGGGGGACAGATGTAAGGCGCACTGAGAGAGTTTAGAGAGGTAGGGGCTGTGGTGGAGGGATGGAAAAGAGGAGAGCTCGGGAAGAGTGAGAGTAGAGGGAAGGGGGAAATAGGGTGGACGTGAAGAGAGGTAAGGGCCAGGGAAGCAGGAGCAAGAGGTTAAGGAATTAGGGCAGTTACAAACATTCTCCAGGGACCAGGTGTGCCCGTAGTCCAAACTTGAAGTGGCCAATTTTGTTGCATTCAGTCAGGACCTTAGGGAGATTATTAAACCACCTCGGGCCATGGAAGAGAGGGATTAAGTGCACTTGGGCAGTTCTCTTGAAAGGTACCAATTAACCTACCTTGACCGCATTCCCGGTCTTTATGGGGTTGCAGTTACAAAGAGGCTGGCCTTTGAACCAGGGGTGAGCCTAGTAGGGACTTCTTTGCTAGATGACACGACTGGTAGGCAATTCTGCTTTGGGGGAGCCACCCTGTCTCCTGGTAGAGGGCACATGAGTGAGTCTAGTGATCTGTCCTCAGGACCAGGCGACAGGCTTTATTAAGAAGAGTTTTGACCCTTTTGAGGGCGGTGTTGGTGCCGCACCACATATAATGGGCTGGATATTCAAACTGCACTATTCTGTGGCGCAAGCCCTTGCACTGCACAAAATAGTTGCGCGGGGGTGTGGCGGGCAATATTCAAAGAAGTTGCGTATTGGGCACTCCTTTGAATATCACCCCCGCCACAGCCACTGTGCATGACGCAGTGGAACTTGCACCACTGCAAGTGGTCAGAGTGGAGCATTGAAGGCGGTGGCACAAGTACCATTGCGCCATGTGCAAAATTCCCATATTCAAAAGGTGACATGCAAATGGGGCCATAATTCATGCAAGGCGAGGGAGGGCCATTTGCATCTATTTATATTCCCATTTGCATGCCATTAGCATGCAGGTGCGCCAATACCCGAGGACTTGCGCCTGGTGCCCTGCCAGGCAGCAGCCGTCGGGGACCAACGCCCCTGCAGCCTGATTGCGGCATAAGTTAACCCCACCCGAATGGCCCAATCGGGCGGGGCATATGTTGAAAACACCCTCCCCGACTGGCCCAATTACGGCATATGTTGAAGACAGCCTCCTCCCCTAACTGGCCTCGATCAAGGGCAGAGGTTAACCCCCCACCCGATTGGCCCGATCTGTGGGCAGCAAAGAGTCAACCCCCCAAGGACATATCCCTGGTGGTCCAGTGGACCGTGAAGCCCGATCGCGGCAGCAAAGTTTCCAACCCCCAAGAACATATCCCTGGTGGTCCAGTGGACCGCTGAAACCCGATTGTGGGCAGCAAGTTTCAACCCTCCCCAAGAACATATCCCTGGTGGTCCAGAGGACCTGCATCTGTCTGAATTCCTAGTGGTAGTGAGTCAAACTTTCATGGTATGCAGGAATGTCTTGGGTAGAGGAATCATTGAGTCTTGAAACCTCCCTATTAGGCAGAGGTTACAGAAGGTGAGGAACATTTCTGTTTGTAAGGGAGGGAGGGAGCCAGAGTCACTCCAGAACGGTCTGTCATTGTGACAGTCAATTGTGAAGGTGCAAAGTGGATGTGTCTCAAGAGGAGAGCATTTAATAGAGATCGGGTCGGGGCCAGGGTAGGTGGGTGGGAAAAATTAACTCTCTAGGAGGACAGCAGTGAAGTAAAAATCTGAAATAGTAAAAAGCGCCAAAAGGCACTTACTTAGTCCAGAAAGTAGAATAGGAAGTCAGCCAATCCCTGAGAGCAGTGGAGGAGAGTCGCCAAGGGGTTGCAGGCAAGAATGGGACTGACCAATCAGTACTGTAGCTGATTCTTCAGCCGAGGACCATATCTTAGCGGATGAGTGTGGTTTGTCTGGCGGGATTGGCGAGCAGGCAGCTGGGGTAGTTCTCACGCAACCACTTGATGGCGGCTGCCCAATCAAGGAGCTAGTCCTGAAGGGAAGAGGAGTTGAAATTAGCAGCAGATAAGAGCCTGTACTGGAGGGATGGCGCCAGGTTTAATCAGTGAGAAGGCCACTGAAACAATAGGGGAGATGGGAGGGGTCATTAGGGCAGTAGAGAGAGAGGATTTGGTTACAATACAGGAGAGATGAGTTGGGGTAGCAGAGTTTAAATGGCCAGCCAAGCAAGCTGGTAGGGATTAGCCAAAGAAAAGTGAAAGGAGCAGAGTAGAGAGGCAATTACAGCACTTTTTAAGCAGATTGAAATGCAGTCCCTGGGCTAGCTTAAACAACAGTCCTGTCTGCTCTAGGAATACTATTAGGCATATCACAGTAAAGCATATACACAATTAGCCAACCCCGTGTAGTCCAAAATTAGTACTCTAGGAGGACAACAGTGAAGTAAAAATCAGAAATAGTAAAAAGCTCGAAAAGACACTTACTCTAATCCAGAAAGTTAAAATCGAAGTCAACCAATCCCTGAGAGCAGCGGAGGAGATCCACTACTTGGGTTGCAGGCAAGAATGGGTCTGACCAATCAGCGCTGTAGCTGATTCTTCAGCCAAGGACCGTACTTTAGCAGAGGAGCATGGCTTGTCTGGCTGGGATTGGAGAGTGGGGGCCAGGGTAGTTCCTCGCTGCAGCCACACGCCGGCAGTTACCCTGATCAAGGGCACTGATCCTTAGCGGAGGAACGTGGCTTGTCTGGCCGGGATTGAAGAGCGAACGACAGGGTAGTTCCTTCCACTCGCCGGTGGTTGTCCCGATCAAGGGCGTTAGTCTCTTAGTCCAGAGTTAGAATCGGAGGTCACCCAATCCCTGAGAGCAGTGGAGAAGAGCCGCCAGTTGGGTTGCAGGCAAGAATGGGGCTGCTCAATCAGGCGCTGACTGATTCTCCAGCTGAGAACCATGCCTTAGTGGGAGCATAGCTTGTCTGGCTGGGATTGGAGAGTCGGCGGCGGGGTAGTCCATGGCTGCTCATCGGCAGTTGCCCCAATCAAGAGCGGTGGTCCTAGTGGAGGAGCATGGCTTTCTGGCCAACATTGGACAGTGGGCGGCCGGGTAGTTCCTCGCCAAGTGGTTGCTCATTGGCGGTTGCCCCATCAAGGGTGCTGATCCTGAAAGAATGCCCCAGGAATGAACTGGGCGGGGGGATGATGGAGGGTGGAAGAACAGTGGGCCAAACTGAAAGAAGGCATAGTGACAACAACAAACCTGTGTTAAGCAAGTCGGCCTGCTGGTGCAACGGTTGGATTTCCACTTGCAATGCCAATGACCTGAGTTTGATGCAGCCGAGAGTCAGAGGGCCAGCCTGGGAGAAGAGGATCGAGCATCCGATGGACTGCTCTCCTCCATGGGGAGGGTGGGGTAGCACTCAGTGCTTGACCAACCCCTAGCAGAGGCGGGGCATCACAGCCAGTGCCTGCAGATTCCTGGAGGTGTGCCAGATGTGGGTGCTTACGCTCTTATGTCATTGCATGCCACACTTTCCAACAACCGGGGAAAAACATCCTGCCATGGCAAGATAACATCCATCCCCACCAAGCCCTATGCAGCTAGCTGAGGCAGTCTGCCACCAGACTAACCATGTGGCACTTTTTGGGAGTTGTGGGCTGGCTCTCTCGACTGCCCTGCCCTGGGGCAATCAAGGGTGAATGCCAGTAGGCAGAAGGTAAGTCCTAGGGGATGGGACGAGGTGGTGGCAGACCGATCGTAAGCAGGCTAGGGGAGGGGAAAGGCAGGTAAAAGTAAAGGAAGAAGAGACTGCTGTGGTTCTCAAAAGAGGTGGCCAAAAGTTAAAGGCTAAAAGAGTGGCATCTAGAAGGTATAATGAGACCCAGAGAGAGGAGGATATGGAAGTGTATCAGGCAAAACAGAGGGAGACAGGGAAAGCAGTAAGAAGCGTAAAGGCACAAACTGAGGAAAGAATAGATTACCAAACAGAAGCAGTGGCTCTTTTAATTCAACAACATGAACAAGGTGCACGTACCAGGGTTTAAAGAGCCCCTGACACCATTAGAAAACTTGAAAAATTTGAGATTTAGACACAATTCCATTTAAATTTTATATATTTTCTATAATGCTTTCCGTCTTTATGTTGGTGCGCTTGTGCAGCCAACATGTTTGCGGCAGTGGAGATTTGAGGCGTGAGTCGCTGTTGGGCGAATGCAGGGCACATACCAGGCTGCTGCCTCGTGATTCCCCAATCAGTCAGCAGCAGGGCCAGCACCCTGCCTGGCTAATGAGGCGAAGAGATCTGACAGGTCTGCTGCAATGAGACAAAGCTCTCATGCAGCGTGACTAACACATCTCTCCCTACGCAGATCCTTCCTTTATTGTGTGTCGGCAAGGGTGCCCAACTCGTCAGCCATCATGTAATCCCCTTTTGATTGCCAAGGAGGTGCCCAATCCCTAGCATCATGCGCCTCAACAGTTTCTGTTTGCTGACAGGGGTGCTCAATCCCGTTGGCATGTATCCCTCCCCTCCCTCCTTGAATTTTGCCAGCAGAGAGAGCCCACTCCCCATTGGCACAATGTGAATCCCCCTTCCGTTTTTTTGATTGCCGGGTGCCCAGTCCCCTCGGCTTCTGTGCCTCCTCCCCCTTCCTTGTTTGCCGTCACGGGGTGCCTAACTCCCCGTCAGCCAAAGCACCCACCCACATACACACACACACACACAGTTGGTACACTGGGAGCCCACCCCAGGATGCCAAAGCACCTAATAAAATGAAAACGGTCCCCAATGTCTTTTTTTCCTGTAAAGAAGGAAATGGTCCTCGGGTCTCCCTGCCCCCCACCAACCCGCACCCACCCACTGTGCACCCTGCCTCCCCATGCCCCCACCCTTACTTATCTCTGGAGTCCGGGCAATGATCTTCAGTGGACTGGGAACATGTCTGCACTCTTCAAAACCGACCACGAGCTGAGGAAACGCCGGTAAGCTGTATAATGGAATGAATAGGATTTTTTAAGCGTTGCTGCATATCTCGGCCATTTTGGGGAATTTTGGCACCAAACTTTCAACATGGGGTTTTGGGATCCTCCTCATGAATTCTATCACTGTCATGGCATGTAATCGTTCTCGAAAGGTGATTTCGCGGTCACTACGTGGAATCACCTTCGGGGCATAATGAAATGACAGTGCCAGTGTTCATGAGGTGGCCTCTCAAAAGCCTATGTTGCAAATCTGGTGGAAAAAATCCCCAAAATTACTGTTTTACGTAGCCGCAGCGCCATGCAGTTGTTGCTATGCAGGCCTCGTGAATTTCACAAATCTCGCAATATTTTCATGCCAGATTTTCAACATTGTCATTTTGTACACCTCCTTGTGAACAGTACAGCTGTCATTTTCCACATCCTGCTTCGAATGTGTTTCGCACTTCGCTCACAATAGTGTGGTTGCTGTGGGAAATCAGTGTTTAGGTCAGATTATGAAAATGACAGTGACACAGTTCAGAAGCAAAGGTACTAAAATACCTGTGTTGAAAATTTGAGCGATACTCCATAAAATGACTGTGTTATGGCGTGCATTGGCAGATTGCGCATGTTAAATATTATCGTGCATTTTGTAATATTTTCACTCTGGATTTTCACCATTGGCATTTTTCCTCACCTCTTGATGAACAGTGCAGCTGTCATTACATATCCCTGCCCAAAATGTGTTTTTAAGCGCCCGAGGCAGAATAAGCATGCTGACTGCTATGCGAAATCACTTTAGGTTTCAGTTTAAAAGTACACTGTACATGAGCAGAGGTGCTAAAATGCCTATGTTGAAAATTTGGTGCCGAATGGCCATAAAATGACTGTGTTCGAAGCATGCATTGCACATTTCTGGCGCACCCTTGTAACTTTGCAAATTTGACATATTTACGTGCCACATTTTCAACACTGGCATTTTTTCACTTCCTTATGAACTGTGCAGCTGTCATTTTTCACATCCCAGGTTTTATAAAATTGGTTAATGCTTTGCTCATAAAGTGCTAAATCTTTGTGAAAATGCACAGCTCTTGCTTCACTGTGTTTAACAAACACAGCACTCTAGAAGATCTATATAAATACTTCTCTACAGTTAGTATCATCCCAAGAAAAAACTGCTAATCAATTATTGAAAACCCCCATCCTGCCCAAAATGTTTCCTGCACTGCACTACCAAAGCCAATGCTAGCGTGAACATTCAGCATTGACAAATGCTTGTTCTTTATTACTGAGGATAGTTGTATGAAACAGGATTACTGTCCATGAGCATAATCTGCTCTTTCTGTTTGCCTACACCTGACATCGTAATCCCCTTCTGACATCATAATTATCTCCACAGCAACAGACTGTGATGTCATAAACAGAACTGTGATGTTAGGTGTAGGCAGGCAGCCAGAGCAAATAGGGCAGTGATCTTGTTTACATACAAATATCCTTAGTAGTAAAAGTAAAGGGTGATAATTTCACAATAAATATTAAATGTAAGTTAAATTATGTACAAATAGCACATTTGTTCAAACCCGTCACAATGACGTCAGGGGCTCTTTAAACAGAGTATTTGTCAAATAACACTGCAGTAGCGGAATGTTCAGCACACTTGTCAAACAACACTGCAGTAACAGAATGGTTAGTACACTTGTCAAACAGCACCGCCAGTAAGCGCTATAGTCAGCACCGCCGCCGAACAGCTCTGCAGTAAGTGGAATGGTCAGCACACTTGTCAACACGCGGTAGCGGTATGGTCAGCACACTTGTCAAACAACACCACAGTAATGGAGTGCTCAGCACACTTGTCAAACAACACTGCAGTAGGCAAATGGTCAACACACTTGCCAAACAACACTGCAGTAGCAGAATGTTCAGCACACTTGTCAAACAACACTGCAGTAACAGAATGGTTAGTACACTTGTCAAACAGCACCACAGTAGCGGTATGGTCAGCACACTTGTCGAACAGCACTGCAGTAGTGGAATGATCAGCACACTTGTCAAACAACTCTGCAGTAGTGGAATGGTCAGCACACTTGTCAAACAACTCTGCAGTAGTGGAATGATCAGCACACTTGTCGAACAACACTGCAGTAGTGGAATGATCCAGCACTTGTCAAACAACTCTGCAGTATTAGTGGAATGGTGACACACTTGTCAAACAACTGTGCAGTAGTGGAATGATCAGCACACTTGTCGAACAACACTGCAGTAGCGGTATGGTCAGCACACTTGTCAAACAACACCACAGTAATGGAATGGTCAACACACTTGTTAACTCCGCGGTAGTGGTATGGTCAGCACACTTGTCAAACAACGCCACAGTAATGGAATTGTCAGCACACTTGTCAAACAACTCTGCAGTAGTGGAATGGTCAGCACTTGTAAAATAACTCTGCAGTAGTGGAATGATCAGCACACTTGTTAACAACACTGTAGTAGTGGAATGGTCAGCACACTTGTCAAACAACTCTGCAGTAGTGGATGATCAGCACACTTGTCGAACAACACTGCAGTAGCGGTTGGTCAACACACTTGTTAACACTGCAGTAGCAGTATGGTCCAACACACTTGTCAAACAACACCACAGTAATGGAATGGTCAACACACTTGTTAACTCCGCAGTAGTGGTATGGTCAGCACACTTGTCAAACAACACCACAGTAATGGAATTGTCAGCACACTTGTCAAACAACACTGCAGTAGCCAAATGGTCAGCACACTTGCCAAACAACACTGCAGTGGCAGAATGTTCAGTACACTTGTCAAACAACACTGCAGTAACAGAATGGTTAGTACACTTGTCAAACAGCACTGCAGTAGTGGAATGGTCAGCACACTTGTCAACACACGCAGTAGCGGTATGGTCAGCACACTTGTCAAACAACACCACAGTAATGGAGTGGTCAGCACACTTGTCAAACAACTCTGCAGTAGTGGAATGATCAGCACTTGTCGAACAACACTGTAGTAGTGGAATGGTCAGCACACTTGTCAAACAACACTGCAGTAACAGAATGGTTAGTACACTTGTCAAACAGCACCGCAGTAGCGGTATGGTCAGCACACTTGTCTTAAACAGCACTGCAGTAGTGGAATGATCAGCACACTTGTCAAACAACTCTGCAGTAGTGGAATGGTCAGCACACTTGTCAAACAACTCTGCAGTAGTGGAATGATCAGCACACTGTCGAACAACACTGCAGTAGTGGAATGATCAGCACACTTGTCAAACAACTCTGCAGTAGTGGAATGGTCAGCACACTTGTCAAACAACTGTGCGGTAGTGGAATGATCAGCACACTTGGCGAACAACACTGTAGTAGTGGAATGGTCAGCACACTTGTCAAACAACTCTGCAGTAGTGGAATGATCAGCACACTTGTCGAACAACACTGCAGTAGCGGTATGGTCAGCACATTTGTTAACACCGCGCGTAGCAGTATGGTCAGCACACTTGTCAAAACAACACCACAGTAATGGAATGGTCCAGCACACTTGTTAACCCGCAGTAGTGGTATGGTCAGCACACTTGTCAAACAACACCACAGTAATGGAATTGTCAGCACACTTGTCAAACAACTCTGCAGTAGTGGAATGGTCAGCACACTTGTAAAACAACTCTGCAGTAGTGGAATGATCAGCACACTTGTCAACAACACTGCGTAGTAGCGGTATGGTCAGCACACTTGTCAACAACTCTGCAGTAGTGGAATGATCAGCGCACACTTGTCAAACAACTCTGCAGCAGTGGAATGATCAGCACACTTGTTGAACAACACTGTAGTAGTGGAATGGTCATCACACTTGTCAAACAACTCTGCAGTAGTGGAATGATCAGCACACTTGTCGAACAACACTGCAGTAGCGGTATGGTCAGCACACTTGTCAAACAACACCACAGTAATGGAATGGTCAACACACTTGTTAACTCCGCAGTAGTGGTATGGTCAGCACACTTGTCAAACAACACCACAGTAATGGAATTGTCAGCACACTTGTCAAACAACACTGCAGTAGCCAAATGGTCAGCACACTTGCCAAACAACACTGCAGTAGCAGAATGTTCAGCACACTTGTCAAACAACACTGCAGTAACAGAATGGTTAGTACACTTGTCAAACAGCACTGCAGTAGTGGAATGGTCAGCACACTTGTCAACAGCGCAGTAGCGTATGGTCAGCACAGTTGTCAAACAACACCACAGTAATGGAGTGGTCAGCACACTTGTCAAACAACTCTGCAGTAGTGGAATGATCAGCACACTTGTCGAACAACACTGTAGTAGTGGAATGGTCAGCACACTTGTCAAACAACTCTGCAGTAGTGGAATGGTCAGCACACTTGTCAAACAACTCTGCAGTAATGGAATGATCAGCACACTTGTCGAACAACTCTGCAGTAATGGAATGATCAGCACACTTGTCGAACAACTCTGTAGTAGTGGAATGATCAGCACATTTGTCAAACAACTCTGCAGTAGTGGAATGGTCAGCACACTTGTCAAATAACACTGCAGTAGCTGAATGGTCAGAACACTTGTCAAATAACACTACAGTAGTGGAATGGTGAGAACACTTGTCAAATAACACTGCAGTAGGCAAATAGTCAACACACTTGTCAAACGACACTGTAGAAGTGGAATGGTCAGCACACTTGCCAAACAACACTGCAGTAGTGGAATGATCAGCACACTTGTCAAACAACACCGTAGTAGTGGAATGGTCAGCACACTTGTCAAACAACACCACAGTAATGGAATGGTCAGCACACTTTGTTAACACCGCAGTAGCGGTATGGTCAGCACACTTGTCAAACAACACTGCAGTAGCGGAATTGTCAGCACACTTGTCAAATAACACTGCAGTAGTGGAATGGTGAGAACACTTGTCAAATAACACTGCAGTAGGCAAATGGTCAACACACTTGTCAAACAACACTGTAGTAGTGCAATGGTCCAGCACACTTGCCAAACCACACTGCAGTAGTGGAATGATCAGCACACTTGTTTAACAACCTGCAGTAACAGAATGGTTAGTACACTTGTCAAACAGCACCGCAGTAGCGGTATGGTCAGCACACTTGTCGAACAGCACTGCAGTAGTGGAATGATCAGCACACTTGCCAAACAACACTGCAGTAGTGGAATGATCGGCACACTTGCCGAACAACACTGTAGTAGTGGAATGGTCAGCACACTTGTCAAACAACTCTGCAGTAGTGAATGGTCAGCACACTTGTCAAACAACTCTGCAGTAGTGGAATGATCAGCACACTTGTCGAACAACTCTGTAGTAGTGGAATGGTCAGCACACTTGTCAAACAACTCTGCAGTAGTGGAATGGTCAGCACACTTGTCAAATAACACCGCAGTAGCGGAATGGTCAGCACACTTGTCAAATAACACTGCAGTAGTGGAATGGTGAGAACACTTGTCAAATAACACTGCAGTAGGCAAATGGTCAAGTACACTTGTCAAACAACACTGTAGTAGCGGAATGGTCAGCACACTTGTCAAATAACACTGCAGTAGTGGAATGGTGAGAACACTTGTCAAATAACACTGCAGTAGGCAAATGGTCAACACATTGTCCAAACAACACCACAGTAATGGAATTGTCAGCACATTTGCCAAATAACACTGCAGTAACCAAATGGTGAGCACACTTGCCAAACAATCTTGTTCTTCTTAGTATGTTACAGGTCTTTTCTTGGATGTTGTGTTTTTTTTTTTCTTTTCTTTTAGCCTTCTCTTCCTCTACGTTCTTGCCTAAAATGTTTGCTAAATGTTGAAAACATTCCTGTTATGTTTAACTATGTTTGACTTTACCAAGTTATAAAATAAATTAAATAGAAAAAAAACACACTTGCCAAAACAACACCGCAGTAGCGGAAATGTTCAGTACACTTGTCAAACAACATTGCAGTAACAGAACAGTTAGTACACTTGTCAAACAGCACCGCAGTAGCGGTATGGTCAGCACACTTGTCGAACAGCACTGCAGTAGTGGAATGATCAGCACACTTGTCGAACAACACTGTAGTAGTGGAATGGTCAGCACACTTGTCAAACAACTCTGCAGTAGTGGAATGGTCAGCACACTTGTTAACACCGCAGTAGCGGTATGGTCAGCACACTTGTCCAAACAACACCACAGTAATGGAATTGTCAGCACACTTGTCAAATAACACTGCAGTAGCCAAATGGTCAGCACACTTGCCAAACAACAATGCAGTAGCGGAATGTTCAGCACACTTGTCAAACAACACTGCAGTAACAGAATGGTTAGTACACTTGTCAAAACAGCACCGCAGTAGCGGTATGGTCAGCACACTCTGTCGCAGCAGCACCGCAGTAGTGGAAATGGTCAGCACACTTTGTCAACACCGCAGTAGCGGTATGGTCAGCACACTTGCCAAACAACACAGTAATGGCATGGTCTGCGACACTTGTCAACAACCGCAGTAGCGATATGGTCAGCACACTGTCAACAACACTGCAGTAATGGAATGGTCAGCACACTTGTCAACACAGCAGTAGCGGTATGGTCAGCACACTTGTTAAACAACTCTGCAGTAGTGGAATGATCAGCACACTTGTTAACAACACCGCAGTAGCGGTATGGTCAGCACACTTGTCAAACAACACCACAGTAATGGAATGGTCAACACACTTGTTAACCCGCAGTAGTGGTATGGTCAGCACACTTGTCAAACAACACCACAGTAATGGAATCTCAGCACACTTGTCAAACAACACTGCAGTAGCCAAATGGTCAGCACACTTGCCAAACAACACTGCAGTAGCAGAATGTTCAGCACACTTGTCAAACAACACTGCAGTAACAGAATGGTTAGTACACTTGTCAAACAGCACTGCAGTAGTGGAATGGTCAGCACACTTGTCAACACTGCAGTAGCGGTATGGTCAGCACACTTGTCAAACAACACTGCAGATGGAATGGTCAGCACACTTGTCAAACAACTCTGCAGTAGTGGAATGATCAGCACACTTGTCGAACAACACTGTAGTAGTGGAATGGTCAGCACACTTGTCAAACAACTCTGCAGTAGTGGAATGGTCAGCACACTTGTCAAACAACTCTGCAGTAATGGAATGATCAGCACACTTGTCAACAACTCTGCAGTAATGGAATGATCAGCACACTTGTCGAACAACTCTGTAGTAGTGGAATGATCAGCACATTTGTCAAACAACTCTGCAGTAGTGGAATGGTCAGAACACTTGTCAACAACACTGCAGTAGCGGAATGGTCAGCACACTTGTCAAACAACACTGCAGTAGTGGAATGGTCAGCACACTTGTCAAACAACTCTGCAGTAGGAAATGTCAGCACACTTGTCAAACAACACTGTAGTAGTGGAATGGTCAGCACACTTGCCAAACAACACTGCAGTAGTGGAATGATCAGCACACTTGTCAACAACACTGTAGTAGTGGAATGGTCAGCACACTTGTCAAACAACACCACAGTAATGGAATGGTCAGCACACTTGTCAAACAACACTGCAGTAGTAAATGGTCAGACACTTGTCAAAACAACACTGCAGTAGGGAATGTCAGCACACTTGTCAAACAACACTGCAGTAAGAATGGTTGAGAACACTTGTCAAACAACACTGCAGTAGTGCAATGGTCAGACACTTGTCAAACAACACGTAGTAGTGGAATGGTCAGCACACTAGCCAAACCACACTGCAGTAGTGGAATGATCAGCACACTTGTCAAACAACTCTGCAGTAACAGAATGGTTAGCACACTTGTCAAACAGCACCGCAGTAGCGGTATGGTCAGCACACTTGTCAACAACACTGCAGTAGTGGAATGATCAGCACACTTGTCAAACAACACTGCAGTAGTGGAATGATCAGCACACTTGTCGAACAACACTGCAGTAGTGGAATGGTCAGCACACTTGTCAAACAACTCTGCAGTAGTGGAATGGTCAGCACACTTGTCAAACAACTCTGCAGTAGTGGAATGATCAGCACACTTGTCTAACAACTCTGTAGTAGTGGAATGGTCAGCACACTTGTCAAACAACTCTGCAAGTGGAATGGTCAGCACACTTGTCAAATACACTGCAGTAGCGGAATGGTCAGCACACTTGTCAAACAACACTGCAGTAGTGGAATGGTAGCACACTTGTCAAATAACACTGCAGTAGGCAATGGTCAGCACACTTGTCAAACAACACTGTAGTAGTGGAATGGTCAGCACACTTGTCAAACAACTCTGCAGTAGTGGAATGGTCAGCACACTTGTCAAACAACACTGCAGTAGTGGAATGGTCAGCACACTTGTCAACACCCGCAGTAGTGGTATGGTCAGCACACTTGTCAAACAACACCACAGTAATGGAATTGTCAGCACACTTGTCAAACAACACTGCAGTAGTGGAATGGTCAGCACACTTGTCAAACAACACTGCAGTAGTGGAATGGTCAGCACACTTGTCAAACAACTCTGCAGTAGTGGATGGTCAGCACACTTGTCAAACAACACCGCAGTAGTGGATGGTCAGCACACTTGTCAAACAACTCTGCAGTAGTGGAATGATCAGCACACTTGTCGAACAACACTGTAGTAGTGGAATGGTCAGCACACTTGTCAAACAACTCTGCAGTAGTGGAATGATCAGCACACTTGTCAAACAACACTGCAGTAGTGGAATGGTCAGCACACTTGTCAAACAACACTGCAGTAATGGAATGGTCAGACACACTTGTTAACTCCGCAGTAGTGGTATGGTCAGCACACTTGTCAAACAACACCACAGTAATGGATGGTCAGCACACTTGTCAAACAACACTGCAGTAGCGAAATGGTCAGCACACTTGCCAAACAACACTGCAGTAGTGGAATGGTCAGCACACTTGTCAAACAACACCGCAGTAGCAGAATGGTAGCACACTTGTCAAAACAACACTGCAGTAGTGGAATGGTCAGCACACTTGTCAAACAACTCTGCAGTAGTGGAATGTCAGCACACTTGTCAAACAACACTGCAGTAGTGGAATGATCAGCACACTTGTCAAACAACTCTGCAGTAGTGGAATGATCAGCACACTTGTCAAACAACACTGCAGTAGTGGAATGGTCAGCACACTTGTCAAACACCACTGCAGTAGTGGAATGGTCAGCACACTTGTCAAACAACACTGCAGTAGTGGAATGGTCAGCACACTTGTCAAACAACACTGCAGTAGGAATGGTCAGCACACTTGTCAAACAACACTGCAGTAGTGGAATGGTCAGAACACTTGTCAAACAACACTGTAGTAGTGGAATGGTCAGCACACTTGTCCACAACACTGCAGTAGTGGAATGATCAGCACACTTGTCAAACAACACTGCAGTAGTGGAATGGTCAGCACACTTGTCAAACAACACCACAGTAGTGGAATGGGTCAGCACACTTGTCAAACAACACTGCAGTAGTGGAATGGTCAGCACACTTGTCAAACAACACTGCAGTAGTGGAATGGTCAGCACACTTGTCAAACAACACTGCAGTAGTGGAATGGTCAGCACACTTGTCAAACACACTGCAGTAGTGGAATGGTCAGAACACTTGTCAAACAACACTGCAGTAGGAATGGTCAGACACTTGTCAAACAACACTGTAGTAGTGGAATGGTCAGCACACTTGTCAAACAACACTGCAGTAGTGGAATGGTCAGCACACTTGTCAAACAACACGCAGTAGTGAATGGTCAGCACACTTGTCAAACAACACTGCAGTAATGGAATGGTCAGCACACTTGTTAACTCTGCAGTAGTGGTATGGTCAGCACACTTGTCAAACAACACCGCAGTAGTGGAATGGTCAGCACACTTGTCAAACAACACTGCAGTAATGGAATGGTCAGCACACTTGTTGAACAACACTGCAGTAGTGGAATGATCAGCACACTTGTCAAACAACACTGCAGTAGTGGAATGATCAGCACACTTGTCGAACAACACTGCAGTAGTGGAATGGTCAGCACACTTGTCAAACACCACAGTAGCGGTATGGTCAGCACACTTGTCAACACCGCAGAGTAGCGAATGGTCAGCACACTTGTCAAACAACACCACAGTAATGGAATGGTCAGCACACACTTGTTAACACAGCAGCAGGTATGGTCAGCACACTTGTCAAACAACTACCACAGTAATGGAGTGGTCAGCACACTTGTCAAACAACACTGCAGTAGCGGATGGTCGAACACTTGTCAAATAACACTGCAGTAGGAAATGGTCAACACACTTGTCAAACAACCTGCAGTAGTGGAATGATCAGCACACTTGTCAAACAACACGCAGTAGCGGAATGTTCAGCACACTTGTCAAACAACACTGCAGTAACAGAATGGTTAGTACACTTGTCAAACAGCACCGCAGTAGCGGTATGGTCAGCACACTTGTCGAGCTGCACTGCAGTAGTGGAATGGTCAGCACACTTGTCAACACCGCAGTAGCGGTATGGTCAGCACACTTGCCAAACAACACCACAGTAATGGAGTGGTCAGCACACTTGTCAAACAACACCGCAGTAGCAGCATGGTCAGCACATTTGTCAAACAACACTGCAGTAGTGGAATGGTCAGCACACTTGTCAACACCGCAGTAGCAGTATGGTCAGCATTAATTAACACCGCAGTAGCTGTATGGTTAGCACACTTGTCAAACAACACCACAGTAATGGAAATGGTCAGCACACTTGTTAACACGCAGTAGTGGTATGGTCAGCACACTTGTCAAACAACACCACAGTAATGGAATGGTCAGCACACTTGTCAAATAACACTGCAGTAGCGAAATGGTCAGCACACTTGCCAAACAACACTGCAGTAACAGAATGGTTGGTACACTTGTCAAACAGCACCACAGTAGCGATATGGTCAGCACACTTGCTCGAACAGCACTGCAGTAGTGGAATGGTCAGCACACTTGTCAACACCGCAGTAGCGGTATGGTCAGCACACTTGTCAAACAACACCAAGTAATGGAGTGGTCAGCACACTTGTCAAACAACACTGCAGTAGGCAAATGGTCAACACACTTGTCAAACAACTCTGCAGTAGTGGAATGATCAGCACACTTGTTTAACATCACTGCAGTAGCAGTATGGTCAACACACTTGCCAAACAACACTGCAGTAGTGGAATGTTCAGCACACTTGTCAAACAACACTGCAGTAACACAGAAACATAGAATTTGATGGCAGATAAGGACGCTTGGTCCACCTAGTCTGCCCATTTCCCTACCTAACGGATAAGCTGCATGTCCTAGTTAACCAACAGCCTACTTCCTCTTACCTCCCACTAGAATTGTCTTATATCTGTCCCATGCATTCTTGAATTCACCCACTGTTTTTGACTCTAGGACCACCTCAGGAAGGCTGTTCCATGCATCTATAACCTCTGTGAAGAACATTTCTCACATTACGCCTGAGCTGCCTCTATCTTCAAATTGTGTCCCTTTTTCTTACACATCTTTTCTGAAAGATGCTTCCTTCTTGGACTTTGTTGATTCCCTTGAGGTACTTAAAAGTTTCTATCATGTCCCTCCTCTTCCTCCTTTCCTCGAGGCTATACACCTTAAGCTCCTTCAGCCTTTCTTCATATGTCTCTGGTGCAGACCCTCCTCTGGACAACCTCCACCCTGTCTAGGTGTAAACCCTCACAAATTGGGGTTCCCAAAACTCTTCCTTGAGCTTGCCTAAATGCTCACTTCCAGGCTGTTGTTCTGCATTTTAGCAGTTTAAATGTATTGCCAAGAGTGCCTGTATAGTCTCTGTGTACTGTCTCTTTAAGAGCTGCCTGGATTGCAGTCATAATTAATCTGGGAGGGATCTCTGTTAGAAGATGTACTTATTTGCTAATCATCTATTAGAGTGATAATAATATTGCAGTTTGTTCTAATTTGTTTTCTTTGCAGCAAGGACAGTTGTGTTTGTTTCCATCATCTTGGTCCTGGACTGCAAAATGGGCCATTCAGTACATTTGGGGCTCTAAAATGGAGCCTGCCTACAGGGCTTGGTGGGGCCAAACTTGTGGGAATTGTAGGTTTGGGCTTTTAGCTAAAATAACCTGGAGGGGCCTTGTTGTGACCAACCAAACCTTTTGGATCTTGGGGAAAGTCCCACACTGCTTGCAGTTTCAGTTAGATCGGTGCTGGGAAGTGAAGAAGTAACAGCTCGAGATAGTTCGAGCAGCAATCCATAGTGGATTCGCACAGGTGAACTGTGAAAAGGCCTGGAGTTTGGCCTGCATGCCTGCCTGCTGTTCCTGAGAGGGAACTTGTGCTTTTCGGACTGAATCCGAATTTGGAGAGTGAATTAAGCCATTGAATTGTGACCAGGCTTTAACCTGAAGAAGACCAAAGATTTGCTGAATGCGATCGGCCTGTCAGGACTTCCAGCTGCCTCTGGAACGCCTGGAGTGTGCAGAGACTCTGTAATTGCGACTGGAGAGAGCAATTTGCCTGGTACAGTGGAATTTCCTTACATGTGACTGTGCTGTGTGCTTATAGTGGGTCGTGATTTGGTTCCCACTGTGTGTCTGAACTGTGTTTTGCTTGCTGGAGAGTGTTTCCAGTTCCACGGACTGAATCCATATCCATTTCCATTTGCCTGGGCCCGCTACACTGGCCCAGCCAGAATACCTCAGCACGAGAGAAAGTATCAATGAGAGACCGGGCTGGGGATCAGTCCCTGCTCAGCGCCTTGAACAGGAATGACGCCGGTGATTCTGTGTGAGCCCTGCTTCTCCAGGCACACAGATCAACAGCCTGCAGTCTCGATTTCGTCCTTCCTGTGTCCAGTATTGGGTATTGTGAGTAAACATTAGGTAGCTGCCTGCAACAACAGCTAAATCTAAAAGTGTTGTCTTCTGATTGTCTTGTTGCCTTCTCTTTCACGAACTGAGCCCTCCGGCTCCGGAT
The DNA here is from genome assembly GCA_016271365.2 of Neoceratodus forsteri. Taxonomy (NCBI): domain Eukaryota; kingdom Metazoa; phylum Chordata; order Ceratodontiformes; family Ceratodontidae; genus Neoceratodus; species Neoceratodus forsteri. The sequence goes on along the minus strand of JADMNL010000022.1, from coordinate 689,511,248 downwards.
TACAAATAGTGTGTGTTGTGCTTGTTGCTTTCTTCCATCACAGGCCCCAACCAGCTGCAACGCTCCTGGCTAGTGCATCATTTTTCTACCTGGGTACCCAGAGTGTGTGACTGTGTAGGGCTCTGAACTGCATGCATAACTGTCTGATTAATATAGCTTTTAAGCAAATCAACCTGATTACGCCCTCCCTTGTTCAAGTCCCAAGTAAATCAGATTTAACTTTGTCTGCATTTAACCTGACTGTGGTTCCAGATTGTGCCAAATGTATTGTACTGTTGCTATTTGCTGTGCTTAACCTTGTTTTACAGGGTCCCCAGGGTCAAGTTAGATGAACCAGCCCTGGTGGTAAGTGTAAACAGTGTGGGCAGTTGCCTGGTGAATAAGGGAATTGTGAAAGTAATTATTGTATATTGCTCAGGCCACTAGAGGGTAAAGATGGGGTTACAGTGTCCCGGATGGCTGTGCCCAGGTTAGCTTGAACACTAACAACCCTGACCTCCAGGTGGAGGCACCTGTTTCATTACTGATGCCCTTAACCTGCTACTAGCCAAGCAGTCAGGGTAGTAGCGCTGGGATAGCACCATCTAGGGTTACATATGTCTTTGTGGAGATGGGGTCTCCAGAACTGTACACAGTACTCCAGATGTGGTCTTACCAACTGTCTGTACAGAGGACCAATAACTACTTTGGTTATCCAGTCAAAGTATCAATTAGATTCATCTGACATGTCCTTCCTACTGTGAATCCATGCTGCCTTGGGTCCTGTGCCCTCTGGCCTCTAGGTACTCAACAGTTCTTTCCTTCAGAAGTGATTCCATCATTTTCCCTACAACCGAGGTCAAACTGACAGGTCTGTAGTTTCCTGCCTCTGTCTTGCACCCACTTTTGTGAAGGGAATCACATCTACCCTCCTCCAGTCCTCAGGTACCACACCATCCTCCCATGATTTATTAAAAGGGTAGTCAATGGTGTTACTAGTTCTTCCTTTAGTTCTTTTAGAATTCTGGGGTGAATCCATCAGGCCCCATTGCTTTATCCACCTTCAGTTTTAAGAGTTCTTTCAGAACCTTTCTTCTATGAAAGGACTAATATCAACCCCTATCCAGAGTGCTTCTGTTGACTGGATTAGGCATCTCCCCTGCTTTTCCATTGTGAATACTGAGCAGAAGTATCTGTTCGGTATCCTGCTTTTTCACTGTCTCTCTCTGCCCAACCACCTTCCTCTTTATTCAGCCTCAGTATCCTGCCTTAGTTTTCTTTGCTCCCTAATGTACCTATAAAAGCTTTTATCCCCTTCTTAGCCGAGTTGATATCTTTTCCTTGGTTTGGGCCTTTGCTATTCTGATTGCCTTCCCGCTTCCTTCTGCTTTAACTGGTACAGTCCTCTGTCCTGCTCCTTCTGTGTTTCCTTATACCTCCAATGCTATATTTTCTCCCTAACCTTCCTCACCACTTCTTTGAGAACCATAGTGTTTTTTTTCTTTGCTTTGATTTATTTATTTGCTTCACACAAAGGCTTGTTGTTTCTGTGATGGCAGTTTTGATGTTTCCCATTATTGCTCCACCCTCCTTCTTGCCTGTTTACTAGTGCTTTTCTGAGGAACTCTCCCATTTTGACAAAATCAGCCCTCCTGAAATCCAGTACCTTCACTTTGTATGGCCTGACTCTACAGTTAAGTTTATCGTAAACCACACTGGTGGTCGCTTTGTTCCCAGATGGCTACGCACTTCAAGATCGGAGATCTTCTCTCCATCCCCATTTGAGAGTACCAGGTCTAAGATTGCTCTCTCCTGAGTGAGTTCCAAAACTAGTTATCTGAGGCATGCCCTTGTAGGGCATTGAGAATGGCCTTGCTCTTGGATGCAGCTACAGCAAAGGTGTTCCAGTTAACATCTGGCATATTCAGGTTCCCCATCAGCAATATCTCCCTTCTCTGCCATACTAAGGATGCCTTCTATCATTTCCTTGTCCATTTCCTCCCCTGAGATGGGGGGTCTGTATAAACCCTGTGCAGATTATGGTGCCATTTCCAGTCTCCGGGGTGATCCACAGTGCCTCCTCCCTGTTTACCCTTTAGTTCTGTTGCTTTGATCCCTTCCCTTATATAGAGTGCTACTCCTCCCTCTTCCCTCCCTGTCCTTTCTGTAGATTGTGTACCCTGGTATGTTGACATCCCAGTCATGGTTCTGTGTACCATGTTCCGTGATGCCACGATATCCAGGCATCCCTCTTCCATCAAGGCCACCATTTCAGGGAGCTTTTACCTAGACTACGGGCATTGTACTCATTACCCTCCATTTTTTGGCTTTATTTCTTTTGCCCCATCACTGTCCTTACTGCCTTTGTCTTTTTTCCATTTACCCTGCCCTTCTCCCTATTGACTGCTCTATCATGGTGTTTACCTCACTATCTACCCTGATTTTGTTTTGGGGGCTAGGATTTCCTTCTCCTTTCAGTGCCCTCGGCTAGTTTAATTGCTTTGCACAATGAAGCATTTAAACCTGTCACCTATATATGTATATATATGAAATCCTCCCAGGAGACATAGGTCTATCCAGCTGAGCCTTGTGATTACTGCTATTAATAAAGTGCTGGACCTGGAGATACCTATGAAAACCCTGATTCCATAGTTAGAACTTTTCCTGTAAGAAGCAGAATGGGAGACAAGCTCCTTGTGTTAGAAATTGTGAAAATTGGGTCAGGCCTTCCTTCCAGCTAGCATAGCCCATATCTAATCTCGGGGTAGGAAATCTGGATGGCAGCAAGTGACAGTGAGAGGTCCCAATGATATGCACAGTGCCAACACATGCTGGACTTTATGTAGCATTCTTAAGATATGTTTAACCCACAAGTTATGAATATTTGAACAATAATCCCAGGTCATATACAGCAAGGCTAGGGTGAACAGGGTTTGCCCTCATTCTCGAGTCTTCAGGTGTTGTACCATCCAGAGGAATGGCATTGCTTTGCACACATACAGACTGGTGTCATCTGCCCAGCCAAATAATACTTATGGTCCAGCGATGAAAGCCCCTTCCTTTGGAAGTGTCCAAGAGTTTATCATTTATTCATGCCTTTCAGCCCTCCTAGGTGGATTTAAGGAGGCCTTCAATAAAGGAGTCTAGTATGAGAGTGAGTGGCAGTGACAAGGTACTTAAAAAGAAAAGGAATCTGGTAAAAGATTCATTTTGACAGTATCTGTCCAACTGCCACACTGACAAAGGGAGCAAGGCCCATCGAGCCAAATCTCACTGAACCTCTCCCACTATTTCTGATAATTAATATCGAACAGCTTGGAGGTATCTACAGAAATGTGCATACTGAAATACCATATTTGATTATGTCTTGCCCAAGCAAAAGAAAACATGTCTTTAAACCAGCCAGCAAGTACCACTAAGCTGAAGTGTCTCAGGTTTTGACGAATCTTATAACCAGAGAGCTGGCCAAACCGATCCAGGAGGTCAAGGAGATGGAGAACTGAGGTTTCAGGCTGACTGAGGGGAAAACAGAATCATCTGCATACAACGAACCGGTATGCTCAAGGCACCAAGAGCTTTGATGGAGGGAAATGGACACTAGTCCTTTTCCATGAAGAGAGTGAGGAAAACACTTACTAACCTGAAGGTGGACAAAGCTGTGTGGCCAGATGGGTGCACTCCAGAGTGCTGAGGAGCTCAGGGAACTAGTTGCACCACCTGAAGACCTTAAGGAAAACAGTCATTTTACACTTACCTACATTTAAATTTTGACATTTTCGATTAAGTTTTCACAGCAAAAGAAAATGTCCTCATGTTAATTTGCCTAATTTTACTTTGTTATGTCTGCGATTCCTAAATGTGGTAGATGATGGAGTTCCATTTCATCCAATGGTGCGCATGCATAACCTCGCCCAATACGAAATGTATCGGGGAAAGCGTCAGCACGCATCAGATGAAATGGAACTGCACAGCTTCTGCAATGTTTGGGGAATCGAGAACTTACAAAAGTAAAATAAAGTAAATTAACACGAGGAAAATATTTTTTTTGCTATGCAAAAGCTTACTCAGGGGTAAAGGCTCTGGAGGTGGCAGGATGAACAAAATAACCATTTTCACAGGAGTGGTCCCAGAGGACTGGAGAAGGGCAGCTGTAGTCCCACTTCACAAGAATGATAGCAAGGAAGAGGTAGGCAATTATAGGTCTGTCAGCCTGACATCAGTGGTGGGTAAGATGATGGAAACACTACTATAGGAAAGAATTGTGCAGTATAGCCTAAAAGTTAGAGTAACAAGCTGTGAATTAACTTGGTATATCCAGCATACATGGGTTTGATTCCCACAACCTCCATTTGCATACTGTGTGACTCTGAGCAAATCACTTAACCACTCACTGCTCCCAGGTTGCCCTGAAAACAGGCAGTTGTGCCTAGTGGGTCTTACCTTGTTACCAAAGGAATAAATAAATATCTTGAACCCAACAGGTTATAGGACCTGAGGCAGCATGGATTCACAGAGAGAAGGTCATGCCAAACATAACTGATAGATTTCTTTGACTGGGTGACCAAAGAGTTAGATCAGGGATGTGGCCTACCTAGATTTCAGCAAGCTCAGCACCATTCCACATAGGGAGACTGGTTGGCAAGTTGGGTAGCTTGGGTGGGCAATAAGGTGGAAATGTAGGTAAGAAATTGATTAGAGGATAGGAGACAGAGGGTAGTGGTAAACGGAGTTTGCTCCGAGGAAGGGAGGGTGACCACCGGGTACCCTGCTGCCCGGTCTGCTTTAATATGTTTATAAGTGACATAGCTGAGGAGCTGGAAGAGAAGGTCTGCCTCTCTATGTGTTGACACTAAGATCTACAACAGTGTGGACACGTGGGGGTAGAAAGGATGGGTAGGAAGCTGAACAAAACTGGAGGAGTGGTCAAGGGTATGGCAGCTAGGTTTTAATGCAAAAGTGCAAAATAATGCACTTGGGCCATCGGAAACCAGGGATAGAGGCACGCATATGGGGGAGTGATACTGACAATGACCAAGCAGGAAGGAGACCTGGGGAGTAATCATATCTGATGTCCTAAAGGGGTGGCTAGGCAGTGTGACAAGGCAGTTGGGAGAGCTAGTGGGATGGTAGGGTGCAGAGGTAGGAGTATCACTATTGGGAAGAAGGAGGTGGTGTTGCCTCTATTTAGAACACTGGTAAGACCCCACCTTGAGCACAGTGTCCAGTTCTGGGAGACCACATCTCAGGAAAGACATAGACAGAGTGGAGGTGGTCCCGAGGAGGGCTACAAAATGGTGCAGGGGCTGCATCAAAATCTGTATGAGGAGAGGCTAGGAAGTTCAATATGTATACCCTGGAGGAGAGGAGGGAGAGGGGATATGCTAGAGACTTTAAATACCTACTGGGCTTAATAAGGTGGCTGGTATCTTTCAGAGAAAAAGGTGCTCAAGAACAAGGGGACATACTATGAAGCTAGAGGAAGGTAGATTTAGGAGAGATGTGAAGAAGTACTTCACAGAAAGGATGGTGGATTCCTGGAACAGCCTTTCAGTGCAGGTAGTGGTAGCGAAAACAGTGGTGGAGTTCAAAATGCCTGGGATGGGCACAAGGGAATCACTGGGGTAAGGAAAGGGAGGGAGACAATGCAGTAGATCAAGTAGAGGCTGCAGCAAAGATGAAGGCCATGAAAATGGCAGACTGGGTAGGCCCGTGGCCCTTATCTGCCATCAGTTTCTAGATTTCTATATTGGCATTACTAGTAACCACTGTGCCCCTACTGCATGGATGAGTCCTAACATTTCCTCATAGTTAAAACATTTCTGTCCCCAGAAACAGCAGGTAGTGGGCTGATGGTTTGACTCAGTACTCCACACAACAGGGTAGATTAGTCCATTGTCTTTGTAACAATCATATATGTGTCTTTTATGTTTATGGTGAGTTGAAAGCTGAACCCTAGTTTTGTGGGTTGATCAGACCACTCTTGCCCATTGTCCAGCTTAAGCATTTGGGGTGTCACTTCCCAGCTGGGACAAATCCCAGTCCAAAGAAAACAAACCCCTTAACAGTTCAAACTGCACTGTGCCACAGGGGACAAACTTCCAAACGTGACCCACCCATTTGGCCATGGGGCTACATGACACTGATACGGGTCACTTGCTCATTAACCCAGCCCCTCAGACTGTCATACACAGAGGCAGTGGCCCTCAGTTCTAGGACTGTAAACTTAGGTTCCTGGAGTCTTACAAACCCCAGCTAGTCATCCTAGGATTGAGTAGTTGATCAACCACTGATACCATCTGTAACCGACTGGACTCTGCCTACCTCACCTCAATTGGCCCAGTTCAGGCTTTCATTCAAGGAACAAACCCCATCAGGTAGCCAATGCCCTGGGTGCCCAACTCCCTTTGCCACCCTACCAACCTGGGTCAGTACATACCTATGATAGATAACCTAAGCATCTCAACTCAGGGTACCCTCTAGAGGTATCCATGACCCCACTCTTGTAGAGAAGCGCGAGACAACAACATTGAAAAATATACCTCTTTACTAAATATTATAAAATGGGTTGAAAGAATTCCAGTTTCTAATTGGCTGAGCCCTTGCCTAGGGATACGTTTGCCAGTATGTGCCAGCAGAGACCAGGATAAAACAAGACCCATACCAACCTACCTCACTCAACATTTATATCACTGTGCTAAAATTATAATCACAGTCCCTTCCAGCTGCCATTTTTTTCTCACGCTTAGTGAGTGGCTTTTCACCCGCCAGCGTTTTAGTCCCCCTGCTCACAGAGGGGAAGCATTGGTGTGATTTAAAAAAAAAAAATTTAGCACTAGTGCCATTGAAGTGCAGACTCTATATTAATCTCTCACCATAGCCTCTGAGCCTCGGATCTGATTGTAGTCTGCTACTCCAATCTCCAGATCGCCACTGTGATCTCCCAATAGGCAGCCAGTTAGGTTTTTGGTAGCACCTTTGTTTCATCCCGAAATGGAATAGTGCAGTTCATCTAATCCTAGAGACAGAAGCAGATAACACAGCTTCAAACCGAAACAGCAGTGACTCCTCTGATCTGAACCACACTGCTGAACATTTCTTTCTGACTGCAATCAGAGAGAGAGAGAGTGTTTCTTGATCATGATCGGGTTCACGCCACTGCAAAGGCCACCAAATTAACACAAACATTTTTTGGGGATTGTAATAGTATAACTACCCTCCGATCTTACTGCTTCTGGTAGGGCTAGATGAACAGCAGGTAGAAACAAAGGGGCTCAAAACATCAGCATCCTCGACTGGTAATTCTACCTGTAGATGGGACTACTTTACAAGAAACTATGTTCAACTGATTTTCTAATTTTGTGTTAACTTTTAGCAATTTTATTCATTTCTAAAATATATTCTGTATATATACATATACATATATATATATACCCATTATTTATGCTAATAACACTTTCCAGTGTGGGCAGAATGGGCTATATCCATACTTCCAGGAATTATAAACTGGGGCACTGGAAAGCTGCTCCCACAGTTTTACCTGCAGTATCTGCAGTTTTCATCGCTCTCCACAAAATCCACTATTTCTTTCAATTGGTTGAATTTTTGACTGAAATTGTATAAAAATATGACTGAAATTGTATACAAATATTTAAATTCTCAGGGGACCATACTCAAACATGCAAACAGTTTGGTACGCAGGGTTGGATTTGGACAAAATAATACAGTGTGAGGGGAGTAGGAGTCCAGTATAGGTAAGTTTACACACTGGTGTCTGTAACGGAATGACTGTTACAGAACCAGTGTAACGCTATTCTCCTCGCTTATGTGTAAAGTGGACTTTTTCCACTACCACAGTGAACGCCACACAAACGTATGCCCCTTGCTTGCCACGATTTGCCCCCGATGTGTGCGGTACACCCCGCCATGTAATCAGGAGGTTCCGCTACCTCCTGAGGAAATCAACAGGATCACATTTCGTGGGACACCCAAACAAAAAAGACAAAAGGAGTGGCAGATTTGCCAAAATAGGAGCTGCATGTAAATTGGAGCAGAGAATAAAACAAACTGTAACAGTTCCAACAGGGTAACGTTGACAGTTCAGGATACCGCGTGTAAAAGTGCCTTATGACTCTGCTTTCATCTGATTCTCTTCCTGGTTTGGTTTCAAATCCTCTGGCCTTGTACACTTAGGTACTTAAAATCTGTGTGTTGAAGCAGACTATCAGAAAACGTTTTCCTGCCACAACTTAAACAACAGCTGTGAGACAAAGACAGATTGCCCCATTCACCTAAATGGGGCATTAATAACAATGCTTGTTTTGAGTAGTAGGGTAGGTTTTTTTTCCTTGTATACATATTGTCAATCAGAATGGATTTTGATTCAAATGCCTGAGGAGTTTGGATGGCCTTGCTAAATTTAAATTTGAATGTGCTTCTCTGAGAGCTAGCGACAGTGATCCTTACTTGATAATCTACCACACCACACTCACACACAAAGCCTACAAAAAGCCTGACAAACATTTATGAAAACATACTGGTAAAACAAAGTATTCTTAAATAGTTATCTTCAAATAGAAAAAGTCACTGCCACCAAAGTAAAACAAAAGTTCCATGTAATACAGATTATTATATGAATAAGTACCCTAGCCTCATCTGTGCCATAGACAGGTATTGTATGACTGTAGTGAAAAGCTATCAGTATGATTCAATACTTTCATCATGTGACTTTAAAATGCTTGTACTTACTGTGCTCAAAATAAACGGTTTGTTTTAGTAGAACTTGACTAGGCACCTGGTTATCTGCATATTTTTCTGGCACCAGGTACATGAGGTTGACCAAGTGAAATGAATAGTAGAGCACCAAGGTAATGAATTGTACGTTAAGATTAACAAAAAATACTTAGAAAGTTCAGATATATTTACCAAAGATGGTTACTAGACGAATATTTTCTGTTCTTTCTATAATTTAATGTCATAAATCCCTTGAGAAAGCCCTATTGGAGGACGAAATGTCGGGGTTCAAGTAATAAATATAAAACAAACAAAGAAAAACTATGAACTTTGTTTGAATGGTTCATTGGAAGAAGTTTATCATGCTACCCCCCACCATTTAAAAGTTATGTATACAAAACGTTGACTGCCTGTCCCTAGCCACCATTTATGTCATCGAATTGAAAAAAATCAGTCAAGTTCGTTGACATGACCTGCCTCTCATGAATCCATGTTTGTTCCTATCCATAAGTCTGTTTTCCTCCAGAAAGTCATCTACCTTTATCTTTAATAATTTGTTTACATTAGCTTGTCTTCCATTGATGTGTGGTTCACTGGCCTGTAATTTTCAAAGTTTCCCTATCTCCACCATTATGCACGGGGACCATGTTCTACCCTCAGCCCCATGCAGGTGGCCATTGATTTGTTAGATAATTTTGCCAAGGACACTGCCTGAGCTTGTCTTGCCTCCTTTAGCACTCCTGGTTGTATCCCACCTGGTCCTAGAGACTTGTTTGCATTCACGCACTGCAGACCCTTCAGTACTATCCCTTTGGATACTGTATGTATCCATCTCAAATTTTGCTTCTCTGTACCTTTAAATCTTATCTTGTTGTCAGGGATTAGGGATTGACCTCAAAGGCTAAAGTACCATGAGGTGGTTATATGGATTTGTCATGACCAATGGGGACAGGTTCACAGATGTGGAGTGGGCAGTCCCATTGGTACCAGCGACCACAGGATAGTGTGGTTTAACGTAACCACAGTGGAGGAGGCAAATCATACAAGGATAAAGGTCCTAGATTTCAGGAAGGCTAACTTTAAGGAGATTGGTAGAAATCTCAAAGAGCCCTAGCAGTGGAAGGTACAGGGGTGACGTGGAAAACAGTGGTCTAGACTCAAGAGAGTCATAGCAGAAGTAACAGGTCATTGTATCAAAATGTATAGCAAGAGTAAAAGAAAGAAAAGGCCATTATGGTTCTGAAGGTAGTGGCAGAGAAAGTAAGGAAAAGAAAAGTGCTTCAATATCTGGAGAAGCAGAGGAATCTGGGAAAATAATCAGAAGGGCTAAAGCAAAGACAGAGGAAGGTATAGCCAGGCTATTAAGAAAAGCGACAATACCTTCTTCAGATACATTGAGAGAGACACAAGACCAGCAATGGGATTGTTAAGCTGAAAGAAGGAAGGAGAAGAAAGGGTAGAGGGCGACCTAGAAAAGGCTGAGATACTAGACAAGTACTTTTGCTCAGTATTCACCAGGGAAGGGAGAGGCAAAGACTCATTAAGGGGTAGGCAGGGAGGGGTGGACACCACCCCTTCACAATGGAAAGAGTCCTAGAAGAACTCTGAGGGGGGATAAAGCAGACAAGGCAGTGGGGCCAGATGGGATCTACCTCAGAGTACTAAAGGAACTCAGAGAAGTGCTGGTGGAACTACTGGCTGCCCTTTTCAACACATCACTAGAGCAGGGGAGGTACCTGAGGACTGGAGGAAGGTAGATGCGGTCTCTCTCCAGAAGAGTGGAAGCAAAAGAATGCAGGCAATTACAGGCCTGTGAAGCCTTGGCTCTCTCCGAGCAGGCCACATCTAACAGACCACCCGACTGACCCCTGGACAGATTCAGACAGCCCATCTGTGGGCTTCCCAAGCTGTTCCTGTGGTCTTGGCTCTCTCGAGCAGGCCACAGCTAACAGACCACCGAATGACCCCGGACAGATTCAGACAGCCCATCTGTGGGCTTCCCAAGCTGCTCCTGTGGCCTTGGCTCTCCAAGCAGGCCACAGCTAACAGACCACCCGACTGACCCCGGACAGATTCAGACAGCCCATCTGTGGGCTTCCCAAGCTGCTCCTGTGGCCTTGGCTCTCTCGAGCAGGCCACAGCTAACAGACCACCTGACTGACCCCCGGACAGATTCGGCGAGGAACTGCCACCCAGGCTTCCAGCTCCTAAGCCACAGGATTCCTGGCTACCGGGCGGTCAGCGCCCCTCTAGCCGACACTTGAGACTGCAACACGGACCCAAGGTCCTACAAGATGCGGCAACTGCTGCAACCAACCGGATTGCAAGCGCCTTCAGACCACGCCTCTGATTGGTCCCTGGTGGAAGCCAGCTTCTGCTCTTTGATTTAAACCCTAAAATGTTTATGTTGGGACAAATGTTAAAAAGCTGAAGTGTTAACCCAGTCTGTAATTGAAAGGACTTGAATTGTAGTTTGGGAAAGAAATCTAGTGTCTACAGCCCTTTCCTGCATCGTGCACTGGCCCTAGACAATTTTGGGTGCCAAATAATACCGTCCTTTTGTTCTGTAAATTTTGGACTCCCGCTGTTCTGTCTAACCCTTTATGTGAATCCCTTTATTAACCCTCACTCTCCTTCTCTCTCTCAGCGAGGAACTGTCACCCAGGCTCCCAGCTCCTAAGCCGTGGGATTCCCAGCTACCGGGTGGTGGCGCCCCTCTAGCCGACGCCGAGACCGCAGACACGGACCCAAGGCCCTACAAGGTACTGCAACTGCTGCAACTTTTCGACCGCCCCTCCTCCCCACCTCCGCTGATTATTAAATACAGTACCTCCTGCCAAAATATTAGTCCATGTCCCCTGGCGCAGTGCCCCACCAATAGAGACTTAGCTAATGATCCCTCTCTTCTCTGTCCAGCTATGGGATCCAACTCTCAGGGCCTCGCCTTACTAAAACGCATAGGCTCTCCTTGACTGTGCCTTCACCACTAAATATTTTTAATGCTATCAAATTTGGGTCGACCTGGATCGGAAAGCTACTGATAAGCTGCATTAATCCAGCAAGCCCACTGGCCCCTGGGCTAATTGATAGCTCCTTTTGAGGTACCATCATGTCGGCCCTATATGGCTCCTTATACTGCCCCTTCTGCTGATACCAGCTGCCCAGCATTGGACACCTGAACTACCATCATGTTTGGTCTACAAAGGCACCTTGTGCTGTATACCACATGGCAACTTATCCTTTAATTGCCTCCGTGATTCCAAGTACCAATACCTCGAACCCTGCTCTTGGACCACACATACCAGTAGTACTTATAACACTCCCCCACCACAAGGCCCACCTTCCATCATGCAGACTTCTATCTCCTCCCGCCTATTGTGGTAGGGGTACTAGCTCTTGCTACAACAGATCAGCTCTTCTATGGTGGCTACTTTCCAGTCCCTAAAAACATGAGATCTACTAGACGGAGAAAGGCAGGAATTACAAGCTTATAATTAGCACTCTTAGAAAAATCCTACTTATCCTCCTGCTATGTTCAGGCAACGAGAACTCAACCCAGGCCCCACAGAAGCTATTGTTTTGCCAGCAGAACTAGCAAATTTAAAAGGAATAAGCTTCTTGTATATTAACGTATGTAGCCTCCTTAAAAGATAACCTTAATACAAACCTGGGTAAATCATACCTCTCTGACATACTTGTGATTTCGAAACTTGGCTTAGACCCAGCACCACTGATAGAGAAGTAAATATACCCAATTATGCCTTGTTCAGAGCTGATAGGCATGCCAGAGGAGGAGGGTAACTATCTACGTTAAAGACAAATTTTCTGCCTTCTGCTTATCCCCAGCATCTGTCACCAGCAATCTGAATGCCTAATTTCAAAGTGGAAATTACATAGACTACTGCACTCTGTGTAATAGAATGCTACAGACCACCATCTGCTGGCCTACAGCTTGTGTCATATGTAAGTGACAAGTTGGGAAAGGGCTGCCAGAAACTATTATTTTAGGAGACCTCAACTTTGACTGGCTCTCTAATGCAGCTGCCCCTTGCATCCTTCTGTGATGAACATGGGCTGATGCAACTTATTACTGAACCAACACGCCCAAACGTGAAGAACCCCAGTAAAAGTACACTTTGGATGTGCTAATGGTGAGCAAACCTAATCTCTTCTCCCACACTGATGTCTTCTTCTCAGACGCCAGCGACCATTGTTTTATTGTGGAGTAAGATCCACCAACAACCCAGCACCCAACAGTAAGTTCTCTATGAAGAGATCCAGGAGCAACTTCAATGAACATGCCTACCTAAACAAGCTTAAGTACTCCCCTGAGTGGCAAGATTTCTACCTGGTCAAACGACACGTCAGCTTACAATATCTTCCACAACATTTTATCAAGAGCCTTTAATAAGTATGCTCCTGATTAAAGTTTGAACTAGGACCAAAACATGTAAATGGTTCACCCTCAGATCAAGTCCTTGCTTCTAGAAAGAGATAAGCTCTGGAAAAAAGCATAGACTGAACACTGCAGAGGATTGGAACCAGTTCAGGAGACTACGAAATTTATGTACCAAAACAATCAGAGAATCGAAGGCCACCTTCTTCAAATCCAACTCGACTCTGCCACAAAGAGTCCAATCAAGCTCTGGAACACAATCAATGATCTGCTAGGCCACTCCCAGGAAATTCACTCCCAACCAAGATTACCTCTGGCAACTTGACTATAACCGAAAAGATGGATATACTTGATGCATTCAATAACCACTTTGCTACTGTAGGCATGGCATTTGATAATTCCCTGCAAACATACTTCGCTCCCAGACTGCCAGTCAACTGCCTGAAACTCCGATAGTTTCGCTGCCTTTCTCGCTTCAACCTGCCCCACTGAAAGAGGTAGAGGACCTCTTGCTTCAGTTGGATACTAGAAAAAGTGCTGGAGCCGACACCCTTGACCCTTACTTCCTAGAAATTGCCTACCACGTACTAGCAATACCCGTCACCCACCTTTTTAACTTATCCCTGTCTCAGGACACCTTACCATCTATATGGAAGACAGCACATGTCATACCACTGTTCAAATCAGGTGACCCTGGCGATCTCAATAACTACAGGCCAATTTCCCTCCTTCTGGTCCTGTCCAAGCTCCTAGAGAAATTGTAAATGCACAGCTGAGGACTCACCTTGAGTCTAGGGAACTGCTAAATCCTATGCAGTCTGGATTCAGAGCTAAACATAGCACTATCTCAGCCCTCACCAAAGTTACTAACGACTGACAGCGTAATCTTAAGAGCAAAACTTTATTTGTGCTGTTTTCCTTGATCTAAGCAAGGCTTTTGACACCGTTGACCATAGTCTGCTCCTCTCCTCCCTTCAAACCATAGGTGTGGACCCTCCTCTCTGCGTTGGTTTACTGACTATCTTACAGGCGCCTTCAACAAGTTAAAGCCGAAGAGGCCTGTCCCATAAAAACTCTGCAAGAGGGTACCTCAAGGTTCTATATTAGGGCCCTTACTTTTGCAATCTACATTAATAACATTGACTACTGTATAAAAGAAGCCAACATCCATCTGTTTGCAGATGATACAGTTCTCACGTGAGTCGCTAACACCTGAAGCTGCCTGCAATGACCTACAGTCAGAATTCAACCTTTGCAAAGCCAACTCCTCCAAAAAGCTACTCCTTAATGCCAAAAACTAAAGCGATGGTCCTCTCTCCTTTTATCCGTGACAGCTAACCCTGTGTCCAGTGGGACAGTTCCCCAAATTACCACAGTTCTAGGTGAAAACTAGAATTTGTTGCAAAATTCAAGTATCTGGGAGTTTGGATAGACCAAAGACTCTCATTCATTGAATGTATCGAGGACTTGCTAAAACGACTTGACAAAGGCTTGGATTGTTTTTAGAATCATCCAGTTTCTCATCAGAGATGCCAAGAAACAACTGGTCCAATCCATTTTCCTATCATTGGTTGATTACGCTGACTTCCTCTACAGCCAATGCCCCAACTCTTACATGGCTAAACTAGACACACTCTACCATCGAGCACTGAGGTTTATAATGGGATTCCCCTTGACACACATCACTGCATCCTAAATACGCGGCAGGGGTGGACATCACTAAAGTTCAGGCGCCACAGAAATGCCGCTCTCTGGACCTATAGAACCATCTCTACTAAGCTGCATTACTATATCTCCTGCTGTCTTCCCTGAGTATAATTGGGAAATACGCATTAAGAGTTACTCAACTATTACACTTAAAGTACCAAGCAAAATCCCGCCGGCAGGGCAGCCATAAGCTTACGTACTCGTACCTTATGGAATGATCTAACAAAAACTCAAATTAAGCACTCTAATCGGTATAAATGCCTTCAAGATGCTTTATTTCCAGACAATCAGAGAAGTATAACTGCTTCACCCACTCAGACCCAGTACCGTGTCTGCACTTGGTATATAGCCACGCCCTAGACCCAATTTTTTAGTACTGACCCTCAGCTTGCTCCTCACCAGCCTAATTGTTCTCTCTCTCTCTCTGTTATCCCCTGTCTTATCAACACTAGGCCCGTCCATCCCCTTATTCTTCCTTTCCCAACCTCGGATAGGAGCTCACTACCCTGGGTTGTGACATCCTACCATGCCCGTTCTTTATAGCATTCAATCCTGGGCTTACATATACCCTTTTCTCCATCCACCTTCTACATCCCATTTACCAACTCCTTTCTATGCACCATGCCCTCCTAGCCTTTCTCCCCTACCTCCCTCCCTCCCCCTACCTTCACCTCTACCTGGTGTATATTTTTATTTTTCTTCCGTTACTTCTTCTGCAACCTTAGATAACCTGCTTTATCTTCTTATAGACACTTCTATGTATGTAAATACCGTGTAATCTGTACAATATCTGTATAATTCCATGTACATATGAACTTCTTTTTCTTCCTCTCTGTAAAAAGTATTATCTGTATTGCCTTGTAAATACCTGTGTTGACCGTATATACAATTGTTCATACCACCCAGGTCCATCTTGCAAATGAGCTTCTGTTCAACAATGAACGCCTGGTTAAATAAAGACTTGATTGATTGAATGATTGATTGATTGATTGAAGCCTGACCTCAGTAGTGGGGAAACTAATGGAGACTTAAGGAGAGGATTGTAAAGTTTCTGGAGGATAGTGGGGCTGGGATCCAAGGCAGCATGGATTCTCAGTGGAAAGGTCCTGTTAGATGAATCTTATAGATTTCTTTGACTGGGTAACCAGGCTGGTAGATCAGGGAGGGCGAGGGATGTTGCCTGCCTGGATTTCAGCAAGGCTTTCAACACCGTCCTGCACAGGAGATTGCTAAATAAATTGGGGGCCTGGGAGTGAGTTCTATTGTGGTAAAGTGGATTGGGAACTGTCTCCTTGGATCTGCCCCCTCATATCCACACTACTGGGTGAACCACTGGAGTTTGTTGAGAAATTTAAGTTACCTTGGGTTTTGATAGACCACAAATTGTCCTTTGTCCATCATATCAATGAACTTTCAAAAATTGAAACAGAGACTTTCTCTTCTTCCGAATAAAAATCTACTTATGCTGGAAGCTAAAACTAGGATGGTTCAGTCTGCGTTCATGCCTCTTCTAGAGTATGCTGACTTACTGTGGGCCAAGGCCCAAAGTTCTCCCTCTCAAAACTGGATATTCTCTACCATCGAGCTATTCGATTCATAACTGGTCTCCCATATGCCACCTACCACTGTGAGCTTTATACCAAGGTAGGGTGGAGCTCACTAAGATTCAGATGACAAAAGAACACAATGCTCTGGACCCACAGAGCCATCACTAATATGCTACCACATTATATTGTGAGTTGCCTGCCCACCTGTAGTGCTGGAATTACACATTGAGAAGCCTGTCCTGTATCTCACTATTTATTCCTAAGGAGAGAACCAGGTATGGCAATTTGCAATTAGTCATGCCTCCTGTCATTTGGAATGCCATACAGAAAACTCTAAAGTTGGCAATCCCTGTGAAACTGAGCTTCTTAAATCCCTATACCGACGCTTCATTTAAAGAAACCTGTAGTTGCTTCCATTAATGGCACTTTTTCTGTATCTTTATTTAGCTCTTCTTAACCAGGTAAGTACACTAGACAAGACATTTGCTATTTTCAGGTACGACCTGGGAGAGTACAGGAAATACAAGTTCAAATACATAGGACATGATACAGATTCAGTCAGTTTCACAGAGTCAGGAAAGCATAACATATTCAGTAGGTACAAAACAGTAGAACATATGGATAGAAACATGAGCAGTGCAATATATAAAACTAGAGGTGCAATATATACAATTATATACAGTTTAGGACCCCAGAAAAGTGGAGTCACAGTCAGAGCCACACCCGAAACATAGGGTGAAGACATTATATGCAGAGCCAAACCCAAAGCGGGCCGACTACGCCTAAAGAAAGTAGGGTACATTGCGGGGACCAGGTGAGATTATGGAGGTTTGGGGCAACCACACGCTGAGGAGAGCTTCAGGTGATTCCATAGGGAGGTTGAAGGCATGCATGTGAGGGGAGAGCGGACCTGGACAGGAAGAGAGTTCCACAACCTGGGGGCACACGAGGCAAAATCTCTGTCCCCATTTGAGTGTGAGTAGCAGGAATCTTAAGGACAGCAGAGCCCAGAGACCTAAGGGAATAAGAAGAGGAGGCAGCTGGCACAAGGAGCTCTGCCAGTCCGGGGTGGGGGTGCCAGTGCCGAGGACCTTGCTCGTGAAACACCACAGGACAAAATTTGAGTAATTGGACAGGGAGAGCCAGTTCAGCTTGCCATACAGGTCACAGTGGTGGGTGAGAGAGGGCAGCAAGAGCAAAATGGCAAATGTTGTTGTAGGCTGTGGTCTACTTAGAAAGGTGAGCTTTGGAGATGCGAGCAAACAGAAGGAGCCCATAACAGAGGGGAGAAACACCCTAGCCAGTGCAAGGCGAGCAGCTGGAAGTAAGGCTGCTCTTGCTCTATAAACCAGACCCAGTTTGCAGTTAACAGCTTTGCATACATTCTGGATATGGCATCAAGGTCAAGCTGAGAGTCAAGTGTCACCCCAAGGTATTTGAAGGTGTCAGTGATGAGGACAGGAGCACCATTAAGACCAGTGATGCACAAAGGGGAGGGAGGCCTTAATCTTGGCCAGGGACCCAAAGAGCATGACCTGAGTTTTTTAAGGATGAGGACCAGCTTGTGGGACGTATTCCAGGATTGGATGTCCTTGAAATCCTCACCAATTGGCTGCTAATGACCCCAATGTTCCGAGAATGAGTGAGGATGACCAGATCATCAGCATACAGGATGGATCTGCAGTTGGAAGAGGTAGAGGGTAGATTGTTGACAAAGATGGAGAAGAGCAGGGGCCCCAGGACTGAACCCTGGGGGACTCCTGAGAGTAAGGTAGTGGTGCCAGAGAGCACCTTACTGTATTTGATAATCTGCCGTCTGCCCTGTAGGTAATTGAAAACCAATGAAGCACAGGAGGGACAAAACAAAGGACCTAAGCTGAGAGCAAAGTAGGGCAAGGTCAACAGGGTCAAAGGCCTTGGATAGGTCTATGGAGATGGCACCTGAGAGTTTACCCTGGCCCATAACTATTCAGATCTTGGAGGAGACAGTGACAAGGGCAGAGGATGTACTGTGCCCTTTCAGAAAGCCAGACTGCAGCAGGAGACAGCAGCTCATGAGACTGAATATACTCAGAGAGTTGCCCAGCCACAACTTTCAAGAGCTTATTGACCACAGACAATATGGCTATCGGACAGTAGTTGTCAAGCATCTTAGGGTTGCCCTGTTTGAGAACAGGGACCACCCTGGCTACCTTCCATATGTCAGGGATAATCCCAAAAGTTAGGGACAAGTTGAAGATGTGGGCCACCGGGGAGGCAATATAAAAGGCAGCAAGATGGAGGAGCTTAGGTTCTATACCATAATGGCCAGCACTGGAGAAGGGAGAGACCAGAAAGCAATCTCTGCATCACTTGTGCCATCACAGCCTTAAAGTAGAATAGCGGGCGGGAGACAGGGATCAATGGTGGAGCAGTGAGCTGGTCACGACTATCACATCCACTAGAGGAATAGGGAGGTAAAGGCAGACAGGTCAGAGAAATGCAAGTTAAAGGCATTTGCAATGGTTAGAGGATTGTTGCAGCTAGAACCATCAATGAGCATGTCAGTGGCCTCACAATTGGAGGAACCACTTACTATGTTTCTAACGTTCCTCCAGAAACTCCTAGGTTCTTTGGCTGAATTCAGCAGTGCAGCTTTACAGAATTCACTTTTGGAAGCTCTAATTGCTTTTTGCACTAATTTCTGAGCCTCCTGTATTACTAAATATGGCCTGGTCCATCATGACCTTGAATTTAGCCCAGCACTCATCTCTAGTCCTCATGGGGACAAGGAGGCTCCCATGCAACCACTTGGTAGTAGACCCCTAACCCTCCGCCTAATGAGAGGGGTATGCATATCCTGCAGTGCCTCAAAGGTGCTGAGAAAGTGACTGAATGCAATGGAGGAATCCTGGGCATGCCACACCGCAGACTAGTCAGTGAGCTGAAGATCGCTATGGAAGGACCCAAGGACGAACCTGGAGAAGTCCATAACCTAGATGATGTTATGAGGAATTTTCAGGAGGGAATCTTCCATACGCAGTACACTGGAGAGTGGTCAGGATTTGGAGTCAGGAAGGGTACCAAGAGCTAATCCTCTCAGGTCTATTGGACAGGACCCAATCCAGGAGGGAGCTCATACCACCAGTGGAAGACCACCTAGTTGGTTCCTTGATGAATTGTGACAATGAGAGACCAGCAAGCAGAGGCTCATACAACTTAGTATTTCCACCAAGCCAGTTTAAGTTGAGATCACCCAGGATCATTAGCTCATTGTGCCCAGTCATTGATCCAACAGAATCAAGGAGGTAGGATAACCCTGATATGCCCCTCACTGGGGATTATAAGTATATATAATATGTAGCTTTTGGTATTCCCAAGTAACAGTACTGTGTGAGTAGTTCACAGGGAGACTGCAAAGGCTGTTGGCAGGACAGAACCGACAGGCTGAGGTGGCTCCTGTAGTAGACCAAGATGCCCCCCGCCTGCTCTTTTTCCCTGGGCAGTCCTGCCTGATGAGATCATAGCCAGGAAGCCACATGCCGAGTCCGGGGTTGAAGGCTTCAGCCAAGTTTCAGTTATGCTAAGAATTCAGGCTTGTGGTGAGTGACCCAAGCAAGGAGTTCAGCCAGGTTGGGCAGGAGGCTATGGATACTGAGGTGGGCTATTTTCAGCCCTTTGCCAGACATCCAGCCCACAGGTGAGGAGGAGGCTTGATAGGGAGGACCAAGGTTGAGCTTAGTGTCTCCTACGAGGGCTAGAGTCACCAATAAGAGCCAAATGAGATACCTTGGGGAGGCATCCTAACAGGCGGCTTGCAGCCATATTGTCTGACCATTATGACAGGATCCAGGAAGCACCTGAGATCAAGACAGCAGGTAGGCTAGGGGTCTGTCTGTCACAGGCTATTAGATTGGAGATGGTGAAGTCTGGCTCCTCAAGCTGACCATGTGTGACCCAGAGCCCCCTCACAGGAGGAGCACAGTCACCAATAAGCAGAGGGAGGCATCAGGGGCAGATCCAGGAGTCCTATAAATGGGGAGCTTAAGTCAGATAAAAAATAAAATAAGAGGCTCGGTGGTCTGGTGAGCGCCTAGGCCCCCAGAAATTTTTTTAACATTTTGGTGCATTCTGTGCATTTTGGTGGGTATTACATGCAGTTTCTACTCATGTCCTTCCTCCCCATGCTTTGTTAGTTGCACCTTAGCACCATCCCAGAGTCCACATAACAGTATGTTGCCCAAAATACCCTCTCACTCCCCAAAAACACAAAATACCAAAAGACTGCAGCTGGACAGCATCACATCCAAAACATATAAAATAAGAAAAGTCGAAAGAGACTTGGTGATAAAGATAAATTGCAGACAAATTAAATGACAACCCAAGTAAACAAGTTCACAAATGTCACTCACTCAAGCACAGTATGACATTACCATAAATCCAACCCATCCCAGTTTGTGCTGCAGTACAGATTAACGTATCCCCAACCTTATCTCAGTAAAAACAATACAACTATATAAATATGGGAACAAAGTCACTTTGCTATCTTGTTTCTGAAAATATCATTTCAAGTCTGCTTGCTATTTTTGCAAAACATATTTTATTCTATGGAACAATTTATTCCAAAAATACATTTTTAAATAAAATATGTTTAATTGTTTTAAAATGTCCTTTATTGGGACAACCCATGGTATAACACATCTCATTTTTATGTTTGCTTGCACATGTGCAAGAAACATAAAATGCCGATCATCGGAGATTTGGTGTGTCACCTCCTCTCAATTCAGGCACTGTGCTGGCATTGCCCGGCCTGTAAGCCAATGCATTTGGAGCTGTCTATGACACGCTCCAAAATGCAGTAACTACTGTTGAAAGGAGAGAGCTACGCTTGAGTGAGCAGCGATAAGAAGCTGCTCACGCGCAGCTCCCAGCCCATGGCGTGCGCCTCGCATGCAGCGTATAGCGCCAGGGTGCCCAATCCCCGTCGGCTGAGCTGCATCGTTCCTTCTCCCAGTAGTTGGTGCCATGCTGGGAGCCCACCCAGTGTGGCAATTCAGATTTCTGCCGACGGGGTGCCCAATCCTCGCCGGCTGAATGCCCTCAAAGTCCTTGTGCCACACTGGGAGCCCACCCCAGCATGGCAAGCGTCCGAGTTTTTTATATTTTTGCGCCATGGGGTGCCCAATCCTATCGTGAACTCAAAGTCCTTGTGCCACGCTGGAGCCCACCTAGCGTGGGCACCAGTCCCAGACGTCTTTTTTTGTTTTAACCTGTAAAACAAAAACGGTCCCAGGGAGCGTCTCCAACCCTCCCACAACCCACACCCACCCAGCGCACCCAGCCTCCCCACACCCCCACCCCATACTTACCTCCGGACTCCGGCGCCGACGATCTTCGTGGACCGGGAACACGTCTGCACTCTTCAAAGCCAACCGTGAACTGAGAAATGCCGGTAAGCTGTATAATGGGCTAGATAGGAGGGTTCAACTTTATTGCATATCTCAGGCATTTTTGGGAATTTTGCACCAAATTTTCAACATGGGGTCTTGGGACCTTCTCATGAATGATGTCACTGTCATGGCGTTATTCGGGCTCGAAGGGTGATTTGGCGCGGTGACTGAAAATCACCCTTCAGGACCGAATACGCCATGACAGTGACATCATTCATGAAAAGGGCCAAAACCCCATGTTGAAATTATTTGCCAAAATTCAAAAAATTACTGTTTAATGGCGTCGTTCGCGATTCCTCATGGAGCTCGTAAGTTATCGAAAATTTCAATAGTTTCACTCCAGATTTTCCAACATTGCCATTTCACCACACCGTCTTATGAGCAGTACAGCTGTCATTTTCACATCTCACCAAAATGTGTTTTCGCCCTTGTAGCACAGAATGGCATGATCGGTGTCTGTGAAATCAATGTACAGGACAAATTAAGAAAATCACAGTGACACTGTTCATGAGCAGAGGTCTAGAAATGGCTATGTTGAAAATTTGGTGAAAAAATTCCTAAAATGACTGTTTCTGGCGTGTGATCGCAGTTCTACACCACGCTCATAGGTTTTGCAATTTTCAATATTTCCACTCCAGATTTTCAACATTGCCATTTTCCACACCTTCTTATGAGTAGTACAGCTGTCATTTTCACATCCACCAAAGCGTGTTTCCGCCATATGGCGCACAATGGCGCTATGATCATGCGAAACTCAGTGTATGGGACACATTAAGAAAATTACAGTGTCACTGTTCATGAGCAGAGATCTTAAAATGGCAATGTTGAAAATTTGGTGACAGAATTCCTAAAAATGACTGTTTCTACAGTGTGTGTTGCACAGTTCCCACGCATGCTCATAGGTTTGCGAATTTTCAATATTTCCTCCAGATTTCCAACATTGCCATTTTTCCACACCTCACTTATGAGCAGTACAGCTGTCATTTTCCACATCCTGCCAAAGCGTGTCTCCGCCCATGTAGCGCACAATGCGTGAGTCGGTGTACAAGCTCAATGTATTGGACACATTAACAAAACCACAGTGACACTGTTCATGAGCAGAGGTCTTAAAATGGCTATGTTGAAACTTGGTGAAAAAATGCCTAAAAATGACTTTTACAATGGCGTTGCACAGTTCCTATGCATGCTCGTAAGTTTACAAATTTAATATTTTCCTCTAGATTTTCAACATGTCCATTTTATTAAACTTCCTATGAACAGTACAGCTGCAATTTTCATATATGCCCAAAATGTGTTATCGCACATGGCGCTACAATGGTGCTGTTGGTGTGCAGCTTAATGTTTAGGACAGATTAAGAAAATCACAGTTACACTGTTCATGAGCAGAGGTCTTAAAATGGCTATGTTGAAAATTTGGTGACAAAAGTCCATAAAATGACTGTGTTACAAGTGAGCATTGTGCAGTTTCCATGCATCCTCGTTAGTTCATGACTTTGTAATATTTCAGTCAGATTTTCACTAGTGGCATTTTCAACATGCGTTATGAACAGTAACAGCTGCCATTTTTCACAACATGGCGAGTGTGTTTCACACTTTCAGTGCAGAGATGCGTGGTCGCTGTGGGAAATCATTGTTCGGCACAGATAAAGAAAATCACAGTGACACTGTTCATGATCGGAAGCACAAAATGCCTAAGTTGACAATCTGCTATAAAATATCCCCAACCTACTTATATAACAGGTGTGCGTTGCACAGTTTCTATGTATGCTCGTGACTTCACCATTTTTTAAATATTTTTACTACAGATTTGCAACATAGCCATTTTACCTCCCATGAAAAGTACAGCTGTCATTTTACAGCCTGTTGAATATTTTTGCACCTGTGGTGCTAAATCCGTAGTCACTGTGCATAAGCAGCTTTGGCTACCAAACTGATATTCCCCTGTTCATGAGGTGGGGTCACAAAACAAACATGTTGAAAATTTGGGTTAAATACCAACGAATGCCTGAGGTATTAGGCTTTTCAATAAATCGCCCAACCCTATAGAGAATGACAGGAATCAGGTGTGACTTGGGATTCTTGCCTGTGATGCTTATACCATTCCACACCCTGCAGTCACTGAGAGGCATTGAGGTATGCCTTGGACTCTTGACCCCAAACTTCACCCCATTCTCCTATAATCACACCCATCTCACCGTGTTCCTAATGAAATGAGTGCGCATGAGGGCCAAAGACCCCAAGGAACACGTGACATGTCAGTCTCTGCAGAGTGGGGTGTGGTGAAATGGCGTGGCTGTTATGCCTGCGACCTAAATGCACCCCAATGCCTGTCACTCTCTGCAGGGTGGTGGTGGGGTTGGCTTCAGTTCAATACTTCACTGCCATTCCTACTTGCCAGCTCTGCTACTTACACTACCACTCACGAATGCCAGTAAGCAAACATTCGGCATTGACAAATGCTTGGTATGATAGGCCAAGATCAGTAAGCAGACCGAAAAACAGTTTTTTAAACAAATGTAAAATGTATTTTTATTAGCAACAGCACTTGCTTGGGTATATCACAACTTGTCCCCTCCCCATTCAACACATAGAATCAAATATTTTGTTTATGTAGTTCTATCACTTCTTTTCTGGTTTTGTAACTGCCTGTCAATGAACCAAACAATGTCTTATGACTTCTGTTGGCAATTTTGCTCTCCAAGCAGTAGAATCCTGTACATGCCATAACATACAGCAGAACACCTTCAAGTCCCTATGTCTATAATTCCTGCTGTGCTCATTCACACTGAACAACCACGGCTGGAAAGACAACACAGAGTTGAACATACAGTACATGCTGAAGTTTTACCTCAGTTCAAAGGTCTCAAGTAGCCAATTTCTGCCTCTCCTGGTTCTTGCTGTCGCTGAGACCAGACCTGCTCTAGCATTAGTTTTGTACCATTCCTAGCATGGTACTGGAGGCACTCTCTCCAACTCCCTAGTCCCTCTCCTGCAAACTCTTACCAATATCAAATTGCCATATAGGACAAAAGGTGAAGTTAGTATTGCTAATAATTTTAATGTCATGAATTTAAGCTCCCTGCATTATAAATTAATAACACTAGTACTACATTTATCACACACCCAGTTTGATGGAACACTAATGTCCTGTCCGATCCAGCAGCTGCCCTAGTAGTTTAACCAGCATCTTTTAATTAGTGCCATTGACTGCATTAAATTATTTGACTTCACCACTGGAAATGAATCTGACTGAGCCTGGAGGCGAGAACTTTAGTAATTACGCTACTACTACCGTATTCATTTCTGTAAGGACAGGGACATTATCACTGGACACTCATACCTCAGATACTCTGATTTGCAAACAAGTTAAACAACTTAACTTTTCTGGAGGTGTGAGTGAGAGAGAATAGAGAGGATTATCATGGGGCGCTAGTAAGGTTGCCACCTGTCAGTTTTTTACCTGGCGATCAGGTTTTCAGGTTCCCTATCAGGAAATCTGGTTTTGCTCTGTGCTGGTCAGGTTTTTAAACCATTTGAGTGCTTACATACTTTTGAAACATACTTTGTCATAGCATTCATTGTTTCACCTACATGTCCAGGTTACAAACAAGTTATCTTGTCAATATAGCCCTTTGTTTGTGAAAGTAGTCAGCCTGGTAGGTGTAAAGCATGGCCATTAACACCATCAGCACTTACTTAACCTGATCTTTTCCACTCACAGCAAAGCTGCCCCACCTTTGTAACATGTAACAGAGCCAGTTGTCTTCACTTTCATTTGCTGGTAAACATTTTCATCTCTAACAACATTTAGGCATTTGTAAATGTTTTAAATTCTTTTATCCTCAAAGAAAAAGCATGGGTCCCCAAGCTGCAGGGGCACGTTTGCACCTAGCTAAGGCCAGCTCTGCTGGAGGACAGATGAGACCTGTGTGGCTCAGGCAGCTTTCATGGAGGCATTAGTGCATACTGACAGAGAATGTAGCACAGTGTGTAACTAATAGAGGAGCTCCATGATGGGGAGCTATAGCACCCTTAGCCCCCAAGTCCGCTTGTGGGAGGCAGAGCACTGTGAGCAGACCAGTGGTAAGGGAACATGTGAGTGGGTAGGTTTTCCTTGTATACATATTGTCATTCAGAATATATTTTGATTCAAATGCCAGAGGAGTTTGGATGGCCTTGCTAATTTTAAATTTGAATGTGCGTCTCTGGGAGCTGGTGACAGTGATCCCTTACTTGATAATCTGCCACACCTATGCTCACACACAAAGCCTACAAAAGCCTGACAAACATTTCTGAAAGCATACTGATAAAACAAGTAAAGTTTATTTAAACAGTTTCCTTCAAACAGAGAAAAGTCATTGCCACCAAAGTAAAGAACAAAGTTCCATGTAAACACAGACTATTGTATGAATGAGTACCCTAGCCTCATCCGTGCCATAGACAGGCCTGTATGAATGTAGTGAAAGCTATTGGTATGATTCAATACTTTCATCATGTGACTTTAAAACAAAACATAGAATTTGTGACAGATAAGGATCGCTTGCCCACAGTCTGCCTATTTCCTGCCTACTGGATAAGCTGCAGATCCTAGTTAACCAGCAGCCTACTTCTTCCTACCCCCACTCCCTAGAATTGCTTTATGACTGTCCCATGCATGCTTGAATTCCACCACTGGTTTTGACTCCACAACCTCCTCCGGAAGGCCGTTCCATGCATTCACAGCCTTCTCTATGAAAAATACTTACTTAAATTACCTCTGAGCCACCGCCCTCTATCTTCAAATTGTGCTCCTTGTTCTTGCACACCTCTTTTTTTGAAAGATGCTACCCTCTTGGACTTTGTTGATTCCCTTGGACTTGAAAGTTTCTATCATGTCCCCCTCTTTCCTCGAGGCTATACATATTAAGCTCCTTAAGTCTCTCTTATATGTCTTCCGGTGCAGACCCTGCACCATTTTAGTTGCCCTCCTCTGGACAGCTTCCATCTGTCTATGTCTTTGCGAAGACTGGGTCTTCAGAACTGCATGATACTCAGATGGGTCTGACCAGCTGTCTGTACAGAGGGATAATAACTTCCTATTTTCTACTGGTGATGCTCTCCCTGTGCACCCAGTATCCCCCAGCCTCCTTGCTGCCTCTCACATTGCTTGCCCACCTTTAGGTCATCTGATATGACTACCCCCAGGTCCCTTTCCATTTTTGTTGTTGTTAGTATCTCAACCCCCATTATGTACTCTTCCTATGGGTTTTGTTTCCCAGGTGCATTACCTTGCACTTTAGCATTGAATCTAAGCTGCCATACATCTGACCATTCCTCTAACCTTGCCAAGTCCCTTTTCATCCTTTCCACCCCACCTTGTGCATCAACTCTGTTGCAGATCTTTTGTGTCATCTGCAAAGAGACATACTTTTCCTTCAGTCCCTCTGCAATGTAAGCTATAAAGACATTGAAGAGGACCGGTCTATACTGAACTCCTGGACCCACTAGTAACCCCTTTCTTCAGAGTGGACTCCATTTACTATTACTCTCAGTGTCCTATTCTCCAGCCAATTTTTACCCAGGCTGTCATCTTGGGACCCACTCCCAGGCTAGCTAACTTGTATATTAATCTTTTGTGTGGGACTGTGTCAAATGCCTGGCTAAAGTCTAGGTAGGCCATGTCCACAGCCCCTACCTGATCTACTACTTTGGTCACCCAGTCAAAGAAATCTATCAGATTTGTCTGGCATGACCTTCCTGCTGTGAATCCATGCTGCCTTGGGTCCTGTGCCCCTCTGGCCTCTAGATACTGACAGTTCTTTCCTTCAGAAGTGATTCCATCATTTTCCCTACCACTGAGGTTAAAATAACAGGTCTGTAGTTTCCTGCTTCTGTCTTGCTCCCACTTTTGTGAAGGGGAATCACATCTGCCCTCCTCCAGTCCTCGGTACCACCCCATCCTCCCATGATTTGTTAAACAGGGTAGTCAGTGGTGTCACTAATTTACCCTTAGTTCTTTTAGAATTCTGGGATGAATCCATCAGGCCCATTGCTTTGTCCACCTTCAGTTTTAAGAGTTCTTTCAGAACCCTTTCTTCTGTAAATGGGCTGGTATCAACTTCTGTATCCAGAGTGTTTCTACTGTTTGTTTAGGTACCTCCTTCTTCCTTTGTAAATACTGAGCAAAATATTTGTTGAGTATCTCTGCCTTTCACAGTCACCCTCTCCCCCATTAAGCCTCACTATCCTCCCTTGGTCTTCCTTGGCTCCCTGATGTACCTATAAAAGGTTTTATCCCTTCTTAACTGAGTTGGCTCTCTTTTCTCAGTTTGAGCCTTTGCTGTTCTGACTGCCTTCCCAGCTTCCTTTTGCTTTAACTGATACAGTTCTCTGTCCTGCTCCTTCTGTGATTCCTTGTACTTCCTGAAGCTTTCTTTTCTCTTGAACCTTCACTGCCACCTCCTTTGAGAACCATAGTGGTTTCTTACATCGTTTATTTTTATTTGTTTCACACAAAGGCTTGTTACCTCTGTGATGGCAGTTTTATTATTCCCCATTGTTCTTCCACCCCTCCTTCCTGCCCATTTGCTAGTGCATTCCTTAGGCACTCACAATTTTGTAAAAGTCAGCCCTCCTAAAGTCCAGTACCTTTACCTTGTGGTTTGACTCTATTGCTTGTGTTTATTGTGAACTATACTGTTCGGATGGTCGCTAGTTCCCAGATGGCTACCCACTTCTACATCTGTGATCCTCTCTTCATCTCCATTTGAGAGAACCAGGTCTAAGATTGCTCCCTCTCAAGTGGGCTCCAGTACTCATTGTCTAAGGCATGCCCCCTGTAGGGCATCTAGAATAACCCCACTCTTAGTGGCTGCTGCAACTGCACTCCAGCTAACATCTGGCATATTCAGATCGCCAATCAGCAATATCTCCCTTTTTCTGCCGTATTAAGTATACTTTCTATCATTTCTTGTCCATTTCCTCTCCCCTGAGAAGGGGGTCTGTATCACAACCGCTAAAGCGGATTGTGTGCCATTGTCGTCTCCGGACTTTACCCACAGTGCTTTTTCTCCTCCTGTTTTCCTTTTGTTCTGTTGCTTTGATTCCTTCCCTTATGTAAAGAGCTACTCCTCCTCCTCCTCTTTACCTCTCTGTCCCTCCTGTAGATAGTGTATCCTGGTATGTTTATGTCCCAGTCATGGTTTTGTGCCAACCATGTTTCTGTGACTGCCACGATATCCAGATGTTCCTCCTCCATCAAGGCCACTAATTCAGGAAGCTTGTTACTTAGACTTCGGGCATTGGTACTCATTGCTTTCCATTTTTGATGGCTTTAACTTCTGTTGCAGCATCCCCACTGACCTTTCTACATCGGTCTTTTTCTCATTTAGTACCCTGTTTTGTAGGGAGAGGCTGGGATTTTCCTGCTGCTTATCAGTGCCTCCCTTGACTAGTTTAAAAGCTTGCCAATGAAGCATTTAAACTGATTGCTCAAAAGACTTGTTCCTTCCTGGACAGATGCAGACCATCCTGCCAGTATAGGCTGGTGTCCCTCCAGGTGGAACCCCAATCCCAATGAAGCCAAACCCCTGTGCTCCACACCATTTTTTCAACCATTCATTAAACTGCATGGTGCAAAGTACCCTGCCTTACTCATACCATTGACAGGCAGCACCTCTGAGAAGGATACTGTGTGAGCTACTTGTCTTAGGCCCCTCCTCAGTTCTACAAAGTCCTTCTGCACTGCTCTGATCTCATGTTGAGCCAAGTCATTTGTCCCTAGGTGGACAATGACATCCAGCTCAGACTCCCGTGCAGCTGTTCTCATGATCCTGAGGATGCGCTTCCTGTCCTCAAGCCATGGCACCAGGCAGGCATCTTACTTCAGTTTTCCTGCTCCCCAGTTTCTATCCCCCTAATAACTGGGTCCCCCACCAGGAGCTGCTTCCTTTCCTTGTGGTGTCCTCTGCCTCCTTCCTGTAGGCCTCTCTTGTGACAGGTGTCCTCAGCCTCCTTAATCTCCTCTGTGGGTGCATCCATAGGGAGCTGTGCTCCCAGAATGGTGTATGGATTGTGGAGTGGAACAACTGACTGGGTGTGCCTCTGTTCCACCATCCTCACCCTCCTGAGCCCACTGTGGTCCAACTGCTGTGCTTTCTTTGCAACCTCTGAGGTAGTGGTGGTGGCTCTGGTGCTCCCTGGATGGGAGGTTCCCTTCCTACCATCCAGTCTGGCCTGGGGAAGGTTCCCTTACTGCTGTCCAGTGTGGCCTGAAGACAGACAAATTCCTCCCCCAGGGCAGAGAGTTTTCTGCAAATAGGGCAGCATCTCAGCCTCCAGAAAGACTCCCAGAAGACTGCTGCCCCACAGCCATTACATTGCACTTCTCCCCACATGATTATGTACTTTTTTCATGTGTGTGTGTGTGTGTGTGTGTGTGTGTGTGATTGGTTTGTTATATAGAATATATATATTATACAATGTGTATGCTTATATTTTCAGTGCTGTGTGCTAGAGAGGATATATTGATATGCACCTTGCACTCTTGAGGAAATGATGTCAGAACCCCAGGTATAAAGGAACTATTTCAGGGGTGGGTGGGGTGAGGGTGGGAAGGGTTGGGCCTAAACCGTCCCTCACAAAACAATCAGCTAAGAGCTCTGACCCACTGCTGCAATGGTGCCTTCCTGTCAGCAAGATACCATACACAACAATTTGACAGAAAAATCCCCTGCTAATCAAACAGAGAAAAATCCAGACATCCAAGTCAGACACAGGTAAACCTCCCCAGCCCCAAAACAGCCTGGTGGTTTGTGCTCTGAAAGCAGTCAGCCCCAAATAAGTCAGCTATGCATTAAACTCTTCCTGCACTGAAAATCTTAAGAATTGTAACAAGACTGTCTTTTCCTGATAATTCTAAGTTCCTTATTTCACCTTTCAGTTAGAAGTAGCCTCCACCTGCAGAATATCTGCTACAAACCAAAGACAATTGTAAGGTTCACCTCCCTCTGTTGTGAGCACAACTCGCTTTCTTGCAAATCCTATGTTCAGTATTGCAGTTTCCAGCAAGAGGTAGTTTGACTTGAAAAATATTAGCTGTTCTTACGCTTGTACTTACTGTGCTCAAAATGGTTTGTTTTTAGTAGAACTTGACTAAGCACCCTGGTTATCTGCATATTTTTCTGGCACCAGGTACAAGATGTTGACCAAGTGAAAATGAACAGTAGAGCACCAAGGTAATGAATTGTACGTTAAGAGTTAACAAAAAATACTTAGAAAGTTCAGATATATGTACCAAAGATGGTTACTTGATGAATATTTTCTGTTCTTTCTATAATTTAATGACATAAATCCCTTGAGAAAGCCCTATTGCAGGATGAAATGTCAGGGTTCAAGTAATAAATATATATAAAAAAAATAAAAAATAAAAATATGAATTATGTTTGAATGGTTCTCATTGGAAGAAGTTTATCATGCTACCCCCACCCCCATTTAAAAGTTATGTATACAAAACGTTGACAGCCTGTCCCCTAGCCACCATTTGTGTCATTGAACAGAAAAAAAATCAGTCAAGTTTGTTTGACATGACCTGCCTCTCATGAATCCATGTTTGTTCCTATCCATAAGTCTGTTTTCCTCCAGAAAGTCATCTACCTTATCTTTAATAATTTGTTTACATTAGCTTGTCTTCCATTGACATGTGGTTCACTGCCTGTCATTTTCAAAGTTTTCCTATCTCCACCATTATGCACGGGACCATGTTCGCACACCTCAGCCCATACAGGCGGCCATTGATTTGTTAGATAATTTTGCCAAGGACACTGCCTCATGCTTGTCTTGCCTCCTTTAGCACTCCTGGTTGTATCCCTCTGGTCCTAGAGACTTGTTTGCATTCAGGCACTGCAGACCCTTCAGTACTATCCCTTTGGATACTGTAGTATCATCTCAAATTTTGCTTCTCTGTACCTTTAAATCTTATCTTGTTGTCGGGATTGGCCTACTCAACTCTGAAAAAGGGCTAAAGTAACCATGAGGAGGTTATACTGGATTTGGTCATGACCAATGGGGACAGGTTCACAGATGTGGAGGTGGGCAGTCCCCTTGGTTCCAGCAACACAGGACAGTGTGGTTTAAGGTAACCACAGTGGAGGAGGCAAGTAATAAAAGGATAAAGGTCCTAGATTTCAGGAAGGCTAACTTTAAGGAGATGGGCAGAAATCTCAAAAGAGCCCTAGCAGTGGAAAGTACATGGGAGATGTGGAAAACAGTGGTCTAGACTTGAGAGTCATAGCAAAGTAACAGGTCACTGTATCAAAATGTATAGCAAGAGTAAAAAAAGAAAAGGCCATTATGGTTCTTGAAGGTAGTGGCAGAGAAAGTAAGGGAAAAGAAAAGTGCTTCAGAAGATACATGGAATTACAAAAGGATGAGGATAGAGAACAATATCTGGAGAAGCAGAGGGAATCTGGGAAAATAATTAGAAGGGCTAAAGCACAAACAGAGGAAGGTGTAACCAGGCTATTAAGAAAGGCGACAAGACCTTCTCCAGCTACATTAGCGAGAGACAAAAGACCAGCAATGGAATTGTTAGGCTGAAGAAAGAAGGAGAAGAAAGGGTAGAGGATGACCTAGAAAAGGCTGAGATACTGAACAAGTACTTTTGCTCAGTGTTTACCAGGGAAGGGAGGGTGAGGGACTGAGACTAATTAAGGGGTAGGCAGGGAGGGGGTAGACACCCCCCCTTCACAGTGGAAAGAGTCCTAGAAGAACTCGGGAAAATAAAAGCAGACAAGGCAGTGGGGCTAGATGCGATCTACCTCAGAGTACTAAAGGAACTCAGGGAAGTGCTAGTGGAACTACTGGCTGCCTTTTCAACACATCACTAGAGACAGGGGAGGTACCTGAGGACTGGAGGAGGGTAGATGCGGTCTCTCTCCAGAAGAGTGAAGCAAAAAGAATGCTTGCAATTACAGGCCTGTAAGCCTGACCTCAGTAGTGGGGAAACTAATGGAGACTTAAGGAGAGGATTGTAAAGTTTCTGGAGGATTGTGGGGCACAGGATCCAAGGCAGCATGGATTCTCAGTGGAAAGGTCCTGTTAGAGGAATCTTATAGATTTCTTTGACTGGGTAGCCAGGCTGGATCAGGGAGGGCGAGGGATGTCGCCTGCCTGGATTTCAGCAAGGCCTCGACACCGTCCTGCACAGGAGATTGCTAAATAAATTGGGGGCCTGGGAGTGGTCCTATTGTGGTAAAGTGGCTTGGGAACTGTCTCCATGGATCTGCCCCCGTATCCACACTACTGGGTGAGCCGCTGGAGTTCGATGAGAAATTTGAAGTACCTTGGGTTTTGGATAGACCACAAATTGTCCTTTGTCCATCACATTAATGAACTGTCAAAAATTGAAACAGAGACTTGGTCTCTTTCCGAATAAAAAATCTAGTTATGCTGGAAGCTAAAATTAGGATGGTTCAGTCTGCATTCATGCCTCTTCTAGAGTATGCTGACTTTCTGTATGGCCAAGGCCCAAAGTTCTCCTCTCTAAACTGGATAGTCTCTACCATCGAGCTATTTGATCATAACTGGTCTCCGGTGATGTCACCCACCACTGTGAGCTTTATACCAAGGTAGGGTGGAGCTCACTAGAATTCAGATGACAAAAGAACACAATGCTCTGGACCTACAGAGCCATCACTAATATGCTACCACATTATATTGTGAGTTGCCTGCCCACCTGTAGTGCTGGAAATTACACATTGAGAAGCCTGTCCTGTATCTCACTATTTATTCCTAAGGAGAGAACCAGGTATGGCAATCTACAATTAGTCATGCTCTCCCTGTCATTTGGAATGCCATACAGAAAACTCTAAAGTTGGTAATCCCTTAGAAACTGAGTTTCTTTAAATCCCTATATCGACGCTTATTTAAAGAAACCTGTAGTTGCTTCCATTAATGGCACTTTTTCTGTATCTTTATTTAGCTCTTTCTTAACTAGGTAAGTACACTAGACAAGACATTTGGCTGTTTTCAGGTACGACCTGGGAGAGTGCAGGAAATACAAGTTCAAATATATAGGACAACATGATACAGATTCAGTCGTTTCACAGAGTCAGGGAAAGCATAACATATTCAGTAGGTACAAACAGTAGAACATATGCATAGAAACATGAGCAGTGCAATATATACAATTAGAGGTGCAATATAAACAATTATATATCACTTTAGGACCCCAGAAAAGTGGAGTCACAGTCAGAGCCACCCTGATACATAGGATGAAGACATTATATGCAGAGCCAAACCATGCGGGCCGACTACACCTAAAGAAAGTAGGGTACAGTGCCGGGACCAGGTGAGATTATGGAGGTTTGGGGCAACCACACGCTGAGGAGAGCTTCAGGTGATTCCATAGGGAGGTTCAAGGCATGCATGTGAGGGGAGGAGCGGACCTGGACAGGAAGGGAGTTCCACAACCTGGGGGCACATGAGGCAAAATCTCTGTCCCCATTTGAGTGCGAGTAGCAGGAATCTTAAAGACAGCAGAGCTCAGAGACCTAAGGGAATAAGAAGAGGAGGCAGGCCAAGGAGCTCTGCCAGTCCGGGGTGGGGGTGCCAGTGCCGAGGACCTTGCTCGTGAAACACCACAGGACAAAAATTTTGAGTAATTGGACAGGGAGAGCCAGTTCAGCTTGCTATACAGGTCACAATGGTGGGTGAGACGAGGGCAGCAAGAGCAAAATGGCAAATGTTGTTGTAGGCTGTGGTCTACTTAGAAAGGTGAGCTTTGGAGATGCGAGCAAACAGAAGGAGCCCATAACAGAGAGAGGGAGAAACACACCTCTAGCCAGTGCAAGGCGAGCAGCTGAAGTAAGGTTGCTCTTTGCTCTATAAACCAGACCCAGTTTGCAGTTAACAGCTTTGCATACATTCTGGATATGGCATCAAGGTCAAGCTGAGGTCAAGTGTCACCCCAAGGTATTTGAAGGTGTCAGTGATGAGGACAGGAGCACCATTAAGACCAGTGATGCACAAAGGGGTAGGGAGGCCTTAATCTTGGCCAGGGACCCAAAGAGCATGACCTGAGTTTTTTAAGGATGAGGACCAGCTTGGTGGGATGTAATCCAGGATTGGATGTTCTGAAATCCTCACCAGTTGGCGGCTAATGACCCAATGTCCCGAGAATGAGTGAGGATGACCAGATCATC
This sequence comes from Neoceratodus forsteri, assembly GCA_016271365.2. NCBI lineage: Eukaryota > Metazoa > Chordata > Ceratodontiformes > Ceratodontidae > Neoceratodus > Neoceratodus forsteri. The sequence goes on along the minus strand of JADMNL010000022.1, from coordinate 689,476,279 downwards.
AGCATACAGGATGGATCTGCAGTAGGAAGAGGTAGAGGGTAGATTGTTGACAAAGATGGAGAAGAGCAGGGGCCCCAGGACTGAACTCTGGGGACTCCTGAGAGTAAGGTAGTGGTGCCGGAGAGCACCTTACTGTATTTGATAAGCTGCTGTCTGCCCTGTAGGTAATTGAAACCAATGAAGCACAGGAGGGGACAAACGAAAGGACCTAAGCTGAGAGCAAAGTAGGGCAATGTCAACAGGGTCAAAGGCCTTGGATAGGTCTATGAAGATGGCACCTGAGTGTTTACCCTGGTCCATAGCTGTTCTGATCCCAGAGGAGACAGTGACAAGGGCAGAGGATGTACTGTGTCCGTTCTGAAAGCCATGCTGTGCAGGAGACAGCAGCTCATGAGACTGAATATACTCCGAGAGTTGCCCAGCCACAACTTTCTTGAGAAGCTTATTGACCACAGACAATATGGCTATCGGATGGTAGTTGTCATATCTTAGGGTTGCCCTGTTTGAGAACAGGACCACCCTGGCTACCTTCCATATGTCAGGATAATCCCAGAAGCTAGGGACAAGTTGAAGATGTGGGCCACCGGGAGGCAATATAAAAGGCATCAAGACGGAGGAGCTTAGGTTCTATACCATCATGGCCAGCACTGGAGAAGGGGAGAGACCAGAGAGCAATCTCTGCATCACTTGTGCCATCACAGCCTTAAAGTAGAATAGCGGGCAGGAGACAGTGATCAATGGTGGAGCAGTGACCTGGTCACAACTATCACATCCACTATAGGGAATAGGGAGGTAAAGGAATATATTGTATCCACTTTAACTCATTGTATGTACAGTGCTTTACTTTGTATGTTCTGATATATTGTATCCTCTAACTCATTGTATGTAAAGTACTTATAATTTGTTATCCTGTTAAGTTTTTGCACGTCTGTACTCTCCCAGGTTGTGCCTGAAAATAGTCATTTTATGGCTAGTGCACTTACTTGGTTAACAAAAGCTAAATAAATAAATAAAATAAATAAACAAAAGGGAAGCATCTGTGGTAAGAACCACAGAGTGAGTCTGAGTCACAAATGGAACACCTTGCCTCAGATTGTCCAGGTCCTGCCGCCACTGAAGGGCCTGAATTAAGGTCTGAGTAACAGGAACTAGTTTGGTAACAGGATCTTTCCTTTGGGACCAAAAGTCCTCAGATGGAACTGAATGTCCCTCATCTGAAACCTGGCCACTTGGACCACTGCCATGGAAGCTGCCATGTGGCCCAGAAGCTGAAGAAAATGCCTTGCTGGTCAAGAAACTAGAGGGAGGAAGAGGCCAGTTGAGAGCTTTGCCCTTTCCAAAGGAAGGAAAGCTCTTGCCTTGAGCATGTCAGCTCTGCTCCTATAAAGGTGAAGAGCTGTACTGGCTCGAGAACTGACAGGAAGATTGAGAAGGAACCCCAGGAAGTGAGAACTTGCTGGGTGACCTGCAGATCTGACTTGACTTGGTCTGGAGACTGGCCCACAAGGAGCCAGTCATCCACATATGGAAAAATAGAAATCCTTTTCCTTCTTAAAAGGCCACCACTACCGCTAGAGAGCTGAAGTTAGGCCAAGGGCATTGCTCTGAACTGATAATGGCCTGAGGGCAATTCCAACCTGAGGTACCTTCTGTGGGAGCACCTGATGGGAATGTGACAATAGGCATCCTTGAGGTCCAGGGAGGCTAGCCAGTCTCCTGGCCTCAGAGAGGGAAGAATTGTTCCCGGAGTCACCATTTTGAATTTTGGCTTTAGCAGGTGCTTGTTTAGGTATCTTAAATCTAGGATGGGTCGCCACTCCCCTGTCTTTTTTGGGGTAAGAAAGTATCTGGAGTACAGACCTTTGCCCCTGTACAGGGTGGGAACTCTCTTTATGGCTCTTAAGGCCAGTAGAGAGGAAACCTCTGCCTCTAGAGCAAGGGTTTCTGATGTATTTGCAGGTGGAAAGGATCTGGGTCTCAGTTTGAAATTTTTTGAAACGAGAACCAACCCTGACTACAACCTCAGGACCCACTTGTTTGAGGTAACAGGCGTCCAGTCCTGGATAAAGTCAGCCTGCCTCCTACCGGAATGGGAAGTCGACCGGGCTGACACATCAGGGTGTCTGCTTGGCAGGAGCCTTAGGCTGAGGGTGGATGCAGCCCTGCTCATCTCCTTTCTGCCTCTCCTGTGAAGAACCCCCACTGAGAAAAGGAAGAAGAGGCCTGTGCTTGGTAGAAAGGCCTGTGAAAAGGCATCCCTGCCCTTAGCTTGCTGCCTTTGAGGAGTTGCCTGCCACTCCTTGGCCTGGGCGCCCTGTAAGTGGTCCTGTACTCGTCCCATTTTCTTCATGTAATTCTCTGTCTGCTCCCCAAACAGAGAATTGCCCATCTCAGGGAAATCCATGGCCTTGGCCTGGGTATCATGCGAAAGGCTAGTACATCTGAGCCAAGCCATTCTCCGAAGAGCCACAGATGTAGCCATGACTCTTGATGACACATCACTGGAGTCCACAGCAGCATGAAATTGCACCTTTGATGCCTCGATCCCATCAGCAGCCACCCCCTCCAGCTCCTTGGCTAGCTGGGGAAGCCTGTTTAGCCAGTGCCAGTACAGTGTCCCACCTGGACTTCTGGTACCTGGCTGTATAGGCCACATAGTTAGCCTGCCTGAGTCCCAAAGATGATGCCATGTACTGCTTCTTTGCCATGGCATCTATCTTCCTGGAGTCTTTGTCTGGGGGGTGTGAAGCCAAGGGGATATCTGCCTTGTCATAGGCAGCAGCCTGCACTACCCCAACGTGGCTGCATTGCTGATAAAGAAACTCTGTATCTGAGCCTGACAAGGTGTACCTCTTGTCCATTCTCTTGTCAACAGGAGGTACAGAGTTGGGAGACCTAAGAATGTTTTGTGCCTGTTTCCCAAAGGACTTACGGAGGGGAAGAGACAGTCTCTTAGACTCTGGAATGTCCACCATCTCTACAAAGTCAGGCTCCTCTTGATCCTCCACAGCCTCCTCAATAGGAAGCTGGAGGGTTTGAGCCACTTTTCTGTAAAACAGAAAGTGGGAGGGACTGGAATGCCTAGGAGGGGAAACACCAGAAGGTCTGTCTGGGGAGATGTCCGGTTCCACAGGCACATCCAGACTTTCACCGTCATACTCATCCTCTTCAAAATCCCCCTCCTCATCAAACTCCGGTTTGTAAAAATCTTCAGGGGAATAATCCTGAACCGGGGGACCCGACCAAACCAAACCCCTGCCAGAGGGTGCCGGATTGGTCGGAACTGGACGAAGCAAATCCACAATCCGAATCGCTCTGGCTATATCTCCGGTGGTCGGAACATGAAGTTCTGGATCCGAACCGGCAGGATTTATCCTTGCATTTTCTCTTTGTAGGAACCGATCCCTCAGGATCGGCTCTCCTCTTGCCCGAAGAAGTATCACCCTGGTCAGAGGGCACTCCTTCTGGTTCGGTAGGAACCGAACTCGGCTGGCCTTCCGAGTCAGCGGATTTCTCAGCCTCCTTATCCCTAAGTCTACCTAACCTTTTATCCAACAAAGATTAGGAAATTCTTGCAAATTTGGCAGTCTGAATCGAGGTGGTCAAACCCCAGACAGTAAACACAAGTGGGTAGGGATCAGCCGTAGCAAGACCTCCCCACACACACTGCAGTGTTGAAACCCAATGGGCCGTTTTTCTTGGGTTTCTCAGACATGGCCAACCTAACAAAACTTACCCTTTCTAAGGCAACCACCAGGCAAGACTCCCCTATCGGTTTCTCACTGTGTTACAGGTGTTGGAAAAAAACAATCAAATCACATTTTTTAAAAAACCGATACGGACCGGTAACCACACGGTAAGCTTTCTCAGAAAGATTTTTGTCTAAAGGATCGTTTCAGCCGAACCTACTGAAAAGCTTTACAATTATAACTATCCACAATAACTATCCTACGTACTTACGGTACCACAGACAGTCTTGAACCAACAAACGGAACGTAATGTGGACTAAAATCGACACTTTAACTGCATTTGAGCCGAGCAGAAGGAGAAAATCTCCGGAGTGACTGTTCAGCGAGGCAGAGTAAAGAATCTGACGGTTTGGTTTCAAAGTGTCACAGACAGAGTTTTCAACCGAGCTGGAGCCCAACGTTCTATGCCTGGCATAGAATTTTAACCCTTCACTCTCCGGGGCAGTTCAAGTGCTGGAGCTAACTGCAATTGTCAGAATACAGCAAGACCTCATGTTGTTTGAAAATAAACATTCTTCCCTGGTGGTCTAGTGACCCCCCCCAATCCCCCAGTCCATGAACTGGAATGCTATTACCCAGTGGTCTAGTCCACCCCCCCACACCAGCAGGTAACATCCCATCACCCTGCCCCAATCCCGAACCCGAGCGAGTGACCAGCAGAGCCCTCCTCTCTTCTCCATGGCCAGCCACCCACTGAGCTGTCAGTAAATGAGCACATGTCAAGCACACACTCATTTATGGACTGTTCAGTGGATGGCATATCGTGGAAGAGAGAAGAAAGGGGGCGGTGTTGGTACACTGCCTGCAGGGGTGGGGCGAGGTGCACTGAGACCACCAGGGAAGGAATTCCACCACGACTGGTGACTGGGGATAGGGAGGGGACTCACTACACCACCAGAGAGAAATGTTTATTTTGACTATACGGGGGGGGTCAGGATGGGGAGTTACACCAGACACCAGGGCATGATGTCCTGATTGGGCGGTGATCGGGTGGGGGAGGGACTGTTAGCCACCAGGGATTTTTTTTTTTAACACATAGAGTGGGCGATCGGCTGGGGAGAGGGACTGCTAGCCACCAGGAGATTCTTTTCTTTAACATATGGGGCAGGTGATCGGGTGGGGGGGACCGCTAGCCACCAGGGATTTTTGTTTTGTTTTACATATGGGTGGGTGATCAGGTTGGGGAAGAGACCGAGGACTGCTAGTCACCAGGGAATTATTTTGTAAACATGGGGTGGGTGATGGGTCTGCTAGCCACCAGGGAATTATTTTTACATCAGAAGGCAATCGGTGACCAGCGAGGGTGGGGGGCACTAGACACCAGGGAAATATTGGTATTGGTGGATGGACTGTAGGGTGCAGGTGGAATTTCCATAAAAGATTGGAAATGGATTTCCAAACTTTCGCAAAGGTGAAATCTAACTTTCGCGGAAATTCTGCAAACAGAAGTTTTTTTTTTTTTGTACACCTCTAGTGTCGGTGAGGCACGATTTCAGAATGTGGTGGTGACGTACAATTCTGGAATGTGGCAGTGACACAAGTTTAAAATACGGCAGTGACACAGTTTCAGAATATGCCATTGAAACACAACTTCAGAATGTGGACAATTTTAGAATGTGGCTGGGATGCATAATGTTGGAAGGTGGCGGGGATGTGATGCACAATTTTGAAATGTGGGTGTGTGCAATTCTGGAATGTGGCAAGGACAAGCAATTTCAGAATAAAATGGTGTGTACTGTCACATTCCAACAGAGTGCATCCCCACTATATTTTGAAATTGCCAGTCCTCATCAAGTGCCTTGATGTGTGCCCCTGTTGCATTCCGAGATTAAGTGTCCCACCACATTTCGGGATGGCACATTCCTGTCACATTCTGAAATTTCATGTCTACCCCCAACATTCTAAAATTGTGCACCTCCTTGAAATTCTATACCTTGGTGCAGCACTGCATTCCAAAAGCCACCTCCAGACACAATCTAAAGTACAGTACCATGCATCTGAACATTCTAGAACTGCAAGCACTGCAGCCAAGCTTATGACCATATTTTTTAAATGACTGCTACAGCTACAGTTTTTTTGAAACTTTGGAGAAATAGCCCCTATAAAGTTGCTGACAGGGAGGACTAGTCTGTGAGATCATGTTATGACATCATCAGTGGCTCTTCACTGAAACTGACTTTTTTTGAATGGTGAGTGAAATCAGGGTTACATAACTTTAAAATAAAGCACTGTAGAAGCCTAATTGTTGGTATAAGATTTATTGGGAGTACGCTGGTACTGATTCTGCAATGTAGTATTTTTGTCTGGACTTCCTTTTTAACACATGCAGAAAGAACTGGAGGTCTTTTAGAAGGTCAGCCACAATGGAGTGAGGATAATCTTAGATGAAGAGAAGGACTTCCCCCACATCAGCCTGTGAGAAATGTGCAATGAGACAGAGGCATGTACTTCACCTCCTGAACCAGGGTACTGCTGTCACAGCAGCAACTTTTGTTTGCTTTGCCCCATGGAGGAGAGAAGTACTTGCCTGGGAGTCAAACTTTGGGTGAGCCTATGCAGTCAGTCCTTGATCTGGGACATCTGCACTGAAAACTGAAGCTCAATGTGCATCCATTTGGTGCTAGAATCGGAGTGAAAAGCAACAAGGCTGACTGAGGAACCTCAGCTGGCGTGAGTATGGGATAGCAAGTATTAAATGCTGACTGGAACTGCCCAGGGAATCGAGGGGCAAGATTCTGGCTTAGGCTTTACGGGATGTGTAACTGAGAGGAAGAGCTGTAGCCTAAGGAGAGAAATGGTGAACAGCAGAATGACACTGGTCACAGGTTTGGAAGTGGTCATGCTTGAGGGGCACAGACTGAGTGAGGCCCCTTCCAGTGGTTAGTACCAATGACGGTGCCGGGGATGGAGATATGAACGGTGCTGGAGATGGCATTAGAGATGGAACAGAGGATTGCTGGGAATGGCACTACAGTTGGTGCTGAAGACAGTATCATGGTCTGAACTTCAGCTGGCACCACCTATGGCTCCAGTCAGCACGGCACCCAAGACAAAGAAGCCCTCAGTTGTGCTAGAAAAGGAATCAACTCCCATCCACAATAACCAAATGTCTTGGTTCACAGAAATCAGAACCGAGAAGAATATCATAAAACTGCAAAACAGTTATAATATATAATAATATACATTATTTTAATGCGCCTTTCAAATATCAAGGCACAGTACAATTAAAACAGTTAAAACAGATAAAACAATATCATAATCCCATTAAAATACACAGTACGCGACTTCGGTGACGCCACGGCAGCAGTAACAGCCTGAGAGCCGAGCTCCCCTCCCGAAAGAATTGCAAAAACCTCCAAATTGCTAAAATAACAAAAAATAAAATGGAAAAATGTCACCTGGAGGTGTAAAGCAGGATAAGGGAGACAAGGGACATCCAAAAGCAGCAACTAGAAAGCTGGATTACAGCGGATTGCCGGAGAACCAACAGGCCCATAGTAGAGCCTCCTCTCACGAGTCAGCATGGTTCGGGATATGATACAGAAGGAGAAGCTGAAAATTTAACAGGATCCTGCTTTGAACAACTATTAAAAGAAATTCAGGACTCACGTGCTGAAAACAAAAGGAGTTCAGAATCTGAATTGTAAACTTAGTAAAATGGAGCAGCGATATAGAGGCAGAACAAGCGATCACACAAGTAGAAAATGATGGTGATATTCTGACACAGGCAATGGGCTCCTCTTTCAACATACACTGGCTTTACAAGCAAAATACACAGATCTTGAAGCCAGGTCTAGGAGATAACCTCCACCTATATGGTCTGGCAGAAGTCAGAGATTCAACCAGTGTCTCTCTTCATAGAAGATCTTCTAAAGGCGTATTGAGGTTACACTTGGGATTACCAGACAAGAGTGGAGCAGCACATAGATCCCTGATACCCAAACCCATGGACCCACCGCAAGGCCTCGTTCCATCATAATAAAATTCTCGAGCTACTGGGTTAAAGAGGATATCTTAAAACTTGCCTGGCAAAAGAAAGAGCTCAAATATTTGGAATCCAGGCTGACCTTAGATCAAGATTTTCCTCCTGAAATTCAGCAGGCCAGGTAATGCTGGATCCCATACTTTAAAATATGCAGAGAGCTCCATCTTCACTTTCAAACCCCCTGCTCTGCGAAGTTTCATGTGTACTGGACTGAGGGTCGAAAGTCTACAACACCACTGAAAAGTTGAACAAGGTGTTGATTGGAAAAGGTATCAGGCATACATCCTGATCAGGAATGTCCCACGGAAGCAGATGGAACAGACGGACTGGCATTTGGTTGCAGGGAGAAGAAGAAAGTTGAAACATCGTTGGAATCGGCGCAAGCACTTCTGGAGAAAATGGCTGGAGGAAAGCTGCAGGACAGAAAGAGTATGGATTTAAATCGACAGATGCCCGTTTCTCTAGGCTGAGAAGGTACCGAAGGGCCATGTTTATTGGGTTCTTAGCCCCGCGTGAACAGCGAGGGCGATATTGATTTTGAAGGAAAGGGGGAGGGTGGAAGGAGAGGAATAGTTAGCCCAGAAAAAAAAAAACTGGCTTGTATGCTCACAACAGAGACTTGAGACTGAACTGAATTAAAACTGTGTAGTTTTGAAAGTACAAATGGGCTACTCAATTGTGTTGGCTCTCAGATCTTCCTTTGCTACACATCTTTGGCTGCTGGCAGACAGTAGCTAGATGGTTCTTTGGCTTTTTGGGGCTTATGGGGGAGACCCATACAGTTGGGGGGTCTGCTCTATGAGCCCTTAGATAAAGGCCATACTATACAGTAAATGGTCCTTTCTTGCTCCTTAAGATCAATCAATATGTGTAAATTTAAATTGCAGTTTGGGGGAGGAATGCTCAATATACTGGAAGTTGGTGGAGAAGTAAAGATTGCTATGACGTTTGAATCGAATATTAGCGGGGTCTTGATACTCTTATAAGACCCCAGGGAGTCTCCATTTAATTGGGGCATTATAGTTCCTTCTCATCTCTATTCCACGGTGAAATGCGGGATGGGAGAAAGAAATCTGAAGACTCAGATTTCCTACCTTGAAGTTCAATGCTTGTTGTAATGAAGTTACCTTTATTGCCCTGTTGGCATTTATCTTTTTGCTTAATAAGGGTCTCATCAGGGACAAATTATTTAAGCTGGCTACAGTTGGTTTGGGGGAGAAAGAGGAAAGGATAAAGGAATTAGTTCTGAGGTTAGTTAAAATCTACAATGGATAGGGACAGGAAATTTTGTTCATATAATGTTCATGGGTTGTGAGCCCAGTTAAGCAGGTCAAAATACTGAGCTCTTTGAGAAAGTTGGCAGTGGATTTCATATTTCTACAAGAGCGATTTGTCTCCACAGGAACATATTAAGCGCTCGGCTCCATGGGTTTTGGGAGCAGTGCAACAGCCTCATACAGGAAGGCGCCAGAAGGGGTGGCAATTTTGATCCCCAAACACACCTTTATAAAAACAGGTGAACTTGCAGATAAAGAGGAAGATATGTCCTGATCTGGAAACTCCAAGGCAAGTCACTGACCCTGGCCTCAGTGTATTTCCTCCGGCCTCGAATTCAGCAACATACATGAATTTTTGACCACCTTGCAGGAATGGGCACAGGAGAGGTGATTTGGGAGGGATTTAAACTTAATCTTTAATCCCACATTAGATTCTACCACTCAAACACAAAAAAGATCAAGGTATACCTAAAGAAGTGAAAAGGTAGTTAAATGAGATGGGTTACATTGATATTTGGCGACATCTTGAGGGAAAAAAGGAATACATTTTACTCAAAAGTGCATCAAGTGTATACCAGATTAGACTACATTATGATTCCCAGGAATTGGTTGGTCAGGTTCGATAGGTTACTGTGGGGGAGTTTCTACTTTCGGATCATGCTCCAATTTTTCTTATAATTAGATTTGAAGAATTGAGAAGGAATACCGTTTGAAGACTAAATTTATCATTGCTCCAAGATAAGGAAGTGGGGGAGTCTGTTACGCAAACATTGGAACAAACGTTGAAGGAAAATGATCTCCCGGGGACCTCCCACGCGGTTCTATGGGATACCATAAAGGCAGTCATTAGGGGAAATTTCATTAAATGGTCCAGCAGAAGAAAAAAGGAAAGAGAGGCCCAAAAAAATTAATTACTAACCCAGATAGCGCAATGTGAAGCACTACAGAAAATTAAAGTGGACAGGGGAAGGACTAAAATATTAAAACAGCTAAAGGCTAAATTAATGAATATACTTGATTATGTGGTGGAACACAAGGTGCTGTTTTTAAGACAGAAATATTATGAAGGTGGACCTAGGTCTTTAAGATTACTGGCAGGTAGACAGAGTTCAGAGGAGTAAGGCAACAATACAGGCAGTACAACACCCCTTTGAAAATAAGTTAGTAAAGGAAACAAATGGTATAGCAGACTCCTTTAGAGACTATTATACTACACTATATAACAAGGCACTCAACCATCCAACCCACGAATTAGGGAGTTTCTGAGGAAGTTAGATCTCCCCTCAATTTCCCAGTAGCAGGCTGACCAGCTGAATAGGCCAGTTGAGGACACTGAGGAGGTGGCCGTTGTTAAGGGTTTAAAATCCTATAAATGCCCTGGGACAGAAGGTCTTCTAGGGGAATTTTATAAGCAGTTTAGGGGTAAATTAACCCCTATGCTAGGTAAATTATTTCATTTTATACAGGGCGAGGAAGGTGAGACACCCCCCTCCTGGTCCCAAGTAATACTATCAGTGATTCCCAAACCCGGCAAAGATCCTATATTTTGCGCTTCATACCGCCCAATTTCATTTTTAAATACCGATTACAAAATTTTGACCTCGATTTTGACCAAGAGACTTCAACTATTGGTACCCCAGATAACTGACTTAGAACGGGTTTTATTCCGGGTTGACAGGCCCTGGATAACCTTAGGAAAACTTCCATTTTAATTGATCATATAATTAGTAACAAGAAGACAGCCCTTTTGGTCAGCATTGACACAGAAAAGCATTCGATAAGGTGTCTTGGAGGTTCTTGGACGAGGTCTTGGCCTGTTTTGGATTAGGGAGTGCTTTTCTAACCTTGATATCTAAAATATATAAATCCCCAACTGCTTATATCAGCGTGAACGGCCACCATGCATACAGGTTTCATTTGGAGAGAGGGACCAGGCAGGGCTGTCCTTTATCCCCGCTCCTTTTTGCTCTTTACATCGAGCCTTAGGCTCAGAGCATAAGAAGGGATAAGGGGATTAGGGGGGTAGAAATGTCAGGCCGTCAGCACAGGATATCCCTGTATGCCGATGACGTGCTTCTTTATTTGGAAAATCTAGATAAGGGTGATGGACAGACTGACTCAGTTCTCTGAATTGGCAGGTTATACATTGAACACCTCTAAAACCAAGGTTCTAATATTTAGATATGACACCCCCCCAACAGAAATTAGAAATACTTATCCTATGAGATGGGACCTAATGCAAATGAAATACCTAGGGATTAATATAAGTAACTCTCCTACTAATTAAACAAGTTGAATTTTACACCTATGGTGCAAGAACTAAAGATGACTTTTAACAGATGGAATGTAATGCCTCTCTCACTACATAGTCAGTACTAGCGGTAAAGATGAATGTTCTGCCAAGATTTTATATTTGTTTCAGGGTACACCTTGTAAAGTAACAAGGAAGGATCTGGAAACATGGCAGAGAATGTTAGTGAATTTTATTTGGGCAAACAGAAAACATTGTTTCTACAGAAAGAAGCAGGAGGACTGGGGTCCCTTGGCTGGAGGGTTATTGGGAGGTCACGCAATTGAGAATAGCTTTACTCTGGGGCAATCGACATATAGAGCCACCTGGAAAGAGAATAGAGTTGGGGACATATCCGCTTCCGCCTTTGCCTCGGTGCCTTTTCAGCCAACCCAGACCTTTCAAGAACAAAGGTGAGATACATCCCACCACCCGAGCCATACTAGAGGGTGGAAAGGGGTACTTTGAAAGAGAGGAGGCATGGGAGGTACTAGAGATATGGTTGGTGGATAGTTGATCCCACTTTTGGTCCGGCAACAACGAACCCTTGGTTCCTGGATAGGGCTGGGAAGGGGCTGCAGGCACCATGGCAGCTGTTAGAGGGAGGGGGGCTGCCATCGTTTGAGGAGGCACAGAGATCCTTAGGCCTTTCCCCAGCAGATAGAATGCGCATATACAAATTAGTAGCTTTATTAATAAAAAAAACTCCAGTTGGAGCGCCATACAGGCTTGGGGGGAGTTAGGGAACAGACCTTTGAAAATATATGGCAGGATGAGCATGCTTCAGGAGTTGTTTCCCAGCTATATAAGAGGGGTGTTGAATGAATTAAAGCAAACATGAATTATATTAAATTTGCTTGGCAGCAGAAATTGAATATATCCATCTCAGAGCGGTCTTGGGGAAATGGCTGGGGCACCATCTGGAGGGTTTCCTCCTCCCTGGCCCGGAAGGAGTTCCTGTGGAAAATGAGGATTAGATACTTTAGGGTTCCAGTGGTGGTTTCTAAACAACAACTGGGTTCAACCTCAGAGTGTTGGAGGAATCTGAGCAGATAAGGCTACCATGCTCATATTTTTGTCATGACCTATCATATCCCAATTTTAGTCAACAATTGCCACTTCTTTGAAGCAGATTTTTCTGATCCAGGACCAATTGGGGCCAGAGTGTTTGATACTAGAACTGCCCAGAGAAATCAGGGGAAGGAAGCTACTTATCTGTGGCAGATTTTAGTAGTGGCAGCTTTAAAATCCATAACAAGACGTTGGTTACAACCTCACCCTCCAATAAAGGAGGACTGGATAAGTAGTAGGACAAATCCAACAGTTAGAGGAACTGACATTCAAGATACAGCAGAGAACCACTGCCTATCTGAATTGCTGGACCGTTGGACGATGGCTGGGGTAAGATTAAGGTTTGTGCCTTATAAAGACAAATAGACCCCCTAGACTGATTAATGGACCCTCCCAGATTCCCAAACCTTGTGAGAGTTTGGGGGTGCCTGCCTCCGTGATCGGGCAAAGCTGCAAGCCTGAGTCTGAGAGGCTCTCTAGGTACACCCCATAATACAATGAAGGCAGAAGAAACAGCTTAAGCTGGTATATTGACTTTATACAATATAACCAAATAAACGTAACATATATAAGTAAGCTGGTATAACTGAATGAGAAACGTTTTCTGGACTGTGAGACCCTTTCTATGTTCTTTATGTTTAGACTACGTAAGTAGTCATGATTAATTTATGATTTAATTTTTTTGTCTGTTGTTTTTAAAGTTTGAGTATATATAACTTGAGAAAACATCTTATGGATGTATTTGAAAAGTTCTGGCTGTGGAGAACTAATAGTAATACCTTGTGGGGCAGATAATAACATTAGGATATATAAATGTAAATCTGATGTACTGTATCTAAAATGGAAATGGAAACAATAAAAGAAGTATAAAAAAATACACAGTACAATCAGTTACACAAAATAATGATTTTATTTTAATTTTAAAGCACGATATTGGGGTTCCCCAAAGGTGGGAATCACACCGAGAAATGGCCTTCTCTGGTTCCTGGAAACCAATCGAGAACTGGAAAATAACTGAAAAAATACACAGATTTAATCAAAGAACACCACAGAGTATCAAGAATATAAGTGAAACACTTTTACACTATACAAGTAATGAAACAATTACTTAGAGATGACTGTTCATCCTCAGTGGAGAAATAAATGGGGCTGTCAGTACAGCCTAGAGGTTAGAGTTACGAGATGTGAATGAGCTTGGTATATACAGCAGACCTGGGTTTGATTCCTGCAACCTTCACTTGCATATTGTGCGACTCTGAGAAAATCACTTAACCTCCCCGGTGCTCCCAGGTCATCCTTGAAAACAGGCACTTGTGACTAGTGGGCCTTATGCAGTTACCAAAGACTAAAACAAAACAAAAAAACAATCTGATGTTGGAGGGCAGGGGTGTGAGCGTGACCACACAGCGGACTTTGACTTTCATTCTAAAGTTCCATCATTAGCATAAAATTCTAACTGTCTGGAGCTGCTCATTCCTGAGGAATGACTGTTGTTAAATGCAAGTGAGGATTCCTGGGGTTAGAATACAACATTTCTAGATGCACCAGTATGAAATTGTACCTAACCTCACACGTTTCTCTCCACTGTGGTTGAAGAGAAGTGAGTGCTGTCAGCGATGTTTCCCACACCGGGAAAGACAATAACGAGAATGTTGTTACAGCCCACATAAAGGTCGAGCAGGATCGGGAGCATATCCCATGCCCACCCCTGGACTGCAGCATAAGTGCCTGTATTTTCTAACTATGATGGGTCACTGTAAGACAGTCTGGGCAGCGGGCAAAATCCTTTTGCAGACCAAGGCAACACACAACGCAATACACTGGGGTGAATAAACAGACTTCACGCATGCCCAACTTTACAATTATATTGAAAAATGTAAGCAACGCTGTTTATGTTCCCTTTAAAATTTAACAGCCCCCCCCCATAACTGATGTATTAATATGAATAATACACATGCTAAGTGATTATTTTAATCTTTCTTTTTTAACAAAACTAGAACAAAATTCAGGGTGATGCAATACAGCTGCTGCAGCTGCTCCTTGTTGACATCACCACACTGTAAATCAGAATTAATTTTTAGAAGAAACAGGAAGGAAATCTGAGTCGGAGATATACTGTTTAATTTCTTTTAATACCTCAAAGTGCATTAATACTAATTAAAAGCAGTTTCAGGATTAGTGTAGAGAAGAAAAATTACTCACCTTAGTAATGTTGTTTCTTCTGATGGAGTCTTGCTATATTATGACTACTGCAGTTTGTCCCACCATTAGAACCGCTCCGGAGGTGAAAGAGTTAACTTCCATGCAGGGCATGGAACTTAGAGCGCGAGCTCGGTTAGAAAAGCTCTGTCTGGAATATTTCAAACTGAAACCGTCAGATCTTTACGAGCAAAACTCACTAAGGTTCTGTGTGGAAGCTGTAACCTACACTAGCCAACTGGCTACTTAAATATTAACACGTTTTCCTGGTCCCAACACCAAGACTCAAGTCAGGGGACCAGAAAAAGAAGATAAGAAGATAAGATAAAATAAAACACAACACCCAAAACACCCCAAAAAAGAAGGGGTGGAAAACATAAAAAGGGGCATCAAAAAGTGCCAACAGTGGACTGCCCACCCCATACCCAAAGTAGAAGTTCTGAGAGGGGCAGGCTGGGGGGGAGGTCATAATATAGCAAGACTCCATTAGAAGAAACAACATTACTAAGGTGAGTAATTTTTTCTTCAAACAACATGAAGTCTTGCTATATTATGACAATTGCACACTACACAGCAGTACCTCCATGGAGGAGGACAGAACCTACTTAGGGAATAGGCTCTGAAGCACGGCTGTGCCAAACCGAGCATCCCTCCTGGCCTGGATATCCAGGGAGTAATGCTTGGTGAAAGTGTGTACTGTTTTCCAAGTAGCTGCTTGACATATCTCTAAGATAGGGATGTCTCTGGCAGCAGCTAGAGGCATAGCTATCCTCTGGTAGAGTGAGCCCTCAGGCCTGAAGGAACCTTACCCAGTTTTGATAGCAAAATTGGATACAAGAGACAATCCACCTGGCAATGGATCTCTTAGTGGCAGGCTTCCTTTCCCAACCTCACCATAAGTGAGAAATAGTTGGAGGAGTCAAACCTGTGACCCTAGTGCAGCTCTATGTAGTAACTTAGGGCCCTCTTAACATCTAAGCTGTGCAACCTCCTCTCACCAGAGGAGGAATGGTCAGTGAAGAACACTGGAAGTGAAATAGATTGATTAAGGTGGAAATCTGAAACCACCTTAGGCAAAAAACTTCCTGTTAGTCCTGAGGACTACCTTATCCCTGTGAAAGGAAAAAGTCAGTCTCCACTGACAAAGCTTGTAACTCACTTATCGCCTGGCAGAAGTAGATGGCTACTAAATACAGTTTTCCAAGTCAAGTACTTAAGGTCTGCCGAAGACAGAGGTTCAAAGGGGGGTTGCATCAGCTGAGCAATGCAAACATTAAGATCCCAGGCAGGGGCAGGATCCCTGAATGGTGGATTGGTATGAAGCAATCCCTTAAAAAAACTTGGAAAATACAGGGTGAGCAGAAAGAGAAGAGGGCTTCCCTGCTGAAATAAAAGCACAGCTGCCAAATGCACTTTCAGGGTAGCTGGTCTCAGTCCCAAAGAATTAAGATGGACCATATAGTCCAAAACAGTGGGCAAATCAGCAGATTCCGGAAATATGCTTCCAGAACACCATTAAGAACCTTTTCCATTTGGAGTTATAAGTAACCCTAGTGGAAGGCTTCCTAGAAGCTTTCAAGATTCCGAACACCTTGAGAAAGTTGTAGATCAGCAAACTCTAACTCCTCAAGAGCCAGGCCTTGAGGTTGAGGATCTGAGATTCGGATACCAGACTCTCCCCTGGGCACAGGTTAACAGATTGTGGTTCCTGGGGAGACACAGGGGAAGATGGACTGCTAAGGACAGAAGGAATGGGTACCAGGGCTGCCTGGCCCAGTCTGGAGCAATCAGAATCATCTTGCAGGGCTGAGATCTGATTTTGACTAGCACCTTGAACAGGAGAGGGAAGGGGAAGGCATAGAAACTTCCCTTCCCAATCTGAGAAAGGCATCAGAGGAACTGAGCCCAACACTGGGGGCCTGCAACAAAAAATGGAAGTTGATGATTGTCTGGGACTGCAAAAGATCTATCTGAGGGTGCCCCATCTCAAAAACTATCCCCAGTACTGGGATCCAGTGACCATTCGTGATGGCCCTGGGAAATCCTGCTGAGAGCATCTGCCAGGACATTGTCCTTGCCTGGAAGGTGAACTGCTATGAGGGAAGTGTTCAGGAATAAGCCGAGAGACCAACAATCTCGACGTCATGCACAAGGTCAAGACCGAGTGCCCCTTGTTTGTTGATGTACCACATTGTAGTGGTGTTGTCTGTTCTGACCTGTACCACTTTGTTCTGCACAGATGCAGAAAAACCTGAAGTGCTAGAAAAACAGCTCTGAGTTCCAACAGATTGATGTGGAGCAGAGATTCCTGAGGGGACCACAATCCCTGGGTGGAGAGGTCGCCCATGTGAGCTCCCCATCCCAAGAGGGACGCATCTGTAGTAAGTGTCAAGGAGTGAGATAGAGGGATGAAGGGCACCCCTTGTCTCAGATTGTTCTGATCCTGCCACCACTGAAGGGCCTGGATCAGGGTTCGAGTCACTGGGATCAACTTGGATAGGAATCTCTCTTTGAGACCAAAAGGCTCTCAAATGGAACTGAATGTCCCTCATCTGAAAATCTTGCTCCTTGCACTACAGCTGTGAAGCAGCCATGTGTCCTAGGAGCTGTAGGAAATACCTTTCTGGTCAAGAGACCTGCAGAGTGACAGACGAGGCCAGGGCCCCAGGGTCCTTACCCTTTCTAGGGAAGGCTCTGGCCTGCTTTGTGTCCAGTTCTGCACCTATAAATGTGAGTACCTGGACAGGTTCCAGAACTGACTTTGGAAGATTGAGAAGAAAGCCAGAGAGGTAAGCAGCTGCTGGGTAACTTGCAGGTGTGATTTGACCTGGTCTGGAGACTGACCCACAATGAGCCAGTCGTCTAGGTAGGGAAAGATGGCAATCTTTTGCCTTCTTAAATGACAACTGCTACTGCCAGGCATTTGTGAATACCCTTGGGGCAGAGGTAAGGCCGAAGGCATTGCTCTGAACTGATAATAGGCCTGAGGGCAGTTCGAATCTGAGGTACTTTTGGTGGGAGCTTCTGATAAGAACATGGAAGTAGGCATCCTTGAGGTCCAGGGAAGCTAGCCAGTCCCTGGCCTTAGGGAGGGTAAAATCATTCCCAGAGTCACCATTTTGAATTTTGGTTTTAAAAGGTGCTTGTTCAGATATCTTAGGTCCAGGATGGGCCACCACTCTCCTGTCTTTTTGGGGTAAGGAAGTACCTGGAGTACAGACCCTTGCCCTGGTGTAGGAGAAACCCTTTCTACAGCTCTGAGAGCCAGAAGGGTTGAGATTCTGTTTCAAAGCAAGAGTCTCTAGAGGGTTTGCAGGTGGAAAAAGATCTGATTCTCATCTTTGGAAATTTTTGAAGCTGAGAACCAGACCCTGGCTTACTACTTCCAGGACCCACTTGTCTGATGTTAAAGACTCCCAGTCCTGACGAAGTAAGCCAGCCTTACAGGTAATGGAGAACCGGCCCTGGGCATCCCATCAGGGTGCCTGTTTGGCAGGGGCTTTAGGCTGAGGGTGGAGCAGGCCTGCTTGTACCCCGTCTGCCTCTCCTCTGAAGAACCCTCTGAACATAAGCTGAAGAGGAGGCCTGGGTTTGGTAAAAGGCCTGTGAAAAGGCCTGCCCCTACCCCTGGGGCTGCCTCTGAGGAGTGGCTTGCCGTTCCTTGGCTTGTGCACTCCTATAAGTGGTTCTATATTCATATTAATATCCATTTCTTCATATAATTCCCCAAACAGAAATTTCCCACCACAGGAAAATCCATAGCCTTAGCCTGGGTATCCTGTGACAAACTAGTACACCTGAGCCAAGACAATCTCCTGAAAGCCACAGATGTAGCCATGACTCTAGAGGATACATCATTAGAATCCACTGCAGCATGGAATTGCACCTTAGATGCCTCAATACCATCAGCAGCCACCTGCTCCAGCTCTTGGCAAGCCGGGCCAGGGGCCTGTTTGGCTAAAGCCATGACAGTATCCCATCTAGATTTTTGGTATCTTGCAACATAGGCCATATAATTTGCTTGTCTGAGTCCCAAGGGCTGTCATGTATTGTTTTTAGCCATGGCATCAATCTTCCTGAGTCCTTGTCAGGAGGATGTGAAGCCAGGGAATATTAATTATCACAGGTTGCAGCCTGAACTACCAACATGGCTGCATTGCTTTGAAAGAAATTCTGTATCAGGACCTGACAAAGTGTACCTCCTGTCCATCTTTTATCCACAGGAGGCACAGAATTAGGAGCTTTTAAAATTTTATTGTTTGTTTCCTAAAGTTTATGTAAAGGAATAGACAATCTCCTGGACTCTGGGATATCCATCATCTCTACAAAGTCAGGCTCCTCTTGCTCATCCACAGCTTCCTCCAAAGGAAGCTGGAGGGTTCAACAACTTTTATAAAACAGAAAATGAGAAGGGGACTCAGAAAGCCTAGGGGAGATTCTCAAAGGTCTGTCTGGGGAGATGTCCGTTCAATGGGCAATATCCAGACTTTCAAAAGTCACATTCACACTGTTCATAATCATCCTCCCTCCTCTGGTTCATAAAAGTTTCAAGACAACCTGATCGGTTCAAACCGAACCGATAAACATTCTAAGTTCCACACAGAAATAAACCTGTCTATTACTTACAATACACAGACAGAGCTTGAACCGATCGGTTTGCGGTTAAAATAATAATAATCGCGGTTAAATTTAACCGAGAAAAAACTCTTTAAACCGAGAAATGAACCGAGCAGTAGGAGGAATCTCCGGAGCGACTGTTCAGTGAGGCGGAGTAAAGAATCTGACGGTTTCAGTTTGAAATATTCCAGACAGAGCTTTTCTAACCGATCTCGCACTCTAAGTTCCATGCCCCACCTGGAAGTTAACTCTTTCACCTCCGGAGCAGTTCTAATGGTGGGACAAACTGCAATAGTCATAATATAGCAAGACTTCATGTTGTTTGAACAGCCATTCTTTTGAAGAGCTATGAAGATGTTAAATTAGGGGTTTAGGTATCATCTAAATAAACCACAGTAACTGCACTAGCATGAATCTTCACCAAATGTAAAATATCACAAGAGACATTCCGGTTATTGTAAACGGCTTGCAGATTTATTTTTTACATAAATATAAACAAGAACAGTCCAGAAAATTCCACATCTTTAGGCTTACAGATTCTACTACATACACATATTTACATGTTCTCAGTTAAAAAATGACATTAAAAAAAGCAGCTTCAACACAATTGTTTTAAGACAGTTTTAAGACACTGGAGTGATGGTACCTGTGTTTGTGGTCAGACTTAGAAACTTTCACCATGAGGTTTTTTGGGGGAGGGGGACTGTACCATTTCTCAATTGCACCTGATTCTTCTAGATAGCACTGGAAAACAACAATATATTTAAATAAGACTCATGTCTGTATTTTCACTACAGTCATGGATAGTTCAAAACTGGCTGCAGGGAAGCTATCCCCATATTTTCCCTTTTAGTATAGTCTTCGTAGAGGCTGCTCTTTCACTACATGGAAGTGCTAAGTTTTAATATGATGTCGACTTCCACCTTGCTGTCATAGTCAAGACCAAATCCTGTCTTGTATCGTTAGCACAACAGAAGGAAAATGGTAAAAAATTATTACAGTAAAATAATTTCAAGATGTTTTAGAGTAAAAATTGTGATTAAAAACACAGTTTCTAGTGTGCTGATAACAATAAATCCATTTCCAGAATCCCGTATAATCAAGGACAGCAACAACAGTAATAAGCGCCGGTGAGCTTATTGCCATTGTAGTAGACACTTGAAATCAAAATATGCATCCTGGTCAGGCACAACTAATACTGGGTATGGGGGTTACTGAGAAAGTAACCCATGGTCATGGATGGCTTTGTCCAATTCAATTTCTAGGATTTTTTTTTTCAACCCATTTTATAAAATCTGTTTAACTCATCTACATATAAATATCATGGTTCTTGAAATAAAAGAAATGCTTTAAATACATAAAAAATGTGTATACATTATGTACATCCAGTTTATAACTTAGAAACATTGTTCAAATTTCACTTGTTTTAACATCCCCTTTACACCCTCTCATTTACTTAGAACCCTTTTAGAGTAAGAAGGGCGATACAGTTAGTGTACCTTTAAACCCAATTACTAAATAACTCCAAAGGATGCTGCATTTCCATATGTATAAATACGAGTATGTGACACAGTGCAACACTGCAATTTCTTAACAGATCATTAACTCTGATTTAGCCATTCAACAAGGGACTCACCAGCTACAGCTGTATTTATAAGAAGTTCTACAATTGTAATTCAAATTCTCTCAAGACAAATGAAAAGTCTTTGATGCAAACATTAATCTTTTGGTTTAAAGCAGCAGGGAAACATTATTTGGTGGCTAAGCACGCCAACTGCAGGGCCACCCTATGGCATGCTGGGTGACGCACAGTGCTCCCAGCAGAAGAGGGACAGTGCTGTGGTTCTGCCATCACAGTGAACCCTAGGGTGGGGTAGGGGAGCTTGCCCCATCCACAAGTACATTGCTACATGTGTGCGAGGCCTGATGGGGCACTGCCCAGTATCAGCAGGAGGGATGGGAACACATGGAAAAAATTCCATGCCTCCTGGGCAGCCTCTATGATGGCCAATGACACTCAGAGGTCTCACTCTGTGGGGATCCCCACAGGCTTGGGTGGTGGGAGAGCACCTCATGGGGCCAGGAGGTCGTTGAACACTGGCCTGATGACAACAGGCAAAGGTGGTGGTCTAGGGAGCAGAAAGTTTTCTATCTATCCATCCATACATCCCAGTTATGGAACTGCCCAATGGCCTGGTGGTTGCACACTGTGCTGCCTTACTGGGGACCGGGCTATACCCACTGGGGTTAGTATAACATGGGACAGGAAGAAACAGCCATGGGGTTATGCCCCCAGGCCCAAGGGCTGGAGAGATGGCAGCAGGAAGAAAAAGTTATTTGAAAAGAGTGACAGCTGCCAAGAAAAAAATATCATAAATTAATATCTGCGTAAAATTCAGTTTTTTTTTGTTGTTAATATAGCTATTTGTAGGCTTTTTTTGGTAGGTTTTCTCCCACATATCCCCCAGGACCCCGGCTGTACATGCACGTGGAGGCGTGCACGCACACTGGAAGTCAGCTCAGCCCCTTCTGCTCACCCGTACTGCAACCCCTTTCCACCTACTTTACTCCACCAGACCTTCACCCAGTGGAGATGAGACTACGGAAGGGGCAACAACCCACCCCCACACCTGGGAGAGGAGGGCAGTCTGAAGTCTCCCTCAATCACGTTCCCCCCCCCCAGGTGGCACCCCGACAAACCAAGGTCGTTCCCGAGCCCAGGTCGCTGGCGAAGGGCTGCATGCCCAGCACCTCAACCCTCAGTGCCACATTATCGCTAAAGATTTACTGTTTATGTTTTCCCTGTTGCATATCTGCACTGCTTAAAATTTATCAGTCCAGCTCCTTGCTATGCTCTGTATGACAATCCTAAGCCAGTTGTGGGTTGTGTACAGCTGCTGGAACATGGAAATAGGCCCACCCTGCATTGACATTGTGGACACTGATTTCAACCAGCTAGGAGGACAGGGCAGAGAAAGCTTAATGGTGTGGAGCAGTCAAATTTTCTTGGGAATAAAATAATTAAAAAAACACATAACTTTAGGGTCACAACAGACAAGGTAGGGCTGAAGAATAATGAACAGTGCATAGCTGCTGTCAAGAAGTCTTGCAGAATGCTGGTGTGTATCAAAGTGAAGTGACCAGCACAGCAGGAAGTAATCCTGATACCTTACAGGGCCCTGTTCAGGCAACAGACTTGATGTCAAAGCATCTGGCCTTTACAGGCACCCTACCTGACATAACAGTCATTGAATTAACTGGTCGAACAAGGCAGTGCTGAGAGAAGCTTGCAGATCTGTGATGAAGTTTGTGCCCAAATGGAGAGAACTGCAAAATAAATTACGTACTCCGTTGTGAGAAAAAACAAAAAACCAACACACTGTAAAAATAATACAGACTAGGAACCAGGAGGCCTATGTGGTGAAACCAGTTCTGTTGGTCCCCCAGTGAGAAGGCTGTTGATGGTGGGGAAAAAAGGAACTGAGGCGGCCAGGGTCAGCATCAATATTTATGTTGTTGATGTGCATAGCCCCATTCTCTGCGCCATGCACATTTGCGTGCCAGCCCCAAAAGTTCTAATTCATGTGTAGTCCTGACAAAGACCAAGACTGGTCAAAACACTGGGGCCAGGATTTTACTAGGCATGGAAGTTTGCAATAGACTGGACTTTTTCATTAGGTTCCACACTTTATGGACAATATTTAAGAAGAAGTAAGTATAGCTTTGACTAAAACACTTTTGAGGAACTGGCCAGAGCTTTAACCACCTGGCTCTTAGAAAAAGGCTGTACAGCCAGCATTTTACAGAGCTCTAAACACTGCCAGGACCCAGAGGAAGCTGCGACATTACACTCCCGTGATTTGCTCCCTCGTCTTCGCTTTCTTCCTGGGCTGTAATCTACTTCAGATTATTTCGGGCCCCAATAATTATGCTCCTCCTTCAGGTTCCATTGTAGTATATGTATGTATACCAGATAACTGCATTTACTTGTCTCTGTCTTTAAGATAAAACATTTTTTAATAGTTACACGTTGGAAAGTGCGTAAAATGTAAACTTGGGGAAAAAGGTGATGCATTTTATTGTAAATCAGTTTGGTGCAGTATGAATGACATTTTGCATTTCCTGCAGTTATGCACTGAGCTAGAAATAGATCAGGTATAATCCAACCCAAATGTTGAGCTTCTAAAGGTACTGCATGCAATATCTGACACTCTAAAACAGTGTGAAACAGGGTTGACACCATGCAGAGGAAGACAAACTGCTCTGGCAATGCTTTCTTAAATCCTGAGCAAGGCTATAGAAAAATCTAATAATGTTATCAAGTACTCTGAAATAATTATTTTACTCAATAAGTGAACTTGTAACACTTCCAACCTCAGCAAGATAGTAATGAATCTTGAGTAGAGATAATATATTACATCCATAAGAGTGAGTCTATCCTTTAATTGCAAGCCTGCTACTTCCCTAAGGAGCACCAATCAGGCATCCTAAGTATTCCATATGTGGCAGATTTCTATATTTGAACAATTCTAAATACTCAAGTTTAAAAAGAGATCCTGAATGGTTTTGTTAAATACTAGAATGTCTAATAGCAAATGGAAAACTGGCAAACATTTAAAAGGAGTGACATTTATTTAAAAAGAGACAGCCAGTATTTCATGAGACCAACATTTGCCAAAGAAGCATCGGGAATGAACTGAATGGCAATTACATTTCCCTCTAGAGCGCACACATGCAGCAAAATGTTCTATGTTGTATGTTCAATCTTATAGTGCGGGAGTGAAATGCCTGGGAGTGAATGTGCATGGGGGCGAAATTATGCAGGAGTGAAATGGCGGGAGTGAAATGTCGTAGACCCGGACCCAGACTAGAGTGATTTACTCAGGTCACATTAGGTACACAACCAAAATGAACAAAATGGGATCACTGTTGTCACACAGCATAATCCTTTGGCAACTCAAATAGGCCATATTGTGGTCAAATATTGGCCAGTTCATTAACTTATCCTGAATCTGAGATATCTGTCATGAAGCCCCATACATCATAATCTGGGCAGAACACCTGAAAGACAAACTGTATGGTCACTGCACGGAGCTAAAATGCAGGGGGAAATTGGTTACCACCAACCCCTAAGGGCTGCTTTTGCTGTGGCAATTACTGTATTTATAAATGCATTTAACAGGCCCCCAATTTACTAAACAGAATGATACAAACAAACGGGACAATAAATATTTCATAAACTGTACCAATTTTGTGACTTATTTTGCCATTTGTACTTGTAGCCGCATCTGCACGGAATGCACCATTCGGCAATGTCAAGTCAAGTTCATGAACACATTCAGGCCGAAAGGACAATGCCCTAGGTGCCCATTTTAAGGAAGTACGTTAGAGTCACTGGACTTGATTTTCTCACCCCAAGGGATAGCAGTGTGAATACAGTGTCTGGCTGTTACAAAGACTAACTGAATGGATTAATAAATTCCATAGTCTGGCCTGGCGACAGCTCACTGAACATTCTGTTGCTCCAAGGCCTTTCATTTGGTCAACCACAATCTTGTGTATTCCAAATTTCAGGGCATGGGCTTGTACACACATGTTGCTGCGTGGTTCAGGCACTACCTGTCAAATTAATGACAACTGGTCGAGTTCAGTGGTTCCATCTCTGAGTCAGCCCCTGTTAAACTTGGGGCTCCCCAAGGCTCAGTTCTCTGGCCTATTCTCTTTTCACTGCTTATAAACAGCCTCCCTCCTGTCATCACCTCCTGCAGTGCCACACTGTATGTGGATGACCTGGTGCTCCTTCATAATTCAAAGAAAGTAAATCTTATCAGCTCCCATCTTACTTAGGACTTCCACAAATTGCAAGCCTGGCTTATCAAAAACAAGTTGGTAATGAACACTAAAAGACTCAAACCACACTGCTTGGATCCCCTGCCAAGCGTAGAAACTATCCGAACCCTCATCCATCAGGTGCACAGATGGAACCCCCTTGAGTGGCACATCCTTTAAACACCTCGGGGTTACACTTGATCCACACCTTGATTTCTCCTCCACCATCCACAATGTTTGTAAGACTGTCAATGCCAAACTTGGTCTGCCATATCGGGTTAAGAACTGCCTTACACTCAATGCCTGTAGCCCCTGCCAGAGGTCCCTACTCCCCTCCCTCAATAGTGTGGGCTTATATCCTTCACTAATGCCTCTAAGTGACCGCTATCCAAGGGAGACTACCTATAATAACATTTGCATATCTGCCCTCTGGCTAAACAGAGCAACCCATCACTGTGACGCTACAGTCACCTAGGCTGGTTATCCCCGTAAATAGTCAACTCTTTGTTCTATGCCATCTTAGTGACAAAATAATTGGGACTGCCTGTTTCCTGCAGCCCTGCTCAAGTCCTCCCACCTGTCCTACAACCTGAGATCCAATGAAAAATCCCTTCTCGTTGTCCCCAAAACATCCACCCTCATGGGGGACCAGGCCTTTAATGCTACTGCATCCATACTTTGGAACTCTCTGCCATTTGCAGTCCATTGCTCCCCCCTCCCACCTTCAATTTAAAAAGTCTCTGTGGCACACTTTAAGGCCAACTCTAGCTACACCTGCAAATGATTTCTTCCGGGCATCACCTGCTTTCAGGCTCTTTAGTCTTGTCATCAGCACGGTCTAAGCTGAGCCAGCCTATGTGCTGTTCTCATGTCTGAGTAAATTGTGCTAGTTCATTGTACATTTTGCTTCCTTTTTCAGTTTTGTTGTCTGTACATTCGACATGGCCTGCAAACATAGCTCTTCTAGCCAGTTCATGCATGTTCATGGATTTTGTATCTTATACTTGTGTTTTATCTGTCTGTTCCATCCCTGTGCTCTGTTGTTGTATTTGTTTATTTGATGCACTGGTCTTTATTGAAACATATCATGCTTGTCATTATTGTACTACTGCCTTGTAACCTCCCAGGTCGTTACCTGCAAATGGAATAGCGGTGTCTGGTGTACTCACCTGGTCAATAAAGCTACAAATAAATAAAATATCTTTCCTGTAACATAGATATGGTGCTAATAACTTCTCTTCATTCTCTTTACAGCATTCGTTTGTGTCTGTGTTCATCCCAACCTCTTTTCAATACCTTATGGATACCTGAATCTCAGCAGTTTCAGTTCTATCTCTCATCTAATATCTAATAAGAAGGATAAGTAAAATTAATTTCCTAATTTAAATAATTCCCTAAACCCTTAGAAACTATTACAATTTGATGTAGCCATGCAGGTTGTTCAAATGGAACTCAGCATTTAATAAAGATGTCCACTTTTTGGTATGGATTGCCATATCCTTTCATTACGTATAATTCAAGGAACACAATCTTGCTGTTAGGTTCTAGTGATTACACTTGATTAACATATGCATATCAATACATGCTGGACTGCTGCATAATTTCTTCTGGGGTGGCTTTATGAAGAACAAGTTATTTAACTTTCTAAAATACAGCATCTCTGTGTTTTACATTTAGGAATACAGAATCTGTTTCCACAATCCCTCTTTTTTCTGTCCCGATCCTCCACTAAATCATGCTTTGCTGAAACCTTTTTAAATTCTTTCTGATCACAGTTTTGTGATTAGGCAGATAAACACAGCATTTGGAAATATTTTATAAATATTCAAATTTCCTTGGGGTGATTGTTTTTGGATACAGCACTTTACATACATACAAAGAAACCGAAAAAGACCTGTCGTCCATCCAGTCTGCCTTTAAGTTGTTACTGTAGCCTCCCCTTGTCCTACCCCATACTGGTCTAATTTTCTACCCTACTCACCTCCTTTTTCAAAACCACCAGACCCCTGAACCCTGAATCTGTCTCATCCGACTTTAAAACCAGTCATAGTTCCCACCTCCACTGCCCCCTTTGGCAGCCTTTTCCACTAGTCCACCACTCTCTCTGTGAAGAACTTCCTGAAGTCCTTAAATCACCTGCCCACCCAGTCATCAGTTGTTACTGCATTTCTGATGATGAATCCTCACATCTTGAATATGACCTCCTCCAGTTGATGACATCAGTGGGCCTAGCATAACAGTTGCTTCTGCGACTCACCACCACGCAACACCTTGGACTTGGTATTCTCACTGGGGCTTGAGGTCACCGACATGCTCTAACCCACCTATCCCCTTGACCTATTATCTTAGAGGGGTATTTAGCCCTGTCTGTCATCTTGGTGATCCTGGGCAGCACAGTCTTCGGTCTATCCCTGTCCTTTCTCAGGTGCAGGCTCCAGAGCTAGGCACAGTACTTTAAGTGGGACCACATCAGGAACTGGGACAGGGCCAATATCACCCACTTCCTCCTACTACCAAATCCTCCCCCTATGCATCCCAGCATCCTAGTTGCTTTGCTGCACTAACTAGACTGTTTGAGGGTGTCGCTAATGATCACTTAGTCAAAACAGTATAAAAGTCCTTACTATTCAGGCAACCAAGCATCCAAAGCATTCATTTGTCTCGTTCCTTCAGCATTTACATTTTGTCTCTCGAATAAAACATGATAAGCCACTTGTAAGGAGTGGTGTCCTTTCCAGCTTGGGGCAGGTACAGTCTTTCACACTATAATGATTGTTCACATTGCCTGGTAACCTATACAGCCCCACTGATCTAACCAGGTAGCCAAATATAATCCCAGTTTTAGCAGCAGTGTGTGATGACGTACTTCAAGGGTAAGTCACGAGAAGCACTGACCCCTTTCTGGCATATCCATCAGAATATTTTGTTTGGGAGGAATCAGCTACTGTAACATCATTACAACAATGTACAGTATAACACATAAGCTACTCCTACCACACAATATCTTTCTGATTTTTTTACTGATTTGTCCAATTTGCCAGCTTACTGGTGCAGCGCTAGTGTTGCTGTTCATGATGCTGGGGCTGGCTTGGGTGGGTGGGAGGAAAGGACTGTGTCCCAGAAGTTGTCCTCTTTCTCCAGGTAGACATGAAGGGAGGGATCCCTTTGTCTTGTGACACAATCTGAATCTATGCTCACTGAAGACCATACCAGCCATCAAACTAAGCTCACATTGGTCTTCTTAAGTGTAAATGAGAATACTTTTAAATTATTCTTTAACATGTTATCAGTAGTTGGTAAACAAATCAATATTTTCTAATGAAAGATTAATAACATCCTAATAAAAGAAAGTTATATGCTTCAGTACATCAATCATAGCATAGGTCCTGATTCACAAAGGTTAAATGCATTAATACCAACTTCTCCTGCATGGAAGACCAGTTGTTTTCAGAACCACTGTTCAACATATTTAAGAATTTACTTATGGCTTGGCTTCACATTGGAGATTCTATTTATCGAATGCTTTCTGAAATGCCTGGAGTTACTCTAGTATTGCTGTATCCTGGAAGTGTGGTGGAAACACCAGATATAACAACGCCTACTCAGTGGTATGCATGCCAATGATGCCAGCTTTATTACAGTATCTTGAAGCAAATGGAAGGGGGGGGTCTACCATCCCACCCTTTAGTATTTCTGCTGGTCTATGCAGTAACTATGTTTATGCATGATACTGTAAACAATAACCAAGACAGGGTGTATAGTAATGCTACATCAATGCTGGCCCCAGGGCAAAGGCACAAGGCATTTATGTCAAATACCTTTATCCCCCCTGGGAAAATGCATCCATCTAGCACTGCTGCACACCCAGGAATTACTGCACTCTTAAAATGGCTCCCTGTTTAGTAAACAGATTTTGGGCTATAAAAAGTAGCTCCAACATGGGATGCTGCATCAATGTGAAATCGATGCAAGGTCATGTGATCACTCTCAATAAATCAGGTTGCTTTCAATGCCATTTTATAAATGTAACTCACTTGTTACACTAGTAACATATTTGTTACTCGCGCCTCTGTTGAAACCTGTGGGAGGACTATGACATGTTCAATAAATTATGAAGTGTTGTCCAAAAAGAAATTAAACTTGGATGTAAAGCTGGCCCAGTGGTGCAGTGGCCTGTGGCATCGAGTGACACATCACCCATCACATCAGCGCCCCTTGTTTAGGAATGGACCAGTTTCATTGGGGGGTCAGATGGGAGAAGGAGGACTGAGCATCCTTTGGAGGGGGCATACATCGAGTCGCTGCTTGCCTGCCTGCAGAGGCTGGATGGCATAGCATCTGCAGATGCTTCCTAGAAGTCTCGGGGTTGGTGCTTGAGTGTGTGGTGTCTTCACACTGTATGCATGCACCATGACACACTTTCCTGACCTTGAGGACGGGGGTGAAAATAAGGATGAAAAGCTCCCTCGAGCGCCAGGATGATGCTCCACTCCACTGCTCGTTATACCCACTCACCCACAGAGGTAAGCAAGCAGTTAGGGTAAGGCCCGAGATGGTGAAGACAGGGCTGAAAGTTGCCACTTGAAGGGGAACCCACAGGGATAAATGGGGGGTAAACAAACAAAAAATTAAAACTACTGAGATGTAAATACAATGGAACTCATCTGTTATGGACCCATTCGGGACTAAATAATCTCTCTTTCATATCACTTTGTCCTTAATATGCAGGCTGCATATTACTTAGGAAATTGTTGTTGGAGTTGCAAGAACTGCTCTTTTATATTATGATGCCCTTAAAAGGGAATATTCATGAACCATGCCCATCGTAGATTGAAAACCCATGAAAAAAGGACCTTTAAAGAAGGTATCTGGCTTACCTGCACCAGGCAGCAGTCTAGAGATATCGTTGACTATGTCTGCTCCACATTGATAGTACACTGCCACCATTTTTAGAACCTTGTGATGTCACTGATAATCAAGCTGTGCTTGGCTATGTAGTTAGCCACAGCTTGCTCATCAGTGACATCACAAGGTCTAAAATGGTAGTGTAGTATCAATATGAAAGCAGATTTAGTCATCAATATCTCTGGATTGCTGCTAGGTCCAGAGAAGCCCAGCACTGCATTTAAAAGATGTTTTCATGGACTGTGAAACTATGATGGGTGAGGTACATAAATCTTCCCCTTTAATATGCAGTGTCTTTAATAGGCAAGTTCCACTCTGAAAGCAGCACATCAGGGTTTCAGAATCTTATGCATGCGCCAAGTGCAAATCTGTGCATGCTTTCCATGTCAATTAATGACATAACCACTGCACAGCTAGTTTCCTTACAAAACAGTGAGGTATAAGATACAGTATGAAGAATATGGGATAGGAAGATCAAGGGTCATTAGGGTTACGTTGGTCAACATCATATAATATGCCTAAAAGGAACTGGCAAGTGTGCTGGGCCTCTGAATTTTAGTGGTTTTACAGTACCTTTCCTTAGATCCAGAACCCATAACAAAGACATAAAGATCACCCTGCTAAAAATCGCCCTCACGCTGCGATTAGGCTCAACTGTGCGTGTAAATCAATCAGCTCAAAAATCCTGCTGAACCACAGTAGTGATGGCAGAACTGCTGTACAACTTCCAAAAGTTGTTGCACTATAGTTCTGGCGTAAATATTAATGGTACAACTTTCTGACATCAAAACCATCATTCCAGCTGTGCTGTACTAAGATTACACTTTCTGAGAGAGTACTTCTTGAGTTTACAATCCTTCACTGCAACAGAGTAGGTTTGCTGTTTCCACTACCGTGATTGTTTTACTTACCAGCTTATGAAGCCGATAACAATCACATTTAATTCAGTTTCCATTTGAGTTTGTGGGGTAATCATACAGTATTAAAAAAAAAAAAAAAAACTGTGTATGGTCAACCATCAGAACTAGGGTGTCCCCATCTTGGGCCTGTTATGACATCATGGGACCGCTCGGAGCTTACTCTTGAGGTCACTATGATATCATAACAGCCCGAGATGGGAATATAGCCTTGTTAATTCTGCTTAAAGTTGGACCAGCATAACATTCTGTGGTGATTTGCATATGCAGCCCATGATGCTTTGCATTGTGGGGGCATGTGTGATTTTGTACTTTCTTGTTGTGTATGGCTGCCCAAACACTATTCTCTATATTTTGTGCATTTCAAACTGTTTTGTACACATTCTAAAGTATTGTTATGCACATTCCAAATGGTTATTCTGCATGGTTCAAAGTCATAAAATTGTAAATTTCTTGTTCACCCAGCACTCAGCTATTTACTAACCACAGGTGCCCAAGCTGTACCTTTTAACTTGTAAAAGTCTCTTAATTTACTTTTGTTTGTAGACTAGTTCACACTGGGGTTTGAGCATTACTGAAATGGAGATGCTTACTGTCACAGGACTGCTGCCCAACACTGAACTTTTCTACAACAGAAATTAAATTTGTCTTCTCAACCCCTCAATGGAAACAGACTTGTTGTGAAAGGTTGCTTATACATTATTCATATATACTCCTCTTACACAACGAAATATATGAACTAACTTTGGGATGTAACAGTCATAAGGATAGAACCAAACAGACTGAATACTAGGTCTGACTGTCTCCTATGTTCCTACATAAGGCCCATAAACTATATTTTCAAGTAATGAAAGCAATCACATACTCCGCCTACTACTTCTCTTACACATGATCTCTTGTGGGAAATCCTCTGGGGAACTCTAAACTGATGCTTTCTAACAAGAGATAATTAGTAATTAGTTTATTCTACCTCCCTTCTCATAGCAGAAAAAGCCAAAATTAAAATAAATAAATTGCAAAGTGCCCTAATCATCTGACATTTCTTTAGATAAGAATGCACCTTCTATTTACATTACCAAATCTTTACAGAAGCCCTCTGGTAAGACCAGGTCACTGGGCATACTTTTTTTTTTTTCAGCAAAGTTTCCTTTCTTGAGATTTAGTTTGGAAAAGAAGTTTTGTTTTTTAAAAAGCATCTTAAAATTTGTTATCCTAAATATCTAATTTAACATATCAGGATATATTTCATTTAAAACTTAAAACAAAGTACATCTTCCATTTCAAGCAAGCTTTCTGACTTAACTGTGAGTGACAACGGTTACCTGCAGCAACCCAAGACTCACTCTTCTAACTTCAGTGGCACAGCAGCTTCTTCATAGGGACACTGTCAACCCCATAGTGGGCCAATTTTGGACCTATGTAACTAAGAGTGTCTCAAATGCAGATACAAATTAAGCAATTACATCCTCTAAATAAGGCTCAGGTGTTCAGAGAATTACAGCTAGAACAAAGTGCCATGTTGGTGTGACCACACTAAAGCACTACATGTATACAGGGAAGCATGCGCCAAATCTAAATTCATTCTACAAAGTTAAACTTTGCTTTAAACTCAGAATTTTATTTTATGTTCGGCACTATGAACCCCAGTTTTAAAACAAAGACACAATTCAACAGTCAACATCTCAGTAGATCTGGGATCAGAACGACCTTCGGGCTCTTGCTCACTGAGCCAGTTGTGTTGCAGAAGTGATGTTCTTGTTCTTTGGAGAAGCAGGCCTAGATCACATGATTCTCTGGTACTGACTATCCGGGAATGTGCCTTAGTGGGGTCTTGGCGGAGCCAATTATTCATTCCACTCGCAGCTGAGAGTGGGTGACATGATTCAGCTAGGGAGTGGGACATTAGGAAAATAAAGAGAATCTACAAAAACACAGGGCCAAATTCAGCCCATGGGGAGTTGACACTTGAGTGCCGCACCTGACAGTACTGAAACCACTGTCTATTAAGGGAGTTTATACAGTACACATTTCCAGTCTGGAAAACTACTGAATCCTCTGTTATTAAAAGGGGTAAAATAAGCATTTTGTTGTTGTTCTATCTATCTAGCTATCAATCTATCTATCATCTACATAATGTATATAACACATGGATGGAAACATTCCCCCACAGAAATGGTTGGCACTTATTTCCTGTATACCCTTCCCTGTACACACAACTGCAATTAAGTAGAACCGTAATATTCATAAATTACCCATCCCATGAACCTTACCCCGATTAGGGGTTTGGAAATAGGCGCCCTTTATGAAGTTTAACATATTTTATTTAATTTTTGTAAAGTCCGGCGTTAAACAAAATGGCGCATGCTCTGTGGCGCCATTTCACGACAAATCTTGGCCACACTGCTCGGCTCCAATACAAGTGTATCGAGTTGAGCGATTGTGCTTCTGTCTAATGCAAATAACCACAGGCATCGCCATTTGCCAAGCATGAACTGCAAAATTAAATAAGAAAGAGTTAAACTTTACTGAAAAGGTGCTCTGATTTGCAAAACCTAATCAGGAAAGATGAGCGTGATAGTCTGATTCTCACTAAAAACAGCAAAACCATCAAAATGTATTATATTTAATAAACGGAGGAACTGTAGTATACTCATAAATTTACTGCTGAGGAAGCTCATAAGGTAAATATTGCTACTTGCTCTTTGGGCTCGTGGCTGATTTCTTCATAAGCTCCCTTTGATGGTATATTTCTTTGTATACCACAGCTGCCTATCATTTATTCTATAGCTATACAGTATGTCTATTTCCATCTGGGTAACACGTGGGTATTGATGTCTGAGTTGCCAATGTTTCCCAGCTAACTTGTGTGAGCTACTACTGAGCAGTGCAGACAGAAGCTGCTGGCTTGTGTTCAGAGACTGGTATACAGTTCAGTACATGTACCTCTGTTTATGAACTTAAAAACAAAGTAAAAGGGACTTAGATGAGGACATGGGGGCTATCCACAGGAACAGAATCTTAAGATTCACCTCGCTGGTCACAGGGTACCACTAGTGCTTGATTTCTTGAAATCTTAATCATTTCTGTTGCAGCTGGGCATTACATAGATATCAAACATTTCAGCCATCCCTGCTTGAGAGCAGTGTTAAGAACTACTCTTCTTGTACCGGTTTATGTAAAATGTGTTATCAGCTTGAGGTTTTCGGATAAGGTACAAATGGGTGAGGTCAGGCAGCCTAACACATCAGCTAGAAGCTTACTCAGTGGCATTCCAGCCATTATCCCTGTAAGTCAGTCAGCAGATTGAGCTATGGTTTATGCAATCTCTTCTAAGCGATGAAAGCAGTACAAGTATTTATGAGCCTGACAACTTTCACTGAGATGTAGGCAACAAGTGGCATGGCTGTTGTTTTCATTACTGCACAGATGATAGACTAGCACCATAAACTTTACTTAAGTATGGTGGCCCTGAGACTTATTTCCATTTGCCCTCGTGTCCTCGAAAATCCATATCTTCCCCTTACCTTACCGGAACTGTGCTATACCCTATCTCTGATATTTTATTCACCTTGAAAACAAATCATATTGAAAAAGTCTACTTTTGTTCCCTCCCATTAAATCCACAGTATGTCCATATTGATTTTGTCCTAACAAAGGACTGCAGTCACTCGTATTTGTTTCTTAGTACTACTGCAAGTACTTGGCATAGGGGTTCTGCATGATTTGCTAAATTAATGAGGTGGGGTCCCTCACATGTACAGCACTCCCCTGAAATGGGACAGCCAGGTTCCGCTGTTGGAGTATCCATCATTGTAGCGGAACCTTTAGTTCAAAGTGGCTTGCGTTGAGTTGCAGCTTGTTGCTAGAACCTGTGCTCTATTAAGTAATTTTGTAGAAAAATATATTCATTTGAATGTTTAGCATAATCGTGTCACCCTCAGTCCTCACTTTACAGAATCACTTACATGCAGTGCAGATAGATCATATTTACAGAGGCTCACACACGCCAAGTGCTGAGAGGTTCTTGACAACCTTTCATTTAAAATATTATTGTGCAAAAACGCCTTCGGTTCCACAGTTGTACTACTGAGCTACTCCAGCTGGAAGCCAATTCTGTACCCTGATTAGTTATGAATCTTTTTATTATTACATAAGCTATCAGACAGACAGGGTATCTGCCGACAGTCAAGTATCCTTATTCCTACTTGGAAAGATTTGATTGTAGCCGTTGTCATACTGTAGCTGTTCATGGGAGTTGTCAGAGAAGTTGTCCATTGGGTGCCACTTACGTTTGCCATCGTCCTCTAGCAACCCTGATACATCTGCATTAGGGATGCTGTCATGATAACTACTAAAACTTATGTTGTCCTCTTTGAGTTCAATGGTCCAAAATGGCGCATTGAGTTTTCTGTTTTGTGCTTTACATGTATTAGACAGCCCCTACAAATCCATGAGCAGGACCACAACCACTATGATAACTGTCAAAATGATGATGTTGAACTGGGTCCACGAGACATCCGCCAAAGTGGAAGTACTGTTTTCAGAAGGACTTGTAACGGTAGAAAGGACTGTTTGGGCACTTGTCGTTAACAACGTACTGTTTGTCACTGAAGCAACTGTTGTAGCTGCTGTTACACTGGTACCTGAAGTGGAAGCCGCTGGAGGACTTTGAGATGTTGGTAAATTAGTGGTAAATATTTCTAAAAAAAAGAAGATATAAAAAAAGACAAGAAGTAAATTTAAACAAGCAATATTGTGCTTAAAACACTTAATGAATTAATAGTTTGGAAGATCAATATGATTTGTGATTTGTTTTGTATAGGGTCTTTTATATAGTTAGATACTTACATCAGTCCTGCTGGGCTACACCACTAAAAATGCTATATTTTAATCCAGATACTTTACTGTAGGATAGATTAAAATTAAACATTTTAAACTGACTAACATGTATCAGTGATAATATTTAATTAAGAGTTTTTCCTGGTTATACAATGGCACAATAATTATACCTTTTTACTCATGTTCACTAGGATTGCGTTCCTGCTATTTTTTATTGGAGGGCACAGCATAAATATTACGTACAATCATTGCAAATAAATAAGATACTGGTATTCTTTAATTTATTTTGGAGTGCAGATGCATTACTTTTACGTTTTCATCCATGGGACCAGTTACAATTAGCTAACTTACAAATGAGGCTTACTCACCTGTAGTTCTAGGAGTGGCATATGGTGCACACCCACACTTTGTCAGTCTTCCTTTCCCCTTTAAATTCCACAGGAACATCTTCAAGCTAAGCTCCTCCCACCCACCCGGGTATTACTCCTCGGCGCCACCCCATTACATCAGATTTTGCATACTGGAAGCAGGGATCCATGTGCCACTTGCCAGGGGAGGTTGGGTGGGTCGTGTTAATGTATACCATATACCACTCCTAGAAAGTACAGTTACGTAAAAACTTACTGTAACAACAGATCTTTGAGGAGTGTCTCTTGCAGCAGGTAATACTTTTGGGTATACAGCAGAGGTAGCTGTGGTGCACAGCAGCTCTTCTAGCATTTTCCATGGACCACCCACACATGACATCAGCCTCCTGTTTCCTATATAAGTGTGGGCAGTCCTTGGAATCCTCAGTTCCCCTGCCAGATTCAGCTCACAAAGTGAGGACCGAGGGGAAGCCGAGGTACCAAAGGAGTCCCAACCCAAAGTCACTGGACCAGAATTTGCTCTCTTAGAGAAGGAGGGGGATGGAGGGCGGAAAAAAAAAACTACTGTAAGAGACACTCCTCAAAGTGCTACTGTTATGGTAAGTTTTTACATAACTGTACCATCTTCCACAAAGTGGTCTCTTGCAGTAGGTAATACTTTGGGAATGAATCTCAAGCAGTAATGCCCATTGGGGAGGACAGTTATGATAGGAGACCTTGAAGACTGCATGGCCAAAGGCCACCCTATCG
Source organism: Neoceratodus forsteri (assembly GCA_016271365.2). Lineage (NCBI taxonomy): Eukaryota > Metazoa > Chordata > Ceratodontiformes > Ceratodontidae > Neoceratodus > Neoceratodus forsteri. The sequence goes on along the minus strand of JADMNL010000022.1, from coordinate 689,439,483 downwards.
TCAGGCAATATCCAGATTAATGCCTTGTGAATGTATGAATCATGGACCAGGTAGCTGCATTGCAGATATCTGAAAAGGAAGCTACTTTAAAGCAAGCTGCAGTGGTGGACATAGCTCTAGTGGAGTGGGCTTGGACAGGTTTAGGTAAAGGCTCGTTTAATTTTTTGTAACAAAATGTAATACAATTTGCCAACCAGAATGAAAGAGTACGTTTAGCAATCGGGAGGAAGTCGCAACCCGGGGAAAAAGAGACGAGCAGTTGGGACATCTTTCTAATTGATTTTGTCTGATTAGTATAGTAGCGTAATATACGATGGACATCTAAAGTATGTAGTAGATGTTCACCCTGATTGGAGGAGACAGGATTGTAGACCGGAAGCTCCAAGGACTGATTTAAAGTATGTTCAGAGACTACTTTAGGAAGGAAGGAAGGGTTGGTACAAAAGGCCACCCTGTCTTCGTGGAAAATCAAGTAAGGTTCCCTACACATGAAGGCATGAAGCTCGGAAATACATCGAGCGGAAGTGACAGCCACCAGAAATACAGGTTACTCACCTGTAACAGGAGTTCTAGGAATGGTATATGTTGTTCATCCACACTGTCTGGCAGGTATCCTTGCCGCTTTAAATCTTGCCGGAAGGTCTTCAAACTGGCTCCTCCCACCCACCCGGGGGGTAAAACTCTCGGTCCGCCCATGATGCCAGATCTGGCCGCTGGAAGCTCAGGTTGTGCTGCCGGAGCCAGGGAGGTCAGGAGGAGTGTAGATGAACAACATATACCATTCCTAGAACTCCTGTTACAGGTGAGTAACCTGTATTTCTAGGGACATGGATATGTTGTTCATCCACACTGTCTGGCAGACTCCTAGCAGTTCTCTGGGAGGAGGGAGGCAAGGCGCACACCCCCTACTTAGGAAATAGAGACTGGAGAACCGAGGCCCCAAAACCAGCATCCCGGCGTGACTCAAGGTCGATGTGGTAATGGGTAATAAAGGTGTGTGCTGACTTCCAGGTAGCAGCCCTGCAGATTTCCTGGATAGGGACGTCCCTGGAAGCAGCCACCGATGCAGCAGTATGACGGCTAGAATGAGCTCTTATCCCTCTGGGAGGCTCCATGCCCACCAACTTATAGCAGAGATCTATGCAGGAGGTGACCCACCTGCTTATCGTCCGCTTGGCTGCAGGTCTGCCAGGTGCGGCTTCAGCGTAGGTGACAAACAGCTGGCGAACCTCTCCCCGAATTTCAGCCGTGCGCTCCTTATAATAAGCGAGCGCCCTTCTAGGGTCCAAAGTATGGAGCCTGTATTCACTCCGAGGTGTGATTGGGTAGAACACCGGCAGAGTCAACACCTGGTTAAGGTGAAACTCTGACACCACCTTCGGAAGGAATTTCGGTGGGGCGCAGGACAACCTTGTCCCTGTGGAAGACCAGGTAAGGAGACTCAATGCAGAGCCTGGAGTTCTCCCATCCTTCTGGCTGACGGATAGCCACCAAGAAGGCGGTCTTCCACGACAGGTGAGAGAGTTCACACCTGTGCATTGGTTCGAATGGCTTGCCCATGAGCTTTGCCAGTACCAGCAGTAAATCCCACGGAGGTGGAGGTTCTCGACCGAGGAATGTGATCAAGGCCTTTGAAAAGCGCCTAGACCACCTTCTCTCCTGCGCCACCGCTCCTCGGCCCGCGCCTCGTAAGCAGAGATGGCTGCCAGTGCACCTTTAGGGTCGTCGACCTAAGCCCTTGACTAGAAAGAGACCATAAATAGTCCAAAATGCTTGCCAAAGAACAGGAGGAAGGGTCCAAGCCCTTGCCCTGACACCAAATGGAAAATCTCTTCCATTTGAAGGCATAGCATTTCCTGGTCGTCTTCTTACGGGACGCCTCAACAACATTGAGGACCTCATCGGAAAGACCCAAGGCCTGGAACTCTAGCCGCTCAGGAACCAGGCCGACAGGTGCAGGGATTGAAGGTCCGGATGGAACACCTTCCCCTGATTGACTGAGAGCAGGTCCGGGCGAGCTGGAAGCTGCCTCGGGAGCCTGGAGCTGAGGCTGAGGAGATCTGGGTACCAGAACTGACGGGGCCAGTCTGGGGCTATCAGAATCACCTCGCGCCTTGTCCCTCCTTGCCTTGAGAAGCACCTTGTGAATCAAGGGAAATGGGGAAAGGCGAAAGAGGCCCGGGGTCCACAGCCCTCGAGAAGGCATCCCCTGCAGCAGCCCTGCTGAGGGGGCGGGCATGAAACAGCTCAGCTCTGCTGCTCTCCCTGGAGGACAAACAGGTCCACCTGAGGTGTGCCCAGTGGGAGAACAGATCTTGTACTACCTCCGGCAGGAGAGACCACTCGTGAGATGCAGCCCTATCCGGCTCAGGGCATCGGCCAGGGTGTTGGAGGCTCCTGCCACATGAATGGTTAGGAGATCCGCCTCCAGGCTGCGCACGAGTGACCAAATGCGGAGAGCTTCCTTGCACAGAAGCATGGAACATGTCCCGCCCTGGCGGTTTAGATAGTACATGGTCGTGGTATTGTCCGTCTGGACTCGGACCACTTGACCCCGGAGAAACGGAACAAAGGCGGTGAGAGCTAGGTGGACCGCTCGGAGCTCCAGCAGGTTGATGTGGCATCGGGACTCCCCCGGGGACCAGAGGCCGTGCACTCGGTGTTCCCCCAGATGGGCACCCCAAACCATCAGAGAGGCATCGGTCGATAGAGAGACCGCCGGCTCGGGGCGGACAAACGGGATGCCCTCCTGCAGATGAGATGGAATGGTCCACCACTGGAGAGCGTTCCACATCTCCTGGGTCACCATCACTAGCTGGTCCAATGGATCGCAGCGTTGTGACCACTGGCTGGCCAGTCCCCACTGAAGGGGGCGCATGTGCCAGCGCGTCCAACGGACCACGCTGGTACAGGCCGCCATGAGACCCAGGAGGCGCAGGAAGTCCCGGGCAGGGCGCGATTGCCCAACCAGAAATGATTGGGCAAAGGAGGTAAGAACCTCGGCCCTGTCCGCCGGGAGCCGTGCTCTGGCTCGAAGAGAGTCGAGCTCTGCCTCGATAAACAGAATCACCTGCTTCGGCTCGAGTTCCGACTTGGCCTCGTTGATGAGAAGGCCGACTTGAGAGCAAACCTGGAGGGCCAGATCTCTGGACTGCTCCACCTCCTGTCTGGAGGGGCTGCATCAGCCAATCGCCCAGGTAGGTACACCCGACCCCTCGGCGCCCAGCAGGGAAAGCTGTCACCACTGCAATGCATTTGGTGAAGACCCTGGGAGCTGGAGACAGGCCGAAGGGCATGGCTCGAACTCGAAGAGGGATCCTCCGCCTAAAAGCGTAAGGAATCTCCGATGACGGATTTGATAGGGACGTTGAAAGAACACGTCCTGCAGGTCCAGAGAGCAGAACCACACCGTGTTCCAGAGATGGTATTATCTGCACCAGAGTGACCATCCTGAAGGTTCGAGACCTTAGGAACTTGTTCAGGTCGTAGGTCTAGAATGGGGCGACAGCCCCCGGCCTGCTTCTCGAACCAGGAAGTACCTGGACACGAACCCGGGTCTGAGGGGGTCCTCTACCTCCCTGATCACCTCCTTTGGAGGAGTAGAGCCATGTCGGCCTCGACGGTAGCTGACAGTGAGGTTGGCGGACCCCAGGGCCCCAGGTGCGACGGCTTTGAAGGTGGGGCCTGCTCGACCTCTAGAGGCAGGCCTTTTCCCACCACCTCAATACCCACCTGTCCGTGGTAATAGCGGACCAGGCGGAAAGGGAAGTACTGGAGCCGCCTTCACTGGGGAACTAGGGTGAGGTGGACGGGATGGGGCGACACCCCTCAGCCCGCTCACTGGGCAGGCTTGGAGGAGGGACCGCCGAGGGACCTCCTGGGCCTTTACCTCCCTGCTTCCTGTTGAGAAAGCCGACGGCTTGGGTTTGGGATGCCAAGCCCGAGCCTGCCGGCCCTGACGTTGTTGGGTCATGTCATGGGCTTAGCAGCTGCCCAAAGGGCTTAGGCTGTGGCCACGGCCTTGTCCTTCTGAGCAGGAGAGACAGAGTCCAGGTAGCACTGGACTTCTCGATCCTCTGCAGGTGACCTTCCACCCCAGGGGCAAGAGGTCAGTCCCAAAAGGGAACATCCGCCAACTTGTGCTGGGTATCCGAGGTAAAGGTGGATATCCTCAGCCAAGCCCGACGACGCATGGCCACTGCGGCCGCCACAGACCTGGCACACGAGTCCCCAATGTCTAAAGGACTCTGGAGCTGCTGTTTGGCCACTGCCCTGCCCTGGTCCGCACCTGCCTGACCGTAGTCTGCAGATCCGCGGGAAGATGAGGGACGACCTCATCCAGGGAGCCCAACAGGGCATGAGAAAAATTTGCCATGAGGACGGCCGAACTGGCCTGATGAAGGCCGAGAGAGGACGCAGCATAGACTTTTCGCCCGCATAATCCAATTCTTGGATTCCTGTCGGAGGTTTGTCCATATCCCTCATGCCTTCGCTACCGGAAAACGCTTGTCGGTAACCAACCCTCGGCAGAGGGTGCGTTCCAAAACCGACAGGGAACCGTAGGACTGGTGATACTCCTGGCCATAGGCGAGGGCAGGAAGCAGGGCGCTGCCAAACTCCAAGGCCGACTCACTATGGCCTCGGCCACCGGAAAGGCCTCCGAATCCCCCGGTCCAGAATCTCCATGAGGGGATACCTGGCCCGCGTTAGAAATGGGTTCGAGCTTCATCCCGTGGACTCGAGATGAGCCAAGCAATCCTAGGAAGGATGAAGGGCTATCGTCCACTGACTATCCTCCTGAGGACCCAAGTCCATTCGCTGGAGAAAAGGAGGAATCATCCTCGACCTCGAAGAGTCCTCAAAGAGCTGCCTGGCCTGAGCCACCCTCCACCTGCCGAGGTCTATCGGGAGTGAGGGTGACAGACAGCCTATGGGCAAACCCCTGAGCCGATCGAGAACTTTGGGTCGGAGCCCCAACTAACGGTTGGGAGGCGGAGGTTCCACCAGAATCGGTGGGCAGCTGGATTGGTCGAACAACCGCCTGGGAACAGGCCCTTGGCTACAACGAGGGTTGTTTTGCCGGCCCGTGACAGCTACTTAATGGCCGGGAAGACGACTGGGTCGGCTTATTCCTCGGTCAGAAGGAGCTGTTGCTACATGAGTTCTCATACCTCCACGCAACTTGCGCCGCTTCCCTCATCCGGGAGGAGGAGGGAAGAGCGGCGGCTGCCCTGCCGCGTGCGCCAGACCGCTTATGACGGCGTGGGATCGGCTGGACCGCTGGACGATGTCCGGAGCTGAGAATCTCGGCTAGGCCGAGGACGGTGCAGGGAGGTGTCGAATCGCACTCTCGGTTCGGACGATTCCACTGAAGGTTCCGAACCAGAGGCACAGACGAGCCGACGGGATCTCAACTCCCCACCGGGGAACTGGGAGAGGGGTTTCAGCTTCTCCTCCGACAACTCCGCTCTAACGGGTCGAGAAAAATCTCGATCAAGGCCGACGTGGAGTCTCGGGTCAACTGGCCTGACGGGACGCTTCGTGAAGCCTGTGGTCAAGCTGATGGGTCGACCAAGTCAACTGTCGACAACCAGGGAGGGATCTTTCCCGCCTCCAAAAGCGCCGACGGTGAGACTTACTTTTGCTCTTTTGGACCGAGAAAAGGTCCAGAAGAAGTTGGACCTCACCTTCGCTTGAGGGTTGACAGAGCTCCTTAAAGAAGCCGAATACGAGGCACCTAGAGAGCGGGACAAATGTCGCAGCCGAGGTAGAAGCGGCCCATGCCGCTTCTTCTTCGAGGGCGATCATCTGCTCGAAGCTGATCCGCCGAAGGCCGCCACGCGGACACCGCCAACCGGGCCTCTTTAGGTTAACGGAGGAAATCTTTCTCGGGCGCCCCAGCTGTGCATAGGCAGCACGGTCTTCGAGGACATGGGCCAAAAGAAGAAGCACAGATCGCGAAGCCTGCGGTCGTGGCTCAAGGCCCAAGAAGTAGACGACGTGAGTGTGGATCCGTCCGAGACATCTTCGTCCGCAAGGGCATCTCCGAAACTGGGAGTCGATTGTCCATCGCGAGTCGCGAGGGAGAGAAGACCAAGTCTTTTAGCAAAAACTTTTGATTTGAAATTTCAAGAATTAGGAACCAGTCTTATACGCAGAGCATTAAGAAGGGAACATGAGCTTCCAAGCGGTAAGGAAGATCTAGCGTCATGGGGCGGAGCCGAGAGTTTTACCACCTGGGTGGGGTGGGAGAAGCCAGCCTGAAGACCTTCCGGCAAGATTTAAAGCGGCAAGGATACCTGCCAGACAGTGTGGATGAACAACATATCCATGTCCCTAGAAATAGGGTTTTCCATGAAAGAAAATGAAGGTCACAAGTGGCTGCTGGCTCAAAAGGCTCAAGAGTCAATTTTTCTATCATAAAATTGAGATCCCACAGAGCAGTGGGTCTTCTAATAGGAGGTTTAATATGTAACATTCCTTTCTAAAACATCTTAGCTAGGTGATGTTGTTACAGTAACTTGCCATCCAGAGGTTCATGGAAAGCCAAGATGGTGACCAAGTGGACTTTGATGAAAGAGTAACTTAAACCAGACTTAGATAGTGAGGCCAGATAGTCCAGAACCTTCATCAGCGGGCAAGAGTAAGAGTCCGTAGATCGAGAGGCTGACCATGTGGAAAAGCGTTTCCATTTGGAATTGTATGATGCTCTTGTTGCTGGCTTACGGGAGGACAAGACAATACTGGCAACAAGAGAGGACACTTGTTTCAATTCCTGCACTTTAAATCTGCCTGGTACATCTGCTGAAAAGATTCCCTGCAATTGTCACTGGAAGAAGCTACATAGTGTGAGAGACTGCTGCTAATTTCTGTTACAAAGCCTGTTTTTCTGACTGCAGTGCACGTAGGAGGGCTCAGGGAGTGTCCTGTGAGGTCATTCTGGGAGGAGGGACTTGATCTTTGAAAAGCACGCTTGTTCGCAGTATTAGGAGTATTTTAAGCCACTCGGGTAAGAAATTTAAAATTAAATCTAAGCTGAATTTAAAAGTAGAATCATGAGAATGTGTGTGTATTTGTTTGTGGGTGGTTGGATAATGTGCAGTAAATATTAAAGGGCAAATAAAGGAATGTAACAGTGTCAGCAAAGGTTTGGGGTTTGTAACTTTGGGGGGAGGATTTTATCCAGAAATAAATAATTCTCATGTAAGGAGGAATCATTTTACTAATGAAAAACGCAGATTTATATGACAAGCAAGTGCAATACAACTTAAGAATAGAATGAATAATATAGGTGTTGGAAGTTTACTTTGCACATTTTTATTGATGCAGAATGGGGATATTGAAGTTAATCCAGGTCCTAAGAATGTAGGAAGTATTACTCTATATTATGAGAATGCAAGAAGTATTGTATATAAAATGGATGACTTCAGAGCTTGGGTGTCAGACAAGGAATATAATTTAACTGCAATATCAGAAACATGGCTACATTCGGGAATTGAAAATGATTAAATTAATTTAAAGGGGTATAGATTAGAAAGAACAAATAGAAAATGAGGGGTGGAGGGGTAATGCTATATTTAAAAGACAACCTTGGTCTTATAAGGTGTCATTATCAGAACATTATGAAGGAATAGATTTAGTAATTGACTTGTTTAGAATTAAATTGACTGTGGGAGTGTTTTATGCTCCTCCTAAAACAAAGCTTAAATATCCTGACACTTTTGCAGACTTTCTTTTGGATAAAGTAAAGGATAAAATGATTGTCTTTATAGATGATTTTAATGCAGATTGGAGACAGGCTAGAGGTATTAGGCTAAAAAAGAGTTTTGAATGCTTGGGGTTAAAAGAACTAATTGAAAAACCAACAAGAACCACGTATTTAAACAATCAGGGAACTATTTAAGATCTTGTTTGTTTCTCAGGTACTGGATATTGAGTATTGGGATGTACTGCCTATAAATCTTGGAGATCACAATCCTATAATATGTAAAATAGGGAATCAGGTTTTACCTTTTCCAAATGATAATATAAATTGGAAGAGGGACTATAAAAGGTTTAATGAGACTCAATTTAAAGATACATTTAGGGGTTTTAATTGGAATAGATTATTCTTGATTCCAGACATTAATTTAGCTGTACAGGAATTTAATGAATCTTTATTGATGATAAATAAACATGCCCCAATTGTGCAAAAAAGGAGGAAAAATAAAGAAGATCCATGGATAACAGATAAAATAAAAAAGGAATTAAGGATAAGAAACAGAATATGGCAGAAAGCTAGAAAAACAAAGAATTTAGATGATTGGGAAAGTTTTAAAAGTTGGAGAAATAAATGTAAAAATATTAGGACTGCAAAGAGTAAATATCACTTGAATAGATTAGAGAAAGTAAAAGATTCAAAAATGTTTTGGAAATTTATTTCTGATTTAAAATATAGTAATAAAAGTAATAAGGTGGAAAATTTGTTACAGGAGGGATGTGTAATTGAAGATCCAGCTAAAATTGCTACTATATTAAATTCCTATTTTCTTAATCTACCTGATTTGGATATCTTGTTACTAAAAAGAACAAACAGCTGATATATCTGTAAGAATTGATTGGCTGAACAAAAATAAGTATGGATACAGCAAGTTAATAGTTTTAGTTTTAGACCTTTAAGTATAGATGAAGTAAGAAAACAGTTAGCAAAATTTAAATGTAAGTAAGGCAGGTGGTTTAGATGGAGTTGAAGCCAGGTTCCTTAAGATCGGATGGATGTATATTAGTACCAATAGTAGCATATCTTTTAAATTGGAGTCTAACTAGTTCAATAGTCCCTGATTTGTGGAAAATGGGAAAGGTAATCCCAATTTATAAGGGAGGGATAGTATTGCTTCTAATTAAAGACTATCATTTATACTTCCAATATTATCAAAAATATTGGAACGTAGTTCATTCTCAAATTAGTCATTACATGGAATTGAATTAAATTTTTTTCAGACAAACAATATGGGTTTAGAATGGGGAGGTCCACGGGCACCGCCCTACTGGATTTCCATAATCAGGTAGTAACCTCACTTGATCTTGGAAAGGCCACTGGGGCGGTGTTCTTGGACCTCCGTAAAGCTTTTGATTTGGTTCAGCATAGAAAATTGTTGGAAAGACTTTGGTTGGTAGGGACAGAGGAAGGACAATTAGCATGGATGGCATCATATTTGGCAAATCGTAGACAGTGTGTCATCAATGGAGACTCTGTGTCAAGCCTTGAGGAAATAAATCATGGTGTTCCTCAGGGATCGATACTCAGCCTGTTGATGTTCAATGTCTATGTAAATGAACTTGCGCAAACAATAAAATATGGGAGATTAGATTATACGAGATGATACGTGTTTTGTTGGTTTCTGCAGATATGTGTAAATTGTAGAACAACAGTTGCAGAAAGATTTAATTTTACTGAAATTGGATGGGTGACTTAGTCTCTTATTAAATGCACAGAAACTCAGTGTATGAAGTTTAGTCTAGGGTATAGTTGAAAATACAACCACAATTGCATATTCATTTAACAAATGGTGTACAAATTGAGGAAGTAAAGGTTATAGTATTTGGGTATGTATATAGTTCTGGTATGACATTTGAGAAATCATGTTGATAATGAAATAAAAAAAGTTAATCAAGAACTGGGTGCCCTTGGAATGATTAACAAATGTACTGCCTAAATTGGCTAGGAAAACTTGTTAAGCAAATGCTAATACCGGTACTTGAATATGGTGTGTTGATTTATATGAATGCCTCTCAGTAGTGTTAAAAAGTTAATCAAACAGTCTATAGATTAGGTAAATGTATTGTTAAGGTGAATATAAAATGCATCATTGTAGGATTACATATGATAAATTAAATTGGTTGCATCCTGAGAGCAAAGAAATTATGCATGGTTAATTAATTGTTATAGGATCATCTGGCACGAAGTATACGATCCTTAGCCAAGTATGTTTGATTACAGTACTTGGATAGCCAAGTTTTGTACACAAGAAATTCAGAAAATAGGAATTCCAATACTTCAAATATACGTAGTAATGTAGGGAAAATGAAATTACAAAAATAGATTTATATGATGAGAATCAACTGCCAAAATGCTGTACCTGCAAAATATAGTTAGCTTGTCTAGTTTTAAAGGTACATTATTTGAATATTTGCAGAGTGAATGTAAATGTTATGGATAATGTTATTTATTTTTGTTATGTTTTGTAATGTATGTGAATTTGATGTTTATTTGTGAGAACTATTTTCACAGGACTTGATTGTAAACAAATGTTTTGGCACTAATCAGATGTTACTATAAAAATAAAAGTTTTAAACAAAACAAACTTGTAGCTCTAGTTATGAAAGCTGCCCTCAGGGAGCTGCCATGAAGCGTAAAGCCTTCATGTTGGAGATGTGGGAGAGACCTTGCCACTGAGTCAAAATGTGTGGTCTGATTGGCAACAGAGCGGGGTCCCATACCGACAGTTGTAGGAGTAGGTGGAAACCACATTTGAAGTGCAGTGCCACAATGGGAGCTATGTGAGTATCACTGTGGGTTGGTTAGTAGCTGTGTGTTTCAGTAGAGTCTGTTGCAGGAGAGGGCAGGGAGGAAGACATAGAAGAGCCCTGTCCATGGTTGGGACAGGGGATCTATACACCACATCTTTTTGTTTGGGATAATAGGAAAATACTCTGGGAAGATGATAATTCACTGGAGAGGCAGACAGATCCAGTTGTGGAGTGCCCTATACGTTGAAGATTTCTTGGAGCACTTGCTGTTGTGAGTGTCCATTTTGTAGAGATTGTGGACTGAGCTGACTCAGCCGTTGGCCTAACTGGTTGCAATGTCGGTGGGTGGACAGCTGTTAAGTGCCAGTTGTTGCTAGATATATTTCTTGCCAGACTGCAAGGGTCTCTCCATGCATATAAGGTCTTGAGATTTGTGTACCCTTGCTTATAAGGTAGAACACTACTGCAGTTTTGTCTGATTGGATCTAGTAAAGATCCTGGGCGCATGGTAGTAGGGCCGAATGCCTGGAGGGCTAGATGGACGCTTTCATCTCCTGGGGAGACTGATGGGGGAGAGTGGTGTGCACTGTGGGTCTGATAAGGACGGAGATGCAGCCCCATCCCTGTGGGGGAAGCATCCGTGGTCAACGCTTGCATGGGGACTGGAAGGACATTCCTGATTCAGATTGGATTCTGATTGTCCACCATGTCAGACCGACTTCAAAGAGGAGGCGAATGCTGATTTTGTCTTCGAACCTTCCTGTTTTGGGACCATTGATTTTGAGGGTCCATTGGATGGGGGTCTCATGTGGAGACGGGTGAATGCCACCATAGGGATGGCAGGGACATGTGACCCAGAAAGTGCAGCATCTGTCGGCTGTGACTATTTTCTGAGTCTGTACTGAGACACCAGAGACATAGCGTGACCTGCCGGGCAGGCGGGAGTGTGTCTTGGCTGGAATTGTATTCAGGGTAGCTCCAATGTATTGAGACACTGTGTCAGATTTGACTGACTTTGGCCAACTGACTGTGATTCTAGATCTGCACATTTCAGGATAGTATCTAGGGAGGGTTGCAGAGCTGTTTTGAGTTGGCTTTGATTAGCCAATTGCCAGATATGGAAAGATGAAGTGCCTTTTCTCGTATCGGCTGTTGCCACCACTGGTAGTTCTAGTGAACCTCTTGGGGCTGATGAAATAGTCAGTGAGTGTTCAAACTGGTAGAGTTGACCAGCAGTGCTGGACAAAAATTTGTAGGCAGGTGGTGGATGGGGATATGTAAGTAGGCATCCTTCATGTTACTGCACAAAGCCAGTCTCCCCATTTCAGGATCGGCATGATGGTATGTAGGTGATCATATCGTTATGTTGACTGTAAAGATTCAGTTGCCTGGAGATCCAGTATTGGTCTGAGGCTCCCTCATTTGGGTTAAAAGAAGTGGGAGTAAACTCATTTGATGTTCCAGAAGGTACTGCACAACGGCCTCTTTTAAAGGGTCCTCAATTTTCCGTAAGATGGGTATATGATCTGGAGGATAATGACCTCCGTGAGGGCAAGGGCGGGGGGAGAGGAACTCCAGAGTATGACCTTCTGCAATCTGAATACCATTGTCTGAAGTGATCATTCGTTTCTCCAGATGGCGGGTAATGACTCCCACAGCCCGAGGCTCGCTCGAGAGGTAGGGGGAAAGCCCCAGGGTCACTGCAGACTTGGCTGCGCAGCACCACCCCGGAGGGTAGCTGGCACCCCAGGTGGCAGAGGTGTTGCTCTGGTGACTGAGTACCACTTGAGTTGCCTTTATTATTACTTGTATCTTCCACCCTTTGAATAAGAGAATGGAGTTGGAAGGTTAGATGGAGTATGATGCATGCCATAGACCATGTGGAGGGTTCTGCCTGATGCCTGTAAGTCATCCAATAGAGTTTGAGTACCGGCCTGAAACAGTCAATTGCCAGTAAATGGCTACATTGTGCAGGCCAGTGAAGCTCAAACGCGAAGCCAAGCATGGCAACGCATGGTGATACCAGTGGCTGATAGTCAGTCGAGGTATCCGTAGCATCATCCCCACCTGAGAAGGTATGGCATAGAATGTCTTGTTGTCACTGTAGCCAATAATTTATCCATTTTCTGTGAGGGGGAGTTATTGATACACAGTGGCAGAGGATCCAAGGGTACACTGATATTTAATCATATGATCCATATATTAAGATTAAGTGGATATCTGCACCTGAGAAAAGAACCTCTCCGATAAATAATTCTTGACTCCTTAATCAGGGTGTGAGCCCATGTGTTTGGGTTGGTATGGTCATGAGCTGCAGTGACTGCAACCTGCTCTGGAATAATGGATAGCGGGGTGATCCTGAGGAACCTGATATAGGTCTGTTTTATGTGAACAGCTGTATTAGTTGAAGACTGATGCTGCAGCCAGCATGGTAACCTGCAGCTACAGGGGGAACCACAATGGGCTCCTTGTGGGGTAATTCGGGCTGTATTCTGCTATATCCTTACATTGTTTGTCATGTCTGTAGTAGCCTAGAAAAGTGGATTCCTTGCACTATAATTAGTTTGTAAATCACATTCACTCTTTTCTACGTTGGCCAATCTTAACAAATTGATCCCATTCTGAACTAGGAGGGATGCAGCAGTCTGTTGATGTATTAATGTTTTATTAAGGAATCCGTAATCTGTAGGTAGTTACACAACTGGAACTTCTGTATGTCCGATCTCTTCTAAGCTCTTCAAAAGAAAGACGTTTACCCATTCACTTATTAAGTCCATCCCTTTGGTGATCCCTATTTATGACAGAGCAGAAGGAGCACTAATTTACTCTCTAGTTGTAAAACAGCTTTATTCCAAAGAGGGATCATATTAAACAAGCATTCTCATTGTAAAATGTCCTTAACTTTGTTTAGAACTTTAACCGTTATCAAGTATACAAAGATGAGATTTATAATTTAGCTTCCAATATATATAGTGTGTGTGTGTGTATATATACATCTATCTTTACACACACACATATATATATACACACACACACACACACACATATATATACACACATACATAAATACACACACAAAAGTTGCCGTGATAATTTCCTTTTTCTCTCTTTTGCCTTTCTGGTTGTTCTTCTCTGTTGCACCCTGTGTGCTCTGCCTTTAAATTTAGTTTTAGAATTCTCTCGAGCACAGTCTCCAGTTACTGACCTGCAGTAGTGTGTTACCAGCAGAAGCGCTACAGCCTGTACATTCCTAAGCTCTGGTTCTAACGCACTGTTAAGCCTGTTCATTCATTGTGTTAGTGTGGATGTTAATTTGGATGTTAGATAAAAAAATGTATTAAATGCTAGGCAGAAATTGGTGCTTGCATTTTCAATTCCTCCTTTGTCCCCTGAGACTGCCACTGTTTAGCTAGCTGTGTTCCTCTGCCCCGCAGACAGAGCTGGCACCCGCTCTTGCTGTCTGCAGCAAACCTCCGATTTAAATTAATTAATACAGCTCTTTGAGCTACTGTTTAATTGGAACCCTCCCTCTCCTGCTCTGTCTAAACCCCTCCACGTTCTTTTCTGCAGGGTCCTGAGAAGCCTTTTGTCCCACCCCACCTAACAGGCCACCTTTAAATACACATTAACCACGCCCACTTCAGGCTACAGTACCCTGACTGGTTATTAGTTTCCACACTATTTTCTGAAATGTACATCCTAAATGTCCTTGATTTTGTTAGACCTGCCCCCCCTTGGATCTTTCTGGCCACATTTAAACAAGCATTACAGTATCTTTTGTGACTGCACTTCAAGATGAGGTCAGCGCTATTTCTAAATATTGTATCCTACCTTCTCGTACACCATATGTACCACCCCTTGAATCCTAAGCTCATTCTTTCTGGTGCTCCCAATCTCCATTCTCCCATAGCTGACCAGAATACCTATAATTGCTCTGAACGGCCCAAATGCACACCTAGGTTCGCTAGGTTGGAGTCAGTTATTCAAACACCGTGGCAAGCTGGTACACTTCCTGTCCTAACATGGGAAGGCATGCCCCTTGCCCACTTTTCCCAGTCTCCACTGATGCTTTCTGTGAGACTACTCATTTTTGTGGCATTAGGCCCCTCAGCTTATCACTGCAAGGACTCCCTTATTACACCTATTAACTCTAGCAAGTATAAAAGGGCTAGATCACTTAAGTATGTCTTGGAAGCCTTCAGGAAACCCCTGCTTATCCTACTTCTATGCTCAGGCAATGTTGAACTTAATCCTGGTCCACCAGCACTCATTTCCTCCCCTGCTAATCTAGCAAACTAACGGTGCAAGTTTCATGCACGTCAACGAGTGCAGTCTACTAAAAAAATTTACATCTATTCAGACATGGGTTTGTCATACCTCACCCGATGTTTTGGTGGTCATCGAATTGTGGCTCAAACCTGGAACTACGGATCGGGAGGTAAATATTCCTTCCTATTCCTTGTTTAGAACAGACAGGCAGTCTAGAGGAGGAGGAGGAGTTGCTATATATATCAATAACAAATTTTCTGCCACCATCATTGACTCAACTACAATTCAGAAAGAGTCTAGATACTTAACCCTCAAGGTTGAGATTGCACACAAGATCTACCTCTGCGTAATAGGATGCTATAGGCCCCATCTGCGGGACTTCAACTACTGACCCACCTAAGCAACTCCCTGGGATCACTGTCATCCGAGTTCATTATTCTGGGTGACTTTAACCTTGACTGGCTATCCAATGCCACCACTCCCCTTAAATCTGCAACTCCCTAGGCCTGTCCCAACTGATTTCTGGAGCTACACGCCCCAATAAAAAGAACCCTATTAACAGTACACTGCTGGATCTCATTACAGTAAATAAACCACACCTATTCTCCCATGCCGGGGGTCCTGTTCTCTGATATCAGTGACCACTGCTTTATTGCCTGTGTAAGGGCTACACCTAAGCTGCCCTCTGTCACAAAGCCCACCCTGAAAAGAAGAAAAAGAAACTTCGATGCTCACGCTTTCACCTTGGATTTGCGAGACTCCCTGCTTTGGCAAGACTTTTACTTTGCAAAATCCACATGCACAGCACATAACATTTTCCAAAATATCGTTGTAGGGGTACTGGATAAGCATGCACCAGTTACTAAAGTCAGGGCGAAGACCAAATCCTGCTAGTGGTTTACTGCCAACCTGAAGGCCCTATTGCTTAACAGAGATTGGCTATAGAACCTTGCACGTAAAACCAAACTTCCAATGGACTGGGCTCTTTTTAGGATAGCTAGGAATATGTGCACTTAGATGATCAGAGAAGCCAAGGCGCACTTCTATCGTACTGAACTCGAATCCTCCATGAAGTGGTGTTCTAAATTCTGGAAAACCTTAAAGGAGTTAGAAGGCTCCACATCTGTAAATTCATTGCCAAAGAAAATCACAATTGGTTCCGCTTAGTCTCTCACAGGAATACTATCCTCAATTCGCTAATAATCACTTTGCCACTGCAGGTCTAGCTTTTGATTCCTCTCACGAAGCAATCTCCATGCACAATTGGTGTGCAGGATCATGAAGTTTACGCAATGGTGCAACTTTTTCTACAGTCTGTAACCTGAAAGAGGTAGAAGAATTACTATTACAGTTAGAGGACAGGAAAAGCACCGGGCTGGCCTTATTGACCCTTTTTTCCTGAAGATCAGTACTCATGTCCTGGTGGTGCCAATCACACACCTCTTTAACCTATCGCCTCACAAGGAAATATCCTCCCATATGGAAAATGGCCCATGTGGTCCCTCTATTCAAATCCTGAGATACCAGTGACCTAAATAATTATAGATCTATTTCCTGCTTCCCATCCTGTCTAAATTGCTGGAGAAACTACTGAATTTGCAGCTTAGGAACTACCTAGAATCATCTAACCTGTTGAATCCCTATAATCAGACTTCAGTCCACGGCACAGCACCATCTCAGCATTGGTAAAGGTGATGGATGACTGGCAGTGAATTGGATGCAAAGAAATTTATTTGTACAGTTTCTTACACCTAAGCAAAGCTTTCAACATAGTCGACCATAGCTTGCTCCTGTCTTTTAGAATATCGGACTGGAAACCCCCGACACTGAAATGGTTCTCTAACTCACCTCACTGGCCGATTCCAACAGGTAAAGTGGAAGGGAACTATCTCCGCTAAAATCACTTCTGAGAGGTGTACCACAGGGTCTATATTGGGCCCCTGCTTTTGCAATTTACATCAACAGAACTGATGCTAGTATCAAAGATGCTAACATTCACCTCTTCGCTGACGGTACTGTGCTATATGTCAACAGACCTACTCTTGGATCAGCCTGTATGATCTACAGCAGATTCAATCAATTGCAGCTATGGCTTCTAAATCAGAAATTACTTTTAAACCCAAAAGACTAAGGCAATGCTTTTTCACCCTTTCTCATGCAACAAATCCATCTACTAATGGAACGCTTCCTCAGATTACCACCCTACTTGGTGAACCTTTGGAATTTGTACACAAATTTAAATATCTAGGGGTCTGCATCGACCACAAACTTTCATTCATTGATCACACTGAGGAGCTGTCAAAAATACTCAGAAAGAAACTTGGTCTTTTTTATGAGATTAAGCACTTTCTCACCAAGGACGTGAAGAAGAGATTGGTGCAAACCACGTTCCTTTCCCTGATCGACTACGTTGACTTTCTATATAGTCAAGGTCCTACTACCACACTAACTAAACTGGATACACTCTATCACCAAGCTCTGAGGTTCATCACGGATCTCCCTTACTCAGCTCACCACTGCGCTCTATATACAGCTGTGGGTTGGTCTTCCCTAAGCTTCAGACGACAGAGGAACGCTGCCATGTGGACCTATAGGGAGGAGGAGTGGCACTGTATGTGAAAAGTGACATAAGGGCCACAGAGATCCAGGAGGAACAAATGGGAGAGATACTGTGGGTTAAGCTGGAAAGGAAAATGGGGACAGCCATCTGCACAGATGTGGTCTATAGACCACCAGCCCAGGAGGAAGAAACAGACAGGAGTTGATGCTAGCCATCCAAAGGATGGCAGACAAGGGTGAGGTAGTACTGGTTGGAGACTTCAATATTCCAGACGTGGACTGGAGCATCCCAGCAGCAGCATCAACTAGGAGCAGATTTATCCTGGACTCCCTTCAGGGTGCCTTCCTAAGCAACTAGTCATGGAACCAACTCGGCAGAAGGCAATACTGACCTTGTGCTCACAAACAGGGACAGTGTGATGGGGTAACAATGGGGGAGCACCTGGAAAACAGTGACCACCAGTCACTGTGGTTTGAAATCACAGAAAGAGCAGAACCAAACCACACAGAAACACGTATCCTGGATTTTAGGGGGGCAGACTTTGGGAAAATGGGGAGATACTTGAAAGAGGCATTAAGGGGAATGGGACAGGAATCAGGGGTTGAGGAACAGTGGGCAGTATTTACAATGGGGATTACAAGAACAACAGAATTATGCATTAAGCAGGTTAGCAAGAGGAAAAGGAAGAGGAGACCATTATGGTTTTCCAAAGAGGTAGCAAAGAAAGTGAAAGCCAAAAAGATTGCATTCAGGCAACACAAAAAGACACAGGCAGAAGGGGATAGGGAGAAGTACCAGGAAAAGCAAAGGAGGCAGGGAGGTCAGTAAGGAAGCCAAAGCTCAGACAGAAGAACACATAGCAAAATCAGTGGGTAGAGGGACAAAACCTTTTACAGGTACATAAGTGAAAAAGAAAGACAAAGGAGGGATTGTGAGACTGAAGGAGGATGGGGCCGTGGAGGATGACAACAGTAAAGCTGACATTTTGAACAGGTATTTCTGCTCAGTCTTTACTGAGGAAGAGGAGGGTAATGGGTCTCGAAGGAGTACAAGGGGTGAGAATGGTGCAGAATGGACACAAGTCCCTTTACACGAGAAGGGTCCTGAAGAAACTGGAAGTAATAAGAGTTGATAAAGCAATGGGGCCAGATGGGGTGCACCCCAGGGTCCTTAAAGAACTAAGAGAGGTGGTGGCTGAACCTCTGGCTATCCTGTTTAGCCGATCACTGGAAACAGGGGAGGTACCCAAAGACTGGAGAACAACAGATGTAGTCCCCTTATACAAAAGTGGGAACAAAGAGGAAGCAGGGAACTACAGACCAGTCAGCCTCACCTCGGTAGTGGGGAAGATCATGGAAGCACTACTGAAGGAGAGACTGGTGGAACATCTGTTGTCAATGGACTACAGGACCCAAGGCAGCATGGTTTCACCAGGGGATGGTCATGTCAGACCAACCTCATTGAATTTTTTGACTGGGTGACTAGGGAGGTGGATCAGGGGAGGGCAGTGGACATGGCCTATCTGGACTTCAGCAAGGCCTTTGACACTGTGCCACAAGACTATTACACAAACTGAGGAATATGGGTGTGGGCAGGACAGTAGTGTGGTGGATAGGTAACTGGCTGGGCAGCAGGACACAGAGGGTGGTGGTAAATGGCTGTCACTTCACAGAGGAAGAGTGACCAGTGGGTACCACGGGATCAGTGCTGGGACGGTCCTATTCAACATCTTCATCAGTGACATTCTGAGGACCTAGAAGGCAGAATTTCACTGTTCCTGATGACACAAAGCTCTGTAACAGAGTAGACACACCAGAGGGTGTAGACAGAATAAGAAGGGACCTGCAGAAACTTGAAGAATGGTCAGGGGTTTGGCAGTTGAAATTCAATGCAAAGAAGTGCAAGATAATGCATATGGGGCACAAAAACCCTGGCACAATATATCAGTTGGGGGTGAGGATATAGCATGCACCAAGCAGGAAGGGATCTTGGTGTTGTCATCTCTGATGACCTCAAGGTAGAAACAGTGCGACAAGGCAGCAGGTAAAGCAAATAGGATGCTGGGATGTATAGGCAGGGGCATCACCAGCAGGAAAAGGGAGGATCATAATTCCGTTATACAAGACACTAGTGAGGCCCCACCTGGAGTACAGTGTACAGTTCTGGAGACCATACCTACGTAAGGACATAGACAGGGTAGAGAAGGTTCAGATGAGGGCAACAAAGATGGTGCATGGATTGCATCACAAGTCCTATGAAGACAGGTTGAAGGAACTGAACATGTACTCCTGGAGGAGAGGAGGAGAGGGGATATGATAGAGACATACAAGTATCTTACAGGGAGGAACAGGGTGCAGGAAAACACTATTTTTAAGCGAAAAGATGTTCCAGGACTAGAGGGCATGGGATGAAGTTGGAGGGAGGACGATTCAGGAAACATGAAAGAATTTCTTCACAGAGCAGTGGTGGTGGACAAGTGGAACACCCTGCCAGAGGAAGTGGTGGGGGCTGAAACAATCACGGGTTTAAGAATGCATGGGATAGACATAAAGGAATTCTGGAGGTCAGGGTAAGGGTAACAGACTTCTAGGAAAACAAACTGAACTTACAAGCTCAAATGGGCAGACTGGGTGGGCCATAGGCCCTTATCTGCCGACACTGTCTATGTATCTATGTAGCCAACACTCAAGGTTACCTCTTATATCTCAGACTGTCTACCATTGAGAATCATGTCTAAGTATGGGCTGAGAAGTGCTCAGTATATTTCTCTGACTGTGCCCAAGGTCAGATCACAGTTTGGCGGTCTGCCATAAGCTGTATGCTACCATTGCTGTGGAATAAGTTGAAAAGAAACTGAAACTGATCCTCCCTTATCAGTCTAGCAGCATTCAAATCAAGTTACAGTCGCTCCTTCAAGGAAGCCTGTAACTGTTTCCATTGACAGCTGCCATTTCTCCAGTTATTAGTTGTCCTCCGAACCTAGCCTTGTAGCGCATCAAATTCTGCCATTATTGTCCCCTTACTATTCTGCCCTCTCCTCCCTTTCTGCTTCAACTTGTACCGTCCAAGGGTAATTGCAGACCATTTACTATCCTTTCCTCCCTGTTACCCTTCCTACCCTTCTCAGTATACCGCCCTAGCTTATCTTATTAGTGTTCGCATGGTGAGTGTTGCCGTCTTTTAGGAGAACTCACCCCTAACTAGCATGTATCCTTCCATGTTTACCCCTGCTCAGTGTCAGGGTCTATATGTAAATATTTATGCAGCTGTTATGTGGTGATTCTACTGCTATGTTCTCAGATTCTTTCTTCCTTGATTGTCATTATATTGTTAATTGTCCTGATCCCCGTTCCAACTCTCTGGTACTGTTGTAACACCGATGCCCTTTATTGTCTTATTGTTTTATGTCCAGGTCCATCTTGAAAATGAGTTTGCTCAATGATGTTCGCCTGGTTAAATAAAGATTTTGATGACTGATTGATACACACGCACACACACATATATGTACAGTGTATATATATATATCAAGTTCAAGTTATTGTGAAAGGATAAAATTCACTGAGCAAGCTCATTTGCAAGAATGTCCCTTATACAGGTCAGGATAACAACAATTCAAAACAACATAGTGCAAGACATAGCACATTACAACACAGTGTACAAAAACAGAATGATACTCCCGGGAGGAACTCAGTACATTTAATAAATAATAGTTAGAAACAGTGGCAGGTCTCAATAATACAATTCTTTATGAGAGTCATGAAAGCAATCAGTATAGTCAGGGTCTGAAATTATAACAGCATTTGAAACTTGTTCCATATTGAAGGGAGTGTATACCTAATGGCAGCTTTGCCAAAACGAGTGTATACTTTGGGGACCTCAAGAGAGATGTAATCACACTTCCTTAAAACATATGTACTATGCAATCGTTAAAGGGGAGTGGTAATATAATTTGGTAGTCTGTTTGACAAGGCTTTATAGGTCCAGATGTAGGTATGCTCTAGCTTCCTATTCGCCAGGGAGGTCCAGTTCACCTCCCTGTAAAGTGTGCAATGATGTGTTCTAGCTGGGGTGTTGGTAATAAAGCAGACTGCCCAGTGATGCAAAACATCCAATTTGTGCAGACAGAGGAAAGCGCAGCTACTGTATATGATGTCTGCATAGTCTAGCGGGGCCAAAAAAAGTATCTTGTACTAATGTCTATCTAGAGGTCATCGAGAAGAGTTTTTTGTTCCTGAAGAAGAAACAAAGTCTTACTCTCAGTTTTTTAGCAAGGCTTCAATATGCGGAACACAGGTGATATGTGAGTAAAGCAAAAAAAAAAACAGGTATTTGAACCGGTCCACTACTTCAAGTATGTCACCGAATAGGGTGATGATGGTTGGGGGCAGAAGCTGCGTTAGGTGGATGGAAGAACATAACTTTTGTTTTCTTTGCACTGAGTAAATGTTCTGACGGGACTACGTTATTCTAGAGTTGCACGAAGTCGGCCTATAGGTCAGAGCAGACTTGGGTGAAGTATGGCTTATAGATGTACAAGACAGTATCATCTGCAAAGAGATGAATTTTATAATCAATAATATAGTTGCTAATGTTAACATATATCAAGAAAAGTAATGGGCCCACAATCGAGCCTTGTGGAACCCCTCTTGTCATAGGAAGCAGGGAAGAGAAGAAAAAATTAACACCTTAGTAATGTTGTTTCTTCTAATGGAGTCTTGCTATATTATGACATATGCAGTTTGTCCCAGCCTTAGAACTGCTCCGGAGGTGAAAGAGTTAACTTCCATGCCAGGCATGGAATCTTGAGCTCGAGCTCGGTTGAAAAAAACTGTCTGTTGTTCTTCAAACTGAAACTGTCAGATCTTTATGAGCAAAAACTCACTAAGGTTCTGTGTGGAAGCTGTAAACCTACACTAGCCAACTGGCTACTAAAATATTAACACATTTTCTGGTCCCAAAACCAAGACTCACGTCAGGGACCCAGAAAATAAAATAAAATAATAAACACCCAAACACCCCAAAAGGAGGGTGAAAAACACAAGGTGGGCATCATTAAGTGCCAACACTGCACTGCCGCCCATCCCAAGAGCAGAGGTTCTGAGAGGGGCAGGCGGGGGAGTCATAATATAGCAAGACTCCATTAGAAGAAACAACATTACTAAGGTGAGTAATTTTTCTTCAAACAACATGAAGTCTTGCTATATTGACATATGCAGACTACACAGCAGTACCTCCATGGAGGAGGGACAGAACCTACTTAGGAAATAGGCTCTGAAGCACAGCTGTGCCAAACCGAGCATCCCTCCTAGCCTGGATGTCCAGGGAGTAATGCTCAGTGAATGTGTGTACTGTTTTCCAGGTAGCTGCTTGACATATCTCTAAGATAGGGATGTCCCTGGCCGCAGCTAGGGACGCAGCTGTACCTCTGGTAGAGTGAGCCCTCAGGCCTGAAGGGGGAACCTTACCCAGTTTTTGATAGCAAAATTGGATACAAGAGACAATCCACCTGGCAATGGATCTTTTAGTGGCAGGTTTCCCTTTACCAACCTCACCATAAGTGAGGAACAGTTGGAAGGAGTCAAACCTGTGACCCTTGATACGCTCTATGTAGTAGCTAAGGGCTCTCTTACATCTCGCCAGCAGCGTCGTTACACTGAAGAGATATAGATTGATTGGGGGAACCACCTTAGGTGTTATCTCCTGTTAGTCTGAGGACTACCTTATCTCTGTGAAAGGAGATAAAATCAGGCTCCACTGACAAAGCTTGTAATTCACTTATGCCTGGCAGAAGTGATGGCTACTAGAAACACAGTTTTCAAGTCAAGTACTTAAGCTCTGCTGAAGACAAAGGCTCAAAGGGGGTTGCATTAGCTGAGCAATGCAAACATTAAGATCCCAGGCAGGAGCAGGGTCCCTGAATGGAGGGTTGGTGTGAAGCAATCCCTTGAAAAACTTGGAGAATACAGGGTGAGCAGAAAGAGAAGAGGGCTTTCCTGCTGAAATAAAAGCAGAGACAGCTGCTAAATGCACTTTCAGGGTAGCTGGCCTCAGCCCCAAAGTATTTAGATGGACCATATAGTCCAAGACTGTGGGCAAATCAGCAGATTCTGGGGAAATATGCTTCCCAGAGCACCATATGGAAAACCTTTTCCATTTAGAATTATAAGTAGCCCTGGTGGAAGGCCTCCTAGAAGCTTTCAAGATTTTGAGTACACCTTGAGAAAGGTGTAGGTCAGCAAACTCTAACTCCTCAAGAGCCAGGCCTTGAGGTTGAGGGATTTGAGATTTGGATACCAAACTCTCCCCTGGGCACATGTTAACAGATTGTGATTCCTGGGGAGACACAGGGGAAGGTGGACTGCTAAGGACAGAAGGAGTGGATACCAGGGCTGTCTGGCCCAATCTGGAGCAATCAGAATCATCTTGCAAAGTTGAGATCTGATTTTGATTAGCACCTTGAACAAGAGGGGGAAGGGGGGAAAGGCACAGAGGAACTTCCCTTCCCAATCGAGAAGGAAGGCATCCAGAGGGACTGAGCCCAACACTGGGGGCCTGCAACAAAAAAGTGGAAGTTGGTGATTGGGGCTGCAAAAAGATCTATTTGAGGGGTGCCCCACCTGGCAAATACTAACCCCAGTACTAGAGGATCCAGTGACCATTCGTGATGGCCCTGGGAAATCTTGCTGAGAGCATCTGCCAGGACATTGTCCTTGCCTGGGAGGTGAACTGCCATGAGGGAGGTGTTCAGGGAATAAGCCAGAGACCACAACTTCATTGCCTCGGTACACAAGGCCGAGGACCGAGTGCCCCCTTGCTTGTTGATGTACCACATTGTAGTGGTGTTGTCTGTTCTGACCTGTACCACTTTGTTCTGAACAGATGCAGAAAAAACCTGAAGTGCTAGAAAAACAGCTCTGAGTTCCAACAGATTGATGTGGAGCAGAGATTCCTAAGGGGACCACAATCCCTGGGTGGTGAGGTCACCCATGTGACTAGGATCAATCTGGTTAGAGGATCTCTCCTTTGAGACCAGAAGGCTCTCAAATGGAACTGAATGTCCCTCATCTGAAATCTTGCTCCTAGCACTACAGCTGTGGAAGCAGCCATGTGCCCTAGGAGCTGTAGAAAGTGCCTTGCTGGTCGAGAGACCTGCAGAGTGAAGGAGGAGGCCAGAGCCACCAGGGTCTTTACTCTTTCTAGAGGAAGGAAAGCTCTGGCCTGCTTTGTGTCCAGTTCTGCGCCTATGAAGGTGAGTAGCTAAACAGGCTCTAGAACCGACTTTGGAAGATTGAGAAGAAAACCTAGAGATGTAAGCAGCTGCTGGGTAACGTGAAGGTGTGATCTGACTTGGTCTGGAGACTGACCCACTATGAGCCAGTCGTCCAGGTAAGGAAAGATGGCAATCTTTTGCCTTCTTAAGTGAGCAACTGGTACTGCCAGGCATTTTGTGAATACCCTTGGGGCAGAGGTAAGGCCGAAGGGCATTGCTCTGAACTGGTAATGGCCTGAGGGCAGTTCGAATCTGAGTACTTCGGTGGGAGCTTCTGATGAGAACATGGAAGTAGGCATCCTTGAGGTCCAGGGACGCTAGCCAGTCCCCTGGCCTTAGGGAGGGTAAAATAATTCCCAGAGTCACCATTTTGAATTTTGGTTTTAAAAGGTGCTTGTTTAGGTATATTAGATCCAGGATGGGCCGCCATTCTCCTGTCTTTTTTGGTGTAAGGAAGTACCTGGAGTACAGTCCTTTGCCCTGGTGTAGGGGAGGAACCCTTTCTACAGCTCTGAGAGCCAGGAGGGTTGAGACTTCTGTTTCCAAAGCAAGAGCCTCTAATGGATTTGCAGGTGGAAAAGATCTGGTTCTCATCTTTGGAAATTTTTTGAAGCTGAGAACCAGTCCCTGGCTTACTACTTCCAGGACCCACTTGTCTGATGTTAAAGACTCCCAGTCCTGGACGAAGTAAGCCAGCCTGCCCCCTACAGGTAATGGAGAATCGGCCCTGGGCATCCCATCAGGGTGCCTGTTTGGCAGGGGCTTTAGTCTGAGAGGTGGGAGCAGGCCTGCTCGTACCCCGTCTGCCTCTCCCTCTGAAGAACCCCCTCTGGGCATAAGCTGAAGAGGAGGCCTGGGCTTGGTAAAAAGGCCTGTGAAAAGGCCTGCCCCTGCCCCTGGAAGGCTGCCTCAGAGGAGTGGCTTGCCTGTCCTTGGCCTGTGCACTCCTATAGGTGGTCCTATACTCATCCATTTTCTTCATGTAATTCTCTGTCTGCTCCCCAAACAGAGAATTACCCACAACAGGAAAATCCATGGCCTTAGCCTGGGTATCCTGTGACAGGCTAGTACACCTGAGCCAAGCCATTCTACGAAAAGCCATAGATGTAGCCATGACTCTTGAAGATACATCATTAGAGTCCACTGCAGCATGGAATTGCACCTTGATGCCTCAATCACCAGCAGCCACCTGTTCCAGCTCCTTGGCAGCTGGCCAGGGACCTGTTTCAGCTAAAGCCATACAACAGTATCCCATCTGGGTTTCAGGTATCTTGCAACATAGGCCATATAATTTGTCTGTCTGAGTCCCAAGGATGCTGCCATGTATTGTTTCTTTGCATGGCAACAATCCTCCTGGAGTCCTTTGTCAGGGGTGTGAAGCCAAGGGAATATTTGCCTTATCACAGGCTGCAGCTGCACTACCCCAAACATGGCTGCATTGCTGTGAAAGGAACTCCGTATCAGGGTCTGACAATGTGTAACTCCTGTCCATCTTTTTATCCACAGGAGGTAAAGAATTAGGAGCTTTTAAAATTTTTATTGTCTGTTTCCTAAAAGATTTATGTAAAGGAATAGACAATCTCCTGGACTCTGGGATATCCATCATTTCCACATAGTCAGGCTCCTCCTGTTCATCCACAGCTTCTTCCAAAGGGAGCTGAAGGGTTTCAGCAACTTTTTTATAAAACAGAAAATGAGAAAGGGACTCAGAAAGCCTAGGAGGAGACACTCCTGAAGGTCTGTCTGGGGAGATGTCCGGTTCAATGGGCACATCCAGACTTTCAAAATCACATTCACTCTCTTCATAATCCTCCTCCCCCTCCTCTGGTTCATAAAATTCTTCTATATCATATTCATGAACCGGTGGAACCGACCGTTTACCTGATGGTGGTGGTTCGGACGGAACCGGGGAAAGCGACTGGACAATTTGGATCGCTTTGGCTATCTCTGCAGCAGTTGGAGAAGGAAATTTTGGCTCCACACCTGCTAATTTTCTAGTCCTCTTTGCTGGAACTGGCTCCTCCGAGTCAGCTCTTCGTTTGCCCGAGGAAGTATCGCCCTGGTCAGAGAACCGGGCTGGCCATCCGGGTCAGCGGACTTTTTGGCCTCTCGTTCCCTGAGCCTACCAACTCTCTTATCCAGGGTAGCTGCAAGGAAATTCTTGCAAATCTGGCAGTCTGCATTGAGGTGGTCAAACCCCAGACAATAAACACATGTGGTGTGTGGGTCAGCCTTGAGAGCTTCCCACAGACACTACAGTGCTGAAACCCAGTGGGCCGGTTTTCTTTGGGTTTCTCAGACATAATGCCAGCCTAACCAAAAACTTGCCCTTTTCCGGCAAATCGCTAAGCAAGACATCTTTCGGTTCCCAACGTGTCACGGTCGTGGAAAAACCGTAATGAAATCCGGTTTTTTTAGAACTAATAAGAACCAGGAACCGCACTCTAAATGTAATTTAATAAGTTTTAACAACAACCTGATCGGTTCAAACCGAACCGATAACGTTTGCAAGTTCCACACAGAGAATGTAAAACCTACCCATTACTTACGATACCACAGACAGAGCTTGAACCGACCGGTTGCGGTTAAAATAAATATAATTGCGGTTTAAAAAAACCAAGAAATAACACTTTTTTAACCGAGAAATGAACCGAGCAGTAGGAGGACTCTCCAGAGCAACTGTTCAGTGAGGCATAGTAAAGAATCTGACACTTTCAGTTTGAAGAACAACAGACCGAGTTTTTTTCAACCGAGCTCACGCTCAAGATTCTATGCCTGGCATGGAAGTTAACTCTTTCACCTCCGGAGCAGTTCTTAGGCTGGGACAAACTGCATATGTCATAATATAGCAAGACTTCATGTTGTCTGAAAGTCCCATTAGCCTTGACTTGTTGTTGCCTACCCTTGAGGTAGCTTGTAAAGCATTTTAATGATGATGTATCAAGCCCGTAATCCGCGAGGTTCCCCAGGAGAAGACCATGGTCAACAGTATCAAAGGCCTTGCTAAGATCCAAAAATACAGCCCCAGTTTATTGTCAGCGGCCTCTAGCCAATCGTTTGTTACTTTTGCCAAGGCAGATATAGTACTATGACACTGTCTGAATCTGGACTGAAGGGGGCTGATCAGCTTGTGTGATTCTAAAAATTACAGTACCTGCATACTAACCAGCTTTTCTCTTCGACAGAACCAGCAGAATTGAAACAGGTCTATAATTATTCACATTGCACAAATCACGGAACTGAGGAGAGGCAAATGTGCACTACTTTCCAGTCTGGGGGTACTGTGCCTCTAGTAATGACAAATTAAACAGGTGCGTGATAGCAACCGTGAGATAACGATAAGAGTTTTAAGAGAACAGGATCAAGGTTGTCTGCTCCAGCACTCTTTCTGGTGTCAAGTTTAGTAGTAGTTCCTCCACTTGTTTGAATGAGATGGCAGTAAAGGAAAAGAAGGCAGAAGTGACAGTCCTATGGTCTAATGCATGGGGGGAGGCAGGGGCGGATAGAGAAGCTGATGGTGAAGAATCAAAAGCAAGTCCTGCTATTGCAAAGTGTTTGTTGAATTTATCTAATATTGTCGTTTTATCACTGATGATAGAGCCTTTGAAATTAAGTTTGTCAGGTAGGGACAGGAGGACACTATGTCCTTCAATCGATTTGAGGGTATCCCATATTTTTGTTGGATTGCCTTTAACTGCTTCCAAGATGTTCAGGTAGTACGTTTCCTTGGTGCGTCTTACTAATTCAGTGCAAGCACTGTGGCATGCCCTAAATGCTGTCCAATTGTTGGGGAATTTAGTCGTCTAGCGATGGCCCCCTTAGTCCTCTCTTTTTGTAGTGCTTTTTAACTTTTCCGTTAAACCATGGGTAGGATGCTTTTTAACTCTACAAGTAATTAATGGGGCATGTTTCTGTAGAATTCCATTTAGAATGGTATTTAAGATATGTGTGGCTTCGCTAAAGTTGAGGCCAAATAGAACGACTGCCATTCAATGTCCCTCAGGTCAGCTAGGTAATCTGCAGCATTGAATTTCCTAAGGCTTCGCTTAGTGATAGTTTTACCACTGTGGGTAGATTTTGGTATATTCCTGATGCATACTGGAATATTATGATCGCTAAGACCATTATGCACGATTGCATCTTGTAGAATTTTGTGTGGTCTATTCGTGAGTATTAGGTCAATAAGAGTACCGGTTGTATGGTTTCGGTTTGGCCTAGTAATCCCTGTAAGTACTTAGGCTAGACCCAGTTCGTCACACAGGTTCTTTAGTGGTCTGGACTTAGGACTGAGCCAGTCTAGACTGAAATTGCCTAATATTAAATGATTCATTGGGGTTATTGTCTAGAAGTTGTATAAATGGGTTATTAAGTCTAGTCCCCTGAGGGTGGTCTGTAACACCATAGAATATTTATTGTTTCTGCAGATGAGATGGATAACGTAGGGTCAGACATTCAAATTCCTTAGGTACTGAGAGGGCATGAAGGGTATTAGCAGTAAGCCTATCGTTGACATTAAGGATGACTCCTCCCCCTCTCGAGAATCTGCCAATACAATACATGCAATAGGATGGAATGGCCACATCTTTATCGGGGATGGATGCCTTAAGCCATGTTTCTGTTAGTACCAGGATGTCCAGGCTGGTGTGGGATATCCATGCTTGCACTACAGTCACTTTTTTTCTGAAGGCTGCAAATATTAATCAGTATAAGTTTTAATGATTTGGCCAAGGTCAAATCACTGGGTGAAGCCAGTGGGAGGATAGGTCCTGGGTTAAGTTCAATGTTTCCTGAGCTCAGAAGAAACAAGAAAATAATTTGCCATATCCATAATTTCAGGGAGATATTATGTAGCTTGTGCTAGTGTTTGTGCGGGTGGTTCGGTAAAGCTTTGGGTTTATTACCACGGGAGGGATTATAATGCAGAGTTGCACATAAGAGAAAGATAGCACGGAAGGTTAGCAGTTTGCTAGAGACTAGTAATAGTGCATAACGCCTTGTGTGGTGATCCCACAGTGGAGGCGGAATATCATCCATTGATTGGTTTGAACATGGGAAGGAAGCTTGGTTGTGGGATGTATATCCCTCATCTATATTGAAGAGCTGCGAGGATACAAATAGTATCAGAATTTAAAGTAACAAGTGTAGTTCAGACAGATTTGGTGTAAAGAACAAGGTGTAGATATCTGCAAGTAACTTGTGGTAGACAGCTAAACCATAGGAGGGTACCTAAACAAGGATCCACGTTATACTAATGGGACCCTGTGCACAAAACACTAAATGGTTTAAAGTGTGTTTTGCTCTTATCTAAGACACTTGAAAAAGAAAAAAGAGGAAAGTAAATATGCTAGGTAGTTTGTTGCTTGGCATATAAGTCTTAGGCAAAAGCATGTACCTTTTGGTTGTGTAGTGTATGTAATGTGTCTTTACTGAGGAGAAGGAAGAGAAAAATGCTTAACAGTACAGATTAATGGTATATAGTGACTTTCAGGCTCCTTTTGATTGAAGGTTATAAGCATGGGGCCCCTAGCGAAAGATATATGTGTAGTGTATCGTGTGTATATATATATATATATATATATATATATATATATATATATATACATACACATACACACACACACACACACACACACACACACGCCTATCATATCAGACTAATTATTGTGAAATACTATTCTCTGTTCCTTTTGCTTCAATAGCAGATTACAGGTACTGGAGTTCACTTCAAATATATAGAAAACAGTTATAGTAAGAAGGCCCAGTGATAATGCTGTCACCATGGGGTTCAAATTATACTAATTTCCAAGGACTTTTTAAAATGTCTCTAATACTTAATCTTGCCAACATTCCCTTTCATATAAATGTACATAATTCATCAGGTTTGTCAAACCACTCTTTTATAACGAAAAGGGGGTATTAGTGAACAGATTAAGATATCTTGAGAGCCATACAATTTTGATCAAATTTATTTTTTCCACATGATGAAAGAGGTAATTTTTTTCCCCATTTTTCTAGTTATATCATTACGTTTTCAAACACAGAGGTAAAGTTAATCTCAGAAATTTTAGAAGTGTTAGAGGAAATTTTAATACCAACCACCTTCAATACATTTTTAAATATTCTGTATGTTAATCTTTGGTTTATTTTCGAGTGAAGTTTCTGTTTTATTCCACTTTATTTCTCATCCTGCCACACTACCAAAATCTTAATATCTTTTCAAGCTGATTGCCTGATCTCAATGCATTCAAGAGTTAGAAGCAAACTATAAGTGTAGGCAAAAACCGTATCTATAAAACCTCCACATGAGACACCTTTGATCTTCATATCTTCCCTAATGACTCGATTCCGATTAAAACAGTAAAGGACAAAGAAAACAACCTTGTCTAGATCCTCTTAGTAGTTCAGAAAATTTGAAAAACTCCATTCATTATTACCGTTGCACTGGGTTTGTTGTAAACTACTGATACGCTGCCTACAACTGTTATACCCAGTAGCAATTTTCTTCAAGTACTCCTTGTAAAAACTGCCATTCTAGGGCATCAAATGCTTTAAATATGTCTAATAACATGGCAATTACGGGTTTTATTTTTTTAAAATGCTCATATAGTAGATGACCTTCTCAGTTTATCTGAACCCCACCTATTAGTCATAAATCCTACTGTTCTTTCCTTATTATACTACGAAGAGACCTTAGTAGCTGATTTGCAAGAATTTTGCCAATATTTTATGGTTGCTACCAAGTAAGGATACTGATCTGCAATTTTCATAGAGATTTGAATCTTTATTCTTTTCAGGAATGACTTATGTATGCTTCATTCATTGATGTAGGAAGGCAGTTTTTTTTTTTTTTTTGCTCCTCTTGCTCCATCTGGTGAGCACCTCCTTCGGGCCCTCAATGTGCCCAGTCTGTCCGCTATCCCCACGACCTGCCTCAGCCCCAAATCACAGCCCCTGAGGTAGCCCAGCATAGCCCTTCGCTGGGTGGGTTCCCCTCCTCCGAGAGGGAAGGCGCCGGAAGTCGTCCAGCACACTCTGACATCGGCTCAAGAGTGCTGCTAGGGTAGGAAAGTCACGAGGGCCGTGGCGGCTGTGAGACGGAGAGCCATCATCTGGCTCAGCAGAGAGCCATTTTCAGTTTCTCCCCACGGAGGTAGCGTACCTGCGTCATGGCGAGCCGACATCCAGTCACTCCCGGAGATTTGAGCCCCTAACACTCTGCCATGCTCCGGCCTCCACCAGGGGCCAGCAGGTGCCAGCCCACATCCCCCCCCCCTGGAGAGAGCAAGCTGTCTCCGGACGCTCCAACCTCCTCCCTGGCGGCTCTCCAACGACCGAGTCCGTTCCAGAACCGGGTTGCTGGCGTCCTGGCGGAAATCCAGCAGCTCGCGGCGAGCCGGCCTAGGAAGGAGTTTTATCGAGGCGTTATGAAATGTCTTTTCACGTGTGCACTAATAAATGGGGCCAAGTGTATACACAGCAACTAGGAACGTCATTAAGGTCCAGGGCTACGTCCTTTAGGTAATCTAACAATGATATTTTGGATTTCCTCAAGTGAGATAAGATTTTCCACACATAATATACCAGAAGCACAGTTGTACTTTTAACCATGCCATGTTTATCAGTATGCACACCTGTAACGCTTTATACCTTGCTTCTTTCTGATGTTACTGTATTGCTTTTAATCGACTACTTCTAATGTACAGTATATCTGTTAATGAACTATCAATTTCTTTTTCTACCCCCAAAAAAAAAATATGGGAACAAACTTATCAATTCAGTATGTTTATTTTGGTAAAACTTTTGAAATAAATAAATAATATTCCTCTTCTTTAAGAGAGGAAATGCATAGAGTTTCAAAACCCTGCATCACTTTGTCAGAGGTGATGGATTTTAATTAATAACTCTCTTTACAAAACAAGTAATGTCAGATGTGATGGATTTTCATCAATAACTCTATAAAACTAAGTAAACTCTTTATTTACTGCTAATAGCTGTTTTCCATCTTTCCTAAGTATTACTGGAATAATATTTGATTTTGTCTTTTTAAGATAATATCAAAGAGTTTCCCATTTTTCTCCAGATTCCCAGAAAGAACAGTTCACTACTTACTGTAACAGTAGATCTTCAAGAGAGACTCTTCCTTCACACCACAGCTTTGGAACATCAGCCTTTAAGCACTAGGACCACACTAAGCTTTAACTAGCTGGGGCCGCCGTCAACATCACGCGTCAGCGTGTATATAACTGTGGACAGTCCTATCCCTCCTTAGTTTCCTGACAAGAGATTAGACTCAGAAGGCTGTCATGCCTAGGGAACCAGGAGAGTATACCAGCACCAGGAATACAAGGCAAGGGAAGGTACTAGAGGAACCACCATGTCAATGACTAAGTGAAAAATCTGTTATGTTTTTTTGGGGGGTAAGGAGGGAGGGTCAGCATGCCCTAAGGGAAGAGAGTCTCTTTAAGATCTACTGTTGCGGTAAGTATGTAACTGTTCCATCTGCTTCAAGGAGATCTCTTCCTTTAAGGCCACACCTTTGGAACAAGTTCCAAGCAGTACCAAAAATAAGATGGGAGGCTGGTAGAGTCTGAATCAAGAGACGAACCCTTGCAATATGGCAAGACCAAAACCAGCATGTTCAAGTAGAGGCTATGCCCAGACTGTAATGTTTAGTGAAAGAATGGACAGTGCTTCTAGTGGCTGCAGCACAAATGTTGGCAGCAGACACATTTTGAAAAAGGCAACAGAAACATAGAAACATAAAAGCTGTCAGTAGATAATGACTTCTTGGCCCACCTAGTCTGCCCTAATTTCCTTACCTACTGTGCTACCGCAGACCCTTCTCGATCTCTGGCCTTCTCCGCCACCCCAGCTCTACTACTATCGTCCGCTTGTGTCTATCCCATGCATGCATGCTTGAATCCTGCAACCGCTTTAGTACCCACCACCTCCTCTGGGAGGCTGTTCCAGATTTCTACCACCCTTTCCATGATTATTTCTTCACAGCCTCTCTGTCTGAGGCTCCCCCATCCAGCTTCATATCATGACCCCATGTCCTTGAGCATCTCTTTCTATGTAAAATTTGTTCCTGTTTGCCAGCACCCTGACCCCCTTGCAGGATTCTCAGCATCCTGAAGGGGAAATAGGCTTAGGGGAGCTGCTCTCAGCCTCCCTAATGTTTTCTGTACATTGTTTCTGCTTGATAGCTCCTTGCCCCCCCTTGCAGGGTTCTCAACATCCTGAAGGGGAACTAGGTTTTAGTGGTCTTCCCTCCCCTCCATCCTGTTCAGCTCTTCTTAGTTACCACCCTTCCTACTATACTCTAGGTAACTGTCACTCCTCCTTACTTCTTTATTAGCATTTTGTTACTGCCACAGAACCTAGCACTTGGAACATCATCCACTTATGATTGTACTGTTGCATTACCGTTCTGTCAGTATTACTGCAATATTATCTATGTCTACCTATTGGCTGTATTATCTTTTTACAAGTTATAATGTCTGAACTCTAAACAATTGTGTTTATATTAAACTACATGCTCCAACTTAATTGTAACTGTTCTTACCTTTTATTATCTGTATAGTTTCTGTTTATCTTATCCTCATTTGACCCCTCTCCCCAGGTCACACCAGGAGGCAGAGCAACTTGTTGTTTAGTGTGCCTTCCTGGTGAACATTTCAATAAATAAATAAAATGCTACCCCTCCTGTACCTTATTAATGCCCTTGAGGTATCTGAACATTTCTATCATGTCCCTCTTTCCATCCTTTCCTCCAAGTACATATGAAGTAGAGTCTTTCCTCAGGGCTTTGATGATGCGCCATGCAATTCTATGCCCACCTCTGCAGTCCCCATATCTTACAGGATGAGGCCTCAGTAGTGTATACCTCTTATGGAGTGGGAACACCACCGAAGTTCCTTACTCTACTTCCTACAAAGGCAATACAATGGGTCAACCATTTGAAGAAGCACTGTTTGGACACAAGAGCAACCTCCCAGGACAAACTAAACAAGAGCTCAGAAGACTTTCTGCAGTCTTTAGTGTAGCCATATACAGTACCTTAGAATCCTGTTTACTTCTAATGTATGGAGCAATGCTTCACCTTCATGCTAAGGACAGTAAAACAGGAAGGTGGATGGATTATTTATTTTTTTTTTTTTTAAACTTTCTTTTTATTTCCTCTCTCTATTCTACGCCCGTTCCCTCTCTCGGAACCCCCCATGCACTATACGCCACTCGAGGACCAGGTGGTCTGTTCCCAAGGTGAGTTACTCCATTCTTACCTCTAGAGCCCCCGGTAACCCCCGGGGAGGGTGGGGAAGGACCCCAATCTCCCCCCAAATCTCGATCCTGCAGCGTGCACTGTGGAATCTGCCCCCGTTCATCTTGCAGTCGCGGTGCCGTGGGTTCAGCCTGGAGCAGGTGCAGAGGATTTTTCCCTGTTCTGTGGTCCACCCCCGACATCAGCGTGCAGTGAGGAGCAATGAGGCAGATCGCGCGCTGAGACACGCATCCACCCGGTCCTCCACCGACACTGACCCTCCCCTGCATTAGCTGCCTTCCGGTCCGCACCAGCACCACCAAGGTCACCCAGGCAGTGGCAGTACAGCGGAGGGACAAGCTACCCACCCAACCCAGAGAAGGAGAGCAAGCCATCAGGCACTCAATCCTTCTCCCCCCAGCTGACCCCCAGCAGACAGAGTCCGTTCCCGAACCCAGGCTGCCGGCATGGCGCGAGGTGTAGTGTCCAGTGCCTCAACCCTCAGCGCCACCGGGCCGGCTGGATGGATTAGTTTAACATAAATTCAGACACCACCTTTGGTAAGAAATGAGGATTAGTATACAAAGAAACTCTGTCTTTATGGAAAACTAAATAAGGAGACTCACACAGAGCCTGTAGTTCGGAAATCATTGAACAGAAGTGACTGCAACTAAAAATAACGCTTTCCATGACAGAAAACATAAGCCTTAACTCATGACTGACTCAAAAGAAGTCAAAGTAAGTTTCTCCAGAACAAATTCAAGTCCCAAAGTGGGACTGGAAGTGAATAGGAGGTTTAAGATATACGATACCACTAAAAGAACACACAGGGAGACCTTCAACTGCACAACTGAACACCCATCAGTGGGGACATGGAAAGCTGATACAGTTGCCAAATACCCTCTGTATTAGTGGGACTGGAGGGAATGCCTACAGAAACCTCCCTTTCCAAGAGAGGGACAAAGCATCTTGCCAAAAGACTCCAGGCCCTGAAATGAGCAAGCAGAAATGCAGAAGTTTTGCGTTGTGCAGGGACGCAAAAAGGTTCAACTCTGGATGACCCCACCTTGTGAAGAGGCTGCAGACCACTGAAGCCAGCTTTTCCCATTTGTGCATCCGGGATGCTGATCTGCTAAGATGTTTTGGACAGCCAGGAGAAGCACGGCTGACAGTTGTAGGCCGTGATCTAGCACCCAGTACTACACTCACTGCTTCCCTGCATACGGGATAAGAATGAGTGCCCCTTGTTTGTTTATGTAGTGGACCACAATGATGTTGTTTGACTCAGGGACCACTGCTGATCCAGACAGAGGACTGAAATGCTTGTAGACTGTATAGGATGGTACATATTTCCAAGATGCTGATATGTAGACTGGCTTCTACTTGGCTCCAGGAGCCCTGTGTTTGATAGGGACCGAGGTGCACACCCCAACCTTAGCCTAGTGCTTCAGTCATAAGGATTTGTGTTGTAGTGGGAATCAAAGAAGGAATGCCTTTTAATAAACTGTTGTGGTCCATCCACCATTTTAGGTTTTTGCACAATGGGGATGTGACGAGCACCTGCTGGCCCACATTGTCTGTCAGCTGTGTCCATTGTACCTTAATTGTCCACTGTGGAATCCATATATAAGCGTGCTAGAGGTACAGTTACAATGGCTGCTGCCATGAGACCCAGAAGGCATAGAAAAAACCTTGCTGGGACCTGGTGACTGTTGTAAATGAGTTGTGCCTGTGCAGTGAGGCGTTCCTCCTGGTTGAGTGGCAGAAAAACATTCCCCTGGGCAGTGTCCAGGATTGCATCTATGTATTGCAGGCCTTGTCAAAGAGTCAAAATGACTTTGCAACATTCACCATGACCCCCAAATCGTCGAGCAGCTGTCTTATTCGAGAAGAAGTGTGTACGAGACGGTCCCTGGGACAGGCCTTTAAAAGTCAGTTGTCCAGAACATGCAGAGGGTGCAGACAGCTCCGAATGACTTTTTCTATTGGAGGATTTTTGCCAGGGTTTCCAAATGCTGATCGCTGTGGCGGTAAATTATATCATGTAAACACTCTACTATGGGGACACACTGGAACTGATCGAGAATGTTGTGGGCAGAAGTTTATACAATTAAAATGTAATCCAACACTTTCAGTGTTGTTGGGACTTCAAAACTGCTCACCATTTATTTTGATATACACAGTAATTGTTTTTGTAGCGTGTATGTGAATCCTACAAAGTTTGGAGTAGGGTAATGTGCTAAGATGACGCCCTCCATTACAGTTGTGTAGTGCCATGTGGTACTGCAAGAGATGGTGAGGTGGCTCCTATGTCAGAGGCCTGGGAGACTAGGTCAGCTGAGCAGACGTGGCATCACACCTTGCATTATTTTCTGTACTGCTCTAAGTATGGCAGAATTACCAAGCATCCCACCAAAGCTCACATTTATACAGAAGTTGGCCCAGCTAGGTTCACTTAGTACCCTGTACCTAGTAAATAATGGCAGTCAAGTTGTTAAGAATACTTTAAGTTTGATGATTGCTGTTTCAAGGTGCAGGCGTTTTTTCCTAGAGAGTAGCTGTGTTCTCGTGTTGTTAAAAGGGACGCAAAATAAAATATACTATTTATTTTGTTAACAGGAATCAAGCTTATAAGCCAATGAGGCATGGTCTTTAGTTATGGTGCTTAACTTTTTAGTCTATATTTCTATAGATCATTAACTTTCATTTCTGGTCGCCATTGTGAAATGGCATTTTGAGTTATGTTTTACTGTATGTGTATCCAGGGAGCATAACCAATCCCCTTGTTGTAAGAGGGAAATGAAAGCCTGTAGAGAGACCATTCGAAAAGAACAGCCTCGTATCTACCGTAGTAACAGATCTTTGGGAGAACCTCTCATCAGGTCGGAAACTCCCTGGCTAACTGCTTGCAAAAGTTTCCATATGGTCCTAGCGCCTGACAGCTTACAGTTCCATAAGTGTGGCCTGATGAAAGAGAAATCTTCAGAGAAGATCTTCTTAAACTCCATGTAGAAGTGGAGGCCTCTCAGATCCAGTACAGGCCTGAGATCTCCTGCCCATTTGGGAACCAGAAAGTATCTGGAGTAAAACCTCTTATTCATCCAATGAGCAGGAATGGGTTTTATAGATGGTTTTTGTATCAATGATTGTATTTTTTGAGCAGAGATAGTAACCCAGAGGAACTAACAAGAGAAAGTACTGGTTCAGTCAGACAGTGGTCTTTATTTGGAACACACTCCCTAAAGAGATCATAGGCAGTAGAACCATTCTGAAGTTTAAAACAAAACTGGATCTTTACTGTACATCCGTGCATTTAACTGGGTATAACAGCTAGGTTAACATCGGCTCAATGGACAATAGTCTACTTTGCCCAGTATAATCCTATGACTCCTTGATAGCTGGAAGGAGGAGGATACGGTGTTGTCCCATCTGCAGGCACTCTCTGGGCTGAGGGGAGATGTTGCTCATCTCCAGGCTGAGTTGGCAAGGATTTGCAGGACCTCCTCTTCCATTCAGGGACCACCACGGTCACTGCCGTTGCCTCAGAGGTTGCCAAGAAAGAGGAGCGATTGGACCACAGTGGTCTCAGGGAGGGTGAGGGTGGTGGAAGAGAGGTGCTTCCCTCCAGCTGTACCTCTCCACAATTCCTATGCCATTCTGGCAAAGTGCTGTTCCTCTACAGAAGCACCCACAATGGAGACCAAGGAGGATGCTGGGAACCTCCACAAAGGAGACCCACAGAACGGTGGCCTGGGACCCCACAGGGGAAGGAAACAACTCCTGGTGGGGGATTCCATTGTTAGGAAGGTAGAACTGGGGGAAGAAGGGGAGAGGGAGGTATGGTGCCTGCCTGGCACCATGGCTTGGAGGGACAGGGAGCGAATCCTCAGGATTGCCAGAGCAGCAGCACAGCGGAGGGAGCTGGATGTCATTGTCCACCTAGGGACTAATGACCTGGCTAAGAAAGCGATCAGAACAGTGCAGGAAGAGTTTGTGGAATTGGGGAGGGGCCTGAGACAAGTAGCACGCACGGTAACCTTCTCGGAGGTGCTGCCTGTCTATGGCGTACGAGAGGCTAGGGTGCTCTACACCATGGGATTCAATCAGTGGTTGAAAAACTGGTGCAGAGCTCAGGGATTTGGCTTCATTGGGGACTGGGGGTCCACCTGGAGTGATGCAAGCCTGTACTGGCATGATAGGCTGCATCTGTCCAGGAGGGGAATCAGGATCCTAGGCGATAGGTTTAAATGCTTTATTGGCGAGTATTTAAACTAGCCAAGGGGGAGGCACTGAAATGAGCAGGGAATCCTAGCCCCACCAAAAAAGTCACGGTACTAAGTGCAGTAAACACCAACACAGAGATGTCGATAGGGAGAAGGGCAGGGGTAAATGGAGAAAGTGACAAAGGCAAGAAGGACAGGGATGGGGCAAAAAGTAGTAAGGCCATCAGAAAATGAAGGATAATGAGTACCAATGCCCGTAGCCTGGGCAACAAGCTCCCTGAACTGGTGGCCTTGATGGAAGAGGGATGCCTGGATATCGTAGCAGTCACAGAAACATGGTATACAGAGGACCATGACTGGGATGTTACCATACTAGGGTACGTAACCTACAGGAGGGACAGGGAGGTGAGAAGAGAGGGAGGAGTAGCTCTCCATGTAAAGCAAGGGATAAAAGCAACTGAACAAGAGAGTAAACAGGGAGGAGAGGAGGCACTGTGGGTCACCTTGGAGACTGGAAGTGGCACCATAATCCGCACAGGGGCTGTATACAGACCCCAGGTTAGGGGGAGAGAATGGACAAGGATATGATAGAAGGCATTCTTAGGATGTCAGAGAAAGGGGAGATACTGTTGATGGGAGACCTGAATATGCCAGATGTTAACTGGAGCACACCCTGCAGCCACATCCAACAGCAGGGCCATTCTCGATGCCCCACAGGTGGCATGCCTCAGACAGCTAGTTGCTCGAACCCACCTGTGAAGGAGCAATCTTATTTTATTTATTTATTTCATGTGCAGATTAACACCTTTGAGCCAAAGGCTCTTTTACAAAGGTTCCATGTCAGGTATAACAAACAGACAAACAATTTCCAAGGTTACATTTCATAAGAGAAAGAGACAAGAATACAGTGGTAGATTGATGGACATTGCTGCAGCTAATATCTGATGACAGAATACTGATAGGCTGTACATGTAGGCAAGTAGTCTTTGCATTTCCTAAATTATCCAGTTACAAGTAATGCATTTGGTAAGAGCTGAACATATATCGTTAAGTCTTAAAAGACAGCCTCAGGTAGTCAGGCCTGCAGTTGAGAGTAAGCTAGAGGGGGCTTTGTCATAATTCAGAAAATGGGTGAGGGGTGGACCAGGAGAGTGGGGCATCCGTCAAGGGGCTTTGTCAAGTTGGTGCTGGAGCATAGGAAAAGTGTGGGGGTGGGATGAGGGGTATTTCATGGCCGTCTGCGACTAGCTGTTGTAGTATCTTAGACCTCGTACTCTCCAATGGGGACAGCGAGAGGATCTCAGATCTAGAAGTGGGTTGCCAACTGGGAACACGTGACCATCAAACAGTGTGGTTCACGTTAAACTCAGCTACAGAGTCAAGCCATACAAAAGTTAGGGTACTGGACTTCAGGAGGGATGACTCTGGCAAGATGGGAGAGTGCCTCAGAAAAGCACTAGCAAACAGGCCAGAAGGAGGGGTGGAGCAACAATGGGGAATCATCAAAACTGCCATCACAGAGGCAACAAGCCTTTGTGTGAAGCAAATAAACAAATCAAAAACTAAAGAAAAAGCCACTACGGTTCTCAAAAGAGGTGGCGGGGAAAGTCAGGGAGAAAAAGATAGCATTCAGGAAGTACAAGGGAAACACAGAAGACGCAGGACAGACAGCTGTACCAGTTAAGGCAGAAGGAAGCAGGAGGAAGTCAGAATAGCAAAGGCCCAAACTGAGGAAAGGATAGCCAACTCGGTTAAGAAGGGGATAAACCTTTATAGGTACATCAGGGAGTGAAAGACAAAGGGAGGGATAGAGAGGCTGAATAGAATGAGCGGTGGGTGGGCAGAGGGGACAATGAAAACAGCAGGGATACTGGAACGAATATTTCTGCTCAGTATTTACAAAAGAGGAGGGAGGTGCCCAATACAATTAAGAAGCACTCTGGATAGGGGTCATCCAGTCCTTTCACAGAAGAAAGGGCTCTGGAAGAACTCCAAAACTGAAGGTGGACAAAGCAATGGGGTCTTATGGAATTCACCCCAGAATTCTAAAAGAATAAAGTGGAGAACTAGTGAAACCACTGACTACCCTTTAACAAATCATGGGAGGATGGTGTGGTACCCGAGGACTGGAGGAAGGCGGATGTGGTGATTCCCTTCACAAAAGTGGGACCAAGACAGAGGCAGGAAACTACAGACCTGTCAGTTTGACCTCTGTGGTAGGGAAAGTGATGGAATCACTTCTGAAGGAAAGAATTGTTGAGTACCTAGAGGCCAGTGGGGCACAGGACCCAAGGCAGCGTGGGTTCACAGCAGGAAGGTCATGTCAGACAAATCTAATTGATTTCTTTGACTGGGTGACCAAAGTAGTAGACCAGGGAGGGGCTGTGGACATGGCCTACCTAGAATTTAGCAAGGTATTTGACACGGTCCCACACAAAAGATTAATAGCTAAATTAACCAGCCTGGGAGTGGGTCCCAGGGTGGTAGCCTGGGTAAAACATTGGCTGGACAACAGGACACAGAAGGTAATTGTAAATGGAGTCCATTCTGAAGAAAGAGGGTTACTAGTAGGGTATCTTGAGGGCTTAGTACTGGGTCTAGTCCTTTTTAATGTCTTCGTAAGTGACACTGCAAAGGGACTGGAAGGAAAAGTATGCCTCTTCTTGAGATGACACAAAGATCTGCAACAGGGTTGATACACAAGGAAGTGGGGAAAGGATGAGAAGGACTTGGCAAGGTTGCAGGAATGGTCGGAAGTATGGCAGCTAGATTCAATGCAAAGCAGTGCAAAATAATGCACCTGGGAAACAAAACCATGGGGAAGATTACACAATGTGGGGAGGTAGTAACAACAATAAAAGGAAAGGGACCTGGGGTAATCAGATCAGATGACCTTAGCTTTAGGCAGCAATGTGAGAAGGCGGTAGAGTGTTGGGCACACTGTATTCGGAGAAGTATCACCAGTAGAGAGGAAGTTGTTATCCTCTGTACAGATAGTTGTGGAGACCCATCTGGAGACTGCGTCCAGTTCTGGAGATCTCTACCTCGGCATGACATAGACAGGATAGAGGCAGTCCAGAGGAGGGCAACTAGAATGGTGCAGGGTCTGCAAGAGAAGCCACACTGAGCAGAGACTAAAAGAGCTTAATATGTATACCCTTAAGGAAAGGAGAGAGAGGGTATATGATAGAAACGTTTAAGTACCTCAGTGGAATCAACAAAGTCCAAGAGGGTTGCATCTTTCAGAAAGAGGCATGCAAGAACAAGGGACACAATTTAAACATGGGGGTGGTTCAGGGCAATGTGAGGAAGTGTTTTTTCACAGAGAGGAAGTGGATGCATGGAACAGCATTTCTGAGGAGGTTGGGGTC
Organism: Neoceratodus forsteri; assembly: GCA_016271365.2. Taxonomy (NCBI): domain Eukaryota; kingdom Metazoa; phylum Chordata; order Ceratodontiformes; family Ceratodontidae; genus Neoceratodus; species Neoceratodus forsteri. The sequence continues at coordinate 689,397,020 of JADMNL010000022.1, read as the reverse complement.
CAAAACTGTGGGAGAATTCAAGAATACATGGGACAGACATAAGGCAATTCTTGTGGGGGATAGGAAGAAATAGCTGTTGGTTAACTAGGATCTGCGGCTAATCCTATAGGTAGTGAAATGGGCAGACTAGGTGGGCCAAGCGGTCCTTATCTGCCGTCAAAGTCTATGTTTCTATGAAGGTGGAGGATGATGTGGAGGAGTATGTAAAAGCTTCAGCGCACATTCCCTTGCAATTATCTCTAGGTCCCATTCATCTCTGGTAATCTCCCTCCATTCTGGAAGGTGAAGGGAGATAGGACCCCCCCCCCCCAAAACGGCCACCCGTGGAGGTTTAAGAGTGGCTGGGGTGGAAAAAGAGTGGAGTCAGGCTGGACCAGTGGGGACAGAATCACTAATTCCAATGACCTTTGGTGCTTCTGAATGGGCACCTGGGGAGTGGTCCAGCAAGGCACCACTACCCTCCTCTAGCTTATTGACGGTAGGTTGTGACTACCCCAGACAAGATGGGTGAAAGAACCCTGTACCATGACTTGCAAGTGTGTGGATAGAGGTATTTGACCAACCTAAGTATCACTTTGGAGGATTAAAGACTTAGTAAGCTTTCTTCAACATCATATCCAAACAGTTTCCTACCTTTAAATGGGGTATTCAAAACTGTTTGCTGAACATCGGTGACAAAGCCAGTAACTCTTATTCAAGAATGGCAGTTCATACATATGCCAGAGGCAGCTGCCCTGGCTAAGGCATCAGATACACCATATGCTGAGCATAATAGGTGTTTACCAACCTCAGCAACAACATTTAGAGTTATAAGTAGTTCTGTTTTGGCAAAGCCATCTGATAAAGCCTGGGCTGTGACCTTGGCATATTTCCACATACTACGCTGGTATTTAATCATATCAGCCTGATAACTGGCAATCCTAAGGCCCAACGAAGCAGAAGCATATGTTCTTTTGACCATAACATCCGGCTGCCTAGATTCCTGATCAGGAGCAAGGAACCTAAATGTTTAGGTGCCTTAGATCTCTCATGCAGCCATAACTACTACAGAGTCTGGTTCCGCCGCGTAAATTATACGGTTTAGCAGAAGGTGGTGGGGTACGTTTGTCAGCATTGTACGGCACAGCAGAAATAGTATTAGGCCTGTGCCAGGCAGCAAAGGTAGCATCCACCAAAGCAGGGTAAAGTGGAGGAATTATGATGGATCGAGTGCAAGGGACTTCCAAAATTCCATTACATTTGTTCGTGAGAATCTAACTCTTCCACAGCAAACCCATTTCAGTCTTGATTTTTGCATAGAGACTGAAAGGTAGGGTCTTCTGGTGGAGATCTGAGTGTGTACACCACAGAGTCATCACTGCATGAAGACAGGGCACAGCTGTAATGTGGGTTACACGGTTCTTCTCCATATTCCTGTTCCTCCCCGTAATCCTCCTCCATTATAAGGTCTGAATTATATTCCACATCACCGTCGGCAGCTCTGTCAATGGCGAGAGCACAGGGCAATGCAGGTGATGCCGGCGGTGGTCGATAAGGAGGAATTAGCAGTGAGCTGGTATTTGATGTCAACAGGACCTGTGTAGAAAGTGTACTCACTGACTGTAGGAGAGACTGCAGCGGCAAACCTGGCAGAAGTCATTGTATCATATCAGAAAACTGCCAGCACCGCTTATGAGTAGATGATGGCCAGGAGTCATGATCCCAGAGGTCAATGACTTGTACCATCTGTAGTAGCCTCAGTAGTGCCCAAGCCAAACCCCAATCTTGGTGTCTGATCGATGGGGGTTGGGGGGCTATAGCCACCGCCGCTGGAGCTGACAGAGGTGAAGTAATGTTACCTGCAGGCCTTGGCGGCGACCAGGATCTCGAAGGGGAGGACTCCATGTCTCTGTCCCTATGCTTGTCCTTGTGGGACAATGAGGACCAATCTTTATCCCAGTCTTTAAGCTTCGACGATCGGAAACTAGTTGATGGAGCAGGTCATGCCAATTTCTCACTTTGATTTACCTTTTCCACCGTGGCTGATAATTTTCTTAAGAATAAACATCTCTAGCTCCTTTCTGCAGCTGCGTCTAGTAGCCCTGACTGAAGCTCTGGCAATCCAACATGCCCACACATTGTGAGTGTGGCTCTAGGCAGCAAACACACACTGTGGGTGTCATTCTGAAAATCTTTCTCCACACTTACAGTACTAGAAGGGCGGAGGAGGAATTGGTGGCATGCAGAGACGGCCAGCGAGGAAAACTGAAAAGGTTGGAAAATAACAAAGCGCAATGCTGTAGTCAATGTATGTTTTCACAGCAGGTCTGACTGAAGTGAAAAGAACTATGGAGGGATAGGGCTACTCATTCATAAATCATGGCAATGCGATGAGGTAGCCCCAGAAATGTTCGCTATCCTGAAAGGATGGTTGATGTATATTGGCTAAGAGATATATCCTCAAGTAGAACTGTTTTATGAAACAACGATACCTATCTTGTTACTATAAAAGCTATTTATAATGTATTTTTATTTAGTGTACTTGTTCCATCTCTGACTGACCTTATTGGCGGCCCTGCCTCTCCTCCAGTCCCATCACCTGCCTTCCCGGACATACCCACACGCCATGTTCCGCCTGGTTTACTTGGGGGCATCGGAGATGGACCTCAATTCCTCCAGTGGGTGGAGGCTCAGTTTCGTGCTGGAACCCAGTCGGCAGTGTGGATCTGCAAGGAGGGGCAGGGCGGCATGCTGCAGCTATGGTGGTTTTTCCCATTTTCTGCCCTGCTCACAATCAAGAGAGGCCCCCCTCCCATGACCAACGCATACATGACATGCATCAGAGCATGTCAATGCCCCCCACCCCCAATTCTTTGTCTCCAGCTTGCACCACCACCTATGGGGGCAGTACTGAAATGGAGATCGAGAGCCCTCCCTTCCCACAAGGAGGCATGCGTCCCTTGGGATGCTCAACTGTCCTCCCCCTGTCAGCCCTCCGAGAACCCTGGTTTGTTACTGAGCCTGGGTCACCAGTGTCACGAGAGATAGCGCTACTGCTGCGCTGACAGGCCAACTGTTTATATCTTATTTTAATAAAGTAATCTCACAGACGGGACTACTGTTTGTAATACAGTAGGTCTTGTGAGCTAGTTCTGACAGAGTTTCTCCTTTCTCCCCAACTTCCTCATGTTTCTTCCTTTTTTGCAGCTCAGAAATTCAGTAATCCTGCCCCAAATGTATGCTTTATCTGCATCCCATGTAAATCCCATTTTAGTTTCTTCATTACCATTGATTTTAAATTACTCCATAATCCAGTCTGTGAAAGTTCTATCTTAATGGTGACCAATGCGTGGATCTAGATCTACTGGTGATGTCGAAGAGATTTTTGGTGGATCTTGGGGCAAAGGTTGCATTTTTAAGACAATGAAGATCCTTACAGCTAATGAGAATAACTATATTACTTTTTGTTCATTTTATTGTTGGTGATCTCAGAGCTTCATGAGCTCTACCAAAAGGGATCCCAATACAAGGTGTATTGACCACCACTGTTCTATCTTCCAAAAATGTGATATTAAAACACCAGCAAATTGTTTTTCTCTAGCCTTCGTGAGCATTAGCAAAGTTCTACCGGGAGCATAGTTAGAAATTAAGATGGGTTCTATTTCTGGTAAAATAATCAGATCACTAACTGATGAAGAGATGAATATGTAAGTTCAGTCTACTGTGTGACTGGTATCTCTTACTGAAAAGAATGTGTAGTCCTGTCCCTCAGAATGCATTATTCTCCACAAATCTATAAGTTGAGAATGTTTACAGAATAGTTTAAGTGTTATGAATCACTCGTTCGCTTTACTGAAGATTGGTTGCTTTTGTCTTTAATGCGATCCATTACAGTATTAAAATCCTCCTTTCCACAATGATGAAATGGTTATGTAACACTCTCAGATCTTCCTGGACATAAAGTCTCCATCACTCATTCACACTAATGGGATCTAAGCCGGAGGCTCTAGGATCCAGCGGGAGCAAACTTTTTGCAGGAGGGCCAGCGCCAGAGATGGAGTTGCGAGGAGCGGCGCCGCAAGTCTCTGCTCGTGCAGCAATGACTATCTCAGCCGACCCTCCAACCGCCTCAGTTCCTTTTTTTCGCCGGCTGCACGTCTAGTAATGACGTCCGCTCACCGAGTCAAACCTCAAATTAGCAGCATAGTTTTCAGTTTATTATTTTGTAGTATTTTTCTAATAAAGTACCGCTTACATTAATTTATTCTTATCAAAGAAAGAAGTCTCAGCCTACAATGACGGAGTCGACCATGAGGGGTCAGGTGACGGTAGGGAGACTTCATATGAAACTGTTCAGTCAGCGGGCTCAGTCCGGTTAGCCACCTTCTCTGGAAGGGGGTCTGACAACAGACGGTCCAATGCCCAAGGGATGGCGGTCCCAGGCTTATAAAAGTAAGCAGGGTCCATTCTCTGCGTTCGGCCTCGAGCTCTTCTTCGACCCGTAGGTCAAAGAGAAGGCATCCTTTCGAGGTTGCCCTCTGGTATGTCTCTTGGCGTCGGATCGGTCATTGGGGTCAGTTGCCGGTCTCCTCGTTCGGAGTCGCAGGTTTCTGGTTCTGGTCTCCGACCTCTTCGACATCGGAGCCCTTCTCCGCCTTCTAGTGGGGCTTCCGATGAGCAGTTTCATCAGTGGGCCGCTCTTATGGAGCAATGGGCTCAGAGGCTGGTCCACCTGCCTGGCCTGGTCACTCAGGTGCCCTCGGGCTCTTCGGGGGATCAGACAGGGCGTTGGGCCTTCCTAGTCGCGCAGCGCCCTCTTTGGTGCAGTCAACTCCACACTCAGGTGTTTTCCCCCCTCACATGGCTGCAGCGCAGGGGGCCACACCGATGCCTCTATCTCCTGGTATTCTTCCTTCTTTTCCCTCAAATTCTAATTTTTGGGGCCCTGGGTTGGTTTCGGCGCCATCGGCATTGGTGGGTCACTCAGCGCCTCCCGGCACCTTCTTCGGTGCCATGCAGCTTTTCGGCACCATGTTCTTCAGCACAGTCTGCTTTGTCGGCATCATGCGGCCTTTCGGCGCCGGGCTTTTCTTCTACCAATCTTCAGGGCGTCCCCCCTCCGATTTCTTTTCCTTCCTCTTTTTCTGCTGATTTTCAATCCTTTCCTATCCATACAGTCCCTCCTGGACTGTCAGGAGATGATATTGAGCCTGACCCAGATCTCAGACTGGGTGATGATGTGGAAGGAGCAGTATCTAATCCTGTTACACATCCTGTGGTCAAGGACCTGTCATTTAAGTCTCTGCTGAAAAATCTGAATTCCTCTCTCTCTCTCCAGACTATGGACATTGATCCTGGGAAGCTTTTAAGACTCCAATACCTTCATGTTCTGGACATCCCTATGGATTTAACTCCCCCGGTACAACCCTCCTTTGAGACGCTTTCTCAAATGGTATGGAATAATCCTGCTCTTATTCCTTCAGTGGCTAAGTCCATAGATAGGAAGCATGCTGCTCCCAAGGATCGACCCATTTTGGCCTCCCAAGTCTTTGGATCCTATTGTAGTCTTGGCAGAGAATGATAAGTCGTCCTTCCTCAGACTACTACAGCTCGACCTATAAACAAAGAATCTCATAAGACAGATACTTCAGGTAAAGCGTCTTTGCTGCATCCACCCTGGGTATGTGAATCGCCAGCTACCAGGGCTATTTTTCTCAATACGAGTATATTCTCTGGCATTCACTCAAACAAATGGTTGAGGCTCTACCGAGTCTGACACTGATTCAGAGCTTCTTCAAACTATAACCAGGCATAGAGTCCAACAACCAACAGGTTAAAGCAGCTATGGATGCATTTGATACTGCCTCCGAGCGCGCGCAGCGGCATTTGTACCTGCAGCCATTCCTGGCTGCGCACTTCAGGTTTCACAAATGATGCCCAGCAACAGGTCATGGCGTTGCCCTCGATGGTGTGCATCTCTTCGCCCTCAAGTAGAACAGGCTCTAGAGGCCACACAAAAGACTAGGTCAGCCATTAAATTGGCTCGACCTCCTCCCGCCCCCTCTTGAGGGGGTGTTAACAAACGCCAGTTTCATAACCGTCAGTCCTATCGAGGCAAAGGTAGAGGAGGTTTTAAAAAATCAAGCCCCTCAGCCTTAAAAGAAAACGCAACAGAAGGCGCAAGGACCCGAAGCACTCAGTGCTGCCTTCTGAGTTTCTGGCCCAAGTCCCACCTCAGCTGCTCGAGGGAGACTAGCGGTGGGAGGTCATCTGACTCAATTCTACAACCAGTGGAAGTCCATAACTTCGGACAAATGGGTCCTTCGGATAATCTATGGGGTATTCCTTCAATTTGTCGGAGAACCCTCCGGATTGTCTCCCCAAGCAGCAGCCAAAGCTCTCAATTCTTCAGTCAGAGCTTCTCGCCTCCGAAATACAAGGCCTTCTGAACAACAGGACAGCGGAAGCAGTTCCGCTTGATCAACAGAACACAGGGTTCTACTCCCATTAATTTCTAGTTCCAAAGGAAACTGGGGACATGCGCCCCATTTTGGACCTCAGAAAATTAAACAAGTTTCTTCCCAAAGAGAAATTCAAAATGATATCACTAGGGACCCTGTTACCTTTGCTTCATCAACACGACTGGTTAGCCTCCCTGGACATGCAGGATGCTTACCAGCATATTCCTATTCACCCAAAGCATCACAAATACCTAAGGTTTGTGGCTTTGGGACAGCATTATCAGTTCAGAGTCCTGCCCTTTGGGCTATCCTCAGTGCCGCAAGTTTTTACAAAGTGTTGTGCAATTCTCGCAGCGCATCTCAGAAAAGTCGGAATACAAGTGTTCCCATATCTGGATGACTGGCTTCTAGCGAGCCCTTCCAGGCAAGGAACTCTCGAAGCCGTTGCCAGGGCCTTGGATTTTCTCACGTCCATGGGAGTCCTGCTAAACCTCAAGAAATCGCAGCTGCAGCCCTCCCATAGGCTCCATTTCATAGGAACTCTTCTGGACACCTCCTGTGCGAAAGCGCTTCTACCAGAGGACAGAATGAGCGATATCCTACAGATACCCCGATACATCAGACAGAACAGCTCAGTTCAAGCTATCTCGATGCAATGGATGCTAGGTCTCATGGCATCCTCGGTATTCACAGTACCCCTACCAAGCCTTCATGCGAGAACCTCTCAATGGATGCACAGTACTCAGTGGTCCCCAACCACTCACCCTCAGTCCTTTCTCATCAAGGTGACAGAACCTCTGAAGAAGTCACTCACCTGATGGTCGCAATCGCAAGAGAACAATCTTCTGGAAGGGTATCCCTTTGTTCCTCTGGATCATCAGATTTCCATTACCAAGGACGCGTCCCTGAGGGGGTAGGGAGCTCACTGTGAGACTCTCCACACTCAAGGTACGTGGACTCAGGACGAGTCCCAGCTTCCCATAAATGTCTTAGAAATGAGAGCCATCCTTTATGTGGACCGGGCTTTGAAGGACATTCTCTGTCACAAGAACATTCTCCTTCAAACAGACAACAAAGCAGTAATGTATTACATCAACAAGCAAGGCTGGGCTACTCTTACCCCTTATGCAGGAAGGCGATGAGAGTGTGGGAATGGTGCTTGGAGCACAAGGCTCTAATCTGAGCGACCTACCTGCTGGGAGTGCAGAACGAACTGGCAGACCGTCTCAGCAGAACAGAGACAGATCCTCACGAATAGTCTCGACTCAACCATAGTTCAGTCACTATTCTAAAGTGGGAACTCAGACCTAGACCTTTTGCATCCCCACTCAACACAAAACTGCCTCTCTTCTGCTCCAGAAATCCAGGGCCTGGCATTTTCTGTCAGATGCGTTCAGGCTGCAGTGGACAAAACACTTTCTATACACCTTTCCGCCTCTTCCTCTAATTCAGAGTACTTCTCAAGTTCGAGTCCCAGAGGAGCAAAATGATTCTCATTGCTCTCTTCTGGCCTCGGCAGATACGGTTTCCATTACTCAACAGTAAGTCGGAAACACCTCCGAAACCGCTTCCCCTTCAGATGAACCTTCTCACTCAGGGGCCTGTGGTCCATCCCAATCTGAGATCGCTTCACCTTCACGCTTGGCTCCCGAAGAGATAGAAGTAAACAGGTTCAATGTCTCCTGCAGAGTTTCAGATATTCTTCTGGCTGTGCGCAAGCCAGCCACAAGGAAAATTTACACAGCCAAGTGGAAGCGTTTTTCGTTCTGGTGTGCAAAATCCTCTTTGAATCCTTTTTCCTGCCCACAAATAAAGGTCTAGAGTACCTTTTGGACCTCTCAAATTCAGGTCTACAATACTCTACAGTCAAGGTTCACCTTTGTGCCATTTCAAGCTTATCATGAGCCAGTACTTTCCTTGTCATTGGCTCAGTTACCCTGAGTTAAAAGGTTCCTTAAGGGAATTCTGCATACCAGACCTCCTATCAGACGTCTGGTCACAGCCTGGGACATTAATCTTGCGCTGGATGTGCTCATTCGAAAACCTTCGATCCTCCAACTAGCTGTGAGTTGAAATTCCTCACTTGGAAAAGCAGCTTTCCTAGTGGCCATTACCTCAGCCCACAGGTTCTCCGAGATACATGCCTTGGCCACAGACCCTCCGTATACTGTGTTTCATAAAGACAAAGTAGTTCTTAGGACCCATCCTAAGTTTCTCCCTAAGGTTGTTTCAGAATTCCATCTAAACCAACCTTTGATCCTTCCTACTTACTTTGCGAACTTCCAAAATGAAGGAGCACTTTCTCCATTCTTTGGATGTCAAAAGGCTTTGTGTTTCTATTTAGATAGGACAAAACATTTTATAAAGCCCAACAACTGTTTGTTTCCTTCATGAGACCCGGCTGGGTCAACCTGTCGCTATCAGATGCATTTCAGCATGGCTGGTGGCGTGCCTTCACCACTGTTACTCCATGGCGCAGGTTAAGCTGGAAGGCAGAGTGTACGCTCACTCTACTAGAATGATCGCGGCATCCCTGGTGGAAATCCGCAACGTGACCATTGCGGATATTTGCAATGCAGCCACCTGGAGCTCAGCGCATACTTTCGTCAAACACTATGCCCGGGATGTCCATGCCAGACGACATGTTTCATTTGGCAGAACCATCCTTAATGGACTTCTGTCCTAAATCTGTGAGCTCTTGGTCTCTCCTGTTGCCCTCTCGGGAGATTACTAGCTCGGTACGCTCCCATTAGTGTAAATGAGTGGTGGAGACTTTATGTGCAGGAAGATATGGAAATGACGTACCTACCGTAATTCCTGATCTTCTTGGACGAGTCTCCACCACTCCTTCACATGCCCACCCAGCATCCCCCGAGCTCACCTCTGATGTTGATCTTCACTCCCTCAATCTTTAGGCTGTGAAGACTTCTTTCTTTACCCTTCTTATATGGGTCTTCCGGACTATCTCATGTCCGGGTTTTGGGTAGACTATGCTTCTAGGTTGAATTCGCTGCACCTCCTCGGAAAAAAGGTACTGAGGCGGTTGGAGGGTTGGCGCTGAGATAGTCATCGTCACACGAGCAGAGGCTCGTGGTGCCGCTCCTCGCAGCTCCATCTCTGGCACCGGCCCTCCTGCAAAAAAGTTTGCTCCCGCTGGGTCCTAGCGCCTCCGGCGTAGATCCCATTAGTGTGGGAGAGTGGTGGAGACTTCGTCCAAGATGATCAAGAATTACGGTAGGTACGTAATTTCAATTTTTGCTAATAGCGCTTAAAAAAATTTAAGCTGTTCATTGTTTGGTTTGTAAAGATTCCCCAGGACAGTTTCTTCCTTCAAAATATCCTATGAATAACTGACATCTACCTTCTTTATCTGTTTTTTTTTATTTTTTAATGATGCCTACTTTTTTACTCCTTTTTTTTTTTTTTAATTAATATTACTCCTCTTTTCTTTTGATTTAAGCCTGTTATGATAACCTTGTACTGCCTGCTCTGTCTACAATTTATCTGCCCTTGAAGGAAAATTATATCATCATTTTCAAACTTCATGTATCTTAAAATTCTTTTACTTTTAATGGGTATGCATAGTCCATTAATGTTAACAAATCTATAACAAGTCATTAGAAATGATAATGATGGGGAGGCATATATGATTACTAAAACTAAACCCCACAAGAAAAAAGTGACTAGAGATGTTACCTTAAGGCTCAAACATATACTAAACAAATATATAATGGAGCTCAGGAATTGGCTGACAAATCATATATATATGGGATATGACATGGCCTGAGTGAAGATATCATAATTATCTTCACGAGAGGCCAATGATATCATGATATCTCACGAGTGGCAAAGCCACGAGTGAGATATCTTGATGTCGTGGCCTCAGTGAAAGATAAATTGTATCTTCACTCAGGCCATGTCATGTTCTTGTTTATACAAACATACGTTTGGGCTGAACTGTAATGGAACCCTCCTGAACACAAACCAAAACACCCCCACAACCCAGAACAAGAGATAACATGTTCTAAAAAAATAAAAATATATATATGGTAGATTCTGCCATTATTTTTAGCTAAAAATGTAATTTAAGCACTTATCTGGTTGATCCTGCCACTGTGATAGTCAGCTGAGAATATTACTTTCACTTTCCCCCTTAAAAGTAGCGTGACCGAGTGGTATGAAGATTGACCCGTTAGGAGATTACAGCAGTTAATAGTAAAGAGGTCTGCACCCATTTAGTTAAAAAAAAACTGTGCAATTATGTATTACTTTTTGAGAAATTGCCGACTATCTTCAGAAGACAGAGAGTTGTGAGTCAGCAGCATCAGAGAAGCAGGAGGAAGCCTTGAGTGTGCTGCTATGCATGACGTCATGGTCCTCCTGCTGTTGTGAAGCTGCTGACTCTCTGTGTCTCTCTGTCTCTCTCTCTCTCTGACTTCTGAATATAATCAGCAGCTTCCGAAAAGAAATACAGAAGTGCAGAGGATTTTTTTTTAACTAAATGGGTACAGACCTCTTTACTCATGAACTGCTGTAATTTCCTAATGGCTTCAATCTTCGCATCGCTTTGGTCACACTACTTAAGGGGAAAGTGAAAGCAATATTCTCAGCTGAATGTCACAGTGGCAAGATCACCCAGATAAGTGCTTAAATTAAATTTTTAGATAAAAATAATTGGCAGGATCAACCAAACAGAGGTGTGTGTGTGTGTGTGTGTGTGTGGTTTTGGGGTCCACGCTTTTAAACAAAAGAGACCGGGGCAATGGAAAGTGATAGACTTTCACTTTCAATTGAATGACGTATAGGAACATGGAGATATCACTATGACGTATAGGAACATGGAGATATCAATGATATCTTCATGGTCATAGTGATATCTCCACGACCTGTCTCAGATACTACTTTTTATCCATGAATTTATTCCCAAACATATGTTGTATAAATATCTATATACATATATATACTTACTATTTAGCAGACCAAGGGTGAACTGCATACTTTTAAGCAATACATCAAAACCACAAATGTTTGTATTACTAGTAGGTTACCCATCCTGAATATTGTGTTTTCTCAATTTTCTTAACTGAAACCAGGTGAGAGAACTACTTAGGTAAGTTTTAAAGGGAAACTGTCAGTTTTTGGCTGAAATTTTCCCCCCTATTTGAACATAGTGCCTGATGCCATCTGTATGCTGTGTGATGTCATATTTGGACCCCAATTAACATGAAATCAACAAAAATTGCATTTCTTTATAAGAAAAGTTTTTAGTTGAATTGACCCGACCTTATGCACTGTTGCCTGACACTCCAGCGTGTCCATAAGTACAATATGGCATGGATAAACTCGTGCATGAATGTTCGGTATTTTCAAGTAATATCAGATAAATACATAATGTAAAAGCAGAATGTTAACTGAAGTTGGCAAAGTATGTTTCAGGTGACTGGTGTAAAACACATTACAATGGCAGTTTAAAAAGTAAAGCTGTGACTCCGGGCACTTGTATCTGCATTGATGCTAAAGTTTAATAATATGCCAGACCCCAGGCTTTAATCTGCAGATTTTTTTTGATTACTACTGTTTTCAAGGCCTATAATGTATTTGGAACATCTATTATCCACTGAAATCGATCAGTTTACAAACCTGTAAACCCACTAGCATGGCGTGTACACCTCATAAACCCATCTCATCCATGTCACATCAGTGGGTTTACAAAAAAAATACCATCGTTAGCCAGTATTCCACAAAAGAACCGATCACTAGTTTCAGTAATTAATTGAAACTGCATTCTAATCACAGCAGTTTACTGTTACTGAAACTGGCAATCGCAATGTCGGATTTAGTGTTCAACAGCGGTCCATTCTCAGAGAGAGCTTTTGGAGCCCAAATACACCATAAAAAAAAAAATGCCTAGCACACAGGTGATAACCACAATGAAATCACCTCTACGTGGTTGGTAGGGCTACGTAAACTCGAGAGCTTGTACTAAGGTGATTACACCGTATTATCACCTGTGTAAGCATCTTCTATATAATGGAAGAATCTTCACATTACTTCTGCATCATACCTAATAGTGCAAGAATGAAAATTCACATTTCAAATTATCTTTATGGGATCCATGGAATGGAACTGATCAATCATAACTTGGTAAGATGCTCCTAAAGCTGTTCAAAAAAAAAAAAAAAGATAGAAGAATAAGTGGGTATAAAACATAAAGCACACTTGATACCAGAATTAATAAATGTATTTAAATATTATGAAGTATTCTGTACATGAGGAGGTGAGGCTTTTGATCAAGGGAACCCATAAAAACAAGTTTGTACAACTCTGACATTAAATATCAGAAGAGATAAAAGGAACACACTGCTGGAGAACTGATGAAAGGAAAAACTGATAGGACATTAAAGGGTCTAATTATTCTGACTATGATGGCAACCACATGTTGATGGCAACAAGGCTTTGTAATAATGCCAACTGACCTTGAACCAGATTAAGCTGTTGGTGGTATTTTTAGTGAATGAGGAAATTGGCCAGGACACCGGAAATTCCCTACTCTTTCGATAAATGCCATGGGATCTTTAACATCCGCTCTGAACTACCACCAATCCAGGCAGATGGGACCTCGGTTTAACGTCTCATCCGAGCGGCACCTCAGAAATGCAGCACCCCTCTCATGCTGCATTACAGTGTCAGTACTGGGATATTAACCCAAGTGCCAGATGTGGGAACTGAGCCCATAGCCCTCTGATCTCCCGGCCTCAGAGGTGAGTGTGCTACCTACTGAGCCACTGACACTGCCTAATATACCTAATATACCTTAGCGAGTATTCTTATGACATTATGATCCATAGTTGGAAGGTTCTGCCCTGACCAGTGATGTCCCTTGTGCAATTTTTCAGCAGTACATACTGTAGGCAATGAAACAAACATGCAATTTAAAAGACTGATGAGCTGTACAGCTTCTGCCTGGGGGTCCCTATGAATGGGGGGGGGCAGCAACTGCTGGAATTGAGGGTGTCTAAGGCCAGCCCTTTTCATTACTCCCAACACCAGACAACCAGTGTAACAGTACACACAGTTCACTTTTTCACCAGTCAGTTGTCTACTACAGACCAATGGATATGTAGCCTCCCCCTCCCCCTCCCCTTGTCTCAGTGTATGATGGATGAAATCCGTGGGGAGGGGGCATGTACAGACAAAAGGAGCACATGCCTGGTTGGCCTGTTTCTCAGGCTTTGCTGGCACCGGGGTGCCCACATACTTCTGGGTGCAGAACTGTGGAGCAAAATCTTGTTAGGAGCAACAGATCATCCAAATGAATGCATCAACACTTCAAACTGCAAGAACAAAGGATCTCATTTAATGAACAGTTAATTCAACAGGAACAGTCATGTTCTGCTATGCTATGCTATGTTATGTTATGCTATGGGCAGTAGAACACACATAAATGGGTTTGCTCGGGACCAAAGAGTTCTCAAAAAACTTGGCACTCTAGACCGTGAAGGTTGCATTAGAAGCTCAGTTCCAGGCAACTACCTTTAGACTAGGCAGCCAAAGTCCACACACAGGTAACATAACTTAAGGTCGAATCAGGCCTGCCACTGCAGACAGCAACAGTTAGCTCTTTCTTCCTCTCTAAAGTCAGGAGCACAGACCTCCTGAGGGCTGACCAAGTCCCTTCCAGACCGCCCTCCTATTCAGACTCCTCAAAATCCAGGGACCCAGGTAGACAACTTCACCCCAGGCAGCAAAGATGAACATCTCCACCTGGCCCCAATCCCAAAAACAGGACAGTCTCAAGCTTATGGCAGACTGAAACCAGGGGCTGCCCCCAACCCCTGGTTCCCACTGAATCCCTCACCAACAGTCTCTCCATATTCCTGGTTAGGGCATATTCAAAACTTGTGGAGTCTGGGACCAGGGGCTATGCAAGGACCCCCAGGCCCCCCTCACCTCAAAGTCTCTTTTCTCTCTCTAGGCCTCTCTTCCTCTGGTCTCTCCCTCCTTCTCACCAAAAAGCAGCAACTCCTTACTTGGGGTCCCACGGGCTAGTGGCAGACCAGCCACCTCATGATGCTGACCATAAAACAAACTCTCCTCCTTCTCTGCCTGCAGCTGTCCTCTCATCTTTTTTCTTTTCCTCTTTAGTGGTGAATCTCCAGTCCATCCCCAGAATGGGGCTCACCAAAAGCAGCCACCATGATGTCCTCAGCCCCCTGACGCGCTTCTGCTGCCAAAAAGAAAAAACAATAGTTGGTACCACGACCGGACGGGCAATCGCACCCACCTGATCTCTTTCACTCTCCTTCATCCGAATCCTCAATCTCTCGCACACCTCCTTATATTGTTTGGCACCATGCATCCCTATGGTGCAAAACCTCTGTCCCCTTGGAGACTTACAGGACATGGAGTCCCAAATAACTTAGTTACACTGCACCACCCCCTGGCACCTGTGGTGCTGAAACTACCCGTTAAACTGGAGCTGCAGTTCCTTTTATTTTCTCTCCCGGGTGGCTGCATATAACTGTGGGCTGCCATAACTATTTGCATTTTTCCACATGGCTATGAAGCTCAACCACCCCCAGAAACCCGCAAAATGCCCACAGTTGCAGAACATCCCAGCACTCGCCCACCTGCCCAAATGGCCGAGACACCAGAAACCGATGCAGCCAAAACTGCAGAGAACCAGGGGTGGGAACCACAGCTCTGACAGGTAAGCCCATTTGGGGACTTACACTCTCCTCCACCAAATACTCACCATCCTGGTGAGCCAAAACCCATCATAACAGCCACCCCTACCATGGCCCAGCAGGTATGGGATGCGCACTTCCTCAACCCGTCCAACCACTGAGTGGCTTTAGGCTGACACCACTGGGGTGGCAAGGGAAATAATATCATACATGTACCTAAGCTGACACTACCTGAACTAACACTAACCCGGCTCTCTAAACCATGTGGGACCACTTTTCCCCCTCTGGGCCACCACCACCAGAGCCTACTAACATCACTTTAAGCTTGAACTGGTGGTGTCCCCAGGTTTCTACTTCTAATCCAGCCCACCTCTAACCCCTTTAAAGCTGCCAGCTGCCTGCAATAGACTGCCTGGTTATTCAATAGAAGATAAGATATAGGAGAAGCAGAACTTTTAACAATGGTTAAACAAAACACATTACACTAACATACCCAATAAACATTTTCTCACTCTCTACTAACACAAAGGTACACTACAGCTAATGGAAATAATTTTAGCTGGCTCTAAACATTGTTACACAGCACATGCTCTCTCTTACTTTTCTGTTCCCCATAATAAAGCACCCCCTTATAACAGTGCAGCACTTCTGAACAAGATGCAAGCTCATTCAATCATAGCATAGAAAATGCCACAACTAACAATTACTTTATGAGCTATAACATACAACATTAACAGTTATAGCAAAATTTTGCTTTTTTCAAATGAGGTACGATTTTCCCCAAAAGCCCATTGTCCCATATTAAACAGTTAGTGGGTCTCTGAATGGAGCTGTTCTCAAATCCAAGTCCTCGGAGCAGTAGATAGCCATTAGGTAGGCTGCCCCAACATGTCTGGACCCTAGGCATGGCATGAGGCACCTCCGACAGTACAGTCTCTCCTCCCACCAAGTCCATTCCACTTTCAGTCCCAACAACAAGCAGAAGCAATGGTAACAGCAGCTTCATACAAAAGATGCAAACTGTCCCCAGTCCACCATGCCATCTTATTTGTTCAATAATTAGTCCAGCTGATGGGAGACATCCACAGTCTTTCTCAGCACTGCAACCTGGAGTCTGCTGAGGTCAAGGCACCTAAAAAATTATCTTGGATGAGCCCCTACATTTATAGCACCCCATCCCTTGCCTATGGATATGATGGAGGAAGTCTGTGAGGAGGGGCATGTACAGACAAAAGAGCACATACCTGGTCAGCCTGTTTCCCAGACCTTGCTGGCACCGGGGTGCCCACATACTTCTGGGTGTAGAGCTGTGGAGGCAAAATCTTGTTAGGAGCAACAGCACATCCAACCCGCGGCAACACTTCAAACTGCAAGAACAAAGGATCTCATTTAATGAACAGTTAATTCAACAGGAACAGTCACTCCATGGAGCAGTAGAACACACACAAATGGGTTTGCTCTGGACCAAAGAGGTCTCGGGAAAACATGGCACTCTAAACTGTGAAAGTTGCATTAGAAGCTCAGTTCCAGGCAGGTGCCTTTAGACTACGTAGCCAAAGTTCACACACAGGCAGCATAATTTAAGTATGAATCAGGCCTTCCACTGCAGACAGCAACAGTACACTCTTTCTTCCACTCTAAAGTCAGGAGCACACACTTCTTGAGGGCTGGCCGTGTCCCTTCGAGGCCACCTTCCTGTTCCAGCTCCTCAAAATCTGGGGACCCAGGTAGGTGACTTCACCTCAGGCAGTAAAGATGAACGTCCACACCTGGCCCCAGATCCAAAAAACTGGACAGTCTCAAGCTTAGGGCAAACTGAGACTGAGGGCTTTGCCCAGCTCCCAGGCTCCCACTGAACCACTGACCTATAGTCTTTCCATATTTCTGGCTATGGCATATTCAAAACTTGTGGAGTCTGGAACTAGGGGCTGTGCCAGGACCCCCTTAAACCCCTCACCTCAGAGTCTCTTCTCTCTCTCTAGGCCTCTCTTCCTCTGATCTCTCCCTCCTTCTCATCAAAAGGCAGCAACTACTTACTTGGGGTCTGGCTCAGAAGCTGGCCCTGTGGGCTAGTGGTGACCAGCCCCATGATGCCGATCATAAAACAAACTCTCCTTCTTCTCTGCCTGCATCTGTCTGCTCATCTTTTTCTTTTCCTCTTTATGGGTAAATCTACAGTCCAGCCCCAGAATGGGGCTTCCCAAAAATGGCTGCTGCCATGTCCTCGGACCCCTGACCACACTGCCGCCAAAAAGAAAAAACAATAGTGGTACCACAGATTGGGCAGGCAGTAGCTCCATCTGATCCTCTTTTCACTCTCTCTTCTCTCCAAATCCCCCGATCCATACATTCCTTCTTATAGTAGTCTGCTGCCATACATTCCTATGGTGCCAAAACTCCATTCCCTCCTCCAGAGCCTTATGGAACATGGAGTCCCAAATAACCTATTTACAATGCGCCCCCCCAGGCACCAACTGGTACTGAAACTACTCCCACAAACTGGAGTTGCAGCTGCTTTAATTTTCTCTCCCAGGTGGCTATGCATGCTCCAAACTGCATGGGCTGCCATAACTGTTTTCCTTTTTTTCCGGCGCAGTTCCGAAGCTCGGTCACCCCCCAGGAGCCCCACCTCAGAAACCTGCAAAATGCCCACAGGCACAGAACGATATCCTGGCGCTCGGCCCTCTGACCCAATGGCCAAGACACCAGAACCTGATGCAGCCGAAACCATGGAGAACCAGGTGGCTGGGAGCTGCAGCTTCTACAGGTATGCCCATTTGGGGGGCTTACACATATAACATCTATCACAGTCTTAAGTAACAAATCTGTAAATCAACATAATACAGAACCAGTTTGAAAGAAAAGCAGTATGTAGGATGCAGAAACAATAAAAGGTGACAGATAATTTCCAGTTTGGTTTCTGTTAATATTTCCATGGCATATGCATACATTCTAAAGCATAAAACTCTATGCAAAGCATCGTGAGCAGTGTTGGGGAGTAACTAGTTACTTGTAACTAGTAATTGTAATCTGCTTACTTTTTTAGGTACTATAGCTAATAATAGTAATAGATTACTTTAAAAAAGTAATTGGAAGTGGTGTGGAGAGCTGGGCGCTGGCGCTTACCACCTGCCATGCTGGTGACCTGTGTTCGAGAATGAGCACAGGTTGCTGGGGTGGATGAGGGGTAGGACTGGAAGAGGACTGAGCAGCCACCAGGCAGCTTTCGTCTCCCAGATCAGGGAGGCTGGCCATACTGGCTCTCAGCTTCCACCAGCTGGAGGCCTGGCAGTAGCCCATAGGAGAAGCAAGAGGCAGATGAAAGTTAGAGGGAGGGGGAAGGATCCATGGGTCTCAGTACTCATGTTCACACGCATGCATTACCTGAGTATGTCACGGCTGAAGAGAGGGAAGATGGAAATCCAGGAGGAAAATGGCAAGGCATGGCGGGGGCATATGACGCCCATCCACTGCACCTCCACCCGCCACATCAATGGGACAACCTGCGTCAACAACTAGATTCAGGCATGGAGGTGGCCCTCCCCCTCCTGAGACCACCATGGAGGGCAATCTGTGGAGGACTGAGCCACCAGGAAAGCCCTGGGGAGACTGTGGATGGTGGGGAAGGGAAATGAGGGCCAGCAGAAGGGAGCTGCCCCCACTTGGTCCAGAAAGACAAATAAAGCACGAAAAAAAAATAATAAGTAACTGAAATGATACTGCTTTTTCCCTAAACGTACCTAGTTACTATGATATACATGGTTAGTTACTATTAAATGCCCTTCCATGGCTGTTTCCTCGCATGCTTTAGTAGCACCAGGTAGAAATGTGACAAATCAAGGGTTTAGCTTCATCTGGCATTCCAACAAAGACCCCACAGAATATGGTTTCATAAGGTGAACTCATATTTAAACCTGCAAAGGACACTAGGCATGTGGAAGTAATGAATATTAATTCCTGAATAGCGCAAATATTAAGCTTCATGAATAACCATCCTAATAACGAATGGTTTTCAGTATTCGTATTTGGCCAAGGGTATTTGGGAATGAATATATAAAAGTATTCTTCCTGCTGCCCAGGTGGCCAGAGCTGGTCTCCTAGCCACTCTCTCTACTTATTCCAAAACTTTTCCCACCCATTTACCCATTGCTTGGAGTCTCACACAGCTATTAAAAGTAACAGTGAGCAAGTGTGAGTGGGGCCATGCCCTAACAATTATGAGGGAGGGGAAGGGCAGCAGCATCAGTAATATAGAGGATAATGTATGGTCCGTCATTGGTAACAAACATGTGTAGCCATTGAGAGGTTGCCATGATGACCATTTAAACCTTGAGAGTGAAATTCGAGAGGTTTCGGTCATCTTGGCAACCTCGAGATGGCAGCACATGTTTTGTTGCCGATCGCAGACCATACATTATATTTTATAGTGTATGGTCCACATCAAGAATGAAAAAAGAGAAGTAAGATACTTACTTTTAGTTTTCAGTCACCGCCGCTCTCCGTGTCCAGTTCTCACCGCTGCAGCCAGTTCAGTAAGGTCGGTGGTCGATAGCACATGGCAAGAGTGATCCCTGTTGTTGTACCATCGATATGATGTACCCATGATAGTATAACAACATCGTGATGTCACATTGAGGGTACAACAACCTGTGAAATGATAGATTCTTGGTAGTAACAACGTTCTACCATACATTATAATAATATTAGGCAGTCTGAAGAATTAGACAAGCTCAGCTCGCACTTCCTCCGTGATCAGCTGTGATTTAATCAGAGAAAAGGGCTGGGGAGCGTGACAGGAGGTGGGAGGGGAGGTCAACTGAGCAGCTTGGATATTTGCACTAGCCCACCTTCCCAGTTGAGGACTGGGCTTAGGAAGGGAGGGCCCAGGAGTATAACTAGTTAATTCTCTTCCCTATGTCAGGGGAATCCAGTTAGCAAGAGAAGCCATTTGTGGTTCAAGTTGCAATGTGAGAACCGTCTGAGAAACTGTTTGGCACTTCAGCCCTGAGGAGTGAACTGGACTGGTTTTCAGAGGCCTTGAAGTCTGCCAACTGCAGAAAACAAGGATTGAGTGGATTCTGAGCTGTCGGAGGAAAGCTTTGCCAGCAAGGACAGTCTGGGGAATAGGCCATGTAGTGCTATAGCAGGAATTGCCCATCATCTTCCCCTAGAGTTAGAAGCCTGGATGTATAGGGTAAGAATATGGCCCTGGTCCCCAGTTTTGGCCTATTCCAGTATCTTTGGAGATGCACTACAGGAGGTAGCAAGCTGCCAGAACTGAGCTGCAATCGAGTAAGCTGCCACCTTGTTAGTACAATCCAAGGCCCCAGCTTGACTAACTGAGTCTGTTGCTGTTCATCAGGCCCTGTGAGACTGTGCTACAGAACCATGACCAATTACAGGGCCTGCCCTGGTCTCGGGAGAATAGATAACGCTCATTTCAAGTTCCTACCTACTTTAATAAGTGCACAAACACTGGCCACCCAGCTGCACCGTTCAGGTCTGCAACACCAGTACCTGCGTACCCAGATTGACTTTAGGGGCACTGGTACCAGTGGGGAGGTGGGCAAAACTGTGTGGGATGTGGTCATTGGGTTTGGGGCCTGATTTATGTGTTGTTGTTTGACTGTTTCATTTGCTACGCCAGATTCCAGCAAGACTGTTATTTATCTCTGCATCCTTTTTCTGCACTCTCCTGTATAATAAATTCTTCCTGTTGTTGCTCAATATTGTCTGTGAGCATATTATTAGTGATTATCTTTAACTGCATGGGTCTTTAGAGGTACAGTTTAAAGTGTTATTGTGTGTGTAGGGTGACTGTGAGGTCCTTGTTAGTTGAGCAGTGGCCTTGATCTGTCATAATCCCAACTGTAAAGTATAAAAAAGAAGTTAAAAATGTCCCTATTCTACTTTATGGAGGCACCCCATGATCTCCATTTACTGACATTACAAAACGTTCAAACACGGGATATGTCTTGAAATATGGAAGTTGCTGCATTTTAGAGATTGGCTAAATGGATACATTTATGACCTCTTGGTTTGTTCTAACTGGGCAAAAATAAATTAAAAGTTTTATGGAGTCCCTTGGAGCCAAGTAAGCTTTCTTTATATGTTTGTATGGGTTTTTTTGGGGCTGCCAAACAAGAACATGCTCTTTAATAAGAAATATAGTAGTGCACTGCTGTTTATTTATTGTTGCTATTTTCTGACCCCTGCCTCTATGACAGTTGCCACTCTTTGATAAACTTTTGGCATTTGTACTCTGAGTATGACACCTGCCTGTCCTTGCAGGGCAAGAAGATCAGCTACACATCTGGATCCTTCTGTGCACCTCACCATAAAACCTCCTTAAGGTAATATGGATATCATGCTGACAACAAAACTTAATGAGCAACAGTATTTAGCAAGCAGGATACCAAAGTAATAGAAGTTGGTGTTGGTCACAACTCGAACCTTAGCACGACACAACTAAAGTCTAAAAAGAGAACCAGATTCACAGGGTGTAAAAGCTACCAAATGTGTGGTCTCTGTTGTGTGGTCTCTGTTGTCTAAGCGAGATAGGCATACAGAGTGCTACGGGTGTTTGGGCCCAGAACACGACTAGCTGAACTGTGATGAGTGCAAAGTGTTTTGTTCTAAGACACAGAAAAAGAGAAAGACAGAAAGGCAGTCTTTATGACTTTCAGCCTCTCTGTCTGACTCCAAAGAGTGTTCCCCTAGTAAACACTGCCATTTTGTTTATTGTGTATTCAAAACCTTGAATCTCACTGCTAACATGGATTGTATTTCAATTATTATGTATGTATTTCTCCGGTCGTGCCTAAAAGTAGGCAACTGTTTGTCTAGCCACTCTACCCGTTAACAAAAACTAAATAAATAAATGAAAAGATTGAGAACATTTCTATGATAATATTCTGCTAAACAGCTTCCTGAAGACCAATCTAAAGCAGAGTCTGCAAGGAAGCTCACAAAAGACCATAAATCCTCAGATGAAGAATGCTCAGCTAGAAAGGATACCAAGAAAAGGCAGGTAGAGGAGTCGTCATCTCACACCAGCTTTAAAAAGAACAAAAAAGAAAAACACTTTTGAGACAGAATAAAGGAAAGGAAAATGAGCCAGTCATCCAGCCGGCTGGCAATGCTGAGAGGTCCTCCATGGAGAAATTCAAACAGATGTGACAATTCTCCCAGACCATGAAAGAGCAGGCCTCCGAAATTCCTCACTCAATTGCTCCTAGTGTCACAGTTTAAGAATATTATTTTGAGGAAAAGGAGGAACTCATTACTCCAGAAGTCACAGGTGGTCAGGAAACAGGTACACCTCTACATCCTTTGAGGACCACTCACATGCTGCCTTCCTTAAAGGCATGGCAGCTAAGATGTGTATCACCACAGTAGAATCAGATTCTGACATTGGGGACTCAGATTTCTTAAGCATGTTGGGACAGACATCAACCAAGAGCATTAATATCCCATTACGTGACACTTTTATAAAGATGAGTAAAAAGGGGGTCATCATATCTGATGACTTCAAAATGGCAGGGCAAGCAGTGTGACAATGCAGTGGGTCAGGCCAGTGGGATACCGGGATTCATAGGGATAGGTATCTCCAACAAGAGGAGGGAGTTAGTGTTGCCACTATATCACTCTCTGGTGAGATCCCACCTGGAGTATTGTGTCTATTTCTGGAGGCCACATCTAAGAGAGGACATAGACAAGGTGGAGACAATCCAGAGAAGGGTAACTAAAATGGTGCAGAGGTTGGTAGTAGTAGTAGTAGTATTTATTTATTTATGGTGCACACCAAATAAATAAGATCCTCATAAAAATATCAATCAATCAATCAATCAAACTTTATTTAACCAGGCAGTTACATCATTGAGCAAGCTCATTTTCAAGACGGTCCTGGACACATAGGACATATTCGATAACAACAGCATAACAGTTCATGCATGACAGACAGTAATACAATGTAATAAAAGAAAATCAATAAACAACATAGCTTGTCTTTGATGGCAAATACAGGCATAGGCAATTAGCATAATCTGAATCTCCACATAGTACAGGGGTAAGGAGAGGAAGGGAGACACAGAGGAGGTTAGAGGGGGTAATAAAATCATGCGGGAGAAAGAGGGGGCAACCTAATATGGTGATGGCCTCCAAGGGAGCTAGCTAAGTGCAGGAGGGTTGGTGCCCAGGGGGGTGGTATAGTGACCCTAATGGGATGCTGGCTGACAGGGGGATAGAAGGGCCTGGTCCATTAAGGCTATGGAATTGGTTGAGCGGATGGGAAAGTGTTTACCTAAAGCAGTCACACACCGTATGCAAGCATCGGTTGAGCAGCTGTCTGAAGATGTATGGGCTAGGCAGGATGAAGAGTTTAAGTGCTTTTTGCATGTTATTCCAAAGTGTTGGTAGAAGGGAACTAATGACGGTAGAACCAAGACGTGTCCTGGTCCATGGTATTTTAAAGTTGATAAAAAAGGAGTTCCTTATGCCATAGGTATCAATCAATCAATCAATAAATCAATCAATCAGTCAATCTCTTTATTTACCCAGGCGATCACCATTGAGCAAGCTCATTTACAAGGTGGACCTGCAGTTTGCAAGGACGAGGGTACAAAATAGAGTACAAGTAAAATATACATAAAACAGCAGTAGCAAGGCGATATACAACAAAATATATACAGTGTAGAAATAAAGGTAAATAATATATACAGAGATGCCTTTATAATCCTATCCATCAATAACATGTTCATAGCCTGTAAAGGAGTCCCTGGGATATGGAAAGCATACCTTCAGGAGGCAGGGCGCTGGCAGAAAAGATTCTGGGATACTAAGCAGGTGGTATCAGGGCATAAGAGTGGGCGATGGTGGGTGTGTTGCAGTGAGTACATAGTACCGTGGACTGAATGGACTGATGTGAACCAGTAGTACTGGTGGGACTAGAATGGACTGAGGGAGGGGGAGTAATCTTGGCAAGGGAACACATAGTTTGAATGCGAAGGACTTAGATTGAGCGAAATGTCAGCTGGACAACTAGGAATGGTGGAAACAGTTACAGAGCTCCACAAATGTTTTGGCATACAGGGTCTTGAAACATAAGACTAACAGGAGCTAGTCTCAGCGATTTCTGGATCCTATTCCAAATCGTGGGCAGGACAAGGCTTACGGCTGCTTCCAAAACAGGTACCAACCCTAGGTACTTTCAGAGAAACCAGCGAGTGACTTCTCAAGGCATAATTCCCAATCAGGCTTAGTGGGAGACAGTCAGCAATGTATTGCGGGAGTTTGTTGGTGATGGCTCGGAGAGTCCAGAGGGCTGCATTTCTATACTGCCTGTGTTGAAGGTAGGGCCAACCCACAGCTGCATATAGTGAACAGTGGTGGGTGGAAAAGGGGAGGCCTGTTATAAATCTCAGAGCTCTATGATATAGTACGTCCAATTTAGCAAGGTGTGAGGCTGGGCACTGGCCATATATGAAGTCAGCATAGTCAATTAGTGAGAGGAACGTGGATTGGACGAGCTGTCTTTTGGTGTCTGCGGTCAGGAGGCGATTTATTCTGAAGAAGAGTTCAAGCCTCTGCCTCAGTTTTTTTCATCAGTTCTTCTATATGTTCAACAAAGGAGAGTTTATTGTCTATCCAGACACCCAAATACTTGAATTTGGGTACGTATTCAAGATGTTCACCTAGTAAGGTGGAGATAGAAAGTAATGGACCAGCAGTGGCAGAATATGCCCCCTGGCCAGTTGGTGAGAATAGCATTGCCTTGGTTTTCTTGGTGTTAAGTAGTAGGCTTTGACAGAGGAGCTGGTGCTGCAGGATGTTAAAGTCGGTTTGCAGGTCGCCACAGGCAGCTTCAGGAGATTCACGGCTTATGTAGAGCACTGTGTCATCAGCAAACAGGTGAATGCTTGCTTCCTTAATGCCTACATCCAGGCTGTTGATATAGATAGCAAACAGTAATGGTCCCAATATGGACCCCTGAGGGACACCTCTTTTTATCAGTTTAAGTGAAGAAAGCTCCCCTTCAGCCTTGATTGGTTGTTGCCTACCAGTGAGGTAGTCATGGAACCAACACAAGGAGGTTCGGTCTAGACCTATTGTTTGTAAAGTAGAGAGGAGCAAACAGTGGTTGACGGTGTCGAAGGCCTTACTGAGATCCAGGAAAACTGCACAGATGCATTCTTTTGTTGTCTAAGTCCTGTTGCCAGTCATTAGTTACGCTTGCCAGGGCCATAATGGTACTGTGCTTTGCTCTGAAGCCTGACTGCATAGGGTTTAGTAAGTTCGAGTTGTCTATGAAAGATCTCAGCTGGGTATCCACAATTTTTTCTAGGAGCTTGGAGAGTATGGGGAGGAGGGAGATCGGCTTATAGTTATTTAGGTCACAGGGATCCCCTGATTTAAACAGGGGGATGACGTGAGCAACTTTCCATAACTGAGGGAGGGAACCTTGCCATAGGGACAGGTTGAATAAGTGAGAGATAGGTGCGGCAAGGATGTGATAAGCAATTTTCAAGTAATATGGGTCGAAGAAGTCAGCCCCAGCACTTTTTTTTAGTGTCCAATTTTAGGAGAAGATCTTCAACTTCCTTTACAGAAGTGGGTAAGAATGAGAAGGTTCCGATATTGTTACTCCATTCCGGAGCTTAGTGTTGATCTGTGGGTGTAGTCTGCTTACCGTGTGTTATCGAATGCTAGGCCTGCAGTGGCAAAATGATTGTTGAAGGCCTGCAGGATCTTGTTTCTGTCATTGATTATAGCATTGTTAGGGTAATTTTGAGGGAAGCACATTTTGAGAATGACCAGTGCTGTTCTTTTGTGTGGACCAGAACTTGGGGCATTTGACGCAGAATCTAGTTCAGATTGGTAAAATTGACCGTCTCTGACCATCTTAGTGCAGGCATTTCAGTTGTCCTGAAGAGACCCGCTTCGTCGCATTGCGGTTTTGTTCCAGAGTTATCTTTAGTAAGGCGTTGAGTCGCTGAGGCGTCGTGTTCTCGCTTTGTGCGTTTTTTCAGAGGAGCATGGTTGTTTAGGCACTGGTTATATCATGGAAGATGTCTTAGGCATTACCGCTAATTTAGCAAGGTAAAAACTCTGCCAGTGGAAACAGTTTTTAATTCATTGAAGTATGCGAGAGGATCAAGTTCCGTCTGGACCTTTAGTGGAAAATTTAGATGTTGGTTAGGGTTTAGCGCCAGTTCTTATACCAGCAATAAAGCAGTGGTCACTAACATCAACTGAAAAATTCCGGCATGGGAAAAGGAATATGGTTTGCTTACGAGAAGGACATCCAATAGGGTGCTGTTCATTGGGTTTTTCTTGTTAATGCGAGTTGGCTCAGTAATAAGTTGGGGTAACGAGACCTTAGTCAACCAATCATAATTAAGGTCTCCTAGAATAATTGTTTCAATGAGGACAGAGCCCATAATAGATGACAGATGGGACAGGAGCTGAGGCCCCACGGCTGGTGGTCTGTAACAGCCTATGACACGGAAAGCCATTGATGGGAAAGTTCAACTTTAAGGGACAAACATTCGAATCCACCTGCAATAGAGGTAGGGTCTAGGATGGACACTGAAAATGTATTTTGACATAGATGACTACTCCGCCTCCCTGGTCTGCCTATCGGCTCTAAATAGGAGGTAGTTAGGGATGTTAACCTCTCTATCTGGGGTGGATGCCCGACCAGGATTCAGAGAGCACAAGTACGTCTGGTGCGGTATGAGTAATCCATGCCTGGACTGATGTGAATTTCTTTAAAGACTGCAAACATTTAGTGCATAAAGCTGACTCCTTTCAGTCTTGTAAGGTCGGATGGAGATGAGAGAGCTTTTGTAGGACGAGGGTTGAGTTCAACATTACCTGAACACAAAAGTAGTAGGAACACAATTTTCCTTAGGGCAGCGAGGAGTAGTTTGAAAGCACAAATCTTTCTGCATCTAGTATAAGTTTGAATGCGGGGGTCCGGAGTCCAAAGTTTCCCCTTGTGCTGACCTAGGGACGCGTAGCCTATGGTCCATCCAGTATAGCACCAAGACGTGTAGGTTTTGGGTGGGTGGGTGAGGGGCCACATATTGGTAACAAGGTAGCGGTCCCACCTCGAGGAGATTCCACAAAGTGAGAAGGGTGCGGAGTCATGTGGTGGCAGCATAAGTTATACGTAGTATTAATATAAAGGCAGTCTAGCAGTGGTAGGCATGACTCTATGTTGGGGTCAATTCTGCTCGAATGGTCTGTCACGTGGGGTACCATACATAAGCAGGTAAGTAATTGAAACCACACGAGGACCACCATGATTGCCCAATGTGTTAACAGGGTGCGAGTTGCACCAAGACTCACTAGCTAGGTTCTATAAATCTCAAGGATCACTGCTCCATGTTAGACTCACTAAAAGAGACAGGGATCGATGGTATGCAAAGATACATGAAAACAGCCTGACGGCACAGATGTCTTAAGGATTTATCTTCAACAGGCAGGGGTATCCTACCGATCACGCTGCATGAAGAATATTGGGGAATTGCTTAGAGGAGACAAGTGAGCTCAAGAGAGATCACCCTTTAAGAAGTTACAGAAAGGACAGCCTTTAAGCAGTTGCTGTAATTGACTAGTGTGAGGCCTCAGGGGCGTGGATCACTGGGAAGTGTACTTTAATAAAGGAGGGAGGAGGGGTGGGCTAAAAAAATTGTTCAGACAGCAGTACAGCAAGGCAGTGGCCAAGCTGTGTTTTGAAAAAGCGCCTTTGTGTGCTTCCTTTCTCAGTGGGGATCTGCAGCATCCAATCGAAGCAGCCACAGTCCCCAGGAGCCAGTCCACTACGGGATTGAAGCCTGACAGCTCCGAGCTAGGTGCTGACCAAACGTGACTTGCTTTCCTTGATCAGGGGTGGCGGGCTGGATGCAGAGGTCCTGCCGCCAGCAGGTAGCAGCGCCAGGACCACTCAGCTGAAGTGGAGAGCCTTGTTTTTGCTTTGTGTCTGCTTTCCTTGGTCAGGGGGTGGTGGGCTGGATGCAGAGGTCCTGCCGAAAGCAGGTAGCAGTGCCAGGGCCACTCAGCTGAAGTGGAAAGCCTTGTTTGGGCTTGTGTCTGCTTTCCTTGGTCAGGAGTGGCAGGCTGGATGCAGAGGTCCTGCTGCCAGCAGGTAGCAGTGCCAGGGACACTTAGCTGAACAGTTCACCGATATAGGGTGGCAGATTGTTTGAAAAGGCCCAGAAGAACCAAATGAGGGTGTTTTTTGTCTCCTCAGGAGAGGTGTCAGTCTAATGCTTGGTACAGCAAGCAATGATGAGTCTGTAGGGCAGGTCAAGAACAAATCTCAATGTGCAATGATAGAGAGTATCCAGTTTTTGGAGCTCACATTGGGGGCATTGACTATAAAGAAAGTCACCATAGTCAAGCAGGGGAAGGAAGGTTGTTTGAACCAACCTCTTTCTAGCTTCCAGGGTGAGTAGGTATCTTATACGGTAGAATATACCGAGGCACTGCCTTAGCTTTTTAGATAACTCATTTAGGTGTACATTGAAGTTCAGTTTGTTATCCAGCCAGACTACCAGATATTTGAATTTGTCCACTATTTCTAAAGGTTTACCAAGGAGGGTGATAATCTGGGTGGTATTGGGGGGCCTTCATATTGAGGGTGGAGGATGGGGAGATAACCATGGTTTTGTTTTTGGCATTTAATAGTAGCTTCAGATTCAGCAGGTTGTGTTGGAGTGTGATAAAGTCCTGCTGTAGTTCCTTGTAGGCAAGATCAAGGAGGGCTGGTTGAATAGATGACAGTGTCATCTGCGAAAAGGCCAAGTCGATACAGTTGATATAAAGGGCAAGAGGATCGGTCCTAGGATCGAACCTTGTGGGACATGCCATGGCAGAGTTTTTAATGGGAGAGTTCATCTTGGCTTTTAATTTGCTGACTCCTATTTGTAAGGTAACAGCAGAACCACTGTACTGTGGGGGTTAAACCAATGCATCTCAATGAGTCAAGTAGTATGGAATGATTAACTGTGTCAATGTTTTGCTAAGGTCAAGGAAGAGTGTGTAGATGTGCTGTTTATTGTCCAGGGCATGTAACCAATCATTAGAAACTTTATCGAGACCCGACACGGTGCTATGTTTAGGTCTGAACCCTGATTGAGCAGGGTTGAAGATGTTTTAATATCCAAGTACTCCCTTAGTTAAGCGTTGACGATTTTTTCAAGTAGCTTGGATAATACAGGAAGCAGTGAAATGGGCCTGTAGTTGTTCAAGTCTGTAGGGTCTCCTGATTTAAACAAGGGAATAATGTGTGCAATTTTCCAACTAGATGGCAGTTCCCCTTGGACTAGTGAGCAATTAAAAAGGTGGGCAATTGCTGTCCCGGTGGCGCTGAGGGTTAAGGTGCTGAACGCCACACCTCACGCTATGCCGGCGACCCGGGTTCGGGAATGGACTCGGGTTGTTGGGGGTCGGAGGGGGGGAGGGAGGATCAAGCGTCCCAATGGATGCTCTCCTCCCTCTGGGGTGGGAACCCAGGGGTGCTTCTAGCTCCCGACACCCCTGAAACCGGTGGATGCATGGGCTTTCGGGGCACCGGCGGCTCTACAAGAGTCGGGGAGGGGGGACGCTGTTTCGCGCATGGCTGTTGGCGTGCATCAGCACATCGGCAAGCCTGGACATCAGCCCTAAGTGCAGGCGTCTCAGGGAATGGGAGAAAAACAGGGGAAAAATGAAACACCCTTGGCCCTCACATCGGATGAAACTAGGGATGGGATGCCGTGGGGATCGCCTGGCAGACGGGAGTAGGAGGTATGAGGCCTCCTCTGAAAGCCATGGGAGCCAGGCAAATTACAAAAAAAAAAAAGGTGGGCAATTGGTGCTGTCAGATAGAAATAACCTGCTTTTAGGAAAAATGGTTCTAACAAATCAGCACCCGCACTCTTTTTGATATCCAGCGAGAGGAGGAGGCCCTCCGCCTGTTTATAGGATACCGGTTGGAACTTGAATGGGGGGCTGTCAGACCCAGGGGCAGAGGTTGGGCTAGGTATTGAGCTGGCATAGCAAGTGGTGCTCATTTTACTAACAGGCGACACGTCAAAGGAGAGGCCTGCAGTTGCGAAGTGGTTATTGAGCTGATCAAGGATCTCAGCCCTGGCTGTGTATGTGATGTTATTTGCCACAATTTTGGCTGGAAGAGGGGTGGCAGGAGAGTGACCTTCGACCTCTCTTAAAACCTGCCAGAATTTGGCTGAGCAGTTTGTTTTCCTCAGGGTGGACTGGAAAAATCAGTGATTGCCTTGAACCTGACCAATTTGGTGCAGGTATTCCTGGCTACTCAGAAGGAGAGCCAATCTGTGTAAGACTGCGACTTCCTTACCTTTTTCCATAGAATATCTCTATGATGCAGGGCCCTCTTCAGTGCTGGGCTGAACCAGTCAGTGCAGTGGGTAGGGCCAGTGGGATACTGGGATGCATAGGGATAGGTATCTCCAACAAGAGGAGGGTGCTGGTGTTGCCACTATATCTCTCTCTGGTGAGATCCCACTTGGAGTATTGTGTCTATTTCTGGAGGCCACACCTAAGATAGGACATAGACAAGGTGGAGACAATCCAGAGAAGGGTAACTAAAATGGTGCAGAGGTTAGTGTTAGTAGTAGTAGTAGTATTTATTTATGGTGCACACCAAATAAATAAGATCCTTGTAAAAATATAATTCAGATATCAAAAGCCTGAGAAAAAAGAAAGGTTTAAGTCCTTTTTTAAAGACTTCCACCAAGGGGGCTTCCCTCAGGGCCCACAGTAACAAACTTCACAGTATAGGTCCAGCTACTTTGAAGGCCCTGTCCACGGATGTTTTGAGTCTGGTCCTGGGGACAACCAGAAGACCCTCCACAGTAGAATGAAGGGGTCAAGCAGGAAGATAAGGATGAAGGAGCTCACAGAGGCAGCCTGGACCCAGACAGTATAGGGCCTTATAGGTTATCAATCCAACCTTGTACGTGATACGCCACTTAAGCAGCAGCCAATGGAGTTCTCGCAGCACTGGCCAGTCAGCAACTCCGCAGTCATGTTCTGCACAAGCTGCAGGCACCGCAGCCCACTTCCAATGGTAGAGGGTATTACAGTAATCGAGCCGAGATGTCGCAAAAGCATGTGCTAGAGAGGGCAAGTCCTCAGAGGAGATGGGGAACAAATCTAGCTAATATACCTCAGATGGTAGAAGCCATTCTGGACAACTGCCAACATTTGAGCCTCAAATGTCAGCCCTTCATGCAGAATGACACCCAGATTCTTCACCTTTTTTGCAGTGTCAAGCCTGAAGGTACCAATGCAAAGCCCTGGTGCCCTCCCTGACACTGCCAGCCCCCCCCCCCCAACCTGGTTCAATCACCAGTACTTCAGTTTTGTCTGGGTTGAGTCTCAGCTAGCTTGATGACATCCAGTCCTGGATCTCAGCCAGACACTGGTTCAGTACATCCACTGCTCCATGATCCTGAGGTGAAAAAGAGAGTTAGAGCTGGGTATCACCAGTATAGCAGGAAAACACAACTCCATACTGCCTGATGATCCTGCCCAGGGGCAGCATGTATACTGAAAACAACATGGGCAAAAGGATCGACCCTTGGTGTACACACACGAGTACAAGCCATTGGGCATGATGAGAAGTTACTCATCACAACCCTCTGAGACCTGCCCCGGTAGGACTCAAACCACTTTGCTGGCGAGTCCCACGTACTTACCCCAAGTCGATCCAATAAAAATCCATGGCCAACAGTGTCAAAAGCTGAGGTAAGATCCAGGAGAACAAGGACTGACCACTCTCCTCTTTTCCTCACCATGAGCAAGTCATCATGCACCCTGACCAGAGCAGTCTCAGTGCTGAACTTTGACCAAAATCCCGACTGGAGAGGATGATATATGTCGAAGGTGGCCAAGCGTGCCTCTAGCTGCAACAAAACAACCTTCTCAACAACCTTACCTAAAAAAGGCAGATTAGATAGGCTGGTAGTCTGCCAGGATGTCCAGGTCCAACGTCAGTTTTTTTCCAAAAGCTCTATGAGGAGAAATTGAGGGATCTCAGCAAGTACACCCTGGAAGACAGGAGAGCAAGAGGGGCCATGACAGAGACCTACAAGTACCTAACGGGGTGAACAAAGTGCAGGAGGGGAGTCCCTTTCAAATGAGGAACAGCACCAGAACCAAAGGGAATGCAATGAAGCTGGGGGGGGGGTGGAGTTTAGGTGGGATGTGAGGATGTACTATTTCACTGAAAGAGTGATGGATGCCTAGAGTAGACTGCCAGAGGAAGTAGTTCAAGTTCAAGTTCAAGTTTATTGCAGGAAAGACTCCGTTGAGCAAGCTCATTCACAAGGAGGTCCTGAGGCACATACACATACAGTTCGCAATTACATAGACAGGAGATATAAAATGTAGAACAACAAAGAAAAAAAAATATATACTACAAGAGGTATACACAATAGAAGTCCTTATGCTATATATGCAGTACATTCCAGCTTTAACCTTGCCCTAAATTATGCAACACATTTCAGCTTAATAAGTAGAGGGCCAGTTGGTATCTAGGAAGTTGACTTGGCGTTGGGGGCCCAGTAGCATACATATGTCTTTTTATTTAGAAATAGCTAGTGTTTTGTAGGAGTTAATTGATACAATGCTGGTTAGTTCAGCATGGCTTTGTAGTTAGTTCCAAATGTTTGGGCGTATGAGACAGCTCTTTGGCCAGCTGTGAGTGTGTCCTGGGAACATCTAGTAGGATAAGGTCGGAAGGTCGAAGTAGTGGAGGTGAAAACAGTAGGGGGCTTCAAGCATGCATGGGATAGACACAGGGGACTATTAGGAAATGAGCAAGGAGGAGGGAGGGTCCGGTGTTGGATCCAGGATTTTACAGTGGGGGGAGGGGTGCTGTGCATTCTTGATATGCAGTTTTAAAATGTTTTAATTCTTTATATTGTCTGCTATTATCTTTCTCATTACATTTTGACAGAAAATACAAATGTAGTCTATAATTTTGAACGGTATTTTCTTACAATCAATATATTAGACTTCAACAAAGTGAAATGCACCTGCCACTAGGAGGGTCATTGGACACCTGCTACGGTCTGCTGAGACAGACTAGGCAGGGACCATCTGGGCAGACTGCGTGGGTCAAATGGTCCTTTTTTGTAGACAAATTGTATGTTTCTATGTGGTTCAAAGGTCATAAAAAGTTGTACACAGTTCCAAGGTCATAAAAACTCGCTGTGTATTGCTAGCTTCTGTTAAGCTCCCTGTCAACATAATAATTTATCTGTAATATAGTTACTGACTATCAGCGATGAAAGGTATGAGGG
Source organism: Neoceratodus forsteri (assembly GCA_016271365.2). Classification (NCBI taxonomy): domain Eukaryota; kingdom Metazoa; phylum Chordata; order Ceratodontiformes; family Ceratodontidae; genus Neoceratodus; species Neoceratodus forsteri. The sequence continues at coordinate 689,363,561 of JADMNL010000022.1, read as the reverse complement.
AGGGTGAGCGGGTCCAGCTTCTTACTATATATAAACTGAAATTTTCACTTTGACATACAGTAATAGCGTATAGTGCAGTAGTTTAAGGCTCAGAGCTGCAAATCTGGTGACATCCAGCAGACCAGACCTGGGTTTGAATTCACAGCTTCCACTTGCACACTGTGTGACCCTTAGCAAGTCACTTAACTTCCTGTGCTCCCAGGTTGCACCTGTAAAAGCTTTCAGCTTAGTGTGCTACTCCTGGTTAAACAACTAAAAAAAGTAATAATGATATATTATAAAAAAGAGAACATGGGCAATCATGCCCAACTTGGCTTGTATTTTTGTCTCGGTTGAGATGACATTATGAACCTCTCTGAGGTCACTTTCAAGGTCCAGTATGATGTCATTTCAACCCCTGATGGCAACACACACCTCATTGTTCATTGTTACTCATGCATTATTCTCTATATAGTAACCAGGACTACTTCAGAAAATCTTTACCAACATCCTAACCTCTGGGTCTAATACAGACTGCTCTATATGAAAAGTCAAAACAATCTTTTCTACAAATACCACCTGACTTGCACCCTTTACACAACCTGCTCTACTGTGAGTGGTGCACAGCAATTAACGTCACCTTTCTGGATGTGTATGGGAGCCGCACTCGCAGCCAAGGGGAGGCATTCTCTGGCCTGGCATACCCTGCTCTCCTGGTTTGCCTTTGTGTTTCAGCATTTTACGCTGCCCCATACTGTCATGTAATACGAGCACAGCACTCACACCGATGCAGCCCAACAGTTAAGTCTTTGGCTCCGGGCAGGCTGGAAAACTGCAAAAATGCCAGAAGAGCTGCAAGACTGTTACAGAGCTGCTGTGTGATAAGAAATGGGAGCGGCATGGATGAAGCAGAGTGAGTGGTTGGAAACCACAGTGCTACAGATAAGGGCTCCATGTAAAAGGGGCTAAAGACTCCAGAAAAACTCACACATTTGAAAAAAAATAGTACTCTTTTGCTACATTCCTCACACTACCAGGAAGCACTCTGAAAAGCTGTTCTATTGTTTTGCTATTCTCTGCCCCTATGATGAGAGGTCATAGATGTTGCAGCATGTAAAAGCTGGTCAGGATACTGCCTAAAAGCAATTCAAAATGTCATTAATAATACAGGAAACAGAGCCCTGGCAAATGCAATATCTACCAGAAGGTGTGCTTGGTTAAGAACCATAGGATTATTTATCAATCTGCAGAACAAAGTCATAGACTTTCCCTTTGAAGATGTGGAGATCAGCCAGAGAGTGGTATGAATAATGTTGATAAAAGCAAAACTACTACTACAAATGTAGTGAAAATGAAAAGCCCAGCATGAGATGGGGGTACTGTCACAGGCAACATGACCATTAGCCATATAGTGCACCGGGGGGGTCTCATAGAGGTCAAGGTGGAGGAGGCAGGGGGCAAGCAGCAGCAGCTCCAACTCATCCACCACAGACAAACACTAACCCCTGATGTATTCACAGGTGGCCACACCTCAACCTTGGGGGCCTGGGAGGGGCACATCTCTCACCATCTTCAGCAGTGGCAGTTTGTTACGACAGGCAATTTTGTGCTGGAGATTGTGAGATTTTTTGCTTGTCTATCTATCTGTCTGTCTGTCTGTCTATCTATCTAATCTATCTAATCTATCTGTCTGTCTATTTATGTATTTGAAAATTGCTGCTCGGGAAAGGCACATTGAGCCGAGGCTCATTTCCAGGTGTGACTAGGGAAAGGGAAACAGGAGGAACAGAAGCATAATACAGTACATTACATGATATGGCAATAAAGTGCAGGCACACTTACTTTGCAGGTACATACCTGGAACAAATTAAAGTGCAACTGACAGACAACAGTCAGCCAAAATTCAAGTGCAAGATATGTCACCAAATATGTTCACCAACTAGCAGCACAGTGCAGTGGAGCAAGTATAATCAGGGGAAAAAACAAAACCCTGTTCTATCTATGTCAAATAGTGAAGGCCTCCTACAGGAAACAGGTGAGGCTGGGGGTGGGAGGAGTTTCAGCAGGTGCTTGAAGGAGCCAGAGGAGGTGGAATGGCAGAAGGATGGAGGGAGCTGGTTCCATAGTGTTGGAACGCAATAGGAGAAGATGAATTGCCCAGCAGAAGAATGGGATGAGGAGTGGAAAAGATACGCTGGTCCCTGGAGTGGAAAGGGCATGGAGCAGGGGTGACTGAGCAGAGGAGTGATGAGACGTAGGAGGGAAGTGAATCAAACCAGTATTTTCAGATGAAGTAGGAGCAGTGGGACTGGCAGCATGATGGTAGGGGGAGGACTAGGACCAATGGTGAGTATGAAGAGGGAAGTTTGTCACAAAGTGACAACAGACATTGTAGAGGGTGTCCAGTCTGGCTAGGGAAATGGTGGGGATGGTACTGTACACCACATTGGCATAGTCCGAAACTGGGAACACCATTTTAGTGACCATCTCATGGCAAACATGCAGAGGAAAGCAGTCCTTATTATGGTACAGGGCATCCAACCTAGGGCAGAGTTTCAAATGGATGGTATTGATGTGGGCTGAGAAGTCAAGTTTGCTGTCAAGCCACATGCCGAGGTAATTAAAGGATTGCACCACTTCAAGAGCAGAGCCATACAACGTGCAGAACACTGGAAGCCTCAAATGTCTGGCCATTTTCTGGCTGGTACCAAAGGTTAAGAATGCTGTTTTTGTGGTATTGAACCCAGAGATGGTTGAAGTGAAACCATCACAGGATGTTGTGGAAATCCTGCTAAAGCAGGTCTTCCACAGATGCGGTGGAGGGACCAGAGGCGAAGATGACTGTGTGCAACTTGGCACAGGCAGATGGGAGTCATAGTCATAGTCAACTTTATTTGTAAGGCGGCTAATCCCAGAGGCTCTAGGTGCTGTACAGATCATTAAAAGAAACATTCAGACAATTAAAAATCAGCAATATCCACACACAAAATAAGTAATCTGATTCTTCTAGTAGCATAAATTAATTAAAAACTATCAAAAGCCAATCCAAATAAATAATGTTTGAGGCCACGTTTAAATACGTCCACAGAGGGTGCCTTCCTCAAAGTTTTAGGAAGGGAGCTCCAGAACAGGTCCAGTGACCCCGGCGTGGATCACCAGAGGTCTTTGAACGCTGCCCTGGGGTCACCAGAAACCCTCTGTGGATAATTGAAGAGAGCGCACAGGGCAGGTGGGTGTCAGGAGGTCAGTCAGGTAGTCCAGGCCCAGTCTGTATAGGGCCTTTTAGGTGAGTTAACCCACCTTGAAGGTAACCTTCTATCTGTCTGGCAACCAGTGCAGTTCACGCAGAACAGGAGTTATGTAGGTGGACCTAGAATGGCCCAACAGCCTGGCTGCCGCATTTTGCACTAGCTGCAGGTAATGAAGGTTACCTCCACTGACCCCGAGGTAAAGAGCATTACAGTAGTCGAGTCTGGACATGATGAAGGCGTGCACCAGTCCTCTTGCAGGACAAAGCATTTAATCTGCAGACAACAGCCGACAACTGATGGTCTAAGGTCAGACCGTCATCAAAAATGACACCCAGATTTCACACCTTTGGGATGCCTCTAGAGTGGTGGTACCTAAGGACAAACCTGTTCCTGCTCCAGTTGCAACCAGATCCCACCTTCAACCTGGTTCAATCATCAGTACCTCAGTCTTGTCTGGTGGGCCTCAGCCAGTCAGAGGACATCCAAGTCTGGATCTTGGATAAGCAGTTATTTAGCATTTCCACAGCGTCCGATGTACCAGGGGCAAAGGACATATATTGCCGGATATCATCTGCATAGCAGTGAAAGCCCAAGCCATAATGCCCAATGATATCCCCCAGGGGTAGCATGTACACCGCAAACAACATGGGCGACAAGATCGAGCCCTGAGGCACTCCATGGGTCAGGGGCTTCAAGCTAGAAGAGAAATTTCCCATCACCACTTGTTGCCTCCTGCCTGTCAGAAAAGATTCACACCAGCTGATGACCTTGCCGGCGAGTCTACAGCACTCTCTCAGGTGATCGAGTAGCACCATGTGGTCAATGATATCAAATGCTGAGGAGAGATCGAGGAGAATGAGAATTGTATCCTCTCTTCTATCTCTCTCGCCCTGAGGAGATCATTTTGCACCTGAACTAACACTGTTTCCATGCTATGCCTTCTCTTAAAGCCAGACAGGAGTGGCTCGTAGATGTCAAAGGCTGCCAGGTGCACCTTGAGCTGCAAAGCCGCCATCTTCTCCAGTACTTTTCCCAAGAATAGAAGATTGAGACAGGTCTGAAATTCACCAAGATGTCAGGGTCGAGTGATTGTTTCTTTAGCAGGCCTCCCCAATGCCTCTTTCCAGGTATCAGGAAAAGCCACTCAGAAAGCAAACACCGACAATCTCCGTGATCACTGGACCAACAAACTCACACATCCCACTAGGAGATGCGTCGCGCCCGCATCCAGTTCACAAACAGTGGGGCGCAGCTTCAAAATCACCTCGACAACCTCCGACACCTCCACTAGCCGGAACTCATCCTAGACAGACTGAGTGCCATCTACCTCACCAGTCTCAACACTGCAAGAAAAATCTTGCTCCACTGGTGAGATCCTGGCCCTAATTGAGGACACCCTGTCAGAAAAGAACAGAGCAAACTCTTTGCATTGTGCTATTGAAAATGCTTTCTTCAGCTGTAGACAGGCTGGATGAAGAAGTCTGTCCACAGTCCGAAAGAGAAAAGCTGATCTGTTCCTTCCTGCAGCAATCTCCCTGGACAGGAACTCTGCCTTTTTATGCTTCATTGCCTTTTGGTAATCATTGTAATTATTACCCAAAGCCAGTCTGTCGTCCACCGTGCCAGTCCTCCTCCAGCAGTGCTCCAACCTCTGGCCCCTGGTCTTCATCACCTTGAAAGTCCCATCAAACCAAGGGGGTCTCAAGCCAGGGGACCTGGGTTGTATACGGACCAGTGCGACAGCGTCGAATGTCTTGGTGACAGCAATATTATATGCTGCCACTGCCTCATTCAGCCCTGACGCACATGCAGTACTAACACCAGATAGATCCATCACCGCCAGTAGTCCCTCTGGGGTCAATCCCCTCAAAGGGCAGTAGTGCACCATCTCAATAGGGTAGGAACTAACAGCGGGGCCAGGATGAGAAATCACTGTGCAGTGATCTGACCAAACAACCGGATCAATCTTGAGATCATTGGTCTCAAGGACATTTAGAAAAATGGAAAACAGGATAGGGCCTAAGGTGGAGCCCTGCGGGACCCCAGCGAGGATGGGAAGGGTGATAATAAGGTGCTTCCAACCTGTACCAACTGTTGAAAGCCCATAAGGTAGAAATGGAACCATCCAATGGCGGGATCCGAGAGGCTAGAGGAGCTCTGCTTATCCAGGAGAAGCGGGTGTGACACCGAGTTCAAGGCTTTGGGCAGATCAATAAAAATGGTGGCCATGGTATGATCCTGATCCATCTCAGAGAGGATAAAGTCAGTGGCATGCAGCAGGAAGGAGACTGTGAAATGGTGCTTCTGGAAGTCAGACAGGAATGGGGAGAGGAAACTGGAAGAGGTAAGGTAGTCAAGAAGTCTTACAGCTTGGCGAGGGAAGGGGAAGAGGGAGATAAGACCTCAGCCTATCTTTTGTTACTGGTCCAAAACAAAAGAAATTCACAATATTCAAACCAAATTCATCAGAACAGGTACAGCAACTACAATGTGAAGACAAACTGTAGTTTCTTTATGTTGAAGAGTGTACCAGCAAAGGAAAGAGGAGCATGATCTTTCAAGGTACTTTTACAGACAAATTAGGAAAATGGTGACTAGTCCTTGACCTCAGATACCTAAACAGACACATAACAAGGAAATATTCAAAAAGGTGACCTTGCAAATAGAAATGTCACCTTTGTAGCAAGGGGCCAGGTATACTTACTGAATCTGAAGGATGTTTACTTCTGTATCCCAATAAGAGCAAGCCACAGGAAGAACTTATGCTATAGAGTAAGTATGGGTCAGTACCAGTGAGTAACTGGAGGTTGTACACACACACACACACTCACACACACACACCACTATGTACAGACTCACATATTCAAAACACTGCCTACCCTTATTTATTTATTTATTTCAAACGTTTTACCAGGAAACACATATTGAGCTGGTAGCAGTTCATTTCCAGATCCGTCTGGGTGGGTGGGGGGGTACAGTGTAATTACAAAACACAGCATTCAGAAATTGGAGTAATATGGAGTAAGTACAATAAAATGAGCAATCCATTGACAATGCTCCTGAGCATGAATTATGCTATACAAAAACATGCAGAAAAAGAACGAAGAACAATATGCAGCATGCTAACAATACAGTACTGAGAAGGGAAGGGCTACTAGCTGAGAACTGGTGGAGAGGGGCTGTACCAGTGAACAGAGTAGGGTGGAGGGCAGTGGACAAGTCCAGTACCCAGTGTGACAAGGAACTGCAGGAATGAGTAGTGAAATTACAGAGGTGAAATTTCAGAGCATGAAGGAAGGGAGCGGAGTGAATGGGGGGCCTCAGAGTTTAGGGAAGCAGAAAGAGAAGGTAGATTAACTACCAAAGGATTTCATTGGGGTAGGTGAGAGAATGAGAGCCATAGCTGCAAAGAGAGTAAAAAGTAGTTGGGGGGGAGCAAGGTAAGAAGAGAAGGAACCAAACCAAAATTTGGAGATAAAGGAGGCACAGTGAAGAAGACACCTGGCGTCAAGGGAGGGGAGAGAGAGAGGGAGACATACAAAGAACAGTGCTGAATGAGTGGGGGTTTGTTGAGGGAAAATCAGCAGAAAGAGTGAAAAAGGGGGTCCAGTCTGGCTAAGGTGGACTTGGAAGTACTGTAAATGATGTCACCATAGTCCAAAATGGGGCGTATCATCTTCAGGAGGATTTCTCTGTGGGCAGGAAGTGGGATGCCCCTCTTGTTCCTGTACAGTGCACCGACTTTGGGGTGGAGTCTCTTGTGCATTGCATCCACGTGAACAGAGATGGTAACAGTCTAGCCAGACCCTGAGATATTTCAAGGAGAAGACACCTTCCATTGCTGCCCCATCAAGGGTGTGGGGAGGAGAATGGGGTGGGTCTAGCAGGCCACTGCCTGGTGCAAAAAGTCATAGTGACCATATTCTCATACACAGAACTACGGACACAAACATACAGTATGTGAACACACAGCACTACCTGCACAGACAAGCATAAACACATTACCCCTACATATACAGGCACACACACAGAGCACTACAGTACATACACATAGACTCAGCACTATATACAAAGCACTACTTTACATACAGAGAGACAAACATACACAGAGGTAAACACACAGTACTACATACAGGATCTACGATGCCAGTTCAGCAACAATTTTACCGAACAATGTGACAGTGATGGTTTTATGTCAACCACAATTGCGTTCAGCATAAAACCATCCAGTGAAAAGTTTGCTTTTCTTCAGGGGCCACCTCCTGTAATTTAAGATTATTAACTCTGAGTTGGAGTTGATTCGGGGGGAAGGTGCAAGCCCGGAGACAGCAGTGCCAAGAGTCCCAGGGTACATTACAGTGGCAACTTCCTGCCGCTGTAATGTTCACTGAGAAATGTCGCTGTTCGATCAGCATACTCTGCATACACAGGTGCACACATGCAAAGCACTACATAGAAAGACACAAACACACATGCAGCATTACATAGAGATTTAAACACATTTCAAGCACTGCATTCAGCCAGGTATACATCAAATGACAGTCAGCTGCATACACACACAGATGCACGTATAGAGCACTACATACAGATCTTGCATGTATGCAGTACATACAGACACACACACATTGCATAGACACACACAGCTCTATAAGCACACAGCACTACACCCAGATTCAAACAGAGATAGTGCTACAGATGCACACAGACATAAACACAGCATTACTCACCGCATTATATACAGCACTACATACAGAACACGTCCACATCGCACACTACATACACAGCACCTCTACAGATGACATATGCACTGCACTGCACTACACAGCACACTACATACACAGACCCACACACAGCACTACATACACTGCCCACACACAGCTCATGTACATAGACACACACATAGCATTACATACACAGACACACACACACACACACACACACTACACACACAGACACACTACATATACAGACACACTACTACATGCACTGACCCACAGCACTACATACACAGACCTATACACAGCACTACATACATGGACCCATACACAGCACTACACACATAGACCACATTCAGCTACATATACAGACCACACACAGCACTACATATACAGACCCACACACAGCACTACATACACAGACCCGCACACAGCACTACATTCACAGACCCTTTACAGCACTACATACACAGACCTATACACAGCACTACATCACACCCACTACATACACAGACACTACATCACACAGACCCACACACAGCATTACATACACAGACCCACACAGCACTACATACTCAGACCCACACATAGCATTACATTCACAGACCCACACAGCACTACTTACACAGACCCACACACAGCACTACATACACAGACTCACACACAGCACTACATACACAGACCCACACACAGCACTACATACACAGACCCACACACAGCACTGCATACACAGACCACACACACTACATACACAGACCCACACATAGCACTACATACACAGACCACAGACAGCACTACATACATGGACCCACACAGCACTACATACACAGACCCGCACACAGTACTACGTACACAGACCCACAGACAGCACTACATACATGGACCCCACACAGCACTACATACACAGACCCACACACAGCACTACATACACAGACCCGCACACAGCACTACATACACAGACCCTACACAGCACTACATACACAGACCACACACAGCATTACATACACAGACCCCACATAGCACTACATACACAGACCCACACATTCTACATACACAGACCCACACACGCACTGCATACCACAGACCCACACACGCTTTACATACACAGACCAACAGACAGCACTACATACTCAGACCCACACACAGCACTACACACACAGACCCACATCACTACACACACAGACCCACACAGCACTTTATACACAGACCCACACAGTACTACATACATAGACCCACACACACAGCATGACATACACAGACACACACAGCACTACGTACACAGACCCACAAACAGCACTACATACACAGGCCCACACACAGCACTGCATACAAGGACCTGCACACAGCACTACATACACAGACTCACACACAGCACTACATACAAAGACCCACACACAGCACTGCATACACAGACCCACACACATCACTACATACACAGACCCACACACAGCACTACATACACGGACCCGCACACAGCACTACATACACAGACCCACACACAGCACTGCATACAGACCCACATACAGCACTACACACACGGACCCACAGCACTACACACAGACACTGCACAGCATACATACACAGACCCACACACAGCACTACATACACAGACCCACACACAGCACTACATACACAGACCCACACACAGCACTATATACACAGACCCGCACACAGCACTACATACACAGACCGCACACAGCACTACATACACAGACCCACACAGCACTACATACACAGACCCACACACAGCACTACATACAGACCACACACAGCATTACATACACAGACCACATACAGCACATTACACAGACCCACACAGCACTACATACACAGACCCACACACAGCACTACATCACACAGACTCACACACACTACATACACAGACCCACACACACACTACATCACAGACCCACACACACACTACATACACAGACCCACACACAACACTAATACACAGACCCACACACACAGCACTCAAACAGACCCGCACAGCACTACATACACAGACCCACACATAGCACTACATACACAGACCCACAGACAGCACTACTCACATGGACCACATTACAGCACTACATACACAGACCCACACAGCACTCATGACACAGACCCACAGACAGCACTACATACATGGACCCGCACAGAGCACTACATACACAGACCACACACAGCACTACATATAGACCTACACACAGCACTCACTGACAGACCCACACATTTTCATACACAGACCACACGCACCATACACACCCACACACCACCACTACATACACAGACCACACAACTGCAGCACAGACCCACACGCCACTGCAGACACAGACCCACACAGCACTACACACAGACCACAGGCATCACTACACACACAGCACTTTATACACAGACCCACACACAGTACTACATACATAGACCCACACACACACCAACAACACAGACACAGCACTACATACACGGACCCACACAGCACTACATACACAGACCACACACAGCACTACATACACAGACCCACACAGCACTACTGACACAGACCCACACACAGCACTACATACACAGACCCACACACAGACTACTACACAGACCCACACACAGCACTACACACAGACCCACACACAGCACTACACACACAGACCACACACAGCACTACATACAGACCCACACACACACTACACACACAGACCACACACATCACCACACACACAGCCCACACACAGCACTCATACACAGACCCACACACAGTACTACATACACAGACCACACACACAGCACTACATACAGACACACACAGCACTACATACACAGACCCACACACAGCACTACATACAAAGACCCACACACAGCACTGCATACACGGACCCACACACAGCACTGCATACAAGGACCTGCACACAGCACTGCATACACAGACCCACACACAGCACTACACACAGACCCGCGAACAGCACTACATACACAGACCCACACACAGCACTACATACACGGACCCGCACACAGCACTACATACACAGACCCACACACAGCACTACATACACAGACCCACACACAGCACTGCATACGCAGACCCACATACAGCACTACACACACATGGACCCACACACAGCACTACACACACAGACCCGCACACAGCACTACATACACAGACCCGCACACAGCACTACATACACAGACCCACACACAGCACTACATACACAGACCCACACACAGCACTATATACACAGACCCACACACAGCACTGCATACACAGACCCACACACAGCACTACATACACAGACCCACACACAGCATTACATACACGGACCCACACACAGCACTACATACACAGACCCACACATAGCATTACATTCACAGACCCACATACAGCACTACTTACACAGACCCACACACAGCACTACATACACAGACTCACACACAGCACTATATACACAGACCCACACACAGCACTACATACACAGACCCACACACAGCACTACATACACAGACCCACACACAACACTATATACACAGACCCACACACAGCACTGCATACACAGACCCGCACACAGCACTACATACACAAACCCACACATAGCACTACATACACAGACCTACAGACACCACTACATACATGGACCCGCACACAGCACTACATACACAGACCCGCACACAGCACTACGTACACAGACCTACAGACAGCACTACATACATGGACCCGCACACAGCACTACATACACAGACCCACACACAGCACTACATACACAGACCTGCACACAGCACTACGTACACAGACCCACACACAGCACTACATACACAGACCCACACACAGCACCACATACACAGACCCACACACAGCACTACACACACAGACCCACAGACATCACTACACACACAGACACACACACAGCACTTTATACACAGACCCACACACAGTACTACATACATAGACCCACACACACAGCACGACATACACAGACACACACAGCACTACATACACAGACCCACACACAGCACTACATACACAGACCCACACACAGCACTGCATACAAGGACCTGCACACAGCACTACATACACAGACTCACACACAGCACTACATACAAAGACCCACACACAGCACTGCATACACAGACCCACACACAGCACTACATACACAGACCACACACAGCACTACATACGGACCGCACACAGCATCATACACAGACCCACACACAGCACTACATATGCAGACCCACACACAGCATTGCATACACAGACCCACACACAGCACTACACACACGGACCCACACACAGCACTACACACACAGACCCGCACACAGCACTACATACACAGACCCGCACACAGCACTACATACACAGACCTGCACATAGCACTACATACACAGACCCACACACAGCACTACATACACAGACCCACACACAGCATTACATACACGGACCCACACACAGCACTACATACACAGACTCACACACAGCACTACTGACACAGACCCACACACAGCACTACTGACACAGACCCGCACATAGCACTACATACACAGACCCACACACAGCACTACATACACAGACCCACACACATCACTACACACACAGACCCACACACAGCACTTTATACACAGACCCACACACAGTACTACATCCATAGACCCACACACACAGCACGACATACAATGACACACACAGCACTACATACACAGACCCACCCACAGCACTACATACACAGACCCACACACAGCACTACATACAAGGACCTGCACACAGCACTACATACACAGACCCACACACAGCAATACATACACAGACCCGCACACAGCACTACATACACAGACCCGTACACAGCACTACATACACAGACCCACACATAGCACTACAAACACAGACCCGCACACAGCACTGCATATACAGACCCACACACAACACTACATACAAAGACCCACACACAGCATTACATACACAGACATGCACAGAGCACTACACACACAACCTGCACATAGCACTACATACACAGAACCACACACATCACTACATACATAGACACACAGATATACACACATACAAAGACCCACACACAACACTATATACATATGCACACACCACGTTACAGACACAGACACACACAGCACTACATACTCAGATGCACACATACAGCACTATATATAGATGCACACACAGCACTGCATATAGACACACATACACACCACTACATACAGATGCATATGCAGCACTACTTAAGAGACATACAATTCAAATCACTATATACGCAGATGCACACACGCAGCACTACACATAGATGTACACACACAAAAGACCACATACACCGACACGTGTACACAACACTATGTACAGACACACACACACACACACACACATATACACACATGCACAGCATTATTTAAAGAGCCAGTGATGCCTCAAGAAGAACTTTAAAAAACGTTATATTTGGACATAAAACAGCTTATATTTCTCTTTAGTTCTGTATTTCTTATCGCCTTTATTTACTACTTAGGTCATATGGATGAAAACAGGCTAGTTGTTCTTCGAGGGTTCATCAGCTGTTAATGCTTATTCCCAACCTGGTGTCATAATGCACTGCTTGTGACATCAGTTATTCCCATAGCAATGGACTGAGATGTCACAACAGAGCATTATCATTTCAAGTAGGGAAAAGGCTGTAGAGGCAGATGAACGCTAAGGGATAAAGATCTTGTTTTTGTGGAAATTTCTTCAGTAGTAAATAATGGAGAAGAGAAATCTGTAGAACATGTATGAAATACAAGCTGAAAGCTGAATTGTGTCTAAATATTATGTTTTCCAAAGGGCGTCAGCTGCTGTTTAAGATGTACACAAAGCATGACACACACACATACGCACACGTGCACAAAATATACAGATGCACGTACATAACCTACACAGATGCACACAAATGCTACACCTTTTTTTCTTACCTTTCCTGACCTTCCTGTTGAATTATGACACCTGGCATACAGATGCTTTTTTCTAAAAAAATGTTTTGCAATTTATTTATGCAGAATTGCCCAGCTGAGAGGCAGCATCTTGTTTCCAGTGGGGTCCTACTTCTACGGTATCAATCTCTACAGCTTGGTGAACCAGATCACTCGGAGGGTAAGTGACTTACTCAAGTGCATGAGAGTGGTACAGCAGGTGGTAGAAGTAGGAAGGAGTTTGCTGCTAGCAGCAATGTAGGAGGCCATTAGGGGCTGTCTGGATTACACTGCTGCTGGTGGCAACATAGAAGGCCCATTCAGGGCAATTTGGACACCACTGGCAGCAATAGTGGCCACAGTGCTGTGGGATGGAATTGGCAGGATGGAGCATGCAGACGGAGGGAAGTGAGTGAGCTTTTGCTGAGACTGGGTCTGGAAAAGCAGGGTTAGTGGGAAGGACAGCATGATGAGGGAGTGAGTGGGGGAAGCCAGAGGGGGCCATGAGTGCTCTCATATTCTCTGTAGTCTGGGCCCCCTCCTGGGAACAAGTTCAGGACTGCTAGCCACAAGGAATCATGGGGCTTGTCGCAACCTGAAACTACAGTGGCATCAGTCCCTCGGGCTCATTGCCAGCTTGTGGCAGGGAACAAAACACCCCTCACTGGTGGCTCTGGCAATGAACATGGGTTCAGGCACTGTGCGTGCCAAAAATCCATGTGGTCCCACACCCCAGCATAGTTGCTGCAGTTCATGGTGGCTCAAAGAAGCTGGCATAGAAATATGGCAGCTGAACTGCATGTAGTCAAGCTGCCAGTGGGCCGTGGGAACAGCAGAGAATATGTGAGAACAACAGAAGAGTGAGCACACAGGAATGGCAGATTACATAATTTATTGACTGAAGAAAATAAAGTGAAATAAATATACGGCATAACAGTGCTATACCAGCTGAACTACAAATGCTGTTATCATGTGCCAATTCAGGGCAAAATACTCCTTCCTCAGGGTGTAACAACAGATAAGAGCATACAGCAACCACAGTGGAGGTTGTGGTGCACTGCCAGCATGGAAAAGGAGTAGCATATGCTGCAGTGCTCCCAGGTGGAAGTGCAGGTAAGCTCCCATGGGGCAGGGGGTACACATGGAATGTAGGGTTGGTGGGAGGGAAAGTACACAGATGAAGGGAGCAGGTTGGTGACCTGGCTGGAAAGGGAGGGTTTGCAGGGGATAGTATACTGAGGGAGGGAGGGAGGGAGGAGTGGGGGGTGACCAGACTGGTGAGTGAGGGTTAGCAGGAGAGAGCACACAGAGGGAGGGAGGGAGGAGCAGGTTGGTGACAAGGCTGGGAAGAGAGGTTTGCAGGAGGGTGATTACATAGAAGGAGGCAGCGGGTGGGTGACAGGTTGGAAGGAGTGTTTGCAAGAGGGAGCATACACAGAGGGAGGGGAGCGGGTGGGTGATCAAGCTGGGAAGGAGGGTTGGTGAGGAGGGATAGTACACAGAGGGAGGGAAGGAGGAGTTGGTGACAAGGCTGGATTTCTCCTATATAAATACAGTACAGTGATTCCCCAGTAATGTCTTGCTTGTTAGATGTCAAAAATTAGCAAAGGACATGGAAGCTTGTGCTTGTTCCATAAAGTGAAACAGAAAATCTCATGCATGTACTCTGGAGGTGTACATGGTACACAAACGAAAGGTTGTATTGGTTGGGCCCTTTTTAAATACAATGTATTCTATTGATGAAGAACTCTTAACTCTGATTCTTATACATACTTTTGATAATTGAACTCTACTTAGATTGACAAAATACTTCAGTGCAATATATAAAATTAAAAATAAATTATTAGTGACACAAATAACATCTTTGGTGGTAGGACTGAATGGTTTATGTAACAACTTTGGTGGATAAACTGAAGCAATGAGTTTTCATGTGATGGCCCCTTAAATTTCTATATTTTATCTCTGTATTATATCTGTCATTTAATATTTATTTGTTGTATATTTTTCGGCAAGGCAAGGCAACTTTATTTATGAGGCACCCAATCCCGGAGGCTCTGGGCACCAAACATAAATAAGGACATACAGCAGTGAATTAAAACATAATAAAACCTCATAGAAACCATAAAAAATTAAAATTCATTAAGACAAAAGTTTCCAGAAGTCAATCTTCAGGAGACTGGCCAGAGCTAAAGATGGCGTCAGCAGTCAAATGCCAGGCTGAAGAGGTGGGCCTTTAGCCTCCCCTTAAACACTGCAATCGAGGGAGCCTCCTGGACTGCAGGTGGAAGCGAGTTCCACAGGGTCGGCCCAGAGACACTAAAAGTGCAATCTCCCAAGGTCTTGAGCTGAACTCTGGGAATGTCCAGGAGGCTTCTCGAGGAGGAGTGGAGGGAGTGAGCAGAGGACACTGGTGTCAGGAGTTCAGACAGGTAACCAGGACCCAGCCCATATAGGGCCTTAAATGTGAAAGACCCACCTTGAAAAGGACCCTCCACCTGACAGGTAGCCAGTGCAGAGCACGCAGGACTGGAGTCACATGACTGGATTGCGAGAGGCCATCAGCAACCGTGCTGCTGCATTCTGCACTAACTGCAGCCTGTGGAGGGTCCCACCTATGACCAGAAGTACAGAGTGTTACAGTAGTCGAGCCTAGAAGTCACAAAGGCATGCACTAGAGTTGGCAGGTCCCGGGCAGAATGAGGGGCTTAATCTGGGCAATGTTCTGCAAGTGGTAAAAACCACTGCTGACTACAGCTGACACCTGATCTTCAAAGGTCAATCTGCAATCAAGGATCACACCCAGATTTTGCACCCTCGGAGAAGCAACCAATGCAGCAGACCCCAGAACAAGTCCAGAGTTAGCTCCCTGGTGGCAACCCATCAAGGCCGTGATCAGACTCGATGACCAGCACCTCAGTCTTAGCCAGGTTGAGTCTCAGCCAGCTGGAAGCCATCCAGTCATTGATTTTAGCCAGACAGCTGTCAAGCACATCAACTGCTCCCGATATTCTGTGTGCAAAAGAGATACAGTTGGGTATCATCTGCATGGCAATGAAACTCCACACTGTACTGTCGAATGATCTCGCCCAGTATATTTTAAATATGTCTTAATAATTATTGACAGCTTTTTAGCCAAACAATAAAGAGTCATTGATTGATTGACTGATTGACAAGGCTGGAAAGGGAGGGCTTGCAGGAGGAGAGTAGACAGAGGGAGGGAGGGAGGGAGGGAGGGAGGGAGGGATTGGATGGTTGACCAGGCTGAGAAGGGAATGTTTGCAGGAGGAGAGAATATACAGACAAAGGGAGGGAGCAGGTGGGTGACCAGGCTGGGAAGGGAGGGTTTGCAGGAGGGAAGAGTACACAGAGGGAGGCGGGTAGGTGACCAGGCTGGGAAGGAAGATTTGAAGGAGGAAGGTACACAGTGGGAGGGAGCAAGTGGGTGACAAGGCTAGGAAGGAGGATTGGCAGAGGAAGAGTACACAGAGGGAGGGAGGGGCGGGGGTGACAAGGCTGGAAAGGGAGGTTTGCAGGAGGAAGAGCACACAGAGGGAGGGAGGGAGGAGTGGGTCGGTGACTAGGCTGGGAAGAGGTGGGTTAGCAGGAGGAGAGTACACAGAAGGAGGGAGGGAGCAGGTGGGTGACCAGGCTGGGAAGGGAGGGTTGGTGGAGTGAGAGTACACAGAGGAGGGAGTTTGTGGATGTCAAGGCTTGGAAGGAGAGTCTGCAGGAGGGATGGAGGGAGCGGGTCAGTGACAAGGCTGGAAAGGAGGGTTTGCAGGAGGAAGGGTACACAGAGGGAGGGAGGGAGGGAGGAGTGGGTGGGTGACCAGGCTGGGATGGGAGAGTTTATAGGAGAGAGGGTACACAGAGGAGGGAGAGAGGGATCGTGTGGGTGGCCAAGCTGGGAAGAGAGGGTTTGCAGGAGGAGAGAACACAGAGGGAGGGATTGGGTGGGTGACCAGGCTGGGAAGGAGGGTTTGCAGGAGGAGAGTACACAGAGGAGGGAGAGAAGAGGTTGTTGGTAAGGCTGGGAAGGGAGGTTTGCAGGAAGGAGAGTACACAGTGGGAGGGAGCGGGTGCGTGACCAGACTGGGGAGGGAGGGTTGTCGGAGGGACAGCATGCAGATAAAGGGAGAAAGTGGGTTGGTGTCTGGGCTGTGAAGGGAGGGTTGGTGGAAGGAGCCCACACAGATGAAGGGAGTGGTTGAGTTTGTGAGACCTTGGCCGCAAAGGGCAGAAGTGAGAGCATGCAGAGAGAGGTGGGTTTGTGAGACTGGGACTAAGAAAGGATGGTTGGTGGGAGGGAGAGCACACAGAGGCAGGAAGGAGAGAGAGAGAGAGAGAGAGAGCAGATGGCATGGGCACCAGAGCAGAAAGGGGATTGTTGGCGTGTTGCAGTTTACTACGAGAAGGAGCAGGTGGGATTTGAGCAAATTGTGCTCCCTCAGTACTGCTTGAAATAAAATGACTGAGCCATTTTCTCTGAGGCAAACCAGGTGAAGCACTTGCAAGAGTTCCCTGCACTCAGCACAATGACATCACTCTGAAAGCTTCTGAGAGATGGAGCAAAGTGCAAAACTCTGCAGTGGTTTTGCAATGTTCCATTCCAAGTCAGGAACATACCTGATTTGAATAGTTCCTCTCAGTTCCTCTCATTTTTGGGAACACTCTCAAAGTTATTGCAAGAGATAGGCTACAATGCTGCACCCCCCTTAAAAGACAGGATTCCCTTTTTGTTTGGATTGGTTGCAATGGATGGTGGTCCCAGTGCAGCAACCCTAAAGGCTGCAGCTGTGCTGTTGAGTTGTTAGGATGCCAGTGTGGCACCTCTCTTGGAATTTCTTCAGCAGAACATTTAAATGCAAAAGGATGTGCCACTGTGCAGTTGCCCATATCACTTCTTAAAGATGGAGCTGGCTTTTTCCCTGTGGGCTCTGCATTGCATGCTGGAAATGGGACAGAAATATTTATTTGCACCTGAGCTCAAATTCTGAAACTGCTTCTGTTAAGGTGTACTGTAAAGATGTCCTAGAGTGTCGGCAGTAAGACATCTTGTTTCTTCTGAACCTGTCCTGGAATGACTAAGCTCCGATATTTATCACAGTCCATGAATGTCTCCTTAACAGGCAGATTACTTTAAAACCTCCTGCTTTGGGTAAAACATGGGTGGAAGGAATGTGAACCTGTTTCTAACAAGCCAAGAACCATCCTAAGAAAGTCAAAGCATGGAGCCTAGAGCAGACAAATATTTCAGCCCATAGTGTGGCTTAGTTAAATAAACAGCAGCAGCATTACTAGTGGATCAGCAGAGACAGCTGCTTTCCAGTGAGACCGTTTTTTCCCCCAGTACTGCCTGTAAGCTCATGACTGTGTAGTAGAAAGCTTCCACCTTGCAAGCAAGAAAAAAGTAGGTATCAAATGCTGCCGTAAGAGTCTGCAACTGAAATCCAAGACAATAAAAATAATTAATTGAAATCACTAAACATATTTATTCATTCATTCATGCATTTCTTTACAATTTTGATGACTGGAAAGGTACACTGAGTCTAAGCTTATTTCCAAGGGTGACTGGGGAGAGAATTATAAGGGGACAGAAAAAAAAGAAATGTACCATATAGATGTGAGGGGCAATATAATATTTACACTCAAGTTTCTGGGAGACAAGGTGTAAATGCAATAAATAAATCAGCACAAAATAGTGAGAGAATGCAAATTATAATGAGGTCAGCACAACAAAAATACATTAAAAGATAGCAGTACTCAGGATTCGTCTGATAGCCACATGCAGCCGAACATGCTTCCATGGGCTCAGCAGTGAGCCTGGGGAGCCGTATTGGTGCAGTTCAGGGTTGGGAAGGTGAGGTAAACACAGCTCCTTAGAAGTTCTGTGGGTCGTCCCCAGGACCCAGTCCTTGAAAGTTCTGTGAGCTCTCTCCTGGCCTCAAGTCAAGAGAGAGAGAGAGAGAGAGAGAGAGAGAGAGAGAGAATATGTTTGTGCCAGAAGGGCACCGACAGAGCTGAAGTGTTTCTGCCAGAAGGGCACCATCTGAGTGAAAGTGCCAGAAGAGGCACAGTTTAAGACAGAAGAAGAGATTGTGCTAGGAAGGGCACCATTGAAAGAAGTAAAGATATAGTGCCAGGAAGGGCACCGTGAGTGTAAGAAAGTGACCTAGCCAGGTCATCGTCCTCTGAGTCCAACCTGGGGCTCATCAGGAAGATTTATTGGAGTCCTCCCCAGGGCTCATCCAGAAGACTTCTGGCAGTCCTCCCAGGGTTCCTTCCTTGTGAACCTTCATCTGGGTTCACCTATTTCCAGAGGCTATTCTAGACTGCCTTGCAGAAAGTGTGAATCAAGAGCCCCTGCTGATCCAGAGAAGACAGAGACCGTATACTGTTAAGGCCACCACTGAGCCAGGTGAAGGGACCAGCTAGCCCTTATCAAGTGGGGTGGATTGGGGAACAAGGAGTCAGAGGTGCCTGCCCAGTGCTGGGATACTTCCAACCCTGCTGGGGAGTTGGACTGTAGGGTTCGCCTGGGGTATGGGCTCCTTGGAAACAGGAAGCCTCTGCACAGTGCTCCTGTATCCTGGCTGTGATTCAGAAGCACCATGGCCAGAGAAGTGGTGCTAGAAGGGTTCTGCATCCAGAGAAGTGTGAGCCAGAAGGACGCCATAGCAAGAAGTGTGAACTGGAAGAGCTGCATTTGGAGAGTTGAGCCAGAAGGGCTGCGCTTGAGGAGATACAGATACAGCACTCAGACTTCTAGTTCGGCTCCAAGCTTAATGTCTCGTAGATGATCAGCTCCGCTAACCCCAAGCATTTCACCTCCATCAACCGCTACTTACTAAATCAAGATAAACTATTTAATTATGAACAGGAGGGAAACAAAGGGAGCAACCCCGGGGTCACAAAGACTTGAGAAACGCCAGTAGATGAGGAGCGATCTGATTCAGATGCCACAGACACAGATGATATGTTCCCTAGGCCTGCTGTAACCTATCCAAAATCTGCCAGCATCACCCCAAATACCCCAAAGGCAAAGAAACGAATCAAATTAGATACAATCTACAACGAGCTGTGTGCTTTTCGGGCTGATATTAAACAGCTATATGGTGAGATGCGTAGAGACATTATTCAGCTCGAACAACGAGCAGATAGAAACATAGAAACATAAAGGGTGACGGCAGATAAGGCCCGCAAGACCCATCCAGTCTGCCCATTTCTTTTTCTACCTTATAAATGTGCCACCGGCCTTTACTTTGTCAGTGGCCTATCTATTCATACTCATCTGTATTGCTCCCTTGTGCCTATCCCATGCCTGTTTGAAGCCCTGCACTGTATTCATAGCCACCACTTCCTGAGGTAGGCCGTTCCATGCATCCACCACTCTTTCTGTGAAAAAGAATTTCCTCACATTCCCCTTAATTGGCCTCCCTCTAATCTCATGCTGTGTCCTCTTGTCCTGCTATTTTTCTTGTATTTAAACATGTTAGACTCTTTCACCTTGTTAATGCCCTTAAGGTGTTTGAATGTTTCGATCATATCACCTCTGTCCCTCCTTTGCTCAAGGATATACATATTGAGCTCCGTTAATCTGTCCTCATATGTCTTCTGATGCAGTGCCTGCACCATTTTGGTTGCCCTTCTCTGGACTGCCTCAATTTGGTTAATGTCCTTGTGAAGGTGTGACCTCCAGTACTGCATGCAGTACTCCAGATGGGGCATAACCAGTGTCTTGTAAAGAGGGATTATTACCTCCCTCTTACGACTTGTGATACCCCTACTAATACACCCTAACATCCCCCTAGCCTTACCTACTGCTTTAGAGGTCTGCTTAGATGATTTCAGGTCATCGGTGATGATGATGCCCAAGTCTCTTTCTTCCTTCCTTTGTGACTGCCAGCAACTCCATCCCAGCCTATAGGGTGGCTTCAGGGTTTCTCTTCCCTATGTGCATGATCTTGCACTTCTTTACATTAAATCCCAGTTGCCACTCTTCTGACCATTTTGCTAGTTTATCCAGATCTCTTCTCATTCCGGCCACCCCATCTGGATCATCTACTCTGTTGCAGATCTTGGTGTCATCTACAAACAGACAAGCCTTACCCTCTAGTCCATCTGCGATGTCATTGATGAAGATATTGAAGAGGACTGGCCCCAGGACTGATCCCTGAGGTGCTCCACTTGTGACTTGCATCTCTTCTGACTGTATACCATTTACCACCACTCTCTGTTTTCTGCCCGTCAACCAGTTTGCCACCCAGTTGACCAACTTCTGACCCACCCGAGCCTACCCAGCTTATTTATCAATCTTCTATGTGGAACAGTGTCGAAAGCTTTGCTGAAGTCAAGGTAGGTGACATCAACTGCTCCCCATTGGTCCACCACTCTGATTACCCAGTCAAAGAAATCTATGAGATTAGTTTGACAGGACCTTCCTTTTGTAAACCCATGCTGTCTTGGATCCTGTGCCCCTATGGATACCAGGTGTTGCACTATCCTTTCCTTAAGGAGTGCCTCCATAATCTTGCCCACTACTGAAGTAAGACTGACTGGTCTGTAGTTCCCTGCCTCCTCCCTGCTACCACTCTTGTGGAGCGGGATCACATGAGCCATTCTCCAGTCTTCTGGGACTTCTCCTGTGCTCAGAGACTCACTAAACAGTTCTGCTAATGGCTCTGCTAGTTCCACCCTTAGATCCTTAAGTACCCTGGGATGTATGCCATCAGGTCCCATTGCCTTGTCCACCCTGAGCTTAGCGAGCTCTTGTAGGACCCTTTCTTTTGTGAAGGGAGCAGTGCTCACCTCCCTCCCCCTTGTGTCCATGGTGCTGAGCTGTGGGCCCTGCCCTACCTTCTCTTCAGTAAATACTGAGCAGAAGTATCTATTTAGGATAGATGCTTTTACAG
Source organism: Neoceratodus forsteri (assembly GCA_016271365.2). NCBI lineage: Eukaryota > Metazoa > Chordata > Ceratodontiformes > Ceratodontidae > Neoceratodus > Neoceratodus forsteri. The sequence goes on along the minus strand of JADMNL010000022.1, from coordinate 689,340,797 downwards.
GGTCCTCCTCCTCACATGCCCCCTTTTCTCCTTTGAGCTTAGCAATACCCCCTCTGGACTTTCTCCTTTCACTAATGTATATATAGAAAGTCTTGTCATCTTCTTTTACTGTTCGTGCTAGTATTTCCTCAGTTTGGGACTTTGCCTGCCTTACTGTCTTCCGTGCTTCCCTTAGGGCAGTTTGGTATGCCTCCCTATCTTCATCTCACTGTGTTCCCTCATATTTCCTGAAGGCCAGCCTTTTGGCTCTGACCTTTTCTGCTACTGTATTTGAGAACCAAAGTGGTTTCCTTCTTCTTTTGCACTTCCTTTTCCATCTAACACAATGGGATGCTGATTCAAGTATTGCATCCTTAATGCTTGACCACTTGCCTGTACCCCTCACACAGAGCAGTGGGTGACGGCAAATGAAACTGTGTAGATGATATGGAGAGCCTAGTTCAGCAAATTCGGAAGCAACAAGAGTTACTGGCGGCCCGGCAAGAAGACACTGAGAATCGGGCCCGCCTAAAGAATATTCGCATCTACTGTATTGCCGAGGGAGAAGAGGGAGCAAACATTAAAGAATTTGTTACTACATTACTACAAACCTCTTTAGGCCTTCCTGCTGATACGGTGCTTGATTTCAAGAGGGTTCATCGAGCCTTGGCTCCCAGGCCCACCTCCCCCACAGCTACTCCTAGATCCATCATAGCCCAATTTGGCAGTTATGTGGTCAAGGAGCAGATCTTTTTAATGGCATTGTGTAAGAAACAAACGTTCCATGGTCAACGTTGCTACTATTTAGATCACAATTACGACCCTAAAACTATGAAACTTCGGAGAGCCTACTTCCCTCTTTTGCCAGTTCTCAAGGCGCAGGGGCTGAAATTTACTACACCATACCCTACTAAATTGATTGTGCATTTACCATCGGGGAAACACAAATTTACAACAGCCAAGGAGGCCCGTGAGACTCTTCTTAAAGAGGGTCTGGTGTTTCCAGAGTGCCCACCAACAAATCAGAAACCCCAGCCTCCAAGATGGCAGACACGGGAGGGGAAACAACACAGAAGGGAAGAGAATAAAGGCAGTGACCTGGATCCAAAACAACGCTTAGCCGAATTTAGGAGAACTGAGAACAATAACCAGAATACCTGAAAAAAGAACTGGATTCTTCTGCATAACTGTATGTCTTAAGGTACCAGGGGGGAGATGGGGGTAAGGAGGGCAGAGGTGGTTAGATAGGAGTTTCTTCTGCCTAGGCCTAGATGGAGGGCCTGACTCTAGGCAGTAAACAGATATTTGCTTATCCTCTATCTAGCTGAGTAATTTTTGGTCTACTTGTCATGGCACCATCTAAGGGTCGCACCCTCTTAGTCCTCTTTGCGCACTCCCCTTCCCACATCCTTAGGAGGTATAAAATTAAAGTTATTAATGAAGCGGGGGCCAAATTCTAACTCTACTCATACAATGTGAACTGAACATCGCAGGTTAGGCCTGAAAGCCTGAAAGATGATGGCAACCTGACTCCTGGAGAGAATTCATATGCTAAGATTATAATTTAATTAAGGAGACTTAGAATAATGTTTAGGGGATTTAATTGGCACCTGCTATATTATGGAAGTACCAGAACTATGAGAGACTATATGATGCAAGACATTCAAAATATATAAAAGTCTCTACGGGGTTTTCTCTTCTTTTTTTTTCTTCTCCTTTTTATTTGAACCTGGGTGCTCTACCTATAAAGGCAATGTTTTTTCGGTTTGGGGGAGGGGCAGGCGGTGAATACGCATGATTAAGCCAACAAGCGTGATTCCAGAGATAATCCTCTGTTTTTTTTCCCCAGCCTCCCTTCATATGTTCCTCCTTTTTTTTATTTGATACCATGTCCGGGGATAGCCCTCTTGTTAATATTGTATTTGTGCTTATAGTTCTATTATTAGTACCGGACAAAAGTTACCACACCCTTTGCAAAACTGCCATTTTATATGCCCCTTGCTTGAGCTGGTGCGTATATGCAGTGGGGTTCGAGAGAGAACTGCCTGAGGGTGGTTGAGTATACAGCAACTTGTTATTGTCTAACCCTGCTCTCCCCATAGCTTCTCGGTTTATGCCAAAATAAAACACAGTTTTATTTGTTGCAGTTTATCACTGTGTGGGTATTCAGTTTGCACATTCTGACTGAATTATTGTCTGGTAAAGGTAACAGCTATTGGTGGTCCTCAGGGGGTGGTGGTGTCCAGTGTAGGGAGGTGGGTAGGCACTGCATCCCAGAGGGTGCTACTTCACACAACATCTGGCCCACTTTTTCTCTCTGGATGGAGGCATCATACTATTTACTAATTTAGGATGAACCCCCCCATTACAGGAGAACAAACAAACCCAACCCCCTCAATCAGGTGCGCCACATTACAGTCACCAGGCAGGGGTGTGAACCCAGTCACCACACTGACTCGGGGGGGGGTCACATGTAAACAACTCAATACCACGGAGCACTGTCCCACCAAAATGAAGGCACCGGCACTCTTGAGTACTGCCCCATGCAGATCTACATTGGTCTTGATGATGGGGAGAAGGAGTTGTGGTCGGAACTGGATGGTCATCAGGAGATATGCCTGTAGGATGACTCAGGTGGCAGACCAGGGGCCAAACAGCTGATTTAAAAAAATATTCAGTAGGGGCCTATAAGAGTCAGTGGGGCATAAGCAGGGGGCTATAGTAGAGAAAGGGGGGAGAGGATAGTGGCTAAAACCCGGGGCACAATGATGAAGTGGAGGCTAGCTGCAGGAGCAAGTGAGTGTGGAGAAGTCATGGAATAGAAAGGAAGAGGAAAATCAGATAGCAGAAGGGAGATTATTCCAGTGGAGCAGGAGGTGGGAGGAGGAGGCAGATAAATACACATTACAGTTATAGGTATAAGGAATAAAGTGTATTTTTCTCAGATAATTTAGGTTTCAAAGAAAGGACCCCCAAGGGATCCCAGAACTGAGTATTTCATATGCAAGTGCATGGTCTTTAGGGCCCTTTGATTTTAAAAGGAGGACCACAACACAGGAAACAGTTTCAGTGACTTGTTCCTTCAAAATGAAGTATTTTCAGTTCTGAGTCATATCAAGCCTCCCTTAAACTTCAGAATTTCAATCTGTATTTTGTGCTCCAAAATCCTACTAAATAGTGACAGAATACACCTAAACTTTTTTCTTCTCTTATTTGATAGGACACGTACTGTCAATTCCCAAGTAGTCTGAGAAACTTTTTGAAAAGCGGGTGGCCCCCTTTTGCTCGACACCCCAACAGCGAAACACGGAAAAAGACCACTACCATGACAGTCACAGTTATGGTACGTTTCCGTGTTTCGCTTTCCCCAGTGTTCTGCCCCCTCCCTTGACCAACTCCAACCTGGAGTTGAGAATCCTAAAGTCCAAGGGGGGGTTGGGGACACAGCCCCCACAGAAAACACTGGGGGATTAGGCGGCACAATACTTGCGTCGGTATTGTGCCGTCGCTGTGCATGAGGTCGGCATTTTTACTGTCGACCTAACTTGGTGCTTCCTTGCAAAGCCAACCGCATGGTGCTGAGGGTTGAGGCACTGGATGCAACACCTCACACCATGCTGGCAACCTGAGTTCGGGAAAGAGATTAGGTCATCAGGGGTCGGCCGGAGGAGGGAAGGGGGAGCGCTGGATTGAGGGGAAAGTGGGGGAAAGGGGAAATTGTTTAACCGGGAAAGGCACACTAAGCTGAAGCTTGTTTCCAGATGTGACCTGGGAGCACAGAGAAGTTAAGTGACTTGCTCAGGGTCGCACAGTATGCAAGTGGGGCCATGGGATTCAAACACAGGTCTCCAGATTTGCAGCTCAGAGCCTTAAACCACTGCGCTATACTGCCTCTGGACTGAGCAGCTAAGCGGTAGCTCTCCTCTCCCAAGGAGGGACTTTGTCACCCCTCGCAGTTCCACTGCCCCTAGGTGGAGGCTGGAAGGTAGTGTAGGCTAGCGGGTGCCAGAAAAAGGCAGGGTACTGCGGAACCACAGTGTGCACGTGCCTGCAAACGCATATGCACAGCCATGGCATGGGGGGGAAGAAAACTGGAAAACAACAGAGCTGGCAGGCTCCATGAAGCCTAGCTACAACCATGGTGATGGGATCACAGTTTGGGAACTTATGTGAGCCCCCGTGGGGGGGCCAGAGCCCCGTCTGCCAGCTTCTGGGGACATAAATACAATGATTAGAAAAAAAATTTTTAAATATAAGCTTAAAATAAGGGTTCCTGAAGTCCCACTTAACAAAGAATCTTGAGCTGGCTCCATGGCAGTAAGCAGTGGGGTATCCAGTAGGCACATTGCTGACTCGGGTTCATGCCAAAAGTTTGGGACAATAGAAGCAGAGCTGACAGGGAGGGTCTTTCTGGGGAAGGGTGGAGTGTTGCATTGCTTAAAGAGCGGATCCTGGTGGCAGTGTTAGGGTTGTGCCTTAGACAGTGTTACACGAGGTCCCTGCACCCTTATTGGTACCCTCAGAGGTACACCGTAGACAGGTAGTGCTTAGGCATATGTTATACTAACATATAGGGCTAAGGGCATCTACCGTATAAGAGTAGATGTCAGGATATGTACGCATATTGTTGTAATACACTTTGCTTGCTAATACGCATATATTCTTCTATGTATTTTCTGTGTATTTCTTACTTATAAGATGTTAGGACACCTGTGTCCTTGGAATAATTATGATATGTAAGTCAACATTGCCACCTTTTGGTGATCTGTACTACTACACTGAGTTATGTAAGACTCTGTATAAGAACTCTTTTGTTTCACAAACTGATTACTACAAAATTGTATAATGTTATCTTGGACTATGGAGCCCTCTAATTTAGACAATAGGGCTCATCTCTGTAACTAGAAATGTTTCTATCTTACAGTAACCATAGTAATTATCATAGGTATATAATGTAATACACCATTCTTGTACCTTGGAGATCCCAAGAGGCAGAAAGAAACCTCGAGGTATAGGGAACGCTTAGCACTGGCTCCCGGTTCATATTGGTAAGAACTGCTTAGGGCAACTGTGATTTTATCCTTTTTGGTAGTAATAAACAAGTTTATTACTCTTATGCAACGTGTCTGTGATTACTTGCATTCCCAATATTGCAAAGAACCTGAAAGTGAGGTTTAGACCTCCTGACAATTGGTGACTGTGTGCAGGCGACATTTGGTGTTTGTAAGTTTTCACTAGTTACTATAAACTTCTCCCTTTCCCACGGGGACAGTAGGTGTACATTCCCGTATCGCCTCTCCTGTTTTACAACCAGTTTGTAGTCACTTACAAGGTCTGGCTGTTTTCTTTTTGGGTGTGGTCAATGCCGACTCGACTCACTCCATAACAGCTTTGAATTGTAAGCCTACAAATTTTACAGTAGCCCGACTGTGTATAAAGTGCTCCTGCTGTGGATCGATACATAGCATGGCACCTTTTTCACAGTTTGATTTTTCGTTCCCTCCCACACAATGGCCACCGTATCAAATATCTGCGCAGAACTGAGACTTGATGTCTCGAACTTCCTTGCCTCCCATGGAGGATGGTCTGACTTCGCGTGGGACGCAAGTCAATCCGACAACCCTATACTGGGGATTTCAACCCAGTACACAGAGATGAGACAATCAACCAATAAGCGTCAAGCTAAAGGGCTGATGGTCGCGACTCTTTATACTGCTCTGGAAGCCTCTGAAGCGAGGTTTCGAATCCTTGATCTGCAAATTTCGTCTCTTAAGCAACAGATGGGTTTGCAGGAAATGGAATGTGTTCGACTGCAGCAGAATTTGGAGTCTGAACTTCAAACTCTGCAGAATGTAAAAGATTCACTTTTGCATCATTCAGCTCAAGCAGGAGAACAGGAACTTTGTATGTTGAGGCAGGAGTGTGAAAGTTTGAGACAGGATAAGGTACAGGCATTGCATATCAATGACTTGTTAAGTACTGCAAATGCACAGTTGAGTGAGGAGATGGGAGAGCTACAAGACGAGATAAACCAGGTAGTGGCTACTAGGGACAGTCGTGAATTGAGCGCCACGTATGGAGTGTTGCAGAAGCAAATGCAGGATGAGGTTGATATGGATCTTGCAACAGTGAGTCATGCTGAATGTAAAAGGTAAGATGGTGAAAGTGCGCCATCAGCGGGAGGTTCTGGCTGGACATGTTAAGGCGATGGGAGGCGTAGCCCTGCCTTACATGTCATCTGAAGGAGGTATCAGATGACAACATCTCTCAATACAACGCTCAGTCACACCCAACTATGGCCCCAGAAACCCACCCAGCCATCCACAACATGGCGGGTCCCCACCCACCCGCACATGTCATACATCGTCGACAGTGACCCCCATCATGGAAGACGCTAAATACAGTGGCCCCCATGATAGGGGAGCAGGCCCAGGCCTGGTTCTGATGGCACCCCGATAGCCATTATTAATGTGGAAGACAGGCAAGAGATAGAAACAATGATTGAAACTGCAATAGGTAATGTACCTCTTCCTGAGATGAGTAAATGGGCCATTAAAACCCAAATTAGGCAGCTTCTACAAGAGGCTGGCACTTAGGATAGTATTGTTCATACAGTGGCTGAGTTCTGCAGCTCGGGCCACCCTAGATGGTGCCCGAGACAAACTACCTCTGCCTGATTGACCCAATAATCCCCTACAAATGGCCTACCCTGTTCAACAAATAGCTGACAGTATCAGTCGGATGAACCCATCCGACAATCTCAGCTGTCACTTAGAAAAGGTGCATTCTAAATGTGAGATTCTTAGCCTTGCTGTAGAATATCAGGTCCAGATACTACACCAAACCATCAATTCTACTTTGTGGGCCAAACTCCCCGATGCCATCCGTCAGGATGGAAACGCCACCTTTGATGAGGTTGCAGCTGAGCTCATTTCTGCTCACAGCCCAGGTGTAGTAGAAGTGATGCTTGCATACCCTGTAAAACAGAATGCAAAGGAAAGTCCAGCGACTTACCACCAGAGACTCTGGGTGGCCTACCGAGCAGGAAAGCACCTGGCACAAGAAGCTGCAGATGTAGATCTTATTGAGTATAAGACCCTGTTCCTTAGGAACATGATTTCTGCAATGAAAAAGGTAGAGCCAACCACCTACCCCAACATGGACAGGTTTGCCATCATCCTTGGAAAACCGAGAGGTTTACCAACTCTACATCCGTGATCTGGGCTTGGTTCCAAGAAAGTAGCCACCATGGAGCCTATCCAAGAGGCCGCGATGCACTACACTGTGGAAGGGCAGGTCCAACACCAACAGGCCCTCCCAGCAGATAACCAACACCCCCAACAAGCCCAGCACCACCAACAACAACAACCACAACAGTAACAGCAGCAATGGGGTGGGAACCGGAACTGGCATAAGAATAAAAAGCACAAGAATAAGGGCAAACAACAACAGCAAAGAATGGGCCATTCATATAGGGAGATAGCCGAGGAAAATCGGAAATTCCGAGAGCTCCTGGGGCAAGTGCGCTCTGTGGTGGACACTGTTACCGCTCAGGCCCTTGCGGCTGTACAACCGGTGACCCAGACAGCAACGGGCCATGGTGACACTGAAAGTACAGGCCTTCAGGCCCATACAGGCCTGAATCCGGAAGCTCCTCCCTATATAGCGTCGGTGCAGCATGCTGAAGTAATTCAAAGAAGCCAGGCCCAACCTCTCCATGCTCCCAACAGTACAGATTGACAATTACAGGCCCCAGTCTGGATTGTAAACAAGCTGGTCTTGGATACAAACAGAAGGCCCTGCACCGAGGCCAAGGTTGGGGGCTGCCTACTTGTAGTCTTGCTAGATACAGGTGCAGCTGTGTCTGTATTACATGATGAACACCCAGGCACATCTCCTTGGTCCACCAGATGAAGGACCAACATGTCAGGAGTAGATAATACTAAGTTATCTGCATACCGGTCTCTACCCTTGCCGGTAGAGCTAGGCCATTTAAAGGCCTCACACACCTTCCAACTGATGGTAATGCATGATCATCCTAGTATCATAGGAATTGATTTTCTTGCACCACATAGCTGTGTGGTAGATCTAGTTAACATGCTATTGATACAGATTCAGGGTCAATACCACACAATTTTGATCCCCGATTCACACGTTGTGGCGACAATTTCTGCTAACAACAAAGAGAATGACGTCATTGATTTGTTCAAAGACCACAAGCTTTTTCCGGAGCTTCTCCCCATTTTGCAGCAACATTTGGAAGTGTTTGCAATCAATAAACATGAGTGTGGCAGAATGCACACTGTCATCGACGTGCCAGGCCCAGCACGTGAGAGGCAAAGGCAATATCCTTTTCCAGCTGAGCCCTTGCCTTCTCTCAGAGAAACAATCAAGTCACTTCTCAAGCAAGGAGTAATCAAAACTTGCATTTTCTGAATATCTCCAATGGTTTTTGGTCATTACCATTGGCCCCCAAGAGTCAATATAAGTTTGCCTTCACCTTTGAAGGAAGACAGTATACGTGGACTTGATTACCACAGGGATTCCATAACAGCCCGTCCCTGTTCCATCTGCATATGATGGATGCCCTTGAGCGTTTCTCTACTCTCCAGTGTCTCTTGCAATATGTGGATGACCTGTTGCTGGTAACTGCCACACAGGAACAACACCTGAATCTCTTGGACGAACTACTGACTCTCATTCAGAGAACAGGCCTGAAATGCAATCCAGCAAAAGCACAATTATGTCAGAAAAAAGTACTCTTTCTGGGTCTAAAAATAACTGACCAAGGTCGAAGCCCTACCTGGAAGAAGATACAAGGATTGCAAGACTTGCCGTTGCCTACCAGCGTGGCAACTCTTAGAAGGCTTCTAGGTATGGTAAATTATTCGAGAGATTTTATCTGTGATTTTGCTCAGAAAGCTGCTCCTTTGTATGAGCTACTGAAAAAGAACATCCCATGGACTTGGGGCCATCTACATACCCAGGCTGTGACGTCACTGAAGCAGGCCTTCCTCCGCCCCAGCTCTGGTCAACCCAAATCCAGCACTACCATTCCATCTGGAATGTGCCACTTCTGACACTGCTTTGTCAGCAGTACTGGCTCAGAAGGTATATGGCACCCTGAGACCTATTGCATATGCATCACAGCTCTTGACCCACTGGAACAGAAGTACAGCCTTTGTGAAAGGAACCTTCGCCTACTGAGCATGTCACACTTTTTGTGTATCATTGGGTACTCTCCACTTATTATCAACACCAATCACACACCAACTACCTTTCTGCTCTCAGATAGAGTGAAGGATGGGTCAGTCTCCAATACCAGGCTGACACACTGGTCACTCCTTTTCCAGGATAGAGACATACAGGTACACCCAACAAAAATTCCATCTTTGCTGGCTCATGGACTCCTTTTTCAAGGAGAACACCATGACTGTACACTACAGTCACCTGATCTTCTGGATCCAGGTCCTTTCCTCCCTGCCACGCCACAAATACTTGACAACACCTCTTTGTGTTGTATCTTTACTGATGGTTCAGCATTCTACTATCAGGGAGAACAAACTGCAGGGATGGGCATTCTAGTGATTTACCCTTATGGGAACACTGTTAAAATATCTAAGCATAGCAGTGTAACATCATCACAGTATGCAGAGATGGCACGTGGCCTGTGCCCTCGAGTTCATCCAGCATGGGACCAAGGATACCATCATTTTATAGAGTCTAATCAGGTTTGTTGTTCTCTTACAGAATTTCTTCCTTTCTGACAGAAGAACTCCTTCCTCTCCTCTGACGGCAGCCCAGTGACGTACAAGGAATTGGTAATATACATACATTCACTGACACAAAAATTTGCACACAAACTCTATGTACACAAAGTTAAAGCTCACTCTCTCTCTCTCCATGATCCCTATCATGCCTTCAATGATACAGCAGACACCCTTGCCAAGGAAAGGGCTCAAGGGGGGGACACCTGGATGATGGACCATCCAGAGGCCAATGTGGCCGTACATATTGCAGCACTCAGGAAGAAACCTGAACCCTTTTCCCCTTGGACCTCTCAGCAGCCCAACATGTTGATTCTGAACTCAAAGAAGTGTTCAGATTCCTTGACAAGAGTACCAAGAAAAATTTCCCACATAGCCCCTACTGGAGGCATGAAGGTAGTTACACTTGTCACCAGATGACAAGCTCATCTGGTACCGCCAGATGACTCCACCACTAAGTTGTGGGTGGTCCCCAGACATCTTAGGTCTGAATATTTGCACCAAGTGCATGATACGCACACTGGTGGACACCAGGAGTGGAAAACACCCTCAAGGCTTAAGACCACCACCTGGTGGCCTGGTGTCACCAAAGATGTTAAACAGTACATAGACAACTGCCTTGTTTGTGCACAAAACAACCCCATCCCTACCAAAGAAATGCCAAGCTCTTACCACAATGACACTCTGGCCCTTGGCATGCCATACAGATTGATTTTATTGGTCCTTTGACCAACACCAGCAGAAATAACAAGTGTGCTCTTGTGGTAACTGACCTCTTCTCTGAGTGGGTTGAAGCTTTCGCACTAAAACATGCACTGCTAAAACCACTGCCAAAATCCTGGTGGAACAGATTTTTTCCAGGTGGGGCCTACCTCTTAAGGTAGACCCTGACGAAGGAACCAGTTTTACAGGTGAGTTAATGAAAGAATCTCTTGAACTCATTGGAGTTCAACAAAAGTTCCACATACCCTACCACCCCCAATCTTCAGGTCAAGTAGAGAGAGCCAACAGATGGATTAAGCAAATGCTTTCCAAATTTATTGAGGACAATCCCAAAACCTGGGATTCCCTACTGCCGTTACTCCTTATGGCAATTAGGGGCACAGCCTCAGCCACCATCCAGCTCACACCCTTTGAGGTGATGACTGGAAGACAGATGAGATTACCTGAACACCTGTTGTTTGACCTGCACACTCCCACTGCAGACTGTGTGTCTATAGATCAGGATGTGGAAAAACTCAGAAAAGACCTCATACACACACACTTGTATGCTGCCAATTGCATGGGTAAGGCCCAGCAACAATCCAAAATACAATTTGACAGGCACACACAAGAAGTGGATTGGCAGGTTGGAGATCAGGTAATGGTACTCCGATTTGCACATCCCACTCATTCCTTCTCCAATAAATGGAAAGGCCCATACCCCATTGTCAACAAGCTCAGTCCAGCAGTCTATAAAGTTAAACTCCTGCACAACAATATACTGACTGACAAATGGTTACATGCAAACCAACTGAAACTGTATAAAGGAGCTTAATTACTTTTCCTCACCCCGTTGGGTGGAATAGTACTGACTTACTAATGTTTGATTTGCTTTTCAGATACACTGACAAGATGGCTATCTTGTTCCATTATCTCCTCCTCTCAGGAGTTATCCCCTGCATCCAAGGCACGGTATTGAACCTCCTACCACACCTTGATCATCCAGCATCTCCTTCAGAGGGAGTATCCATCAATATACCCGATAGTCTAATTACTGTCCAGGAAGGTACCGATGCTTACCTCACTGCCTTGGTTGTTGCTCCTGATAAATCTACCCTAAAAATTGAGTAGCAAACCACATCACAAGGACAAATTCTCCCTGTGGCCAAATTCTCCAAAGGAACTTTCCAGGGTTGGCCCAATGCTAAATTATCCCCAAATGGTTCTCTGTCCTTGCTACAAACTGCTCCTAGACATTCTGGTTTGTACAATATTACTGCCTTAATTGATCCTTCATACTGTAATTCTTTGTCTAAGGATTCTGCTAGAAAATTTTGTGCTGTACACCACATGGCTTCTGTTGCCATATGTCTCTGTGTTACCACCCACTGATAAACAGCTTTGGAATGTTCAAAGCATACCCCTGGTCCCCGTAGTGGTCTAACAGCCACTGCCCTCCTTGGTTCATTGATTAATAACTTACAATTTATGCATATACCTGTTTTGTTTAATCCTACTTACTGGACTATGAAAGAATTTGGTATGTGTCACAATACTAATACATCAGCATTTTATAGTACATTATTGCTTGATAGTTTAGCTGCATTTCAGATTGATACTCAAGACCCTATTGCCGGGGTCCATACTACTGAACATAGAGGAAACTTCAGGAGAAAACCAAATCCTGATGATCAAAGTCATAAACGTAATACATGTGAAGTTGACAGTTCTGATGTCACAGGTGCAACAGGAACTGTCACAGGCCTTTAATGCAGTATGTCTATTTGGAATAAGCGGACATTGCTGCTATCAAATCTCATTTGCCAAATTTTCGACTGGTTTGGTTAATAATATACTACCCCCATTATTGCATGGTGTGGATGGCCTTAGTCAGGAAGAAAGATACACTGTATACAACATGCACGACATTGCTAAGGCATTTACAGACTCTAATGACAAGATTAAAGGGACACTGTCAACCTCCTTAGGTCTCAAAGTGTCCCTGGTTTAAAAAACACATTTTATGATTGCCAGCATTCTGTAAGATTGTTGATGCAGCTGGTAGTTTGATTCTGACTCTTAGTTTCTGTAAAAAAGTTAAAAAAGACTGCCCAACATACTGGTGTTATCACACCAAAACAGGTTTGTTTACATTCTTTGATCAACTCAAAATGCATCTTTCCTGGACCTAGGAACACCCACAAAACAGTCTAACCCCTCATGATGCAGTGAATGTTTAGGAGGCTACTTTCTCATAAGTGATTGCACTGTTTAGGTTTGTTTCTAATGCTCAGGAAGTATGCAGCAAGAACAAAACCAGGATTATAAACAAAAACAAAGTTGTTTATAAACATACATTGCCATGCATTTCAGTTCTACTAAGCAAGAAGACAGACAAAACAAACAACAACATCAGTGAATTTTAGAGAAAGTAAGCAATCATAAAATGTGGAGTTTTAACTAGAAATAATATGATGAAAAACAGGTTGACAGTGTCCCTTTAATGCACTCATTGCACAGAACAACAAAGAAGCAGATAAACAATACATTGCTAGAGAATCCTCTGTTCTGCCTAAGGCTCATACATTATCACTACCATCAACAATCTCTTCCGTGATCTAGAATCTGGAAGAATCCCTGATATCATACATGATGAGACGATTTCCAAATGGTATTGTCCATGATGTGAAACCCTAGATGTATTGCTATGTGTATGCAACAATCTCTAACCATTCCTCTTTCTACAGCTAGAAACTCTGGGGTTTGTGACCAGACACCCTAACACTGGTCCTTGTTTCACTGCTAAGAAATGTTCCATAAGAGATACAATGTTTTTTTTTACTGTCTCTTTACCACGCTTTGATCCCACTACAGCCTTGTTCGACAAACTTGCACTGGTACATTCCATTGGGCACCTGGATGAAGACATCTACAGAGAATGCCTGAATCTACCACCTCTACTGGTTTTCCATCCTTTCCTGGATGCCTGGGTGGCTCCGCACACGGACTGCTGTGCGAAGAAGCAATACATTTACTTGTGTCTATGTGATGTATTTGATGTTATTCAACCTGTCTGTGGTTATTCTCCAGACAGCATTGATTGGACTTTTACCATGGATGATGACATCACCACTAATGGCACGGATTTTTCGGATTCTACTTGGGCTCCAGATAAACTCTATCAATCATGTGGTGAGGTGGTTTATTGCCTGTCAACATGGATTTCGAAGACGACCTACACCTGCCCTGTACAGCTGCAAAAGTGGAGACTCTCTACTGTTCGCTCTCAGTACAGTTCTGATGGGGAGTACTGTGTGGTAACTAACTTTAAAAGCTATACTTATGGATCTGTGACATGTGTTATTGAAGCCCCGAATTTCTGTTTCATCTCCCACCAGAAGACTGTTATTGGACATACCGTTATAACCCCCGTCCCCCTTATGGATGCAGACATCATTGAAGGTAACCCCGATTATCTTCTCACACTTTCTGAATATTTACCATATTTTAATGTACATAGACCCACTCACACTTACATTAAAATCACTTTTAGACAGGAAGGACACACACCTCATCCACATCAGCAATAATATAACCAAGGCTAATGAAGCTATCCTTTCGTTGATTAATGATGGTGATATGAATGATGCATTGACTAACACTTAGTTAGAAATTACTTTTAAAGGTTTTATTATACAAGCATTTCTGATATTTGTCTTAATTATTATGCTGTGCTGCCTACGGTGCACACTGCGCCAACACCATGAGCAGCTCGAGTTCCTTTACAAAGCTTGCGCTTCGGGTTTGTAAATGACCCCTGCTCCCTGACCTTTCCCTAAATTTGCCTGTGTTGCCCTTGGAGGCAACAAGGGGGGGAAATGTTACATGAGGTCTCTGCACCCTTATTGGTACCCTCAGAGGTACACCGTAGACAGCTAGTGCTTAGGCATATGTTATACTAACATATAGGGCTAAGGGCATCTATCGATATAGAGTAGATGTCAGGATACTGTATGTATGCATATTGTTGTAATACACTTTGCTTGCTAATAGCCATATATTTTTTTATGTATTTTCTGTATTTCTTACTTATAAGATGTCCTGTGTCCTTGGAATAATTATGATATGTAAGTCAGCATTGCCACCTTTTGGTGATTTGTACTACTACACTGAGTTAGGTAAGACTCTGTATAAGAACTCTTTGTTTCACAAACTGATGACTACTACAAAATTGTATAATGTTATCTTGGACCATGGAGCCTCCTCTAATTTAGCTATAGGGCTCATCACTGTAACTAGAAATGTTTCTATCTTACAGTAACCATAGTAATTATCATAGTTATATAATGTGATACACTAAGTCTTGTACCTCAGAGATCCCGAGAGACACAAAGAAACCTCGAGGTATAGTTGAACGCTTAGCACTGACTCCCGGTTCGCATTGGTAAGAACTGCTTAGGGCAACTGTGATTTTATCCTTTTTGGTAGTAATAAACAAGTTTATTACTCTTATGCAGCATATCTGTGATTACTTGCATTCCCAATATTGCCAAGAACCTGAAAGTGAGGTTTAGACCTCTAACAAGAGTATGGTGAACATGGGTTGTCAAGAACTCTCCAGGATGCTGAAACATATGAACTGCTGTGGGTGGTGGTGGGGCACTAGATGGACCAGAACAGGAAAACAGTGCCCACCCTTTGATATACCAGATAATGACCCTCTGCTCCCCAATGCCATCAAGCTCCTTTGTGCACCACTAGGAGCCCAACCATTGTCCCCAGATTAACATCCTTTCTCCACTGACCACAGCAGGGGCCCCTAGAGCAGGGATATTCATGAGCTGGGAGCTGACAGATAACCCTGAAAGCCGGGTGGTCACAACTGATAGTGAGAGATGAGTACAGGAGGTCAAAAGAAGTGGTGAGCCTGGGGAGACATGGACAAGAGCAAAAACTTATTTTTCTTTCTCTGAAAAAATGTCTTGAACTGCAGAGTTATTAAGTGAAACATGAGAACATATTCCTGTTTCTAGGTCAACAAATTCAGTTCAGAACTCTAAAGGCTTTCATTGACTTTGCAGAGTTCACGAAAGTACTGCATTGCCATTGTTTCTATCGGTAACTTTAAAGTGGCGTAATTACAACACCTGCATTTTTTTCTTTGCAGTCATCAATTTTAAGGTTTTAGATACCACATACAAGAAAACAAAAATACACAATCATGCTTCAGAGGAACTAGTACAAAGCACAGGACCTACACAATAACCAGACAGTTCCAGTTCCATATCAAATGGTGTTCCTTCATAGGTCACTACAAACTATTAAACAGCTGTGATATGACAGAATTCAACATGCAGATTTCGGCCCTGATCAGGCTCACCTCTACGCTGGAGCTGCGGCGGCTTGGGAAGCTTGGCGGCTCACGCTTCACCACCTCGTTAGCCGCCCCAGGAGCTCCAGAAGCCAGATTTTGGCCCCTGATCGGGCTCACCTCTGCCGCTGAGTGGCCTCGGTTCAGGAAGCTAGCCGCCCACCCTCACCTCCTCCGTTAGCGCCCCAGGAGCTCCAGAAGCGGATAAGACCACAGACTGACCGAGACAGCACTGAGAAGCTACCATTGGCTAGCGCTGTTTGCTGCCGCCTCCCATTTGACTTGCCTTTATGCCTTTGCTTGTGATTGGTCCGGCTTGCCAAACGCTGTCCGGGTTTCAGCACCCATTGTAGCATATTGAAAGTGCCAACATTTTGCTCAATTTTGTTTTCTCTCATTTGCTTCCTGTTTTTAACCTAATTTATTGCCTGCTGTAACCTACATTGCAATCTGTATTTAGTCCTGAAAAATAGCTGTTAATTCTACTGATTTGTTTGCCCTGCCTTACTTATTCCTTAGCTTCCGTGTCATCTGTTTTTTCACTCCCTGTGTCTTCAAGCCAACTTGCCTAGCTCTGTAACTCCAGCACCCCCCTATTGCCCACTTTCCGGCCTTATCTCCCCGCCCCTATCACTGCTTCTATTCTTCTTCTGTCTATCTGTTGGTGCCCCCTGTCTAACACTCTTCAGTAATCGCCCCTGGCTCATCCCTTCCCCCTGTGGTGCCAGGGCAGGTGAATAGTCTCTCTTGTTCTTGTCTGCCCCCACCCCACTTCCTTTGTCTTTTAACTGTGTTAATCTTTCTCACTTCCGACCTCTGCAGTCTCCCCTGCCCTCATTTAGCACCTGTGTCACTGTTTCTTTGTCCTTTTGAGCTTGTCTGTGACCCTTCTCTCTCTCTCTCTCTCCCTCCATGAGATTTTGGCTCTGATCGGGCTCACTCTGCCGCCAGGCAGCTGCAGTGGGGTTGCGCCCACCCTCACCCCCTCTGTAGCCACCCCAGGGCGCCAGAAGTCGGGTAAGACCACAGGACCAACCAGGACAACACTGAAAAAGCTACCATTGGCTAGCGTTGTTTGCTGCTGCCTCCAACTGGACTTGGCCTTTACACCTTTGCCTGTGATTGGTCCAGATTCCAAACCTGTCCTGGGCTTCAGCACCCATTGTAACACATTGGAAAGTGCCAAATGTTAAGCCTGCCCCCAACCCCCACCTTAATTAAATAGTCCATAAGCTCCTCCACTTTGTTCCAGCTGCCTTCCTACTTCAATCTCTATTGGGCCCTCTTAAGGACCCCCATCACTCTTACTATTGCCTGTCCTCCCCCCTCCTCTCCATCTCTCTCTCTCCCCCTCCCTCTGCATCTTGTTTCAACATTTTTCTTTTCTCTTGTGTGCTCCCCTGCTGCCAACCTTACTTACCAACCATGACTGTTGGAGGCTCTAATTGTTCTCCACTATGCTTGTTCGACTCCTAATTCTCTCTCGTCACTACTCCCACTCTTCTACCTCCCTGGGGCCTGTTACCGCTCCCCCCCTACCCAATTGCTATTTCAATTTCATCCACTACCCCACAGGCACCCTTACTCTTTTTCCTCTCCACTCCCCTGTACCTACCACATGCTCTAAATGGCACCTCTCAGGAACTTCCACCCATGGTCTCTGGGCTCTCCCACTGCCTCTCCCCCTTTTAGACATTATGATATCACTCTGGGAACAGCACCAGCAGCCTGCTTGATCTAGCAACACTGAGCAGTCTCGTAAGCTTTCCATCAGGGCCTTACATTTGTCTTCCCCGAAGCTACTACTCCTTCTGTTACTGCTGTCTGGGAACATTCATCCTAACCCTGGCTCCTAACCACTGGGCCAGCCAAGAAAGTGAAACACACTGAGTTCTCTCCTTTGTGACCCTAAACATTTGCAGCCTTCTTCCTAAACTTGAAGCCCTGCAAGTGTTCGCCAACCAACATAAACCTGACATCATCGCAGTTATCTAAACCTGGCTCACACCCAAAGTCCCTGACTTGGCAAGTGCCCTACCTGGCTACACTGTTTTTAGGCTGGATCGGCAAGCTAAACAAGGAGGGCTGTGCACTATACCTCAAAGATTCCCTCCTGGGCCACCCCTAACTGCCACCCTTGACTCATCTGCACAATCCTCCCGATTCGTATCATCCTTGGAGCCATGGCAAAGTCCTCACAATCACCGCAGTCTATATCCCTCTAAGGACCAAGTGAAAGGCCTCAATACTGTCCTGGAATTCACCCGATCGTAACCACCTGGTTCTGAGTTAATCATGCTTGGCAGATTTTAACATAAGCTGGCTTGCCCCAGATCCTGGAGGCCTCAAGGACTCCATCTCCTCTGTAAACCTTACACAACTGGTAGCCACCCTGACCAGGCAGAACTACAGAACTGGTACCAGCTCTCTACTGGACTGGGTTCTAACCAGCCACCCACCTGAATCTCCAATATCTCCATCCTTGCAGATTCTCTGTGATTACTCTCCTGTTACCTGTGTGTGGTCTAACAAATTCTGCTAACCTCCACCATCAGTCATCACCAGCAGAATCCTGCCCCACAGGTACTTGAACCTCCTTAAATCCCATCTCATGCAGCAGGATTGGTTGCCTATCTTCAATGCAAAGTATGTCAATTCAGCCTTGGAGTCCTTCATCTCCATCTTCAGCAGCCTGTGACACCTATGCCCCCTTCAAAAGCGTAAAGTTAAGGCCCTTTTGTAATCCCTAGCTTACCACTGACCTAATAGCATAGCTAAAATTGAGGGATCACCTCTGGCTCCTGGCCTGAGACTCTGGGTCACCAACTGCCATTCAGAGCTATAAACTAGCACGGAACGATTGCACAAAGGCTATTAGAATACACAAAGCACCTATTACAGGGAAGCCCACACAAACACATGGGAAATGAAAGAGCTTTCTGGAACAACATCAAGAAGTGACTAGTAAACAGCCCAAAACATCCCTAAATATGCTCAACATTGGACGGAACTATAACACTTGACCCCACGACTATCGTAAATACCTTCAATACCACCTTCACTGACCTCAGGTCTGTTCTTCCCCGACTTCTTCAATGAATCCAACACCTCTGCTGACCCTACCAGCACTCCCACTCTACTTCCTACCCCCTTCTATTTTAAAGCAGCAAGCAGCATGAAGCTCACAAATACATTAGTAAGGCCATCGCCAAATCAAGAAATAATGGGACTCATTGGACCTAAAACTGCTGTCCCTTATCTCGTCAAGTTATCAGACCACTCACCAAGATCTTTAGCCTCTCCCTCTGCCTTGGCCAGTTCCTGACAGATGGAAATCTGCTATCGTCACCCAGTACACAAGAATGGTGATAAGACCTACCATGGAAACTACCGACCAATCTCCATAATACCTCCCCTCTCCAAGGCTCTCGAACGCATTGTTGCTGACCAACTCACCAACTATCTTGACAACCACAATATCTTATGTCCACAGCAACATGGCTTCAGAAAAGGACACAGCACCACATCTGCCCTCTTGGAATTTACCGGAGTCATCCACAGTTCCCTGGATAACAGTCGCCTTGCCGGGTCAGTCTTCATCGATTTGACCAAGACTTTCGATACCATCCACCATAAACTGCTACTGGAACAGCTCTCAATTGCTGGGCTCTCCCCTGACTCCATGGCCTTGTTCCAAAGCTACCTGGAAAATAGATCGCAACAAGTAAAAATTGCTGGTGTTCTCGCTAATGCTATGTCAGTCCGCTCTGCAGTTCCTCAGGGCTCTATACTGGGACCACTCCTATTTTCCCTGTTGCTGAATAAATTCCCTCAATCCTGTCCAGAACAAATTATACTCTATGCTGATGATGCCGTAATTCTCTTCTCCCATAAGGACCCACACTCCCTGCAAAATAATCTCCAACTTGGTTTTGCATCAGTGGAAAACTAGTTCAGCACACAGAGACTTATTCTCAACTTTAAAAAAACAAAGACCATGCTTTTCAGTAACTCCCACAGCAAACACAGGTAGCCCCGATCATCTCAAACCAACATGACACAACTCTTGAACAGGTTCTAACCTTAAAATACTTGGGGATCACTCTTGACAGTAACCTGTCCTATGGGGCCCCATATTGACAACGTTACTAAGGCTGCCAACATGCGGCTTGGCCTTCTCTACAGGCACAGGACTAGCTTAACCCCTGTTGCCTTATGCATTGCAGTTCAAAGCTCGATTGTCTCCATCATCGACTATGGCCTCATCATTTATGGATTGGCCACTTCAACAGCCCTCAGACGCATCTCAACTTCACTCAACAAAGCCTGTCGATTTATTACTGGGTCCCACTCTCTAACCCACACATGCAACCTCTACGCCCAAACTGGCTGTCTACAATTATCCAATCGCATAAAATACCAAACCCACACTATGGCTAAGAAGATCACTATGGGCCTGCCCCCCCGAGGGTACTATCTCTCCTCTGCCCAAGTAGTAACCCCCGCCACACTAGGGGTTCTGAATCACAGTGCCTTTTTGTCCCACTCTGCAGAACCTCCCTGGGTCAACCCTCATTTGCCTACTGGGCTCCTTGCTGATGGAATAGCCTCAACACTGAGATCTCCTCCGCTCCCAAGCTAGGCCCATTCAAATTAAGGCTTTGGCTCCACCTCTCTACCTCCAGAACCTGCAACTGCCATACCTAGCCAACCCTCCCAGCAATCCTGCAGTCCTAGTTGCATTTGACCCCTACAGCACTTCATACCTCTTTCCTACCTTCCATCCCCCCATCCCACCCTGCCCCACTACCTGTACTTCTCTTCTGGTTGACAACTGCCTCTGGTAAGCTGTCACCCTTCAGTGTCCCCCGTTATTATCCCTAGTACCTCTGCCTGTATTTTCCTACAAGTATTCTTTGGTTTTATTTACAACTGTGTGTTAAATCTGTTTCATCCTCCTAATTTTGCACTTGCTTTATTGTGAATTGCATTTGCTCTACTGTGTACTATTGTAATGTCCAGTTTCTGACATGGAACCTTTGTAAAGAGCCTCGGCTCAAAGGTACTTGTAATCCTAGATTTAAATAAGTAAATTATAAATAAACTTACCACTCAATCAACAATGACAACTGTTGTACTGTTCTATTATTATGCTGTGTCCTGAGGCTCACACATTGGCAGGCTGCAACATACAGTAAATGGAAAGAGGGTAAACAAGAAGGAGAGGGGGGAGCAGAGCCACAGATACCACACAACAGTATCAATGGGTATCCCAGTCATGGTGGGGAAGGAAACAAGTAAGCAAACCAGCTGCAGTTGGGAGATGCCATACCGTATATGCAAAGACAGATACTCTCCCCACTTCCCCAGATATTTAGCACCTTGACCTCTAATTTTAGAATGAACCCTTTCTACACATACTACCTCATTTCAGTAAAGTATAAATAGTTATGACTGACTGACTGATTGATTGATTTGTTCATTCATTCATTCATTTAATTACTTATTGTTGGCCAAGGCTAGACAATACTGCCTATTTTCAATCTAATCTTAGGGGGGAATGTGGGATACAGATGCAAACTAGCAGAAATTGAACCAGATTAGGCTGTTGGGGGTATTTTTTAGTGAATGGGGGACATTTGACCAGGACACCTGGGAGATTACCCTACTTTTGCCAGTAGGTGAACCTCTGGCCATCTGCCAAGATGGCCGACCCAGGTAGTGCAGAAGAAGGAGGGAATGCTGTAACTGCTGATGTGGACATAGATGTTGTGAATACTGTGCCTGAAGCATCTGTTGGAACTGTGTCAGAAAGCTCTATGGATGTAAGTACACTGGAGATTTTTTGTTGTTACTACCATTGCTACTGGACTGACTGCAGTGCCTAGCACTTCTGTGGATATTTCTCAGATGGACAGTTCTGGCTCTGTGACTGATGGGGAACTTTTACTGGCAGAACAGCGTTTACACAACTAGCTGACCAAAAAGAAGACATAGTTGTTAGCTTTATTGGAACTCGGGGAGGAAAACTATCTCAAAGCCAAACAGGACTTGCATTCTCACGGCAGAATGAACTCTAAAGTTTTCACCTCCTGAAAGCATTTTTTCAATGCAGCTCACGGGTGTGTGTCATTCTCCTAACCCTCACATTTCTGCTGAGTTACTTACTGACCAAGTTTCTGCCCACATACCTGACCAGATGTTGTGGCCAGTTCATCAGCACGTTTCAACTGCTTTTCAGTCTGTACAACTTATGGTCACTTCTACTGAACTTGTGTTTTCCATTTTTAATGGTATTCAGAACTCTGCTGGGAGCAATGTTAATTTCCAAGGGACTGATTCTGCTACTACAGAAGAACTGCCTACACTGATACTTAACAACTAGACTCTTCAGTCTCGTGACCCTGCCCCAGCAACAGAGCCCAATACTGCCAGACAATTAAATGCACGCATGCTTTTGGCCACTCAGGAGTGGAGGCTGACAGGACCCGCATGGAACCCGCAGATCAGACTGTCACAGTCTCCTAGCATGTCAGATGCAGTGCCTGTCATAGTTTGGGGTACAGACAAGGCTCTGCAAGAGGATGACTGTTCCTGCCTACAGAATATATTCATGTGCCTGATAATACTGCATCCCCAGTTAATACATTGCACAGTGCATCTCACCCGGGTTCTGCTACCCCCCAAGTGGATTCTACCCCACATAGGGATTCTGCTTCAGATGCTGTTGCCATGACTTCTTCACATACTGCCCAGGATGGGGCTATTGTTCCATCTGCCCCCTTAGTTCCAAATATTGTTGTGCCGATTCATTCAGTGACTGATGCAGTTGTTAGTCCTGCTTTACTTACTAATGATGAAATTTCTTCAGATGTACCTCAAAATCAATCTCCACACAATCCTGCCATTTCAAAGACTTCTGAGCAGCATTCAGAGACTAGCTTCCAGCTTTTTGTTGCATAACCTGCCCCTGCCCCATGGTGCAATGCTGTTAGAATCAAATATAGGGGAGGCAAGGAACTACCACCTGATCACTCCTTTATTGTGGAGAAACTTGTTATGGATTCCATGGGATTTCTGACTTTGGACATTTATGCACTGATTTATGCCTCTGGAGACACCCTGTATGACATCAGCTTCAGGATAGCAAAGCATGAAATCATGGCGCCATCCGCCAGATGCAGTTTACAAATTTTATAACACACAGTTCATGCAGTTCAATAAAACAGCAGTGCCACGTAGGTGGATGACATTTCCCTCATGTACAAAAGGCCAACTGGTTTTGCTGATGCACGCTTCCTCAGGGATGGCTTCCCCATTCACAACAAAACTTAAATAGTGCAGAAATTTAAAGTGACACAATCCTTCTGCTACTGTTTTTACAGGATACTAGACTTAGATCTTTGCCTGGCATGAGCTACTGTGCAGAGACTGTGGACAGCAGGTGTCTCTTACTTTTCCATTTGAACTGAAACTTGCACCAGGGTTGCAGTTCTGTTCAACAGGATTCAACCTAAGATGTTGAAAGTTCTTGATCTCCTGCCTGGTAGGGCACTGCCGATGGACAGTGTGTTGGACGCTATTATCTTTTGTTCAATTTTTGTCTATGCCTCACAAACAAAATTTGATGGGGTTTCCCTTTTTCAAGTGATTAATCCATTTTTATACACTTCCACAATTGTCATTTTTGGTGGTGACTCTAATTGTCCATTACATCTCCAAGACAGAGGAGCAAAATGCTTAAATTATTTTGTGATTTCATTTGTTTACAAACAATTTGTAAGACTGCTCAGTTGGTTGATTCATATAGCTCCCAACATCCCACTGGGGTACCGCTATTATACAGTGAATCTGGCAACCTGAACTGATTATTTTTGTCTCCGATACAGCTTTATTATGGATAACAAAATGGTACCTGTAGAAACTGCAGATCATCTATTATAGGGTTGTACTGTTGCCGTAGCTCCAGAACATAAATTAGGTAAACTTAGTTGGAGACTGAATAATACTATTCTTTCTGCGTTGCACTATCAAAATGCAATTCAGGAATTATTATGGACTCGTACTATGGTTATTTGCTTATATAAAGATAAGTCTAATTGGTGAGAAGATACTAAGAGAGATACTGATAATTTGGCTAACGACACTCTAGTTCTGCATATTTGCATGATTATACAACATATTTAGACTTGAGCTATCAGTTACATAAATTGATCTCCCTTCAGGCACAAAGGGGCATGTCTTTACAAACCCAGATACAGGCTCTTAAGGACCAAATTAAGCCATACAATATGACAGGGTTAAGACTATTTTGAGCAACAGGTGGAACCCAAGGTCAACATTTATCCGAGGATGTGCTTCAAAGTTGTTCCTCCAGAATTCAAAAGAGAATGTATTTCTAAGTTGATCAAGCTGATAATGTTCAGATGTCTAAATGGGGCATGTTATGGGTTGTTCAGGACTTTTTATTGACTACTGTGGGATTACATTTTTTCATAGATGACCAGATTACACAATTTTTGGACTCCTTAGGCCTGCCCCAAATTTCTGCCACTCACAATGCTTTTCTAATACATCCCATTAGTACTGCAGAAGTTGACTTAGCAATTTCTACTGTGAACAAATAGATCTCTCCAGGCACTAATGGTCTGACTTCTGAGTTTTATCAGACTTTTATCATTTTATTGGTCCCAATCTTAGCTTTTGTCTTTAATTATTTTTTGACTCAGCTTACTCTTTTGGATCTATTACTGACACCATAAAGATATTTTTATTCAAAAAAAGTAACCAGGCAGAGTTGAAAAATTGGAGACTGATTTGTCTTATAAACACCGATGCCAAAATTCTTACATAAACCTTTTGTAAGCATTTAGCTGTGTTTTTTTTTCACTCATATACCCTTTACTGACATGCTGTATTCCAAGATAAAAAATTCAGGACAATTTATTACTTGTCAGGGAAATTATTGAGTATTGTAACAGAGAAGGAGGAAAAGGTCTCTTCATTTTCATCTTGGATCTGGAAAAGGCTTTCAATAAGGTCTCCTATGATTATATTTTTCTTGTATTATACAAATATGGATTTTCATAGACTTTTATCAGTTGGATCGAACTTCTATATTCTCATTTATTTATTATCCCTAATATAAATGGGTGGCTGGAAACTGGGATGCCATTACTTGGAGGTGAATGGCAGGGTTGTCCTCTCAGCCCTATTCTCTACATTTTAACATTAGATCCTCTGTTACGAGCCATTAAAACTGCACCTATGATTCATGGAATTAGGAATCCATTGTCCTTAATTAACTGAAGTTAAAGTGTCAGCCTATGCAGATGAAGTCTGCTTATTTATTGAAGATGTTCTGTCTGGGGAGGCTGTTGTGACACTTATTTAAAACATTGCTGAGACTATGGGGTCACAAATTAATCTTCAGAAAAGCCAGGTGCTACCTACTGGACCCCATGGGATGTTCTTCCTGACACTGGTAATATTAAGGTATCCTTGGACCCAATACAAATTTTGGGGATCTACTTTGGTCAGACTAATTTACCAACATTTAACTGGGAGAAGGCCTTAGATCTTGGGGTTTTGCAGGTTATGAAGTGGAAATATTAGTCGTTGTCTAAAAAGAAACAAGTTGGTGCCATTAAAACATTTTTAATATCCATATTTCTTTACGTCAGTGCAATATTTCCCTTACCACAGTCATTTAAAACCCAGTTACTCAGTATTTTCTTTCAGATGGCATGGGCAGTAGACTAAATCCTATTAAAAGAGATATTCTATATCTGCCCTTCCATCAAAGAGGGTTGAATATGGTTCATCCAGTCATATTATTCTTAGTATATTTATTCAAACAAATATTGTACCTTGGGTTTCTGCACAACCCTGTTTGTGGACAGAATGGGCTACTATATGGTTGGAACCACTTCAATCTGAATGGCAAAGAATGAAGCCCATTTTTAGACACAGGGCTCAATTTTCAGAGCCCCCAAAAAATGCCACAAGCCCCTGGCATGCTGATTGTTTGGCGTATGAGCCTTGCAGCATTCTCCCAGCTGCCCATCACGATTTCCAGTCCTGAGTGCCAAATGTTGCAAGTTAGACCAGGTTTTCCCTGTTATACCTTGCACCATTTGGGGGACCATTTTTATGGGGCTTGTGCCAAATATTTGGCCGCAAGCTGCCATAAAGTGTTTAAACTGTTGAGGCTGCGCCCAATGTACTAAAATCGGCTGCAGTTGCATCAATGGAGTTTGGCTTAGCTGCACCAAAGAATACGGTTGACACAGGGCTTGGCACAAGCCTTGTGTCAACCTTTGAAAATTGAGCCCATAATGAAGTTTTTCCACCTTGTTTGGAACGTTTTCTGAAATTTATTAGAAAACTGAAAATTTCCTGTGACACTATTCACATCCAACATCATAAAGCCTTTTACAAATCCTCAGTTTTCCCTGAGGTTGAAATAATGCCAGGAGTCTCCCCATGTCTTAAACAAACTGCCTTGAACTATTTGACTGATAAATGCGTTCCTGCACAATACTAGGATGTTGCCTGGCTCCGTTGCCAGGGCAGACTGAATGTAAAAAATAACAATAAACACAAAAGTATCACCGGAAGGTTTTGCCCCAGAAGCAGTTGTGTGGCGCAGTTTGAAACAATTAGACACTTGTACTGTATTTTGGCTGTCCCTTAATCCAAAGGTTTTGGGCCCTGTTGGGTAGTTCTTGGTCTGATTTTTGGATGACTATTTCATAAAACCCTAAGAAATATGGAGATTTACATCTGCCTTCTGAATCTGACCCTTCTTTGCTGTTGTTGATTATTTCTTGTATCAAAGTTTTGATTTGGCAAGTTTGGTGTGAGTAAGTCTTACAACAACTGTATTTGTATCAAGCTGTGCTCTTGAATATGATTGAAACTGCTATGAGGAGACATTGTGCCTTAGAGCACATTCATTTGTCTCGGCTTTGTGGAGTATGCATAATCACACAGACACCAACGTGAGGTAAGTTGGCAAGTTTACTGTACTGATAACACATTCAGGATAACTGTAGAATAGGTGCACTGCTGCCCGCCAGTGCATTGGTAAAGCATATGTAAGTCATGTATGCTAATTAACTTCCTTACATCTCCCTTCTCAATTAACCCCCAAAAAAACATAAAAGTTTAAAGTTCTATAAAGCTCAAAGTTTCTGTGAGTCTACACAGTCATGATGCCAGGCGGGCCTTGGACCTCCCTTCTACGACATAGCTAACTCTTGGGCTAGGGCTGGTGCCAGTCAATTGGTCCGAATGCTCAGGACCAGTGCTGACTCCACAGACTCACTTTGTGACCACCCCAGTGTCCCTTGTGGAGGGACCTCTGTTGCAGGCACCTCAGGGATCCCTTCGTCCTCCATAATGTCATCCTGCTCACTGTCCTCTTCTTCTCCTCCTTGGAAGTGCAAATTTTGTGGGTCACAAGGGTGGTGTGGCTCTGGGGTTAATATGAGGTCTCTCCTGTTTCTGCGATGCAGTTTCTCATTTGCTTTGACTACATAGGAGCGTGGCTGTTCACTATGGTGTGCCACAATTGCAGGGGTCCAGGTGTTTTCTGGTGTTTACAGGTAATTAGCTGTCCTGGCTTTAAGACTGGGAGTGATCGGGTGTGCAAATTGTAATATGATTTTTGTTTTTCTAGAGCCCTTCATAGTGTAGCTTGCACCTCAACTTCTGGTACTTTTGGTTTAAGTAGCTCATATCTGGTAGGCATTAAGGTTCTGGTTCTGCGGCCCACGAGTAACTGCACAGGGGATCCCAGCTCTTCCAGTGGGGTATTTCTTAATTTCAAAAGTGCTAAGTAAGAGTCTTGATGGTCCACTAGTGCTTTCTTTAACAGTCTCTTTATTGTTTGAATGGCTCGTTCTATCATGCCATTACTCTGGTGGGATCTTGGTGAAGAGGTTACATGTTTAAACTCATACTTCCATTGAAAGACTGAATTCAGTGCAGACAAATTGCGGGCCATTATCTGTTACAAGGATTTCTGGAATACCATGTCTTGCACATTGTGATTCAATATGGTTAATCACCGTTTTGCTTGTTGTATTTTGCAACTTAGATATCTCAGTATATTTGGAGTAGTAATCAACCATTGCCAGATAAGTTTCCTTTTCAAATTCAAATAGGTCAGCCCCAACCTTTTGCCAAGGCCTCTCTGGTATATCATGCGGCTGCAATGGCTCTCGAGATTGTGTTTTTCTGAACTGGTGGCAAATGCTACATTTGGCCACCATGTCACTGATCTAACTGTTTATCCCTGGCCAGAACAGGAGATCTCTGGCCCTGCCCTTGCATTTTTCAATGCCAAGGTGGCTGCTGTGTAATCTGGTTAACATGTCTGATCTCAGTGATGTGGGGACTATTAGTCTCTCCTCCTTCAGCAAAAGTCTATTTTCTGTCGAGATTTCATCTCTGAACTGCCAGTATTGCCTTATCTTGGGGTGCATTGATGTCTTGTCCTGAGGCCACCCATGCAAAACAGCATCTCTCAATTTGACCAATGCTGAATCTTTGTCAGTCTCTCAGAAACAACCTTAGTTTTCATCACTGATCGCATATAGTCCACTGTGTGAATCTCATATTTGTCAAGTTCAGTTTCTGGTAGAGAATTTTCTCCCACAGCCCTGCACTTAGGGCATCTGCTGTATGAAGTTCTTACCGCTTTGTACTGTACTTGCAAATCCTATTTTAGCAGTTTTAACATCATACATTGAATTCTCGGTGGGGATGAGGCCAGTGTTTTTTGAAAGGCTTTCTAGGGTTTATAATCCGATTCAACAAGGACCCTTGGTCTGCCATAAATATATCGGTGAAACTTTGAACAGCCAAACATAATAGCTAGCATTTCTTTCTCAATATGTGCATAATTTTTCTTAGCTTTATTAAGTGATCTGGAAGCATAAGCAATAGGCCTGCCTTCTTCAGCAGGTATGCACCCAGTCCTTCTGAGGATGCATCAACAGATAATTCAACAGGTTTCCTTAGATTATAGTAGGCCAGCACTAGGAGGGTTAGTGACAACTGTTTCCAGCTCCTGAAAGGCCTGTTGGTGGCGCTTCTTCCAGTGCCATGCAATTTCATTCTCTAGTAACTCTTTAACGGCTTATTTACAGTTGATAGGTTTGTAATGAACTTTGCCAGGTAGTTTACCATGCCCATAAATCTCTGTAAGTCAGTTTTATTTTTGGGAACAGGCACCTGGGTGATTGCTTTTATCTTCTTGGGGTCTGCCAACAATCCATTGGTACTTAACTTGTGTCCGATAGATTGGACCTCAGACATTTTGAGTTTTGATTTCTTTAGGTTTAAAGACAAGTGCTTATCTCTGGCTCTTTGATGAACATTCCTTAACCTCTCATTGTGCTCTTGTACATTGGTTCACCATATTAGTATTATCATCCATAATAACTATTTTCTTTTGAAAGACCTCTGGTGCTGGGGGGGTGGTCTAGCCACTGAGGAAGATGGCAGCATAGCTCC
Organism: Neoceratodus forsteri; assembly: GCA_016271365.2. NCBI lineage: Eukaryota > Metazoa > Chordata > Ceratodontiformes > Ceratodontidae > Neoceratodus > Neoceratodus forsteri. Next base: position 689,311,454 of record JADMNL010000022.1, on the reverse strand, counting down.
GTAGCTCTCACTAGACCTTAGCCCATCTGCGCTCAGACGCTGTGATCCCGTGGAGTCTCCCATCGTAAACAATGGCTTAATGTACAGGTAATACCCTACTTGCTGGGCGGCATGTCCTTTTAGCGGATTTCGGAGCACATACACAACTTTGGTGGTGCTGTGATCTGGACTCATTTTGGCCCACTTGGGGCCTAGGCCTTGTATTTGTGCACCACAGGCTTGGCAGTTAGCAGGTCGGCTGTATCGCTATTCCCCCCCTCCACCAGAGGCTGGTTCTAGTCCACAGATCCCCTACTAACTTGCTGACCATAAGATAGTCTCTTTAGGTCATCTCAAACATCGGAGAATCAGAGCCTGAAAATGGAACAACCAATGGCTATTGGGGAATCCTTGCAACATATTACCAAACTCCTGGAAACTTTAATTACCAGAGTCGATGATATCACCCTAACCTTAACAGGAATTACTAAAGATGTCCAACAACTACAGGACAGAATGAACGTGGTGGAGCAAAGAGCAGAAGCCTGCGAAGTGCAACAAGCTCAAGTATGGCAGCGGCTCCAGCAGCACAAAGAAAGGCTTCCAGTGTTTTGGAAGAGGGCCGAGGACCATGAAAACTGCAGCCACTGCAATAACTTGCTGATATCTCAAATTTTATATTCGTGGGAATTCATTAAATTAGCTACCAGAAGAAAGAAAATGAGAGAAAAAGAAACCTTATCCTTATTAACTCAAATAAGAGCGGCCGAGCTTTCTCTCTCATTCTCAACAAACCCCGACTCCACAACCGAGCTCTTAGATCTCAGGAACAAATATGCAGACCTCTTAAGAGCAAAAGCAGAGTATGCACTCTTAAAAACTAAATCCACTTACATAGATCAGGGAGAAAAAGCGGGCAAACTCCAAGCTCTTAGACTCTGCAAATTGGAAAGCTCAAGACATATACCTTCTCTTCATGCTCCGATGGGACTATTAAAACCAATCCCAGAGACATTGCTCTAATATTTGAGAACTTTTATCGCTCTCTATGGGGAAAGATCCACGCCACTCCTACCCAAAAGATAGACCCTTATCTGGATTCCTTAACTCTCCCTCCTTCCCGAACACCTCCAACTTTTCTTGACTTCTCCTATCACCCTTTAAGAAGTGATAGAAACAATTAAAAGACTTAACCCTTGATAAAGCTCCAGGCCCAGGCGGCTTCCCACTAATTTTACAAATCCTTTGCAAAGGAGCTGGCTCCACATCTACTCAAACTATACCAATATATGCTCTCAGCTAAACCTTTGGATCCTACTTTATTAGAAGCGACCATATCTCTTCTAGTAAAACCCAACAAGTCCCACCTGCTCCTAGAGGGTTATCATCTGATCTCCTCTTAAATTGTGATATCAAGATCTTAACTAAAATCCTAGCTTTACACATTCATAAAGTATGGTTTCATCTTCTAAGTCCAGAACAGGTGGGATTTGTCCCTAGTAGATCCTCCGCGGATCACCTTCGAAAGTTTTCCCATATTTTCAATGCAACAAGATTATCTCAAACCCCGATGGCCCTAATCTCATTGGATGCCGAGAAGGCCTTTGACAGAGTGGACTGGGACTTCCTCTGGCCGACTTTAAGTAAGATTGGCTTCCCTCTCCTCTTCATCCAGTGGATTCAGGCTATATATTCCTCCCCTTCAGCAAAGATCCGTTTCAATGGGGTATTCCCTTCTCAATTTCCCCTTTACTTAAGTGCAAGGCAGGGTTGTCCCCTCTCACCTTTCCTATTTAATCTTTATTTAGAACCCTTGATTCATCATATCAAACAGTCTTCACAAATACAGGGAATTCCAATACTCAATCATAACCTCATCATCTCTGCATATGCAGATGATATCCTCCTCCATTTAGAGAATCCTGCTAAATCCCTGAGACAAGTAGTGGAGGTAATATCCCAATTTAGCTCACTATCCAATTATAAACCTAATCTGAACAAATCAGAAATCTTTCCCCTAAGTCATTTCACTCACAAAGCTGACTTCAATGGCTTTGACCTAAAATGGACTCCTCATTCACTTAAGTATCTGGGCATTCACTCAACCATGGATCCTCTTCGGACCAAGAAACTCAATCTCAATGACCTAGTGACAATCCTTCAACTTGATCTTCAAAGATGGGAATCTCTTCCATTATCTCTTTGGGGATGCAAACAAAATTAAAATGAATGTCCTGCCTAGACTTTATTATCCATTACATATGCTGAACATGTGGCTCCACTATCTTTCTTCCAGAAGGTATACTCTTCATCTGTGGCTTTATATGGCTACATAAACAACCCATAAAATCCTTTATTAAACTGAGTCTCCCTAAAGCATCAGGGGTCTCCGCCCTAATTTTCTTCTTTATTATTGGGCGCCACTTCTCTAGGATCGGAAATGACTTACGGATCCCATAGATGAAGCCTCTCCTAGTTGGCTGCAAATAGAAACCCAGATCTTACAACAACACCACTTGCTTTCCCCTGCCTTTTACTATATTCTCCTGAAGAAGTTGCCTGACCCAATCAGCCACTCAGTAATTGGAAGCTCCCTGAACATTTTTTCTCAATTTTGCTCCTCTTACAAATTTTCGCCTCATCAAGACTTCACACAACCTCTCATCTTCAACCCCAACATTAAGATAGGTGGCACTTTCCTCATGCACACTTGGTTAACTCCTCTACAAAATGCTAAAGTAACAGATCTCTACTCCTCCTCGTCTCTTTTCTCCTTTTCCAAAATCCGACATAAATTTGGCCTAAATGCTTCTCATAATTTTAAGATCTTCCATTTGAGACACCTAATAGCACAAGTATTTGGTACTGCTTCCCTAGAATCTAAGCTTCAACCTATATTGGAAGGCTTCCATGATCTATCTTCCAAGCCACACTGCTTGTCCCTCTTATACAACTATATCCTCTCCACTGGACACACTGATCCTGTACCCGGTTCCAAAATCTGGTCCTCTCTTCTTCCAGGAACAGTCATTGAATGGTCAAATGTCTGGCAAGATTTATATACATACATCTCCCAAGAAAAACCTGACTTACCCAGTACCATATACTACACAATCTATATTACACACCAGTAAAATTAGCCAAAATTGGCCACCTGCCCAACTCTAATTGTTCCAGATGCAAAGGTGAAGGAAATTTAGTACATATATTCTGGGACTGTGCTAAATTGCCCCTTATGGCTGTCAATTCAATCCAAATTGAACCCAATACTTGATCTAGGGGACCTCTTCACTGTGGAGGTCTGTATCCTAGGAATTTACACCACTATCCAGATTAAAGAACAGAAGTATCACATGGCACTAATTTCCATGGTGGTAAAAAAAACAAGTGCTTAAACACTGGTTGGATCAATTACATATCTCCTATAATGTATGGCTAAATGACCTCTCAGCCTACTTCAGGATAGAGCGCTTGATTGCTGGCTCCCATAATAATCTGGCATCATTTGATAAAAAATGGGCCAAATTGTACACTTTATATCTGCACTGAGGTTATTAATATTTCATTTTTCCAGGTCCATCTCAAGATGTTTCTATGTACCAAATATTTCTTTCAAGTATTATACTATATGTATTGGCACACTCCAGGGGTTTCGGAGGAGGGAGGAGAATGGGATGAGGGAGGGTTTCCTTTGTCTTTTCTTCGCTTTCCATAATATACACTAAGTGGATGGTTGCATCTATGTATCATACCTGTTATGAATACTACTATGTTTATAATTTAAACCAATAAAGAGGTTGAATTGAAAAAATAAATAAATAACTTATGGATGGTTGGCCTCCGAAGGGCTGAAGGACAATCAATGGAGCAATTCTTATATAAAATTTGCCTCGCATGCTAGGGGACTGATGGAGACACCCAATTGAAATTGAGAGGGCACACAGAGTCTCTGCCCAGGTAAACAAACATTCCAATACACCCAGGCCCATTGTGGCTATTTGCTGCGATACACTACTAAAGAGAGAATCCTTCGCCACCAGAGACTTAGGGAACTTTCCTGGCAGGGTGCCCTAATTGCCATATACAGGGACTTTGCACAGGAAATGGCTGCGAGGTGGAGAACATTCGGAACTATAAAAAGATTTCTATACCAACATGACTTCAAGTTTAAATTCAAAAATCTTACTAGATTACATGTTGTCAAAGAAGGTCATGAACTCATTGCAGATCATTCAGGGGACACAGAAAGATGGATTGTTCGACTATGGCCAGGCCTTCAGTGTCCTACTACAAATCCCAGGAAGCTTTCAGAGCCTCCTCCAGCACCACCTCTGGTAGGAACCTTTTTCTACATATGGTTCCACTGCACCCTATTTGCAGACCGGACAGGTCCCAAACCAAAAGGGTCCCCAGCGAAGACTGCCTCTCAGACGACTGGCTCCAATGCCAATTCATTGTCACCGGAGCTGCAGGCATCCAATTTCGCTCTCCTTCCTCGGCGAGGACTAAATCCATCACCTAAGCCAAGACAGAGATCTAGGAGTGGCCCACAATATTCGCCTTCCAAATCCATGGCAGCTCCACTGGCAAAGATCTCCAGTTATGAACCTTCTCCTATGCTGAACCAGGTGGAGAATGGAATCCAGGATATGGACGCTGAGCAAGTGACAGACTGGGGGGATCTCCCTGAAACATTCTTAGTGGAACTGGTAGACACTCCTTCACCAGTCCATCCTGGTCTCATCAGCTACGCGGCTGCAGTGGCATGACACCTTTAGATCCTGGATGTACCCCATGGGGCTCCCCCGAGACGGCCGAAGATTAATTTATTGGACTTCCTGGAATTGGACAGTCTATCTGTTTCTGTACTTAAAAGGGTCAGTAGGGTTGGGGTGCTAGTTTATACTCCACAGTTTCCTTTCTCTCTCCACTATGTCTTCCTCACCCCCAGCCTATTCCACAGTCCTAGTATAGCTATGTGGATCTCGCTATATCCTTTACTTCCCCACCACCACTGGCTAGATAGTTGCTTTAATGCAGCCCCATTTTGACTAATTAGTATTCCCAGTTATGAAGGCAAGTGGGCAAAGCAGCCCTCCCCCCCATGTAACATATGAGCAGGGGTTCGCTCCCAGGTCTGGGGCACTCCCACCTTACATAGGGTGGTCTCACTTTTATTTATGGCAAGCAACCAGCAGGTGGGTAAGCCCAGCTCCCCCCCTCTCTCCCCCCTTCCCCCTCCATGTGGTTTGGGTCGTCCGACCAAGGGTCAGGATGGGTCTAGGAGGAGTCAGTTCCCTGTATCATCCTCACAAGACCCTCCTAAGTTGAGTACTGGGGATAGCTTAGCTGCAGGGTACATATTTATATTACTCCATTTGCATTGACCCCCAGTCTCACACTACTGTTGTTGTTGTATCTCTTTGACACTATTCCGTTTACTACTGGGCCAGTTGCCACTCTGATATTGAATTACTGTGTCTAACTACTAATTAACTTTCTATTTATTGTTTCTAGGATTGCTGTTACAGCCCTATCCACATCTTAGAAATGCAGCCCGGATGTTACAGGCGATGCTTATATCTTTTACAACAATGGTGCATGTATTGATAATTCTACTCTCCCTCAGGTATTTGGTGGCTCCGCAGGTTGGTAACCTCTCTGTCCCTCATTCAACTGGAAGCCCTGTAAGTACTTCCTCTTGTCTATTGTGTGGTAAAATGTCTGTCACCCTGGGCTCAACATGGATATCGCTGGATATCCTGGAATGTGAAAGGTTAAACCATCCTGTTAAAAGTACAAAAGTCTTACAACACTTGAAATCCCTGCGGACAGATATTGCCCTCCTTCAAGAAACACACCTGTTATCTAAATGTTCCAATTGGTTAAAAAAAACTCTAGGTAGGAGAAGTGCTGGCCAGCTCCGCCAACTCTAAATCTAAGGGAGTAGCCATCCTCATTCATTGTGCTTCCCCCTGGGTGGTGAAAGAAGTCAAAAAAGACACTCAAGGCCACTGGCTAGTAGCCAAGCTGTTTTCCCTGTCGGTGCTACCCTATTGGGCAACTTGTATGCTCCCAATGTTGAGCATGTGGATTTTTTCCCCGTGATCAGCCAGGCCATATCAGAGCTACAATGAGAGGGATCGACGCTCCCTGTAATTTTGGGTGGGGACTTTAATATGGTAGGAGATACATTTTTGGATAAATCCCATCCCATCTCTCATGCTAACCCCAAAGTCAGGCAATCCCTCCAATGTATATTAGAGGAATGGGCCTTCACAGACGTCTGGCATAGAGAGCACCCTACGGGTAGGGATTTTTCCTTTTACTCTGTGCCTCTTAAGTCCCACAGTTAGAGTAGATTCTGGCTTGCTAATGAATTAGCAGCCAGATGCCTTTCTGATTCTAACATCGGCTCAATTCTAATATCAGATCATGCCCCTGTCTCAGTGAGATTTACCCCTCCAGGGCATTGCTCTACTGGAACTCGCTGGCACTGTAACCCACTGCTGCTCCAGGACCCAGACTTTCGCCCATACCTCATACAGGCCACAAAAGACTATTTTTCTCTCAATACAGATTGTGGAGTTTCCCCATGCACTGTCTAGGAAGCGTTTAAAGCGGTATTAAGGGATCACATCATCGCCTTTTCAGCAGCATGTGATCGGAAACGTAGGGAAACTCTAGCCCAGCTCCAAACAAACTTAGTTGCTTTAGAACATTGCTTTCAAACTATCTCACAAACTACCCCAGATAATACCCTATATAACAGATTGTTGGCCTTAAATATCAAAGTAACACAATCTTACATCAAAAAGCCGAATGGCACCTCTTGAGGGTAAAGCAGGCCTACTGGGCTGGCGGTGAGTGCGCAGAGGAAGCTACTTGCCTTTCGCTTACAGAAACAGCAGGCAGCTACACGAATACATGCCCTCTACACCTCGGCAGGCTCCATAGCAACCAATCCCAAACAAATCAATGCTACTATGCAGCAGTTTTATTAATCTCTCTATCAATCTCGTTCCCTATTACTACTCCAGAGTTACAGGAGCATTTTGTCAAGTTTTGTCGACAAACCCTTTACCGACTCTCACTCCTGAGCAGGTGACTCTTCTGGAAGCATCCATCTCTTCTGCAGAGCTGGAACTGGCATTATCCCAAATGGCACGGGGAAAGCCCCAGGACCAGACGGTATATCTGTGGAGTTATACCAGGCCCTTGGACCAGATATTCTCCAACCACTGCAGTGTGCCTTACACTTTGCCCATACCTCCAGATCTCTCCCTCCCACTATGAAGTAGGCACAATTTCCTTCTCCTAAAAAATCATCTGATCCTATGGACTGTGCTACCTTTTGACCAATATCCCTTCTATCAGTTGACACAAAGATACTAGCCAAAGTATTAGCGCCTAGGCTGACGACTATTCTCCCATCAACTATACATCCTTCCCAAACGGGGTTCATGGGAAAATCAGGGATGGATAATACCAGACTCCTTCTAAACCTGAAGTAGTATGCCTCCAAATCCCTCCCTCTCCTCTAGTGGCTTTGGTGGTTGATTTCTCCAAAGCGCTTGACTCTGTCGAATGGCAATATCTCTATCAAGTCCTTCTTAGGTACGGCTTTGGTACCTCATTTATGCAGTGGATCGTACTCTCTGTTCCCCACAGCCCGTATTCTCACCAATAGTGAGATCTCCCCCCTTTGAGCTACATAAAGGCACCAGGACGGTGGCCCTGGATCCGCTGATCAGAACATTTGTCACCTCCCCACAAATTCAAGGCATTGTCATCGCCAATCAATCCTACTTGGTAGTGGCCTACATGGATGATCTCCTGCTAACCCTCTCTAACCCCCAACAAACCCTGCTGAAAGTGCTTCAGATGTTAGAAGAATTTGGAGCGATTTCTGGTCTTTGTATTAATATAAAAAAAACACCTTAGCCCCCTTAAATAACCACTGTACTAAGTCCTGCATTCAAGGAACTAAGTTGTCCTGGGTGAGCACCGGATTTACCTATTTGGGTATTTGCATACCAACAGCCTGGCAGGCACTCAGATCTGTCAATTTTTCCCCTCTGCTGGCACAGCTAACGGTAGACGTTGAGAGATGGCGTAAGCTGCAACTTTCTTTACCTGGCAGGATAGCAGCTCTCAGCATGCTCTTGCTACCGCGTGTCATGTATCTGTTAAACAACCTACCTATCCCTCTCTCACCTAAGCTTTTCATTTCTTTAGAGAAACTAACAACCAATTTTCTATGGGACTCCAAACTACCCCGGTGGGGTAAGCATAAATTGAGGGCACACTGGTCCCAGGGAGGTCTTAATGTCCCTGGTACTATGGTTATTACCTTTCATGTATAGCTGTACAAGCTACTAAGTGGTTTGTGGCCTTAGCGCTATGGGTGCTTGATATGGGTTAAGTTGGAATATGACCTGGCGGTGCAATACCCTTATATCGCTTCTCCTCCGCAGTCGCGCTTGACACACTCCTTCTGCCCACAGTGTTATGCACAGCCTGCTCCTGGAAGTGCCATAGGGCCAAATCTCATTTGCCTAGACAGTCCTGGAACCCTCTGATACAATATGCCCCTTTATGGTGCAATAACCTTATTCAAATCGATGGGGTGTCAATTTGTTGGCCTTCCTGGTACACAGTGCTTAATTTGTGCCGGTGCTAGCTGGGGCTCAGCTCCGGTACTTATTTTCATTCTGGGGCTGAGCCCCAGCACCTCTCACACAGTCACACTGCACTAAATATTTAACTACTGTGTTGTTGCAGCACGGCCAGCCACTTTGTTTGCGCTGCTGCTGTTGCTGCTGCTGCCGCAGGCGCCGGCGTAGATCAGAGATCACACTTGCAGTTGCAGCAGCTGGCTATACTATATTTAACTGGACCTTAAGTAGTTGTGCTCGTCCTCGCTTGGTCCGGAGGGTCAGGACCATTGCTGGCGGCGGTGCGAGTGACTGCATTCCATTGCATGGGATCAGATTGCCACCAGTCACCTGATCAATTGTTCTGTTGTCAGGTGGTGCGTGTCTCTATTGCTGCCAAGTCTGCCAATCATAGCGTGATTTAACATGGGGTGGAGTGACTGATTCAGTCAGTGCAGTCGCTGACGCTGAGTCGAGTGTTTCAGTAGGGCCAGCCAGGCTCAGACTGTGGCTCGTTTTACAAAAGCAGTACAAAAATAATCATCAGTTTGTGTGAATAAAATGTTTGAAATGTCTGAACTGTTGTGAGATCGGGGATAGTCTAGGGTTGTGGTTTTTCCTGGCAGTGCAGGAAAGTCGGGCATCGTGGTAAGGCAGGGAGCGAGTGACCGACTGTGGGTTTCGGAAGACTGCAGCTGTGGCGGCAGGAAAGGGGAAAGTAGTGGCTTCTTCTGGCTAGAGAGAGCCTGAGGAGATTCAATGAATCAAACCAGAGGCAGCAAAATTTGGCAAAGCAAGCTCAGCCTCAGACAATTACTTTGGCAGTAGTAGGCTACATTCAAGCAAATTAAGGATTTAAGCCAAGGAGAGGTGCAGGGCCCCTGCACTTCTGGTCAGAACAGAGGAAGAAAGCAGCCTGTGCTTCAGGCAAAGGACTTTTTCACTTAAGTTGAGAGTGAGACTTAATAAGGCAAATGAAACACAAATAAATTTGAAACCTTGGCTCAGCTGGCTCTTCAAAAAATAAATAAATAAATAAATAATCAAACAGACAGTCGAGACAGACTGCATTGAGGTTTTGTTTTTTCCAGCCTGAGCTCCAGTCCAGACAGACTGAGAGCTAATCAGCAGCTCAGTTGTGTATTTGAAGTTGGTAAATTCAACCAGCAGTCTGTCAGGGTTTGGGTTTGACTTATTATTTACTTAAAAGTTTTCCTGCTAGTTCTAATCTCCTAACTCCACAAGCTGAACTAAAATAAAATAAATAAACCCCTAACCCAAGGCTATATAAAGACTGAGGTGAGGAGCTGTATAGTACCATCCAGGAGACTGGACCGACTGGGTTTGAATCCTGCAATCTTAAAACTGTCCTGAGTACTGTACTGGGTTCTTCTGCAGCTGCTGGTTCCACCAAAAAATAAAATAACAGTAAAACCAGAAAAGCAGAGGAGAGGAGCTATGTAACCATAGTAGACTGGGTTATATTCGCAGAAGCTTCACTTAGGCAGCACATTACATAACTGTGTGTGACAGTGTCGTTGAAGGGACTTTTATAAAAAAAAGGCTAATACAGGCAGAGGAGCACGTGTGCGGACTGCGAGCTTGGGTTTGATTCTCACAAGTTCCATTTACATATAGCACAATACTGTGCATGACAGTAACTGTCTTTGTCTCTTTGAAGGGGCTGGAGCTTGAATAAAAAAAGGCTAATACAGGCAGAGGAGCATGTGTGCGGATTGCGAGCTTGGGTTGATTCTCACAAGTTCCACTTACATATAGCACATTACTGTGTGTGACAGTAACTGTCTGTCTCTTTGAAGGGACTGGGGCTTGAATGAAAAAAAGACTAATACAGGCAGAGGAGCATGTGTGCGGACTGCGAGCTTGGGTTTGATTCTTACAAGTTCCACTTACATACAACACTGTATAGGAGCGCTGGACTCTGCAGGGGCTTTAAAATAAAAAAAGGCTAACTAAGATAGGCAGAAGAGCAGGTTAGATCTCTATTCATTTTGGAGACAGGCAGACAGCTGACACATAAATCCAAAAAAAATGTCTCATGCTCAGAAGAAAATATGATCATAGTTTTCTAAGCCAGGAGGTAGTATGAATGAGTGTGAGCCAGTGACTAACAGGAAGAAAATGGAGAGTGATAAAACTACAGAAAAGAATCTGAAGATGTATCAGGTGCCACTGTTACATGTGTCAGCATCCTCAGTGCTACAAAAGAAAAGCAAGTTCATGATTATGAAGGGAATAGTGTTGCAGAAAACAGTTGTGCCAATAATGACTCTGAATCACAGAGCTCTGGTAGTGAAGAAGAATTACCTGAACAAGTTGTGGATCACAGCAAGATTTACTTCCTGCAGGATGGACACGTGAATAAAAACATTTTTTTCAGAGCAAATACTGGTGGTTAGTCGGATCAAATCTTGGTTGTAGTGTGTGTCAGAAAATCAGTAACTTGGGTCCTGAAAAATCTGCCGGAATGAAGCTGGCTAAAGAATGGATTAAAACTGCTGTTACTTCATATGGTACCAATAAAGCAAAGCAACACAAATCACTACGGAAAAAGATAGGAGAACATGCACAAGCTAAGTCACGTCACGGTTTCTCGCGTTCTTGAGCGGTCAAAAAAAGACACATTGCTGCAATTATCTGCAAATGCACAGACTACCCAAACTGCTACTACAGCCAGAATCTTCAGAACTGCTTATAAAGAAGCAAAGCGTAACAGGCCGTCATATGGTTTTGAAGTAGAAATAGACTGTCAGCAGTTGAATGGACTGGACATGAAGAGGATTTTGCATTCCAATGTGGCATGTTTTAACATTCAACATCACATTTCATCTGCGATGAAGAAAAATTTGTTTGCCCAAATCACAGCGATTGCTCCTAAAGTGAGTCTTTTACTTGATGAAGCTACTGCTTTAAACAAGAAGAGCGCTTTAATTGTGTACATGCGACTGATGTTACCTGGCATGGAGTCTCCTGCTAGTTTATTTGTGGACCTTGTGGAGCTGCAGGATCTGACTGCTGAGGGAATAGTCAACAGTTTATTGTCTGCGCTCAAAAAAATTAACATAACTGAAAATTTCCTTGCCAAGTGCCTGGTAGCGGTTGCTTGCGATGGAGCTTCAGTGATGTTTGGACACAATACGGGTGTCGTGAAGCAGTTGCAAGACATGTTTCCAAATATCATAGCATGGCACTGCTCTGCTCATTGCCTAGAGCTTGCAGTCAGTGATGTCATGAAAGATGTCAGACTACGAATCACTTTAAAAAGTTTGCTAGACAAGCTATATTCTCTTTATAGCACATCTGGGAAAGCTGAAGGAATGCGCTGAAGCACTTGACATTCAGCTTTACAAGATAGGTAGAGTGTTAGACGCCCGGTGGGTTGCGTTGAGCTTTAGAACAGTAGAGGCTGTTAGGAATGCTTACCCTGCTCTCTATAAGCACTTCACATCTGCGGCTAATGACATTTTTCGTGACAGCACAACACGCAAAACCTACTCTGGTCTAAGCAAATGGTTGTCGTCTATTCAGTTTGTCAGCAACCTTGGAATTATGTATGATGCCCTACAGGAGTTGTCAGAGTTATCTCTTGAATTGCAACATCGCGATTGTACAACTGTTGATGCACACCGAGCTATCTGCTGCCAAATAGCGGTATTCGACACAATGGTAGAAAATTAGGCAATTTTTGGCACAGTGTGAGAAAGCCATAGAAGAAAAGGATGTTTCAGGGTATCCTATTGCATGAAGGAAATGTTTGTGACAAGAAGATTCATCCAGAACAATTTTTCCGCAGCTTAGCAGACAATTTAGTAAAACGATGCTGTCTAAGGAGGCACCACTGGTGACAAGACTGATATGAGAACTGATCACCGAATGTAAGTGTTATATAAGCAGTACAGGCCCGATGAGCTACCTACACTGTATGGAGAAAGTGAGATTGAATCTCTTTTGGAAGATTTGATATTGGTACCACTTGTGAAACCATTCGGGCATACAGGGTGTACAAGGAGTCAGGTGGTAAAGAAATTCAGGAGCAGTATAAGGACCTCTTGACAGCCGTGAGCACTATTCCTATCTCCAGTGCCGAGTGTGAGCGAGGCTTTCTAAATGAACCTCATATGCACATCAACACGAGCATCAATGCTTATTGAAACTATCTCATCATTACTATTCCTCAATCTAGTCAGCCCGCCATTGAAGAAATTCAATCCCATCCCTTATGTTCGGTTCATGGCTTGCCAAAGGGCACAGATCAGCCAGTGACACACAAAAGTAAGGAAAGAAAACATGAGGATAACCAGAGAAATATGGAAATTCTATGGTCTTTTCTTGATATGTAGAGAACAAACCAAACCAAACTCAGAATTTCTTTTGCAACCTACAAAACTGGTGTAGCAACGTGGATGCTTTCTTAATGGTATGTGTAGCTTAATACAGAAACTGTATTTCTGCTAGCAGCAGCTGAAACAGTGCGTCGTATACTCTTTTCTTTGTGCTATACTTCCACCATGCATTACCACACACACACACACACACACACCAAATTACTGTAGCATTTTGTGCAAGCACCCATCATAAAGTAATGGTGGCCTAGCTACCACCACCATCCATTACATCATGATGGATACTTGCACAAAATGTTATGGTAACTTTTGTTAAGGAACGGTAGTGTCTCTTACCTGGCCAATCCAAGTTGGGGATTAGCTATTCATCAAAACTGAGTCTGGTCCTGAGGAATGCCTGCAAAGGAAAACAAGAAATGTAAACAGGACACAAAGAAACAAGGGTTGGATTTAAACCACATGTAAATCATCAGATTAAAAAAATGTTTATACTTATCTGATAGGGCAATTAAGATATGTCAAGACCTGTAAAATAAAAGAGAGGTAACTAAATAAACTCTTCTAGAAAAAATATTTTTTTAAAAAAAGGCAGATAGTGCAATGCTAGACATTTTAATATCCTGTTCTGATGAGGGCCCCCAGAAACTCCTGGGTTTTAGATGGTCTGTTTTGAGTATTGTGGCTTTTATTGAAGATAGAACACACTTCCGTTACAGGTTCCCTAGTATCTCCATGTTGTTGCTTAATAAGGTGGCGAGGAGTCTCCAATATCCTGACTCGTCCAGATGACAAAAAAATGTTCCCAAGGAGTCAAGGGAGCATCCCTCGACTTATAGGGGAACATTTTTTTTTCATCTGACAGAGTCAGGATATTGGAGACTCGCCACCTTATTAATCAACAACATATACCACATGGCATCTAGCAGGGTACAACTTTGCCTGGTATTGTATGGTGCACAGTGGCCTGGGATTCGATAAGTTTTAGACCCTGTCAATGTCATATTATGAAATGTTCTTACTTGAGCAGCTAACCTCCCGTTGTAACAAATTAATTGCAGGAGCATAGTTAATGTTATAGGTAGGCCAGAAGCTCTTGGGTTTTGGATGCACTGTGGTAAGTTTGGGGGCTTTTATTTAAGATAAAGCACACTTCTGTTACAGGTTCCCTAATAGGGAACCTGTAACAGAAGTGTGCTTTATCTTCAGTAAGGGAACATGTAACAGAAGTGTGTTTCATCTTCAGTTAAAGCCCCAAAGCTCATCGCAGCGCTTCTAAAACCCAAGAGTTTCTGGGGCCTTCCAGACCCCACACCCCTGGCCTTTGGATCACAGTACCTTGCCATGGCTTCTACATGCCCATGATCCTTTACCTATAAAAACCTTTTCATGCTTCAGTTTTAATTGGTTCTTCTATTACTTGTACCATGCTAGATGTTATGTGGTACATTTTGTTGCTTAGTAAGGTCAGCCAGAGTCTCCAATACCATAACTCTGAGTATAAAGGGCAGATGTTGTGATTGATCTAAAGGCCAGGGTCTGGGGACCAGTAGGCACCAGAAAGTTTGGGTTTTAGATGCTTTGTGGTAGTGTTGGCCAGGGTTATATTGCAGATAAAACACATTTCTGTTCTTTGTCCCCCTCAAAAAATTCTTCCCTTCGATTCAGGGGTAGGGAACCTGGCACAGAATAGAAATGTGTTTTATCTGCAATATAAGCCCATCCAAAACTCACCACAGAGCATCTAAAACCAAAGAGCTTCTGGGGGCCTACTGCCCCCAGATTCCTGGCCTTTGGGTCAATTCACAGCATCCTGCCCTTTATACAAGCCCACAGTCCTTTACCAGTGGTCAGCCAGACTCTCCAATAATTGACTCTACCCCCAAAACAATTCTTACCCAGATTCAGGGGTAGGGAACCAGACACAGAAATGTGTTTTATCTGGAATATAACCCCCAAAATTCACTACAGAGCATCTAAAACCAAAAGAGTTCTTGGGCCTACCGGCCTCAAGGCCCCTGGCATTGGAGCCAATTCACAGCATCTTGCCATTGCATTATACTTGTACATGCCCCATGATCCTTTATCAGCGCCCAGTCAGCCAGGCTTTCCAACCTGACTCCATCCCCAAAAAAATCCTTCCCATGGATTCAGGGGCAGGGAGCCTGTTATAGAAATGTGTTTTATCTGCAATATAACCCCAAAACTCACCACAGAGCATCTAAAGACCCACAGCTTTTGGTGTTTGGACTCAGAGCCCTGGCATCTCTTTCTTTACAAAATAAGCACTGCTGGTACAAAGCTGGAATTCAGGTTGTACAAGATCTTTCTCCCTCAGAGACATACCCCTGCCTCCCTTTGATCAGTTACAAAGACAGTTTTCTCTGCCACACAAAAACCTTTGGAGAAACTTACAAATTCGCAGTGCATTATACCCCCTTATTCCCAAATCACAGGAGATCACACAGTGGTCAAGCTTGCATCGTCTTCCTTCCTGTAAGGGAGTTATGGGGCGCTTCTGTAGTTCTTGGAGAGACTCACAATCCAATACAACTTTGTCTTGTAAAAAGAAGTGGGAACTATATACTGGCTCTCCCATCTCTGACACTCAATGGACTTATTATATTAAGGAGATATACCGCACATACAGTGACACCAATAGTCACTTCCTACAGTTAAAAATGTTACTATTGTGGCACCGCACACCAGTGATTCTCCACTCTCGTGGTTTGCTTGGCCATAACAAGTGTTGGTGCTGCTTCCAGGAAGAGGCACATATTCTTCATATTTTATGGTCCTGCCCTAACTTGGTAACTTATTGGAAGATGGTTGCCTCAGATATTTCTCTAGTACTTAAGCAACCAATCGATTTGACTGACGCCAAACTATGTTTAGAAGACACTTCCACCTTGACTCAGCTATCTAAACCCCTTAAAGATTGGACCCTGGTAGCCATCCTGGAGGCTAAATGCCTTCTCTTCAAGTTTTGGCGGCAGTCTGGCACCCTTACCCGTACTGCCTGGCACACAGCTTTGGCTAAGCTCTCTCTGTTTGATAGGCTTTCCCACCTTCAGAGAGGTAATCTCTGCCATCATCACCAAAGATGTGATCCGTATCTTAGCTCCCCTTTTTGCAAAACCCCAGAGCCACCCTCTAACCCACCTACTTAGTAGGTCATCAGTATTCTGTTAGTCATATTATAGATTATGTTATGGGAAGATACGTTCTGTCATAAGATATCAGCATCTGCCCTTATCCTGGGCTTAGTTCATTTCTATCACTACTCTCCTGAAAGTACTATAATGTTTAAGAGTAACTGTAATATGAAACTCAGGTATCTAGTTATTTAGGACTTACAATCAGAACGTATGTGTACTGAAGAATAACACTTTTTTCATTGTATCTTTTGGACTGTACCGTACTTTATAATCAGTAAACTGTGCTGCTTACCTTCTACTGTATGAAAGCACTTAAAAAACCTCAATAAAATATTATACAATAAAAAAAAAAAGAAAGACCTCTGGTGCTGAGCAAATCCCAAAGGGAAGGCGCTTGAACTTATATCTCTCAAAGAGTGTATTAGAAGTCATTAGATCGAGCTAAGGTCATCCAGTTTAATCTCCAGAATGCATGCTCCACATACAATACTGTAAATACTTTGGCCCCGCTAGCTTGGCTGCAGCTCTTCAACTGTTTTCATCTAGTGATGTTCCTTTTAATTACTCTAGTAAGATCTCTGGGATCTATGCAAATTACGTGCTTTATTTGTTTTCTACAACCACCATCGAGGTTAACCCAGCTTGTAGGTTTAGGTCTCTTCCTCATTAACCCCAATCTTTCCATATTCTCTAGCTCAGTTTTCACTTCGTCTTGTAATGCAAAAGGTATTTTTCTGGGGTGGATCACAGGGTTGACTATCTTATCTATTTTAATGTGGTATTCACCCTGTAAGCATCCGAATTCCTCAAACACATCTGCAAATTCAGCCAGTATTCCTTCTGTGGTTTCCTCTGCACTTTCACTTGCAGCACCTACCGAAAATAGCTTTTTTATAACTTCGTTTCCAAACAAGTAGGTAGGCCCAACACTGGGTCACGTTTGCATTAACCACTTGAAATGGCAACAGGTAATACTTTGCTTAAAACATGTTAACAGCATTATTTTGCCTTTCATCCAATTTATGCCCAGAATAAGAAACCAGTCTAGTTGGCGACCTTTGAACAGCTTCTCTAGACAATGTCTTATACATCTAAAAAGGCATCACATTGCACTGTGCTCCAGTGTCTAATTTGAATGTCACCATTTTCCCATTTATGCTCAAATTCACTTTGTAGTCAGTCTTGGGTTTGTGAGTAGACACAGTCTCAATACTAAACGTACTTTCAGTTTCCTGGGCATCTCTTCTCCCACAACATAGCTCTCCCTGTGTTTACCCCACAGGAAATACTCTAGCAATATGATTTTTCCTGTGGCATAATCTACAAAACTGTCCATATGCTGGGCATTTGTTTATCTCATGCTCACGACCATACTTTTCACATTTGACTTTATTCACTCGCGGTGTATAGCTCCCTTTGCTCACATTGGGACTTGCTTTTGCTCTTTCTTTCTGCACAACTGCTACTTGCACTGAGCTTTCATCCTGAGCATTCCCACTTAAGCATTTAATCTGCATTTCACTCAGTTCTGCGGCCCTGCATATGTCTATGGCACGATCTAGCGTTAGGTCTGCTTTTCTCAACAGTCTGCGTCTCACATGTTGACTCTGCATGCTGCATACTATTCTATCTCTGATCAACGAGTCAGTTAAATTTCCAAATTCACAAGATTTTCCCATTAGCCTCAGTTTACTTACATATGAATCAATGGACTCACCTAGATTCTGGCTCCTAGTATTGAACAAATGACTCTCATAAGTCAAATTCTTTTTTGGGTTACAATACCTCTCAAACTGTTCCATGATTTTATTCAGTTTCTCCTTCTCTTCCCCGTTTTCCCAAATGAACGTATTGAATACCTTACTGCATCAGGGCCTGCCATATGCAAGGGTCATCACCAATTTGCTGGAATTTTTCAGCGAGTCCACTCAGCGACCAAGAAAATTTCAAATTGCTGCTTAAATCTCCAATTTTCAGCAACATTTCCATGGAAATTGAGTGCAGTGGGAGGCTGCAGGCAGTCCATTCTGACACCATGTAATAATCATGCAGACATTAACATGGGGTAAGCTGGCAAGTTTACTGTACTGACAACATGTTCAGGATAACTGCAGAAAAGACACGCTACTGCCCGTCGGATACAGGTTTATATATACGAGCTAGCGCATGCGCATTGGTAAAGCATACATAAGTCACGTATGTTAATTAACATACTTACAGAGTAGAAGATGGAAATATTGTCCCAGGGCAAATTTTTGATACAAGCACAACTGTAACTAACATGTACTGTGTTTCCTTGTTTTCTGACTAAAGTTGTGTAACTCTTATGTTGTTGTTCTTTGATTTGTACAAATAAACAATTCCCCTACTCTTGCTGAGGGGACACTGTTGCTCCCAAAGGCAAGATGGTTATCCCAGCTAACAGAGGAGGAGGAAAGCTAAGGCAGGAGTCAATGTCCTCCCTGCCCAGAAACTGCATGAGGTCTGCATGTTTGAAAAAGTCTGAATCTAGAAACAGCAGTAATTTTGTAGACAAAATTATCAGATGAAACTACCAAAACTAAAATGAAATCAGAGCTCTAAACCTCTCCCAACTGATATCTGAATCCACCCACCCAAACCACAAGACATAACAACACTTCTACTCGACTGGACCCTTACCTCCCACTCCCAACAGCGTCATCACCTCTGGCATCCTCCCTGATGTTCTCAGTGACGATAACCCAACATTCATTGTTAGGAAAATCCACAGAATTAAATCACCAAACAAAACCATACAATTACACTCTTTCAAGTCTCTTGACCTTGAACCTCGCCTGAGTAACCTTGCCACTTATGACTGGTCCTCCTAACCTCCTTCTCCTCAGTTGATAAGGCCCTTGCCTACTTCAAAGAAATCTTTCTTGTAAACTGGAATGTCTTTGCCCCATGCAAACAAACCAGAGTCAGAGGTAACCACTTACCTTGGATAACCCCTGAACTTCTGGCCTGCATCAGGGCTAGAGATCTAGCCTGGAAGTGTCATAAAGCTATCCAGCATCCTAGTGATCTCGCAAACTACCGCATGCTCTGAAATGCTTGCACCAGGGCTACAAGGTTAGCCAAGTCCGAATATTTCAAATCTGCCTTCATCACCAATATGAATTCTCCTTCAAAGGTATGGAAGGTGGTCCATGCCCTGTTTACCCCCTCATCTCAACCCCCGGTACTTAAAGTAGATAGCTCACTAGTGTCTGACCCACCAGCTGTAGCTGTAAAATTTAACTCCTATTATGAAATGGGTAGAATGAATGCGGAATTCTGATTGGCTGAGAGCTGCTTTCAGTTGGGACGTTATCACAGCACAATGGCCCAGCTGAAAGTATTATGTTTAAAAATGCATAAAATTTACTAAAAATGGCCCATTTCATAATCGCAATAAGGCACTCAGGGGTATGTTATGGTGGGCTAATGGCCCTTCTCAGGTGGTGAAGTCCATGGCTATGCCTTGTGCTTCAACCCACCCCAGGTGGGCTGTTATCCCACCATAACATACCCCATCATGCCATATTGCTTAACCATACCTCCTGTGCCACTGAGCTACTGAACCCTCCTCTCCCTCCCACCCATCCCCTCCCCACCCTCTACCAGTGCACCCTCCACCATCCTCCCACCTTCCCTTCACTTTCACTACCATAACCCCAAACAATGCCCTAAGTGCCCTCCTCACCATCAACCCCTCTAAAGGTGCCTCCCCTGATGGCCTTTGCCCTAAACTCCTCTCCCTCTCCACTTCGGCCATTGCCTACACCCTCTCAATAATCTTAAATCTCTCATTTTCTACTGCCTCGGTCCCCTCTTCATGGAAACATGCTGTGGTTCTCCCTCTACCAAAAGGGGGTGACCCCTCATCCCCTGGCAACCATCACCCCATTTCTCTCCTCCCTACCCTTGCCAAGCTTCAAGAACACATTGTCCTCTCCCAACTCACCTCTTTTCTGTCTGACACCTCCTTTTTCACCCCTTTCCAGTCTGGTTTCAGGAAAAAACACTCACCCACCACCTCTCTCCTACATCTCACAAACTCCATCCTAACCAGGATGGACAATGGGAAAATTACCTCTGCCATTTATGTCATCCTGACCAAGGCCTTCAGCACTGTCTCTCACTCCTTCTCCCCTGATTCACTCCCAGCAGCTGGCCTATCTCCCTCCACCACAAACTGGTTCAAGGCCTACCTTATTGGCAGAACGCAATCAGTTAAGATGTTGGAGACCACTTCCCTGCCCCTTCTGATTAGCACTGGAGACCCCCAGGGCTCTGTATTAGGGCCCCTCCTATTCTCCATCTTCTTAAATGACTTTCCCTCCATTTGCTCCCCATCCTCCGCTATACATGTGTATGCCAATGACAGTCCCGTACGCATCTAGCTCCTGTTCTGATGAAGTTACAACCAGCTTAAAGCAAGACTCCGACAAGGTTCAGCTCTGGTTTGCTAACCATCAGCTTTTCCTCAATGCCAAGAAGACTGTCTCAATGGCCTTTGACACAAAGCAGAGACTCTCTAGGCTTTCCTCCCTACCCACTTTCCACACCCTTGATGGGACTTTACTTGAGGACACATCCTCCTTCAGGTACTTAGGTGTTTGGTTGAACCAGCACCTAAACTTCTCTGGACATATAGACGCCATCCAGAAAACACTGCGCCCCAAGCTTGGTGCCCTGTTCAGGAACCGTAGTTGCATCCCTCCTATGGCTAGGTGTGAACTTGTTCAGAAGATGATACTGCCCATTTTCAACTACTGTGACATAGTATATGGTGCTGCCACTAAGTTCTCCCCAGCCAGACTGGACAATCTTTTCATTTCCTTCTGCTGCTTTGCCCTAGATTCTCCCCTACATCCATCACACGTGATCTTTATCGTGCTCTATCCTTCCCTCTCTTACAAATGGTGACTCTCCCTGTGCTAAATTCACCTCCAAGCACTAGTTGTGAGCTCCCTTCCTACCTCACCTTCCTTTTTAACACCCCCCACCCACCCTCTCATTCCCTTAGATCATTCGACTCGCGTACTCTGGTTGTCACCCGTAGATCCACCCAAATCGGCCAATCCAGTTACTCACCACCTCCCAAAATGTGGAATTCCTTCCCTTCAAATCCGCACTCATCCTCTGCCTACTCCATCAGCTCTGTCCTCAATAATTACCTTGCACCTAGCTGCTCCTGCCATATCCTCCCTAATTCCCTCCTCTAATCCTGGACAAACCCTACCCCTCTACCGTCACCTTCATTTTTACCCTATGCATCCACCCCCCAAATTTCTAGTTCTCCTCCCTTCCCCAAATTGCTCCCCTTATTGACCTCCCTTGATCTCTCACAGAATGTAAAGGACCCGAGTGCTCTCCATGGGTCCTTCTCCTACCGTCCTAAGGGCTTGTATCTCTTATCTACTCCCTTCTCCCACCATCCTAAAGAGGTCTCTCTGGGACAAAGCCTTATCCTCTCTCTCTGGTCCCCCAGTCTCTTTGCAGGGTTCCTTGCATCCTGAGGGAGGTCTCCAGGGACACGACTCTTCCCCCTCCCCCCACCTCATCCCTCCTTCCCTTCCCTTTCCACCTTTTCTTTCAAGTAAGCACTTGTTTACTTATTAACCCAGCACTTACTATTGTCCACTCTTTCTACATATTATGTGCAACACTGTTGTAACACTGTTTGTAACACCTGCCTTACAACCGTATGTTAATGTTGATCTTGTAACTTGAATGTTTAATGTCTCATTGTTACTGCACCCCTTCCCCCCAGGTTGCACTGGGAAATACATTTCAATAAATAAATAAATGAGGACAGACTGCAGAAATTCTCACAGGAAGAGGCTTGTTTAGCAGCAGAACTCAGTGAAAAGAAAGAAACATCTGCAAAAGGATTGAAGACCTGGGTATGGGTCAAACTGTAGTGAACTGGGAGGGTAGTTGGCTAGAAGGGAGGCAGCAGAAGGTGATAGTCAATGGGGTTAAATCAGAGAAAAGGGAGGTTATGACAAGCAAGGTTCCACAGGGATCAGTTCTTGGTCCAGTCCTCTTCAGCATGTTCATTTGTGACACTGGTGAGGGAATCCAGGGCAGACTGTCTCTTCACAGATGACACAGAACTATGTGAGAGGGTGGATAGTGATGAGTGAATACGGTGTATATATAAAGGGACCTACAAAAACTAAAGGGGTGCTCAAAGGTTTGGCAGTTAAAATTCAGCTCCAAAATGTGCAAGGTAATACACCTGGGGAAAGGGAACCACAAGACGGAGTACTAGATGGTTGGGGCGAGAATTAACATTACAAAAGAGGAACGGGATCTAGAAGTTATTAGTAAGTCCCTTAAACAAACAAGCTAAAACAACAAGGCCTACAACAAGGCTAACAGCATGCTGGGATGTATCAGGCAGGGTATTGATAGCAGAAGAAAAGAGGCGCTCCTTCTCCTATACATATCCCTGACTGAGGCCTCACCTGGAGTACTGCATCCAGTTCTGGAGCCCTCACCTTAGAAAGGACAGGGTTATGTTAGAAACAGTGCAGCACAAAGTAATAAAAATGATTCAGAGTCAACAGGGCAGATCCTACGTGGAGCGCCTCAAGGAACTAAATATGTACTCACTAGTAACCAGAAGTGAGAGAGGAGATATAATAGAGACCTTCAAGTTCCTTAAAAGAATTAACAAGGTAAACTTGAGATCATATGGTCACAAGTGGAAATTAACAGGAGGGAGGATAAGGAGGGATGTGAGGAAGTACTTCTTTACAGAAAGGGTGGTGGAGCCTTGGAACAGTCTGTCAGCCAAGGTGGTGGGCGCAAACACAATCAGGGTACTCAAGCAGGCATGGGATAGAATGAAGGAAATAGCAAAGGGAGGAGAATGGGGATAGGATGAGGAGGGTTAGTACCCTGGAGGAACAAGAGGTTCCAGCGATTATACAGAATATGGTCAGACTGGATGGACCTCTGGGGCCCAACATTCAAAATCTTTCTTTCTGTATTATGGGAGGCGATCAGAGGGGGGGACCACTAGGCACCAGGGATGCCTTTCTTTATTATGGACTGGCGATTGGGGTTGGGGGACCCACTAGGCACCAGGGATGCCTTTCTTTATTATGGACTGGCGATTGGGGGAGGTGGAACCACTAGGCACTAGGGATTCCTTTCTTTATTATGGGCAGGTGACTAAAGGGGGGACCACTAGGCACAATGGATGCCTTTCTTCATTATGGGCAGGCAGTCAGGAAGGGGGGGCCACTAGGCACCAGGCATGCCTTTCTTTATTACAGGCAGG
The DNA here is from genome assembly GCA_016271365.2 of Neoceratodus forsteri. Taxonomy (NCBI): domain Eukaryota; kingdom Metazoa; phylum Chordata; order Ceratodontiformes; family Ceratodontidae; genus Neoceratodus; species Neoceratodus forsteri. The sequence continues at coordinate 689,287,996 of JADMNL010000022.1, read as the reverse complement.
CGATCGAAGGGAGGGGACCACTAGGCACCAAGGATGCCTTTTACTATAGGCAGGCAATCAGGGTGGGGGACCACTAGGTATCAGGGATGCCTTTCTTTACTATGGGCAGGCGATCGGAAGGGGGGACCGCCGGGCAGCAGGGATGCCTTTCTCTATTATGTGCTGGTGACTGGGGAGGGGGAATCACTAGGCACCAAGGATGCTTGTCTTTCTTACAGTCTGGTGATCAGAATGGGGTTGTCCACCTACCACAGAGGGAGGGTGTGCTTCCCTGGCTGCATTACCTACAGCAGTCACCAGGGCTGCCTGGAGTAAGTCAGGGTTTGATTCATATTTCGCTGCACAAAAATACCACTCTAAATCCTTTTGTGCAAAGCTATTGAATATGGTGTAGTGTGGTTATTCATGGCCATGCCCCTCCCCTTGCCCACAAGACACACATACCTGTACAGTACATTATGTTGTTGTGGCAGTAACCCTCTTCACCCACACAACAGCTCCTTTGAATATGGGGATCCAACACTAACCCCAGTTTGCATGGGCAAAGACCCATTAGTGTCCACGCAAACTTTTGAATATAGGGCCGTTGATCTTTTTCTGCTATCATGGTCTGTGTTTCTATGATCTATGAAATGCAACAGCCTGAGGGTCCAGAGGAAGAATGAATGCTGGAAAAGGTTTTCCTGGCTGCAGGATGTGTACAAACACCAGATGGAGAAAACCGGGTACCAGAAAATCTGACAGCCAAGGAAGACGCTGTCAGAACTGCCATGCGTCAAACAAATGAGCATTAAACTTCAAAAGACGCCATTGGATATGGAAGTCAGGAGCAGCCGACTGAAGTGCTACAGGACAAAGATGGCTGAAGCTTCTGCAGAAAATGAACCTAATGGAGAAAGACTGACTGATCCAGCTGTACAACCAGGACTGAAGAACAAGATGGCAGGGGCACTGCAATAATGGCGGCAATGGCACAGACCTCTCAGCAGCAACCAGCTACAATTTTTAGGTTGATACAAATAAATATGTTTCTTTTACTGTGAAGGCGATTGTATGCTACAAGAGGAGACTTTGCCCTGAACAACACAAACAACTCCCAAATGCCAGTACAAGGCAAAGGCCAGGAGGGTTGTCGAGCACAGGCACAGGTTAACAATAAAATATGGGGAAATGTTTCAAAATTGAGGTTAAGTTAACAGTAGAAAAGGGAATGATAGTAAATAAGTAATTATTTATTTATATGGCACTCAATCCCAGGGACTCTGGGCCCTTGCAGAAAATATATAGAGCAAACAGAGTTAAACAGACAGACATACAGGGTATAAAATATACAATAAATTAATAACTAAAATAATTAATGTCATGATTAAAATCAACATCAGTTTTCAAAATATGCTTTCTTAAACAGGTGAGTTTTCAGACCCCTATTAAATGGCCTCCCTCAGTGATCTGGGGAGCGACTCCAGAGGGCCTCAATGAGCGATCACGGCTGGAGCAAATCAAAGCTCTGCAACTAATAATATCAGCTCTACAACAAATGTTAGTGCCAGACATGAAATGCAGGACAGACCTGAACTGCAGCAGAAGCAAAGAAGGAATTTCAGGATGTCTGATTTATTTTGGCCCAACCAGCACCAGCATAATGGAGAAATGCAGTATGCCTGCTATACCAAAGTGGTCTGGAACTCCTCCCTGATAAAACGTACAATATGTTTCTCGAAAACTGCTGAAGGACTTCATGAAGTTTCCCCCTCTCAAATGTATGTCCTAATCCATACTACAGTGAACCCGCTCGGGCAGGCCTGCCCCTGCACTCAGAAAACTCAGAGGGAAGAGACTCCTAGGAGGTTTATGGGGAAAAGGAGGCATCAGGTTCTGCATCTTTGTGTGTCCTGTGGGTTATCGAGTTTCTGGAGTGAAAGCCATAGGCACAAACTGAGACAGACTGTGAGCTGGGTTTATAAAGGCAGGGCTGTACCAGAGGAGGGCAGATCTGGTGAAAATCTCAGGGTGGAAAGGTTTAAAGTGCTGGGAGTGGGTGCAAGCTGTACCATCCCAGGTCTCAAAAGCGGAGAGCTAACTGTAAACAGAGCTGCTGAGTTACGGAGAGGAAGAGAGTGGCAACCGCATGCAAGCCAGCACATAGGCAGCACTGAAGATATCGCATGGAGAAAAAGACCAAGGACTGCAGATCCAGGTCCTGTAGCAGGGACTACAGCACGGTACTGATCTGCCTCTGACCTAGGGGTTTGGAACCCAGGATGTAAAGGTCAGATTGGGGCCTCAGCAGTCCAGAATAAGTGGAAGGAGGTTGGAAGACTCTGCAGTCAGTGCCTGAAGTAGCCAGTTCAGCATGGAGTAGAGCAAGGAAGCCCACCTGCATTGTAAACACCATGGGAGAGCAAAGATCCAGGGGCCTGCTGTATCAGAACCATGAGTATGCCACAGTGCATCATTGTTTTAAGGGAAAGTGCCTGTTTCACCATGTTTTGCAATTTGGATTACAAAAAACCCATGTTGAGGGTTTTTTTCTGTCATTTAAGAAATTGCGTGTCCTGTAAGGTTTGGGGAACTGAACACATTGCTCTTTTTAAAGTGCACAAAAGCCAACCAACCCACAACAACCTCTATGGGCCTACAGTGATTCTACACCTGCGATACCCAGAGACTGAGCTAATGGAGCTCCCATTGGGATCTGTGTAAAAACTAGTACTAGCTGGGAAGGGGTAGGTCTGGCCTGCCTAGGAGGGCACCTAAGAGGGCCGTGTTTAAAGTTGACATCTGTAGTAACCCTCTTTCTTGCAGGTGATTAATTATTAATAAAACTGTATTAGTCTGTTAAACTTGGGCTGTTTACTGACTCTCCATGTACTGTAGTAGAGAAAGTATGGGTTTCCTTACTGAGCCCAGCAATAGGCGAAGCCCTTGCAGCTCAGCTAATTGCACTGTCTCTAGCACTTGGCCCTGAACCACAGTTTATCAGACTGCACCAGTTTGCCAGTGTTGGGGGCAGTGCCACATGTACAGCCCAGGCACACCTTGCTGAGGGGGGGGGGCGTCTGTCACAATTAGAAGTGGGCGAAGTGACTAAAATTCGCTGTGCATAGTATCTTACATAGAACCCAAATTTCGCATCATTCTCTGCATAGTGAAGTGAAAACCTTTGCATCCCGAAGTAACGCGAAGTTCCCATTATTCTCTATGGATTTTGCATTACTTCACCTTGTTTTCTTGCTCTTTAAGGCGAGTTTTGCAGTGATTCATGGAATTTAAGGTCACATGGGCTGTATATTGTTTTGCACAGCCTCAGTTCAGCCTAGTGTGTGTGTAGTGGAAAGCTGGAGACACTTTGCTGTCAGAGCTCTGAGATTTAAACCATCAAAAACCTTTAAAAACGCATTTTTGCCTCAAAATTTTGTGTCAAAATTTAGTACATTGATTGTAGGAAACCCTTATGTGTTTATAACATCAAGCATTTATTGATTATGTGTGAATATTTAATGTTAATTTAGTATATTCAGTCTCTGCAGTGACAGACTGTAGATGTGTGCTTCGGGGGAGGGGCAGATCTGTGGTGTAGAAGGGAGATTAGTGAGAAAGGCAGTTTTTCCAACTTTTGTTGGCTAGTTTTTTATTATTTTGTGTTCAGGTACACACAGTACAACTTTTCTTAATTTTTTATAGTTTGTTTTCTGTTTGCTGGGCATTTTTTCAGTCGTTTTAAAAGTCTGTCTGTATTGTCGTTTACTGATCAGCTAAAGTTTCTGTGGCTGACCTTTAATGTGTGTGCATTGTGTGAACTGATTCACATGTTATTGTGGCACCACAATAGCAGTATTCTGTCTGTGTAGCTAAAGTTGTGCAGCCCTCCGCTAAACAAGGTATTGTTCTGTGACTTTTGGATTTTTGAAGACTGGTTCAGGTCTTGTGTTACTTGTGCATGGGCTGCATCTCTTGCATTTTTGCTTCCTATCCCCCCAAAACAGCCGAAATAATAAGTTGCTGTTAATTGTCTGTGTACTCTTAAAAAATGTCCACAAAGAGACATTCATGCAAAGCTGTTTCTGGCTGTGGCACTGCTGCCAATAAGACTATTAGACGTGGAAATTGTTGTGATGATGAGGCAGGTTCTACAGGGGCCAATAGCAAGTCTAGCAGTGTTAAGAGTAGTGATCGTGGCTATGGTAGTACGCAGCAGAAGGGAAAGGTAGCAGTTGCTGCAAGTAAAGGGATTTCTCCGACTCTGTTTTTCACAGCGAAATCAGTCGCTTCAATGCTGGTTGGAGATGCTGTTGTCCATGCTGGTAACAAAGTTAGTGATGGCATGGTTGATGACAGCATAAGTATTGCTACAAGTTCAACTTGGGCAAACTTATCAGGAGGGAAAAATTTTGTTGAACCTGCAGACTTGAGTGTAGTTGATGTCCCACTCCCCACAGTAGCTGAACATGATTCTGATCTTGCTAATGACTCACGGTCTCATGTTTCCACTGATCTTGAGGTTAGGCCATCCAAACATTCAGATGTTGATGAAAAAAGTGTGGATGATAATATTGAGGCTGCGGTTGGAATATCTCCACAGGAGGACAGCACTGAAAGTGAATTTGTGGATGATGATTATGATAATGATGCTAGCAACCCCATTTGGGAACCAGACAAAAAGAAAGTGAAGGTGGCTGTTTGTAAACAGTCTGTTCATCAATCCCCCCCAACTCCTCAAAGTTATGATGTAGCTGTGTCTGCTGTTGACACTGAAGTATTAGTCATCAATTGTGATGTTCAGTCAAAGTCCAAGTGTGCACAACACTACAATTCATGCCGTACACCCCCCATTTAATCGACACCAAAACTGCCATTCCATATGTAACCCCAGAAGCAGCATATGATGGGTCAGGCATCAAAATCCCTAGTTTGGGATTTTTTTCGTACAAGATGGTAGCAATGAAACAGTGCCAATCTGTCAGCTTTGCCAAACACATGTGAAACATGGTAAAAAGGGTAGCCATCTGGGCACTGGGGGCCAGCATACTTATCTCAAGAGAAGGCACATGGCACTGTGAACTCAGCAGCAGAAGGGAGCTAATGCCGTAGTGGGGCATTCACCCTCAGCCACCTTAATGAGCATGGTATCACCTTCCTTTAGGGTAAGTAGCCGTGTCAGTAAAAGTGGTGAAATAACACTGGAGGATTACTACAGGCATGAGGAGGAGGAGGATTTTGAATGTTTAAGTAGTGGTCAGAGTAGCAGTGGTCCATGTAGTAATTCTAGTACATCAACCCCTGTGCTTAAAACAGGTAAAATAACAGCATTTATTGGCTTGTCAAGTGTGAACACACCATCACATGTCAAAGGTACCCCATCCATGTCAGATCGAAGAGGAGAGCCATTTGGCATGCCATGTGCAAAATACCGAATAATGCAGCCCACATTGCACAGCCTTTTTGCCCAGAACAGTAAATACCCACAAATCATGTAGTTGCTCATGAACTCAATGCTGCAGTAGTGAAAAAGCTGGCAATTGACCTTTTGCCCTTGTCCTTTGTGGAGAATGTGGAATTTCGGCACTTTGCAGCACGCGTCTGTCCTAAATGGAAGATCCCGTCCAGGATCAACTTTTTCATCCATGCTGTCCCTGAGTTATATCGGACGGTGACAGAGTCTGTAAGACATGCCTTTCAACATTCCACATCACCTTACATTCACTTAAGCATGGATATGTGGACAAATGGTAAAATGGCAGGTAGTTCCTATCTGTGTATTGTCACAAACGCACTCAGCAGGTCAGGCCCTCTGCTCCCACAGTGCCAACCTCTGTGCGCAGTATAGTGAACAGGTAACAGACAGGGTAACCCTCCTGTTGGCTTGTGGGTCTGAATCACCTTTAGTCTTAAGTTCTGGGGGGATTCAAACTGTGAACCTTATGCTAGCGCATCTAATGTACAGGCTCAGATAATATTCTCATGGGGATGCAATGTATCTTTCGCCTACGGGCACCTAACCAGGTATCCAAAATGAACCCTTAAAACTCTATAAAAGACCTTAGGTATATTCTTACCTTTTCCCACTTTAGTAACACCATCAAGCTTTTGAACAGTTTTTGTCAGTCTTAACCCTCTATATGTCACATGCAAAAAAGAACTGGCAGACCCAGGCAGTCTTTCAAATTAAAGATTTTACTTAAGATGATAAAAATATGAAAATGTAAACACAGAACAATATATCAAAGAGCATACAATCACTTAAAAGAAAACAAGGAAAAATACAAATAAAAAACCCCTACCACAATACATTTAGACTTTTTCTATCTAATGTATTATCACTATAGTAGGAGAAGTATCAGACAGCTGTGTCTGTCTAGAGTCCCAAGATGGTATATGACTACAGATCAGACACAAGTATTAGTTTAAACTGTGTCTCTCCTCACCCCTTCTGTGAGTCATCTAGCTCTCCTTTTAGAATTAAAAAAATACAAACATGATGTCCTATCAGGAGGTATAGTAAATGATGTGACATCAGCAGAAAACTCAGTTCACAAAGTATGACAGTCTTTAATCAAGCTTTTCCTTTGAACTGGTGGTTAATTCCTGTTTTCCCAAGGAACATCAAAGTGTTTTACGACTCAGCAGTTTGTCACCTAGATGCAAATATAGCCAACAGCAATCAGCTAACTTATGTCCTGTCCTGTAATAAAATGCATATTTAGCTTTCCAACTTCGAGGCAGGAGGGCATAAAAGGCCATAAAATGCAATTTCTCAAGGAAGTTAATTACATTACAGAGATCTCCTGTCAGTGTAATATATATAGCTTCACTGAAACCTGGGGCACATCCATGGAGCACAGAGTCACAAACTATATTTTTATATTACAAATTTCATACAGCAATCATAACTAGCTGGCCAAGCATCACAGTCCTCCCCACCTAGACTGAACTTGGGGGCTTTATCCCCTGCATGGGATGAGCTCTCTAAATCAGTTCACTCCTCCTATAGATGTGACAAGCCATCTGTGTTCTGATTGGTTACTCCAGCCCTATGTAAGATCGTTATGTCATACCCTTGCAGGGCAAGACTCTATCTTAATAGTCTACCATTAGTTTTTTCCCATTTGGGTCAGCCAAACCAGGGGGTTGTGGTCCGTTTGTACCTCAAAATGCTGCCCATATAAGTATGGGTCTAACTTCTTTAAGGCCCACACTATGGCAAGACACTCATTTTCCACAGTAGAGTATGCCTGCTCCCTGGGAAGTAACTTTTTACTCAGGTACACTATGGTGTGATCTTTTCCTTGGTTGGATGTCTGACTCAGTACTGCCCCAATACCCACATCTGAGAGTCAATCTGGACTATGAAGGGTCTTCTATAGTCAGGACTTGTCATCACAGGAGCACTGTACAGTGCCTCCTTCAGCCTGGTAAAGGCTTTCCACAGGCTGGTTCCCAGAAAATCTTCAGGGCATCTTTTTCTTACTAGGTCAGATAGGGAGCAGCCAGGGCACTGTAATTGGGTACAAATTCCTCATGGTACCCTGGCTGTCCCCAGAAAACTCCTGGCCTGCTTCTGTGAGTCAGTCTTGGCTATGCCTTTGATCACCTCTATTTTACTTGGTTAGGATGGAGCTGTCCCCAGCCTACAACATGCCCAAGGTATGCCACTTCAGCCATGGCCACCTGGCACTTCACAGCTTTGACAGTGAGCCCAGCCCTCTGTATCCTGCCCAGCACTTCCCTAAGGTGGGACAGGTGTTCCTCCCAGCTATCACTAAGATGGAAATGTCATCCAGGTATGTCATGGTGCACCTCAGCACCATTTAACACCTGGTTCACCAACCTTTGAAAGTGGCTAGGCATTCTTCATTCTGAAAGGCATTACTTTAAATTCAAATAAGCCTATCAGAGTGATGAAGACCAACCTCCCTAGCTCTGTCAGTTAACTCTACCTGCCAATACCCGCTTGTCAGGTCAATAGTCGTGAAGGTATGCTGCCCCTCCCAGCTTGTCCAGGAGTTCGCCCATCTGGGGCATCAGGTGGGCGCCTGACTTTGTGATTGCATTCGGTCCATGATAATCCACATAGAAACAAGTACAGCCATCTGGCTTGGGCACAAGGACTACGGTGAGGCCCAGGGCTGTGGGATCTCTGGATTACCCTAAATCCAGCATTTCTTCCACCTCCCACCTAATGCCCCTTGACAGCCTCTCTGACACCCTATATGCTGTCCGCCTCAGATGAGCATCTGTGTTCCTGTCTCCACATCGTAAAGTCCGCTAAGGGAGTTAGTCCAGACTTGGTGCTAAACAGTGGGGCAAAGTCTGCTAGAACCTCCCTTACTTCCTGGATCTTGTCTGGGGCCAGCTGGGGAGACAATTTAACTGCCTCAACAGAGGATTCCCACTTGCTTTCTTCCAGCAAGTCCAGAAGGGTCTCCTTCATCCGTCTCTTCCCAGGATTACATACTGGAACACCATGTCAGCCCTATTAGCATATGGTTTCATCATGCTGACATGGTACATTCTTTCTGTATGTCTTCTGCGGTCAGGTAACTCTATGATATAGTTCACATCATTTACCTTTCTAACTACTTTGTAATGGTCCCGTGACTCAGCCTGGTAGATTGTCTTTCCGGTCCGAATAAGGACCATGACTTCCTGACCCACTGTGTACAAGCAAGCTCTGGCTCTACAGTCATACCACACCTTTTGTTTGAGTTGGGTAGCTGCCAGTTTACTCTGGGCTGTCCCATAAGCTCCTTCCAGCCTTTTCTAAACCCCAAGGACATAATCCACTATGGGAGTGCCCTGGGTGGCATTTTTGCCTTCCCAGTCCACCTGGATCAAGCTCTAAGGGCCCACGTACTCCAGCATCCATATAAGAGCTTGAAGGGGAAAATCTTGTTGACTCTGGGGCACCTCCATGCAAACAAGTGGGAAGGTGTTTCCGTGTCCCTCCCATGCTGTTCAGCAAACGCTACGCATGGACTTAGGGTACTGTTAAATCTTTCCACAAACCCATTGGCTTGGGGGTGATAAGGTGTCTCGTGCCTGTGCACCACCTCACACTTCTCTCACAAACATTCTCATCAGGTCCCATGTGCTAGCGAACCCCTGACAGGATAACCTCTGGAACCCCAACACAGGAGAAAAACTCTCAAGTAAGGCATCTGCCACTTTGTCTGTCCTCAGTGAGGATAGGGTGACTGCCTCTGGATACCGGGTGGCATAATCCACCACAGTCAGGATGAACCTCTTCCCAGAGGAGCTTGGGTATTTAAAGGCTCTACAATATCCATTCCCACCCTCTGGAATGGCTCCTCCACTATGGGCAGTTGAATTAGGGAGGTTTGGGGTTTTCTACCTGCCTTCCCTATTTCTTGGCATCGTGACAAGACCTGCAGTACTTCTTCTGTTGCTGGGTGAAGTTGGGCCAATAGAAATTTGGGGCTAACTCCGCTGTATAGTGCATGCGATTCCCAGATGAACATACAAGGAATATCATGTGCAATCTTGAGCAACTGCTTATGATACCCCTGGAGAACCCATAAGCTGCCTGCCCATCACCCTCCTCTGTCTTCACATCCTGAGTATACATCGAGTCCATTGTCCCAATAAACTTTATGTTTACTGTCACCTCCCTGTGCTCCATCAGAGTCTGCCCAAGCCCCTCAGCTTCTCTAGACTAGGGTCACTTTTCTGAGCAGCTACAACTTCTTACACATTCCCAAGGGTAGTACGGGACAGGTCCCTCCTCTTCAGCTCTAAACTAGGTCCCTTGCACTCAGTGCTTTCTGGGGTCACTCAGAATCACTGTCATCTCTAACCCTCTAACAATGGGTCACCCTCCTTTTTAGTGTAACCCTCCTGTAGCTATGTGGTTAATCTGCTACTGGGGAAATTTCTCTCCTCTTTCATTAATCTCCATATCAGGGAGACAGTATGGGGAATCAACCTCCAGTGATTTCCCACACTGGCTCTGTGGGGTCCAGAGAACTACAATTTTCCCCTTGCCGCTTGGCTTTCACGGCAACTTCACACACCATACCCTGTTTGAGATTGTTGCCAAAGATGATGTCGATTGTCAAAGTTTTGGCTACAGCCACTCTGTTGCATTAGAGTTCCCCATTTCACCCCAGTCTAGGAGGAACACTAGTGAGCGGCAATGTTTTCTCCCCAGTGAAGTCTTGTACAGTTACAAATTCATTGGGTATAAGCTGACAAGGCTCTACCAGATCCCCTTTACCAATGTGTCAGATGCTCCTGTGTCCCTTAACCCTTGTGTCTGTACACCATTCACCGTGACTTTGGGTGCATATGTTCCCTCATGTTCATAGGTATTGCTTCAGGAACACACAAACAACCTACTTCTTTTCCTAGCCCCATGTTGCATATTGCTTGTCCTTTGTGACACTGTCTGGCAATATGCCCAGTTTCTTTACAAATCCAACATTCATTTCTTTTCTCAGAGAACTCTTTTCTTGAAACTTAGGCTAACTGGTTTTGTGGAGGCAGTGAGGGTTTTAGCTACCCTGAGGTGAGCTTTTCCTTTCTGTGCTGCCATGCTCACCTCATTCACTCAAAGCAGGTCTGCTCTTGGTGTATAGCGGTCTGAGAGTTCATCAGCTTGCACTGTTTTGGGATCTCGGTTCTCCAGCCAGGTTTTCAGCTCTGCTGGGCATGCCCAAAACTGTTCTAACAAAATAGCATTTTCAATTTTATCTACAGAGTTTGCTTCAATTTTCTCCCACCAACATTTTTAAACATTGACGTTCTTTTTATGGTTAGGTCCTCATAGCTCATGTCAGGCTTCTCCTGAGCTATGGAATTTATCTGCATGCTTCTGCAGTTAATCAAACTTTTTAAAAGTGCAGCTTTTGGTTCGCTGTAATCATTACCGCCCTCATTGTCCATTTGACCTAATGCATCCCGAACTTTCCCAGTAAGTAACGGGGTAGCTGGAAGCTCCAGGACCCTCTAGGAATTTTAGCCTGAATGCAACTTCAAGGAATTTAAAAAGGCATCCATATCCTCCCCTCTTAAATTCAGCTATCAATTTGGAATTCAATTTGTAACCCAGTCCTATAGTTCCAGTTAAATCCCAAGCCGCCATCGCTCTGGTGCTGGTGTTGAGTTGTAGCTTCCAGTTCATGTCACCTCTGGTACTGACGCCTTCATGGTCAGCCTCTCGCTGTTCTCACTCCTCTTCTCCTCTCAAGGCTCATTTCTCTCACTCCTTTCGCTGCTCTCGCCTCCGCTCGCCTCTGATGTTCCTGCTCAGCCTCCTCTGGAACCCAGCTCCATTCTGCACAACTCAATCTGCAGCCTGATTGCTTCTGGCTCCAGAATGCTGGTGACCTTCCACTGCTGCTGGTGGCCCTCACTTGCACTGGCCCTGTTGCCCTCCTCACCGGATCTGGACACTGTACTGGCTGCCAGCCCCTCCACGCCCAAAGTTTGCGTTTTATAGTCCCAGTCTGTGACTCAATGCTCTGGGCATCTGCTGCCATCAGGGCATCCTGCAAGGTTCTGCTTGGTGGCTGTCACCTCATGCAGGACTGCTCTGTTCTGTGGTCAACTGCCTCATAGTAGTCTGTAGTGTACCCGCTTGTAGTTGGAAGCCATCTTCTTCCCTAACTACGGCTACTCTAACTTCAGACTTTTGGAAAAATAAACAGGTAGTAACTTGACTGTAATCAAAATTATATAGTTCTGTTTCCTTTTTAAAATAAATCACGCCTTATTTTGCAAGTGAGCTGTACAGTATTAAGCTGACACTGAACAGTTAAAACTTGTGTTACCAATTTTCATCGCATCCACTGCTTTCACCAAAATTCTATCATAAATGCACTCAGTAGGTCAGGCCCTCTGCTCCCACAGTGCCAACTTTGAGCATAGTAATGAACAGGCAACAGACAGGGTAATCCACCTGTTTGCTTGTGGGTCCGAATCACCTTTTAGTCTCATGTTCTGGGGATTCAAACTATGAACCTTATGCTAGCGGCACCTGAAATGTACAGGCTCAGATAATATTCTTCTTTGGGGGATGCAACATATCTTTCACTGGTGCACCTAACCAGGTATCCAAATGAACTTAAAACTCTGTAAAAAGACCTTAGGTATATTCTTACCTTTCCCACTTAGTAACACCATCTGCTTTTGAACAGTTTTGTCAGTCTTAACCTCTATACATCACATGTAAAAATAACTGGCAGATCCAGGCAGTCTTTCAAATTAAAGATTTTACTAAAGATGATAAAAATATAAAAATGTAGGTACAGTAACAATATATCAAACAGCATACAATCACTTAAAAGAAAAACAGGGAAAAATACAAACAAAACTCCTACCATAATACATTTAGACTTTTTCTATCTAATGTATTACCTCTATAGTGTTTGTAGTTATATCAGACGGGTTGTGTCTGTCTAGAGTCCCAAGATGGTACATGATCACAGATCGAGACACAAGTATTAGTTTAAACTGTGTTCTCCTCACCTCCCTTCTGTGAGTCATCTAGCTCTCCTTTTAGAATTAAAAAATACAAACATGATGTCCTATCAGGAGGTATATTAAATAATGACATCAGCAAAAACTCAGTTCAAAAATTATGACAGTCTTTAATCAAGCCTTTCCTTTGAAGTGGTGGCTAATTCCTGCTTTCCCAAAGAACATCAAAGATTTTTACAACTCTGCAGTTTGCCAGCTAGATGCAAATATAGCCAACAGAAATCATTTGTTATGTCCTGTCCTGTAATAAAATGCATATTTAGCTTTCCAACTTCATTGGAGGAGGTCATAAAGGCCATAAAATGCAATTTCAAGGAAGTTAATTACATACAGAGACTTCTCTGTCAGTGTAATACTGGTTGACAAGGGCACTCGATAGGGGCCATGTGGTTGATGTCCTGTATCTGGACTTCAGCAAAGCCTTAAGCTTGGTGCCACATGGAAGGCTGACTAGTAAGCTGAGAAACCTGGAAGCAGGAGAAACTGGTTGGATGAGTTAGGAGCTGGCTGCAGGATAGACAGTAGAGGGGTAATTGGTTAAAAGAGCGCCCCAATATAGTGCTTGTCTAAACTGGCGATGCAAATATCAGATATGCCTGAATAGCAACAGGGGTAGGATAGCTAATGTTAACTACCGCTTCTCCTGTAACTATCAAGGCAATGGTGGAAGTGGATAAGGATGAAAAAAAATGCAGAAAATGGCCAAGCTACTCTCGTGGCAGAAAGAGCAGAAGCAGAAGCAGCTCAGGCAGCACAGATTAGGAGACCAGGGTTCTGTTCCTGGTCTCCTGAATCATGCATTTTTCATCTTCCCCCTACCCCAAGTGTGTTTTTATTTTTCGTAAGCATGGAAAACAAATGGACCCTCTAGTTTCTACTTTTCTTGAGATCTGCACCCTCGGAGTTGGTTATATTAATATCAGGTGGTGCAGAGGGTGTGGGGCATAGTGCCTCAAAAAATAAAGTGTACAGTATGTTATTTAGCAATGGTAGTGGTTGTCGATATGGTTTCTGACCACTACCATTGGTGCTGTTTGTGTCACAGTGTTTGTATTGTCACTGTATTTGGCAGCACTGTTTATACTGTGCTGTTGTTGTTTTCACTGTTGTGATCTAGTGCCACAGAGGGTAGTTGTAGGGAGAGAACTCTTGACTCCCAGAGCTGTAACCAGTGGGGTCCCACAAGGCTTGGTACTATGACCGGTGCAATTTAACATCTTCATTGCTGACATATCGAATGAGATTAGGAGTAAGATCAGCCTTTTTGCAGATGACACAAAGATCCATGCAGAGGTGGATAGTGTGAAAGAGGGGCAGGTACTCCAAGAGGATTTGGCAAGACTTGAGCACTGGTCAGACACATGGCAGCTGGGGTTCAGTGCCAAGAAGTGCAAAGTCATGCACTTGGGAGCCAGGAACCCTGGGAATTGCTACTAGCTAGGGGGAGTGCAGTTACCACTTTGGTGGAGGAGAAGGATCTGGGGGTACTAGTCACAGGGGACATGAATCACTCAATGCAGTGTAGGAAGGTGGCGGCCAAGGCTAATAAGATGCTGGTGTGCATTGCCAGGGGAATCACCTCTAGGAGAGAGGAAATCATTCTGCTGCTGTACAGGTTGCTGGTAAGACCTCACTTGGAGTACTGTTTGCAGTTCTGGTGCCGCTATTTAAAGAAGGACATCAAACTACTGAAGGGGCCAGCACAGGGCAACAAAGATGGTCCTTGGGCTGGGGTACAAACCATATGAGGAAAGACTGGGGGAGCTCAGCATGTATTCCCTGGAGAATAGAAGGGAGAGAAGGGATATGATTGAGACCTTCAAATACTTAAATGGCATGAATAGGGTTAGTACTGAAGGCATGTTTAGATTAAGGGGGGACACAGTCTAAAACTGGAGGGTGGAAGATTCAGAAGGGAAATGAGGAGGCAATACTTCAAAGAAAGGGTGGTAGCGAGGTGGAAAGCACTGCCAGAGGAGGTGATATCATTGAAATCTGTGGGTAGTTTTAAGCGGGGTGATACAGGGTCAGAGGTAAGGTCAAAACTGGGGAAGCTGGGGAGAGGAGAGTCAGCAGAAGGGGCACTAAATCAGATGGACAAGGGATGGGCGCAGCTGCAGAAGATTAGACTGGGAGCTGTGCACTCAGGCAGACTTGATAGACTATATGGCCTGTATCTGCTGCCATTTTGTACGTTCATATGTATAAAGGTGGCCAGGCAGTGCAACAAGGCAGTAAGGAGGGCTAGTGGGATGCTGGGGTGCATAGGAGGGTTATTACCAGCAGAAAGATGGAGGTGGTGTTGCCTCTGCATAGATCACTGGTAAAACTCTAGCTAGAGTACTGTGTCCAGTTCTGGAGAACACTTCTCTGGAAGGACATAGACAAAGTGGAGGCAGTCAGAGGAGAGCAACTAAAATGGTGCAGGGTCTGCATTAAAAGCCCTACAAGGAAGACTAAAGGACCTCAATATGTACACTTGGAACAGAGGAAGGTGGGGATATGATAGAGACATTTAAATACCTCAGGGGTAAATAAGGTACAGGAGGAAGTATGTTTCAGAAGAAAAAGTGCTCAAGAACAAGGGGACATGCTATGAAGCTGGAGGGGTAGATTCAGGAGGGATGTGAGGAAGTACTTCTTCACAGAAAGAGTGTTGATTCCTGGAACAGTCTTCCAGAGGAGGTGGTGGGAAAACAGTGGTGGGGTTCAAGAATGCATGGGATAGGCATAAGGGAATCATAGTAGAAAGGAAGGGGAAAGGAGAAAGAGCTGTAGATTGGGCATGGTCTGCAGTAATAATCTAGCTAGGGAGAAATGTAGATGACACGTCATTTACTCATTAGGTCCCTCTACATCTGCAGTTGAATCCTCACTCCACAGTGATTTCCACAATGTGCTGTGCTGGTTCCATGCCAACCAGCTGAAAGAAAACACCAAAAAGACTGTGGGTCCAATTTCCTCAAAGGGATACGCCTGGTGTAACTTGACTTGCGCCCCTCCAAAAATGGTGCACGTATCAAATTTCACCAGGAGATGTGACATTCGGTATTCTGCATAGCAGCCTGTAAGATGTTGCAGGCTGCTTGCGCCGCAGTGGACTTACTCCATCAGTCAGGCCCTAAACCCCCTGCGACATGGCACTAGGGGGTTTACGGAAGCAGTTGTGCCCTATTCTGTAAGGGCAGCAACAAAGTCCCCCAGGGCGCTATTCTACAACAACCCCTGGGGGAGAACCATCAACATAAGTTACACCAGTATATAGCTGGCATAACTGTGCTCCAACCCCGGGCTGCCTGCATGTGCAGCCCACCATCCCTCCATGGTATGCCACCCTGCCCCCCAACACTGCCCTGACCCCAGCACATGATTTCCTGCAGGGCGACCTCTGTTCCCCATACCACAATACCCTGCAGGGCTGCCCCATGCCCCTGACCCCTTGTACATGTATATTTGCCTCGGCTGGGCCACCCCATGCCCCTGACCCCTGTACATGTATATGTGCCCCACAGGGCTCTCCCATGCCTCCGACCCCAGTACATGATTTGCCCTGCAGGGCTGCCCCATGTCCCTGACCCAGACATGTTAAAGCTCTGCAGGGCTGCTGCATGCCCCTGACCAAAGTGCCATACAAGACACCCGCGATTCTGCAATCTGAGATAATGCCCTCCCATCCCTGATTCCCTACATTTCGCCCATATACCAGGCATCCTTGGTAGTCTAGTGGCCCACCCTCCCACCTGGCAGCACCTGACCACCAGCTCCCCACCAAGACCTGTCTGAGGCTAGCAACTGGCACAGCCCACCTCTCATGACCGCTGACTGAACACAGCAAGAGCGCATACTGTACACACGAAGTGTATGTACAGTACACGATCCTGCAAACACTAGCAAGGCTGTCACCTTTCCCAGTCTTCTCCATCCCAGATGGCACACAACTGGAGGTTGTCCCTGCCTTCCAATATCTTGGTGTGTGGCTAGATAGTAAATTAGATTTCTCTGCCCACATTGACTCCATATACTCCAAACTTCACCCCAAGCTCAGTGTCCTGTACCATAACAAGGACAGCCTCCCCACCCAAGTCAGCCAGCAGATGATAACTAAAATGATCCTCCCTATCTTTGACTATGTGGACATTGTCTATAGCGCTGCCCCTCCCTCTTCTCTTGCCAGACTAGATACCTTCGGTAATGCTTTCTGTCGCTTTTCCTCCAACTCTCTCCACACCCACCATTGCTCCCTCTACTCCTCCTTTTCCATCCCTCCTCTGCCCTTATGTCACCAGTCCTACTGCTCCATCTTCATTGCCAACTACCAGTTTGGCTCTTTCTCCTCCTATATATCTTCTCTCCCACCTTTACTCCCTGTGCTCAAGGGACACCTTCACATTCTCTATTACACACCCTTGCTCATGCATCAATCAAGCTGCCTCTCTCCTGCTGCATCCCCACCCTTTGCAACCTGCTACCCCCTCCCTCCAAACACTAAAATGCCTACTAAGGCTCTCTCCTCCTCCCCTCCTTGTACCTGTCACCCCTTCCTGATTCCTCTGTTCCTCTCTATCCACTGCTCCTCTCCCCAGCTAATGGCACATCTTTCTTGGCATTCCCTTAACTCCTGGCCCTCAGTCTGCTCTCTCTTGAGGGTTAAACTCACCCATTCTCATCTACTATATTTTGTACAACCTACCCATGTATCGTGTGAGCATCTTAGCTCATTTGCAGCCCTAGTATATCTGCTGGTCTATATTGTTACCCATTGTGTTTCTGCACTTGTATTTTGCTCTTACTGTACTTCTTTTTTTTATACTTATATTTTATTCACTGAAGCATGACAAAACAAAGCATCATTCTCGATTCAATCAATACAATCATTACAGCAGTTTCACATTATCCAGGATGAATGTATCTCCCAACTATTCCAACTGAGAGGGGAGTCCACAATTTATATATAACAGTGAAAAAGTAACAATGGACGTTGCCGTGGGACAACAGCCCAGGAGCGCATGGCAATGCTCTAAAAGAGTTATTATACTCCATTATAATGTCCAGAATTGCCTGTCCATAGACAAGAAGGGCATGGTGCCATGTGTATATCTAGTAAAGTACATTTCTAAATATCTAATTTCAGAAACTATAGCTGTCAGCTATCACTAAATCTAATCTTTTAGTCAAGAACTGAGGTTATGCAACACCCCATAGTATAGTCGTGTAATTAACAGGTTAACATAATTTATGTTCACAAATAGGGATACAGAAAATAGTATTCTAAAGGCTAGGGGATCCCTTCAGCCCACAAATTCAAGTAAGCATCCCCGTAAGGAGCATTAATCAGTACAGTATATAACTCTGTAAAGAAAAACAAAGAGCCCACCCATCCTCTAAAGAATAATTCCCATATTTTAGGATCCTCCAAAAGGAAGATACTCACCCCAGTTCTAAGCTTTTCTGGATACTTAACAAATTGCAAAAACAGTAAAACTTTTAACCATCTGATTAGAAAGGACCACATTTTGTCCTTAGTATTAATGCCTGCATGTGAAAAAAAAGGAAATTAGGTATCCCTCTGTAGAGGTACATTAATAAGGGAAAATGCACAACTCGAGTCTTTCAGCCTTCCTCCAGGTCCGTGGGGATAACATCCTGCTCCCCTTCCAGGTTTCAATGTGATTTTTGAAGATTCATTGCCCAATTCCCAGCATCTAGGGGATCTGTAAAAACAAAGACCTTGCTCTGGTGTACAATGCAAAGTTTAGCTGGAAACAAAAGAGCATGAGGAACCGCCAACTCTCTGAGCACATTCCGTACCCCTTCAAATTTGTATTCATTGTAATATTTGTACCTATATGTAAAAAACATAGAAACATAGAAATTGTCGGTAGATGAGGACCGCTAGGCCCATCCAGTCTGCCCATAAGCTCTATACATGTATGCATCCACTCACCCTAAGTGGTCAATGGCTTTCATCACTCCCTTCCCTTGAGGTTTCCCTGTGCTAGTCCAAGGCATGTTTAAACCCCACCACTGTGCTTGCCCTACCACATCTTGTGGCAGACTATTCCAAGTGTTCACCACCCTCTCTGTGTAGAAAAACTTCCTCACATTACCTCTTAATCTCCTCCATCCAATTTCATAACGTGCCCCTCGTTCTGGTATCTTTTCTACACTGGAAAATATCTCCCAACTGCACCTTTGTTTATGCCCTTGAGGTACTTAAAAGTTTCTATCCTGTCGCCTTTCTCTCCTCTCCTTCAGTGAGTACATATTGAGGTCTCTTGTCTCTCCTCATGTGTTTTGTGGTGCAAACCATGCACCAGCTTTGTAGCCCTTTTTCTGAACAGCTTCCACCATGTTTATTTCCTTACACATGTGTGGTCTCCAGTACTGCACACAGTACTCCAGGTGAGGCCTTACTAGTGTTTTATACAATGGCACCCAACTAGTTAAGTGACTGCTTTAATTTTCTCCTAAGACTGTTTAAAATGGCTAAACTAAAAATAGCCCTATAGACTTGCATGGGGCTCACCCCACCTCTCCTGGCCACATCACAATTTCAGAGTGTAGGGGTGGAGTTAGGGAACGGGCACAGTGAGGAAGCTGGAAGGGATCAGCTGGCCGAGGCTTCGGCGCCAGTTACAATCCCTTCTACAGCAAAAAGTAAGATCTTTTAAATTACATTTTTTGTGGCTGTCAGCTCACACAGCTATAAGGTATTGGGCTATGAAGCCCAATACCTTATAGAGCTAGGTCGGAACATCACTTTAATCTTTATAATAAAACAAACAAAACAAAAACATTTATTTCTTCTCTGACAGGTGGCAAAAGAAATGTCTGGAAATATCAAATATTAGCGCTCTCTCCTACAGTAAAGGATGGTTTCTGGCAGCCAACTGCTTAATAAGCAGTCCCAAGTAGCCACTGAGTCCAGTACTGCCACAACAATGAGAGGTACATCGTCATCTTGTTGTCCTCATGGTTGAATTCTGTAGGCTTTGATTATTGGCCACTCTGTAAGTCCAGGGGAATCCTTCAGTTGCTGATTGAGCCAGGCTTTAAGAAACATGGGGAGGTGATCGCCCTCTATTCTCTCTGGGAAACCTCAAAATTGAACATTGGCTGATCTTATTTGGTTTTCCAAAATGTCCAAATGGTTGTGAGTAAGCTCTGAGTCTTTAGCATACTGCCTGGTGGCAGCGCCATATCGATCTGGCTGCCTCTGAACATCATCCACCTCGGTTTTCAGGGTTTCCACCATAGTTCCCACTGTTGCCATATGTGTAGACTAGTTAGGGAGTTTAATTTATTGTTCATAGCTGAGACTGAAGCCAGGCGCTGGCACATCTTACTTCCTAGGGACTGAAGAGGTTTCCTCCTGTCCCGTATCTGCAACTCCGCCGTGAGGCGTTGTTTGAGTATTGGTCCAGAGGTCCCTGCCTGTACCTATGTTTTTTTATTCTCTGTTGCTGCTTGTGCTGCTTCTGATTTTCCCATTTGCAGCAGAAGGATGTTTGCTATCATCAGTGGTAAATTTAATCCAGATGTATACTGATTAAATAGATGAATTTTGCAATTTAAAATCAATTTAGTGCAGAGCTCTGCAGCCAAGCTTCTTCCATGCTCGGGCCCCACAGCCACCCTTACCATACTTCTGATGGTTGTAATTGCCTGTAAGCCTGCTCCCATTGCCCCTTTCCCTTGGTTGCACCTGGAAGTGAGCTTCGGCTCAGAGTGCCTTTCCCGGATATCAAACTTTTAAATAAACAAATAAATGGGCAGACTGGATGGGCCTAGCGGTCCTTATCTGCCATCAAATTATATGTTTCTATGTAGAGCAAAAGTTTGTGTAAATTATAAGTGTTGCAGGGTATCTCATAACATAGCTCACCCCCTTTTTTTGCAGTGTCTGCCTGATCTCTGCATAAGCCATGTACCTATCCATAATTTCAGAAGAAAAGTCTTGATAAAGGGATACCCCCCCCCCTCCATATTATTGTCCTTCGTTCCCTGTCTAATCCCAGAAGGTCTTCTTTAACTGAGAACCTGAGAAAATTAATGATAACAGGTCTGGGTTTTGAGCCAGGCTGTAGTTTAGGAACTAAGGACTAATGTGCCTGCTCTATTTTTAGTGGTCACTATCCTTGCTGCTGAAAGACCTCCACAAAAACTTGCTGTTGGAAGTAGTGATGGGCGAAGTGGCCCCAATTCGCGGAGTGAAGGCGAATTCGCAGAGTGCTCCACAACGCAAAACGGAGTACTTCACGTTATAATGGGTAACGCGAAGTCCATTGAAAACAATGACTCCGCGTTACTCCGCCTTCCCAAACCACTGCTCCACCAATTCTTAAGGCGAAGTACATTGAAAACAATGTACTTTGCCTCACTTCACCTTGTTTTTAAGTTCCAAAGGCAAATTTTGCAGTGATTCATGGGATTTCAGGTCACATGGGCTCTAGATTGTTCTGCACAGCCTCAGTTTGGGGTAGTGTGTCTAGGAAGCTGTAGGAGACAATCTGCTTTGAGAGCTCTCTGCGATTCAGACCTTTTAAAAGCTGTTAAAAAAGCCTTTTTGAGTCATTTTCTTTGCTGAAACTCTAGTTCATTGATTATAGGAAACCCTCCTGTGCTCATATCATCGAGCGTTTTTTGTTTGTGTATGGATTTTGAATGTTAATGTACAACATTCAGTCTGTGTACTGGGAGACAGTGGAAGTGTGCTTTGAGGGAGGGGTGTATCTGTGGTACAGGTAGATTAACTTGGAGAAAAAGATAGTGCTTTCTATTTTGGTGATATTTTTCTTGTATGACTGTGTTAATGTACACACAGTAATATTTTCAATATTTCTTGCCATTTTTTTGCTGATTGTTGTGGTGCAGCAGTGCATAATTTTAGTTTGTTTAAAATATGTAGTTATATTACTGAAGTTTTCAATTTGCTATGCATTACGTAGTGTGTGTGTGAGTATGTGTGTAACGCGTGTCATCAAATCAGACACCTTTTATTGTGCCACATAATAATTTCAGCAGTGTGAACCTGCTATCCACTGCAGCTGTGCGATTTTTGCACTTCTTTGTGGTATCTTTACTGATACTAGTACTAGTGACTGTTACTGCCGCAGTGCATAATTTTAGTTTGTTTAAAATATGTGGTTATATTACTGAAGTTTTCAATTTGCTATGCATTACTTAGTGTGTGTGAGTATGTGTGTGACGCGTGTCATCAAATCAGACACCTTTTATTGTGCCTCATAATAATTTCAGCAATGTGAAGCTGCTATCCACTGAAAGGCCTTGTTTGGCTACGGTTATTCACCAGCCTTTGTATAATACCCTCTGTGGTTAGGCAACCAGATAGAATTGATCCTAGTGTGTGTGTGAGTATGTGTGTAACGCATGTCATCAAATCAGACACCTTTTATTGTGCCATATAATAATTTCAGCAGTGTGAACCTGCTATCCACTGCAGCTGTGCGATTTTTGCACTTCTTTGTGGTATCTTTACTGATACTAGTACTAGTGACTGTTACTGCCGCAGTGCATAATTTTAGTTTGTTTAAAATATGTGGTTATATTACTGAAGTTTTCAATTTGCTATGCATTACTTAGTGTGTGTGAGTATGTGTGTGACGCGTGTCATCAAATAAGACACCTTTTATTGTGCCTCATAATAATTTCAGCAATGTGAAGCTGCTATCCACTGAAAGGCCTTGTTTGGCTACGGTTATTCACCAGCCCTTGTATAATACCCTATGTGGTTAGGCAACCAGATAGAATTGATCCTAACAAGGAAACATGCTCTACACTGCTAGTCTCCCCATATACCAACCCTATGAACAAATTATGCTGCTACAGTACACCTTTGATCCCCTTTCAGTTTGTGGAATCTCCTCGAAGTGGGACCGCTATCCAATATCCTCTCACGTGGCCCCATACCCTATCCATCCAAACTCTTTATGGCTTGGTGTTATTCTGCATGGATCTTAGGCTATGCGTCCAGAGGGCAGCACTACAGGAAGATTCAGTCCCTGGACCCTGTACTCAAACCTGTACTAGACAAAGAAAGACTTGTGCCTTTAAACTTCTCCTTGCTACCCTGAGGAAAATTGTGCTTCTTCTACTCCTGTGCTCAGGCGACATCGAACTTAACCCTGGCCCCACAAAAGTGCTTTCATCTCCATCTGATCTCACAGCTCTGAAAGGAATCAGCTTCTTGCACGCTAGCGTGTGTAGTCTTTTAAAGAAGTTTGATTCTGTCCAGACTTGGATTAATCATACTGCACCAGACGTACTTGTGCTCTCTGAATCCTGGCTCCGGGTATCCACCCCAGACAGAGAGGTTAATATCCCTAACTACCTCCTCTTCAGAGCCGACAGGCAGACTAGGGGTGGTGGAGTAGCCACTTATGTTAAAAACAAATTCACAGTATCTATATTAGATGCTATCCTTTGCTGGTGGATTTGAATGCCTGTCTCTTAAAGTCGAACTTTCCCCATCACTCGCGCTCTGCATCATAGGCTGTTATAGATCCCCAGCAGCAGGACCGCAACTTCTGTCACATCTGTCATCCCACTTGGATACTACCCCACTGGAAACGGTTATACAAGGTGACCTTAACTATGATTGGCTGAACAAGGTGTCGTTACCCCTGAAACAATTCTATGACTCTCATGGGTTCACTCAACTTATTACTGAACCAACTCGCATCAACACAAAAAATCCAATGAGAAGCATCCTCTTGGATGTCCTCCTTGTTAACAAACCCCACTCCTTTACCCATGCTGGTATTCTCTCAGCGGATGTTAGCGACCACTGCTTTATTGGTGGTAAAAGAACTGTTACCAAACCCCTATCTACATCGAAATTTTCCACTAAAAGATCCAGATGGAACTTCGATCCTCTTGCATACTTCAATGATCTAGAAAACTCTATGCTTTGGCAGAGTTTCTACCTGGCCAAATCAGTGAGTGATGCCTATGACGTTCTCCATGAAATCATATCCAGTGCCCTAAACAGCCATGCTCCCCTGGTTAAAGCACAAATAAAGGCCAGAACCTGTCATTGGTTTTCAACAGATCTGAAGGCTGCCTTACTTAAAAGAGATTACCTCTGGAAAAAGGCTCATAAATCACATGCCGACGTAGCTAGAAACACCTGTATTAAGCTGGTCAGAGAGGCCAAAGCCAACTTTTATCAAACTGAGCTACTGTCTGCGTCAAACTGCCCTACCAAGTTCTGGTCCACCATAAAATAATTATCTGGTCACTCTCCAGGAAGTGTGCTTCCTTCTAAAATTACCACTGATAATGTTACCATCAACGATAAAACAGAGATACTGCAGGCTTTCAACAATCATTTTGCCACCGCAGGCATGGCGTTTGATAACGCACCAGTAAGTAATCTCCTTCCACAGATCAACAACTAGCCTCCAGAACCAAGTAGCAATAACGTGGTCTTCTCCTTTTCACCTACCACCATAAAAGAATTTGAAGACCTTCTACGACTAGATACTATAAAAAGTGCCGGGACCGACTCCTTCGACCCATATTTCTTGAAAATAGCTTACCACATTCTTGCCACACCTATAACGCACCTATTCAACCTGTCCCTAGCTCAAGGCTTCATCCCCAAGGTATGGAAAACTGCTCACGTCATCCCCCTGTTTAAATCAGGGGACCCCTGTGACCTAAATAACTACAGGCCAATCTCCCTTCTACCCATACTTTCCAAACTACTGGAAAAAATTGTGGATACACAGCTGAGATCTTTCTTAGATAATGCGAGATTACTTAACCCAATGCAGTCTGGCTTTAGAGCAAAGCATAGTACAATCACGGCGCTGGCAAAAATTACTAATGACTGGCAACGGGACCTAGACAATAAAAAATTTGTTTGTGCTGTGTTTCTGGACCTCAGCAAGGCATCCGACACCATCGACCACTGCCTGCTCCTCTCCACCTTAAAAACTATAGGCATTGACTCAACCTCATTGGGATGGTTCCAAGACTACCTCTCTGACAGGCAGCAACAAATCAAGGCTGAAGGAGAGCTTTCTCCCAAAAAACGATAAAAAGAGGTGTCCCTCAAAGCTCCATATTGGGCCCATTATTGTTTGCCATCTGTATCAACAGCTTGGACATAGGCAGCAAGGAAGCCAGGATCCACCTGTTTGCTGACGACACGGTGCTCTACTTAAGCCGTGAATCTCCTGAAGCTGCCTGCGCTGACTTACAAACTGACTTTAATACTCTGCAGCACCAGCTCATTAGCAAAAAATTATTACTAAATGCAAAAAAAACCTAGGCCATACTTTTCTCACCAACAGGCACAGGGGCTTACTCTGCTATCGCTGGTCCATCACCCTCCATCTCCATTTCATTAGGTGAAAATCTTGAATTTGTGCCTAAATTCAAATATCTGGGTATTTGGCTAGACAATAAACTCTCTTTTGTGGAACATACAGAAGAACTGCTGAAAAAGCTGAGGCAGAGACTTGGTCTTTTTTCAGAATTAAACGTCTCTTGACCACAGATGCAAAAAGACAGCTTGTCCAATCTACGTTTCTCTCAGTAATTGACTACGCCGACTTCATTTATGGACATTGCCCTGTCTCTCATCTTGCAAAACTAGATGCACTGTATTATAGAGCACTGAGATTTATAACTGGCCTCCCATTCTCCACACATCACTGTTCTCTATATGCAGCCGTAGGGTGGCCTTCCCTTCAATACAGGCGGTACAGAAATGCAGCCCTATGGACGCTCCAACCCCTTACCAACAAACTCCCACAATACGTTGTTGACTTTCTCCCACTTAGTCCAATCAGGAACTATGCCTTGAGAAGTCACTCGCAGGTTTCCCTGAAAGTCCCAAAGGTCAACACTCGCTTTGGAAGGGCCGCCATAAGCTATGTCCTGCCTACGCTCTGGAATAGGATACAAAAATCATTGAGACTTAGCTCCCCTGTCAGTCCTGCTTTCTTTAAGACCCTCTATGATAAAACGTTTGCTGAAATCTGGAATTGCTTCCATCGCTCCTAGCAGCCTGACTATTGTTTTTTCTCTTCATCAATACTAGCCCCAGCTGTTTATCTAAATCAGCATTTGCCACCATTACTTCCCCCTCTCTTGCCCCACTTGTCCCTAGCACCCTCTGCACCCCTCTTATACACCACCCTCCTCCTGTCACATAATCCTAAGCCCTAGACACCGTTATGCGCATCTCCATAGCTTAGGGACTTCGACTCAGGCCTGTAACTTGTACCTGCTGGACAGGAATATTAATTGTTTTTCTTTTTTCTTCTATATTTCGTATATGACATCCATATACATCCCGCTCCCGTGGGTATGGTATATATCATGTTAGGATTGTGTTATGTATATCTTTATTGTTCATGTGCCTTTGGAATGTATATATACTGCTCCTATCATTATTGTAAACATTTTTTTCATTTTGTATTATGTATATTTATCTGTAACTGTACAATTGTCCCTGCCAACAGCAGGTCCACCTTGTAAATGAGCTTGCTCAATGGTGATCACCTGGATAAATAAAGATTTGATTGATTGATTGATTGAGCTGTGTGATTTTTGTACTTCTTGGTGGTATCTTTACTGTTACTAGTACTAGTGACTGTTACTGCAGCAGTACATAATTTTAGTTTGTTTAAAATATGTGATTATATTATTGAAGTTTTCAATTTGCTATGCATTACTTAGTGTGTGAGTATGTGTGTGACGCGTGTCATCAAATCAGACACCTTTTATTGTGCCACATAATCATTTCAGCAATGTGAAGCTGCTATCCACTGCAGCTGTATGATTTTTGTATCTTTGTGGTATCTTTACTGGTACTAGTACTAGTGACTGTTACTGCAGCAGTGCAGTATACTGCCCCCCTGCCCTTCCAACCGGCAAAGGTATTCTTTTCCAGATTTGAATTTCTGATGGTGAGCACTGGTTAGGTGTTGTGCCTTTGTGTCTGCATCTCTTCAGCGCACAGCGCAATCTTAATCTGTCTGTGCATTTGCATCTCTTTAGGGCCCAATCTCCATCTGTAACTTAAGTCACAGTTGTTTCTTTGGCTTCCCTTCAGAGTACTGGACACTGGTGTGGTGCTTAATTCTGCATGAACATTGTACTCATTAATATGTTTTTAAGTCAGGACCATCATCACGAGTCCTTGTGATACAAATCACATTCTTCATCATCACGGTCACAAATGCAGTCACAAATCACGATTCACGATCACATTACAAATCACAACATTAATTTTTTTCAGTTACTTGGATGTATTGTAAGCCTGTTTTGTAGTATCTCTCCAGGCTTCACCATCCCTGCCATTGCACTCATTGATACGTGTTTTTAAGTCTGGGAGTTTTAAGCTACAGCTCATCGGGAAGTACAGCCATAGGCATTTGCATTCCCAGTACAGTTTCATACTGGTTATCCCACATCAACAACACTGAATCACGTTCTTCATCATCACAGTCACAAATGCAGTCACAAATCATGATTCACAATCACAGAACGAATCACAACATAAATTTTTTTTAATAGTTACTTGGATGTATTATAAGCCTGTTTTGTAGTATCTCTCCATGCTTCACCACCCCACCATCGTACTCATTAATGTTTGTTTTTAAGTCAGGGAGTTGGACAGTGTCTGCAGTACATACACAGACTGGAAAGAAGACTGACTGCACACATGCAGTTTAGCACAGTATACTTGCACTGCTTAGAATACAAAGTGTCACACATACGGAAGACAATAAAAAAGGGCATAATTACATACAAGGGTCTGGGATGGCGGAGGAATACATTTTATAACACAGCAAGGAAGGTGTGAGGGGGCACATGGTGTGAGGAAAAAAAAAACTAATGTGGGATCCCATGGTAATCCAGGAGCAGTTCCAGCATGGACATCATTTGCAACTGATGTCTCTCTATGTGTTCCAGCCGCTGCTTCACAGCACTCACCCTCTCGTTGTTCTCCTCGACAGCACTCCAGAGAACAGTCAAGTCAGACTGTGTTACACGCAGTTCTTTGGGGTCCACACGTTCTACAGGCTGACCTGCTGATGGTGATGGTGGTGGTGGGGGTGGGGGTGCTGGTGGAGCAGCAGATGCTGCTGTGGCCCTCCTCTTCTTCGGGATGCCGCAATGCACAGCTGCACCCTCTGCCACAGAATGGCCAGCAGGTGCAGGCATGGTCCATTCTGTGGCAGCCTGCCACTCCAACTGCTGGTGATTGAGCATATGGGTGTGCTGGCCCCCAGTCCCCAGGTGAGTCCCCTTGGGGCCACGGCACACCTCCATCTCACATAGGCAGCACTTAACCACACTGCTGTCCGCCCAACACAGTCAAAAAACTGCCAAACAATGGAGGTGCTGGGAGGACCTGGCACAGGCAGGGGATAGCCAGATGAACTGGCAGCCAGCTGGTCACGGTGCTGAACAGGGATGGGATCCACACCTGGGCCCGGGGAGCAGGCACATCCTGCTCCAGAGGACCTGGTGCTGGACTTGGTGGTGGTGGTGGTTCAACTGCCTCAGAGTCAGGACAGGAGGCGGTGCTGGTCCTGCTTCCGGGGGGGGCGGGACACTCACAAGTTTTGAGCAGTCCAACTGGAATGGGCACCCATGCCCTCCACACATGTGCACAGTATGATGCTTACCACTACCACGCTCTCCCAGAGCTGCCCCCCGCCCCAGACATTCCCTCACCCTGGTCCATCTCTCCTACTGAGCTCCCTCAGTCCAAGCAATCACTACTCACACTGTCACACAACACACACACACACACACACACACACACACACACACACACACAGTCTCACACACACACACAGACAAGCAACTAACTACTTATAAAGGTAAGAAAAATAAAATTTACAGAAAGAACAAATTAAGTAAAAAGAGTACAGAAAAACAAAAAATGTAGCTTTAAAAAAGCTGTTGGGTCTAAATTAACGCTTAAATCTCCTCCTCGCTCTGATCTCAAAGTATCAGCAGTCACAAACACACCCTCTCTCCGTCTGCACAGGAGAAAGTAAAAGTGTCTGCTTGTATGACTCACTTTCTTCCTGCCTAGCTAAAGAGCATCGACTTACAGTACTGTAAGCCATGTGATGTGCAGGGGCTGTCAAATCTGAAACACCAAGTGGATCACTTAGAATCATAATGAGGAACACAAAGTCCATTAAAACAATGTCTTTGCCTTACTTTGCATTGCCATTCAGCAACTAGCAGAAGTAATGACTACAGGCAGATGAGCACTTTGCATTGCCCACTCCGTGTAGTGGAGTGGCGACACAGTGCCAACTCGTTCTCTTCGCTGGTGGAATTTAAATTCACTGCATCTCTAGTTGGAAGCCTACCATATTGTTCCCCTCAACTCCTTCAGAGAGGCCAACAATTCTGATATTGCTGCACCTTCCCCGATTTTCCGAAACATCTAGTTTTTCAAGAATGTATTGCATTTGCTTACAGTGCAGATCAGACGGTCTGCTAATTTAAATATTGAGTCTTCTAGTACAGTAATGTGCCCTCATTAAAGTCAATCCTTCACTTATATTTTCAGTTTTTGTTTTTAAACTGAGCAAAGGTCATCTTCAGTTTTTTTATGTCTGAAGTTAGATCCACCAACATTTCAGTAAGGCAGGCACCAAAAAGTACCTTACACTCAGACACAACATGGTAAAGGTATTTGAATCTGTGGTGAGGGCAGACGTGGATAAACTACTGATTAAGTTGTGTATCGCTGAAGTTTAGCACTTAACTTTGTCCGTTGAGTATTCTGTATAAACTGTACATATGTTGCACTTACCGTGCTATTTGCTATTTGCCATATTACTATCCGTAAATGATATCACTGTCTACTGTTTATTGTAATATGTATGCTGTGTGTGTGTGTATTTCCAATACTCTTTCCCCAGGATGCACTGTAAGACGAGCAACTTGTCGCTCCATGTGCCCTTCCTGGTGAAACATTTCAATAAATAAATAAATAAAATAATTACTGAAAGAGAAGAGATTATAGATATAAAAGCATGTCTGCAGAGGAATACACAGCTGGAAGGATTTAAGACTAATATCAGACATTGCGATATGAAATGCTGACAAGGGAGGGATGGTTGTCATCCAGACGTTATATGTCCAGGATATTAGAAAACAACTTAGTGATCGAGGATGTTATAAAAGTTTAACCTTTAATCCCACTATACCATTCAAACTAGAACTAGATGAAATGGTAGAGAACCTGGGTGGCAGGTTACATTTCTAAGCAAGAGTCCCTGTTCTTGAAAACAGAATATCCTGTCCCAGCCACATTTTGCGCACTGCCCGTGGTCCACAAATTTGTGAGGGACCCTCCTGGGTGATCTGTTGTTTCAGGCTGGGATCGCTCTGTGAGGGCCCTTCCAGATTTGTGAACCAGTACCTGAAACCGATTGTGGTGAAATTTCCCAGCCATATCAAAGATTCAATGGATATGATAATAAAATGTAGGGATTTGAATGGCAAGAACATTTCTGCTGGGTAACTATAGACATCTGTTCCTTAAAAACCTGCACCATCCAAGACCATGGCATTAGGGCATGTTAATTTTTGGCAGCAGATAGCACCCTGAAAGAGGCCCCTCAGATATCTGTACTGGACCTTTAAACAATTTTTGTTTGATCAGAAGGTGTACCTGCAAATGAGGGGAATAGCTATGGGGTGGCTCTTGCCCCCTCCTATGCCAACATCTTTATGGCCTGGTGGGAAGACCAACTAGTACTTGATGGAGCCAACCCAGACCTCAGACACATAGTCAAGTGGTACTAATTTATTGATGATGTAATATGTGTCTGGGGTGGGGTGAAGATTCTGTGCAGGAATTCATAGATTGGCTGAACACGAACTCTGTGAATGTTATTTGTACCCGTATACCACTGAAACAGCGATGGAAATACCGCAAAGACCATTACGACAAAATGAGCAGTTTACTGTAATGGTCCACTGTACGCTGAAACTGCTTTCTCTGGTGATTTCAAGCCCTCCCCAAAACAGCTCTGACTTGGAGCTGATTATCTTAAAATGCAGAGGGGTGGGGGGCAGAGCCCCTCCTCATGGGGGGGGTGCAGGGAGCAAAGTCCCCTGCAAAAACACAGAGAGCCTATTCAGCTATAGTGATTAATAAGGCTAGGGAAAGGGCTGAGAAGGTGCCCAGGGATTCCTGCTGGTACCAAAAAGGAGGGAATGGACTGGAACAGTCAGACAAAAATACATTTTGTTCTGGATTCTGGGTTAAGAGCAGCTGAAATGGCCAAAATTATGAAGAACAGTTGGCAGATTCTGAGTACGGATATGGAGTTGTGGCCTATAGCGAAGCTACACCTAGAATTTCTTATAGAAAAAGGAAAGATCTTCTAACCCATAGTCATTACATTTACAGGTCAGTGGATCCTGTACATTGAGGGTAAGCTTTTCAATGTCACAACTGCAGTGTATGCACGCATACAGTTACTGGTCCAATTTTATTAATCCAAACACAGGGAAGAGCTTAAAACTGGATTGCTGAACTACATTTGTGATATATAAACAGTACCACCAACAGGTTAATCTGGTTCAAAATCAGTTGCCATTTATCTACATCTCTCTCTACCCGGATCGTGCCTGAAAATAGACAGAATTTGTCTAGTGCACTCACCCTGTCAACAAAACTAAAATAAAATAAAATAAAATATGTAGGTGGTGTACCTGTGGCAAGCTCCATGTAGGTAGGACTGCAAGAGGTATGAAGGAGAGAATCCAAGAGCGCATAAGAAGAATTCAGCAGGGAAATCAGACCAGTGCTTTGGGGGAGTATTTTAGGGCTTGCCATGGGTGCACCACAACTGCATTTTCATTCAGGGCTCTGGATCATGTACCTTACAACAAGAGAGGAGATAATAGGGTCAAGGAACTAAGCAAGAAACAAAATGGATTTTTCACCTTATGTCCCTTCATCCAAATTGTCAGAACATAGAGTTAGGCTTTAGACCTTATTTGTAAGTCAAGTCAAGTCAAACTTTATTTTTATAGTGCCTTTCCAAGCCAAGGTGCTTTACATAAAACAAAATGCAGCCAATATAAATAAAATTAAAACAGTAAGTGAGTTTATCCATATTCTGGAAAGGCTAGGTTAAATAAATAAGTTTATAGTTCAATTTTGAACCTATCAACAGTCAGGCATTCTCTCAACCGACGAGGAAGAGAATTCCACAGGGTTGGTACCAAGAAGGAAAAAGCTCAAGAACCAGATGTCTTCAGTCAAACCCTGGGAATCTCCAGCAATCCCTCCTCGGCGCAACAGAGGTGGTGGAGGGGGCAGTAGGGTACCAGGAGATCTAGCAGGTAGCTGGGTCCCTGATCATGTACGGCTTTAAAGGTTAGCAAGCTAACCTTAAAGGTGATCCGCCACTGAACAGGCAGCCAGTGCGGTTTGCGGAGCACAGGCGTAATATGACTGGTCCTAGAATTCCCAGTCAAAAGCCTGGCAGCCGCGTTCTGCATCAGCTGCAAACAGCGGATATCAACCCCCGGTAGCCCTAGGTAGAGGGAATTTCAGTAATCAAGATGGGTAGTGACAAAGGCCTGGACCAATGTTCGAAGATCATCTGGGGAAACAAGGCAGTGTCAGTGGCTCATTAGGTAGCACACTCGCCTCTGAGGCCAGGAGATCAGAGGGCTGTGGGTTCAGTTCCCACATCTGGCACTTGGGTTAATATCCCAGTACTGACACCGTAGTGCAACATAAGAGGGGTGCTGCATTTCTGAGGTGCCGTCTTTCGGATGAGACATTAAACCGAGGTCCCATCTGCCTAGATTGGTGGTAGCTCAGGTGGATGTTAAAGATCCCATGTCACTTATCAAAAAGAGTAGGGGAAAGTTTTATTGAAACAAGAAATCAGGTAATATACAATAAAGAAAACACAATAAGAAAAAAACAGGTAAAATCAAGACAGTATACAACAGTGTTCATATCAAAAGGTATGGAAGAAAACAAAGAAAGAAAACTAAGGAAATGATACTGAGAGAACAGAAGTCCTTCAAGTCACCGGTGCATCCGAGTCTGTAATCCAAGGTAGGGCTTTCCAAAGGGCGAACAGACCAGGCCTGGAAAGAGACACAAGTTCATGTGCATAAACGGTTTTCAAATCCCGAACAATCTTTTGTTCAATTTCTATATATGTACAAATTTTCTGCTGCAGGGTGAACTGGCATCTTGCCATCCAAATATGCCATTTAATTACAACAAAAATAAGATTTAAAGTATCAGTGTTCCACAGAGACCATTGAGGGGGGAATGCTCCATCCATAATCATTGGGTAAGAGACAAATTGAAGCAATGGCATACCCCATTTTTGGACTAGAAAGGTCCACCAACGTTGGACCTTTCTAGCCCCAAAGGGGCAATCAAAAAATAAATGAGAAATAGTTTCCAATTCATCAATACAAGAGGGCCTAGAACACAGCCTGTCTTGTAGCTGTTTATGTTTATGGTTTGATTTAACATTAATTCTCTCATGGCAGGATAACCAATGGAAGTCCCACATATGTATTGGGATTCGCATACAACGCAACAAAATAAGCAGAGAGGGACAATATTTGGCAGGACATTTAAAAAAAGGGGACTGAACTGCACACACAGAGGAAAGAAGCAATCTATACAGGGATTTGTGCGCATTAGTAAGAAGCATTTGTGGGGTCACCCGCCATTGCTTCAAGCGTAAAGAAAGCGTATACCTCATATAAGGTGGCGTGTTTCCCAAGGCACACCAAGAATCATGAGGAGTCATGTTCCTTGGTGGAACCATATTTTACAAGAATCATAGAACCACTTTCCCATCCTTTCTGCGAAGTTAATCAAGTGGTCTAATGTTCGCTATGAAAAATACTGGAGAAAACAAAAGGGGTTAATATGCCAACACCACCGTCTCGTGAGAGGGAGATAGGTGACATCCCGCTTTATTGGGTTCAACCTGCTCCCCATAATGCCTGAAAAAAGGCTAAGAATCGCCGCTTCCAATTGTTTTGGAATAGGAAAGATATAGCTAACATAGAGAAAGAGGGAAAGTAAATATGTCTTAATTAAATAGACTCTTTTCTTTTCCCAATCTGACTCCTGTTCCATGAGGCTACCTTTATGCGACCTTGTTGTAGTTTAGAAGTCCAATTATAAACGCCATCGGCTCGAAAACCAAAATAAATCCCTAAATACTAACAGGGCCATCTACAATCTGCAATGGTCCGATGTTCCTAATCGGTGCAATAGCAGATCCCAGCTGTATACCAACACTTTTCTCAAAATTCAGAGTAGCTCCGAATATGTCCCAAATAAGGAACATTCCTGCAAGGAGGCTATCACCGAATCTCTCTGCCACCAAAAGCAGATATCATCTGCATATGCAATGGCTTTGTGAGTGCTGTTGTTATAGGACACCATACAGCACGTATCTGTGGCAGCATATTAACACGGCGAGCAAAACGTCCAAAACAGTACATATAGTAATGGACTCGCTGGACACCCCTGTCGGACTCCCCTTGAACAGGTATCAGAGGTCCCACCAACCATTCACTACTGGCATGACCGTGCTGTCCTATAAAAATTACGTAACCATTGGATAATGATAGCTGGTATGTGCAAAAACTGAGTGCTTGCCAAAAAATCATGATTCACCGAATCAAATGCGTGTTGATCCACAGATACTACAAATCCAGAAGTCAAGCTGAGTACCCGTGGAGAGAACAATTCACGGATCAGAATCAAATGATCCAAGATGTTCCTGTTGGGGACAGAACAAGATTGAGCAGGATGCAGAACAGTTTCTGCAATACCTGTTAAACGTTTTGCTATTATCTTCATCAATATCTTAAAGTCGGTGTTTAGCATACAAAGAGGCGCCAATTCTCAGAGAGTGGGCTTCCCCTTCTGTTTATAGATATAAAGCAAAACACCAGTCATAAATTCTAAAGGACAGACTCACTGTTCAACAAAGAATTAAAGACAGAGGTAAGTTCAATAAGTAAGTGGTCACCCAGAACCTTATAGAGAGCTGCCGGAAGACCATCTGGGCCAGGAGTTTTACGTAACGGCAGAGAGGACATAGTCGTTAACAACTCCAAGGTCGTAATGGGTTGGCACGCCATCTCCACTGCTGTTGTAGAAGGGAGTGGGATCTCTAAATTTTGTACAGGGCAGCAGGGTCAGGTAGATCAGCAGGAAAGGGGGAAAACAAAGCAGTTGTGTAGTTAGCAACTATCTGCTGAATCTCTGTTTGAGTAGAGCATATAGTCCCCGTGGAATCTGTAAGACATAATATCGTCTTTTGAGCAGTCCGGAGAGTTAGACTCAAGGGACAAATGATCTCCGTGGTCCAGTAACCTGAAATTTATGTTGGTGGTACAATTGCCGTGATTGTCGAGATTGGAAGTGCAACATAGCCACCAGCGTCAATTGAATTTGAGAGGAAAGGTCATGACCCGTGGTATATGATAAAGAAAGAAGTCGAAGATCGCCTTCTTTGTAAATAGTCCAAATATTGGCCTTACTTTTCGCACGACTATACCGTTTCAGGAATGATATCAACGCATGTTTTGTATCAAACCACCACTGTATCGGGTCTTCATAACAGAGAAACACAGATTTGCGTGCAAAAAGGAAGGACCGAAGGGTCGACAAAAACACCTTATCCTGCAATAGAGAGGTGTTAAATTTCCACAACCCTGGCCCTTTTGAATAAGGATTTGCAGTACCCACACCAACAGAAAGCAAGCTATAATCCGAAAAGGCCACTGCCTGCACCATAGCTGAAACAATTGGTAAAGTACGGGACAAGAAAACAAAATCAATGCGGGTAGCCAATTTACCTTTATGAAATGTAGGGGTATGCTGTTGCCGAAAAGAAAAATAAGCATCAATTAAATGGGCAGTATGTATTAGCTTGCTCAGTTCCTGTGAGTCGCAGTACAGTTTTTTAGTAGTGGCAAAGGAACTTTTATCCCGAAGACTCAAGCCACAGTTGAAGTCACCAGAAAAATAAAACTTGGAATGAAGTGTGCAAGTAAGGGCGGATCTCAGTAAAAGGGCTATGCGAGCTGATTTAAGTTGTGGCGCATAAATATTGATAACTCCGATAAGGGCAATTACCTATGGTGAGGTCAAAACCAGAGCCCTACCGGTACCAAATCAAATAGTTTCAAAAGACGAAAGTCAGGCATATTTATCAAAATGCCAAGGCCTGAACAGGGTCGTGACCTATGGACCAGAATGAGGGCCTAAGAGCCAATCATTTTCAACTTGTCTGATCTCTTGAGTCGTATGGAGTCTGGTATCCTGCAATAAGAAAATACCCAATGGTAAAAGTCTTAAAAAAGAAAAAACTAACCGTCTCTTAGGAACACGTTTCATACTATTAACGTTAATAGTGTGACAAGTAAACTGCGCCATGTAGACAACAGGAAAGTATAAAACATCACAGTTTCCGCTTCCCAACTATATTCTTCCCTTTCAGTCTAACTTTGGCCTTACGTTTCTGTGAAAGTCCAATGCCCACTGGAGGTCCAGTGTCAGCAGGACCATCAGGGAGGGAGGGGCTACGAGGATGAGTCAGACTCACCACCTCGTCGTCCGAAGTCGGCTGTAGCAATTCAAAAAGGATCCGACAGGGGTATGGGAGCAGGCAACAAAGATGCCATAGGAAGCGGTAAGGCCGAAAGCAGTTCTCAGAGACCTACAGCGAGTACCTGCAGTAGGTTCACGGGGAGGTAGCATTTTACTAGGACCTGGGACAGAGTCCACATCAGAAGCAACAGGCCTGATTTTCTCCATTCGGGGGTTCAGGTACCGATAAGGGTGGTACCATCTTGTCAGGTTGAGGAACAGGGTTCTGGGGGGTGCTAGCAGTAGGGGCTGCACCGCTGAATCTCCCGTAACAGAGGGGTGCTTAGCCACAGATGCACGTAACCGTGCTTTTTGTGCTTGTGTGATCACAAAGCGTTGATCAGCCCCACCATCATGGTCTTCCTGAGCATGTGCAGCCCAGCGACAAGTCTGGAATAGATGCCCTAATTCGTCACACAAGTTACATTTACTAGCATTCCGACAGTGAACCCCCACATGACCCATTTCACCACAATTATTACATTTAATCTTATCACAGACACTACTGAGATGTGAGGGATCCCCACATCTATAACAGGCCTTGGGTTGGCCAGGATAAAACAAAACTCCCTGTCTCGTCCTAAGAAAAGGAATGGGCAGGTGCACAGGACCTGAGTCATTTGTGTGTAGCAGCACCGAACCTCCAACCCCAGTCCAAATATTTTCAGTGTCTAGAATGGCTTCAGGCTGACCCTGTACTGGTGCAGCTGTTTCAGCCAGTACATCACATCAGATACATCAACACCTTCATTACGGAACATAACCGTAATAAATTTAAAGGCAGGCTTCGACAGGGGGATGGCCTGGAAGGGGGTCCATAAGGGGGTATTCTTCAAAGCATGGTATCTAGACCAAAATCGTTCAAGTCCACGAGATGTCTGAAAACTGACGTCAAAGGAAGATTCTCCAGACACATGTAACAAGGCATATATCTCGTGAGCAAAAAATTTTAAAGAGTCTTTTATCAGGGATCTAGCCACAAAGACACGATCCGGGGCGAAGAAAGTCCACCTCTATAAATAAGACGGATAGCATTATGTCGCTTAGCAGCTACAACAGGTGCCTTAAAGAGGAAGAAAAGGAACGTGGAGTCTTTCCCTGATCAGGGAGAGGTAGATCAGGGTCCGCAGCTGTAAAATCCATGGATTCCATCATAGGAGATGCCTTAGAAGTCGTATCCTGTATGAGAGATAATACAGGGTTTTGGGTGAGTGACAATTCCCCTGGCAAACTCAAGGGGTCAGGAGAGTCATTCAATTCCAGTCCCTTCGGTTGTTCCTCCAGGAAGTCTTCAGGTTTAGGGGACCGAATAGGGATGGACCAGAGATCACTGACCCTTCCTGGGGTCCTGTATCCAGCCTGCCCTTGCAAAGCCTGCTCCGCGGACCACACAGGCTTAGATTGGGGCAATATTTCAGAAAAGGACATCAGGCTGCCAGTTTCCAACATAGTAGGTGAGGAATCCTCGTGCAATCCCCAAGCTGTGCACCCTCTGCTGTGTGAGCGGCAGTGCTGCCAAGCAGTGAACAAAAAAGGCGTTGACTCAGTTCGGGGCAGCAGTGGGTCAACAGAAGGTCCAAAAGTAGGATGGGATCCAGGAACTGCCAGGGGATGATCCCCCTCCGTGGCTGCCTTTGCAAAAGGCATTGCATCTTGTTGCGACATCTGCACAGACAAGTCTTCTCTGTCGTCCACCAAGCGCGTAGCATTCACTACCTCCACCAGTCCACTGTGCACAGTGGGCTGCAGCACCTCCAATTCGCTGTACACAACTGCAGAGGCATCTCTACGATCTCTGTCAGGGCTACTGCATCGAGCAGGAGGAAGAACAGTACAAGCCATGGGAGCAGCTTCAGTCACAGTAAGTACAGCGGATGGACACAATTCTGTCTGAAACAGTCTCTAGTAAATCAGAGACAGGAGCAGAGACCAAGTCTCCTGCCTCACCAGCTAGCTCTGCCGTGGTCACCAGAGCGTCCGCCATCTTGGACAGAGTATTCCCCTCTGTCAGAGTAGGGGAATTTCCCCGGTGTCCTGGCCAAATTTCCCTCATTCACTAGAAAAATACCACCAACAGCTTAATCTGGTTCAATTTCAGTTGCTTATCATCTGTATCCCGGTTGCCACTGAAAAGGGACTTCTAGGCCCTGTGGGCTTACCAGGTCAACAAAATTCAACAAACAAACATGTGTCTCACCTGGGCGACATTCCTGAGATGATAAAAAGATGATTTAACGACAGCTAAAACCTGAGGCCTTAGAGTCAAATCATCATCAAAAATAACGCCCAGGTTTCACACCCGGTCTGAGGTAGTGAGCTGTATGCCACCAAGCAACAAGCCTGATGGTTGTCCAGCCCCCAGACCCATCCCCGGATGACCTGGGTCCACTATCATAAACATTGTATGTTGTAAGATGATCATCCAATTGCAGTGCAACCACCTTTTCAATAACCTTACCAACAAATGTCAGGTTAGAGATAGGCCGGTAGTTAGCTAGACAGTCTGGGTCCAAGGAGGATTTCTTAAGGAGTGGTTGAACGACCGCCTCCTTGAGGGAGTCAGGAAAGACTGCATTCTCCAAAGACTTCCAGACAATTTCAGCTAGGATCGGGCAGGTAACATCTACACATCCCACTAAGAGGTGCGTAGGGCCCGGATCCAAACTACAACTGGTTGGGCGCAATGTTTGGATGGTCTTTACAATAGGCAAAAATCTGACCAGACAGACTGAGTGTCTGCCACCTCCTGTCGATCACTGCAATCCCTCATAGGAGAGACCGGACCGATGCCACACCTGATGCTGGTAACCTTATCTGCGAAAAATCGAGAGAACTCCTCGCATCTTAGCTAAGAAAAAGATTCTCTGGGCTGGAGATAGATTGGATTGCACAATCTGTCAACAGTCTGGAAAAGCTGAGCCGGTCGATTTTGCGCAGCAGAAATCTCCCTGGACAGGAATTCTGCCTTCTTACAGGTGATTTCTGATTGATAGCTATCATAATGTGCCATCAACCTAAGCCTGTCAGCATCATGGCCGGACTTCCACCAGGCTTTCTCCATCCTTCGGCCAACTCGCCTCATCTCCTTCAAGGAGCCATCAAACCAAGGGCTCCTCGGGTGAAGGGTGAGGGGTTGAACACGAACAGGAGCAATCTAGTCCAGAGTGTCTCCCACTGCCTTATTGTAGGCTAGTACAAGACCATCTGGACTCATGCATTCACCAGACAAGCCCGATAGGTCCAGCACCGCTGATAGGTCACTGGGCTTAATCCCCCTTAAAGGGTGGTACTGAACCATCTCCATAGGGGCAGACCTATTAGGGGGGACCCTGAAGCTGAACCTTATGGTGTGATGGTCAGACTAGCTGACTGATTCCTCCCCCAAATCAGCTATCTCCATACCCAAAAGGAAGATCAGATCCAACAAATGACCCCCTACATGGGTCAAGGAGGTAACTACCTGTGTGAGGCCCAGTGTCGTCATCAGCTGGAGGAGATTTTAACCAAAAGACAAGAGTTCATCATCGACCTAGGCATTGAAGTCCCCCAGAACATTCCATCTGGGGGACCTCAACACCATGTAGACAATGAAGTCTGCTAACTCCTGCAGGAATTCTCCTTCATCTTCTGGTGGATGGTAGATGAGGAGAATCCCGCAGCCTGCACCCTCTCCCAGGATATATTCGAAGGATCTGGTACTTCCCAATGGCACATCCACAAGGCTCAGCTCAGTCTTAAACATAATGGCCACACCCCCGCAAGTAGTGTTCTCCAATATAGGATGTACTGTGATTCTGAATTTATGTTGAAAATATGAATACATGAATGTTTTAACTTTTTTATCACTGTTGGTATGCGACAGTCTTTACAGAACATGCTCTTATTGTGGGTTGTTGTTTTGCCTAGCTATGACTGAGACCTGACCACCATGTCAGACTAGGGTACACAAAATTCAAATAAATGGTAGTGTCCTGTTGACCTTATCATGACTTCATTGATCATCATTGTTTTGTATGACTTCCTAAAAAAAATTATCTGATTTGGTGGTTTAAGATTTGTGAAGTTTGGGTATTGGAACCATGGGGCTAGTCCTAGAATTGATGTTGGTAGGTCCAGTCTTGGGCACAGTATAGGTTGTGGACTCTTTATTAATATATTTAATATTCAGAAATGTTTGTGTCCATGAACCAGGTAAGCAAGGCAGCTAAATGGGGATAATAAATTGTGATAGTTGGAGGAGCAATCTTACTCACTCATAGTAAATATTTAATGTCTTGCATCTGTTATTCATGGTCACAAAATCACTAATGGTAAAAAAAACAATAACTTCTCAGTCAGTACTTTAAGGGGAGTATTTACATTTTGATGTTTAAGCAATAAGGCATGACCAAGGGTTATGTTAAGGTTCTATTAATCACCTTCTAGGGGTGTACTGTGGCACGAGGTGTAGCCGAGTGCCACATGCCCCTAGAGGGTGATTAACAGACCATTAACATAACTCTTGGTCATGCCTAATTGCTATTATAATAAAAAATGTATTTTAAACAGTGTTAAACCTTGTTCAGCATATGGCTAAGCTCTACATGTATGTTAATAAAAGATTAACATAAGGCTGTTAGAATGTTTGCAGCCAATCAGAAAGCTCCATTTCTCAGACCCTTTTTATAATGTACGATAAAACGTTTATGATGGGATATCTGCACCTATATTATTGTATGCATACATTTATGTATTGAATCATTTTAACATTTTTGCTATATTTAATTATATAGTCCTAGTAAATTGCCAGTTAGTAGAATTTGTTTGTGTAAATTTTTTTAGTATATAAATTGATATTGGACACTGGCACTTTAAAATGCATGAGTTTCTCTGGCATTGTTAACTGATGAGTAGGTGACTTTAATTATAATTAGCCTGTTAGCATAATTA
Organism: Neoceratodus forsteri; assembly: GCA_016271365.2. NCBI lineage: Eukaryota > Metazoa > Chordata > Ceratodontiformes > Ceratodontidae > Neoceratodus > Neoceratodus forsteri. Next base: position 689,246,889 of record JADMNL010000022.1, on the reverse strand, counting down.
TTGCAGTTGAAATGCAAGCACCACTCCCTGAGGAAGCCTCTGCAAGGAGACGCTACATAGGTGTGTTTGGCATCCTGAGCACGTTTTTTGTTTAATAAAATAAGTGTCTATTGAGATGGTGTGTGCACCGTTTTTTGTAGCTTGAATTCTACTAGGTGGAGGAGGAGGAAGAGGAGGAAGGAGAACCCATAGAGCCTGATGGTTCTCCTGAACATGAGTTCAGTTCCTCTCTTGGTCCCTTAGATGACTGCACCTCACGCTACTCGTTTGTGAGGCAAATAGTGAACACCCTCAACATTTCATCGCAACAGACTGCTCAAGATGAAGATGAGGTGACGTTTTTGGACATGGTGGGCTTAACCCCCACACAAAGGTTATTACTGCCCATCCACAAATCCCTCAAAAAGGCCACTTAGAAAGCGTTATCAGCACCTACTTCAGCTGCAGGCATAGACAAGAAAACAAAGATAAAAATATCAGGTGAGCAACCAGCACACTGAGTACCTGTACTCCCATCCTGATCATGAGGGAGTGGTCCAGACTGCCACCTGTGATAAGGCCAAAGTGCCCCTTTCCTCCCAGCCTCCTGAGAAAGATTATAGGAAACTGTATAGTATGGACAAAAAAGTCTATACCTCCACTTCCCTGCTTTTAAAGCTGGCAGCACACGTGGCTTATGCAGGTCAGTACCAAAAAGCTCTTTGGAGCTCCATTTTGGCAATAAGTAAGAAAACTACTGGTGACCTGGCACAGGATTTGTCTGAAACACCAAAGACTGCCATGGATGCCACCAAGTACCAGTTCCATATGGCAGTGGACACCAATGACACTGTTTCTAGGGTCATGGCACATGCAGTGCCCCTAAGAAGGTTTGCTTGGCTTAGAACCACAGACCTCCCTCAGCACACTCAAACAAAAGCAATGGATTTCCCTTGTGAAGGGAAATTCCTTGTTTGGTGACAACACAGAAGCATTCACGAAGAAGGCGGATGAATACAAGACCACTTACAAGAGCAATCCTGAGAAGGAAAAGGCCTCCATTTCTAGCAGGCCTTATGGAAGTGGTACGTAGAGGCAGGGGATACTACCCTAACGCCTACATTGCTTATGACTTCACCCACTCAGAAGGATTTCTTCAGAGGTAGGGGCAGAAGGGGTTCCAGGTTTGCAGATGCAATGCTTGCTCCCAAAGACCAGGTGAAGCGAACCCCTTGACAAGTCTGCACAGGTTGTCCAACCATTGCCAGTGGGGGGAAGGCTGACTCACTATTTCCAGGAATGTGAAAGAATAACCACAGACAGGTGGGTCTTGAAAATTGTGAGCCAAGATCTTACCTTGCAGTTCAGAAAATTTCTGAAACTGCAGAATCACAAAACCTTTATCCCTCATACTGCAACAGAAAAACTCTTGCTGAAGTTAGAGGTAAAAAAGTGGTTGCAAGCAGATGCAGTGGAGAAAGCCTCCTCCTCCTCACAGTGGGAGAAGGAGTGTTGCTCAAGATACTTCCTGACCCATAAGAAAAATGGGGAATGGCAGCCCACTTTAGACTTGAGATACCCGAACAAACATTTAAAAAAGGAAAAGTTCAAGATGGCAACACTGGGATCAGTGATTACATTACTGCAACATAGAGATTGGCTAGGGTCACAGGATCTGAAAGACACCTATTTTTTTACATTCCAGTCAAGCACAGACACAGAGAGAGAACCTCTAATTCAGAGTAGGGAACTGCCACCACCAGTACACAGTCTTTCCCTTTGGCCTATCCTCAGCACCCAGAGTGTTCAGAAAGTGCCTAGCTGTAGGGTTCCATGTCATACTGGTGATCACAAAATAGTGATCGCCGTTACAGCGAGTGTACATCGGCGAAAAACCAGAATGGCAATGTACATTCCCAGCGATGCAAGTAGTGCGACAAGAACTCTGTATTGTATTGTTTATGTGGGGGGCAGCGCCCCCTGCAGCCACCTAAATAATGATTGCTAACTCCAGGGGGGTGCAAGTCGGGGAGGGAGAGAACCATGGGAAAAAAAAGAAACTCCTGATCGTAAAAAAGGACAAAATATTGTGCTCCTCCCCAGCCCCAGACCCTGCACCCTCCCCACTATAGCCAACCACCCTCACCACCACACCACACAGCCAGCTAATCAGCCTATTGCTGCACTACCTCCCACATACCTTCTCTCCTCTTCCGTTCCTCATGCTGTGGTTCCAGTCACCTTCCTACTCGCCCGTTGCTACCAATTCAGGATAGCTCACATAACGAGCGCTGAACTTGAGCGACTCATATCTGAGTCACTCAAGTTCAGTTGCTGTTATGACGGTATACCTAGCTGTAGTGGCAGCACATTTGAGGAGGCAAGGAGTGGTGGTTTTTCCCCTACCTGGATGACTGGCTTGTTTCAGGAAAGTCACACCAGGATGCCAAGTCCTCCCTCCTCCTCATCCTCACACAACACATCCTGGAGAACCTGGGTTTCCTGATAAACCCCCAAAAGTCTCAGACAGACCCAGTTCAGATACTGGACTTTATTGGGGCAGAGTTAGAGACCCACCAAAGGAAGGCATTCCTTCCTCGGGAAGGGAAAACAAACAGATAGTACTTGCAAATTCTTTCAAAGCAGGTCAGCCCAGACCTGCAAGGGATTTTCTACAGTTGCTGGGGCACATGACCTCATACATTGAAGTGGCGCCAGGTGTCAAGTTCCAAATGAGAGAAAATCCACTACTACCTGGGTAACTTCTGGTCCCAGAGTTAGGATCCACTGTCAAAACGAGTGCCTGCCACAAACTGTCCGTTAAAGGCACTGGAGTGGTGGAAGGAAGAAGACAACCTCAGAGAAGGAGTTTCCTTCTGTAAGCCTCCCCTCCTTTGAGGGATGCTTGTGCTCCCTTTAGGGACCCCTCCCTTTTATTGCCCTCAGAGCGTAGGGATTTATGGGTGCTCTTGGGGCATAGTTCCTGCTGGTCACCATGAGGTGGCAGCAGAGAGCAGGGTTTCCAGGGTTATAAATAGGCAGGAACAGGAAGTTTCTAGGTCTTTTCTGGAGGAAAAGCAGGGAAAGCAGGAGACCGACGGGCACTGCAGGCAGTGCAGGGTGGGGAGACCCCCCCCCCGCTTTAAGCAGGCTGGCTTCTAAAGCGGTGATGCATCGGGTTCCCTGGGTGAGCATCCAAGGGAGGGCATGGAGACAGGTAGCTGCAACCGTCATCAGTGGGGTCCCGGGCTCTGGGGATGGTAAGTGGAAAAGGGAGATGCAGGACAGGTTGGCCTTAGGGTCTGTGCAGGCCCCGGCAGGTTGGTAGTGGGCCTGGGTCATCAGGGTTGCAGTAGGCTGTGGCAGGGCCTCTGAATCCTGGTGTGGCAAGGTGTCCTAGGGTCTCACTGGAGAGGGTGCCAGGGGGGAGCCTCTAACCCCGTTAGGGCCTGTTTGGAGGGACAGGTCTGGAGCTACCTGTCTTTAGTCGAGTGGGCCACTGAGCACCCTGGAGGTATCCCCCAGAGCTGGTTTGCATTTATCAGGCAGCAGTAGGTTGATGAAGAGGAGACAGTTTGGGAGCAGTTCCATCTCTTTTCACGGCCCTTTAAGAGAGCAGCATGCTGGATGGAGAGGTGTTTGGGCTGTTGGGGATCCAGGAGTTGTGGCAGGGCTCCCGTTTCTCTATGTGGCAGGGCAGCTCAAATGGTTAGCAGCCAGGGGAATGTAGCATGGCCTGGGTATGCTGTGCATCTGCCATGCCCGTGTCTGGGGCAGGCCCCAAGGCCTCCATTTTATGAGCAGGTCTTTAGGCCCGGTTAGGCCGTGGTTCTGCTCCGTTGGGGGTAACTTGGAAACGAAAGTGCCACCATGCTGTTTGGAGAGGTTGTAGTGCTCAGGGAGGCCTAGCAGACTAGGAAAGTGACCGGACAGGAGGATGTGGGGGGGGGGTATGGTGCGGTGGGTTTTGGTGGGTACTGTACCATCCGTGTCCCTGGAAGGCTGGAATTAAGAGTCAGGCAAAGCTGGGAGAAGCTGTATGCTTCCCTAGTTAAAGGAAAAAATGAGGACCCCCTTCCCAGGAGATCAGCTGTAAGCTCTGTTAAGTACTTACCCAGTGTCAGTGGAATCAGGGAGCTTCACGGTCCAGGTAGAGGGTCACTATGTTCCTGAGGAAAATCAGATCTGCTGTTTGAGAGCTGTTAAAGACCTTGCTCTGCTAAAAGTTTGCTGTCATTTTAACTGTATAAATGTTTAGCTCCGTGGAGCAGAAATGTTTGCATAAGGAGTGATGAAACCCTGTGGTCCTCTAAATCATTTGGCCCAGGAGAAATAATTTGATCTCATTTAGGAAGAAATTGTGAGTCTGATTCATTTGTAAATAGGGAAAAATGAAATATAAAATTCTCTGTTTTTAATCAGTCCATGAGTTTATATTTCCATGGGACTGGCTGACGTAAGATCCTGACCCTTCTTGGGGTTTGAGGCCTGGGGTAGCTGAGGCCCGTAAGTCAATGTGAGTCCTGGTCCTTCCTTGGGGCTACACGTGGGGTGCTCCCAGCAATTTTTAAGAAGCAACTTGGGGATTCAGCAGTTTAAAGATGCCTTAAGGTAGGAGATAAACTTTTTCTTGCTTTCATGCTATACAGTTTCGGAAGTGTGTCTACATTTTGGGCCCCCTCCCCCAGTTCATCAGTGATTTCAATCATCCCCTAGAAATTTGGAGAGGGGGTGGCTACATGTGGGGGCTCATTCGGGATGTTCCCTGCACCCTAAGACCCCACCGGACCCTGAGTTCTCCAGATCCACGGTGCTGACAGGCCTCTTGCCTTGTGTAGGCTGTGTGGCGCACTTTAAAATCTTCGTGATGGTGTGGGAGCTAGGCCTGGAGTAAAGGTAGGCCTTTGCTCTTTTGGTGTGCACACATGACTATCTGGTCACGTGACACCTTTGGTGCCTCTGAGTGGAGGATGGCTGCAGGGAGAGGAAAACAGCCTGTGAGCCAGTGCCATTTTCTAGCCACATAGAGAAAGGTGAGAAGATGTTGAGAGCAAACCAAAAAATAAAAAAAGGCATGGAAACAGCATCCAGGAGCAAAACCAAGTAAGAGAGTTCCATTTATTACCTGAGTACTGTGGGGAAAATTGCAGAGTAGAGGAGATTGTGGGGTGAATTCATGGACTGGCAATGAAAAATGGCAGGCAGAAGTTTTAAATCAGAGGAAGAAATTTTCCCTCAACAGGATCCGTTGACAATGGTTCCTGCCTCTTTGCTGACCTGGCTTTGGCAAGCAAGAGAGAAGGGACAAGTAGATGAACAGTGTGTGAGGTGTGGAAATCGGTGGGGGGGGGGGGGATTGTGTGACTGCCAGTGAGTGGCATTTGTTCCAGTTCAGCCCCAGGAGGCATCTTTGACTGTGCCCCACCAGTTATCCTCTGGGGACCTCTTTCAAGTGTCTCAGAGGGTTCCCTTACCTTGTGGTCATTGGGCAGTGAGGATTCTGAAGCCATTGAAAAACTTTCCCTGGGGGTGAGCACCCTGGAAGAAACAGTTAAAGCAAGGTGCATTACTCCAGATGTGGTCATAGAGGCAGAGGAAGAAGAGGGTGCTGCTGAGGAGGTGAAGTCAGGGGTGACGGGGAGCACAGACATCTGCCCTGCTCCCTGGAGCCAGCTACCGATTATTCCTGTGGCAGAGGGAGGGGCAGGGGTCTCAGAAAACCGGCTGGAGACACCCCCATGGTCCAGGGGTCCCCACCTTGATCCCTGTCTGGCGGGAGCCCTCCAGCCCTGTGAGTTACATTGGAGCCCTCGACAGGAGCCAAGTCAAAAATTCTGCACCCTATTGGGCTTGGCACTGTGTAGCCTATGGCACCCGAAGGAAATAAGGAGAGTGCCAAGGCTCTAGAGGACTCGGAAGAAGTGGGTGAGGAGAGGTTTATAGGCAAGAAATTACAATTCTCAGACTACCAAGTATACTATGCGATCCCCCGACCTTTCCACCACCCTGTGGTCACCATGGATGACCACATCACATGTTTGCCAGTTCGCGCCAGGACCCTCCGGGCCCAGATGGACAGGTTGAACAGAAGCAACCCCCCTAAACATCAGGTATAGAGGTGGAGTATGGTTGCCATTAGGACAAGCTTGAAGGACCAGCGTCTGAGACCTTCCGGAGTGGAGTCAGGCTGAGAAGTGGGTCAGAAGAAGACTATGAGTTGAATACCCATTTCTGGATTATCCATACTTGTTGGAGAGGATTTGGGACATCATAGAAGCTGCAAGAGGAATGGATTTACAAGGAACAAACTGAGAGACTGAAGCATCGACCTGGAGGAGGAGGTGCCCCCTTTCAGCAGCTCTTCCAGAAGGCACAGGCAATGTGTCACACTGCACCATGGTCCAGACTTACCCTGTTCAAGAACTTTGCCTTGGTCCAGGACTTGGCAGGGACACACACCAAGTACTACGTCATCGACCAAGACTCATCTGGGGATCTAACCACCAAGCCAGACTCAGATTTTTATTTCCCACCTGGTGGGGGACCTGATACTTAAGCCCCCTGTAAAGAACTCATGGAATGTGCCAGAAGAGTTGCCCATCGGAGCAGGCTGTGGTGACTGTATACTTCCCTTGAAAAAAAAAATTGATGATGATGTAACCCCCTTACAAATGGGGGTTCCTAAAAGCCTTCCCAGAGCTGCTTAGGAGCTCCTTGCCTAACTGGTGTTCGCGCAATGCCGCCAAAATGCAGCGCTGTGAGTGTTTTTAAAGCCTCCAGTACTGTCCCTTTAAGAGCTGCCTGCTCGCAGGTTTCCATGGTTTGTACGGGGACCAGGTTTTCCTTACTCGAATTCTGCCTGAGCTGCAGGGAAATCGCTCCCATTTTGTAGTCGCTGCAAGTGAAAAAGGGAGCCTGGCAAATAGATGTAGCTGTTTGGCTATAATCGTTTAGAGTATTAGTGAAATTACAGTTTGTCTAACCTGTTTCCTTTGCAGCTGGGAATTTGTGTGCTTGGCCCCTCCATTTTGGACCTGGACTATTGAATTGGGCCAATGGTAAATGAGGGGTAACTAAAATGGAGATCTGTTGAGCCAACCAGGATCGGGACTCATTTTGGAGCCGGCTGCCCATAGGGGATACAGTTAGTAATTCTGGGATATGGAGAGCTGGACTTCGGCACCTTTTTGCACCAATGGGGGGGCCGAAACAAGTGACTGGCATCTGCCGCCCACCAATGGGATCGAGTGGCACCCGAATTGAAGGTTCTTGCCCAAACTGCCAAGGGGCAGAGTCGTTGTGGTGGTGAACAAGGAAGGAGCTCTGGGCTCCTGCGCTGTTGAGCTTTCACATGGGAAGCGTGTGAGGAAGGCCAGTTTTCGGTGGAATGAACACCAGCAAGTATCGGACTAAATCCGATGGGCAGAGGTCGGAGGAGGCTGTGCAAAAGTGCAGTACCTACCAGGCATCACCCTGTAGAGGACTGGAGAATCTGCTTCAATCGCGCTCGGTCTGTCAGGACAAGAGAAGCTGCGTCGTTTGGGCCCGGTGTTCTGTGTGAAAGCAATTGGGATTATACAGTAGCTGCCTGGTATGGTACCCCTCTGCTCTTCATATAAATGTGTGGAGAAGTATTGAATTCCAGGCTTGGTCCTGCGAGTGGTGTGAGAGCGATCTGGCTGCTGGAGTCGTAAGTACTAAATCAGGGTAGCTCCCTGTCAGTTATTCACAGTGAGGGCAAGATTTGTCTGGCTGCGTTACTGGCTACACGAACTGAGCCTGCTGGCTCTACTTAATCCTCCTAGGAATCAAATGCTTGTTTTCTGCGTCAGGGCCCCAACCAGCTGCATCAAGGAGCTAGCCTTCTATTGCCTGGGTATCCAGAGACAGTGACTTACAGGTTAGGCCTGTGCACAGTGCCCTAGATGTGTGTATATATATATATATATATATATATATATATATTAGAGTGGTAAGCTAATTAACCTGATTTCCCCTAGTCCTTGTTATCTCCCCCTGAAATAAATCAGATTGGTTGTTTTGCAAAGGTATACTGACTGATCTGTGTGTCTATGTTGAACTACTGTACAGGTGGTCATTGTCTAACTGCAATATACTTTACAGGGGGTCCTCAGGGCCAAGCTGACTGAACCAATTCTGGGGGTAAGAGGGTTTTGCAAGGGTACTGTGATTGACTTGTGTGGGCCACTAGTGGGAAGAAAGGGGGGTTGCAGTGACCCAGAGGGCTGTGACTAGGTCACCTTTGACTATTCCAACCCCGACCTCTAGGTGGAGGCACCCGCCATTGGATCCAGGCCCCTCAACCTGTTATCAACTGAGCAGGCAGGGGTAGTAGCCCTTAGGATAGCGCCCCCTGGGGGTTACAATGAAAAGACTGATCATTGTTGATTGTTGCCATAGAGTTCAATGATAGATAAATAATGGTTTAAATTTTACTTATGATGTTGTGAGTGGTGCGACTAGGAGAGTGCCTAAGTGATTGTCTGGTGGGTGAATGCTCAAATGTTTTATTGTACATAAAGTAACCTGTTCTAACATGGGGGAGGTATAATAAGGGGTAAGAGTTTTTTGTGGAATTTCAAATCTACCTCAATGTTGTTTAACTGTTTGTAGATTATTACTCTTAAATAAGGAACAAATAGTTGTGTTTTGCTAGCAATTCATAGAGATCGTTTTTGAATTTCTAAAAGGTGTTGACTCTCCTGGTGCAGGTAAGTTATATTTATTGGGTTTAAATAGGATAGGGTAGTTAGGCTAGGGAGGGTTCCCCCTTTGGGCTAAAATATATGATGTTTTTTCTTTCCTGCAGGCTAGGGAGATGCGCATACCCAGTTTGTTGGGGGGAGGTCATCATGGGCCCTCTGCCATCATTCCCAGGAGGGAATGGTTCACTGGGTGGGGGAAGAGTGTAAGCCTCCTCTCCTTTGAGAGAGGCTTGTGCTCTCTTTAGGGACCTCCTTCCTTATATTGCCCTCAGAGCTTAGGGATTTATGGGTGCTCTGGGGGCATAATTCCTGCTGGTCACCATGAGGTGGCAGCAGAGAGCAGGGTTCCCAGGGTTATAAATAGGCAGGAACAGGAAGTTTCTAGTTTTTTGGGAGGAAAAAGCAGGGAGAGCAGGAGACCGACGAGCACTGCAGGGCAGTGCAGGGAAGGGAGACCCCCCCCACCCGCTTTAGGCAGGCCAGCTTCTACAGTGGTGATGTGCAGGGCCGCAGTAATGGGGGGGGGAGTGGGGAAGTTGTCCAGGGCCCCAAGCTCAGGAGGGGCCAACCTGAGTAGCGGGCATTACCCCTGGCATTAGCTGGTTTGGAAAACAGGGGCCAATTTCAAGTGACTTGTCCGGGGCCCCAAAATTTATAGCTGCAGCCCTGGCGATGTGTAGGGTTCCCTGGGTGAGCATCCGAAGGAGGGCATGGAGACAGCTAGCTGCGACCGTCATCAGTGGGGTTCCGGGCTCCAGGGGTGGTAGGTGGAAAAGGGAGATGCAGGATAGGTAGGCCCTGGCAGGTTGGTAGTGGGCCTGGGTTGTTGGGGTTGCAGTAGGCTGTGGCAGGGCCTATGCATCCCAGTGTGGCAAGGCAGCCTAGGGTCCCACTGGAGAGGGGGCCAGGGGGAGCCTCTAACTCTGTTAGGGCCTGTTTAGTGGGACAGGCTTTGGGGCTGCTGGTCTTTAGTCGAGTGGGCGCTGAGTGACCTGGAGGTATCCCCCAGAGCTGGTTTGCACTTTTCAGGCAGCAGGAGGTTGGTGAAGAGGAGATGGTTGAGCAGCAGTTCCATTTTTTTTTTACAGCCTTTTAAGAGAGCAACATGCTGGATGGAGAGGTGTTTGGGCTGTTGGGGATCCAGGAGTTGTGGCAGGGCTCCTGTTTCACTGCGTGGCAAGGCAGCTCAAATGGTTAGCAGCCACGGGAGTGAAGCATGGCCTGGGTACGCTGTGGGTCTGCCATGCCCGTGTCTGGGGCAGGCCCCGGGGCCTCCATTTTATGAGCAGGTCTTTAGGCCCAGTTAGTCCGTGGTTCTGCTCCAGTGGGGGTAACTTGGAAAGGTAGGTGCCACCATGCTGTTTGGAGAGGCTGTAGTGTTCAGTGAGGCCGAGCAGACCAGGAAAGCAACTGGACAGGAGGATGTGGGGTATGGTGTGGTGGGTTTTGGTGGGTACTGCACCATCCATGTCCCTGGAAGGCCAGAATTGAGTCACAGAATGATGGGAGAAGCTGTATGCTTCCCCGGTTAAAGGACAAAATGAGGACCCCTCCCCTGAAAATCAGCTGGAAGCTCTGTTAGGCACTTACCCAGTGCCAGTGGAATCAGGAAGCTTCACAGTCCAGGTAGACGGTCGCTAGGGTTCCTGAGGAAAATCAGATCTGCTGTTTAAGCGCTGTTAAAGACCTTGCTCTGCTAAAAGTTTGCTGCCATTTTAACTGTATAAATGTTTAGCTCCATGGAGCAGGAATGTTTGTATAAGGAGTGATGAACCCTTGTGGTCCTCTAAATCTTTTGGGCCCAGGAGAAATAAATTGATCTTGTTTGGGAAGAAATTGTGAGTCTGATTCATTTGTAAATAGGGGAAAATGAAATATAAAATCTTCAGTTTTTAATCAATCCATGAGTTTATATTTCCAGTGGACTGGCTGACATAAGATCTTGCAACATTTGGGGGTTCGAAGCCTGGCGAAGCCGAGGGCCGTAAGGCAACAGGAGTCCTGGTCCTTCCATGGGGCTGCATGTGGGATGCTGCCAGCGATTTTTAAGAAGCAACTAGGGGATTCAGCAGTTTAAAGATGCCTTAAGGTAGGAGATCAACTTTTTCTTGCCTTTCATACTGTACAGTTTCAGAAGTGTGTCTATTTTGTGGGTCCTCGCCCCTGCTTCATCAGTGATTTCTATCATCCCCTAGACATTTGGGGAAGGGGTGACTACACTTCCTTCAGCAACCACCCACAGTCAAACTTACTACAGATGCCTCTGTCCTGGGCTGGGGTGCTCTCCTAGAGGACTTTACTGTAAGCAGTATGTGGAGCCCACACGAGTCTCAGGAGCACATAGCCCTTGTGGAGCTCCAGGCAGTGCACATGGCAGTGCAGTCCTTTTCCTCCCACTGTCAGGGGTCAGCCAGTCTGGATCAGGACAGACAACACCACTACCATGTATTATATAAACAAGCAGGCAAGAACAAGATCTTCAGAACTGCACAGAAGCAATGAAGATCTGAAACCTGGCATATTCCCTGGATGTTCAACTGTCGGCAGTACACCTGCCAGGGAAAGACAACATCCTGGCAGATTGCCTAGGCAGAATCAACCATGGAAACCATGAATGAACACTGAAGAAGCAAGTGCAGACCACAGTGTTCAGAAGGTAAGGTACACCAGAAACAGATTTGTTTACATCCTGGTGTAACCCCCTTACAAGTGGGTGTTCCAAAAAGTCTTCCTTGGGTGTGCCTAAATGCCCACTGCCAGGCTGGTACCCTGTGTCTTAGCGTTTTAAAAGTGTTCCATGAGAGTGCCTTAATGCCTCTGTGCTCTGTCTCTTTAAGAGCTGCCTATAACATGGTGCTTATTTAATCTGGGAGGGGACTGAGTGTTTCTATGCTCGAGTTCCACCCAGGTTGCCAGATAATCGCTCCGTTCTGCCATTGCTATTTACGCAGAGGGAGTTCTGTTAGAAGTTGTACGTATTTGCTGATTATTTATTAGAATAGTAATTTATTTATTTATTTATTGTTTTGTTTTTGTTGAATTTTGTTGACCCGGTAAGTCCACTGGGCCTAGAAGTCCCTTTTTCAGGGGCGACCAGGAGGGAGGGGGGATACAGATGGTAAGCAAGTGAAACTGAACCAGATTAAGCTGTTGGTGGTATTTTAGTGAATGACGGAAATTTGACCAGAACACTGGGGAAATTCCCCTATTTGGCAGTAGAGTGCGCTGTGCTGCATATTTTGGAGTTCAGTGTGCTAGTTACTGAGCAGCAGTTTGGAAGTTTGAGTGGCTGAGGAGCTGATCTGCTCCTTGGCATACCCTCCCCACTCTCTTGCTGGATTTTATCTTGTTTATTATGGATCCCCTTTGGAAGATGCATTTGTTGAGGCACCAGAACAGATGGAAGATGCTGCAGTAATCTCCAGCCCAAATGTACCTGATCCTGAGGCTCCAGGGGACCTTCTGGCCTTTGTTTGCTGACGATGGCAGAGCAAATTCAGACAACGATCATGGAGGAGGAGGAGAAGCTTTGGGTGTTGAGACAGCGTCTTGCGATGGAACTGTAGATGCATCAGGAAGTTGTGCTTTCAAGTTCTGTACTAGCAGAAGCTGTAAGTAGTGTGTCTGGAGATGTTTTAATGCAGGAGGAGGCTGCTCCTGCTATAGATGTGCAGGACACTGCAAAGATGGGGGCAGGAGAATTAATTGGGCATTCTGGAGCTGTGATACAGGCTGGTACACAACAGGACTGTGTGGCAATGGATCAAGAAGAAACTCAGGATGTGGATAGGAAGACAGTTGATGAAAATACCGCTCAGAGGGAGGGGGATTTGGTTTCTCAGCAGATTTTGTTTAACATTGGGATTTCAACTGGGGGAGGGGGTCGAAAAAGCACTGGGACAGAAGTGCTTGAGAAAAAAAAGAAGAATCAGTGCTTATTTAGCGACTCTGAAAGAAGGCCTCCCACTATGGCGCCAGGTGGAAATGTTACTACTACTGTTGGCCCTTCTAGCACTTCACCTGCCTGAGTGTCTTCAGCTTTAGAAGCCACAGGCTGGGTGAAGAATCTGACTGGGGCAAGATGGGATGCGAACCTGCCTGATCCCAAGGAGGGAGTCTCCTTATCTTCATTAATTCAGTCTCAAGTGTCTGGACCTTCACTGCCAGTTGTGAACTCTGGGTCCCAGCTAACTCCAGGACAAAAATATCCTGTTTCTCCTGTACATTTGAATGTATCACCAGAGGAGAACTTTGTTTTAAAAGAAATTGCCCTGTTAGAAGGCGAGGCATCTATATTACAGGAGCTGGCTGCTTCCATCCCCTTAGAGGGCACAAAGGGGCATGTATTACCAGGGATACAACCTGTGGTTGGAGCCTCTCTGGAAAAGGACAGACCTGAACAGGTGCCTCAAAAGTCAACTACTGTTTGGCATGATAGAGTCAGTAAGCAGCTTTTTCCGGATGATGGCCAGTGTGCATCTGAACCAGCAGCTAGGCGAAAGCTGTTTGTCTTAAATTTTGAGAGGATATGTCTGAGGTTCCTGATAGGCATTTTGTGGGGCGAGAATTGCTAAAGGGTAGTATGAAGGTCTATGCCTATGAAATTTATGCACCAATCCATGTGTCAGGGGATTCTCTGTTTGATGTTAGTTTCAAACACCCTTGGAAGCAATACCTGTTGATTAAAAATACCCCCTTATAGAAGCCTTTTGTGGCTATTCCCCTGACTAAAGCTATGACAAAAAAAGTTACTGTTTTATTTCGCAATAGGGGATGAATGTTGAGGACATCACTTATTAGCTGCAACAGCACTGTATAGTTAAGGGGTATCCTGAACCTATCCTGGATGACAAACATCTGTGGACAGGCGGTTGGAAGTACCAGATCATGCTTAAAATGGAAAATGGTCTCCCTAAACATCCACCAAACTGTTTTTTTCTTGGGCAGGATAGAGGGGTAATTTTTTACCCGGGACAGCCCAGAGCTTGTTTTAAGTGTGGTGATGTGGGACTTCTCAGTAATGCTTGTGAAAAGCAGAAGTGTGGCTTATGTGGGGAGGTGGGACATATTGGAGCACACTGTTGTCAACATATGAGATGCAATTTATGTGAAGAACACGGACTTACCTTCCGTACTTGTTCTTGGGCATCACATAATAGTCTTGACCAGGCTATCAGGGCAGAGCAAGATGTATATGTGGCTACAACCCAAAAAGAAAAAATGAGAGTCCATGAGCTACTCTTGAACTTGACCCTGTCTGCCCCGAAGCCTCAGAGAGATGCCAAGCCTCGGTGAGACACTGTGGTGGTGGAGAAGGTGTTTGTGATACAGCCAGCCCCTGTGGTTTTACCAGAGATACCGTTGGTGGATATCCCTGGCATTGAAATAAATATGGAAATAACAGATCTAGAGGTTGTGGATGTACCCCCCACCCCTCTCCTCCAGTCTCCACTACAGTATCAGAGCACGATGGTCCCATTTTAATAGAGGAGTCTTGCCCTGTGGATTTGGAAACAACTGATTATGCCTCCCCGAGACTTGTGGACTCATCATTCCACCAGTCACGAGATCCAGCTCAGGAAAGTCAAAAGTGGATGTTTCACTAGTCCCTTGAAGGCTTAGACTCTGACATCTCTTCTGTTGCCTCCTCTCAGCCAGAGTTACCACAAGACAGTGGTGTTAGTGACAAGCATAAGCAAAGAAAGCGGAAAAAGAAAGTAATCTGTCTGGTGGAGACTTTGCATGGTTCTTAATTGTGTCATCCTTTTTTCCTCCATTTCAATGGCTAAGAATATTTCTTTCCTTACTGCTAATATGAATAGCATTAAAACCCAGGATAGGCGTAAGGTATCTTTTGCATCTTTGGCAGCTTGTGCAGGCCAGGTGTTCTTTTTACAGGATACCAGGTGACATACTTTGGCAGATATCACAGCTGCTCAGAGGGATTGGAGGTGGGGCTCCTGCTTCTGGTCTCTGGGTGAAAAGCAATGCACTGGTGTGGGGTTTTTATTTAAGGGCCTGGTTGTTAAAATTCTGCAAGTACTTGATGTATGCCCTGGTAGGGCATTAATTTTGGATATGGTCCTTAGTAATATTGGGTACCATCTGATAAATATGTACACCCCTCAGATGAAAGCTGCATGCTCGGCTCTTTTTCACAAGATTGACCCCCTACCTACCTACCTCATTGTTGGTTCTATGGGGAGGTGATTTTAATTGTGGCCTTGCACATGGGGATTGGGGAAGAAAAACTCAAAAACTTTTTTGTGACACCAGTGCTTTGAAACGTATCATTGAAAGTAATCAGTTGCTGGATATTTATGATTTATTACATAAGGTGCCCTCTCACACTTTCTTTAAAGGCCGTTTATCTTCGAGGATAGATTTTTGGTTTTTATCGGCTAGAGTGACAAGCATTGATGTTTCTATTTTTCCATTTGAAATCTCCGATCATGTGGCGGTTCAAGTCTTGATTGGGAAATGGTAAAAGATTCCCATGGGGAGTGGGTATTGGAAATTGAATGGTGAAATTTTACAAGAGGTAGCCCTGAGAGAGGCTGTTGGTTTTTTTTTGAAGGCCTGAGCAGATATTATGCTTTTTGTATTCTAGTCCCATTGATTGATGAGATACGAAAAGAGGTTTGAAATCTTGGTTTATTCAGACTACCAGCACTAGGGCCAAATCTAAATACATGCAATATTTGGGCTGGAGGGCAAAATATTTGAAATTGCTGTCATTGATTTATGAGAATGGGAGCAATGTACAGGATCAGCTCCAGATAGTGAGGGAGAAGATGTCATCTTTTCACTTGGAGAAGGAGTCTTACTTACTTGGCTAAACAACAAAAATTTAAAACCAAGGGAACTAGGGAACAAGTCAACCCATATGATCTGGGGTTACATGGTGCCCAGAAATTGGTATTTACAGCACTTCGAACTAATAGTGGGGACTTGGTAACAGATAGGTGGGGGATTCAGCAAGTGGTTCAGGATTATGTACATGGTAAATTTCAGAGGCCTAGATTAGAGACACAGAGTTCCTTCTTACATTCCTTGACAATTCCCTCCTTATTGTCAGAGGAAAAACAGGCAGTAGTGGCTCCCTTTACAGAATTAGAAATTAGAACAGCAGTGGGTAGCTTAACTGCTAAAACTACACCGGCAATGATGGATTGTCAAATGACTTTTATAAGATGCTTGCTGATATTCTAATACCTTGGTTACAGGCGATTTATACTGCCATATGGGATGAAAATAGATTAGTAACCAGTATGAAAGATGGGGTAATAATTTTCTTATATAAAAAATGGGATTCACTGGATATAAAGAACTGGTGGCCCCTTAGTTTATTAACCTCTGATTATAAAATTTTTACAAAGATTATTGCTGTCAGACTGGCAAAGGTTGCACAGAAGGTGATTCTTCCACTTCAGACATGTGCAATCCCGGGTAGAAATATTATTCAAAACCTAATTTCTATTAGGCAAATTGTTGAGCAAGGTCTGCAGATGACTCTGGATGGCTATTTGCTGTCCATTGATCAGGAGACAGCTTTCGATGCAATCAGACAAGAGTATATCTGGAAGACTTTCCTCTGTTATGGTGTACCTGTGAAGCTGACTAATCTAATCAAAACATTATACACGGATGCACAGGTAACACCCTTGATTAATGGGTTTCTGGGTATTCCTTCTTTTATTAAAAATGGGGTTAGACAGGGGTGCCCCTTGAGCCCTTTGTTGTATGTGTCTGGTTTGGATCCTAGTCTGAGAACTACAGATTTGGATGATGGGGTCACGCCTATTCAGAATTCTGCTGGGGTGGTATTTCCCAAGGTTTTGGCCTATGCTGAGGACTGTGTCTTTCAGCGGCAAACCTGGATTCTGGGAGACGGGTATTGCAGATTTTTGTTCAGCTGTATGCAGAGACTGGTATACAGATTAATGTGAGCAAGAGTCTGATTTTGGCTCTAAGTACTGCTCCTGTCGTAGACCCCTTTCTTGTTCCAATAACAAAGGGGAATGTTAAACTGTTAGGGATTTATTTTGGTATGGTAGGGGTAGCAAATATTAATTGGACTAATATCTATGATGTGGCCTTTCAGTAAGTCTCTTCTTGGCAAGCCTGGAAAATGACGAGAAAGAAAAGAGTGTTTTTATTAAGGGCCTACATTGCCCCAATTTTCCTGTATGTTTCGCATATTTTTCCCTTACCTTTTTCTTTACATGCAAACGTCATCAGTCTTTTTTTTCCTTTTATTATAGGGTAGCAAATTAAATCCTGTTAAGAGGGCTCATACGTATAGGCTCTGGAAGGATGGGGGTCTTAATATATCCATCCTTTAGTATATCTTTTTCGTAATTTTTTTATAATTCTATCAAACCAGTTTTAGTAGAAAATACTATTGAGGGGGCTCTCTATATATCATTATAGGGTAAACTCTTTTTGATGGCCTGGAGTATGGGCAAATGGCATGTCTCAGATAAAAGTCTTCCGGAGTATGTTCACATTAGTTTGAAATATATTCGATTGTGGAAATTTGAGCTTTGCTGTTTCATGAATCAGGAGAAAAAAGTTTTTTTACAAGCGAATTGTAGAGAAATGTTATTATCTGGAACCAGTGTTTCAGGTACCTGCTACTGTTGCAGTGGAACAGTTGGCGGCAAGCATAGTGGACCCTAGGATTCCTGTGAAAAGGCAGGATGTCATTTGGTTATGTGGGCATCAAAAGCTGAACGTTAAAGGGAATCAAATGCAAAAACAGTTAGGAGATAGGGGATTGTGGAGAACTGTTGTCAGGGACAGCTAGAAACAATACAACATTTGTATTTTGAATGTGTACATATTCAGGGTTTCTGGCATGCACTAGCCACATTATGGGGGGAAGTCTTGTTTCAAACAATAACATATGAGACGCTGATTCTGGGATAACTGTCTCCTACCTGGTCGAAGTGGCGTACAAGTACGATTTATATCATATTTGCATGTCTTAAGTGGTCCTTATGGCAAGCTAGGTGCTTTTGAGTGCTCCAGAATAAGGAACATTCTTTAAAAAATGTTTTGTTTACTATTCAGGCTGAATTGGATAAAATTTATGATTATGAATTATAGACATTAGGTCAGGAAGTATGTGATAGACTTTGGCAAAATGTCAAGAAGGTGGGCTGATAGCTCTGTACAAGAATATGCTGAGGTCTGTTTTTTACATGTTTTTTTTTCTGTTATGTGTATTCTGTTTAGAATATTATCAATCAATTAATCAGTCAAATCTTTATTTATCCAGACGAACATCGTTGAGCACAGCTCATTTGCAAGATGGACCTGGTAAGGACAAGGTTCAATTTACATAGATACATAAAAAATATTCAATATACACACACGCTAGGATACTACACAGAATATTCAGTATACACACAGTCTAAGGATACATTCTAATCAGACTATACACTAAATTCAGGTGTCGTGGTAATAGGGGTGAGGGAGGGAGGCGGGAAGTGGTGTGCCTGGCTGGTGGGGGAGGAGGAAGATGGTGGGGGCCTATACTGTGGAACGGATAAACTGTGGGCCTTATGAAGAGGGCAGGAGGGTGACACTGGGGGGTTTGTATAACAGGGGTATAGGGCTGTGAAATATGACAAGGGATTAAGGGGGCGGATGGAAAGGAGGGGTGCATGGAGTGTGAGGGGTGGTGACTCTTAGTAAAGGTGGATACCTTCCGTGAATTGGCTACCTGGGGAAGGAGATGGATAAGATTAGGAATATTCTAGCGTTTGTAGAAAATTACATTCTTCTTTGATAGGCCTCGAATACAGATATTTAAAGGATGTAAATGAGATGTATCTGTTCACTTTCAGGGTCTTCTGCATCATATTCCATAAGGCAGATAAGACATAGCTGATAGCAGATCTACCATATCGAAATTGAATTTGGGCACTTTAAGCATGATGAAGTTTAGACTTCTTAGGGCATATTTACTTGATGTGATTTGTGTGAAACAGTCTGAGGCGTAATTTGGTAGCATCTTTGATATCGCTCTATAAGTCCATAGTGTGGCATTCCTGTCTCTTCTAAATTGGAGCGAGGTCCATCCAACTGCAGCATAAACGAGCAGTGGTGAGTGCTGAGAGGAAGATCTGTAATAAACCTCAAGGCTCTATGGTAAAGTGTGTCCAGTTTGCTCAGACATGAGTTGGGAGCACGACCATATAGAAATCTGCATAATCTAATACTGATAGAAATGTGGCCTGGACCAGCTTCTTTTTAGAATCACTTGTGAGAAAGTGCTTTATTCTGTAATAGAGCCCAAGCCTCTGACAGAGTTTTTGTAGCAGATCTTCCAGATGTTCTAAGCAGTCGAGTCTACTGTCTACCCAGACCCCAAGATATTTGAATTTTGTAACATATTCAAGATTTTCACCAAGGACAGTGGATATGTGGGGGAGATTGTTTGGGAAGGAGTGTCTGGCTTGTGTTTGGAGGAAGAAAAACATTGCCTTTGTTTTTTTGCATTTAGCAGGAGTTTTTTTTCCAGTAGTTGGTGTTGTAATAGGTTGAATTCTGCTTATAGCTCTATGCATGCTGTTACGGTAGAGGGGTGACTGACATACAAGACTGTATCATCTGCAAACAGGTGTACAGTGGCTTTGGTGAGGTTATTGTCGATGCTATTGATATAGATGGCAAATAGGACTGGGCCGAGGATGGATCCTTGAGGAACTCCTCTTTGGAGAGATTTGAGTGGTGATAGGTCTGCTTCAGCCTTCACCTGCTGGGTCCTTCCTGTGAGATAGTTATTAAACCATCTAATGGAGGTTGAGTCGAGTCCTATGGATTTCAGGGAGGAGAGGAGCAGTTCATGGTCGACCGTTTCGAATGCCTTACTCAGGTCTAAAAATACAGCACAGACACAATTTTTTTGTCCAGTTTGAGTTGCCAATCATTGGTTACTTTAGCCAGGGCTGTGATGGTGCTGTGGTTGGTTCTAAACCCAGATTGCGCTGGATTTAAAAGACTAGCCTCTTCAAGATATCCTCTTAGTTGGGTGCTTACGATTTTTTCTAGCAGCTTGGACAGCACAGGGAGGCTAGAGACTGGCCTGTAGTTGTTGAGGTCCATGGGGTCCCCTGCTTTCAGTAGCGGGATAACTTGGGCAGTTTTCCAGATCGATGGAATAGATCCTAGTTGTAGTGAGAGGTTAAATAGGTGTGTTATTGACACTGCTAATACTTGTGTGGCAATTTAAAAAAAATAGGGATCAAGGGAGTCTGCACCTGCACTTTTTTTGGTGTCCAGCTGTGATATTAATTCTTCCACCTGCTTCAGGGTGGCTGGTATGAAGCAGAAGGTGGACTCCGTTACCCATGCTTCAGTGTTCTTGATACCTAACTGGGAACGAATTTGGTTAGCTGGAGAGGTGTCGAATGCTAGCCCAGCAGTTGTAAAGTGATTGTTGAATGATTCCAGGACTTCCAGTCTATCAGAGATGGTTCCCTTGCCATTGTGTATTTTGGCTGGGAGTGTGTTACTTGGATCATATCCTGTTATGACTTTTATGGTGTTCCAGAACTTGGCAGGGTTGTGGCAGGAGGAGTCTAGTTCAGACATATAATAAGCAGCCTTAGCATCTCGTACTTTCCTGGTACAGATATTCCTTGCTTTTTTGAACAGCTCCCAATCAGTTGATATCTTAGTTTTTCGTGCCTTTTTCCATAACTTGTCTCCATCAAGGAGGGTGGCTTTAAGGTCAGGAGTGAACCAACGGTAGGTTTTATTTTTGATTTATCTTAGAAATTGGAGCATGGATATTAAGGGCACCTGTAATAATGTCATTTAGCACCTAGTCGCTATCTGCTGGTGTGCTAAGTAAAACTCTTGCCATCGTGTGGAGTGGTTTATCTCTTCCAGATATGCCTCAATGTTGAATTTTTGCTTTGATCTCCTCATTGTGAACTTGGTGGGGGATGACGGCTTGCATGCTGATCTTATTCCCGCAATAAGGCAGTGGTCACTGATGTCATTGAATAGTACTCCAACATGCGAGAAAAGGTGAGGTTTATTCACTAGTATAACATCTAATAGTGTGCTGTTGCTTGTATTCTTTTTGTTGATTCTGGTGGGTTCATTTATGAGCTGTGTAAACCCATGTGTATCGTAGAATGATATTAAGGGTGCAGCTGCCTTTGAGAGCCAGTTTAGGTTTAGGTCTCCTATGATTATAGTTTCTTCTGTTCCCTTTTTGATTAGGTCACCCAGGTGGGATAATAGCTTGAGGTCAGCTGAGGGGGGCCTATAGCAGCCGATTAGCTGCAGCAGTGTGGTGTGGGAGAGGGCCACTTTGAGGGATAGGCATTCAAATTCCTTTACCATGGATAATGAGTTGAGGCAGGTTACAGATAGGCTGTCCTTCACATATATCGCTACTCTCCCTACCCCTAGTTTGGCGGTCAGCTCTGAATACTTGATAATTAGGTAAATTTATGTCTTTGTCAGCTGTGACAGGCCTGAGCCACATCTCAGACACTACTAATATATCTGGTAGGGTATAGTTAACCCAGGCTTGGATCATCGTGATCTTCTTTAACAGACTGCATACATTAATATGGAGAAAGCTTAGCCCTTTGATCTTGGCTAAGTCTGTTGGTGCAGTGATGACCTCTGGGGGTCCTGGGTTAAGGTCTACATTTCCTGAGCATATTAATAATAGTATCAATAGTTTCATAGTTGCTGCAAGAGATAGGTTAAAGATTCTTGCCATTGCCCGTTTTTTTTATTCTGATACCACTTTGTTTGCCATCCGGATATGGAGCTTTGGCCTCTTGTTAGAGCGCTGATTAGTAGTCTTGCAGACAGGCGCATTGAATAATTTTCTGTACAAAGTTAAAGCAAGGTCCCATAAGATAGTAAATCCACCTGAGTCCCTCCATGGCAACTGCTCCATGGGTTATGTTGTAGCATTAGGAGGTCATATATACATACCCAGTCCCTTGTGACTGTTGCAGTAATGCAGTGAGTCGAGTAATGTAATACATCTCCCTGTGTGGCATCCTCTGAGAGATATCCTTTTTCACTGTGCTCAGGATACAGTAATAGAGCTAGCAGAATCCAGAGAAATCCCCCCATTATGAAAAGTATAACTGGTATGCAGAAGGTACTATATCAAATGTCTTTCGTGGTGCCCTCAGTAGATTGCTAATATAAATGACTTATTCAGCTACTGTCCGGTGAGTAGAGTTTAAAAAAAAGGAATATAAATTAGAGGGAGAAGGATAGAAAAACACAATAGGGGGTACCTAGCGCATGTATTTCTCACTGTGACATTTAAGGGCAAACAATGGTCAAGCTTCGGCTCAACAGTGTGGGCAGCATGAGCGAGCAGAAAGGGAGTCTGCTGATTAGGTAGCTAACAAAGGGATATAGAGTAGGCTACAGGGCAGCGAGACGCAGGGGGCGTGATTTATGTTTTGGCAGGAAGGTGTCTATATAAGAAAGGCTACAGAAAGGGGAAGGGCGGATGGGCATAAAAAATTGCGGTTTTGCCGTACCTTTCCCTGGCAGTCCCTCCGGTCTGGCGGTTCCGAGCGTCGGCTTGCGGCTGCCGACCACCCACTGGCAGAGACTGGCCCCAGCGCTCGACTGTGGGCACTTAGCGAGGGTCCTCTTCTGAGGAAAAAAGACAGAGCACAGCAGGTTAAACGCTTTGCAATGGCAAGCGTCAGCAGTGCAGCAGGGGGCCGAAAATTAGCACTTTAAAGGCAATGATAATGATATTGAGAATGATAATGCAGGCCATATTGCCCACGATTGAGTACAGTGATTTGTGTAGAAAGACCAAGAATCCCTCTAGTGGTAGGTCTGTATAACCTGCTAATGGAAAACTAGCCAGTTGAAATGTGCTTAGTTCTATCAAAAATCTATTTGTAAAAAGTGCCAGATGGCTGAAGCAGGGGAAAAGTCCTGGCCAATCAGAGCGGGTTTGCTGGAAGCACCCGTGTTCCAATTGGCTGCGCTGTCCAGTACCTTCCAAGGAGCTGCAGGCGGGCATCCTGGTCTCGGTCGGTGGCTGGCTGGGTGCCGGCCGACCATGGGGGAGCTGAAGCAGCCCTGTTCAAGGGCAGGCAGCTTCCAAGGAGCTGCAGGCGGGCGTTCTGGTCTCAGTCGGTGGCTGGCTGGGTGCCGGCCGACCGTGGGGGAGCTGAAGCAGCCCTGTTCAAGGGCAGGCAGCTTCCAAGGAGCTGCAGGCGGGCGTCCTGGTTTCGGTCGGTGGCTGGCTGGGTACTGGCTGACATTGGGGGAGCTGAAGCAGCCCTGTTCAAGGGCAGGCAGCTTCCAAGGAGCTGCAGGCGGGCGTCCTGGTCTTGGTCGGTGGCTGGCTGGCGCCCGCCGACCGTGGGGAGCTGAAGCAGCCCTGTTCAAGGGCAGGCAGCTTCCAAGGAGCTGCAGGCGGGCGCCCTGGTCTCGGCGTCGGTGGCTGACTGGGTGCCCGGCCGACGTGGGGAGCTGAAGCAGCCCTGTTCAAGGGCAGGCAGCTTCCAAGGAGCTGCAGGCGGGCGTCCCTGGTCTCCGGTCGGTGGCTGGCTGGGTGCCGGCCGACCATGGGGAGCTGAAGCAGCCCTGTTCAAGGGCAATTGTAGTGGTTTCTTTTTGTGATTGGATTTATTGGTGGTGGAATAGTCACATGGTTGATTTGTATAATGGGGTTTGTTTGTGGTTTCTGGTTTTTCTCACTGTCAGTGGGCATTTAGTTTCTATTATGTGATTATTCTGAACTATGTAACATGAACAGATATTATTTTTTGATAAGTGCCGTGGGAGCGTTAACATCCACCTGAACTACCACTAATCCAGGCAGATGGGACCTCAGTTTAACGTCTCGTCTGAAAGATGACACCTCAGAAGTGCAGTACCCCTCCCCCCCATGCTGCACTACAGTGTCACTATTGGGATATTAACCCAAGTGCCAGATGTGGGAACTGAACCCACAGCCCTCTGATCTCCCGGCCTCAGAGGGAGTAATGATATTGTAGTTTGTCTAACCTTCCTTCTTTGCAGCATGGACAGTTCTATTTATCACCACCATTTTGGTCCTGGCCTGCCAGAATGGGCCAATCAGTACTTTTGGGGACCCTAAAATTGAGTCTGTCCCCAAGGGTCTTGTGGGAGTGAATTTCTGAAGGAATTGTAGTTTTGAGACTTTGGCACCTAAATGCACCTGGAGGGGGAGCCCTTGCTTTGACAGATTGATGGATCAACCAACCAGCACCTCTTGGACTGAAAAGAAATTCCCAAGATGCCTGCTGCAGTGTGTCAGTTTGGAATTAGAGTTTGGAGAGTAAACAGCTGGAGTGATTCAAGTAGCAGCTCCTGCGTAGTTCACATGGGAGATTGGTGGAAAGGTTGAGTTTGGCCAGTCTGCCTGCTGTCCCTTGAGAGGGAATCCTTTGAAAGGCTTAGCAATCGGACTGATCCGAAGTGGAGCATGATAAACGTACTGAAGAGTGACCAGATTTAAACCTGAAGAAGTCCGAAGATTTGCTGTACGCGATCGGCCTGTTAGGACATCCATTTACCACAGAATCCCGATTTTGCTCAGAGACACACTGATATTGCTGCCGGACTGCCATCCGCATTGTGGTATGGTGATTGCCTTACTATAAATGTGCTGTGTGCTGTTAGTGGGTCGTGATTTGGTTCCCCACTGTGTAAATGTGCCACTCTTGCTGGAAACTGCATCCAGCACTACCGGACTCAAAATCTAAACTGTTCCACCCAGCCTGGGCCTTGCCACCTGTCCCAGCCAGCTACTTCAGGCACAGAAACCATTATCAACCGAGAGACTCGCCCGGGGATCGGCCCCCTGCTCAACCATCTCGAAAAGGAACAGCACCTCGGTGATTCGTGTGGGCCAGGCTTCTCCTAGCAAGCCATTCATCAACCTGCAGTCTCCATTTTGTCTAGCCTGTGTCTCATATTGGGTAGCGTGAGTAACAATCAGGGTAGCTCCCTGCAACAACAGCCAAATCTTAAATGTCATCTGATTGTATTGTTGTTTTTCCTTTCACGAACTGAGCCTTCAGGCTCTGGATTACAAATTGTGTGTGGTTGTGCATGCCTTTTCTTTTCATCACAGGGCCCCAACCAGCTGTGATGCTGGCCTACCCCAGGCAACATTCCAGGCTAGCCCACCTTACTTCCAACTGGGTACCCAGAGCGTGTGACTGTATAGGGACTAAAAGTGCCTGCATAATTGCCTGACTAGATCAGTTTTTGACTAGATCAGTTTTCAAATCAGTCAACCTGATTACGCCCCTCCCTTGTTCAATTCCCCTAAATAAATCAGATCTAACTCTTTTTGCATTTAATCTGACTGTGGTTCCAGTTTGTACCAAAAGCACTGTACGGTTGTTATTTGCTGTGCCTAACCTTGTTTTACAGGGGGTCTCTAGGGTCAAACTGGTGGAACCAGCCCAGGTGGTAAGTACAAACAGTGTGAGGATTTGTATGCTGAACAGGGGCTACTGTGAAAGTGTATTTTGCATATTGTCTAGGCCACTAGAGGGGAAAGAGGAGGGTTACAGTGTCCCGGAGGGCTGTACCCAGGTTAGCCTTGTTACTAACAACCCTGTCCTCCGGGTGGAGGCACCCGTTTCAGTACCCAGGCCTCTTAACCTGCAGTTAGTCATGCAGGCAGGGGTAGTAGCCCTTGGGATAGCGCCACCTAGGGGTTACATCTTGGAGGCACCAACGCTGGGATTTGTGTCTTCTAGTGGTCAGAAGTGGGTACTACAACCCCACGCTTAAAAATTTTAATAAAATGGAGGCACTTGCTATGCCTAAGTTTAAGATTGCCCCCCATAAGCTGTTAGTGCACTGTATGATGGGGTGGAGCGAGGCACTGGGGGTAGACCCGCAACAAGCCATTTTGTTAATGGACATCCCGTTAGGGACCACTATTGCAACTATTATAGACACTGTTGAACAAGTTAAGTGTCTGGGATAGGTTGAGGTGAAAGGAAGTGATTCCGACCTGTTTGATCAAACTATGGTGGCCCTACTCTCCTGCAGCCTGCCCACTAAACCAGAGAAGGTACCCCCTGTCATTTTGCCTGAAGGGTCCCAAAAGGGGTGGAGGGTCATTCACTTACATAGCAAACCGGCTGCTCCAGGAGTGTCCCCCCGCATAGAGGGGTTTAAAGATAAGCTGCTTAAACTGTTAGCCTCTGAAGGACGCTCTGCTACAGAGCTAGTGAAAATGTTAGAGCTTTCTGAGAATGTCACTCCCGTGCAGTCCCTCATAGCCTCTCCTGCCACACCTGCAGTTGCTTCCCCCATAGTGATACCTACTGTGTATTTGGACTCATACCACAGACATAGGCTCTTCTCTGGCACGGTCGTGGTGCCCATGGGGGAGGACGATCTGGAAACGTGGATGGACTGTGCCACCCCATTAGTCCAGGAGTGGCAGTGTGCTGAGGGGGAAAAGAGGATGAGGCTCATGGAAAGCTTGAGGGACCCTGCACTGGAAGCCATTCGCTTCCTGCGATCCACCAGCCCAGAGGCCACAGCCACTGACTACTTCTCTGCCCTGGAGGGGGTATTTGGTAGCACTAAGTCGGGAGATGACCTGATGTGGAAGTTTAAATCCACAAAACAGTGGAAGAATGAAAAATTGTCAGTGTTTATTACTCGAATTGAGCAAGCTTTGCAGAGGGCCCACGGGAAAGGAGGGGTGCCCACCGGTGAATTGAACAGGGTCAGGCTAGATCACATCTTAAAGTCAGCAAGGTACTCTAGCATGATGTTGTTGAAGCTTAAACTGCAAGACAGAAGGGGCAATCCCACCCAATATTGTGACTTAATGAAAGAGATCCGTGAGGTCGAGAATGACGAAGAGGGATGGGAGCCCTATGCTGGGGCTGCCCACACCTGCCAGACCCCTGAGAGAGGCGAGGAGGTCAAACTGCAACAGATGAGAGAACTGATCAAGGAGTTAACTGAGTTGAGAGTCAGTTAGCAAGCTGCTGAGGCAGCCAAAGATGCTAATTCCTGTCCAGCCCCCCCCCCCCAGACAAAGAGGGAAGTCCTGCCGAGAGGGTCAGGGGTACATGTTGTTTCTTCTGAAACCTGGCCTGAAGACAGCCTGCTGAAAGAGGTACGAAAACTGAGAACTGTGGTGGAAGACCTACTCCGACTCTGAGCTGCTCGAGACACTGACCCTTGGGGGAACTCAGAAGGTCAAGAGAGCAAACCCCCGACCAGAGAGAGACCCCAAGACTCTCCCACTATGTTCAAGCAGGGAAACAGCTCCTCTTCCCCCAGAGACTCTAAAGAACCTGTTTTCTGTTACCACTGCGGAGAGGATGGGCACACCTGATTCACCTGCCGTTCGCCTGAGAATCTGAGAAACCTTACTACTAGGCTGCTGGCATTGATTCAATGGAGCAACATACAGCTGCAAGGTGGGACTGCCTGAAAAAGCTATTCATCCAAGGCAGCTGTAAAGCCGATGTCCAAGTCCAAGTCACCTGAGTGGTCTGAGGTGGTGGGCCCTTCCATGGAAACTACAGTGATGGTGAATGATGTGTCTGCCCGGGCCATGCTTGACAGTGGATCTCAAGTAACCATAGTATTTCAAGATTGGTACCAGAAGCATCTGCCTGACATGCCCCTACAACCCTTGGAAGGTTTGTTGAGTGAGAAGTCCTATCCGTACTCGAGGTATATCCAGATCTGGCTGTCATTCCCTAACGCCATGGCTGGTATAGATGAACAAGTTGAGACATTTGCCCTAGTCTGTCCCCCCACTGGACTGTATGATGGAGTTCCCCTATTAATTGGAACAAACGCCCACATGTTTGGGAGACTAGCAGAACTTTGCCATGAGAAACAAGGGCAACAGACTGGATGGGCCCTAAGAATTCCAGCATTAATCAAAAGGGCTTATGACTTGCAACAGAAACCCGATGAAGTGTACTGAGATGAGCCAGTGTGAGTAGTGTGGAAAAAGGATCCTGATTCTGTGGTGTTGGCCCCCAATGCCCAGTGTACGATCCATGGAGAAGTCCGCCTAAGGAGAGATGTAAAAAATAAAATATTAATGATAGACACCCCTGGTGAAGGGAAGCTGCCAGAGGGGTTGATGGTTAAGCCCAGTATGCTACCTGCATGTGCCCATACCTATGCCTGCTGAGTGATGGTGCAAGTGAGAAACATGTCAGACAGGGAAGTTCGTGTGAACCAGGGATATACGCTGGCTACAGTACACTGCTCAGACACTGCAGTATTACCCAGTAACAAGTACTCTGGTGAAAGAGAGAAAGTGACCCCAGACTTATTTGACTTCAGTGATCCCCCCTTGTCCGCTGAATGGAAGACCTGAATTAGCAGGAAACTTGCTCAGAGAGACCAAGTGTTCTCACTGAAAGAGTGGGACGTGGGGTGTGTCCATGGTGCTGAGCATAGCATACACCTGCATGATGACCGACCATTTCAAGAGAGGTCTCGACACCTTGCCCCAGCGGACATAGACGATGTTAGGAGGCACCTACAGGAAATGCTCACTGCTGGCATTATTCAAGAATCAAGAAGCCCATATGCATCCCCCATCATAGTGGTGCATAAAAAGAACGGATCCGTGAGGATGTGTGTGGACTATCGGACCCTCAACCGACTGACTATCCCAGATCAATACACCATGCCATGCATACAGGATGCCCTAGATTGCCTGAACGAGGGTCAGTGGTTCTTCGTACTGGATCTCTGCAGCGGATATTATCAGATTCCGATGGCCCTGGAGGACCATGAGAAAACAGCCTTCATCTGTCCTTTGGGGTTCTATGAATTCCTGAGGATGCCACAGGAGATTTCAGGTGCCTCTGCCACCTCCCAGAAATTGATGGAACATGCGGTGGGAGACATGAACTTGCTGGAATGTTTAGTGTACTTGAATGATGTCATTGTTTTCGGATGCACGCTAGAGGAACATGAGACCAGACTGTTCAAAGTCCTCGATCATTTGGAAGAATTCAGCCTCAAGTTATCCATAGACAAGTGCCAGTTTTTTCAAACATCTGTGAAATATGTGGGACACATAGTGTCTGCGGAAGGGGTATAGACAGATCCCAGTAAAGTTTAATCTTTGACCACTTGGCCCCAGCCCAATAACCTAAAAGAGATACAGTGTTTCCTGGGGTTCTGCTGCTACTACCGCAGGTTCATCAAAGACTATTCAAAAGTGATTCGACCGCTCCTAAACCTTACCCAGGCTACCCCTACCAACTGAAAATACAAAAGGGGCTATTAAAGAACAAGAGAAAGTGTATTTTTGAACAGGTGAGCCTTTTGGGACTCAGTGGCACCCAAATGTGAAGCAGCGTTCTTTGAAGTCATATACCAACTCACCCACGTCCCAGTTCTTGCCTATGCTGATCCTACTAAGCCCTATGTTCTGCATACGGATGCTAGTTTGCAGGGCCTTGGGGCTGTGCTATATCAAGTCTACGAAGATGGCTTGAGACCTGTAGCTTTCGCCAATAGGAGCTTGACCCCGTCAGAGCAGAACTATCCAGTCCACAGGTTGGAATTCCTCACCCTAAAATGGGCCATAGTTGACCAGTTTCATGAGTACCTCTATAAAGCAAAGATATTAGTGAAGACTGACAATAACTCACTGACTTATGTGCAGACTTCAGCTAAATTGAACGCCACTCGGCACCATTAGCTTTCTACCTTATCGACTTATGATTATGCTGTTGAATACAGACCAGGACTAAACCACATTGATGCTGATGCCCTGTCACGAAGGCCAGATTCTAAGAACAACTGGGTCAGATTGTCTGAACTTGACATCAAAGCATTATGCCGAAAGTTTGATAAAGATGAACAAATGTTCGCGGACACAGTGGACTGCCTAGTAGATTGCTTGGGTCCTCCTGATACCTGCATACTGGCTGCCTATTGCCATTTCTCTGTATTAGATATTAGTGCACTACCTCAGTTCGATAATGACAGTATCTAGTGGGCTCACTCCCAAGATCCTATGATTCAACCAGCACTTAATGCCCTGTGTGCGGGGAAAGATGTGTCCAAGTTGCATTCCCCTGACTTGCAAACTGCTCTATTTTTCAAGGAAGGCCCCAGGTTAAAGTTGCATGATCAGTTGTTATACAGAGAGACAGTGGATCATCGTGGTCAAGTAGACAAGCAACAGTTGATTCTACCCACGGCCTTTAAACAGCTGTTACTGAGGTCTCTCCACAATCACATGGGGGACCTCGGTATTGACAGAACTCTCGACTTGGTACGATCCCGATTCTAGTGACCAAAGATGGGGGCAGATGTCGAGCACCATGTAAAGACTTGCAGTCAGTGCCCCCAAAGAAAAGCCCTGCTTCAGAAGGCTGCCCCTCTTGTCAATATCACTACCAGCACCCCTCTAGAATTGGTCTGCATAGACTTCTTGTGCTTAGAACCTGACCAAAAGAACATCAGCAATGTGTTGGTAGTTACTGATCATTTTACACGGTACGCACAAGCCTTCCCAACTAAAGATCAAAAGGACTCTACCGTGGCCAAGGTGCTGGTGGAAAATTATTTGTCCACTATGGTGCCCCCCAGCGGTTCCATTCTGACCAAGGCAGAGACTTTGAAAGTAGGTTAATCAAAGAAATGCTCTTTCTATGGGGGTGCGGAAGTCAAGAACCACCCCTTATCACCCGCAAGGGGACCCTCAACCAGAATGCTTTAACCGCACCCTTCTGGACATGCTGGGCACCCTGCATCCAAAAGACAAGCCTAAGTGGAGCCAGCAGATAGCACCTTGGTACATGCGTACAATTGCACCAAAAAGTGACACTACTGGGTTCTCTCCCTACCATCTCATGTTCGGGAGGGAAGTCTGACTGCCAGTTGATGTCTGCTTTGGAGTCTCTCCAGATGGGGTCTGAGCCGAAAACTACTTGCAGTATGTACAGAAATTGAAAGATCAGTTGAATCATGCCTATCAACTAGCTCAAACTATGGTTGCTAAGCGAAATCTTGCCAACAAAGAAAGACATGATCAATGAGTAAAAGCCCAGGAGTTGTTGCCCGGAGATAGGGTACTACTACGCAATTTGGGACTGCATGGAAAACACAAAATTGCTGATAGATGGCACCATCGTCCTCACAAAGTAGTTGGTAAATTGGATGATCTGCCGGTGTACAAGGTGCGCCCAGAAAATAATTCCAAAGCTGTTAAGACCATATACCATAAACACTTACTGCCCATCAGCCAAGTTATTATTGATGCTGAACCAACACCTGACACTTCTCCTGGGCCAGTGACTCGTGCTGCTGCAAAAAGGAAACAGAGCCAACCTGTCCATGTTGTTCCAGAACTGAGGCCTTCCCCTCAGCCGGCCCAGAGTGATAGTGATGACTGTTCGTCAGTCTCTGATGAAAGTGACTGTGATAATGCCTATTATCCCTCATATGAACTGAGTCAGTTGTTTTGAGGCAATCCTCTGCAGAATCGTGGGAATGAAGCTGGGCATTCAGAACTGCCTAACCCCCTAGCTTCTTCCCTGGACCCAATGTCCCCTGAAAGTGAGGTGCAAAATATCACATCTGAGGTAGCAGACTCTGTGTCTTGTAGAAATGTTTGATTTACCTGAAGAAGAGACTGATGGTCTGAGTCTCCCTGGTGACATACCAGAACTTTAAGAACAATATGAAAGTGCTGACAGCACCCCTTCAGTGCTGCAAAGCCTAAATGTGCCAGAGCCTCCTCAGAATGAGCAACCTGGGCCCTCTTCAGAAGACAATAATGAGCAAAGTATTGTGGAAACAGAGTCTGCAGAGCAAGGAGCTGATAGTGTTCCCAGTCTGGACATTTCAACCAGCGTAGAGACATCCCTTATTACAGGAGAAGAAATCAATGCCAGTGCTGACTGCCCAGAGTCTGTGTCTGTTCCCCCCCAGAAAATCTGGGCGACCTGTTAAGCCAGTGCTATGTTTCAGTTATGATTCCCCTTGGGAGGCCTGTGGACTTGCCTCTCAATGTGGTCCGTAAAGGTGTTTACGTTTCCAAGAGCTCACTGCCCAAACTGAGCTTGACTGCCACCTCTCAAGTAATTGTTCTTCCTTCAGAACAAGGTGTCCCTGTCCCATATAGCCCCAAGTTAGCAGATAGGGAAGGGCCCTCTTCTACATTCTTTACTGTACAAGAAGTTATAATGTGAAGTCATAGGTAACTGTTCATAGTATGTTAATCATAATAGAATCAGTACAGAATGTATGAAACATGTATAAGTATTGTCAATGAAGATATGGTATAGTAAAATGTATAGTAATGTGGTAGGTTTACATTAACTGATGCATCAAATATTATTTCCATAGTAGGCTAATGTCACGTATGTCTTGTATATATTGATTCTTCAATACTGTGATGGTGTAGACTTAACGCAGATGCCAGGTTTTTCCAGACAGGGAAGGGTATAACTCCCTTACAAATGGGGGTTCTCGAAAGTCTTCCTTGGGTGTGCCTAAATGCCCACTGCCAGGCTGATACTGTGTGTCTTAGTGATTTAAAAGTGTTGTATGAGAGTACCTTAATGCCTCTGTGCTCTGTCTCTTTAAGAGCTGCCTATAACATGGTGCTTATTTAATCTGGGAGGGGCTGAATGTTTCTATGATCGAGTCCCGCCCAGGCTGCCAGATAATCGCTCCGATCTGCCACTGCTATTTGCGCAGAGGGAGCTCTGTTAGAAGCTCTACTTATTTGCTGATTATCTGTTGTAATAGTAATGATATTGTAGTTTGTCTATCCTACCTTCTTTGCAGCATGGGCAGTTCTGTTTATCACCACCATCTTGGTCCTGGACTGCCAGAATGGGCCAATCAGTACCTTTGGGGACCCTATAATGGAGTCTGTCTCCAGGGGTCTTATGGAAGTGAATTTCTGTAGGAATTGTAGTTTTGAGACTTTGGCACCTAAATGCACCTGGAGGGGGAGCCCTTGCTTTGACAGACTGATGGATCAGCCAACCAGAACCTTTTGGACCGAAGGGAAATTCCCAAGCTGCCTGCTGCAGTGTGTCAGTCTGGAGTTAGAGTTTGGAGAATAAACAGCTCGAGTGATTCGAGCAACAGCTCCTGCGTAGTTCACGCGGGAGATTGGTGGAAAGGTTGAGTTTGGCCTGTCTGCCTGCTGTCCCTTGAGAGGGAATCCTTTGAAAGGCTTAGCAATTGGACTGATCTGAATTGGAGTGTAATAAAGCCACTGAAGAATGACCAGATTTAAACCTGAAGACCGAAGATTTGCTATACGCGATCAGCCTGTCAGGACATCCATTTACCACAGAATTCCCGGTTTTGCTCAGAGATACTGATATTGCAACCAGACTGCCATCCACACTGTGGTATGGTGATTGCTTTACTATAAACGTGCTGTGTGCTGCTGGTGGGTCGTGATTTGGTTTCCCCACTGTGTAAATGTGCCACGCTTGCTGGAAGCTGCATCCTGCACTACCAGACTCGAAATCTGAACTGTTCCACCCAGCCTGGGCCTTGTCACCTGGCCCAGCCAGCTACTTCAAGCACAGAAACCATCATCGACGAGAGACTCGCCCGGGGATCAGCCCCCTGCTCAACCATCTCGAACAGGAATGACACCTTAGTGATTCGTGTGGGCCCTGCTTCTCCTGGCAAACCAGTCATCAACCTGCAGCCTCCATTTCGTCTAGCCTGTGTCTCATATTGGGTAACGTGAGTAACAATCAGGGTAGCTCCCTGCAACAACAGTTAAATCTCAGGTGTCATCTGATTGCATTGTTGTTTTTCCTTTCACGAACTGAGCCTTCAGGCTCTGGATTACAAATTGTGTGTGGTTGTGCGTGCCTTTTCTTTTCATTACATTACAGGACCCCAATCAGCTGCGACACTGGCCTACTCCAGGCAATGTTCCAGGCTAGTCCACCTTACTTCCAACTGGGTACCCAGAGCGTGACTGTATAGGGACTAAAAGTGCCTGCATAATTGCCTGACTAGATCAGTTTTTTGAATCAGTCAACCTGATTGCTCCCCTCCCTTGTTCAATTCCCCTGAATAAATCAGATCTAACTCTTTTTGCATTTAATGACTGTGGTTCCGGTTTGTACCAAAAGCACTGTACTGTTATTTGCTGTGCTTAACCTTGTTTTACAGGGGGTCTCCAGGGTTGAACTGGTGGAACCAGCCCTGGTGGTAAGTGCAAACAGTATGGGGATTTGTATGCAGAATAGGGGCTAGTGTGAAAGTGTTTGTTGAATATTGTCTAGGCCACTAGAGGGGAAAGATAGGGGTTACAGTGTACTGGAGGGCTGTACCCAGGTTAGCCTTGTTACTAACAACCCTGTCCTCCAGGTGGAAGCACCCGTTTCAGCACGCAGGCCCAATAACCTACAACCAGCCATGCAGGCAGGGGTAGTAGACCTTGGGATAGCGCCACCTAGGGGTTACACTGGGAAAACAGCCAGCACCCACTGTTCTGTTTCAGACCTCCCTTGGTTGGTGCAGTCCCAGAGGATGCCCAAGTCCTCAACTGGGCAGGGAAATTTCTCTATGCCTTCTCACCATTCCCACTTTTACTGTCAGGAGTAAATTGGGATAGTTGGATGGCCTTGAGGCCAGGCTATTCAGGGAGGGAGCTGATGTTATAGTCTTACCTTTGACAAAACTTTTTAATAGAAGTCTCTGTTGTGGTCTCTTCCCTGAGCACTGGAAGAGTGCAGAAATTCACACCAGGTAGACAACTATTAACCTATAGCTTTGATATATATATATATATATATATATATGGCTTCTAAGGTATTTGAAAACGAAATTCATAAACAGATTTACACTTACTTGGCTAGTAACCATCTCCTTGCCCCACAGCAGTCTGGCTTCAGACCTACGCATTCAACCCTCACTGCTTTGGTAATTTTCACGGACACCATCTCCTGCATGCTGGAAAATAAACGGTGCATGGGAGTGGTGTTGGTGGATCTATCAAAGGCTTTTGACACAGTGGACTACCCATTAATGTTATATAAACTAGAGCTAAAGGGATTTAGTATGGAAGTATTACACTGGTTTAGATCATATCTGTACTGACATAATCAAATAGTAACTACCCACAGAATATTGTCAGATGCAAAGAAAGTGAATGGAGGCGTGCCCCAAGGTTCTATATTGGGGCGATTTCTGTTCATCGTGTTTGTTGATGTAGTACCAAGAGTCCTTACAGAATGTTCAGTTATATCATATGCAGATGACATGGTCCCTCTCTACCTTGAGAAAAAGTGCGGTACCATAGAAAAAGAGCTCCTACAATTTAATGATCTTGAAAATTGGTTAGCAGAGAACAAATTGGTGATAAATATAAAGAAAACTAATTTGATGTTATTCAAAACTAAAACAGAAGGAGAAGGTACTGTGTCCAGTGATATAAAGATTAAATCTGTTAGGGGAAATAGCCCCAGAACAGGTTACCTCTTACAAATACCTGGGGCTCTGGGTAGACTCTGAATTGAGTTTCAACACTCATGTAGATTATGTTTGTACTAAGGTTTCTCAAAAGCTAGGAGTCCTCCATAGACAAAAACTGTATGACGCATGTAACTAGGGAGAAATTGGTGAATACAGTAATAACTCCTTTAATAGATTATGCAAGTGTTATTTATCGTTCTGCAAATAAGTATACTTTACAGAAGGTCGACAGACTTCAGTGCCGATTAGCAAGATTGATCCTAGGTTTGTCAGGACCTTATGTATTATATCATCATTGTAATATTCTTTTTCAAGTAAACTGGACATCTTTGGAACTTAAGAAAGAGAGAGACTCCTATGCAATTTTCTATATAAATGTATGAAGGGTTTGGTACCAGAATACTTGACAGATACAATATCACAAAGTACAACAGGTTATTCATTGTGAGAAATTAAGGGTAGTGCACTGAACGTCCCCAGAACAAAATCTAGATATGGAGGTATGTGCTTCAACTACATCACAACCAATTGGAATTCTCTCCCCTCCAGAAATTCGCAATATACTTAATTATAAAAGTCTTAAAATTGCCTTCTCAGAACTGCATCCTTTTGTATGTGAATGTTACTAATTGTAATACCATCTATTGTGATTGTTTGTAATTTGTCTTCTATGTCAGTATTATTTATGTGCAATGTCACAGGAGGGCCCTGAAAACAGACTCTGCCTAGTGCCTTATCCTGTTAAAATACAAATAAAACTTGAACTTGAACTACTGAGAGTGCTGCTAAAATTGAGAAGGGAGTCAGCAACAATGATCCTCATAGCTTCAGATTGGGCCAGGCAGATTTGGTACTCACTTCTGTCCCTCTCCATCAAGTATCCCAGAAACCTTCCCCTGAGGTACAATCTGTTGACCTTGTCTCAAGGCAGGATAACATTCCCAGATCCAAGAACTCTGCACCTCAGAGCATGGCACTTGAGGAGCTAGAGTTCTCTGGACTAAACGTCTGTGAGGAGGTTCTAGATGTGGAAGGTGTCCAGGAAACCAACAACTAGGAGAACCCATGCCTCACAGTGGAAAAGATTTCCCCTTTGGTGCTCCTCTAGACAGCTCAACCCACTTCAGGCAAACCTCCCTTCAATCCTAGACTACCTGGTCCACCTCCAGTCCCTGGGCGTTAGGCCCTCAACCCTAAAGGTGCATCAGGCAGCAGCGTCAGCATATGTCTCAGCTGGCAAGGATAGGTCAGTAGCCTCGCAACCCATTTTCAAAAGGTTCTTTAAAGGCCTTGCTCACCTGTACCCTCCAGTAAGGGATCCTGTTCCCCCTTGGGAACTGAACCTGCGTATTGCTCAGCTGATGGAGGCTCCTCTCGAGCCTGTGGCAACTGCTGCCCTGAAGTATGTTACCTGGAAAGCAGTTTTCCTGGTGGCACTCGCATCTGCCAGAAGGATAGGCGAGCTTCAAGCCCTCTGTACAGATTTAACTATATCATATTCCATAGGGACAAGGTGGTCTTGAGCACCAACAGAAAATTCTCCCCCGAGTGGTGTCTGAATTTTATCTGAGTCAGTCGGCCACACTTCTAGTGTTCTTTACAGCCAAATCCACCCCAGAGAGCAAAAGCTCCACAGTCTGGATGTTAAGAGAGCCCCGAGGCACTACTTGGAGCACAGAAAGGATGTTAGGGCCACCAGTACTTAGCTGTTTGTCACTTATGGTGAAGTAGGACAGTGTAAACCAGCAGCCAAGAGAACCATTCCTTGTTGGATAGTTTCCTGCACTCATTTCAGTTCTTTTATGCCAAAGCTGGCAAATTATCATCTGAAGGCATCAGGGCCCAGTCTATAAGGGCATGTATGCCTCAGTGGCAGCTCCCAAGGGTGTCTCCCTACAGGAAATCTGTAAAGCAGCTACCTGGAAAACAGCACACACTTTTACAAAGCACTACTGTCTGGGCATAGAGTTTAG
Organism: Neoceratodus forsteri; assembly: GCA_016271365.2. Lineage (NCBI taxonomy): Eukaryota > Metazoa > Chordata > Ceratodontiformes > Ceratodontidae > Neoceratodus > Neoceratodus forsteri. The sequence continues at coordinate 689,209,727 of JADMNL010000022.1, read as the reverse complement.
ATGGGATGCTAGCTTTGGCATTACTGTCTTGCAGAACCTTTTTCTTAAGTAGATTCCATACCCAGCCTCCTAAGGTACTCCTGTGGAGTCTGCAGTTGTTAAGCACAAGTGATGGATTCCTGGGGTTTAAAGAAAAAAATTACTCACCATAGTAATGTCGTTCCTTCCAAGGGGTCCCTCACTATGCTTAACAATCCCATTCCTACCTCCCCTTCCAGAAGCTGGAAGAGGTTTGCACAAGCATCAGTTCTTTTCATTTTGCTTGAGCATTACTTGTTACAATACTTTACAATTGATACTTGCAGTGATCTAATCTTTCCAAAATGTTTTTGTTACAGTTTGAAAGCTTTATTCTACCATGTTAAAAAGCTTTGGGAACTTTAAATTGGTACATATATTTTGATAGCCTTTTAGCTAGTTTAGTGGTCACTGTTCACCCTAGCTTTAGAAGTAAATCTGCTGTTAGAATGCAGGTGTGAGCATGATCACACAGCAGAGTTTTGAAGAACACCTGCTCTCTGCTTGAGGTGACACCACCTCACAAAGTGCTGCATTCCACTTCACCTGTTAATTTCCTATTCTGCTATGAATCCTCCGGCACGCAGTGCCCACTTGACAATGCCAAACAGGCTGCTTATATTTCATGTAAAGTCATGCTATGATTACCATTGTATCACATCAAAACAGTGACATTTTGACAGCGAAAGTAATTACAGTGACATTTGTGATGAAATTCGAAATTGTCACTGTAATGGTCCCACTGGTGAAATGTTGGTATGTCAGTAATCGCCCCCTTCAGAGTCATGTCTGACTCAGAGTTGGATCTTTTTTTTTTTTTCATTTTATCTCCTGTTCGCGACTGAGAGCTATTACCCTCGTCAACCCTGATGCGCGGGGTCTCAACCTGAGCAGCCACCAGCCTCCACCGCTATCCTTGGGAGCTGGGAGGATCGTGACTTGCCCCCATGGTGGGGTCCTCCCCCGGGGGGCACAAGGGAAGGGAGACCGCATCACCCAGAACCTTGTCCCGAGGTCGGGCGTTGTTTGCGGTGACGGGCGGACCCCATCGTGGGAGTCATCCTGTTGAGAGCAGGGGCTTACTGGCAGTGAAGTAAGTGAAGTCCCTCCCGAGACGCAGATTTGCAATGACATCAACGTGGCTAAAGCCGACGTCCACCATGTCCCACCCCTAAGTATGGCAATGCTCCTGAGGTAGCCACCGGTCTCTGCCATGGGCTGCTACAGAGCGATGCACTCTAGGATCCCTCCCAAGGGGAGGAGAGCAGTCCTCCAGATGCTCAATCCTCCCCTTCCCCTGCTGACCCCAGCAGCCCGAGCTCACTCCCGAACCCGGGTCGCCAGCGTGGCACGAGGTGTGGCATCCAGCACCTCAACCCTCAGCACCACAAGGCCGGCCTCAGAGTTGGATCTTTAGAGATCAGGGCTGCAGGGGGAAGAGCCTCCTGCATGAGGTTGCCCCAAGAAAAAAAAACAGCCAATGTCTGACAGGCAAAATTTCGCCTGTCGACATTGTGGCTGTCACTGTGCCACATTTCGACAATCTCATTGTCAATATGGCTTGGTGGAACCAATTACTGTAGTTTTGGAAATGCACTGTCCTGCTTGTGTTGCATTACATGCTTACTGGTGGGGTTCCTGTACATGTATGTTTGTTCTACTGTTGTTGAACATTGTAATTGATGTGAAAACTTTGTAAACGAGCTGTCTAGCTCAAAGGTTGTAGTCTGAATCTTCAATAAATAAAATAAATTAAAAAAAATTCTCTAATTAGCATAACATTTTTGGCTCCGGGGCAGCTCATTCCTGGTGAATGATTGCAGTTGTTAAGCATAGTGAGGGATCCTTTGGAAGAAACAACATTATTACGGTGAGTAATTTTTTATTTCTGCAGTCCCCTTTCACTGTCACAGAACAGAGAAGAGTTTTCTTTTAGACTACTAGCAAAACCTGAGAAAGAAAGCCCTCCTTGTAGGTGGAATTAGAAACATAGACTATGTCGGCAGAAAAAGACCATTGGTCCATTCGATCTGCTCAGTTTTATCCTACTCTACCCGAAGAGCTTATGTTCAGATGAGATTTTCACCCTCCCACCTCACTTCCTTCTTTACTGCTACCCCCTGAGTAAATGTTAAGCCCTTTACACTGTCACAGCCATGCCTGAACCAATTAATGGTTTTCACACCCGCCACCACTGCTGGTAGGGTGTTCCACTGCTCAACCGCTCTCTCAGTAAAGTAACATTTTCTTGCATCCCTCCTGAATCCCCCCACCAGCTTACATTAATGTCCCTTTGTTTTTGACCTACTATTCCTTCTAAATAGTTCCTCGCAGTTTACCTTGTTTATTCCTCTCAGGAACTTGAAGGTTTCTGTCATGTCCCCCATCGCCCTTCTGGCCTCCAGCGAGTTCATGTTCAGTGCCCTAAGTTGATCTTCACAGGATCTGCCCTGTTGTCCCTCAGTCATTTTAGTTACTGTATGCTGCACTGTCTCCAACTCAACTCTGTTTTTCCTCAGGTGAGGACACCAGAACTTGGCACATTATTCCAGACGGGTTCTCACCAGTGATCTATAGATAGCTAGTATTATCTCTTTCATCCTGCTATTGAAACATTTTCCAACACACCCCAGCATTCTGGTTGTATTGCTGTAGGTCTTGTTACATTGGCTAGTTTGTTTTAGGGAATCATTTATTATGACCCTAAGGTCCCTTTCCTCTGAAGTGGTGGCCAGTTTACCCCCACCCATCCAGTATTCCTTCCTGGGGTTCTTGTTCCCTATGTGTATCACCTCACAATTTCTGACTTTAAATTGCAAGAACCAGACCTTGGACCCTGTCTCTTATAATCTTTAACAAAGCACCTGTAACACCCACAGAAACCTAAGAAGCTTTGCAGGTCTTTCAGGTTTTGATATTTTGGCAAAATAGTTAGGGCTTCAACTTTACTGGTATCAGTTTGCATGCCTTGAGCTGATACAATGTGTCCCACATATTTGACTGAGCTTTGAAAGAATTGACACTTGCTGATGGAGTGTTTGAGCCTGAACTCTTCCAGTCAATCTAGAACTTTCAACAGTCTTGCCTCATGTTCCTCCAGGGTCTTCCTGAACACTATGATGTCATCAAGGTAGATCAAACATTCTAGGAGATTCATGTCTCAACAGCTCTTTCCATTAGCTGCTGAAATGTTTCTTGGGCGCCAGATATACCTTGTGCCCTTCTGAGGAATTCATAGAAAACAAGATGACATATAAAGGCAGTTTTCTCTCTGTCTTGTGAAGCCATTGGTATCTGATAGTAGCTGCTTCTTAAGTCAAACACAGAAAGCCATTTGCTTCTGTTAAGGCAGTCCAAAACATCTTGGATTCTGGGCATGGTGTACTCATCTAGGATTGTCCGTTAAGTGTTCTGTAGTTCACGCACACGTACACAGCTCCAATTTTCTTACACACTACCACAATTGGCGAAGCATATGGACTGTGTTATTCATGAATAATGCCTGCAGCTAACAGTTCTTGCAAGTGCCTTCTCACGTCATCAATATATGCGGGCAGCAATATGCAGGACCTCTCACAGAAAGGGCATTCATCATGAAGTCTGATGTGGTGCTCTTCTCCGGCTACACATTCCACATCCCAGTCATGAATTGAAAACACTTTTGTCCTTTTGGCTCATTTTTGGCTGACATAGGTCTTCCACTTCTCTGGTATGGGTGATTCACCAAAATCAAAAACTTCTGGGTCAAGGCCAGGCTGGGCGCCCTGTCTGGTAGGTGTTGGTTGTACTGCTGTATCCGCGCAATACACGAGCTAAAGTACATCCTCTTCCTACAACAGCGTCTCTATATGTAACTATTTTTCACCTAGACAGTAACTAATTTAGCATAAGCATGAGCTCTTACTGGCAATGCACTGGGCTTTACCAGTAAATCTTCTGGCAGGCTATGTTCCTCTGGAGTGTCAAGCATCAGTAATTGGTTTTTGATGTCTTTCTGCAGGTGCATCATGCCACTGATGCTACACTCGCATTAGGTGGCAGCACAAGTTCTTCCGCATCACGACGACAAACTATACCCACCGAGTCATCCTGAGCCTCGGCTGGGGTCTGTGTCTGCTGTTTGTAGGCCCTCTGCACCACGGCACGCACTTGCAACACTCTTCCCTTTTTCTTGGCCTCCCTCTCCTGACAAAGTTGAGCCAGGCAACCAAACATATGGACATTAGTACCAATGAATATGGGCACACCGTCATACATTCCGGACTCCGGACAAACTAAAGCTAAAGTTTCTACCAGGTCCTCCACTTGTCACGTTAGACAGAAAGCAATTCATGCCTTGAGATAGCACAGATATGGGTAGAATTTGTAACTCTATCTCCATACATTTAGATCTTCCAAAGGCAGTAACTTGTGATGAGATAGGTGCAGATTGTACCAGGTTTTGAAAATAATGGTCACTTGGGAACCACTGTCTAGGACAGCTCTAACAGACACCCCTTCAACAGTGACTGTAGTTTCAGTGGAGGGTCCAACAAGTCTGTCAAAGTCAAATGGTGCAGATTCAGGTGCTTTCATGGAAGATTTCGCCACTGATTGGGTAGGGCCTGCTTTAGCTGGGGACCCACCTTAAGCTTACTTGCTGCTTCATCTTGTGAAGTAGTTTTGCATTCACTTTGCGTAAATCTTCTGGGAATCTGCACTCTCACTTTGTGTGACTGTCCTCACCACAGTGATAACAGAATATGCCTGGCCAGATAGGCCATGAGTGGGGGCCCATCAGAGGGTTTCCATTCAGGGCTTTTGCCTTTTGAAAGTTCTTTTGGATACTCTGGTAGGTATTGACCCTAGCTCACCATTTCCTCCTTCTGCACGCAACTTGCTGAGGTTTACAGTTCTTCAGCTCTTTCACTAATGTCTGCAGCTCCCTTACTTGGTTCTGAAGCTCACTGGTGGATACTGAGTTAGGCACATGAACAGCAGTGCCTATCACAGACAAGTTTTGGTTGGGGGTTATACCATACTGGCCTGAGTGAGCATCACTTCCTTTACTGGACACCATCATATTGGTCGAGCTGGCTCTCAGCTCTGAGTTCCTTAAGGAGTTCTTGGATTTCACAACCATCGCTAGCAGGCCCTCTCTCGCCAATGGGAGTTTCAGCTGCTGCACCAGCATAGGGGTCCCAAGATTTCTCTTCAGCTTCTGCTTCTCTCACCTTCATCATCAGCATACTCTAGGAGGGAGGGTTATCTCTTCCTTCTTGCAACCGCAACTTAAGCAGTAACAAACTGGAGTACTCTGCAGACTTTAGTACTGATCCAGCCTAACTCAGTTCCACTCATTCAAGGCCATGCCTCCTTTCCTAAAAACCTTCTGTAGTGCCCTCTCCAGGTGAGTCAGATACACTGACAATGGCTCTCCCGCCCATTGTTTAGTTGCCTTATATATCACATAAGGTCCTCTCTAGTCTCAGTGCTCCCAAACACTTGTATGTCTCAAGCAGTCAGATACTCCCTGCGCAGTAGCATCTGGCTCTGTAGCTCTTAGGGAACAAAGAGCATCTAAAGCAGGCCCTTGGAGGCTTTCTACAAAGTGTCTTCATTTTTCAGCTTCTGATCCTGCCAAATCTGTACTAAAGGAGTAGCATAGTCCATCAAGATCTCTAAATCATCTTCAACTGATGGAGTGGGCTTTGCTCCTGAAAACATGCACAGTTTGTGATAGGAGTCTGGGACAGCTGACAGTGCATAGGTGGGTCCTTCCCATGGGGTCTGAGGTGGGGCAGCCCCTGGCACATCAAACTCCTTTTGAATCTCCTCCATAGACTTCCTTTGGGCCTGCAACCTCTTGGTAAACTTTTCTGTAAAACCTTCAGTCCTTGGTGAGGTCTCCCATTTGGGCATCGCACTACCTCATGTCACTATGGTCCATGCCATACTGGAACCTTCAGGGGTCAGCACATCAGGCACTCTGTATTTCAGGGTTTACCCATAGCGCTTTGACAGCGCTAGCACCGACATCCCCTAAAGCGATGGCTACAATGCCGACTGTCGGCATTGTAGCCACAGGGATGTCAGTGCACACAATAGGGGCTGCACCCCTGAACTCCCCTTAGGACTCTGCCCCCTACAACCCCTGTCTCTAAGATTCTAACTCCGAGTCGGAGTTGGACGGGGGGCGAAATCCCAGCTTAGGCAGTCCTGATTACACACAGACCACCACAGCGGTGGGCTGGATTTGACCCGATTCCTGTCAATGTGGTGGTCTTTGCTGTGTCGGGAGTCGATGCGGTAACGCTATACCATATTTCAGCTCTCAATAAACGTAGTTAGTGTTTTTATGGCAGAGTCCATTATCTTCCCTTGGACAGTGACTAGGCCAAGGCATTTGATTATGGACAGGGCTCTTCCATTTTTTTTTCTATCTGTCCCAGGGGACACCCAAAAGCAGAATAGCTTTTGAGGGTCCACCTTCTCACCCTCACACCAGTCAATAAGTCTGTGGGAAGCCATGGTATCGATAACAGTTCAGGGTGTAGGGGACTACAACACTGTCCTCAAGAGCAATGACTTCCATGTGGGGCCCAGCTGGTAAACAGAAGATCCCAGTGGTGCCTCCAAGGATGTAACCGGGTGGCCATGTAACTTTCAGTTACTACCTCTGCCTTGTAGGCTCACACAAGGTTGAGGGGCCTGGGCTGTTTGAGATGGAAAGGGGCTTCTTTCCCCATAGAAATGAATGAGCACGGTGCCTCCACCCAGAGTTACCTTATAGTGGGCCAGATGTCTGCCTGGCACAACCCCATGGGAAGCTATACCTCCCCACCTCCCCTTGCAGTCACCCCACACATGAAATACCATAAACAGTTGTAATACCTGGCTGTGCCTGCAATTAATGGCTATTGCTAATAATATCCTCACAAGTCACATTTAAACAAGAACAACAACAATGTTTGAACAGGGCAGGGGAATGGGAATGCAGAAATAATGGTTTGCTATAATTGATGTAACTGGTGATAAAAGCATCTTGACAGTGCCCACCCTCAAACAACACTACAACAGTACAACAGGCCCACCTCCCGACTGGTACCAGTGTCCCCCCATGCCCTTTCTGGGTACCCAGATGATGAGGTGTTGCAGGCCTGAAATGGTGCAGCTGGTTGGCTGACGTTGGTGCACTGATGAATAAAACAGAAGCTTACTGGCAACTTTATTCAACTCTCCAGGTGATAGCAAACAACCCTGATTTTACTCACAGCCCTGGAGAAACCAATCTTTGCAGCAGTTCAGCTGAAACAGGGACCTTGCTCCAGTCTTCAGCTCTAGGAACTCTGGCAACTTTCTGGGACTCTCTGGCTGAGGATGCACATGTGTCTGCCTTTCTTTCTACAAGTTCAGGATCTCTAGCAGCTCTCTGGAGCTTCTGGATGAACTAGTCATAGGGCCAGGAACCACACTCCACCCACTCTTCTAGGCATCTAGGCCTCAGGGCGAGTGATAAGCAGTGCCTGGCTTTGACACTGGCTGATCGAACCCACCAACTGTCCTCTGTCTGAATCACCTTTTCCTTGGGCTCAGGAACACAGCCTGTAATGGCTTCAGCCACACTGCAGGCTGGCAGCTGTGGCAAAGTCAGCAGGATCACAGTCTCTGGATATCCTACCAGGTGGCAGTAGGAATCTATCTTCAGCTTCAGGTGCTTAGTGACTCTGTTTCTGTTGACGCAAAACACAGTTTCTCACTTTTCCTTTGGCTTTCCAGTTAGTAGTGTAACCCCTAGGTGGTGTTATCCCAAGGGCTACTACCCCTGCCTGCTTGGCTAGTTGCAGGTTAAGGGGCCTAGGTTCTGATACGGGTGCCTCCACCCAGAGGTCAGGATCGGTAGTGGTCAAGCTGACCTGGGCACAGCCCTCCGGGACACTGTAGCCCCCCCCTTTTCTCCTTCTAGTGGCCTGAACAGTACACAATAACCACTTTCACAATGACCCTTATTCACCAGGCAATTACCCACACTGTTTGCACTTACCACCAGGTCTGGTTCCTCTAGTCGACCCTGAGACCCCTGTAAAACAAGGTTAAACACAGCAAATAACAATAGTACAATACCTTGGCATAAACTGGAACCACAGTCAGGTTAAATGCAAACAAAGTTAAATCTGATTTATTCAGGGGACTTGAACAAGGGAGGGGCATAATCAGGTTGATTTGCTTAAAAGCTATATTAATCAGACAGTTATGCATGCAGTTCAGAGTCCCTACACAGTCACACACTCAGGGTACCCAGGTAGGAAAACAGTGGGCTAGCCAGGAACATTGCAGCTGGTTGGGGCCCTGTGATGGAAGAAAGCAACAAGCACAACACACACTATTTGTAATCCAGAGCCGGAGGGCTCAGTTCATGAAAGAAAAGGCAACAAGACAATCAGATGATTGTGATGCTTGGCCAGCTGGTTCTGATTGCTCTATGATTTTGTATTATAAAAAAATGTAGCGTGTGATTGTCTACCATGAGACATCCTGTGCTCCTGGATGACCCCCCAGCCCCCACCCCAGGTTTCAGTTAAAATGACAGGATATATGTTAAACAGCAGATCTCTGTAATGTGATTAACTTCCAAGTCGCATTTTATAGCCGTGCTTATGATCTGTGTTGCTTTGAAGCCAGGAACTAAAATATCCATTTTATGACGTCTTCAGAGGAAGGACAGTTAATTTCAACTGGTGCTAAAAGAAGCCACATGACATCTAGGTGAGAAAACTGCAGAGCTGTAAAAGTCCTGTGATGTCTTTAAAAGCAGGAAACCACATTAGATAAAAGGAAAGACTTAATTAAGAAGTCATATGGGGAAATGAGTTTTGCTGATGTCACCTTATGTAATATACCTCCTGAGTGATGGGACATCCTGTGTGTGTGTTAATTTTATATTTAACAGGAAGGAGCTAGGTGACATCATGGAATAGGTTGGCAAAAGACAGTTTTAAACTATTCTGTGGCTGATCTTAACACACTTCTCTTGTGGGTCTTAGAAACAACATCTACTTTAAGCACTGTTTAGAAGGTGATACATTAGATAGGAAAGCCTAATTGTATTGTGGCAGGAGTTATGTTTGTACTTTAACCTTGTTCTTTAAGTGATTGTATGCTTTGTGATATATGGTTCTGTGTTTACATTTTACATATTTTTATCCATTTTCTAAGTAAACTCTTATATTTAAAGAGACTGCTGGTGTGCCTTTCAAATTCTTTTCTTTTACATGTGAAGTACAGATGGTTAAAGTTGACACTGTTCATAAGCTTAAATGGTAATACCAAACTGGGAAAAGGTAAGAATTTTCCTAAGGTTTTTCATAGAGTTTTTAGGGCTCATTTTGGATACCTGGTTAGGTGCCCTTAGGCGAAAGATATCTGGCTTTCCCCGAAGAGCAGAATTATCTGAGCCTGTACATTTAGGTACACTAGCATAAGGTTCACAGTTTGAATCCCTCCAGAACTTGAGACCAAAGGTGATTCTGACCCACAAACAGACAGGAGGGTTACCCTGTTCTGTTAACTGTTCACAATACTGCGCTCGGAGGTTGGTACTGTGGGAGTAGAGGGCCTGACCTGCTGAGTGGGTTTGTGACAGACAACACTTTTAGATTCAGCTGTTGTTGCAGGGAGCTACCCTGATGTTTACTCATGATACCCAATACTGGACACAGGCAGGATGAAATTGAGACTGCAGGCTGTTGAGCTGGAGTGCCCGGAGAAGCAGGGCCCACATGAATCACTAAGTGCCATTCCTGTTCAAGGCATTGAGCAGGGGCTGATTCCCAGGCCAGTCCTCGTCAATGACTTTCTTCTGTGAGAGTATTCTGGCTGGGCCAGTGTAGCAGGGCCCAGGCAAATGGAAATCGATATGGATTCAGTCCGTGGAGCTGATACAGCCTCTGGCAAGCAAACACAGTTCAGACACACATTGGGGAACCAAATCACGACCCACTATGAGCACACAGCACATTCACATGTAAGGAAATTCCACTGTACCAGGCAAATGGCTCTCCGGTCAGAATTACAGAGTCTCTGCACAATCCGAAGTTCAGAGGTAGCTGAAGTCTGACAGGCTGATCGCGCTCAGCAAATCTTGGTCTTCTTCAGGTTAAAGCCTGTGGGTCACAATTCAGTGGCTTAGTCGCTCTCCAAGTTCGGAGTCAGTCCGAAAACACAAGTTCCTTTCAGGAACAACAGCAGGTGGCATGCAGGCCAAACTCAGGCCTTTCCCACACAGTTCTCCCACGCAAATCCACTATGGATTGCTTCTAACTATCTCGAGCTGTTACTTCTTCACTTCCCAACTCAGATCTAACTGAAACTGCAAGCAGTGTGGGACTTTCCCCAAGATCCAAAAGGTTCGGTTGGCTGATCTGTCTGTCAGTCACAACAAGAGCTCCCCCTCCAGGTTATTTTAGGTGCCAAAAGCCCAAAACTACAATTCCTACAAGTTTTGGCCCCACCAAGCCCCTGTAGGCAGGCTCCATTTTAGAGTCCCAAATGTACTGATTGGCCCATTCTGCAGTCCAGGACCAAGATGATGGAAACAAACATAACTGTCCGTGCTGCAAAAAAGGCAGGTTAGAACAAACTGCAGTATTATTACTACTCTAACAAATGATCAGCAAACAAGTACATCTTCTAACAGAACTCTCTCTCTCAGATTAATTATGGCTGCAATCCAGGCAGATCCTAAAGTGACAGTACACAGAGGCTATACAGGCACTCTCTGGCATTACATTTAAACTGCTAAAATGCAGAACACCAGCCTGTCAGTGAGCATTTAAGCAAGCTCAAGGAACACTTTTCGGGAACCGCCACTTGTAGGGGGGTTACAGTAGAAATGGGTCTGGCTTTCCCTGGGAGTGTGGCTGTGAAAGCCCCAGGTAGGCCTTCAAACCTTTTCTTAGAGTGCACAACCGAGACTCCTCTCCCTCTGGAAGCTCACAGACAACTCTCTCACTGGATCTGCCCACCAGGACTAAGGGGATCAGATCACTGTCCCAATTTGGCAATCAAGCTGTCAGTCTGCCTAATCAATATGTAGAATGTTCATTTGATGCCCGATTTGCTGAGGGGAAAGACACCAATGAACTGTCCTCCCTTTTCCCAAGAGTTCCCTGTTTGTATTCCTTTAGGTTCCTGGTTTCTATTGGTTGCAGAGCAGGTCAAAGACAACAAGATGGTTGCTATACATATCTGGCAGTCCAGTTCAAATCAGCAGTCCCAACAAAGTCTTTTTGTAGATAAACTGTAGAACTTTTACATTAATGGCCCCTGGGGTTTGATAGCTGTCTCTCTGCCTTACTGTCCGGGTGCAGAGTGGGGCATGGCAAAGTCTCCCCCTGCCTGTCGCTAGCACCATAACACTGTCCGTCTAAGTGACAGGCAAAGCATACATTCACTGGGTTGCCTTGGCTGCTCTTAAAGCTACAATGGCCAAAAACACTTTTAATAACGTTTAGTTTCCTTTTCCCCCAGTATGTCTCTGAACCCCCTTTATGTCTTTTGGGGAGTCCCAAGGGTCGTAACACACAAAGAAGTCATTCACTGAGCCGCCCGGGTGGCTTTAATACTAAGCACTGTAGCACTAATAGGATAGCACAAGCAGAGCTGCCAGCTCGCACATTTGAGCAGGAGTCGGTTCGGAACGTGTGCTCACAGAGCTGCGTGGAGTTTTACCAGCTTGTCCAGTGCTAACTGTGCTGGATCAGCAGTCAGGTGATTTTAACTTAATAGACACATTACTTTGGCCAGGAACTCACAGGACCAGATGGCTGGGAGGCAGACCAGGTAAGCCCCACCCGTTGTGGGGGGGAGAGGTCACATGTACATTTTCCCAATTTGTCATATTTGACTATTGTGTGTACAGTGCTGTAAACATAAAATTTGGGCCTTTTGCAATATATGGGAAAGCAAAAAACAAGTAAATTCTATGTGTTTATAGTGTATGTATTAATGTGTATGTTTTGGGCACCTAGTCTTATATAATCATGTTTATAGGCAGGTTTTAAATATTTATCTTTATTAGGTTAGATTTTCTTTTCTATGATTATTATTTGTACGTATTGATGTACATTTTACTCACTTAGATTGTAATGAGCTTCAATTGGTCTTTGTACTATAACCTGGTGCCACCTCCCAATGGGCTACAACTCTGCCTGCTGCCCAGAATGCAGGATGAGGGGCATGGGTCTTGTTTCAATGGATAAAGGCCTCAGTACCAACAATAGAACTATTTGTGTGGTGCCTCCACCCAGAATGACTTTAAAGTGGGTTTGATGTTAATCTAGCACAACCTCTGGGATGTTGTACCTACCTACTGGTCCCACACATGGAATAGCATTAAAACACTTCACTTTGCATTCAATGGTACAATTAGTGGTGAGCACACCCTGTGCACCTGTAAAGGATGGTTATTAACCCCAACGATGCACTTTTTAGTTTTTCTCAATAACCCAGCACTTAGTAATAATATGCGCATGGACCAGAGTAGCATTCAAACAACAATACTGATTTATTTAGGGGATTGAAAAATTGGAAGGGGACGTAAATCAAGATTTACCTTTAAGGAAGTTTGTTGGGTTTTGTAAAACACATTCAAATACTACATTTAACACCCTGAACAGTCCAGCTAATGCTACTGGGTACCCTGTGATTGCTCAGTTGCAAGCCTGAAGCGTTGCAGCTGGTTGGCCGGCATTGCAGCTGGTTGGGACCCTTAAATAAATCATTTGTTATTGATTCTTTGACCCTTTGCTGTAGCAACATAAATGGAAACTTTTGGACACACAGAAAATTGTAATACTCAGGCCCGATGGCCTGCAAACAGTCTAACACCAGCTTGAACTTAGAAGGACAAAATGGCAAAGACACTTTTAATTTTATGTTGCAGGGACAAGCCCTGTTATTACTCACTGAACCAGGACCTCGGATCTGGGGTGGTTGCTAGTTGATTCCTCTGAAACCAGATTCAGCTCTCTGGTTCTTAGCTGCAGGCTGCAGAGTTCGTCCTTCCTGGCAAGGACCAGGATACAGGAACTAGAGCTAACACGACTCACCCCTGCTTCATGGAGTTTCCCCAAGGGTGGCCGCAACCCACAATGATCTTCGTCACAGGAGTTAACTCTCCAAACTGGTCTTCCAGCAGCTTCAGTCACACCGGCAGCAACAGTCTCTTAGAAATGTTGTTTTGCATCACATGTTTAAATTCTGGCACAGTCTTAGCTAGACTGCACAGTTTCCCACTTACAATCTACAGTCTTTGGTATGTAAGCTGGCAAAATGAAGATTTAGGTCTCCCACTTTGGCAGATGGGCTGGAGACAATTCCAGTAGCCCCAGGCTTCAGTCTCTGAGGCAGACAAGTCTCTCACCGAGATACATCTTGGCAGTGGTTAAATTCACTGTCACCATTCAGGCAGAACTCTCAGCTCAGCAGAAATCACTTCTTTCCTCTCCCTTTTAGAGACTTTGAAAGCTAACTGCAGCACTAGGTAGTTGTGACAATCCATGCAGGATTTCAGGCCCTGGGGAGATAAACAGGCCTCTCCTGAACTCTTCTAGCTAAGTGCAGAGCCCTCACAGGCTAGAAGCTTGAGCCAGACTAACTGTTCAAGAGTCTCATCTGACTGACAGAAAAGGAATCCAGTAACCCTGTTGGCTGCCCAGGTTGTCAGTCACAGGTTTATTAGTGTCCTAATTGGTTAAAATGGGTGCCAAGCATACAGTTCACTGTTTCTCACAGCAACCCTAGTAAAAGGACCCAGAAAGACCCTTAAGTTCTGACTGACTCAAGCACGGGTCAAAGTGTCAACACAGCCGCTAGTTGAATAAAATGTAAACAGTTCCAAACAGTAAAGTTCATTTTAAAAATAACAGTTTAGATTTAGAAATAAACATTTACAGCATTCAATAGAGCTTCATTTGTTCTTGTAGGCGACTATACAATGGAAACCATGGGAGTGCTGTCAGGCCATTAACAAACTTCGTTCTACTCGAACACAGCACAGGCTATGCACTGCATACACAGGGCTGAACTTCTTAACGGTACAGGGAGACCGCATTAATTTGCACATTCACGCAGGGACCACAAATACAGCCATACTTTACACTTGAAGCTGCACGTTGTACTGTAGCACTGGACTTACCCAGGTTCAAAAGGCAGAACACAGGCTGGGTCTTTGGCAGGAAGAGGGCAAAAGCAATGCCCATGGAGATGACTCCAAGGTGTTTCCACCATTTTGGGGTGGGGGTTACACTACTGATTGTAATTTTATAGCAATAAATCAACCAATCACTCAGTCTTGCCCTGTGTTCCTTTTCCTATGTTGCTTATAAACAAATTGAAAAGACTGGTCCCAGGACTGACACTTGTGGTACCCCATCTATCTCTCTTTCCCTGATTTGACCCCCTTTACCACCACCCTCTACTGTCTCCACCAAGCCAACTTCCTACCCATTTAACTAGGTCCTTTGCCGCTCCCAGATCCTTTAATTTCTTCAATAACCTTTCATGTGGCACTGAGTCAAATGCCTTGCTGAATTCAAAACAGTAAATCTGCTGCTTGCCTCTTATTCGCCACCCTTGTTATCCAGTCAAAGAATTCTATCAGGTTAGTCTGACAAGACCTCCCTGCCATGAACCCATGCTACTTATTATTCTGAAACTCATTTCTCTCCAGTTAGTCCATTGGGTCCTCTTTAACTAGTGTTTCCATCAGTTTACCTACAAGGAAATGAAAGACTGACAAGCATATAATTTCCAGGCTCCTCCATGTCCCCTCCCTTGTGGAGTGGTACCACGGCTGCTGTCCTCCAATCTCTTGGAACCACCCCTGACTGTAGTGAGTCATTGAATAGCCCTGTCAGGGGTTCAGCCAGTTCTGACCTGATGCCAATTCCCTGAGCACAGTTGGATGCATCCCATTTGACCCTGGAGTGGTATCTATTTTCAAGGCTGCAAGCCCTTTTCTTACCCTTTCTCCTGTAATTTTCACCTGTCCCATTTCTGGTATCCCCCTTGCAGCAGCCTTTATGTTGCTTTCCTCCACTGTGAGTACTGAGCAGAAGTAGTAATTTACAACAGCTGCCTTCTGCTCATCCTCCTCTACTGCCCTGCTTCCCTTCATCAGCCTAACAATTCTCCCTCATCTTCCTTTTTTTCCCTGATGTACCTAAAGAACTGTAGACTTGACCCCCCTACATGAACTTCCATGGTGATAGCGGCAGCTCATGATCGGTCCAGGAAGCCACGTCATCTTAGTTCCCAGCCTCCGGACAAGGATTCCAAGCAGGTGGGCCAGCTTGGCAGAAAAGTTTATGTGTCGGCTACCTGTGCTATCCGCTCTCTGAATTTTTTGGCCCACATGGTCCAATACCAGAATGCCCTGTGGGAGAAGGCCATGGAACTAGTACAGACTCAGCAGGATGGTCCCCAGAAGGTTGAGCGGCTTCATGTCTTAAAATCAGGTTCAGACATAGGCACCCATGTCTTATGTTCCTCCGACATGGCAGATTCTGCGGCCAGGGCAGCAGCCTTATTGGCCTCCACCACTATTCTTGGCTCCATGTCTCAGGTTTACTCCGGATGTCCAAGCAAAAATTATGGACACCCTTTTCAAGGTCTCAGTCCTTTCTGGTGAGGATTCTGAGAAGGTCATAACTCATCTCCAGAAATGGCTAAGGCTGTTAGATCTGTACACACCATTTACAGATCTACTCAGAAACAAAACCACCGCCAGCCATTTCTTCAGTCCCCTGGACAGCAGTCCCAAGGCCAGCAATCGAGAGGTGCCTTTACGTATGGTTTCTTCTCAGGCCTCATACAAAGTTCAGGTCCCAGAGTCCCCAAACCTTCAAGACCCCTCTACCTATCCCTGAGTCTTGGCCTGACTCTTATCCAACCCTCCTACCCCGCAGAACCCTGGAAAGCGGTCAGGGTCACTTTTCTCTATTCTCTGCTTGCTTTAAGATATTTTTTTAAGAGGGTTAATGAAAATTTTATATATGGTATTATTGTCCGTTTCTCTTGTGCTGTATTTGTATGTTTTATTATTTGCTGTAAGGGCACCCTGAGCCTTCTGGAAGGCGCCCAAAATAAATAAACTCTACTACTACTACTCTGCCAACAGTATAAAAACTACAGGAACACTGCTAAATTATTAAATCAATTATTCAGTTCTTTTTCTTTGTAACATAGATTTTATGTCCTCAGTCAGCTGCAGTGATACCCTGTTCAGGCCATGCTGTCATATGGGCAGTATCTGGGGTTTTCTCTGGTTAGTTCTTGAGTCTCCTTCACCCAGTGATGTGGGCTAACCATCCTTGTTGCATCAGTCAACACATAGCTCCTTGTGTAGCAGCAGACTCCTGTCCCCATCCGAGTTGGCTCACGCTGCCAGCATGCCACGATTCCCACTTCTTGATCTGCTTCCAAGTCCGAACCTAAGTTCGCCATGGAAGCACATAGTTTTTGCTGGGTCATCAGAGACCCATGATCAGTTTTTTGATGGTAGTTTCTGTTGTGTGTTTTCAGTTTACTTGCTGGATTTGTTGTGTTCATATGGTTAGTAATGTGTGTCTCTTCCTGATTAAAATGTTATCTCCTGTTGTTTGGAGCTAACAGAACGTCTTACCTTTGCACTGTGGTATTCTCATCCAAACAGCACAAAACATATAATATCCAACATATTTTTCTAAGGGGCATGACATATTCACTAAATATACAATTCAGTACAACTTAAACAAAATAAAACAAAATAGCTACATATCAATGCAAAGCATGAGTAAATAAATCAGTGCATATCCCCACACAAAGAACCATTAAAAGACAACAGATATATGTAACCCCCCCCAAACAGCGGGGCTTACCTTAATTTTCTTTGCCCCAACCAGTACTGGATGCCATCTCCTGTATGCTCGCTTCAGCCTCCAGAATTGCACCCTGGTAGGGGACCAGAGGAGCATTGTATCGCCAAGCTGCTGCCTCCTCAACAATCGTCGTACTGCTCCTTGTGCACATTCAAGCAGTTGCCTGCTTGAACGTGCAAGCAGGTTGCTGGAACAGTCACTTTTTGGGGCTAAGCATGCGTGACCAGAAACTAACTGATTTCTACAATTGCAACCTGCAGCCAGTGCAAGGGACTTCCCCCACTGTGCTCCAGCCCCAGGGACACAAATTAGGGCATCAGGGGGCCTGGAGGCACACTGTGGGAGAAACAAGAGACTACATGTGTTTTGTCATTGCACCAGTGATGACAGTGCAGCTGCCTTCCATTTTCACAGAGACTATGCTCTGCATGTGGAGGCACAGTCACAGAGCTCCTGATGGGGCAAAGGAAGTCCCAACAATCCTGAACCACCGACCAGATGACCAGGCACCGTCATACCTACAGAACTGGGGGGCAGTGAAAGCAAAGGTTGGGCAGTAGCCCTGTGAAAAAGACTTGAATGAACAGCAATATTCCTGCTAGTGAGGGCCATTTTGCTGATGTCTGACCTCAGCCACAGCCAGTCAGAGGGGAGGGATCTCAGCACATGACCACTAAAGCATTCTAGGAAAGTGACTGTGCTGCTTTCTTAGTGCCATTACCATCTAATACGGCACTGAGTGAACATTCTGTATACTAATTCCAGAGACTGACAGCCCTGTGTGCCAGTCCAAAGTTGCCTTTGCCCAAGGAAATGCTGAGGGCAGATCCAGAAGATGGGCGTCAGCAGTGAGCTCTCACAGAGTGAAGAGGGGTTGGGCTGCTGACCAGAGCCTACCCAGGGAAGCCTGCCTGGGTGTCCATAGCCAATCTTCAGGAAGTGATTCCAAGGTTTCTACAACCTGTGTGATACAGCTGAACTGTGTGTTATCTGAAAGTGTCAGGATGACATTTGGGAAGTAAATGCATGCCACAGCTGCCAACCTGTGGGCACCAGAGACTAAGTGGGTACATCTGTGTGAAAAAAACCTGCATTGAGCCTGCAGAAAGTCTAGGAGAAAGCCGGTTAATGCTACTGCCAAGTACTAGCTAATGCACCGCGTGAGGGTTCTGAAGCCTAGAGGTGGGTGTGAGGCATGTGGCTCCTGCTCCCTAGACTGATGTGACCTTTGGAGGGGGAAGAGGGAAGGCCAGAGAGGTCCAGATGACTGCAGATGCAGAGAGCCTGAGTCACATCACGAGGCATCTGAGACCTGCATCGTCAAGCTGCCCCCCAACTGCAGAACGGAACTATCAGCTTGTGGGAACCTGCACCTGCAGATAGGAAGAAAGAAGAGGAGCCCAAGTTGCCAGGGAAGTTGGTACAGCAGAACCATGAGTACTCTCAGAGCTTGCCCTGCAACTGGGATTTGTACAAAGTTTGTCACCAAATTTACAGATTTGGCCAATGGGCCAGGAGTTACAAATACCTAATTTGGAGGTTTACCACTTGAGCAACTGCATGGCCTGTGGGGTTTGGATTTACAAAATTGTTTTGTTTAAAATGCACCACAGTCAGCCAGCCAGCTAGGTGCAACATCACCAGTCCTGCACCATTCCTACAGCTGGGTACCCAGTCAGGCACCGGAAGCTCCTTTAAGGTTTAAGGGTTAAACTGATATCAATGCGAAGTGGGTAGTGCTCTCAGTACAGGTGGGCTGGTCATAACAAAAAGGTTTCAGCATTTTCTCTGCCACTGTATTGTCTTGCCAAGTGGGGGGCTGGGCACTGTTACTGTTTTTTTGAAGAGTTTTACTAGCTTGAGCCTAGTTAAGCAAACTACCTTCAGCTTTGTTGCTTTACTGCTTGCCATATCAGCCAAAAACGGTTTTGCTTGAGTTCCTCAGTTCATTGTGAATAGTCCCCAATACCTGTTTACTGGCATTTTACATTTTGTCCCATAAGCATATTATTAGTGGTAAGTCACTAATTGCATTTTTGTTGATTTTAACTCCTTCAGTTTGGTAGCCACCATATGGTGTCAGTACCATCCATTGCAGAACCCGACCCAAAATGGCCACCAGGAGAGAATGAGTTAAGGTCACATTGTGGTTTTTCATGTAGACAGGGAGACTTCAAGGAGAACTACTGCATCCCAGAGGGCTGTACTCACTCTGACATCAGGCCCACTTACATTTTACGCTGGGTGTAGACATCATGAAAACTTCAACCATCTGGTTATTAACCCCCAAGCAGAAAAATCAGAACCCAGGCCCCTCAACCTTGTTTGAGCCTAGAAGGCAGAGGTTGTAACCACAAAATCTGTGGTGACCCGGTTACAACTTTGGAGGCACTGCAGGGATTTCCTGTTTACCAATCAAACCCCACATGCAGTCAAGTGCAACAGAGAACATTTTGGTTCCCCCAACCCCAAGAATATTACCAGATGCCATGGCATACAAAAGATTGATCAGTTGATGTGCAGATAAGGATATGGATTCTCTGAAAGCCATATTTCTCCTTGGAATCCCACAGGGAACTGATATCAGTAGAACTGAAGAAGCTCTGTCCAGAATGAAGTGTCTCGACAAAGTAGTTGTACGAGGACATTACCTGGATAGCAACATCCAAAGTTTGGCAGTATTGGTAGAGTGCCTCAATACCGTGGATGCCACTAAAATGCCCGATGGACTGATCCCAGACAGAGACAGTGCCAGGTGGACAACAGTGATGCATTCCTTTGTGACCACCCCAAAGATAGAAGCCCAATCCCTGGACAGAAGTTTAGAGAAGTTCCACAAGTGGCTATGAGAAGATGAGAAATCAGCCAGTAAAGTTTGTTGCTGCTGGATGACCAAGGGGGTATACCACCTCAAGCTGTAGGAGCAGGACCTGCCTATATGCCACTCGGATCTGATCCATCTAGAAGACTAAGAATCTTCTCAGGTGTGAAACCCACTCCTGTTGGAGAAGATGACCTAGAAACATGGATGGCTATGCTGCTGCAGTAATACAAGATTGGCAATGTTAGGCATTGGAGAATGTCTTCAGAAGCATGGGATCCAGTGAAGAGCTCTTGTGGAAGGTCAACACGACAAAGCAAGGGAAAGAAGAACCATTGTCCACCTTTTTGAACTGCCTAGAAAGGGCCTTGCAAAGAATATTTCAAGAGAGAGATGTGGTATCCCAAGACTTGAATCAGATGAGACTGGAACATGTGCCCAAGACTGCCTGCCATTCCACACTGTCGATTCTCAAGTTACACCTGGTTAGGAGAAAGGACAACCCTCCATCTCACAGAGTGCTGATGAAAGAAGTCAGAGAAGCTGATGAGGAAAAAGAGTGATGGGGACCATACCATGTCTCAGCAGCTGATGTGCTAGTCATGGAAAATGCACCCCCTACAAAGACTCAAGAGATGAATGAGTTGCTCAAGAAATACAAAGAAATGATTGCAAAAGTAGCCCCAGATAGTAGACAAGATGCCCACCAAAGCCAACTGGTTGCTACAGCTCACCAGAATCTCTCCATCATGGGCTTAGGAGTGCAAACAGAGACATCACCTGTAGATTGTGACCTCCAGACCCATGTCAATGAACTGTTCAGTATAGTAACAAAACTAAAGAGATGCAATACGCAGTCCATGGTTTTGCAGAGGGAGAGAACCCCAGAAAGATGGACAAGCTGCATTCAGTGCCCCTGTTAGAGGGTATCCAGTGAACATGGCAACCGTGATTGAGTGACTACAAAAAGGGTGATTCGATCACGGCGCCTGTGTTCTTGGCTACCTGGCAGGATGCTTGGCAGGATAGGGGTAGGCAAATACTGCAACAGGATGTCGCTATGTATACACACAAGCATGGGTGTTGGGACCCACATTGCAATGGGTGAAGTGAGGGAGGGTATGTGGGGTGTAGTGTGTGGTCGGCTGCTGAGCTGGCCATGGCGCTGTGGGTAGGTGGCAGATTGGGGTTGGGAGGGTGCTTTGTTCAGTCCTGGGTGCAATTGCTTTTGCATCGGGTCTGGTTTTAAATTTTTTTTAAGTTTTACACCCCCCTGGAGTTGAAAATCTTTAAGTAGGGGATGCAGGGGGCTGCCCCTCGCATAACACAGAAAAGCAGTTGCCGGTTTTGTAGCCGCAGTGAGTGTACATTGCCGTTATTTATTTTCGGTGATGTACACGCACCCAAATGGTGACCGCTATTCCGCGATTGCAGTTATGACATAAAACCCCTGTTAGAGCCCCAAACGCCTAGCCTGCAAAGCCAAGTAACAGAGACTGGAGGACACCACCTGATGGACTGCCTAGACCAAGCCAGCACAGAGAGGGCGTAATTTTCTATAAGTGTGGAAAGATGAACACTTGAAGAAAGAGTATCAGGCACAGGAAGATCTGTGGAGAGTCACACTAAACTGCTCAGAAGAATTCCGAAGCAGGGAAACTTTTTTTTTTTGCCAGGAGACACACTAAGCTGAATCTTGTTTACAGGTGTGACCTGGGAGCACAAGGAAGTTAAGTGACTTGCTCAGGATCACACAGTATGCAAGTGGGGGCTGTGGGATTCAAACCCTGGTCTCCAGGTTTGCAGCTCAGAACCTTAAACCACTGCACTATACTGCTCAGGGCCTAGTAAGGGAGTGCTCTGGAGTCCCATCTGCAAGATGCTCCACACCTTCTGTGAAACCCTCAGTATCCAAGTTCACTGTCAAATAATCTCAAGAGACTTTACCAGAAGACCTTGACAAGTTAGTTTGTCCTTCAACTGAAACACCCATCACCATCGTTGCAGTGTCTACCCGAGCTGTTCTCAATCACGGCTCCCAAGTCACCATCATTTTTAAGGACTGTCGTGACAAATCCTAAGTAGCTGGAGTTGGTGATGCAGTTGAAACATCGGCATTGATCTGCCCACAGTCAGAAATGTTCAGTAATGTGACCATCCTCATCTGAGCAAATGCACATGTATGGACACCTAGCTCAACTTTTATCAGGAGCAAGAGGCACGACAGAATGGAAGAGCACTGGGAGTGCACAGACTGGTGAAGAAAGCCTATCAGAAGCAGATGCAAAAGAGATCAGAGGACTGAGAAGATCCTGTTGGCATCATCTGGCGCTGAGAGGTCAAAGAACTTGTTTTACCCCCTAATGCCGAGTGTAGCATTATTGGAGTGATGAGACTGAAGCAAGATGTGAAGACCCAGATCTTGATGATAGATGCCCCTGAAGATCATGGATTACAAGAAGGACTGCTGGTTAAACTGAGGGTGCTGCCTGTGAGAGCACATGCCTATGTGAAGAGAATCACCATCTAGGTGAAGAATGTGACTGATCGAGACATCACAATAAGAAAAGGTCGAACACTGGCCCAGGTGTACAGTGCAGATATTGTAGTACAGCCCTAACCCAACCTGGAAGATGAGAAAGCTGGAACTGACCCTGAATTCTTTGATCTTGAAAAGTCCCCATGCCTGAAAAATAGAAGACCAGAGTTAGTCAGAAGTTGGCAGAATGGACCAAAGTCTTTTCCCTTCATGAATGGGATGCTGGATGCATCACCAGAGAGGAACATCACATCTACCTGCATGATGATTGCCTTTTTCAGGATCGATCCAATTGCCTGATATTGATGATGTGAGAAGACACCTTCAAGAATTGCTTGTGGCAGGAATAATCCAATAATCAAGAAGCCCCATGCCTCTCCAATCGTAGTTGTGCACAAGACAAATGGTGCAGTTTGCATGTGTGTTGACTGCAGAACTCTTAATAAGCATGCCACTCCAGATCAGTATATGATGCCCATGATTCAGGATGATTTAAACTGGCTCAATAGAAGCAAATAGTTCTCAATTCTAAATATGAAGAGTGGATACTACCAGATCCTGATGGGTCCTGAGGACAGAGAGAAAACTGCTTTCATATGTTCAGTGGGCTTCTACAAACTCCTTCATGTGCTCCAAGGTATATCTGGTTCCATAGCAACATTCCAACACCTCATGGAATGTGCAGTTGGAGGCATGAACCTCCTAGAGCACCTGGTCTACCTTGACGATGTCTGCTTTGTGTAGACTCTCAAGGAGCAAGAGGCTCATCTGATGAAGGTGCTAGATTGACAGGAAGAGTTCGGCTCAAACTCTGTATCGATAAATGCCAGTTTTTCCAGAGTTCCATCAAATATGTGGGATATAGTGTGTCAGCCCAAGGAATTCAAACAGATCCAAGCAAGGTTGACTCCTTGACCACCTGGCCCAAGCCAAAGAACCTGAACAACTTACAGCATTTCCTAGGCTTCTGCAGGTATTAGAGATACTTCATCAAAGACTATACCCATGTGGTGAGACCGTTGATGAATCCAACCTAAGGCTACCAGCCAACAAACAAAGGCAAAAGTACCCTGCAGTTATAGATCCAACCAAAAAGTATTGCAAGCCAAGTGTCTCATTTGGCCAGAGATGGCATGCCCAGTGTGATAAGTCATTCAACGAAATCATCTACTCTGACAAATGCACCAGTACTAGTATATGCTGACTAAGCAACGCCCTGTGTTCTACATACAGATGTGAACCTCTGCAGACTTGGAGCTACACTGTATCAAAGTTACCCTGAAGGACTGAGGCCAGTCACCTTCACTAGTAGTAGCTTAAACACAGCAGGAAGTAACTGCCCTGTTCACAAATTGGAGTTCCTTGCATTCAAATGGGCAATTGTGGACCAGGTTCATGAATGCTTGTGTGGGCTCACATCACTGTCAAAACAGATAAAAACCCTTTGATATATGTACAAACAACTGCAAAGTTAGATGCTGCTAGACACAGATGGTTATCTGCCTTGTCAACCTACAACTGTTGTGTGGAGCACAGCCCTAGCTTGAATCATGTGGATGTTGATACTCTGTCAAGACAACCAAATACATTATCCAGAGCTAACCAAATGTGGGTACAGATCCCAGAACAAGCTGTTAAAGCACTGTGCAAAAAGTCTGAAACAAATGAGTCACAGTCAACAGCAAATGCTCATCGTCTCAAAGACAGTCTTGGCACCCCTGGTGACTGTTTTCTGACTTCCACATGCCTGTTGTCATCTTGCTGCATTAAACTTGATCACTCTCCCACAGTTAACTTCCCAAGATTTACAAGAAAACAAAGAATGGTCTCTAGCTTGAAAGACATTGTCTTTACCCTGAAGAAAGGTGGGTATTGCCACACAAGTGTGTACCAGTGATCCTGACACAAAGTTGCTACTGTGGAAGAGGCTCAAGTTAAAATTCAAAGACAACTTGTTATACTGACAAATCAAAGCATCACAGGGTTTCCCCAAACTGCAGTTAGTTTTATCCTCAAAGTTCAAAAGGGTTTCATAGGTCAGTACACAGCTTACAAAGACTAAAGTCCATTTTAGCTTGCCAGTTGGTTCAGCTATATCCAAGGATTTTATTGTTTACCAGATAATTATCTAGTTTGCTCTTGAAATCTGACATTTTACTACTGACCACTACCTCCACTAGGAGTTCATTCAACACCTTCACTACTCGTAAACTAAACCAGTATTTCCTTTTGTTAGTATGGTATCTTTCTTTAGCTAGCTGCAATGGATGGGCCCTTGCACAATATTTCTGGTCCCTAAAAAACAGTCTGTGCTGTTCCCACAGACCATGTCTGTTAAGGCCCTAAAAATTACACACATGTCCTCCTTAACGTACCCCAGTGCCTCCAGTCATCATATTCCTTACCCATGATGTCCTTAATCATGCATGTAGCCCTTTTCTGAACTCTTTCAAGGACTTTGACTTCAGTTCTTCCCCCAGGAGACCAGAACTGGGCACAATACTCCATATTGGGTCTCACCAATGAAGTGTACAATGGAAGCAGGACCTCTCTCTCTCTCTCTCTCTCTCCTCTTAATGTGTCTATTGATGCAGTACAGTATACTGCTAGCCTTTTTAACCACCTGGTTACAGTGTAGTATGAAACTCAGGTCATTACTAATTCTAACACCAAGGTCCCTTTCGTCTATAATTTCTCGCAAGACTGTCCCATTTAATACATATTTGAATTTCTTGTTCTTATTCCGAGGTGCATCACAGTACACTTATCAGTATTAAAAGTTAATTTGTAGTATGTAGCCCATTGCTCCAACTCCCCCTGTGCAGCCTGTAGGATGTTTGGCTCATCCAAGTTGTTGACTACTAAACCTATCCGGGTATCATCAGCAAATTTTGATTCCCATACTTTAGTTTTGGTGGTCATAGAAGAGATGTTTATGTTAAAATACAGGGGCACCCCACTAATTATCTCCGTCCGCTCAGAGTATGACCCTCTGATACAGAGTCTCTGTTTCCTATTGGTCAGCCATGAAGCTATCCACTGTGTTAAGTTCCCATGCATTCTGTGCTCAATTAGGGCATCAATCAGTTCCCCATGTGGGACTTTGTCAAATGCTTTAGAAAACTCTTGGAAAATGACATCAACCGAGTGCCCACTGACTGTGCCATAAAAGTCCAAAAGGTTGGTCTGGCAAGAATGCCCCTTGGTGAACCCCTGCTGTGTTTAACTGATGTCCCCTAACTGATGTAGTAAGTATGTAATATGATACTTAATAACCCCTTCAAGGATTTTGCCCAGTACAGCTGTCAGACTGATTGGCCTGTAGTTGCCCACATCCTGTTTTGCTCCCTTTTTGTGAGGGCACCTCATCTGCCCTCTTCCAGACCTCCAACACTTCCCCCTGGTTTATAGAGCACTGAAAGAGAGCTGTCACTGGCCCAGCCAGTTCCTCTGCCAGCTCCCTAATAACTCTGGGATGCAACCCATCTGGACCCTGGACCTTGTTTTGATCCAGCCTCAACAATCTATTTTTAATATCTGCTATTTCTAATATCAGGCTGTGTTCCTCTGCAGTATCTAAACTGGTTCTGACCCCATTTGTTTTTATGTTATATACTGAGGCAAAGTAATTGTTATAGTGTTCAGCCATTTTGTGATTGTCTGTGATTAATGTCTCGTCAATATTTTTCAGTGGGCCAATTGTTTTTGCCCCTCCCCTTTTGTTGTTAATATACAAATAAAATGATTTGTAATTATATTTGACCTTGTTAGCCAATCTGAATTCATGATTTTGCTTAGCATGTTTGATGGTATTTTTTGTTACCCTCAAGGCCTCCTTATAAACACCCCAACATGCCTGGTGGCCACTTTTCTTTGCCCTTGCATAAGCCTTATTTTTTTCTTTTAATGCATTTCTTGACCCTGGGTGTCATCCATGCCGTTGAGTCTCTAGCCCCCTTATTATATTTTTTTCTAGATGGTATATACTTTAGGACTAAATTTATGATTTTACTGTCTAATAATTCCCACATTTGTTGCAAAGGCTGGTTTGCAAAGGTGTCCCCCCAGTTCCAGTTGGCTAGTTCCTTTTTCATAGATTGAAAATCTGCCTTCCCATAGTTGAGTAGAACAGTTTCATCTGTATGCATACTCATGCCTCCCTCTACACAGAATCCCACCATGGAATGGTCACCGGAGTCCAGAGGTGCTAATACCCTACAGTCTTGTATATTATTAATCATATTACTCAGAACCAAGTCCAGTACATGGTTCCCCCTGGTGTTCTCCTCCACAAACTGTTCCATTCCGGCCAGGTTAAATATTTCCATGAAACATAATTCAGTGGAAGTTTTAGCCCTCGAATTATCCTAATCGATACCTGGGAGATTGAAATCTCCTATTAGAATTACATTCTCAGCTGTAGTTAGTTTATTAATGAAGTCCAAAAGTTCTGTATCCTCCAGATAGGAGTCTGAGAGTGGTCTGTACACCACTCCAATGTTGATTTTGGTGCTGTGGGGTGGAGAAATTTTAATTCACATTAACTCCGATGTTGTCCAATTAGAAGTGTCTATCTGTTCAGATATAATATTATCTGCTACATACAGGGCCACTGAAAACAAGACTCAGCACTCAATAGTTGGCGGTATAGCAAGCATAATTTAATAGAACAGACGCCAAACAGAGCCAAAACAGCTACAGGATGCACAGCAAGGCAAACTCCCGACCGGTTTCGCAAACTGCACATCATCAGGGCTGCCACAGGCCACCCCACCACCTCATATCGCCTATCTCATAGTACAAGGTGTAACCAGGGATATGCCTGTCCCAGTTGCCATCACTATTCCACCAAGTTTCAGTGATGGCACAAATCTCTGTTTATTCTTATGTAAGGTGTATAGGAGTTGTGTTGCATGCCCTTCACAATGGCATGAGACACACTGGAAATGAACAAACTTTGGACCTTGCTCATGCCTGCTCCTATTGGCCATGTATGGAGAGTGAGGTAGAACAATATTGCAGAATCTGCAGCAGATGTGTGAGACACAAAACTCACAGTGGGCAGCCCTTCTAGTGAACATAGTTACATGGAAATGGTATGCATAGACTTTCTTAACTTGGAACCAGACTATAAAAGCATTTCAAAATTTCTCAAGATATGACCAAGCTTATCCAGCAAAGAACCAAAAGGTAGCAACTGTTGAAAAAGTCCTAGTAGAAAAATTATTTGTACACTATGGAGCCCCACAATGGATCCATTCAGACCAAGGTTTGGATTTTGAAAGCCACCTAGAAAAGAAATGCTGTCCCACTGGGGAATAACGATTCACAAACTATGCCATAATAAACTCAAGGTGATCCTCTGCCTGAATGGTTCACAGAACTCTACTGAACATGCTAGGTATGTTGGACCCAAAGGACAAGTGTAAGTGGAGTCAACAAGTCAGTGCACTAGTCCATGCGTATAAATGCACCAAAAGTGACCGCATCAGATTCTCTCTGTATTGCTCGATGTTTGGCAGGGAAGCCTGCCTTCCTGTGGACTTGTGTTTTGGTGTCTCTGTCGATGGAGCTAGGCCAGAGAATTACCTTCAGTACGTACAAAGACCAAAAGATCAGTTAAATGCCATCTGCAAGTTGGCCTCGGATTCTGCAGCAAAGTGTGACAAACCCAGTAAAGATAGGTACGACAAAAGGGTAAAGGCACATGAACTGTGGCCATGAGCCTGTGTTCTGTTAAGAAACTTGGGACTTCCAGGGAAGCACAAAATTGCTGACCAATGGGGCAATACCCCATATTCTGTGATGGAAAAGGTGTGAAATATGCCTGCGTACAAGATTCATCCTGAGGGAAAGTCAAGCAGAAATCAGACTATCCACCGAAACCATTTGTTGCCTGTTAGACAGTTGGTCACCAGTAATGTAGTGTACTCTGTAGAACCTCCAAAATTCACAACTACTCTTAGGTTTTAGCATTTAAATTAACCAAGGTTAAGGAAGTAACTAAGGGAGGTGTAAGAAGTGTGTGTGTGTGTGTGAGCAAGTGTGTTTTAATTAGGTCTTACAGCTACATCCTATCTGGATGAGCACCACGAGTTCATTTAGTACGTGTGTATAGTTAAGTCTTAGACCTACACCCTATCTAGGTGTAGCTGTATGAGTTAATTTAGTACTTGTGTTACAGCTGGGTCTTACAGCTACACCCTATCTGGGTGAGCACTACAAGGTAGTTTTTATCCTTCTTTCCTGTGTTATAGCTGAGCTTAACAGCTGTACCCTATCCAGGTGAGGACTACAAGTTGACTTAATATTTTGTTAACTGTGAACCTGTTGTTGGAAATCCACATCAGCTAGGTTCAGTCTCATTCAATGGCCTGTATAGAGGTAGGGTTCAGAGGGGAGGTAGCCAGTTGTGGCAGCTGTGGGCCGCTGTTCTCTAGGAATATGCTCTGGAGGAGGGGGCACAGCCCCATCTGCAGGACCATGGCAGAGATCCAGGCTCAGCTAGTGGCAGCAAGGATAGAAATATCTCAGTTGCATTACCAGCTCAACCAGAGCCCACCCTTCACATCCCCCCCCCCAGAGATCCACTAGTCCAGAGGGGTGGGAGCGAGAGAGGGAGGGTGGCAGGGTAGCCAAGGAGTCTGGCTAGCCCAGCACCATTCAGATGGTTAACCACTTTGCACCCCTAGAGGAGGCTCAGGCACCTGACTCTGTTGGGGGGACCCAAATCAGTCAAAGCGAAAGGGTAGGACAATGTGATGGCACCCAATATGATGATACTCTTCAGTATCTTCCTTAACAAACTCCGGCATCCTGCCCTGATCCTCTTATGTGCAGAGCGATGTGGTAATTTTTGCTAAAGATACTGATCCCTCCCACCTGGAGAATCAGTTCCAGAAAAGTTTTATAGATGTTGAGGCCCGGTTCATCTCTCAGAAGCTAGTGCTCAACTACAAAAAAACTAAAATTATGCTATTCCATGGCATGCATAATAAACATAAGACCAAACTGCTGACTGTCAGAAACTGATCTGGAGATGCACTTGAACAGATGCAAGTGTTCAAGTACCTAGGTGTGACTTTGGACAGCACACTGTCCTTTTCCAATCATACTGACACTGTTGCCCAATCAATGAATGTCCACATTGGCCTTCTTTACAAACATAAGCTCTGTCTGACTCCTGAAGCCCTCAACCTAGCCATACAAAGCTCAATTGTCTCTATTATAGATTACAGGCTTATTATCTATGGAGCGGCCACTGTTTCTGCCCTACGGTGGATCTCTATTGCGCTGAACAAGGCATGCCATCTACTTACTGGGGCTGCCTGTCGCATGCACACCTGTGACCTTTATGAAAAGGTGCACTGGCTCCAGCTCCAGGGAAGAATCATGTACAAAACCTGCCTGATAACAAAAAAGGCATCCTTGATCTCATGCCCACTGGGGTACAGGAACTCCTTTGCCCAGCTACCAGTGCCCCCCTTACCAGAAGCTCTGGAAACTCAGCTCTGCAAGTCCCTCACTGCCACACATTGCAAGGCCAGCGGTCATTCTCAGGTAGAGCCCCAAAACTGTTTAATTGCTACCCTGTGAGGTTTCTAATGTTGCCACTCTTGGCTCATTCAAACACAAACTACCTCAACTCCTGTGACCATGCACCTGTAACTGCTTCACCTAAACTCAGGAATGGCCTTACAATTCTGTGTCTTCCTATTCCATAAGTCCTTCTTTTTTTCTCCTCACCCTCCCTCCCTCCTCCTCCTTTACTCCTACCCCCTCCTACTCACTCTCCCCCCCCTTCCCCTCTCCCCTTACCACACTCTAACCTCATCCTGACCCCTACTATGTCCTCTGGCCCTGACAGCTATTACCTAAGCCCCTACTTCATGCCTTCTTTTCTGTTTTCGTTGCTGGACACGGCCTTTGGCTGCAATTTTATAATTTAATTGTATGTGTCCGCTGGGCGCCACCTTTGTAACTTCAGTCTAGTTTACCTAGTTGTTGCCTTAGCTAATGTACTACCTTATCCTGTACATATACTATGTCAACCATTCATTATCTTTTCTTTTACTTAATGACTTTTGTAAAATGCCAAACTGTTCATTGTATGTACCAATCTATGTATTCATGACGTGGAACCTGTGTAAAAGAGCCGTTGGCTCATAGATATTAATCTGAAACTCAAATAAATTAACAAATAAATAAAAACCAGGGGAAGCAAGTCTACCAAGAGAGTCCTGGTGGTTGGGGACTCAACGATTATGGGGTAGAGAGGGTGATGGAGTAGAAGTTGGTTGGGAGGGGGATGGTCTGGTGCTTTCCTGGTGCATCAACCATTAGGGATTTAAACAGGATAGGTAAGGTTAGCAGAGAGGGAGCAGGAGGAGCCGGGGGGAGGGGGGTGCTGCTACACCAAGCTGCCAATGATCTGGTGAACCAGTCAATAGAGATGGTGAAGCAGAACTTCTGTAGAATGGGGGACAGATTGGTGGTGCATCCAGCCTCCCTGGCCTTTTCCAAAGTCCTCCCTTTGTGAGGCAGGGAGAGGAAGCAGGATAAGATAAGGAGTGATGTACTTGAGGAGTTTAATGGGTGGCTTAGGATGGCTTAAGCTTTCAGGGTTACTGCATTTGTTGTTGACTGATTGTTTCTGCTCTTACCTCCTTGTTCTTTCATCCGTGGTTCTTTTTCGGCAGGGGAAGAGCCCAACCACCCACCCCCATCCTCAACCACCCCATACTACACTCCTTTTATAGGGTACCACAGTTGTGACTTTTCCTGTGGCTAAGCAGGAAGGGGCGGATCGGTGGGGCATCCACAAGGTGAGCTCATTTAGAGGGGCACTAGTAATTTAACTTGTTATAACTTGTTATAACAAGTTATACGAAAACAAAACACAAAATCAAACCATTACTTGCATTTTCTTCCTTCTGATTACTCTGACCAGGTTATAAACCCAGCAACTTATCAGGAATGGATATCATTAACTGCAGGTACTGTGGAACACTTTTCAGAAGGACAGTCTTACAGGATTTAGGACACTGTCCTACATGCTGGGCCATTGGAGATCTTGGGGTTCAGCTCTGGGCAGCATGGGCAGAGATTGCACGCCCAAATTTCATATTCAAGAGGAAATACATTATAAGAACCACCCACATTTCCCAACATCCAACAGAAGAACCTCAACCGCAGAGGGTAGTTGGTCCAGGAGGTTGGCAGGTGGTTAGGAGGGCAAATCGGTGCCCCATCACTTGTGCTCTCCAACATATTACCTCCAAAACCATATAAACACTACAAATGGTATCTGCCTCGATCTCCAAAATAAAACAAAGGGCAGAGGACACTGCACAGCAGGACACTGCAGCACAGGAGCTAGCACAACAAAACTCAGCCCAAATCAGGAACCAAAACAAAAAGCAAAAAGAAATCCAAAACTTCTGATCATAGAAGACTCCATGATTCAGGGAGTTGATACCATCTCCAGCGGGTAATGGTCAGATGTCTCCCAGGTACATCAGCATGGAGAGACACTGACCGATTGCTAAAATTGTTCACAAAGCAGGAGAAAACATTGACGTCCCTGGTACACATAGGGACTAATGATCTCGCCAACCCGGTCAGTTGTGGAGACCAAGGAACACCTGACCAGGCTGGGTGACAAACTATCATCCATTTCATTGACATCTCCTTCTCTGAGATCCTTCCAGTCTGGGAGAGGGCAGATGGATGGAAGGTCAGAGAAGGGAGATGGGAGCTAAACATGTGGCTCAAGGGCTGGTGCCAGGAAAAAGGACACAGATTTGTAGATAACTGGCAACAGTTCTGGGAGCGAAAGTTCTTTAAATTTGATGGACTGCATCTGACTAAGGAGGAGTCAGTGCATTGGGGCAGAAGTTTGACGCTTTGCAGAATATTTAAACTAGCAAATGGGGAGAGGGGTGCAGCACCCATACGTCGAGAATGGGAAGAACACCTCCCCTCAGCTAGTGGTCAAACAGGGATTCAGCATGTTTGCAGTTCGTTGCATCACCAAGTAAGGAAAAAGGTCAGTCTCCCATACGACTACAGGGAAATGCCAAACCTCACCCAACAACTAACACACCAAAATATGGCCAATGGAAAATCATGTACAATAATCCTCACAGCCTGGGAAATAAGATCCCAGACCTCCAGGCAATAATGTCAGAGCTAAACTGGACATATAGCAATTAGTGAGCGTGGTTCACCAGTAATCACACTTAGGAGACTTCAGTACCTGGCTATGTACTGTTCAGAAGAGACCGAGGGTGCAAAAGGGGATGGAGGTCCTCTGTGTCGATGAAAATATCAAAGCTACAGAAATTCAGAATACACATAAGGAGCCAGAAGAACTGTGGGTCACCCTGGAAACAGGAAATGGGACGGCCATAAGAACTGGGGTTGTCTACAGGCCCCCAGACCAGGGGGAGGACATAGGCACATTACTGTTAGAAGATATACAAAACATGACAGCTAAAGGGGAGGTTCTGATAATGTGAGACTTCAACATGCTGGATACAGATTGGTCAATACCAGCAGGAACATCTGCCAGAACTAGACACATGGTGGATTCCCTGCATGGGGAGGGCCTCAAACAACTGGTACAACAACCCACAAGAGACAGGGCTATCCTAGATCTAGTACTGACTAACAGGGAAGGGATCACAGATCTCCAGGTAGAAGGTCACCTGGGGGCCAGTGACCATCACATGGTATGGTTCAATTTGGCCACTACATCTAAATCATCCCATTCCAAGGCAAAATATGAGACTTCAGAGGAGCTGACTTTGATAAGATGGCCAACAGAGTTAAGCTAACCCTGGCAAAGAAACACAGGTGAGGGGTACAGGCAAAGTGGGCAAGCATTAAGGATGCAATACTTGAAGCAACATCCCATTGTGTTAGACAGAAAAGTAAGTGCAAAGAAGAAGGAAACCACTTCGTTCTCAAATACTGTAGCAGAAAAGGTCAGAGCCAAAAGACTGGCCTTCAGGAAATATAAGGGAACACAGCGGGATAAAGATAGGAGGCATACCAAACTGCCTAAGGGAAGCAGGGAAGGCAGTAAGGTAGGCAAGTCCCAAACTGAGGAAACACTAGCATGAACAGTAAAGAAGGTGACAAGACTTTCTATAGATACATCAGTGAAAGAAGAAAGTCAGAGGGTATTGCTAAGCTCAAAGGGAGAAAAGGGGCATGTGAGGAGGACCCTGTAAAGCATCTATCCTAAATAGACACTTTTGCTCAGTATTTACTGAAGGCGAAGGTAGGCAGGGCCCACAGCTCAGTACCATGGACACGGCGGGGAGGAGGTGAGCACTACTCCTTCACAAAAAAGGGTCCTACAAGAGCTCGCTACAACCCAGGGTGGACAAGGCAATGGGACCTGATGGCATACATCCCAGGGTACTTAAGGAGCTAAGGGTGGAAATAGCAGAGCCATTAGCAGAACTGTTTAGTGAGTCTCTGAGCACAGGAGAAGTCCCAGAAGACTGGAGAAGGGCTCATGTGATCCGCTCCCACAAGAGTGGTAGCAGGGAGGAGGCAGGGAACTACAGACCAGTCAGTCTTACCTCAGTAGTGGGTAAGATTATGGAGGCATTACACTCCTTAAGAAAGGATAGTGCAACACCTGGAATCATAGGGCACAGGATCCAAGACAGCATGGGTTTACAAAGGAAGGGCCTGTCAAACTAATCTCATAGATTTCTTTGACTGGGTAACCAGAGTGGTGGACCAAGGGGAGCAGTTGATGCCACACCTTGACTTCAGCAAAGCTTTCGACACTGTTCCACATAGAAGATTGATAAATAAGCTGGGTAGGCTTGGGGTGGGTCAGAGGTTGGTCATCTGGGTGGCAAACTGGTTGACGGACAGAAAACAGAGAGTGGTGGTAAATGGTATACAGTCAGAAGAGATGCAAGTCACAAGTGGGGTACCTCAAGGATCAGTCCTGGGGCCAGTCCTCTTCAGTATCTTCATTAGTGAAATTGCAGATGGACTAGAGGGTAAGGCTTGTCTGTTTGCAGATGACACCAAGATCTGCAATACAGTAGATGATCCAGATGGGGTGGGCAGAATGAGAAGAGATCTGGATAAACTAGCAAAATGGTCAGAACAGTGGCAACTGGGGTTTTAATGCAAAGAAGTGCAAGATCATGCACATAGGGAAGGGAAATCCTGAAGCCACCTATAGGCTGGGAGGGGAGTTGCTGGCAGTCACAAAGGAAGAAAGAGACTTGGGCATCATCATCACCGATGACCTGAAATCATCCAAGCAGACCTCTAAAGCAGTAGGTAAGGCTAGGGGGATGTTAGGGTGTATTAGTAGGGGTATCACAAGTCGTAAGAGGGAGGTAATAATCCCTCTTTACAAGACACTGGTTAGGCCCCATCTGGAGTACTGTGTGCAGTACTGGAGGCCACACCTTCACAAAGACATTAACCAAATTGAGACAGTCCAGAGAAGGGAAACCAAAATGGTGCAGGGACTGCATCAGAAGACATATGAGGACAGATTAAGGGAGCTTAATATGTATACCCTTGAGCAAAGGAGGGAGAGAGGGATATGATCAAAACATGCAAACACCTTAAGGGCATTAACAATGTGAAAGAGTCTAACATGTTTAAATATAAGAAAAATAGCAGGACAAGAGGACACAGCATGAGAATAGAGGGAGGCTGATTAAGGGGGAATGTGAGGAAATTCTTTTTCACAGAAAGAGTGGTGGATGCATGGAACAGCCTACCTCAGGAAGTGGTGGCTATGAATACAGTGCAGGGCTTCAAACAGGCATTGGATAGGCATAAGGGAGCAATACAGACGAATATGGATAGATAGGTCATTGACAGTGTAAAAGTGTGTGGCACATTCATAAGGTAGAAACAATGGGCAGACTGGATGGGCCTTGCGGTCCTTATCTGCCATCAACCTCTATGTTTCTATGTTTCTGTGGTGTCAGGAGAAGGGTTACTGCCTTGTGGGGGATTGGGGGGACTTCTGGGATAGGAGACTCTTCAAGGGTGATGAGCTTCACCTCACAAGAGAGGGGGCCTGTGCCCTGGGGCAGAAGTTTGATATTTAAACTGATTGCAGGGAGACTGGAATTAGGGGAACCATTGTGGCAGATTAGAGGAAGGGATCCTAGCTAGTACTCCCCACTTCTTGGGGCTTGTAGCAACACAGCAGGTGCAAAGGGGTTGTGGCTCCAATTGGACTAGATGAGGAACCATTAGAGAGGTGTAATGCAAAGTGTGCCAACACCAAAAGAAACAAAAAACAAAATGATGAGAGGACAAGGAAAGTACAAGGGTAGCTGCAGTGGAGGATCAGGGGTCAGATGGAAGAGGGTATGCCTTAATGCCAGGAGCCTGGGTAACAAAATCAGTGAGCTCCAGGTGCTGATGGCGGACACTGAGGGGGGGTCTGATGGCCATCACAGAAACGTGGGCTTCAGAAAATAATGACTGGGATCTGATGGTCTCTGGGTACTCACTGTTTAGGAGGGATAGGGGAACAGGTAGAGGGGGGGAGTAGCCATTTTTGTTAAGGAGGGCATTGAAGTGTTTGAAGATGGGTGCATCAGGGTTAGTAATGGAGAGACTTTGTCACTGTATGCAACTCATAGCAGCCTCAGCCAAGAAACTGCACTTGAGGATGATCTGTAGACCTCTGGGGCAAGGAGAAGACAGAGACATAGAGCTCAGGGAAGAATTGAAAGAGGGGTGGCAACGGGGATGTAGTGGTAGTGGATGATCTGAACCTGCTAGACACTGATTGAGATATTCCAATGGCCAGGAGCACGAGACATCAGGCCTTGCTGGACACTATCCAGGAATGTTTGTTCATACAGCTAGATAAGGAACCCACCAAGCGGACCACAATTCTCAATGTGGTGCTCACCATCTGAGAGATTACTGGAGCTGTGAGAATAAGAGCGCCACTTGGGAACTGTGACCATAACTCCATTTGTTTTGAACTTGCCCTTGGTTCCAGAAAACCCAATTTAGAGCTGAAGTCCTGGATTTCGGAAGAGAAGACTTCAACAGGTTGAGGGAGTTGGTCAGGGAAAAGTTAGTCAAGTGGACAAAACAGGAGGTGGAAGAGATGGGGCAATTAAAGGATTCATTCTCAAGGCTTCTGAGTTATGCATGAGAACGTAAATCAGAAAGAACATGTTCAAGAGACTGTTACGGTTTTCAGCAAGGGAAGCAGTGAGTGCAAAGAAAAAGGCCTTCTACAACTATAAAGAAAAGCAGGGGGAGAAAAAATTGGGAGAATACATACCGAAAAATAAAGGCAGTGGTTAGGGAGGCAAAAGCAGACACAGAGCTGTGTACTGCAGAGAGGATCAAGAGTGGAGAAGAACAGTTCTTCCCGATATATTAGGAAAAAAGGATGAAAGGTGGGGGAATTGTAAAGTTAGCAGAGAGGGGTAGGGTGACAAAGGAGGATGGGCAAAAGGCTGCCATCCTTAATGATATTAATGATTACTCACTTTAGCTCACTGTTCACTAAGGAGAACAGTGGACCCTTGACAGACAATGGCATTAAAGTGACCACTAAGGAGGTCCCAGAGATGTGGCAGACAATATTTACAAGCAAAAGTATCTGGAAAGGACTGATAACACTAAAATAGATAAAGGCCCTGGGACCAGATGGGTTGCATCTGAGGTTACTCAGGAGATGGCAGCAGAACTGGTTAAACCATTTGTAGGTTTATTCAACAGTGCTCTAAGGACGGGGGTAGTTGTGAAGGATTGGAGGCTGGCAGACATGGTCCACTCCACCGGGGAGACAAGGAACATGCGGGGAACAACAGACCTATCAATCTGACCTCTATTGTAGGGACATTGATAGAATCACTGGTCACAGAGGACTTCGTGGACTTCTTGGAGAACAGTGGGCTTCAGGATAGTAAACAGCATGGATTTGTGGTAGGGAGATCTTGTCAGACTAACCTGGTAGTTTTCTTTGCCTGGGTGATGAGGGAATTGGATAGGGGCCATGCTGTGGGTAACCCATCATATGGGTGACTACAAATGAGCGACTCAAATAAGAGCAACTATTTGCGCGCCTGATGGGATAGCGAGTGGGTGTAGAAAGTGATGGTAGGGATAGTGACTGTGAGAGGGTTGTAATGGTGAGAGTGAATGCCGGGGGAGCTGTACGGCTACTGGTGAAGTACAGCAATGAGGCTTGTTACCACCAAGCTGTCTGCCTGGTGTGGCGGGTAGGGTCATGGACTGCTGTAGCGATGGTCCTGGGTTTGGGACTGCCAGTAGGTAAAATATTTGTTTAGAATGGCATTGGCTGTTAGGATTTTTTTCTTCCTCGATGTGTTCCCCAGCCGCGATACTCCCACCCATGTATTCCCCTTTTCCTTATTGTCCGCTCTCCCTGGAGTTGATTATAGTAATTTGGGAATGGGACATAGCCCTGCATTAAATATTAACTTGAATGTCCATCAGATCGCTGTATTGGCAGTCG
Organism: Neoceratodus forsteri; assembly: GCA_016271365.2. Taxonomy (NCBI): domain Eukaryota; kingdom Metazoa; phylum Chordata; order Ceratodontiformes; family Ceratodontidae; genus Neoceratodus; species Neoceratodus forsteri. Next base: position 689,171,940 of record JADMNL010000022.1, on the reverse strand, counting down.
ATTATGTGAGTTAGGAACTGATTTTCTTTTGGTGAAATGTACTCACTGTTGTGTGAGTCGCCGAGAAAATCACCCTTATGACATGGAACCACGCTGTGGATTTGCTGAACTTGACTTCAGCAAGGCTTTTGATTTGGTGCTTCACAGATGCTTGCTGAAGAAGATACAGGATCTGAGTGTGGCTAAAGTCATAGTCAACTCGGTAGTTACCTGACTAAAGGCAGCAGAGGGTTGTAATCAAAGGGTCAAGTCAGCAAGAGAGTTCATGAGCTGGGTACCACAGGTGTCTGTTCTAGAACTGGTCCCTTCAATATGTTCATTAGTGACATTGGTGAGGGTATCCGGAAGACTGTGTCTCTTCGAGATGACAGTAAGCTCTGTCGGAGGGTGGATGGCAACGAGGCAATCAGGCACATGTAGAGTGAGGTATGAAAGCTAGAGGAGCGATCTATGGTTTGGCAGTTGAAATTAACTCCAAAAGTGCAAGGTAATGCACATAGGGAACAAGAACCCCAGGACAGAGTACTGGATGGGTGGGTGAGAATTAGTACTATGGCTGAGGATGGCACCTTGAGTTATCATCAGCGATTCCCTCAAACAATTGAGTGAGTGCAACAAGGCATGTAGCAAAGCAAGTAGGATGTTGGGATGTATTGAGAGAAGTATTGGCCGCATATGAGAAGAGGTAATACTTCCTCTCTATAGATCCTTAGTGAGGCCACAACTGGAATACTGCACCCAGTTCTGCAGTCCTAACCTCAGGAAGGATGAAGAGAGGCTGGAGATGGTGCAGTGCAGGGTAACAAAAATTACTGTAGGTCAACAGGGCAGGTCCTATGATGAGAACCTCAAGGCACTGAACATGTACTTGTTGGAGACTGGAAAGGAGAGGTGAGATATGGTAGAGACCATCAAGTTCCTAAAAGGAGTTAACAAGGTGAACTGCGGGGAAATATTTAGCTTGAATTCTAGCTCATGGTCATGTGGACGTGAGTGGAAACTTACAGGAGAGAGGGCCTGAAGGGACATGAGGAAGTATTATTTTACAGAAAGAGTGGTGGAGCCATGAAACAGTCTGCATGCTGAAGTGCTGAAAAAAATTTATTGTCAATGACTACATAAAGTTAGTAGGGACCAAAGCCAGTCACCAGGAAAAAATGTGTTTTTGCCTGGTGACTGGCTTTGGTTCCTACTAGCTTTCTGTAGTCACAGACAATAAATATTTTTCAGCAAATGTTATGTTGTGGAGTTTCGTGGAACCTTGTGTCTGTGGAATGCAGCACTGTCTTATTTTTCTGCACTTCCAGAGTGGGGAATAACCATCCCTGGTCCCACACCCTTCTGGAAACCACCTGAGCATGCCCATTATTTTGAATTGCATGCTGAAATGGTGGGTGCTAAAAGTTTGGTGGGTTCAAGCATGGTTGGGATAGAATGAAGGGTATAGGGGTTGCTCAGGGCAGCAGGAGCTGGGAAGGAATGGGGGGGCATGGGTAGAGCTAAGACCCTGGAAGGACAGTAAGTCCCATGGCTACATAGAGATATTGGCAGACTGGATGGACTGTTGGTCTTTTTCTGCCATCACTATCTATGTTTCTGTGTTTACTCAATCTGCTACATGCAGACAAAATGCAAAGCAAAATAAAAGGCAGTCTGAAATTGTTCCCCCTACAGCTGATGCTCCAGCAGATCAGGATGACTCAGACTCTGAATCAGAAGAAGGGGTAACTACCCTACAAGGGCTCTTGTCATACTGTTCAAAGATCAAACAGAACAAGTATTGTGTCAAGTGTGCCTCTTGCAGAGCCCACACCAGCAATTGTGGATTTTGAACCAACACCAGATGAATCTTTGGATGACGGGCCTGTATCCGAGGAAGTGCCAGAGGAAGAAAGTGAAGAACCTGTAGAGCCTGTAGAAACAATAGAAACAACAGAGGAAGTTGCAGAACCTATCTTGACTAAGGATGCCGATGCCTCATTGCTGGTCAATGAACAGGGAGTAACTTTACCAGAATCTGAAGAAGTGACTGTTCCATTAGGTCGTTCTGAAAGAGTTGTCAAACCTCATTAGCCTATGTCAAACCAGGTTAATATATGACTCTCTATGTGCTGCTAGTAACTTGCCAATGCACGTTGTACAGAGTGGTATTTGTCACAAACTTGCTCAGCCGGTCAACCCTCTACTCCCAAAGTGCCAACACCTGAGCGTATGATTTGTGTACAGTGAACAGACAAGGTAACCCTCTTGTCTGTTTTGTGGGTTCAAGTCACCTTAGTCTCAAGCTCTGGAAGGATTCAAACTGATAAGCTCTTGTTAGTGTACCCAATTATCAGGCTCAGATAATTCTGTCTTCGGGGGCCAGATATCTTTGCCTATGGGCACAAAACCAAGTCTTTCAAATGAACCCTTAGAACTCAATGCAAGACTTTTAGAGAACTCTATCTATTTCCCAGTTTGGTATACAATAAGCCCATACACAGTGTACTTATAACCTTTAAAAGCTCCACTTAAAATAAAAAGAATTGTCAAGGCACTCCAGCAGTTTTGTTTGTAAAAATATCTTTACTTTAAAAATATCAAAACAGAACAATAATTACAGAACAAATTATGTATCCCAACACATACAGCCTTAAAACAAACAGGAAAAAGTACAGTTCCTACAATACATACATTTAGACTGGTCTAATCTTACTCTTTTTCAGTGCTGTGATGATTCTCCCTCAATCAGATAATATTCTCTTGTGTCAGTCAGAAATATTGTCTTGTGTCCCTCTGTCAGGTTCTTTCAGCACTTAAACACACTTCTGAGCCGGCTTTCTCATGAGGTCACTAACTTCGCCTTGGTGAATCAAACTCTATATTTTACAATACAGGGTCTCCTAATAAAATATTTAAAAAACATATGAGATGACCTCACTGACTTTCCTCTCCACAGGTTAACTGGTCAGAACTGGTTTGTGCTCTGCACACACACACACACACACACACACACACACACACACACACACATACATATAAACAGTCTTTTGATGTAAGTCACTGTATTCAAATCAGAAGTGTATTTGACTCCTAAACCTCGTCTGGGCCCTGAGTATCTACACATCAAAGGGTATTCATGTAATTCAAGGGTTCCCTGGAAATGTATATTGGACCTTCCAGAATCGTCTGGGTCCTCCCTGGCTCAGACATCAAACCGCTTCAATGTCCATTCGGGCCTCTTTTCGACACCTCTCCCCACAAGTCCTTCCCTGGCAACTATGCAAGTCAAAGGAGCTCCCTGAGGGCATTATGAATGGCTAATCTTATTTCCTGGGATGAAAGCAAATTGACAAGGTAATTGCACCCCAGATCTCTGCAGTTTAAAATACCTCCTGTCCTTTGAACTTATCCCTGGGGGTCTTGATGTGTCAGTTCCAGTAAGACAGCCTTTTCTTGAACTGACCCTTCCCTTCACATATTTTATATGTAATAACAAAAATTAATGCAGCACTCCAGCACTCAGAGCTGTCTGTCTACATCACAGTATTTATGTGAGTGTCAGTGGCTCAGTAGGTAGCACACTCACCTCTGAGGCCGGGAGATCAGAGGGCTGTGGGTTCAGTTCCCACATCTGGCACTTGGGTTAATATCCCAGTACTGATGCTGTAATGCACCATGAGAGGGGTGCTGCACTTCTGAGGTGCCGTCTTTCGGATGAGACGTTAAACCGAGGTCCTATCTGCCTGGACTGGTGGTAGTTCAGGTGGATGTTAAAGATCCCATGGCACTTATAGAAAAGAGTAGGGAAATTTTTTATTGGAAAAATACATAACATCAAGCACAAGAAACAAAAAAAACATATAAAGAAACAAAAATCAGATCTTGAATCATTTAGAGAACGTAACAGTCAAGGTTAAACATGTAATGAAAAAACAAAAGTAAAATATGAAGTAACCTAAAGTCTATTGACCTTAATTCAAGTCAGAAAGGTAATACCAGTCCAGTAGGATGCAAATGTGGTAGGAGAAAGATGTTTCAATTCCATTTCTTGTAGATTTAAAATTGCAGACTCAATGCATTGAATAATAGCCAATGGACAAGTCAGTATTTGTTGTAAGACATATTTACATCTGGCTTGCCACATATAATATTTACAGGCCGCAAATATAACCCTTAAAGTACTAGGGTGGAACGCAGTCCAACAACCAGAAAAAACTCCCAGTATAAGGACTGAATATGTGATCCTGCTCAGAAAAGGCCATTTCCATTTATTTGCTAAGGTTTTCCAAAACAAAAGGGCATCTGTACAGGAGAAAAAAAAGTGTTCCATAGATTCTTCAATGTTGGTGCAAAATGGTTTGGGACAATACCTCTCTTGGGTCGATTTATGCTTTAAATTACTACGAACTTGCAGTTTACCATGACAGCATAACCAGGAAACATCCCACATACGAGCTGGGATTCTTTTATTTTTAAGTATATTTAATGCAGATGATACGCAGGATGGAGAGCACAATGGAAAGCTTAATATTAGTTCATCCAAGTGTAGAAAATAAACATATAACTGCTTCCTAGTGAGGCCTAAAATGGAGGATTTGTTTATTTTCCAGGATCGAAGGGTGCGAATACTATCCATAACATATGACGGGGTGTTAGGTGTGCGAGAAATAATGGGTGGTAGGTCAGTCCAAGCCAACATCAAAGATTCTACAGCGTTTGCCACCCATGAATCACATATAGTCATCATATAGGTATGGCTCTGAAAAATGTGATGGAGAAAAAAAGAAAGAAAAAAAGAGAGAGGGTTTATCATTCCTAAACCTCCTTGATTCGTGGGCAAATATGTGATATGTCTTTTAACAGGGTTCAGGCGACTGCTCCATAACATTTGAAAAAAAAGACTAAATAAACGAGTTTCTAAATGTTTAGGTGGACTAAAAATGTGACTCAAAAATAAAAAGATTGGGGATAGAAATGTTTTCACCACTATGACCCGTTTCTTTTTACTTAGCTTCCATGATTTCCAAAGATGTACCTTATTATCACCAAGTGCAAGGTGAGTCTCCCAATTATAGGTAGCATCATTTGATGTGTTAAATCATATCCCTAGAATTTTCTGGGGTGTAGTACATACCCTAATACCATGTATTGCTGTCGTAACTGCAGGGATGCGATGCAATGGAATACATAGACTTTTCTCAAGATTAAGTTTACCTCCAGATACTAACGTAAAAGATGAAAAGGTCTGAATAGCTTTTTCTCCCGAAAGTAGATTATGACATAATAAGACCACATCATCTGCATAAGCAGAGATTTTAACAGGTAACAAATTTGGGTGAGGTGTTATACCTATAATGTCTGAATTCCCTTGTATCTGTCTAATGATGGGATCTAAAGCAAACACATATAACAGTGGACTAAAGGGGCAGCCTTGCCGGAGTCCTACCCGTTGTAACAGGGTTGGGCCTTTGAAACCATTTATCATAGGGAAAAAAAATGCTGAGGAGAGCATGTGTGAAATCCAAGATATGAATTTATCAGGGATACCATACAGTGATAATATGTGTAATAAGAAGGTATGATGTACTAAATCGAATGCTTTTGATTGATCTAAGACAAAAAGATAACCAGATATCTGATCATGTGTTTTTTTTTCAAAGATTTCACGTAATAAAAAGAGATTCGTTTGAATATGTCTGCCTGGTATAGCACAGGTTTGAGCTGTATCTATTAAATCTGGTGCAACTGTTCTTAGTCTGGAGCAAAGAATTTTAGAAAAAATCTTAAAATCCGTATTTAAAAGATGTAGCGGTCTCCAATTTGCCAGGGACATTATGTCTCCTTTCTTATATAAGAATTTTAGGATGGATAAACCAAAAGTAGATGGTGTATCCTGATTATCCAAAATATAATTAAAGACTTGCGTCAAAGGTTCTAATAAATGCACCTGAAATTTTTTATAGAATTCATGTGTGAGGCCGCCTGGCCCAGGGAAACCTTTAATTGTAATCGAGAAGTGGCATTGGCAATTTTCCTGAGAAATCCGACTGATTAGCGAGGAATGAAATGTGAGGGAAGCTTAGGTAACGGTGCTGACATAATGGGAGATATATCTGGAAGGAGTCCGAACAGTACAAAATGGGTCTGTAAATAATCGGATGTGACAGATAACATATCTGGGATGGAGGTCTGAACAGTACCATAAGTATCTTTCAAACCATGCATAACAGTCGAATGGAGTCTCTTTAAAAGCAAAAAGGTCAGCAGATGGGAAATCAAGTGCCGGTTTGCATAAGGTAATTCAGTGATCGGGCACTATCATATTGGTGAGAAACATACAAGCTTTTATTCTGGATATTTGTGAGGAATAATCAATTGAGGAAATAGTTTGAAGAGACATTAATTTATATAGCTGATTGTGGTATGATAAATATGTAAGGTAACCTTCTCTGACATTTTTTACCTAAAGACTGAAAAAAGTGGCTAGTTCCATTTTAGTGTCTTTCCACCAGTCCCACATGGAATCATAAAATCAGAACTGATACCCATGCTTGGAATAAAGCGTAAGTGCATCTGAACAGATTCTGGAGAAAACAAAGAATTATTCAATTTCCAGAGGGAGTGATATGATATAGATACAGTAGGGGAGCCAATTGAGAAGCGACCACTCAAAAGACAATGATCAGAAATCTCATTTGGAATCACAGAAATGCGAGCAAGGGCATTGACGTGAAATAAAGAAATAATCTATCCTGGTATGATATATTGATCTATGATAAGTAAAGCCTTCATCGGAGTGTAGAGTACAATATGGTCCAGCAGATCTACGCTCTTTATCAAAGTGGACAAGGCTAGGGAATCACAGTAGACCTTTTTCCCCTAAGGGATCCTGTTCTTCGTATCTATGGAGCAGTTAAAATCTCCTCCCAAATAATACATTTTACGTGTACATAGATAGGGCTTAATTAAATCTAGCAAAGCTATTCGAGTAGCTTTAGTTTGTGGGCTATATATAACTATAACCCTAAATGTTAGGAAATGTTTGGTAAAATCTATAATAAGTGCTCTACCTGGATAAATATCAACAATGCGGTGATAGAAAGTGGGGAGAATAAAAGAGAACAGCTACACCATCTGCTATATCATCTCCAAACGTCCAATAAGAGGGGCCTTTGTACCATCCTCGTTTCAGTTGTTGTATATCATATAAATTGGTAATATGTGTTTCTTGTAATAACAGAATATCCAATTGGAGGGAGGTGGCATAATGTAGAAAACCCATTCTCTTCTTAAAGCCCTTCAGGCTACATACATTAAGAGAGGCTATACGGAGATCCATTTAGTGAAAAATTCAGGGTTAGCCACTCCCATCCGTTACCGTCATGTTTTTCCTTTTCTTACCACCCTTTTTTGTTTTGGTTAGTTTTTTCCTGCCAACATCAGGTGGTTTAGCCGCCGGGGTGTCTACATCAGAGGGCATGGCAGACACATCCGAGTCCCCATCTGAATCCTCTCTGTCTCCTTTTAGACATTCAAAAGCATTAGACAGAGGGACATCAGGGGTTTTAAGTGTTTTTCTGGCAGCGGCTCTAGTAACCCGCCTTCCAGTTTGAAAGCCTTCTTTATCAACAGTGGTAGAAACAGAAGGTTGAGCAAGTAAGATCTCAGTAGGGGGGGTCATTAGAGGTTGTAGTGGGGCAGCCTGATCTTGTTGTGTTGAAGAGATAGGTTGTTCTGGGGGGGTATCGAAAGTGCAGGAGCAGTGGTCAGGGGAGCAATATGTTCTAGTACCTTAGTTTGTGCTTTTTGTACCAATGCTTCAGAGTTCCAACCCTCAGACATATTTTACTGGCCCATGGACATTGATGGTACGATGTCCTGTGTTATTGCACAAATTACATCGAAACACATTTTACAAGTCATGCTTGGATGTCCATATCCCCACAAAACTACATTTAAGTAAGTCACAGGTGTTACTCAAATGTGTGGTAGCACCACATTTGTAACAGGCTCTAGGTTGATCACCGTAAAACACACACCCCTGTCTTTACCAAGAAAAAATCTATTTGGGTGGTGTACAATTTCTGAATTAACTTGAAATAATTTTACCCGAAACCTCCAGCCACCAGTCCATAAACCATCATCATCCAGGATAGCTTCAGGAGGAGATAGGACATTACAGTGATTTTGCAACCAGTGATAGATATCACTAATGCTGACTCCTTCATTCCGGAACATAATTGTCACGGTACGAATTGTAGGTTTGGACAAGGGTACAACAGAAAAGGGGGTCCAAACAGGGTCATTTTTTTGTAAGGTATATAAATGCCAGAAACGATCCAACCCGACAGAGGTTTTAAAACTAATGTCAAAAGTCTCTTCCCCTGAAATATGTATGAGGGCATATATGTCGGAGGCTTGAAAATGTAGCTTGCCCTTTAGAAGGGTCCTAGCCACATAGTATCTGTCGGGAAACTCAGGGAGCCCACCCTTATAGCGGAGGCGGACGGCATTCCTACGGGGCGCTTGTTCAAGTTTGTTTTTAAAAAGGTCGGAAAGAATCGGTGGTCTACCAGAGACTTGTTCTATAGGATTTCCATCTAGAATAGGGTATAGTGATTTCGATGATCCTGGCTTAGGGTTCTCTAGGAGAGGAGGTGAGCCTGGTCTAGAAGTCGAAATAGTAGGGGATGGGGAAATCACGGGTTTTGGTGGTGGGATAACTGTAGTGGGCATGTGTTCATGGGGGGCCTCAGGTGCAACATGTAGAGAAATAAGGGGCATTTCATGAGCATCATTAGTCTCATGGGAAGATTGCACAACATTTTGATCAGCAATATCCATAATGTCCCCCCATGATTTAACAGAAATACTTGAGTCGTTTTTAAGTCCAACAGTGTCTTTGTTTGAACTAAAAGTAATAGGTGGTACCTCGTTGGAGCTCATGGATGTAGCAGGCCTGGTGGAGGAGAACAAAACACTGTGTGAAGTCGCGTCCCAAGCAGGATCTGGTGCCCAGTTTCCCAGTGAAGATTGAGTCCATCCTGCATTTGTTAAGGTGTCCGATGCAGTCCAGGAGTCCTCGAAATATCCACTCGTGGTTTAAGACCAATTGAGAAACCAGCAGTCCTGTAGTGGTAGGGTTGTTAGAACGTCCCCACAGTATGAGGTTCAGAAGTAGTAAGTCCGGAAAAAGGGTCGAAGACTGGTTGAAGCCGCTTCAGTCATGAAACAGTAGTCTCAATGGTAGCCTTTACTGCAGAACCGAAGGAATAGGGGAATGAGTGGCGTTACACCTACCGCAGGGTCGTTGAGAGTCGTTCCGCAGAATCGTAGTGGCATCATGCTGAAAATCCTGGCCATCCGTTTAATATTCGGAAGTCAAAATATCGGAAATATTGTCTGGTAAGGAGTGTAGCGACGGTTTCAACTCTCGTTGGTCTGTGCCTCTGGTTCCATCTGGTATCGCTATGTCGTCTGTTTTCGTCGGCATGACAGAAAAAAGAAGATCTGTCTCACAGTCAGTCCGGGCTCCAACTGACTCCGCCATGCTGTCGGTAGAGGAAACTCCACCCTACAGAGTAGGGGAATTTTATTGGTAATAAAGTGGGCTTCATTACAAAAAAACAAAACAACTCAATAAACAGAAACAATCCAAACAAGGCAAAATCAGTTAACAGAAGAAAGTATCACAATGTTTCCAAAACAATACAGCTTAGTAGTAGAAAAAGTAAGAAGTCAGACTTTTACAGAACACAAAGCAGCCTGAATATTACAAAATACTTCATGAATGGAAATAGTTTTTGGTGTAACACTAGCAAACATCTGGCTTGCCATTATAATAACGAATAATAGCAAAATTTATATATAAACTGTCAACATGATACTTTCTATTAAGCAGGTCATTCTGCAAAACATAACATGTTCATAAGAAAGAGAGGCTAGCAAGGGTTCTGCCCAGTTAGCAGATAGGGTAGACCAGACTTCCAAAGAGAAGGGCATTCACAAAATAAATGTTGCTGAGTTTCACAAACATTGAGGCAAGAGGATCTAGGACAATATCTCAAAGACAAGGCTTTATGCTTATAGATTGTTGTTAACCCTAGTCTATCATAGTTGCATAACCATACCATATCCCATAAATACGATGGCAGCCGTTGATTCAGCAGTTGGTGGAGTACCCAGGGAGCGTCCAGAGGGGCAGAACGGAAAAACAATCTCCTCCTGAGCCTCCAACCTCCAAAGTCGCCATATAGTTGGGGTCTAGATAAGATACAAAAGTCCTGAGGATGAAGACACCAGGTCAAGGCCATCTTAAAACTCTTTCCCATAAGAGGGATCAGTTGGGATTTGGAATAACCCTTTATAACGGGCTTGCCAGTTATCAAGGCAGAGGGAGAACCATGCTAAAAATAGGGCTTCCAAAAACAGTCCCTTGTTCTGCACTTTCCCATAATTATAATGAGAAAAAGGCTGTAAAAAACAACGGGTGGATCATACCAAGTCCACCTTCCTTGAGCGGTCTGTAAATAATATGTCTTTTAATGGGGTTTAGCCTGGATCCCCACAATCCTTTGAAAAATCCTGTTAATCTGGAAAATAGGAAATGAGGGGAACACATAACAAAGATGCAGGAAAATCGGTATAACCAGAGTTTTAGGAGCACAACCTGTTCTTCTTCCCAATTAAATGCTTTTTCCACCCATTAATCACATTATCTGCCTTTTGTAGGGCAAGATTCAATTATAGATATGCGGATCATCACAACCAAAAAAATACCTAAATAGAAAAAACATTAGTGGATACAGAAACACCAGCATAAAGGCCCTGCATTAGGGAGGGAAGTATGCCTAGTGGTACAAAAATACTTTTGTAAAATTTATCTTAGAACCTGAAACAGAAGAGAATGCCTGTAAAACCTGAACAATATCCTCTTGTTTCGTGGAAGAATCCACAGCCAAAATTAAATCGTCCGCATAAGCTAACATTTTAAGTGGTAAAGAGGAGGGAGTACAGAGCAACCCAATAATCTGTGGGCAAAGAAAAAAGGCTCTCAAAAGAGTATCAATAAAAAAGGTATATAATAAGGGACTTAACGGGCACCCCTGACGTACCCCACGGGCCAGAATAGTAGGACGGCCTATCCAGCCGTTCACATTAGGACGTAATACAACATTCCTATATAATAAACGAAGCCAGGAAAGGAAGCATACCGGGAACCCAAAAGCCTTCAGGGCTAGAAATAAGAACTCATGAGAGACTGTATCAAATGCTTTTTCCTGGTCTAAACTTATAATCCATCCTGTTACAGCATGTTGTTGTCCCAGAGTAAAAAATTCTCTCAATAAAATCAAATTGTCAGAAAGATGCCTACCTGGGATACCACAGGTTTGAGTTGGGCTAATCATGTGTGATGCCAAAGTAATCATTCTAGATAAAAGAATTTTGGCAAGGATCTTATAATCCACATTAAGCAGACTGATTGGTCTCCAATTTGTAATGTCAAAGGATCCCCTTTTCTTAAACAGTAAAATCAGTAAGCGCCTTTCATAGAAGTAGCCAAGGCATCAGAATGTAACATCTCATTATAGAGAATAGTTAGAACTGGAACAAGATCAGCAGAGAAAGTCTTGAAAAATGTGGGTTAGGCCATCAGACCCCAGAACAGAATGCGATTTTAAACTAGTAATGGCCGCCAATACCTCTGGTTCAGTAATGACCGAAGAAAGCTTGTTTCGATCAGAGTCCAAGCTGAGGTAAGGACAGTGAGCGAAGAAAATGATCCGCATTGTCAAGGTCAGCTTTAGTGCCAAACATGTTGAAAACATAATTTTCAACACAGTGAAGCAAATCCTCAGGTTTCTTAAGTAACTCCCGATGGAGACAATAGAGAGTAATTAATTTAGCTTCAACTCTATCTTTACAGGCCTTAAACGGGTCTAAACAACCTTTAGTAAGATGAGTGCCAAAACGCCTCCTGACCCAGAGTCAGCACGATTATACTGGGATAACCTCATTTTAGCTGACCTCACTAATCTGAGAGCTAAAATCATGAGTAGTAGAGCTAGCTAAAGAGAATAGGTGCTGTAGCTGATGCCGTAGTGACAGATAAGACAAATATTTAGTATTCTGTTTTTTGCCTACCTTCTGAAAAACTGTTTCCAGCTTAGCTTAGATTCCTCCCACCAATCCATCCCAGTATCATAAAAATCAACTACTGACAACCGAGCTGTAAACTCTTTGTGCCAAAGTTTAAGAAAAAGAGGGTCATTAAGTAGAGAATCATTAAGACGCCAACTGGCTTTCTTACATCTAGGAGCAGAGTCCCAGGAAAAAGTGGCACATAGGGCAACGTGATCCGAAAATTCGGTAGCCACAGTTGTACAGGAAAGTAAAATCAAAATCTTAGATAAAAAAAGAAAATCTATCCTAGTATGTAAGGACCCTTTAAAAAAAGTGGACCCACCTGTTTTATGGAAATGTCTATAAACATCCACAAGCTTGGCCATAGAGACCACACTATTTAAAGCCACAGAGTCACAAAATAACTTGGAAGTCTTTAGGCCTCGATCTGTTTGATGTAGGCCGCAATTGAAATCTCCGACCCATAGGAGTAATCTGGATGAAAAAAGGTAGGCTTAATTTGGTGAAAAAGGAAGCCTCTGAGCCTTGGTTTGAGGCGTGAGGTCCCAATCATACTAAATCTCTCAGATTTATATGAGAAATCTAATAACAAAGCTCTACCAGGGAATATCTACAAGTCTAGAGACTGTAAATTAGAGCTGGAGAACAATATCCCGACCCCATCACAAGTATCAGGTCCAACAGACCAAAAGATGGGCCTGCAGTCCATGCCTTAGAGGCCTGGAATAATTCCCTCATGGGTCTTTAATCTAGTGTCAACAAGGCAGATAATGTCACTCTGTAAATCAGAAAGGGTTAAAAATCCCTAATTTTCTCTTCCTTTAATGCTGTTCACATTTAAAGAGCAGATCTTTAAGGAAGACAGGATTTAAGTAAGGTGGTGACTTACCCCTTCGTCCTGCCTAGTACGCTTTGCAATGGGATCCGATCAGCCCCATCACCCCCATCCGGGAAAGAAAGAAGAGAGGAGGAATCAGTATCCTCACCCCCCAAGTCTTTGTCTGAAAAATCTGTGGCTAAAACCGTAAATTTGTTAGAGGTTTGCCAGTTCCGTGCAGGGGGTTCCTTACTACGAGTAGCAACAGCTAAACCTTCCTAGTCCGTTTATGGGTAACAGTGGTAAAACTAAAATTATCTCCCCCTTGACCCGAGGGGGGGGGGAGGCATATCCATATCTGGAATAACGGGTGTAGTATCAGGGAAACCACAATGGCAGTAGGAGTAGGTATAACAGGAAAGAGGGTTGGAAAACTGGAACAGAAGAGACATCTCCAACTACCGGAGGAGGGTAACCTCTGAATTAGAGGAAGCTAGACTATGGGCAAGTGACTGTTGAGCAATAGTAATAATGCCATCATGAGGGACAATCTTCTCTGTTATGAGAGGCCCAGGGGCACCTGCCATCAGCGTGGCCAGTCCCATCACATAAGTTACACTTCAATGAATTAGTACATTTAGCTGCAATATGACCGTATTCAAAGCAATGGCTACATTTGGGTATCACATGTCAACTTAAATGGGTACGTGACCCACATTTAAAACAGGACTTGGGTTGTCCGCGTAAAATGAAGCCCTTGTCTTATCACTTAGAAAAGAAAAATTAGGCAAATGTGGTGGGCCAGTGTAAGTGGAAAAAGCTTACACGGACCTTCCAACTGCCATCCCAAATCTGTTCAGAGTCTAGATTAGGTAGGCCTATTCAAGACTTCACAGCGTTTGTTTAACCAAAATAAAATGTCTTCAATGTGAACTCCTCATTTTTAAAACAACAGTAATGTTACGAATGGCAGGTTTGGTGAGAGGGATGGCCTGGAAGGGGACCAAATGGGTGTAGTCTGAAGTTTGTCATATTGGGCCCAGAATCTATCAAGCCCAGACATTTGTTTAAAACTAACATCAAAATTGGAATTACCTATATTAATCAGGACAAAAATCTCAGAAGAAAAAAACTTCATGGAACCCTTAAGGAGGGTTTTAGCTATATACAAACGATCTGGTGGGAGTTCTAATCCACCCTTATAAAGCAATGTACTGCATTCCTCCTAGGTGCAGGTTGCCTTTGGAGGAAAATAAATCAGTAAGTTTAAATGTTGAACTTTTAGGTGCAGCAACAGTAGGTAACAAAGCAGGTCCTGAGAAAACAGTAGTGGGTTCAGGTACAGAAATAGACTTAGAAACAACAATAGTGTCACTTAGTAACAGTAGAAGAAGAAAGAGTCACACCCCGGGTTCGTTGGAGCTCAGGTCATTATTCTTAGCAGAGTTTTGAAGCATATTAATATAGACAGGGTCCTGAGAATCAGGAGTCCAAGTCCCTTCAATATCTCTTTCCCAGCCAGCATGTAATAAAGCTGACTCTGGTGACCAGTCTAAATCAGTATTTTGGCCAGATTTAATTTTCTGGGAATAAGGAACCCCTCGTTTGGACCAGCCAGGTTCCTGTAGCTGAGAAAAATACTGTGGTTTCTCCGAAAACGAACGGAAGCAGTTGTAGTGCTAAAGTCACTTACAGAGCAGGGAATAGCTGCAGGGATTTCAGAATCTGGCTTTTCCGATGTCGGTAGTTGAAGTGGGTCATTTGAAGTAGTCCGAAACAGCAGTAGCAGGGGTTTGAAAAATTCTCTACAGCAGGAACAGAAGCGAATCCATCGGTAGGCCCGTCGACTGGGGCTTTCCAATGCCGACGTCATGAGAAGGAGAACAAGGAAGTGGCATCCGAGGTGATGCCTCCGCGCAGAAACTCGCAATGCCGAATCTAAAAGCTGCAATTGCAGGACTAACGCCTCGCGCTGCTCCTGAAGACTGGAACTGAATGCGAGCCACTTTGCACATCAGGTAGACTGGAAACAACTTCTTTAGGTCGCTTTGAAGAGCGGAGTCAAATTCAAAAATAGTCGAGATACTAACATCAGCTACAGCAAGACATGCATCTGGGGCCTCTTGAGAAGGTAGCACAGAGGAGGAGGCCGACTCCCTGAGCTAACAGCGTCCATCTCCTCCAGGGATCATGCGAACTGGCCATCTTGCAGCCAGCAGCAAAGGCTCCACCTACTCAGAGTAGGGAATTTCCCCGTGTCCTGGCCAAATTTCCCTCATTCACTAAAAATACCACCAACAGCTTAATCTGGTTCAAGGTCAGTTGGCATTCATCTGTATCCCCCTCCCCCGGGTCGTGCCTGAAAATAGGCAGAATTTGTCTAGTGCACTTACCTGGTCAACAAAAACTAAATAAATAAATAAATGTCACAACCAGATCTCTGCCTCGAATTGCCTTTTGCAAAGCCCAGACCATATCACCCAGAGTGGGAGGTACAGTACAAGGTAAAAAAGGAGATTGACTGTTGTTATTGCATTGAGCATAGAAACATAGAATTTGACGGTAGATAAGGACCGCTTGGCCCACCCAGTCTGCCCATTTCCCTACCTACTGGATAAGCTGCAGATCCTATTTAACCAGCAGCCTACTTCTTCCTACCCCCAACCCCTAGAATGGCCTTATGACTGTCCCATGCATGCTTGAATTCCACCACTGTTTTTGACTCCACAACCTCCTCCGAAGGCCGCCTGCATCCACAACCTCTCTGTGAAAAAAACTCTTAAATTACCTCTGAGCTGCCCTCTATCTTCAAATTGTGCCCCTTGTTCTTGCACACCTCTTTTTGAAAGATGCTACCTCTTGGGACTTTGTTGATTCCCTGAGATACTTGAACGCTTTCGATCATGCCCCTCCTTTCCTCGAGGCTATACATATTAAGCTCCTTTAGTCTCTCTTCATATGTCTTCCGTGCAGACCCCTGCACATTTTAGTTGCCCTCCTCTGGACAGCTTCCATCCTGTCTATGTCTTTGTGGAGATTGGGTCTCCAGAACTGCATGCAGTACTCCAGATGGGATCTCACCAGCTGTCTGTACAGAGGGATAATAACTTCCTGTTTTCTACTGGTGATGCCTCTCCCTATGCATCCCAGTATCCCCCCAGCCCTCCTTGCTGCCCTCTCACATTGCTTGCCCACCTTTAGGTTATCTGATATGACTACTGCCAGGTCCCTTTCCATTTTTGTTGTTGTTAGTATCTCACCCCCCATTGTGTACTCTTCCCCTGGGTTTTTGTTTCCCAGGTGCATTACCTTGCACTTCTTAGCATTGAATCTAAGAGCAGTGTTATAATATTGCACAAAGTTATGGAATTGCCTATTCTTATGGTATAATGAAGGTTACTGTCATAACAGCTATTTTTGTGACCACGAAAGACCTTTCATTTTCTATTGTTGGACTAGCTGTATTTGTCTTGACTAGGATGTATTGTATGCCTTTTCCAGTCAGGAAATAATTGTCTAGATAGGCTGTGCATGCTACCTGTCAGTTATGTTGTACACTGTTTATTGTTAGAGATGGACTCTGTTGATGGACTTGATGCAGATGTCAAGTATTTAGGCAGGTGAGGGTGTAACCCCACAAAATGGTGGTGTTTACCTGACTTTCCTTTGCCCTGACCAGTGCTGCCTGCCATTTCCTGTATGCGTGCTCTGGCCTCAGGCACTGCAGCCTGGTGGGGGACCGAAGCAGAACTGTATCGCTGATCTTCTGCCTTCTCAACAATCATTGTGCTGCTCCTTGTACACCTTCAAGCAGTCGCCTGCTTGAACATGCAAGCTGGCTGCTCAAATACCTGCTTCTTGGCACTAAACGTGCCCAACTGAAACTGACTGATTCTCGCTGCCACAACATGTGGCCAGCATGAGGGACTTCCCCCAGTGTGCTCCAGCCCCAGGGATACCAGTTAAGGCATCAGGGATCCTAGAGACCCACTGTGGGGATGGCAGAAGATTACATGAGTTTGGTGCCATTGAGTCAGTGATGACAACATGGCTGCTCTGATCTGCCTTGAGGGACACAGTCATGGAACTCCCGCTGGAGCAGAAAATGCCCTAATAATCCCAAATCACTGACCAGATGACCAGGCACCATTGTGCCTGTTGAAGGGTGAGGGGGCAGTGAAATCAAAGGCTGAGCAGTAGCCCTGTAAAAACACTTGAATGAACAGTAATATTCTTGCTAGTGAAGAACCCACCATATTGCTGATCCCTGATCTCAGCGACAGTCAATCGGAGTTTAGGGATCATGGCACATAACCACCAAAGCATTCTGGAACAGTGACTGTGCTACTTTCCTTTCACCCTTTCCACCAGGCAATAGAGCATTGAGTGAACATTCTGCATACTAATTCCAGAGAATGGCATCCTTGTGTGCCAATTCAAAGTTGCTTTTGACCAAGGAAATGCTGAGGGCAGATCCAGAAGACAGGAGCTGGCAGTGAGTTCTCATAGAGTGAGGAATTGGGCTGCTGACCAGAGCCTACTCAGGGAAGCCTGCCTGGGCTTCCACAGCCAACCTTCAGGAGCTGAGTCCGAGGTTTCTACAACCAATGTGATATAGAAACTAAACTGCACAAATATTTAATTATCAACTTACACACCTACTCTCCCCTTCCCTCCCACTAACCCCCATCCTTTCACCCTCCATCCCTCCCTCCCACCCTCCCCAATCCTCCTCGATCCAGCCCACTCTCTCCTTTTCACTCTGGTTTCACTTATCTACTGATCTGCCCCCCCACCCATTTCTTTTCATCTCCCACTACCCCGGACACCTCCTAAGGTTACCTAACCACTCTATTAGCACTTGCTCTCTCCTCACCTCTCAGTCTTCTGCTCCAGTCATGCATTGTACAATATCTGGTTTACTGTCCTCCTCATCCCGAGCTTAACCCTGTTTGCTGACAAAGCCATTGGTGGCTCTAGTCTAGACTGCTTGTTTTTATGTAACTACAATTGCCCTACTCTGTGTATTAGGACGTGGAACCTTTGTATTGTTTTTGTTTAACTACAATTACCTACTCTGTGTATTATGATGTAGACCTTTGTAAACGAGCCTTGGCTCAAAGGTATTGTCTGAAACATGAATAAATAAATAAATAAAACTGTGTGTCTTCTGAAAGTGTCAGGATGACATTTTTCCTGTGAGAGTGAAGCTTCACTTGAGAGAAATGGAGGTAAATGTGTGCCACAGCTCCCAGCCTGCGGTCGCCAGAGACTGAGTACATCTGTGTAAGGAAACCTGCACTGAACCTGCAGTCTGGGAGAAGGCTGGTTAGTGCTACTGCCAAGATTAGCTAATGCATAGCATGAAGGCTCTGAAGCTTAGATGTGGGTGTGAGGCATGTGGCCCCTGCTCCCTAGACTGGTATGGCCTGCAGAGGGAGAAGAGGGAAGAGCCAGAGTGGACCAGGGGGCTGCAGATCCAGAGAACCTGATCCATGTCCAGAAGCACTTGAGACTTTCAGCTTTGTGCTGACCCCCAACTGCACCATCAGCCTGAGAGAACCCTTATCAGGAAGCTGGTACACCATAAGTACTCTCAGGGTTTGCCTGCAACTGGGATATGTATACAGTTTGTCACCAAATCTACAGATTTGGCCAATGGACCAGGAGTTACAAATATCTCATTTGGAGGTTTGCCATTTAAGCAGCTGCATGGCCTGTGGGATTTGGGTTACTAAAGTGTTTTGTTCTGTTTAAAGTGCACAGCTGCTGGCCAATCAGCTGCAACGTCATCGGGTCTGCACCATTCCTATGACTGGGTACCCAGTAAAGCACCGGGAACTCCCTGTAAGGTTTAAGGATTAAACTGGTACCAGTGGAAAGTGGGCAGTGCCCCCAGTACAGGTGGGCTGGTGTTACCAAAAGGTTTCCGTATTTACTCTGCCACTGTATTGTTTTGCCTCGTGGGGAGTGGGCATTGCTACTGTGTTTTTTTAAGTGTTTTACTGGCTGAGAATAGTCAAGTAATTACTTTCGGCTCGGTTACATGACAAGTCATGCTGGCCATGTCGTTACATAACAACTTGCCCTGGACTCTTAGTTGCAGCATGAATCAGCACCCTGCACAATTCATTCCCGGACAATTTATTATTGAAACCTTTCACCAGGAAAGGCACACTGAACAAGTTGCTTGTCTCATGGTTGGTCCTGGGGGGAAGGGTAGTGGAAATATATACATTCACCCTCAGTGTAAATATTATCAAACTCATCTGGGGACGAATGTGCAGGTGCGATTCACGCCTGAGCTAAAGAGTTCGGGTGAGAGTGCCGCACAGCGAGATGACCAGGATGACTTGACGTGTCCCCTTCAGGACCTGCTGCTTTACAGTTTATGATATCTGCCTGAAACAGTTTTGCTTGAGTTCCCTAATCCCAAACCATCCCTTGTGAATGTTCCTGAATAAATATGTTATTGGCATTTTACATTTTGTCTTGTGAGTATATTATTACTGTTAAGTCACTATTTTTATTTTAAGGTGGTATTTGGATTTTCATGTGTAGGGGACACTGGGGGAGTACTGCCCTAGAAGGTTGTACTGGTCTGTTACCAGCCTCATTTAAATTGTACTCTATCAGGAAAATCAGAACCTAGGCCCCTCAAGCTTGTTTGAGCCCACAAGGCAGAGAGGTAGGAACCTCAACATCGACGATGGCCCGGTGACATAAGGAAATATGCATTGCTAACCATTGCATAGTAGCTGCTAATCCAGGTTGATAATACTTCTACATTTCTAAAGGCTCCAAAATAAAAATAAGGATTTGGAGCTCAAGGAGTTAAACCATCTTCTAGTGCAGTTTTTGAGGCGTGACATCTTCAACTAGCCAATAGCACTCCCCAGAAACTCTTAGGTAATTGCTGTCAAGAGAAAAAAACTCCCTTTATTGTTATTGGTTAGCTGCCTACGTAGCCCGAGAACAAGTAGGGAATCACCTGCCCTATGTGTGCTGTGATTGGCCAAAGCACACGTCGGTCTCGCCACGGTCTCCCCTGTTTGGGGGGGGGGGCGGCCGAGTGGGCGGTTGCTCAGTGAGACAGGCGAGCTGTCATTTTGGTGAGGTTCGTACGGGGAGGCGAACATACGGCGCGGGCCGACAGTGAACGTTGGCGGCGGGGATGAAACGCGACGGCGGTTTGGACGCTTGTCACGGAGAGGTGTTGTGATTGATGGAGCTCGGGCGCGTATGATGAAGGCCGGCCCGAGGGCGATGCTCAAGCTCTGGGAATCGCTGCTATTTATTTCGCTGCTGCTGTCAGTACTGCACCTCACTGGAGCAGCGACCGGACTCAACCTCACCGCCGATGGATACCTCGGTGGAGGGAACAGCACGACCGAGCCTGGCGTTACACCCCTCTACCCGGGGAGTGAGGCACAGCAGGGGACGAGGGTCGCCGGGGGCAGCCCCGCGCCGGATACAGATACCACTAGTTCCCCGACCGAAGGGGGCATGAGACTGGCTGCCGGAGCCCCGGCGGGGAACACCACGGGGACCGGCACCACAGCAGCATCGCCTTTTACAACAACTACAGCAACAACAACAGCAGCAGCGGTAGCACTAGCACCGCTTACAACGGGAACAACAGAAGCAGCCACGACAACAGCATCCACAGCAGCCAGGGCAGCCGCATCCACAACAGCCATGGTAACAATATTTACAACAGCCACGGCAACAGCATCCACAACAGGATCAACGGCAGCTACGGAAACCGCAGCCACTGCAGCAACAACATTCATAGCAGCTGCCACAACATTACCCTTCACCACATCAGCCTCCTTCACGAGCAACGCCGGAGGAGAAGCCACTTCCTTGTTGAGTGGTACTGCCATCCCAGCTGGTCACCTGCTGTCACTGACGTTGGCTTCGACATCCAGCAGAAAGGTGAGTGCCACTTAATGCCTTCACAAATTCCAGACTCGTGCAAGCTCCTCGGTTCCACCTGCCTGCCCCCATCCCTTCCTGGTGTTGATAATGTGCTGCACATACAAAATTCTCATTGCGTGATAACTGTGCAGGGACAGCTGAGGTCAGAATTGTGAACGTAGCCCGCAGGCATCTAAATAGTTACAGCAGCGTGTGGGCAATCGACATTGTTGTCAGAACGACTTAGTCTTGACTAATCCATGGCATGTACTCTGACTCCTTTGTTGTGCTTTGATCTGTATTTTGCTGAGTGCTACAGATCTGTTAACCACACAGAAAGGCACAGTGTTCATTTTGGCCAAGACTGTGCTGGCTGATAACTGGTTATTTCTATCAAATGTTTTATTTATCATTTATGAGTACATAGTGTGCAAATACTTGTTTCTAAAACAGGCTGACGTTTGTAGATATGCCAAACCCAAACCTCTTAAGACCCATTGCACATTTTTGTACAGACACTTCAGCATGCTATAATTTCTATGGGTTTTGGTAAGGGTTTCAGATGTTCCAGATCCTCTTTGTATAGGAGACAGACTGACTGAATACACCAAAGCTTCCCATTCCAGGACAGACAAATAGGCACTAAAACCTTACTGCATTTCAAGACACACAGGCATAAAAGCCCTACTGTATGTTAAGACAGACAGGCCTTCAAGCCATATAGTATGTCAGGAAAGCAAGGCACCAGATCCTTACTGTATGTGGAGATAGTCAAATAGACAAGCACCAACGCCTTACAGTATGTCAGCACAGACTAAAATAAATACTAAAGTCTCGCTGTGTAGCAAGACAGACATGCACCAATGCCTTACTGTGCATCAGAACAAATAGTCTGAGATCCAATACAGCTCTGAGTTACAGTAATGTGGTTACATGAAAAGAAATGTGGCGTACAGTCATTTCACTCATGCTGTAGTCTTAAAGCAGCAGTACTTCTTATTTGGCAGATAATTTCATCACCATTTTTAGCAGTAATTATTTCTGGCATCTTTATAGTTATTTATGTATTGAAATGTTCAACAGGAAGGCACACTGAGCAACAGGTTGCTCGTCTCCTGGTGTGACCTGGGGGAAGGGGTACAATAGGCATGAGGCATTGTACATTCAAGTCACAAAGATCAACATGGCATTACAATTAGGCAAGGCTGTTACAAACAGTGTTGCATACGTGTGTAATTTGTGAGAACAGTGGGAATAAGTGAACAAGTGCTATCGTGAAATAAGGGGTAAAGGAGAGGGAGGATGAGATGACAGAGAGGATAGGTAGATGGAGGAAGAAAAGGTGGCAAGCCTGGGCACTATGGGACCCCTTCAGGATGCTGTGAACCCTGCAAGTTATCATTAGTGTATTCATGATTCACGCCAGATAGTTGTTAAAACCACTTTTATTATTAGTTTTGTAATTAATGACTCAAGTTTCTCATTATTTCTGCCACTAGCAGCACTTTTGCTAAGGTTACTTTGTGACAGTACATGCTGTAGGTGTATAAGGATGGTACTAGCATACATTTCTTTTTTGTTGTAAAACTTTTGCTCCCCTGAGGCATGTGGGGGGCTATCAGCCTTGTCCCCAGTCCCCCTGACTGGTGCACACCTCCCCTGGTCCACCAGATGCAGCCCTTCACAGATCACGCAAAGGCTCCTCAGACTCCTTTAGGCCTCCAGTGGGCTGGCTTCAGTTGCCCACTTAACTGCTTGCTGCCAAGACCTGCCATCTGGCTCTCTCAGGTCTTCTGGTGCTCCTCCATGGGTCTGGTGTGAACTTGCCAGGGGGAGGGAGGACTCCGTGGCCAGGGAAAAAGAAGTAGCGTAGACATACAACTGTGGATTTGCATATGCTGGGGAGAGTGTAGCGCTAATGCACGCAAAGGCTGGTGGTGTTGGAGTAGCCCTAAAGGCTGTAATTTGGTGTGCCTGCTCGGATAATGCGCCTTGTTTTTCTCTTACCTGTTTCCCCAGCATGTAGACATGGTGAAGTCTAAGGGGGGGTACCTTGCAATGCATGCCACCGCCAAACCACCACATAAAGTTTCTGCAGAGTGACATGTTGCAGTACACCCTCCCAAGAGGTGAATATTCAGAGAAGGCTGTGAATACCCCTACAGCCGTTGTTTCTGTTGCTTCGGACTTTGAGTACAAACCTGGGTTGCCAGTGTGGTCCCCCATCACTTAGTGCCAAATATAACCTTTATGGTGAAATTTGTTGTCGATTGACATATACTGCTGCGTTAAGGTGGATCAAAAGGTTACATCACTGCTTATGGGGGTGTTCATCCCCAGCTAATGGAATGTGTTTTTCTCTGGTAGAAAAGAAAGTCATCTGGTGTGTACATTCACAGGAAAACAATCCAGCTAAAATATTTTACAGGTAGTTAGTGGAGTGTGTGCAGATAAAGACCTTTCAGAAAGAACAGTAAGCGACTGGGAGCAGCAGATTTAGTAAACTGAATGAGCCCTATGGATGTTGACTCATATTTTTGGCAGAGCTTGTAGTGCCAGAAATTCAGTAATTCATTGGTGTTGAATGAGGAGTGTATTGTATGTGTTGGATATTTTATGTATTAAGTGTGGGTGTAATAACAGAGGGAATGTTTAGGTGTACTGGAATGGTTAGTTATGTGTCTGTGAATAACTATGGGTGGTACGGGTTGTGGTTTAGTTGTGGGTAGGGTGATTTTTGAGGAGTTTTGGAGCTGCAGATGTGTGTGTAGGGTATGACCTTGGACTCCTGGGTTTAGCCCTCATCCCAGCTGCATGAACTGCACCCCTTTCAGCCCCTCCACCGTCCAGAGTTCCCTTTCATCAGAGCAGGGAAGTGTGGAGGGATAGGAAGCAGTGTGATCAGCGGTTGGGTGTGAGAAGTGCTAACGAGGTGGGTGTTATTAGGATGGTTAGAAGATGCCCTGGGGTGAAATGGGACCTAGGGAGAGGTAAGGCATGTCTGGTTCTCTGGCTGCCTCACTCCATCCCCTACGGGTGGTGCTTTGCAATATGAGATCAATGAGGAACAAGACAGCCATTGTGGCAGATTTAATTTCAGGTTCCTCATTCAGTCTGGCTTGCATCACGGAGACCTGACTGAGTAATGCCGGCCTAGTAATGGAAGTGGCGGTCACGGCTGGATTCTCTATGGTACACTTCCCATGGAGGGCTTGTGGAGCAGGGGGTGGCTATCTGTTTTAGATCTGAATTGAATTTCACTTGAACCCAGTGGGGAACACCACATCGTTTGAATGTGTGTCTGTGCATTGGGGTTCAGGTGCGGGTTGTAGGATCTTCTTGGTGTACTGGACTCTTGCTTGCAAGGGAGGTTTTCTGTGGGAAATCACAGACTTCACTGCTGACAGGGTTTTGGAGTTGTCTAGATGAATTGTTCTGGATGATTTCAGCACTTGGGTCAATGATGAATTCTCACACTTTGGAAGTGCTTATCTTCAGTTGGTGGAATCACTAGGCCTTGCACAAGTCATTACTTCTGCGACTCACCAATGTGGACACAGCTTGGACTTGGTATTCTCCTTAGGGCTCGAGGTTGGGAACGCCAAGATTGACCCGGCCAGTTGGTTGGATCAGTGCATGGTGAAGTTCTTCTTCGGGGGCCCCCTCCCATATCTCTCCCTGTTGGAGATAGTTCAGTACTGCCCTTTAAGAGGGCTTAGACCAGAAGGACTGCAGGCAGTACTGGACATCTCCAAGAGGGTGGCAACTTGTGAGATGGAATCAGAGAATGTGGTGGTGACCTGTAACAGTGTTATCACAAAGGCCTTCGATTCTTTAGCACATACCTGTGTACAACCCTGATGACATGCTTAAGTTCCCCATAGTTTAATGGGGAGCTTAGGGAACTGAAAACTAGGGGTTGGAGATTTAGAGCACTGTTGGAAGAAGTCCAGGGCCCAGGAAGACAAACTGTCTTTGATGATTCGTTACGATCAATATCAAAGGGCAATCTCCTGTAAGAAGACAGCATTTCTGTTTGAGGAGATCGTGGCTGGGAGGAATCGACGAGCTCAGCTCTTCCGTACTTTGGGTAGGTCATTAAACCCAACCTGTCTTCAGCTGGTAAGCGCGGGTTCATCAGCTAAGTGTGAAAAGTTTGCTTGATTCTTCTTGGACTTGGACAGAGTATTCTCTGTTTGGTCTGGAGCGGAGTTTTTTTTTTTTTTGGACACACTCAGCTGTCTTGGGGAGAGTTTTGGATGACTACAATGGAAGAGGTCTTGCGAGGGGATTTTGGAGCTGTAGACCACTTTTTGTGAACTACAGGAGACCCAGGCCCCACACATCAACAGGTAAGCTACATGGTATTTTTGGAGTTAGTGTTCATTGGAATAGCTCGGTGCTCCCTTTCGGAGGGGGTCTTCCTAATGGCTTTGAAAAAATGTGCTGGTTTGACCCCTTCTATAGAAACCATCTTTGGACCAGAATGTTCTAGTGAATTACTGCCCTCTCTAACCTACCTTTTTTTAGGCAAGGTTATTGAGAAGGTTGTGGTGCTGTAGTTTGAAGTGCACAACGTGGCTCATGACATCTATGAGTCCCACCATTCTGGTTTTATATCTAGACATAGCACTGAGATGGCATTGGTTAGGGTGCATAATGACCTCCTAAGGGCAAGGGATAGGGATGAATGGTCAGTTCTCGTTCTTCTCAGTCTCTCTTTAGCATTTGACACTGTGGACCATGGGTTATTGTTTGATCATCTGAGGGAGTATGGAGGGCTCACTGATACTGTCATCTGCTGGTTCAAGTTCTACCTCCGGAACAGGACACAGAGGGAGGTAATTGGGAACTTGCTCATCATTCTCAATACTCCCACTCTGTGTTGTGCTCCAAAGTTTGATCCTCTCATGCATGCTGTTCACAGTGTACATACTACCTCTGGGTAGGAGCATTCAACAGTAAATCTGGGTTTCCACTGCTATGTGGATGATACCTATTTGTAATTGTTCTTTGTACCTGGGATGCCTGAGGTGCTCAATTTGTGCCTATCTGAAATTCAGACGCAAATGGAATCTAATCGGCTGACACTTAACCAGGACAAGACTGAGGTTCTGGTGATTGAACCGGATCGGGGGGAGCAGAAGTAGTCATGGGAGAGATGGGGCTTCTGCTTGGTGTTGTCCAGGATGTTGGCTTCAGCAAAGTTCAAAAATGACTCCCAGGTTTTTCATAACTGGCTGACAGTGGAGGCTTAAGAGTCTGCTGTAGTCAGGAGTGGCTTTTTATAATCTTAGGAACATAAACCAGATTAAGTCTCTTATTCCTACTGAAGATCTGCCAACACTAATGCATGTGTTTGTGACATCCAGGCTGGACTACTGTAATGTCCTGTATCTTGGGGTAGATGGAGGTACCCTACGATGCTTGAAGCTGGTGCAGAATGCAGCAGCCAGGTTGCTGACTGGCCTTTTGAGGTCTAGTCACGTGAGCCCCGTCTTGCGTGACTTGCACTGGCCCCCTGTGAAATGGCATGTTACCTTCAAGGTTCGTGTACTAACCTCTAAAGCCTTACATGAGTTGGGGCCTGGCCACGCAGGTGAGTCTCTGCACCCCTCTCCAGTTCTCATGCCCCTTCACTTCACTGAGGTGCGCCTCCTCCTCGGGTCCTAAGGCAACGGCTGAAATCCTCAGTGGATCGCATGTTTGAGGTGGTCGGACCTATGCTGTGGAATACTCTGCCTAGGGCACTGAGAAAGAGATCTTCTTGGTGGTGGCCTTTAAAGGGAGTTAAAGGCATAGCTGTTTAGACAGGTTGGCGATTTTGTAGAATACCGGACCACCATTGGATTTCCGCTATTAGCGTAGCGCTCCAGTTTCGTAACTTGCCCACTAGCACACACTACACCACGTCGGACTGTCTGTTATTTGTTATTAGTTTATTTGAGTTGGTGGGCCTTTGGCCCCACACCCCCTGTGTTAAAAAAAACAAAGGGGGGTTTGGGAGGCAGAGCCCTCTAACTCAAATAAAGTGACAGAAACTAAATCAACAACAAGCATGCGATGAAAGTAGCCTAGCACGCAAGCAACAGTATAGCGCAGCATGCATGCGATGAAAGTAGCCTAGCCACAGCTACAGTATAGTGCAGCATGCACGCTAATGAAACCACACTGTATTCTCTGTAGCTTTACACTACACTAAAAGTGGTGGTCCATATTCTACATAATTGCCTGACAGGCCTTCGAGGGCCATAATTAGTGCATAACTAATGAGACAAAGTGAAGAATGCACACCAGGAGAATCATCCTCTTTCTGCCACATAGTTCTGAGGGTGAGGTATTTTTCACTTTGTCTCAATACTGTATTTTTTAGAAGAATTGCACAGAATCTCTGTTTGCTCTTATATTTGCTGTACTTGTTCTATGTTATACTGTGTACTGGGCAGCACAGCAGCCATGTGGCTCTTTCTAGCATAGCTGGTTCTGTTACATGGAACAAAGGCTGTTATGGAGTCCATGTTTTATAGTGCAATAACTTTTGTGCAATATCTATCTAGATGGCATTAATAAAAAAAAAATGCTGGCACTTTAAATTCATACTGATATATTTTTTATTTGGATATATTTTTTATTGAGGCATCTTGACTTAACCTGCTGCTTAGAGTGCGTTTACATTCAGTGTACTGTACTTGCTGTGTTGTGTTTTTTTTTTAACCTGGTTTACGGACCACCAGTTCTAACCATTTGTGCTGGTTTGTCAAGTTTGGCTCTTGTGCTTTGTTATACTGTAGGTTCGTAATCATGTCAATTTTATTTTCTTTTTTGTTTTATTTCATGCCGTTATTTTACAGGACTGTTACTTTCATTTAGTTTGGTTATGTTACGTTGGGGGGGCAGTGTTGCTTTGGTTACATTGAAGGCTGGTCATCTTCACTTTGGCTTTGCAGACTGATAAAGTGTATAACATCACTTTCACAAACAATAGTGTGTTATTTTGGCTGTCAATTATCCATTGTTCATAGATGTGGCATCGGAGTGGAAAACAAGATTTCTCATTTCACTGAAATCAGTAGGTAATGTGGGTCAACCATTTAATATAATATAGTTACTCATTGTATTTTTTTTTAAATATTTTGTTTAGGCATCATATGCCTCAGCCCCTTTCTCACGAGACAGGCCCAGCCCCACCTCCTGACATCCCTGCCACTTACCTGAAGCTTTTGACCTGACAGGCTTACCCCCAACCCGTGGCAAGGTTTGGCCATGCTAGATCCAGCCTCTCTTCTTCTGGTCATGGAGGCTGGGGTTCAGGAGCTGCATGCAGTGGGCAGTGGTAGAGGTAGACTGCGCCTGGGATCAGGCGTGAGACATGCTCTGTTTCTTCGTCCTGTACCCACTGCGGCATCTGCGCACTAGAGGTTCCAAGCTTGCACATGCAGAGCATGCTTCAAGCGGAGCCCATCCGACATCCGCCTCCCACCGCGGGGTATCACTGCATGACCACCTGTGGTTATCAAGGTGGCTGTGTAACAGCCAGTAGTGTTCACTCCTCCCTCCTCCCTGGAGGAGAGCATCCTGGAATGCATGTCCCCCCCATGGCCCCAACTTGTTCCCAACTCTAGTTGCTGGCATTACAGCAGTAACCTGACGCTGTGCCATCAGGAGGATAGCCTGTTACTTGAGGATTTAAGAGAACACTATGCATTTCAGGAGCAAGCAGGGATAGAAGGATATTGTGATGTAACAGCAGAGGTGTGGAACATTTAAAGCAGGGCAGGCATGTTAGAACAAATAGCCTCTTCCTGCTAATGAACTGTCTTATGTTCTTCTGACAAATAAAATAAGACTCCCCTTCTTTGGACACTATTTTGAGTGTTGGAAACATTTCTGACCCTTCAGGCTGTATAATTAGTGGAAGTTGGAGGGAAGCTGAAAGCCGAACCATGGAGTTTTGTTACTTGATATTGAGGCACGTGCAAATTACAGTTAGCAGTTCCTTAGCTGTATCTTATCATGATCTCTTTTCTGGTTTTACTTGAATATGTGTTTTGAGAGGTACTGTATTATTGAAATATGCTGATCAACATATCAGGCTTTTCACAGATGGAGACATTTTTTGGTTTGGTTCAAAATGTTTTAGCCAATATAGTTAATTCTCATTTTTTTCCCCCATCTGTGTTAGGCAATGTCCTACAGTAATCTACGCTTGTAAACAGTAATTAGTATATGTACATGGTATGACATGTAAGAAAAAAAATCTCTTCCCACTGTGGCACATCATTTTAAAAACACATTTATCAAGGCCGTGGAGGTACAGGGCACTCGGAGGAAAAGGAAGGGCTGGGGGTGCTGTGGGTCTTCCTGGAGATAGGCTGTGGGGCTGCTGTCCATACCGGGGTAGTGTACAGAACTCTAGCACAGGGGGAAAGGAGAGTTGGATAAGGCACCTGGGGAGGCCATCATCAGAAGGCAAATAATGAGGAGGTGCTGCTAGTTGGTGACTTCAGCCTGCCAGGCATGGACTGGAGCCTTTGAGCTGCAGCTTCAGCAAGAAGCAGGGCCATCCTTGACTCCTACAAGGGGCTTTCTCGGCAGTTAGCCAGATAACCTGCTAGGAATGGGCTGTGCTTACAAACAAGGGCAGCATTGCAAACGTCACAGTGGGCAGTCCCTTGGTACCAGTAATCACATTGCCAGCATGGTTTAACATAAAGACAAGAGCAGAGGCAAATCATGTGCAGACGAGGGTCCTGGACTTTGAGGGCACATTTTAAAGAAACTGGAGACTGGCTGAGAAACTGCCTCATGGAGGGATTGCCAGAGAGGGGTAGAGGCATTGTGAGGCAAAATAGTGAAGTGCATAATTAAGGTAGCCAGCCTCTCTGTGAAGAAAGTGAGTGAAAGTAGTAAGAAAAAGAGACTGTTATGCTTCCCTAAGGAAGTGGCCTAGGTGGTGAAGGAAAAACGGGTGGCATTCAGGAGGTATAAGTAGTAGCAAAACGTTTCTTTATATAGGAGTTAAGAAATTTACACACCGTTAGGGCTATGGACACACTATTTACAGGGTGTTGCTGTTAGATGTTATATTTTGTTTACAGGTTACACATAAAGACAAAACATGTACAAACATGATTGAACATTAATTTAGAAATGTAGAGAAAACACTCGTAAACAAATTTAAATACACAGAATACTGCAAAGCTCGTGTCTTCCTTTAAAATACAGCTCACCTACTACACACATGTGAAGCACAGTTCTTGTTTCATTGCAGTTTTGAAAACCTTTGTAAAGACTTCTGTTTTACGCAGTTGTGGAGGCAACTAGTCCTATGTACATGTGGCCTTTTCCCATAGTTATTCATTACTTTAGGAACAGCCACTTCTCTTTCACCTTTATTTCTTAAATGAAAGTTCTGATTTGGTTTAACTAGTTTGTCCAATAAACAAGAGGGTCTATTTTTTTAAAGATTTTATGTACTAAGGTTGCCCAGATTCCTTTTCGCTTTGTTTCCAAAGGCATCTAATCTAATCTTTGATACCTCAAGCAATGAGGGGTATTGTAGTTGCATTTGAGAACAAATTTGCCAGTTGGTGTAACTAATATCCAGTTTGTGTAATAGGCTGTTCTATCTACCTAAGATCTTTCCCTCAGACACTAATTCAGTGTCATTGGTGACATGGTCTACGTCGTATGGTTCATATAATTTGGTAAGTCATTTAAATAAATAAGGAATAATAGGGGGCTAATATAGACCTGAGGCACGCCCCGTGCCACTGGGGATATGTTTGATTGTTTCATACTTACAGTAACCAGCTGGGACCGATCTGAAAAATTAAGAATGAAACCCTTTACAGGGTTCTTCTGCTAATCCTATATTTTCTTGTCTATCCACAAGAATCTTATGATCTACAAGATCAAAAGTTTTAGACAAGTCCACGAACACTGCTCACTTGGCTCCTGCCTCCCCAAGTGGAGTATAAGGAAATGCAGAGGGAGGAAGACACGGAGGTGTACTGCATAAAACAGAGGAAACGGGCAAGGCAGTGAACAGAACAAAGGCACAGACAGAGGAAAGGATAGCCAAAGGGGCAGCTAAAGGGGATAAGACTTTCTTCTGATACACAAGTGAGAAAAGGAAAGCAAGGAGAGGGATAGTGAGGATTAGGAGAGCGGAAGGGGAGACTACACAGAAGAGGACCAAGAAAAGCTGCCATCCTGAACAGGCACTTCTGCTTTGTCTTTATGAAAGGGGGAGGGGAACCACCTGAAAGTAGCAGGAAATGGAGAGGAGATGTGGGACCCTAGTTCATTTTCAGGGAAAGAGTCCTGAAGGGACTTGCAGCTGTGAAGATGGACAAAGCTATGGATCTGGATGGGATGTACCAAGCTGGGTTTCAAGGAACTTGGTGCTAGCTGCCCCACTGGCAGCCTTATTCAACAGTCCATTGTAAACAGGTGAGGTTCTGGAGGACTGGATAAGAGCGTGTGTGGTCCCGCTACATAAGAGCAGCAACAGGGAGGAAGCTAGCAACTATAGGCCAATCAGTCTTACTGCAGTGGTGGGAAGATTAGTGGAAACCCTGCTAAAGGAAAGACTGGTAGAGTATCTTGAATCTATATAACTATAAGACCACAGACAGCATGTATTCATTGGTGGGGGGATCTCATGTCAGATGAATCTGATTTCTTTGACTGGGTGACCAGGGAAATAGATCAGGTGAGGGCAGTGGACGTGGTCTATCTGGACTTTAGCAAGGCCTTCGACGCTGTGTCTCACAGGAGACTGATTGAGAAATTTAGCGGCCTAGGGTGGGATCCAAGGTGGTGAATTGGGTTAGAAACTGGTTAACGGATAGGTGACAGAGGGTGGTGATTAACAGCACTCACTCCAGTGTTGGGATAGTGACCAGCGGGGTACTACAGGGCCCCGTACTGGGACCAGTCCTCTTCAGTGTCTTCATAAGTGACATTGCAGAAGAACTGGAAGGAAGATATGTCTTTTGTGAGATGATACCAAAATCTGCAATCTGGTGGACACTCAGGAGAGGGTGGAGAGAATGGCAGGATTTTGGGGAAATGTGAAAGTAGTCAAGAGCATGGCAGTTGGGGTTCAGTGCCAAAATGTGCAAAACCATGCACCTAAGGCATAGGAACCCAGGAGGTAAATATAGGAAGGGAAGGTACTGACAGTCACTAAACAGACAAGGGATCTTGGGTTATCATAACTGACAACCCCAAAGTGTCAGGGTAGTGTGACAAAGCAGTGGGTAGGGCTAGTGGGATGCTGGGGTGCATAGGGAGCGTGTATCTCCAGCAGGAGGTGGGAAGTGGTGTGCCACTGTATCACCACTGATGAGATCCCACCTGGAGTATTATGTCCAGTTCTGAGGCTGCACCTCAGAAAGGAAGTCGATAGGGTGGAGGCAGTCCAGAGGAAAGCAATTAAAATGGTGCAGGGGTTGCACAGAATGCCATACAAGGAGGGATTGACTAACCAAGCATTGCTTTAAATTGTTTTTTATTTATTTATTTTTAACCAGGTGGGTACGCCAGTCCCAGGGACCATTTCAGGCTCGACTTCGGCTAGGTGGCACAGAATGGGTTTTGGCGAAAGTACACACATGAAAGGCAGGTACCATATGCAGGACAAAATGCAGTTGGAAAATAGAATACAGTCTAAAGACAGTGAAAAATATGTCAAAAAAGTCATAAAAGATGCAGGACATGGCACAAAATGTAAACTGAGACTCTAACCAGTAAGATACATAATATGCAAAGTAGTCGAACACAAATTACACAAAATGACAACCTAAGCAACAGCATCGCAAGGCACAAATAATAAGACAGGACCAAACATATGGAGATATCTGGCTAATATTAGGAGTGGCACCTGCAGACTGACACAGACATGAGAGCCATATAATAGTGGGTTTTGAATAGGGAGTTTTTTCCCTTATCGAGTAGAGTCCGGTTGGCTGGCTGTTCCAGTGGCAGGTAGCAGCAACAGAGATGGTTCTTTGACTCATACAGGTAGACCTGAGAATGTTCCAGGAGGTGACATGATGTGGGCCTGAGGCTTTGGTCGCACAGCGTGGGCTTGAGTAAATGATTCAGAGGGAAACCCTCAGTGTCTCAGATTTTTCTTTTTTTTTTTTTTTTAGTGTTTGGTAACTGCAGGCCCACTAGGCACAAGTGCCTATTTTCAGGGGCGTACCTGGGAGCACTAGGCGTTAAGTGACTTGGTCAGAGTTGCACAGTATGTATGCAAGTGGAGGTTGTGAGAATCAAACCCAGGTCTGGTCTGCTGGATGTACCAAGCTCGTTTGCAGCTCATTACTCTAAGCTCTAGACTGTACTGCCAGTTTAGCAGAAAGACAGCAAAGCTGGTATTTCTGGCGGGCATGAGTGGAGAACCAGCCAAGGGACTGGAAAAGAGAGCAGTGGTGAGTGGTGTAATAGGCCAGACAAACCTGCAAATGTTATACATGTATATGATGTTTAGCTTGGACAGGTTAGAGGAGGAGGTATGCATTTAGATGGGAGAGCAGTAGTCCAGCAGGGGAGTAATGTGCCTTTAGCAGTGGCGAGCTGAACTTTGGGGTCACATGGTCCTTTATTTGAAAAAAAAAAAAAAATCCCCAGTTTCTGGTTGATGAGTTTGACTCCAAGCCCAGTGTGTTCAGAAATGGTCAAGAAGTGGTTGAGTGTGAACCCAAGGTGTTTGAAGGCTGTTACTTGTTTGAGGGGGATACCATTAGGTGACAGCATATTCAATGGGTTTGTTCCTGTCGATACTTTGACTAGCCTAGGCTTGTAGCCAAACATCATGACCTTGGTCTTTTTGGTATTCCCTAGAAGCCTACTGGTTGGGAACCACCTCTGTGCAGCACTGAATACGATAGTACTATCACTATACGAGACAATAATTGGATTGCCAAATTATTATTATTTTGTTTTTTGTATTTTCTATTTTAGCACCGACCTGCGAGGAACTCTCTCGGGCATCCTCCATTGCCCCCCGCTCTACCTCCGTGCCTGAGAAGCCTCCTTCCTCCTGGCACCAACCCGGGCTCTGAGCCCCCCGAGGTAGGGCCATATCTGCCAAGGGCGCTCTATCTAGAATTTGGCAGGACGGGCTGGGCTTTTCCTAGGAGAGGAGGGCGCGGTTGTGGAGTGTGGCTGAGTGGGTGGAGGTGCCATCGCCTAACCCCGAGGTCAGGGATTTTTCTGCTTTGTAAGTTCCCCCCAGGAGTGCGACGTGCAATGACATCCATGCACAGCTGTCCTGCTGTCATCTGCCGCACTCCCGCCCCAATAATCTGGCTGGTGATCCTGTAATAGACATGCAGAACTGGGCTGGAGGTATGTTTGTAGTGGCTGCTTGTCTGTGTCTGTAGCTTAGTTTTTGTGGATTTACATGGTTTTCTGCTTGGAGTAACTACACCATTCTTGCTCACTACATCCGTGAAAGTCTCCTGAACTGGATTTCTGCAAAACATCACAACCAGGTATCTGCATTTTCATTTAAAATCAACTTTTGGAAGCTATCCCAAGCAAAACATAAGTCAAGTAATTAAGTCTGACAAACTCAGTGACTCTAGGTCTGCTTGAATCCACATTTTTCTGACCTGCTCCATGATCTGTATGTTGGCTTTTCAATAACCTCTTTGAATGACAAAGAAGCATGCAGACAAAAGGATTTCACATCCTGCACATGCACAGGCACAGTTAATCACCTGCAGGAATTCTAACACATTCTGTGACTCTGGACCTCAGCTGTTGATAATTTCTTTTAGCTTATGACTTAACCACCAGGTATCTACAAGATGCTGAAATCCTTTCTCCTACAAATTCTCCTTATGCTGCTTCTGCTCTCAGGGAATGTTCACCCCAACCCAGGACCACCTGGGCAGCCAGCAGTGGCACCAAGCAGAAGGACAGGGACACTCACCATGGCATCCATCAATGCCTGCAGCATCCTCAACAAACTTGACTCCCTCCAAACATGGATCCTACAGCGTAACCCTGATGTCCTCTCAGTTGTGGAAACATGGCTAAACCCTAAAATCCCTGATACCTCAGTCTCTATCCCTGGCTACTGCATTTTCAGGCAAGACAGGATTGCTCAGGGCGGGGCTGCCATCTATCTTAAGGATACCCTTATGGGTCACATCATCCCATCCCCAGCCTGAGCAACTCCTCTCAGGTCCTCACAATCAAAATCCTCCTTGGTGCACATAACAAGGAACTCACTGTCATCTCGGTTTACCTACCCCAAGAGACCAGGCTGCTGGCTTCCATAGCATCATGGAATATCTAAGGGTCCAGCAACATAATTCTGAAACCATAATCATGGGTGATTTTAACATTAACTGGCTCTCGCTGGGGCCGCTACCTATAAGGATGCAGCAGCGCCATCACCTCACTCAACTGGTCAATGCCCCCACTAGGTGTAACTATAGGACAGGCTCCTTACGCTTCTAGACTGGATTCTATCTAACCACCCTGAACGATCTCCAATGTTTCTGTACTCCCGGATACAATAGTGACCACTCGCCTGTCATCTGTTCCTGGTCAAACAAATACCACAAGCCTCCCCCCCAAGCTTATCTATGCCAGGGTTATCAAACAAGGGCACCTCCAGCTGTTAAAATCCCATCTAACCAGGCTGAACTGGGCAGTGCTTGACTCCCTCAATGACACCAACAAAGCTCTGGACCTATTTATCAAACGCTTCAACGGCTTCGTGACATCTATGCACCAGTGAAAAGATGAAGGTCAAAGGACAGACCAACCCCTGGGTTACTACTGACCTTTAACTCTGATCAAGCACAAGACCACCTCTGGCATTGTGCCTGCAGTAACTCCGCCGCAAGTAAACATACAATTATATAAAGCCAGCCAGAAATGATTGCACTCGAAGAATATGGAATGCTAAACGAGCTATTACAAAGAGGCTCTGACCAACTCTTGGGGCCAGGAAACAAATTCTGGAACAACATGAAAGAACTCACAGGCAAGGATCCTAAAGCACCACCCACTATGCTCAACCTTCATGGCACTCTACACTCGACCTAGGTATCATCACCAGCACTTTTAATAATGCATTTACAAACCTGGACAGTGTCCTTCCACCAAATTTTTTCGATGACCTCTCCTCCAGCTCCTCCCAAGTTACCCCCAACTAGAACATACAACCCCAAAGTTTTTTTTAAGGAGGTCCCACCACAAGTAGCTAGAAAATACATTCAAAAGGCCATCGGCAAACAAGGGTACAGTGGTGACTCCCTTGACTTGAAACTGCTGGCACAAGTCCTCGATGAAATCTTAGAACCACTTACAAAGATCTTTAATCTCTCGCTTAGTTTGGGCCATTTCCCCTCTCTGTGGAAGAAAGCCACTGTCACACCGGTTCACAAAAGCGGAGATAGGACACTGCACACCAATTACAGACCTATCTCACTCCTCCCCCCACTATCCAAAGCGCTGGAGTGAATAGTGTCGGACCAACTAGCTGAATTCCTGGATAAGTACAATGTACAGTGCCCAGAGCAGCATGGCTTCAGAAAAGGGCACAGTACCACCACTGCACTACTGGAATTTACAACCTTCATCCATGCCACGCTTGACAAAGGGAATTGTGGAGGGGCAGTATTTATAGACCTTACCAAGGCATTCGACATAGTTAACCACCCACTACTGCTCAAGCAACTGTCCTCCATTGGGATCTCCAGCGATGCCCTTCCATGGTTCACCAGCTACCTTGATAATCGGATCCAACGATAAGGATTGCAGGGATCTCTTCGGATGAGAAACCGGTCCGCCCGAGTCCCCAGGGTCTATTCTGGGCCCTCTACTCTTCTCCTCTTCATCAACAATCTCTCCAGTGCCTGCCACCAAAAAATATTACTATACGCAGACGATGCAGTCCTGT
The DNA here is from genome assembly GCA_016271365.2 of Neoceratodus forsteri. Taxonomy (NCBI): domain Eukaryota; kingdom Metazoa; phylum Chordata; order Ceratodontiformes; family Ceratodontidae; genus Neoceratodus; species Neoceratodus forsteri. The sequence continues at coordinate 689,135,143 of JADMNL010000022.1, read as the reverse complement.
TTTCCAGCCACCATGACATTACAGTCCTTGAACCCCAGCTGCAGCTCGACTTCAGTCGCATCGAAGACTGGTTCAGTTCTCATAAACTTGTCCTGAACCACAGCAAGACTAAAGCCATGTCCTTCTGTAACCGACAGAGCAGGCACAACTCTCTGTCCCTCACCATCAAGAACCACGCTGGGAACCCACTCGAACATGTCAAGGAGTTCAAGTACCTTGGTATTACCCTGGATAGTACCTCTCCTACACTCGGCATATTGACACTGTTGCCAAGACCGCCAATATACTGGATTGGACTACTACACAAACACAAGCACTGTATGCTCATGATGCCCTTAAACTAGCCATCTACAGCTCTGTCACCTCTATCATTGACTACGGCCTTGCCATCTATGGCTCTGCCCCAACAAGTGCCCTCCGCAGGATCTCAGTTGCTCTCAACAAAGCCTGTAGACTACTGACAGGTGCAGCCCGACTAACTCACACCTGTGACCTCTATGCACAGGCCAGCTGGCTACCCCTAAGCAGCAGAATACAATACCAGACCTGCTTACTTACCAAAAAGATTCTCCTTGGTCTCATGCCACCTGGTGTTAGCTCACTCCTTACTACCTACAGTGGCACTCAACAAACACGTGGTGCCCAATCTCTAACCTTTCAGGTTCCCAGATGTCGTACCTCCATGGGTCAGCGGTCCTTTATCTATAGAGCTGCTCAATGGTTCAATTCCCTCAATAAAGAATCACTTTCCTCTACTACACTTGGACCCTTCAAAAGGAATCTCAAACTTTACCTCACCTCTGCCACTCAATGTGACTGCTTTGTTGAACAGAGATCTCTCTAAACACCTCCAAGTTCACTCATGTCTCACAGCCCCCTTTCCCAATCTCATTCCCTCTGGCACTGGGCCTTCCTTGTGACTCCTTTCCTGCTTCACATCTCCACTGGTACAAGACATTTTCCACCACCATCGGACAGTGGCCCATTAGCCTGCCAACTTCCTCTCCCGGTCGCATGCCAGCAATACTAACTGCCTATGGTGCCCTCTTTCTCGTATTGTTACCGTAGCCAGCTGCCTACTCAAGCTGCTCGCTTTATGAATATTATCTCAAAGTATGTTATAACTGAGTATCTTTTATTTTTCTTTTAGTTGTTTTGGTTGTTTATTGTGCATTCTTTACTACCTCTGTATGTATGTTGACCCTCATCCTTTGACGTGGAACCTTTGTAAACGAGCAGTTTCTGCTCAAAGGTATTTGTAATCCGAGAATTTAATAAATAAACAATAAAAAATAATACTCCTGATCTCCATCGGGGTCGCAAGGACACCGAGCAGCCCCAGGAACCCTCCTAGGAAGAGAGAGCAGTCCTCTGGACGCCAGTCCTCTCCCTCCCTGCTGACCCCAGCTCCCGAGTCTGTCTCGAACCTGGGTCGCCAGCATTGCGCAGCATCCATCATCAACCCTCACGCCACCAGGCGGCGGATTGTTATATTGATAAAGTACAAGGCTGAAGGCAGAGTATTTTACCTCCATGAGACAATTGGGTCATTGACGAGAATAGAAGGGTACAGTATTCTATTATCAGTGCTATACTACCTGCAAAAAGAAAGGACCATTCACAGAAAAACTGGATGCTGAGGTAAGATGATGATGTCATACTGAATAAAATTACTGATAAATGTAGAATATGCGGCAGATAAGAACTGCCAGGCCGTCCAGTCTGCCTGTTGATGTCATACCAGTCATATTAGTTGATGTCATGCCAATCATTTTATTGAGAACAAATGACTGGGGTAATGTAATTTTGATGTTTTCATTGCATATGTTGATTTCAGTTAGTTTGTGGGAAAATAAAGTGTGACTAACTTTTGCTTGTGATTGGACAAAAGGGCCCCCATGTAGTGTAATAGTGTTTTTAAACCAAGGTTTTTCTGTTCTCATTTTATATTATTAATTTAGAGTGCAGTCTACGTAGAATCAAGTGTTTTGAAAAACTTTATATATGTGGGAATAGTTTTGATTGACTCAAAGCTAGCAGCATTTTGCTGCAGAGTACAACGCAAGGCTGCACTCTGTGACTTGTGTAACAGATGAACTCGGTAGCTTAGATGTGTTGGCTTTCATTTTGGCATCACATTGCAGGAGCACACTAATGGGTTGCTGTTCTGATCCCAGCAGCATGTTATCGCAACTTGGGTTATTGTTTGCAAAGGAAATCGAGCGCTGAGCTGTCCAGACATGTTTTATTGCTCCCTCAAAGGTCTACAGTTGCAGTCTTTTTGAAGGCAACTTGAGGCAGCTAATGCCTTTCTATTTTTAGTTGCTATTTTAAACATGTCTTCACCTTTAAAATGAGTCTGGAATCATTTTTATCCTGTTATGGTAAATGGGGAAAGTGGTATGGATATCATTACCCAGGCTAAAGAAAAATCCATAGACACATGATTGTTAAAATGTTAATGTTTTCCTGTTCATTTATCGATTTTAAGCAGCACGCTACAGTGAACATTTTGACCCATATGTTTTTATTCCATTTTAGATTGCTCCTGACCTCCTGTCTTCTGCAGTATGGGCACCATGCTTCACTGCGCATGCATGAAGCACTGCACATACATGAAAGTACAGTGGCCATCTTGAGCACGGCACTATTTTGTGCTGTGAGCTCAGTCTTCACTGAGTTCTCGCCGCTTCCTAACTCCATGAGTGGCTGTATGCAGCGTATCGGCTCTGACTAGAGTTTGTTAGTATAGCAGCCAGTTAGGTGTATTAGAATTTATTTTACATGTATATTCCTTGCCAAAACTGGAAAGAAGGATTGGGATTTGGAAAGATTATTGGAAATATTATCACGACTGAAAAATCCTATAATTTAAAACAGTGGTTTCTAATAAAGCTTAACGGATATTAAATAAACTAAATATAGCAACAGATTGCTCATGATATAAGAATTGCAGCTTCTTTCTTCCTACTACTTTAAAGATATCTTTTTGTTGTTTTTGTATGTTATGTTTTTTGTCTTTCTGACTGACTGGACTTGATTTAAAGTGCCAGTGCTGCCCCTCTCTCTCTCTCTCTCTTTTTTTAAACTAAGCTTTTTTGTGCTCCTGACAGCACTCCCTGTCACTGACCTTCTCACAGACTCATCAGTTATCCATCATAAGCTCAGAACCCCAGTTGTGGGTGGATTCCATGTTGGTTGTATGTTGGTTGTGTGGGGCTTGCGTGAGGTGTCAGCACAATAATGGGCAGGGCTTTATTTTATTTATTTTGTTTTTGTTGACCGGGTAAGTGCACTAGACAGATTCTGCCTATTTTCAGGCATGACTTGGGGAGATACAGATGAATCCCATCTGGCCTTGAACCAGATTAAGTTGTTGGTGGTATTTTTAGTAAATGGGGAGGAAATTTGGCCTCCTTTCCTTGAGGGTATACATATTAAGCTCCTTTACTTTCTCTTTCTAGATGTCTTCTGGTGCAGACCCTGCACCATTTTGGTTGACCTCCTCTGGACAGCCTCCACTCTGTCTATGTCTTTGCGGAGATGGGGTCTCCAAAACTGCACGCAGTACTCTAGATGGGGGTCTCGCCAATTGTCTGTACAGAGGGATAACAACTTCCCGTTTTCTACTGTTGATACCTCTCCCTGTGCATCCCAGTATCCCCCCAGCCCTTCTTACTGCCTTCTCACATTGCTTGCCCACCTTTAGGTCATCTGATATAATTACTCCCAGGTCAATTTCCATTTTTGTTGTTGTTAGTATCTCACCCCCCATTGTGTACTCTTCCCCTGGATTTTTGTTTCCCAGGTACATTACCTTGCTCTTCTTTGCATTGAATCTGAGCTGCCGTACATTTGACCATTCCTCCAACCTAGTCATGTCCCTTCTCATCCTTTCCATTCCACCCTGTGTATCAACCCTGTTGCAGATCTTTGTGTCATCAAGAGACATACTTTTCCTTCCAGGTGCTCTGCAAATTCACTTATAAAGACATTAAAGAGCACTGGCCCCAGTACTGAACCATGCAGTACCCCGCTAGTTACCCTCCTTTCTTCACTGTGGACTCCGTTTACTATTACCCTTTGTGTCCTGTTGTCCAGCCAATTTTATATCGAGAAAATAGTGTTTTTGTTAAAAGCATACAGTATATAGCACCACTCGTTTTGTTTCTATCGCATGTTTTTCTAATACCTTTTGGAATGCATGTCAAAATTATGGGGTTGTTTTTTCAACTTTTGTGGGGTAGTCATTTAAATCCAGCTAAACGTAGCCATACGTATAGACCATTGAAAGAGGGTGGTTTGAATGTGCTGCATCCCTTGGTATTTTTCTTTGGGAACTTTTTGTTCACAAACATTAAGAACTTGATTAGAGGGGGCGCAGGAGTTGGTATGCAAGTAAAGTAGCTTTGGAATACAGATCTCTTCACTGCCTGGGGAAAGGGTAAGTGGAGTGGATTGGATGAAACCTTACCTGGGCACGTACAAACCTGCTTAAAATATGTGCTGCAGTGGAAAATTGATATGCAGAGCTTTTTAGGGGTAACTCGAAAACAGTTTTATCAACACATTTTGGTTAGCTGTTACTATGAAGAACCGGTTTTCCAGGTTGCATCTGACATCAACTGTTACTTATTGTTAGACTGTGTGTTGGAATTGAGGATCCCTCCCAAAATGAAGGATGCAATCTGGACGTGTGGATATGGGAAGTTAAATGTACGGGGTAACCATAAGCATTAAGCTTTGGGGGATTTAACCCAAGTGCCTGGTGTGGGGGATTGAACCCACAGCCTTCTGTTCTCCCGGCCTCAGAGGCGAGTGTGTTACCTGCTGAGCCGCTGACACTTTCTCCTCCAGCTCCTGTATTTTCTCCCCAAGGGTGCCGGCATGCAGTGACACGTGCATACCTGTATACACACACACACATACACGTGTATGTTGGTGTCTGCCCTTCCCCATGCTGCTGTGCTGCCTCGTGGCCTTCGCCAAGTGGTAGAGAAACAGCGGAACACTGTGTACCCCCTTCTCCAGGATGAAGGAAAGCTGTCCCTGGGACGCTCATTGCTCCGTCCCACTGCCAGCACGAACGCGATCCAAGTCTGTTCCCTAACCCGGGTCACCTGTATAATGAACGGTAGCACAACTGCTGTGCTTTCGGACCAGCTGCTGTGTTGCCTCTGAGAAAACGTGAATATTATACATAATTTTAGTTGGATTTTATCAATTTCCCTTTTTATCTTCCCTTATTTTCTGTTACTCAGGAGATTAGCATGGAAGCACAATCTGTCATTTAGACTGAATCTGCTCCTGCTGCTTGTCCACACTTGATGTCATAGCCTGCTGCGTGTAACATCATAATTATTTCCATGGCAACCAACTGTGATTAATATACCAAGGATTATGACATCACATATAGAAAGGTAACCTGAGCAGCTGAATTTAGTCAGGTATAGGTTTATTTTCTAAGAGTTGGAGTACACCACTGAGTGAGCTCATTTACAAGAGTTTCTAGCAACAAAAAAGAGAAAACACCAGCTTTAACTACCAATTTATTTATTTTTATTTAGTTCATATTTAGCAGGTAAGTGCACTAGACAAAACAAGTGCATATTTTTCAGGCACGTCCTGGGAGGTTACAAAGGATGAGGCAGCACAGTAACATGAAGGCATAAATACAACAAATAATACTTATAGGCAATACATGGAAATCATGATACATACAGAAAGCAAGTACATCAATTTCCATGGCTAATAAAATATACATATTATACACTATACAATCAAATTATCGTTGAGTATAATAAAATAGTATGACCAGGCAACTGGCCTGATGAAACCAGAGGACAAGGATCCTATTTTCAAGCTGCTGTCCTTAGTAATAAAGAAAGCGAGGAAAATTAAAGTTTGCCACACATCTTGGTGTTCTCTCATGATATGTGTAACTTGCCTTGGAACCCTTCTCCAGTATCACAAACAAATACATTGAAGAGTGCCGGGCCCAGGATTGACCCTGTTTCATCTTGCTTGTTGGCTCCTTTACCTCAGAGTATGTACCATTTAGTACTACCTTTTGAGTTCTCCTCCTGGCCAGTTCCCTGCCCATCTATTGACTTTCTCCCCAACACCTAAGTTCTCCAATTTCTTTACTAGCCTTTGTGAGGCACAGGGTCAGATGCCCTGCTGAAGTCCATGTACTGGACATTCAGTGCTAGGCCCTTGTCTAGTGCCTGAATCACAATAGTGAAGAAATCAGCGAGGTTGGTCTGACAGGATTTTTCCTTCCCTAATTGTCATTCCCCCACCCGTCAGCATCCAGAATGCTGCTGGTGCACTGACAAAACAGGCGGATTCTGCTTTTGCTGGGCCAGTGCTCCTACCTGGAAAAGGCTCGGATCTGATTCCAGGTCACCACAACCTTCTGTGAGTACCTCAGGAATGTCTTTGGTGGTTGTGATCCCATCAGTGCCAGTCATCAGCATTCCATGCGACTTCTAAGCAGAATTATCTTGTCTTGATAAAGGAGTAATGCGAGTCTGTTGAAGTTGACAGTGAAGATCACCCCTCAGCTGCCACTTCTAGTATTGCTTGCTGGTCCTGCAGCACCTCTTCAGGCCTCTCCTCTTAGGTTAAAACTCTCCTGCCTCCTTTCTTAGAGGAAGAGGAGGATGAAGAATACAGTTCTGACCTCTTGGATGAGGAGGAGGTTTGGGGCTAGGAGATCCCTGATATTTTTCGCCCCTTGGTCTGGAAGTTTCAACAGATTACTGTGTCTTCTGTGGGGGATTAATCCATGGTTATGCAGAGTGACTCTAGAGATCCGCTGCCGGGTCTTCTTCTTTGAAGTCCGAGGTAGACTATGTTAGCAGCCATGAAAAACCCTGAGTAAGAGATCGGGAATGCGTGTGTGTCCTCTAAATTCTCTGTCTATGAATGTAATTTTCTGTTAGCATCAGCACTTCTGTTAGATTGTGTCTGTAGTGGTGTCTAAGTGAGCTACAGGCGCACTGCTTTGCTAGCTCCGTCTCATTGGCATGGGTGTGCTGAGTACTTCATGGATGAGGAAGCATCAAGGGGTTCTCACTGCCATGTTACCCATATGTGAGAGTCACTGCAGAACTGAGGCATGGGACACAGCACACATCCTGATTTATACTGTGCCCTCGTCTGATATGCCCGCTGTACCTCTCTCGGTCTTTCTGTGTCTTGCATGTGCCTTTGTAACTCACACAGACACCACTACAGGCACAACCTAACAGAAGTGCTGCTGCCAACAGAAAATAACAGTCACAGACAGAGAAGGTGCAGGACAGACACCACAGTTCCGGTCGCAGGGCACAGTCCTCAAAAAGTATTGTGTGTTACTATCCAGAACCCCTCCACACTGAAATGCTGCTGCGTGAGCGAAGCTTGCAGGTGGCATTCCCATCTCCTGGCTACTTGAGTCCACCACTATGGAGCCCCTTACAGGAAAAGGGATCTGTGAAGGAGACCGAGCTTTTCCAGACATTGGGCAATCTTTCAGAATTCACGGTCGACTGTCTACTGGATCCCCTGCTAAACATCTACTGGGCATTATGGAATACGGCAGTTCAGATGGGTCTACCATATTGCCGTTTGCAGACATCAATAATTTTTATACATAACAAGAGGTGCCCACCAGACAGGTATACAGAGAGTGATAGCGCAATCGGGATGTGGAGTTCAGCATTCCGATAGTCTGTGTCTGTGTGTGTGTCTCTCTTTCTTTCTCTCTCTGAGTGTTCTACCTGCAGGTCAGTATCATTGGCATCTGTGTGCGAGAGACAGCGAGACAGAGGAGCAGTCACTGAGTGTGAGTTACTAGTGTCTGTCGAAAGTGCCCTCCTGCGATACCAATGGTTGTTTGGAATACAGTGTTAAAATACACTTGATGTTGACTCCCAAGCCCTGCTTGTAGTGTGTGCACATCGAGTACTGTGCATGTGGATTGAGGGGGGCTGAAGCATGGTAGGCAATGAAGCAGACAGTATCATGTACAAGAAATGTCACAGATCATCTCACTAGTGTATGTGTGACATTTCTATATGTATAAGATCAATGCAGAATGCATTATTTGGCAGGAACTATTTAGCACGTGGCAGGATGCAGTACCTTTGTGGCTATTTAAACAGCAAAAAAAACACCATTCTTGAAATTTTTTTGTTGTTTAAATATAACTCATGTTATAAGAGCAATAACCCACTCCAGGTTATGGGGTTATTGGGAATTTAATCTCTAATAACCCCATACTGTTGTGGGTCATTGCTTACTTCTGGAGGGGAAAATGCTCCTCAGTGGTCGTTGCTCCCATTTCTGCTGCCCTGGAGGATGCTACCCTGACTATCTGGCACAGGCCTACTGTAACCCAGGAATCCCTCATGTAGTGTTTATGCTTTATGTAGTCATCTCAGTTGAGAGTGACACCCCAGAGAACTGAACCTATGCAAATTTTAGAATCTGGAATGTAGGTTCAAACTCTACATGCATGCTCCACGCTGGCCATCGCTCAGAGCTATTTCTCCATCTGAAGAGAGTAGTCACCCTGTAGTGAACTCCGGTAATGGCTGGTTCTCCAGTCGGTTTATTTATTCTCTAGTTTTATTAAAAGTGTAATCTTTAGTTATTAGATTACTCTGTGTCAGATAGGGGTTATTTTAGTATTTATGGTTTCTCCTGTTCCCGACTGATTCACAGAAACCTGAGAGCACCCTAGCTGGCTACCATTTTCTTTCTGGTTATTTGCTAACTTTAACCACTTTTTACCTAATCTGACAGTAGTTTAGCTTTTCATCCTGATACAAGTCACAGAAAAAGGAGCACTTTCACTTTATGTTTCTGTCTGTGCCTTTAACCTTGATTCATATGTTCTTGTGAACCCCCTACAAATGGGGTTCCTAAAAGCCTCCTAGGAGCTTGCCTAAGTGTTCCCCTGCCTGCTGGTGTTTAATCCATTTGAATGGCACTGTGAGTGCTTATAGAGCCTCCACATACTGTCTCTTTCAGAGTTGTCTGCTTGCAGACATAATTCATCTTATGGAGGGGACTGGTGTTTCCCTGGCTGAATCCCGCCCTGAGCTGCGGTGTAATTGCTCCATTTTGCAGTCGCTGAAAGCCAAAGGGAGCCCATCCGAAAGATCTAACTGTTTGCTTGTAATCATTTAAAGCGTTAGTGAAATTGCAGTTTGTCTAACCTGCCTGTATTGCAGCAGGGACTCTGTGTGTGTTGCCTCCATTTTGGACTTGAACTGCTGTGCTGGGCCAATTGGGTTTAACGGAGCCCTGAAATGGAGACTGCTTGGGCCAACCAGAATTGGGACTCTCACTGGAGCCGGATTACAAGGAGAATGTATGGCTAGTGCTTATGGGAATTGTAGTTTGGACCTTGGCGCTTTTTGCACCAACAGAGGGAGCTCTGGGTGATTGACAGCGAATCCACCAACTGGACCTGTTGGAACCTAAGGGAAATGCCTGAACTGAAGCTGGAGGGCAGATCATTGTTGGCAGTGAAAGAGGTAGGAGCTCTGTATTCTCTGCGGTGTACAATTCGCGCGGGAAGCGCATGAGAGGCCTTGAACTCGGCCTGCAGCCGTTGTAAGTGACAGTCAGACTGAATCCGAGTTTCTGAGGAGAAGGAAGGCTGAAGAGTGGAAACCAGGCTCACCCTGTAGAAGACTGGAGATATTGCTGAATCGCGCTCGGTCTGTCAGGAACTGAAGCTGCTGTGCGTGTTCCCGGGTATTTTGCAGTAATTACGATCGGGATCGAGGAGCAGTCTGCCCAGTATAGTACTTTCCTTTTACATATGAATGTGTGTAGTGCTTGTGGAGAATCGCTATTTCCTGTCCCCTGTACTGTGTGCTATGTGTTGAAGCTGGAAGAAAACCCCAGCTTGTCTCGGACTAAATCCGTTTGCTATCAACCGCCTTGGGGTCCAGTTGCAAGGACCTTGTCTCCATGCTCTGTTTGTGGCAATCCAGAAGAACATCCCCCATCCGGTTCTTAGCTTGGGTATTGTGAGTACAAATCAGGGTATTCCCCTGCAGCTGGTTATCAATTACAAGTGTGTCATCTAATTCTTGTTGTTTCACTTCTTCATGGACTGAGCCATCTGGCTCCGGATAACAGTTGAGTGTTGTGCATATATTTTCTTCTACAGGGCCCCATCCATCTGCACCTGCCGGCCAACCCCGGGCAACAGACCTGGCTAGCACCCCCCCCAACCTGGGTACCCAGAGTGTGAGTTTTCAGACCCTGTATGTGTGCACAGTACTGTGATTTTAATACTGCAAATTAACCTGATTTCCCCCTCTCGTGTTCCATTCCCCTAAATAAACCAGATTTGATGTTATTGAACTTTATACTGTCTGAAGTGTCGATACCTATAGAACAAGCACTGTATTGGGTTGTGGATGTTGATTAACCTTGTTTTACAGGGGGTCCTCAGAGACGTGCTGCAGAATCCGTCTCGAGGATAAGTGGTACCTTATGAGTGAACAGTGTGTATATGTGGGGTATTGGGACTGTAACTACTGTGTACTGTGTGAGCCACTAGAGGGAATAAAAGGGGTTCTCAGTGTCCCAGAGGGCTGTGACCAAGCTAGTCTAACCACTACAAACCCTGTCCTCTGGGTGGAGGCACCCATCATAGAACCTAGGCCCTTCAACTTGTCAGTAGTCAAGCAGGCAGGGGTAGTAGCCCTTGGGATAGCGCCACCTGGGGGTTACACTTGTTACAGGAATCGTGATTTGACCTTTGGCGCAGTTTCTTTAGTGCACTATTGGGCTCTTGTACTGGAGTGTTTTGGGGAATCACTTGAATATTTTTAAAGTTCTCTCAGATTACTATTTCTGAGAGACCTTGTGGACTTACAGTATTTAAAAACTTTCAAAATTGTTTCCAGCTCCTGGCAAGGGCATACTGCCACGAGCTTTGTTTAAAGTGTCCAGGTCCAGAACACGGCTTTGTAAATTGTAAGTCCTGTTACATATTTAGCCCAAAAACCCTCATTAAAAAGGGTAAAAAAGCTAAAAAGAAACATGCCTACTCAGTCTGTTTCTGTGTCACCAAAAATAATAAGGCTCTGAGGGAGTTCACTATGATGCTGGAAAGCTTGCATCAGAAGGGTCTGTCTCCCCATGTACAGCAGCAAATATGTGAAGGGTGACAAAAAAAAGGTAAAGCTGCACAGACATCAGAAAGGTTTGGTACAGATGGTCAGACATCAAGGTGTCCAAAAGGGGAACCCTGAATCTAATGATGGCAAGAATAAACCCTGAATCTAATGATGGCAAAATAAACCCTGAATCTGATGGTGGCAAGAATAAACCCTGAATCTAATGGTGGTAAGAATAAACCCTGAATCTAATGGTGGCAAGAATAAACCCTGACTCTAATGGTGGCAAGAATAAAACCTATCGAATGGTGGCAAGAATAAAATATAGAAAGACACGATGTCTGCCAAAAAGAAATTCAAAGAAAATAATGTCACTGCCACTTCTCCAGAACAGAGAAAGGAGCAGGCAGATGGCACAGATAAAATGCCTCATCAGAGGACATACCAAAAATGTGCAATTTTCTAGGCAGTCGAGGCCATGGGAAGTTTTAATAAGATACCTGCCAGCCCCCTCCCAAGGCTCAGGCTCCAACCTGTCTGCCTGCAGAGGAGGAGGAAGAAAAATATATGCAAATGGAGGAAGGTGACCCCATGGAATTGGAGGGTGCAGCTGAGCAAGATTTCAGACTTCCTCCAAGTCATAGTGAGGACAACTCATCTTTTTTACCATTTGTCAGAAAAACGGTCGATACCCTCAACATCCCCAACTAGAAACCGAAGAGGATAAAGAGAATGCTGATTTTATGGCTATGATGGGAGTAGTTCCTCCAAGAAGAATGTTACTTCCTATGCATGAACCACTTAAGAAGGCCATATTAAAAATCATGGCTGCAACCACTTCAGCTGTAGCCCTCAATTACAGAATTGAAAGAAAATGTCAGGTGAGCAAGCAGGGAGTGGAATACCTGTATGCTCATCCTTATCATCAAGGAGTAATTTAGGCTGCTGCTTGTGACAGAGCAGAAATCACTCTATCTACGCAGCCTTCTGAAAAGGGTTCTAAAAAAGTTGGATGCTGTGGCCAAAAAGGTTTATGCAGCAGCTTCCCTGCTGATCAGGTGGGCAGCTTATTGAGCAGATATAGCACAGTACCAGAAAGCACTTTGGAACACAACTCTGGCACTGGCCGAAAGAAGAGATGGTGAATTGTCACAGCGCCTGACTGCCACAACAAGATCAGCCCTGGATGTCACAAAATGTAATTTCCACACTACAGGGGACACTAATGACACTGTTGCTAGAGTTCTAGCTCATGCAAGTGTCCTTAAGATGGTTTTCCTGGCTTAGGACTTCCATCTTTCTTATGCTACTCAAAACAAATCCATGGATTTCTCCTTTGAGGGATATTCATTATTCACTGACAAAACTGAGGCATATATGAAAACAGTGGATGAATAAAAAAGTATCCGTGAGAAGGAAAATGCCTCTACCCACTACAGGTCATATGGAAAGGGAGGCAGATGCAAGGGATACTTCCCAAGAGCCTGTGTCTCTTATGCTGTCTGTGAGTACCAGTCACAAAGAAGTTACTATAGGGGAAGGGGAAGAAGGTCTTCCAGGTGCAGTGCTGCAGTTCCAGCGCCTAAGCCCCAACCAAAACAAAACCCTGACAGTTTTGCCCAGGTCACCCTACATTGCCAGTGGGAGGAAGACTGGCCCACTTCTTCCAGGATTTGGTAAACTTTACCACAGACAGATGGGACAGGGGTTGTGTCTGCAGTTCAACACTTTCCAAATCTCCAGAAACACAAATGTTTTCCACCTTATTCTCCCACAGAAAATGTCTGCTTGAATGGAAGGAAAAAAAACTGTTCACATCAAAGCCATGGAAAAAGTCCATGCCTTCCAGTGGGGCGGGGGCCTATTCTCAAGATACTTCTTGACAGGGGTCGAAATTAACATATGCTGCGTCTTTCCACTTCCAGTGCAAGTGGAAATAGGCTAGTGCATATAGTTTTATCCCTGCATGCACTGTGGCGTGTAGATGTTTGTTAGTCGGCCGTGCTATTTAAAGCCGCCACTAACCTCACGCGGGACACGTTCGCTAGTTGAGGGGAGGCTTAAGGAAAACACTGGAAAAGACACAGCTTCCTCAGACTCTGTAAACTCTGTTAGTGCTTTCAGAGTAACAACTCTTTTTTTAATGATGTAAAACAGCTACCCACAACTTCCACTTTCTGTTGCTGGCAGCCACCATCTCATGAGCAGCAGTGAGATTCCTGTAAGTAGTAAAGCAGTAGTAAATCATTTTTTATCCATAAGAAGAAAGGATGCATCCAGTTGAGCAATGCTCATTTCCAGTGAAGTTCCTTGTCAAAATACAAACATGAGCTCACTGTTTGCTAATATGTCTGACCACTGCTATTGGTTGGCAGGACATATTGGCATAAAGTGAACTCAAGGAAACTCTCTACCGCTGATGAGATGGTGGCTGCCAGCAATAGAAAGTGAGAAGTTGAAAGGCCACTGTTTAAATCACTAAAAAGCAATTAGAGGTAATTTAAAAAAAAAGTTACTGTCTGAAAGCACTAATCAGGCATTTTTAGTGCCTGTGTAAAGCTGTGCCATTTCCAGTGTTTCCTTTAAAGATTAGTTTATTTTAACTTTTGCACACAGTAAGTTGTGTGGAAGCAGCTGGGAGTGGGTGGGGATGAGGGCCAGACTACTGAGGGCTGAGTCAGTCACAGCAGAAGTGAGCATCTGAGCAGGTCAGCTGGCCAGGCATAAGGACATCCAATACTGGGACTCTTGGAGGTGAGCGCTGCTGTTGGAACTCAGCTGCTGCTCTGCTGAGCCAAGCCCGACTCAATGACAGAATGTGGAAGAAAGCCAAACACTGAAGGAAGAGTGGAAATGGGGTGGGGTGGGAGTAGTGACAGAAGATGTCATGCTCGCCTCCATCAGGTTGCAGAGGTGAGTCTGTGATTGGGTCAGGTGATGGGATTGAGGGGTGGGCAGCAACTCCTTGTCAGTCATCCAGGGGTGGGGGTGGGGTGCAGCAAAACAGGAGGATTACTTCAGATGTACAACTGCTCATTTCACATCATATCACATTACTGTACCACGTGTGTATCTTTCCATCACACATGTAGTGCAGTAACATTGTGATACGCATGTGCGTCTCAAGGTGAGCCATGCAGTCGGAGTGTAGAAACTGAGATGATGGCATTCGCTTCGCACACAGCTCCTGCTGAATTGTGAACTCGACGAGTAGTCTTTTAGTTTGAGAATTTAGTAAGATCTGTAGACAGGCAGGGACAAGGAGATCATTTAAAGAAATTTATCACAATACCACTAAGATTTTTGTGATTCTTTTTGAGAGGAGCAGCAAGCAAAGTGGTTGGGGTTTCACCCTCCCCAGGAGATTTTGAATCAGACATTCGTCTGAGAAAAAAAAAAAGGCTACTTTAAAAGTAAAAAGGCAACTGTAAAATACAGTATTTTTTGTGGAAGGTATTTAATAGCAGGAAATCTTTGTCAGCATGTTGGGTGTTTACTCCCCAGTGGGATTTTTGTGGCAGTTATTTAGTTTTGAAAGTCAAAATAAACAGCAACTCTGATATATTTATTTTTCTGGGGTGAGGAGTGTATGGAAATCTAATGTACATCAGTGCAATCTGTGAACTTCCACTCTGTCATTGACAGTTACAAAGCAGTTCATCGAGCCCAAATTAGCAAAATCACATGGACTAAAAAAAAAAACCAAAAAAAAAACACACCTTTCAAGATGGAAATTAAATCGTAGATTACAGTAACAAAAAAAAAAACCCAAGGCAATGATTTAAATTTTCTGCAAAGTGTGCTGCTGTGTAATGGTCTCTGCTGTATGCCCACCCATCTATTTGTCTGTCCTGTCTCTCTCTGCCTGGCGTAAAAGCTTAGCTGTTTGGGTGTCAGGGGAGTAGGATTGTATAATGTATTCCTGTATGCAACTATTTTTCAGGATCAACATCTCTTTTTCAATTAATTTTTTATCATTCTTTACCAGTGCAGGTAACCTGATTCTGGTGCATGTAACATTTTCACCACATGCACCATGGTGCAAGTACTAAAAAATAATTTCCACCCCTGCTTCTTGACCCACAAGAAAAATGGGGTGTGGTGACCCATTTTAGAGTTCATGTTTCTGAACAAGCATTTCAAAAAAGAAAAATTCAAGATGGTAACCTTAAGGACAGTGATACCATCTTTGAAGGCAGGTCACTGGCTGGGATCTCCAGATCTGAAAGATGTCTATTTTCATATTCCAGTCAGGCCATTTCACAGAAGAATCTCAGTTTCAAGTTGAGGAACTGCCAGTACCAGTTCTCACAGCTCTTCCATTTGGTCTCACCTCAGCTCCAAGGATTTTCACACAGTGCTTGGCTGTGGTGGCGGCACATCTTAGAAAACAAGGCATGGTGGTTTTCTACTACCGTAGCGACAGGCTAGTTTCAAGGAAAACAGAACAAGAGACAAGGTGTTTAGTTCAGTTCAGTTGGTGAAAAGCACTCTGGAGAACCCAGGATTCTTGATAAACCTACAGAAGTCCCAGCTAGAGTCTGTTCAAGTACTGGACTTCATATGAGCTGAGCTAAACACCCTGTAAGGAAAAGATTTCCTACTGCAGGCCAGAGTTACAACTTTGATAGTAACAGCAGGTCAGTTAAGACCAGCAAGGGACTTCCTGCAATTACTTAGGACATATGGCCGCATCCACAGCTGTGGTTCCATGTGCCAGGTTCCAAATGAGAGATATCCAGGACCACTTAAAGGTGATAGGAAACAGTTTTTACACCTCCAGATGCCCTCCTGTTGTCCTTTTAGTGTCTATCCAATATTCTGTTCTTTTTGATTTTTTTTATTAAATTAATAATATAATTTTGTTGCATTTTAACTACCCAGAATCCCTGTCTTCTTAGCAGTTGCTGCTGTCTCTTCGTACTGCCTGAACATTCTATGACATTAATAACTCCATTCCAGGCTATTCAGATGAACAGCATGGAACATTGTTATTGATGTCATAGAATGTCTTAGAAATATGAAATGAAAGAGCAGTAGCTGGTGAGGAGAGTGGAACTCGGTGTAGATATGAGGACACCCAAAGCTTGATCATTTATTCGATCAACGCATGTCAGAATACATAACTGTCATGGAAAGGAAGATGGGAGGGCTGTTAACTACATAAAATATTTTCCCATCTCCTTTAAGAGACAGCTGGTCTCAAAGATGGACCCACTTTCAAAGTTAGTGCCAGTGACAAAAGCACTAGTGGAATCATTAAAGTGGTGGAAGGAAGAAAGCAACTTCAAAGATGGCATCCCCTTCTTCAGCAATCAACAGTTATTCTTATTACAGATGCTTCACTCCTGGTGTGGGGCATCCACCTGCAGGATCTCACAGTGAATGGCATATGGAGTCCACAGGAGTTAGTAAAACATATCAACCTCCTGGAGCTTAGAGTAGTACTGCTAGCAGTGCAGTCTTTCTCCTCCCAGCTGCAGGGTCAGTCTGTCCAAATCAGGACAGACAACACTACAACAATGTACTACATAAACAAGCAGGGAGGAACACGATCCTCAAAACTGTGTACTGAGGCAGTGAGGGTCTGGGGCTTTGCATATTCCTTAGACGTAAACATATTTGCAGTGCATCTGCTAGGGCAAAGATAAAATACTGACAGATTCCTAAGACGATTCAGCCAAGGAAATCACAAATGGGCCTTAAACTAGCAGGTTCTGGCCACAGTGTTCAGAAGGTGGGCTCTCCCAATGTAGAGCTGTTTGTCTCTTGAGAGAACTGTCAGCTCCCATAGTTTTGTTGCAGGCCTCCAGCTAGAAGAATAGTACCAGAGGGCACCCTGGTTCTGGACTGGACAGGGCATGCCTTCCCATCATTCCCACTCATACAGAAAGTACTGCTGAAACTCGGGAGGTAACCTGCAACAATGATCTTGATAGCTCCAGACTGGACCAGAGGCCTGGTACTCAGTGCTCTTGGTCCTGTCTGGCAAGAATGTAATCAGACTGCCACTGAGTTGCAGTCTGTTGATGTTGTTCCAGAATAACATTCCCAAACCCCAGGACGCTGTGCCTTATGGCATGGTTCTTGATGAGCTAGAATTGTCTAGATTGAATCTTTCAGAAGAAGTCCTAAAGGTGCTTAAAGTTTCAAGGAAACCTGCTACCAAGAAAGCGTATTCTTCTAAGTGGACAAGATTTTCTTACTGGTGTGTGTGGAGGGGTTGTGGGATAACAGGTGGACCAGACACCAAACTTCAGATTCAACATACAATCTCTGTGTGATGTTTATTCAAAATACAGGTAATAAACTTCTACAGTGCCATATTCCTTCTTCAGTACATTAATTTGTAGCAACAGACTATGTATGTCATTTCTCTGCACTTAGCCAGCAGCTACTGACATGGATCTCTGATCTAACCACTTTTCAGTGAAAACTCTTCATCCCTATGTGGGCCCTGTTTGCTTGGGTAGTGGGTCTCAAAAAAAAATGAAACAAGCTAAAAACAAAGAATCTCAGTGCAGAAACACTGCAAAAGAGTTACCCCGAAGGGCATTGGCAGCAAATTGATTTTCAAAGAAATACATCATCATACATACTGCCATAATGCAAAGCATCATGGGATATATGCAGATCGCCATGAAATTTCAGACGTGTTCAGTTTACAACAATTTACATGCATTTTAAATAGCACAACTAGCTTAATTTCTGTAACAGTCACCTAGTACATTTTACCATTATCAAAAACACCTAGTGCCATGGTATTTTCAACATTTACAGGTTTCATAAACATAAGGTATATCAATCAAGGTATTTTATGACATAGTGCTATTACATACTAAATCCAACAACGATAAACACAGCTTGGTGTTTTACATAAGCTAGGAGGTCACAACAATAACCTCCCTGTACGAGGACCTGAGAGGGGAAAAGGATAATTAAAGAGGATGCTATAGCATAGTCAAGAAAGGGGAGGGGGTGCCCATAGGTGGCCAACCTTATGGACTAGAAATTGTAAAGAGTAGATTAGGCTAAGAAATAGAAGAACTGTTACAACAAATTTAAGAAAAGGTCGGTCCTCAAGAGTGGCAGGAGCTCCCTGTCACAGTGTGCTAAAAATAAACCCAATAGAGGCAGGGTTACCTGTAATTCTGTAATACCTAGTGCACCTACAGTCGTTAGGCATACAACCTTCAACTTTAAAGGTGCATGTAGCGGCATATATACCAGCTGGCAAGGCAGTGTCTTTGGCCTCACAACCCATTTTCAAAAGTTTTTTTAAAGGCCTTAACCACTTGTACCCACCAGTGAGGGACCCTGTCCCACCTTGGAACTTCAGTATATGCCTTTCCCAACTTACGGAGGTTCCCTTTGAGGCTATGGATGCTGCTGACCTAAAGTATGTCACATGGAAAACCATATTCCTGGTTGTAGTGACCTGTGCTTGGAGGGTAAGAGAATTGCAAGCTCTCTGCATAGAACCAAAGTACATAATCCCTCACAGGGATAAAGTAGTTCTTGGAACCAACAGAAAATTCCTACCCAAGGTGGTTTCTGAATTGTACCTGAATCAGTCAGTGACCCTTCCTGTACTCTATCCAGATCATTCCAGTCCAGGTGAAGAAAAGCTGCATAGCCTGAACCTAAAGTGAGTCCTGACTATCTATGTGGACTTGACAAAAGGTGTCAACTCCCAGAGTACACAGCTTTTTGTTACCTGTTGTGAGGTTGACAAAGACAAACCAGCTGCAAAGAGGTCTGTCTCTCACTGGGTAGTCTTTGCTTTCAGTTTTGCTCTGAGAAAACTGGAAAAATGCCACCAAGAGACTTGGCGCACACTCCATAAGAGGTACCTCTGCCTCTGTGTCATCCTCAAGAGACATCCCATTGTTAGACATTTACAAAGCAGCTACCTGGAAAACAGTACACATTCACAAAGCACTGCCGTTTGGACATACTGTCCAGAAGGTATGCCAACTTTGGAACTGCTGTCTTCGTAACCTTTTTCTGAACTAGATTCTGGACCCAGCCTTCCTGGTACTGCTACTAAGTCTACATAAAGTGTAAACATTGAGTAGAGGATTCCTGGGGTTAGAAGAAAAATTACTCTTTGTAGTAATGTTGTTTCTTCTTAAGGAATCCTCACTATATTATACTCCCTAACCCTACCTCCCTCCAGAACTTGAAATAGGTTCACATATGAATCAGTTTCCTTTTACTGAGGCTGCTTGAGCATGACTATGCAGTTTCTATAATTGTAAGTTGCTTGTTATTGTTTGTACGATTATTTTTCCCAAGCTTGTTTTCAGTTTGTTTGGTGTTATGCTTTATTAAAAAAAAAAAAAAAAGGTTTTGGTAGTCGTTTTAGATAGTTTCACTAGCCGCTGATTCACACTGGCCTGGAAGCAGATCTGAGCAACCATCAGTATGACATGTACATGCAGAGTTTGAACCTACATTCTAGATTCTAAAATTTGCATTAGTTGTATTCTCCGTGGGGCATCACTCTCAGCTGAGATGACTGCATAAAGTGTAGACACAGGGAGGGATCCTTTAAGAAGAAACAACATTACTACGATGACTAACTTTTTCGTACTTGCCAGCCACCCTTTGGAAGACAGGCAGGTAAGCAATATCTGAGATGTATTATTTCACTCAGCCTGATACTGATTCTGTTATCATGTTTGTCCATGACAGGTCTCGGGCCCATCAAAAGATGAGCACCAGACCGCCAGAAAATTTGATATTATTGGTAAATGCACCGTTTCCTCGGCCTCCCTTGCAGATTGCTAGTTACCTCTATTGAAGTATCAGCATTGTGTGTGGAGAGGCCTGAGCCATATTGTAGTGACCTACCTGATTGGCCTGATAAAACTGAAACCCTAAAATGTGTGTCCCTTGAAAGCATCTCCTGAGAATGGTCTATGATACCTCAAATGCTGCAGCCAGAGCAGATGCCTCAGTCATTTGTCTACATTGGCACTCCTGACTCAAGAGTTTCTAGTTTGACCAGCATTTGCAGCCATCAACACTGAATGCCCCTTTCAAGGGCAATAAGCTGTTTGGCTCGAGGTGAAACCATCCTACCTGGATGACTCATGCCTGAAGGTGGCTTCAGCAGCCATGGTAGAATACACTTTGCTCTGCACCAGACAACTACTGAACAGTCTGAAAGTGCTGGTAAATGTGGAAAAGTCTGTGTTGGTCCCTTATCAAAGGCTGTAGTACATGGGCCAGTCCTGGACACATGTCAGATGAAAGCCTTTCTGCCCTAGGACAGGGCCTTAGCCTTAATGACTCTGACAGCCTTGGTGTGAAGCAGCGACCAGGTCTTGGCCTGGGTCATGCTCCATCACCTGGGTTTCATGGTAGCCTCCATATTCATGGTTCCTCTGGCTCATCTGTGTATATGAGGATTCCTTAGCAGTTGTGCAGACTTGGTGGTTTCAGGCTTCTCAGCCACTGGACCATCTCATTTCTGTGTGCCATCCCTTGCAGGATGCCCTACTTTGGTGGCAGGACAGGGACCACCTGCTCTTAGGCTTTTAGTAATGCCAGCCAAAGGTGATCCTTACCAAAGACAATTCCTACCTGGCATTGGATGCTCATTTAGCCCTCCCAGACTCAGTGGTCCTGGTTTCTGTTGGAACATAGTCTTGATATAAATGTGCTGTAAATTAGGGCAGTTCTCCAGGCCCAGGCCACTCAGGCTCAGGGGGTGCTTCTTCTGGTCCAGTCAGTCAATGAGAGGATGGTGCATTGTCTGAACAAGCAGGGGCACATACTCCTACATTCTGTGCCAGGAGGCAGTTAGGGTTCTGGGCTGGGTGATGGCCTGAGAGGTTTCACTCTTGCTGTTGGCATCACTAGTATAGTAAATGTCTTGGCAGATAGCATTAGCAGCTCTGTGGTCCAGCCACATGAATGGGACCAGTCAAACCATAGCGAACACTTGTTTAATATGTGGGGAAAAGCTGGAGCTGGACCTTTCATCACATGATAAGGCAAAACTGCAGCTTTTCTGCTCTCTCATTCCAGGGCATGGAATTTCTTTACAACATGCATTATCCAAGGGGGACTTCATTGATAAAATAAAGTCCTTGATTTATCTTATACTTTTCTGGTGGATGGCTGAGCACATAGAGTGAAAAGGTAATTAAAAAGCAAAAACAAAAAATATAAATAAAATGTTACATTGCCCACGTTTCTAATTTTGAATTTAAAGAGACAGATAAGCTGGTTGAAAGTGTATACATTAATGGAACACACAAGGTTGACAGTGTATATGTTAATTTATTTATTTAATTTTGTTGACTGGGTAAACCCACTGAGACCTTGACAGTCCCTTTTTCAGGGGTGACCCGGGATTAATCACAGGTAAAAAACATTCCATGACGTTACATTACAGTAACACGTTGTGGAACATATAACATGTTTAAAATTGTAACCAAGTAGTCTTACAGTATGCATTTTTGTTTTTATTTTAAAGGTGATGATTAAAAAGGCATTCCTCTTAAAAAGCTTTTAAACTAAGACAAAATGTTGGGGCTGTCCATTATGAAAATAAATCACTGTGGAAGTATAAGATAAATCAAGAACTTTTGAGTAATTTTTTTTTTTTAGAGATGCACCCCCCCTCCCCCATTTCCTGGGATTGTACGACATCATCCAGGGGTGGCTCTGCACTACATTGTTCTTTTAAATAAAACCATTTCCTGTAGCACCCGTTCTTTTTGCAAAACTCATTGTCCTTCTGTTGGAAAAGATTTCAGTAAGCATTTCCTCCTCGACCTCTAACTCAGCAGGTCCTCCTAACAAAGCTATGGCTGGAACCAGCCAGAATGATCCTGGTGGCTCCACTGTGGTCTCTAGACAGATCTATTCTTTGCTGCTGTGGGAATTAGCAGTAGAAACTCCATTTCCCCTGCCCTTTCATCTCCCGAAATGGCACACTGCTGCATCTGCACCTGCAGTCTCTGTTGCTCCATGCATGGTTCCTTAGGACATAGAGATCTCTCTGTTTGACGTTTTGGATGAGGCCTGGGATGTCCTGCTTGCTTTTAGGAAGCTTTCTACCAGGCACACCTGCTCCCTGAAGAGGAAGTGGTTTACAGTCTGGTGCAAGGCAGTGTCCCTGGACCACATCTGTTATCCTGTACAGAGGGTAGTGGACTACATCCTGATTTTTGTCTCAGTAAAAGCTGCAGTACTCCTTGGTGTGCTCAAATCACTGACAAATGCCCTTTCAAACCTGCATTTTTCTGTGAATTGAAGTACATCTCCCGGATGATTTTATTTCTTGTGGCTATTACCTTGGCCAGACATTTGTCTGAACTGCTAGCCTTGGTTCGTGAATCATCTTTTCTGGGGGTTCACAGGGACATGGTAGCTTTGCAGACTCACCCTAAATTCCTACCAAAGGTGTATCTAATTTCACGTTCAATCAGGCTTTTAATTTACTGTACCTATCTTCTTCCTTTCTCTTCAGCACCTGGAGGGAAGTGCTGTTGCACACCTTGGATGTCCACAGAATCCTTTGGTGCTGTTTGGACCGTGCCAGAGACTGTGCCCAGTCTATCCAGCTATTTGTCGCCTTTGCGTCTGGCACCAGGGTAAGCCTGTTTCTGAATGATGCCTCTCCAAGTGGATCTCCTCCGGTATCCTGTTCTGTTACAAGCAGGCATGGCAGGTTCTACCCGGTTCTGACACAGGCGCGTAGCAGCCTCTGTGGCCTGTTTCAGGTCAGTTTCAGCAGCTGACATTTGCAGGGCTTCTGCCTGGCACAGGATCCATATTTTCAATGAGCATAACAGTTTGGATCTGATTTCTTGTAGGAAAGCTGTATTTGGTGTGGTCCTTAAGGCCTAGTCTCCTGAGGGAGCCACCTGCCGTTTTACCAGCCACCCGCTGGTACTGCTTGGTACTAGTCCTTCAATGTATTATGACGCTATGGAGACACCCTTGAAGAAGATTTTCAAGAGGCTCTCCAGAGCCATACCCTTTTCCCATCTTCCATCCCTATGGTGTGGGGGACCTTTTCTTTTAGCTACTTTGTGGGGCACTGTGTATTTAATCTATTTTTTTTTTTTTTTTTTTTTATATATCCGTGCCTCCTTTAGCTACGTGATGGGAGATGTTTGCTTTATTTATGGAGGCGGGCAGCATATGTCAAATTTAGCATATGTAGGAGGAGGGCAGGGTGATGGTTATCTGTGGTACCCAGTACCACTCTGGGACCAGTTGTAGAAGTCATCAAAGTGATGGCATAGCCCCAGCCCTCCCTCTGGAGTAGGACTGCGCTGAATCTGCAGTGCTGTCTCAACTTTGCAGCCTGGGGATGGGAGGCTGGATTGAGATCTGAGCCAGACCTCCCATTTGGCAACAAAGGTGGCCATGGGCTTCCCGTGGTACCAAGAGGATGGGCACATGCAGGGTTCTTTAATTTTTGTTTTTTGCAGTAGTTTTAAATATGATATAACCTTTGGTTCAGAAAAACGAGAAATGTTTTTATTTATAATGCTTTGGACCAGGAAAGGAACAGTAATCCATGACAGCTTGTTTACAGGTGTGTCCTAGGGGATGGGTTGTGTGAACCTGTTTTATTAACGGGGGGAATGTTGGTTATGACACTAAGTGCCATGGGATCTTTAACTTCCACCTGGACGGTGACCAGAGACTGGCAGGAGAGATCTCGGTTTGATATCTCATAAAAGGGACAGCAGCTCAATAGCGCAGTACCCCTTGTACTTCACTGCAGTGTTAGTTAATGGTATTACCCAAGTACATGATTTGGGGCTAGAACTCATGACCTTATGATCTTCCAGCCCCTGAGGTGAATGTCTTACTTTTTTTTTTTATTTCTTCCAATTGTTTAACCAGGAGAGACACACTAAGCTGAAAGCTTGTTTATAGGTGCAACCTGGTAGCACAGGGAAGTTAAGTGACTTGCTCAGGGTCACACAGTATGCAAGTGGGGACTGTGGGATTCAAATCCAGGTCTCCAGATTTGCAGCTCAGAGCCTTAAACCACTGCGCTATACTGCCTCCTGCGCTTACTGAGCTACTGACGCTGGTAATACCATTTTACCCCATTTAAATCAGAATCAGCTAACCAGTGTCTTCTGAGGCTGAGCAGAGCAGGAAGTAAAATGGATGATCCATGCCATGGGCCATGTCTGATGAACATGCCACAGATCGAACAGGCAGAGCGGAACTCTCAAAAAGCATGCAGGCAGCTGCTGCACAGTGATGCAAAGTCATCTGTATAGTTAACGAACAAAAACAGAGTGAGTGGGCTACAGAAACAGTCATCGCCTTCGGCTTTATGTCATCACTGATACATGTTAAACCAAGTTCATCTTCATCAGAGTGATTTAACTGGAAGCTGCTATTTATGTGCCTTGCACTGAGAAGGCAGAAAAGTCCGTAAATCAGCATGATGCTTAAAGGACTCTGACCTATGATCAAAACCCTAAGCGAGAACTCGTCCAGGAAGTGAACTATGCAATTGCAGCACTCCAGGCTTAAAAAACAAACAAAAAAAAAGGTTTAAACTAAACACATGCTGATAATCGAACATAAAGTCTGAGTCAGCGTTTCCAGTACTTCTTCATTTTCGAGTCTTCTTAAGGGAATGATCTAAAAAGAAAAAAGCCCTCGAGCCAAGTTGGAGTGGTGTGGGGAGGAGGGACGACAAAATGGCCAAAAAAAATAGGTGCTGTGACTCTCAAGAGATCTGTGTTTATTTCTTTTTTCTACTGTCTATACTGAGAAAAGTGAAGACTGTACTTTTGTTCCATTAGTTTTTGTTCAAAGGAGAACATTACTTCTCCCACCTGACACTGCCTGGAGAACCTCATACCTCTGATACACATATTGCTTTTATTTATTTAGTTAGTTGTTGTTGACCAGGAAGGGAGGACTAGACGATTCTGCCCATTTTCTGCTTTGTCTTGGGGAGGGAGGATACAGATGGAAGCAAACTGACATTGAACCAAATGAAGCTGTTAGTGGTATTTTTAGTGAAGGGGAGAAATTTGGCCAGGACACTGGGGAAATGCCCTACTCATTTTGAGAAGTGCCGTGGAGTCTTTAACATCCACCTGAACAACCACCAGAACAGCAGACAGGGCCTCAGTTTAATGTCTCATCCAAAAGATGGTACCTCAGGAGTACAGCATCACATTTAATGCTGCACTACAGTGTCAGTATTGGGATTTAACCCAAGTTCCTGGTGTGGGGATGGAACCCACAGCCTTCTGCTCTTCCACCTTCCACTGCCTGGAGAACCTCCATACCTCTGATACACATATTGACGTGGATAAATAATTTTTCCATTGCTGTCTACTTTGCTAATATTCAGTTGAAAACCTGCTTAGTCAGTGCAGCAGTAGAGCTACTGCTCATGACACTGGCGGCCTGGATTTGGGAGTGAGCTCAGTTCATCGGGAGCTTGGGAAGGAGGCTGGAGCATCCCAGGGACCGCTATCCTCCATCAGGGCAGGAGGAATGTAGATTGGTCACAGCCTAGCGGAGAATAGAATGGCTTAACCCAGCCAGGGAAGGAGGATGGAGCACCCAGGGACCGCTGTCCTAGAAACATAGAAATTGACTGCAGATAATGACCGCTAGGCCCGCCCATTCTGCCCATGAAACAAATTCTGCAACTTTTTCTTTTTTGTTAAATTCTTTGGTTACTGGGCAAGGCCCACTGGGCACAAGTTCGTGTTTTAAGGGGCAACCCAGGAGCACTGGTGTGTTTAAGTGACTTGCCCAAAGTTATACAATATACAAGTGGAGGTTGTGGGAATGAAACACAGGTCTGCTGGATGTACCAACCTTGTTCACAGTTCATTACTCTAACTTCTGGGTTATACCGCCAACTCAAGCTTTATCAGGGCAGGAGGGATGTAGAATGGTCACAGCCTAGTCAAAAATAGAATAGCTCATAGTTGGAGACTCCAGAACAGGAGGGATGCGTGCGTGCATGTCATTGCAGGGTTGGAGAAACATAGAAACATAGACTCTGACAGCAGATAAGGACCGTTTGGCCCACCCAGTCTGCCCATTTCCCTACCTATTGGATAAGCTGCTGCTTCTAGTTTACCAACTGCCTACTTCCTCCTACCCCCCCACTATAATTGCCTTATAGCTGTCCTATGCATTCTTGAATTCCCCCACTGTTTTTGACCCTACAACCTCCTCAGGAAGGTGGTTCCATGTGTCCACCACTCTCTCCATGAAAAAATATTTCCTCACGTTGCCCCTGAGCCATCCCCCCAACTATGTTTAAATTGTGCCGCATTGTTTTTGCACATCTCTTTTTCTGAAAGATGCTACCTTCTTGGATTTTGTTGATTCCCTTGAGGTGCTTGAAAGTTTCTATCATGTCCCCTCTCTCCCTCCTTTCCTCAAGGGTATACATATTAAGCTCTCTTAGTCTCTCTTCATATAGCTTCTGATGCAGACCCTACACCATTTAGTTGCCTCCTCTGGACTGCCTCCATCCTGTCCATGTCCTTGCAGAGATGGGGTCTCAAAGGTGCATGCTGTACTCCAGATGGGGTCTCACCAGCTGTCTGTACAGAGGGATAACAACTTCCTGTTTTCTACTATTGATGCCTCCCCTATGCATCCCAGTATCCCCAGCCTTCCTCACTGCCTTCTCCTTATTGCTTGCCTACCTTAAGGTCATCTGATATGACTACCCCCAGGTCCCTTTCCATTTTTTGTTGTTAATATTCCCCCATTGTGTGCTCTTACGCCAGGTTTTTGTTTCCCAGGTGCATTACTTTGCACTTCTTTGTATTGAATCTAAGCTGCCATATTTTGACCATTTCTCCAACCTTGCCAAGTCCCTTCTCATCCTTTCCACCCCTTGTGTATCAACTCTGTTGCAGATCTTTGTGTCATCTGCAAAGAGGCATACTTTTCCTTCCAGACCCTCTGCAATGCCTCCTATAAAGACATTAAAGAGGACTGGTCCCAGTACTGAACCCTGTGGTACCCCACTAGTAACCCCCTTTCTTTGGAGTGAGTTCCATTTACTGTTACCCTCTGCGTTCTGTTGTGCAGCCAATTTGTTACCCAGGCTACCACCCTGGGATCCACTCCCAGGCTGGCTAACTTGTTTATTAATCGTTTGTGTAGGACTGTGTCAAATGCCTCGCTAAAGTCTAGGTAGGCACAAAGCCTGCAGACTCACCCTGGATGCGAGCATGGCACTCGCACCTGTACTCTGTACGAACCCACAAATTGACTGTCATTAACAAACGGTCAAATTCCAGACTTGATTCCTAGGGAAGAAAGCTCTATTGGGTAAAACACCACCTTGTGTAGGCAATTTGATCAAGGTGGCCAGCTTGTTACAGGTCACCAGGGGGAGGACTAGAGGGGCCTTGGCTATCCCCTTCCGTTGCACCTTGCTTGGGCAACATGCATTTGCCTAACAGGCCCCCCTGTGGATGAATGAACTCCCCAGGCACCTCTTGGCCACCAGTTGTCTGGCCCAATTCAAAACTGACCTCAAACAGCACCTAATAACACTCTCTAAGTGCACCTGCCCCTAAGTCGAGCTACACCTGCTCTCTCTGCCCCCCAGCAAGCACTAGGCAGGCCTCAGGTACCACCTCCCTCTGTCCCTTTTCATGACTTGTCTCAGCAATCAGTTTGCGTCATGCTCCTTTGGCACCCGCCACCTCACCTCCCCCCCCAACTCCCAGTCCTGCGAGTTTCCCTAACAGTCACTACTAATGCAAGCTGCCTGACCATGCCTCCTCGCACCCCACCATTTACTCTAGCATGTCTTCTCTGCTCAGCCTCCCCTCACTCCCCTATTTCTCCCTATACCTTATCGCCTTTCTTCCCTAACCCTTCACCTCCACCGTGGTACCTACCTCTCTCTCGTACCTCCTTTCTTCACCCCACTGCCAGCTGTCCCCATCCCTCTGAACTACTGACAAGGCACTTTGGCTGCTTATCCCCCCCCCACCCTCATAAAGTGTTTTTCTTGTTGTTTTAACTTGGTCCTACGTTTTGAGTTATTCTGTAAGTTCTGAATCCAAGCTGCATCGTTCATTGTAATGCACCTTTGCTTTCTCCTATTGTACTTTGTTTTGCAATCTATGACTTGGAACCTTTGTAAAAGAGCTTGCACTCAGAGGTTTTCTGAATCACTAATTAAATAAAATAAATAAAATATCCACAGCCCTCCTTGGTCTACTACTTTGGTCACTCAGTCAAAGGAATCAATTAGATTTATCTGACATGACCTTCCTGCTGTGAATCCATGCTGCCTTGGGTCTTGTGCCCCTAGCCTCTGGGTACTCAACAGTTCTTTCTTTCAGAGTGATTCCATCATTTTCCTTACCACTGAGGTCAAACTGACAGGTCTGTAGTTTCCTGCCTCTGCCTTGCTCCCACTTTTGTGAAGGGGAATCACATTCGCCCTCCTGTAGTCCTCTGGTACCACCCCATCCTCCCATGATTTGTTAAAAAGGGTAGTCTGTGGTGTCACTAGATCTCCCCTTAGTTCTTTTAGAATTTTGGGGTGAATCCCGTCCGGCCTCATTGTTTGTCCACCCTGAGTTTTAGGAGTTCTTTCAGGACCCTTTCTTCTGTGAATGGACTGGTATCGACCCCCCCTGCCCAGAGTGCTTCTATTGTTTGGTTTAGGTAACTTCTCTTCTTCTACTTTTTCTTTTGTGAATACTGAGCAAAAGTATTTGTTCGGTATCTCTGCCTTTCCACTGTCTCCCTCTGACCACCCCTCCTCCCTTTTATTAAGCTTCACTATCCCTCCCTTGGTCTTTCTTCACTCCCTAATGTACCTATAAAAGGTTTTATCCCCTTCTTAACTGAGTTGGCTATCTTTTCCCTCAGTTTGGGCCTTTACTATTCTGACTGCCTTTCCCACTTCCTTCTGCTTTAACTGGTACAGTTCCCTGTCCGCCTCCTTCTGTGATTCCTTATACTTTCTGAATGCTATCTTGTTCTCCCTAACCTTCCCCACCACCTCTTTTGAGAACCATAGTATTTTTTTACTCCGTTTTGTTTTCTTTGTTTCGCACAAAGGCTTGTTGCCTCTGTGACAGCAGTTTACCAAGGACCAACTCACGGAGTATGGCGCATCCCTGGTCCAGCGAGATGTCCGAGGATGACCCTGGCACCCCCATGCACGTCTATATGTAACTTACATGGCTCCCCACCCACCATGAGTTGGTCCGTGGTAAGCAGTGGGTATGCTTAAGTCTAGGAGGAGGTATGTGTTGGGGGTGTTGGATCAGGGAACAGGAATTGGTGGGGGGGGGAACAAGAAGAAAACCTGCTCTGTATTATACTGCCACTTGCTAAAAGAAGTCCTGAGCCTGCACCCATACCAGTAAAAAACACTGGACATCGTAGCAAATCCAAAAGGCTTTATTGCAGTAAGTTACTATCAGTGTACAGACGTGCTCACTGGCCACTATTAGCCCTGACGCTTTGGGTTAGACCACCCTTCGTCAGGGGGGCGTGGTAAGTGGGAGTTAGCAACAATAATCATTTATAGTACATACAATTAAGTATTAAATTAGATTAAATAATGATAGTTTACACCTCCTATTCAACAACCCCATGTGATCCAATAATGTGTACAACTGTTGTTCTTAATTAATGAACAATGAATTTATCAATTACTTTTTAATAAAAATTTATAGTATATAAAAAATAACATAAAATTGTGAAATTCGGAAAACACCCCATTTGTTGAAGACATCTTGTTTCAGTTAGTTTATGCTTTTATAGGCACGTTTCCTTTCTTTGAAATTGAACGAAACACAGTAATAGTAATATATCCTCCATAACTAGAATCTTATTAGACAAAAACAGTGGGTAGGAGGGTGGGGGACAGAAAATGAGAAGAAAAGAGAAAATCAAGTGTTGTGATCTGGCACCCTAGGCTCACCTCTCATAAACACTCTTTGAAATAAGACACGCCTAGATGGCCAGCAGGAAGAAGACTCTGCAAGAAAGCAAACACGTGCCGGCTCCGTGGCACCGAGCGAAGAGGTTTGTTCGGCACACTGGGGTCCCGGGTTTGCGCTCCAAGCATGGGTATCAGGAGCGGAGGCCAGCAGGGAGGGATTTCAGAGCATCCATTGGACATTTCCCTCCAGGTGGAGGCAGGGCCGCCCTTGCGTGGAGGTGGATTGGCAGATGTGCAAAGCAGCGTGCAGCCTCGACATGCACCGCACCTCCCAGCCTCAGGTACGCCGTCTTGCTCAAGGCCCAATTAGGGGTGGGGGTGGGAGGGCAGAAAGTGAAAAATGGCTACCCATGCCTGCCAGATGACAGCACCCCGCCCTTACCATGAAGCCCCGGCTTTTTTTTTTTTTTCCATTGTTTAACCAGGAGTGGTACAGTAAGCTGAAAGCTTGTTTACAGGTGCGACCTGGGAGCACAGGGAAGTTGAGTGACTTGCTCAGGGTCACACAGTATGCAAGTGGGGCTGTCGATTCAAACCAAAGTCTCCAGATTTGCAGTTCAGAGCCTTAAACCACTGTGCTATACTGCTTCCCTAAGGGCTGTACCCTCTTGCAGCCCGCGTAGATGCAAAGGAAGTGTGTGTGGGGTCTGCCCTCCTGGTTGCCCTCTCCACGGGTGGGGGAAGTCGTATTCCCATGAGAGGATATGTCAGGTCAGTCGGGACAGCAGTTGAGGAAGCAGTGGATGGCGGAACAGGGAGAAGTGGCGAAGGTGAAGGTTGGCTGCTCAAAGGAGTGGGCGACTGGGTTGGTAGGGATAAAAAGATGATGGGGAAAAAAATGAAAAATAGAGCAAACACAAAAAACTGCATTAAGGAATATGTTGTATGTAAAGAACAATATTTTGTGACACAAATTCTTACATAATCAGATTAATAAATTTATAAATAATATGTGCATAAACAATATGTGCATATGACTAAACAGCTAATTATTATGACGACCAGAATCAAGTTCTCATATTTGTAGGGTCCCAGATGAACAAAAATAATTGTTCAAAGCGGGTAACCATCCAGGGACATTCCTTCCCCTGTTAGTGGTGACCCTCTGAAAACAGAGCTTTAACTTCAGATTTTCAACATCACAGTAAAGGAAGCCATTAAAAGTAATTTGAGAGTAACTGTCTACGCCATGCCTGCTCTGAACTCTGCATCTCATATGCTAATTAGGTGCAGAGCTTATGTTAAGGTTGTACTAACTCTGTAAACAACATAAACCTTTATAGGCTTTGTCTCACAAAAATACTACAACCTCAATATGTGGTTAGTGCCTAACTGGCATAGGCGGTATAGAGTTCTGTGGTAGGCATGGCGGGTGAGGGCTGACTACAGATACAGAGTGAGTTATTAGCTCAATATCACCAAGGGGCACAGGATCATAATGTTGCAAGGCATTATGCGCAACAATATACCGCTGTCAGTACAGCATGATATATTGCCAGATGCATATGCCTATGTTTTGTGGGGTTCCCCCCGCCCCCCTGAACCCCAACTAAAATAACCAGCTCCGGGGAGGGTTAACATAAGTTCGTCCAAAGCACGAAAATAAAAAATTCCATACATCTGGGACCAGGAATCAAAACCCGGTCCAAACACACTGCCTGCCTCCCTTGCTGCCTGTGGCTCACCCTGTCAAGCCACAGCAGCTGCTCGCCGGCCCCTCCTCCCAGCAGAGGTCTTATCCTCTACCTGGGAAGAGTGACAGGGTGCACTACCGTACATATACCCTTTTGCGGTTCTGCACAGTCTCGCTCTTCCCTACTGCGCTGTTCCTATTGCGCGGTTTTGACGTGTGCTATCAAGCGTGTGAAATAGTGACCTGGTCGGTTACCAAGGTAGAGATTAATGGAGAAAATTATTAGTATTTACCAATGTGTGTACCGGGGGGTACTTCAGGCAGTGGAAGCTGGAGGAAGTACTATTCTCCTTGAAACATATTAGAGAATCTTCTACCCATGATCTGAAATCTTGTCTACATTAATTTGGGAGAAATCCATTTTGTAGTATAGGCTTCCACCTGTAGTTTGTCCTGAGCTCAAGAATCATACAGGCAGACAGGAAGGCTTAGAGCAGGGTTTTTAAGACTTGTGACACCTTCAGGGAGGGTTGGTGGCATTTGGCACAAAGTGGCAACCCTGGTCCAGAGAGCTGTGCCAGCTAGAAGTCATCCTTTGTTCCCATCTAATCTCTAGCTCTTGTGGCTGTCTAGACTTTAAGCATTCCTGCCTATTCCTACCCTCTGCTCTCTGCCTTGTCCTGCTGGTAACACTGACCATCTCAAATCCGTCCCTTCTAAAGGTTACAGACTAACTTAGCAATGTGATACTTGACCCTTACACTGGATTACTATATATTATTTTACATTGTGTTTTTGTTTATATTTGGTGTATTCTTTGACTTGTATATTATTTACATATATGCAAAATTGTGTCCTATTTAAAATCTGCTATCTTTTGACCTATACATA
This sequence comes from Neoceratodus forsteri, assembly GCA_016271365.2. Lineage (NCBI taxonomy): Eukaryota > Metazoa > Chordata > Ceratodontiformes > Ceratodontidae > Neoceratodus > Neoceratodus forsteri. Next base: position 689,102,523 of record JADMNL010000022.1, on the reverse strand, counting down.
TTTTACTGTCACTGCTTCCTGCTGATACTCATTGTATATGCTGTATTTTGTTGTATTCTGCATATAATGTTTTTTGTTGACAAAATCCCGGTCCACCTCGAAAATGAGCATTGCTCAATGGTGATCACCTGGTTAAATAAAGATTTTGATTAATTGTACACAGCTGGACACTGTGCACAGCCTTAGCAGCGTGCAAATGTTCCTTAGGCAGGGCTTGTGTCTCAAATGGCCGCTCCAGGAGCTCTCTTCTCCACTCATTGAAAAGCTGACAAAGCAGATGCACCCCTCTGTCTACGTGCCTCCCCAGATAGCCCACAGTGGAGGGTGGCTAGCTGTGGGGGAGCCAGCAGGGCACAGTAGGGCAGCAGAGAGGGCAGAGCAGCAGGCTGTGGGAAGATGGAGAAACTTCCTGGAGGAGGGGGTACTGAGGGGAAAACACTGGAGGAAAGGAAAGGGGGGAAGGGAAATTGTTTAACCAGAAAAGGGCACACTAAGCTAGAGCTTGTTTCCAGGTGCAGTCTGGGAGCACAAGGAAGTTTAAGTGACTTGCTCAGGGTCACACAGTATGCAGGCGGGGACTGATGGGATTCACACACAGGTCTCCAGGTTTGCAGCTCAATGCTCTTAACCACAATTATACAGCCTCCAAAAAGAAGCAAAGCAGTTAAAAAAACAAACAAACAAAAAAAAAAACAAATAAAAAATAAAAAAAGTCCCTAGGTGGCCATGTAACTAAATCTTACCTGATCCACTGCTCAGTCAAATAGTACCCCTCTATGGTCCTCAACTAAAGGCCTTAAAATTGCACATATGAATATTCATAGTTTGACTGCTAATTTCTCCCAACTGGAAGCCTGGGTGTCCCACTATTCCTCAGACATCCTAGGTGTAACGAAACCTGGCTTAAGCCCAGCATACCTGATGCCTTATGTGCACTGCCTGGCTACAGGCTCAGGGTTGCCACCTGTCCGGTTTTAAACTGGATAATCCGTTTTTAGGGTCCTTATCCAGTCATCTAGTTTTGATTAAATGTAGTCCAGATTTTGGGCCATTTTGAGTGCCCATGTACTCTTAAAACTTACAGTATCTAATTGTTCACTATTTTGGCTACATGTCCAGATCCAACGAAGTTCTGATGTCGTTGGCCTTTGTTTGTAAAACCAGTCTGTCTGGGAGGTGTTAAGTATAGGCTCGTTCACACTGTACCGTGCCCCAGTGGCTCATTTTTATTTTATCAAAAATAATTTAATAAAACATTAGAGAGACGCGTTCACACAGCATCGGTGTTGCTGCTGCCCATTTCCTTTCCGGCGACTTGACTGTTGTTCCTGTCACTGTTGATTTAATAGGGAATTTGTAATGGTGCAGGTGGTTTGGCTGTTCAGACGGCACAGGAAACCACCTGCAACACGGACGCAACACCAGGCAACAGAAAAGTGCCCAAATGGTAGCGTTCACACGTGGACAGAAGCACCGATCTGGTTGCTGTAAGCCACTGACAATGGCTCACAGTCGGCCACTTGAACTGTCTGTATGGCTATTAACACCATTAACAGTAACTCAACCTAATCTTTTTCATTCTGAATTTTACATATGATCTTTTACTGCCATGATAGGAAACAGCTTTTACACTTTTATATGGTCTCATGTTTTCCTTTTTGCTTGCCCAATATGTTGATATGTTTTAGATCAATTTTTGTTTAATTAATGGTCTAATTTTTATTGCCTTTATCACTACATTGATTACTTCTCTCCTCAGTCCTTAACAGCTGCTGCTCTAATTTTTTATATTGCCCGAACATTCCGTGGTACTAGTTACACTCAGGGCTGGCCTTTTATTTATTTATTTATTTATTAGAAAAGTTGATTAACAGTCTTTGAGTCATGGACTCATTTACAAAGGCATCTCATCGCGGGGGGTAGACAGAGTTACATAGTGTGGTTACAACAGTGAGAACAGTACAGGTGCAGAACATTAAACATATAGAGTACACATAGGTTACATAATAATGTTACTTACAATAGGTTAAAGTCAAATACAAGGTACCCAAGGGTTACATTGGGGGTACAGCCCTGGACATACCTAGTTATTACCTGGAGAGGGTGGAGGTAGGGATGGGGAGTGGGGTGGGAAGGAGGGGGAGAGGATAGGATGTCCCGAGGATGTGGTCAATTCAGGGAGGCCTGACAGGAGGATCCCACATCCTTAGGATTAATTAGGTACATCTACAGCAACGAGTGTCCAAGAGATGGTTACGGAGGGCAATTTTGAAGGGATCAATTTTGGCAATGTCTGTGATGCAGGGTGGAAGGGAGTTGAACCAAGCAGGGGCTCGGTAATGGAAGGACCTCTGGGCTAGTGAAGTCTTGTTTTTGGGCACCAGAAAGGTGGACTTGACAGAGCTACTGGTGGCAACAGATGAGGAAGCATGCCTGAGGGAAGTAGAGACCCCGGGGAGAGCCCTAGAAGAGATTTTTGGTGAGTAGGCAGGTCTGATAGCGCACATGCTTCTCAAAGATGAGCAGGTTGGCGGTGGAGTACAGCAGGCAAGTGTGAGTGCGGCTAGAGGCTCCCGTCAGGAGCCTGCAGGCCTTATTGACTGAGAGCTGGATTTTAGTCAAGGCAGTATCGTCCGCAACAGCATAAATGGGCAAGCCATAGTCCACTAGTGACAGGACGGAAGAGGAGATAGCCAGCCAGAGGGCAACTGGGGGGAGGCAATCTCTGTGATGGTAAAGAAGGCTTATCCAAGAATTTATGGCGGAGAATAGGGCATTGATTTGGGTGTGGAAGGTGAGGGCAGAGTCGAAAGTGATGCCTAGATATTTGTAAGAGGTCACTTGCTCAAGCGGGTGCAGAGTGCTGGGGAGAATGAAGAGGGGGGCATACTTGGCCCTGTTTTGGTGATGAGAGAAGAGCATTGACTTAGTCTTCTTTAGGTTAATGAAAAGTTGGTGGTCAAGGAACCACTTTTCAGCTTGGTTGTAGGTGTGCTGGAGGGATACCTGGAGAAGAGGGATCATTCTGGGCCAGTGTGCAGCCCCTTGCCGGCCCCACCACTCCATTCCTGAGGGCCCCACATCCAACATTTACACCTAACTAACCCTCCTGTCCTGTATTAATAAAGCAGTATGATGTCTACTAATTTAACCAGCATCTTTAATTAGTGTCATTGACTGCACTGAATTATTTGACTTCACCATTGGAAATGAATCTGACTGAGCCTGGAGCATGAACTTAAGTACAGTACTACTACCGTATTCATTTCTGTAAGGACAGGGACATCATCACTGGACACTCATACCTCTGATACTCTGATTTTCAGACAAGTTCAACAACTTAACTTTTCTGGAGGTGTGGTGAGACAGAATAGAGAGGGTTATCATGAGGCACCAGTAAGGTTGCCACATGTCAGTTTTTTTACCTGGTGATTGGATTTTCAGGGTCCCTATCAGGAAATCCGGTTTTGCCCTGTGCTGGCCAGGTTTTTGAGCCATTTTGAGTGTTCACATACTTTTGTGTAACCCCCCTGCAAATGGGGGTTCCCAAAAGACTTCCAGGAGCTTGCTTGAATGCTCCAAGCCTGAATGGTGTTTGGCGTTTAAGCCATTTATCAGTGAGTGTTTTTAGAACCTCTGGTACTGTCTCTTTAAGAGCTGTCTGCTTGCAGACATAATTAGTTTGTATGGGGGACTGTGTGTTTCTTTGATTGAGTACCACTCAAGCTGCTGCCAATTCACTCCATTTTGCAGTCACTAGAGTGCAAAGGAACCTGTCTGAAAGATGTAACTGATTGCCAGAAATCATTTACAGTAATAATAAAATTACAGTTTGTCTAACCTGCTTTCTTTGCAGTCAGAACTGTCTGCCTAGTTCCCATTCTGGTTTTGAACTGCTGAACTGGACCAATCAGTGTGGGGTAAACTAGCTCTAAAATGATGCCTTGGACGAATCAGAACTTGGGACTCATAATCTGAGCCAGCCACAAGAGGATTGTATGGGCAGTGACTCTGGGAGATGTAGTTTAGACTTCGGTGCCTTTTTGGACCAACAGCAGCAGTCTATTGTGAGTGACAGCCAATCCAGTCAAGAACTGGGAGGAACTCCAAAGGAAGTGCCCGGTTTTTGTCTGTTGGGAGTTTCAGTTTGAGATCTGAAAGTGAAGGGGAAAGAAACCCTGTGCTCCTTCAGTGCACAGTTTCAGTCAAAAAACGTGTGCAAGGCCCAGAGTTCCGTCTACAACTTGTGTAACTGCTTGTTAGGACTGAATCTGTCCTGTGAAAAGAATCAAAGGATCTCTGAAGAGTAGAAACCAGGCTCACCCTGTAGAAGACTGAAGAAATTGTTGAATTACACTCGGTCTGTCAGGAACTGAATCTGCTGTGTGTTCTCCTGGTTATTGTGCAGTAATTATGTATTGGGATACAGATGCAGCCTGCCTGGTATCGTGCTTTTTTTTTTTACCATATAAATGTGTGAGGAGTCTCTGAGATCAAAAGTAGCCCTGCTGACATTGAAGGACCATATCTTCTTTGGAGGTCGTGAGTACTAATTCGGGTCGCTCCCTGTTGAATTGCCACATTAAATCCAAATGGAATTACTGTACTGCTGACTGTTTAATTTTCCTTTTCTCTGTGTGAAAGGGCCCCTACCAGCTGCCACGGTTTGGACTAGCCACTAGGGCCTGGGTACCAGGGACAGTAACTGGTAGGGATAGGCCCGTGCACAGAGCCATAGGTAGATAGTAAAGTGATAAGCTAATTAACCTGATTTCCCCTGTCCTTGTTATATCCCCCTAAATAAATCAGAGCTGTTTGTTTCAACAAAGTTATACTGCCTGAGGTATTTGTCTATGTTAAAGTACTGTACTGTGATTGTTGCACTGTATCTTATTTTACAGGATGTCCCGTGCCTGAACCAGCCTTTGGGGGTAAGTGTATACTGTGAAGGTAATTCTGCTATATTGTGTGGGCCACTAGTGGGAAGAAAGGGGTTGCAGTGTCCCAGAGGGCTGTGACCAAGTAAGTTTAACTATTGCAAACCCTGACCTCTGGGTGGAGGCACCCGCCATTGGATCCAGGCCCTCAACCTGTTAGTGGCAAATCAGGCAGGGTAGTAGCCCTGGGATAGCGCCATCTAGGGGTTACATCTTGGAGGCTCACCGCTGGGATTGTGTGTCCTCTAGTGGCCATATTTACGAACCACTGTTAAGAAAAAATGGGTACCCGACAGAAGTGGCTGCACCGCTGGTGGAGTGGTGTACTGGGAGGAGATCAACCCCAAAATGCTATGCTTATCCTGGACATCCCCTGGGTATCAATACGGACACTGTGCAGGAGTACTTTCCAAGGTGGAAGGTTTACAAAACCCTGTGGTGGTGGGTCGGCATGCTAATCTGCTCACCCACACTTTCCTGGCCCTAGTAGAGTTTAAGGATCCCATGGATAGCTCCAAAGTGCCACAGACCATTACCCCAGAGGGAGCCCTCACTGCTTGGAGAGTGATAACTAAGGACAGTAAAGACCGGGGAATCAGCCCCACCACTATCTGAAACTTTGAGGAGAAATTTGCTGAATGGTTGCTGGGAGAGGAAAACTGTGGAGGACTTGAAGAAACTATTCTTGCCACCTGGGGTGTTCCTCCCCAACACCCTCTCCTGCTCCAGTGCCCGTAATGGTGGCTGGAACCAATGCAGACTCCTATTTCTGCACCTGCCATTAGTCACGACTCTACCGGGGTTGAGGATCTTCTGGCACCTCCCCACCCCCAAGGGAGGGATGACTGAGACCTGATAGACTATGTTGCCCCTAAGTGCTAGAATGGCAATGCTCGGAAGGCTAAAAGCTTAAAGAGGGTTAGTGAGAGCCTCCGAGGTCCTGCCCTGGCTACCATCCGCAAGCAAACGGGCCAGTAACCCTGAGCACTGCACAGGCCTATCTTGAGGCCTTGGAGAATGTGTATGGAAGCCCAGATTCTGATGAGGACCTCATGGTGGAGAGTAAGAAATGCACAACAGTACCAAGGGAGTTGTTGTCTGTGTATGTCTCTCGCTGGAAAATTGTTGCAAGAATGCCTCAGAAAGGGTAGTTTGCCAGCGATTGAACTGGACCGAACCAGACTGGACAGAACTTAAGTCTGCCCCTTCTCAGAACTGCTGTTGCTTCAGTTACGCCTGGCAAATCGACTGGAATCCCCCACCCTCCTATGATGAGTTAATGAGAGAAATTCGAGGAGTTGAGAAAAGGCGACCTCGGAGGTACCTGCACCAACAGCTGTGGCTACTAATTCGAGTGACTGAGGGTGACCCATCAAGTGAAGTTCAGGGCAGAGGTTGACAGTCAATGAGTGCTCTGACAAGGAAAAAGATATGCCACAATGGGGCGAACTGTTGAGAGAGATCCGAGAATTCAAAAACAGTCCTTTATGAAGGCCACGCCTGCAAGTACTCGGCCTGACCTATATCCGACTGCATCTGCTATGGGGGGGTGGGGGCACTACCCATGTATCTCCTGCTGATAACAGCTCCAAACTCAATTCCTTGACCATGGAAGTGGAGAAACTGACGAGATGTTCCAAATGCTTATCACGCCACAGACAGAGATGGCACCCAGGTTTCCAGTTAGTAATACCCCGCCCTGGCTCCCAGTGTGGCGCCCGGCCAGCTCAAACTCCAGAAAGTATGTTTTGCTATAATTGTGGGAAAGATGGGCACATGAAAAGGAAATGCCAGTCCCCAAAGACACTGACAAAGTTGCATATAGGCTACAAGGAGAGCTTCGAGAAGAAATCAGTGTTAAGAGGTGCACGACATGATCCCAGTGAGGGCACCAAAAATGCTAATTCACGCCCCTTGTGGCAAGGCAGTTGCCCAGGCCCCCACTACCGCCTCTCCAGACTGGTCCAGAATAGTGGGTCCTCCATGGAGACCACTGTAAAGGTGAATGGAGTGTCTAAAGAGCTGTATTAGACAGTGGCTCCCAAGTGACAATTATGTTCCAGGATTGTATCAGAAGCATTTGTCAGACGACTTTTACAACCATTAGAAGGACTGCATGTATGGGGTTAAGTGAGAAGGCACCCTATTCCGGTATATCCGAATTTGGCTGTCTTTCCCCACCTCCGTGGCTGGAGTGGCCAACAAGTAGAGACCCTAGCCTTAGTGTGTCCCCCACTGGACTGTATGATGGTGTCCCTTTGTTGATTGGAACAAATGCTCATATGTTCGAAGGCTGGCACAGTTGTGTTATGAAAACAGGGGTCAAAGACTAGTAGAGCTTTAAGAGTTCCGGCTTTAATTAAGAAGGCCTATGAGGCACAGAGAATGCTGAAAAACAGAACCAGAGGAACCGGTCGGAATTATGGAAGAAGGATCCTGAGTCTCTGATCCTGGCGCCAAATGCCCAGTGTACCTTACAGGGAGAGGTCCGTATCAGAAAGGATGTTAAGAATAAAATATTAATGTTGGATGCACCAGGCGATGGAAAATTGCCAGAGGGACTGCTGGTCAAGCCTAGTATTTTGCCCGCCTAGAGCCCATGCTTATGCCAGAAGGGTAATGGTCCAAGTTCATAATGTGTCTGAAAGAGACATTCGAGTAAACAGAGGTTGCATCCTGGCTAATGTGCATTGTGCAGACACTGCAGTGCTACCCAGCAGCAAGAGTTCAAGGAAGAATGACAGAGTAACGCTTGACTTGTTTGATTTCGCGATCCCCGCTGCCAGCTGAATGGAAAGTGAGGATCAGTGAGAAGCTTGCCCAGAGAGACCAGGTGTTTTCTTTAAAGGAATGGGATGTAGGATGCGTCAAGGAGCTGAGCACAATATCCGGCTGCATGACGAAAGACCATTTCGTGAGAGGTCTCACGCCTGGCACCTGCTGGACATAGATGATGTGAGACGGCATCTGCAAGAGATGTTAGCTGCTGGTGTAATACAAGAACCAGAAGCCCTTATGCTTCCCCATTGTGGTAGTGAGGAAAAGAATGGGACAGTAAGGATGTGTGGATTATCGCACCTTAAACCGGCGGACTATCCTGATCAGTACACTATGCCCCGATTCAGGATGCTTTGACTGCCCAACGGGAGCAAGTGGTTCTCTGTGCTGGATCTCCGAGTGGGTACTACCAGATCCCGATGGCCCCAGAGGACCGTGGAGAAGACGCCTTATCTGTCCGCTTGGCTTCATGAATTCATGAGGATGCCTCTAGGGATTTAGGTGCCCCAGCCACTTTTCAACGATTGATGGAGCGTGCAGTGGGGACATGAACTTACTAGAGTGCCTGGTATACCTAGATGATGTTATTGTGTTTGGCAGCTCACTGGAGGAACATGAGAGCAGATTATTTAAGGTATTGGACCGACTGGAGGACTTTGGCCTTAAACTGTCCATTGATAAGTGTCAATTCTTTCAAACATCAGTAAAGTATGTGGGACACATAGTATCCACCGAGGAATAGAGACCACCCAGTAAAGTTGAGGCTCTGACCACCTGGCCACAGCCCAAAATCTAAAAGAACTGCAAAGATTCCTGGGATTCTGTGGTTATTATCGGCGCTCATCAAGGACTATTCAAGAGTGATCCGCCTTTACTTAACCTTACTCAAGGGTATCCCCAACCCACAAAATACCAAAAGTCAGCGGCCCTCAAGACTGAAAGAGTGTATTTTCATCCGAGTGAAGTATTTGGGGCCCGCTGGACTCTGATTGTGAGACTGCTTTTCATGAGATCATATATCAACTTACCCATGCTCCAGTGCTGGCCTATGCCGATCCAAGAAAACCTTACGCCCCTGCACACTGATGCTAGCTTGCAAGGGTTGGGGCTGTGTTGTACCAAGAGCACGAGAATGGCCTGAGACCAGTGGCCTTTGCCAGTAGAAGCCTGACCCCATCCGAAAAGAACTATCCTGTACATAAGTTAGAGTTCCTAGCTTTGAAGTGGGCTATTGTTGACCAATTCCATGAGTACTTGTATGGGGCTAAAATACTAGTAAAACTGACAATAATCCTTTGACCTATGTGCAGACCTCAGCTAAGTTGGATGCCACTGGTCATAGGTGGCTTTCTGCATTATCTACATATGACTATGCTCTCGAATACCGAGCAGGTCTGAACCACATAGATGCTGATGTCTCTCCCGAGGCCTGTTCCCCAGAATGATTGGGTCCGATTGGCAGAACCTGACATTCGGGCACTGTGCCAGAAGTTTGACAGGGAGGAACAAATGTCCACGGACGAGTGGACTGCATGGTGGATTGCTTGGGACCTCTGAGAATTGCATACCTGCTGCTTATTGCCACTTTTCTGCACTAGACATTGGTGCACTGCCTCAGCTGGACAATGACAGTATTCGGGGGCTCAATCCCGCGATCCCATGATCAAATCAGCTTTAGAAGCCCTATGCAGGAAAAGATGTGTCCAAATTACGCCCACTGATTTGAGAACTGCACTGTTATACAAAGAAGGTCCTAAGTTGAAACTGATCAATAAACTGTTATATAGAGAAACAGTAGACAGAGGGGACAAGTAGACAAACAACAACTGGTGCTGCCCACTGCCTTCGAGACTCAGTATTGAGGTCCTTGCACAACCACATGGGGCACCTTGGTATAGACAGAACACTTGACTTGGTGAGATCCAGATTCTATTGGCCTAAGATGGGGCTGATGGGAGCAACACATACGAATTTGTAGTCGCTGCTTACAGAGGAAAGTTTTTCCAGAGGGCTGCCCCTTGTTAACATAACCACCAGTGCACCCATGGAGCTGGTCTGTATTGATTTTCTGAGTTTGGAGTCAGATCAAAGAAATATCAGTAATGTGCTGTGGTCACTGACCATTTCACTTAGATATACCCAAGCTTTCCCACCAAAGACCAGAAAGCATCCACTGTAGCCAAAGTACTTGAGAGAAAACTTTTGTTCACTATGGGGCTCACAAAGAATCCATTCTGATCAAGGGAGAGACTTTGAGAGTCGCTCGATCAAAGAGATGCTTTCTCTGTGGGGAGTGAGAAAGTCCAGAACCACTCTTACCACCCCAGGGGGACCCACAGCCTGAACGTTCAACCGCACTTTGCTAGATATGCTAGGCACCCTGCACCCAAAGGACAAGCTTCAGATGGAGCTAACAAATTAGCACCTGGTACATGCTTATAACTGCACCAAAAGTGATGCCACTGGCTCTCCCCTACCGCCTGATGTTTGGAAGAGAAGCTCGCTACCGGTAGATGTGTGTTTGGGGTCTCTCCTGATGGGTTCAAGCTGACAACTATTTACAGTATGCAAAAGTTAAAGGCCCAGCTAACTCATGCGTACAACTGGCTCAAACCATGGCTGCCAAAAGAAATCTGGCCAACAAAGAAAGGTATGATAAAAGGTGAAAGCACAGGAACTCCAGGAGGAGATCGGGTATTGCTAAGAAATCTGGGACTGCATGGCAAACACAAGATTGCTGACAGATGGCACCATCTCCCTCACATTGTAGTGGGCAAACTAGATGATCTGCCAGTGTACAAAGTAAGGCCTGAGAACAATTCAAAAGATGTAAAACAATGCATAGAAATCATTTACTACCCATTGGACAAATCCTGATTGAGTCTGAGCCCCAGAAGATGCCCCTCTGGACCAGTGACTAGAGCTGCTGCTAAGAAAAGATCAAGGAAGTCTGCACCTACAGAAGCAGAGTTAAAGTGTTCCCTGCACAAGTCCCAGTTGAGCATGACTGTCAGTCCATATCAGAAGAAAGTGAGAGTGACTTTGAATACTATCCTTCACGAACTGAGTCAATTGTTCGGGCAATCCTAGTCAATACTGGAGACAAAGCTGGGCCTTCTGGACTGTCTATGCCCCCAGCTTCATCCCTGAGCCAATGCTCCCAGAAAGTGAAGTGCAAAGCATCAGATCAGATGAAATGGAATCATTGTGCATGGTTGAACTGTTTGAGCTTAGGAGGAAAATGATAGATTGGGGAGACTGTGATACACTCAACAAGAAGAGTATTTTGAGTGCCCTGACAGTCCACTGCCAGTGTCTGAAAGCTCTCCATGCAGCCAAATGTTGTGGACTCAGAAACTGTAACTCCTGGAGCTGAAAGTGCCCTAGTTCTAGCCTCTACCCCCATGGAGACTCCCCTGACAAGTGAGAACAATGCTGAAAATGAGGCTCAGAGTGCAGAGACTGTAACAGCTCCCCTAGAAAGACTGGTCAGCTGTAAAGCCTGTGGTGCACCTCAGTTATGATTCCTGGGCCGCCAGTGGACCTGCCTCTCAATGTTGTCCATAAAGGAGTGTATGTGTCCCGAGCTCATTGCCCAAACTGAGCGTTAGTGCTAACTCCAAGTTACTTGTGTTGCTCTCTAGTATGGTGCCCTGCCCCGTCCAGCCCCAAGGTAACTGATAGGAAGGGTCTCTCTTCAGGTTTCATGTACAAGAGGTAATAACTTGAGTTATGGTACAATTGTGTGTTATACTGTGTAAAGAGGACGTACTGCAATGTTTCAGAAATGGTTCTTGGTAAAATGATGTATTGACTGGATGATTACATGTGTGAGCCTAATGCAAATGTATATGGTTGCAGTTGAAACTTATGGGTACTTGCTTGACGCGACGCCAAGCTTTTCCCAGGCCAGGAAGGGTGTAACCCCTGCAAATGGGGGTTCCCAAAGACTTCCAGGAGCTTGCTTGAATGCTCCAAGCCTGAATGGTGTTTCATGTTAAGCCATTTATCAGTGAGTGTTTTTAGAACCTCTGGTACTGTCTCTTTAAGAGCTGTCTGCTTGCAGACATAATTAGTTTGTATGGGGACTGTGTGTTCTTTGATTGAGTACCACTCAAGCTGCTGCCAATTCACCCCATTTTGCAGTCACTAGGAGTGCAAAGGAACCTGTCTGAAAGATGTAACTGATTGCCAGAAATCATTTAGAGTAATAATAAAATTACAGTTTGTCTAACCTGCTTTCTTTGCAGTCAGAATCTGTCTGCCTAGTTCCCCATTCTGGTTTTGAACTGCTGAACTGGACCAATCATGTGGGTAAACTAGCTCTAAAATGATGCCTTGACGAATCAGAACTTGGGACTCATAATCTGAGCCAGCCACAAGAGGATTGTATGGGCAGTGACTTGGGAGATGTAGTTTAGACTTCGGTGCCTTTTGGACCAACAGCAGCAGTCTATTGTGAGTGACAGCCAATCCAGTCAAGAACTGGGAGGAACCCAAAGGAAGTGCCCGGTTTTTGTCTGTTGGGAGTTTCAGTTTGAGATCTGAAAGTGAAGGGAAAGAAACCCTGTGCTCTTTCAGTGCACAGTTTCAGTCAAAAAACGTGTGCAAGGCCCAGAGTTCCGGTCTACAACTTGTGTAACTGCTTGTTAGGACTGAATCCGTCCTGTGAAAAGAATCAAAGGATCTCTGAAGAGTAGAAACCAGGCTCACCCTGTAGAAGACTGAAGAAATTGTTGAATTACACTCGGTCTGTCAGGAACTGAATCTGCTGTGTGTTCTCCTGGTTATTGTGCAGTAATTGCGATTGGGATACAGATGCAGCCTGCCTGGTATCGTGCTTTTTTTTTTACCATATAAATGTGTGAGGAGTCTCTTGAGATCAAAAGTAGCCCTGCTGACATTGAAGGACCATATCTTTTTGGAGGTCGTGAGTACTAATTCAGGTCGCTCCCTGTTGAATTGCCACATTAAATCCAAATGGAATTACTGTACTGCTGACTGTTTAATTTTCCTTTTCTCTGTGTGAAAGGGCCCCTACCAGCTGCCACGGTTTGGACTAGCCATCTAGGGCCTGGGTACCCAGGGACAGTAACTGGTAGGGATAGGCCTGTGCACAGAGCCACAGGTAGATAGTAAAGGATAAGCTAATTAACCTGATTTCCCTGTCCTTGTTATATCCCCCTAAATAAATCAGAGCTGTTTGTTTCAACAAAGTTATACTGCCTGAGGTATTTGTCTATGTTAAAGTACTGTACTGTGATTGTTGCACTGTATCTTATTTTACAGGATGTCCAGTGCCGTGAACCAGACCTTTGGGGTAAGTGTATACTGTGAAGGTAATTCTGCTATATTGTGTGGGCCACTAGTGGGAAGAAAGGGGTTGCAGTGTCCCAGAGGGCTGTGACCAAGTAAGTTTAACTATTGCAAACCCTGACCTCTGGGTGGAGGCACCCGCCATTGGATCCAGGCCCCTCAACCTGTTAGTGGCAAATCAGGCAGGGGTAGTAGCCCCTGGGATAGCGCCATCTAGGGGTTACATTTGAAACACATTTTATCATACCATTCATTGTTTCAGCTACATGTCCAGGTTACAAATAAGTTCTCTTGTCAATATAACCCTTTGTTTGTGAAAGTAGTCAACCTGGGAGGTGTAAAGTATGGCCATTAACACCATTAGCACTTACTTAACCTAATCTTTCCACTGCAGCAAAGCTGCCCCCACCTTTTGTAACAGTAACAGAGCCAGTTGTCTTCCATTTTCATTTGCTGGTAAACATTTTAATCTCTAACAAAATATAGGCATTTTCAAATGTTTTAAATTCTTTTATTTTTTCTCAAGAAAAAAGTTTGGGCCCCCAAGGTGCAGGGGCACTGTTTGCACCTAGCTAAGGCCGGCACTGGCTACACTTTTACAGGTCATTCAGATAAATAGCTTGGAATGATGTGTCTGAAACTGTGGAATGTCTTAGAAATATGAAAAGAAATAACAGTAGCTGCTAAAGTAAAGGGAACACAAACAACTTGTGGTACCCTCAATGCTAAGTTATCAAAAAAATTGGTTAAAGCATATCAGAATACATGACTGATGTGGAAAGGACAATGGGAGAGTGTTTAACAGAGTTTTGAGCAGTAAGGTGTGAATGAGCTTGGCTTCTCAAAGCCTCCACTTGCATACTGTTTTACCCTGAACAAGTCACTTAACCTTCCTGTGCTCCTGGGTCATCCTTCTAAAATGGGCCTTGTGGCCTATGGGAGTTAATCTGGTTGCCAAAGAATAAAAATAAACAGCAGTACAAAATTATTTCCTATAACTACTAATGTTTATTCTGACATTACAAATTGCTTTGGAGAAGAAGTGATTTACTCATTGGTCATAAAATAAGGTGGGGCCAGAGGTGGAGTTAGGGTGTGGTTTACCATCCCGCTTTTACCTCATCCAAAGGTGGTAATCCTAACAGGCTACTGAGAGTTGACTGCCCCTCAGCTAAATAGGGGTGGGGTGGTGTTGCACTTTATTGCAAGGAAAACCTCACCATCAGTACTCCACACCTGTCTAGTCTTCTAGTGCTTGGGAGTCACTGCATGTAGAAATTGTCCTGGGAAACACAAAAAAGTTGAATGTAATATGTGTCTACAACCCACCAAAGAATGGATTGCCTGGATTAACGGAAATTATACAACACCTGGCATCACTGAAAGGGAAAAATGTATTTTTCTCCTGGGGGATTTTAATATCGACTGGTTGGAAAAACACAGGCTTGTTCCACAATGAAATTGGAAAGCTTCACCTGTCAAAAATGATGCTTGGCCAACTAGGACTGCAACTAAGAACCAGCATAAATCTATCATTGATTGGATCCTTACAAATAGAAAAGATAGGATTGTACAGGCTGGGACTTTGCCCGACTCAGTCAGTGACCATGCGCTCTTTGCACTATACTTGGAGGCCTGACCCCAAAAGCCCCCACCTAAAGTAATCCAGTTCTGGGATTTCTTCAAACTGAATTGCAGGGTCTTATCTATGGAGTCCAAACAAACTGACTGATCCCCATCAGACGTCTGATACTGAAGCTTTCAGCTTCCTTTGTCCACAATCCAGACTCTCCAAGAAACTCATGCACCTATCGAGAAGTGTAAAATCAGAAGCTCAGTGAACAGATGGTTGCATAGTGACCTAATAGCAGCCTTGAAAAAGAAGGCCAAAGCCTGGGCAAAGCTAAACACTCTCAGTCTTATAATGACTGGGTCGTTTACAGGCAATTGAGAAATGAGTGCAAGAAGGTGATACATGCAGCCGAACGTGCTTACTCCAAACAGCTTTTGTGGTCATCTATAAAGGACTCTTGCAGTTTCTGGAGCCACATCAAATCTTGTATGGGGCAGGGGGCAAACCGGGATATCACAGAAGTGACTCTGGATGGTTCCAGCTGCAACAATCTAGGCACAATTGCTAATGCCTTCAATGCAAAATTCTCAGACCTATCCAAATATACCAACATGCTGCGACCGTATACTACACAAAAACCTGATGTACCTGATGGTGACTCCCCTACTCTTAACCTAAAGCCCATCACAAAACCTGAGGTATTTCGGCTACTGAGGTCAATCCCAATTTGTGGCTCTGCTGGTGCTGATGGGTTGCAACCCAGATTCCTTAAAACTGCTGCATCTTTTCTAGTATCACCTGTCACTAGACTGTTTAATCTGTCCGCTCACCACAGAGAAAGTTCTGTTGCTCTGGAAGACAGCCAAAGTAGTGCCCATAAACACAAAAGGGATACCAGATGTATGGATAATTACCGACCTATAGTCATACTACCTGTTCTAGACAAACTTCTTGAGAAATGAATTGCCTCCCAGGCCTCTGAACACATTCAACACCATAATTTGCTTGCTCCGGATCAGCATGATTTTAGGCAAGGGCACAGCACATCTATTGCCCTCATAAAACTTACTAACGATATAAATGTGGCTATGGACAAAAGAATGTTGACCAGAGCGGTTTTCATTGATCTTACCAAGGCGTTTGATCTTGTTGATCACACCTTACTGCTTGATAAGCTGACACCTTGGGTTTCTCACCTTCTACCAGCACCTGGTTTGAAAGTTACCTCACTGGTAGATGGCAGTTTGTCAAATAAACGAATCAAATCTAGCCTATCCCCCATTGACATTGGTGTCCTGCAGGGATCCATTCTTGGGCCTCTACTGTTCTCACTGTTTCTGAACACGCTACCTAAACTTTTGTATTCCTGTGCCTCCCTACTGTAAGCTGATGACTTGGTGTTATGTACTAGTGCTGCTGAAATAAATGATATCAACATTAAGTTGAACAAGGACTTCGCTACTATCCAATCCTGGTTAACATGCAACAGATTAATCATGAACTCCAAAATGACACTCTTGATGCTCTTTGGCTCTGCACCCAAACTTAAGGCCTGCCCCTCCACTGTAGTTATATATTGATCTGTTGGCTCTCCCCTTGATATTTATTCATTTAGATACCTTGGAATTACCTTAGACCCTTCCCTGGATTTATTATTATTTTTTTTTTAATCTCTCTTTTTTAACCTCCTTGGCCGCCTGGCCTGCTTCCCATGTCGACGCATCCTCTGCTGGGAAGTTTCAGCTGCCGTCTACCTCTACCATATCTGCCTGGCACCGACTCCTGCAGCTTATGCCCTGCAGCAGGGCCGTAGGGAGTCCCCAACTCCCCACAGAACTCTGATCCAGATAGGTGCCACACTTCCATGGCGAAACTATAAGGATGGCTATCAAGCCGCACGATACAGGTGCCATCCCTTTTTCAATTAGGACTACCCCCAGAGCCAAGGACGTGCATTGACATCAACGGAAGGGAGCGCGCACGCGTCTGTACTTGCTCCCTCCACATGTTTGCCCAGAGCTTCACTCTTCTTAGACAGCGGAGCGTGTTTGTTTGTCCCCTAGCCCCTGCCAGGAGGCAATCATGCGCTGACTGTAGGTGCCCCACCTCCCCGGAGATGGAGAGCAGTCCTTCGGACGCTTGTTCCACCTCCTACCCTGTCGACCCCTAGCAATCCAAACTTGTTCCCGAACATGGGTCGCCGGCAAGGCGTGAAGTGCAGCGACCAGTGCCTCAGCCCTCAGCGCCACCGGGCCGGTTCCCCTTCCCTGGATTTTAACCTCCATATATTGTCGGTCTGCAGATCTGTCAACACAAAACTTGGCATTGCTTTCAAGAATAGGCACACCTCTTACTGGTGCTGTAAGGCTCACCATCGCTCAGGTGTACTGAGGTCTAGCCTCACTTATGGACTGTTATCCTTTTTGGGGTCGAAAAAGGGGTGCTAAACAAATGGAAACATGTGCTACAATAGCATCTGTAGATTTGCACTGTCTGTGCCCAGGCTTACCCATCTCTGTGTTCTCTATGCTAGCCTTGCTGGCTCTCCCAGTCCCATCCTCTTATAGACTGTACACTACTGGCTGCACAGTGAATAATATTATTAGAGCAGATGTTCCTAACTCGCTTATCAGCATGTTTAAGCCCAGATTCCAGGCCTTCTCCCTGAGATCAACTGACAAGTCACTCCTTGACATCCCTAAATGCACCACAAAGATGGGTGAGCGAGCTTTGTCAGTGTTTGCACCCAAGTTATGGAATTCCCTCCCTATGATAATCAGAAGCGCTAAGTCACATTAGGTTCTAAAGAATGATTTTAAGAACTTCTTTCTGAACAATGATAAATGCTCATGTTTCTGAGGCTCTGACCATTGGTTATATGATCTGTATATCTCCTGTTACTTTGCCCTTATTTTGTCTTTTTCATGCCTTTCTGTACTGCTCCATGTGTTGCATATTGTTCTAGTTTCTGTTCTTACCTTGTTTAAGATAATTTGATCAGTTTTAATCTTGTGTTTTACCTGAATGAACTGTTGTTTCCCTTTGTCTGTAACCCTCTCGGGTCATGCCTGAAAATAGGCAGTGTTTTGTCTAGAGCACCCACCCAGTCAACAGAAACGAAATAAATAAATAAATAGATTTACCTTTGTCCTGCGACCACCAGACACTAGCACATTTCCACGCCTGTACATCAAATGATTCACAAATGTATGGATTGACTGATTAAAAAACATGGGACTGGAGGGCTAATGTTATTTTACCCACTTCTTTGGACAGGTGACCCATTTTTTACATTCGCTTGCACGCATGCACAAGGAACGTCTTGCAACAGTACTACTTTCGGAGGTGTGTGACCCTCCTCACCAATGCAGTGTTCAGTGTAGCAGGAATGCCCTAGGGGACCAGTACATGCCGAGCCGTGTATGACAGCAGCTCGACTGTGTTGGTCTTCACTTCTAAGAAAGGTCCGCTGCAATCAGTGGTGGTAGCGTGTATGCAGTTAGTATACTTACCTCAGCTGTACTGCTGTCATGCACAGCTCAGCATGAAATCCCTCTAATATTCTCCCCAACCCTCCCGCGTTGTGCCGAGGTGGTACCCAGTCCCCTCGGCTCATGCGCCACCCCAGCACACTGTGTGGCCGACAGGGGTGCCCAGTCCCCAAACAAACAACCAGTTGGCATGCTGGGAGCCCACCCCAGCATGCTAATGCCTCCCACTGTTTGGCGGTAGGTGCCCAATCCGCTGGCTCCAACCACCCCAACAAACATGTAGGTGGCGCTGGGGCCCATTCCAGCGTACCAAAAATCTGTTCCTTTTTTTTTTTTTTACAATTCCCTGTGAAAGAAGAAAAGAGTCGTCCCTGCCAACCCGAGCCCATCCTCTGTGCACCCACCTCCCCACAACCCTTCACCCCATACTTACCTCCGGAGACCGGCGTGATGATCTTCAGTGGACCAGGAACACGTCTGCAGTCTTCAAAGCCGATCGCAAACTGACGAAATGCCGATAAGCTGTATAATGGCATAAATAGGGTTTTCCAACCTAGGTAGCTATCTCAGCCATTTTTTCACTTTTTGGCACCAGCTTTTCAACATGGGGTTCTTGACACCTCTTCATGAATTCAGTCACTGTCACGGCATTAATCGGTCCTTGCATGATTTCGTGGTCACGTAATCGAATCTCCTTCGACTGATTACTGAAACCATAGTGTTGGTCTTCATGAGGTGGGCTCTCAAAAGCCTATGTTGCAAATTTGGTAAAAAATTCAAGAAATGACTGTGTTACGAGCGTGCGATGCGCAGTTTCCATGCACAGTTGTACATTCGCGAATTTGTAATATTTTCACTTCAGATTTTCAACATAGGCATATTTTCATACCTCCTCATGAACAGTGCTGCTGTTATGTTTCACATCCTGGCCGAAATGTGTTTTCACCCTTCCAGCGCAAAATAGCACGGTCGCTGTTGGAAATCAGTGTTCGCTACAGAGCAAGACAATCACAGTGTCACTGTTCATGAGCAGAGGTCCTAAAATGCCTATTTTAAAATTTGGTGACAAAAGTCCTTAAAGTGCCTGTGTTAAGGCGCACGTTGGTCAGTTCTATGCACACTTGATAGTTCGTGAATTTGTAATATTTTCACTTCAGATTTTTCAACATTGGCATTTTCCCACATCTCCTTATGAGCAGTACAGCTGTCATTTTTCCCATCCTGGACGAAATGTGTTCGTACTTCCGGCATAGAATAGCGCGGTCACTGTGGGAAATCATGTTTGGTACAGAGTAAGACGATCACAGTGCCACTGTTCATGAGCAGATGTCCTAAAATGCCTATGTTGAAAATTAGGTGCAAAAATTCCAAAAAATAACTGTTTAACGAGTGTGCATTGCGCAGCTTCCACACGCACTCGTAACTTTGCAAATCTGTAATATTTTCACTCCAGATTTTCAACATTTGCATTTTCCCACACCTCCTTATGAACAGTGTAGCTGTCATTTTTCACATCCTGGCCGAAATCTGTTTTCACACTTCTGGCGCAGAATAGCGCAGTCGCTGTGGGAAATCAGTGTTCGGTACATAGTAAGAAGATCATAGTGGCACTGTTCATGACCAGAGGTGACAAAATGCCAATGTTGAAACTTTGATGTAATAATTCCACTGAATGACTGTGTTACAAGCACAGGTTGCGCAGTTTCCACACAGGCTCGTACCCTTGAGCACAACCAGGGCATTAGGGTTCCTAAGACAGACACTTAAGAAGTATGAGGGTGAAATGTTACTCGGATGCAAGAGGAGTTGCAGAGAGGTGCTCTGTTGGGATATGGATTCAGCGGGGGGGGGGCCTTCACAAATGCCAAACACCAATGCACATACCTGCAAGTGAACGTTCGGAATTGACAAATGCTTGTTTTTAAATTGTCACTACACCCCTGCTAGAGCCATTTGTCAACACGCTTCTTGAAGCTATTTCATGCTAACCAGCATACACTTCAGACAGTTTGCTCAAATCATGTCTTTTAGATTTTATCATGTACTTCCTCTGCTTTGGGTTGATGTAAAAATATTGATGGTTAGTGTGGTGAGTGTTTACATAACATTTCTTAGACTGGTGCTGAGAGAGAGAGAGAGAGAGAGAGAGAGAGAGAGGTGTGTGTGTGTCTGTGTGTGTGTGTGTGTGTTTGTTTATGGTGTAATTGGCTCTCACGAAGTACTTTAGTAGGAGAGCAATAAACTCCTTGATTTCATGTCGTGAAATGAACTGGAAAACTGAAATGAGCAGAAGGAAATTATCCAGAAACCTTAAACGAAAGGGATAGATGTTTGTACTTTCTTTGTTTTTGCTGTGACTTGTTGGGAGGGGGGCAGCAGTTCCTTATTCCATTCTAAGCAGTAGACATTAGGCGCTTTTACACACAGGTTTTTAAAATGAAATAAGCGTTACTTGTGTGGCGCCATTGTACTCTGTTGTGTTCGGGTTTCCTTTTACACCCTGCGAGTATTCCGCTAATCCGGCTCCATTTGTTTCGCTCCGCAGAGTTTGCTGCTCTAATGGAAGTTTTGCGTGATATATAGTCTGTAACTGTTTACACAGCCAGATGAAACGAAACACGTTTGCACAAACCGGTGAGAAGCAGAGATTGCGGTTTGACTAACGCTCACCAAGGAATGAAAATGCAAATTTTACATTACAGGGATGTAACGGAATACTGTCTCCGTAAGTTATTCCGTTACTTAAACCTGTGTGTAAAGGCACCTGTTGTGTGTCTGAGGCAAATGTCCCTATAGGAAGACAGTTTACCCTTGCCGTAAGGACAGAATCACATAGAAACTTGAAAAACAGTGCATATGATGTAATGCAGCTTCTCGCTGTTGTTCCTATACAGTATATTAAGGCCCAGTGATTTTCTGTTTTCAGCCAATAACACTGGTTAATAAACTGAATTTGTTATTTTTAAACCAACATTTAGGAGTCTGTTTTTCATGAAAAAAAAAAAACGCTTTGTACCAGCTTGTTGGACAAACCTTCCATTTTAAGCCATATTTTTTGTAAAAATATGTTGATTTGCCCTCAGTTTGGGGGAAAAATGAAAAAAAAAAAAACTGATTTCATAATTTTGCCAAACTGAACTAGCCATTTTTGAAAACCAAACGTGAAACATAGACTTTGACAGCAGATAAGGACCGCTGGCCCACCCAGTCTGTCTATTTCTACCTATTGGATAAGCTGCAGATTCTAGTTAACCAACAGCCTACTTCCTCTCCTACCTCCACTATAATTGCCTTATGGCTGTCTCATGCATTCTTGAATTCCCCACTGTTTTTGACCCCACAGCCTCCTCAGGAAGGCGGTTCCATGTGTCCACCACTCTCTCGGAAAATATTTTCTCACATTGCCCCTGAGCCGTCCCTTCTAGCTTCAGATTGTGTCCCTTGTTGTTTCACATCTCTTTTCTGAAAGATGCTACCTGGACTTTGTTGATTCCCTTGAGGTACTTGAAACTTTCTATCATGTTCCCCTCTCCCTCCTTTCCTCAAGGATATACATATTAAGCTCTTTCAGTCTCTCTTCATATGTCTTCTGGTGCAGACCCTGCACCATTTTAGTTGCCCTCTTCTGGACTGCCTCCATCTTGTCTATGTCCTTGCAAAGATGGGGTCTCCAGAACTGGACACAGTACTCCAGATGGGGTCTCACCAACTGTCTGTACAGAGGGGTAACAACTTCCTGTTTCCTACTGGTGATGCCTCTCTTTATGCATCCCAGTATCCCCCTACCCCTCCCTACTGCCATCTCACGTTGCTTGCCTACCTTAAGGTCATCTCATATCACTACCCCCAGGTCCCTTTCCATTTTTGTTGTTGTTAATACCCCCCTCCCAACTGTGTAGTCTTCCCCTGGGTTTTGTTTCCCAGGTGCATTACTTTGCCCTTCTGTGCAATGAATCTAAGCTGCCATACTTTTGATCATTCCTCCAACCTTGCCAAGTCCCTTCTCATCCTTTCCACCCCACCTTGTGTATCAACCCCACTGCAGATCTTTGTGTCGTTTGCAAAGAGGCATACTTTTCCTTCCAGTCCCTCTGTAATGTCTCCTATAAAGACGTAAAGAGGACTGGTCCCAGAACTGAACTGTGCGGTATCCCACTAGTAACCCCTCTCTCTTCAGAGTGTACTCTGTTTATTATTACCCTCTGTGTCCTGTTGTGCAACCAATTTGTTACCCAGGCTACCATCCTAGGACCCACTCCCAGGCTGACTAACTTGTTTATTAATCTTTTGTGTGGGACTGCATCAAATGCCTTGCTAAAGTCTTGGTAGCCCCTCCCTGGTCTACTTTTTGGTCTCCCAGTTAAAGAAATCGATTAGATTCTGCTGACATCACCTTCCTGCTGTGAATCCATGCTGCCTTGGGTTCTTGCCCCACTGGCCCATAGGTACTGCTAACAATTCTTTCTTTCAGAAGTGATTCCATCATTTTCCTACCACTGAGGTCAAACCAACAGGTCTGTAGTTTCCGCCTCTGCCTTGCTCCCACGCTTGTGGAGGGAATCGATCTGCCCTCCTCCAATCCTCTGGTACCTTCTCATCCTCCCATGATGTGTTAAAAAGTGTAGTCAGTGGTGTCACTAGTTCTCCCTTAGTTCATTTAGAATTCTGGGCGAATCCCGTCCAGGCCCCATTGCTTTGTTCTACCTTGAGTATTAGGAGTTCTTTCAGGACCCTTTCTTCTGTGGATGGACTGGTATTGACCTCCCTGCCCAGAGTGCTTCTGTTATTTGGTTTAGGTAACTCCCCTCTTCTTCTTTTTATGAATACTGAGCAAAAGTATTCGTTCAGTATCTCTGCCTTTCACTGTCACCCTCTGCCCACCACCCTTCCCTCTGGCCTCAATATCCCTCCCTTGGTGTTCCTTCACCCTGATGTACCTATAAAAGTTTTTATTCCTCTTAACTGAGTTGGCTGTCTTTTCCTCGGTTTGGTCCTTCGCTGTTCTGACCATCTTTCCCACTTCCTTCTGCTTTAACTGATACAGTTCTTTGTCCTCCTCATTCTGTAATTCCTTATACTTCCTGAATGTTATCTTTTTCTCCCTAACCTTACCTGCCACCTCCTTTGAGAACCATAGTGGTTTTTTACTTCGTTTTGTTTTCTTTATTTGCTTCACACAAAGACTTATTGCCTCTGTGATGGCAGTTTAGATTTTTCCCCATTGTTCTTCCACTCCTCCTTCCTGCCCATTTGCTAGTACATTCCTTAGGTACACACCCATTTTGCCAAAGTCAGCCATTCTAAAGTCCAGCACCCTCGTTTTTGTATGGCTTGACTCCATGGTTGTGTTTATCGTGAACCACACTGTGTGGTGGTCACTTGTTCCCAGGTGGCTACCCACTTCTGAATCTGTGATCCTCTCTCCATTTGAGAGTACCAGGTCCAAGATTGCTCCCTCCCGAGTGGGTTCCAATACTAGCTGTCTGAGGCATGCCCCCTGTAGGGCATCAAGAATAACCCTGCTCTTGGATGTGGCTGCAGTAAATGTGTTCCAGTTAACATCTGGCTTATTCAGGTCCCCCCATCAACAATATATCCCCTTTTTCTGCCATTCTAAGGATGCTTTCTATCATTTCATTGTCCATTTCCTCCCCCTGAGATGGGGGTCTGTATACAACCCCTGTGTGGATTGTGGTGCCACTCCGTGTCTCCAAGGTGACCCACAGTGCCTCCTCTCCTCCCTGTTTACCCTTTAGTTCCGTTGCTTTGATCCCTTCCCTTATGTAGAGGGCAACTCCTCCTCCTCTTTTACCCTCCCTATCCCTCCTGTAGATTGTGTACCCTAGTATGCTGATATCCCAGTCACAGTTCTCTGTGTACCATGTTTCTGTGACTGCCACGATATCCAGGTGTCCCTCTTCCATCAGGGCTACTAGCTTAGGAAGCTTGTTACCCAGACTATGGGCACTGGTGCTCGTTGTCCTCCATTTTATGATGGCCTTACCCTTTTTTGCCCCATCCATGCCGTTACTGCCTTTGTCTTTTTTTCCCATTTACCCCTGTCCTTTCCTCTTTCGACCTCTGTACCTTGGTGTTTACCTCACTAACTACCTCGTTTTGTTGGGGGAGGCTTGGAATTTCCTGCTTCCTATCAGCACCTCCCCCCCCTTGGCTAGTTTAAAAGCTTACCAATGAAGCATTTAAACCTATCACCTAGGGCCTTGGTTCCCTTCCTGGACAGATGCAGACCATCGCGCCAGTATAGACCCGCATCCCTCCAGCTGGACCCCAGTCCCCAATGAAGCCAAAACCCTGTGCTCCGCACCAGTCTTTCAACCATTCATTGAACTGCATGGTGCAGAGTACTCTAGCCTCACCCATGCCATAGACAGGCAGCACCTCCGAGAAGGTTACCGTGCATGCTACATGTCTAAGGCCCCTTCCCAACTTCACAAACTCCTCCTGTACTGCACTGATCCCATGCCCAGCTAGATCGTTTGTCCCAAGGTGGACAGTGATGTCTAGCTCCCTCTCTTGTGCTGCTGCTCCTTCAATCCTGAGGATTCTCCTCCTGTCCCTCCAAGCCATGGCACCAAGCAGGCACCTTACCTCTCTCTTCCCTCCCTTCCCAGTTCTATCCCCCTAACAATTGAGTCCCCCACCAGGAGCTGTTTCCTTCCCCCATGGTATCCCTTGCCACCCTCCCATGGGTCTCCCTTGTGGAGGTTCCCAGCATCCTTCTTGGTCTCCACTGCGGGTGCCTCCATAGAGGAACCATGCTCCGCCAGAATGGCATATGAGTTGTGGAGAGGTACAGCTGCAGGGATGCACTCTGTTCTACCGCCTCACCTCCCTGACCCCACTGTGGTCCAAATGCTCCTCATTCTTGGCAACCTCTGAGGCAATGCTGGTGGCAGTGGTGTTCCTTGGGTGAGGGAGGCTTCCCTACTCCTTGCCATTTCAGCCTGGAGACGGGCAACTTCCTCCCTCAGAGCTGATAGTTGCCTCGCAACAGGGCAGCAGCGCAGCCTCTAGAATGTCTCACGGAAAACTGCGTCCCACAGCCAGTGCATTGCACTTCACTCCCACATGTCTCTCTCCCTTCCTGCTTAATATATGTACACAATATTTTTGATAGTATGTGTTTACGCCTATGCACTGCGCTGGGTTGTTAAGGATATGACAAATGTATGCCTTTGCCTCCTGAGGAAGTGATGTCAGAACCTCGGTATAAGGAAATGACATGCCTGGGGTGGGTGAGGTGAGTTGGGGGGGGGGTGGCTCCCAGCCAGTGACCTTCAGAAAACAATCAACTACACCTCTGACCCACCACCCCGGTGAGTGCTGCCCTTCCTTTCAGTAATACAACCAGCACAATTTAATAGACCTCTCCACCTACACAAACCACTCCACTGAACCCAGGGATTAAAATTAAATCAATCCTCAGCCAGCAGTGCAATCCTAAATGCTGCAAAAATATCCTTATGTAGCCCCTAGGGGACGCTATCCCAAGGGCTGTTAGTAGCAAGGCTAACCTGGGTACAGGCCTCCGGGACACTGTGACCCCCCCCCTTTTCCCCCTCTAGTGGCCTAGACCAGTAGTTCTCAGACTTTGTCACAGTGAGCCTCCCCAAATCCATGGAAAAGATTTTGAGCCTCACCCAAAAATTTAAAATAATCTTGGGCCACCCCAAAGAAATATAACATACTGTACTTTGCGCGGTACACCATGAATAAATTGAAGCCCCTTTGAGTACTCGGCTCACATTCAGTTCTTTGTCTTATACTGACTTGGAACTTTTGAAAAAGAGCTCCTGTGCTCAAAGGTGTTATCTGAATAACAAATAAATAAAATAAACAAATATTATTATTCAGCTCAGTGACAGCGCTAGGAGGTTTAACACATGGGTCGAATTGGACCCACTGGTTTAAAAAATGTGGGTCCAAAGAGCAACCTACTGGGTCAAAACATAATCAGTGGAAGATTTTGAACAGTTCACGTTCCTTCTTTTAGATATTGTTAGAGAGTAGGTGCATCAATTTGGACCCACTGGCAAGGAAAGAGGGTCAGTTTTGAAAGTAGGCAACTTTTGCCCCTTTATGTATGTTAGCTGTCCCTGATTCAGCTTATTGTAACCACACACACACACACACACACACACAGGCCAACCTACTTGCTCTGCTATTTTTATTCTTGAACCATTGTTACCCCTTGTTGCACTTGCAGTACCTTCATGGGTCAGACTACTTTCTGTTTCCTCTCATATGAAATATCCTTCCTACATACTTTGCCTCCCTCCTTCCCTGCTCCTAAGCGACTTCTCAGGGATTACTCTGCTCCTTCCTGCTATTGCTCTTGGCACTTCTATGCTCAACCTTGTATTTGGGCTGTTCTGCCATCAGCTTACAAATTGATCAATTACCACCACTCATTATTAATTTATTGTTCATATTTATTTGCAGTATTGCTCATTGTGTATTTCTTGATTGTTTTGCAGTTACCTTTGAAGTGTATTCACTCCCTACCCTTTCCTGGTACACCTGAAATGAGTCTTGGCTCATTCACCTTCCCTTGTCACCTATTAGTAAATAAATACTTAAATGCACCTACTGTTATTATCCTCTTCAGTTTGCTTCATCTCTTCACACAAAATGTATCAAACCAAAAAATTTAAATACAGTACTTTTTCCGACTTGCTTGAGCCTCACCTGAACAGTTCGGGCCTCCCCAGGGAGGCTGGCCTCACCATTTGAGAACCTCTGCCTAGACAATATGCAACAAACACTTTCACAGTAGCCCCTATTCAGCATATAGATTCCCACACTGTTTGCACTTACCACCAGGGCTGGTTCTACCAGTTTGACCCTGAGACCCCTGTAAAACAAGGTTAAGCACAGCAAACAACAACAGTACAGTGCTTTTGGTACAAGATGGGTCACGCGACTGTCGAGGCTCGTTAGTACCTGGGGTGACTTTGACCTGCAGCTGGATATGAACCTGCCATACGAAGAAATGCAAGGCCTCAAACTGCAAGCTGGGTCAGGCTTACAGAGCAAAAAGCTGTCTAACTCCAGCTGCCCATCTTGCTCTAGCCAGGGGAGTCCTCCTACCCACGCTTTGCTACAGACTAATCACCTTTGCCCACATTGCAAAAACTAGTCTAGTAAAGTGGGACTCAGCGTACAACATCATATGCCATTTTGCGCTCTCAGCCCCCTGCCTCACTCACCGCTGTGAGCTTTACACCGGGCTTGGGTGGCTGCCACCGGAAACTCACCGCTCTTATGTCGTGGGCAGCTTCATTGACAATATTGTCAGAACTGCCACCCCTCAAAACCTTGCTGAGACCCTTGTTCTTGCTACACCCTCCACAGCTGCATGATCCAGCGGCTCCCATGCCCTTCTGGTACCTAAAACCCCAAACACAAATGGGTGACCAAGCCTTCGCTATGGTGTTCCCAGGGTTTGGAACTCTCTTCCAACTAGCACTCGCTCCTCTCCCTCACACCAGAGCTTTAAAGCCTCCCTCTGGGGTTTTCTCAAAACGGCTGCCACCTGTCTCTGCACTAGACAAACCCTCTCAGCCTGAGATGCCCCAGCTAACTGAGATGCTACTGAAACATTACGACTTGGGAAGAGCACAACTGTGCTCATACTCCTCCTGTTCTGACAGCATATATAAAAATGGACCATTTAGGCCCACCGGCAAAACAGGGTGAGCACTATAACTGTGCACTCCTTTCTCTCGCACTGGGCCCACTCTATCCCAACTGACTCCTCCTTATTCTAGCTGCTAGCCTTACAACTTGCTGCCTGAGCGGATGAATTCACACTGCACTTTTTCCTACTGACTGCAGTGTTTAATACTGTATTGTAATACCTGTTTTTGGTATTGTTGTCTTACAATGTCCCTGTGTTCTGGTCACTTTATATTAACTCTTCACTACTATTTGCCTGATGAAATCTGATGCTTGTAAAGTCACTGTTGTGCTAATTCTATGTAATGTAATGTAATCCTCCACTTGTATTTGCCTGATGTTCATGTATGTACCTTGTAATGTACCTTGTAATCTCCCGGGTCGCACCTGAAAATAGGCACTTGGCTGTCTAGTGTGCTTACCCAGTTAACAAAAGCAAATAAATAAATAAATAAACTGGAACCACAGTCAGGTCAAATGCAAAAAGAATTAGATCTGATTTATTAGGGGGGCTTGAACAAGGGAGGTGTAATCAGGTTGATTGACTTAACGGCTAGATTACTCAGACAGTCACGCATGCACTTCAGAGTCCCCACACAGTCACACACTCTGGGTACCCAGGTAGGAAAGAGAACTAGCCAGAACATGTCTGTAGTCCGGCATCACAGCTGGTTGGGGCCCTGTGATGGAAGAAAGCAACATGCACAACACACACTATTTGTAATCCGGAGCCGGAGGGCTCAGCTTGTGAACTAAAAGACAACAAAACAATCAGATGACAACACTTTAGATTTAGCTGTTGTTGCTGGGAGCTACCCTGAAGTTTACTCATGATACCCAGTACAGAACACAGGCAGGACAAAATTGAGACTGCAGGTTGATGAGCTGGAGTGCCAGGAGAAGCAGGGCCCACATGAATCATCGAGGCGTCATTCCTGTTCAAGGTGTTGAGCAGGGGGCTGATTCCCAGGCAGGTCTCTCGTTGATGGCTTTCGCTGTGTTGTGGGTAATCTGGCTGGGCCACTGTGACAAGGTCCAGGCCAAGTGGAGATGAATACGGATTCAGTCCGGTGGGGCTGGATGCAGCTGCCAGCAAGCAGAACACAGTTCAGCACATAGTGGGGAACCAAATCACGACCCACTAGCAGCACACAGCACATTTATAATAAGGAAATACCACTGTACCAGGCGCGTGGCAGTCTGGTCGCAATTACAGAGTCTCTGCGCCAGACCAGGATTCCAGCAGTAATTGAGGTCCTGATAGGCCGATCGCATTCAGCAAATTTTCGGTCTTCTTCAGGGTTTAAGCCTGGTCACAGCTCAGTGGCTTTAATCTCTCTCTCTCTCGGTTAGGATTCTGTCTGAAATATCACAAGTTCCTCTCAGGGACAGCAGGCAGGCAGGCCAAACTCAGTCCTTCCACAGTTCTCCGCAAACTACTCTTGAAAGTGCTGCTCGACTATCTCAAGCTGCTCACTCTTCTCTTCCCAACCCAGACTGACTCTAGCTGCAGGCAGCCTGGGACTTTCCAGGATCCAAAAGGTTCGGTTATTGATCTGTCTGTCAGTCAGTTCAACGCTCTCCCTCCAGGCTCCATTTAGGTGCCAAAGCCCAAAACTGTAATTCCACAGAGTTTTGTCTCCCACAAGACCCCTGGGGGACAGGCTTCATTTTAGAGTCCCCAAAGGTACTGATTGGCCCATTCTGGCAGTCCAGGACCAAGATGATGGTGATGAAACAGAACGGTCCATGCTGCAAAGAAGGCAGGTTAGACAAACTACAATATAATTACTATTACAATAGATAATCAGCAAATAAGTACAGCTTCTAACAGAGCTCCCTCTGCGCAACTAGCAATGGCAGAATGGAGCGATTATCTGACAGTCCGGGCAGAACTTGAGCTTAGAAACACTCAGCCCCCTCCCAGATTAAATAAGCACCATGTTATAGTTAGCTGTTAAGGAAACAGGGACACAGAGGCATTAAGGCACTCTCACACAAATACTTTTAAAGCGCTAAGACACCGGATACCAGCCTGGCACTGGGCATTTAGGTACACCCAAGGAAGACTTCGGAACCCCCATTTGTAGGGAGGTTACACTTAAAAATACTAGGTCCCTACACCAGCCAGCAGTTCACAGAAAAACAAATTCAGTAGTATTTCTCACCCTCTGGATACAAAATTAACAATCTTCAAATGGAATGCTTCAAGCCTGTTCTTAATTCAAACCAGCAAAAATTTAATTAACAGTAGAAAAGTGTGGCAAACCGTCCTCACCAGTCCCAAGCAATATTTTGTCTTTTCCAGGCTCTCAGTTCCCAAATATGAGTATGCTTTTTCCCTGAGCAGTATAGCAAATTACAGCAGCCTCCACCAAAAGCTATTTGAATTCTAATTGGAAATCATTGTTGTTTTATATACCATTCTGACATGTAAAGGCTGGGCATTTACTTAGCCAGAAGCTCTTGGAACATGTAATCTAGTGTAATTTACAATGCTAGTAACTCCAAAGACCTGGGTCCCGCCAGCCCTTTGCAGGGTACTTGTACAACACTCAAAAGGGTTACATTAAATGCAAGCTGAAAATAGAAACCAAAGTGTAAATGTTTGGCCAGGAGTTCTCCAGGGATACTCTGTGAAGGAAAAGGCAGCAATGAGCCTAATTCTGTGTTGGACTCGAGGCTAGGATGAGAGAACACCTCCCTCCCTCCCCATGGGGAATCTGAACCATTACCTTGCTATCCTGTCACCTACACTGACCTTGATGAATGTGACAGACATATGCTCATGTATCGCAGTATGGGGTGCATTTTGCCTTTATGTACTAAGAGTAGGGAGGGACTGAAGCGATTTCTCTGACTCAGTACTGCTGTCGTGCCTGGTTCCATTTGATGCAGTTTGTATACCATCAGCAGGCAGGGGTCTGAACCTGTAGGGATCTGTCATGCCACACCTTATCTAAGTTGCCGAATCCTGTTATGAAGAAAGCGCTTGAACAGCTGTTTTATTATCTGATTGTTTCCGGAGTATCTGTTCCAAAACATTGGAAAATGACATGACCTTTGTGAAAGCTGCCTCCGGTGAACCACAGCATTGGTTCATTGTGCTCTTACTGTATTGTACTGTGACCTTCGATCCATTGCTGCTGTTTTATTACAGTTCTGCACCTTATGTATTGTTGTAGGGATGTTTTATGGAGTGTTATTCCCTATTTCCTCTTCCCCCAGAATGCATCTGGAAATGAGTGTTTTTTTGGTTTTTTATCACCTCAGTATACTCTTCCTGGTAAAACTTTTGAAATAAATATAAAAAAAAGTTTTATTTCTAAATCATGTTTTTTCTTGCCGTTGGTTGCACTTTGGGGGCCCTTCTCTGGCCAGGCAGCCACTGAGCCCCCTCTACCACTTCCTGGGACCACTTTCCTCCCTGTTGCCACTGTCCTGCAGCTTACCTCCCCCAGGGGTTTGGTCCCCCTTCCCTCTGCACAAAGGATCCATTGTGGGCAGAGGGCTTCATGGTATGCAGCCCTAGTGTGTAGGCCAACATGGAGATGGTAACAAGAGATTTCTTTCCTTCAGTTTTTGGTCTCCCCTTCATCCTGATTGGGCCACTGATTTTACCGTTTTCAAAAACGTATTATTTTATTTATTTGAAAATTGATAAATAGGAAGGGTGCACTGAGCTGAAGCTGGTTTCCTGGCGCAACTGGGGGGAATGGGAGACACACAGAAACATAGAATCTGTCGGCAGATAATTACCATACAGCCACCTAGTCTGCCCATTTCCCTACTTGGTTTGGCAGTCCCTACTCTTATCTGGAATGCCCCCGCTCTGCTGTACAGGAGCTGGCAGTTACAAGCAAGTTAAGATAACAATTTCGTTGATACAGGCAACCAAACACAATAGCTGAAAGCTGCTATTGACAGCTGTCTTAAGGCAACAACTCAGCGTGACACTCAATTAACATCATGATGTGGCCCCTTAATAAGGTGAACAGAATGTAGATACAAATCCAGCAGCTGAGCATGATAAATGAAGAACTACTAAATAAGGACCCAGCGCAAACTAGGGTTGCACTGTTAGAAAAGTAAGCGGACAGCTGAACGAGGACAGGATAAGCAATTTCATTTTACAACAACCTTAAAATCTGTTTTTTCTTTTCTTTTTTTTCCAATGTAACCCCTGCAAATGGGGTTCCCAAAGACTTCAGGAGCTTGCTTGAATGCTCCAAGCCTGAATGGTGTTTGGCATTTAAGCCATTTATCAGTGAGTGTTTTTAGAACCTCTGGTACTGTCTCTTTAAGAGCTGTCTGCTTGCAGACATAATTAGTTGTATGGGGACTGTGTTTCTTTGATTGAGTACCACTCAGCTGCTGCCAATTCACTTCATTTTGCAGTCACTAGGAGTGCAAAGGAACCTATCTGAAAGATGTAACTGTTTGCCAGAAATTATTTAGAGTAATAATGAAATTACAGTTTGTCTAACCTGCTTTTGCAGTCAGAACTGTGTCTGCTAGTTCCCATTCTAGTTTTGAACTGCTGAACTGGACCAATCAGTGTGGGGTAAGCTAGCTCTAAATGGTGCCTTGGACGAATCAGAACTTGGACTCATAATCTGAGCCAGCCACAAGAGGATTGTATGGGCAGTGACTCTGGGAGATGTAGTTTAGACTTCAGTGCCTTTTTGGACCAACAGCAGCAGTCTATGTGAGTGACAGCCAATCCAGTCAAGAACTGGAGGAACTCAAAGGAAGTGCCAGTTTTGTCGGGTTGGAGTTTCAGTTGAGCTTTGGCAGTGAAGAAGGAAGGAGCCCTGTGCTTTTTCAGTGTGCAGTTTTAGTCAAAAACGTGTGTAAGGCCCAGAGTTCCGGTCTGCAGCTTGTGTAACAGCTTGTTAGGGACTGAATCCGTCTTGTGAAAAGAATCAAAGGATCTCTGAAGAGTAGAAACCAGGCTCACCCTGTAGAAGACTGGAGGAATTGCTGAAAATTTCACTCGGTCTGTCAGGAACTGAATCTGCTGTGTGTTTCTCGGGTATTGTGCAGTAATTGCGATCGGGATACAGATGCAGCCTGCCTGGTATAGTGCTTCTTTTATATGGATGTGAAGAGGTTTGTGTACCTCAAGTGAGTCTTGCTGACATTGAAGGACCCTATCTTATTTGGAGGTCGTGAGTACTAATTCAGGTCGCTCTGTTGAATTGCCACATTAAATCCAAATGGAATTACTGTACTGCTGACTTTAATTCTCCTTTTCTCTGTGTGAAAGGGCCCCTACCAGCTGCCACGGTTTGACTAGCCACTAGGGCTTGGGTACCCAGGACAGTAACTGATAGGATAGGCCTGTGCACCAGAGCCATAAATAGATTATTAGAGTGATAAGCTAATTAACCTGATTTCCCCTGTCCTTGTTATATCCCCTAAATAAATCAGAGCTGCTTGTTTCAGCAAAGTTATACTGCCTGAGGTATTTGTCTATGTTAAAGTACTGTTCTGTGATTGTTGCACTGTATCTCATTTCACAGGAGGTCCCAGTGCGGAACCAGACCTGGGGGTAAGTGTATACTGTGAAGGTAATTCTGATATATTGTGTGTGGGCCACTAGTGGGAAGAAAGGGGGTTGCAGTGTCCCAGAGGGCTGTGACCAAGTTAGTTTAACCTTGCAAACCCTGACCTCTGGGTGGAGGCACCCGCCATTGGATCCAGGCCCCTCAACCTGTTAGTGGCAAATCAGGCAGGGGTAGTAGCCCCTGGGATAGCGCCATCTAGGGGTTACACCAAAATTTAAAAAGCAACTCTTTATTATAATAAAACGCTTAAAAACACTAGATTTACACCAGTTATGTGATAACTGTAATATTTTCTAGTTGTTTGTCATTTTCTTTACTTTCCCCAGCTGGCTTACTATATAGGTAATGCAGCAGTTATTTCTCCAGTCTTTCAAAATGTATCGGACTCTTCCCTGCTCTCCTCCCACACAGTTGCTGTTTGTGACATAATAACAATCTTTTGCCATGGTGAGCACTATGATGTCGTAAAACCAAACTCTGTGAGGTTAACAGGGTAGAGGAAAATGTTTTAAGTGTTTTCTCTCAGAACTTCGGCTAGACCACCACAATACGCGGTAAATCTTGAAAAGGGAAATGTGGAGGCATGCACATGCTGCAGTACCAGGACACCCTCCCACTGCTTTGCCGCCCATTCACCTGCACTGCCTGCGGACCTCCATCTGGGGGCAGTGGAGCTACGATGGGCGACAGAGTCCTCCCCAGGAGAGGAGAGCAATCTTGCAGTTGCTCAATCCAGCTCCCTCCCTCACCCCTCGTGCCGGTTTTCCGACAATCCGGGCTCGTTCCCGAACCCGGGTCCCCGGCATAATGCGAGGTAAGGCGTTGTGCCTCAGCCTTCAGCACCACCGGTCCGGCTTCTTTCAGTTAATTTCTGAGGGTGTTTTTAGAAACAGCTGTCCCTTCTGCACCAACTCTCACTGACACAAGATTTTGAGGAGACATTTTGCGTACAGAAAATTACTAGTTCTGCAGTACTGTGGTATTCTTGATAACCACGGTCATACCTCACAACCTCCTGCCTCATAAATCAGGGACAAGGCTTAAAAAAATCAGGGACGAAGGACCAAAATCAGGGACACATCTTCAAAATTGGAGATATCCACTCAAGAAGCGGGTAGAATAAGGCGCCTAGAGTAAAATGCATTTTCTAAGGAAGAACAAGTCTGTAACTTTAATGTTTGACATTATTTTGTGCTTACAACTCCCATTATTTGGTCATGGAAACACAATTTTTAGGAGGGACAGAGTCAAATTTTGAGGCCAAATCAGGGACTTCCCTGAAAATCGGGGACAGTTGAGAGGTATGACCGTGGTAATACATGTCACGGTTATCTTACTTTCAAAATGTGATACTGTGACATCCCTAGTTTTTAAATGTGGTGCAAACATGTTTTTATGTATGAAAAACTAGGATGTGTTTAAAATGGCAAGTGGTGTTCTTTTTATCCCAGTTTGTAAGTTTTGCAGATTAAAGGTGGCCCTAGAGCTGGCTATAGCCTCTGTCTGCTTACGCTGGTGCAGCACAGGCGTGCAACCTTTGCAAAGACAGACTGCCCAGCCCACTGAGAGATGGATGCACGATGTCTCCTCCCGGGCTGGCATGTGCTCTGGGCTGCAGCTCTCCCAGCACAGGCTGCAGCCGATTCTGACTCCCAAGTCCGCACCTCAAACCCAGGACACCAGTCCAGAAGCATGACGATTTCCGCTGGGCCACGGG
Source organism: Neoceratodus forsteri (assembly GCA_016271365.2). Classification (NCBI taxonomy): domain Eukaryota; kingdom Metazoa; phylum Chordata; order Ceratodontiformes; family Ceratodontidae; genus Neoceratodus; species Neoceratodus forsteri. Next base: position 689,067,442 of record JADMNL010000022.1, on the reverse strand, counting down.
GTGCCCCATTGAAGTCATGTTTACTCGTGTTTAATCCAGACATAAGGTGTATATTGGTGTGATATTTGGAGCTGAGGGAACAGAGGGATAAACAAAAGAAAACAAAAAAGGTATACCAGTTTGGACTGCAGGATTATTATCTGAGGGCCAGAGCTCAGGAGACGCAGTGGAAGCTGTGAATGAGCAGCTCTCTGCAGATCAGTTCCAAACCTGCTATAACATAAAGAATAGTAAAGGCGGGCAGGTGTCCACCCTAACCGATGTCCAACTAACGTGTTACTTATTTTCATGTGTCGTTGAAGACAAAAAATCTGCTAATGGGGTGAGATTCCACCACCGGCCAGGCACACTTTTTAAACTGCGTTTTGCTTTTTTGGGAAAAGTTTTAAAACATAATTTGAGTCAATTCAGCCTCTTTTTATACAGTATGTAGTCTGTATTTCCCTTCCTTCTCTTCTTCATTACTTGGGCAATTAGCATTGAAACAGGATCCTTGTCCCCTGCAGTTTTTCTGCTCCTTAAGCTTTAGCTGAAGTCCTAATCCTGTTAGTGACATCAGTTTGTTGCTGTGGAGATGATGCAGAAACAGAGCAGTGACTTCGCAGCAAAGGATTAAACAGCAGGTGGCAAGCACTCAAAGAGGACGTAATCCAGTCTTCATGTAAATAAATCTAGTAACAAAGAGTAAGAATAGAAAGACTAGAAGTACAGAAAAAAAACTGTAAAATGTAAGCTGAATTGTGTCTAAATATTCTGTTATTCAAAGTCTTTCCAAAAGTAATGAACTCACTTTAATTTCCGGGTGTTGTCTAGCATTAGAAATGCAGAGAAAACTTCCAGTGATGTCATCCGGGGCATTAGTTGATTGGCGGCTCTGATAAGCCCCCAGTGACCCTCTAAAATACAAAAATACAGTATATATTTTAAAAGATGCTCCCATTCATAGTAATGGAGCCCACGCCCGTGCTCTACAAACTCGATGTCACAAAAACTTTGGAGAGTGGGAGTAGCAGTAGGAGCTGGACTGTATTGGGACCAGGAAGCAATCGGACTGCCTGCTCCTCCAAGCAAGGATTTGTGCTTCCTTCCTCTTTAATATACAAGTATCAGAAAATTCTAAAAAGTGGAATTTAGGACTTCGGTACAGGTAAGCTAGTTTGGGGGCCTCAGGAAAGCATGGAAAATGGTGCTCTTTCTGGAGCACTCCGCATTGTCAATGGGTATTCATTACAGCTGGGTGTAGTGCACCCCCTACTAGGAGAAATGTCACAGCCCAAACCTTAGCATGTTGGGCACATGAGGATTCCAGACATCAGCAACTCTCCAGTCTTAGCTGTGCCATCAAAGGAAAAACATCCCTCAAGCTTCTCTGAAGAAACTTTCAGCTTCTGTGTCTGGAGGTTGCAATTCTGCATAGCAGGTTGAGGCTACTTGGTGATAGGGGGCACTCCTAAATTAAAATCATGCATGTTAGGCAGCTGCTTTCAAATTGTCTAGCCTGCTTTTCCTATTTCCATTGCCTGTGCTTGGACTGGGAGCCACTTCTGCCACATTTTTGTAGGGTGTTTATTTGCTTTGGGAGGTGTCCGATTTAAAAAAAAAAAAAAAAAAAAAAAATGGAGCTTGCTTTTTGAGGACAGCTTTTCTCAGAGCCCATGTTTCTCTTTAAGAGGATTTGTTCCTTATTTAGGGACAACATTAATAACAGAATACTCAGCTTCTTGAAGTCTTTTTTTTTCCCTGTGGGAAATGAATATAACAGCACTTCTTTTTATTTAAAAGTTGATAAGTGGGAAAAGCACCCTGAGCCGGGGATTGTTTCCAGGTGCAACCCAGGAAAATGGGGTACAGGAGAATAAATAACAATCACATCATATAAGCAGTTGAAGACAATAGCGACATCCCTATAACAGATAATATTAATAATAGCTTTATTTCGTTTAAGCGCCTTTCAAAATGTCAAGGGCATTGCAATAAATTAAACAGCAATAATAAAATCAACACAAATAATAATAATAAAATAATAAATATAGTCTGATAGGTCCCCTTATACAGTACCATAAATGGCCTGGCGCCACTAAAAAGTCTTAATCGACACAGTAGCGAGGACTAATGCAATACTAATATACTAAGTTTGACCTGTGTACAATGAGGATCCAAGTGTGGGTGAATCAGTACAGCTATACAGTTATGTACAAAGTAGCAGGACTGGACAGAAACCTCTTCAGAATTATGCTGAGGTGGGAGGCAGGTGCAGGGTGGGGGAGGGATGAGTTTTATTTGCTGCTTGAGGGATGGGAATGAGGGGGAGTCTCGAAGGCTAGGGGGTAGTTGGTTCCAGAGGCGGGGAGATGGGATGAGAAGGCAGAGAGGCCAGAAGAAGACTGGCTATGAGGGATGGAGACGGTGCAGGGGGTGAAAGGAGCCCAGAGAGTAGGACGGCAGTGGGGCAGGAGTGAGGGTGGAGGTGAGGTAAGGGGGGAGGAGGTCAAACCAGTACTTGGCAATGAAGGTTGAGGAGTGGATGCGTGTTCTGTGTAAGAGGGAGGAAAGGATTGAGGAGAGGAGAGGGCAATGATGAGTCTTTGATTTAGCCTTTGTTTCTTGGGGCAGCATTACTTCTGAGAGACAAAGGTGTGAGTTTGCTGGGCAGTTGAACTTTGTTTAGTTCAGAGTCAGAATCTGCGCCTGCTCCTCCACAGCCTCCTCTTGGGCTTTCATTGGCATTTTTGTGCCCTTCAGCCGTTGGTGTTTTTTCTCCTTTTACTCCTTCAGCTTCTTGCTTTCGGCCGTTTTCACCGCTGTGACAGTTGGCGTACACACCCCTTCCTGCTGTGCAGTTGCACAGTCTTTCCACTTGTCTGTGGTGCGCACTCCAACGCCAAGAGTGTTATGCTTGCGATGTTGAGCATGTGTGCGCTTCTGCACACCTGTGCTAGACATGGAGCTATGTGTCTCTTTTGTTCCTTCTTCAGCCTGGGATTAACTTTTTTAAATGGTAGCAGGCGGCTGATAGGAAGCATTCTTTTTTCTACATTTTGTCCCGCTTGGTGATGTGGGCAGATGGGAGGCATTCTGGACTACTTGGCTCAGTGGAAAGGGAGCAAGCGCCTTAGATCCTTGGCGGGACGTAACTCTAAAAATACAGCAAAGAGTGAGTGAGCCTAAACATCTAGCACTCTATGTGTCAACTGGTGCCAGCTCATATTCTGGCAGTCCCTGTAGCACAGGGATAGTTAGCTTTTAAGCTAGCAGCTGGCAGCATGGCCTAGAAGTGGACTAATGGGCTGCGAATGAGCTTGTTATAACCAGCAAATCGAGGTTTGAGCCCCACAACCTGTACTGACACCTAGAAGCACTTTTCTGGCTCCACATTTACAGCTATAACTATAATCAGAGGAAAGAGGGTCTGCATATTAAGTCAAAAACATGTGTTACTATTGTTTCTCTAGGCACCTTTGGCATATCCAAGACCTCCAATTATTAAAAGATGTAAGACCTGCAAGGGGGGGATAATGACACCCACTTCCATGGGTTCTTATTCTCCCCCCATTGTTTTTTTCATAAATGAATATGTCTCCTACAGCCCCCCCCAATTGCACCGCCATCCTCGGGGGAGGGGGAAGTGGGAACCTGGGGTACCAGTTCGCAGTGGCAAGCAGAAGTACCTAAATCTTTACTTTGAGCCCTGAAGTCTGCATGCAGGACATCCCTAATAGATACACCCAACCCAAACTGCGCCCTAAGGTTGGGGGGGGGGGGTCACATAGACATGTCCAGGTGTGCAGAAGCAGAACAGGGCTGTTTTTCTCAGATCTACAGGCAGACCTCGACCATGCCCTTATGAGGGTCAGGATATGCATATTGGGAATCATTGAGGAAATTCCTGACCTAAAGCCATTTGTGGTTGTTTTTGACCATGGAGTTAGCATGGTGGGAGGAAGACAGGGTGGAGTCAAGATTGACGCCCAGGTACATGAAGATCTCTACTTGCTCAATAGACCTCCATTTGGGAGTGGTGATACTCAATCCTAGTCTGTCCGTTACAGTGCGATTACTCTGAAGTAGTAAGAATTTTGTCTTATTTGAGTTGATGAGTAGCTTATTGTTACCAGCAGCATACTTTGCTGAAATCTGATTGGAGGTTGTGTTCTAAGGAACCAAGGCTGTGGTGTGAGGTGAAGATAACAGTGTCATCAGGATACAACAGGGTGTTGGAGTGGTCTCAGACTTCCAGGGTGTTGTTTACAAACAGGCTAAACAGAAGGGGGCCCCAAGACAGAGCCTTGTGCACTCCACTGATCAGTTTCTGTAGACCGGAGAACACATCCCCACATTTGACCTTCTGAGTCATGTTTCTCAGGTAGTCAGAGAACCATGAGGTGGCATCTGTTAATAATCCCAGCTCCATGTGTTTGGTTAATAGGAGGTCATGATTTAGCATGTCAGATGCCTTGAATAGGTCGAGAAAGGCAGCACCAAAGTAGTCTTCTGTTCATCTTTCTAAACATATTCATTGACCACTACATGACCTGTTGTGTGAGGAAAAGTAAAGCCACAAAAGCTCCCCCAAGGATAACTGTAGCCAGCTTATTCAAATCATTTAACCCTCACAGTTTTCTTTAGGATCCTTTCAGTGCCAACTGGGCCCCTACACTGTCCACTCTCGATGCAGAGGAGGCCTGACTCTCTTCTTCTCCACATTCACAGCTGTATGTGACAGGCGTGCCCCCTTTAAAAGGTCCAGAGTCTGCCGGCCCAGTGGCGCTGAGGGTTGAGGCACTGGATGCCACACCTCGCGCTACGCCGGTGACCCGGGTTCGCGGGAACGGACTCAGGGTTGTCGGAGGGGAGGAGGAGGATCGAGCGTCCCAATGGATGCTCTCCTCCTCCTGGGGTGCTTTGAGCACCTGATGCACCGGCGCTGGTGGAAGCACGGGTACTGGGGCACTAGGTGGCTCTTCGGAATTGAAGTGGGGAGGACGTTGTGGGCATTTGACAGTGGCGTGCGTCAGCACACCGTCTGTCTGGACGTCAGTCTTCTGTGCCGACGCCCTCAGGGGAGGAGGGACTAAGGGAGGAAAAGCGGAAAACACCAGCCGGGCCAGGATGACGACTGATCCAGCTCCCCGATCACCTACCCACGGCAGACCTCGCTGTGCAGGCTTTTCCGGAGGAAAGGAGGAGCAAGGTAGAGATAACAGAGTAAGCTCTGGCACTCTAGGGCAGACGCCATGGGAGGAATTATGGGGATTGATTGGTCCGAAGGAGTGGACCGAGTGGGCAGTAAGGAGGGGATAAAAAGGAAGAGCAAAAAAAAAACAAAGGTCCAGAGTCTTGGGGCGCCATCTGCCATGGAGCACCTTTGACATAATTGAGCTATTCCACTTAAGATTTGTGGCCTGGACTAAACATAAAGCCAGAGGGCTAACCTTGATCAGGCAAGTCTTCGCCTTGCTACGCAACTACTGCACAAAGATTTCATGTCAGGCCAAGGCTGCTTACTTCCAAGATAAGCTTATGTGCAATGGCTGGGATTCATCCACATTGTGAAAAATGATCCACAGTCTCCTGAACTCCCCTGCATCTTCTGGTGGGTTCCAATCTATCCCTGGATCCCCACTGTCTGCTGAGGAACAAATCAGCACTTCACTGATGCCCCAGCACACTCATTCCCAACCCCCATTGATGACCAGTCTGCACCTCCTCTAGCTGGCACCTTCCGCTTTCAGACAGTCCCAGCTGATGTATGGAATGAGCTCTTGGTGCGAACTACAGCCTCCAGCTGTGGTGCAGATGGCATTTCGCATTCCTTGCCCTCAGGGCCCAGGCTATAACTACCCCCATTTTCAATGGGTTCCTCTTCACTGGTTTCTTCCCCTGCTGCTGGAAACATGCTTTGGTTGTCCCACTCCACAAAGGTGGAGCCACAGATACACTGTCCAACTACCGACTGATATCCCTTCTTCCCATTCTTTCCAAGGCTCTTGAGAGGCTGATAAGCAAACAAGCAACTCTCCATCTTCTATTCCAGTGATGGTTACCTGTCATCAGTAACAATCTGGCTTGCAAACCACCCTCCCTCCCTTCTTAGACTCACTGACCATACTCACTCCAATACAGATAAGGGTATGGGCACGAAAGCCATATTCATAGACCTTGCTAAGGCCTTGAACACTGTGAACCATTGCCTACTCATAAACAAGCTGGTGGCCTCAGGAGCCTCCTCCCAAGTGATAAACCGGTTCAAATCCTACCTTTCCAACCAAACCCAGTCTGTTAAGCTATGATCAGCTTCGTCCCTCTCCCTCCCGGTCATACTCGGGATTCCCCAAGGTTCCTTTCTGGGATCTCTCTCCTCTTCAGTCTTTATCAATGATCTCCCTTTGACCCTCTCAGACTGTAACATCCACATGTATACTGATGATACCATCATCTGTGTGTCTGGCCCTTCCACCCCCCTCCATCAAACAGTCTCTGCAACGTGACATTCTGTTCTGTGCTGTTCTAGAATGCTGGCAGCAGCAGAGTGGCTGCATCTTTATGGAGCTCCAATAGCTAAGTGAACGTTTTCCATATTTTTCAAAGTTTTACATTTTTTTGCACAGTTTGTGGATCAAGAAGAGGGTATTTTGCCCACAGGTAGGTGTGGGTTTGTTGTGTTTGATGTTGGTTGGGAGCAGGACAATCCCGTGAATCACATCTAGTGTAAATTTCATTGTATTTATATACAGCAGTTTGACAGTTAATTTGTGCCTTTTTGGGATTGTCCTTGTCACCAGGATTGCTGGCTTGTTGGTAGGGTACTGTAATTTGTTTGTCACTGTTTGGTGGGCTTTCTGGGCTGATGATTTCTTGTTGTTTAAAAAGAGCATTTATTGAAAACATGTTTTAGTTAAAATCAGGCTGTTGCTAAGAAACACCTTTCCTGGCACAATGTTCTAGTTCTGATAGAACATCTGAAGTAGCAACCCACTGAGTCTAGAATATATGAGCTAGTGTACGGTGAGTCCATACGCAACAACTCTTCTTATACAGAGTGTTCACCATGATCGAGTCATGCGTCATGGTAACCACAAAGTGTAAGAAGAGCATTGCTATGTATCAGGGCTACTACACACTATTCTATGTAGTGTGTGTGGTAAAAACAAACAAACAGCCAAATCGTTTACTTTTGTGTTACCACAAGCAGTCCTTACATTCTGCCGACCGCAATTCCCGCCATCAGCCTGCTGGCCAGCTCTCAGACACACACTTCAACCGCTTGCCGCCTCATGAACAGCGCCATGGGGAGTTGCAGTACAGACGCAGCTACTAATGCAGAATGAAAAGTTGTTCTGCATTAGTAGCTATGTCACTACTGTAGCAAATGTCTTTTCAAGTGTATGGATCTCCATACACAATAGCTCCACCATACACTATATTTAGATTTGTTGTTACATTTGGATGCTAAAAGTGAAATAGAAATGTATATAAGTTTGAATTTTATGTTTATGTGTATGCATATTATACAAATACAAATATACAATTGTAGTTAACCAAGGGTTAAGGGATTAGTAAGGGAGGTATAGAAAGTACACCAAATATAACAGAACTCTGTATGTAAGATAGGCCTTTTTGTATCATAGGATCAGTTTGAAGATGAGGTGTAGCAGTAAGGTAGTCATTTGTGGGGGCTGTGGGGTGCTCTTCACCAGAGTTATGCTGTGGAGGAGGGGGCACTTCCCCATCTGCAGGGCCTTTGTGGAGTTCCATACTCAGCTGATAGCAGCAAGAGATGAGATATCTCAGCAGCAGCAGCAGCTCAGCTGGGGTCCACCCCTCCCCAGGGCCCACTGGCCCAGGGGCTGGAGGGTGGTGGGGAGGGCAGGGGAAGGTTGACAGAGGCAGCCACAGGGGCTTGACCAATCTCAGACCATTCAGACAGCAAATTGCTTTGCACCCCTGGAGAAAGCTCAGGTAACTGACTCCGTTGGGGGTATCTCTAAGTTTGTTGCGGGAAATGGGTAGGATGACTGATGGCACCTGAGTGGGTGAGCAGGAGGAAGTCAGTAGGGAGAGTCTTACTGATTGGGGACTCAAAGATTAGCGGAGTGAGAGGGTGGTGGGCAGGGAGGAAGTGGATTGAAATGGTCACATGCTTTCCTGGTGCATCAGCCATCAGGGATATAACTAGGATAGGAAGGATGGTGCAAAAGGGGGAGGGGGATCTGTGGGTGTTGGTGCACTTGAGTAGCAACGATCTGGTGAACCAGCCAGTTGAGGCAGTGAAACAGAACTTTTAAGAGGCCTGGGGACAGAGTGAAGGTGCATTTGGCTCCCCTGGCCTTTTCTGAGGTACTCCCTGTATGGAATAAGGGGACTTGGTATGACAGAGTAAGGAAGGAAGAGATTAAGGAGTTTATTGGGTGGTTGATGGGATGGTATGAGCAGGAGGGGTGCCTCTTTGTGGAGTGACTTGGGGGCTTCTGGGACAGGAGGCTCTTCAAGGGTGATGGCCCTTACCTGACGAGAGAGGGGGCAGTACTCGGGGCAGAAGTTTGACTTTACATTGGACAGTTAAACTGACTGTGGGAAGACAGAGGCTAGAGGAACCACTGAGAAGGAGAGTAGGTGGGTAACCTAGCTAGGGCTCCCTGAACAGGGAACTAGTACTAGCAGCCAAGTGGACAACAGTAAATTTGAAGTTTAGTTTAGATTAGGTTAGGGAAGATGTCAATGAGGGAGGGCTGACAAAGCCTACATTCAGCATGAATAATAAAAAAATTAAGGAGACTAGGGAAGAATAAGCGAGACAGTATAGGGAAAGGCAGATGGGGGACATGGGGCTGCTTTAATGCCAGGAGTCTGGGAAATAAAATTAGTGTGCTCCAGGCAATGGTGGCAGACACTGAGATGGATCTAGTAGACATCATAGAAATTTGGGCCACAGGGGATGATGATTGGGACCCGACAGTCCCAAGCCATCATGTTTAGACGAGCTAGATGAAAAGGTAAAGGAGGAGGCGTAGCTGAATATGTCAGAGAGGGCATAGATGCAGTTGAAGATGGAAATATCAGGAGAGATAATGAGGAAAGAGAATCACTGTGGGTTCAGCCTCACAGTATCCTCAGGCAAGAAACTATGAATAAGGGTGATCTATACACCTCAGGACAGGTGGAAGAGAGAGAGAGAGAGATGGAGGAGGGAGGGGAGAGAGAGAGAGATAAGGAGCTAGGAGCTAAGCTACAAGGGGAGGATGGAGGTGGGAGATCTAAACCTGCCACACATTGATTGGGTCATTCCAGTGGCCAGGAGCTAGCAAGTCAGGCCCTACTGGATACATTGCAGGACTGCCTGCTGGTGCAGCTATTTAAGTAACCCACTAGGCGAGCTGCCATTCTCGATGTGATGCTCACCAACTTGGGAGTGGTAGGAGGAGTAAGGGTTGGGTAGGCAATAGGGTCCGGTGACCATAACTCTGTATGATTCAACCTGGCCCTTGAGACAAGTAACCTAGATTTCAGAAGGGCAGACGTCAGCCAGATGAGAGAGCTGGTCTGGCACAAGTTTGTTGGAGTGGACAGCGTCAAGGACATAGAGGAAGGTGGGGGGCCATTGGAGGGACCATTCTTGAGGCAACAGAGTCTTGCATGAGAATGGTAATCAAAAGAAAAAAGGTAAAATAATAACATTTATTTATATAGTGCAATTCAATACTTATCAAAACGCTGTACAGTAAAATATAAAATCAGAAATAAAACAATAAAATATAGAGCAAATACATTATCATAATATACAGCCACAGCATTCACATGGTTAATCCCCAAAGGCACAATTGAACAAATAGGATTTTAAAGCTGTCTTAAAGCTCTCCAAAGTGAGGCACTCTCCAATCTGGTGAGATAGAGAGTTTCACTGGGTCGAGGCTGCATACATAAATGCTCTAGCACCAGAAGAGACTATGGTTCTCTGCAAAGGTCAGGGAAGCAGTGAGAGCCAAAGAGAAGGCCTTCACCAGGTACATGGAAAGCAAGGGAAGGAATAATTGGGAGCATACCAGATGAAAACATGGGAAACCAAAAGGGCAGTCTGAGAAGCAAAGGTAGACACAGAGCTGCAGATATTGCAGAGGGGGTCAAAGGTGGGGAAAAATGGAAACATGGCATTTGATGGCAGATAAGGACCACTTGGCCCATCCAGTCTGCCCATTTCTCCCTAACTACAACTATTACTACCGACCATGCCCAATCTACAGCTCTTTCTCCCTCCTCTTCCTTTCCACTATGATTCCCTTATGCTTATCCCATGCTTTCTTGAACCCCACCACTGTTTTCATCCACGCCACCTGCGCTGGACGGCTTTTCCAGGACTCCACCTGTGAAGTGCTTTCTTACATCCCTCCTGAATCAGCCCCACTCCAGTTTCATAGCATGTCCCCTTGTTCTTGAGCACCTTTTCTTCTGAAAAATACTTCCCACCTGTACCTTATTTACCCCATGAGTTACTGAAAAGTCTCTATCATATCCCCCCCCAACTCTCTGTTCCAGGTGTACATATTGAAGTCCTTTAGTCTCTCCTTGTAGGGCTTTTGATGCAGACCCTGCACTGTTTGAGGCTGCTGTGTTCTGGACCAGCTCCACTCTGTCTATGTCCTTTCAAGATGTGGTCTTCAGAACTGGACACTGTCTGCAAGTGGGTGCTTACCAGCGATCTATACATAGGTAACACCACCTCCCTCTTTTGCTGGTGATACCTCTCCCTATGCACCCCAGAATCCCACTAGCCCTCCCTACTGCCTCATCATACTACCTGACCACCTTTAGATCATGCAGTATGATTTACTCCAAGGTCTCTTTCCTACTTGGTGGTCGTCAATATCTCTCCACCCATTTATTTTACTCCACCTCTGGGCTCCTGTGCCCTAAGAGCATTATTATACATGTGATATCTCCCTCTCTTCACAGGAGACTCCTGTTTTTTTATTGAACTCCCTCTCCTCTGTTCCAGGAAACAAAATCTCATGCTTAAAGTGATTTTCCGATGTAGCTGAGAGCAGATGCCACTCACATACTGTGGTAGCTGCCCTCAGCGTTATCTATTCAGCCTGGTTTAAATAATAAATTATGTCCCGTACCTTTGTATTTTCACTCGTAATTTAGAATTTCTCAATGAAGCCCGGCTGGTCCTGAAAGTCCTGGTACTTGCGACATGCCACCGCGCTCAAGCACATAATGACGTGTGACCAAGGAGAGCACGGGGGCACCCCCCATTGAAATGAATGGGGCTGGATTTTTCATTCAGTTTTAAGATTAAGAATGAACACCTAAAGATTAATGAAGGACACTGCTCGACTAACAAGGGTCAACAAGACTAATAAGGCCTACAGTAAGGCAAATGAGATGCCGGGGTGTATAGGAAGGGGTATTGACAGTAGTAGGAAGGAGGTACTACTACCTCTCTGTAGATCACTTGTGAGGCCCCTCCTGGAGTGGTGTGCCCATTCTGGACTCCTTACCTAATGAAAGATAAGTACATGCTGCAGACAGTGCAACATAGGGTGAGCAGAATGATTCAGGACCTGCAAAGCAGATCTTATGAGGATTGTCTCGAGGCAATGAAGATGTACTTGCTAGAGGCAAGACAAGAAAGAGGAGATATAATAGAAACCTTCAAGTTCCTGAAAGGAATGAACAAGGAAATATTTAGCATAAGTAGTGGATCAAGAACATGGGGGCACGAGTGGAAACTGATGGGGAGATTCAAGAGGGAAGTAAGAACGTTTTACTTTACAGAAAGGTTGGTGGAGCAGTGCATCAATCTCCCAGCTGATGTGGTGAGTGCTAAAATTATCAATGGTTTCAGACATGGCTAGGACAGAGTGAAGGGCTTAGTGGTTGCTCAGGGTGATAGCGGTAGGGTGGGAGCATGAGGGGTGGATAGTGAGTTAGAACCCTGTATGGGCAATAGGTTCCAGGTTTGTTAGGGATTATGGGCACACTGAATGAACCAGTGATCTCTTTTACAACCTGGGTTCAGAGACGAGCCTGGGCTGTCGGAGGGTCAGCTGGGGGAGGAGGAGGATAGAGTGTCCCAAGTGCTCTCCTCGGGGGGAAGGGGGTGGCAGTGTCTGGCACTTGACTGACCCCTTTTGGAGGCAAGGGGTCTGGCAGCGAGGAGCTTGGTAGTTAGGGGAGGCCAGACAGATGTAGGCAGGCATGCCACAATGTCATTGCACGCTGCGCCTCCCAGGGCAGAAAGCCCCAAATTCCGCGACCATGCAGGATGATGCTCACCACTCCATCGCAGGTCCCACACTGCCACCTGGACTGCCTATCCCCGACTGACACTGTACTTCTGCTCGGAGGTTGCAGGGGTTGGCCTTCGGGTGGCCTGCGCCGTGGGGGGTCATCCACAGGGTAACATGGGAGTAGGTAAGGCCCAGGGCAGATGACGGGGCTGGGCAGTAGTGGCAAGACCGAAGGGGACCGGTCAGCGATGGAGCAAAAAAAAAAAAATACATTCACCACTCTAACGCCCTGTGCAGATTTTCTCTGATCTGCCCTGCCAGTACCCACCATTGTTCCATGTACAGCGACCTTGGGTGGGCTCCTCCTCCTGTGAGACACTGGCTGCACACCGTTTTGGTGGGTGCCACATTGTGGGCCGGCAAATTGCCCAACTACCTTTCTGACATCCTCTCCCCATCGTCTAACCCAGTCTACTCACTGAGATCAGAGGAAGATCACTGGGTGCTTACCCTTTGCTGGAGATGCCTTCTTGGGAAAGCCTCCATCAGCTGTATGCTCCCTATCATCTGGAATAGCCTCCCTGCCAAAATCGCCACCTCGTAAGCTTCCAAGGGCCAAAACCAAGATCAAGGCTCACTACAACCCCCATTGCTTCTGACACTATGTGGACTTTCCTCTGAGGCGGAAAATTAGCACTTGTGCAACTCACTCCTTTACAATCCCTGGTGCTTAGGTATGCATAAAATTGGTATGTAAGGTAACCTCAGCACTGAGTCACGAGTCTCTTCAGACTGCTCCAGATCTACGCATTACAATCGTAGTTATAAGCATAATTTATTGTGTTCTTATGTTTGTAACTTTCCTTGCACCCATACAGAGACTGTGCTGTATTTGTATCCACCTGCTCTTTGTACAGTTTGTATCTTTTTGTAAAATGTTTACTGTATTTCAGTTGAGATTGTATGTATTCCGTATTAATACCTATGCTCCCATGCCTCCCCTTGGTTGCAGCTGCGAGTCTTCTGAGCTCTGGTTGTCTACCTGATAAAATATGTTTTAAATAAACAAATAAGTTGTATGAAAGAGACACTGTTCATTTATTTTTCATCATATTATTTCTAGTTGATAACCCACCTTTTATGATTGCTTACCTTCTCTAAAATTAATTAATGATGCTTGTTGTTTTATCTGCTTCCTTTCTAAGTAGCACTGAAGTACATACAAATGGTGTAATTATACTCAAACTTGTTTTGCTTCAAATCTTTGATTTACTGTTCTCACATATATCCTGAACATTTGGAACACCCCAAACAGTGTAGGTAGCCACTCATACGAATATACGAAGAAGCAAGCAGAAGAAGGCCATTTGGTCTATCAAGTCTGCTCGTATTTCAGGGTCCACAGCTTGAGCTAATGTCCCTGCCCTCCTCCCCACTCCTCCCATCTTCCCTACCCACGATTCTTATCTTCCCCCATGCCTATCCCAGCCTGTCTTAAAGCTGCTTACTGTCTTTAATGAGATAACCTCTTCCGGCAACACATTCCAAGGGTCCACCACCCTTTCTGTGAAGAAGTGCTTTCTGACATCCCTCCTAAACCTCCCACCCTCCAGCTTAAGACTGTGCCCCCTCGTGATATGGTTGTCACTCAGCTTAAATAGACTTTCCTTATCAACATTATTTATCCCTTTCAAGTACTTGAATGTCCCATTCATGTCCCCTCTCTCCCTCCTGTCTTCCAGGAGTACATGTTCAGTGCCCTCAACCTCCTCTGTATGCCTAGCCCTGCTGACCGGCTTGTCATCTTTGTAGCCTGCCTCTGTACCTTCTCCAGCAGGTTAATGTCCTTTTTGAGGTGTGGGCACCAGTACTGAAGGCCATACTGTAGATGCGGCCTTACCAGTGACCTGTACAAGGGCTGTATAACCTCCTCTCTCCTACTGCTGATCCCCCAGCTATGCATCCCAGGTACATGATGCAATAGTCTGCTCTCTGTCCACTGCATCATTAGTGGTTAGGCAGCGTTCCCAAGTCCAGCAAAGATGCAGTGGTTTCTGCTCAAAAACTGTAAACAAACACGTTATAGTGTGATCACACCAGTATGGTGGGCATTCTGTTTTCCGCTTTTTAAAAGAAGAAAGGAACCAGAATCAAACTACCAGAGGCTTCAGCAGTCTCTAGAGAATGTGACCAATTATTGAATGTGTTTTTTAAACTAAATACACTTTGAGGCCTACAGGGGTTGACAGTGTCCCTTTAAGGAGTGTTAAATCACCTCTTATTCTGGGATGTTTTAAGACTGTGTAACCCTAGATTTACAAGTCGCTGCTCATAGTGTACATGTCTGTGGTTTAGAACGGTCTTGGTAGCCCTCTTCTGCACCCGTTCAGCCCTGTCAATGTCACCTTCTTACATGAATTCCAGGACTACGAACAGTAGTCTAAGTGGGGTCTAACCAGTGAGCCCTACAGTGGCAAAAGCAATGCGATTTAAAGGACTAAGAAAAACAGTCCGAGTGCTGCTGCTCAGTGTGGTGTGAAGTGCTCCCACATGGCGAGAGCAATCCACATGGTTCAGAAGTCAGTCCAAGGGAAACTGGGCTGGCAGGAGGGAACAGACATTAAAGAAGCAGCACTTGCTCATCTGTAGAGTTTATTTACACAGGCTGCTTTGCAGGATTGGGATGCCGCCAGCCAGTGATGGAAGTTTGACACCAGTTTCTGTTGTACGCAAGGACTACTGTTTGTCTTTGTGTTTTTGGCTGAATCCTGTGAAGCAGACTGTTTAAATAAACTCTGCTGCTAAACAAGGGAGTAGACACTTTTTTTTTGCTTTGTTTTCGGCTGCTTTATTGTGGTCTCCCCCTGCTGACCCGGCTTCTTTTGCGCTGATTCCTGAACTGTATGATTTTAGGATATGAGATGCTTGCATGCCAGCACTAGCATGGCAGCATTATGCATGAGCTGCTGGATGAAATGTAGGATGAACATATATGCCGTGCGTTACAGCAGTGCTACATCGCCAGCGAAAGAATGTGTGTACATGTGGCGCTGGTCTATAAAAGCCTAGATTACGTATCATTTGTTGTCTGGGATAGACAAACTGATAGAAGCTTGTTACCTGCTGTGACTGGGGAGGGGATGTTAGATGTGGGGGAACAGAAAAGTTGTAAAGTAAAAGTAGTGCAAGTTACAGATCATTGCAAAATAAGAAGAGCATTACAGCAGCAAAATGGAGTGGTCTTGGTACCAGATTTACAGGATACAAATGAAATAAGGTACAAAAAAAAAAAAAGATAAAATACAATACTATGGAGGTAAAACATAATGCAGCTCCCATCAGTTAAAAAAGAGGGATATGGGTGAGTAAGCAAAAAGTATATGAAAGAAACTGTGATAGCAGTAAAGTAAAGGTGGGGGGGGGGGCAGTAGGACAGAAGGGAGGAGGTGAATGTGTAAGGGAATAGAACAGTGTGGCTATGGTACTGTATATGGTACAAGGGGAAGATGATCCTTCAGAGAGGCTTTGAAGGAGGGGTAGAGGAATATGAGCAAATATGGAGAGGCTGTTACAGAGGTGGGGGGGGAAGAGAAAGTAAATTGCCCAGTACAGGTCATGCAGCAGGTAATAGAGACGTAACTGGTGGCTGAACCTAGGGAGGAGAGGGAGATGGAAGTGAGGCGAGATAGCAAGGATGGGATGCAAACTGATACTGAACACGAATGGTGGTATAGAGAGGTGACAGTTCTCAAGGGTGGGGAGAGAAAGCCCATCACATAAATACCAAGCTTTCTGTTTCCATTATGTCTCCCTACCCCTCCTAACTCATTTCTAGCTCCCTGTATGCTGTCTGTTGCCCATCCCCCCACTTCACAGATTTGAGTGGATTCGTCTGTTCCTGCCTTTTGTTCCTCTGTACTTTCCTTTCCATATACCCTTGTCCCAGCAGCACCCCCCATCCAGTCACCGACCTTGTTGTGGACTTACCGGTTCTCCATGACTTAACACAGGATCGAGTCGGTGGGTGGCCTGCCACATCATTCATGCTGTGTCTGTGGAGGGTGCTGAGGTGGCCAGGGTGTTTTCCTCCTGGTTTTCTCGCAAGGGTGTCAGCGTGCAGTGACACCCACGTACACACACATCTGCGTGCTACTGTCAGCAGACAACCTTGCCCCATATTGCTGCTCTCGCTGTCACTGCCTTCTGGCCTCTGCCAGTTGGTAGTCAAGTGTGACACACCGAATCCCCCATATTGATGGAGAGGCTGTCCATGGGATGCTTATCTCCCTCCACTGGCTGGGCCCCAGCAAATCGCGCTCGACTGTAGGGGCAGAGGGGAGGGAGTGGTGAGTGAGTGAGTGGGGAGGCGAGAGAAAAAAGCAGTAGACAGAGACAGGTAAGCAGGAGCAGAGAGAGGGGACGGGCAAGGGGAGATAAAGAGGGCGGACAGACAGCAAAATGGGGGGGCAGCCTGCGAGAAGGGGGGACAGAGTACAAGGGAGACAGAGAGGAAGGGTAGAGATCCATAAAATGTAATATTAACAAAATGCAGCCAGCCCTTTAATACGGATCAGGAAGTATGACAGGGATATAGCCAGAGTCCTGCCCTCTTTTTAATGTTCATATCAACGAGCTGCCTTTTCTGTTGGATCAGTCTGAAGTGTGGGTTTAATGCTGCATGGTACAGAGCCACTGTGTCTGCTTAATGCAGATGGCCAAGTCATATTATCACCACTGACTCATCATGGCCTCCAAGAATGCCTACATCTTTCCGAGGTATATAAATGGGCTCTGCAGGTAAATGTAGATAAGATGAAAATGACGGATTTTCAGAAAAAGCACCCCCCCAAACCCCCAACCAAAAAAAGAAAACTCTCAATTTTACATTAATAATAATAATAATAGTGGAAAATAACACCCTGGGATATGGTTACCTTGGTCTGACATTGTGCATCAGGGAGCTTAAATCTGACTGTCAGATCATTATAAGACAATATGTTTTATTCCTGTGGTGCTAGAAAGAAACAAGTTGACCTCTGCTAGCCTCATATAAAACTGTAGCTAAAATTATTTGACAGCATAATTCAGCCAATTGTTTTATATAGGAAAGTCTAGTGACTGATAAATTCTGATTGGACAAGACCCTAGCGGAAGGACATAAATATTGTTCAGTAAGCATGTACTGTACCAAAGATTCACAGAAATGCTTCAATAATAGCGTCAGGGCTGAATTCTGATGATTCCTTCTGTTGCTAAACATACAGAAATGAACAGTAAATTCTGCTGTCCTAGTCAGAAAAGCAAAGAAAATTTCTACAATTTCCAGGCAGAAATCTTTAACACAGAGATCAGTCAACACACGATGCACTACTGTGTGATTACTCAAAGGTTACAGTAAGATAATGCCCAGTGAACCCTATGACACTAGGAAAACTGTGTATAATTTTCTGTTATAAATAGTTTTACGTGTGTGATGGCGGGAGACTGCCACAAAGGTAATCTGACTCGAACTCCCTTTCAAAGAGTTAAAAATAATAACTAATAAATAAATGCCCATTGTTGCTCCCTCCTAAATCAAAATCCATACATTTCGCAAAACACTGAAGTCTCCTTTTGTTCATTAAAAACTGATCTGTTTGATCTGCTGTGTTCTCTCTTTGTAAACCTAAACTGAAAAATGAAGCCGCACCGCGTGGCTGTTCAGTTTCTCTCTGGCTGGAAAACCATTACGCTGTGGCTCCACTTGTCAGTTTGTGAATAAAGAAACAAAACTTGACAAGATCAACCAAAATATTGTTTGTGAAACAAATAGTGGTTTAGGAGTTATGGATAACAAGCGGTTGTTGATCTGGGAGGGAGCGCAAAAACAAGCATTTTTTTTTTTAAAGTTGGGAGGAGCTTAAGTTTTTCTTTACAACCCAGCACCAGTAGTTATTTAAAAAAACGTGGAGTTGGTGTAAAAGTATTTCATTTTTTCATACTCCTGGTGTATGATGCTTAAACAAACCCCTTGAACTACATTCTCAGGGTTTATGTAGCATCAAACAAAAAAAATCTCATGATGTGCCACCCATGTATTATTTAAAGGGAAATGTCCACCTATAATCGGGTTGGTGTTATCGTTAAGAGAGAGAAAGTGGGAGTGAGGTTTGGGAGAGGCGGAGTGGCAATATTCAGAAGATAGCTGGAGACAATGCTGAGCACCAGGTATTGTGGCACAGAAACTGATTTTATAGGGTTTTATCTTTCTTTTTGTTTGGTGGCTGCTGGTTGCCAGGGACCGTTGGACAAGCGTATGATTGATATTTACTTTCTCTTGGTCTGCTTTAGTGGGAGGAAAAATAGTAGCGGGTTTCAGTTTTTCTGGAAGCAGATATCTTGATTTAATTGAAACTAATACTGAGGGAGTGGTGTATTCGGGAGAGCTGGGAGACTGTGCTGAGCACCAGCTATTTCAATGTAAAATTCGGTTTCAGCACCGGAAATTCACCCCAGGTCTAGTGGGGGAACCACATTTTGGGAGGATGGAGGCATTTGGGGGATTTCCTTAAAAGGCAAGAAATCGTACCCTAACTTGTATCTCTGACGTGGAAGCTTTGTAAACGAGCTCTGCTCGAAGGTGTTACTCTGAATATTCCAATGTAATAAGTTGCCAGTGGCACTGTTTTTTTACTATCAGCTGACCACTGCTAGTAAATGGTGGTGGTGGTGGGCACCCCCACTAGGATTTCAGGTGTATAAGTATTCTTTTGCTACAGCACATGCTGCACACTGTATTTGTATTGGGAGTCTCCCCACCTCCCCTTTAGTAGCTGCTTATGCTCAGCCTGGGCTGATGGAGTTTGGTTCCCAACAATGCTTGTTGACTCAAGTCACTTTCAACCAGCGTGACATTTACAATATAAACTCCCCCATCACCCCGCGGGCTGCCAATACCATACTGGCACCGGTGATCAGTGCCTTTCTTATAACGAAATCTGAGCGAGAAGGCAAGGCAAGCTGCTTCCATCCACACATTGGAGTGTGGAGCCAAGGCTTACCTGTCTCTACTTGGCAAGCAGTGGGTCATTCCCTTCCCAGTGCACCTCTGTTCTCAGTTTCACTTTCTTTAAATCCCCAAGTCTGCAGTTCTCAATTCTGCTGGGGGCAGGGTTTAGTATCCCGAATTCCCTGTCTGCAGCGTGAATCCCTGGCCAGCAATCTGAGCCTCTGAGTCAAGCATCGCTGCTGGAGCAAATCAGCAGCCGCAGTGAGGAATCCGTTTTCCAAGGTACATCCCGAGTCCTGACTGAGGTTTTTGTTTGGGGAGGAGGGCTCCGGTTCAGGAGAAGGAATGGCAGGAGATCTGAGTGACAGCAACAGTGGCTACGGTACGGATCGCCCTCCGTGCCTTCTCTCTGTATCTCCTGACCATGGCTGACACATCTGTTTGGCACCAACAAAGATGTCTGTTTCACACCACTTTATGGAACTTTTTTAATCATCCTTGGCTGGGCCCATGGCTTGCAAACTCACTGCTACCCACGTAGCTAAGCTGACGTGCCACAGTGAAATCAATGGGTACATTAATTTCAATGGTGTTTTCCCTATCTTTGCGGGCAAAAATAGCATGATTCGCAATCTCCCCTGAATTTTAAGCCCTGTATTGTGGCACAGAAACTCATTTAAAGTTGTTTTTTTTTGTTTTTTGTTCTGCTAGTTGCGAGGGTGTTGGGACCAGTAGTGGACAAGCACATGACTGATGTTGTTTACTTTCTTTTGGTCGGCTTTAGTGGGAACAAAATAGCAGCAGGTTTCTTTTGAGTTTTTCAGGGCGTGGGTGTATTGATTTCATTTGCTGTGCTGCTGCCACCCTGACTGACTGGCATGTTTTACGTGGGTTATCGCGAGTTACCCACAGCTAAAAGTGCCAGTCAGCTAATCAAACTGACATATTCTGGATGCCCATTGTACGTTCTCTGAATTGACATCAACGATTGTGACATATTTAACCCTAAACATGATTGTATCCTATCCAGAACACCAGAAAAAAGCCCTGCAAAAAACAAAACATTTTATACTGGGAACTGTGAATTAAAACAAAAGTGCTACAGATCCCTCTACAGAAACTTCACCGTAGCTGGTTATCTGCATACAGGTAAACATGCTAAACACAGGCTATAACTACATACAGAATCAGTGACCGCAGTTTAGAAGTAGAAACAGACAGGTACAAATTAACCTGGAACCCTAAAGAGCACCCTACCGTGAGCCCTGTTCTCACTAGGGCATTTGAAGCAGTTCCCAAGCGCTTGAAACATTTCAAATGCATGCTAGCACGGATCACGCTCATACTAAACACACTTATAACGGAATTTTGGGCGTGCTCAAACCTGGATGAGACCTGGGCCGAGCACGCTTCGAACACCATTTAAAAGTGAAGTGAGCTGCTCACAATGTGAACAGACAAGGTCGGATCCATTTGTGCTTGTTTGTCCTCCCACTCGCGATCGCAAGCAGCATCATGGTAAGCAGCTGTGCAAGTGCTGCTGAATCAGAATAGAAGGGAAATGGATTTATAGTGAGAATGCTCTAGCATGCATCAACCAAACGGATCAACGAAGCGGACTGCAGTATGAACCCTGCAGCACGCAAGCTGTAATCCATTTTCAAAACAGATCGCTGAACGTGCTGTAGTGAGATCAGGGCCCTACTGAGCAAGAGTAGTGAAACTGAATTACTGTAGAAATGCATTTCATCCTCCGCTCTGCAAAATACAACTCTGTATACGAGAAAAATGTTTTCTAGAGTTATCCTAAAAAGTAGCAGCTTTCCAGCTGCTGAATGATGAAGCTAAATTTTGTATACTGCTGGAGGAAAGGATAGATTTAAAACAAAGCAGCCATGCTGCTGCCACCTTCAGCATACTTCATGGACGCATTTAAACACGTTGCAGTCTGTTTATGTTGTTGACTATTTTGATGTCGAAACTTTGACAATACCAGTATATCTTGTCATGCCAATAAAGTTATTATAGACAGAGAGCAGCGGGAAGGAGGGAGAGAGAGAGAGAGAGAGAGAAACAAGTTTTACCCAGTGAGAGCTTGACTGGTAACATGTAGGTTGAAGGAAATTGAAACTAAAGATGGCAACAAAACAAAAATTAAGACAGTCAAGGATTTACTTTCTTTGTATATTGGGACGTAAACAATAAATGAAAACAAATATTTTCTGGTCTCTATCGACAGTGGTAATGTTGTAATGGGTGTGATCTAAGTACAGTATCTGAAGCAAGAATAACAAAGGATAGAATGTCTGGGTGTGTGTTGGCAGGTTTGGGGAATTGGTAAACCAGTAGTCTGCTAAAATGAAATATCAAACACTTTTGCATTAGAGCTACCAGTCTCTGTCCATTGTCAAACAAAGCACTTTCATTTGCTGTTTCAGAATTACATTTTAGTGTGTGGTTTTGATCAGTACAGATAATGAGCAGTTTGCTCACCACACTTGCATTGGTTTAAATCCTGTTTATTAAGGTGTAGCTTCACATTTCCACTGAACCCACCAGTGTTGCCATTTTATCAAGGGAATTAATTTTTATGTATTCTTTATTCACAGATTGCAGTTGTATATACAGTCAGATCTGGTTAACCTGTAAACATGTGTTTTTGGTTAACCTGTAAACATGTGTTTTGCCCATTTTATTACACAATAAAAATATACTTGGTAACCAGACAAAGACCAGAGGATTTTTTTGTTTACCTTATTAAAAAAATTAGATAATTGAAAATGTGGATATAATGTGCTGAACAGTTAAAACATTTCAGTTTCCTTGCTTAATCATTTATTAATGCTTAGTTTAGTTTAAAATAACCCATACATTATGTTTTGTTTAGAAGTCCCTGTCCCTTTTGCAGGTACAATTTTCTTTGTCAAGAACATAGTCCACAATTTCCTGTGTTTTCTCAGTGGGGTTTTCCTCCAGATAGGAGCAGAGAATCAGTTTTTCTGTTCGCACAGTGATTTTCTCAGTTAGCTGAGGTTAGAAACAGACCTTTTAGCCAAGGTTCATAGCCGATGTGGGGCAGAGTTACTGCTAGAGGTGGGGGGTGGGGAGGGGGGCACACTTTGAGAACACAGGCTGGTTGGAATGGGGCCCGCACTGTGAGAGGTGGCAGTGCCAGTAAGCAGCCAAAGCTGAGTTACTGCTGGAGTGGGAAGGATGGCAGAAGGTAGCATTCACGCAAGAGGGGATTAAGAAGATTGCCATTAACACTTTCGCTAACACCTGCCCTGCATTATACAGGTCAAAATAAATAGGAATAATGGTCTCAGTACTCTGAACACAGGATTTGAAACAGGGGTTTCCATGTTAAAGAGCAATTCACATGACAAAAAATCTATTTCTGAGGTTCCCTGTTCAGATAATAGGGTATCTGTAATAACAATGCATGGATTAACCAGGTTTGACTGTACATTCATTTCAGGCTCCTATTTCAGCTCCCCCACTCTCCCCCAACATATCCCTACTTGACCTCAGACACCTCCTTCTAGATCCACTTCTGCGATGCTCTCAGTTGCTTCGCAGCTTGCCCCCCACAGTAGGGTCCTGATGACCAGTGTGGGCACTTTTGATTGCCAAGGAGCAGCCATAGTTTGGCAGGCCAGAGTACAGGAGTACAGAGATTGTTTGGTGGCATGGCGGCGGCAGTCATTGGTTCCTTCATGTGTTGCTTCTTGTGGGGTTTCTCCCTCATTTTTGGCCCATTCACTTTGGTGCATTACCAGTGGATGCATGTGGCGATGAACTGTAGGCAGGAGCGACTGCTGCTGCTGCTTGTTCACCCACAGCATAAATGTCTACCTTCTACTTACAGATGACAACTTGGCGTGCTGCTCTCTTCTACCCCTAGGGTCAGCTCATGATGCCTTCTCCTCATGCTGCAAAGTGCTCCGGTCCATGATGGGGAGTCGACAGCTCTTGAACCTAGTTACCCATGTAGTGGTGCAATGCACCACCACATCAGGCCTGAATGGATCTTTGCAAATGTTTTCAAATGCTTTTTTAAGCACATTTTTGACATATCTTCTCTCAATAAGAAGCCCCCTGGCCTCCTAGATAAAGTGGCATTCCTAGGAGTCAGTAATTAGATAGTGAGGAGGCAAAGTTGAATACTGAGTTGAGGGCAGAGGAAGGAGTAAGAAGGGGATACATTGTTCTCTCAGTAAATATGGGAGAGATGCAGATTGAAAGATGGGAAAGATGGGATAGTCAGACTAAGGAAAGGGGTGGGAGGCAGAAGACAAGGAAAAGGGTGGGAGGCGGAGACAATGGAAAGCGAAAATATTGAATCAGTATTTCTGCTTGATATTTATGGTGGAGGTTAAGGGCTGTTGTCTGAATCTGTCATCATAGCCAAGGAGGAAGGGGTTGGGAGGGTGTCAGTGGGGAACCAATTATGGAGGGGTGGGTAATGAAAGGACTAAATGCACTAAAGGTGGATAAATCAATGTGCCCAGATGGATGACATCCATGGGTACTGAAAGAAATGGCCCAAGTTTTGGCCACAGCACTGGTAGATCTCTTTAAGTGCTCCTTGTAAACAGAGATTGTGCCAAGGGACTGGGACAGATGGTGTGCCCCTGCACATGATCCAAATCTGAGATGAACCAGGAAATTACAGACTAGTCAGTCAAATGTCTTTAGTGGGGTACTGGAGACCATAATGAAAAAGAGGCTGGTGTGTGTTCCTCTAGGCAAATGGTCTCCAGGACGCTGGGCAGCATGAGTTCACGGGCGAGAGGTCATATCCAATGAACCTGATTGTTTTTTTGTATTGGGTGACAAAAATCCATAGAGAAGAGTCAGGCAGTTGACGTACTATACCTGGACTGGAGTAAAGTAAAGCAGCGCTTCTGTCCTACATGGATGGATGGTTAAAAATACTTTGGGACCTCGGGGAAGGGAATAAGATTACTGTATGGGCAAGGAATTGGCCAAGTGGGAGAACCTGGAGGGCTCACAGGGATCGGTCTTTGGATTAGTTCTCTCTACCATGTTCATCTGTGACATTGGAGTAGGGATTTTGAGGCGATCTGCCTATTTGCAGACAACACAAAGATCTTCAGAAGAGTGGACAGCAAGGAAGGTGTTCAGATAATGAGAGAGGACATACAGACTACAGATATGATCTAGTGTAACGTAATGCACATAGGCACCAAGGACAGAATACAGAATTGGAGAAGCAGATGTGGAGAGAACGACAGAGAAAAAGGAACTAGGTTGATAATTATGGAAACTTGAAAGCACTGGCCCAGTGCAACATGGCAGTGGGGAGGGCAGATAAAATCCTGGTATGTATAAGGGGGATCGGTGTTTCCCTAAAACTGGAGTGTTTGTATAATTTAAAATTTACATGTAGATGAGGCCAACTTAAAGGGCTATTTGAGGTCTGCGCTCAGTTGTTACATTTGAATTTGCTTTACTGCAGTGACTCATCAGTAGCAGTCTATTTTTGTACTACATAATACATGTAATGCTGTGTCACAGAGGCAGAGATGGGAAGCTTTGCTTACCTGCTTTGTATGGTTCTGAATCCTTTTTGTTACTTATGTTGCACAATTAAGCAAAAATGTGTGGGAGAGCCGGTATATCTTACTCTGCTGCACAAAGTACATGCTGAGGCCACAGGCAGAGACGCTTTCAATCATTATACCTAACTCTCCCACACATTATCACTATTATTATGTACATTTTTTTTGTGTTACAGAAATGACAGATGACTCTCATTTTAACTCTGCCAGGTTGATCAAGCCACCAGCATGTGAATAAATTAAAAAAAAAAAAAAAAAAAAGGTTCACCGGATTCTTGATTATGATTAGGTGGTAGTTCTTTGTAAGTCACTGTGTGTAGGAGTCAGCCAGTCTAAATTAAAAGGGCACATCCAAGCCCAATAGCCATCATAGTTAGAAGTCCCATGAGAAACCTTTCCAAATGAGGTATTGGGCTCATCTGTAGCTGGAAGCATTCCAGAGATTTAGACAGAGTTCTTAGGTAATAACATTATGGGCACAGGGGTGATCTACAGACCTCCAGCACAAAGGGAGAAGATGGACGGGATACTAGTGGAAGCTAACCACAGAATGACAGCCAAAGGTGAAGTGCTGCTGGTGGGAGACTTCAGTTTGCCTGATGTGGCTTGGAGCACCCAGGCTGCAGCCACAGGCAGAAGTAGAGGCATCCTGGATGCCCTGCATGGGGCGTGCCTCAAGCAGTTTGTGGCGGAACTCACCAGAGAGGAGCAGTATTGGACCTGGTAGTCACCAAGGGGACAGAGTTACTGATGTAATTGTGGGTAGCCACCTGGGGTCAATGATCATCATACGGTGTTGGTTCAATGTGAGAGCAGTGGAGGAGTCGAACCACAGGAAAGCAAGGGTCCTGGATTTCAGACGGGTTGACTTTGCAAAAATGGGAGAGTGTCTCAAGGAAGCCCTGGTAGGGGAAGAAGAAGGGGGGGGATGTAGAGAAACAGTGGGCTAACCGTAAGGGAGCCATAGCAGAGGCAACAAGCCTTTGTGTTAGGCAAGTAAACAAAACAGAGAAAGAAAAAAAACTATGGTTCTCAAAGGGCGTGGCCGGGAAGGTAAGAGAAACTGCTAGCTTTCAGGAGGTACAAGGAAACAGAGGGGGAAGATCTCCTTCCTTGTCTCACTCCTCGCTGACTCCTCCCCCAGTTCCCCTTGATGCTCCTCCTTCCCTGGAGTTGGCCTCTATCACCAGGCAGGATGCTTTATGGTTATTAAAAACCAGTACATCTCAAGGCAGTGCTGGTTCTGATGGACTGGAACCAAGGATCCTTAGACTGGCTGCCTCCCTTCTTGCTACTCCTGTAACCAGGCTCTTCAGCCTGTCCATTTGCTCCTCCACTGTGCCCTGAACTTGGAAAACTGCCAGGACTATTCCTGTAGTCCAAAATGATGACCCTAAGATCTAACTAACTACTGTCCCATTGCTCTACTCCTGCTCTTAACAAGCTGCTTGAAAGCTAATCCATCATCAGGTATCCAACTATTTACCAAATTTCAATCTTCAGTCTCCTGTACAGCATGGCTTTAGGGCTGGTCATAGTACCACAACTGTCCTTACTTAGTTCACTAGTGAGGTTAAGCCTAATATGGATAATGGTCTTCATACGGTGTAGTTTTATCAACCTTATCAAGGCGTTCAACTTGGTAAATCACCCTTGCTTTATGTAAACTTAAAAGCGCTTGGGGCCTCTGGATCCATCTTATCCTGGTTCAATAGCTATCTTGTCAGTCGGATCTCCATTTGTCTCCTCATGTAAGGTCCTCTCCTCCTGCCCCTATTTCTTGTAGTGTCCCCAAGGCTCTTTACTTAGCCCCTGCTCTTTTCCCTATTTATAAATGACCTTCATACCCATCCTTGTCACTGCGGACCCTTATGCACACCGATGACTTGGTCCTCTTGGCTACCTGTAGGTCCACTGATGACATTAGCACAAACTTTGCTCTTCAACAAATCCAATCCTGGCCCACCTCAAATCATCAAATTCTTAATGTCTCAGGCCATGCTCTTTGGGTACCTTAGAAATTCAGTGCTGAGTCCCTAAGCTACAGGTCCTATGCCTTGACAGTTATAGCTAGCACATAGCATTGGAAGCAAAGTGTGTAAAAAAAAAAAAAAAAAAAAAAGAGCGATGGACATTTGACATGTAGCACTGATTATATTTCCATACATAGGGACAGCCATAAGGCAGGGGCAGTGGTGCGTCATCATCTCACGTTATTATTAGCAAGATCATGACCAATGAGGAGCGCCATGATTACAAATGCCAGCTGCACCGGGGACTTTATGGATTTCAACGAGCAGTGAGGCAAATAAAATATAAATTTTCTATGGTGACTGCAGGGGGAATCTGTGAAGTTAAGCCAGCAGAACTCCTTTAACTGCTTTGGCATGAATCATTGATTTTTTCAGCAGAATGTAGTCCTGCCTTTGGCTAAAATATGACGTGATGTCATCAATAACACCACATGCTGAACATAATGGGAGGATTTCAGGATAAACAGTATGGCGAACTTGGGGCCTGTCACTATGGAAGACCATATATTTCAATGAACGGTCGCCAAGAACAATGAATCTGTGGCACTACATATATGCTGTAGCTGAATGCAAGTTTTGCGGTAAGTCTGTGACCATGGAATCACAAACTTGCGGCCCTTGGCTATAAGTGTTCTACATAGTAGCCTGGTTTCTGAAACAAGCTGGAGTATATATTTCTATTCTAAACAGTCCCCTGTGAGTGTTGCTGTGTGCTCAGCGTTTTGTTTTAGGGAGCTCAAATTAGCTTGTGGACATTTTTAGGTTAGGGGACAGGTAATCTAAGCCTGGCTTGCTTTTCAGGCAACCAGTCAATTTTTATTAGTGGGGGCTTTCATTCAGTTATTTTATCTGTCATACATTTTAGTGCCTATTTTCTCAAAGCATTGTTAGTTGAATGCTGGCCTTGGTTTGAAAAAACACTAGTATATAAATGCCTAAAAGCAAGTAAAAATCAGCCCCATAGGCGTCTATGGCTCATGCCTGAGACTCTGCTTACAAGCACATCATGAAGCCGTCTGAGTGCGAGGGTGGCTAGTAGTATAGGAAGTGGAAGGAATCATCATCTACCCCTCAGGGGCAATTAGGATCCCTCCTTCTAGAGTGGCAGGGATTTTAAATTATGGAAGTATGCTAGCAGAGCTCCCAGGCAGGTAAGGAGCCTATCCTTTTATTTAGCAGGCAGTGAATAAACTGTGTAAAAGGTGCTCGTTAAGAAAATGTGAATTTTAAACTCTGTGATATATTTGCCTGCTGAATCTGGGGCAAGAATGCAACCTGGCGGAAACTGCTCAACGGCATGTTGTTACAGGGTAAGTTCCACGATGATATTGCAGCTTTGTGATTATATTAGTGTTCCTAGTATAGAGTGTGCCAGCAGAAAAGGCCTTATGGTCTGTCTTGTCTGCTCAATTGTGTAGTCTACAGTGGGACCTGCCCCCTTCCCAAATCCCCCTAAACCCCCTTCAGCGCCCCTCCCCCATTAACTTTCCCCTTCATTCTGTCACATCCTCTTTGAAGCAATCCACTGTTGTCAGAGAGACCACCACCTCTGGCAAATCATTCCACTTGGCTTCCACTCTCTTGGTGAAAAAGTACCTCCTCATCTCCTTCAGTCTTTCCCCTGTTATCTTTTGGCTATGCCCCCTAGTGGACTTGTTCCCACCAAGGCTAAAAAGACCCTTCGTATTCACCCTATTAATAACTTTAAGGTATTTGAAGAACTGTATCATATGCCCCCTTTCCCTTCTGTCCTCAAGAGAGTACATGTTGAGCCCCTTGAGCCTCTCCTCGTAAGTGTTGCCCTGCTGGCCCTGGATCTCCAACAAGTTGACATTCTTCTTAAAATAAGATCACCAGCACTGTACAGTGTACTTTAGGTGTGGTCTTACCAGTGACCTGTACAGTGGTAGTGTGATCTTCACCTTCCTGCTGGTAATCCCCCTGGCTATGCAACCTAGCTTGTGATTTGCTGTTGCTGTTGCTCTCCTGCAGTGTGCCGAGTGCTTAAGGTCACACTTGATGATAACCCCAGGTCCTTTTCTTCCTCAGACTTGGTGACCTACACTACCCACCCAACCAGTATTTGGTCTCTGGGTTCCATGCCCCTAAGTGCATAACTTTACACTTCTTAGCATTGAACTCCAGTTGCCAAATGCCAGACCACTTCTCTAACCTAGCCAATTCTTCTCTTGGCTCCTGTCTTCCCTCCTGTGTCCATCCTCCCAGACAGGTATTTACCTTGATCCCATCTGCTATGTCACTGGTGAATATATTAAACAACACTGGACCAAGCACCGAGCTCTGTGGGACCTAACTGGTCACTAGCCTATCTTCAAGAATCCCCCTGACCACTACCTTTGGCTTCTGTCCAGTTTTTGACCCATCTAGCAAGCTTGGTTCCCATCCCCAGAATCTCCAGATTCCTGACCAATCTCCTGTGAGGTACAGAGTCAAAGGCCTTATTTAAGTCCAGAAACAGGACATCAACTGCTGGGCCCCTGTCCACTGTCTTGGTCACCCAGTCAAAAGTCGGTCAGATTAGTCTGAAAGGACCTCCTGACACAGACCCATGCTGCCTCTTGCCTTGTAGTTTGTTTTCCTCGAGGAGCCCACTAGTCTCTTCTTCAGGATACTTTCCATCAGTTTCCCACTGTTGAGTCATACTGACTGCCATGT
Organism: Neoceratodus forsteri; assembly: GCA_016271365.2. Lineage (NCBI taxonomy): Eukaryota > Metazoa > Chordata > Ceratodontiformes > Ceratodontidae > Neoceratodus > Neoceratodus forsteri. Next base: position 689,037,930 of record JADMNL010000022.1, on the reverse strand, counting down.
AATTCCTTGGTTCATCCCTTGGACAGCTTTTATAGAGAGGCACCACATGTGTAGTTCTCAGTCCGGGGCATACTCCTGGACTGCAGTGAGGTGTTAAACAGGTCTGCCATGGGCCTGCCAGCACCATCCACCCAGTTCCCTTAGGACCCTTGGGTGCACTCAATGTGGCCTTGGGGATATGTCCGTCTTTAGGGCCTTAAGACCCTTTTGTACCCTGTCTACCTTTATTACACCATTTGTGACCCCTCCCTTCCTCGTCCCCCACCCCTGTTCCCTTGTGGAACTGGTTCCTCTTTCTCTGTAGTTAAAATGGAACAGAAGTACTTGTTAAGTACCTTCACTTTCTCTTATTCCTTCTGCCCAACCCCCTCCTTCTTTAACCTGACAATTTCATCTATAATATCCCTCTTTTCCCTTATATATTTGAAGAAGTCCTTCTCTTCCAATTTTACTCCCTGTGCCAGCTGTACTTCCCTAGAATAATGATATAATTACCGAGCAATTTTGAATAACCCAGTGATAATGTTGGAACAAACTGAAACAGACATTACAGAAGGTCTGATAAAATGTCTTTTTGACTGAGAAAATGAGTCAGCCAGCGCTGCTTTCCATGCCAGTGGCCCGGGTTTGCATTCTGAGCTTGGGACATCACAGTACAGGGGTTTGAGGACTGCAGCTCCCACTGCTTTGCTGCCGTCTGGGTAACTTAGGTGACAATACAGCTGGGAGCACCTGCATGACAGGGAGGGGAGGGATTCACCAGGATTGCATTTGGCTTTTGGCCCACCATCGTGGCTTGCCTGCGAAAGCTCGTTGAGTGAAGCACTGGGGTGTTTAGGATCATTCTTGTTTGCTTGCAGATGAGCCTGCTGTGCACTTTTGGATTATGGATTTTGTGGAAAATGTAATGAGTGGATAGTATCCACAGTAAAACTTTTATCAGTAACTGTCTAAAGTGTGGACAGTGATCCCTGCAATATAAACACCATCACAGCAGTTAGCATGGTGAGGCCACCCCTCTTCATGGTGGAGTGCATGCAGTTTTGTTTAAGATTGTGAGTTTGGTTAACTGTCGCCCAGCATTGCACCCAGGTCTTAAATGGTGCACACTACACTCCTCATTTTCACATCACCTCCTAAGGAAAGGATTGGGTGGAGTCTGGAGAAAAGCATTGCCATGATCTGGCATCCCCATGTCCTCTGGGGTCACTGTACTCTCCTTTTGGGGTGGGGGGTGAGCCCAAGCCAGAGAGCGAGAGGGGAGATGAGGCCCCTAGGATACAGGAAGGCTACGCTGGTCAGCCACGGAACCTGTTGGTGACTGAAGGAGGTGCGGTTCACTGGCTGGCAATTGGCCGGTTGGTGACTGAAGAAGGTGATTTTAAACTGGATGGCTGTAGACCTGTAGGTGATTAAAGGAGGTGAGGTTACACTGGACAGCAGTGGACCTGTGTGTGACTGAAGGAGGTGAAGTTGCACTGGCCAGCAGTGGCCCTGAGGGTGACTGAAGGAGGTGAGATTACATCGGCCAGCTGTGGACCTGTGGGTGACTGAAAGTGGTGAGCTTACAGTGGCCCTCAGTGGGCATGTAAGTGACTGAAGGAGGTGAGGTTACACTGGCTAGCAGTTGACCTGTGGCTGACTTGAGGTGGGGTTACACTGGCCGGCAGTGGGCCTGTGAGTGACTGAAGGAAGCGAGATTACACCGGCCAGAAGTGAAGCTGTGGGTGACTTGAAGGAGGTGAGGTTACACTGGAGACTAGTGAAACTGTGGGTGACTGTAGGAGATGAGATTACACTGGAGAGCAGTGAAGCTGTGGGTGACTGAAGGAGGTGAGGTTACACTGGAGAGCAGTGAAGCTGTAGATGACTGAAGGAGATGAGGTTACACTGGTGAGCAGTGAAGCTGTGGGTGACTGAAGGAGGTGAGGTTACACCTGAGAGCAGTGAAGCTGTGGATGAGTGAAGGAGGTGTGGTTACACTGGTGAGCAGTGAAGCTGTGGGTGACTGAAGGAGATGAGGTTACACTGGAGAGCAGTGAAGCTGTGGGTGACTGAAGGAGGTGAGGTTACACTGGTGAGCAGTGAAGCTGTGGGTGACTGAAGGAGATGAGGTTTCACTGGAGAGCAGTGAAGGTGTGTGTGATTTGAAGGAGGTCGGTTACACTGGTGAGCAGTGAAGCTGTAGAGTGACTGAAGGAGGTGAGGTTACAGGAGCAGTGAAGCTGTGGATGAGTGAAGGAGGTGAGGTTACACTGGGGAGCAGTGAAGCTGTGGGTGACTTGAAGGAGGTGAGGTTACACTGGGGAGCAGTGAAGCTGTGGATGAGTGAAGGAGGTGCGGTTACACTGGTGAGCAGTGAAGCTGTGGGTGACTGGAGGAGGTGAGGTTACACTTGAGAGCAATGAAGCTGTGGATGAGTGAAGGAGGTGAGGTTACACTGGGGAACAGTGAAGCTGTGGGTGACTTGAAGGAGGTGAGGTTACACTGGGGAGCAGTGAAGCTGTGGATGAGTGAAGGAGGTGCGGTTACACTGGTGAGCAGTGAAGCTGTGGGTGACTGAAGGAGGTGAGGTTACACTGGGGAGCAGTGAAGCTGTAGGTGACTTGAAGGAGGTGAGGTTACACTGGAGAGCAGTGAAGCTGTGGGTGACTGGAGAGCAGTGAAGCTGTGGGTGGCTGAAGGAGGTGAGGTTACATTGGACAACAGTGGACCTATGGATCACAGCAAGAGGTCAAGTTACAGCGGCTAGCAGTGGACCTGTTGGGAAATGAAAGAGGTCTTTAACACAGCTGAAATGGGGGGGGGGGAATAATTCACAGAATCAACGTTTTATTTCTGCTGGGAAGTAGCCAGTTCTCCATGATCATGTGGAAAAGTTATCTGTTTTTTTTCATTGCATGTAATCAGAACCTAGGTTATGTCACATGGAATTATTGCATGCCATTTGTTGGTTACACAATAATCTGAACTGATTTATTTAAATTTAATGAGCAACTCTGCACTTCAGCATGTGCTTTCATAAATAGGATGATTCAGCTGCTACAATTTACTAAAGAATACATTTTTCCATTTTTAGTGTTCCTTTTCAAGATTCATAGCACATCTTGGTAGTCCATCTAAAAAGTCTATATAGAGAACATTTGAACATATGTGCCTCTCCCCTGTTAACCTCACAGTGCCTTGGTTTTATGACATCATTGTCCTCGCCATAACAGACTGTGATGTCCACAAATGCAATTCTGTGGTTAGCAGGGGAGGCTAGATACATTTTGAAAGACTTGATTAAATAAATAATTATATAATGATTGGACGCTGGCCACCACAGTGGATGTTATCCTGGCATAACATCTCAGCTGTAGTGCCAGCCAGCTGTCAGTCGATGTAACCCCAGATGAAGCTATCCCAGGGCTACTACCCCTGCCTGATTTGCCACTAACAGGTTGAGGGGCCTGATCCAATGGCGGGTGCCTCCACCCAGAGGTCAGGGTTTGCAATAGTTAAACCTACTTGGTCACAGCCCCTGGGACACTGCAACCCCCTTTCTTCCCACTAGTGGCCCACACAATATATCAGAATTACCTTCACAGTATACACTTACCCCCAGGTCTGGTTCAGGCACTGGGACCTCCTGTGAAATGAGATACAGTGCAACAATCACAGTACAGTACTTTAACATAGACAAATACCTCAGGCAGTATAACTTTGCTTGAAACAAGCAGCTCTGATTTATTTAGGGGATATAACAAGGACAGGGGAAATCAGGTTAATTAGCTTATCACTTTACTATCTACTCTATGGCTCTGTGCACAGGCCTATCCTTATCAGTTACTGTCCCTGGGTACCCAAGCCCTAGTGGCTAGTCCAAACCGTGGCAGCTGGTAGGGGCCCTTTCACACAGAGAAAAGGAGAATTAAACAGTCAGCAGTACAGTAATTCCATTTGGATTTAATGTGGCAATTCAACAGGAGCGACCCTGAATTAGTACTCACGACCTCCAAATAAGATAGGGTCCTTCAATGTCAGCAGGGCTACTTTGAGCTCCAAGACCTCTCACACATTTATATGGTAAAAAGAAAGCACTATACCAGGCAGGCTGCATCTGTATCCCATCGCAATTACTGCACAAACCAGGAGAACACACAGCAGATTCAGTTCCTGACAGACCGAGTGTAATTTTCAGCAATTTCTCCAGTCTTCTACAGGGTGAGCCTGGTTTCTACTCTTCAGAGATCCTTGATTCTTTTCACAGGACGGATTCAGTCCTAACAAGCTGTTACACAAGCTGCAGACCGGAACTCTGGGCCTTCACACGTTTTTGACTGAAACTGTGCACTGAAGGAGCACAGGGTTTCTTTCCTTCACTGCCAGATCTCAAACTGAAACTCCAACAGACAAAACCGGCACTTCCTTTGAGTTCCTCCCAGTTCTTGACTGGATTGGCTGTCACTCACAATAGACTGCTGCTGTTGGTCCAAAAAGGCACAAGTCTAAACTACATCTCCCAGAGTCACTGCCCATACAATCCTCTTGTGGCTGGCTCAGATTATGAGTCCAAGTTCTGATTCGTCTCAAGGCACCATTTTAGAGCTAGCTTACCCCACACTGATTGGTCCAGTTCAGCAGTTCAAAACCAGAATGGGGAACTAGCAGACAGTTCTGACTGCAAAGAAAGCAGGTTAGACAAACTGTAATTTTATTATTACTGTAAATGATTTCTGGCAACAGTTACATCTTTCAGATAGGTTCCCTTTGCACTCCTAGTGACTGCAAAATGGGGTGAATTGGCAGCAGCTTGAGTGGTACTCAATCAAAGAAACACACAGTCCCCCATACAACTAATTATGTCTGCAAGCAGACAGCTCTTAAAGAGACAGTACCAGAGGTTCTAAAACACTCACTGATAAATGGCTTAAACGCCAAACACCATTCAGGCTTGGAGCATTCAAGCAAGCTCCTGAAGTCTTTTGGGAACCCCATTTGCAGGGGGTTACACCCTTCCTGGTTTGGGAAAGCTTGACGTCCGCGTCAAGCAAGTACCCATAAGTTTCAACTGCAACCATATACATTTGCATTAGGCTCACACATGTAATCATCAGTCAATATATCATTTTACCAAGAACACATTTCTGAAACATTGCAGTACGCCACTTTACACAGTATTACACACACATTGTACCATAACTCAAGTTATTACCTCTTGTACATGAAACCTGAAGAGAGGGGCCCTTCCTTATCAGTTACCTTGGGGCTGGACGGGGCAAGGGCACCATACTTAGAGGGCAACACAAGTAACTTGAGTTAGCACTGATCGCTCAGTTTGGGCAATGAGCTCGGGACACATACCCCTTTATGGACAACATTGAGAGGCAAGTCCACAGGCCCCCAAGGAATCATAACTGAGGTGCACCACAGGCTTTACAGCTCGACCAGTCTTTCTAGGGGAACTGTTACAGTCTCTGCACCTGAGCCTCATTTTCAGCATTGTTCTCACTTGTCAGGGAGTCTCCATGGGGGTAGAGAGGCTAGAACTTGGGGCACTTTCAGCTCCAGGAGTTACAGTTTCTGAGTCCACAACATTTGGCTCGCATGGAGAGCTTTCGGACACTGGCAGTGGACTGTCAGGGCACTCAAAATACTCTTCTTGTTCGGTGTATCACCAGTCTGCCCCAATCTATCATTTTCTCCCCTGAAAGCTCAAACAGTTCAACCATGCACAATGATTCCATTTCATCTGATCTGATGCTTTGCACTTCACTTTCTGGGAGCATTGGCTCCAGGGATGAAGCTGGGGCTTAGACAGTCCAGAAGGCCCAGCTTTGTCTCCAGTATTGACTAGGGATTGCCCCAAACAATTGACTCAGTTCGTAAGAAGGATAGTATTCAAAGTCACTCTCACTTTCTTCCGATATGGACTGACAGTCATGCTCAACTGGGACTTGTGGAGGGAACACTTTAACTTTGCTTCTGTAGGTGCAGACTTTCTTGATCTTTTCTTAGCAGCAGCTCTAGTCACTGGTCCAGAGGGGCATCTTCTGGGGCTCAGACTCAATCAGGATTTGTCCAATGGGTAGTAAATGATTTCTATGCATTGTTTTTACATCTTTTGAATTATTCTCAGGCCTTACTTTGTACACTGGCAGATCATCTAGTTTGCCCACTACAATGTGAGGGAGATGGTGCCATCTGTCAGCAATCTTGTGCTTGCCATGCAGTCCCAGATTTCTTAGCAATACCCGATCTCCCTCCTGGAGTTCCTGTGCTTTCACCTTTTTATCATACCTTTCTTTGTTGGCCAGATTTCTTTTGGCAGCCATGGTTTGAGCCAGTTGGTACGCATGAGTTAGCTGGGCCTTTAACTTTGCACATACTGTAAATAGTTGTCAGCTTGAACCCCATCAGAGAGACCCCAAAACACACATCTACTGGTAGTCGAGCTTCTCTTCCAAACATCAGGCGGTAGGGGAGAACCCAGTGGCATCACTTTTGGTGCAGTTATAAGCATGTACCAGGGTGCTAATTTGTTGGCTCCATCTAGGCTTGTCCTTTGGGTGCAGGGTGCCTAGCATATCTAGCAAAGTGCGTTGAAACGCTCAGGCTGTGGGTCCCCTGGGGGTGGTAAGGAGTGGTTCTGGACTTTCCACTCCCCCACAGAGAAAGCATCTCTTTGATCAGACGACTCTCAAAGTCTCTCCCTTGATCAGAATGGATTCTTTGTGGAGCCCCATAGTGAACAAAAAGTTTTCTACAAGTACTTTGGCCACAGTGGATGCTTTCTGGTCTTTGGTGGGAAAGCTTGGGCATATCTCGTGAAATGGTCAGTGACCACCAGCACATACTGATATTTCTTTGATCTGACTCAAACTCAGAAAATCAATACAGACCAGCTCCATGGGTGCACTGGTGGTGATGTTAACAAGGGGGCAGCCTCTGGGGCAAAGCTTTCCTCTGTAAGCAGCGACTACAAGTTCGATATGTTGCTCCACATCAGCCCCCATCTTAGGCCAATAGAATCTGGATCTCACCAAGTCAAGTGTTCTGTCTATACCAAGGTGCCCCATGTGGTTGTGCAAGGACCTCAGTACTGAGTCTCGAAAGGCAGTGGGCAGCACTAGTTGTTGTTTGTCTACTTGTCCCCTCTGTCTACTGTTTCTCTATATAACAGTTTATTGATCAGTTTCAACTTAGGACCTTCTTTGTATAACAGTGCAGTTCTCAAATCAGTGGAGCGAATTTGGACACATCTTTTCCTGCATAGAGGGCTTCTAAAGCTGCTTTGATCATGGGATCCTGGATTGAGCCCTCCGATCACTGTCATTGTCCAGCTGAGGCAGTGCACCAATGTCTATTGCAGAAAAGTGGCAATAAGCAGCAGGTATGCAATTCTCAGAGGGTCCCAAGCAATCCACCATGCAGTCCACTGCGTCTGCGGGACATTTGTTCCTCCCTGTCAAACTTCCGGCAGAGTGTCGAATGTCAGGTTCTGCCAATCGGACCCAATCATTCTGGGGAACAGGCCTCCGGAGAGAGCATCAGCATCTATGTGGTTCAGACCTGCTCGGTATTCAGAGCATAGTCATATGTAGATAATGCAGAAAGCCACCTATGGCCAGTGGCATCCAACTTAGCTGAGGTCTGCACATAGGTCAAAGGATTATTGCAGTTTTACTAGTATTTTAGCCCCATACAAGTACTCATGGAATTGGTCAACAATAGCCCACTTCAAAGCTAGGAACTCTAACTTATGTACAGGATAGTTCTTTTCGGATGGGGTCAGGCTTCTACTGGCAAAGGCCACTGGTCTCAGGCCATTCTCGTGTTCTTGGTACAACACAGCCCCAACCCTTGCAAGCTAGCATCAGTGTGCAGGACGAAGGTTTTCTTGGATCGGCATAGGCCAGCACTGGAGCATGGGTAAGTTGATATATGATCTCATGAAAAGCAGTCTCATAATCAGGAGTCCAGCGGGCCCCAAATACTTCACTCGGATGAAAATACACTCTTTCAGTCTTGAGGACGCTGACTTTTGGTATTTTTGTGGGTTGGGGATACCCTTGAGTAAGGTTAAGTAAAGGGCGGATCACTCTTGAATAGTCCTTGATGAAGCTCGATAATAACCACAGAATCCCAGGAATCTTTGCAGTTCTTTAGATTTTTGGCTGTGGCCAGGTGGTCAAGGCCTCAACTTTACTTGGGTCGGTCTCTATTCCTCGGTGGATACTATGTGTCCCACATACTTTACTGATGTTTGAAAGAATTGACACTTATCAATGGACAGTTTAAGGCCAAAGTCCTCCAGTCGGTCCAATACCTTAAATAATCTGCTCTCATGTTCCTCCAGTGAGCTGCCAAACACAATAACATCATCTAGGTATACCAGGCACTCTAGTAAGTTCATGTCCCCCACTGCACGCTCCATCAATCGCTGAAAAGTGGCTGGGGCACCTGAAATCCCTTGAGGCATCCTCATGAATTCATAGAAGCCAAGGACAGATAAAGGCTGTCTTCTCACGGTCCTCTGGGGCCATCGGGATCTGGTAGTACCCACTGCGGAGATCCAGCACAGAGAACCACTTGCTCCGCTTAGGCAGTCCAAAGCATCCTGAATGCGGGCATTGTGTACTGATCAGGATAGTCCGCGGTTTAAGGTGCGATAATCCACACACATCCTTACTGTTCCATTCTTTTTCCTCACTACCACAATGGGGAAGCATAAGGGCTTTGGATTCTTGTATTACACCAGCAGCTAACATCTCTTGCAGATGCCGTCTCACATCATCTATGTCAGCAGGTGCCAGGCGTCGAGACCTCTCACGAAATGGTCTTTCGTCATGCAGCCGGATATTGTGCTCAGCTCCTTGCACGCATCCCACATCCCATTCCTTTAAAGAAAACACCTGGTCTCTCTGGGCAAGCTTTCACTGATCCTCACTTTCCATTCAGCTGGCAGCGGGAGTCGCCGAAATCAAACAAGTCAGGCTACTCTGTCATTCTTCCTTGAACTCTTGCTGCTGGGTAGCACTGCAGTGTCTGCACAATGCACATTAGCCAGGATGCAACCTCTATTTACTCGAATGTCTCTTTCAGACACATTATGAACTTGGACCATTACCCTTCTGGCATAAGCATGGGCTCTAGCGGCAAAATACTAGGCTTGACCAGCAGTCCCTCTGGCAATTTTCCATCGCCTGGTGCATCCAACATTAATATTTTATTCTTAACATCCTTTCTGATACGGACCTCCTCCTGTAAGGTACACTGGGCATTTGGTGCCAGGATCAGAGACTCAGGATCCTTCTTCCATACAATCCCACCGTTCCTCTGGTTCTATTTTTCAGCATCTCTGTGCCTCATAGGCCTTCTTAATTAAAGCCGGAACTCTTAAAGCTCTACTAGTCTTTGACCCCTGTTTTCATAACACAACTGTGCCAGCCTTCTGAACATATGAGCATTTGTTCCAATCAACAAAGGACACCATCATACAGTCCAGTGGGGGACACACTAAGGCTAGGGTCTCTACTTGTTCGGCCACTCCAGCCACGGAGGTGGGAAAGACAGCCAAATTGGATATACCCGGAATAGGGGTAGGCCTCTCACTTAACCCCCATACATGCAGTCCTTCTAATGGTTGTAAGGGCACGCCTGACAAATGCTTCTGATACCAATCTTGAACATAATTGTCACTTGGGAGCCACTGTCTAATACAGCTCTTGTAGACACTCCATTCACCTTTACAGTGGTCTCCATGGAGGGACCCACTATTCTGGACCAGTCTGAGAGGCGTAGGGGGGCCTGGGCAACTGACCCCACAAAAGGACGGAATTAGCATTTTGGTGCCCTCACTGGATCTACGTGCACCTCTTAACCACTGATTTGTTCTCCGAAGCTCTCCTTGTAGCCTATATGCAACTTTGTCAGTGTCTTTGGGATTGGCATTCCCTTTCATGTGCCCATCCTTCCCACAATTATAGCAAAACATACTTTTTGAGTTTGAGCTGGCCGAGGAGCCACACTGGAGCCAGGGAGGGGTATTACTAACTGGAAACCTTGGTGCCATCTCTGTCTGCGGCGTGATAAGCATTTGGAGACATCTCGTCAGTTTCTCCACTTCCATGGTCAAGGAATCGAGTTTGAGCTGTTATCAGCAGGAGATACATGGTGGGTACCCCACCCCATAGAGATGCAGTCGGATATAGGTCAGGGGTCTGTACTTGCAGGCGTGGCCTTCATAAAGGGACTGTTTTTGAATTCCCGGATCTCTCTCAACAGTTCGCCCCATTGTGGCATATCTTTTCCTTATCAGAGCACTCATTGACTGCCAACCTCTGCCCCTGAACTTCTTGATGGGCCACCCTCAGTCACTCGGGTCATAGCCACAGCTATTGGTGCAGGTCCTCCGAGGTCGCCTTTTCTCAACTCCTCGAATTTCTCTCATTAACTCATCATAGGAGGTGGGGATTCCAGTCGATTTGCCAGGCGTAACTGAAGCAACAGCAGTTCTGAGAAGGGGGCAGACTTAAGGATTCTGTCCAGTCTGGTTCGGTCCAGTTCAATCGCTGGCAAACTACCCTTTCTGAGGCATTCTTGCAACAATTTTTCCAGCCGAGACATACACAGACAACAACCCCTTGGTACTGTTGTGCATTTCTTACTCTCCACCATAGGTCCTCATCAGAATCTGGGCTCCCATACACATTCTCCAAGGCCTCAAGATAGGCCTGCAGTCGCTCAGGGTTACTGGCCCTGCTTAGCACGGATGGTAGCCAGGGCAGGACCCTGAGGCTCTCACTAACCCTCTTCGCTCGCCTCGAGCATTGCCATTCTAGCACTTGGGGGCAACATAGTCTATCCAGGTCTCCCAGTCATCCTCCCTTGGGGGTGGGAGGGTGCCAGAGAAGATCCTCAACCTTCGTAAGAGTACGTACTAATGCAGGTGCAGAAATAGGAGTCTGCATTGGTTCAGCCACCATTACGGGTACTGGAGCAGGAGAGGGTGTTGGGGAGGAACACCCCAGGTGGCAAGAATAGTTTCTTCAAGTCCTCCACAGTTTTCCCTTCTCCCAGCAACCATTTAGCAAATTTCTCCTCAAAAGTTTCAGATAGTGGTGGGGCTCATTCCCCGGTCTTTACTGTCCTTAGTTATCACTCTCCAAGCAGTGAGGGCTCCTCTGGGGTAATGGTCTGTGGCACTTTGGAGCTATCTATGGGATCCTTAAACTCTACTAGCCAGGAAAGTGTGGGTGAGCAGATTAGCATGCCGACCCACCACCACAGGGTTTTGTAAACCTTCCACCTTGGAAAGTACTCCTGCACAGTGTCCGTATTGATACCAGGGGGATGTCCAGGATAAGCATAGCATTTTGGGGTCGATCTCCTCCCAGTACACCACTCCACCAGCCGGTGCACAGCCACTTCTGTCGGGTACCCATTTATTTATTTATTTATTTATTTTCCTTAACAGTGGTTTGTAAATATGGCCACTAGAGGACACACAATCCCAGCGGTGAGCCTCCAAATGTAACCCCTAGATGGCTATCCCAGGGGCTACTACCCCTGCCTGATTTGCCACTAACAGGTTGAGGGGCCTGGATCCAATGGCGGTGCCTCCACCCAGAGGTCAGGGTTTGCAATAGTTAAACTAACTTGGTCACAGCCCTCTGGGACACTGCAACCCCCTTTCTTCCCACTAGTGGCCCACACAATATATCAGAATTACCTTCACAGTATACACTTACCCCAAGGCTGGTTCAGGCACTGGGACATCCTGTAAAATAAGATACAGTGCAACAATCACAGTACAGTACTTTAACATAGACAAATACCTCAGGCAGTATAACTTTGCTGAAACAAGCAGCTCTGATTTATTTAGGGGATATAACAAGGACAGGGGAAATCAGGTTAATTAGCTTATCACTTTACTAATCTACCTATGGCTCTGTGCACAGGCCTATCCCTATCAGTTACTGTCCCTGGGTACCCAAGCCCTAGTGGCTAGTCCAAACGTGGCAGCTGGTAGGGGCCCTTTCACACAGAGAAAAGGAGAATTAAACAGTCAGCAGTACAGTAATTCCATTTGGATTTAATGTGGCAATTCAACAGGGAGCGACCCTGAATTAGTACTCACGACCTCCAAATAAGATATGGTCCTTCAATGTCAGCAGGGCTACTTTGATCTCCAAGAGACTCCTCACACATTTATATGGTAAAAAGAAAGCACTATACCAGGCAGGCTGCATCTGTATCCCAATCGCAATTACTGCACAATAACCAGGAGAACACACAGCAGATTCAGTTCCTGACAGACCGAGTGTAATTCAACAATTTCTTCAGTCTTCTACAGGGTGAGCCTGGTTTCTACTCTTCAGAGATCCTTTGATTCTTTTCACAGGACGGATTCAGTCCTAACAAGCAGTTACACAAGTTGTAGACCGAACTCTGGGCCTTGCACAGTTTTTTGACTGAAACTGTGCACTGAAGGAGCACAGGGTTTCTTTCCCCTTCACTCTCAGATCTCAAACTGAAACTCCAACAGACAAAAACCGGCACTTCCTTTGAGTTCCTCCCAGTTCTTGACTGGATTGGCTGTCACTCACAATAGACTGCTGCTGTTGGTCCAAAAAGGCACTGAAGTCTAAACTACATCTCCCAGAGTCACTGCCCATACAATCCTCTTGTGGCTGGCTCAGATTATGAGTCCAAGTTCTGATTCGTCCAAGGCATCATTTTAGAGCTAGTTTACCCCACACTGATTGGTCCAGTTCAGCAGTTCAAAACCAGAATGGGGAACTAGGCAGACAGTTCTGACTGCAAAGAAAGCAGGTTAGACAAACTGTAATTTCATTATTACTGTAAATGATTTCTGGCAATCAGTTACATCTTTCAGACAGGTTCCTTTGCACTCTAGTGACTGCAAAAATGGGGTGAATTGGCAGCAGCTTGAGTGGTACTCAATCAAAGAAACACACAGTCCCCCATACAAACTAATTATGTCTGCAAGCAGACAGCTCTTAAAGAGACAGTACCAGAGGTTCTAAAACACTCACTGATAAATGGCTTAACGCCAAACACCATTCAGGCTTGGAGCATTCAAGCAAGCTCCTGGAAGTCTTTTGGGAACCCCCATTTGCAGGGGGGTTACACGTATCACTACACATCAAAACACAGATCACTACACAGCAGCTGTCAAAGACCAGCCTGTCAGAAATAAGCAAAAAGATAAAGCAGACTCATGTCAGCATTTCCTAAGCTAAATTTCAATTTGTACAAAATGGCAACAATAGACAAATGGTTCTCCGAGGAGAAAGAAAATGCTGAACCCAGAAAGAAAAAAGAAAAACAAAGGCATGTTGAAATCCACGACAACCAGCTCGATCAAATTGAATGTGACAGGAATGAACCGTCCACAAAGCGGCAAACTGTGTGGGCCATTAACGTCTTAAATGACTGGATCAAAGAAACAGGTACTGAACTTGACTTAGCAACAGTAAGCAAAAGTGGCTTAAATCAAACCTTACGCAAGTTTTATGCCTCAGTAAGAACCAGTAATGGAGCCCACTACGGCATAAGTAGTTTCATTGAGTTGAGATCGGGGCTCAATCGTTACCTAAATGAGCCCCCTTCCCCGTCAAGAAACATTAACATAATCAGTAACACAGAATTTCAGAGCTCGAATAACGTATTTACAGCTCAAATCAAAAGCCTGAGACGTGACGGAAAAGACAAGGCCCAACACCACGCTCCCCTCACGGAGACAGAACTGTCATTTCTCAGACAATCTGAGGCGCTCAACACAGAAACCTCTGAAGGACTTCTACACCGCGTCTGGCTAGAGGTTCAGTTGCATTTTGCCAGACGTGGGTGTGAGGGCAAAGACAACTGCAGTCCTCTAGTTTTGATTTCCAAAAAACAGAAACCGGACTTGAGTATGCCACCCTGAACTTCAATGAAAAAACTAAGCATCACTGTGACCCATTAGAAAAAGACCGGGATCGCTACAGGGGCACAGTGTTTGCCATACAAGGCCATCCTCAATGCCCAATTGCTGTCCTAAAAAAGTACATTTCCAAACTGCCCAGCAACAGCCCATGCCTGTTTCTGCATCCTCGACGAAAGCCTGCGAGTCCCTGGATCACAGAAGAAGTGTGGTATACCTTAGAGCCACTTGGCAAAAATTACCTGCCTTCCATGCTGCCGAAAATGTGCCACGCTGCAGGGCTGCCACATACATACATACACAAGTCATCCCTTGCGGGCGACAGCCATCCAGTTGTTGAGTAATGTGGGATTAGAGAGCTGTCAAATAATCTCTGTAACTGGCCACAAGCAGGAATCTTCTTTAAAAAGCTACTGGGGCCCGACGCTGCAACAAAGATCGCAGTGGAGTGCTATAATCTCAGGAACAGCAAGAAGCACCGGATCCATGCCTCAAACCTGCGACACCACAGCAAATGTCACGGCGCCGGAACCATAACCACCAACAGCTACCTCAGATCACACCATGGCAACAGTAAACATCCCACCACCAAGAAACACCCAAGAAGACTGCATCGAACAAGCAAACAGCAACACCGCCCTGCAAAGTACGAGCAACAGCAACCAATTCTGCATCCATGGCAACAGCATGTGTGTATTTGAACTATCAGTTTGTCCTTCATGTTGCTTCTAAATGAATTTAAAACTGCTGACCTGTTAGCAAATATCCAAAGCGTTTCTAAATCGATGTTAAACTACTAACCTGTTGCAAAATCAGTTTCTACAGGACTTTTAAGTGTTCAGTGTTTCTCCACAATTATAAAGTATTCAAAAAGTTTATTAAGTTTCAGAAACGTTCGACATGTTACATACGTGTTAAAAATAGTTTTATTCCCATATTTGTAGCCTATTTAAAAGTTGAAAAACAGAACTATTCTATCCAATGGAAGGATATTTCACATTTTAATCAATAAAAAAATACTTTAAATTCACTTTTTCTTATCTGTCTCTTCATTTAACACATTCGAGCCATTGTATAAAAGGAATAATGCCATCCAGGGTGGGTGTTATGCTGGGATAACATCCTGCCTCAGGTGTTGGACGCCCTCAGCCGTTGGCCTCGGGCCCAACCACCCGAAGTGGGATGTTATCCCAGCATAACACGCACCCTGTCAGGCATTATTCCTTTAATAACTACTGCATTATCTACAATATTTAGTAGACCAACAGCAGGGTAAAGTAAAGAAAATAACCAGAGAAAATAAAGTTAACCCTTAGGCTGCCAGCAGAATCAGAACATATAGGAATTCTGGACTGGTATATCAGTCTGTGGCCCTGCAAGGGTTAAAATATAATTGGTGTAAATCTAGTGTTTTTTTTAAGCTTTTCATTATAATAGAGAGTTGCTCTTAAACAATAAATGAAAGAAACATAGAAGCATAGAATTTGACGGCAGATAGGGAACAATAGGCCCATCTAGTCTGCTCTGTTTCCCTACCTGCTGAAAACTGCCACCGATCCTAGTATATCTCTGGCATTACCTCCCTATTTGAATTGACAAGGTACCCCTTTGTGTATCACATGCAGTTTTGAATTCCCCACCACCTCTGCTGGGAGGCTGTTCCATGCCTCTACCACCCTTTCCGTGAAGAATTACTTTCTCACTTTGCCCCTTAGCCTCCCCCCCTTCCAATCTCATGTCATGTCCTCTCATTCTAGGGGTTCCCCTTTTCTTAAGGATGCTATCCTCCTGAACCTTATTTATTCTCTTCAGGTACTCAAAGGTCTCTGTCACGTCTCCCGTCCTCCCCCCCCCCCCGTCCTCTAGTATGTACATATTAAGCACCTTCTGTCTTTCCTCATAAATCCCCTAGTGCAGGCCCTGCACCATTTTCGTTGCCCTTATCTGAACTGCCTCTATCTTGTCTATGTTCTTTCAGAGATGTGGCCTCCAGACCTGGACGCAGTATTCCAAATGAGGCCTCACCAATGACCTGTACAGTGGCATCACCACCACCTTTCTTCTGCTGGTGATACCTCTCCCTGTGCATCCCAGAATACACTGGTTATTGTTTTATATGTTATTGCAGAGCAACATACTGTGATCCCTACTCATCTCAAATGCCCCCTTGGGCTCCCTGCACAAGTGGGATGTTATCTACAACAAAATTCACCACTTTGCCCTCTCACACCCTTGCCTCGCTCACCACTGCTTGCTCTACAACTCTCTGGTGGCTATCCCCCTTGGCATCATGATCTTTTACTCTAGGCTGCTTTATACATAAGCAACTACAATCCCCCTCTCCTGCCATAGCCATCCCACCTCTTCCTAGCGCTAGTGCTGACTACTCCCTCAGATCTTGCGATCCCACACAACTTGCCATTCCAAGGTCCACTACCTAAATGGGGGAGCAGGCCTTCTCATCCTTCGCACCTAGACTCTGGAACTCTCTTCCTCAATCAATACGCGGCTTCACCTCCCCCCTGTCCTTCAGATCGGCCCTTAAAGCCCACCTCATCCAATCCATGACATGCAAGTGCTTCCAACCCCATGACCTCTAGTCTTCCAAATCTGAACTACTGCCTACGCAACTTTATTTTCTCTATTCGTATTGCACTTTTCTATATATAAACCAAAACAACTAGACTGTATACCCACCGACTCTCAAAGCCCCACCATCACTGCCCTACTGCCTGCAAGAATAATCTTGTTGTATATGGATGCTCGCTGGGTGTCCATTACTGTCCACCCTGAACTGCTTAGTGTATACCCTAGTCTCTAAGTCTCTCTAATAACTGTTGTAAAATTGTTTGCATAATCAGGACTGCCTGTATAATCTCCTGTTCTAGAGACATGGATATGTTGTTCATCCACACTTATTGGCAGGTTCCTTGCCGCTTTAAATCTTGCTGGAAGGTCTTCAAGCTGGCTCCTCCCACCCACCCGGGTGGTAAAACTCTCGGCTCCGCCCCATGACGCCAGATCTTCCTTACCGCTTGGAAGCTCAGGTTCCCTCCTTAACGCTCTGCGTTTAAGACTGGTTCCTAATTCTTCGAAAGTTCGAAATCAAAAAGTTTTTGCTAAAAAGACTTCGGTCTTCTTCTCCTCGCGGCTGCGATGGACAAATCGACTCCCGGTTTCCGGAGGTGCCCTTGCGGGCAGAAGATGTCTAGGACGGATCCGCACTCCACGTGCGTCTACTGCCTGGGCCTTGAGCACGACCCGCAGGTCTGCGACTTGTGCTCTTCTTTTTCGGCCTACGTCCTTGAAGACCGTGCTGCCCGATTACAACTGGGGCGCCCCGAGAAAAGAATTCCACCGGTGAAATCTAAAGAGGTCCGATTGGCGGTGTCCGCGTCGGCGGGCTCGGTGGATCAGCTTGAGCAGATGATCGCCCTCAAAGAGGAGGTGGCGCGGGCTGCTTCTACCTCGGCTGTGTCCTGCTCTCTCTCGGTGCCTCGTACTCGGCTTCTTTTAAGGAGCTTTGTCTGACCCTCTCGACGAAAGGTGAGGGTCCAACTTCTTCAGGACCTTTTTCCAGGTCCAAAAAGAGCAAAAGTAAGTCTCTCCGTCGGCGCTCTTGGGAGGGAAAGATCCCCCTCCCTTGTCGAAGTCGACCCGGTCGACCCCTCGGCTCGGCCACTGGCTTCACGGTGTCCCGTCAAGCCAGTTGACGAGACTCTGCCGACGCGGTCGAGATTTTTCTCGACCGCTAGACGGGTTGTCGGCTGGAGAAGCTGAGAATCCTCTCCCGGTTCCCCGGTGGGAGTTGAGGATCCTGTCGGCTCGTCTGTGCCTCCGGTTCCGGAGCCTTCGGTGGGATCGTCCGAGCCGAGGGGAGTGCCGATTTCCGACACTTCTCCTCGCCTTCCTCGGCCTAGTCGAGACTCTTGGTCTCAGTCTCGGACATCCTCGCGGTCCAACCGATCCCGCCGCCATAGGCGGTCTCGGTCTCGGCACCGCGGCAAGCGCGCCGCCGCTCTTCCTCTTCCTCGGACGAGGGGAGGCTTCGGCGCAAGTTGCGTCGGAAGTACGAGGAACTCATGTGGCAACAGCTCCTTTTGACCGGGAATAGGCCGACCCAGTCGTCTTCCCCGGCCATTAAGTGGCTGTCACCGGAGCGGCGAAACAACCCCTCGTTGTAGCCGAGGAGCCTGTTCTCAGGCCGGTTGTTCGGCCAATTCCAGCTGCCCCACCGATTCTGGTGGAACCTCCGCCTCCACAGCCATTAGTTGGGGCTCCGACCAAAAATTCTCGTCGGCCTTGGGTTTGCCCTAAGGCTGTCTGTCACCCTCACTCCCGATAAACCTCGGCAGGTGGAGGGTGGCTCAGGCCTGAGGCAGCTCTTTGAGGACTCTTCTGAGTCTGATGATGGTTCCTCCCTCTTCTCCAAGTGCATGGACTTGGAGTCCTCGGGAGGACAGTCAGTGGACGATAGCCCTTCGTCCTTCTTAGGGTTGCTTCGACTCATCTCGGAGTCCACCGGGATGAAGCTCGAACCGTTCTAAGCGGGCCAGGTATCCCTCACGGAGATTCTGGACCGGGGATTCTCCTACGGAGGCCTTTCCGGTGGCGAGCCATAGTGGGTCCGGCCTTGGAACTTTGGCAGCGTCCTGCTTCCTGCCCTCGCCTTGGCCAGGTTGGCCAGGAAGTATCGGTCCCCTCCGGTTCCCTGTCCGGTTTTGGGAACACCCTCGGCCGAGGGGTTGGTTACCGCACAGTCTGCTCGCGTGCGAACGCCAGGGATGTGGACAAACCTCCCGACAAGGAATCCAAGAAATTGGATTATGCCGGGCGAAAAGTCTATGCTGCGTCCTTCCTCGGCCTTCGCCAGGCCAGTTCGGCCGTCCTCATGGCACATTTTTCTCATGCCCTGTTGGGCTCCCTGGATGAGGTTGTCCCTCATCTTCCGCGGATCTGCAGACTATGGTCAGGCAGGTGCGGGACCAGGGCAGGGCAGTGGCCAAACAGCAGCTCCAGACTGCGTTAGACATCGGGGACTCATGTGCCAGGTCTGTGGCGGCCGCAGTGGCCATGCGTCGTCAGGCTTGGCTGAGGATATCCACCTTTACCTCGGATACCCAGCACAAGTTGGCGGATGTTCCCTTTTTGGGGACTGACCTCTTCGGCCCTGGGGTGGAAGGTCACCTGCAGAGGATCGAGAAGTCCAGTGCTACCTTGGACTCTGTCTCTTCCGCTCAGAAGGACAAAGGCCGCAAGCCACAGCCTAAGCCCTTTCGTCCTTCTGCGCCCGCGGCGCGCCCGGCCCAGCAACGTCAGGGCCAGCAGGCTCGAGCTTGGCATCCCAAACCTGCCGCCGGCTTCCTCCAACAGGAAGCAGGGAGGAAGGCCCAGGAGGTCCCTCGGCGGTCCTCCTCCAAGCCTGCCCAGTGACGGGCTGAGGGGTGTCGCCCCCATCCCTGTCACCTCACCCCTGGTTCCCCCTGGGGGACGGCTCAGACACTTCCTTTCCGCCTGGTCCGCTGTTACCACGGACAGGTGGGTACTGGAGGTGGTGGGAAAAGGCCTACCTCTAGAATTCGAGCAGGCCCCGCCCTTCAGAGCCGTCGCACCTCGGGGGGCCTCGGGGTCCGCAGCCTCACTGGCGGCTCATCGAGCCGACATCGCTCTCCTCCTCCAAAAGGAGGTGATCACGGAGGTAGAGGACCCCCCTTTAGACCCGGGGTTCGTGTCCAGGTATTTCCTGGTTCCGAAACGGACGGGGGGCTGGCGCCCCATTCTCGACCTACACGACCTGAACAAGTTCCTAAGGTCTCGGACCTTCAGAATGGTCACTCTGGCGCAGATAATACCATCTCTGGAACACGGCGTGTGGTTCTGCTCTCTGGACCTACAGGACGCGTTCTTTCACGTCCCTATCCATCCGTCACATCGGAGATTCCTCCGCTTTCGAGCGGAGGGATCCCTCTTCGAGTTCCGAGCCATGCCCTTCGGCTTATCTCCAGCTCCCAGGGTCTTCACCAAATGCATGGCAGTGGTGACAGCATTCCTGCGGCGCCGAGGGGTCCGGGTGTACCCTTACCTGGATGATTGGCTGATAGCAGCCCCTCCAGACGGGAGGTGGAGCGGTCCAGAGATCTGGCCCTCCAGGTTTGCTCTCAAGTCGGCCTTCTCATCAACGAGGCCAAGTCGGAACTCGAGCCGAAGCAGGTGATCCTGTTCATCGGGGCAGAGCTCGACTCTCTTCGAGCCAGAGCCGACTCCCGCAGACAGGGCCGAGGTTCTTACCTCCTTTGCCCAATCATTTCTGGTTGGGCAATCGCGTCCTGCCCGGGACTTCCTGCGCCTCCTGGGTCTCATGGCGGCCTGTACCAGCGTGGTCCGTTGGGCACGCTGGCACATGCGCCCCCTTCAGTGGGGACTGGCCAGCCAGTGGTCACAACGCTGCGATCCTTTGGACCAGCTAGTGATAGTGACCCAGGAGATGTGGAACGCTCTCCAGTGGTGGACCGTTCCATCCATCTGCAGGAGGGCATCCCGTTTGTCCGCCCCGAGCCGACGGTCTCTCTATCGACCGATGCCTCTCTGATGGGTTGGGGTGCCCATCTGGGGGAACACCGAGTGCACGGCCTCTGGTCCCCGCGGGAGTCCCGATGCCACATCAACCTGCTGGAGCTCCGAGAGGTCCGCCTAGCTCTCACCGCCTTTGCTCCGTTTCTCCGGGGTCAAGTGGTCCGAGTCCAGACGGACAATACCACGACCATGTACTACCTGAACTGCCAGGGCGGGACGCGCTCCATGCTTCTATGCAAGGAAGCTCTCCGCATTTGGTCACTCGTGCGCAGCCTGGAGGCGGATCTCCTAGCCATTCATGTGGCAGGAGCCTCCAACACCCTGGCCGATGCCCTGAGCCGGATAGGGGCTGCATCTCACGAGTGGTCTCTCCTGCCGGAGGTAGTACAAGATCTGTTCTCCCACTGGGGCACACCTCAGGTGGACCTGTTTGCCTCCAGGGAGAATGCGAAGCTGAGGCTGTTTCATGCCCGCCCCCCTCAGCAGGGCTCGCTGCAGGGGGATGCCTTCTCGAGGCTGTGGACCCCGGGCCTCTTTTACGCCTTTCCCCCATTTCCCTTGATTCACAAGGTGCTTCTCAAGACAAGGAGGGACAAGGCGCAGGTGATTCTGATAGCCCCAGACTGGCCCCGCCAGTTCTGGTACCCAGATCTCCTCAGCCTCAGCTCCAGGCTCCCGAGGCAGCTTCCAGCTCGCCCGGACCTGCTCTCAGTCAATCAGGGAAGGTGTTCCATCCGGACCTTCAATCCTCTGCACCTGACGGCCTGGTTCCTGAGCTGCTAGAGTTCCAGGCCTTGGGTCTTTCCGACGAGGTCCTCAATGTTGTTGAGGCGTCCGCATAGGAGTCGACCAGGAAATGCTATGCCTTCAAATGGAAGAGGTTTTCCATTTGGTGTCAGGGTAAGGCTTGGACCCTTCCTCCTGTTCCTTGGCAGGAAACATATTGATTTTAGATGATTGGGAAAGTTTTAAAAGTTGGAGAAATAAATGTAAAAATATTAGGACTGCAAAGAGTAAATATCACTTGAATAGATTAGAGAAAGCAAAAGATTCAAATGTTTTGGAATTTTATTTTTGATTTAAAATATAGTAATAAAAGTACATCGGAAATTTTACAGTGAGGGATGTAATTGAAGATCCATTTAAATTACATTATATTAAATTCCTATTTTCTAATTCACCTGATTTGGATATCTTGTTACTAAAAAGAACAAACAGCTGATATATCTGTGATGGAATTGATTGCTGAACAAAAAAATAAGTATGGGATACAGCAAGTTAATAGGTTTAGTTTTAGACCTTTATAGATAGAAGTAAGAAAACAGTTACAAAATTTAAATGTAGTAAGGCAGGTGGTTTAGATGTGAGTTGATGCCAGGTTCCTTAAGATGGGTCTTGGATATTGTACCAATAGTAGTATCTTTAAATTGAGTCTAACTAGTTCAATAGTCCCTGATTTGTGGAAAATGGGAAAGGTAATCCAATTTATAAGGTGAGGATAGTATTGTGCCATCTAATTAAAGACTACTCGATGATACTTCCAATATTATCAAAAATATTGGAACGAGTGTTCATTCTCAAATTAGTCATTACATGGAATTGAATTAAATTTTTTCTGTGACAAACAATATGGGTTTAATGGGAGGTTCGACGGGCAACGCCTCACTGGATTTCCATAATTGTGCAGGCAACCTCACTTGATCTGGAAAGGCCACTGTGGGCGGGTGTTTTGGACCTCCGTAGCTTTTATTTGGTTCAGCATAGAAAATTGTTGGAAAGACTTTGGTTGGTAGGACAGAGGAAGGACAATTAGCATGGATGGCATCATATTTGGCAAATCAGTAGACAGTGTTTCATCAATGGAGCTCTGTGGTCAACCTTAGTAAATAAATCATGGTGTTTCTCAGGGATCGATACTCAGCCTGTTGATGTTCAATGTCTATGTAAATGAACTTGCAAACAATAAAATATGGGAGATTTAGATTATCATGAGATGACACTTGTTTTGTTGGTTTCTTCAGATAATATGGAATATGAGAACAACAGTTGCAGAAAGATTTAATTTTACTGGAAAATTGGATGGGTGACTTGGTCTTTATTAAATGACAGAAAACTCAGTGTTATGAAGTTTAGTCTAGGGCATAAGTTGAAAATACAACCACAATTGCATATTCATTTAACAAATGGTGTACAAATTGAGGAAGTAAAAGGTTATAGTATTTGGGTATGTATATAGATTCTGGTATGACATTTGAAAATCATGTTGATATGCAGATAAAAAAAGTTAATCAAAGACTGGGTGCCCTTAGATGATTAACAAATGTACTGCCTAAGTTAGCTAGAGAGAAACTTGTTAAGCAAATGCTAATACCGGTACTTGAATATGGTGTGTTGATTTATATGAATGCCTCTCAGAAAGTGTTAAAAAAAGTTAATCAAACAGTCTATAGATTAGGTAAATGTATTGTTAAAGGTGAATATAAAATGCATCATTGTAAGTTATATGATAAATTAAATTGGTTGCATCCTGAGGCGCAAAGAAATTATGCATGGTTAATTAATTGTTATAGGATCATACGAAAAGTATACATCCTTTAGCCAAGTATGTTTGATTACAGTACTTGGATAGCCAAAGTTTTTGTACAAGAAATTCAGAAAATAGAATTCCAATACTCAAATATCGTAGTAATGTAGGGAAAATGAAATTACAAAATAGATTTGCTTCATCGTGGAATAAACTGCCAAAATACTGTACCTGCAAAATATAGTTAGCTTGTCTAGTTTTAAAGGTACATTATTTGAATATTTGCAGAGTGAATGTAAATGTTATGGATAATGTTATTTATTTTTGTTATGTTTGTAATGTATGTGAATTTGAATGTTTATTTATGAAACTATTTCACAGGACTTGATTGTAAACAATGTTTTTGGCACTAATCAGATGTTACTGTATAAAAATAAAGTTTTAAACAAACAAACTTGTAGTCTAGTTATGAAAGCGTCCTCAGGAGCCAAGCATGAAGGTGTAAAGCCTTCATGTTGGGATGTGGGAGAGACCCTTGCCACTGAGTCAAAATGTGTGGTCTGATTGGCAACAGAACGGGGTCCCATACCGACAGTTGTAGGAGTAGGGGAAACCACATCTAGCGAGGCCACAATGGGGCTATGAGTATCACTGTGGCTGGTTGTAGCTGTAGTTTCAGTAGAGTCTGTTGCAGGAGAGGGCCGGGGAGGAAGCATATAAGAAGAGCCCTGTCCATGGTTGGGACAGGGCATCTATACACCATCCCTTTTTGTTTGGGATAATAGGAAAATACCTGGGAAGATGATAATTCACTGGAGAGGCAAACAGATCCAGTTGTGGAGTGCCCCATACGTTGAAGATTTCTTGGAGCACTTGCTCGTGAAGTGTCCATTTGTAAGTTGTGGACTGGCGACTCAGCCGGTTAGCTAACTGGTTGCAATGTCCCGGTAGGTGGACAGCTGTTAAGTGCCAGTTGTTGCTGAATGGCTTCTTGCCAGACTGCAAGGGTCTCCATGCATAAGGTGCGAGATTTCGTACCCCCTTGCTTGCTAAGGTAGAACACTACTGCAGTTTTGTCTGATTGGATCAGTAAAGATCCTGGCGCAAGGTAGGGCCGGAATGCCTGGAGGGCTAGATGGACCGCTTTCATCTCTAGGAGACTGATGGGGAGAAGTGGGCCACTGGCCTTGGGTCTGATAAGGACCGAAGTACGCGCCCCCATCCCTGTAGGGAAGCATCCGTGGTCAACGTTTGCATGGGGGGGGGACCGGAAGGACATTCCTTGATTCAGATTGATTCTGATTGTCCACCATGTCAGGACTGACTTCAAAGAGGAGGCGACGCTGATTTTGTCTTTGAACTTTCCTGTTTTTTGGGACCATTGATTTTGGAGGGTCCATTGGACAGGTCTCATGTGGAGACGGGTGAATGCCACCATAGGGATGGCAGTGGACATGTGACCCAGAAAGTGCAGCATCTGTCGGGCTGTGACTATTTTCTGAGTCTGTACTGTGACACCAGAGACATAAGCGTGACCTGCCGGGCAGGCGGGAGGTAAGCCCTGGCTGTAACTGTATCTAGGACAGCTCCAATGTATTGGAGACACTGTGTCAGATTTGGACTGGACTTTGGCCAACTGACTGTGATTCCCAGATCTGCACACATTTTCAGGATAGCATCTAGGGAGGAAAGCAGAGCTGCTCTGGAGTCTGCTTTGATTAGCCAATTGTCTAGATATGGAAAGATGAAGTGCCTTTTTCTTCGTACGGCTGCTGCCACCACTGGTAGGCACTTAGTGAACCCTCTTGGGGCTGATGAAAGGCCGAAAGGGTGTGTTCAAAACTGGTAGAGTTGACCCAGCAGGTGGAAGCACAAAAATTTGTGGTGGGCAGGGTGGATGGGGATATGTAAGTAGGCATCCTTCATGTCTACGGCACAAAGCCAGTCTCCCCATTTCAGGATCGGCATGATGGCAGGTAGGGTGATCATGCGAAAATGTTTGCACTGAATGTAAAGATTCAGTTGCCTGAGATCCAGTATTGGTCTGAGGTCTCCCGTTCATTTGGGTACCAAAAAGAAGTGGGAGTAAAATCCCATTTGATGTTCCAGAAGGGGCACTGGTACAACGGCCTCTTTGGTCGAAAGGGCCCTCAATTCTTCCTGTAAGATGGGTATATGATCTGGAGGATAATGACTCTTCCGTGGAGGGCAAGGGCGTGGGGTGGAGAGGAACTCCAGAGTATGACCCTTCTGTATAATCTGAAGTACTCATTTGTCTGAAGTGATCATTTGCCAGGCCTCCAGATGGCGGGCAAAATGACCCCCACAGCCTCCGAGGCCTGGTCGAGGAGGCAGGGGGGAAAGCCCTAGTGGGTCACTGGGAGACGGGCTGCGCAGCACCACCCGAAGGGCAGAAGCGGGCACCCCAGGTGGCAGAGGTGTTGCCTCTGGTGGACTGAGCACGACCTCTGAAGCTGCCTTTATTATTATTACCTCTGTATCTTCCACCTCTTTTGGAATAAGAGGAATGTGGAGTATGGAAGGCTGTAGATGGAGTATGATGCATGCCATAGACCATGTGGAGGGTTCTGCCTGATGCCTGTAAGTCATCCAATAGAGTTTGAGTACCTGGCCTGAACAGCTTGGACCCGTTAAAGGGGGCATTAGCCACATTGTGTTGTATGTCAGGTGTAAAGCCTGAAACGCGAAGCCAAGCATGGCAACGCAAGGTGATACCAGTGGCTGATAGTCAGGCTGAGGTATCTGCAGCATCATATCCCGACCTGAGAAGGTGGCGGGAGATAGAATTACTAGTTGTCACTGTAGCCAATAATTTATCCATTTTCTGTGAGGGAGGGAGTTTATTGATAAGCACAGTGGCAGAGGATCCAAGGGTACACTGATATTTAATCATATGATCCATATAGTTTAAGATTATGATATTCATGTAACCTGAGAAAAGAACCCCGATAGTCAATTCTTTGGGATTCCTAATCAGGGTAAGGAGCTCATGTGCTTGGGTTTTTTGGTATGGTCATGAGCGGCAGTAATGACACCAGAATCTGCCTCTGGAATAATGGACAGAAAGGGGTGATCCTGAGGAACCTGATATAGGTCTGCTTTACGGGGAACAGCTGTAATAGCTGAAGACTGATGCCAAGCAGCCAGCATGGCATTCTGGTAAGCTGCTATTAGTGGGGGAACCACTACAATGGGCTCCTCAGGTAATTCAAGGTATTCTGCTATATCCTTACATTGTTTGTCATGTTCAGTAGTCGAGAATCCCATGATCTTTTGTATTTGAGCCATCATCTCACTAAAAGTCGGGTCATCTGGGGGAGAGGCTGCAGAAGGTACAGGCAGGTCCCCAGCCAGAGAAGAGATTTCCGAATAGGGAGATTCAGGATTGGGAAAATCCAGATCTTGGAACTCTTCATACTCAAGATCAGCAGGGAAATCAGGCAGTAATTCTTGGTCATCTGACAAATAGTCCTCTATGAAGGGAGGAGGAGACCAGGGTGGCATGGTATCCCTGTCACTATGGAATCGTTTAGGCAGAGGAGGAGATCGGGGAGGATCACCCAGCTCTTCGGAGGGCTGGGAGTGCCGCATGGCATGCAGGACATGTCGTACTACATTGGTGATGTCCCCTTCTTGTGAAGAAGGGGCGGTAAGAAAAAATTACTCACCTTATTAATGTTGTTTCTTCTAATGGAGTCTTGCTATATTATGACTATTACAGTTTGTCCCAGCCTTAGAACTGCTCCGGAGGTGAAAGAGTTAACTTCCATGCAGAGCATGGAGCTTAAGCATAGCTCGGTTCAAAGCTCTGTTAGGCTGGTTTCAAACCCAAACCGTCAGATCTTCTGAGCAAAAACTCACTAAGGTTCTGTGGAAGTTGTAACCTACACTAGCCAGCTGGCCACTAATATATTAACATTTTCCTGGTCCCAACACAAAGACTCAAGTCAGAGGACCAGAAAAATAAGATAAAATAACTAAATAAACACAACACCCAAACATGAAAGAGGGCATCAATAAATGCAACAGAGGACTACCACCCCATACCCAAAGTAGGAGTTCTGAGAGGGGCAGGCTGGGGGGAAGGTCATAATATAGCAAGACTCCATTAGAAGAAACAACATTACTAAGGTGAGTAATTTTTTCTTCAAACAACATGAAGTCTTGCTATATTATGACTATTGCAGACTACACAGCAGTACTCCATGGAGGAGGGACAGAACCTACTAGGAATGGGCTCTGAAGCACGGCTGTGCCAAACCGAGCATCCCTCCTGGCCTGAATATCCAGGGAGTAATGCTTGATGAAAGTGTGCACTGTCTTCCAAGTAGCTGCCTGACATATCTCCAAGATAGGGATGTCTCTAGCAGCAGCTAGAGATGCAGCTGTACCCCTGGTAGAGTGAGCCCTCAGGCCTGAGGGGGGAACCTTACCCAGCTTTTGATAGCAAAACTGGATACAAGAAACGATCCACCTGGCAATGGATCTCTTAGTGGCAGGTCTCCTTTCCCAACCTCACCATAAGTGAGAAACAGTTGGAGGAATCAAACCTGTGACCTTGGTAGCTCTATGTAGTAACTTAGGGCCCTCTTAACATCTAAGCTGTGCAGCCTCCTCTGCCAGAGGAGGAATGGTCAGTGAAGAACACTGGAAGTGAAATAGATTGGTTAAGGTGGAAATCTGAAACCACCTTAGGCAAAAACTTCCTGTTAGTCCTGAGGACTACTTTATCCCTGTGAAAGGAAATAAAGTCAGTTTCTACTGATAAAGCCTGTAACTCACTTATACGCCTGGCAGAAGTGATGGCTACCAGAAATACAGTTTTCCAAGTCAAATACTTAAGCTCTGCCGAAGACAGAGGCTCAAAGGGGGGTTGCATTAGCTGAGCAATGCATACATTAAGATCCCAAGCCGGGGCAGGGTCCCTGAATGGAGGATTGGTGTGAAGCAATCCTTTAAAAACTTGGAAAATACAGGATGAGCAGAAAGAAGAGGGCTTCCTGCTGAAATGAAGGCAGAGACAGCAGCCAAGTGCACCTTCAGGGTGGCTGGTCTCAGTCCCAAAGAATTAAGATGGACCATGTAGTCAATACAGTGGGTAGATCAGCAGACTCTGGGGAAACATGCTTCCCAGAACACCATATGGAAAACCTTTTCCACTTGGAGTTATAGGTAGCCCTGGTGGAAGGCTTCCTAGCAGCCTTCAGGATTTCGAGAACACTTTGAGAGAGTTACAAATCAGCAAACTCTAACTGCTCAAGAGCCAAGCCTTGAGGTTGAGGGATTTGAGATTCGGATACCAAACTCTCCCCTGAGCACAGGTTAACAGATTGTGGTTCCTGGGGAGACACAGGGAAGATGGACTGCTAAGGACAGAAGGAGTGGGTACCAGGCTGCCTGGCCCAGTCTGGAACAATCAGGATCATTTTGCAGGGCTGAGACCTGATTTTGACTAGTATTTTGAACAGGAGGGAAGGGGAAAGGCATAAAGAACTTCCCTTCCCAATCGAGGAGAAAGGCATCCAGGGAACTGAGCCCAACACTGGGGCCTGCAACAAAACAGTGGAAGTTGATGATTGTCTGGGGCTGCGAAAGATCTATCTGAGGAGTGCCCCATCTGGCAAACACTATCCCAGTACTAGGGGATCCAGTGACCATTCGTGATGGCCTGGAAATCCTGCTGAGAGCATCTGCCAGGACATTGTCCTTGCCTGGGAGGTGAACTGCTATGAGGGAAGTGTTCAGGAATAAGCCAGAGACCACAACTTCATCGCCTCGGTGCACAAGGTCAAGACCGAGTGCCCTCATTTGTTGATGTACCACATTGTAGTGGTGTTGTCTGTTCTGACCTGTACCACCTTGTTCTGAACAGATGCAGAGAAAACCTGAAGTGCTAGAAAAACAGCTCTGAGTTCCAACAGATTGATGTGGAGCAGAGATTCCTGAGGGGACCATAACCCCTGGGCGGAGAGGTCGCCCATGTGAGCTCCCCATCCCAAGAGGGATGCATCTGTAGTAAGGTTCAAGGAATGGGACAGAGGGATGAAAGGCACCCCCTGTCTCAGATTGCTCTGATCCTGCCACCACTGAAGGGCCTGGATCAGAGTTCGAGTCACTGGGATTAACTTGGATAGAGGATCTCTTCTTTGAGACCAGAAGCTCTCAAATGGAACTGAATGTCCCTCATCTGAAATCTTGCTCCTTGCACCACAGCTGTGGAGGCAGCCATGTGCCCTAGGAGCTGCAGGAAATGCCTTGCTGGTCGAGACCTGCAGAGTGAAGGAGGCGGCCAGGGCCACTAAGGTGCTTACCCTTTCCAGGAAGGAAGGGTCTGGCCTGCTTTGTGTCCAGTTCTGCGCCTATAAAGGTGAGTACCTGGACAGGTTCCAAAACTGACTTTGGAAGATTGAGAAGAAATCCCAGAGAGGTAAGCAGCTGCTGGGTAACTAGCAGGTGTGATTTGACCTGGTCTGGAGACTGACCCACAATGAGCCAGTCATCCAGGTAGGGAAAATGGCAATCTTTTGCCTTCTTAGGTGAGCGACTGCTACTGCCAGACATTTTGTGAACACCCTTTGGGGCAGAAGTGAGGTCGAAGGGCATTGCTCTGAACTGATAATGGCCTGAGGGCAGTTCGAATCTGAGGTACTTTTGATGGGAGCTTCTGATAAGAACATGGAAGTAGGCATCTTTGAGGTCCAGGAGGCTAGCCAGTCCCTGGTCTTAGGGAGGGTAAATCATTCCCAGTGTCACCATTTTGAACTTTGGTTTTAAAGGTGCTTGTTTAGATATCTTAGATCCAGGATAGGCCGCCACTCTCCTGTCTTTTTGGGGTAAGAAGTACCTGGAGTACAGACCCTTGCCCTGGTGAAGGGAGAAACCTTTCTACAGCTCTGAGAGCCAAGAGGTTGAGACTTCTGTTTCCAAAGCAAGAGTCTCTAAAGGGTTTGTAGGTGGAAAAGATCTGGCTCTCATCTTTGGAAATTTCTTGAAGCTGAGACAGACCCTGGCTCACTACTTCCAGGACCCACCTGTCTGAAGTTAAAGACTGCCAGTCCTGGACAGTGAGCCAACCTGCCCCTACAGGTAGTGGAGAGCCGACCCTGGGCATCCCATCAGGGTGCCTGTTTGGCAGGGGCTTTAGGCTGAGGGGTGGGGCAGGCCTGCTCGAACCCGTCTGCCTCTCCCTCTGAAGAACCCCCTCTGTCACATAGGCTGAAGGCGGAGGCCTGGGTCTGGTAAAAGGCCTGTGAAAGGCCTACCCCTACCCTGGGGGCTGCTCCTCTGAGAGTGGCTTGCCGTTCCTTGGCTTGTGCACTCCTGTAAGTGGTTCTGTATTCATCCATTTCTTCATATAATTCTCTGTCTGCTCCCCAAACAGAAATTTCCCACCACAGAAAAATCCATAGCCTTAGACTGGGTATCCTGTGACAAAGTAGTACACCTGAGCCAGGCCAATCTCCGAAAAGCCACAGATGTAGCCATGAGTCTAGAGGATACATCGTTAGAATCCACTGCAGCATGGAATTGCACCTTAGATGCCTCAATACCATCAAGAGCCACCTACTCCAGCTCCTTTGCGAGCTGGCCAGGGACCTGTTTGGCTAAGGCCATGACAGTATCCCATCTAGATTTCTGGTATCTTGCAACATAAGCCATATAGTTAGCTTGTCTGAGTCCCAAGGATGCTGCCATGTATTGTTTTTTGGCATCAATCTTCCTGAAATCCTTGTCAGGAGGATGTGAAGCCAGTGGAATATTAGCTTTATCACAGGCTGCAGCCTGAACTACTAACATGACTGCATTGCTTGAAAGAAAATCTGTATCAGGACCTGACAAAGTGTACCTCCTGTCCATCTTTTTATCCACAGGAGGCACAGAATTAGGAGCTTTTAAAATTTTTATTGTTTGTTTTCTAAAAGATTTATGTAAAGGGATGGACAACCTCCTGGACTCTGGGATATCCATCATCTCCACATAATCAGGCTCCTATTGCTCATCCAAAGCCTCCTCTAAGGGAAGCTAGAGGGTCTCAGCAACTTTTTTATAAAACAAAAAATGAGAAGGGGACTCAGAAAGCCTAGGGGAGACTCACCTGAAGGTCTGTCTGGGAGATGTCGGTTCAATGGGCACATCCAGACTTTCAAAGTCACATTCACACTGATCATAATCCTCATCCCCTCCTCTGGTTCATAGAACTCTTCTATATCATAATCCTGAACCACTGGAACCGACCGAACTGACCTTTTGCCAGACAGTGGCGGTTCGGAGGGAACCGGGGACAGGCACTGGACAATCTGTATTGCCCTGGCTATCTCTGCAGCAGTTGGAGAAGGAATTTTGGACTCCACACCTGCTGATTTTTAGATTTCTTTGCTGGAACTGGCTCCTCAGAGCCAGCTTTTCGTTTGCCCGAGGAAGTCTCGCCCTGGTCAGAGGGCGCTCCCTCCGGTTCGGTTGGCACCAAACCGGGCCTGCCATCCGGGTCAGCGGACATTTTGGCCTCTCGTTCCCTGAGCTTGCCCACTCTCTTGTCCAGGGTGGCTGCAGGGAAATTTTTACAAATCTGGCAGTCTGAATTGAGGTGGTCAAACCCCAGACAACAGACACATGTAGTGTGTGGGTCAGCCTTGGCAAAGGCTTCCCCACAGACACTACAGTGTTGAAACCCAGTGGGCCCGGTTTTTCTTTTGGGTTTCTCAGACATGATGCCAGCCTAACCAACAAACTTGCCCTTTTAATGGCAGTGCCAGGCAAGACACCCTTATTGGTTCCAAACCGTGTCACGGGTCGTGGAAAAACAATGAAATCCTTTTTTTTTAGAACCGATAAGAACCGGGGACCGCACTCTAAGAAGCCTTAAAAGGCTTTAAACTTATATTTTAATACAATTTGATCGGTTCAACCGAACCGATAACACTATACAAGTTCCACACAGAAAAAACCCTATCTATTACTTACGATTACCATAGACAGAGCCTGAACCGATCGGTTTTGCGGTTAAAATAATTAAATCGCGGTTAAATTAAACCGAGAAATAGCGCTTTAAACCAAAGAAATGAACCGAGCAACAGGAGGAATCTCCGGAGCGACTGTTCAGTGAGGCGGAGTAAAGAATCTGATGGTTTCGGTTTGAAACCAGCCTAACAGAGCTTCTGAACCGAGCTCGCGCTCTAAGCTCCATGCTCTGCATGGAAGTTAACTTTTTCACCTCCGGAGCAGTTCTAAGGCTGGGACAAACTGCAATAGTCATAATATAGCAAGACTTCATGTTGTTTGAAGAGGGGGTTGTTGGCAAACAAGTGGGGTGATAGAGGGGATGGGACGAGTAGTATGACCAGGTCTCGCACCTGGGTGGTAAAGACCGGAGTCCCCAATCCTGTCCGCCTGACCCCTATAGTAAGGCAACTGTGAAAGCGGAGGGGCAGTCAATAAGGCATAAGCCACAGGTTTCCCCTGAGGAATGTGGGGTCTTGTCAATGGGAAAAGCAGTTAGATTGTCAGATGCCGTTGACGGGAAAGGAGCCCCCGTTGACGGAGCAGCTGTATATTTAGCTGCATGTAAAGTGCTAGAAAGCATCACTGACAAGAGGGTATAAGCTTCCGTCGATGGAGCAGTAACAGTTTGGACTGCATTTAAAGCACTGGAAAGCGCTGTCGATGAGAGGGTATGAGCCTCCATCGACGAAGAAATGTTTGGAGGATGCCCCGTCAACAGAGGAACACCTGAAACAGTGGCCGTTGATGGACGACGAGGCAGGGGTGTGAGGAGAGTTTCTCCTTCTCCTCCTTTTTCTGCCTGGATAGAGAACCAGAAGAGGGAGAGCCCTTGGTATGAGCTCCCTGGTTCTCCAAGAGAGACATTTTCTGCTCCATTAAAAGATGTTGCATTTCAAGCAACTGTCATCAACGAGTTGCCCGATTAAATTCCTGACATAAACTGCAGGAAATGGTGTCGTGTGTGCGTCCCAGACACCTTACACAAAGTGTGTGGTTATCAAAGCGGTATATCTTCCTACCGCAATGGCAGGAACAAAACTGTTTCTTTGAAGAATCTGTAGACATTCATCTTAGTTCCAAATTTCCAAATTGATGACTGCTACACAGAGTTGCACTAGCTGCTGCATGAGCTGAAGACAGCTGGAAAATGAACAGAGGATACCAGGGACCACCCTCACTTATATAGGAAGCAGGAAGCTGATGTCATATGTGGGTGGTCCCTGGTGGAAAACTGCTAGAAGAGCTGCCATGCGCCACAGCGACCTCTGCTGGATACCCAAAAGTATTACCTACTGCAAGAGATCACTCCGTGGAAGATCTACAGTTACAGGTGAGTATCTCTCATTTCTAGGGATGTGGATATGGTGCACTGTCCACACTTTGGAAGACTCCTAGCAGTTTTCAGGCATGAGGGGACAAGGTGCACACCACTACTTAGCAGACAAGGATTGGAGAACCGAGGTCCGAAAACCAGCATCCCGGCATGACTTAAGGTCGATGTGGTAATGGGAAATAAATGTGTGTGCTGATGTTTGGGTAGCAGCCCTGCAGATCTCCTGGATAGGGATGTCCCTGGAAGCAGCCATCGAGGCAGCAGTATGTCTCATGGAATGAGCTCTAAGCCCTACAGGAGGCTCCCTACCAGCCAACCTATAGCAAAGGTTGATGCAGGATACAAGCCACCTGCCAGTCTGCTTAGCTGCTGGTCTGCCAGGTGCGGCTTCAGCATAGGTGACAGAGCTGGTGAACCTCTCCCCGAACTTCAGTTGTGCGCTCCTTATAATAAGCGAGCACTCGCCTAACATTCAACATCTAGAGCCTGTGCTTGGCCTCTGAGGTTGGATTGGTGAAGTACACTAGGAAATTAATCACTTTATTAAGGTGAAACTCTGAAACAACCTTCGGGAGGAACTTCGGGTTGAGACGGAGGACAATCTTGTCCCTGTGGAACACCAAATACGGAGACTCCACCGACAGCACCTGGAGCTCACTGATCCTTCTGGCAGAGGTGATAGCCACCAAGCAGGCCGTCTTCCACGACAGGTGAGAGATGTCACACCTGCACATCGGTTCAAATGGCTTGCTCATGAACACTTCAAGTACTAGTAACAAGTCCCATGGTGGTGGTGGCTAAAGCACCAGCTGGAACAGGTAGTCAAGGCACTTAAAGAAGTGCCCAACCTCCTTCTCCTGTGCCACTTTCAGCATACCAGCCCACATCTGGTATGCAGAGATGGCTGCCAGGTGTACTTTGAGGGTCAGTGACCTTAGGCCAGACTGGGAGAGGGACCAGAGGAAGTCCAGAATGCTAGCCAAGGGGCAGGACAGGGGGTCTAACTCCTTGCCCTGGCACCAAATGGAAAAGAGCTTCCATTTGAAGATATAGCATTTGGTGTGGGGGGTAATGACACTCTGGAAGGCTTCTACAACATGGAAAACCTCTTTGGAGAGACCCAAAGCCTGGAACTGTAGCCACTTAGGAACCAGGCTGTCAGGTGCAGGGACTGAAGGACTGGGTGCAAGACCTTCCCCCATGACTGGAAAGCAGATCCAGGTGTAGGGGCTAGCACCACGGAGGCTTGCTGGTGAGGCTGAAGAGATCTGGGTTCCAGAGCTGGGGCAGCCAGTCTGAGGCTACTAGGATCATCCAAACCTTGTCCCTCTGCATCTTGACCAGCACTCTGTGAATCAGGGGGAAGGGAGTGAAGGCGTAAAGGAAGCCTAAGGTCCAAGGCTTCACAAACACAGAAACATAGACATAGAAACTTAGAATTTGACGGCAGATAAGGACCGCTTGGCCCACCTAGTCTGCCCATTTCCCTACCTAACGGATAAGCTGCAGATCCTAGTTAACCAACAGCCTACTTCCTCCTACCCACCACTAGAATTGCCTTATGTCTGTCCCATGCATTCTTGAATTCCCCACTGTTTTTGACTCTACAACCTCCTCAGGAAGGCTGTTCCATGTATCCACAACCCTCTCTGTGAAGAACTACTTCCTCACATTACCTCTGAGCTGTCCCCCCTCTATCTTCAAATTGTGCCCCTTGTTTTTGCACATCTTTTCTGAAAGATGCTACCCTCTTGGACTTTGCCAATTCCCTGAGGTATTTGAAAGTTTCTATCATGCCCCCTTCGAGGCTATACATCTTAGTTCCTTTAGTCTTTCTTCATATGTCTTCTGATGCAGACCCTGCATCATTTTGGTTGCCCTCCTCTGGACAGCCTCCACCCTGTCTATGTATTTGCAGAGATGGGGTCTCCAGAACTGTACACAGTACTCCAGATGTGATCTTACCAACTGTCTGTACAGAGGGCCAACAACTTCCTGCTTTTTACTGGTGATGCCTCTCCCTATGCATCCCAGTATTCCCCCAGCCTGCCTTCTCACATTGCTCCCCCACAAGGCATCCCCCAACTGAGTCTTGTACTGAGGGGAGCGGGCACAGAACAGCCTCAGCTTCGCATTCTCCCAGGAGGTGAACAGGTCCACTGGGAAAACAGGCGGTCCACCACCTCCTGATGCAGAGATCACTCATGAGACACCTCACACCCATCCAGCTGAAGGCATTCACTAGGTGGTTGGAAGCACCGGCCACATGAATCGTCAGGAGATCAGCACCAAAGCTACGCACGACGGTCCAGGTGCAGAGGGCCTCCAGACACAACCGAAGGGAATGTGTTCTGCCTTGCCTTTTTAGGTAGTACATGGTTGTGGTATTCTTCACCTGGACCTGCCCGACCTGACCCCAGAAAAATGGAGCGAATTCCGTCAGAGCAAGGCACATTGCACGGAGCTCTAGCAGGTTGATGTGGTAATAGGAATCCTTGGCGGTCCAGAGTTCATGGGCCCTGTAATCCCCTAGATGAACTTCCCATCTCCCCAGAGACGCATCGGTCATCAGAGTGACAGTCAGCTCTGGAAGGTCGAATGGGACTCCTTCCTCTACATGTTTTGGTACTAGCCACTACTGAATGACATCCCGCATCAGCTGAGTCACCATTACTGGCTGGTACAGGTGGCCTAGGTGCTGACACCACTGGCGGGCCAGCTCCCACTGCAGGTGGCGCTTCTGCCAGCAGGCCCACAAGACCACACTGATGCAGAACGCCATGTACCCTGGGAGCTGCAGGAAGTCCCAAGCATGGGACAAATGCCCAACCTGAAATGATCGGGCAAATGAAGTAAGATCTGCCACCTGGTCTGCTGGGAGTCAGGCCTTGGCCCTAAGGGACTCCAGCTCTGCCCTGATAAAAATGGATGACCTGCGAGGGGTTGAGGTCAGACTTGGTCAGGTTGATCAGAAGATCCAAGGCTGAGCAGGTCTGGAGGGCCAGGTCCCTGGACTGCTCCACTGCCTCCTGAGACAATCCAGCAATCAGCCAGTCATCCATGTATGGATAGACCTGAGCCCCTTGGTGCCTCAGGAAGGCTGCCATCACTGCGATAAACTTGACAAAGATCCTGGGAGTGGAGGAGAGGCCAAAAGGCATGACTCAGAACTTGTGAAGAACTTCTGTGTGGAACTGAAGGTAACGCCAGTGGGATGGATGGGCTAGAATGTGGAACAAGGTGTCCTATAGGTCCAGAGAGCAGAACCACATGTCCTGCTTCAGAGGTGATATTATCTGGTTCAGAGTGACCATCCGGAACTTAAGCTTACTTATGAACCGGTTCAAATTGTGAAGATCCAGTATAGTGCGCCAACCCCCTATCCATCTGGGGACCAGGAAATACCTGGACACAAAGTCCTGGCCAGCTGTGGCATCCGGGACATGGGCTATGTTTCCTTTCTCTAGGAGCTTAGCAATGTGTTCCCTGAGGTTAGTCAGCATGTCCTATGACACCATGGGCTCCCATGCAGCATGGGTTTGGTAGAGCGGGAGAACCTCAAAGTCAAGAGGCAATCCTTGTCCCACTACTTCTAACACTCATTTATCTGAAGTGGCAGTGGACTAAGCACGCCAGAAATAGTGAAGCCGAACCCCCATGGGAAGCTGAGGCAGGGACCTGATGAGCAGGAAGCAGACACCCCTGACCAGTCACTGAGCAGCCTTGGAGGAGGCCCCAGAACTGCTGTAGGGGCCCCACTGCCCTGGCCTCCGGGTTTCTTGGAAACTTGGCTGGTGAACTCAGACTTATGTCGACAGACCTGGGATTGCCCTGGCTGGGGTTGCTGCAGTTTGGGACGCTGGAACAGAAAAGACTGAAACTGAAAGGGTTTCTTCTTTGGCTTCTGTCCCTTGGGGTCCTTCTGCCAGGATGTCTCCAAATCAAGGGTGGCACTGGACTTCTCAATCCTAGTGATGTGCTCATCTATCCCGGGGCCAAAAAGGTCAGTGCCCAAGAATGGGACATCGGCCTGTTTGTGCGGAGTGTCCGGCATAAAGGTGAAATTCCGCAGCCAGGCTCTACAGCGCATAGATGTCTTGGAGGCAAAAGTCAGGAAGCATAGGAAAACCAGGAGCAGTTACAAAATTTGCAAGTAGCATTTTATTATCAATAATAGTAAAGTATAAAAAAAAAAATCAGGACAGCTATTTACAAAGGCAGTACAAACAAAGTCCTTCATCTGAGGGTATCTCTAATTCTAAATTTCAATCTCTTTCTCACCCTCCAACAAAAGATTGCTCTATTTTTATAAGAAGACTGCCTGGCAATTAACTTCTGTATCCTGAGCTTGTTAAGAGGCATCTTGTTTTTCACAAAATGTATTAGAATTTTGTCAGTGTCTTTCCTTGTAGATGCAACACAATAGAACACTGTGTCCCAGAACTAATCTCCTGTTGACAACTCTGCAAATCAGTTTGTGAAGGTCAAACTGCATCTCAGTGTTAACCCCCTGAGTTCCAAACAGCTTTTTGCAATCACTTCAACAATATAACTATACACATTTTCAAACCAATGGATCCCAGTTTCACACAAAGATTTACTTCTATTTTTGTAACCACAGATAAGTACAGGGGAAGAAAGAAAAAATTACTCACCTTAGTAATGTTATTTCTTCTAATGGAGTCTTGCTGTATTCTGACATATGCAGTGATGTCCAACCTTTGAACTGCCCCGGAGACGAAAGAATTAACCTTCCATGCCAGGCATGGAACGCTGAGCTCGAGGTTGGTTGAGACTCTGTCTGTTGCTGTTTGAAGTCAAACCGACAGATCTTTATGAGCTAAACTCACTGGGTGTCCTGTGTGGAAACTGTAAACTTACACTAGCCAACTGGCTACTAAATATAATAAAAAGATTTTTTGGTCCGAAAGCAAAGACTCAAGTCAGGAAACCCAAAAAATAAAACAAAACACAACACCCACACACCCAAACTAAAGGGGTGAGAAAAGAAGAGGTGGGGCACCTCCCAAGTGCCAACACTGCTGCTGCCCACCCACATCCCAAAACCAGGTTCTGAGAGGAGGCGGAGGTCAGAATACAGCAGACTCCATTAGAAGAACAACATTACTAAGGTGAGTAATTTTTCTTCAAACAACATGAAGTCTTGCTGTATTCTGACATGCAGACTACAAAGCAGTACCTCCATGGAGGAGGGACAGAACCTACTTTGAAATGGGCTATGAAGCACTGTTGTGTCAAACCGAGCATCACTCCTAGCCTGGATATCCAGAGAGTAATGCTTGGTAAAAGTATGTACTGTTTCCAGGTGGCTGCTTGACAAATCTCTAAGATAGAATATCCTGGCAGCAGCCAGGGAAGCAGCTGTACCTCTGGTAGAGTGAGCCCCAGGCCTGAGGGTGGGATCCTACCCAGTTTTCATAGAAATTGAATGCAAGAGACAATCCACCTGGCAATAGATCTCTTAGTGGCAGGTTTTCCCTTACCAACCTCACCATAAGTGAGGAACAGTTGGAGGGAGTCAAACCTGTGACCCTTGGTGCGCTCTATGTAGTAGCTAAGGGCCCTTTTCACATCCAAACTGTGCAGCCTCCTCTCCCCAGAGGAGGAATGGTCAGTGAAGAAAACAGGAAGAGACATCGACTGGTTAAGGTGGAAATCTGAAACCACCTTAGGCAAAAACTTCCTATTAGTCCTGAGGACCACCTTATCTCTATGGAAAGAGATAAAATCAGGCTCCACTGACAGGGCCTGTAACTCACTTATGCGTCTGGCAGAAGTGATGGCCACCAAGAAAACAGTTTTCCAAGTCAAGTGCTTAAGCTCTGCTGAGGACAAAGCCTCAAAAGGGGGTTGCATAAGCTGAGCAATGCAAACATTAAGGTCCCAAGCAGAGGCATGGTCCCTGAAGGGAGGATTTGTATGCAGCAATCCCTTGAAAAATTTAGAAAATACAGGATGAGCTGAAAGGGAACAGAGCTTGCCTGCTGAGAGGAAGGCAGAGACAGCTGCCAGATGCACTCTTAGTGTAGCTGGTCTGAGTCCCAAGCTATTGAGATGAACCATATAGTCAAGGACTGTGGGTAGGCCAGCAGACTCTGGAGAAATATGCTTCCCAGAGCACCATATAGTAAACCTTTTCCACTTGGAACTGTAAGTGTTTCTGGTGGAAGGCTTTCGAGAAGCCTTTAAGATATCCAGAACACCTTGAGAGAGGTGTAAATCAGCAAACTAACTCTTCAAGAGCCAGGCCTTGAGATTGAGAGATTTGAGATTCGGATACCAAACCCTCCCCTGAGCATGTTAACAGGTTGTAATTCCTGGGAAGAGACAGGGGAAGGTGGACTGCTAAGGACAACAAGAGAGGGTACCAGGGCTGTCTGGCCAAGTCTGGAGCAATCAGAATCACCTTGCAGGGTTGAGACCTGATTTTGACTAGTACCTTGAACAGGAGGAGGAGGGAAGGCATACAAGGAACTTCCCTCCCAATTGAGAACTAGGGCGTCCAGGGACTGAGCCCAACACTGGGGCCTGCAGCAAAGAGAGGAAGTTGGTGATTGTCTGGGCTGCAAAAGATCTATCTGAGGGTGCCCCATCTGGAGAAGATCACCATCAAAATCAGGATCCAGGGACCATTGTGATGGCCCTGAGATATCCTGCTGAGAGCATCTGCCAGGACATTGTCCTTCCCTGGGAGGTGCACTGCTGTAAGAGAGGCGTTCAGGGAATAGGCCAGAGACCACAACTTCATTGCCTCTGTGCACAAGGCCGTAGACCGAGTGCCCCCTTGCTTGTTGATATACCACATTGTGGTGGTATTGTCTGTCCTGATCTGAACTACTTTGTTCTGAACAGACTTGGAAAAAGCTTGAAGTGCCAGAAAACACTCCTCTGAGTTCTAATAGATTGATGTGAAGTAGAGATTCCTGAGGAGACCACAACCCTTGGGTGGCCAGGTCCCCCAAGTGGGCT
The DNA here is from genome assembly GCA_016271365.2 of Neoceratodus forsteri. Taxonomy (NCBI): domain Eukaryota; kingdom Metazoa; phylum Chordata; order Ceratodontiformes; family Ceratodontidae; genus Neoceratodus; species Neoceratodus forsteri. Next base: position 688,997,556 of record JADMNL010000022.1, on the reverse strand, counting down.
CCCCACCCCAAGAGGGAGGCATCTGTAGTAAGGATTAGAGAATGAGACTGAGTGACAAAAGGAACTCCCTGTCTTAGATTGTCCTGATCCTGTCACCACTGCAACGCCTGGATCAGGGTTCGAGTCACTGGGATTAGTTTGGTCAGAGGATCCTTTTTCTGAGACCAGAAGGCTCTCAAGTGGAACTGAATGTCCCTCATCTGAAATCTTGCTCCCTGAACCACTGCTGTAGAGGCAGCCAAGTGTCCCAGGAGCTGAAGAAAATGCCTTGCTGGTCGAGACACCTGGAGGGTGAATGAAGAGGCTAGTGAGATAAGGGTCCTTGCCCTGTCCAGGAGAAGGAAGGCTCTTGCCTTTACTGTATCCAGCTTTGTCCCTATGAAGGTGAGGAGCTGCACAGGCTCTAGAACTGACTTTGAAAGATTCAGAAGGAAACCTAGAGAAGTGAGCAGTTGCTGAGTTATCTGTAGGTGTGACTTGACTTGGTCTGGAGACTGGCCTACTATGAGCCAGTCGTCCAGGTATGGAAAGATGGAGATCTTTTTTCTCTCCTTAGGAAGGCAACCACTACTGCCAGGCATTTTGTGAATACCCTTGGAGCAGAAGTTAGGCTGAAGGGCATTGCTCTGAATTGATAATGGCCTGAGGGCAGCTCGAACCTGAGGTACTTTCGTGGGAGCTTCTGATGAGAATATGGAAATAGGCATCCTTGAGGTCCAGGGAAACTAGCCAGTCCCCTGGCCTTAGAGAGGGTAGAATTATTCCCAGAGTCACCATTTTGAACTTTGGCTTTAAAAGGTGCTTGTTTAAATATCTGAGATCCAGGATGGGCTGCCATTCTCCTGTCTTTTGGGGATTAGGAAAGTACCTGGAGTACAATCCTTTTCCCTTGTGTAGGGGTGGAACCCTCTCTATGGCTCTCAGAGCCAAGAGGGAAGAGACTTCTGCCTTTAGGGCAAGTGCCTCTGAAGGACTTGCAGGTGGAAAGGATCTGGTTCTCATCTTCGGAAATTTTTTGAAGCTGAGAACCAGTCCCTGGCTTACAACTTCCAGGACCCATTTGTCTGATGTTAAAGACATCCAGTCCTGGACAAAGTAAGCCAGCCTGCCCCCTACAGGTGGTGGAGAATTGGCCCTGGCAAACCCATCAGGGTGCCTGTTTGGCAGGGGCTTTAGGCTGAGGGGTGGAAGCAGGTCTGCTTGTACCCCGTCTGCCTCTCCCTCTGAAGAACCCCCTATGAACATAAGCAGAAGAGGAGGCCTGGGCTTGGAAGAAAGGCCTATGAAAAGGCCTGCCCCTGCCCCTGGAATGCTGCCTCTGGGGAGTGGCTTGCCTTTCCTTGGCTAGAGCACTCCTATAGGTGGTCCTGTATTCATCCATTTTCTTCATGTAGTTCTCTGTTTGCTCCCCAAACAAAGAATTACCCACAACAGGAAAATCCATGGCCTTAGTCTGGGTATCCTGAGACAGGCTAGTACATCTGAGCCAAGCCATCCTACGAAGGGCCACAGATGTAGACATGACTCTAGATGAAACATCAGTAGAGTCCACTGCAGCATGGAACTGCACCTTGGATGCCTCAATACCATCCGCAGCCACCTGCTCCAGCTCCTTGGCAAGCTGGCCAGGGACCTGTTTAGCCAAAGCCATTACAGTGTCCCATCTAGATTTCTGATATCTAGCTGTACAGGCCATATAATTAGCCTGCCTGAGTCCCAAGGATGCTGCCATGTACTGTTTCTTTGCTATGGCATCAATCCTCCTGGAGTCCTTATCTGGGGGGTGTGAAGCCAAGAGTATATTTGCCTTATCACAGGCAGCAGCCTGCACTACCCCAACATGGCTGCATTGCTGGGTAAGGAACTCCGTATCTGAGCCTGAGAGAGTATACCTCTTGTCCATTCTCTTGTCCACAGGAGGTATAGAATTTGGAGTCTTTAAAATTTTTATTGTCCGTTTTCCAAAGGACTTATGAAGGGGAATAGACAGCCTCCTGGACTCTGGGATATCCATCATCTCAACATAGTCAGGCTCCTCCTGATCGTCTACAGCTTCTTCCATAGGAAGCTGAAGAGTTTCAGCCACTTTTGTGAAAAACATAAAATGGGAAGGGGACTCAGAAAGCCTAGGAGGAGAAACCCCTGAAGGTCTGTCTGGGGAGATGTCTGGGTCAATGGGCACATTCAGACTTTCGTAATCACCATCACTATCCTCATACTCTCCTTCCTCCTCCGGTTCATAAAAATCTTCTAAATTATAATCTGGAACCAGGGGAACCGACCGAACCGAGCCTTCCCTTTGATGGTGCCGGTTCGGTCCGGAACGGGGTTAAAACTGAACAATCCTTATCGCTTTGGCTGTTTCATCAGCGGTTGGAGAAAGAAGTTGTGGATCTGCACCGGCTGATTTATCCCTTCTTTTCCTTTTAACTGGAACCGACTCCTCAGAGTTGGTTCTCCTTTTGCCCGAAGAAGTTTCGCCCTGGTCAGAGGGCACTTCTTCTGGTTCAGTTGGCACCGAACCGGGCTGGCCATCCGGGTCAGCGGACTTCTTGGCCTCCCTTTCCCTGAGCCTACCAACTCTCTTTTCCAGGGTAGCTGCAGGAAAATTCTTGCAAATCTGGCAGTCTGAATCGAGGTGGTCAAACCCCAGACAATAAACACAGGTGGTGTGGGGGTCAGCCTTAGCAAAGGCTTCCCCACACACACTACAGTGTTGAAACCCAGTGGGCCCGGTTTTTCTTTTGGGTTTCTCAGACATGGCCAATCCTAACAAAAACTTACCCTTTTTTCGGCAATCCGCCAGGCAAGACACCCTTATCGGTTCCTGACCGTGTTACGGGTCGTGGAAAAAAACGTAATGAAATCTGTTTTTTTTAGAACCGATAAGGACCGGTTACCACACTCTAAAAGTAGAATAAACTTTTTTGAACAAACCTGATCGGTTCAAACTGAACCGATCCTACGTTTACAAGTTCCACACAGAAGAACAAGAAAATAAACCTATCTAGTACTCACGATACTACAGACAGAGACTGAACCGACAGGTTAACGGATTAAATTTGGTCGAAAACCAAGGAAAACGGCACTTTAACCGACAAACTTGAACCGAGCAAAGGAGAAATCTCCGGAGCGACTGTTCAGTGAGGCGGAGTAAAGAATCTGACGATTTGACTTCAAACAGCAACAGAGTCTCAACCAAGCTCGAGCTCAGCGTTCCATGCCTGGCATGGAAAGTTAACTCTTTCATCTCCGGGGCAGTTCAAAGGTTGGACATCACTGCATATGTCAGAATACAGCAAGACTTCATGTTGTTTGAAAGATAGAAACAGCAAGTGGAGGCAGGGAGATAGCGGGTTGGGGGGGGAATGGAACTGCAAGACTGTCAGTGATCAGTTCCTAAGTCTCACATGGAAATTTGATTGCAAAATCAGACAGACCAGAGATAGAGACAACAGAACAGATCCGTACTTTTAACTCTTTCTGCATAACAAATGGGATGTGGTCTTATTCAACCCTGTCACAATAGTGACAGCTGCTGTCTCAGAGCGGACACAGGAGTCACTGATGTTCAAGGCCGTCTGGATCTGGTGCTTGGCTAGGGAGCGACTCTGGTCTCTGACCATCTTTACTGCCAACTGCAGGAAGATGGGGAAGGACATGGTCCAGGGAACCCATTAGGATATGTCTGAAGTTAGTCATTATCAAGGCAGCGCTCGCCTGATAAAGGCTCAAGGAGGGCACAACACAGACCTGCTTAACTGCATGGTCCAGCTTCCTAGACTCCTTGTCAGGGGCTTGTCTACATCTCCAACACTGCCCGTCTTACGAAAGATGGGAGTCCACCACCAATCCCTTGGTCGAGGCATGGTCCGAAGAACTGAGAGAGAACTAGTTGGGACTGTGTAAGTGCGGACCATGCAATCTGACTGTGCCGTGCACGAAGATGGATGCTGCCAAAGCTCCAGTGCGAGACCCAAAATAGCCTCCACCCCAGGGAAGGAAACTCGAGGATCATGGACTGGCTCCAAGGGGACTATCTATCATTTTGGAGATCCCCAAAGGAGACCAGTCCATGCTCCATAGAAAGTTCTTCATTTGACTCACTGTCACGGCCCAGGGCCTTGGAGGATTGCACAGAGGACCCTTCAGCATCCTACGACTCCTCAAATACCGCTCTTGGCCGTTTTTCGCAATGAACCACCCTAAACTCATCCGAGTGGGTGATTTGGACGAACAGCTTACCAGGGAGGCTGGTAGCCAAATGAGCGGCCTTGGTGGGAGTTCCTACAAGGGCTGCTTGGGCGTTGGCTCCACCAGACTTGGACAGGGGGGGCAGGGAAATGCTGGGGTCTGAGAAAGGGGCCTACCATGGCTGAGGACCCACTACTGCAAGATTGGCTCGTCATAGCATTGATGCAACTTGCAGTGGAGCCACTCTTCGTCCGAGGACAAAGAGGAACGTCATCGGCGCTTCCTGACTGAAAGCCAAAAGTAGCAATGTGAAGATTCCCAAGACCGCGCTCTCGACTGAGACCGGGACCTTGACCTCGACCAACAACTAGAGCATCTACAGTGAGGAGATGCAAGATGAGGGGCCATGTACAATACATGCACTGGCATCTTCTGCTGGACCCCCGAAGAGGCCATCTCTTGTAAGGAGACAGTCTGCTCAACTGGTTTCTCCTGCCCTTCCTGAGAGAGGGCTGAAAAGACTGGAGTCCTTGTGATTGAGCCATCCTCGATCTCTTCCGACAATGGGTTGACCGGTTAAAGAAAAATCTTGACCAGCTGGCCAGCCTGCATCACAGCCAACAAGCCTGACGAGGGTAATGTTGAGCTAGTGGCCTGACCCTTGATCAAGGAAGGCTAGGCTGACAGCTCAATAGCCGTCAAGCGATCGAGGGAATCACAGGAGCAGGAAGAGCGCACTCGTTCTCAGTCCCATGACAGACGGCGGGATCTCTTCAGCTTCTTCATCTTCTCACCCCAGAAAGGGCTATCCCCAAAGGTCGGAAGAGACTGGCACATCTCATAAAAAAGTGCCAGTGAAGGATGTCCCAATGCAGGCACCATCGGAAGCAGTGCACTAACAAGGAAACCGCCATAGCCTGGGCTGCCACCTCTTCTAAAGCCATGAGCTGAGAAGCCTAACCTGCAGCTGCGAATTTACGATCATCTTTAGAGTCAACTGGGGGTCCAATTCATCCAGCTGACCGAGATGGAGGCAGGCATATTGATCCTCAAGTGAGAAGGTCAGTAAAGTTTTACAAAGGCTGCCAACCTCAGAGTCATGCTCTGCCCTGAGGCAGTAAATGTACGAAGCGTACTGGTCTGTCCTGGACATTTTTTGATTACAGGTGACGCATCACTTAAATCCGGGACCGGGTCGGGGTTCATTACGCTCCATACTAGAAAGAAGGTGACGAAAAAGGAGCTTGAAGAATTAAAGGTTTTGAAACACTGGTCTACACTGTGTGCATGGAGCAGTGAAGGAGGAGACCCGATTCTTCCAGTGGAAAGGAAGATCTGAGGTCAAGGGGCAGGTCCGAGGAGTTTAGCACCTGGATGGGTGGGAGGAGCTTAGCATGAAGACATTCCAGTGGAATTTAAAGGAGAAAGGAAGGCTGCCAAAGTGTGGAGAGTGCACCATATCTATGTCCCTAGAAATACTAATTTTCTTCTTCAGATATTAAATATGGTAGTGTCAAGTGTATGTTTGTTTCATATATTGGTCCACTCTCTAGGCCCTCTTTTCAGATCAGGGCTGCGTTGGGAGTAAGTAGCACACATTTCATTTTTTATTTTATTTACTTACTATGTATGCCCCCCCCCTTCCTCACCATGTCTACTCCTTCTCTTAAGGACTCCCAAGGTGACCGAACGGACAACGCCAGAGATTTTGGGGACTTCCACTAATTGCAAGCCCTCCCCCCTTCAAGCCCTTGGATGACCCCGCCCCCGCGCGGGGTGGAAGGGAGACCCCCCCCAATCATCTCCCCTCCAGCCAACGTCCAATGTTGGGCGGACTCACCTGAGCTTCACCCCAGATCTCCAGTCATGTGAGGCTATGGCACCGGAGGCCTGTCTCCAGGAGCGGACGTAGGGTGTTTTCTGGTTCCTTCCCATAGACAACAGCACACTAGAAGGTCCTAGGAGACATGGGCATGCTGAGACATGCCTCCGCTCTGGACTCGGCTGACATTTACCCCTTCATCTATTACTGCCATCCCGATCTGCGCCTCCACCTGTGGTCACCCAAGTGGCAATACTGCAGCGGGACATGCAGTCCACCCTCCCCGGAGAAGGAGAGCAACCCTCCAGGCGCTCAATCCTTCGCCCCCCGGGCTGACCCTCCAGCAACCTGGGCTTGCTACTGAACCCAGATCGCTGGCATCGCAAGTGGTACTGCTACCACTGCGCCAGCAGGCCAGCTAATACACCCTTTATTAGGGCCTACTCATCGCTTTCCAGCATGATACATACAGTAGTACTTGAAAAGTTTTGATCATCTAGTCTTCGATACAGCTCAGACCGATATTCAAATGAGAACATGTGGTCCAGCTATGGAAGGCCAGGTACAGAGGAGAGGTGGTATGGGGTAGGGCAGGGGTATACTGGCATTTTGCAGCCATTTGTAAATCCTCACTCCACCCAGAAGTATTTAATGAGGACCGGGCTTTCCATGATGCCACACTGCAGCCCTGTGGTGCAGCAAACTGGATTCCTGGATCCCATGAAATACAGCCTCTGTGACACAGGGATAGCTTTCTGGCTGCCTGTTGTAAAAAGTTCACACAGTGAGAAAATGGGAGACTTAAGGTCTACCTGCCAAAGTGCCACTGTTCTGCAAGACAAAGAAACACAAAACCCCAAAATTGACTTTTCTAGTACCTTGAGGACACAAAAATATTTGAAAAATCTTGTGTGAGCAGGGAACGCAACACTCCCATTCAGCAATGACTACTAGGGTGGTAGAAAAGGGTAACTGAGCTGCTCCATCACCATCTATCCAGAAAACACTGAAGGAGAAGAGAGGGCATGGCAATCCAGATTTCTCTCACCCCTATTAGCCAATCACAGCATGGCAGTGTCATCGGCTGTGAAGGCAGCCGCTTGCCCACCTTACCAAGCAACAGCCAGGACAAACTGCTTTTTGGGGTGGGGCAGGAGTTGGGGCAACCTGCTTATCAGGGCAGGAGGCAGAAGTTGAGGCAATCCCACTCATCAGGATCGGGGGACAAGAGTCGGGGCAACCAGCTTATCATGGTGAGGGATAGCAGTTGGAGTAACCCGATTATCAGTAGGGGATGGAGTTGGGGCAACCTCCTCATCAGGGTGAGGGTCAGCAGTTGGGGCAACCTAATCATTAGGGTGAGGGACAGGAGCTGGGGCAACTTGATCACTGGTGGGGGACAGGAGTCAGGGTAACTTCCTCATCAGGGTGGGGGACGGGAGCCAGGGCAACCCGATCATCAGAGTGAGGGTGAGAAGTTGGCACAACCCAATAATCAGGGTGAGGAACATGAGTCGGGGCAACGCTATTATCAGGGTGAAGAACAGGAGTCAGGGTAACCCAATCATCAGGATAAGGAACAGCAAGATGCAGGATGAGGAAGAAGTGGGAGGAAAATTGCAATAAATCTAACAGAAAAAAAACTTATATTCATCACTACTCACAGTCTTCTACTGACCAAACAGTAACCTATCGTAGTTTGTATCCCATAATACCCCACCCATTCATGTTGTAATTTACTTCTTATGTGACACTGAATCAAAAGTTTTAGTAAAGTCCTGATATATACATTTTTTCTTTATTGAAATTTTTAGTGACTGTTTCTTGACTGCACCCTAGTGCTAGGGGGTGGCTGCACATAAGAAGGCACCTGAGCAGAATGAAAGAGATGCAATGCATAACTGCGGCTCAAAGGAACATACAACGTCATGTCCAGCATCTCAATAGCTTGGTGTGGAGAAAATGTAAAAAAGCTCACCTCTGGTACCGGCCACAAGCTTCCTATGTCACCAGGTCGGCCTCCACCAATCCTAAGCTCCCTCGATGTCCCATGCACCCAGGACATTTCTGTCCCTCCTTCACTATGCCTAGGGCAAGGCACCTATCCCCCCAAACCAGGGACAGAAACAAGACATAGGACGGATGATGGGACCTCTCAAGAACCCAGACAGGTGGTGGCTAGTGTGGAGTAGTGCACTGTAATGTAGTAATAGTATTTTAAGGTTGACAGGGAACTACTGTATAGTGCCTTGAATTCGCGGCATGTTTATTTTGCACCATCAGCTGATCGAGTGATATCACGCTGCTTTGATTTAGCACTCCTGCTCGAGATTTCAAAAAAAACAGCTGATCATTTCAGTATTTAAGATGTCTGAAATCACTGCAGTTGCTTTTGTCCTACCGACCATCTGTGCATACTGCGCAGTTACTAAAATGCCTATTCTGACCTGGCTTAATAGTAAAAGAGGGGTGAAACGAGAGTACCCGCTGGACCTGAGCAGTGTCAACCCCAAAGAACTATCTGCAAGCTCCGGTATTGAGCCTAGTGTTACAGCTGCTGTTAGCCATGAGCTTGCTGCCGCTAAATCACCTCCTAAAAAGAAAAGAGCCACATAATATCAGTTTTATAGCCCAGAAATTCGGTATGAGCTTGAGCGTTATGCTGCCAAAAACGGTGTTATGTCGGCAGTCCACTATTACTCAATAAAACATAGTGGTACAGTAAATGAGAGTACTATCCATAAATGTAAGTTAGTTTATCTGACCAAGCTGCAGACAACTCCTGACCAGACACAGCTTCCCTATGTGTTACCTAGAAAGCAGAGAGGGAGATCTACAATGCTGCTTACCGATCTTGGAAAAAAACAAAGACACGTGGTACATAGCTTGCGAGTAGAAGGGGCGGTTGTCAACACAAGAGTGGTCCAGGCAGTGGGTCTCAACCTGGTAAAAGCAACACATCCTCACTTGTCATTAGAGAATGGTGGCCACTTAAATCTTACCCCTCAAGTAAGCATGGACATTTTTAAGCCACATGGGGTATAGCCGAAGGAAGGGGACCAAAGCATGTAGGAAGACCCCTTCAAACTTCCCTCACCTGAAAGCTTGCTTCCTTAAGAGAATTGCCACCGCTAGTGCCCAGGAACTGATTCAGAAACAATTAGTAATAAATTTGGATGAAACAGGAGTCAACAGGGTTCCGGTCTGTGAATGGACAATGGCAGCCACAGGCTCGAAGCAGGTCTCAGTGACTGGGATGGGGGATAAATGACAGGTGGCAGTCGTTTTAGCCTGCTCATTGTCTGGGGATTACCTGCCACTGCAAGTAATATACAAAGGTAATACCATAACCTACCACCCCCCTGCACAAGTTACCCTCCGAACGGCACGTACACCACTCAGTTAACTATTGGGCTAATGAGTCCACGATGCTTGAGTACGTGGATCATGTTCTGACACCTTATTTTGTGAACACCAGACACTGCTTAAGCCTACCTGATGAGCAGAAAGCTTTACTAATAATGTATTTGTTCAGGACACACACGACCCCCCCCCCGGTTCTGACAAAGCTGCAGGACAGTAACATTAGCTCTGTTTTTGTACCAGCAGCACGGACAGATCTGTCACAGCCTTTAGACACTTCTGTCAACAAAATATTCAAGGACTACCTGAAATAGCAATTTACAAACTGGTATGTGGGGCTGGTGGCTAAACAATTGTCAAAAGGCGATTCAGAAATAAAAGTCGACTGAGGGAGAAGCACGCACAGTGGCTAGAAGCAAGCTTCTCTCAGCTAAGGGCCAGAACTGACGACTGCCTTCGTGGCTTTGAGCAGACAGGAATTAATGACGCTCATGAGACCTGTTTAAATCAAGCCCCTTGCAAGTATAGTAATCCCCCCCCCCCACCGCCTCCCCGGAGCTCTGCTTCCTTCAACAAGTGAACTTTCTTAATGAGCTTTTTATATTACAGGTAGCACTACAACTGGAGGGCAAACTAGTGACGAGGATGTGGAGGATGCTGAATGATGCTTCTATAGCACCCCCCCAAAAGTTGCTTCACTTACTGTATCTTGTTTTAACTCCGGTTTTTTCAGTCAGTTTCAGATACCATAACAAAAGGACAGCCACAGAGCCTGTGACGAGTGGACGCTGAATGATGCCCAGTGATACAGAGAGACCATGTGGCTTGCCCGGAGCGGAAGCAACCGCGTCATCGCTGAAATGTTTTAATTTTTTAATTTTGTCTAAATAAAGAATACAAAATTTGTGCAGTCTCTACTGGGGATATCCTCTCAAGTGTGGACGAGTAAATGGAGAGAGAGAACAAGTCGACAAATATACTAGTACGAGTGCACCTCTACTGGAATGGCTGGTCGCGAGGAAGAGTCGAGTGAGTGGAGTGATCAAGTCAGAAAGATAAATGAATACAGTACTTTATAAATAAAAGACACAGTAAAAAGTAAAAGTAAAGGCAGTCAGGCAGTATTACGGAGTACTGGGAAATGTCAGAGGTAGAAGTGGAGTGGATTGACAATGTATTTCAACGTGGTGTGGATGTAACACGGATACATTAAGCATTTATTGGGTACTTGGTGTCACTAAATTTTGGCAACCACATATATTTCACGCCCCCCCCCATATTCGCTCACACACCTCGATCAGTGAATATAGCGAAATATAAATTCCAGCAAAATTAACATACTAGTCGCCAACAGATTAGGCCTTACGGTCTATCAAGTCTGCTCATGCCTCAGAACCCTGGGTGGGTACCGAAGCCGCCCCTCTTTATCCCATTTCTGTTGCTCCTGCCCTCCCTCCCTTCCAGCTCCCCTGGGGCAAGCCAACCTCTGCTTCATCCCCTTTCTGTACCTGTCCCACCCTCTCTTGAACCTCTCCACCGTAGAAGCCAGAACCATCTCACCAGGCAGCACATTCCGTGGTTCTACCACCCTCTCAGTGAAATACCTCTCCCCTCCCCCCATCCTTCCTCCTTCCAGCTTCAAACTATGCCCTCTGGTGATACCCCCCACTTTTATCCTAAAGATCCCCTCCTGATTTACCATATTGATTCCCTTGAGGTACTTGAAGACCTTAATCATGTCCCCCTGGTCCCTCCTCTCCTCTAGCGAGACCTAACCGAGCTCCTTTACTCTCTCCTTGTACGCCAGCTCCCCTAGACCCCGAATCATTCTGGTTGCTCTCCTCTGGTCCCTTTCCAGGAGCTGGATGTCCCTCCTCAAATGTGGTCTCCAGTACTGCACACAGTACTCAAGGTGTGGTCTAAACAGGCCATTGTACAGCGGCAGAATCACTTCACTGCACCCTGAGGTAATCCCCCGTGCTATGAAGCCTAGCATCCTGTTTGCCTTTACTGCCGCCCTCCTACACTGCTCAGAGTTATTCATGTTGGCATCCGCCAAGACTCCCAGGTCTTTTTCCCCTACCGTGGCCTCCAACTCCATCCCTCCCAGGGTGTACTCATGTTTGAGGTTCCTGCACCCTAGATGTAACACCTTGCATTTAGAGGAGTTAAATTTTAATTTCCAGGCAAGAGCCCACCTAGCCAGGGTCTCCAGGTCCCTTTGCAGGGCCAACTTCCCCTCCTCCCCTTCAACCACCGCACCCAGCTTGGAGTAGTCTGCAAAGAGACTCATTTCACTCCTTATACCCTCCCTAATATCCGAGATGTAGGCATTAAACAGGATCGGCCCCAGGACTGAGCCGTGTGGTACCCCACTAATAACCTCCCTAGGAGTCGATAACTTCCCACCTACCACCACACTCTGAGTGCGCCCAGCCAGCCAGTTTCCTATCCATCTAACCATCAATGGGTCAGCACCCATCCCCCTCAGTGTCTCCAGTAGGCCACTGTGAGGGACCAAGTCAAACGCCTTGCTGAAGTCCAAGAACAGTACACCCACAGGCCTCCCCCTATCGAGTTCTGATGTTACCATTCATAGAACTCCACAAGGTTAGTTTGACATGATCTACCTGGCACAAACCCATGTTGGCGACTATCCAGGAATCCCTTCTCCTCCAAGAACTCCCCCCCCCAAGATGTTCCTTAAGTATACCCTCCAATACTTTACCCACCACCGATGTCAAACTGACTGGTCTATAGTTACCCAGCACCTCCCTTGATCCCCCTTTATGGATGGGCACCACATGAACCACCCTCCAATCCCTAGGCATCCACCCCGTCTCAAGTGACATGTTGAAGAGATCCGCCAGAGGTGCTGCCAATACATCTGCCAACTCCCATAGAACCCTCGGATGTATGCCATCCGGCACCGGAGAATGTTTCCTTTTTAAGGGCTTTCCACAGCCGTACAATGGGGATATTATCATCGGTCCCTCCCCCATTAGCCGAACCATTCTGTTGTGAGACCCCTGAGGTACCTCTCCTTCCCTCTCTTTCCTTATCTGTTCCTCCGACAATCCTAACTGCTGCCCAGTCCAACTCCATCGGCTCCCGCTTATTAGGTTTCCCAGCTCCCTCCCTAGTGAACACAGAGGCAAAGTACTCATTTAATACCTCTGCCTGATCCCTCGATTCCTCCACCTACCCCCCATTTGTTCTCAATCTGCTAATCTGGCCCATTTTTTCTCTGCTCCCCAATATACCTAAAGAACCCTTTTTCCCCCACCCCGTATCCCTTGCGCCAGCCTCGGCTCTTTTCTGGACTTCGCCCACCTCACCAACCGGGTGACCTGTCTGGATGCAAGATGGTAACTTTCCTTGTCCCTATCCCTTCTCGTTTTTTTTGTATACTTTGTAGGCAGCTTTCTTCTCCCTTACCGCCTCCTGAACCTCCTTGGACCACCAGCACGGTTTACGTGACCTCACCCCCTTCCGCTTTACCTTTGCACAGATCCTAACGGCCTTCTGAAATCCTCCTTTTATGACCTCCCATCTTTCTACATCCATAGCTGGTGTTATCCCCTTCAAATGCCCCTTGAGAATCTCACCCATGCTCTCAAAATCTGCCCCCTAAAATCCACTGCTAGTGTCCTAGAACTAGAACTATCCCCTCCACCCCCCCCCCAAATTAAGAAGAAACCAGACAGTATTGTGGTCACTCCCTACCAGGGGATCCTCCACTGCTAAATCCCCTACCAGATCCCCATCCGCAAGCACCACATCCAGGACATGCCCATCTCTCGTAGGCTCCAACACATGCTGAGTGAAGAATACATCCTGGAAGCCATCCAGCAGCCTCTGCTCCCTGGCCACTGTGGAAGTCATGGTTTCCCAGTCAGTAGCTGGCATATTTACGTCCCCCACTAAACACTCTCTCCCCCCCATGTCCACACTGACCTTTAATGCTATCCAGCAGACTATTCTCCTGAACCTCCCCCATCCCTGGGGGCCTGTATACCACACCCAGCTTGATATTTCCCCCTGCAGGAGTTCGCAAGGAGACCCACAAGGCCTCCACATTTCCCTCTGACTTTTCCTAGTAATCTCTTTGCTGCCTCTAATGAACAATGCTACCCCCCCACCTCTACCCTCTTTTTTATCCTTCCTAAGCGCTGTCTACCCACTCACCTTAAGATCCCAGTCGTGGCTAGGGTTGGCCCAAGTTTCCGTGACAGCCACCACATCTACCCGTCCTTCAGACAGCATGGCCTGGAACTCCAGCATCTTATTCCCAAGGCTCCTGGCATTTACTAACACCACCCCCAACCCTTGTCTCTACCCCCCTTTGCCATGCCCCCATTGGATATCCTATGCTTCCACCCTCCTTCCTCACCTTCGGTATCATCCTCCTTAGTCTTATGCCCAACTCCCCGGGGCTGAGTCTATGGCCTCTGCGAGGATAAGGACAACGGTCAGCCCTCCATTTCCTCCCCTCATAAGTTTAAACCCCACCTAGCTTGGATGTAGTCCGCCATCCACTGTTTTAGGACTTCCTTCCCTACTGGATTTAAGTGAAGCCTGTCCCTGGCATACAGTCACTTATCCTCCCAAACTCCCCCAGCCCCCAACATCCCCGACCCCTTTCATCCCTCACTTTCTGAGCCAGTCATTAACCTCCCCTGTCTTTATCTTGTTCTCCACCGAGGCCTTTGGTACTGGCAATATTTCCAAGAAGGTAATGGTGTATCCATTATCATCCATTATCCATCCATTAGAGAGGTAGTATAGCGCAGTGGTTTAAGGCTCTGAGCTGCAAATCTGGTGACATCCAGCAGACCAGACCTCGGTTTGAATCCCACAGCTTCCACTTGTATACTGTGTGACCCTAAGCAAGTCACTTAACTTCCCTGTGCTCCCAGGTTGCTCCTGTAAAAAAGCTTTCAGCTTAGTGTGCTACTCCTGGTTAAACAACTAAATAAAGAAATAAAATTATCCTGGCAAACTCTGGTCAGTTCTCAGAACCTTGCCTGGATTTCCAGTACACTGTTTCCTTCTATATCGTTCGTCCCCAGATGCACCAGGAAATCCGGCGGCCCTCCACGATCCCTTACCAGCTTGTATACCATGAACTTTGCCCTATGCACCATCAAACCAGATATTCCCACTACTTTAACCTGGCTGGGTCCCCTTCCCCCGTCTCTCCCAGTGTATACCCCTTATCATGGAGTCCCCCAGCAGGAGCACCTTAGTGACGCCTTTGGCCTTCTGCTTACCTCCATTGTATGCTCTCACCCCATCCCCCGCCCCCTCTATCCATTTTCTCTTTCCCCAGGGTGTCATCCCGCCTCCTTGTGAGGGAACCCCTTGTCTCCCTCATCTTCCTGCCACCCTTTATATGCCCCCTTTCCTCTGATCCCCCCTGATTTGGTATCCCTTTGATCCCTCTCATACCCAAGCCTTTCTCCCTGGCCATGATCATAACCCCTTCTCTCTCGCAGTCTTCCTTCCCACTCATATTAATATTTTCTCCTCCTGCGCCTTCCTGCGGGTCTCCTGTACCTAGGGTCCCTTCCCTGGTACAGTCTGTGCTCCCCGATGGGCTCCCCCTCACTCTCCTCTGTTTCTTCCACTCTCTCACCGATCATGGCGTCAAAACTCATGCCTGCTATCTGATGACTCTCCCCCTTTTGCTTGACCTTTAATTTCCCTCTTTCCCCGTTGGAACTATTTCTAGCAATTTCTTTCCCAGACCCTGTCCTCCCCTGTGTTTTCAACTCCCTCCCACTGGCCTCATTTTCATTTCCCTCATCTCCACATGCCCCTTCCTCACCTTCCAAGTTGCATAATAGCTCAAATTTATTATAACACTCTATGCCAGCCCCCATCTTCTGACCTATTGTCCCCCTACTCTTCCCCTTACCAAACTCACCTGACCTGTCCTCTTTTTGATCTACTATTCCTCTGTCTGCTCCTCTAGGCTGCCCCTTATCAGTCTCACCTGACCTAACCGCCTCCCCCCTCTTCTGACTTGGACCGTTTAACCTATGACTTCTCCCCCTGGCTTCTGCTTCCCTGGCGAAAAGTCCACGATCCCCAAGCTCACCCCCCCCCCGCCTGTTGATACGTGCCCCCTATTAGTTGAGCCATGTCTCTGCCTCGCCTCGACCTCTCCCCTTGCCACCCATAGCTCCTCCCATTCTCGTTTACTGCCCTTCCCAACTCCTCCAGTTTCCTCCTGAGCCAGTGTACCTCGCCCCTGATCTGCAATAACTGCCCGCAGAGTGGGCAGCCTCCTGCCCTCCAGGCCCAATTTAGTATTATTGCCGCCCCACAGCCTGTGCAACCTATGACCCTTCCAAAGATGCCTGCCGAGGTGGCTGAAGGCCACCGATTGTCCTGCTCTAAACACATTGGGACCATCCCCTTTTGCTCGGTCACTTCTCCCCTGTAACACTACCACTCACCCTCCTCCAGGTGGCCATACTGTGGTGGAAAGAGATCACGTCCTAAAGCCCCTTATAGTTTTAGCAGGTAAACCCAGCCCTTGAAATCAGCTCCTAGACTAGGTAATTAATTTAGCAGCTAACAGTTCTAGTCCCTTCAAACTAGTTTAAACAGTTCTAACAGATGAAACCCCAGCCCTAGAAACCAGCTCCTAATCTAGGTAAAATAATTAGTATCTGGCAGTTTAAACTAAATAAACATTCAAGCATCAAAAAGTTTAACAGATTGGTCACCTCCCTAGATCTAAACAGAATAAAAACTATTTTACACTTTGCCCCCTATCCAGCTCCTACCCAGGGCAATACATTTGAAGTTCACCTACAGCTCTACAGATCGAGCCTAGCCCGAGACCCACATTTTTGACCAGGGTAATGATATTTTAGCTGAGTGATTACTATCCAAGGGAAGGAGAAGAATCCCAGCCCTTCCCCATTCAAGTATGGCTACAGACAATAGATTTGCAACCAAGGTCTCTGGCTGTCCCTTTAAACTACCCCCAGCCAATCAGTGCTTATTACCTCCCCCCAGGACACACCTCCACTGTCCATTTAATAGAGGTTGGGGCCGGGGTGTGTGGGCAGGAGACAAAAAAAAAAAAAAGCTACTATACAGTATGTCCCAGCTTATCTTGGAGACCTGTATTGTTTTCATACACAATAAAAAAACTACAAAGACACTGAGCACAGACGTAACATCAAACACTACAACCACACTGTGGCCCACGGATACAAAGTTTACTTTATTAGCAGGATATAGCCAAAGTTAAAAAAGAATAACTGTGGCAGGGACCTCGCCTGTGCCCTAATGTATAGTGCCAGACAAATGGGCAAAGGTGGGGTCTCTGCCACTGTTAATTCTCATTTAACTTCAGGTAAATCCTAAAAAAATGTTTCCCAGTTGTTTAACCAGGTGAGACACACTAAGCTGAAAGCTTGTTTACAGGTGTAACCTGGGAGCACAAGGAAGTTAAGTGACTTGCTCAGGGTCACACAGTATGCAAGTGGGGGCTGTGGGATTCAAACCCAGGTCTCCAGATTTGCAGCTCAGAGCCTTAAACCACTGCGTTATACTGCCTCCCAATATCCTGCTAATAAAGTCAACTTTGTATCCTCAGACCACAGTGTGGCCTTGGTGTGTCCCCGACTCCTTTGTACCTCTACAGTGCGTCTTTCGTGCTGTGAGCACAGTCATTTAACTAAAGCAACTTTTTGCTGTTTTCCATTTATATACACTATCTCTGCTGGTAGGCTATTCCATAGGTCCATCATCCACTGAGAAAAAAAATCTTCAAAAGTTGCCCTTGAACTTACCGCCTCAGACCATCAGGGCATGTTCCCGTGTCCAGCTGGAGGACACTACAGGACTAAGAGCTCCCCCGACCCGGGTGCGCTCCCCCACGATGTGGCTTTCCCTGTCAATGCCACCTGCCTCACTCCCTTCAGCCACATGAAATTCAAGTACTAAGAGCCCCCCCCCCCAACTCGGGTGCACTCCCTCGCAGTGCAGCTTTCCCTGCCAATGCCACCCACCTCGCTCCTTTCAGCCGCATGAAATTCAAGGTATGACCCACTTAGGATCGCAGAATCTGTTCAAATTCTTGGCGCCCTCCAGCTGCTTACTGGCGATTGGCTACCTCCGTGGAGAACTCTTCCTCCTCCTAGAGCGAGCCAATTTGAGCTCCAGATGAAATCTGCCACCAGGCTGCTTATCTGTATTGTAGTGCACATAAATTTTGTTCCTCCTGCTCTCCCCCACCCCTAGCACTCTTTAAATGCTCTTGCTGTACCTCAGTCTCCACCCTCTAGTGCAGACTGTCCAGTTGAAACCCAGCTGCATTAGTCCATATCATCAATCCTAATTTTCTCTCCACAGTCACTACCTGCTGTCAATCCTAGTAGCCCAGTCCTTCTGTCTCTTACACTTCACTACTGCTCCTCCTCTCCTCCATGTCTAAACTCTCTACTCTCTCACTGCTCCTTTAATCTCCCATCTCACCCTGAAAATGAGTCTCTCTGTCCTGACCATGTCATCCAGCTTCCCTCCCTCTCCCCCCCTCCACATCTCTATCCTGTTTCTCCCATTTACTTACCTTCCCTCCCCCATCATCCCCTCTTTCTTGCCCCTCCCCCCTCAGCTGCTCATGACATTTCTCCCCCTTTCCACTTATCCACCCTTCCCACCCCTTTACAGTCCACTCCTATGCTATCCTATCCCCTTTCTCCCCTCTTCTCCTCCCTCGTGTCCCATCCTTCTAGCCCTCTTTTCCCCTTTCATTCACTCTTCTCTGCTCCCCTCCGACCTCCTAAACCTTGAGGTTCTCTTCAGGTGCTTAAACCTCTACGCCCCGCCCTCCGTGCGCTGTTCTGACAGATCCAAACACCCTCCACTCCTTATAGTCTCCCTCCTCCTCTTGCTCCTGGCTGGTGACATACAACCCAACCCTGGCCCCTCCGTGCCTCTACCCACCACCTCCTCAACCTCTGCCCTCCCAGGACTGCCCCCTTGCCAGACCTCGTGCTCACTCCCCAAGGGCCTCCGCATTTTTCATCTTAACGCCAGGAGCCTCCTCCCCAAAATGGATGCCCTAAATGTATGGTTTAGCTAATACCACCCTAACATACTCTGCATCTCGGAATCCTGGCTATCTGCCAAAACTCCTAACTCCTCTCTTGCCATTCCTGACTACAACTTATTCCGTCAGGACAGAGGCAAGCGAGACGGAGGGGTAGCTCTGTACATCAGACAATCATTTCGAGCTCCATTATTTTCAAGGAATCCTGCCCTTCCTCCCACGAATCCATTGTTGCTCACTTACCCTTTCCCTCCTCCGCCCCCTTTACATTGGTGCGCTGTACGCCCTGCCAAAGAACTTGCCAGATTCCCTCGTCAAGGCTATCTCTTCTATCTCCTCCAGCACGTCAAATGGTGAACTCTCGCCATTAGGCGACTTCAGTCTCGATCAGCTCTCCTCATCCACCAAGTCTACCACCCTTAAGATGGAAGCCCTTAATCTTTCCCAGCTAATCCAGGAACTAACCCACCTAAACCATCGGTCCCAAAACCACTCCCTTCTGGACTGGATTTTATCCACCCATCCCCACTGGATCTCTGCCTCAGGCATCCTCGCCGACATCCTTAGCAACCACTGCTTTACTTATTGCATTCACAAAATCCACTCCCGCCACTCCCCTCTCAAATTCATTTGGTCTCGCTCCCTCCACTCCCTCAATGAATCTGCCCTGCAGCAAGATCTCACAAATACGGACTGGCAACAAGTCTTGTCTATGTCGGATGTAGACCTTGCCCTATCTCAGTTCTGCAACATCTTTAAGCGTATCTGGAACCTCCACGCTCCCCTTAGAAAAGTTAGGGTAAAATGCTACCATCACCCCAGGATCACCTCTGACCTCATCACCATGTGTCGTACCAGGGACAAAGCCTGGTGGCTGTACAAAGCTTCCCATGCTCCAAGCGATCTCCAATCATACAAACAACTCAGAAATAAATGCACCAAGGCCATCCGTCAGTCCAGGGCTTCATATTTTAAATCCCAACTAAATCAGAGCCAAAATTCCACTGCGTCTTTCTGGAAGGTGATCAACTCCCTTCTGGACCCCCCTTCCAAACAAGCATGCCCAGTCCTTAAGATCGATGGCAACTCTGTCTCTGACCCTGCTTCTGTAGCTGAGGTCTTCAATAAGTTCTTAGTCTCCTGTGTCCTGCCCGGCCCCCGCCTCCTTCCCTTGACTCCCCTGAACCATCCTCCCCTTCCTCTGGCTTCCTCTTTCCTCCCTTCACGCCACTAGAAGCCTACAATGCACTCACCTCCCTTAACCCGTCCAAATCCAGCCCTGATGGTATGCACTCTAGACTGCTCCATATCTCCTCCCCCGCGATAGTAGCCTCCTTGACACACATACTGAATCTCTCTCTATTCACAGCCAGTGTTCCCAAAACCTGGAAATCAGCCAAGGTCCTTCCATTGCACAAAGGTGGTGATCCCTCCTCCCCGAGGAATTACAGGCCCATCTCTCTCCCCTCCCCTCCCTTGCTAAAGTCCAGAAATCCCTCATACTATCCAAGCTCTCTGACTTTCTCTCCTCCAACAACTCCCTTACACCCGTACAGTCAGGTTTTCGGAAACAACATTCCACCATCACCTCTCTGCTGCACGTTACTGACTCCATCCTCAATGCCATGGACCAAAGCCAAATCACTACTGCTATCTTCATCAACTTGGCAAAAACTTTCGACGGTCTCCAACCCTCTGCTTCTCCATAAACTTAACTCCTTCAGCCTTGCTAAACTTGCTATCGCCTGGTTCCACTTGTCCCTCCAAAACAGACAACAGTCAGTCCAAATAGGCGACACACTCTCCTCTCCTCATCCTATCAGGGGTTCCCCAAGGTTCCATTCTTGGCCCCATCTTCTTCTCTTTTTTCATAAATGACCTTCCCTCTGCCTGCCTCTCCTCCAATATGCACCTTTACAGAGATGACAGTATCATCTATGCCTCCGGCCCTTCCCATGACAGTGTCCTCCCCAATCTCCAAAATAACTTCAACAGAGTTCAGTCCTGGTTCCGGGAAAATCAGCTAAAACTTAATGCCAAAAAAGACAGTCACCATGGTTTTTGGCTTCCGACAGAAGCTTACCTCCTTCCCTGCCCCCCTTGCGATCACCACCCTAGACGGCTCACCCCTTGAGCTGGTCCCTGCTTTCAAGTCTCTGGGAGTCTGGCTGGACAGCTACCTCAATTTCTCCACTCACATTGAGGCCATCTGCACCAAACTCCGGCCCAAACTAGCAATCCTCTATTGACATAAAGCCAGCCTCCCTCCCACCACCCGACGTGAGCACGTATATGAAACAATCTTGCCAGTGCTGGACTATGCTGATGTTGTCTATGGAATGGCCCCAGCCTCTTCTCTCTCCAAATCAGACACCCTTCTCAACTTCTGCTGCTTTGCCACTGCCTACCCCTCACTCACTCATCACTGCCTTCTCTATGCACCACTCTCCCTGATCCCACTCTCCCACAAGAGAATCGTTCACAGTGTCTCCCTCATGGAAAAATATTGGTTTGGCACCCTCTCCCCCAATCTCTCATCCCGTCTTACCCCAACCAAATCCTCAAATTACTCTCTTCACCACAGGGATTTGCGCACTTTCCACATCCCCCGTCCTCACACTGCTACTGGCCAGTCTGCCTTCTCATATCATCTCCCTCTCCCTCTCCTCTGAAACAATCTTCCCTTTGACCTCTGCCTGGCCTCCCCTTTTTCACCCTTTAGACGACTCCTCAGACTCCCCCCCTCTCCTCAATGCCCCAAATGCTCCTAATGACCATGCTCCTCCCACTCCCCCCATCTCCACTTAAACCTTACTTCCCTAGCCCCCTGCTCTGTGTTTCATATGACATGCTGGCCTGAGTTGTCTTCCTCCTAATCTCAAACCTACCCCTATTCATCCATGATCCCCGCATGAGGGGACTCAATTGGTTTCAAGACATAACTGTTAGCCTTGCCTAATGTACTCTTGCCTATATTCCTGCAGATATACTCTGTATATATTGTAAAGAAACCAATTATGTTCTTGTACATTTTGTTGTAATCTACTTATTTTGTAACACCGTTCACTACTGTGTATACTTTGTATGCAGGTCGCACCTAGAAACGAGAAATGGCTCAGTGTGCCTTTCCCAGTCATCAATTTTAAATAAATTAAATAAATAAATACATAAATAAACCAGATCAAACATTAGATCAAACATCTCAGGCTGCCATTATCCCTGATAATGAACCGCACGCCACAATGGAGCAGAGATCGGGGGTCGGATAGCTGAGTTTGCTGTCTGCTCTCCCCCCACACCAGAGAGCTGTCTGCTTTGCCCCGGAACCATCCCAAAGGAAGATTTTGGACCGAAGGAGGATTTTTCACCAAAGGAGGATTTTCATCCGCCCAACCAATCAGCATCCAGGTTGGTAAGGGCGGTGAAATTTGAACTTAAAACAAAAGAGCAGAGTAGCATAAAAGGAGCTGCTATGCACTGCATGCCACAAGGGAGCAGAGAGCTGAGCTTGCTATCTGCTCTCCCCCCACACCGGAGAGCTCTCTGCTCTCCCCTGGAACTGGAGAAACAGGAAAAATTCCCCCCCCCCACGACTCTTAAATGCTCTTCAGGAACTTCATGGGATTGGGCAGATAGGGAGGGAGGCAGGGTTCTTGTTGAACTAAAAAAAGGACAGAAATGAAAAGCTCTTGTACCCCTGAAAATCGCTTATGCAGTATGGAATGCTTCAGTACCCCTGAAAATAACTTGTGTATCATGAAATGGGCAATATATGTCTGAATATCTTTACACATAACATTTTTTAAGCCGAGTGAATCGCTTATGCAGTATGGGATGCTTCTGTACCCCTGAAAATAACAAGTACCAGGACATGGGCAGGATATTTTTGAATATCTTTACAGACAGTATCTTTTAAGCCTGGTTAATGTGATAAAATGTGATTGCTGAAAGGGACATTATTAAGTTGAGGAGATACATAATTAGATGGGTTTACAGATATCTTTACATAGTATTTTCTAAGGCTGGTTAAATTGACAAACAATTGGATTGCTGGAAGGGGCATCATTAAAGAAATTTGGGGCATGCAAATTTAGAGCTGATAATTACATGAGTTGCAGGGATATTAAAAAGAAAATCTGAGGCAGACAAATTTTAAACATACAAGAAATAATAAGCTCTGATTTGCCAGATATTGTACGCGTAGAGACAATAAGAAAGTAGGGTTGGGGCAAGCAAAGTTGAAATTTAAGTTGCATTTGCAGGCAAGGCAAATTAGAGTATGAGTACCTGGTATAACAAAACTCATAGGCATTAAAGGGTTTAATAGGCATTTTGAGGGGAGATCTAGAGGAGAGAATGAAGGATAGGAGAAGAGGCAGACTGGGTGGATGGGGGGTGCATGGGAGGGGTCATGGGGGGTGAAAGCCGGATCAGGGAGAATCGTGGGATGTAATGGATGCAGGGTGGCGGTTTATATAGAGATGCTGTGGAGAATGGGGTTTTGCCCAATATGTAACAGACTGACACAATTAGATGCAGAGGTTCTTAAACTGAGGAGAGAGAGAGATGGACAGATCTTACATGGAGAGCATGAGCAGGGGAAGCAGCTGGGTGGGGAGTGTTCGTTAAAAGGGGGTGTCAAGGGGTACAACTCCAGGGCAGGGAATGGTCCAGGTTACTTGAAAAATAAAGGAGCAGGGCAGGTAGAGGACAGGACAGGGGAGGAAGGACAAAGCAGAGGAGGAGGAGAAGGAGGAAGCAAGAAAGGGGGGAAAAGGCTGGAGGAAAAATGCTGAACGCTGGTTTTCTGACCATAGGCTGGTTTTGAACTTAAAGAAAACTAAAACCATGCTTTTTGTGCATAACCACAGTAAACATAAAGGTTATCCACTCCAGGTTTTATCTAGTACCCTCTTCCCCCTTGAACAAACCTCGTCCTTCAAATATCTTTCCGTTCTCTTTGACCCCTCCCTATCCTTTCACGACCACATCCGCTCCCTTTTCTCCACCATCAACTCTCAGATAGGCCTACTGTATTGCCATCGTGACCGTCTCCCCACTGAAGCATTAAAGCTGGCCATCTCATCCTCGGTACTGTCCCTCGTGGATTATGGTCTGCTTATTTATGGTGCCACTGACAACACTGCTCTGCATAAAATTAAGCTATCCCTCAATAAGGCCTGCATGCTATTTACAGGTTTCCCACATCCTTACCCATACTTGCACACTGTATTTCCCTCTCTAACTTCCTTAATCTGGAGAAAAAGCTTATCTATCAATCTTGCCTCTTGACCAAAAAAATCACTGCATGTCTGGCTTCCCCTGGTCTGTCTTCTATCATAAGCCTATCTACCCCCTCCCTCTCTACCTGCAGTGCTGTCTGCTCCCCTCTGTAAGTCCCCAGAGTTAGGACCTTCCTTGCACAGAGGTCATTCCGTTACTGTGCCCCATCCTGGTACAACTCCATGCCTGTTGCTATCGCTTTCCTACCAAGATTGGATCCTTTTAAAACTGCTCTCAGGAACCACCTCCTCTACTCCTGCCGCTGTAACTGCTCTGGCTGAGTTTCCCCTGCCTTTACTCCTCCCAGTCTACCTATTTTTGACTCTGCCCTTCATTTGACTCATAGCCCACATTATTTTTTATGTCTGTTTATTATTGCTAATTTACCTTGACATGGGGCCTTTGTAACCAGCCCTTAATTTTGACTGTTTGCTTATATTTGAGCTCATTTACTTTGTTTTCTGTTGCTTGCTATTAATGTACTGGTCTTCCGGACGAGGAGCCTTTGTAAACAAGTCCCTGACTCAAAGGGTTGTAATCCTGATTACTGCTTAAAATAAAATACATAAATAAATAAAAAATAAAAAAACGAGGAGAAGAGCAAAAGGGCTGTGTGCAGTGCGCTGAACCTGGAGACTCGATAAAGGAACCTGATGGATTCAGGAGAGCAGGAGGAGGAAGGGGCAAACATAGATAGAAATGGAGCAGGGAAAAGGGAGAGGAGCTAAAAAGGATAAACGAGAATTCATTGGGAAGGCCACAACACCCAACAAAGGTTTTGGATGGGGTGCAAGAGGAAAAATTTTGCAAGGGGCTGTGGACAAGCAGAAAGGCAAGGCCAAGGAAGGGAGGACATCAAATGGGATGGAGAGAGGTGCATATAGGCAAAGTGCGCAAGGAGGGGATATAGAGGGGAGAGATTGCAGCATGGAGACAAGCAGGGCAAAACCAGACTGGAAGCAGCCAAGCAGGAAGTCCACAGAATGCAAGGGGACTGCAGAGTGTAGAGTCCTTATAGCAGGGGGAAACAAATGGGGGATGGGAAGGGAGGATGGAACTATTAGGACTGAGTGCATGCCAAGTAGGATGGCGCTCAAGACCTCATGCTTAATATACACCTTGGCTAGGAAGCATGGGGGGGGGGTTCGCTCACATCGTGGTGCATCTGGCCACTAATGACCTGGTGGACAACAGTGTAAAGGAAGTGCAGGCTAGACTCAGGGAGCTGGCAAGGATCTGGCAAGTGGAGGGCAAATCTGGTTCATTCTCTGAAGTCCTGCCAGTGCCAAAAGCCAGTATGGATAGGAAGGGGAGAATTGAAGAATTCAATTTGTGGCTGAGGGGATGGTGTAAGGAAATGGGGTTTGGACTGGTGGGGGAATGGGGTGGGACACGCAAGCAATAATACTCGACAGGGCGGGTGGTATTGGGCAATACCAGACCACTCAGGGGGGCCTACTGAGGCTCGACGCCACAGGCGGAGGGCCTTACAGCCCCTGGAAGATATGGTATTGCCCATACCGCCCACCCTGGAGAGTATTATTGCGCTTAGAAATTGGGATATGTGTAAAGTTTTTTGATAATATTAAGGAAATAAAAAAATATAAACAAAATGACAAAAAATTTACTTAAAGTTACTTTGTTAGTGAAGTAGTCCATTTACTGGTATACTTACCAATAGTTACCAGTAGGGCAGTGCAGCGTTTCACTCTAGTTTTTTTTAACAGGCATAGAAATCATTTGTAGTATGTCACTCAGTGGCTCTTGAAATAATGGCCCCCTCCCCAGCTCCCTTGAGTTCTTTTATTTTTATTTTTATTTTGTATTGTTGATTTGTTTGTCGGAGTGCTGGATAACCTCTTGTTTATGATTACTATTAGAACAACTGGTTACTGGAAGTAGCTCTGAAGCAACGATCGGGAAAACGTGGGGTAGAAGGTACAGGTAATGTCACTGACTGTTACCAATAACCAGAATGTGTTTCACGTTCACATTCACAATAACAGGAAAAAAAAAAAAAACAGATTTGTTTATGTTTTCCAGGAGTCAAGTGTAGCCAGGGTGAGTTACTCACCTTAGTAATCTTGTTTCTTCCAAGGTGTTCTTCTATATTCATAACTTTCTGCAGTCAGCCTCCTAAGCAGAGCTGCCCAGAGAAAATGGAACTATATGCAAATGACAGAGCTATCACTAGCCCACGACACATATTCAAACTGCCGCCCTTATCTGCTGCAACGTTCCATCTACGTATCAAATTTATAAGAAGCCTACAAGGCAACTTATACTAAGATTTATCTAAATATACTTCTCTAATATAACACAACTTAAGCTGTACATGACAGCATGAAACATCCTTAACATAATATAATCCTAAACCTCCCTGAATGCCAGAATCACCTAGAAAAAGAAGGGAATTACATATTTCCCACTAAAGTTAGAAAACATATATGCCAATGTTTGGGACTTTTAATTAGAAAACTTGATCAGGAGTGCAGAGGCTCTGGTTCTGGAAGGGGAGGCAGGGAGAGTTATGAATATAGAAGAACACCTTGGAAGAAACAAGATTACTAAGGTAATTTTTTCTTCTAACCCCAGGTATTCTTTTATATTCCTAACACTCTGTAGACTTCAAAGCAGTACCTTTGAGGAGGGCAGAGAACCTACTTAGGAAAGAGGCTCTGCAGGACTGCTGTGCCAAACTTGGCATCACTTCTGGACAGTGTATCCAAACTGCAGTGTTTAGTAAATGTGTATACTGTCCTCCAGGTAGCTGCTTTACAGATTTCTACTAAAGGAATATCTCTGGATGCTCCTATAGTAGCAGCTGTGCCCCTGGTTGAATGAGCCCTCAGGCCTGCTGGGGGTTCCTTGCCCACTTTTGAGTAGTAAAACAGTGCACTGGACTATGCCACGGGAGACTGACCTCTTAGCAGCTGGGGTGCCTTTACCTACATTCCCATAAGTAAGAAACAGCTGTTGCTTGTCATGTCTGTGATCCCTGGTATGGGTCATATAGTAACTTAATGCTCTTTTGACATCTAGACAGTCTGCGTTCACCTGAACTAGCATGTTCAGTGAAGAAAAGTGGAAGTGTAATGGACTGGTTTAAGCGGAAATCAGAAACCACCTTGCAAAGAAATCTCCTATTTGTTCTCAGCACCACCTTGTCGTTATGGAAGGAAAGATGGTACTTCTCAACACATAAGGTTTGTAGTTCACTTATTCTTCTAGCTGAAGTAACAGCAACCAGAAACAGTTTTCCATGTAACATACTGTAAATGCGCAGAGGGCATAGGCTCAAAAGGTGGTTTCATGGGCTGAGCAATGCATATGTTCCGGTCCCACACTGGAACTGGTTCCCTAACAGGTGGGTGCAGGTGGCACAAATCTTTAAAGAACTTTATGAAAATGGGATTGGGTGCTATGAAAATACCTTCCCCAGCAGAAATGTAGGCAGAGACTGATGCCAGATGAACTTTCAGGGATGTATGTTTCAACCCCTGGGAGAGGAGGTATGCGAGGTATTCCAGGACAACTGGGATTTCCACTTAAGTTGGGGAAATCTCCTTGGAATTACACCAAATAGAGAACCTTTTCCATTTTGACGAATAGGTTCACTTAGTAGAAGGTTTTCTATATCCTTTCAGGATATCCAGAACAGCTTGAGAAAGATTTAGGTTTGCATATTCCAAGTCCTCAAGAGCCATGCCTGCAGTACGAGAGACCTGAGATTCGGATACAAGATTTTCCCCTGGTGGGAGGTCAACAGGTTGTGCATCCTGGGTAAGTGTATTGGTTTGGATACTGACATGGAAAGTAATAGAAGGTACCAAGACTGCCTGGCCCAGTCTGGTGCTATTAGAATCACTGATGCAGGTTGTGACCTGAGTTTGATCAGGACTCTGAAGATGAGAGGGGAACATAGAAACATAGAAGTTGACGGCAGATAAGGACCGCAAGGCCCATCCAGTCTGCCCATTTCTTTTTCTGCCTTATAAATGTGCCATTGGCCTTTGCTCTGTCAGTGGCCTATCTATTCATACTCATCTGTATTGCTCCCTTATGCCTATCCCATGCCTGTTTGAAGCCCTGCACTGTATTTATAGCCACCACTTCCTGAGGTAGGCCATTCCATGCATCCACCACCCTTTCTGTGAAAAGAATTTCCTCACATTTCCCTTAATCGGCCTCCCTCTAATCTCATGCTGTGTCCTCTTGTCCTGCTGTTTTCTTATATTGAAACATGTTAGACTCTTTCACCTTGTTAATGCCCTTAAGGTGTTTGAATGTTTCGATCATATCACCTCTCTCCTCCTTCGCCTAGGGTACACATATTGAGCTCGCTAATCTGTCCTCATATGTCTTCTGATGTAGTCCCCACCATTTGGTTGCCTTCTCTGGACTGCCTCAATTTGGTTAATGTCCTTGTGCAGGTGTGGCCTCCAGTACTGCATGCAGTACTCCAGATGGGGCCTAACCAGTGTCTTGTAAAGAGGAATTATTACCTCCCTCTTACGACTTGTGATACCACTACTAATACATCCTAACATCCCCCTAGCCTTACCTACTGCTTTAGAGGTCTGCTTGGATGATTTCAGGTCATCAGTGATGATGATGCCCAAGTCTCTTTCTTCCTTTGTGACTGCCAGCAACTCCCCTCCCAGCCTATAGGTGGCTTCAGGGTTTCTCTTCCCTATGTGCATGATATTGCACTTCTTTGCATTAAGAGAGGAAGAGAGGAAAAGCATACAGACTTTTCCCTGACCAGTCCAGAGCCACAGCATCCAGTGGGATTGTGCCTTTGGATGGTAGTCTGCAACAAAAGAGAGGCAGGAGATGGTTTTCTTAGGATGCAAAGAGATCCAACTCTGGTGTGCCCCATCTCCTGAACACTGAATCTAGCACCTGCTTGTTGATGGACCACTCGTGATGTGCCTTGTTGTTTCTGCTCAGGGCATCTGCCAGGGTCTTGTCCTTTCCTGGTACATGAATGGCCTGTAATAAGGTCTTTAGTGAGTAAACCAGACTCCAGACTTTCATAGCCTCTGTGCACAGAGGGGCTGACCTTGTTCCCCCTTGCTTGTTTATATACTGCATTGTTGTGGTGTTGTCTGTTCTGACTTGCACCAGTTTCCCTTGTACTAGGTGGGCAAATGCTTTCAGGGCCAGAAACCCTGCCCTTAGCGCCAGCAAATTTATATGCAAGAGTGACTCTGTGATGGACCAGTTACCATGCATGGTGTAATCCCCTAAGTGAGCACCCCATCCTAACTGACAGGCGTCAGTTGTGAGGATAGCTAATGGGGTTTCCCTTTGGAAGGGTACCCATCCCCTGAGGTTGTCTGCTTCCTTCCACTGCTGGAGTGCTTGAAGCAGGGTTTTTGTTACTGGAACTTGTTTTGTCAATTTGTCTTTTCTCTGGCACCAGTGTGCTCTGAGATTAAACTGTGTATCTCTCATTCGGAACCTGGCTCCCAGGGCTGTGCCTATTGCTCCAGCCATCTGTCCCAGGATTTGCAGAAACTGTTTTGCTGGTCATGGCTTGTTCAGCTTGAATGAGGCAGCTAACTGCAGAATGCTTTGTACCGTGTCCTGAGGAGGGAAAGCTCTTCCCTGTATTGTGTTCAGTTCTGCTCCTATGAAATGCAGGACTTATACTGGAGTGAAAATGGATTTCTCCTGACTTACCAGGAATCCTAGAGACTGTAACAGTTTTAGTGTTACCTTCAGATGATCCTGTAGCTGCTGTGGTGAATCACCCATCACTAGCCAGTCATTGAGATAAGAGAAGACTGATATACCTAACCTTCTTAGGTATGCCACTACCACTGCCAAACACTTTGTAAACACCCTGGGTGCTGAAGTGAGAATGAAAGGCAGAGCTGAGAATTGGTAGTGTCCTGTTGGAAGTCTGAACCTGATGAACTTCCTGTGAGATTCTCTTATTAGGATGTGAAAGTAAGCATCTTTTGACAATGCCAGCCAACTACCCTGCTGGATTACTGGCAAAATCACTGCCAGTGTGATGATTTTGAACTTCGGTTTGATTAGATGCATGTTCAAAAGTTTGAGGTCTAGAGAATAGGCCACCACTCCCCATTTTTCTTTTTGGTGAGGAAGTATCTTAAATAGAAGCCTCTTCCTTTCTGATGACTTAGGTCACACTCCACTGCATTTAGCTGGAGTAAGCTTTGAACCTCCTTCTCCAGGAGTTTATTTTCTATGAGGGAAGCTGGTTTGAACGCCCTTGTTCTCAAGGGAGGAAAAGTCTTGAAACTCAGGGACAATCCCTGACTTACTACTTCCAGGACCCACTTGTCTGTGGTGATGGAATGCCAAGCCTGGAAAGAGTAAGCCAGTCTGCCCCCTACTAGAAGAGGGGAGGCGGCCTTGATCATTGAGTCAGGGGTTATGTTTTGCCTGGGGCCGAACTTGGGTAGTTTGGGAGCCTCTCCTACAGCCCCTTCTACCTCTGGCCCTGAAATACCCAGTCTGCTGTGGGTATTGTTGATACTGTAGGACAGCCTGTACCTGATACAAAAGGCCTACTATAAGCTGTCCTTCCTCTGCCTACCCTTCCATATGGCCTATACGAGGATGAAGGCCTTTTTTTTGAGGAATTACTCTTATAGGTGGCTTTATATTCATCCGTCTTCTTCATGTATGCTTCAGTCTGTTGACCAAATAAAGAGTGATCCTCTACAAGAAAATCCATGGCTTTAGCCTGGGTATCCTGTGTTAAATTAGTAGCCCTGAGCCATGCCAGCCTTCTAAGGGCTATGGTAAGATCCATCCATCTGGCAGCATTGTCATTGGCATCTGCTGCCATTTGAAACTGGTACTTGGCTGCTTCAAGTCCGAACCTGGCTGTTTCAGCCAAATTATGAGACAGAGGTGAAGAAGTCTTCTCTGCCATGGCCAACATGGACTGCCACAGTGATTTTTGGTACTGTGCTAAGTAAGCTTGGTAGTTAACCTGTCTTACTCCCAGTGAAGCAGCCAAATAACCTTTCTTTGACATACAGTCTATTTTTCAAGAGTCCTTCTCAGGTGGGTGACAAGAAAAAAGAAACCCTCGCCTTCTCACAGGCTGCTTGCTGGACTATCCCTCTGATGATCAAGGTGAGAGAAGATGAATTCAGCCCCTTGTCTGTCCAGCTGGTACTTTTTATCTGCCTTCTTATCCAGAGGTGGAACAGAATTTGGAGTCTGCAGGATTTTAAACAAGTCTTTTTTAAAGAACTTGTTTATTGGAAGAAGAATTTTCTTTGTGGGTCTTAACCCCATCATCTCCATATATTCGGCCTCCTCTTCATCTTCTATGACCTCTGTGGTAGCCAGGTCAAGGGCATCCACTATTTTCCTTACAAAGAAAAATTGAGAGGAAAAATCCTCTGGTCTGGGGGGAGAGCCGAACTCCTGCTCTGGTGAGATCTCTGGTTCAACAGGCTCACCTTCAACAATTTCAGGTAAATCATATTCTTCAAACTCCATCTCTTGAGGTGGGTTTGGTTCAGAGGAGAGATCAACCGGGATTTGAATCGGTGGAGGAGAGTTGGAGTAGGTATGAAACTCTG
Source organism: Neoceratodus forsteri (assembly GCA_016271365.2). NCBI lineage: Eukaryota > Metazoa > Chordata > Ceratodontiformes > Ceratodontidae > Neoceratodus > Neoceratodus forsteri. Next base: position 688,966,241 of record JADMNL010000022.1, on the reverse strand, counting down.
CAGAGCCTGTATAACCTTCATGGCCTGGGCAATCTTCTCTGATGATTGCTGGCTGTGAGCACAGATGAAACCCCTTTGGTTTATCAACCAGGGTTCAACGTGCTTTTTTTCTTAGTTTTTCTGGTGGGAACCGGAGAGTGAGCTGGATCACCCATCCTTTTTCCAGTAGCTGTTTTACCCTTGTCAGGAATGTTTAAAGAAGAGACAGCGGTTTCACCCGCAGACTTGGAGGGTGTGGGCTAGTCAGAACCTGTAATACCCTTCTCTAATCTTTTTTGTAGTCTTTCCAGTCTCTTTTCTACTGTTTTCTGTGGGAATGATTTGCAGATATCACAATCTGCTGAAAAATTATCATTCCCAAGGCAGACTACACATAAATCGTGCTTGTCTGCTTTTGCAAAAACGTCCCCACACTTCAGGCAGTCTTTAAACCCTGGGGGTCCAGTCTTTTTCTTAGGTTTTTCTGCCATCATCAACCGATGAAGAAAAACAAGAACCGCAATAAAGATTTCACTTTTTTTTTTTTTTTTTGCAGTTGGTTCAGGAACTACGAAAGTTCCAAGACGAACCGAACTTAAGAATCCAAACCGGGTTAGCGGTTTCAAATACAAAATTCATTTCAACTTTAATAAGTAAAACAGACTAAATAATGGAATTCAGCAAATAAAGCTTCTGCAACGGTTACTAAACCCTGGTTCCTCAATGGGTATACCGAACCATAAGGAACTGAGAAATTAAACTAGAACAACACTAAATAATAGTAATAAAACTAACGTTTAAGGTAAAATTAGAAAATAAAGGCAGCAGTAAGAATAATAATATAAGAACTACTTACAGTATATTCCGTGAAGAACCACAAGAAACGACTGATATGGGACGTCTCCTGGGTGTCTTGACTTGTCAGGCGGAGAAAGAAATCTGATACGTTGAAGGAACGTTGCAGTGGATAAGGGCAGCAGTTTGGATATGTGTCACGAGCCAATGATAGTTCTATCATTTGCATATAGTTCCATTTTCTCTGGGCAGCTCTGCCTAGGAGGCTGACTGCAGAGAGTTAGGAATATAGAAGAATACTTGGGCTTAGAACTGCTGACTACAAGTAGCGCCGAGCACGCAACGTGCTAGCACTACTAACTGTTGTATTACTGTAGCAGAATTCAAAGAGAAGTGGTAGAGTTTCCAGGCTGTTCTTGTAATGGAGACTTTTTTAAAAAAATGGCTGTTAGATGGGGGTATAGTTGGGAGCGGGGGGTGTCACAATAATAAAGAAAGTGCGCCACTTCATTTCATCGCTAGTTCTGCTAGCACCACAAATTAGATGCAGCTTCATTTCAGGAGCGAGTGGGTGGCCAGCTGGAAGAAGAAAGAGTGAGAGTGCCATCAGCAGTCTGAAAAATCGCACTATGGGGGCATGGGATAAGAGGGTACTGAAAAGAAAAAAACAAATAGGGAGAAATGAGCCCAGCAGAGCATGTGTGTGATTTTGTCAGACAGCTGCCATTGAAGTACAGAGTGTTTGGGGGCTAATATCTCTCGTTAAGTGAGAGAAAAAAAATGGCAGGGATGTCAAATTAAATTGGGTGCTTTTGACCAATATGGAAGCAGGGTGGGCAGAAGTGAGTGGGTGAAGGGAAAACTTTTTATATGCTGGGCGTCTTCTGAAAGTTAATGCATCTCTCTGGCAGGGGTATCAGCCAATCAGAGCCCAGCAAATAAAAAGCCTATTTTCTAATGGATAATGTAGAGCTTTATGTTCCTGACAGGTTACATTTAAACGTGGGCCATAAAGGCCTGAGGAAAAATTGATAGCTACGCAAAAGAGGGTTTACATTTAAACTCGGAAAGGGGGGAGAGGCAGGAAATAGCCTAGCTAGGACTCCCCCGCAAAATGGGGCAGGTAGGGCTGCAAGAGTTAGCAAGAATGAGGGGGGTTTATGGTGGAAAGGCCCGTCAGCAAATGCCAGGAGTTTAGGAAACAAAATGGTGGACCTGGAGACCATTATGGTGGATGAGGAACTAGACACTGTGGCTATAACAGAGACCCGGTAGTCAAGGTAAAACTCTTAGGAAATAGGGGCCCTGAGGTACAGGCTTTTCAGAAGGGACAGGGCTGGCAGAAAGTAGGTCTGGGTTGCACTGTATATCAAAAACAACATTAAGGTGAAAGACGGGCAAGAGGTGCAGGGGGCGGTGGAGGTCCTGTGGGTCACACTGGAAAAATATCTGGGATTAAGAGTGGGTGTGATGTACAGGCCTCCTACACAGGGGGAAGAAAGAGGACAGACAAATGGTACAGACGGCACTCAAGAGGGGAGAGCATAGTACTGGGGGACCTTAACCTCCCCGATGTGGACTGGGAAATCCTACGGCAACATCTGCCAGGATCACAGTGGTACTTGGAGCAATCCAGGGAGCTTTTCTGCAACAGCCGGTTAGGGAGATCACTTAGGGGATATCATACTGGACATAGTCCTCACCAACGGGGACAGAGTAGAGGAAGTTGAGGTGGGAGACTGCCTGGGTACAAGTGACCACAACACAGTGAGTTTCAGGATAAAGATGGGGAAGGAAACAACGCAAACCAACAAGGGTTCTGGACTTCAGGTGAATGACTTTGCAAGAATGAGGGGATTTTCAGGAAGGAAATGGAGGGTAAGGAGCAAATAGGGGACGTACAGGAATTATGGGTATGCATGGGGGGGGGTTTACTGAAAGCCACAGACCTCTGCATCAAGGGGGTAGGAAAAAAACAAAAAAAGAAGATGATCACTCTGGTTTACCAGGGAGGCAGTGGAGGCAATTAGGGAAAGAAAGATGGCATTCAAAACCTACAAAAGGACCCAAAGGAGAGAGAACAGGGAGATTTATAGAGAGAAGCTGAGGGTGGCAGAGCAAAAGATTAGGAGGACAAAAGCAGATACAGAAGAGAGAATTGCTAGGCAGGCCAAAAGGGGAGATTAAACTTATTTTTTTAGGTATGTGGGGAAAAAGAGGAAGGCAAGGCAGGGGATAGAGAGGGGGAGGGGGAGCACTGGTGGAGGGAGACTTTGGGAAGGCAGAGGTGCTAAATAGCTACTTCTGCTCAGTCTTTATGGTAAAAGGGAAGGGGAAGGGACCTAAGTTAAAGTAGGAGAGGAGGGGATGACAGAAGAGTGGATCCTAGCCTGTTCAGAGAGGACAGAATAAAGGAGGAACTAGGAAGGTTAAAGGTAGACAAGGCAATGGGGCCGGATGGCTTGCATCCTAGGGTACTCCGAGAACTAAAAGAAGAGCTGGCAGCACCAGTGGCGAGGATATTTAACTTGTCCCTGGATACTGGATGGGTGCCAAGGGACTGGATGATGGTGGATGTGGTGCCAACTACATAAGGAGGGGGGTCAGCATAGTGGAGACGGGAAATTATCACCCAGTCAGCCTCACCTTGGTGGTGGGGAAGGTGATGGAGGTGCTAATAAAGGAAAGAGTGGTAAACTACCCGATAGACAGCAGACTACTAGATGACAGGCAACATGGCTTCATGAGTGGAAGATCATGCCACATAACCCTGATCGATTTTTTCGATTGAGTAATGAAGGTGCTCGATTGGGAGGCAGTGAACGTGGCCTATCTGGACCTCAGTAAGGCCTTTGGCTCTGTCCCTCACCGCAGGCTGGTAAATACATTGGAGAGTTTGTGGGTGGGACAGAAGATAATGAGATGGGTGGAAAACTGGTTGAATTACAGAATCCAGAGGGTGGTGGTAAATGGGGTGCACTTCAGAAAAAAGGGGTGATGCGCGGGGTGCCCCAGGGGTCAGTTCTAGGATCGATCCTTTTTAACATCTATATCAGCAATATAGCAGAGGGACTGGAGAGGAAGGTATGCCTATTTGCGAATGATATGAAGATCTGCAATAGGGTGGACACGAAGAGGGACCTACAGATTCTGGAAGGGTGGTCGGACACAAGGCAGCTGAAATTCAATGCCAAGAAGTGTACAGTAATACACACGGGGCATAAAAACCCACAAGATGAATTAACATGGGGGGGAGATAATTAAGCAACTAAAGCAGAAGAGGGATCTGGGTATTATAATTTCAGACAACCTGAAGGTGGGTGACCAATGCAGCAAGGCAGTGGGCAAAGCAAGTAGAATGCTGGCGTGCATAGGTAGGGGCATACCAAGCAGAAGGGGGGAGGTGCTGATGCCTTTGTATAAAACCATGATCAGACCTCACCTGAAGTATGGGGTCCAGTTCTGGAGGCCTCATCTGAACAAGGACATAGATGGCATAAGAAAGGGTTCAAAGGAGGGCAACAAAGATGGTGCAGGGTATGCAAAGAAAGCCCTATGAGATGAGACGGAGAGAGCTGGATCGGTACCCACTAGAGATTAGAAGGGAGAGTGGGGACATGATAGAAACTTTTAAGTACATGAAGCGGATAAATAAGGTGAAGAAATGGAGCTTATTTAAAAGGAAGGTGGGGGCCAGAACAAGAGGTCATAATCTAAGATTTGAGAGAGGAAGATAAAAGGGCAATTGTTAGGGGTTGTTACGTCACAGAGAGGGTAGCGGAGCCCTGGAACAAACTACCTGAGGAGGTGGTGGAGCTGTGGAGGCTGAAATGGTGGAGGGATTCAAGAGGGCATGGGACAGACACAAAGGACTGAGCAGTGGGCAGAGGGGGATATCACCTGACAAAGGTAACAAGTGTGGGGGGGGGTTAAGGGGCAGACTAGATGGGTCAGAGTGGTCCTTTTCTGCCACCAGAGTTCTATGATTCTACGATACGATTCTGATTATGTGGAAGACTGAGATCATGGTCTCTCAATTGCTTTTCTCATCTCAGATTCTCCTTGTCATTTTGGTGGTGCTGCTTTGAACCCTCTTGACTCCCTCAATGACCCTGTTGTATTGAGGAGCCAGGAATTTCACAAATTACTCCAGATAGGGTCTGACCAGGGCCTTGTAAAGTAGCAGGATTACTTCTGCTCTGCTGGTAACCCCCCTTTTTTTACTTCCATCCATTGTTCATACTTCTTGGCCAGGTCAGGATGGGGCTCCTCCTCAGCTCTTCACCAACTCCCACCGTCCTACAATGCACTGGTACTCACCCAGAAGCCTGGTACCGTACCCCCACAGATTCCCCCCATGGCGGAGTCAGGAGGGAGAGGGCCACCCCCCAAAGTCACACATGCAGTCGTCAGCCTCCAGTGGTCCGGTGGTGCAGTGGGTGGGGATCAGTGGGCAGGCGTCATTTGTGGCTGCCCTGCCACTATTTTCCTCCGTAATTTAGTTGCCCTTCCCCATGCTGGAGGGCGCTCATAAGTGTGAACATGTGGAGGCACGCACATGCCTCAGAGCCCGGAGTCCCACAGCCCTCCTCTTCTTCTGTTCTCTTCGACCTGCACTGCCACATGGCTGCCAAACGGTGGCAGTCATTCGGTCAGGCGTACCTCCCCGCCGGAGGAGAGCAGCCATCAGGCATGCGATCCTCTCCCACTACCCCGCAGCCCAGGCTCATTGCAGAACCTAGGTTACTGGCATGGCAGGAGGTAAGGCACTTACGGCGTCCCAGCCCTCCATGCCACTGGGCCGTGGTAACCCCCCTTTTGAAGCACCCAGGCATTCTGCTGTTAATCTGGATAGTGGCTGCATACACACCTTGTCTTCAAGTCCCTTGTCTACAATGACCCCCAGGTACTTGTCCTACTCCACTGCAGCAAGAAAAGCCCCACACAGTGTGTACGTCCTACCTCTGGTTCTCCTTCCCAAGGGAAGCACCCTAAATTTGGCTATAGAAAACTTTTTTTTGCTTACTGTTTACTGCAGTATAGTACACTGTATCAGAACGATTCTGCTGACTTCCAAGCTGACATTTTCTGTAACAACAAATCCCAGACTCCCCTGCAGCTGACATCAGAACAGGGCTGCAGCAGTGGGAGATTAAATAGCCTGCAGTGCATATTAAGAATTTTTATAAGTTCTGATGTCTGTTTGCTGGTCCCGCTGTTCTCCCTGGGTTAAGTACAGTTACAGAGGACTGTACTTAACCCTGGGAGAACAGCAGGACCAGCAAACATCTGAGACTGAACCCCCAGTTTTCATTGCATCTCCTCCCTCCCTCCCCTATTGCCCCTTCCTCTCTACTGCCCCTCACTGAACCCATGCACCTATCCTACCCATGCTTGAATCCTATCACTGCTTTTGCACAGACTACCTCATTAGGCAATTTGTTCCACCTGACCACACCCCCTCTGTAAAAAGTACTTTCCAATGTCCTGCTGAAAGGAGAACTGCATTGAACTTGTTGTTCATTTTCCCTGTAGAAGGTAAAGATGATGCAATTCTCATCTGGATCACTCCCCTTCCAGTGAGCTCCCCTTGGGGAGAGGTTGAGGCTGTACAAGGGATGGTAAGTGGTACAGAAAAATGGGTAGGGCTGGCTAGTTGTCGCAGCAGGCAGCAGCTCCAGAGAAGGACAAAGTATTAAAACAAACAAACAAACAAAAAAAAACTGAAGGTTGACCAGCGAGATGCCCAAGGGGTTGGTCCTGGGTCCTGTGCTAATTTAAATAATAAATAAATACATAAATAAATTAATCTGTTTACATGTGGCATTAAAGAAGGCATCTAAGGAAAAATGTGTCTCTTGTGGAGGACTCTTAAGATATAGTATGTGGTAGGGTGGATAGTGAGGAAGGCGTTAGCAAAATAAAAGCGCACCTTGAGAAACTGAAAATGGTCCAAGATCTGGCAACATAATTTTAATTAAAAAAAAGTATAAATCTCATTTATTATTCATGAGCCTAGTGAGAGTCTGGATTGGCTACTGGATCGGTCATTAACATTTTGAAAATGACTGCTCCAGCTGCAGACTGATGCTGTGTGTCACGCACGGCTCGAGTTACACAGCTAAAACCTAAATAAAACTGGCAAAAAAGTAAGTTGTTATTGCGAACAGACTTATAATCGCAATAACAACCTCAAATCCGGTCATTTCCTTGGATTATTGACAGGATAGAGGGGAGTGGCCTGAGGCTGTGCCTTGGACCACCCCAACCAGTTGTTAATCCCTTGGAAATGACCGGCTTCTCTGTCATTATCGCCTACGTACAAAGTCATGCACTCTTTAAAAAGGAACCTAAAACCTCAAGATCAGATGGGGGGGGGAGGGGCAGGCTGGACCAGACCTCAGAGGTAAGGGATCTGGGTGTTACCGTAGGTGACAGCCTCGAGACCATGGTCCAATGCAGTAAAGCATGGGAGAAAGTCAACAGGATGCTAGGCTGCATAGATAGGGCCTTTTCTAGCAGAACGAAGGAAATCATCCTGCCCCTCTAAAGTTCCTTGGTAAGGTCGCATCTAGAGTACTGTGTGCAATTCTGGAATCCTCACTTTAAAAAGCACGAGGATCGCTTAGAATCGGTCCACAGGATGGCAACCAAAATAATATAAGGCCAGCAGGTGTAGACCTATGACGAAAGACTAGCTGACCTGAACACGTACTCTCTGGAGGCCAGGAATGAAAAGGGGGAAGATATCATTGAAACTTTTAAATTTCTGGAGAGAGACTGAGGTTCACTTTTATTCTTTTTCAACCAATCATATTTCCTCCTTGCACCTGGTGTGGCTTCATTCAGGTAGACCCCTTCCCAGCCCGATCACCCACCTTCTCCAGGACTTAACCCTCATGATAGGGTCCCCAGAGTTGGCCCATACCCGGGGGAAGCAGGAGACGGTCGCTGGGATTCCTGGTCGGTGGGGTCCAGCCTCTGAGGGTCCAGCGTAATCCAGGTCTGTGAAAGGGTACCCGGTGTGGGCCCATACCCCAGGGAAGCAGGACACAGTCACTGAGATTCCTGGTCAAACAAACATACGAATGTGCCACAGACTTCCTGGTCTAGCAACGTCTGCTCAAGTGTGCAGCTAGCGCCCCTAAGTTGTGGCTGCCCAACCCCCTCTCCTTTTGTCTGCCCTCTGCCATTCTCGGCCTCACCCACCCATACTCTCCCCTGTTCTCTGTCCCACACCCTGAGGGTCCAGTGTAATCCAGCAGGTGAAGTTTTTGCCTCCATTTTCTCCCCCTGGAGTACAGACATATAATGAAGCTTGTGCACTTGCGTGTGCAGGGCATGCCCACATCCATCGGGAGCTCCCCCCATGTTGGAGCTTTGAAATGCACGGACACCCAACCTATGTCTGGTGTCAAGTCAAGCAGTGGACATGCAGACTCCCCCCCCCCCAATGGAGAAAGTCTGTCCTAGGAATGCTCAATCCTCCCTCTCCAGGGTGTGCCCCCGACTATCTAGGCCCATTTCTGAACCCATGTCACCTGCATAGAGAGCAGCAGCGTTACCAGGCCAGTTGACTGAGGTTCACTATCCCTGGAACTTCAATCTTGAGCCAGATGGGGGCCGGGTGAATGACGGACATGCTGTGCTCAGCTCCAAGGGTGGGAGTGTGTATGTTGTATGACACTTGTGCATTCTCCTCTACCAATCATGGAGTGGAATTCGCTGCGAAGGGAGCCGTTCACTTGGCTGCAGGAAGGGTGTGGGGGACAGGGGGGACAAGGGGAAAATAATATTAATACAGAAGCACTTGCAATGGGCTACTAATTATATTTTCTTTAAATAAAGATATGAAAATGAGAAAAAAAAAAAAAGATGACCTCCACCCTCTGCACTGCCTTTCCTGGAGTGAGAAAATACCAGTGGGATGTAGTATGGAGGAAGATAAGGAGCTGCCCAATGGCTCCATGGAAACAAGTGGTGCCCGTGTGCCAGTGACCTCAGTCTGGAAGTGGACTGGGAACAATGTTGGGGGGGGGGGGAGTTGACACCATTACCTGCTACAGCAATGAACCCTGCAGTCCGCTGGGAAGCCAGCTTCCTCACTGGTGGGGGTAGGGGTGGACAGCTGCTGTGGATGGACAAGGCCACTAGAGGTATTGCCTGGCACCTGGGGGGGTCAGAAGCCACCTAGCACTGCTGGAATGTGCAAATCCTTCAATGATCTTTCAGGATGATGGTGAAAGCTTGCACTCTCAGGCTCTGTATAGACCACCCCTTCCCCCCAACCAGCATGTATCGGAAGGATGAGAAGGGCATGCTCAGCCTGATGGCCCCCACCAAAGAGGACAAACCATGGAGGATGGGGAAAAGGTGAGAAGCAAAATGGCTGAGAAGCAACTGGGGTAGCCAGAGGGCTGCCCAGCCGACAGGGCCATAAACTGCTAAATTGAAGGAAAAAAAAAAAAAAACTTACTGCAGCTGCTGAACTGCCAGGCCAAGCTTAGAAACATAGTAAACCCCTGGCTACCTACTCGCAAAAACTTCAAGTGGTGCCTACACATGGGCCATGAGGGATCACAGCAAATCCAGACAAGTACCACAATATCCAGTTGTGGCCCAAAGAATATTTCAGCCTCTTGCTATGAAGCGGGGTGGGGTGGGGGGGGTGACTAGACAGAACTCTATGCAGGGACCTAGAAATGCTGTTTTCATATACTTCTGGTGAAAACCTACAAGGCAGTGTGCGGGTACTAAGTGGTATAACTGCACAGTCCTCAGTGGCAAAACAACTGTATGCTGACAGAAACAGAATGCGTATATCTGGAGCCGGAGGAGGGTCTCCTCTAAAGCTTCACTAAGAAGTGCGGCCTCTGATGTCCCAATAAGGCAGGGTTAACTGTTCAGTGAAAAGTGGATGGATGAATATGGAAGAGACCGGGAATCTGGCAAACTTAAAACAGCTCAGACACAAAGGGCAACCCTAGGAGGCGTGCACCAAGTGCAGTTCAACCCCTAGCCTTATTGTCTGCTGAGCTTCACTGATCTTCACCAACTGGGAGAGAGACCACTCACAAAGGGAAGGTAGACTCTGACAGGTGCAGAAGCAGGGCTTCCTTGACAGCAGTTTTACCTGAATCCTCCTTGGAGTGCATAGTCCAGGCTCCTTTCTCCGCTGAGGCAGCTTCTCTCCTCACTCGCTCTACTCAGACCCAGCCAGCAGTTGCTCTCTCAACATAAGGAGCTGCTGGAACACCTACTCCACACCCCCTTGATATAAAAACAAGCTTCCTTTCCAGCTTATCGGTTCTGCGTGTACTTTTGATTTTATGTGCAGCTGATGTAACAAGGGCTTGGCACATGTAAAAGGCTGAATATCACTGATTGTTTTTACAGGTAGCAGAAACAAAGGCCATCTCCTACCCCCACCCCACAACGAAATAGCAGGCATCCCTTTTCTTTTGTCCGAAGACTGCCTCTAGGCAACCTACTTCTCTTGCCAGGAACTTAAACAGTGAAATAAAGGCCACTATGAGCCTCTTGAACTGCAGAGTGGGGCACTGTCCAACATGCTCCACAATAAGGGTCCTCCAATCACAGCTTCATGTAGCATGGGAGGAGATAAAATACCTCCACGATACACTGAATCGGCCCCCACTGGGCAACAGCGTAAAACCTTTAGTTTCAAGGCGCACTACACCAGTACCCTTACCCCAAAGGACAAACATGCCAGGGGGCTGGCAACAGGTCAGGTCTCGTACAACTGATACAAAATCCTCAGTACAGGAAGGTACCAAACCAAACACTGAATAGGTACACTGCACTATCTACCATGATGAATAGCATAACGAGTGTCAAAAATTCTGTGAACCCAGAGCGGCGCATGGAGATACAGCACACAACTAAACCCACTCAAAGGACGAAAAGAAACCGGTTCTAATAATTGGTGACTCAAAAATTAGGGGTGTGAAGACTCACCTCCAGCAGGACCATACTTAAATACAGTAAGGTGCCTCCGCGGAACATCGGCATGGCGGGCCACCAATCGCATAAAGGAAATCATTCAAGGCATTGATTGAGACACACAAGGCATTCTCCACATAGGTATGAATGACCTAGCCAGTAAGTCAGTAGAGGAAAGAAAACAAAACCTCTCACCAGGCTGGGCAGCAAGCTTGCTTCCCTTTCATCCACTATCACCTTCTCTGAAATTCTGCCAGTCTGGAAAAAAAAGGAGACAGCAGGCAGAAGATCAGGGAAGGGGACATCTCTGAGCTAAACACCTAGCTAAAGGACTGGTGCCAGGAAAAAGGTCACCACTTTATTGGAAAATGGCAGGACTTCTGGGAACGTGAGTTCTTTAAATTTGATGGCCTACACCTCTCAAAGGAGGGGACCTGAACACTAGGGCAAAACTTCGACGTTCACATTGGTAAGTTAAAACTAGTGGGGGGGGGGGGCACAGACACCCCTAGCACAAAAAAGGTTGCCAAATGCCCTTCCCCATCACAAACTAGTTCAGCACAAGGATGCGCCAATCATACTCGGACCAAACATTGAACCAAACATACCCAGACCAAGCATTTCAAGAAAATTACACACCCAAAACATATTAAAAATGCAAATGACCAAAACAGAAAGGGATGGAAGGCAATGTGCATCAATGCTCGTAGTCTGCCAAACAAAATCCTTGGTCTCACAGCCGTAATGGCAGACGCACAATTAAGACTGGATCGCTATTACAGAAACATGGTTCACTGGGAACCAATCCTGGGATGTCACCACCCCAAGATATGCATTATTCCGGAAAGAATGCGAGGGAAAGAAAGGAGCGGGGGGTGGCACTGTATGTCAGAGATGATATATGCGCAACAGAAATCCAGGGAAAACACAGTAAAGCAGAGGCCCTTTGGGTTACACTAGGAGCTGGGGACAAAGTCCCTATCCAGGCAGGAGTCATATACAGACCCCCATCCCTGGAGGCCGACGCAGACAAGGAGCTCTTGGAAGCCATCTTGATGATGGCGGACAGGGGTGAGTCGTTGCTTGTGTGGGACTTCAATCTACCGGATGTGGACTGGTCCTCCTACACAGCATCCTCAGACCAGAGCAAAGAATTCCTTTTTGCACTAAGGGGAGCAGGTTTGTATCAACTTGTGAACTCACCCACCCGAGACAAAGCAGTATTGGATCTAGTGCTGACAAACAGCACAAGGATCCCAGAAGCAGAGGTGGGAGCCAATCTAGGGACCAGTGATCACAGTTCAATCTGGTTTACTGTGAACAATATGGAGGAAAATTGTCACACCAAAATCAAGGTTCTAGATTTCAGAAAAGCCAACTTCCCCAAAATAAGAACTATGAGGAATCACAGGAGATGTAGAGGAATGCCGGAATACTCTGAAGGCTGCTTTGCATACAGTAACAACTGCATGCACTAAGCAGATCTGCAAGTCCAAAAGAAGGAAAAAACCTCTCTGGTTCTCTCACGAAGTAGCAGTCAAAATCAAAGAGAAAAAAAAGGCTTTTACACAATTCAAGCAAACAAAACACGAAGTAAACATGGAAGAATACAAGAACAAATTAAAGGAGGCAGGGAAAGCTGTTAGAAGGGCAAAAGCACTGACGGAAGAGAAAATAGCACAGGGTGATGAGAGAGACAAAACTTTCTATAGATACATAAGAAAAAAATTTAAACTAAGGGAGGAATAGTCTGACTAGCAACCAAGGAAGGTCAGGTGGCAGAGAGTGATGAGGACAAAGCAGAAGTGCTAAATGAGTTATTTTGCTCTGTCTTCACCACAGAAGACAGTGGCAAAGGTCCTACACTGAGCAGGAGAAAGGATGATACCCAGGGTGCAGATACTAACCCCTTCACAAGGGAGAGGGTCCTAAAAGAGCTTAATAAACTGAAAGTGGAAGAAGTCATGGGACCGGATGGCATACACCCTAGGATACTGAAGGAGCTCTGAGAGGAACTGACTGCACCACTGGCTGAGCTCTTCAACAAGTCACTAGACAGTGGGAAAATACTTCAGGACTGGAAACAGGCAACCGTTGTGCCCTTGCGCAACAGCAGGAACAAGAAGGCAGTATAGCGCAGTGGTTTAAGGCTCTGAGCTGCAAATCTGGAGACCTGGGTTTGAATCCCACAGTCCCCACTTGCATACTGTGTGACCCTGAGCAAGTCACTTAACTTCCCTGTGCTCCCAGGTTGCACATGTAAACAAGCTTTCAGCTTAGTGTGCCTCACCTGGTTAAACAATTGGAAGAAAGAACAAAAAGAAACAAGGAAGAGGCAGGAAATTACCGCCCAGTCAGTTTGACCTGAGCTGTGGGGAAAATGATGGCGTCACTACTAAAAGAGAGGATAGTGGTGTACCTAACAGATGCTGGAAAAATGGACCTAAAGCAACATGACTTCACAGCAGGATGCTCTTCTCAAACCAACTTGATCGACTTCTTCGACTGGGTCACCAGAACATTGGATCACAAAAGGCTAACCAACAGTCTGGAACATAGAGGAGTTGGCCAGAAGATGGTCAGCTTGATCAGTAACTGGCTGAGCGATAGGACCCAGAGACTGCTAGTCAATGGATCATTGTCAAGGGAGGGTAGTGTGACCAGTGGCGTTCCGCAGGGACTGGTACTGGGACCGATTCTGTTTTAACATATTTATAGCAGACATAGCGAATGGACTAACAGGGAAGGTTTGCCTGTTCGCAGGTGATACAAAACTCTCCAACAAAGTGGACATAAGGGAACGAGCCGACAACATGGAAGTTGACCTTAGAATGCTAGAGGATTAGTCCAGCGACTGGCAGTTACAATTTAATGCCAAAAAGTATAAAGTAATGCACTTGGGAATGAGGAACCGTGGGGGAAAAGAACACACTGGGAGGACATCAACTTGAGACACAAACAGAGCGAGATCGTGGCATAATCATCACTGACAAATTAAAGGCAGGAAAACAATGTAAGAAAGCAGCACAGAAAGCAGGTGACATCCTCGGATGTATAAGTAGAGGTATTTCTAGTAGAAGAGGGAGATTATCATGCCCCTCTACAGGCCCTTGATGAGGCCACATTTGGAGTACTGGGTTCAGTTCTGGAAGCCTCACCTCAAGAAGGACACTGACCATTTGGAAACAGTGCAGAGAAGGGCTACTAAGATGGTGCATGGACTGCATCACAGATCATATGAAGCAAGACTTGAGGAGCTTAACCTATACTCCCTTGAGCAGAGAAGAAACAGAGGGGGCATGTTTGAAACATTTAACTTGAGGGGATTTAATGCAGCTCAGACAGGCAATCTATTTCAATAGAACACAGCAGGATGCACGAGAGGGCATGATATAAGACTGGTAGTAAGAAGGTTCAAAGGCAACCTCGGTGGGGGAGAGACAGAGAGACCCTCCCCCCACCCCGTGGAACAGCCTGTCCCAGGAGGTGGCAGCATAAAAGAAAATCGGGGAGTTCAAATTTGCATGGGACAGATATAAAGGACAAGTTAGGACGAAGGTTGCATAGGGACGGGAGTAGTTTCTAGGGCAGACTACATGGATCGCATGGTCCCCATCTGCCGATGCTTTTCTTCTGTTCTTATTTAAAATTCAGGATGCTGATGCAAATTCTAAGTATGAATGTTGTTACCCACCATATAAAGAAAAACACCCACCTAGTGTGAATCTTAATACCAGCTTCCCAACTCTTACCCATTAGCAGTACAAGGGTACAGGACAGTACCATGGGTTTCCCTAGTAATAAAACATAAACCGTTGTCAGGTAGGTGTCACTTGCCATCAGTTGTCTTGTTATATACAAGTGTCAGTATTGGTCTAGCACTTCTGCCTCTGGGTCAGGTCATGGGTTCTAGTCCCACATTGGGACAGGACTCATAAACATAAATGCAGGCACCTGAGTGCAGTGCTAGGGGGATGATGTACTATTGGGGTGTGCACTCCTTCGGATGAGACATTAAACCGAGACACTGTCTGCCTTTTCTGGTGGCTAATCAGGTGAACGTTAAAGAGCCCATGGCACTTCTTGAAAAGAGTAGAGGATTTCCCAGGTGTCCTGGTCAAATTTCCTCAATTCACTAAAAAGAAAGAAAGAAAAAAAAACACCACCACCAACAGCTTAATCTGATTCAATTTCAGTTGGTTTGCAACTGTATCCCCCACTTCCCCCAAAATGAGGCTGAAAATAGGCAGCATTTTCTACCCGTCCTTTCCCGACCACAAAAACTAAGTAAATAAATATATTTAGGACATAAAATACAACATGAAAAGCACATCAGTGCTGCTGCAAACTACAAATGAATGAAGGAAATATAAAAGCAGCACACAGGAAGAAGTCGGACAAACATAGCACAAATCTGCAAAAATATTTAATCAAAGAGAAGCTCACAGACATGGCACACAGTCAAGGTAACTGGACAAAACCCTCCCCCACCTTCTGCACAAACTGCACTTCTTCGGGGGTGGGGTTTCGAGGGCTCACCACTATTGAAATACTGAACATACAAAGAGGCAAAATACAAAATATCCCAGTGATAAGTATCACAGAAATGTCACATAACATTCCAAAATAAATAACAGTCTTATTTTCTTCTGTATCCTGGACCAAATGGCATGCAGAATGGAAAAGGCTGATAAGGAAAGAGATAGATTAAAAACAAGTGCATAATGCTCTAAGTAAGCAATAATACATGAAAGGCCATGCTTTATCATAGGATATAGGCACACCTTGGGTGTGTTGTGAGGCACAAGGCAAAGCCATGTGCTTTAAGCACCCAATGAGTGACAATATCCAATGAAGAAACATGCCCTGGGGTATATTATTGCGATTACAAACTGGATCCATTTGTGTATTAATACAAAAAGAAAAAAAAAATGTTTTTTTTAAGATATTTCATAATTATTTTTTAAGAGCAGCGGACGCCTGCAGGGTAACCGAAAAACATAATATTTTGACACAATTCAGCTTGTATTTCATGTATCTTCGATACATTTCTCCTCTGCTATTTATAACTGAAGTAATTCCCTCAGATAAAAGTTCTTTATCCCACATAGTTCATCTGCTTCCAAAGCTCATTCCCTACTTGACATCATAATGCTCTTTTGTGACATCACAGTAGGTTACCATGGGAATAACTGCGCTGTCACAAGCAGAATATTATGAAATCAGGTAGGGAAAAAGCAATAGGAGCTGATGAACCCTCAGGGAACAACTATCCTGCTTTCAAGCATATGACCTCAGTAATAAATAATGGGATGATATGAAGCACAGAGAAAATAAGAAATATAAGCTGCTTTGTGTCCAAATATGTTTTTCAATGTTCTTCTCAAGGCGTTGGTGGCTCATTAAGGTTCAGATATACATCTTAAAAATGTTCTGTAATTTCACACTGTGGCCAGTAGGTGGTGCTTTTATAGGAACTGGTAAAGGTACTTCAGGCAGAGTAATAACCTCTTTAGGCCCCAGGCCGTCCCTAGTTTAAAACACATGTTATGATTGTTCACATTCTGTAGGGACTGAATTGGTAGTTCGAGTTTGATTCTTTTTTCTATAAAAAAGTGAAAAACTGACTGCCTACCATATTGGTGTTAGCACACAAAAACATGTTTGCTCACATTCCTTGCTCAACTTCTTCTGCATCTTTCCTGGACTTGGGAACACCCCAACACAGTCTAACCACACAATATGCAGTTGGGGGGCTACTACTGCATCATGAGTGACTGCACTGTTTTGGAGAGTTTCTAATGTTCAAGAAGAATGCAATGAGAGTAGATCATGGATTTGAAACAAAACAAAGTCTAACTACACCATTAGCATGCACTGCGGTTCTACTAAGAAAGAAGACATACAGAACAACCAGCAGCAACATCAATGAACTTTAGAGTAGGCAAGTATAATCATGAAATGTTAAGTTTGTAACTACTGGATTTGTATGTCTATAAGTTTCAAATGTGGTGCAAGAAAGGCTGACAATGTCACTTTAAAAAAAAAAAAAAAAAAAAAGCTGTCAACAGGAGCTTTTTTCCTACCCGTGATTTTATGGTTCAGTATCAGCACGAGTAGAGAAAACTGTCAACCAATGAGCGTCAACGATTCTCCTATCCAGTTTCATAATTCATAATACATAAATGCAGACTGCAAGTGCCTATATTTTTGACCCTTTTTCAATATCAAATGGATTACCTCTTGTAGTGCAGTTTCCTGTTGCTGGGTCTCTGATGTAACCTTCTTCACAATTCTCACAGTGAAACCCAGCAGTGCCACCAGTACAAGTGAGACACTTGCCTGAATCAGGGTTACACATTGGCGCCCGGCTGGGGTCCTCCTTCCCACTACAATTACACTTGGTGCATATGCTGTCAGCATTGAAGTAGCCATTGGCACAGAGATTGCAGTATGGACCCGTATATCCAGGATTACATTTGTCACACACTGGGCCGTTAGAGTCTGTAAATGCAAGAAGAAAATGGGTATCACAGAATTTACATCATACTCTTTGGGGGAGTAGAGTTGTATTAATTTAAGCAATAAGGCCTGATTCTGAGCACCTTTCAGTGAGGATAATGCCCTGTGGGAGGAGTTACAAACCACTCTGTGGCGATTATTCTTCTAAAAAATGTTCAAGGATGAGGGACTTGTAGCTCTCATAAATGTTTTCAATTTTATTTTCAAGTGTCTAAAACTGTTTTAGATGTTGTCAGGTTCCCTGTAGTGACAATGACAACCAATGGAATATTTCTTTGAGCATTCTCCAGGCATTTAGTAGCCGATAATGCATGTTTGCCTGACCAATCAGCTTACAGCTTTTAGTAACTGACACTTACAAAAACCAGCAATATAAACACAAAAGTGTCACCCCTACATTCAACAGGCAATTTAAAAACGTGATTTTCAAGGCATTCTTTTTATTACAGTACTAAAGAAAGAGTTGTCACGTCACTCAGAGCTGAGGCATATTCAGAAGCTGACATCATAATGCCTTGTTTTGTGACATCATATTCATTTCCACAGCAACAGACTTGTCATGTCACAAGGCAAGCACATTACAACTTCAGCTCCAGAACAAGTCTCTTCTTTAAAGGGGGCAGGAAATGTGTGCTAATTCAGCAGCAGTTCGTAATGTTCCTAGTAAGAGAAGTGATAAACTTGCCTCCAAATGAGCCATATTTAACTGTACCTTAATAAACACTGATATGAAAAACTGTTTTCAATTGTTTTCTTTTTAGGGACAACATTCTGCACAGTTCTCTTCATGGAACCAGTAATTTGGAGTGTTTACTATGTAACGGTTTGAGTACAGAATGCTAAATGTGAGCTGTTGTCCTATCAGAACCATGCTTAGAGTTCTTTGCTCAAACCATGGCATGGTTAAAACTCCAGATCACTGGTTCTGTGAAAAGAACTGTAACAGAATGCTGCCCCTAAAATCAAAACAATGCAAAATACTGTTTTTCACATCGCTTTTTATTTAGGTACAGTTAGTTACCGATGGATCATTCAGGCTTATAGATATTATTTCTGTAAGTGGTAACATTATAAACAGCTGCATAGTGGAACTCATTTCTTGTCCTCTTTAGAGACAAAGATTAAGTTTCATGTAAATACCCCTTGATTATTTGTTTTATTTCTTTGATAATTGCTGGGCCTGTGAGCAATAAGCTGCCCATTTTCATGGGTGACCAGTATAACAGTCAGATAAACCATACAATATAGCTTACAGAATCAATTATAAATACAATTAGATTCAGATAACAAATACCGGTTTAACAAACTTTTAATTATACATATGGTTGAACATATTATCAAATGGTGTGGTCAGGAATGAAAAGAGAACTAACAGCCCTGTCAGTAAACCTAGTCTGGTCTTGTCAAGTTCTCATAAAGGGGACAAAAAATACCCAAGTTATTGTGAAGAATGGAATGGCCTGAACTTGATCTGATGTGCTGTGTAACAGAGTTCTGTTGAAGCCATCAGTGATTTTTTTTTTGCTGGGAACCTGAGATGCTCTTTAAAATGCTTGCAAAACGGAGCTATTTTTCCACTATTATTTTGACTATTATTCATACCTGATGTTAATGTTAACAATGACATTTCAAGAGCCACGTTCATGATTTATTCCATAGGTGCTGTTATTAAATAGCTACGTGTGTCCCACGGTTATTTCTATACTTTTATTTACTTTAATTTTCACACACTAGAAGAGCCTTGTTTAGGTTAGACACCGATTTCTGAAGAGGGTCTTGGAGGAGAGTTACAGCAGCAGAGATAGCACATGAAGGTTACAACTTAGGCAAAATCTAGATACAAGTTAAAACATTTTGTTACTAGATCTATGAGTTACATATAGAATAAATAATGAGTAAGTGTGGTATACAAGGATGTACATCCATCGAGGGGGCTAATCAGGGCTATAAGGCCACGAGCCTGAAGAGGCAGTGGCTATTCTCTATTGGCCCTGAGATGGGCATACTCAGTGTTCCACCATACCCATTGTTTGTTGATTTAATAAAAATAGAAAGCCACACGGTCAACTAATGAGGCCCTGCCCTATTAGTTAATTGAGTAACTAATTTATTACAAATAACAAATATGGATAAATAACGTTTCTAAAACCTCCCCACAGGCTTCAAGGCTGGAAGGCCCCATGCTCTCCCCTGTAAGACGCTGTAAGAGAGCACTGGGGTGGGGTTGGCAGACCAACTGGCTGGCAGTTCGGGCAGATTTATAATCCCTTCCCTCCCTTATAGGACACTATGAAAAACTGCTGTTTTCTTGCACAGATGGACTATCACCACATTAGGGTAACGGGCTATGAAGCCCAATAAAGTATCTCAGAAATTGCCTTTAAATATATACACTGGTTTGTGGTGAATGAGTCATGATCTTCCTGCAAGACACTTTTAAACTCCCTGATGGAGCCGGCCCGCTGGCGCAGCGGTTGGAATTCCGCTTGCGGTGCCGGTGACCCAGGTTCGGGAAAGGACCCGGGTCATCGGAGGGCCAGCTGGGGAGAGAAGGATAGAGCGCCCCATGGGTGGCTCTCCTTCTCTGGGAGGAGGGTGGGGCAATGTCTGGCACAATGAGGACTCCTGGCGGAGGCTGGGAGTCACTCACGCTACTGGCGCTTGGCATCAGGGAGGCAGGGAAGATGCTGGCGTCATTGCACGTCCACATCCCCACCTCCGAGAAAAAACAGGAAAAAGATGGCGGGCGGGTCCGCTGTCTGAAGCCCTCCTGGGGCTTCATTGGACCGCCATTGCCGCATCCCGACCAGATACCAGTTCCGCGTACGGATGAAGGGGACGATGCCGCAGCCCTGCTCTCCGGGGAGGTGGCCGTGGATAACTTGGGATGGCGGCAGTAGATGATGTAAGTCCAGGGGCCGTGGAAGGCCAGGGCTGATGGTGACAGCGAACCAGCCAGGACAAAAAGAAGAAAAAAAAAAATCCCTGTTGGAGTCTTTTTTTTCCCAGCTGCCAAATCTTACCTACGTGACAACTCTCAGTAGAGGTTACTGCCGAACACGGACAGCGCTCACAGTCATCTGTGATGGATGCAACAGGCTTTCTAAAGAAATTGCTCTGACACTCTTCACACTGGGTTCCTTTTGTGTTCCCTTGACAGTTCAGACAGGTGCCTGGCAAAAATAAATATGTTGTTGGTCATAAGTATTTCAGCAAACAGAAAAAGAAAACTCAGAATTCTGGTAAGAAATATAGTGTCATAATTAAAGCTGGCAATCTGTATAAATCTGTGTATTGTGAATGGGTGTCTTTGTAGCTCAGTGGATCATTATACATTAGTTTTAGAATGCAGAATGCTAAAGATCTGGGCTCAAATTTTTTTTTTCCAAAGCCAAATGATTAAGTAATAAGGCATGAAGGAGTGTTGTTTATTGTGGGATAACAGGACGCCTCAGGAAGTCAGGCATGAGGCAAGGCCGAGTGCCTTACGCACAAGAAGTGCAATTATCCCACAGTAACACACACTGTGATACCTGTGGTAATAAAAGGTTCCTCTGCAACTGCAAGGCGTCCACTCACGTGCCGACATCCTGGGTTCAGTGATAGACTCAGGAGTAGGAGGGCCGGCCGGGGAGAAGGATTGAGGATCCATGGGACTGCTCTCCTTCTCAGGGGAGGGGAAGAGTGTCGGTGCCAAGTGGACCTCTGGCCCAGGCTAGGGGTACTGTCACAGCTGGCGCCACATGTAAGGGGGGGGCGGGGCAGATGCTGACATCACTGCATGTCCCTGCCCCCAGAAACAACTTGCACAAAAAATATCGGCCCGCTAATGACAGCCCCCATCTTTGTCACCACTCCTGCTGCAGACTAAGGTGCACCAGGGGGTCCCGCTACCCGTGTGGCCCCACCACTGGGGGCAAGCCAGACTCGCCAACGTTCCTGGGGAGGGTGCCCGCCCAGTGGCCCTGCCCAAGGGGAGCCAGGGCTACACGACCAAGTTCCTTGGGAAGGGGGTGCCCACCCAGTGGCCCTGTCCAGCGGGGTAAGCCTGGGGAAGAGGAGGCGGTGAATGGTGCAGGGAGTCCGGATCCTCTGGTGCCAGGAGGGAAAAGGAGCTGAAAAAAAAAAAAAAAAAAAGGTTGCTCTGATTTTTACTTTAAAAACTGAGTAATGAGGGTCAGAAAGTTAAGTATTTCTGACCTGTGTTGTTGTGCTGGAATAATGCATGGTCATGTGATCATATCTGACCAATCACAGGTCTTGGCTTCTCTTCTCCATTTTATAATTTAACTTAAAGGGACACTGTCAACCCCCTTAGGCCTCAAAGTGTCTCTACTTTAAAAAAAAAAAAACATTCAATGATTGGTCACATTTTGTAGACTTTGCTGATGTAGCTGGTAGTTTGATTCTGATTCCTTTTTTCTTTTGAAAAGTGAAAAACAGACAGCCCACCATACTGGTGTTACCACACAAAAATATGTTTGTTTACATTTTCTGATCAACACCCAGTGCATATTTTCTGGACTTGGGATCACCGTAACAGAATCTAGCTACTTAAGGCCCTGGACACACTGGGGAACTTAAAACGGTTTTACACACAGTTCTGTCCAGGAGTAAAAAGTGTTTTAAGCTTAACTGTTTACCTAAAACCGTTCTAGCTGCAGTGTGTCCAGGCAAGCACAATTCTATGTGTTGGACTGAACACAAAATAGTTACGAGGAGAACAGGTTTAACACTAGCAGTGTGGCCACACTAAACCGTTATCAAAAATGCTAACTGAGTAGTGTGGATGCACTGAAATGGTTTAGTTAAACTGGTTTTAAAAACGGTTTTCAAAAACAGTTCTGTAGTGTGTCCAGGGCCTAAAACAATTCTAGCTGCAGTGTGTACAGGCAAGCACAGTTCTGTGTGTTGGACTTAACAAAATAGTTACAAGGAGAACAGGTTTAACACTAGCAGTGTGGACACACTATACCATTATCAAAAATGGTTGCTGAGTAGTGTGGATGCACTGAAATGGTTTAGCTAAACTGGTTTTAAAAATGGTTTTCAAAAACAGTTCTCTAGTGTGTCAAGGGCCTTTGGCTGCAGTGGGAGGAGAAGAGACTACTGCACCATGAGTGGCTGCACTGTTTTTGGGTGTTCCTAATGTTCAGGCAGTATGCAAGAAGAGTAGATCAAAGATTTGAAACAAAACATGTTTGGGTATAATTACACTGTTGGCATGTATTTAAGATCTACTTCGAACAGAAGCAAATAAAACAACAAACATTGTCAATGCATTTTAGAAACAGTAGGCAATCATAAAATGTAGATTTTTTAGCTAGAAATAATAAGATGCAAAAATGGTTGAAAGTGTTCCTTTAAAGATTTATACTGTATGGTTGGCTCCTATTACCCACTGATTAATGAAATAAGAAACCTTGTTACCCACAGTTCAGTCTCTTGTTATTCACAGAAGTGACATCACAGCTCTGCTATTTGTAGATGTGATGTCACAGCTGTGAATAACAAAGTGTGACCTGATCAAGGGTTCAATGCACAAAAGAGATTCTCCCATTTTATGCCTATGGCAAAACTCTTTTGTGAACAGTGTGGACTACAATAAACAGAGCGTGAACTGTTAATGACAACTCACAAATGCACTCAATACTCTAAAGGACACAAAACTCAAAAAATCATGCACTATAGAGAAGAGTGGATGGATAGGGAGGTGTAATGAGATTTTACACCCACTAAAGGTATGTGATGCTACATAAACCCTGAGAGCAAAGCTCAAGGGGTTTGTTAAAGCATAACATACTGAGGATGAGTGCAGAATCTCATTATACAACCCCCAAGTCATACTTTATTTTTTATAATTACTGACTTTATGAAAAGGCTCAGATTTTTTGCACTCGCACATGCGTGGTGCTGCCTGGCGCTGAGCACTAGCTTCTTCCCATTTTTCAGCCATGCAGCCTGTCCTGGGGCTGGGAAGAACCCTGCATGTGCCTGGTGGCAGTCCTCAAAGCCCAGCACCTGCTTGGCAACCTGCCCTGGAGTCCAGGACTGTAATCTTTTCAGACCTTAAAAATGCCCCTGGAGGGCAGTGTTTTGAGTGCGTCTGTAGTTTTCGCTGTCAGCGGATTTATACAGGGCACACTCGTGATACTGTACTTTTATTGACAGTTCTGGGCTATTTTGTGCTTGCTGTTATACCCACCTGATTATAACAGTGGATTACACCATGGTTATCTGTGTGTAATAGTGCTTAGTCAGTAATTATATAACTAAAACATGGGGCAGATGAAGAACTCAGTGGTAATTAAAGCTGGTGAATCCTGTTGGCCTGTGTCTTATTCTGCTCCCCCACCGGCTTCACTCAATGAGATTGCCAACTTTTGTTTGCAGGAATCCACGCGTTATCCTCTACACAATAACTGGTGAGGTGCTTTATCAACCTGATTTCAGTTGATGTGAAATGCTGTGATAACTGGGTGTGACGTCAAACCCAGTTATTATGGTGTTTCTCCAGAAGCACTAACTTGGAATCCTCAGAAAGAGCTGTGAACCGATAGCATGCGCTGCCGTCAGCGCTGTCACAACTGAGCCATTCAGCAGGAAAAAGAAACCAAAAGTCTCACTTGTGCTGTTCTTCCTGTCAAAGCAGTTTAACCAGGGGACCAGTCATTATAAAAAGTGACATTCAGGTCATCTGGGCATTTATGAGCTTTTTTTTTTTTTCACCCTCAGTGTGTGATGACCTCATAAACCTCTCCAGCATTACTCTCAGGGTTCATGGGTCATCACACACCTCGGGTGTGTAAAAAAACAACCTCATAATACCTGGATGCCTGAGCATTATTCAATAGTTGGTATATTGTTGCCCCTTGTTGTGTATGCATCTCTATCCTAACGAAAAGCTGTTGTACCAGAGTTCCAAGTTCATCAAATGCTGTTGTACCCTTCTGTGACACAATAGCTTTTTTACTTAAAATGGAAAGTGTCCGGCAACCTGCATTTGAAAACGAGCACAGTCCATTCGTGGGCCAGCTGAGGAGGAAGGACAGAGCGTCCCAAGAACTGCTCTCCTTTCTCGGGGAGGGGGGATGCTGCTCCTGCTGCATGACTGCCACCTGGTGGAGACCAGATGGCTGCAAAGCTAGGAAGTTCAAGAACATGCAGGAGCACCCGGAGGACGCCAGGAATGCATGCCAGCCATTGCAGACGTGTTCATGTGTCACAGTATGCTCACATCTAGGTGAGGAAAAAACAGAGATGGAGGAAAGAGCCCAGTTGTGGCCCTATGCCACAGGCTCACACACAACTGGCACACCGCTGTGTGGTCCTGTGTAAGCAGTGGATAACCAGTAAATCCATGATTAGGCTGGTGGAGGGGCTGGTGAGTGCCATCAGCAGAACTGGGAACAAAAAAAAGTTTAATTACAAAAAAAAAAAAGAACAGAAAGTCGTGCCACCTGCTTTTACTTTCATTTTCTTCACACACACACACACACACACACACACAGAACCCAGATCCTCCCCTACCACACACCATCCTCCGTTTCATAATTTTAAAAAACAGAAATCTGTCCCTCACTCAAGTGGGTATTCAGCAACTGGGTCAGGGTGGGTTTCTGTTTGTTATTTTTAAATATAAAAAAAAAAAAAAAAAAGACTGATTGGAAAGAAAATTTGTGGAAAGAAAAACAGAATTTTTTATGTCATGTTTCAAACCATATACTGTACAAAATTAGACATGGGCAACCATGCACAACTCAAAGTTCAGGCCCCTATGACGTCATCAAAAACCCAAGACGGTAACAGAGACCTGGCTTGCTGTGCATGGTTACCCATGCATTATTCTCTGTATCTCCTATTGTTGTGTGGATCAGCTGTCTACAGTTCTGCAATACTCAAAGCAAATCACAGAGCGCTTGTTTGTTAATGTTCTAGCATTCAATTCTAAAGACCCAGTTCACAAAACAGATTGGCATAGGCGTGAACTGCTTGCAGCCGGACTCAGCTGCCCCAGTGCTGCTCTGTTACACTTGCTTGAGGGTGGCAATCACTTATCTCAGCTGCACCCATGTATGGGAAGAGCTTCTTGCCTGCTGCATAATGCTCTTTGTAAAAGTTCAGTTCCATTTTTTTTTTCCATTCTGATTTGACTGATTCTTTATAATGTGTAATCTATGTATTTTCCCCTCTCTCTTCCCCTTTTTTTTTGCCGCAGAACACACCAAGAAATGAACTGTTTTTCAACTCAGCATGCCTTCCAGGTTAAAAAATGAAATAACTAACTAAACAACATTTGTTTTTTTAGTTTATCTGGGGAATGTTTAAGTACTTGTTAAAAGATGTCAGACTAACAGAATGGGAAAATGAAGCCCTACATTTATTAATGACAGGTACAGCACAGCTAGCCACGATGGAACGCAGTAACTTGTAGTAAATGACATGACACAAAATACTGCAGTAAAAAGGGCTTAATTGCCATTGAATTACACTGCTCCCTGCCGCATATTGCCACATTTTGTTATATACTTTCTGCAGCGTAAGCAGCCACAGAACAACCTTCCCACACTGCCCCACTAACATGCCTCAACAATGCCCTGGAAGACCTTTTGCTAGCGGGTCAGAGAAAAGACTCTATGCTCATTCGTTCTCAACCCTCTCATGCAGTACTCTATATGGTGACCAAAATGGCAGCCACAGCGACCTGAACTTTATTTTGGCCACTGAGGTTATAACCAGTTTACCACAAAGGCAACCTGTGTTTTTCTTTTACGTCCCTACATTGCAGAAAAGTGTTCCAGCAGTTTCTGAACACACTCTGATTCCCATAATTAACCAAGTCCAGACATTTTGGCTGTCTGGGTTTTTACTTTGGCTAGTAAGATTTCTAAATGGGGACCAAAGTGGCTACTTAACAAAATCTTAGCATGGAGCCCTGCTCTTATATGAGGCTATCAAAAATGGAGCCAATTAGTGACAGCAGCGGTACTTTTTTAGTGCAATGTCAACATCCGTCCACTAGGAATAGGACTCCCCTTCACCATTCCACCATCCATGCCTCATCTCACATATGGCACTAAGCAGCAATCGGCCAGCTAAGCCAGATTACAGCCAGACAGACTTAGTGCCAGAGCTAACTGCTCAAATGGCAGATAAGGTGAGGCTATCTTTTAAAAAATGTTTCTTCTCAATGGGAGAAGGAAATGTTTAAAGGGGAACAGTCACCACCAAGGGCCCTACACTGAAGTGTAGGGCTGGTTCCAATGCACACTTAGTGAGCAAAAACATTTTGGTTTACTCACTGTTTACTGTACAATATAGTAGATTATATCAGATTAATTTTACTTAGTTGTAGGCTGACATCATCTTTTACTACAAATCCCAGAATCCCCTACAGTTGACATCAGAGCACTAGGCAGCGGTGGGAGATTCAATAGCCTGCAGTGCGTATTACAGCTTTTATAATCTCCAATCAGATGTTACATAGATGCATAGTTTCTTTTTTGTTATTATTATTTTTATGCCCTCTACCCTACCCCACAATTCCCTTGTGTCTATCCCAGGCATTTTTGAATTCATTTACTGTTATCGGCCCCCAACCCACCTCCTCTGGAAGACTATTCCAGGTATCTACTACCCTTTCTATAAAAAAAAATACTTCCTCACATCCCTCCTGAATTTACCCCCCCCTTCAGCTTCATAGTATGCCCTCTTGTTTTACAGCACCTTTTCCTCTGAAAGATACCCTCCTCCTGTACCTTATTAACCCCTGTAAGGTATTCAAAGATTTCTATCATATCACCCCCCCTCTCCCTTCTTTCCTCTGGGGTGTACATATTTAGCTCCTTAAATCTTTCCTTATAGGACTTTTGATGCAGAGCCTGCACCATTTTGGTAGCTCTCCTCTGGACTGCCTCCACTCTGTCTATGTCTTTTCTGAGATACGGTCTCCAGAACTGTACACAGTATTCAAGGTCGGGTCTTACAAGTGATTTAAACAGGTGCAGAATCACATCTCTCTTCCTGCTGGAGATACCCGTCCCTATGCACCCCAGCATCCCACTAGCCTCCCAGAGTTCCTTATCACACTACCTTACCACCTTCAGGTCATCCAATATGATTAACCCTAGGTCTCTTTCCTGCTTGGTCTTTGTCAGTATCACTCCACCCATCTTGTACTCCCCTCCTGGGTTCCTACAGCCTAGATGCATTATTTTGCACTTTTTTTGCATCAAAACCAATCTGCCATACACCCCTGACCACTCTTCCAGTCTATTTAGATCACTGCATAATCTATCCTCCTCCCCCCCCAGGTGTGTCCACTCTGTTGCAGATCTTGGTGTCATCTGCAGAGAAGCAGACCTTCCCTTCCAGTTCTTATGCTATGTTGCTTATAAATATATTGACTACGACCGGTCCCAACACTGATCCCTGAGGAACCCCATTGGTCACCTTCCTCTCCTTTGAGTACACTCCATTTACTACTACTCTCTGTGTCCTATCTGCCAACCAGTTTCCTATTCAGGTTACCACCTTATTATCTAACCCCAAGTTACCCAACTTGCCAACCAGTCTCATATGTGAAAAGGTGTCGAAAAACTTGCTGAAATCCAGGTAGACCACATTCACTGCACCTTCCTGGTCTAGCTCCTTGGTCACCCAGTCAAAGAAGTCTATCAGATTTGATTGGTATGACCTTCCCTCTGTGAAACCATGGTGTCTTGGGTCCAGCAATCTGTTGGAAACAAGATATTCTGCGATTCTTTCCTTCAATAGTGTTTCTATCAACTTACAGACCACTGATGTCAGACTGACAGGCCTAAATCTGCTCGCCTCTTTGCTACCACTTTTGTGAAGAGGGATTGCATGTGCCCTTCTCTAGTCCTCTAGGACCTCATCTGCCTCCAGTGATCTGGTGAAAAGGTCTGTCAGAGGTGCAGCGAGTACCTCCCCAAGTTCCCTAAGTATCCTTGGATGTACCCTGTCTGGCTTCATAGCTTTGTCTACTTTCAGATTGTCAAGTGTTTTTTGGACTCTCCCCACTGAAAACGGGCTGTTTACTTCTCTCACTTCTATGCTTCTGCTGCCTCTGGGATCCCTCCCACATGCCTTCTACTGTGAACTGAGGGGAACTATCTGTTCAGTATGTTTGCCTTTTCTTGATCATCTTCCATGCTGTCCCCCCTTCCCTCTTTAAACGTACAATCTCTCTGTCTTCCTTTTTTTAATACATACCTAAAAAAATGCCTTATCCCATTTTGATACCCCCTGAGCTCTTCCTTCCTCAGTTTGCGCTTTTGTTCTCCTTACTGCTTTTCTTGCCTCTCTCTATTTTCCCTGATACACATCCCTATCCTCATTTCTCTGGGTCTCCTTGTACCCTCTGAATGCTGCTCTTTTAGCTTTTCTGCTACCTCTTTTGAGAAACATAATGGTCTTCTCTTTTTTTCACTTTTGCTTGCTTGCCTAACACAGAAGTCTGTTGCCTTCACACTATGCCGTCCTTTAGTCTGACCCATTTCCTTCCCCCAGGTCCTCACCCTGTCAGTTCATTCATGAGGCATTCTTGCATCTTAATAAAATCAGCCCTTCTGAAATCCAGTACCCTCAACTTTGTATGGTTGAATTCTGCAGTTGTTCTAATGTTGAACCACATTGTATGATGAACACTTGCCCCCAGATGGCTTCCCACACTGGCGTCTGCAACACTGTCTCTATTAGTAAGCACCAAGTCCAGTATTGCCCCATCACGAGTGGGTTCCCTGGCTAGTTGCCTAAGGAAAGGATCCTGCAGGGAGGCCACGATATCCCTGATTCTAGCTCATACTGCAGCAGGGAGGCTCCAATCTACATCCGGCAGACTGAAGTCCCTACCAGTAACTGCCCCCCCCCCCCGCTTTTCTGCCATTTTTCCAGTTTCTTCTAACATTACCCTATCCAAGTCCTTCCCCCTATTCCGGAGGCCAGTAGATCACACCTGTCCGAATATATTGGCTCGTTTTTCTGACTCTAGGGTAACCCACAGCATCTCAGCCCCTCCCCCCTGTATTTCCATTGCTTTTATACTGTCTTTCACATAAAGCAACACTCCCCCTCCTTCTTTCCCACCCTGTCTCTTCTGAATAACGTGTACCCTGGTATGATCATGTCCCAGTCATGGTTTTCTGTGCACCATGACTCGGTAATGGCCACGATATCCAGGTCAACCTCCGCCATGATGGCCTCTAGGTCTCGGATCTTATCTCCCAGACTCCTAGCATTAGTTCAAGTTTCAAGTTCAAGTTTATTGCAGGAAAACTCCATTGAGCATGCTCATTTACAAGGAGATCCTGGTAGGAAAATGTGGTACATCAAAATACAGTACAATGAAACTATCATAACACAGTTCAGACAATGAGGAGACAGGCAACATTAATACACATTACCATAAATTTAACACAATTCAAAAAACAGGGAGGAAGACATCATTTAAAACATGGAGAGCAGGAATATAGCTGTGCCTATACATGTAGGGATTCTATAGGAGATAGAGGCCAGGTAAGGGAGGAAGGATAGTTTTTTTTTTTTGGTGGGGTGCTTATTGTTTTAGTATAATATAACCACAGAGGGGAAGAAAAAATTACTTACCACACTAATGTTGTTTTTTCTAATGGAGTCTTGGTATATTCTGACTATATGCAGTTAGCCTTCACAGTTCAACTGCCCCAGAGATGAAAGAGTTAACGCTATGCAAATGAATAGAACGTTGAGCTCGAGCTCGGTTTTCAAACTCCTGTCCCTGGTACATTCTATGTAACCACCAGATTATTACGAGCACTAAAATAGTGGCTACTAAACTATAATACATAACACAGCACATTAATAAAATAATAGTCAAATGACTAAAAGCCCAACCATGGGGCATAATAGAAGACTCAAGTCAAGATGCCCAAGAAAATGCCACCCCAGTGGTGCAGCACTTAAAAATAGAACAGCTGTAGTGCAGTGCCCCCAGGTTCTGGTAGGAAGGCAGAGAGGGAGGTCAGAATACAGCAAGACTCCATTAGAAGAAACAAGATTACTGTGATACTTCTGTCTTCAAACAACATGAAGTCTTGCTGTATTCTGACTATATGCAGACTACCAAGCAGTGCCCCATGGAGATGAACACAGAACCTATTTAGGAAATAAGGCTCTGCAGTACTGCTGTGCCAAACCTGTCATCATTCCTGGCCTGGGTGTCCAGGCAGTAGTGTTTAGTGAATGTGTTAACAGTTTTCCAGGTAGCTGCTTTGCAGATTTCAAGCAAGGGAATATTCTCTGGCAGCTGTCCCCCTGGTAGAGTGAGCCCTAAGGCCCACTGGGTGGCTCTTTCCCCAGTTTGCCATAGCAAAACTAAATGCAAGACACAATCCACCGAGCAACAGTCCTCTTGGTGGCTGGCTTGCCTTTTCCCACCTCTCCATAGGTGATGAACAGCTGGGTACACTCCTTCCTATGGGCCTTTGTCTGATCCAGATAGTAGCTAATGGCCCTCTTCATGTCCAGGCTATGTAGTCTACGCTCTCCTGAACTAGAATGTTCAGTGAAGAAGGCAGGTAATGTCATGGAATGATTCAGGTGGAAGTCAGAGACCACCTTTGGAAGAAATTTCCTGTTCGTCCTAAGGATGACCTTGTCTCTATGGAGTGCAATGTAGTTGGGCTCTACTGACAAGGCCTATAGCTCACTAAACCTCCTTGCACAGGTTATGGCTACCAGAAAGACAGTTTTTCATGTCAGGTACTTGAGCTCAGCAGAGGACATGGGTTCAGATGGGGCTGCATTAGCTGTGCTATGCAGATATTCAGATCCCAAAAAGGGGTTGGCTCCCTGTGAGGGGGGGTGTGGATGGAGCAACCCTTTAAAGAACTTCTTGAAGACTGCATGAGAGGCTAGGGAAGGGCCCTTCCCTGCTGAAAGATAGGTAGAAAAAGCTGCCAAATGTACCTTCAAAGTAGAAGGCCGAAGGCCTAAAGAATGAAGGTGGGCCAAACAGTCCAACAGGACCGCCAGCCTGGCTGCCTGTGGATCTATTTCCTTTTGTGCACATCAGATGGTAAATCTCTTCCATTTGGAAGTATAAGTCTTTCTGGTGGCAGGTTTTCTGGAGACTTTCAAAATATCCAGGACCCCTTCAGAGAGATGCAAGCCTGCATACTCTAGGTCCTCAAAAGCCAGGCCTTGAGCCATAGTGACTTGAGATTGGGGTATAGGATCCTCCCTTGAGAGGAGGTAAGAAGATTGTGCCTCCTGGGTAAGTAGATCGGACTGGTCACTGCTAGAAACAGCAGCATAGGATACCAGGGCTGTCTGGCCCAATATGGAGAAATCAGAATCATTGATGATAGTTGGCTTCTGAGTCTGATCAGGACTCTGAAGAGCAGACGAAATGGGGGAAAGGCATACAGGAATTTGCCTGTCCAGTCCAGTATCAGTGCATCCAGAGCCACTGAACGCAGATCTGGAGGTCTGCAGCAGAACTGGGGTAGTTGATGATTGTCTGGGGCTGCAAACAGATCTAGCTCTGGTGGGCCCCATCTCCTGAACACTGCATGCAGTATTTCCCTGTTCACGGACCACTTGTGGTGAACTCTGATTTATTCTGCTGAGGGCATCTGCCAGGACATTGTCCTTGACTGGCAAGTACACAACTGAGAGGGAGGTCTTGAGAGAATAGGCCAGACTCCAAATCTTCATTGCCTCTGTACACAGGGTAGAGGAGCTTGTCCCTCCCTGCTTGTTGATGTAGTACATGGTGGTGGTGGTGGTGTATGTCTTTACCAGAACCACCTTCCCTTTTGCCATTTCTATGAATGACTAAAGAGCTAGGAACACTGCCCTGAGCTCCAGCAGGTTGATGTGGAGCAGGGACTCCTGGTGAGACTATGTCCTGTGAGCAGTGTGGTCCCTTAAATGAGCTCCCCACCCCAGAAGGGAAGCATCCATGGTCAGAACCACTGTAGGGGATTGTTGGAGGAATGGAACACCCTCCCTGAGGTTGTCCCTGTCCTTCCACCACTGTAATGCCTGTATCAGGGTGGTTGTCACTTGAATCAGCTTGGACAGGGAATCCCTTTTCTGGAACCAAAAGGACCCGAGGTGAAACTGGATATCCCTCATCTGAAACCTGGCTCCTGGAACCACTGCTGTGGACACTGCCATGTGTCCCAGGAGCTGGAGAAAGTCTTGCCGGAAGAGACACCTGTAGGTGAAAAAAGTTTGCCAGTTGAATGAGGTTGTCTGCCCTTCCCACTGGCAAGAGAACCTTTGTCCGAACCGTATCTAGCTCTGCTCCTACGAAATCTAGGATCTGGACAGGTTCCAGCACTGTCTTCTTCAGGTTTACCAGGAATCCTAAGAATACAAGGGCGTCCTGCACCAGACCCAAGGCATCCCTTACCTGCTGGGGGCACTGTCCCATGACCAGCCAGTTGTCTAGGTAGGGAACACAGACATTCCTTGCCTTCTCAGATGAGCTACAACCACTGCCAGACATTTTGTGAATGTTCTGGGGGCCGAGGTAAGGTCAAAGGGCATTGCCCTGAACTGATAGTGACCTGAGGGTAATTCGAACCTTAGGTACTTACTGTGAGAATGTCTGATTGAAATGTGAAAATAGGCATCCTTGAGGTCCAAGGAGGGTAGCCAATCTCCTTGCCTGAGAGTAGGAAGGATTTTGGTTAGAGTCATCATCTTGAATTTAGGTTTTGTCAAGTGCTTGTTGACATACCTCAGATCTAGAATGGGCTGCCACTCCCCAGTTTTCTTTAGGGTAAAGAAATATCTTGAGTACAACCCTTTTCCCTTGTGAAGAGGAGGAACAGGTTCCACGGCTTTGTGTTCCAGAAGTGTAGAAACCTCTGCCTCCAACAGAGTTGTCTCAGAACTGCTGGCAGGTTTGAATGGCCTTACTCTTGTTCTTGGAAATTGTTTGAAACTTAGAGCAAGTCCCTGGCTCACTACTTCCAGGATCCACTTGTCTGTGGTAATGGCTTGCGAGGCTTGGAAGTAGTGAGCCAGCCTGCCCCCTACTGGCAGCGGGGAGGTGGCCCTGGCTGACACATCAGGGTGTCTGCTTGGCAGAAGACCTAGGCTGAGAGGTGGATGCAGCCCTACTTACACCCCTCCTGCCTCTACCCCTGAAGAACCCTCTTTGCTGCTGGTAAGCAGGGAACACCTGGGCCTGGTAAAAAGGCCTCTGATAAGGCCTGGCTTAGACTGCTGCTTCTGAGGAGTTGCTGCTTTTTCTTTAGCAGCTGCATTTATGTAAGTATCCCTGTACTCATCCATTTTCGTGTATGTCTCTGTCTATCCCCAAACAGAGAATTCTGGATGACAGGGGAAATCCATAGCTTTTAATTGAGTATCTTGGGAAAGACTGGTACATTTAAGCCAAGAAAATCTTCTTAGGGATACTGCAGTAGGCATAACCCTAGAAGATACATCATTGGAATCCACAGCAGAATGAAACCGGACTTTGGATGCTTCAGTGCCATCCCTGACTAGCTGCTCCAAATCCTTGGCTAGCTGAGGTGGAGCAGTCTTAGTCAACTCCAGAACAGATTCCCATCTGGATTTCTGGTATCTGGAGACATATGCCATGTAAGAGGCTTGTCTAATACCCAGAGAAGCAGCTAAATACTGCTTCTTGGCCATGGCATCAGTCTTCCTAGAGTTTTTTTCAGGAGGGTGCGAAGCCAGGGGAATGCCAGCCTCATCACAGGCAGAGGCCTGAAATACACCTACATGGCTACAGTGGTTATACAGGAACTCTGTACCATTGCCAGACAGCATATACCTCCTGTCCATCCTTTTGTCCACAGGGGGGATGGAAGTAGGCATCTGCAGAATTTTGTTTGTCTGCATCTTAAGAGACTTATGAAGGGGTACTGAGAATCTCTTAGTGTCAGGGACAGCCATCATTTCAATGAAATCTGGCTCCTCCTCTTCCTCAGCTGCCTCAAGAGTAGGGCGCTGTAAGGTATCAGCAACCTTTTTAAAAAACAAATAATGGGAAGAGGAATCCCCAGGCTGCCTTGGAGGAGAAACAAACTCTGGTCTATCAGGGGAGACATCAGGCTCAATAGGTTCACTCAAGCCTTCCTCCTCCTCGTCTTCCTCTTCTTCTTCTTCTTCCTCTCCCTCCCACTTGAGTTCACAGTAAGCCTCCAGATCATATGAACCAGTGGGAAGCGAACCGGCAGGTGACCGAACTGCAGTATGTGGTTTTTGACCCTGTCTCGGATCACCTGAACTGGTGTGTAAGGACTGTACAATCCATATCGCTTTAGCAATCTTTTCAGCGGCTGGAGCTGCAAATGTTGGTGCCGAACCGGCAGATTTTCTTTTTCTTTTTGCAGGTACCGACTCCTCGGTATCTGTCTTCCTGCTGGTTGAGGACGTATTGCCCTGGTCAGAAGGCACCTCCTCTGGTTCCCCGGCTCCCTCCGGAGTCAAACCAGACCGGCCATCTGGATCAGTGGATTGTTCGGCCATTCTTTCCTTACGCCTGGCTAAACGCTTATTCAGTGTGGCTTTAGGAACATTTTTACAAATGTGACAGTCTGTTTCCAGGTGGTCAAACCTCAGACAGTAAACACAAATAAGGTAGGGATCAGCCTTGGCAAAGACCTCCTCACACCCTGTGCAGTGCTGAAACCCAGTGCAACCGGTCTTTTTCTTGGGCATCTCTGACATGATGCACTGATAAGCCAAGTTATCCTTTAAGTGGCAGTAAGGCCTGAGTAACTAAAAGTGTTTTCTGTTCATGACCAGTTCAATGGTCGACTGAAAAAAATGAGAAGAAAGTCTTGTCTTTTTTTAAACCGAAAACTGCCGGATCCCAAACTCAAACTTTTAAACACATTAACACTAAGAATTTACCTTAAAACAAAAAATTTCCTTAGTTTCCTCTTGGTTACGCAAACCTAAAAGAAAAAAATGAAAACTTACCAGAATTTAAGTAAAATTAGACTAGGCTAACCTGGGTATGCCCCCTGAACAGCGACATGCGTCGATATTGACAACAGTGCCATGCCGCTGTAGAAGTGCCGCTGGGATCGGGCAACCCCTTCCCCTGACCTGTACCCCCTCCCTGAACTAACTCTGACCTGGAGTTAGAATCCTTTAATCGAGGGATGAGGTGGGCAGAGCCCCCGTGTGGGGGTTCGCGAAGCCCCCAATGAAAAACACAGATGTATGCAGCTCCATGAAGCCTAGCGTGATGCCAATCGTGTTTCTTGTCAAACCGGCATCATAGAGCCGTCTAACCTGCACCGTAGGACAGAGGCTTGAAGAACCAAAAAAAATAATACCTGGTTTGAAGAAACCATTGAGGAAATACACTTAAACCAAAGTGAGTGAGGAAAAATCTCCAGAGCGACTTCACAGGCAGGTGGAGTAAAGAATCTGGAGGTTACACAGAATGTACCAGGGACAGGGGTTTGAAAACCGAGCTCAACTTTCTATGCATTTGCATAGTTAACTCTTTCATCTCTGGGGCAGTTGAACTGTGAAGGCTACCTGCATATAGTCAGAATACAGCAAGACTTCATGTTGTTTGAAGTGCTAGCCATTATGGCAGGGGCAGGTTTCCTTAAGTGTCTTGTTGCACAGGGATTTAAAAATGTTTACAGAGACTAATTCTGTAAGCTTGAGTGTGGATTGTATGTTATTCCAGGTGGCTCGGATGACGTAACTGATTGCAGCTCTGCCATGGAGTGTGCGCAGTTTGGGAACATCTAGTAAGATGAAGGTGTTTTTCCTTAGGGAATAGCAGCTGTGCGACCTATAAAAGAGAGAAGTGATGGATGGTGGTAGTTTGCTCAACAGCATTTTCAGGGCCCAGGTACTAGGGCTGGAGCAGCCTTCTTGTGGCAAGGGATGTCCAGCCCACTGCCGAGTAGAGAGCACAGTGATGTGTTCTATAAGGTGCATTAGTTATAAAGCGTAAGGCACAGTGGTAGAGGATGTCCAACTTTTGTAGGTTGGACTCTGTACTGCTATTGTAAATAATGTCCATGTAGTCAATAAATGGAAGGAAGGTGGCTTGTACTAACCTTTTCCTAATATCTGCTGGTAATGAGGATTTATTCCTATGGAAAAAAAAACAGTCTTGCTTTTAGTTTTTTAGAGAGGGATTCAATATGGGCAGCAAAAGATAGTTTGCTGTCCAACCAAATTCCTAAGTATTTAAATTTTTTCACAACCTCAAGTGAGTCTCCTAAGAGGGTTGTGATAGGTGCTGCTGAGACTTGCTGACATAGAGATGTTGAAGGATGAGGGAGGAGAGAAAGTACATTGCCGTGGTTTTCTTGGCATTCAATAACAATTTGGAGTTTAGAAGACTGCGTTGCAATTGGTTAAAATCTGACTGCAGGTCACTGCCCATGTCCGTCAAGGAGGGTTTTGATGTGTACAATACAGTGTCATCTGCAAAAAATTGTAGTTTAGAATTATGGATATTGATACCTAGGGAGTTGGTGTATAGTGAGAGCAACAATGGTCCTAAAATTGAGCCTTGGGGTACCCCTCTTGTGAGCAGTAAGGGAGAGGAAAGGAGCCCGTCGGCTTTAATCTGTTGAGTCTACCCGAAAGATAACTGGAAAACCGGCTGACAGAGCAGTTGTTCAGGCCATGTTCTTTAAGTTTAACAAGCAGGAGACTGTGGTCTAACATGTTGAAGGCTTTACTCAGATCTAGGAAGATGGCTCCTGTGGGTTGTTTTCTATCAAGGGCGGTGAACCAGTCATTTATTATTTTGGCCAATGCTGACACTGTGCTATGATTTTTCCTGAAGCCTGATTGTAATGAGTTGAATAAATTGGAGTTTTCAAGATGTTCTTTTAGCTGGTTATTAACTAATTTTTCTAAGAGTTTTGACAGAACCGGGAGGATAGAAATAGGTCTATAACTGTTGAGGTCGCATGGGTCAGCTCATTTAAACAAACGCAGTATGAAGTCTGTTTTCCGGCAAGAGGGAACCATTCAAGAGGAGACGGATAGATTAAAAATATGCGTTATTGAGGCAGTTAGGAGATTGTACCCTAGTTTTAGAAATGTGGACTCAATTCCATCTGTGCCAGCTTTTTTTGTGTCCGTTTTTTTTTTTTTTTTAAGAGGTCCTCGACTTGTTTGTTACTGAGGAGAGACCAAAGAAGTCATGGATCATTGGATCCAAGGGAATATACTTAGGTGTAGCATAGTCAACGAGCCAGGCAGCTGGAGAGGAGTTGAATGCTAAATCCGCTGTTGCGAAGTGAGCATTTAATCTTTCTAGAATGGTGTCTTGATCAGATATCATGGCAGGGGTTGGTCTTAACATTATTTTATTGGCCTGGGGCATAGTGCAAACTGCCTCGGGCCAGTGCGATTGTCTCCCGACTTTCCCGGCTTGGCTAGTGCAATCTAGCCATTATTTTGTGTCTGGCCCTTTAAGGGAATCACAAGGAGAAACGCAGTTCCTGTTTTTCTTTTTTTTTTTTCTGTCCGAATACACATTTTAGCATGGAAACTCCTCCCAGGTCATTGATGTAGAGCCCTACAATTGGCAAATAGGCAGAGTTCGCGTCTCTTGGTGCCCATCTCCTCCTTTTGAGCTGCTGACTCCTGCATGTGCAGTTGGATAAAGCGTCAGCAAGGATTTTGGAGAAGATGGAGCACCTCATGGAATGCCCCAAGTTCTGCCACCATGACTGGGCGGTTTCTGGTAAGCAAGGCTCCTTTAAGCAACACGTATTTTATTGGTATTATTTCAGAAAATGACACTTCTTTGTTATAATTTCTCAATCTGAGGTGCGTCGTTAGCAGTCTGAGGTGCACTGCCTGCTGAGATTTGATCAGTATTTGTAACGAGGGGACTGTTAGGTTTACACATGTGGGGGTGGGGAAGGTAGTCACAGTCTGTGGCGTAGAAGTCCCACTGTGTTGCTGGTGCAATATATACAGACAATAGCTGCTTTTGTCCTACTTGTTCTAAAGTCCTTTTTGGGGGGTAGGCGGGTAATATTCACATACTCAGTGTCAAATGGGGGTGTTGATATTCACATGGAAGGCTGAAGGTTGGTCCCAGAGGGCGTTGCTAATTAAGTGCCACCAACCTGGCAGTCCAAGGAGCCACAGCACACACCATGCCTGCATCCCTTGCTCTCATGTGAAATCAACTTACTGAAATAAATAAGCTTAACCAGCCTGCCTCTGACTGCGCCATAGAGATCTTGAGCATTATTGCAGGCACTTTGGAGACACTGTAAGGCAGCTGGATAGGTGCATGTCCGGCCCTGCTGCAGCGGTAAAAAAAAAAGAAAAGAAAAGAAAAGAATCCAGACAGGAGGGTTCTTTCTTGGGTCAGTGTGGCTAGAGTGTGTGTGTGTGGCCTGGGTGTCTATTTGGAGGCCTGATCCCCACTGCTGCAAGATTACAATGCATGTCTGATCTCAATGTGACATCCCAGTAGTGGCTGAGGTTGGGGTTTAATGAAAGTTTGTTCTCGTGCAGATCCAAGTTGAGAATGAACTGTTGTCAGCACTGATGTGTACTGTCTGTCTGTCTGTGTGTTTGGATTTATGCTGAAAGGGTCTTGTGCAGAGCTGGCACAAAATTCATGTATGCCCAATGATGCCAGCACCTAACCAAGCCAAGAGTGACTATGGTGGATTCTGGGGGGATGGGGGAGGTGAACTTCAACATGGTGAAAAGTGGAGAAATGATTCCCAGGACAGCACCATCTTAATGTGGCTGGTGGGAGTCTGGCTATGCCCATTCTTGACACATCATGGAGGGTGTGGGAATTCTGGGGCTCAGAAGGAGGGAGGTGTGGAGGAAAGAATCCCAGGCTAGCACACATCACGTCTGGTGGTGGTGGTGGTGGCAGTGAACAAGAGGTTGTCCCCCACTTGGTGACAAAATCCTACAGCTTTGCTCAGCTCTGAGTAGTGACGGGCAATATGAGATCATCTCTTTTCATGCCAATTTTCTGTAACATTTACAGCAACAATGCTGCAGCAGTTACACCCTCCCCCCCAACCACCACCAACACTGCTGATCACTATGTGGCACACCACTGCAGCTGATCTAGTGGGAGCATCCTCTGCTCGTAGTAGCTGCCAAATTTTAGGCCACATGCACTGTGCGCACAGTGTGACAGAAAACGTGGGGGTGTAACATCTAACTTTGTCATTGTGTGCTTCTTTTCATAAAATGTTCACATTAATGTTGGGGCTATTGTAATCTCTGGGGGGCCAGTGCAGTGCAGGGGAAGATTTAGGAAGGAAATGAGGAGACACTATTTCACAGAGAGGGTGGTAGCAAAATGGAATGCCCTACCAGAATGGGTGGTATCATGTAAATCTGTAAACATCTTCAAAAGGGCATGGGACAGGGAACAGGAGAGGGTGAGGGTAGGGGGTGGCAGTGGGATGACAAAAGGGAGGGGTTGGGGCAGCTGCAGACTAGTGGTGTTGGCTGCACACTCAAGCAGACTTAGATAGACCTGGTGGTCTGTTTCTGCTGGCACATTTGTATGTTCATATATTCGTATCACTTTCCTGGGTGGACCAGTGCAAAAAAAGTTAAGCATGACCCCTGTCATGGTACCTTGGGTTGTGATTTTGATAGTATTGAAGAGGGGGATTCCATGGCCTTCAACAGTTTTGATTGCCTGCCAAATTTTAGCTGAATTACCTTTGGCGCCCTCAAGGGCTTCCACATAGTAAATGATTTTGGCTGCTCTGACAAGTCTTGTACAAGTGTTTCTCGAGGTTCTGAAAGCCGTCCAGTCTGCAGGGACTTTGGTCTGTCTCGCTAATGCCCAAAGTTTGTCTCGTTGGGCTAGGGATGCTTTCAGTTCAGTGGTAAACCATGGGTATGAGGTCTTTTTCATTCTACATTTGAGTGGTGCATGATTGTTAGCTAGGGTAGTAAGGTTTGCATTAAGGATGTCGATGGCCTTGTCAACTGAAGTGGCTAAGTAATAGCTTTGTCAGTTTATGCGCCTGAGGTCCGCTAGGTAATTTTCAAGACTGAATTTATGGAAGCTTTGCTTTGTGATAAATTTGGAGCAAGAAAAACATTTTTCCTGGATTCTTGTATAGACTATGTTGTGGTCACTTAGATCATTATGGAAGACGGATGTGTGCACACATGGCCTTCCACATTTTGTTTCCTCTTTGTCTGCTACTTCCCCCTTTTGTCCCACTTTACTCCCTCTTTTCATCTGTCTGCTTAGTTTTCCCCCTTCATCCTTTTCTAACCCCCTATTTATTTCATTTACTTTATCCAAAGTGGGACCATCTTTCCTGGAATCTCTATACACTCCATCTCTGCCTTGGGGGGGACAGTTACTGCGTCCCCTTATTCTTCCGTCCCCCTCCCCTCCGGCTACTTTAAACGTTCATCAAAAAAAAATGTTTAAACATTCCACGGAGAACTGTGGTCCCCCTTCCAGATGGATGCAGGCAATCACCTCTGTATGTCCTCTTATTCTCCTAGGAGGACCCCCAGTCCCCAGTGTAGCCATACTCCTCCTCCCTGCAACAGGCTTTCAACCATGAGTTGAAAGTCTTTGTGCGGAGCTCCCTCTCCTTCCCCATACTGTATACGGGCAGCACCTCTGCAAAAGTTACAGTGCATGCATTAAGCAATAACCCATGACAGGGTTTTGGGTTACTGGGGATTAATCAACACCCTGGGTGCATTGAGGTACGAGGCCACAGGCCGGGTGCCCTCACAGCACCTAAGGTGTTGATTAATCCCCAATAACCCCATACCCTGGAGTGGGTTATTGTACTTATAACACGGGGTAACTTTAAAAAACAGGGAAAAGTACAGAATTGTGTATTTTTTTTTTACTGTCCCTCCTGTAGATAGTGTATCCTGCGATGTAAACATACCAGGATACTCTATCTACAGGAGGGACAGGGAGGGTAAAAGAGGAGGAGGAGGAGGAGTAGCTCTTTGCATAAGGGAAGGAATCAAAGCAACAGAACAAAAGGGTAAACAGGGAGGAGAGGAAGCACTGTGGGTCAATTTGGAGACAGGCAATGGCACCACAATCCACACAGGGGTTGTATACCGATCCCCCTCCCAGGGGAAGGAAATGGACAAGGAAATGATAGAAAGTATACTTAGAATGGCAGAAAAAGGGGAGATATTGCTGATAGGGGATCTGAATATGCCAGATGTTAACTGGAGTGCAGTTGCAGCAGCCACTTCTAATAGTGGGGTTATTCTAGATGCCCTACAGGGGGCATGCCTTAGACAACTAGTATTGGAACCCAGTCGAGAGGGAGCAATCTTAGACCTGGTACTCTCAAATGGGGATGGAGAGAGGATCACAGATGTAGAAGTGGGTAGCCATCTGGGAACTAGCGACCATCGAACAGTATGATTCACGATAAACACAGCAGTAGAGTCGAGCCATACAAAGGCAAAAGTACTGGACTTCAGGAGTGTTGTCTTTGCCAAAATGGGTGAGTGCCTAAGGAATGCACTAGCAAATGGGCAGGAAGGAGGGGTGGAAGAACAATGGGGAATAATAAAAACTGCCATCACAGAGGTAACGAGCCTTTGTGTGAAGCAAATAAACAAAACAAAACGATGTAAGAAACCACTATGGTTCTCAAAGGAAGTGGCAGTGAAGGTTCAAGAGAAAAAGAAAGCATTCAGGAAGTACAAGGAATCACAGAAGGAGCAGGACAGAGAACTGTATCAGTTAAAGCAAAAGGAAGCTGGGAAGGCAGTCAGAACAGCAAAGGCCAAACCGAAGAAAAGATAGCCAACTCAGTTAAGAAGGGGGATAAAACCTTTTATAGGTACATCAGGGAGCGAAGGAAGACCAAGGGAGGGATAGTGAGGCTTAATAAAGGGGAGGAAGGGTGGACGGAGGGTGACTGTGAAAAGGCAGAGATACTAAACAAATATTTTTGCTCAGTATTTACAAATAAAGAGGGGGAGGTACCTAAACCAAACAATAGAAACACTCTGGATACAGAAGTTGATACCAGACCATTTACAGAAGAAAGGGTTCTGCAAGAACTCTTAAAACTGAAGGTGGACAAAGCAATGGGGCCTGATGGGATTCATCCCAGAATTCTAAAAGAACTAAGGGTAAAACTAGTGACACCACTGACTACCCTTTTCAACAAATCATGGGAGGATGGGGTGGTACCTTAGGACTGGAGGAGGGCAGATGTGATTCCATTTCACAAAAGTGGGAGCAGGGCAGAAGCAGGAAACTACAGACCTGTTAGTTTAACCTCAGTGATAGGGAAAATGGTGGAATCACTTCTGAAGGAAAGAAGTGTCGAGTACCTAGAGGCCAGAGGAGCACAGGACCCGAGGCAGCATGGATTCACAGCGGGAAGGTCATGTCAGATGAATCTAATAGATTTCTTTGACTGGGTGACCAAAGTAGTAGATCAGGGAGGGGCTGTGGACATGGCCTACCTAGACTTTAGCAAGGCATTTGACACAGTCCCACACAAAAGATTAATATATAAGTTAGCCAGCCTGGGAGTGGGTCCCAAGATGGTAGCCTGGGTAAAGAATTGGCTGGAGAACAGGACACAGAGGGTAATAGTAAACGGAGTCCACTCTGAAGAAAGGGGGGTTACTAGTGGAGTACTGCAGGGTTCAGTACTAGGACCGGTCCTCTTCAATGTCTTTATAAGCGACATTGCAGAGGGACTTGAAGGAAAAGTATGTCTCTTTGCAGACGACACAAAGATCTGCAACAGAGTTGATACACAAGGTGGGGTGGAAAGGATGAGAAAGGACTTGGCAAGGTTGGAGGAATGGTCAAATGTATGGCAGCTTAGATTCAATGCTAAGAAGTGCAAAGTAATGCACCTGGGAAACAAGAACCCAGGGGAAGAATACACAATGGGTGGGGAGGTAGTAACAACAACAAAAAAGGAAAGGGACCTGGGGGTAATCATATCAGATGACCTTAAGGTTAGCAATCAATGTGAGAAGGCAGTAGGGAGGGCTGGGGGTATACTGGGATGTATAGGGAGAGGCATCAGCAGCAGAAAACAGGAAGTTGTTATCCCTCTGTACAGACAGTTGGTGAGACCCCATCTGGAGTACTGTGTCCAGTTCTGGAGACCTCATCTCCGCAAGGACATAGACAGGATAGAGGTAGTCCAGAGGAGGGCACAAAATGGTGCAGGGTCTCAACAGAAGCCGTATGAGAGAGACTAAAGGAGCTTAATATGTATACCCTTGAGGAAAGAAGGGAGAGGGGGACATGATAGAAACTTTAAGTACCTCAGTGGAATCAACAAAGTCCAAGAGGGTAGCATCTTTCAGAAAAAGAGACTTACAAGAACAAGGGGACACAATTTAAAGATAGAATGAGGGCGATTCAGGGCAATGTGAGGAAGTATTATTTCACAGAGAGGGTAGTGGATGCATGGAACAGCCTTCCTGAGGAGGTTGTGGGGTCTAAAACTGTGGGAGATTTCAAGAATGCATGGGACAGACATAAGGCAATTCTTGTGGGGGGTAGGAAGAAATAGGCTGTTGGTTAACTAGGATCTGCGGCCTATCCTGTAGGTAGGGAAATGGGCAGACTAGATGGGCCTAGCGGTCCTTATCTGCCGTCAAAGTCTATGTTTCTATGTTTCTATGGGAAACAAAAACCCAGGGGAAGAGTACACAATGCGGGGGTGAGATACTAACAACAACAAAAATGGAAAGGGACCTGGGGGTAGTCACATCAGATGACCTAAAGGTGGGCAAGCAATATGAGAGGGCAGTAAGGAGGGCTGGGGGGATACTGGGATGCATAGGGAGAGGCATCAC
Source organism: Neoceratodus forsteri (assembly GCA_016271365.2). Lineage (NCBI taxonomy): Eukaryota > Metazoa > Chordata > Ceratodontiformes > Ceratodontidae > Neoceratodus > Neoceratodus forsteri. Next base: position 688,922,159 of record JADMNL010000022.1, on the reverse strand, counting down.
CAGTAGAAAACAGGAAGTTGTTATCCCTCCGTACAGACAGCGGGTGAGACCCCATCTGGAGTACTATGTGCAGTTCTGGAGACCCAGTCTCCACAAAGACATAAACAGGATGGAGGCAGTCCAGACGAGGGCAACTAAAATGGTGCTGGGTCTGCACCGGAAGACATTTGAAGAGAGACTTAAGAAGCTTAATATGTATAGCCTCGAGGAAAGGAGGGAGAGGGAGGACATGACAGAAACTTTCAAGTACCTCAAGGGAATCAACAAAGTCCAAGAGGGTAGCATCTTTCAGAAAAAGACGTGCAAGAACAAGGGGGCACAATTTGATGATAGAGGGGAGCGGCTCAGAGGTAATGTAAGGAAGTATTTTTTCACAGAGAGGGTTGTGGGTGAATGGAACGGCCTTCCGGAGGAGGTTGTGGAGTCAAAAACAGTGGTGGAATTCAAGAATGCATGGGACAGTCATAAGGCAATTCTAGGGAGTGGGGGTAGGAAGAAGTAGGCTGTTGGCTAACTAGGATCTGCAGCTTGTCCATTAAATAGGGAAATGGGCAGACTGGGTGGGCCAAGCGGTCCTTCAAACAACATGAAGTCTTGCCGTATTCTGACTATTGCAGTTAAGTCCTGCCTTTCAACTGCCCCCGGAGAACAAAGAGTTAACTTTCCATGGCCAGCATGGAACGTTCAGTGCGAGCTCGGTTGAAGCCCCTGTCTGCTGTTGTTTAAACTCCAACCATCAGATTCTTTACTCCGCCTCACTGAACAGTCGCTCTGGAGATTTCTCCTTTGCTCGGTTTCTACCAAATTTCTGCTACCGAATCGGTCGGTTTAAGTCTCTGTCTGTGGTACCGTGAGTACTAGATAGGTTTTACATTTAGTTTCTGTGTGGAACTTGTAAATTTGGGATTGGTTCAGTTTGAACCGATCAGATTGGTCTTAAAAAAGTTTTGAATTTATTAGAGTGTGGTAACCGGTCCGTATCGGTTCTAAAAAAAACGGATTTAATTACGTTTTTTTCCAAGACCCATAACACGGTCAGGAACCGATAGGGGTGTCTTGCCTGGTGGATTGCCGAAAAAAGGGTAAGTTTTGGATAGGATTGGCCATGTCTGAGAAACCCAAGAAAAACACCGGGCCCACTGGGTTTCAACACTGCAGTGTGTGTGGGGAAGCCTTTGCTAAGGCTGATCCCCACACCACCTGTGGTTATTGTCTGGAGTTTGACCACCTCGATTCAGACTGCCAAATTTGTAGAAGTTTTCCCAAAGCTACCCTGGATAAGAGAGTAGGTAGACTGAGGGAAAGGGAGGTCGAGAAGTCTGCTGACCTGGATGGCCAGCCTGGTTCGGTTCCGACTGAACCAGAAGGAGTGCCCTCTGACCAGGCGAAACTTCTCGGGCAAAAGGAGAGCCGATTCTGAGGAGTCGGTTCGGTTAAAAGAAAGAAGAAAATCATCCGGTTCGGATCAAAAATTATTTCTCCGACCGCTGATGAAATAGCCAAAGCAATAAGGATAGTTCAATCGCTAACTTGGTTCCGCCGAACCGGCACCATCTGGCAGGGGCTCGGTTCAGCCAGTTCCCCGTTCCGGATTATACTTAGAAGAATTTTATGAACCGGAGGAGGGAGATATGAGGTTAATGATGATGACGGTGATTATGAAAGTCTGGCTGTGTCTACTGACCCGGACATCTCCCCAGACAGACCTTCAGGTGTTTCTCCTCCTAGGCTTTCTGAGTCCCCTTCCCACTTTATGTTTTACAAGAAAGTGGCTGAAACCCTCCAGCTTCCAATGGAAGAAGCAGTGGAGGATCAGGAGGAGCCTGATTTTGTTGAAATGATGGACATCCCAGAGTCCAGGAGACTGTCTATTCCCTCCATAAATCTTTTGGAAACAGACATTTAAAATTCTAAGACTCCTAACTCCATACCTCCTGTGGACAGGCGAATGGACAAGAGGTATACCCTTTCAGGCTCGGACACGGAGTTCCTTTCTCAGCAATGCAGCCATGTTGGGGTAGTGCAGGCTGCTGCCTGTGATAAGGCAAATATTCCCTTGGCATCACACCCCCCAGATAAGGACTCCAGAAGGATTGATGCCAAGGCAAAGAAACAGTACATGGCAGCATCTTTGGGACTCAGGCAGGCTAACTATATGGTCTACACAGCTAGATAACCAGAAGTCCAGGTGGGACACTGTGCTGGCTCTGGCTAAACAGGCCGCTGACCAGCTTGTAAAGGAGCTGGAGCAGGTGGCTACGGATGGGACTGAGGCATCCAAGGTGCAATTTCATGCTGCTGTGGACTCCAATGATGTTTCATCTAGAGTCATGGCTACATCTGTGGCCCTTCAGAGGATGGCTTGGCTCAGATGTACTAGCCTATCACAGGATACCCAGGCTAAGGCCATGGATTTCCCTGACATTGGTAATTCTCTGTTTGGGGAGCAGACAGAGAATTACATGAAAAAGATGGACGAGTACAGGACCACCTACAGGAGTGCTCAGGCCAAAGAAAGGCAAGCCACTCCTGAGAGACAGCACTCCAGAGGCAGGGGCAGGGGCAGACCCTTTCAAAGGCCTTTTTACCAAGCCCAGGCCTCCTCTTCTGCTTATGCTCATGCTCAGAGGGGGTTCTTCAGAGGGAGAGGCAGATGGGGAATGAGCAGGCCTGCTTCCACCCCTCAGCCTAAAGCCCCTGCCAAGCAGACACCCTGATGGGTCTGCCCGGGCCGATTCTCCACTACCTGTAGGGGGCAGGCTGGCTTACTTTGTCCAGGACTGGAAATCTCTGACATCAGACAAGTGGGTCCTGGAAGCAGTAAGCCAGGGACTGGTTCTCGGCTTCAAAAAATTTCCCAAGATGAGAGCCAGATCCTTTCCACCTGCAAATCTATCAGAGACCCTTGCCCTGGAGGCAGAAGTTTCTTCCCTCCTGGCTCTCAGAGCCATAGAAAGGGTTCCAACCCTACACAAGGGCAAAGGATTGTACTCCAGGTACTTCCTAACCCCCCAAAAAACAGGAGAATGGCGGCCCATCCTGGATCCAAGATATCTGAACAAGCACCTTTTAAAACTAAATTTCAAAATGTTGACTCTGGGAATAATTATGCCCTCTCTAAGGCCAGGGGACTGGCTAGCCTCCCTGGACCTCAAAGATGCCTATGTTCACATTCCCATCAGGTGCTCCCACAGAAAGTACCTCAGGTTCGAGTTGCCCTCAGGCCACTATCAATTCAAAGCAATGCCCTTTGGCCTAACATCAGCCCCAAGGGTGTTCACAAAGTGCCTGGCAGTAGTGGTTGCTTTCCTAAGGAGAAAAATATCTCCATCTTTCCATACTTGGGCGACTGGCTCATAGTGGGTCAGTCTCCAGACCAAGTCAAGTCACATCTGCAAATAACTCAGCAGTGCTCACTTCCTTAGGATTCCTCCTTAACCTTCCAAAGTCAGTTCTCAAGCCAGTACAGCTCCTCACTTTCATAGGGGCGGAGCTGGATACAATAAGGGCAAGAGCCTTCCTTCCCCTGGACAGGGCAAGGACCCTTATGGAACTGGCCTCTTCATTCACCCTTCAGGTGTCTCGACCAGCAAGGCACTTCCTGCAGCTCCTGGGCCACACGGCAGCCTCTACAGCAGTGGTCCAGGAAGCAAGATTTCAGATGAGGGATGTTCAGTTCCAGTTAAGAGCCTTCTGGTCCCAAAGAAAGGATTCCCTTACCAAACTAGTCCCAGTGACTCAAACCCTGATCCAGGCTTTGCAATGGTGGCAGGATCAGGACAATTTGAGACAAGGAGTTCCTTTTGTCACTCAGTCTCATTCAGTGATACTCACCACAGATGCCTCCCTGCTGGGCTGGGGAGCCCACCTGGGGGATCTTACCACCCAAGGGCTGTGGTCACCTCAAGAATCTCTGCTTCACATCAATCTCTTGGAACTCAAAGCAGTGTTTCTGGCACTGCAAGCCTTTTCCAAATCTGTACAAAACAAGGTGATCCAGATCAGAACAGACAATACCACCACAATGTGGTACATCAACAAGCAAGGAGGCACTTGGTCTACGGCCTTGTGCACAGAAGCAATGAAGTTGTGGTTTCTGGCCTATTCCCTGCAAACCTCTCTGATAGCAGTTCACCTCCCAGGGAAGGACAATGTCCTAGCAGATACTCTCAGCAGGATATCCCAGGGCCATCACGAATGGACCCTAGATCCCTTAGTTTTGAAAGTGATTTTCTCGAGATGGGGCACTCCACAGACAGATCTTTTTGCAGCCCCAGACAATCACCTACTTCCTCTCTTTTGTTGCAGACCCCCAGTCTTGGGCTCAGTCCCACTGGATGTTCTGATTCTGAATTGGGAAGGGAGATTTCTGTTTGCTTCCCCCCTCCCCTCTTCCCTCTCCTGTTCAGAGTGTTAGTCAAGATCAGGTCTCAACCATGCAAAGTGATTCTGATTGCTCCAGACTGGGCCAGACAGCCCTGGTACCCACTGTTGCTGTCCTTAGCAGTCCACCTTCCCTTGTTTCTTCCCAGGAATTACAACCTGACGACGTCCTCTCAGGGGAGGATTTGGTATCCGAACCTCAAATCTCTAAATCTCAAGGCCTGGCTCTTGAAGAGTTAGAGTTTGCTGATCTGCACCTCCCTCAAGGGGTTCTGGATATCCTTAAGGCTTCTCGAAAGCCTTCCACCAGAAAGACTTACAACTCCAAATGGAAAAGGTTCACTATTTGGTGCTCTAATAAGCATATTTCTCCAGAATCTGCTGGGTTGCCTGCAGTCCTGGACTATATGGTTCATCTTAATGGCTTAGGACTTATTTATTTTATTTTATTTATTGAATTTTGATGACCGGGTAGGCCCACTGGGCCCCGAAGGTCCCTTTCTCAGGGGCGACCCGGGAATAACAGTACATGACATTATGAACATTTGTGCATTTGCATATACAGGTAATCAAGGGTATACAGTATTCGGCTGTTTACACATAGCAGTAGTTATAAGAGTTACATGTATCTAGTTGGCAAGTTGTAATTCATTACATTCAACATTTGTCCTATATATTAGTGAGACAGTACTGTTGATTCTTTGGGTGACATAGTTCAAGAGCATTAGGATGGTTTAGAGAGAGGAGGAAAGTTAGTGCTACATTGTTGGGGGGGTGGATATTTTAGTTAGTTGTGGTCGCTTAGGTAGTGTCAGGTGCAGTGGCACTGGCATACGCTTGTTGATAGAAGATGGGTCTTGAGTCTGTTGCGGACGCACGGCACCGATGGGGTTTATCGCACCTCCAGCGGGAGGATTTGTTCCATAAGGAAGGGCAGCACTCGAAAGGATTTCTGGCCTGCCTTAGTCCTAGCCTTAGGGACCTCCTAGCGTTTGGCCCAGGACCTAAGGCTCGCTGGTTTCTTTACTGTGAGAGGTCCCCAAGACTAGGGGAGGCGGGGCTAATTATCTTTTTCGCCAGGCAGATGCAGGGGTAGCTGAGGCGTGCTTTGAAGGATGGCCAGTTAAGCTTTGCTAACGCCTCACAGTGGTGGCTCCTAGAGTGGGATAAGGTGGCAAAGCGGGTTACCTTGTTGTATAGAATCTGTAGTTTACCGTACTCCAGCTTTGAGATACCCTGAATGACCAGGGCAGCAAATATTAGTGTTGGAAGTAGGACACTTGCTGCAATAGCAGTCCTAGCTTCAGGGGTTAACAGTTCCTTGAGCCGATATAGTAATCTGAGTTTAGTATGGATTACTTTAGTGACTTGGTCCACATGTTGTTTGAACGTGAGACCTTGGTCAAGGGTGAGGCCGAGGTACTTTGTCGAGGGAACTACTTCCAGCTTGTTGCCCTCCAGAGATGAGAGCTGGAGAAGTTGTGATCTATCTTGTCCAAGGGCTCTTGGTCCGAACAGCATAGCTTTGGTTTTATTGGTGTTAAGGACCATTTTGTTCTTGATGAGCCACCTCTCCATGATGTGAATATCCTTTTGGAGAGAAATGCATAGGTCATCCAGGTTGTCAGAGGTCGTGTAGATAACAGCATCATCCGCATATTGGATTATGTTGCTGCTTCCACAGTGTTTGTGCAGTTCATTTACGAACAACGAGAACATAAGAGGCCCTAGTATTGACCCTTGGGGTACTCCATCCATTAGGGACTGAGGTTTGGAGAGTTTGTCCTGCCACCTGACTCTCTGAGTGCGACCCGTGAGGTAGCTTTCCACCCATTTGAGGGCATGGGCATCGAGGCCTATATGGAGAAGTTTTTGGAGGAGTAGTCTGTGATCCACCCGGTCGAAGGCCTTAGAAAGGTCTATAAAAACCGCCCCTATGTTGGATCCAGCGTCTAGGTCTCTGAGTACATCCGAAGAGAATTTGGTTAGGGCCGTGTCTGTCCCGTGTTTGGCTCTAAAGCCATGTTGCGATGGGGACAACAGCATGTGGGCTTCCAGGTACTCCTTAAGTTGGGCATATACGATTTTCTCCTGTATTTTTGCCAGGGTACAGAGCAGGGAGATTGGTCTGTAGTTTTCAATTGGTTCTGCAGGTCCTCCCTTATGGATCAGGACCACATGCGCCTGCTTCCACAGCTCCGGGACATATCCCTCAAGTAAGGACCTATTGATCAGCCAGGTGAGTGGCTGCGCGAGCGCCGTGGCACCATCTTTTAGCAATCTAGCTTTGAGTCCATCCGGGCCTCCTGAACCTGTTGTTTTCAGGGTTTTTAGGATGGCCAGGACCTCTTCTACCTTAGCCAGTCTCAAGTGAAAGGGTGGGCCGTCAAGAGATTGAGGATCCAACGGAGTGAACAGGTTATTAGGTACCGATGACCCTGCCTGATGTTTATCAGGGTTAGTGAAGTATGTATTAAGGGTCTCAGCGATTAGTGTCACGTCATGTAGTACCTGTCCATTAGCTGTGATGGGGCCCATGGCAGACTTTTTATTCCCCTTCATCAGTTTGTTGATGTGGGACCAGAAAGTCCTAGGGTTGCCGAGGTTAGCTTTCTGGAGGTGGTTGAAATACTCCTTTTTCACTAGTTTGGTGGCCTGTTTACATTGGTTTCGGAGGGTTCTATAGATAACCCGGTCTGCTTGAAGAGCTGTGTCCTTGGACTTTTTCCAGGCTTGTCACGGCTGGTCATCAAGGCCTTTAAGGGAGGGGTAATCCACTTATAGCAGTGGCCCTTTACCCGGTAGGTCTTATATGGGGCCAGGAGATCCGCAGCCCATGTGATGAGACCTGTTTAAGAAGTCAACCGCCTTCCAAGGGTAGGAAGACTTAATAGGGCCCAACCAAGTTGCCCAGGAGAGTAATATAGTGCTCCGGGAGAACTTTGAGTATTCCTGAAGTAAGTATTCTGTAGGGACCTTTACCGCCCTGTTTCTCCAAACACAGAAGGTGGGCGAGTGGTCGCTGAGAGCATCCGCCATGGTGCCAGCCAGTTGAACATTTTTAGGGTTGGACACCAGTACCCAGTCAATGATTGAGTGGCTGCCCGTTTTGTAGTTCAACCTTGTGGGTAGGGTGATTATCTGGGAAAGGTTAGCCTCCTGAAGCATACCTATTATTAAGGACCTGGCCTCTTTGGCCCAGTTCAGGTTGAAATCTCCAAGGATGATGAGTTCAGAAGCGAACTCAACTGTTAGGTTTTTCTTAAGGGACTCGAGGGATTGGAGGGCCCCCTTTAGTGGACTATATACACACCCTATGTTAAGGTGTTTAGCACCGCCGAGGGTGATGCGTACAAAGATAGCTTCAATTTCGGGGGGCAGTGTTACTTGCAGGTTAATATGAGCAGAGATCAGGGTAGCCTTCACGTAGATGAGAACCCCACCCCCCTTTTTCTGGATTCTGTCCTTCCGGTAACAGACATATCCTGGGGTGGCAAATTCGTGGTCTTGGATCGATGGTTTTAACCAGGTCTCGGAGACTGCAAGCACATCGGGGTTATAGAGGGCCAGCCATGCTTATACTTCGTGAGTTTTAGGCCTAAGACTACAAATATTCATATGTGCTAGCCTCAAGCCCCTTGGTGCAGTCCAGGTTAGGTCTTGGGAGGTGGAGATAGAGGTATTATCAACACCTGGGCCAGGGTTAGGCTGGCTATACTTAAAGTGCATCTGGCAGCTGTTTCTGCCTTCTTGTCAGTAGGCAAGCCCTCTCCTCTGTCAGCCCATCCTGTGTTCTGTAAGTTCTTCAAGGGGTTGCTGCACACCAATCCCCCCTTTAGGGACCCTGCTCCTGCTTGGGACTTTAATGTTTGCATTGCTCAGCTTATGCAACCACCCTTTGAGCCTTTGTCCTCTGCAGAGCTTAAGTACTTGACTTGGAAAACTGTGTTTTTGGTAGCCATTAATTACCTCTGCCAGGCGTATCAGTGAATTGCAAGCCCTGTCAGTGGAGCCTGATTTCATCTCTTTCCATAGAGATAAAGTGGTTCTAAGAACTAACAGGAAGTTTTTGCCTAAGGTGGTTTCAGATTTCCACCTTAAATCAGTCTATGTCTCTCCCTGTTTTCTTCACTGACCATTCCTCCTCTGGAGAGAGGAGGTTGCACAGCTTTGGATGTTAAGAGGGCCCTCAGCTACTACATAGAGCGCAACAAGGGTCACAGGTTTGAGTCCCTCCAGTTGTTCCTCACATATGGAGAGGTCGGTGAGGGCAAACCTGCTACTAAGAGATCTATTGCCAGGTGGATTGTCTCTTGTATATAATTCTGCTATGAAAAGCTGGTTAGAATCCCACCCTCAGGCCTGAGGGCTCACTCTACTAGAGGTACAGCTGCTTCCCTGGCTGCTGCCAGGGATATTCCTATCTTAGAAATTTGTCAAGCAGCCACCTGGAAAACAGTCCATACATTCACCAAGCATTACTCTCTGGATATCCAGGCTAGGAGTGATGCTCAGTTTGGGCACAGCAGTACTTCAGAGCCTATTTCCAAAGTAGATTTTGTCCCTCCTCCATGGAAGTACTGCTTGGTAGTCTGCAATAGTCAGAATACAGCAAGACTTCATGTTTGAAGAAAAAATTACTCACCTTAGTAATGTTGTTTCTTCTAATGGAGTCTTGCTGTATTCAGACCTCCCCCCCACCTCCCCTCTCAGAACCTGGTTTTTGGGATGTGGGTGGGCAGGAGCAGTGCTGGCACCCTAGAGGTGCCCCTTTTTCACCCTTCTTTACTTTGGGTGTGTGTTGTGTTTTGTTTTTTGGCTTTCCTGACTTGAGTCTTTGCTTTGAAACCAAAAACCCTTTTTAATAAATTTAGTTGCCAGTTGGCTAGTGTGAGTTTTACAGTTTCCACACAGAACTTCTAGTGAGTATTGCTCGTAAAGATCTGACGGTTGGAGTTTAAACAACAGCAGACAGGGGCTTCAACCGAGCTCACGCTGAACGTTCCATGCTGGCCATGGAAAGTTAACTCTTTGTTCTCCGGGGCAGTTGAAAGGCAGGACCTAACTGCAATAGTCAGAATACAGCAAGACTCCATTAGAAGAAACAACATTACTAAGGTGAGTAATTTTTTCTTATCTGCCATCAAATTCTATGTTTCTATGTTTAAGGACGCAAAACTTTAGAGTATACTGCTGACTTGAAAAGTAGTGTCCATAACTCATGCATATGTTAGTACTGTATGAACATACACATGCCAGAAATAGGGGGCTAAAATGATGTATGTTCATCAAACACCTTTACATATGCATGAGTCACTTTGCCCTGTGTGTAGCCGTCATTCTGTGCCTTGCTGTGTGTCACTCTCTGTCATGCTGGTCCCGTGTCACTCGCGCTTTCTCTTTACCAAGCCACTCGGAGCTCACACAGTAACAGCAGGTTGGAGCTGTCTCACACATTTAATACACATTGACGGATATCTCCGACCTGCTGTCACCAGGTTGTTACCTTCATTCTCCAGTACTGGCACTCACTAAAGCTCTCTCCTGGGCAGCTCAGTAGCAGCACAGCTGACATCCTGCGGTGGGGTTGGTGGGGGTGGAGGGTTACTACAATGTTCGTGAGTGCGCAGCAAAGGGAACACAACCACTCAATATTTCCCCGCTGCCCAGGTCCAACACGCAGACACTGTCAGCAGCATGAAGGAAAATCATGGAACTGGAGCTGGTGTTAGGGGTGGGAGGGATCCACAACTGCAGTTCAATGGAATATCCTGATACCGCTCTCAGAGGATGGGAAGTGGAGACTGTTGGGGGGGGGGAGCATTCTGCTATCTGACTCCCGAGTCCTACGGCTGTTCACAACATTCCTGGAGTGGAGCACTGCTCGGTGACTAAAACATTGGGGAGGGAAAGGCCATATAGCAACAGGAGTGCTGCAGTGACTACAACAATGGGGGGCATATATGGGAGTGCCATTTGGTGGGTACAACAGTGGAGATGGGAAGGGCATATAGCAACGGGAGCATGTGCAATGGTGGGAGGGGGGATTCCACGTGAGCGGCAGACAGTCACTATGCACCCGAAGGGGGAATGTCTGCTGGTGGATGTCATGGCTGCTGCTCTCACTTTACATTTTGAGAACACACCAAGTTCCGTGCTGCCCAGGGATTTTGCTTGAGAGGCCACTGCACAGCAACTGTTGGTATATGATGCATTAATGCACAGTCAGGTGATGCCTGCCCTACAATCCAGTAACTCATCCTCTCAACCCTATGTTATAATACCTGTTTTAAGACTTTTTCCCAGCTCTTTTAAACTCCTCCTGAAAAGTTGTTGTCATCTCATCCCCAGCCAGGTCATTTGTCCCCAGGTGGACAATGACATCCATCCCCCTTTTCCCTTCTACTGCCCTAGCTATCCTTAGTATACGCTTCCCACCCCTCCTGGCTTTGGCGCCTGGTGGGCACCTGACTTCGCTCTCCACCTTCTTTCCTACTCTCAGCTCTATCCCCTGACAATAGAGTCATCTACTAGTACAGGTAAGTGCTTCCTCCTTCTACGGGGACCCCTTTCACTCTCCTTGGGGCCTCCACTTAGGTGGGCTTCTACTTTCTCCCTGGCCAATACTACAGGTCCAGCTCCACCAGAGTGCTGTATGACTTCTTCAATGGTACCAGCTGTGTTTGAAGAATGTTTCCGTGACCCAACCTTCCCTGATCTCACCACCCCATCCCTCCTTGCACCCACCTTAGTCCAACTGCTCCTCCTAGCTGGCATCCTTTGAGGTAACAGTGCCAGACTAGATGGCCCCTGGGTAGAGGAAAAAGTCTCCCACCTGTTAGTTAATGCAGCCTCGAGCCTAGTAACCTTCTTCTGGCTTGAAATCAACGCAGTCTCAAGTCTAGAGAACCTCCCAGACAGTCCAGAGAGGCGCACACAGATGGGACAGCACTGCTGCCTCCCGAAGATCTCCCTGAAGACTGCTGCTCCACAACTACTGCACTGCACCACTCCCCACATTCCCTAATTTTTGCTTTCCTTATACTTCCTGCCTTCCCTTTCCCCTCAAACCCAATAAGAACAAGCTGTCTATAGTATGAGTAACTACACAACACAACCCATACTTCCACTTTAAGGATTACTGTAACAAGATATATGTTTTTCCATCCCCCTACCTTTTTTTTACATCAATTTGTTATAATACCTTAAACAGTACAACGTTTACACACTCAAACACTGTAACCTTTTTTTCAATATTGTGGCCTTCCCTTACCTATATCCTATCAGTGATGCAACACAGACAAAAAACAGGCACTTACCTTAGCCGCCGACAGGGTCCTCTGCTTCCCCACTTCCCCTGCTGACACCTAAGACGCCAATATTTTACCTGTTCCACTCACTTGCTGGGGCATGAACAGATGTTTTCCAGGTCTGCTTTTTTCCAGGGGCTGAGTACAGTCCTCTGTGACTGTACCTTGCACATGAGGACAGCAGGACCAGCAAACAAAAGACCAGAGCTTATATAGACTCTAATGTGCACTGCAGGGTATTGACTCTTCTCACTGCTGCCCACTGCTCTGATGTCATCTGCAGGGAATTCTGGGATTTGTAGTACATGTCAGCCTACAACTAATTAAAATTAATCTGATATAATCTACTATACTACTATACTACAGTGAACAGCAAGTTAAACTGAAATATTTTTGCACACATGTTGCACAGTGGGACCAGCCCACACTTTGCCCTTGGTGGTGTCTGTTCCCCTTTAATTTTAAACTGCATTTACTAAATTTAAGCCATTGAAAAGAACGTAGCTGCTTTGTGGATAGACCATTTTGAAAGTATGTACAAATGTGCCCCGCATAAGAAAGGGAAGTTAAAGCTGGTTGGCTCATTATGAAAACAACTTCTGCTGCCCTACATACACACTGGTTTATATTTAACTGGGGGAATGGCCGCTGCCAGATACCTGCCTTCCCCCCACCACACACATACACACATTAGAAACCAGAGTGACCAAAGTGTTAAACAGAATCTGAATTCATGTCTGCCAGAGATTCAAATCCCCACTTCAGTTGAAGCGACAAAAGGCCAAAATAAGTCTACAGGGCATCATAAAGGGAATTAGAGAAATGTAAGCTCTAGAAATCACACAGATTCTTCAACACAGCTCAACTGCAGTCTAGCTCATTGTTTAACAGCAGTAGCAAGCTAGCTCCAGTCACTTTCCAGGACCATTGAAGGGGAACAGTCAGCATAAGGTTGCTATCGGCACTTAGGTGCAAAAACATTTTTCTTTACTTACTGTTTCCTGCACTATAGTAGACTGTAGCAGGCTGATTCTGCTGACTTCCAAGCTGACATTTTCTGTAACCACAAATCCCAGAATCCCCTGCAGCTGACATCAGAGCAGGGCTGCAGCTATGGGAGATTTGACAGCCTGCAATGCATGTTAGAGCTTTTATAAGCTCCGATCAGATATTTGCCGGTCCCACTGTTCTCCCAAGGCTAGGTGCTTTCCTCTGTGACTATACTTAATCCGGAAGGGCAGTGGGACCGGCAAACAAACAAACAAAAAAAATCAGAGCTTATAAAAACTCCAACATGCACTGCAGGCTATTGAATTTCCTACTGCTGCAGCCCTGTTCTGATGGTAGTTCAGGTGGATGTTTAAGATTATGATCCCATGGCACTTCTCGGAAAGAGCAGAATAATTCCCCTGTGTCCTGGCCAAATCTCCCCATTCACTAAAAGCCACCAACAGCTTACCCTAGTTCATTATCAGTCAGTTAGCTTCCATAGCCTCCACCCTACCCCCACCCAGGACAAGTCAGAAAACAGGAAATATTTCTTAGCCCAACTTTCTTTGTCAGCAAACACAGAATAAAAAAAAAGAAAGAAATCAATAATAAATAAAAACAGTGGGACAGTTGAGTGGTATGCTCACACAATATTGCCTCCACATGCATGACACCACACATATGCTACCCAGTTACCAAAAAAGAATATGCACCACACACATGCACACACTGCACCCACCCACTCACCCCACATGAACACATACACGTGCATGCACACACACTGCACCCACCCACCCCACATACCCTACACCCTGCCCACACCACACCCCATGCCCACTAGAGTCCTCCTACAAGGAACAGTAATGGCTGAAATGTTCTGCACGGTTAGTAAAGCAAAGGGATGGGAGACGGTGCTTTATGGTTTACATTTTCACAGTTTTGGTTTAAGGCATAACTACATCACATTTTCAGAAGTTACACTTTATACCAGGTTCACATTGCTACAATACATATTTACCAGATTTGGTTAAGGGGGTGATGCCAACCCCAACAGCCAACATCATTCCCTGCCCACCCCTCCAGCTCAATATGGCATTCTAAAATAAGGTACCAGTGCCTATGCAACAGTAAATCAGGTTGTGGGCGTTATTCAAACCAGCTGAGGACAAGACAGAATTACTCTGGAAGCAACACAGTCCAAGTAGATGGACAGGGGCTGGGGTGGCACAGTTTTAATAGTGAGAGGGGAAGAAGCTTTACTTTTTCAAAGCAGCATTAGCCAACTGGCCGGATTTACATTCACCACAACTCTACTTTGTAGTGAAAATCAAGTCCTTTTTTTGTGGCCCTGCCCTTTTATACCTATTCAATTCCATACATTTTGAAGTAGAAATATTTCTGTGAGAGACAAAACTTATACCAAGACTATGTTTTGCTTCACATTTTCAGGGTCGGGAATGAAGTCTTTTGTTTATTTCCTTAATACTCAATATTTCCGTTATTGCCCTCCTTACTTACAGAAGCCAGGCTCCTCTTCGGCCTTCTCCTCTGGAAGACATTCATCTTGTTCCAAGGTGCGGCTAAACAGCCTCTGTCAAGTTTCAGGCTCTGGGGCTGGAGGATTGTGGTTTCAAGTTCTTCACCAAGAACTTGGGCTAAGCCTGCCACTTTTAATTAACTTCAAATAGGCCCTGAGAGTTCATCAATCTTTCACATATATAGCACTAATCCATTATGATTTACAGGGACATATCTCTTTAGTTTTGTCTCTATAATCTCTAGCTCCTCAACCTAATAATATATTCTGTTTTTGTATTAATAACTCAATCTTTTCACATTTACACGCATTTAAAAGGGAACAAAGTATATGAACCTCAATCCTCTTGCTGCAGGTCCAATGCGGCATCCCTGGTTTACGGCACAAACCCAGGTCGCTGGCATGGTATGCCTCTCAACACCCAGTCACCCCACCCTACCCCTACCATCGCGGTTTCTGAGTTGTGTTTTTGTAAACTCTGGTTTAAAGAACACCTACCTAGTAGCTGCCTGCTCCAGCATGTTGGATTCCTTACCTGACCAGTAGTAAAGTGACGAAGTTTGGCATAAAAAGCCCTTTGCTAAAAAAAAAGTTATAACCCTCGTAAACTTCCAAACTGCTAGGCTGGCAAAAAAAGCACAGACATCCCAGTCCAGAAAACGTGTCTATACGTTGCCCACGCTGCCCCGCTTTGTGATGTCACAAAACAAAGGCTGCATGAGCGCTCCCCGTTCAGTTCTATGGGGCTGGTATTTTCAAATATATTTATACCCTTTAGTGCTGGGATTTTATTCTATCAAAGTGATCGATCGACTAACTGGGACCCAGTTGGTACCTCAGTGTACCAAAACACACCTGTAAAACAAGAAAACTGACCCACGTTGTCTGTTTTCCTTTTTTTCTTTTATACCCCCTGAAAAATGAGAAAACGGTCCCACGATGTGTCCAGTGCCCTTCCCCCAACCCACGCCTACCCTCTGCGTACCCCACTTCCCCACACCCCATACTTATCTTCGGAGCCTGACGCAATGATCTTTGGTGGACCGGGAACACGTCTGCACTCTTCAAAGCCGACCGCGAACTGAAGAAATACCAGTAAGCTGTATAATGGCATAAATGTTTTTTTTTTTGTCTTTGGTGCATATCTTGGCCATTTTTGCGAACTGTAACACCAAATTGTCAACATGGAGTTCTTGGGACTCCACCTCATGAATTCAGTCACTGTCATCTCGTTATTCCGTCCCGAAAGGTGATTTTGCGGTCACTGTGTGGAATCACCTTTCAGGACCTAGTAACGAAACGACAGTGTCACTGTTAAGGACGTGGGCTCCCAAAAAGCCTATATTGCAAATTTGATGAAAAAATTCCAAAAAATGACTGTTTTATGAGTGTGCATTGTGCCGTTTACATGTACGCTTGTAACTTTGAGAATTTTTAACATTTTTACTCCAGATTTTCAACACTGTCATTTTTTCACACCTCCTTATGGACAGTACAGCTGTCATTTTCCATATCCTGCCCGAAATGCATTTTTACACATCTGGCGCACAATGGCACAGTCGCTGTAGGAAAACAATGTTCGGGACAGAGTAAGAAAATCACAGTAACACTGTTCATGAGCAGAGGTCCCAAAATGCTTATGTTGAAAATTTGTTGACAAAATGACTATATTACAAGCGTGCATTGCACAGTGTCCACACACAGTCATAACTTCGAGACTTTTTAATATTTTCACTCCAGATTTTCAACATTGCCATTTTTGCACACCTCCTTATGAATAGTACAACTGTCATTTTTCACATCCTGCCCAAAATGTGGTTTCACATATCTGGCGCACAATGGCGCAATCACTGTAAGAAATCAATGCTCGGGACAGATTAAGAAAATCATAGTGCCCCTGTTCATGAGCAGAGGTCCCAAAATACCTACGTTAAACATTTTGTGAAAGAATTCCAAAAAATTACTGTGTTACGAGCGTTCATTGCGTGAGACTTTTTAACATTTTCAATCCAGATTTTCAACATTGCCATCTCTGATCTCTTCACATCTCCTTATGAATGGTGCAGCTGTCATTTTTTACATCCTGCCTGAACTGTGTTTTCACACGTGGCACAGAGTGGCGCAGACACTGTGAGAAATCAACACTGGGGACAGAATAACAAAATCACAGCACCACTGTTCATGAGTAGAGGTCCCAAATTCTTTCATGAGGTGGGGTCACAAAAAGGCCATGTTGAAAATTTGGAGTGTAAATACCAACAAACACCTGGGGCATTAGGGTTTCTAACCCTAGTGTCCCACCCTGTACAGAGAGGCGTCAGGGGTGTGCCTTTGTATTGCTGGCTGTAGTGCTCACGCCACTGCACCCCCACCCTACAGCAACTGACAGGTGTCAAGGTGTGCCTTGCACTCTTCGGCCCCAAAGTTCACCCCATTCTCCTATTCTGCACCCATCTCAATGTACTTCCTTATGGAATGGGGTGAGCATAAGGCTAGATGACTCCAAGGCACAATGCGACACTTGTCAGAGTCTGTTGGGTAGGCTGAAGTGAAATGGCATGTGCATTATGGCCGATGACACAAAGGCACACCTCAGTGCCTGTCAGTCTCTGTAGGGTGGGGTGGGGTTGATGTCTGTTCCATACTTCACTGCCATTCCTATTATGCATCTCTCTAACTCCAGCACTGCCAATGTCAATGCCAGCAAGACAACATTCGGCATTGACAAATGCTTGTTTTTAAAATGTGACAAAAGTCACAAATTTACTTTTTCCTTTTCCTCCTACCTCATTAATGCATCCCAGCTTCACTGCAGCTGTTGATTTTTGCCCTGGTTTCTGCTTTGTCCATGCTGCAGCCTGGCTGCCCGCCACCATTCAACCACTGTCCAGTTGAAACTACTGCTCCCGACTAAGCTGACCAAGCCCATGCCTTCTCATTCACACAAATAACAGGAAAACAAAAATCAGGCAAACACAATGTTTTTCTATTGGTGGCGCCCTACCACACAAATGGCAGCTTCAGCCACACTCCCCGCCCGCTTTACCTCTCACTTCCTGTCACAAACTGCACACCAGCATCCCCGACGGTGTCCCCAGTAGGTCAAAAATCCATAGTGGCAGAGGAAAATACAGTTACGTAAGAACTTACTGTAACAGTAGATCTTCGAGAGAGGCTCTTACAAGTAGGTAATTACATATAGGACTGATGCCGGCAGGCAGCAGGACTCCAAAGAAAAATTTCTAGTTAGCAGTCCTTGGAAAGGGACCGCCCCCACATCAGGTGACCGGCGTCAGGAGATGTCGGTATAAAGGGGCCGTCCCCGATACCCGCCTTCCAGTTCTTTCCCGCCACAGGCCAAAGGAGGCCGGATGAGAAAGGAGCGAGTATTTCCCTCAATGGAAAAGGAGCTGAAAAAGCTTAGGGGGTTGGAGGTCGGGAAGGTATTACCTACTGCAAGAGCCTCTCTCGAAGATCTACTGTTACGGTAAGTTCTTACGTAACTGTACTATCTTACCTTAGAGGGCTCTTGCAGTAGATAATTACATATAGGACTGAGTCCCAAGCAGTCTGGAAATAATAAGAAGCACATGGAGGAGGAAAGCTACTCAAGTAGAACCTCTAGCTGTGCAAGCCTTTAAGAGGAGGCCTGCAGAACAGCAAGCCTTGAAGCCTGCTCTAAGGCTAGAGGCAATATCCAAACTGTAATGTTTTGTAAAAGTATGGACAGAGGTCCAAGTGGTGGCAGCACAGATTTCACCATTGATTACTTCTCTGAAATAAGTCATTGAGGCGGCGACTCCCCTGGTGGAGTGGCCTCTTACTTGACCCGGGAGGGTCTTGTTGTACTTGTCATAACAGAAAGTGATACAATGAGCCAACCATTTAGATAGACATTGCTTAGAAACAGCACTGCCTTCTCTTTTGGGTGCAAAAGAGACAAACAGTTGATCAGTCTTCCTGAGATCCTTTGTCCTGTTAGTGTAGTATCTCATGATCCAGTGGACGTCCATAGTATGCAGTAAATACTCCCCTTGATTGGACTACTGCCTAAAAAAAGGTGGGTAACTCTATGGACTGGTTCAGAGTAGACTCCGCTACCACCTTGGGAAGAAACTTAGGGTTAGTGCGCAGAGCCACACGTTCCTTGTGAAAAATCAAGTATGGAATTTTACACATCAGGGCCTGGAGCTCAGAAATTCTCCGAGCGGAAGTAATGGCCACAAGGAAGAGAGTTTTCCATGAAAGGAACTTCAAGTCTGCAGAAGCTGCCGGTTCAAAAGGAGGCAGAGTAAGTTTCTCAAGAACGAAGTTCAAGTCCCAAGGAGGGGCGGGAATACGGATAGGAGGTCTCAGATGGAAAAGCCCTCTGAGGAAAGTCTTAGAGACCTACAGCTGAGCGAATGTTCTGTCTGCAAAGGGAACATGATAGGCCGAGATGGCCGCCATGTGAACCTTCAGAGAAGAGTGACTTAAGACCCAGGTCCAAAAGATGGCACAGGTACTCTAGCAGTAGCCCATCTGAGCAGGAAAAAGGTTCCACGTCTTTTGAAGCAGCCCAGATTGTGAACCTTTTCCACTTCATGGCATATGTACAGTAGATCTAGTGGAGGGTTTTCTAGCCTCCGCCAAAATCTCCGCCACTTGGGGAGAAACCCCGAAGCGACTTTGAGCTATGTCTGCAGGAGCCATGCACGAAGCTGAAGGGACTTGAGACCTGGATGGACCACAGTCCCCTGATCCTGGGTCAGCAAACCTCGAGATAGAGGAAGAGGAAGAGGAGGATCCTCTGAGTATTGTTGTAGAAGAGAGAACCAAACTTGCCTGGGCCAGAAAGGAGCGATTAGAATAATTTGTGCTCCTTCTGAACCTAGTTTCTGCAAGACTCGTGGGATCAGAGGAATTGGGGGAAAAGGCATAGATGAATCTGTCCTTCCAGTCTAGAGACAGAGCATCTCTCCAGAAAATGCCTAGCTCTTGAACGAGCAAGCAGAAGTCGGGAAGTTTTGCGTTTAGAGAGTAAGTGAACAGGTCAACCTGTGGTGTTCCCTAGTGTCGGAAGATATTGTCTAGAATGCCTCGATCCAGTTTCCACTCGTGGGCCACAGCAGACGAGCGACTTAGCTTGTCTACCAAGGTGTTGTTGACTCCTGGAACAAGAACTGCAGTGAGATGAAGGTTGTGTTGGGCTGCCCAATCCCAAACCCTCCTTGCTTCCCTGCAAAGAGGGTAGGACTGGGTTCCCCCTTGTTTGTTGATATACCAAACCACGTACATATTGTCCGTCTGGACGGCTAGGTGGCCGGGAAAAATGTACAGATGAAGGGCTTGGCGAGCGTAAAGAAAGTACAGTTACGTAAGAACTTACCGTAACAGTAGATCTTCGAGAACAGCTCTTGCAGCAGGTTACACCATTAGGACTGAAGCCGTCAGGACCCCACGGAAATTTTCTAGCTAGCAGTCTTCAGCGGGGACCGCCTCCGATGTCGGTCCCGCCCCGGACGTCAGGCGAAGTACATAAGGAGGCGGTCCCGCCCACAATCCCCAGTTCTCCAATGCCGGTGACTCACGCCACTAGATGACATCAGAAGAGGAGACCGAGGATCCGCCATCAGATGGCCAAGACTAAAACAAATCATTCCATCCCGAAAATGGATGTTAACTAACCTACCTCCTCCAAGGGGGAATGGTGGGCGGAGAGGTACCTGCTGCAAGAGCTGTTCTCGAAGATCTACTGTTACAGTAAGTTCTTATGTAACTGTACTATCTTACTTCGAGATATAGCTCTTGCAGCAGGTTACACCATTAGGACTGATTCCCAAGCAACAGCGACAATCTTACGCCATCGGGAGGAGGAAAGACAGAGATTACCACTCTGCTCGAGCCTAGGACAGGAGTCCCTGGAGGACAGCTAGGCCAAAACCTGCCCTTCGCCTTGAAGCGATATCCAGGCTGACAACAGTAAAAATAGAAAGGGACCTGGGGGTAATTATATCAGATGACCTAAAGGTGGGCAAGCAATGTGAGAAGGCAGTAAGGAAGGCTGGGGAGATACTGGGATGCATAGGAAGAGGCATCAATAGTAGAAAACAGGAAGTTGTTATCCCTCTGTACAGACAGTTGGTGAGACCCCATCTGAGTACTGTGTGCAGTTCTGAGACCCCATCTCTGCAAAGACATAGACAGAGTGGAGGCTGTCAGAGGAGAGCAACAAAATGGTGCAGGGTCTGCACCAGAAGACATCCGAAGAAAGACTAAAGGAGTTTAATATTTATACCCTTGAGGAAAGAAGGGAGAGAGGGGACATGATAGAAACTTTCAAGTACCTCAAGGGAATTAACAAAGTCCAAGAGGGTAGCATCTTCCAGAAAAAGAGATGTGCAAGAACAAGGGGGCACAATTTGAAGATAGAGGGGGGACAGCTCAGAGGTAATGTGAGGAAGTATTTTTTCACTCAGAGGGTTGTAGATGCATGGAACAGCCTCCCTGAGGAGGTCGTGGAGTCAAGAACAGTGGGGGACTTCAAGAATGCATGGGACAGGCATAAGGCAGTCATAGTGGGGGGTAGGAGGAAGTAAGCTGTTGGTTAACTAGGATCTGCAGCTTATCAGTTAGGTAGGAAAATGGGCAGACTAGGTGGGCCAAGCGGTCCTTATCTGCCATCAAATTCTATGTTTCTATGCCTAATAAAGGTATGCACCGAGCTCCAGGTAACTGCAGCACAAATAGCTGAAGTGGAAACATTCTTCAGCGCTGCAAAGGAGGTGGCCACTCCTCTGGTAGAATGACCCTTGACCGCGCCTGGCAAGGGTTTGCTGCGCTTGTCATAACAGAAAGAAATACACTGGATGAGCCAACGTGAAAGGGACTGTTCGGAAACAGGGGCCCCTTTCATCCTCTCAGCAAAGGAAACAAACAGCTGATCCGCTTTCCGGTACTGTTTGGTTCTGGTCACATAATATCTGAGACACCTGTGAACATCCAGGATGTGAAGCAGTGCATCTCCTCAATTGGTGTACTTGGGAAAGTACACTGGTAAGTCGATATCCTGATTAAGGGTAAGGGCTGAAACCACCTTAGGCAGAAACTTAGGATTTGTCCTCAGGGATACCCTATCCTGGTGGAAAATTAAATAGGGCTCTTTGCACATGAGTGCATGTAATTTGGAGATTCTTCTTGCCGAAGTTCTGCAACTAAAAACAACGTTTTCCATGACAGAAAACGTAGCTCGCAATCCTCGGCCGGCTCGAAAGGTGGCAGCATAAGCTGCTCCAGGACAAAGGGCAAGTCCCAAAGAGGAACCAGGTCCTTGATAGGTGGCCTAAGATGGAGGACCCCCCTTAAAAAGGCACGAGTAGTGTCCAACTGGGCCACCATACGATGGCCTATAGGGGCATGATAAGCCGAAATTGCGCTAAAGTGCACCCTTAATCGAGGTAAGCTAGTCCAGATTGAAAAAGCGAAAGCAGGTATTCCAGAACCAGCTTCTTGGGACAGTTTAAGGGCGAGAAACCACGCGTTTGAGCCCACAAGCAAAACCTGCGCCACTTCATGGCGTATGTTGCGTGTGTTGCCGGCTTTCTAGCAGCGGAAAGTACTTCCGCCACTTCCTGTGAGACCTCGTGTCGCATCATGGCTATGTCTCTAGGAGCCAGGCATGTAGGTTCAATGAACGCAAGTCTGGATGGACTAGTGAACCTTCCTCCTGAGACAACAGATGGGAGCTGATCGGCAAAGGAAGCGGAGGTTCCCGGGATAGCTGATGCAGGAGAGGGAACCAGATTTGCCTGGGCCAGAAAGGCGCTATCAAGGTAAGTGTCGCATGCTCCCTGCGAAGTTTGAGGAGAACTCTCTGGATCAACAGGAAAGGAAGGAAGGCGTAGAGGAATCTGCCCGCCCAGGAGAGGGACAACGCGTCTCGCCAGAAAGTACCAGGCCCTGGATCTAGCGAGCAAAAATTGGGCAGTTTTGCGTTGGATGGGGACGCGAAAAGGTCTAATTCTGGAGTGCCCCATCTGTGGAACAGATCCTCTGCCACCTCCTGTAGAAGCTCCCACTCGTGGACTCTGGCCTGAGAGCGACTCAGGCTGTCTGCAACGGTACTGTCCACCCCGGGGACGTGAACTGCAATAAGGTTTGCGCC
The DNA here is from genome assembly GCA_016271365.2 of Neoceratodus forsteri. Taxonomy (NCBI): domain Eukaryota; kingdom Metazoa; phylum Chordata; order Ceratodontiformes; family Ceratodontidae; genus Neoceratodus; species Neoceratodus forsteri. Next base: position 688,899,796 of record JADMNL010000022.1, on the reverse strand, counting down.
GTGTCGTATTACCCATTCCCACACTCTCATGGCCTCCCTGCAAAGGGAGTAGGAGTGTGTGCCTCCTTGTTTGTTGAGGTAATACATCACCGCAGTATTGTTTGTTTGCAACAGGAGAGTACTCGGTGGGATCTCCGACTGAAAGGCTTGCAGGGCATAAAGGATCGCCCTCATCTCCAATACGTTGATGTGGAGGTGGGATTCCTGGATTGTCCATGTGCCCTGGGACCTCACCCCGTTCAAGTGCGCTCCCCACCCCAGCCCCGAGGTGTCTGTGGAGAGAGTTACCGTCGGGGACGGCGCTGTGAAGTGAACCCCCACAGAGAGGGTTCCCGGATCAAGCCACCATTGCCAGTCCCGAACCACAGTCTTCGTGATTTGGACTGGTTGCTGCAGATGGTCTTGCCTTTGGTCCCACTGCACCCTTAACATCCACTGGGTTACCCACATGTGGAGTCTTGCCATTGAGACTGTTGGAATGGCCGCAGCCATGTGTCCGAGCAGGTGAAGGACCAGTCTGGCCAGGACGGTCTTCTTCGCTGACAGATCCCTTATGAGGGACCAAATGCATTCCGCTCTGTCCTCGGAAAGAAAAGCTTTTCCCTTGATGGTGTCCAGAACTGCCCCTATAAACTGCAGTTTCTGTGACGGTACCAGGAGAGACTTCTCGTAGTTGATGAGGATGCCCAGGGACCGAAAAAGGGTCTGGGTATGCTGAATTGCCATCAGCAATGCCTCCTTGGAGGGGGCCATGAGAAGTCAGTCATCCAGGAATGGGAACACATAGCGGCCCTGTCTTTTCAGAGACGCTGCCACGACTTCCATGCACTTGGTAAATACCTGAGGTGCTGATGACAGCCCGAAGGGAAGCGCCCGGAACTGATAATGGCGGCCGAGAAACTCAAAGTGCAGGAACCTCCTGTGCGCTTGAGCAATAGGGATGTGCAGGTAGGCGTCCTGCATGTCCAGGGCCGCCAAGAAAGCGTCCTTCTTCAGCATGGGGATTAGATACATAGACAGTGTCGGCAGATAAGGGCCTATGGCCCACCTAGTCTGCCCATTTGAGCTTGTAAGTTCAGTTTGTTTTCCTAGAAGTCTGTTTCCCCTTACCCCTGCCCTCTAGAATTCCTTTATGTCTATCCCATGCATTCTTAAATCCTGATTGTTTCAGCCCCCACCACTTCCTCTGGCAGGGTGTTCCACTTGTCCACCACCCGTTCTGTGAAGAAATTCTTTCTCATGTTTCCTCTGAATTGTCCTCCTCCAACTTCATCCCATGCCCTCTAGTCCTGAAACATCTTTTTCGCTTAAAATAGTGTTTTCCTGCACCTGTTCCTCCCTGTAAGATACTTGTATGTCTCTATCATATCCCTCTCCCTCCTCTCCTCCAGGAGTACATGTTCAGTTCCTTCAACCTGTCTTCATAGGACTTGTGATGCAACCCATGCACCATCTTTGTTGCCCTCCTCTGAACCTTCTCTACCCTGTCTATGTCCTACGTAGGTATGGTCTCCAGAACTGTACACTGTACTCCAGGTGGGGCCTCACTAGTGTCTTGTATAGCGGAATTATGACCTCCTTTTCCTGCTGGTGATGCCCCTGCCTATACATCCCAGCATCCTATTTGCTTTACCTGATGCCTTGTCACACTGTTTCCCTACCTTGAGGTCATCAAAGATGACAACCCAAGATCCCTTTCCTGCTTGGTGCATGCTATATCCTCACCCCCAACTGATATATTGTGCCAGGGTTTTGTGCCCCATATGCATTATCTTGCACTTCTTTGCATTGAATTTCAACTGCCAAACCTTTGACCATTCTTCAAGTTTCTGCAGGTCCTTCTCATTCTGTCTACACCCTCTGGTGTGTCTACTCTGTTACAGAGCTTTGTGTCATCAGCGAACAGTGAAATTCTGCCTTCTAGATCCTGTGCAATGTCACTGATGAAGATGTTGAATAGGACCGGTCCCAGCACTGATCCCTGTGGTACCCCACTGGTTACTCTTCCCTCTGTGGAGTGACAGCCATTTACCACCACCCTCTGTGTCCTGCCACCCAGCCAGTTACCTACCCACACACTACTGTCCTGCCCACACCCATATTCCCAGTTTGTGTAATAGTCCTCTATGTGGCACAGTGTCAAAGGCCTTGCTGAAGTCCAGATAGGCCATGTCCACTGCCTCCCTGATCCACCTCCCTAGTCACCCAGTCAAAAAATTCAATGAGGTTGGTCTGATATGACCTCCCCCTGGTGAAACCATGCTGCCTTGGGTCCTGTAGTCCATTGACAACCAGATGTTCCACCAATCTCTCCTTCAGTAGTGCTTCCATGATCTTTCCCACTACCGAGGTGAGGCTGACTGGTCTGTAGTTCTCTGCTTCCTCTTTGTTCCCACTTTTGTATAAGGGACTACATCTGCTGTCCTCCAGTCTTTGGGTACCTCCCTGTTTCCAGTGATTGGCTGAACAGGATAGCCAGAGGTTCAGCCACCACCTCTCTTAGTTCTTCAAGGACCTGGGGTGCACCCCATCTGCTTCATTGCTTTATCAGCTCTTATTGCTTCCATTTCCTTCAGGACCCTTTCTCGTGTAAAGGGACTTGTGTCCATTTCTGCCATTCTCACCCCTTGTACTCCTTCAGACCCATTACCCCCTCTTCCTTAGTAAAGACTGAGCAGAAATACCTGTTCAATATGTCAGCTTTATTGTTGTCATCCTCCATAGCGCTCCCATCCTCCCTTTCAGTCTCACTATCCCTCCCTTTGTCTTTCTTTTTCACTTATGTACCTGTAAAGGTTTTGTCCCTTACCCACTGATTTTGCAATGTGTTCTTCTGTCTGAGCTTTGGCTTCCCTTACTGACTTCCTGCCTCCCTTTGTTTCTCCTGGTACTTCTCCCTATCCCTTCTGCCTGTCTTTTTGTATTGCCTGAATGCAATCTTTTAGCTTTCACTTTCTTTGCTACCTCTTTGGAAAACCATAATGGTCTCCTCTTCCTTTTCCTCTTGCTAACCTGCTTAATGCATAATTCTGTTGTTCTTATAATCCCCATTTTAAATACTGCCCTGTTCCTCAACCCTGATTCCTGTCCCATTCCCTTAATGCCTCTTTCAAGTATCTCCCATTTTCCCCAAAGTCTGCCCCCTAAAATCCAGGATACGTGTTTTGTGTGGTTTGGTTCTGCTCTTTCTGTGATTTCAAACCACAATGACTGGTGGTCACTGTTACCCAGGTACTCCCACTGTTACCCCCATCACACTGTCCCTGTTTGTGAGCACAAGGTCCAGTATTGCCTTCTGCTGAGTTGGTTCCATGACCAGTTGCTTGAGGAAGGCACCCTGAAGAGTCCAGGATAAATCTGCTCCTAGTTGATGCTGCTGCTGGGATGCTCCAGTCCACGTCTGGTATATTGAAGTCTCCAACCAGTACTACCTCACCCTTGTCTGCCATCCTTTGGATGGCTAGCATCAACTCTATCTGTTTCTTCCTCCTGGGCTGGTGGTCTATAGACCACACCTGTCCGGATAGCTGGCCCCATTTTCCTTTCCAGCTTAACCCCAGTATCTCTCCCCATTTTGTTCCTCCTGGATCTGTGTGGCCCTTATGTCATTTTCATATACAGTGCCACTCCTCCTCCTTCCTGCCTGCTCTGTCTCTTCTGAATATGTTGTAGCCAGGTATGGCCATCTCCCAGTCATGGTTATCATTACACCAGGTTTCAGTGATGGCCACAATGTCCAGGTCTGACTGTACCATGACAGCCTCCAGATCTTCCATCTTGTTGCTAAGGCTCCTGGCATTTGCACATGGCTTTCATGATTTGACCTCCTAGACTGCTTCACTGTTCTACTCCAGCCCCTTCCTTGGTTGTCATTTATCCCTGGTTCTCCTTGCTGTTTGCCCTTCTGCTGAATTTTGCCCCTTTTCTGCTTATCCACCTTTTGGACACTAATCTCCATCTTTTGCACACTGCTTTGCAGAGATAGCCACTCCTCTGGTTCACTGGTTCCACTACTAGCTGTGGGGGGTGAGCAAGTAGGTACCGTCCTTGCTGGCCTGCCACCCCCCTTTGCTAGTTTAAATGGATTAAACCCAGAAGGGTCACCATGCGGAAGCATTTGTAGACGACCAACAGATTGAGGTCGCTGAGGTCCAAAATTGGACGGAGGTCCCCTGTTTTCTTTGGAACCAGGAAGAAGTGCGAATAGTAACCTGCTCCTCTCTGGTTCCCTGGAACGTGCTCCAAAGCTTCCTTCTCTAGAAGTGTGAGCACTTCCTGCTGTATGAGCAGGGCATGCTGACCCGAGTAACGGGAAAGCAGAGGAGGCCTTGTGGGCGGGTTGTGTACAAATTCTATATAATGGCCTTTTTCGGCCAACTGTAGCACCTACCTGTCGGTGGTGATCGACCGCCACCCTGGCAGGTGGCCTGCAATGCGACCCCCGACCTTCATTTCCCGTTGACCCAGAGGAGAGACGGGGGCCGGGAAGGAGTCATGCTGTGGCAGCATTGGGTCCTGCAGGTTGGGCCAACTTTGTGACTCGTTGGCCTCTGCCTGAGGATGTCTTAGCCTGGGCTTTTCGGGTGAAGGAGCCCCTCTGTTGCTGACCGGAACGTGGTTGTTGCCCTTAGGTCCGGCTGCGAAAACGACTCTGGTTCCTGTGAAAGGAACTAAGTCGAGACCTGTACATAGCTTGCACAGATCTAACTGCCTTCCTGGCTTCCTGCAGTTTGGTGATCACCTTTTCCGAGGCTTCGCCAAACAGAACTTCGCCATGAAAAGGGGTATCCATGATATTCTTCTGGACGTCCGGGGTAAACCTGGAGCCATGGAGCCACGAGTGTCTCCGGAGACACCCACCTGAGGCTGCAGCTCTGGCTGAAGAGTCCGCAGAGTCGTATGCGGCTCTAAACACCTGGGCCCCCACGTCCGAACCCGTATGGAGGGGTTGCAACAGCTCCTCCTTTTGGCCACTGTCTGGCAGTTTTTCAACTCGGTCCTGTCCCTGCTCCCACAATGCGTTCTGGAACTGAACCATGTGGGTGAGGTAGTTTAACGACCTAATGGTGCAAGTCGCAGCTGCGTACGTGTGCCTGCCCAGGAGATCCAGCTGTTTGGATTCCGGGTCTGGTGGCTGTGTGCTCAAGTGCTGCGGTTTTTGAGACTGGTCATGTGAGGCCGTAACGACCAAGGAGTCAGCCAGAGGATGGTTCGCCAGGTACTGGTCCTCCCTTGGGGTCTTGTACAGGCGGTCAGCCTTCTTCGGCACTACTGGAGTCGAATGTGGACGCTTCCACGCTGCCTTGGTGACGACCACAAAGATGTCCACCAAGGGTGGCACTCACAGGCTTGGGGGTCTTTTGCGAAGAGGTGAGCCAGGCGAGGCATAGTCTCTGGGGTCAAGCTCTTCAGCGTCCCACCCCATGTTCTCCTGGATATGCCTCATGATCTCGGCGAAAGAGGGGTCATCCGGGGGGGGGGGACCTAGGAAGGTCGCGTGGGTCCGGAGAAGGGACGCTGATTGGAGAAGGGATCTGGAGCACACCGAGGTGTCAGATCTGGAGTCCTCCACGGACGGTGTATACTGATGCCGTCTGGGTCTCTTGAGGCTAGGGGACCCTGAGGTGGATCCTGAAGGAGGCCTCCTCCTCTCCGAAGATCTGCCACCAGGAGGGGATGCTGGCTCCTTGGGGGTCAATGCCCATCCTGCTGACCCCCTGGGTGATGGTGGGGGCGCAGGCATTGAAGGGGGGGCCGGAGTAGGAGGAGGTTGTGTGGTGACCACATCTTTCTTGATGGTGTCCCACCAGAAAGTGAAGAGCTCCTTCACTTCTGCCAAGTTGAGGCCCGATGACAGGCCGGGTGCCGATGACCTGTCGCCGGGTCCCCGGGGGGTCTCCCGGTCCGGGGAGGGTTCCCGTGGGAGCTCGATGGTTCCGGAGTCGCCCGCCTGGTCTTCGGGCTGGGTAGTGTCCTCCTCCTCCGACACCTTCCGACCCGGCGTCGGGAAGGCGGTGGTGTGTCCTTCCCTCTGTAGTAGCAGCGCCGGTCCCCAGTCGGCGGCCTCCAGGGGCGTAAGCCGCCGACCGGCGACAGGTGACGTACGGTAGCCGGTTCTCGGGAGTGCCTATGTAGTTTGGTCGACGTCAGGTGGACCGACGTCGGGTCCGACGTCCGCTTCAAGGAGGTCAGCTCCTTAGTCTTACTCTGGGGTGGTGGCGGTTGGGAGACAGACCTGACGTCGGAGTCCAGACGACAGGAGGAAGGCTTATGGCGCTCCCCAGACCTGGACGAGGCCTTGGACGGAGTGAACGAAGACACAGGCCTGGAGGTCTTGACAGGCTGCAGAGAGGAGGAACCACTAGCTGATCTGACGAGAACCGGGGGAGGCTGAGAGCGAGCCCTAAAAGGGGAGCGGTCAGACCTGGAGCCGAAGCTGCGGGAGTCCGAGGCCCTAGAAGGGGATCTGGGTCTTGCCTTCTCCCGGTGCTTTTCGCGATGTCTTCCCTGATGACTCCCCCTTGGAGGAAGAGTCTTTATCCATCGCTTTGAGTCATTCCTCAAGAAGAAAAGCCTGAAGGGCCTTCTGGCGGCGGATCCTAGTTTGGCTGTTGAAGCCCTGGCAGAAGGAGCAGGCCTGGGTGTCGTGGTCTGGGCCCAGGCAACGCACACAGGCTGAGTGAGGATCCTTAAAAGGGATCTGCTTGCCGAAGGCACACTTGGATGGATGACCCTGCAAAGAGGTGCTTGGAGAGGACATCAGACGAGTCCAGTGAGAAAAAAGAAGAAAAACTTTGGAGATTCCTGGTCGTCGCGCACTAGAGAGAGACCGTGAGGCCAATGCTGCGAAGTCGACGGCGGGAAAAGAACTGGGGATTGTGGCGGGACCACCTCCTTATGTACTATGTCTGACGTCGGGGGCGGGACCGACGTTGGAGGCAGTCCCCGCTGAAGACTGCTAGCTAGAAAATTTCCACGGGGTCCCGACGCCTGACGGCTTCAGTCCTAAAGGTGTAACCTGCTGCAAGAGCTGTATCTCGAAGTAAGATCTGCCCGAAGCTCGAGCACATTGATGTGGAGTGTTTGTTCGAGCTTGGACCAAGAGCCCTGGGTCCAATGGGGACTGAGATGGGCTCCCCAACCCTCGCCAGAGGCGTCTGTGGTTAGAGTCTGAGGGGGGAGGAAGGAAGAAAAGAGCTCCCCGAAGCAGGTTCTCTCGAACCATCCACCACTGCAAGTCTCGAAGTATCGGTGAGGAGACTAGAACCAAGTGATCCAAGTCGTCCATCAACTGATCCCATTGGGAGCGAAGCGTCCACTGGGAAACCCTCATGTGGAGCTGAGCACAAGGGACTGTCGGGATAGCAGCAGCCATGAGCCCGAGGAGGTGAAGGACCGATTTTGCACTGACCCGCCTGTGGCCGGACAACAGACTTATTTGAGTCTGGAGAGTGGACGCCCTGTCCGGTGGCAGGAAGGCCCTGCCAATGGTTATGTCTAAAATCACCCCGATAAACTGTAGTCTCTGAGATGGGATCAAGTGAGACTTGGAATGGTTGATGGTAATACACAGGCAGGCAAAAACCTGCTGGGTAAGGGCGAGGCAGTGCAGGAGTTCTTCCCTGGATGAGGCTGCCAGGAACCAATCGTCCGAATGCGGGAAAACTTACCCCAGTGACGCAGGTAGCCGCCACCACCGCAAGGCATTTGGTAAATATACGCGGGAGCCGAGGATAGCCAAAGGGAAGTGCCTTGAACTGGTAGTGGTCCCCCTGGAACGCAAAATGGAGATATTTGCGGTGAGACGGGTGAATGGAAATGTGCAGGTAAGCATCCTGCATATCCCAAGCGCACAGCCATTGGCCCAAGTGGAGATGGGGCAGAAGGCTCTGCAAGGAGAGCATTCTGAACCTTTTGTACTCCACAAAAAGATTCAGGGAACTGAGATCTAGAATGGGTCTTACATCTCCTGTCTTCTTCGGGACCAGGAAGAAGTGGGAATAGTAACCTGTCCCCTGAAGATAAAGAGGGATGGGTTCTATCGCCTCTTTCAGCAACAGTGCTGAAATGTCTTCCTGGACCAAGAGAAGATGTTCCCGAGAATACGACGACTTTTGGGGGGGTGGGAGGTGAGGTGCTTTCTGTAGAAACTCAATTGAGTGTCCTTCTGCAATCAGCTGGAGCACCCAAGAATCTGATGTTATCCTCTCTCAGCCCGGAAGGCGGAGGGAAAACCTCCCTCCTACCGGTTCCTCCGGGGAGTCCGGAGGCTGTGGGAGAGGAAAGGAGTCCAGCTGAAGCACCCGCTGCTTTTTTGGGCAGGGGGGAAATTAGCAGCTGTGGGGGCCCGACATTTAGTGGCCCACTTTCCCGGCAGTTTGGCCTTTGGCCGATTTCGTCTGCGAAAGGGATGGCACTGCGACTGGAGGGGATGGTACATAGAGTCGACGGACTTTAGTGCTGTCCCCCTCCCCTGCAAATCAGCACTGACCCCTGGAAGGGCGCTTCCTGTATAGCAGACTGCACTTCCGGGACCAACCCTGACACACGGAGCCAAGTGTGACGACGTAAGCCTACGGCGAAAGCTGAGCTCCATCCAGCAGTGTCCACTGCATCATAGGTCACATGAAGCATGTCTCGACTGGCTGAACGTGCAGTGCGACAAGGTCAGCCAACTCCTGCTTGACTTGAGAGTCCAGCAGGGAGTCCAACTTGGCTTCCACCTGAGTAAGAATTGCCTTTTGGTAATCCCCCATATGACCGACATAGTTTAGGGCCCTGATCCCCAGCACAGAAGAAGCAAAAATCTTCTTACCATACTGGTCCAGTAGGTGAGATTCTTTATCAGGTGGCGACGAGCTAAGGAGTTTTGGGTTAGCCGACCGGCCGTGAGCGGCGCTAATCACTACCGAGTCGGCACGAGGGTGAGAATCTAGAAAGTCAACACCCTCAGGAGCCTGGTATAGCCTGTTCGACTTCCGAGGAAGTGGGGCTAGAGCCGATGGCTGTTTCCATATGGTGGTAACAAGGTCGTCGTGAGGCTCGATCCAGGGTGGCACCAACGTGGGAGCTGTCACGGGCAGATTCAGATGTTCGGCGAGTTTTGCTCGCTGTGGGACTGGTTCCAATGATTGCCACTTATGTACCTCCTGGATTTTGCGTAGCAGCTCCGTAAAGGAAGGATCTTCCGGAGGCAACCTGGAGGAGTCCTTGGCCTGGGTTCTGACGGAGAGCGTGGCTCATCGTCCCTTCCGGAGCAGCCGTCGGAAGAGTCCAGGAGTCCGAGGGGAAAGAAAGATGAAGAAGAAAGCGACTCCCTTTCCCGTCCAGGGGGAGGAACGGATCCCTTGGGAAGCCCTCGGGGAAGCGTGTCCTGCCCCTCTCTGGACCCAGAGGGATTAGCCCTATTGTCCGGAGGTGGTGAGGGAGTGTGTCATCGCGGACGTACGGGAACTGGAACCGGCACCATCATCAGTAGATGACTCTCCATCTCTCTGGTGAGCTGAGCCTTGGCCTCAGCCCACCAGGAGGCCAGAGTCTCCTGCAAATCCACCAGTGGCTGAGGGGGCGGTGGAAGAGGGGGATATGGGTATGGACTATATCCATAAAGAGAGTATCCGAAAACCCGGCGGCGGAAAACCTGGTGTCTGGTATTATGGTGCCGAGTACTGCGGCGTCAGGTAGACCGGCATCGGTACTGTGGCACTGGATACTGTGGTCATGGGTACGCTGGCATCGGATATGACGAAGGGTACTCGGGAGCCGGAGAAGCTGCCGTAGCAGACGGCCCAGCCGTAGGCCCCATGGGCGGGACCGGGTTGGAAGGCCCGGAGGGCCCGGCGTCTGGGTGACATCCGGGAGTGGGATGTCGGCCGGAGTCGGTAAAACCAGCGTTGGAACCAGCGTCAGAGGTACCGGCGTCGGAGCCGGTGTCCAAAGAACCAACGTCAGATCCGGTGGACTCACAGGTGGACGGTCTGACGGAGGCAGAACCCCAGCATTGCCCGGGGATGGGGGGAGAAATCCCCAAGGTCGGGCTGGGGAGACTCAGGGTCCTCGAAGGGCGGCGAAGGCTGCAGGGAGCCAGGGACGATGGACGTGGTAGGGTCCGGCGTCAGCTCTTCCGCTGTATGGACATCGGGGGAACTGACGTGCGGTTTATCAGCGGGATCCGGGCAGGCGCCAGAGGGGCCAGCGTCCGACGCACTGGATCCATCGCCAGAGGTGGACCGCGAAGGAGGAGTGGCTTGGTCCAGTGGAAAAGGGGCTGCGCATCGCTCCGAAGGGTCGGACGACTTACCGACCTTCTCCATGCGGGCGTCAGAGGAGCCGACATCCAGCTTATCGGAGCCGCCCGTGCCAATGTAGGCCATGAAGCTCACGGCCATACCAGGGCGGGGTCTTAATAGCCGGGCGCCAAAGGACCTGGCCTTGCCCGAGCCAAGCGGGCGAGCGCTGCCGCGTGCGAAGCCTCTAAGGCAGCCACGAAGCGGTCCCGGAGAAGTTACCTGTAACATGGCGACTCCGAGGAAGTCGCGGTGGAGGAGCCCTTGTCTCGGTGCTTCTCTTTGTCCTTTTTCTTCCAATGGCCTTCGGGGGAAGTGGGCGCCTGCCACAGTTTTTAAGTTCCTTCTCCATGGAGCTCATCTTCTTTTTGAGAATGTGGGCTTCCAGGGACTGCTGCCGCCTTCTCTGGGTGGCTGCGTTAAAACTCAGGCAGTGCTGGCACTTCTTTACCGGATGATCGGGGCCTAGACAAAAAAGGCACAGGGAATGGCCGTCCTTGTGCGGGAGTTGGGCGCCACAAGAGTCGCACTTGTTTTTGTGCTCGGAGGGTGTAGGGGACGACATACACCGACGGATGACTGACGATTTAGCAAGAAAAGCGAAAAATACTCGGTAAAACACCGACGAAGGGAGTCTGACGAGCGAAGAACTTTTCTGTGAGGCACTGGCACGAGCTAACAGCGGGAAAGAAGTGGAAGGCGGGCTTCAGGGGCCACCCCTTTATACCGACGTCTCCTGACGCCGGTCACCTGACGTGGGGGCGGTCCCTGGCCAGGGACTGTTAGTTGGAAATTTTTCCATGGGGTCCTGCCGCCTGCCGGCATCAGTCCTATATGTAATTACCTACTGCAAGAGCCCTCTCAAAGTAAGATCTACTTTATTACAAACTTATCACAAAATACCTCCAGGGTGGGCCTTATGGGATATAACGGACCTTCCACTGGCTATATAAGGCCCTCTACCTGCGGCATCAAGCCTTATTCACACGCCCTGGGTGTCAATTTTATTCTAATAATACCACCCTGTAAAAGCTAATACTACTTACTTAATACCCCACCCCAGGGAAATGTCCTTATGCCCTGGGAAGTGCATTCTAATCTTCTAATACACACCCTGGAATGGCTTATTACACTCATAAAATGGCTCTTATGTACTACACAGAAAGTAAAATATTTTTAATATTTTTCATTACATCATTTGTTTAAATACATTTTAAATGGCAAAGATATATACATGAAATGGTCCCCGATTTTGTAGGTACTGAGGCTTTTTTGCCTTGGTAATAGGATCTGGCACCTGGCCGTACATTGCTAGTTTTTTACATGTATGATCAGGTGATATCTCTGAGCCAATGAGGAATCATAGGAATTGCAGGAAATTACAAGTCGTAAGCTGTTCGCTATAAAGTCTTGACGGCTTGTCCCTAGAGTCCCACAAAGCCCAATCCTTTCCCTCATATGTACATCTAGGGATCTTTTGAACTGATCCATGTTTTTACTTTGTACCACCTCAACTGGCAGATCATTCCACTCTGTGACCACCCTCTGGTCAAACCACTGTCTCTTGTTGTTGCCCCTAAATCTTTCTCCACACCGCTTCATTTGATGTCCCCTAAACTCTCTTTCAGTTATTTTTCTTTCTAGGTTCAAGCATTCTCATAGATCTGTGTTATTGAAAGCTTTAAAAACAAGGTACAAATCTCCTCTTAATCTACTGTACTGTAATGAGTACATATCAAACTCCCTCAATCTTGCCTCATATTCCATTTCTCTTGCCCCATAAACCATTTTTGTTGCCCTCCTCTGTAATCCCTCCAACCTCTGTATTGATCTTCTACTGTGTGGTGCCCAGAACTGCACACAGTACTCAATATGGGGCCTAACCAGTGATTCATAAAGAGGCAACAACACCTATCTATCCCGGCTCTTAATGTTTCTTTTTATACAACTCAACAGTCTATTACCTTTACTCAAGGTCTCCCCACAGTGGACATCAAGGTTTAGATTGTTACTGATTATCACTCCCAAATTGCTTTGGTGTTTAGTTGTTTTGAGTTCTACTCCATTTAGATAGTATCTGCTTTTAAATTCCCCATACCAAAGTACATTATTTTGCATTTATCAATATTAAAGAATAGACTATTTGAGTTTGCTCAGGCCGTCAACCCAAAAAGAACGGTGGGCCATGGACGGATGGGTCCGTCAGTCTGGTGTCAGAACTGTCCTTCGCACTTACATAGGTTTTACAACTTGTCAATTGGTCCGTACCTAACAAATGTCTGAAGCTTTGGTTGCATCAGTTTCTGCACTGTAATGTTTGTTCACGCGCTCTATGTAAGCCTTGCTGCATTGTACACTCTGTCTGCATTGGTTTTTCCCTCCCTCTAGGTACTTGTAACTAAACCCGGGTCACCCCTGAAAAAGGGACCGCAAGGTTCCAGTGGGCCTACCCGGTTACCAACATTTAAATAAAATAAATGTCTTTTTGAAATCTAATAGCTTCTTCATTTGTGCTTACTAGTGCCCCCATCTTGACTTCACAGGTAAATTTGCAAAGCCATACATTTTGACTACAGCCCAAGCATGTTACAAAAATATTAAATAGCATGGGGCCCAAAACTGAGCCCTGCGCAATCCACGTGTTATCTCCAGCCAGTCTGAACAAGACTCCTTAACTTTTACACACTGTCTCCTTTCCCGTAATCAGTCTCCTATCCAATATAAAAGGGTTATATCTGTGCAGGAGGATTCAGTATTTTTCCTTGTCAATTTATAAATAAAAATTTTATTGCATGAAGAAATTTTCTATTCGATGTGTGACCCCAACTTGAGGTACATGACATATATTGTTGGCTGAAAAACAGCCTCTCAATACTCCCATTGTCAGAAGACTTTTGTTTTTTCAGTTTCTAAACTTTTATATTTCAGACAAAGACCTACCTCTCAACTGCTATGAATTTTGCATAGTGCCATGATTTTCACACTCAAATTTACCCTTGCTCCGCATAGGTTTACTGATGTTCTTAATAATGTTAGAGCTTTTTTGGGACACACAAACTATTAAATCATTAAACTAAGATAATAGAAACATTTCTTGTCACCACTCTATGGGGCCCACTATTTGTACGCATATTATTCTTTAAAATAAGAAAGTGCTCCACATTCTGACCATCTGCCATGATTTTTGAAGGCCAGTGCTATGATTTTTAATGCTGAGAGGTTGAGAGGTATGGACAAAGGTGAACCAGTGGCGAAGCTAGAGGGGGGGCGGTTGCCCCTCCTGGCTGCCCGATTGAGTAGTAGCACCCAACCACCAATACTATTCACTGTTTAGTGCCCATTGTGGAACCCGTGATTTACTGAGATATTCCTCCCCGGCTCTCAAATGCTCCCAAACCTGGCTCCGCCACTGCAAGGTCAGTGATTTTCCAGTTTTCTGCAAAACAAATACAGTTGACATCAACAGGACTCAACCCAAAACACTGGTATGTCATGATATTCTATTCCTGGTGACTCCCTTTATCACACTGATTATCAGTGTGATCAAATCGTAATAACGGGTGTGATATCATACCGGTTATTTAAAATAAGGCACAACCACAGTGTAGGTTGTGGGGATTTACGCCTTGTGTAATGTGTCGACGATGCGCAGCCGAGTGACTTAACCACACAAGAAGTGGGTAAATCCCCCCAAAACCCACACCCTGGAGTGCCTTATTGCGATTATACAATGGACCCATGTGTAAAATAAATCTTAAATGTGTTTAAGTATGTTTTTTATAAATGCCATTTCTCAGCCATGGGTTATTACAGGATATACCACGGTCATGTGATGTGTTTTGACCAATGAGGTTACAGGATTTTCATACCCTATTTATAATACAACATATGGAGCACTCATACTTCACTTTCACTTGCAGTACAACAGTGGGAAACACACCACTCTGTAACTCCCTGCACCAGTTATTATAAAACATAAAACATAAGTGACAGTGCACTTATGAAGTTTTTACTCCTCTGCTCCCAGCTGCCCCCTTCTGACCGACCTCCCCAGCCCAGTCACCCCGGTATCACTGGGACTTACCCCAGCCCAGTCACTGGATGCGGAGCCTGCGAGAGGTTGGTCATCCACAGCTAGAGGTGTTTTTCCTTAATTTTCTCCTTTCCCTATTGCTGGGCGCACATGCAGGATGTGCGCATGAAATTACTAGCTTATCGCGACGCATCCATGAGCGTCCGCAGCACCCTCACCCTGCTGATCCTCTAACCTGCACTACTCCCTCTCGCCTCCACCCGGGGGTAGTCACTCAGTGGGAATGCTAGTCTTCCCTCCCCCTCCTGGAGAGGAGAGCTGTCCTCCGGATGCTCGATCCTCTCCCTCCCCTGCCGACCCCCGACGGCCCGTGCTTGTTCCTGAACATGGGTCACTGGTGTGCCGTCCAGAGCCTCAACCCCCAGTGCCACTGGGTCGGTCACTTAAGAAGTTTTTTTATACACCCTCGATGTGTGATGACCACATAAAACCTCAGGTTTGTTTAAAAAAACGTCATAACACATAGTCACCTATTCATTATTCTCTATTTTATAGCTAAAGATTTCTGCATGAAAACAGACTCTCTGCCCATCATACTTAAAAACACAAAAATATGCCCCTAAGAAGGCCTTGCGGTCTATCTAGTCTGCCCTGTGTGGTGGTGCACACTCTCTAGAGATCCGTGTCCATCAACCATCCTGCCCTGCCCTGCCCCCTCCGCTGTTCCTTATGCCTATCCTACCCTCTTTTAAAACTCTTCACTGTTTTTGTACTGAGCAGCACTCTGGAAGCTTATTCCACCCCTCCACCACCCTTTCCATAAAACAGTACTTCCTAACATCCCTCCTGAATTTCCCCTCTAGTTTGCTGCTGTTCCCCCTAGTAGTCCTGTTAATACTGATCCTGAACAGTCTTCATCCAACCAACATCCAAACAGACTTCAACCATTCCTTTGCCTCCCCTCATGTCATAATCCTGTTTGTGACATCAGAATAATTTCTGTTGCAACAGACTGTGATGTCATAAACAGAGGATTACAGCAGGAATACGCAACATGAACAGGCGCAGTCTAAGGGAAAAACATCCTGCTATAATGAAAATGGATTTAATAATGAAAAATGGAAGGTCCTGAAATTCCAACTTTGAGGTAATTTTGTGCAATGGAGTTCTGCGGATGCCAACTGTTAAATGTTTGCTAAAATTCAGAAACTCCAGGGTTTTAAACAGCTGGTATAGCATACCAAAATGCCATGCAAAACAGGGGGTAATGCTAACTATTTCCAAAATTGCGTAGCAGTAGACTGCTAACCATTTTTTTTCCAGCGAGTCTATGGCACAGTAGATAAAATTATATATATATATTTTTTTAAATTTTGCTAACCATTCTGTGCCAAGTGCTATGCATTTTTACAACTGATTAGCACTTTCACGTGTAAAACTGCTTATCAATTTTTTTGGCTTATTTAATACCCTGAACTCTCTAAAGTTTTGGCTCCAGTCTTTGAGGGTCTAACTCCTATCATAAGAGTCTTATCATGTACTTCAACAGAATATATTACAGTCACAGTGCACACCTCTCCGAAATATCACTCACGTGGATCATTTTAGAATAGTCAGTGGAAGTGGCTTACAATGCAGAAGTCCTTGGATTCCAAACACTTACAGTATACAGTATATGCAAGCCGCTGTGTCAGCTAGTTACTGTGATTTCCTTTTAAAGTGATTCTTTACCAAGTGCTTACTTTGAATAAACACAAAGAGTATAATTCAACTTGAATTGACACTTTAAAATTGCATATCTCAGATGCCAGGCTTTTGCCCGACTCCATTAACTTTGTGATGCTTTGCTTATCATACAATGCTAATTAACTATGGCGTTCTCTAATTATCTTTCTTGGAGGGGGGGAGGGGTTTGAGGATTTTTTTCAACCTCTGAGTGTAACTAATCTTTTCCAAAGACTTGCTTGATCATAGCTTTCTGCATACTGTACAGTTATGTTGGCATGCCTGCAAAATCGCACATGTATGGTTTAACCAGTCTACATAAATATTCCTTTCTCTGACCACTTTCTTCTAGTTGACAACATATAAATTATCTGCGGCTGTAAAACAGCACAGACCTTCATATCTCTCTCTCTCTCTCTCTCTCTCTCTCTCACACACACATATATCACAGTGCTGCAGTATAAAAGAATCATCGAGGATCTGAATGCAGCTTGTAATTTTCATCAGTTGGTATTTTTAGAATTCTGACATAAAAAAATTGGACTGCTGAAGCATTCATTAATATTATGCTGTAACTGCTTTACTTGAGCACACATTCCTACCATTTAATTCATCACAGATGTTCGAATGGTTGTTGCATGGGCATGGTGCACAGTCCGACTCATTCAACCTGTAGTATCCTTCTTTACACTGGTCACATTTCAAGCCAGATACTCCCACTTCACACTGACACCTTCCAGAGCTAAAAGAAACCAAAGAAAACCACTCAGTGTAAGCAGAACCCAATTTCCATCACCTACACCATACGTATGTCGCAAATTACGATTCCACTTCAGAGCCCTTATCTGCTTTTTTTAATCTACTTCTGGAAAGCTGGATTATTGCAGAAAACAATAAAATTACTCTTAAACATATGAATACAGGTGCTGGTGAAACCTTTCACACTTTCCTAAACTCATTCCTTCATATGATATTTCTAGAAGTCCAAACATTCCATTGCTTAACCCTGATACAAAATGTCCTCTTCAGAGGGAGTGAGACAATGGCAATGTGAATATCTTTTTTCGACTATTGGGCCTAAATATTATATTCGGGGCCCAAATATTCAGGTTTTTGTATTTGGCTTGGAGGGTGGGGTGGGGGTTTTTCCCCCTCATTAGGTGGCCAGGAATAATCTCCTAGCCACCCTTCCTACCTAGTCCAATCTTTTCCAACCCACCTCCCCTTTGTTGGTGTACCACCGACATAAGAAAAAAAAGTACCAAATTGCTGGAACTACAACAGGAGCCAATGAAGTCTTTCCATGACCACCCCCACCAAATCCCGACTCCCCCAATTACTCAAAATCAGAAAATGTACTACATCTGTGCTCACATCCCTTGACCCAGACTTGGGGAGGGGAAGCTAGTTCCAATGACGCCAGATGGCAAGTCGGCCCCTGTCCTGCAGCACATCCAGCCCGCTCCCCTGCAAGGTGCGACAGCTCAGCTTAATGAACAGAGCAAGCGAGTGGCTGCACAATCACTAGGGAGAGATCAGGGCACTAGCACTATTAGCGATACTAGGCAGCCTAATTGGCCAGGCTCCTTGCATCACTACTGACGATACTGTCCCGCCCCTCATTCATGATGATCACATTCCCATGCTAACTTGCTCAATTCATTAAGCTAACACAGTGCGGTGCGGTGCAGGACAGGATAGGCATGCTGCAGAAGGGGGTTGACTTCCTAACAGAGTTTTAATGGCACTAGCGTCACCCCCTTCCCCCCAAAATAATCAAGGATCAGGGTCAAGGAGGAGGAGGGGGCACAGATGTAGATCTTCTGATTTGGGGGAGTCAGGCTGGAGGAGGGATCATGAAAAGGGAACCGGCAATTTGAAAAAATGTTTTAAAGCCCGTGGGAGCCCGAGGGAAGAGGGAGCTGGAAGGGAACAGATTGGAATGGAGAAAGAGAGCGGCGAGGAGACTACCCATGGTTATCTGGGTAGGGGACAGGCCTTTTTCTAATTATATTAATTACCGAATACCTGTGCTCGAATAAGGATATGAAAGCTATACATTATTCAAACAAATATTTGGGAAGCCTAACATTTGTGATATTCGGGAATTAATATTTGAGGCCTGCACACCACTAACTGATATTAACACAGAACGTCAAGTTAAATTTTTTTTTTTTGTGGTCCACCGCTGGTCCCATCGGTCATTCACTCCGCCCCGACACACGCCCCGAAACCCCCAACTCCCAGAGCACCCACCGGCTTACCCCCAGGCGGGGGCCATCGGTAGAGACTGGTGGACTTCAAGTCAGGAGATGGGGGCGGAAGTCCGGTCGACGTGCGGGGTCTGGCATGGGGCGTTATGCGTTGGGGCAGGAACATTTTTAGCAATGCTGTGCTCCTCTGGGAGGTGGGACATGCAATGTTGTCCTTGGGATGAACCAGACATCTGTCCAGCCTCCCACTTATCCAGGCGCTATTTGCAGTGGAGCCCCCGGCCTCTGCAAGGGGTCGGTATGCATGAACCTCAGCCCCCTCTCCCTGGAGAAGGAAGTCATTTCTTGGGCAGCTCAATAATTCTTCTCCCCTGGCTGGCCCTCCCACTCCAGAGTCTGTTTCCGAAGGTGGGCCATCGGCATCGTAGGCGGATGCCTTGCCGTTGTGCCGGTGGGCTGGCTCAAGTTGAATTTACGACTTTAATGTCTAACCAGTATTTTTTGAAACAACAATAAAAAAAACATATTTTGATGCAATTGGCAATTTACACATTATACCATTTAGCTAACATGACCTTAGTTACGGTACATATCTAACCACCTCAAATAATTGTGAAAAAGTATGACAGTCACTGAAAGAGTGGTGGATGCCTGGAATGGTCTTACAGCAGAGGTGGTGGCAGTGAAACCAATGGTAGGCTTCAAGCATACATGGGATACGCACTTTAGAATCTTAGTTGAGAAGCAAAGGGGGAGCTGGAGATCATGTAGGGTCCACAGTGACGGGATAGGACAGGCAGGTAAAAATGGGCAGACTGGGTGGGTCAAGCGAGCCTTATCTGCCATCAAATTCTATGACTGGATGTTTCTATTTGAAACCATCACTGTAGGCTGCTGAGGGGAGTACTGGAGGGTCCCTGTGGATTCTCTCCTCACCATGGAAGGGCGGATGGGTCCCTCTGCAGCTCCACTGCCCCACATGCTGGATCATGGGATACTCCTCATTACAGCTGTAGAGGAGGCCCCACTGGGTAGAATGAGCCCCAAGAACCGTGGTCCAGAGCTGAGTGCCACAGGATGCTGAGTCCAGGGGCCGACCCTCCAGAGGGAGAGGGCTAGGGGTTGGCAAATGCTGAAGGAGTGCTGAACCCCTAGTGTAGGACAGAGAAAACAGGATTAAAAAGAAAAGAAAAACAAAACTGCATTTGGTACAACACCAATCGACTGCTGTGCTGTAGAATTACTCACTTGTTAGCTTTACCTACTTACAATGGATTTGAAGCAAGTTTAAAATCTTACTGTATTGATGCCTCAGCTTGCAAGTGCTTTGATTAACTGTATTTAATGTATAATGTAATGTATTCTGTATTTGTTTGTACTTCTTTTGTATCCATGTTACGTGTTTCTGGTACTCCTTGAAAATGGGCATTCACACTCTTAGGTTCTTACCTGAGTAACACATTTTAAATACAAAAAAAATAAACAAAAATTACCCGACTTGGACATATGGAAATAGCATGTTACAACACAGAGACCACACCATGAGATCCACTACAGAGGGCCATTATAAGCACAGACCCTGGAATTGTGCTTTTTTGCGACTGCATAACCTGCTTTCTGCTACATAATTTATGCGTTGCTGCTGAATTCACCCACTTGTGGGACTCTTAGTTAAAAAAATACTGGTTTTCCAAAATTTCAGGCTCTGTAATCCCTCTGTACAAATCACTGGTCAGAGCCCCATATTGGGTATAGTGCACAGTTCTGGTCCCCATATCTAAGGAAACACACTGACTATCGTAAGAAGGCGTAGAGGTGAAGGACCAAAGTGCATGACGGCTGGCAAAACATGGGCTATGAGGACCGACAGGTAGGCCTTGGACTGCTCTCGCTGGAAAAGTCGAGACTCTGGCGTGACATGATTACAGAACTCAAATACCTGACAAGGATAAAAAAACACTGTCAGACCAAATGTGGCTCTTCCAGATGTACAAGAACAAAAAGACTAGGGGACAGTCAATGTCTTTGAAAGGAATAAGATTCAAGGGAAATATCAGGAAGACCTACTTTACAGAAAAAGTGGTGAACACTGGGAACAGCCTTCCAGAATGAATGATGTCTGTCAACACTGTTTCTTCCTTTAAAGGGGAACAGTATATACACCTTGCACCACGCCAGTGACCCGGGTTCGGGAACAAGCTCGGGCTGCTGGGGGTCGGCAGGGGAGAGAGAGAGGATCGAGCATCTGGAGGACTGCTCTCCACTCTCGGGGGGAGGGAGACTTGTCGTCTCGCTCGTTGACTGCCCTCTGGCAGTAGCTGGAGGGCAGTACAGGTCAGGAAGCTCAATCCAATGTCCTCACCTCAGTAGGGGAGGGCGGACGGGGGAAAATGGAAGAAAATGAGCCTGGCAGGCTCGATGATGGTCTGCCGCTGCCGAGGTCCATCCCTGAACACTGCATTGGGTCCCGAGAGGGAAAAGAAGCTGGCAACCTCTTGCCTGGCCTCGCCGCAGGGGGCAATCCGTGGGGGAACTCCTGGGGATTGGGAAGTGTGGGAGCTGCGGGACCTGAGAGAGAGTCCCTCTGTCGGGAGGGCCAAAGCCGTCTGCCAGGGCTCTGGAGGATACAAACCTCTATGGAAAAAATAAAGGGGAACATCCGTACTAACAGCTCCACATCCAAGTGTGGGGCTGGGCCCAATTGCACTTTGTTTTCTGTAGTACTACAGACTGTATCAGACTAAGTTTGCTTATTTCCAGGTTGGCATCTTCTATAACTACAAATCCCAGAATCCCTTGCAACTGAAATCAGATATGGTCTGCAACAGTGGGAGATTCAATAGCCTGCAGTGCATGTTAAAGTTTATACAACCTCTGATCTTTTGTTTCCTGGTTGCACAGTCCTCACTGAGCTAAATACAGTCACACAGTACTGTACTTAGACCTGAGAGAAAGGCAGAACCACAAAACATCTGAGCAGAGCTCAAAAAAGCTCTAACATGTACTGCAGCCTACTGAATCTCCCACTGCTGCAGTCCTGCTCTGATGTCAGCTTCAGGGAATTCTGGGATTTGCAGTTACAAAAGATGTTAGCTTTGAAATAAGCAAAATTAGCAAGGAATTCTGGGATTTGTTGTTACATAAGATGTCAGCCTTGAAATAAGCAAAATTAGTTGGATATAAATTACTACACTACAGTAAACAGTAAGTAAGAAAAATGTTTCGGGTTGGGGGGCGTTAGAGAGCATGCTAGCTGTGAAGATGCACCAAAACACAGCTCCAGAATCCTGAGGGATATAGTCAAACTTATTAATAATTTATAGTGAATTATTTGAAGTTTTGAAAGCAGAGACTGATTCAGCAACTCAAGCTGCACAGATTGATGCCAGTTGTTCAGATGGGGCACACTAAACGAACACGCGGAGGATAAAAAACTCCTCAACAACTTCCCACACAGCAGGCCGAGTCTACCAATGCTCCAAGTAATAGCCTGGGAGTGGAGCCACCATAGCAATCATTGGTGACCTCTATGACAGCAATTGATGCCAAGATCGCCACAATTTTGAAAAGATTTGGGAAGCAAGATACTAAAATTGGAGTGGCAACTAAAGCGGCGACCTAAGCAGAAGCTTCAGCGATACAGGTGATGGCTACCACCAGCAAACTCACACAGAAAAATGCCCAACGTCACTACCAACTGGAAGCCCTTGAAAACACTAATAAGGCTGTCATAGATTGGTCAGGCTCCTGGAGGGGTGCGAGGGTGAGAGTATCCTTAATTTTCTACAGTGTTGGCTGCCCGGAGCTCTTGGCAAGGCATCAAATTCAGTGGCCTCCAGTTTCCTCAAAGCCTACCGGATTTCTCCGCATTCAGTGGCACAACAAGAGGATGAACCGAGGTCAGTGTTGCTGGTCACAGCCTCAGTGGTGATATGGGTCAGTCTACTGCAGGTGTCACGTGATGCCCAAAAACTGAACTTTTAAAGCAACACCCTGCATCTCTTCCCCAAACAGTCATATGTGACCTGGGCTAGGAGGAAGAAGTTTGATGGTGTGAGGCTCAACTGAAGAGCTTAAGGGTTGCACACTCCCTCATTATGCTCGCCTGACTCTGGATCGTTTATGCAGGCCAGACATATCAGTTCACTGACCCAGTGGAAGCAGGGAAATGAGTAGACTGCACACGGCAAGAATTCGAAACTGTCGAGACATGAGAACACAGAGAACTCTTCCGACAGCAATGAAACCTGATTTTTCTATGGCAGATGAGTTTCTTTCACTCTGTTGAACAATAACCAAATGTTTTATCTGATTACACTGCAGTGATTTACATTCAATTATTACTTATTTAAATCCATACAAAGGTTTTAAGCTATTACCTGCTTAATTTAAGGCATTGCTAGTTGGATGGAGTGCCTGAGGTGTTTGGGGGAATTTTCCTTCACATTTGGGAATTTTATATAAAATGTGTAGGTGTTATGTCGGCCATGTTTTGCTAGAGGTGTCATGTGTCGACGGGCTACTGCTACCTCTTAATGCTGAGTATATACTGTTTAACGGTTTATGTTATGAAATGTTATAAAATGCTTGTACCAACACTCCAAGGGTTTCTGTAATATGCAGGGGTTAATTTTATGTTCTCTATACTAAGACACATTGTTCCGTTAAAGCCCGGGGATTAAAGCAGCAAGTTTTAGTAAAACTACTATCATTTGCTAATGGATTAAAGCTGGGGAGGATGAGTTGTGAGAGGTTGCTCATGCTTTTGGAATTATATTATGTTTGGGCTGAGAGTATATCCCGTCTTGGATATGGGAGTCTGATAGGTTTTTTTTTTTTACAACTATGTTTCTTGCCCCTCAGCCTCTGGAACTTTCTCAGGCCTCCTGCTTGTGCCAGCTTGCTCTACCTCCCGCTGTGTTCCCTGATCATCTTCAAGGTCGTTGCGGTTCCCCAGGTCGGGCAGGTCAACCCGGAGAGACCGCGGGGGCAGTGGCAGGGAACCAGCGTTGGGAGTGTGGCAGTCGCTATGGCAGGGGCCGTCGCCTATCCAGGGCTGGAGGGTGTATTTTGGTAGTTAGCCCCGAGATCCCCCCTCCCCCCTGCATGGGCACGTCTGATGCTGGCGCATGGCAGCTCTGACGTGCAGCCCGGTGGCTCAATGGTGCCTCCAGTCTCCACTGGGTGTCGCCAGAGCACTGGGCGTCCCTTACCCTCCCACCTGGAAAGGAGAGCTGCCCAGAGGGCGCTCGATCCGTCTTCCTCCCCTGCAGACCCCTGACTTCCAAGGTGGCTCCCAAACTTGGGTCATCGGCGTGGCGTGAGGTGTGGCGTCCAGTGCCTCAACCCTCGGCACCACTGGGCCTTCAAGTCTGATCAGGTTAAGGTAGGAATTCTAGTATGACTGCTTACTCTCTCACACTTGCAGCGTGTAGCATTTAGATAATTAACTAATTCTGCTTTTTAAAATATGGGATACCCCCCCATATTCGTAAGCCTAATGTCTAAATAGTCAATCCTAATGTACATTTGATGTATCTTGTACTTCTAAATCGATGTCTGACAAAGGAAGTACAATTTGTGTTTTCTCTGAAATGTAATACATATAAATTTAAAAAAAATGTTTTTGTACACAAACTGCAAATCGAGACCAGCCCCACACTTAGATGTGGAGCTCCAAGTGCCAACTGTTCCCCTTTAAGATCAAACTAGACAAGTACTATGAAGAAAATGGGATGACGGGGTAGTCCTACCATACTTGTAGGGAGAAGAACTCAGTGAGCATGTAGTCTTCTTCCTTTCCTAAACGTGTTTGTTCTGGCAGTTTTTGATTGTCCTGATGCTCTTCTGTTATGCTTACTGTATGATGTCATCATTGATATTATATGGTACAGTATCTTAGCCAATCCCTGCACAGCAATCTGCCATGGAACTAAAATTGTGGCACAGAAGTGTACCACACCTGACACAGAGGGTTAGAAGCCTTGCTACCACTGAACTTAGGCCTGAAGTGTTGCAGAGACTCAGGGACCCAAATTATAAACTGTCTTTCCTTTCGTTGCAGTGGTCTGGCATACTGTCTCTGTGGACCAGCTAGTTTCAAGGCTGCCTGGTGTATAGCAAGGGCTGTGGGAGCGCACAGGTGACTGTGTGTGTGTGTGTGTGTGTGTGTATAATATGGAGTGCATGTCTGCATGTGCGTGTACTGGTGTGTGGGAGCCTGTGTGTTTGCACGCGTGTGTATAATGGGTGTGTGGAAGGGGGTGTGTGTAGAAGTGTGTGTGTGTGTGTGTGTGAGTGTAATGTGTGAGAGTTATGGTCTCTCCGTTTGTGCGATGGGGTGCAGAAGCAAGTGTGTGTATGCACATGCAATTGTCTGTTGCAGCAAGCCGAACTACGACTGTTCATGTGGGTGGCCACCAGTATCAGATCAGTGGCACCAGAAAAATGGCCTGTTGAGGACATAAGGACCGCAGTTAGGGCCCTCATAAGAGCACCCATTGGGGCAGTAACTGGAACAGCAACTGGGGCAGTTTTTAAGTCTCTTTGGCACTGTCAGGAAGGGAGGACTTTATGTGCAAGCAGTGACGGCTTGGTGATGCTGAGTGCAGTTTTCACAGTGCCTGGCCGGTCTCTTTAGATCAAGTTATAGGGGTGGAGGGATGAGTGGCAAAGGCTTTTCAAGAGTCGAAAATAAGTTCTTTAGCCACTAGACAACAGGGCTAGCGAATAGCAAAATTCATAGGCCCCACTATATTTTCAATTGGCCCAGCTGGTGTATTTAATGACATGTTGTCTTCTCAAATACAAAGCAGCAAGCCTAGTTATAGGAACATTTCAACTCAAGCTGAACTGGTACAGCAGAGGCACTGTATTCAGAACAGACCTGGGTTACAATCCCAGACAGGATACTTCATTTCTTTCTCATTTCAAAATTGTATTTCACATTTATTCACACTGCATCGCTAGTAAAAACAAAAAGTTATTTCATTTGTGTGGCTCCAAGTCATACACTGAGAAGGATGAGTGACTTTGGGAGACCAAGGTCTCCAGCTGTCCTGGTAGCTCAACTGATACAGCACCAGAACTGTGTTCCAAGCAGTCCAGGGCTCAAATTTGAGTTAGGGCATTTAAAGATTATATTGTACATACTTGCATATACAACATTGCACCTCCTAGTAAATAAAGAGTAACATTTTGCTACATTTTACTAGCTCTATACAAAATGTACCAGTGTTTCGCTAGTGGCCTGTGCCTATTTTGACCCCCTGTCTGTGTGTGTGTGTGTGTGTGTGTGTGTGTGTGTGTGTGTAGCCTGCTTACTTATATTTTATTACAGCAGACAACAAATGTAATACAAATTTAAGTATGGGCTAATACCAACGCACCTGCTATTGGCTGTAGTCAAGTCTTGTTATAATTATACCTGCAGAGGGTTAATATTAGAAGGAAAAATTCAAGCTCTACATATAGTAGAAGAAAGTTCCATGGTTAAACTCATCAATCCTGAATGAAGATGAGGGAAAATCTTTTTCAAGAGCCGCCGGTAGGTTAGGCATATTTCTGTCCTAGTTCATTCAATTTACCAAGGCTAAGACCAATGATTTAGACGGTAATGCAATCCCACCGAGTTCAAGCTGACCTATAGATTTTCAGTAATGACTAAATTGCAGAAACCAATCATTCTGATCATAGCAGGCCAGAGAGAACACTTTATCACATGAAAGAAACAGAAAACAACAGGAGCTGGCCTAAGAGCTCAGCTGGTAGAATAGCAGGACAATGTGCATGGTGACTGGATTACAGTCCCAGTTTGCTCACACAGGCAGTGAAGCACAGTGGTCCGAGCATGTAACTGTGATGCCTGAGATGCTAGGGCAAGTACATTTCATCATCGCTACTGGCTCACTGTGAGACCATAAGGATGTTCCATCCCAGGTGCTTCAGATTCACATTTTTCTGATGCACTCGGACATATTTTTCAGGCTGTTTACTAGTATGAATACAGTCATATAGAACTGCTATTAGATCAATGATTACCATGTTATGTTCTGTCCAGCTAAGGACCTTAATAAGGATGACAGGCAACATGTTTCCAAAATTGCAGCCACTGGCACCTTTAAAATGTCCCATGCGTGTGTCTGTCTGGTTGCACTGCTTCTTTTATATTAAAATTTGTGTCATTGTGTATGTAGTTTTTAACTGTTTGAATGGCTTTTGGTAAATTTCTTTTTTTTTTGGGGGGGGGGTTACTTTTTTTGGTTCCACTTGCCCTTAGTCGACCAGGTACATCCAAAACAGCATGGCAACCCAAAAATGTCTTTCTTTTGCTATTATATGTACTCAGATTCTACATCTAACAGAAATGTTTTATGAAGAGGACATGGGATTTACATAAAACAATGATGTTTTTACTAATAAAAAATAATCTGACCCCTTACTGATTATTTCCAATTAAGAGGCATTAAATCTCATGATGTAACTCAAAAACAAGCATGGGAACCCATGATTATTTTGTAGATTTTAAATGATTGGATGACCATCATATACTGGGCAAAAAATTAAAACTTTGACAGGAGGTGCAGAAACATCAGGGAACATCCTTAAAGGAGAACTGCGCTGAACTTGAATGCAATCTTTTCCCAGTAAAAGCTGTTTTTAAATAATGGTTTAAATTCAGTTACTGTTGCATCTAGACTTGCCTATTAGTAACTTAAGTGGTCAGTTCTGATTTACACTTTGGTGATAAGCGCCATTTTAGAACTGTATGATGTAGTGTATGTCCCTCTCAAACACAAAGTGCTATAGTAGAACATGGATGCATTACCAACAAAGGACGAGCTATGCAAGGGACAAACTACATCATATAGTTCTAAAATGGCACTTATCACCAGCATGTAGATCAGAAACTCCCACTAGGATAACAAAACAGCCTATAGAGATGGAACAGTAGCAAAATTTGAACTAGTATTTAAAAATCAGCTTCTACAGAGAGTAATGGCTCATAAAGTTTAGTGCAGTTTTCCTTTAGACAAGTGGCTTCCCTCCCTGTACTTCAGTCCCCGAGCTGTAAAACACAATAAAAGCAGGACTCCATTGTAAAAAAGGGCTCAATTTTCAAAGGCTGATGCAGGGCTTGCTTGCATCAAGCCCTTGTCGAAAGCAATTTTCGCCAAACTCCTCTGCTCCCAGCTGCACCTGATTTATTACTGTGAGGCGCAGTTGGACACATTTCTCAGTTTATGACAGCTTGTGCCAAACCCCATAAAAAGAGTCCCCTGAATGCCACAAGTCAGACCAGGGAAAAGCTGGTCTAACTTGCGGCACTTTGCGCTTGGGATCGAAAATCCCGATCGCCGGCTGGGAGAATGCTGCAAGCCCCTTGTGCCAAATGATCGGCATGCCAGGGACTTGCGGCATTCTCAGGGTTTCAAAAAAGATATTGCATCTCAAGTGGGTTAGTCTGAGTATGACTGATTTACTTTTAACTGCAGTTCTACTACTAGTATCAGTTCCACATTCACACTCATGCAATCTCCACTACCCATGTGTATAACATTCGGAAAGCATGCGACTGGAACTTCCACTCCTCCCCTTTCCGAGTCTCCACCTCAGCATGTTACAGACTTATTACCAACTGCAGGAGAATGAAAGCAGTCATTCAAGCAGTCAGAGGGCTGCAAGCAGTACCTCAGCTGAGAGGAACTAAAAGCTCAACTCATGGCAGGAGAGTTTAGGATTAAGGACCATTTGGGGCTGGCCCACTGGTGTGGGGGGCTGAGGCGTTGGGCACCTTACCTCCTGCCACACTGGCAATCCAGGTTCAGGACTGAACCAGGGTCGCTCAGGGGCGGGGTGACTGTAGGAAGTAGGATCGAGTGTCCATAGACTGCTCTCCTCCTTCTAGAAAAGTGGGACATGTGCCCCTGCTTGTATGCCAACCTTGGGGGCAGGTACCAGGAAAGGTGGGGGCTGTGCTGTTAGGAAGCCCTGCTCGCTTATCTGACCTGTGTTATCGCACCAGGTTGGGTGAACCTGATCTGGACTCCAGTGGGGGGAGGATGGCCCTTCCTCTCCCAGCCCCACCACAGGGTTGGGGGGGGGTTTAAGCCAGTACCCCTGAGCACGAAAAAGATACATGGAAAAAGAGAACCTACAAGCAGCATCCTTGTGGGTTTGCAGGTCTGAGCTACTGTAGTCAGCTATGAATAAGAGAGCGGAAGACCACAACAAAGTCCTGCAGATTTCACTCAGTTAATTTTCTCCTGGTTACAGCAGCCAAAGCAGCAGTGTGCCTGGCATAATGACTCCTACAGCCATTCGGAGCTGGACAGGAGGCCAGTGTGCAACAGTGCCCTATCCACATCACAATCTATCTAGAGGTGGTCTGTATAGAAGTTGGCCGACCTAGAGAACTTTGCATAGATCACATGCAGCTGCTTGGTGTCCCATATAATGGCTTCTGTCTGTTGTCGATGAATTAGAAGCACCTTTCTGATGTTCCGGTGATGCAGTACTTCCTGACCGCAGCTGCTATGTGGTCTATGAAAGAAGACCAGCAGCTGCAAGGAATGATTTAGGTGAAACTCAAAAACAACTCGAGGTAAAACTTTCAGATTGTTGCATAGCACAAACTTGTCCTTGCGGAAAATAATGTAAGCAAGCCCAACAGAGCGTGCCTGAAGTTTGCCTCTGGACACAGGTAATTTCCATCAGGAAAACCATGGCAATTAGCAGGTCACACTTGGCTAATGTCTCAAATGGTCTCTCCATAAGCTTGGCAAGGGTCAGATTAAGGTCACATGTAGGAGGAGGTTCACGGAAAAGGAAAACATGCATTTAAAATCCCTTAAGCAATTAACCAATTTATCTGAATCCACAGCTCATTACTCTGCTGTTGTCCAATAGTGTAAGCCAAAATAGTAACCATATGTACCTTCAAAGAGCACTTCTGCCACTGTTTTCTGTTTTTCTGAGTGCCACAGGATAATCGCAGAAAATACATATGTTTTCACAAGTCCAGAATGTGGCAGAATTCAGTAACAACAAGCCATTAGAGTCACCTCCATGGCCCAGCAGCAGCGGGTCACATTGTTGGGCAGGCAACCTGTGTTCAGGCGTGGACTCAGGTCACCTCATTATAAGGCAGACCAGGTTGAGGCAGTTGCCGTGAGGCAGGGACCCATGTTCGGGCATGGACTCTGGCCACCTCATCATAAAACAGACCAGGTTGAGGCAGTTGCCGAGAGGCAGAAATGCCTTGGAAAGGTGTGTGGGGGCAGCTTCAGGTTCCGGTGCCATAGCAACCCCCGTGGATGGGCCAGGGAGCTTACTCCAGCTGCAGGGGCATGATGCCCATGCTGAGGCCTATGTGCACTGCCCATGCCACGCGGAGAATGGTGGTTGTAGGAGAAAACTGAGGGGAACAAATCCTGGCTGCTGCCTATATGATGGGTTTGGCCTGAGCAGGGTATATCACCTATCTACAGGGTAGTTCCCTGCCCATCGATGACAGAGGGGACAGTGGATAAAAAATATAGACAGACTGACACACAGACAGACAGACACACAGAAAGATACTGTAGATAAGATGCATCAATATACACACATATATAATGCCTTTAGGGTGCTTAAACATTGAGAAAATGGTTCAGGGGGTCAGATACAGAAAGGAAATGGCAAAGAAATACAACAAAGTGTGGAGAATGGAGAGCCTTCATTTGGTTTACAGGTGCTCCCATACAGGCTCACGTCATTTTTTTTTGTTATGTAAACATCTCACAGAACAAAATAGCAGGGGTGCAAAATGCCAAATTGATCTGTATTAGAAAATAATGCTGTCAAACTAAGGCTCCGTCCACACTACACTGCTTGCACCCGGTAACAGATTCAATCCGTACGGCCACGGAGCGGTGCAATGCATCCACACCTCGGTGGTGTCCGTTATGGGACCGGCACCGCCGGTCCACACATCGGGATCCGGGCGACCGTTACAGTGGCCCGATCCACAATACCTTCGCGTTGCGCTTTCATGCCCTGCGAGGCCGTTCGGCGGTCCACTACGCGATAGCGGTCCCAAAGCGAGACAGGTTCATAACCATTGTGAAACCACCTCAGGTGGTTTCCACAGATCTGTCACGCCTCCTAACGTTACCAGTGTAAGCGCGCCCGTTACCGATGCGGTTCACCCTCTGTAACGTTACAGAAGGGTTTTCGGGCTGCAGTGTAGACAGGGCCTTAGAGGGGAACAGTTAGAACTAGAAACTCTACACCCGCTGTCCTTTTGGGGCTGAGTACAGTCACAAAGGATTGACTGCACTTAGCCCTGGGTGAACAGCAGGACAAGCAAACAAAAGAACAGAGCTTATAAAAACCCCAACATGTATTTCATGCTGTTGAATCTTCCACAGCTGCAGCCCAGCTCTGATGTCTGGGATTCCTGGTTGCAGCAAATATCAGAGTGGGAGTTAGCAGACTCAGCCATATATACTCTACTATACTGCAGTAAACAGTAAGTAAATAAACATTTTTTTTTGCCCATTGTCTTCAAGGCACAGGTCAGGAAGCATAGGAAAACCAAGAGCAGTTGCAGAATTCACCAAAATATTTATTTACAGTAGCAGTAATATAAAAAAATATACTTGTTCAGTATAACTATGTACAAAGGAGAAAAACAGTAGTTTTCCTTGAGTCTCTGTGTCCCTTTTCTTCCTCTGCAGTTGCAGCTTAGCTCCTTTTTAAGTCCTTTCAACCTCCATTCTTAGCAAGCATCCTGTTTTTGTAACTATCAGGCAGGAGCTGCTAGAACACTGTGTGCTTGCTGAAGCCCCTTTTGCACAGCTTTTGCAAAAGGCTCAACGATTTGCACTAAGGTAACCTCTGGTTTCCAACAGCTTTTTGCAGTCATCTCAAATTATAAATATATACATTTCAACAGTAACACTACATATTTTCTAAACAAAAGGGATCCCAATATCAGTTACATTCCACGTATTGATTTGCATATATTTTTATATCAGCGGATATGCAAGGAAGGAAAAGACAGACAGCAAGAGAGGACTGAGAGACAGAGAGAGGCAAAGAATTGCGAGACTGTTCGGGCTGAACAAGTCCAAAGTCTCACAGGAAAATTTGGCTGTGCAACCAGACAGAGAAGAAACAGAAAAGGAAAGATTCTTACATTTAAACACTTTCTCCATAACAACTGGGACAGGGTCCTATTCTACCCTGTCACACCCATAAACTATAAATTGGGACCAGACCCACACTTGGGAGTGGGGTTCTTAGTGCTGACTGCTCCCTTTTAAAATTTAATGTTCAGAAATTTTGAATATATGGTGCAGAATTTTAATACAAAACTAGGGTGGACATCAGACCTGAGGATCACAGTTAGTTGAGGATCTTCAAAAGTTTGGAGTCACAGGTTACGCTCTTGGTACAAGAGCGGAGATGTCTTCCACTTAAAAGCACATGACTGGTGGGTGGAAGACTTCCACAGAGCTTCTAACACAGTAAGAACTTCCTCTAAAAAGCCCTGAGCAGCAAACTCTAGTCTCTCAGGAGCCACACCGTCAGATGCAGGAATGCTAGATTCAGGTGACTGCACAGTTCATTTGGACCGAATGAGAAGGTTTAGTCAGACAGGAAGAGTGATCAGAGGCTCAACGCTGAGGCACAGCAGATCTGGATACCAATGCTGATGTGGCCAGGCAGGCACAATACATATCAAATGATGCTGCTGGTAGTAGGTCCACAACACGATCATTTTTTTTCATAACTGTCTCTTTATTAAAACGGTTAACTGATAAGACAAGGAACCACAAGAGGTACAATTCCAGATACAAGCATTTAACAACATTCTTCATACAGTCCATAGATCAGTACTGGTACAGTCACCATTCCAGATAACAGACTTAGTTGCATCTATCCGCTAACACACTGAGAGTCTATGGCACAGAAATCCCTGTCTGACTATTGGATTAGCTATATAAAAATACTTAATATCTCCGCAGAACGTTACTCAGCTAAACTTGCCTCCAAATTACCATAATGTTTTGTTAGGTCTGTGGTATCCCTCAGCAGGATCTTAAACAACAGGGGGAAAAGGGCGAAAGGCACAGAAGGACTTGCAGTCCAATCTAGGGCAGGGACCTCATTCAGGACTCTGCTTCTCACAGGATAATGATGTGAGAACAGCGGTAGCTCAAGGGACTTTGTTAGTGACTGACTTCTCATGATGCATGGTATGTTTACTGTTTGCACATTTAACACAGATACTTTATTAAGAATCCTCCATTTCAGAGACCAGCGGAAATGTTCCACACTCACAGACCTCTTCCCTATATTGTCACTGGCACATTTATATCTGAAAAATCAATGCGACCCCTGAAACATATCAGATCAATTCATAGTTTGACCTTCAGCCTAAATCACCCTGGTGTAGCTGTCAGAAGAGCATACAACACAGAAATTACGAAGCTGGAAAACATTATCTGACCCATTAATACTGAACTCGCTTTCATCTGATGCAGACTATGAAATACCAGCTCCAATTTCCTTCATTAATATAAACCTGGCATAGTGACAAATGACAGCCCTGTAAATCTTGCCTATTTATCTTTTATATACTGTAGGGCTCTGGTGATTTGCAGTGAGGTCCTGCTTCTACCTAATTTTATACTTGCCATGGAGGTTCACTCATTTGCGCAAGGCCAACTACTGCAGGTGATCACACAGCTCTTTAGAGCCAGAGTTACAAAGGTAGTAAAACGGACACGTTCTTAGGTTTACAAAAACATAAGGGGATACATTGCACATAGAAATACATTCTACATGAATGTATACTGTGAGACATGAAATTTATTATAGTAGGGGCTTGGGGTGTATCAGTCAAGAGTAAAAAAAAAAAAAGAGTGAGGCCATCAGTAAGTTCTGGTGGCCACACTTTGAGGCCCTATGAGGCCACCAGGGTTTGGGGATTGAGAACCACAGTGAGACCTTGACTTGAGCAACTCTCTACTATTCTAATAAGCAAAGAAACACCCCACTAAATTGACACCTATTATTGTTTTCTAAGCTTTTTTTTTTTTTTTTTTTTACTTGTCTCTGTTACTGGTCTACTAAATAATACAGTGCTTATTTCATGGAATCTTTCAAAATGTATTTGACTCTCACCTGCTAACTTCATAAGTGTGTTTGTGACATCATGGTCTGTTGTCACGGTAAGCACTATGATGACACGAAGGCAGTGTGAAGTTAAAGGGATACTATCAACCCCCAGAGGCCTAAAAGTGTGTCTAGTTTAAAAACATGATTCTTGATGGCACTGGTAGTTTTATTCCGATTCCTCGTTTGTTTTTAAATGTGAAACAGACTGCCCACCATACTGGTGTTACCACGCAAAAATGTGTTTGTTTACGATCCTTGATCAACTGCCACTGCATCTTTTCTGAACTTGGGAACACCCCAGTTTGACCACTCACGATGCAGTAGGAGGGATGGGGACTATTGCAGCACGAGTGACTGCACTATTTGGGGGTGTTCTTAATATTCAGTAAGTAAGCAATTAGAGTAAATCTAGCATTTAAAACAAACAAGGTTCAGTATAAATATACCATTGGCATGCATGTTAGTTCTACTAAGAACGTAAGCAGATAAAACAACCAGCAACATCAATGAATTTTGGAGGTAAGAATCATAAAATGTAGGTTTTAAGCTCTAAATGATAAGATGCAAAAAGGGCTGACAGAGTCCCTTTAACTGGGGAAAGGCAAAATGATTTTTATACAGAGTTTTTGGATAGACTACTAAGATGTGCTGTAAACACTGGAAATAAACATAAAAAATGAAAAAAGCACAGTATTCTCTATTAAACTGTAATAGCTGAAACATCGAATTACTGAACGTACATGCTAAAGTGCTGAGTTGCTCTTCAAAGAATAACAATGCACTTTGGCATATACATCATAAACATGATCTTCCAACTATTACTATTTACTGGCAGATAAATGCTTTCATTTTCTACTTTCCTTTCTAGGGTTTATAGCATATCTTGCTAGCCTGTTGAAGAAGTGCGTATCAAAAGGTATTTGCTTGTCCCCAATTTAGAAACGCAGAAACATGGAATTTGTTGGCAGAAAGGACCGCTTTGCCTACCCAGTCTGCCCAGATGATCCCTGCCTAGTCTGTCTCCGCAGACCCTAACTGGTCTCTGGCGACCCTCCCTTCTCCTGCCCGTTTACTAATATTCCACTATGTCTCGCCCATGCACGCTAGAAGCCCCCTACTGTTGGCAGTTTGTTCCACGTGTCCACACCCTCTTTCTGTGAAGTAGTACTTCCTCACATCCCTCTTAACCCCCCCCCAGCTTCATCTCATGTCCTCTGGCCCTGGTGCTCTTTTTCATTTGAAGTGACTCCCCTCCTGCATCTTGTTCACCTCTGTGAGGCATCTGTGGGTCTCTATCATGTCCCCTCTCTTCCAGGTTGTACATGTTGAGATCCCTCAGTCTCTCCTCGTAAGTCTTTTGGTGCAACCCTTGGACCATTTTAGTTGCCCTCTTCTGGACTGCCTCGGCCCTATGTCCTTTCTGAGGTGCAGCCTCCAGAACCGGACACAATACTCCAGGTGGGGTCTCACCAGTGAGTGGTACAGTGGCAATACCACCTCCCTCCTCCTGCTGGAGATTCCTGTCTCTATGCATCCCAGCATCCCACTGGCCCTACTCACTGATTTGCCACACTGCCCTTGCACTCTGAGATCATCAGATATGATAATCCCAAGGTCCCTTTTTTGCTTGGTGACTGCCAGTACCTAAGCCCCCAATCCTGTACTTGGCGCCTGTGTTCCAACTTCCTATGCCCTAGGTGCATACTATTGCACTTTCTTCCACTGAACCAACTGCCATGGTCTTGACCACTCCTCAAGTTTCCCAAGGTCCCTATACATTCACTCCGCCCACTCCTGAGTGTCCACCCTATTAGAAATGTTGTTGCCATCTGCAAAAAGCATACCCTCCCTTCCAGTCCTTCTGCAATGTCCCTTATGAAGACACTGAGGACCAGTCCCAGTACTGAGCCCTGTGGCACCCCACTGGTCATTCTCCCCTTATTAGAGTGCCCTTAACCACTACCCTCTGTCATCTATCAATTAACCAGTTCCTTACCCAATTCACCACTTCAGATCCCACCCCTAGGCTGCTCAATTTCTTTATCGGTCTCCTGTGCGGCACAGTGTTGAAGGCCTTGCTAAAGTTCAGATGGGCCATGTCCACTGCCCTCCCCTGATGTATTTCCCTGGTCACCCAGTAGAACAAATCAATCAGATTCATGTGGCATGCCCCCCCTCCCCCTTGAATCCATGCTGAATTTGGTCTTGTAGCCCACTGGATTCAAGATACTCTACCAACCTTTCCTTTAACAGGATTTCTATTAATTTCCTCACCACTGATGTGAGACTGACCAGACTATAGTTGCTAGCCTCCTCCCTGCTGCTGCTCCTATGGAGAGGGACCACATCTGTTCTCCTCCAGTCCTCTGGAACCACTACTGTTTCCAGTGAGCTGTTAAATAAGGCCTTCAGTGGAGCAGTTAGCACCTCCCCGAGTTCCTTTAGTACCCTTGGGTGTATATCCCATCCTGTCTATAGCCTTGTCCTATTTCAGAGCTAATCCAACACCAAACCACAACTGTGGAACAAATTTAAGTGCATTTCATGTTTAGAAACTTACAAAGTTACTCAACTTGCAGATTTTTGGTCTGATTTCTGAAATCTTACTGGCTCTTCAGTGTGCCTGTAATGGTCAGACTAGGTGGGCCCTGTGGTCCTTATCTGCCATCAAATTCTATGTTTTTATGTATCCACACTTTTATAAAGATTGCTATAATAAAACTTAATTGAAACATACTAGCATAATCGTCAAACAGGTAAAAAAAAACACCTTTGTTCGAAGGGGGACTGCCTGCATGCGATAACGTCGTATGCAAGTTGAGAAGATTTCAGAAATGGGACCAAAAAATGGTAAGGGTTCATTGACTAACTGCATGAGAAAAGCCCCTGGTAGGGGGTCAAAGATAGCCCTGCTCCTTGCCAAAGGTGCAGCTGGAAGACTCCAATCCACATCTGGCAGACTGAAGTCCCCAAATTGCACCACCTCCTACTTACTTGCCATCCTGATGATGGCTTCCTCAAGTGCCTTATCCAACTCCTCTCCATGTGCTGGAGGTCTAACTGGCCTCATAGTGCCGCTGTTTATGACAACGTGCTCACAATGACAACAGACTTGTGATGTCACAAACAGCAATAGTGATGTCAGTTGGGGATAGTCGGAAGCTTTCTGAAACACCCGATGAATTACATACTGCATTATCTGAAATACTTAGTAGACAAACAACAGGAGAAAGTAAAAAGAAAACACAAAACACTCAAGTTAAAGGGGAACAGTCAGCACAAAGGGCCCCACACTCAACTGTCAAGTTGGTTCCAATGTGCACTTTGTGTGCAAATACACTTTGGTTTACTTACTGTTTACTGTAGTACAGCAGACTGTATCAGACTTGTTTTGCTCAGTTATAGGTTGACATATTATATTACTACAAATCCCAGCATCCCCTGCAGCTGACATCACAGCAGTAGGCAGCACTGGGAGACTGACTAGCCTACAATGCATTTCAGAGCTTTTATAATCTCTATTTTTCAGTTCTGCTTTTCTCCAGGGGCCAAGTACAGTCTTCTGTGACTGTACATAGTCCATGGAGGACAGCAGCACCTGCAAACAAAAGATCAGAGTTTATATAAATGTTAACGTGCACTTTAGGCTACTGAATCTTCTCATTGCTGCCTACTGCTCTGATGTGATCTGCAGGGGATTCTGGGATTTGAAGTAAGAGAAGAGGTCAACCCACAACTAAGAAAACTCAAGTCTGATACAATCTACTATACTACAGTAAACAGTAAGTAAATCAAAACGTTTCTGCCCACAAACATAGAAACACAGAAGTTGACGGCAGAAGGAGAACGCTAGGTCCATCTAGTCTGCCCATTTGTTTTAGACCTATTTTGACACTCTAGTTGCCCTTTGTAGTCAGGACTCCTCGCGTTCATCCCATGCATGCTTGAATCCCCCTGCAAGTTATCCCCACAACCTCTTGGGGTAGGCTGTTCCAGGCATCCACCACTCTGTTCTGTGAAGAAAAACTTCCTGGTGTTGGTAGAGAACCTCCCTCCTTGCAGCCTGAGGTCATGTCCTCTGGTCCTGGAACCCTTCTTGAAGTGAAAAAGTTCCTGTGCCTGTACCTTGTTAATGCCTTTTATGTATTTGAATGTTTCAATCATGTCCCCCCTCTCTCTCTTCTCTGCCCCAGGAGTTCATGTTTTGGTTCCCCAAGTCTTTCCTCGGAGGACATGTACAGCAGACCCTGAATCATTTTTGTCACCTTTCTCTGTACTGTTTCCACCTGGTCAATGTCCTTCCTGAGGTGAGGCCTCCAGAGCTGGACTTCGTATTCTGGGTGAGGCCTGACCCGCAATCTATACAATGGTAGTACCACCTCTCTTCTCCTGCTTATGATTCACCTACCAATGCAGCCCAGCATTCTGTTGGCCTTCAATGTTGCCTTCTTACACTGCTTACTAACCTTCAAGTCGTCTGAGATTATGATTCCCAGATCTCGTTCTTTCGCCTTCTAGGTAATACTCCTTTCTTGGATTTTTCTTTCCTATGTGCACGACCTTGCACTTTTTGACATTAAATCTCAGCTGCCACACTCTAGACCATTCTTCTAGTTTCTTGAGGTCAGCTTCCATCTTGCCTACTCCTTCTGAGGTGTCCACCCAGTTACATATCTTGGTGTCATCTGCGAACAGACACACCTTTCCTTCCAGTCCATCTGCAATGTCTGCAATAAAAACACTGAAGAGCAGAGGCCCCAGCACTGAGCCTTGGGGCACCCCCTGGTCACCCTGCCTTCCGTCGATTGCATTCCATTAATCTGTACCCTCTGGGTTCTGCCTTGTAACCAGTTTTGTAACCATCTAACTACTTCTGGACCAACCCATGCGTGGTCAAGCTTCTTCACCAGCCTTCTGTGTGGAACTGAATTGAAGGCCTTACTAAAGTCTAGGTAGATCACATCTACTGCCCCACTGTCGTCCACTGTTTTTGTAGCATACCAAAAAACTTGAGCAGATTTGTCTGGCATGACATACCTGCTGTGAAATTGTGCTGTTTAGGGTCTGGTTGGCCACAAGTTTTGAGGAATGCTATGATCCTCTGTTTGAGGAGTGTCTCCATTAGTTTCCCTACTATAGACGTGAGGCTCACCAGTCTGTAATTATTCGCCTCTTCGCAACTGCCTGATTTGTGAAGTGGAACCACTATTACCTTTTTCCAGTCTTTGGGTACCACAATGCTCTTCAAGGATTTCATGAATAGAAAAGCCAGAGGGGCTGCTAATTCTGCCCCCAGTTCCTTAAGGATTCTGGGGTGCATCTCGTTTGGTCCCATGGTTTTGTATTGTTTTAGTTTATTTAGCGACTCTTGTACTTCGGCTTCTGTAAAGGGACTTGTGTCTACCCCTGGTCCTGGGGTGTTGTGTTTTTTTCAGGGCTGGGCCATGCCCTAAGTCCTCTTTAGTAAACATCAAGCAGAAGTATTTGTTGAGGATTTTGGCTTTCTCTGGGTCATGTTTGGTGCAGTTCCCCTTCTTCAGTAGCAATCTTTACTATCCTTCCCTTTTGCCTTCCTACGTTCCCCAATGTATCTAAAAGTGATTTGTCTCCTTTCTTTGTCCCTTCTGCTATCTTTTCCTCTGTCTGGGCTTTTGCCTTTCTAATTTGTTTGCTAGACTCTCTCGTTTTTTTCTTGTGCGACTCCCAGTCTTTCTCAGTTTTGGTTTCCTGGTATATATATGCATACGCTTCTTTTTTTTTTCAAAATCTCTGCTTTTGTCAGCCTTCCCAGCCTGCCATCTCCGACCCCTCAGGAGCCCTGCAAGCAGACATCCTCTACCTTCACCCTGCCCGAGCGAATTCTCGTATCCCTATGAGCCCTGGCCACTCCCCTGAGGGGATGGGGCAGAGCCCCTATGCCCCATCAATTATCTTTTGTCAGTCCAGGAGCCGTCGGGCAGGCAAAGGCACATCGAGGGCACATCTCCGGGGCTCCATCTTCCCAGCGATGGCAGGCTCTCTTCCTTTCTTTCTCTCTCCCACCCCTACAGCGTGAGACCCAGACGTCAAGGCGTTGAGCGCCGACGTCGCGCTGTATAGCGGCTGCGTATCCCCTATTGTTAGGGGCTTGTAATACCCCGAGCCTCCGCTGATTCATACGGGCTATGGCCTTGACCCTCCCTGGAGTAGGTGAGCTGTCATGGGACGCTAATCTTATCTCCCCTCAGCTGGACCCAATTAGTGACCGAGTCTGCTCCCAACCCGCTCGCCAGCTACGCCTTCTTTTTTTTCTTGCACATTGGGACCATCCCCACACTTGAGTGTGGGGGCCCTTGGTGGTGGCCATTTCCCATTACAAATAATTGTGGTAACTCTTAATACTTGTAATTTTTTTTATGAAGCTCTGGGTTATTTACGCTGATAGTTACCAATCAGCCTAGTTAAATAAGAAAAAATTACTTACCATAGTAATCTTTCATCCCAGTGATGCTCAGATATTCCCAACTTTATGCAGTAAGCCTGGAGGGTTGGACCGCCTGGAGAGATAGAACACATGCAAATGATGGAACACTTTTCACGTGAGCATCTTTCAAACACTGCCTTTACTAACTGCCTGCGTTCTAAACCTCTTCAGATTTTATAAATGAAACCTGGAATGCAGGCCCAGAATTATATAGTACTATAATTTTATTATTAAAATTGGAGTTTTCCCAAGAATATACAATCGTAAAAATTAAAAACTCCAACTGGAGAAACAATTCAACAAAGTTAGAACAAAACACCACAGAAAAAACACCCAAAAAAGGCAGAACACAGTGAAACGGATTTACCCAAACTGTTAACAGGTGTAGGGTAAGGAACACTCCAAGGGTGTATGTTGATAAAGGTGGCACCCACATGTGGAGTGCAGAGGCTGAAGCTCTTGAAGGGGAGGTCGGGAGAGAAGTTATGAATATCTGAGCATCACTGGGAAGAAAGATGATTACTATGGTAAGTAATTTTTTCTTCTAACCCCAGTTATGCTCAGAATATTCCTAAATTTTATGCAGACTACCAAGCAGTATCACTGGAGGCAGGCACAGAACTTATTTTGGAAACAGACTTTGCAGGACTGCTGTGCCAAACCTAGCATCACCCCTAGATAAAATATCCAGATTGTAATGCTTTGTAAAGGTGTGTACTGTTTTCCAGGTAGCTGCTTTACAGATGTCCAGTAATGGAACATCCCTGGCAGCTGCTAAGGTAGCAGCTGTCCCCCTCGTGGAATGAGCCCTCAAACTTGATGGGGGCTCCTTACCAGCCTTTGTGCAACAGAACTGGATACACTGGACTATCCATCGAGAAATGGACCTTTTTGAGGCTGGACTACCCTTTCCCACATCCCCATAGGTCAGGAACAGTTGCGATCTGTCCTGTCTATGGCCTTTTGTGGCTGTCATGTAGTAACTGAGAGACCTTTTTAACATCTAAACTGTGGAGTCTTCTTTCACCAGAAGTAGAATGGTCAGTGAAAAAGACAGGAAGAGTGGAAGAAATGTTCTGTTTGTTCTAAGGACTACCTTATCCCTATGAAAGAAAATATAGTCCTGATCTATACAGACAGCCTGAAGCTCACTGATCCTTCTTGTAGAAGTCATAGCCATGAAGAAGACTGTTTTCCAAGTAACACATTTTAGGTGAGCTATGGCCATGGGCTCAAAGGGAGGGCCCATGAGTTTAGCTATGCAGACATTCAAATCTCAAGTTGGCACTGGTGCCCTATGGGGTGGATGTAGATGAATTAAGCCCTTAAAGAATCTTTTAAAGCTGGGATCCGAAGCTATGGTTACCCTTGCACCAGCAGATAGGCAAGCATTGATAGCTGCCAAATGAACCTTCAGGGAATTGGGTTGTAAACCAGAGGAATGCAAATGAGAGAGATAATCCAGGACAACTGGAATTTCAGCCTGTCCTGGTATAACTGATCTGATAGCACACCAAAAAGAAAACCTCTTCCATTTAGAGAGATAGGTTTTCCTAGTAGGAGATTTTCTATAAGCTTTCAAGATGTTTAGGACAGATTGAGAAAGGTTGAATTTTGCATATTTATGTTCTCAAGAGCTAGGCCTTGAGGTAGAGAGACTGGAGATTCGGGTACAATAGGGTGCCCTGATTGGAAGTCAGTAGATTGTGCCTCCGAGGCAGATGTATCGGTTTTGTGACAGACATGGAGAGCAGAAGAGAGTACCATGGCTGCCTTGGCCAATCCGGAGCTATCAAGATCAATGATGCTGCATAGGACCCGAGCTTGAACAGTACCCTGTGAACTAGAGAAAAAGGAGAGAAAGCATACAGGATCCTCCCTGACCAATCCAGGGTTAGGGCATCCAAAGGAAGTGTGCCCTTGCCTGGTGGTCTGCAACAATACTGTGGAAGGTGGTGGTTCTGGTGGGATGCGAACAAGTCTACCTGTGGAGTGCCCCACCTTCTGAAAATAACCTGTACCACCTGTCTATTTAGGGTCCATTCATGATGGGCCTGACTGATTTGACTCAAAGCATCTGCTAGGATGTTGTCCTTTCCTGGCAAGTGAATTGCCTGTAAGGACATTCCCAGAGAGTAAGCTAGAATCCATATACAAACTGCTTCTGAACAGAGGAGGTCCGACCTGGTGCCTCCCTACTTGTTTATGTAATACACTGTGGTGGTACTGTCTGTTCTGATTTGTACCACCTTGCCCTGTATTAGGGGAGAAAAAGCTTGCAGAGCTAGCAGAACTGCTCTAAGTTCCAGTAAGTTTATGTGCTGAAGGGACTCTGCAGCTGACCAGGTACCCTGAGTGGTGTGCTGCCCTAGATGGGCGCCCCAGCCCAATAGGGCTGCATCTCTTGTGAGAACCATAGAAGGATTTTCCTTTTGAAAAGGTATTCCTTTTCTTAAATTTGATTCCTCTTCCACCACAAGAGGGCCTGTAACAGTACCCTTGTTACTGGAATGAGCTTTGAAAAAGGGTATTTTTTCTGACACCAGTGAGCCCTGAAATGGAACTGGATGTCCCTCATGTGAAATCTGGAACCCTGCACTGTGCCTATGGCAGCAGCCATATGGCCCAGTAGCTGGAGACAGTCTTGCCATTTTTGCTTTGTGCAATCTGAAGGAATTTGCCACAGACTGAAGGTTGTGCACTCTCTCCAGAGGCAAATAGGCTCTGGCTTGTGAGGTATTTATTTTTGCTCCTATGAACTGCAACACCTGTGTGGGAGTGAAAGCAGACTTTTTGTGATTTATTAGAAATCCCAGGGATTCTAGGAAGCCCTGAGTGACCCTTAAATCCTGCTGCACTTTCAATGGGGATTTTCCCACCACTAACCAGTCGTCCAGATAAGGGAAGACAGTGATGCCTTGTCTCCGAAGATGTGCTACTACAGCAGCTAGGCACTTTGTGAATACCCTTGGAGCCGAAGAAAGGCCAAAAGGCAGGGCTGAAAACTGTAGTGACCCGAAGGGAGTCTGAACCTGAGATATCTGTGGTATGACTCCCTTATGAGAATGTGGAAATAGGCATCCTTTAGACCCAGTGATGCTAACCAGTCTCCCTCTTGGAGCATTGGTAAAATCACAGCTAGTGTTACCGTTTTGAACTTTCTTTTCTTTAGATGCTTGTTTAAAGCTCTGAGATCTAGAATAGGCCGCCACTCCCTACTTTTCTTTGTAGTTAGGAAACACCTGTAATAAAAACCCCTTCCCCTCAGGGATCTTGGAACTGGTTCTACTGCCTTGAGCTGTAGCAGGTTTTGAACCTCTGATTCTAGCAGTTTTTTTTCTGCTAGTGAGGGGGAGCTAAAAACTCCGATTTTCTGTGGAGGAAGGGATTTGAATTCCAGGGACAGACCTTGCCCTACTACCTCCTGAACCCACTTGTCTGTGGCGATTCTTAACCAGGCATGGAGGAAGTGAGATAGTCTGCCTCAGACTGGTAGGGAGGAAGCAGCCTGCGGTTCAGGGGGTCTGTTTTGACTGTGGCTGAAGCTGAGTTTGGGATCCTCGCCTCGAGCCCCTCCTTCCCCTGCCTCTGGAGTATCCGTGCTGTGGATGCTGCTGGTACTGGGCTAAGGCCACTGGCTGGAGGAAGGGCCTGGTATAAAAAGACCTGCCCCGGCCTCCCCTTCCGTAAGGCCTGGTGGATGGTGAAGCTCTCTCCCTAGCAGAGTTGCTTCTGTAAGTGGCCTTATACTCATCCACCTTCTTCATATATGCCACAGTGGACTCCCCAAAGAGAGAGTTTCCCTCTAGAGGAAATCCAAGGCCTTAGACTGGGTATCTTGAGTGAGGTTTGTGGCCCTGAGCCATGCAAACCTCCTCTGTGCCAATCAGAGCTTGTTCATCCATCTGGCTGCAGTATCATTGGTGTCAGCAGCCATCTGGAATTGATACTTAGCTGCCTCTAACCCAAACCTGGCAGTTTCAGCCAGGTCATCTGACAAGGAGAGGTAGCTTTCTGGGACATAGCTAGGACTGACTGCCACAGTGACTTCTGGTACTGGGCAGCATAAGCCTGGAAGGTAGCCTGATGCATAGCCAGGGAGGCTGACAGGTACCCTTTTTTGGCTATGCTGTCAATTTTTCTAGAGTCCTTGTCCGGAGGATGTGAGGACAGTGGGACCTTGGCCTTATCGCAAGCAGCTTGCTGAATTACCCCCGATGGTCTGGATGGGAGAAGAGAAAATCTGCTCCCTCCCTCTCCAATTGGTATTTTTTATCCATCCTCCTATCTGTGGAGCTGTGGAGTTTGGTGTCCGAATAACCTTTAAGGCATCCTTCTTACAGAACCTATGCACCGGAGTAGAACTTTGGTGGGTGTCAGTCCCATCATCTCCAAATACTCTACCTCCTCTTCATCATCGACTTGTTTGGTGGTAGAGATGTCAAGGGCATCTGCCATCCTCCTGATAAAAGTAAAATGGGATGGAAAATCCTCAGTCACCCTTGGAGGCGAACCAAAGTCCTGTTCAGGGGACACTTCTGGTTCGATTGGTCCCTCATCATCACTATATTCATCATCATCAAAGGAATCCCCTCCTTCCTGAGGGGTAGGATGCACAGTACTGCCAGCCTGGGAATCCTGAGAAGGGGCAGGAGGCTGCTGAGGAGGGACCACTGCCTGTAGTGATTGTATAATTTTGAA
The DNA here is from genome assembly GCA_016271365.2 of Neoceratodus forsteri. NCBI lineage: Eukaryota > Metazoa > Chordata > Ceratodontiformes > Ceratodontidae > Neoceratodus > Neoceratodus forsteri. The sequence goes on along the minus strand of JADMNL010000022.1, from coordinate 688,855,207 downwards.
GGCCTGAGGAAGGCCTTTGGTGCAGGCATAACAGGCACAGAAGTCCCCGGTTTAATAGTAGGAGGTTCTGTGTGCTTAAGCTTTTTGCTTTTCTTTGAAGAAAGCGGGGTGTCAGACGGTTCATTTGAACATTTTGTGCCCTTTTTGACCGTGTCAGGGGCAGGCACAGATATAGGTGTGGGTTCAGCCACAGATTCCTGGGGTATCGACTGGTCAGAGCCAGAGGGACCCCTAGCAAACTTTTTCTTAAGCTTTTCAAGGCATTTCTCTAAGGTTTTGTCTGGGATGTCTTACAAATCTCACATTCCTCCTTAAGATGATCAAACCTAAACATATAACACATGTGAATTCACATATCTGGACTGACTTGTACGGTACGGGCTGCACGCCCATTGGCTCATGCTCTGAACCAGCGGTGCGGCAGCTTCTAACTGTCAATCGTGGCCGAGTGAGTGCTGCCGCCGCGGCTGTGAGGTGGGCGGGGGTGGAGGCCACTAGATCACCAGGATTTCGGACGTCGGGGGTGAGGATGCCGCCTCGCCATCGGCTACTCGCGTCCAGTAGACCACCAGGGATATTGGACTTTGGGGGTCTGCTGCCCGCGACCGGGCTACTTCGGGCGTGGGGGAAGATTACCATTATGCCACGATCAGGCTACTCGGGGATACCATTATGCCCGCAATCTGGCTTCTCGGGGGGATGTTTGGTTATGCCCTTGATTGGGCTAATGGAAATGCCGTTATGCCCTCGATCGGGTGCTGGGGGAAGAACACTACTGTTCTGCCGTGATCGGGCTGCAGAGGGCATCGGTCCCTGGCGCCTGCTGTCTGGCAGGGCGCTCAGGCAATGTCGGGTTAGATCGTGCGACCTGCATGTTAGATAGAGTAAATGGAGCCATAATCAGATGCAAATGGCCCCCTGCACCTGGATAAATTATGGCTCCATTTGCATGTCACCCTTTGAATATCGCAGGTGCTGTGCATGGCGCAATGGACCTTACGCCACCGCATCTCAATGCTCCACTCTGACCACCTGCGCTGGCGCAGTTCCACTGCACCATGCACAGTTGGTGTGGCCAGGGGGCGATATTCAAAGATGTTGCACCATAGCGCAACTCCATTGAATATTGCCCTGGCCACACCTCTGCACAACTATTTTGAGCGGCGCAGAGGCTTGCGCCACAAAATGGCGCAGTTTGAATATCTGGGCCATTGTTTATATTATAGTTAAGACACAAGTTTGGTGCAATTCCTTGCCATGAAGAATCAGTAGAACAGGCAAAGGCAGAAGTAAAAAGTGTCTGGCCAGTGTGGAAACAAAGCACGAATGCAGGGTACATATTCTCTGTTACTGTCTATTATTTTTGTAAAGTTTTCATTATAAGAGTGAACAAAGCACAGAGTATGTACTATAAGTAGCATGAGAAAGAAGCACAGTGGTAACGAAGTATAATAGAAAATCTTAATAGAAGAGTAATGAAAAGAAATGGAATCCAAAAATGTAAGATTTATAAACAATATTTATCTATTATTCTTACAGAATATATGAAAAGCCCTTTGAAAAAGCACAAGCGTGCGAAACGTCAGGGCAAATAACAAAAATCAAAAACTTTGAGAAATTTTACAACAGTCCGAGTGGAGTACTTGCTACAAAGAAAGCAGGTTAGACAAACTACTGTACATTATTATTAATCACTCTAAATGATTTCCAGTAAATAGTTATATCTTTCAACAGAGCTCCCTTTCAGATTACTTAAACTGCAATTAGACAGCTCTTAAAGAGGCAGTACACAGATGCTATATAGGCTCTGGGTAATCACATTTAAACTGCTAAAACGCAGGACACCAGCCTGGCAGTGATCATTTAGGCAAGCTCAAGGAAGACTTTTTGGGAACCCCCATTTGTAGGGGGGGTTATATATAGAAAAACAAATATTGAGGGCAGAGAAAGACCCAATGGCCCATCAAGTCTGCCTAGTACCTGCCTGAATCCGCAGTCAGCCCAGTGCTGGACTGGAGCTAGTCTACTGTTGGCCCTAACTGTATTTCAACACCTTCATTCCCTAATTCAATCATCCCTTCCCTAGACTGTCTAGTCAACCCCACCCTTTGTTTTTTTACTATTACCCCATGCTGATGCCAGCTGTGTTTGAAGTTGGTGAAGGACTTCGCACTGACCACTTCTTGTGGCAACTCAATCCACTTCTCCACCACTCTTTTTGTAAAGAAGAACTTCCTTACATGTCTATTAAAGCCCCCCCACCAGTTACCATCTTGTTACTTTGCCCTCGTTTCTGGTGAACAGGGCATTGCTGCCTACTTTAATACCCTCTGGTACTTAAAGGTCTCTTATTATGCCACCCCTCCCCCAGCTGGCCTCTAGTGTGGGCACACTAAGACGTTCTGCCTCTCTTCATACACCTTTCCCTGCTGCCCCTGTATCATCTTCATACCCTCCTCTAAACAGCTTCTGACAGGCCCCTGCCCATCTTTATGTGCTGGCACCAAAACTGCACACAGTACTCCAGGTGAGGTCTCGCCAAGGATCTGTGCTGGGACAGAATCATCTCCTTTCCTTTTACCAGCAACCCCCATCCCTATGCACTCCCAACATCCTACTTTTGTTTTAAGCCGACTCATATCCAATGTCACAGATTTAACTTTAATATACACTATATACTAACAGAAACTATTCAAAGAGCTACTAGAACCAAAAATAGGAGACAGGAAAATGTAACACATTTTAAACGGAAGTAGTCAGTCGTAACTTTTTTATTTCTGAAGTATTTTTCTTTTTCCTTCTGCACATTAGAAGTTTTTTTTTTTTTTATGTGAAGGTATTATGCTGGATGTGTAGAATAGCACTGTGTCTAGAAGCCGACATATCTAATTCTGTTCCTCCCACTGCATCATCAGCACTGTGACCTCAATGACTGTGACATCACAGGTGACTGACCTGGCAGCTCTTCAGTGGCTCTTCCCGCGCAGCTGTGATGTCACAGTCAATGGAGTACCAATGCAGATGATGTAATGGGAAGAATTAAGCTAGACATGTCTGCTGCTCGTCAAGAGTGATTTTCCACACTTCACACTTTCTAACATCAGTAGCAAAAAAAAATCTTCTAATTAACCAAAGGGAAAAGAAAAAGTACCTCAGAAAAAAAAAAGGTAATAGCTGACTGCTTTTATAACTAATATTAGTTTTAGGCAGTACACTAGCTGTTCAATACAGTGCTATATGTCACTCTTGACTACAAAGAGTACCTACACACATGAAAAAGCATTAACTGTTGACAGATGGGCGGAAGAGCCATGGTACCATTAGCCAGTTTACAGACAAATGGACTGAGGATGACAAAATCTTTTCCTCTTTGGAACATAATTAGGAACTTGTAAAACAAAAAGAAAGAACGAGTACTTCCTGTAGACTATACGCAGATGCTTTTCTGGGAGTTATTTAATAACTGTGCGACCACTGTACGACTGCAGCAGAATTCCAGCTGGACAGTGGGGGCTGCCGCGCCTTGTGAACAATGTCTTCACAACACCCCCTTTGATGCACTTTTTAAAGTCATTACAAAACACATACTGTTGCAAGGGTTTGTGGAGCTGAGGCTTGGGAATTGAACTACATCAAACCCACAAAAGCATCACTGTTAACAGACTAGTTACATCATACAAATATCCAGAATGTTCAAAGAAAGGGTCCACAGTGTAAGGCACAGTGCAGGCGAAACTGAACAGTGAATTGTGGGCTGATTGTTAAATGCAGACATTCTTATGCCATCATGACGGAATAATAACAGGATTCTCTATTAAATAACCATGCAACATTAGGGCAGAAGTGAATGTCTGTGTTGATTTCCTGTCATGTTCTCAGACACTGCAGCTCTGATAATGAAACCTTAGGATATGAGCAGCATCAATTTCTTTTGCATAGTAGATGCATGCGAAACGCTATATATTTTGTGAGAAATTAGGAATGTTCTGTACTAAGTCCAGTTCATAAACGAAAACATTTCTTTCTCATTGTTGGAAATGTATTTATTGGTACCCTAACCTGCTGCTCCCTGCTGTGGCCGGCCAGATTCCAATACCACCGCCCCAACTAGCAAGAGTGGCTGAATGACCGTTTCCCTGTTGTAGTGGATCTGACATGTATTGCTTTCTCAAGTATCTTGTCACTCCTTTGAAAGGAATGTGTGTCCCGGAAAGCTAGCTAACAAAATTCAATTAAATTTTATTTAGGATAAAAACCACTGGGCAGAGCTCATTTACAAGGGAGTCTTGTTAAGGCAAAGCTTCTGATGACAAGCGAACATGCTACAGCCATAAACTGTAACAGATACAGTGTACCAACTATAAGGCATCATATGTTTACATAGGCATTACAACGTTTGAAGTGCAAGGTAAAAGCATGTTCCCTGCATACTCTGCTACCTCATCACAGCTGTAGCATGCACTGAGACCCCTAGCAGTTTGTTTGTTACAAATTTCTTTTTGAGTGAACTTTAACTTACATTTTTGACCCAGCCTTTGCTTTGATCCCAGCAGGGTGCAAACTACAAAGTTCGAACGTGTTAGCTTCTTTTCCTGAATTGAATTTGTAGCTCTAGTAAGGAGAGAGAGTACATCCTCTGAGCCATCTACCAAAAGTCTTCAGTTTTTCTGTGTCCAATCAATGTACGAGGTCCAAATGCTTCCATGCAATCTATCCAGATTGCAGAGGGCAACCCTAATACAACATTCATGTAATTGTACTTTATGTTTATATTACCTTTTTCTAAGGTCGTGTATTATATCTTTGTTCTGGATCAACTGGTGAAGTGAAACTTCCATTTGTGTTTGTAGTTTTGATCTGGAAAGGTACTGTACGTCCGGGGGGTGGGGGTACTGTACATCCGGGGTACATGAAACAAAAATACAGACTAGACCACAGAGTAAAATCCCCATCTCATACAATAAGTGCCATGGATCTTTAACTTCCACCTGGACAGCCACCAGAAATGGGCAGAAGGGGTTTTATGTCTTCAGTGGAAAATACCAGAAAAAAATGAAATTGTAATTTTAAATCAGCAGTTGGGAGTCCATTTTTCATGGGGGAAAAAAAAATCTGATTTGCATCCTTTTATCATGCAAATACCCAAAATCTGCACCAGCTTTTTTTATACAAACCCTTCATTTCGAGCCAAATGTTTGTACTAAGTATGCTGATTTGCCCTCAGTTTTTGGGAAAAAATGATCCCAAGATTGTGGAATTGGCCATTTTTGAAAACAGAAAATCATTGGCTCTAATTATTAGACAAGCTTCTGGTGCAGGACTAGAACCTATAACCTTTCAATCTTCCAGCCCCTGAGGTGAGCATGCCATCCTCTGAGTCTGAACAACTAACACTGTTTTAAGAGACAGAATGAGGCATCCTGGGATAACCACAATTGAAATGCTTCAGTGAATCTGTCTCACTGGCCGTTAGTGGGAGGAGCCTATTACTCTACAATCTTGCCTGACATAAGAGATGACCTTGAAATTCATTCACCTGTACTGTATGTTTGTGTTTGTCTTATTTTCTAAGACTGTGTTTGATCTCTGTTCTGGATCATATGGCTATTTGGTTCCTTTAGCGTTATCGGATGTTTGACAATAAAAAAACAATACACCAATAGCCAAGTATACAGTTGAAAACACAGTCTTTTCTTTTTGCTGGGTCTTTTCCTCCATATTTTGCCCCCCCAGTCACCTGCAAGACTCACAAAACCTCCCTTGTACAGTGCCTTGCCCCTAAGTACTAATGAACAGCAATGTGCTCTTAGTGGCTTATTCTCAGAAAATAAGCAAACTGGCTTGGTGATACGCCTATGGGACCTACAACTCAATGTACTATTTGCCAAATCTGCTTGGTTGTTTTAAGCTAAACACTAAGAAATTCCCTAATCTGTACCCTCCACTCTCCCTTTTCTAAAAGAGACACATATTTTGCTGAGGGGAGCCACGTGACACCTATGTGCTTACAAGTCCTGGCTTACAAAATTCTGTCAAGTCGTGTGTGTGTGTGTGTGTGTGTGTGTGTGTGTGTGTGTGTGTGTGATCAAAAGCAGAATAAACCACAGAGGCCTTTAACATCCATTCTCCCAAAATGCGGGTCACATTACTTAAGAGTCTGTGGCGGCACAGACCTTTATAAAGAAATAGTAAGTAAGTAAAAATGTATTTTTTGAGCACCCAATTCTGGAGGCTCTGGGCACTTCACAAAGAGGTGCAACAGAATTCAGGGTAGGTCAGGGGTAAGGGCAACAGACTTCTAGAAAAACAAAGTGATCTTACAAGCTCAAATGGGCAGACTAGGTGGGCCATAAGCCCTTATCTGCCGACAGTACCTATGTAAAATTAAAATACATTGTGCAACAATTAAAATCAGAGTCACTCAAGTAATACAAATACTAATTAATAAATAATAAAGCTAAAAACCCTTAAAATCAGTGGACGTCAAATGCTTGTCTGAACAGGCGTGCCTTAAGGCCTCCCTTGAAGATCTCCACAGAAGAAGCCTCCCTGAACGACCGTGGCAGTGAGTTCCAAAGGGCTGGCCCTGCTACCTTGAAGGCACGGTCACCCAATGTCTTAAGCTTTGCCCTTGGAACAGCCAGGAGGCCCTCCATAGAGGAACAGAGTGAGCGCACAGGGCAGACAGGTGTCAGGAGATCAGTCAGATAGCCTGGACCCGTGCCGAATAGGGCCTTATAGGTGAGCAAGCCCACCTTGAAGGCAATCCTCCATCTGACAGGCAGCCAGTGCAGTTCACATAAGACCGAGGTCATATGAGCGGACCTCAAAAGGCCTGTCAACAACCTTGCCACCACTTTCTGCAACAGCTGCAGTTGATGGAGGTTAACTCGACTGACCCTGAAGTACAGTGTTACAGTAATCAAGCCTAGATGTAACAAAGGCATGCACCAGAGAGGGCAGGTCACCAGGCGGGAACAAGGGTTTAATCCGGGTGACATTCCTAAGGTGATAAAAACCAGTCCGGATGATGGCAGACACCTAAGCTTCAAGTGTCAAACTATCGTCAAGAGTGACGCCCAGATTTCTCACCTTAGTGGCAGCCACCAATGAGGCAGCACCCAGGAACAACCCTGTTCCTGATCTGGTGGCAACCACATCCCGCCGGCGACCAGGCTCAATCACCAGTACCTCTATCTTGTCAGAGTCAAGTCTCAGCCAGTTAGAGGACATCCAGTCCTGGATCTCAGATAGGCATCTATTTAGCACCTCCACAGCGTCAGATGTCTCAGGGCAAAGGACATATACAGCTGGGTATCATGGAATGACTGACACAGAAACTGCCTCATTGGTGGTGGAGGGGGGGGGTGACTGCCAGGGTAACAGAGGCACAGTGGGGGCAAAAAGGGACAGCAGCCAGTAAATAAGGGAACCAGCCTCTGCGTTAATAAAGTTAGTAAAAGTAGAAGGAAAAAAAAAGACCATCACTGTTCTCTAGGAAAGTGACCAAGGTGGTGAGAGGAAAAAAGGCTGGCATTCAGGAGGTATAAGGAAACTCAGAGGGAGGGAGGGAGGAAGACCAAGTAAAACCAAAGGCAGCAGGAACAGTAGGGAGTGGAACAAAGGTGCGGACAGAGGAAAGGATAGCCAAAGGGGCAGCTAAAGGGGATGAAACTTTTTCAGGTACGTAAGTGAGAAGAAGAAAGCAAGGGGGGTAGTGAGAATAAGGAGGGCAGCAGGGGGGAGACTGCACAGAAGGGGATCAAAAAAAGCAGACATCTTGTAGAGGTGCTTCTGCTCAGTCTCCACTGTGAGGGAAGGGGGGATGGACCACCAGGGAGCAGCAGGAACAGAGGAGGAGGCAAATACAAGTCAATTTTCAGAGGAAAGAGTCCAGAAGGGACTTGTAGCTCTGAAAATGCACATGGCAATGGGGCCAGACAGGATACACCCAAGGATACTAAAGGAACTCACGGAGGTGCTAGCTGCCCCACTGATAGCCTTATTCAGGCGGTCACTAGAAACAGGCATTCTTCCAGAGGACTAGAGGAGAGCAGACATGGTCCCTCTCCATTAGAATACCACCAGAAGGGAGAAGGCTAGCAACTATAGGCTGGTCAGTCTTACATCAGTGGTCTAGAAATTAATGAAAACCTTGCAAATTTTTTTTTTTATTATTTTCTGTCTTTATTTCACAATTTTTTTTGACCAGGAAAGACACACTGAGCCAAGGCTCAAAGACCAAAGGCAGGATGGATTCATGGGGGTGAGGTGATACCAGATGAATTTGACTGATTTCTTCAACTGGGTGACCAGGGATATTTCATTTAATTTAATTTAATTTTTCATTCTTATTTTTATTTGTCTGTAGGCTGATTAGCATAAATGCCCACTTTCACCAGTGACAAGTTATAAACAGTCAGATAAAACAATACAGAAAATGAAAACTTATACACATATAGTAAGCCCAATATCTTCCTGGAACATCATACATCATAAAAATGTGCAAAAAGTCCTTAAATTTAGCTTTAATTTAATAAATAATATAGTTTACAATTTCAAGGAGAAGCGATTTATGGAACAAAGGAGCCCTGTACAGTATTGCCCTTTGACTGGATGGCTTTCTGAAAAAAGGAACAGTATAACGCATTTGACTTTGAGATCTGGTATCATGTGCATTATTATTCCTGTTAAACAAGCTTGAAATAAAGTGAGGAAGATGACCGAGATTATTTTTTTTGCAACAATATAGCTAAATGTAAGCTGCAACTATCCTCTAAAGGAAGTCACCCCAGCAGAAACGTAAAGGACACAATGATGGGTGGATCTAGAATTTTAAATTGTTTGTTCGGTGTCCCTGTATGCATTCTTTGTATAATCCTGCTATGTCTTACTCCTTTTGTAAGGTGCCCAGGGCCCCCGGGATTGGGCACCACAAAAATAAAGTTTTACTTACTAGGAAGGCTGGTAATAAACCGACAAACATTATTGCACATAACTCATAATTTAGACATTGTTCTCTCATTGGCCAGAGTAAACTGGTAGCCTGCAGTCTAATACTGAGAGTAAGAGACTATGGCATAGCAGTTTCCCAAGGCTCAGGGTTTTGAGAATTCTTGATCTGAAACAGTAAACCCAGTCTTTGAGTTATTATCTTCACAACATGCCTTACACGGAACTCAAATGACAGAGTTCTATCAATACGTACAGCCATGTACTTAAAATAATCTACTTGTTCGACCTCTTAGGCCAGAAACAGAGACCACCCTCAGTCCAGAAAAATGATTAGTTACATTTATATAGAGTTTAGAATCATTTTTTTTTAAGTCAAAAGCCAAGTCTGAAATTAACTAAAGTCAGTTTCTAAGCCACTCACTGCTTCGTTAACATTGGAATCGGACCTTAAAGTGACTGCATTATCTGCATACCAAATAACCTCAGACTGTTTACAAGACTTAGGAATAGTGTTTAAAACAGGGAAAATAGCAGTGGCCCTAACACAGGGCCCTGCGGGACTCCATAACTGATGGAAGAGAATCAGGGTAGCAGTTTTAAATTATTTTATGAACTCTACTGGCGAGATGACATAATTTAAAAACCATTCATTAGCATCCTCAGAAAAAATCCATTCAATTCCTGGTCAACAAGAAACAGATCAGGGGTGGGCTGTGGACCTGGCCTATCTGGACTTTGGCAAGGCCTTTGACACTGTGCTGCACAGGAGACCAATAAAGAAACTGAGCAGTCTAGGGGTGGGATCCAAAGTGGTGAAATGGGTAAGGAACTGGTTAATGGATAGGCAACAGAGAGTGCTGGTTAATAACACTCTAATGAGGGAGAGTGACCAGCACGACACCCAGGAGAGGGTGGGGGCAATGCAGTGGCACCTTGGGAAACTCAAGGAATGGTCAAGAGCATAGCAGTTGGGGTTCAATGCCCAAAAGTACAAAATCATGCACCTAGGGCACAGGAACCCAAGAGTTGAGTATAGGGTGGGGGTGAGGGAAGGTACTGACAGTGACAAAGTAGCAACTGGACTTTGGGGTTATATCTGATGACCTCAAAGTGGCAGGGCAGTGTGACAAAGTAGTGAGTAGGACCAGTGGAATGCCGGGATGCACAGGGAGTGGTAGCTTCAGCAGGATGCGGGAAGTGGGTGTGCCACTGTATTGCTCGCTTGTGAGACCCCATCTGGAGTAGTGTGTACAGTTCTGGAGGCTGCACTGCAGAAAAGACATAGATGGGTGGAGGCAGTCTAGAGGAGGGCAACTAAAATAGTACATGGGTTGCATCAAAGAATGAAGAGAGACTGAGAAATCTCTACATGCACACCCTGGAAGACAGGAGAGTGAAAGGGGACATGATACGAGACCTATAAGTACAAGGAGTGAACACAGTGCTGGAGGGGAGTCTCTTTCAAATGAGAAAGAGAACCAGTACCACTGGGTATGCGATGAAGCTGGGGGAGTTAAAAGGGATGGGAGGGAATACTACTTCACTGAAAGAGTGGTAGACACGTAGAACAAACATCCAGCTGAAGTGGTGGAGGCAAAAACAGTAGGAGGCTTCAAGCATGCGTGGGACACACATAGAGGAACATTAGTAAATAAGCTGGGAGAAAGGAGGGTCACCAGAGACCAGTTAGGGTCTGTGGAAAATAGACTAAGCAGAGACCATCTAGGCAGACTGGGTGGGCCAAGCAGTCTTTTTTGTTGACAAATTCTGTGTTTCTACTGTGCTTCTTTCTTCAGTTTTGTTTTTCTTTATTGCATCTATGGTATTTGAATTTTAAGCAGTTTTAATCTGCACTGCTTCATCCTGCTCAAAGAGCACTGCATGTGGCAACTAGAGATATCATGATTACTCAGTATTATGATATATCACAATAGTTTTCCACTGACTATTATTTATCGTCAAGAAAAAAAACAGTATCGTCATCATCCCACAGCACAATATTTAAAGTGATTTTCCAGTCATCTGCAAAACAGTGCCAGTTTGCATTAGCAGTACTGCAGCATTCAAATCTCTTAACAGTAAAAAAAATGTAAATTTCAGGGCATTCCATTCTGTTACTAAAGACATTTGCATGAAATTGGGCTCTTTGCTCCTTAGACTATTTTATGTTCCTGCTACTTTTCCTGCTTTGAAGTCTCAATACTCTGCTGTAACATGCAAATGTGTTGCCATGGAAATTACTAAGATGTTACAAGCAGAGGACTGTGACTTCAAGGCATGAAAAGCAGCAGGGACAGATGAAGTCTAAAGAGCTAGGGCCCTGTTTTCATTCAAAGTGTCATAGGAATAAAATGTAATGTCCAGAAAATCAGATTTGGGGAGAACTTTGTATAGATAACCTTTTGACCACCCTGTGATCATCTAAGTCTTGAAGCTGTTTCTCTATTACCTTGGTCAGTTCAGGCAGACGAAAGGACAAATTATTCTCTTAGTTAACAAGAGAAACTGTAGGGACCTTTAGTAGAAAGGATGGTATGGTTCAGAGTAGGTGAGCCATGGTTCACAGCAAGACAATCACAATGACCATCACTAGTGCACCCAAGATCGCCCATTTCAAAACCACTCTTCGCAACCACCTCTTCAATATCCGCTCCTGCAACTGCTTCTGATTCTTTCTCTCTCTTACCCACTCTGATCCAATATTCTCTGACAAAGTCCATTATGGATTGCAACCTCCATCTTTAACACCAAACCCATGATTAGGTCTGACTACTATGTTTAGATGCCTTCTCAAGCTTATAATGCCTCACTGCTGTTATGTTGTAAATATCGTCATCCAAAGGTTATAAATAATGTCAGAAAATACCTACTTCCAAATCTTGTAAATACTGTCTGTGACAAATGTCTGTAACACATGCTTAATGTAACCACTGTTATACCACGTATCTCATGTTTAATGTAATTGTTGTTATACCTACTCTATATTTCCATCTGTCTTAGATGTGACGAGGTACCTTTGCAAATGAGCCTCTGGCTCAAAGGTTGTAAACCGATATATCAAATAAATAAAATAAATAAATAAATGAAAGCAAAGTAACAGAGGCTCCTCACACTAAAGGACCTGGAGTTTGCTAATTCTTTTCACTGATAAATAGCTTCTAGGAAGTAGGTTTTTATCTAGTGGATATCTTCTGAATAACGGTTCAAAAGGGGCTCACTAACACATGGAGAACTGCATGGTTATCCCTTGGAGGTACAGGGGATCTACAGGTCGGTCTGGACTTGCTGACTACTCTAATGTAAAGTTCTGTTTACATCTGCATGGGATCCCAGGAAAGAACTCTTGAGGGGCCCCAGGACTGTCCCCAGTGTGGGGTCCTGAACACATCTGCTGCTGGGTGGAAAAACCCTATCCACCCTGACTGAAGAATGCACCTCTGAAGCCTCCGTGAGTCAGACCCTAAACATTCTGGCCCACCAGGTGAAGGTTATCCTTGTTCTGTTATGTGTTATGGATGCAGACTGGTTCCTGGACGAAATGAGAACATCTACTGTCCTCTTCAGATAGACCAACATGAGACTGTTCTGCTCCAGAGCTTGGCGGCTAGCCGTTGCTGAGCTGGACATGGGTGGAACATGGGTCCCTTGCTCAGGACAACCTCTTGAGACAGGGGCTGGATGGTTAACTGCCATGTTGACTAGATCCGAGACCCAAGGCCTTATTGGCTACTCTCGAGCCTTCAGAAAACGCTCTGTAAGATACAGCATGTGAATTTTCTGAGAACCATTAGGATTAGATAAATCACCAGAAAAAAAGGCAAGTGTTTGAAGGTCTTAGGGTTCAGACAGTGCCTCCGCACTGGATACCTGCATGGGCTGTACACAGATAAATAGATACATAGACAGTGTCAGCAGATAAGGGCCTACGGCCCACCCAGTCTGCCCATTTGAGCTTGTAAGTTCACTTTGTTTTCCTAGAAGTCTGTTGCTCCTTACCCCTGACCTTCATAATTCCTTTATGTTTATCCCATGCATTCTTAAATCCCGTGATTGTTTCAGCCCCCACCACTTCCTCTGGCAGGGTGTTCCACTTGTCCACCACCCGTTCTGTGAAGAAATTCTTCCTCACGTTTCCTCTGAACTGTTCCCCTTCCAACTTCATCCCGTGCCCCCTAATCCTGGAACACCCTTTTCGCTTAAAAATAATGTATTCCTGCACTCTTTTCTTCCCTGTAAGATACTTCTATGTCTCTATCATATCCCCTGTAAAACCTAATCTGAGCATTGTCTCTCGTGAAGGGGGCTATGTCAGAGGCTGCAAACTGTTGACATGTATGCTACAAAATATGCTGATTCAGTGATAATTTCCATATAGGTCATTTGCCTAATGAATCAATGAGGGGATTCCAGATTTGTTTCATTCCAATTTATAATGTGCACACCTCTACTGGCATTATGTTGCTTCATGTGCGGTCTCATTTGTTCATGTAAATGACCCGTCTGAACTAGGAGTGGCTCAACTCCAATAAATGGCTATCATTTCTAGGACATTTATCTGGAGGTTCCAATTCTCTGGGACCACAGTCTCTGTCCTGTTACATTATCTAAAGCTGCATCCCATCCTTTTTTTTTTTTTTTTTTTTTTTTTTTAATCACTGTATTCTTTGTTCCCTGAAATCCTGACCAGCCCCTTTCGGTCTGCCGCCCTGCCCAGCACCATCCCCTCGCTTCTTGGTCTCACCATGGATGAACCCCCACGGGAAGGGCAATCCAGGGCCAACCCCTTTAACCCCAGGACACAGTTGAGTTTCAGTTGGGGAGCGAGAGCCACAGTTGGCAAAGTGGGGCCTGAGGCAGGATGCTATCCTGAGTGGTTGGAGGATTTCCCTTGTTTCACCCCACCCTCGAGCGACATGGGGGAAATGCCTCTGATGCTGCAGCAGCAGAGTAGCGATGCCCCCTCCCTGATGCTGGCTCTAGCCTGCAGTGCCACCTATAGTCAGGCAGGTGGCAGTAGTGCAGCGGAGTCTGGGAGCCCTCCCACCCCCTGAGGGGGTGACCGTCTATGGGACACTTAACCATCTTCCTTTGGCTGGCCTGCCGGTGATCCAGCAAACTGTACTCTATCCTATCATCCTAGTGCCTGTTCCCAGGATAATGTCTGAAAGGTGGAAATTCAGGGAAGCCTGTCTAGCTATGGAAAGAATCTGTTCCAGAGAGTGAGAGATTGGTGATGTGGCAGGGTAAGCCTAGACACACGCAGATGATAAAATGTAGCACTCTGAAAATATCTGACTGGCCAATTGCCGGGTGCTTGCACTGACCCCATAACAGGGCACTTCATAAAGCATTACCCAGAGTCAGCAAGACATAAACAAAAGAGTTATCAGTTTTAAATTGCATCTTTCTCTTAATGTGACATAAGATTTTATATTGTTTTCCATTTGGACTGAAATAGTCTAAAAAAGGGGAGAATATATAGTCATTTTATTTCAATCACAAGTTTATCTAACAGTAAAATCTAGACGTATTAACTTTCAAACTTCACTACTTTTTTTATCATTCAGAAAACGTTTTTACAACTTTAGGATTATCAGTCAGATTCTTTGTATTTCTGTAGTAGATTCTGATAGGTGTATTGTATTGTATTGTATTAGTGTTATGCAACTTCTTTTTTTGTTGTTATTTGAAACAATTACAATAAGATTTAATTGACAAAAAAGCACTATCATGGCCTATAATGGGAATTAATTACTATATAAGAAAAAACATGGAAGGGGGCAGAAAAGCCACAGGGCAGCAGGAAATACAGGTTACTCACCTGTAACAGGAGTTCTAGGAATGGTATATGTTATATTTCTAGGGACATGGATATGTTGTTCATCCACACTTATTGGCAGACTCCTAGCAGTTCTCCGGGAGGAGGGAGGCAAGACGCACACCCCCTACTTGGGGAAAAGAGACTGGAGAACCGAGGCCCCAAAACCAGCATCCTGGCGTGACTCAAGGTCGATGTGGTAGTGGGTGATGAAGGTGTGTGCTGACTTCCAGGTAGCAGCCCTGCAGATTTCCTGGATAGGGACATCCCTGGAAGCAGCCACCGATGCAGCGGTATGGCGGGTAGAATGAGCTCTTATCCTCTGGGAGGCTCCATCCGCCAACCTATAGCAGAGATCTATGCAGGAGGTGACCCACCTGCTTATCGTCCACTTGGCTGCCAGGTCTGCCAGGTGCGGCTTCAGCGTAGGTGACGAACAGCTGGCAACCTCTCCGAATTTCCAGCCAGGCGCCCCTATAGTAAGCTTTAGCCTTCAGGGTCCAGTATGGAGCCTATATTCGCCTCCGAGGTGATTGGGGTAGAACACCGCAGAGTCAACACCTGGTTAAGGTGAAACTCCACACCACCTTGAAGGAATTTCGGTGGGGTGCAGGACAACCTTGTCCTGTGGAAGACCAGGTAAGGAGACTCAATGGAAAGCGCCTGGAGCTCTCCCATCCTTCTGGCTGACGAATAGCCACCAAGAAGGCGGTCTTCCCGACACGTGAGAGAGATCACACCTGTGCATTGGTTCAATGGCTTGCTCATGAGCTTTGCCAGTACCAGCAGTAGATCCCACGGAGGTGAGGTTCTCTAATCGAGGGGAAATGTGATCAAGGCCTTTGAAAAGCGCCAGCCCACTTCTCCTGCGCACTAACTGCTTCCCGCCCGCCACTGCAAGCAGAGATGGCTGCCAGGTGCACCCTTAGGGTCGTTGACCTAAGCCCTTGCTGAGAAAGGGACCATAAACAGTCCAAGATGCTTGCCAAGGAACAGGAGGAAGGATCCAGGCCCTTGCCCTGACACCAAATGGAAAACCTTTTCCATTTGAAGGCACAGCATTTCCTGGTCAACTCCTTACGGGACGCCTCAACTACTTTGAGAACCTCATCGGAAAGACCCAAGGCTTGGAACTCTAGCCGCTCAGGAACCAGGCCATCAGGTGCAGGGATTGAAGGTCTGGATGGAACACCTTCCCCTGATTGACTGAAAGAAGGTCCGGGTGAGCTGGAAGCTGCCTCGGGAGCCTGGAGCTGAGGCTGAGGAGATCTGGATACCAGCATTGGTGGGGCCAGTCTGGGGCTACCAGAATCACCTACGCCTTGTCCCTCCTCACCTTGAGAAGCACGTTGTGGACCAAGGGAAATGGGGGAAAGGCGTAGAAGAGGCCCGGGGTCCACGGCCTCAAGAAGGCATCCCCCTGCAGCAAGCCCTGCTGAGGGGGGCGGGCATGGAACAGCCTCAGCTTCACCTTCTCCCTGGAGGCAAACAGATCCACCTGAGGTGTGCCCCAATGGGAGAACAGATCTTGAACTATCTCCGGCAGGAGAGACCACTCGTGGGACACAGCCCCTATCCGGCTTAGGGCATCGGCCAGGGTGTTGGAGGCTCCTGCCACATGAATGGCTAGGAGATCCGCCTCCAGGCTGCGCACGAGTGACCAAATGCGGAGAGGTTCCTTGCACAGAGGCATGGAGCGTGGCCCGCCCTGGCGGTTTAGGTAGTACATGGTCATGGTATCGTCCGTCTGGACCTGAACCACTTGACCCCGTAGAGAAACGGAACGGGCGTGTGAGAGCCAGGCAGACCACTCGGAGCTCAGCAGGTTGATATGGCATCGGACTCCCCGGGACCAGAGGCCATGCACTCTGTGCTCCCCAGATGGGCACCCCAACCTATCAGAGAGGCCGGTCGGCAGAGAGACTGTCGGCTCGGGCGACAAACGGGATGCCCTCCTGCAGATGAGCTGGAACGATCCACCACTGGAGAGTGTTCCACATCCCCTGGGTCACCGTCACTAGCTGGTCCAATGGATCGCAGCATTGAGACCACTGGCTGGCCAACCCCCATTGAAGGGGGCGCATGTTCCAGCGGGCCCAATGGACCACGCTGGTGCAGGCCACCATGAGACCCAGGAAGTCCCGGGCAGGGCGCGATTGCCCAACCAGAAATGACTGGGCAAAGGCGGAAAGAACCTCGGCCCTGTCCGCCGGGAGCCGTGCTCTGGCTCGAAGAGAGTCGAGCTCTGCCCCGATGAAGAGAATCACCTGCTTGTTCGAGTTCGACTTGGCCTCATTGATGAGGAGGTCGACCTGAGAGCAAACCTGAGGGGCAGATCTCTGGACCGCTCACCTCCTGTCTGGAGGGGCTGCTATCAGCCAATCGTCCAGGTAAGGGTACACCGGACCCTCGGTGCGCGGAATGCTGTCACTACTGCCATGCATTTGGTGAAGACCCTGGGTGCAAGAGACAGGCCGAAGGGCATGGCTGGAACTTCGAAAAGGATCCTTCTGCTCGAAGCGAAGGAATCTCTGGTGAGACGGATGGATAGGACGGAAAACGTGTCCTGCAGGTCCAGAGAGCAGAACCACATGCCGCTGCTCCAAGGATGGTATTATCTGAGCCAGAGTGACCATCTTGAAGGTCCGAGACCTTAGGAACTTGTTTAGGTCGTGCAGGTCGAGAATGGGGCGCCAGCTCCCCGTCCGTTTTGGGACCAGGAAGTACCTGGACACAAACCCCGGGTCTGAGGGAGGGTCCGCCACCTCTCTGATCACCTCCTTCTCGAGGAGCAGAGCGATATTGGCTCGGCGAGCCAACAGCAAGGCTGCGGACCCCAAGGCCCCCTTGGGGGCGATGGCTCGGAAGGGCGGGGCCTGCTCAAACTCCACAGGCAGGCCCTTTCCTACCACTTCCAACACCCACCGGTCTGTGGTTATAGCAGACCAGGCGGAAAGGAAGTAGCGGAGCCGTCCCCCCACGGGGGGGAACCTGGGGTGGGGTGACGAGGTTGGGGGCGACACCCCTCAACCAGTCACTGAGCAGGCTTGGAGGAGGAACTGGCCGAGGGACCACCTGGGCCTTTACCTCCCTGCTTCCTGGAAGAGGAAGCCGCGGGCTTGGGTTTGGGATGCCAAGCGCTAGCCTGCTGGCCCTGATGCTGCTGGGCCGCACGTGCCGCTGGCGCAGACGGACGAAAGGGCTTGGGTTGCAGTCTGTGGCCCTTGTCCCTCTGGGCGGATGAGACCGAGTCCAGAGTGGCATTGTACGTTTCGATCCTCTGGAGGTGACCTTCCACTCCAGGGCGGAAGAGGTCGGTCCCCAGGAAGGGGACATCCACCAATTTGTGCTGGGTATCCGCTGTGAAGGTGGATATCCTCAGCCATGCCCGACGGGCCATAGCCACTGGGGCCGCTACTGACCTGGTGCATGAATCACCAATGTCCAAAGCAGTCTGAAGTTGCTGCTTGGCCACTGCCCTGCCCTGGTCCCACCTGCTTAACTGTGGTCTGCAGGTCAGCCGGAGATGAGGACTACCTGGTCCAGGGAGCCCAACAGGCGTGAGGAAATATGTGCCATCACACGGCCGAGCTGGCCTGGACGAAGGCCAAGGAGGACGCAGCATAGACTTTTCGCCCAGCGTATTCCAACTTCTTGGACTCCTTGTCGGGAGGTTTGTCTACGTTCTGGCGTTTCCAGCACGCCAGAAGAGCGTATCGGTAACCAACCCCTCGGCTGAGGGGTGTTCGAAACGGACAGGGGCAGTGGGGACGCATGCTTCCTTGCCATCCTGGCCGAGCTGGGCAGGAAGCAGGACGCTGCCAGAGCTCCAAGGCCGGGCCTACAATGGCCTCGGCCACCGGAAAGGCCTCCGTAGGAGAATCCCCTCGGTCCAATATCTCCATGAGGGGATACTTGGCCCGCTTGGATACGGGCTCGAGCTGCATCCCGGTGGACTCCGAGATGAGCCTAAGCAAACCCATGAAGGATGAAGGGCTATCGTCCAGTGACTGACCTCCTGAGAACTCCAAGTTGATCCACCTGGAGAACAGGGAGGAATCGTCGTCGGACTCAGAGGAGTCCGCAAAGTGCTGCCTTCAGCCTGAGCCACCCTCCACCTGCCGAGGGCGATCGGGAGTGAGGGTGACAGACAGCCTATGGGGCAGACCTTGGGTCGACCGAGAATTCTTGGTCGGAGCCCCAAACAACGGCTGTGGAGGCAGAGGTTCCACCGGAATCGGTGGAGCAGCCAGTTTCGGCAGAGCAACAGGCCTGGAAGCAGGCACCTCGGCTAAGGCGAGGGGTTGCTTCGGCTGCTCCGGTGACAGCCACTTGATAGCCGGAAAGGTGGCGGCGATCGACTTGCTCCCGGTTGAAGAAGCTGTTGCTACATGAGGTCTCGTATCATCTGACACAACTTCGTCAAGCCTCCCCTCGTCCGGCCAGAGGATTGGCTGGACCGAGAAGAAGTCCGGTTTTCCGAGGAGGGTACGGAGGTAGGCGGGGAAACCCGCCTCCCCGGCTCGGAGGGCTCAACCATGGAATCCGGAACCGGAGGCACGGGCAAGTCCACGGACACCTCAACCACCACCGGGGGAACCAGGGAGTGAGGGTTTTCGGCTTCACCGGTCGACAGCCCGTCCAACGGGTCGAGAAAAATCTCGACTGTGTCGACGGGAGTCTCGGTCAACTGACCTGACGGGGACACCGTGAAGCCAGTGGCCGAAGCCGAAGGATCGACCGAAGTCAATGGTCGACCACTCGGTGAGAGGGAACTCTCCCGCTCCCAAGAGCGTCGACGGAGGGACTTACCTTTGTGGTCCTTCTTCTTGGACCGAGAGGAAGGTCTTGAAGATGTTGGTCCCTCTCCCTTAGTGGAGAGGGAGAGACAGAGCTCCTTAAAAGAAGCTGAATAGGAGGATCCCAGGGAGAGCGGGATAAATGCCGTGGCTGAGGAAGACGAAGATGCGGCCTGCGCCGCCTCCTCCTCGAGGGCGATCATCTGCTCAAGCTGTTCCGCCAAGCCCGCCGCCGCGGAAACCACCAACCGGGCCTCCTTCGACTTTACCGGAGGATAAAGTTTTTCAGGTCACCCAAGTTGTAGATGGGTGGCACGGTCTTCCAGGACGTAGGCCGAAAAAGAAGAGCACAGGTCGCAAGCCTGCGGGTCGTGCCCAAGGCCCAAGCAGTAGACACACGTGGAGTGCGGATCCGTCCGAGACATCTTCTGCCCGCATGGGCACCTCCGGAAACTGGGAGTTGATTTGTCCATCGCAGCCGCGAGGGAGGGAAATAAGTGACCGAAGTCTTGAAAACCTTAAAAGTAATTTCGGGTAAACCAAAGAAATAGGACCCAGTCTTATACGCAGAGCGTTAAGGAGGGAACCTGAGCTTCCAAGCGGTAAGGAAGATCTGGCGTCATGGGGCAGAGCCGAGAGTTTTACCACCCGGGTGGGTGGGAGGAGCCAGCTTGAAGACCTTCCAGCAAGATTTAAAGCGGCAAGGATACCTGCCAATAAGTGTGGATGAACAACATATCCATGTCCCTAGAAAAAATGTTTGTTCCCTGAACCAAATTTTCCCGGCTCTCTGGTGGCTTTTCTGGTCTCTCTCCCCATTTCACAGCTGCTCACAAGCATCTTTTTTTCGTTTTTGTACCCCCCCTCCCACTAGGGTTGCCAAAGGAGACCATGTTTTAAAGATACAGTAATATTTCTTGTAGCCTTACTACGAACTACAGTGATAAATGTACAGGAATCCAGGGCTGCTGGATATCCCAGCGTTTAGCACATCGCACGTCCACACCAGCGATCCAAGTTCAGGAGTGAACTCAAGAAGCTGGTTGGGAGGCCTGGGGCAGGGGGAAGGCGCTGCCATGTGGCAGCACTTCCAGCCTAGGGATGGATGGGCATCATGCTCAGCCGCTTGAGTGGCCTTCTGTAGTTAAGCCAGGGATCTATCCCTCTGCACGGGATGCCGAGCATGTCAAGGCCAGCATGGGGCTGTGCGTGACATTCAGGGAGGTTGGCGGGCCAAAAACAGAATGAAAAAACAAACTGATGGGCAGGATGATACCTTGCCGTTCTCATAGGTCCGGCACATCTGACCAGGCTCTGGCTGGCATATCTGGATGCATAACTAGGGAGTGGGAGGGGAGGCAGCCCTCTCCACCTTGCCCTGCCATGGAGGGGTAATCCTTGGGGGATACAGGCCAGCCAGGTAAGCCTCGGGGATGGTGGGCACTGGGACTGGGGGATGGCTGTAAGCCAATGGGGGCCTGACACCTAATAAGTGGTATAAACTTATATAGATATTCTACCTATATCTTAAAAAAAAAAAAAAAAAATAGAAATCACAAGCACCCTTGTTAATTTCAGCTTTCCAAGAATGTCCCTAATAGAAGGATTATGAGGGCATAACAAATATCCCAGCCAATATAAATCTGACAAACATGAATCAGTGGTGTTTTTTCTGATAAAGTAATTGATCTACCTGTCTCTCATCATAATCAGCAACAGATGCTCACTGCGGTTATCTCCAGGAACTGAGGTGATCAGTTGGTGGTTTGAGTGACGTGCTGCATGACAGCATCTTTCCTTTTAGTTTAAACTAGGTTATCACAAACTGGAGCATATGTTAGTAAATTTCACTGGCCTAGTTCTTGCACAGATGATTAGATGTACAAATATACTGGCAGGAAGGGGAGGTATAGAGAATCCTTTCTAATGATTTTGATAAATATATATATATATATATATATATATGTATATGTATTAGCACTGTGCATGGGCTGAATATTACTTTCCGAATACCATGAATAGTAGGGCTTATATAATTCTACTGGGTTTTGGACTGGCGGAGGAGGAGGGGCTCTTCTGCTTGGTTTTAAATGGGCTAGCTGAATACTGAATACCCGAATATTTGACTGCTGAATATTGAATATTTGGTCAAATATTTGGAAAAAGGTATTCACACAGCCGTAAGATAGTACAGTTATGTAAGAAATTACCATAACAGTAGATCTTCGAGAGAAGCTCTTGCAGCAGGCAACACCGGTAGGACTGAAGCTGCCAGGCCCCGGGACCACAAGGAAAACTAATAGCTAGCAGTCTGCCACAGAGGCCGCCCCCACCAGCATACTGACGCCCGCCTAGCCTATAAAGCAAGGTCAAAGTTCTTCCCCAAATACCCGCGATAAGGTGCAAAAGGAGCTGAGGCAGTTCCTCAGAGCTGAGGATAAGTAGAATAAATGCTAAGGAGAAACAGCTAGCAGGGGAAGGAGGAGGAAGAAGTCTGTTGCAAGAGCTCCTCAAAGATCTAATGTTACAGTAAGGTCTTACGTAACTGTACTATCTTACTTCGAGGCGGACTCTTGCAGCAGGCAACATTGGTAGTACTGAGTCCCAAGCAGTACCGGCACCTAACCCAAAGGGCAGCTGGGAGGAGGCAGAAAATATAATCTGAAAGTTCAGGAAAGAATGCCCTGAAGGACTGAGTCTCTGCATCTGAAAGCAATGTCCAGACTATAGTGACAGACCAAAAGTGTGAACAGAAATCCAAGTGGCAGCTGCACAGATGTCTGCAACAGACACACTCTTGAAACAGGCGGTAGAGGCAGCCATTCCTCTTGTGGAATGTCCTTTAACCACCTCAGGCAAAGGGTTGTTGTGCTTACGGTAACGGTAAACAATGCAATTTGCCAACCATTTCGATAAAACACTGCTTCAAAACAGGTACCCCTTTTCTTTTGGGGGCAAACGAAACAAACAACTGATCAGTTTTCTAACTGGTTGGGTGCAATTTGTGTAGTAATGAAGCACCCTATGAACATCCAAAGTATGTAGTAAGACCTCCCCTGATTAGAATACTCGGAAATAAATGGGTAGGTGGATGGATTGGTTTACTGTGAACTCAAGACACCACCTTAGGCAGAAACTTAGGATTAGTATGCAAAGACTCTCTGTCTTTCTGAAAAACTAAGTAAGGCTATTTACACATCAGAGCCTAAAGTTCGGAAATCTTCTGAGCCGCAGTAACAGCAACTAAAACCAATGCTTTCCACGACAGAAAGCACAGCTTGCAACTCGCATCTGGCTCAACGGGAGGCAGAGTGAGGTTTTCCAACATGAAAAGAAGGTCCCATGGAGGAATGGGGTCCCAAATGAGGAGCTTCAGATGCAGGATACTCACAAGAATGTTCAGGATACCTCCAACTGGGCAACAGCTTTGCCTTCAATAGGTGCATGGTACGCAGAGATGGCGGAAAGATGCACCTTAAGAAAGGAGCACCCCAGGCCTGAATACAAAAGGGAGAGCAGGTACTCCAGGATCAGATTCACAGGACAGGTGAAGGGGATCCAGGTGGTGAGCAACGGCCAACAGGGAGAAGCACTTGCACTTCATGGCATAGGTGGCAGGTTTTCTAGCAGCCACCAGGACATCAGTGATCCAGGTAGAAAGCCCAAAGTGGGCAATAGCTAAGTCTGCAGGAGTCACACATGCAGATGTGGAGACCTGAGGTCGGGATGGACCAGGGTGATCCTTTCCTAGGAGAGCAAGCCGGTGCACAAGGGAAAGAGTACTGGAGGTTCCACTGCCAGCTGCTGCAGTAGGGGGAACCAAATCTGTCTCTGCCAGTAAGGAGCTATGAGAATCATCTTTGCCCCTTCTGACTGAAGCTTGAGAAGAACCCTCTGCAGGAGCAGGAAGGAAGGGAGGGAAGGCATACAGGAACCTCACCTTCCAAGAGAGGGACAACGTGTAGCACCACAAAACTCCAGCCCCTGGATCGAGTGAGCAGAAAAGCAGCAGTTTTACATTGAGTGGGGATGCAAAAAGGTCCAACTCTGGACAGCCTCACCTGTCAAAGATCTTCAACTCCAAGGACAGGAGTTCCCACTCATGAGTCCTCGACCTGGACAGACTTAGACTGATTGCCAGGGCATTCTAGATGCCTGGAACAAGGACAGCTGAGAGTTCCAGGTTGTGCTTGATGGCCCAAAACCAGACTCTCATCGTCTCCCGACAAAGGGGTTAAAAATGAGTTCCCTTGTTTGTTTACGTAGTAGACTACAGACATGTTGCCCATCTGAACTAGCAGTTGGCCAGGAAGAATGTGGGTCTGGAAGGCCTGCAGAACATAAAGAACTGCCTGCATCTCCAGTATATTGATGTGGAGATGCTGCCCTGACTCGGGCTAGGTCCCTTGGGTCTGATGGTCGACTAAGTGAACCCTGAAAAAGGGCATCTATTATTTTGCTGAACATCAGTTCAATTCAATTCAATTTTTATTTAACCAGGCAAGACATCACTGAGTAAAGCTCATTCACAAGATGGTCCTGGGAAGGACAAATATTTACAAGGACACATACAATTTAAAAACGATTAGGAGCATAAATAAAATGTTACAATGCAACGAGCAGAAAGACATCAAGTGCACATACATTAAATACACTCAGGACATCATCACTACACTTCAACCTGACCAGGATACCCAACTACAAACAAGGTGGCTACCAAGTAGAAGTTTAGGCAAAGAAGGGTGAAGAGGGAGGATAGTAGAAAGGGGAGAAGATGGGAGAGGTGCAAAGCCAGACACCCTCAGCCATGAATGGCAGCAAGGGCAGATCACTGCAATCGCCCCATGCCTGTACGCATCGACAATGTCATATGCCACCCTCAGTACATTGTTGCCCATGTCAGATCCGGACTTCAGGAGTTGGGCCAACTGCATTTTGGTAGAATCCTCAGGGAGGGTTTAAACCAGATCCCTCGCTTGATCCCAGAGAGCATTCTGGTATTGTACCATAAAAACATATGGACAAGGTAGATAGCAGCCCGAATAGCCAGTGTTGAAGGGGCAAACATATGCTTGCCCAGCTGGTCCAGTTGGTGAGACTCTTTTTCGGGTGGGAGGGTACGGAGATGCTTGGGTTTCTTTGTACAGTCCTACTCCCTCCGTAACTCTGTTTTTTGCTCCCTCAAGCCTCCTTCTTGTATAACTCTTGCTAGTCAAACCGCCTTCTCTTTCTATTTTCCAAAAACTCTGGAATTCTCTTCCCCTAAGCATTCGCTCTGCCTCTTTGAAATCCTCCCCCTCCTCCGCTCCCATACTCTCCCTCCTGCCACTGTCTGTAGGTCTTCAGATCTTTGCTATAATTTGCCCCTTTCCCCTCCATTATTTCACTACATACGGCACACTCTGACCATCCCTTCTGTCTCCTCAGGGGTACCTCAGGGATCAGTCCTCTTCAACATCTTCATCAGTGACATTGCAGATGGACTGGAGGGTAAGGTTTGTCTGTTTGCAGATGACACCAAGATCTGCAACAGAGCAGATGATCCAGATGATGT
This sequence comes from Neoceratodus forsteri, assembly GCA_016271365.2. Classification (NCBI taxonomy): domain Eukaryota; kingdom Metazoa; phylum Chordata; order Ceratodontiformes; family Ceratodontidae; genus Neoceratodus; species Neoceratodus forsteri. The sequence goes on along the minus strand of JADMNL010000022.1, from coordinate 688,830,081 downwards.
GGGCAGAATGAGAAGAGATCTGGATAAACTAGCAAACTGGATGGAAGAGTGGCAACTGGGGTTTAACGCAAAGAAGTGCAAGATCATGCACGTAGGGAAGAGAAACCCTAAAGCCACCTATAGGCTGGGAGGGGGAGTTACTGGCAGTCACAAGAGAAGAAAGAGACTTGGGCATCATCATCACCGATGACCTGAAATCATCCAAGCAGACCTCTAAAGCAGTAGGAAAGGCTAGAGAGATGTTGGGTTGTATTAGTAGGGGTATCACAAGTTGGAAGAGGAAGGTAATAATCCCTCTTTACAAGACACTGGTTAGGCGCCATCTGGAGTACTGTGTGCAGTACTGGGAGGCCACACCTTCACAAGGACATTAACCAAATTGAGGCAGTCCAGAGAAGGGCAACCAAAATGGTGCAGGAACTGCATCAGAAAACATACGAGGACAGATTAACTGAACTCAATATGTATACCTTAGAGCAAAGGAGGGAGAGAGGTGTTATGATTGAAACATTCAAACACCTTAAGGGCATTAACAAGGTGAAAGAGTCTAACATGTTTCAATATAAGAAAAATAGCAGGACAAGAGGACACAGCATGAGATCAGAGGGAGGCCGATTAAGGGGTAATGTGAGGAAGTTCTTTTTCACAGAAAGGGTGGTGGATGCACGGAATGGCCTACCTCAGGAAGTGGTGGATATGAATACAGTGCAGGGCTTCAAACAGGCATAGGATAGGCATAAGGGAGCAATACAGATGAGTACGAATAGATAGGTCATTGACAGAGCAAAGGCAGATGGTACATTCATAAGGTAAACAAAGAAATGGGCAGACTGGATGGGTCTTGCGGTCCTTATCTGCCGTCAACTTCTATGTTTTTATGTCTTCCTGGGTACCAAACTAATGCCACTTTAGACTGCATTTATTGTATATACCTCCCTATACTAGTAATATCTCAGTACCTAATTACTGTCACTGTTTATTCCACTTATTCTATATAACTATCTTATTTCTGCTGCTGCCTGTCGTAAAACTTGATAATTCCTAGCTTACAGTTGCAATTGCTTCATTGTATCAGCATCTTCACATTTACTCTATGTATTTACAATTGTATAAATGTAAACTCTGCTTGTTTCTGTTCTTAAGCTTATTCCACTCTCCATCCCCCCAAGACACATCTGAAAATGAGCTATTTGTACGCAGAATGTTTTTTCTGATGAAACTCTTAAATAAAATAAAATAAAAATAAAATAAATACAAGGAGCGACTGTGTAGTCTCAACATGTACTCTCTGGAGGCCAGAAGAGAGGGGGAACAAGATCCAAACCTCAAAATGTCTGAGAGAAATCAACAGGGTGACAGCCAGCCACTGTTCAAGGGCTGGTAGGGATTTACAACAAGAGGGCATGGGTACAAGCTAATAGGGGAGGATTGCAAGAACCGTGAGAAAGCGTTTCTTCACGGAATGGGTGGTGGGCAGGCGGAACAGCTTGCCTAGGGAGACAGTGGTGATGAAAACTGTGGAGGGCTTCTAGAGGGGGTGGAAGAGATTTAGGGGGCTCCTAAGAATGGGAAAAATCAAGAGAGGGATGGGGGCTGCAATGCCGCTAGGGGGTGCAGCAGTACACATACAGCATTAGGCTGAACAGGATGTAGGTTACATGCTAACAGAGTAGACCTAAGGGGCCGAGGTCATTTTCTGCTTATAAGATTTCTCTGTTTCTAGGTTTTTCAGTTTGTTGGAAGATATTTTAGAGCTCAAAATGATGCAACTGCATGAGTTTTTGTCAACACTTAAAAAAAGGTTTAAAAACAGACAGCAGGCAGGAAAATGGAATGCAAGCACCATGTCATCCCTGTTATGAAAAAACTAGCTACGCTTTTAGATGTACCCTTCAAATGGCCACAGACTAATGTGAGCTCCAAAAACCAAAACCTAAACTGAGGAAAAGACTAACCACATGACGCTGTGAGGAAGGGGCAACTGCTCTGAGGGAGGAAGCACCCGAAGCATACTTCAGACACCAGGCTAAAAGGCAGATCAACCACTTATACCACTATTACTTTCATTTAGACAGGAAAAGTCGCAGAACATCCAGACCTCTGCAGCAGCCAGGGTTAAAACAGTACACAGACAATTAACCAACAAAAAACATGCCTGTTCTGAATTTAAAAATACTCGTAGTGGAGGATAAACAGAATTTCTCTGCTATGAGTTAATAAATGAAAAAAAAAAACAATGGAAATTGTGAGCACAAGCCAAGATACAAGCCTCAAGGTCTTGCTTTGTTTTTGTAATATTCTGTCTTTAGGAAAGGCAAATTTTATTTTTTAGGTACCCAATCCGGGAGGCTCTGGGCGCCGTACAAATACAAAATACACTGAACAATAACATAGATAAAACAAAAAATAAAAATCGGCATAAATATAAAACAGAAAGCTAATAGTAGTTGAAATACAGCAAAAACCTAAATAGCAGCCAATAGAGACTGGCATTAATGCTTAGAGGAGTAAGTTTATATGCCCCCTTACCTCCAGCCAGCCACCATTGTCCCCTACTCCATCCCCAGCCTTCTCATCCACCTTCTCTGAGACTTCCAGAGACATACTCCCATGACTTAACCCCCACCTCTTTCATCAGGGTTCATGGGGCTATGGACCTCTAGAGGTAACTCAAGCTGGCACTATCTGCAGTGTAGCCCCAACTGGTGGTGCAGAGCCTGCAGGAGAAGCAGTGGAGTCATCCCGGTTGGTTGGGGCCATTTTTTCTTGTTTTCCTCCCTGCCCCTGAGACACGGACATGCTAGGGAAGCCAAGGTGCGTACATGCGCATGCTGTGTGTGTGTAGCACTCCATTTCCTGGCCTGTGTCTCTCCCTCCCCAACACCCTCAGCTGCACTGCCACCTTTGGTCACCCAGGTGGCACTATAGCAGCAAGGATGACAACCCTCTCTCCCCAGAGGACAGCGTCCATTGTGATGCTCAGTCCTCTCCCCCCTCCCCGCCAGCCCCCAATGACCTGACCCAAACCAGGGTCACTAATGTCACGAGTAGAAGTGCCACCGCTGTGCCGACAGACTGGCGCCTGAGGCTTGCTTCTTGTCCTTTAACTGACAGTTCAAACTAGTTGGTACGTGCCCAATAGCATTTTTCCTTTTAATATTTGAGAATTTTTGGCCCTGAAAGGCACACTGAGTTGAAACTCATTTCTGGGTGTGACCTGGCAGCCCAAGGAGGTTAAGGCAGGGGCACACAGTATGCAAGAGGCAACTGCTGAATTCAAACCCAGGCCTACTGGGCCTACAGATTCACAGCTTGCTGCTCTAACCTCCAGGCAATACTTTCTCACTAATTTATTTATTTAGTTTTTGTTGACCGGGAAAGGAGGACTACACGATTCTGCCTATTTTCAGCCTTGTCTGGGGGGGGGCCTGTTAGTGGTATCTGTAGTGAATGCTGATGCAGACTGGGTTCCGTAATGATGCCACACAGCACTGCGACTGTGTCAGTGTTCCTACTAGGATGACATAATTACCCAGCAGCTAAGAAGTACCCAGTGACAGCATGGAACAGCGCAGAAAGTACAGTTACGTAAGAACTTACCGTAACAGCAGATCTTCGAGAGAGGCTCTTGCAGTAGGTATTCACATATAGGACTGACCTGCCAGGTATCAGAACCCAATGGAAAAATTTCTAGCTAGCCCGCCTTCCAGTTCTTTCCTGCCAAGAGGCTCTCTTGGTGATCTACTGTTACTGTAATTTCTTACGTAACTGTACTATCTTACTTCGTGAGGGCTCTTGCAATAGTTATTCACATATAGGACTGAGTCCCAAGCAGTCTGGAACAAGGAAAAGCACTCGGGAGGAGGCTAGAGATCCACAGCATGGAACCTCAGGCTGAAAGGGCTCATGAAAGGAGACCTTGGAGCACAGCCAACCCAAAGCCTGCTCTACGCCGAGAGGCAATGTCCAAACTGTAGTGTTTTGTAAAGGTATGGACAGAAGTCCAAGTTGCTGCTGCACAGATGTCTGCCGCCGACACATTCTTGAAACAAGCCGCAGAGGAAGCTACTCCTCTGGTGGAGTGACCTCTGACGTGACCCGGTAGGGTCTTGTTGTACTTGTCATAACAGAAAGTGATACAATGAGCCAATCATTTCGATAGGCATTGCTTAGAGACAGCATTGCCTTCCCTTTTGTAAGCAAAAGAGACAAAAAGCTGATCAGTTTTCCTGAGATCCTTAGTCCGAGTGGTGTAATATCTCAGTATTCTGTGAACATCCAAAGTATGCAAGAGGTATTCCCCTTGATTGGAGTGTTGCATTAAGAAAGTGGGTAGCTCGTTGGATTGATTCAGCGTAGATTCAGCCACCACTGTAGGGAGAAACTTAGGGTTGGTGTGCAGAGCCACACGCTCCTTGTGAAAAATCAAGTACGGGATTTTACACATCAAGGCCTGAAGCTCAGAACTACGCCGAGCAGAAGTAAGGGCCACAAGGAAGAGTCTTCCAAGAAAGGAACTTCAAATGTGCTGTAGCTGCTGGCTTGAAGGGAGGCAGGGTAAGCTTCTCCAGAATTAAATTCAAGTCCCAAGGAGGGGTAGGAATGCGGATGGGGGGTCTCAAATGGAGAATCCCTCTGAAGAAGGTCTTGGAGACTTCCAACTGAGCAAAAGACCTGTCCTCGAAGGGAATATGGTAGGCTGAAATAGCGGCCATGTGAACCTTCAATGAGGAATGGCTGAGACCCAGGTCGAAGAGGTGACGCATGTAGTCCAAGACTTTATTGGCTGGGCATGAGAAAGGTTTGAAGTCTTCCGAAGAGGCCTAAATTGAAAACAGTTTCCACTTCATGGCGTAGGTGGACCTGGTGGAAGGCCTCTACCAAGATGTCTGCTAGGAGCGGAGAAACTCCGAAGCGGGCTTTTGCTACGTCTGCAGGAGCCACACATGTAGATGAAGGGATCCGAGACCTGGATGAACAAGGGTCCCCTGATCCTGGGTCAACAATTGTTGTGACAGAGGAAGAGAAAGTGGGGGTTCCTCTGAAAACTGTTGCAGAAGAGAGAACCAAACTTGCCTGGGTCAAAAAGGAGCGATGAGAATCATTCTCACTTCCTCCAATATGAGTTTGTTCAGGACCCTCAGAATTAAAGGAAGAGGAGGGAAGGCATAAACAAATCTGTCCCTCCCAGTGAGACAGAGCGGCCTGCCAAAAAATGCTCGCCCTGGAGTGAGCGAGCAGAAGGTGGGAAGTTTTGCGTTTTGGGGAGAAGCGAAGAGGTCTATCTGAGGAGTGCCCATTGCTGAAAAATGTTGTTTACGACTTCTTGATTGAATTCCCATTCGTGGGACCTGGCTGAGGACTGACTGAGTCAATCCGCCAACGTGTTTTCCACTCCCGGAACATGAATCGCGGTCAAGTGAAGGTGATGCTGGGTTGCCCAAAGCCAGACCCTCATTGTTTCCCAGCACAGAGGGTAGGAATGCGTTCCTCACTGCTTGTTGAGATACCAGACTACGCACATGTTGTCTGCTTGTATGAGGAGATGGCGTGAAGAGCCTGAAGGGCGTAAAGGACTGCTCTCAGTTCGAGTACATTTATGTGCAAGTTTTGTTCGAACTTTGACCAGCTGTGAGACCCGAGATGGGCTCCCCAGCCTTCCCCTGATGCATTTGTTGTCAACGTCTTGGGGGGGGGGGGGGTCATTACTGAAATGAAGATGGGCCTGAATCTGAAGGGTGTCTACCCTGTCCTGAGGCAAAAAAGGCTTTGCCAATGGTCGTGCCCAGAATCACCCCTATAAACTGGAAGCGTTGGCAAGGGACCAAATGGGACTTTGCCTGGTTGATGGTGATACCCAGGCTAGTGAAAACCTGCAAGGAAAGGGAAAGAGGAGTTCCTCCCTGGACGAGGCCACCAGGAGCCAATCGTCCAGGTGCGAGAATACCTGAACCCCCTGGGTATATAAGTGGGCCGCTACCACAGACACGCATTTGGTAAAAACTCGGGAGGCCAAGGAAAGACCAAATGGGATGGCCCTGAATTGGTAGTGGTCCCCCTGAAAGCAAAAATGGAGGAATTTGTGGTGGGTAGGGCATATGGGGATGTGCAGGTAGGCATCCTGCATGTCCAAAGCACATAGCCACTGTCCCTGCTGAAGAAGTGGTAGAAGGCTATGCAAAGAGAGCATTCTGAAGCATTTGTACTCCACGAACATGTTCAGGGAACTGAAGTCTAAGATAGGCCTCACGTCTCCTGTCTTCTTTGGAACTAGGAAAAAATGGGAATAGTAACCCGTCCCCCAAAGATGGTTGGGGACTGGTTCTATCGCTGCCTTTGAGAGAAGGAGGTGATTTCTCTAGCACAAGAGGAAGATGTTGCGGGCAGTAAGACAACTGGGGGTGGTGGTCTTTGGGGTGGTTTCTGTAGAAACTCTATTGAGTGTCCTGCTCATAGCAACTGGAGCACCCAAGCTTCTGATATTATCCTCTCCCAACCCGGCAGATTGAAGGAGAATCTCCCCCCCCACCGGTTCCTCTGGAACCTCCAGAGGCAGTGGGAGAGGTGGGGAGTGAGGAGGTGTGGGGCAGTGCAGCAGCCAAGCCTCCCATGGCTTTTTTGTTAGGGGGAGTCTTGGTTGCTGAAGGGGCCCGACGCTAGCTGGCCCGTTTACCCTGTGGTTTTTGTTTTTGTTGGTTCTGTCTATGAAAAAGACGTCACTGTCCCTGAGGGGGCCTGTACATAGAGTCGACAGATTTGAGTGCAGTGCCCTTCTCCTGCAGGTTGGTAATGATGTCCTTAACATCACCCCCGAACAGCACCGTACCCCTGAAGGGAGCATCCTGGATAGCGGACTGCACTTCAGGGACCAATCCTGACACGTGGAGCTAGGCATGGTGCCGTAAGCCTACGGTGAAAGCTGAGCTCCTTCCAACTGTGTCCACTGCATCGTAAGTGGCACGAAGCATGTGCCGACTGGCTGAACGAGCAGAACGGACAAGATCTGCCACTTCTTGCTTAGTCTGAGACTCAGGAAGGAAGTCCAAGTTTGATTCCACCTGACTAAGGATCATCTTCTTGAAGTCCCCTACATGTGCCACATAGTTCAGGGCCCTAATACCAGGGTAGAAAAGGAACAGATCTTCTTCCCACATTGGTCCAGAAGTCGGGATTCCTTGTCAGGTGGAGACGAGCTGAGGTGTTTTGGGTTAGCGGAACGGGCATGAGCGGCGCTGATGACGACCGAGTCCACTTTGGGGTGTAGATTCAGGAAATCTACGCCCTCGGGAGCCTGATATAGCCGATCTGCCTTCCACGGAAGGGGGGGCTAACGCTGAAGGTTGTTTCCAAATAGTGGAAACAAGATCCGTGTGAGGCTCTATCCAGGATGGAATCGGTGTCTGAGCAGTTTCAGGCAGATCCAGATGGGCAGCAATTTTTTTGCGCTGTGGGTCTGGCTCCAGTGATTGCCACTGATGGACTTCCTGGATTTTCCTCAATAACTCCAGAATGGAGGGATCCTCTGGAGAAGACTCTGGAGGGGTCCTTGGCTGGTCATCAGGATCAGAGCATCCAGTCTCTGAGTCTGAGTCAGACGTATCTGGACGATGAAGAGGAAGACTCCTCCCCACGAGGGGAGGCGGCCCCTTTGGGAAGTTCCCAAGACGGTCTCCTCCTCAAGCGCCAGAGGGCTCACCTCTGGTCAGGCAGGGGAGAGGAGTCTCCTGTCTCAGACGAGGGGACTTGTACAGGGCCGGGCCGCAGATGACTTTCTCACCTCCCTAGTGAGTTGAGCCTTGGCCTCAGCCCACCAGGAGGCCAGTGTCTCCTTCAAGTCTGGCGGCAGCTGTGCAGTGGGCAGCAGAGGAGGAGGAGGAGGAGGGGATACGGATATTGAGGACATCCGCAAAAGCAGTATCCATAACCTGATGGCGGGTAACCCAGTGTAGAGTATTGGGGCATCAGGTACTGCGGTACTGGATACTGCAACGTCGGGTACAGAGGTGCTGGATACTGTGGAGCCAGGTATTGTGGCACCAGATATTGTGGTGTGGGATACCCGGGAGCCAGGGGCTCTGATGGAGCAGAGGGACCTGGCAGAGGCCCAGCTGGCGAGCCAGGCAATGGTAATGCTGGCCCCGCGGGTGTTGGGCCCGGCATGGGTACGCCATCAACAGGGTCCGAAGGACCTGATGGTAAGGGGACGCTGGCTGGCGTTGGGGACCGCGCCTGAGGGTTCAGCGTCAGGCTATCAGGTCCTGAAGAAGGGGGCCCTGACGGCAACGTTTCTAGATCCTCTGTGATGACCGGGGAGGGAGGGTTAGAATCCCCAGGGGTCAGCAGAGGAGATGCTGGGGTCGCAGAAGGAAGCAGAATGCGCTGCTGACAGCCTGGAACGTTGGACTGATCCTTAGGGGCTGGTACAGTCTCCTTGGCCGGGCGGGCATCGGTGGGACCGGTGCCCGACTTATCGGCCGAATCCATGCAGGCATCGGAGGAGCCAACATCCAACTTATCAGATTCCTTGCCTGAGGAAGGCCACGCTGGGAATTAGACCTTGTCAGATGAAGGTTTGGCTGGGTGCCCCCCCGAAGGGGCAGGCAGCTTAGCAGCATTGTCTGGGCGGGTGTCGGTGGCACCGGAGCCCGACTTACCGGACCAGCTTTGACCCAACGACCGCATGGTATAAGTGGCCTTCCCAGAAGCGGAAACCTCCTTTCCCCCGGAGGCTCCCGAAGGGCCCAAGCGCGAGCTAGATAGGAGAGGCGACGCTCTTCTGGTGAGTACCAAGACGGGTTGCCGGAAGCGGTTCCCCAGAGGGTCGCTACCGTGAGTACCACGATTCTGTCCGAGTCGCTGCTGCCGTGGAAGTCGGTTCCCGCCCCGTAAGTTTCTCTTTGTCATGCTTCTTCTTGTGACCTTCGGGGGAAGTGGACACCTGCCTTAGTTTCTTTAGCTCCTTTTCCATGGATGCCATTCGTTTCTTGAGGGTATGGGCTTCCAGGGACTGCTGCCTTCTTTTCCGGGTAGCGGAGTTAAATTTCTGGCAGTGCTGGCACTTCTCCACGGGGTGGTCTGGGCCCAGACAGAAGAGGCACAATGAGTGACCGCCACTGTGTGGAAGTTGAGAACCACACAAGTCGCACTTATTTTTATGCGATTCTGAGGGCGTCATGGACGACATACGCAGCGAATCAATGAACAAACTCGAGAAATAAAGAAATTAGGTTGAAAACTTCGAGAACTAATGGACCGACGAAAGACTGATGAGCGCTGAATTCTACCGCAAGGAACTTTCACAAGCCGATGGCAGGAAAGAATTGGAAGGAGGGCGTGGGGGACCGCCCCTTTATATCGACATCGTATGATGCCGGTCACGTGACGTGGGGGCAGTCCCCCCGCCAGAGACTGCTAGTTAGAAATGGTTCCGTGGGGTCCTGATGCCTGGCGGGTCAGTCCTATATGTGAATACCTACTGCAAGAGCCCTCTCGAAGTAAGAGCATAGGATTCCATGCTCAGTGCCTCCTCCCCAATCTGATTTTAACTATTTTACCTACAATTAGAAATGCTGCATATTATCATGATTATCTATATAGCACAATATTTTTTTTACTCAAATGCTGTAATATTTAAACCTTGATACTGCGACAACTAGTGATAACTTTACAGTTTCATTTATGAGTAGTGGGGATTATGCTATATCACAAAACTGCTAAAACAGAAGAATTGGGTCTGCTGGAACACCATTCCAATCTGTGTATTTATCTTACCATAATTACACAGAGTGGGATTTCCAATCCATTAAAAAAAAACCCATAATGTCAACCCAAAAAACACGATTTCTGTAATGCATTTTTTTTCTACTTTTCAAAGCCATATTAACAGTGCAACAGACACTTCAGGGACATGTAATTAAGGGAAATAATTGCACTTCTGGGATGGATTTAAATGCAGTCAGCACTAACAACACAGCCGGGGTGTGTAATAATTGTCCAATAATTACAAGCCCTGTCATGTCATATTGCTGACAGACAGTGGGATTTCCTATGGCAATGTCATTGTACCTGCTGCACAGTATATGATCGCTAGTCAATGTCATTCGCATTCATGGGTTTAAACCAAATGTTTAGCACAAGGATTTATGTCACCATTTCTAGAAGGGATGACTGGGTTAGTTTTCATTTGGGGAAAGGAGAGACGTCAACATTATGCTGGTATAATCTTATCCCCACCCCCTTCCTCAAAGGACATGCATTTGACATTTTTTCTAATCTCCGCAGCACATCTCCAGATAAAGATGATATATCTAATTAAGATAGCCAATTCACTGTTCATTGCTGACACTGCAGTGCAGTACTGGGGGTGCCACATCAGGGACTCGGGCCCATTCCAAGGCTGACACTGACATTGCAGTACTGGTGTTGGGGGGAGGGCACATAAGGGAGTTGGGCCACCACCCAAAGAAGACACTGACAGTGCAGTACGAAGGGTCAAACACCAGAGATTTGGACCCATACCCAATGCTCCAGTGAGGGCACTGTAATCCAGTATGGGAGAGACCCACACCAGAGATTTGGGCCCATACACAATGCTCCAGTGGAGGCAATGTAATGCAGTGTGGAAGGGACCCACACCAGAGATTTGGGCCCATACCCAATGCACCAGTCGTGGCACTGTAATGCAGGATGGGAGGGACCTACACCAGAGATTTGGGTCCATACACAATGCACCAGTCGTGGCACTGTAATGCAGTGTGGAAGGGACCCACACCAGAGATTTGGGCCCATACACAATGCTCCAGTGGAGGCAATGTAATGCAGTGTGGAAGGGACCCACACCAGAGATTTGGGCTCATACCCAATGCTCCAGTCGTGGCACTGTAATGCAGTATGGGAGGAACCCACACCAGAGATTTGTGTCCAAACCCACAGCTCCAGTGGTGGCACTATAATGCAGTGTGAGAAGGATCCACACCAGGGATTTGGGCACATACCCAGTGCTGACACCACAGTATTTGAGCCCCACACAAGGGATTTGGGTCATAGCCAATGCTGACACTGCAGTGCAGTACTGGGGTCCCACACCTGGGATCTGAGCTCATATCCAGTGCTGACTTTACAGTTCAGTACTGGAGTCCCACACCAGCGATCTGAGCTCATATCCAGTGATGACACTGTGGTGCACTACTGGGAGTCTCACACCAGGGATCTAAGCTCATATTCAGTGATGACACTGTAGTACGCTAGCAGGGTCTCACACCAGGGATCTGAACTCATATCCAGTGATAACACTATAGTGCACTACTGGGAGTCTCACACCAGGGATCTGAGTTCAAATCCAGTGATGACACTGTAGTGCACTACTGGGGGTCTCACACAAGGTATCTGAGCTCATATCTAATGCTGGCACTACAGTACAGTACTGGGGTCCCAAACCAGTGATTAGGGCTCATATTCAATGCTGAGACTACACTGTGGCACTGGGGATCCTACACCAGGGATCTGAGCCCAAATCCACTGATGACACTGTAGTGTACTACTGGAGGTCTCACACCAGGGATCTGAGCTCATATCCACTGCTGACACTGTAGTACACTACTGGGGGTTTCACACCAGGAATCTGAGCTTGTATCCAATGATGACACTGTAGTACACTACTCTGCGTCTCACTCCTGGGATCTGAGCTTATATCCAGAGATGACACTGTAGTACAGTATTGGGGGTCTGACACAAGGGATCTGAGCTCACATCCAGTGCTGACTTTACAGTTCAGTACTGGAGTCCCACACCAGCGATCTGAGATCATATACAATGCTTACACTACACAGCAGTACTAAGAAGTCCCACACCAGGGATTTGGGTTCATATCCAGTGCTGTCACTATGGTGCAGTACTGGGGGCCCACACCAGGGATTGGGTTCATATCCGATGCTGACATTACAGAGCAGTACTGGAGTCCCACACCAGGGATCTGGGCTCATACCAATGTTGACATTACAGTGCAGTACTGGGGGTCATTCACCAGGGATTTAGGTTCACATCCAGTGCTGACACTATAGTGCAGTACTGGGGTTCCCACACCATGGACCCGAGTTCATATCCAGTGCTGACACTTCAGTGCAGTACTGGGGTTCCCACAACATGGACCTCAGCTCATATCCAGTGCTGACACTATAGTGCAGTACTAAAGGAATCACACCAGATATATGGGCTCATATCCAGTGCTGACACTACAATCAATCAATCAATCAAATTCTTTATTTATCCAGGCGAACACCATTTAGCAATCTCATTTACAAGGTGGACCTGCATTACACAAGTCAAGTAACAATGCATATACAGACAAATAGACAGTAGATGCAAGAATAAAACAGTACAGGTAGGCCTGCAAAAGACAGGAAAAGTAAAAATACGTTTCGGTTCAGGTAAAAGATAGTACTAGGGGGTCCCACACAAGGGATTAGGGCTCATATCCAATGATGACACTACACTGTGGCACTGGGAGACCCATACCAGGGATCTGAGCTCATATCCAGTGCTAACACTACAGTGTAGTACTGGGGTCCCATACCAGACAGCCAAGCTCATATCCACTGCTGACACTACAGTGCAGTACTGAGGTCCCACACCAGGGATCTGAGCTCATATCCAGTGCTTACACTACAGTGCAGTACTGGGGTCCCACAACAGGGATCTGAGCTCACATCCAGTGCTGACACTACAGTGCAGTACTAGGGTCCCTTACCAGGGATCGGAGCTCATATTCACTGCTGACACTACAGTGCAGTACTGAGGGTCCCACACCAGGGATTAGGGCTCATATCTAATGTTGATGTTACAGTGCAGCACTAGGGGGTCCCACACCAAGAATTAGGGTTCCTATACAATGCTAATACTAAATTGTGTGGCACTGGGGGTCCCACACTAGGGATCTGCACTCATATCCAATGTTGACACTACAGTGCAGTACTGGGGGTCTCACACCAGGGATCTGAGCTCATATCCATTGCTAACACTACACTGTGGCACTGGGGTACCACACAGTGATTTGGGCTCATACCAGTGCTGACATTATAGTGCAGTATTGGGGTCATTCACCAGGGATTTGGGTTTGAAACTTCGTATACCTTGCTGACACTACACTGCAGTACTGGGGTCCCACATTAGGGATCTGCACTGATATCCAGTGCTGACATTACAGTGCAGTACTGGGGGTCTCATATCAGGGATCTGAGCTCATATCCAGTGCTGTCACTACAGCGTGTTAGTGGGGGTCGAACACCAAGGATCTGAGCTCATATCCAGTGCTGACACTATAGTGCAGCAGTGGGGTCCAACACCAGAGATTAGGCTCATATCCAGTGTTGACACTACAGTTCAGTACTGGGGGTCCGTCTCACACAAAGAATTAGGGTTCCTATACAATGCTGATACTAAATTGCGTGGTACTGGGGGTTCCACACTGGGGATCTGCACTCATATCCAATGCTGACACTACAGTGCAGTACTGGTGGTCTCACACCAGGGATCTGAGCTCATATCCAATGCTAACACTACACTGTGGCTCTGGGGTACCACACAGTGATCTGGCTTCATACCAATGCTGACATTATAGTGCAGTACTGGGGATCATTCACCAGGGATTTGGGTTCATATATCCTGCTGACACTACACTGTAGTACTGGGGGTCCCACACTAGGGATCTGTGCTCATATCCAATGCTGACACTACAGTGCAGTACTGGGGGTCTCATAGCAGGGATCTGAGCTCATATCCAGTGTTGACACTACAGTTCAGTACTGGGGGTCCCACACCAAGGATCTGACCTCATATTCAATGCTGACACTACAGTGCAGTACTAGGGGGTACCACACCAGGGATCTGAGCTTGTATCCAATGATAACGCTGTAGTGCAGTACTGGAGGTCTCACACCAGGGATCTGAGCTTATATCCAATGATGACACTGTAGTATGCTAGCAGGGTCTCACACCAGGGATCTGAACTCATATCCAGTGATAACACTGTAGTGCACTACTGGGAGTCTGACATCAGGGATCTGAGTTCAAATCCAGTGATGACACTGTAGTGCACTACTGGGGGTCTCACACAAGGTATCTGAGCTCATATCTAATGCTGGCACTACAGTGCAGTACTAGGGGTCCCAAACCAGTGATTAGGGCTCATATTCAATGATGACACCACACTGTGGCACTGGGGATCCTACACCAGGGATCTGAGCCCAAATCCACTGATGACACTGCAGTGCACTACTAGGGGTCTCACTCCTGGGATCTGAGCTCATATCTAGTGATGACACTGCAGTGCACTACTGGGGGTCTCACACCAGGAATCCGAGCTCGTATCCAATGATGACACTGTAGTACAGTACTGAGGGTCCCAAACCAGACATTAGTGCTCACATTCAATGCTGACACTACACTGTGGCATTGGGGGTCCTATACCAGGAATCTGAGCTCATATCCAATGCTAACACTACAATGCAGTACTGGGGACCCACACCAGGGATCTGAAGTCATCTCCAATATTAACACTACAATGCAATACTGGGGTCCCTCACAAGGGGTCTGAGCTCATATTCAATGCGAACACTACAGTGCAGTACTGGGGTCCCATACCAGGGATCTGTGTTCATATCCACTGCTGACACTACAGTGCAGTACTAGGGGTCCCATGCCAGGGATCTGAACTTATAACAATGCTGACATTATAGTGCAGGACATGGGGGTCATTCACCAGGGATTTGGGTTTGCATCTCATGCTGACAGTATAGTGCAGTACTGGGGGCCCCACGCTAGGGATTTGGGCTGATAATCAATGTACCTCCTTCCACCATTCCCCCTCTCCCTCTCTTACTCCCCTCTTAAACAGCTCCTAAATACTCCTTTTGCTCCCTCTTGTACCTGCACGTAATCCCACTCAGGCCTTCCTCTCACTCCTCCATCTCCTTACTGTGACGTCCTCCCACGTTGGCCCGCAGTCACAGGTCACTCATCTCACAGTTCTTAAATGGGCATAATGCACTTGTTGTAGCATTTGGTCAGTCTTGCACTGCAGTCTGTACTCAGCTAGCTCTAAAAAACCTTTATACCCATTTGTGACACCTTTATACCCATTTCTGACCTTTGGACAATTATATCATTGTTTATTAAGCAAGCAATAAGACATGATAGGGTGTTGGTTACAATTCCTGAACCATACAGCAAGGTGCGATGTGAGGCATGAAGTGCTTACTATGAGTGGCTTCAACCACCTGGAAGTGTGGTTAAGGAATAGTGACCCATACCCTGACGTGTGTTATTGTGCCTACAAAAAAAGATTCCTTAAAAAAGAAAAACAAAAGTTAATTCTTACAAAACCAAAGAAAACATTTAAATGTCGTTTTGCATTAAAAGTGTCATATAGTTCCTTTTCTCCTGTGAGTAGCAGGTGCTGCTTTCTATTTTTGCCTCTAGGTGGTGGTGTATGCTGCTGTGAATTTTATTTTTTATTAGTTTTTTTTTTTATTAAATGGGAGCCTTTTCTTTTGCCAGCATTGGGAGTGGAAGCAAGTAATGCAGATTACCAGCAGAAATGAGGCTGAAAACTGATTTTAAGGCAAAGCAACATTCAAGCTCCCCCCCACCGGTATGGATGTGCCAGAAAAACAAATCATTAAATCCAAACAGTAAATTCTCTGAACCATTTCACCACCTCACTGAAATAAGCAGGCTTTTTTTTTTTTTTTTTTAGGTTTATTCTTTTATTAGGACAAACACACAGTTAATACACCTTCATTTGACCATTCAGATGGATAACACAATGAGGGTGCCACTCCTCTTAATACATACAAAGAGTTTGACAAATGATATAAGATACGCTATATGGGAGGGTTACAGTACAATTATAAAACGGCTGTTTATCCACATGCTGCAATAGAGTCCAAGAGCTTCATGGTTCATTAATAAAGAAAATCAAGTCCAGTTACAGTATTGTCCATACCATTCCCAAAAGTAGGGAAGTGAACACCATGCTTTCCCATAGTAAAACACTAAATATAGTGTTAATACAGAAAGAAAAATTAAAATCCCCCAGAGTTCTTTACAAAATCCACTATTCTTGGATCTACATATTGAATGCATAGCTCGCAAACCAACAGGCGCTTAGACAGAGTAACTTTCAATAACAGGATAAGGAATTAACAACAAGTTCCTTAATTAGTGGGCCTTTCTAAGCCATAATATGTAATGAAGAAGGGAGGTATTTTCCAGGACCCCGTCGCACTGTTACAGTCCAGACCAGCTGCGACTTATTAGAACTAAACAAGAAATGTTACACATTTGGGGCCTGCATATTGCAAAGATTTTTAGAGTTTAAAATGAAACAAGGTACCCCCTCCCTCAAACATCAACTGGAAGAAAAAAGTACAGAGACTTATCTTCAGTGAAACAGGTCTTTCAGGGAATTTCTTCTTCAGATGAAACTTCATCTTCTGGGTCTCTGCCGCACGAAGGAGCATGTTTCTGGCACCATTTGAGCGCTTTAGCCGGCTCAGTGAAAAGGAAAATCTTGCTGGAGTGTACGATCCTCAAACAGGCCAGAAAGATTAAGCCATGAGGTATGCCTGCTTCTCTTAACATAGCCCGTACCCCGTCAAAACGTTTTCTTCTTTGTCGGGTCGCATAGGATAGATCGGGGAAAAAGTCTAACTTGATTCCCTTCGTGTAACAGAATCTTCTTTCTACGTGCAAGAGCCATCAGGGAGTCCCGCGATCCCACACCGTCCGGGACCAGTACGATAGTGTGTGGGGCTTCAGGATTATCTTGCCATCCTCTAAAGGCAACTCTGTAAACTTTTTGGATCTTCTCCATAATTGGGGCAGCCTCAGTTCCCAGTTGTTGTATGATAGACTCCGTTAGAAATAAAGACAGACGGTCTCCTTCACTACGCTCCTCTAGCCCCACTATACGTACGTTGGAAGCTGTCGACTGAGTCTCTAACATTTCCAGTCATGAGCGCAAGTAAGAGTTTTCTTTAGTAACTGAGGCCACAGCGGCATCAGCCATTTTCAAAGCTGAGGCTGATGCTTCGGTCACTGAGCCCACAGTACTTTCCACCGTGGTGACCCTAGTAGCTAGGGAGTCGAATTTGTTAGACAGACCTGAAACCAGTGCTGGGTAAGTTACTTTTTCTATTACTGTTGGAAACTTGTTCCAGAAAGCTCTGTGCAGTCACTAGCAAGGATGGAGAAGTACTGGAAAATGTAATACACCTTACAGTTACAATTATTTATGTCTTTTTATACAAAAGAAATACCCAACTGTAACTGGTTACATTTATTTGAAAGTAACTAACCTATTACTTTCAAAAAATGTAATCTTTTACAGTTATTTATTATTTTTTGTATTGTTTTTGTATAAAAAGAAATAAGCAACTATAATTGTAAGGTGTATTACTTTTTCTAGTAAAACTTATCCATCCTTGCTAGTGACTGCACAGAGCTTCCCGGAACAAGTTTCCAAACATAACAGAAAGTAATAGAAAAAGTAACTTACCCAGCACTGCCTGAAACTGAAGCGATTTGGTGATTCAACTTTTCACCCAGTGATTGAAGGGTTTCTTCCCTGGCTTCCGTTGCCTGTCCGAGATCTTGGCCTAGTTCATCTCATGAAGTGGAGGGTTCCGAAGATGATTTCGACCTAGCTCCATCAGTTGATTGTTTTTCTTTACAGGGATTGCCCATTTTGTTCCCCAGAGTATCCTCCGTCTGTCGGTGTGGAGCTTGGTTAATTACCGAAAGTTAAATTACTTTTAAAACAGGATTTCTTTTTCGGTATATACAGAGCTCTAGAGATTAGCGGCCATAATGCTTGGGCTCAACAGCACCCCGGCCCCCCCGAAATAAGCAGGCTTACACCAAATGGTGTTTCATAAGACAAAGTTTTAGTTGTAAAAGCCCCAAAACGTTTAAAAGGGCTAGTCAGTGAACTCACCACTCCTTACAAAGGAAAGACGCCGGCAGACACCCTCAGCACTGAACCTCCAACCGGTTTCACCTTAAGGCATGAACTCACCACTTTCTTACAAAGGAAGGACACTGGCAGACACCTTCAGCACTGAACCTCCAACCGGTTTCACCTTAAGGCATCATCGGATGAGTTCACGGACTAGCCCTTTTAAGCATTTTTGGGCTTTTACAACAAAGCTTTGCCTTCTGAAACACCATTTGGTGTAAGCCTGCTCATTTCAGCAAGGTGGTAGATGGTGCAGAGAATTTATTTTTGAAAACTGAATTTACCAAGAGCAGAGCAGTGGTGCTCTGAGTAGGTATACTCAATGCAGCAAGCACGCGAGCTGCCTTCATTCAACTGTTGAGACTCCCTTTGCTCCCTCCTGCCCACGCTAACACAGTTGCTCTGTTCCTCAACAGCCAATCTGTGGCTCTATTTACTCTCACCCAACAGGGCATGCTAATACAGCTGTGTATCTGGTTGGGCCCAGCAAAAAGCTGCTGCAAAGCACGGCAGTGGATGCTGCCACAATTGGATCTGGGTGTAAGAAGTCAATGATTGCAGCAATGGATGTGGCCTACAAATGGGCTATGAAAGAAGCCAGAGAGAGTCAGGGGGACGCCTGTGGGAAGAGGATCAAGCATCCAACAGACTGCTTTCCTCCTCCGGGGGCGGGCATTCAGTGTGTGTCTGGTCCCTGGCAGAGGCCAGGGGGCATCTCAACCAAAGCTCATAGATTTTAGGGGAGGTGTACCAGATGTCAGTGCCAACATGCCTCTGCATCACTGCGCACCACACCTCCTAACAACCAAGGGGACAAAAAATTACCAGGCTGAAGCCGGAGGATGTCCGCCTTCCCCAACCGAACCCCATGCAGCTGGCCGAGGCACTCTACCTCCCAATCACAAGGTACCATTTGGGGAGTGGGAGAGCTCTCTCAGAGGGCCCCGTCCTGGGGAGTAATCCAGGGTGCACTCCAGAAGGCAGTAGGTGAGTCCCGGGGGAACGGATGGCGAGAAAGAGAGGAACCAACACAGAGCCAGCCAGCAGCAAAACAAAAAAAGGAGGCCATAGAGCCTGGTACTTTTTAAATGCTCCTGTTCACAAAAATCAAAGGTAATGGGTATGATTCACATTTAAGCAATAAGGCACGATGGGGGGGGGTGTTACGGTGGGATAACGGCCAGCCTCAGATGGGCTGAAGCACGAGGTGAAGCAGAGTGCTTCCACCACCTGAGAAGAGCCGTTAGCCCACCATAATGCACTCCCTGGAGTGCCTTACTGCAATTATGAAATGGGTCCAATATTGTAAAGAAAAAATATTTTTAAAGAAAGTCTGTGTTTTGAATTTATAAAAACAGAAAAAATAGCACAAAATAAATTGAAAAATGAAAAAAAATAGTGCCTGTATATTGTGGTGTTGGCCACTGGCCAGTAGGTGGCACCAGTGCTGCAGATAGACAGCAAGTATGGGCGACAGCGAAGAAAACTAGAGCAGTCACGATTTAACTGTCGCCCTAACCCTGTGGCCATCTCTGCTTTCTCAGCCTGCCTCCCACTGCTGACCCCACCGTCGTGCAGCTTGACAAATGATTATACTTTAGCTTCCCTCCAAGAAAGTGTATGGCTCGAGAGTGTCAAAGATTGCTTGCTGTCAATAAATACCGCAGCTGCTGTTCCGCGCTACCCTCTCCATATGGATCCTCATTCAGCTGCACAAGATGTTGATGAGTAAGAGAAGGGAACATTGTTTAATCAGGAGTAGCACACTAAGCCGAAGCTTGTTTCCAGATGCAACCTGGGAGCACAAGGACGTTAAGTGACTTGCTCAGGATCACACAGTATGCACCTAGGTGGCTGTGGGATTCAAACCCAGGTCTCCAGATCTGCAGCTCAGAGCCTTAACCCACTACGCTATACTGCCTCAATGAGAAGGCCATGGCGATCTGGTGAGAGGCGTGCTTTTCCCACTCCACGCAATGGCTGCGGTCGTACGTGAACTAAAGCCAGCCTGTCTTTTCTTTTCTTTTCACACTAAAATTTTTTCTTTTGTAGTCCGTCTACGTGATGGTCTGCAGTCGGGCTCTGAACAACATGAAGGGAAGTAGCACTTTTCATGGGTCAAGAGTCAACAGATTAAAAAGAAATAAAACAGTACTGGAGAGCTGTTCCTCAGAGCGGGACTGGAGGATGTGTGTGAGGGGAGATTGGAGTTGCTGCTTGAGGTACATGTTATGCAGGGACGAGCAATTGGCAGGTGAGCGTAGGGGTATTTGCCAGGTGCAGAGTCCGTTTTGCCAGGAGCACTTTCACCCAGGGTGTTGTGCTGGGATAACAGCCCAGCTGAAAGCAGCTCTTGACCAATCAGGGTACAGCATTCTTAGTACCCATTTCATAATTATTTTTATTATACCAGGGTACAAGTTGACTTGCTCAAGGACTGTAAACGAACATGTTTCTGTGTGGGAATACCAGTGTGGTGAGCAGTTTGGCTTTGACTTTTAAAAAGAAAAAATGAATCAGAATCAAACTACCAGCTACATTAGCAATCGCTACAGAATGTGAGCAATCATATGTTTTTTTAAACCAGAGACATGTTGAGGCCTAAGGGGGCTGACAGTGTCCCTTTAATCCTTCACTGAAGTCACAACGCTCTACTTGTAATATCACAAGTATGTTCCTGTGGAAAGCCTTATGATGTCACAAACAGAGGATTGTGCCTTCAACAAAGGACTGAACAGCAGGAGTAACTCCTGGGCTGGGCTCCTCTGTAGCGGGCAGCAGTCTGGAGATACAGATGATTACACCTGCCCCATACTGACACTACACTGCCACCATTTTTAGAACCTTGTAATGTCACTCACAATTCAGCTGTGGCACCACAAAGTTCTAAAAGTGGTGGAAATGTAGTGTCAGTATGGGGCAGACATAGTCATTGATATCTCTGGACTGCTGCCAGCTACATGGAGTCCAGTGGCTCATTTTGGGACTATGACAGGTACTCTTCGTTAACGTTCCCCTCTAATGTTTTATTTCTGAAACTGTTGTACTTGCCACTTGCCAGCACCATTGTAACTGCACTGCATTGTACTTTCCTGCTACTGTAATTGCATTCCTTTATTTTACCAGCATATGCATTTTTCCCTTGCAACCCATCCTCTGGGTCACAACTGGAAATGAGTCTTGGCTCAGTGTGCCCTCCTGCTCATCAATTACTACATAAAATAAATATAGCCATGAATCTAGGGCTTCTTGAGTCACAGGCCCTGTTTGGCAATAATGGCACAACATACTATCAATATTTAGTTGAGTTATTATGACACCAATGAGTGACCTCTGTCAGCAAAACAGTAAGATTAATTGATGGTAAACAAAGAACCTGATGTACCAGAATTATCAAGGCAAACCAGTTCCAAGGCACTGTTGTTATACCATACAGCTGCATGTTGTTCCCGTGCAACAGGACTGGTGTCGGAGTGCAATATCTGAAATACATTCTGATCATTTCACGACACTAACTGTGCACAAATTATAAGTTGGCAAACATGTAATCCTAAACATGTTTTTCTATAAAATCACTGAGGAGACCCTAAACACGTTAGAAATATTCTGTAACCACAATACTGTAACCACTGTCTGGCTCGATTCTGAAACCACATGTGCAGCAAAAATGGGGAAATGCTGTACTCTTGGTGGTCATCACTTCTGCCCTACAAGTTCCTTGTTTTTGTGAAGGGGATTTTCAGTCTAGGAAACTTCCCCTTGACCAGATGGTGCATCTAGAAAATGCATCGAGCACGGCTGGCCCTAAATGTTTTGGAACAAGCTCAGAAAGTAGCATCAGAAAGCATAAGAACAGAAACATAGAATCTGACAGCATTTAAGTACCGCTTGGCCAATCCAGTCTGCCCATTTCTCCCTACCTACACTACTGGAGGACTCCCCCTCATTCAGGTATCTCAGTGTCTGGTTAGAGAGACACCTAAATTTCTCAACACACATTGAGGCCATGCAGAAAAAAACTTAAGCCTAAACTCGGTGCCCTATACAGAAATAGCAGCTGTATCTTCTCGCGGCCAGGTGAGAGCTAGTACTGAAGATGATCCTGCCTATATTCGACTACTGCAACATAGTCTATGGTGCTGCCCCGAAGTCCTCCCTAGTCAAACTGGATTCTCTATAACTCCTTCTGCCGCTTTGCTCTAGATGTCCTCTACCTCACTCATCACTGTGACCTCTACCAGTCCCTAAACTTCCTCACGCTCCAGAATTGTCGTATGCTGCACAGTGCCAAATTAATCTCAAAATTCTGGCTTGATTCGCTCCCCTCCTACCTCTCCTCCTCACTTAGTACCCCCCTCCCAACCACTATTCTCTGAGATCTGACAACTTCCGAACCTTCTCGATCCCCAACAGACCTACGTCCTCTGGCCAAAAAGCTTTTTCGCACCATCTTCCTAAACTGTGGAATGCTCTCCCCCCTCAAATATGCCACTCCTCATTACTGAACTCCCTCACTTCAGCACTACTCAACTATCTGATCCCTAACCGTTCCTGCTCCTGACCCCCTCCTTGCATACTGTTTCCCTTCTCCCACCCAGTCTCCCTCCCTCCACCTATCACTCTTAATTACCTAGCACTTACTATATGTGCCTTGTTACTCGTGTTTCCCTCCCTTGTTGTTTTTCTGTCATCATCAATTCCCTGTACGATTGCCCTGTATTACCTTGTACGCATTGATTATCATGTATTATATGCTCCTGACTCTCTACTGTTCTATGCTTGTTGTTGTATTATTTAAACATGTTGTAAATCCCACTCCCTCTCCCCCCAGGACGTGCCGTGAGACGAGCATTAAGTTGCTCAGTGTACCCGTCCTGGTGAAACATTTCAATAAATAAATAACAGCAGACCATGCCAGATCTACGGCTCTTTCTCCCACCCCCTTCCTTTCCACTACGATTCCCTTGTGCTTATCCCATGCATCCCTGAACCCAACCACTGTTTTCTCCCCCACTGCCTCCGCTGGAAGATTGTTCCATGAATCCACCACCCTTTCTGTTAAGAAGTACTTCCTCACATCTCTCCTGAATCTCCCCCCCCAGCTTCATAGTATGTCCCAGTGTTCTTGAACACTTTTTCCTCTGAAAAATACTCCCCTCCTGTATCTTACAGTATTTACCAGTTACATATTTCAAGGTCTCTATCATATCCAACCCCCCTCCTCTGTTCCAGGGTGCACATATTAAGGCCTTTTAATCTCTCCTCATAGGGCTTTTGATGCAGACCCTGAAACATTTTTGTTGCCCTCCTCTGAACTGCCTCCACACTGTCTATGTCCTTCCGCAGATGTGGTCTCCAGAACTGGACACAATACTCTAAGTAGAGTCTTACCATCAATCTATACAGAGGCAACACCACCTCCCTCTTCCTGCCGGTGATACCCCTCCTTGTCCACTCACCCTCCCTACTGCCTTGTTGCACTGCATGGCCACCTTTAGATCTAATACGATTACTTCCAGGTTTCTTTCCTGATGTTATATTATACATTAGAAAAACCCCTTTTTATTCTGTTATTATTTAAAAGAAATTGAGAATTCAGAATGGGGAGGATGACCTTTTCAGTGCCAATTTGTAATGCAGCTGTGCTGTACTTTCACATCTAAATTTACTCTTGCCCCATGCAGACCTCTGACATTTTACACTGTATTGTCATCCTTAACACTGAATAGGGAGGGACAAAGAAAAAGCAGAACTCAAATGTAAACCGACAGAAAAGGTTCACAAGCTTACAACAGATGCAGAAAAGCAGCACTCCCACACCAAGTTCTTCGTTTTAAAGAAGTGAATTTGCTTTGTAAAACTCACTGCTGCCACATACCAGTTATTTATAACTAAACTGTTAACAACGTTACACACACACACACACACACACACACACACACACACACACACACACACACCAAGACTAGTAAAACATAATAAAGCAAACGTTTGTCAATGCTAAATATTCGCCGCTTGCATTGCTGTTATACCCTCTCTTGCTTGTATACGTTTTTACTATATATTTAAGCAGAACAGACCAGAAGAGATGCAATATTTTATTTTCAGTGGCGTCCTGTTTTTACACATTTTTAGACTGTATTTTCCCAGGATAAGGCAGCGGAGAGGCAATACCTAATTTTCACTGGGCTCCCACATTTTGACCCCAAATTTCTAACAGGCTTTATGAGCTGATGTTATGAACACGACAGGTGGAATTTTTTAAAATCCCATCCGAAATGTAATTTCACAGTGTTACTGCAACAACAAGTTTCGGAGGGGATTTGAAAAATGACACCTGTCATGTTCAGCAGGTGGGGTAACAAGGGATTTGCTGAACATTAGGGGTCAAAATCGTCAAAAATAAAGTTATGAGTAAACGCTGGAACAAATCAATGTTTCTTCATAACTTGGTTGTTTTTTCTCATTTTGACCCCACATTTTTAACACAGTCTTTTAATGACCACACCTTCTGAACATGACGGGTGTCATTTATAAAACAGTGGCTGAAACGTCATTCTGCACGACAAGTGTGGAAACACATTTTGGTCAGGATTCGAAAAAATGACAACGGTCATGTTCATGAGGTGGTGTGAAAAAATGGCTATACTGAATATGTGGGGTCAAAATATTGAAAATTACCAAAGTTATGAGCATGTGTTGAAAAATGTCAACATATACTCATAACTCTTGTTTATTAATAGTTTTACCCCAAATTTTCAGCATAGGCTTTTTATGACCCCACTTCATGAACACTGGCAGAGAAAATGTTCAAATCCTGCCCGAAGGTGATTTCCTGCCACAAGTGCGAAAACACATTTTGGCTAGGATTTGAAAAATTACATTTGTGACATTCATGAGGTGGTGTGAAAATATTGGCTATGTTGAAAATCTGGGGTCAAAATACTGAAAATGACCAAAGTTACAAGCGTATGTTGAAAAATGGCAATGTATGCTCTTACCTTTGATTTTTAATATTTGTACCCCAATTTCCAATATAGCCATCTTATGATCTCACCTCATGAACAAGGGTGGAGAACATTTTCAAGTCCTGCCGGAAAGGTGGTTCTGCACAGCGACCAAGAAATCACCTTTCAGGACGAATCTGCATAATTTCACTGCCACTGTTCATGAGGTGGGGTCCCAAAAAGGCCATGTTGAAAATTTTGGGGAAAAAATATTCAAAAATGACCAAGCTATGAGGACACGTTCAAAACCCAGTGAAATACATTGAACAGCATACCGGATTTCCTCAGTTTCCGGCCAGCGCTGAGGAGTGAAGATGTGTCTCAGGTCCAGAAAGGATTAGGGCACTGGACCTCCAGTAGGTAAGTAAGAGTGGGGGGTGGGGATATGAGGTGGGATGTGTTGAGTGGGAGGGTCAAGTGGGGGAAGGGTAATGGCAGTGGCAACAGGCACTGATGGACGTTTCTTTTTTTTACAGGGAGTATAAAATTAAAAAAGACAACATGAGAGGGTTTTCTTCACTTCAGGTACTGACACTGGGGAGTGGACACCTCAATGTTGGTGTTATGTTTACAGAACTGGGGGTGTGCACAGTGAAAATGGGCAGGGTGAGGGATAGTAGCCTGCACCAGGGATTGGGCACCCTGGTGTTGGAAGGAATTGTTTTTACGTGCGGGGGGGGGGGGTGACCACAGCAGGCTGATCATGATGCTGATTAGCTCTGCTTGCTGGGCGGCGTTATGCAAATCAAAGGAGAGAGCAGCCTGTGATTCCAGTGGCTCTTTCCTTTAAACTACATGAAGTTTCTGCTCAGCAGCACCAGAACGGTGTCATGATCAGCCTGGCTGATGACTGGGCTGACACTGTCAAGATCCTTGAAGACTGCCCTGCATTGGACTGACAGGGACACCTCTCAAAATCCACTATCATACCAATATGTGCGCTTTGCGTAAGTGCAAGAGCCAACCTAAAACGACACCACACTACCACAATTTGTTTTACTTGTACAGCAACACTGGCTAATATGAGTCGAGAAGCAGGGTTCTAGGGAGTTTGAATACCTGTATCCTTTACGCATAGCAAGCAGTTCACGACGCAGGTATTTTCTCTAATGTGTGTCCCTGAAACGCATACAATTTTCAATACTTGCAGTAACAAAATGTTAAATTTTGCGGTACTTCCCCCCGTGATTGTAATATTATTTCCCCACTATTATGATAGTAAGTGCTGACTTGGGTTAAACTTTTTTTTTTTTTTGCAATTCTGCTGTAGTAGTTATTTTGTTTTCTTGCAAGTGTATGATGTCATCCCTACTGAAACTGTTCGACCTGTTCAGGTCATGCCTAAAAATAGACTCTGTCAGTCTAGTGCACCTACCCCATTATCAAAAACTTAAACAAATAAAAACAGTAGGGACCCTTGAAGAATATGTTGGGACTCTAACATTTTCCTAAGACTCTCAGTTTTTTTTTTTCAGGGAGTCCAGGACCCTCAAATAGAAAATCCTACCTAGAGCCCTTTGATGATATCAATAGAAATGGGCCTCTGGCAAGCCTTAATAACACAAATCAACAACAACCGAACTATCCTATCAGCTAAACCCATAAGAAGCTCTACTTTTAAAAACAGAAACCGACCCAGCAGCCTGACATCAGCTAAAGGAAAATTCCACAAAGGCCCTTACACTAGCAGATTTTAGATTATAGATAGGTACAGCAAGGTAAGTGGAGGTGTAAGGAGTCAAGAGATCTACAAGCTCAGTCCGTGAACAGTCTTGTGAAAGTCCAAAGTAACTGGCATTGGTGGAGGACTGTGGACCAGGGTTAATAGCATAGCACGGTATGCTATACTATTCGCACTAGAGTTTGCAGGTACGGCTGCGATGCTTCTTTTGAAAATTTGTTTAAGTTTAGAGGGCTCCACCACCACACCCAACACCCCCTTTTTATTTTAAATGGGGGCTGAGTCCCCCCAACTCAAACAAATGTTAAAAAAGGTAATCATATTACCTTAATCTGACACTAACTGAAACTAGTGCAAATAGCATAGCATATTACGGTGATGTGTTATTTATTTATTTATTTAAATCTCGGAATTACATAACCTTTGAGTCAGGAACTCATTTACAAAGGCTCCTAAAGCCAGTTCACAGTCCTTCACCAACACCAGGTAACCTGGAAGATCAAATGTGGGGCCCAAAGTGGTAAACTGGGTTAGGAACTAGTTAATGGAGAGGGTGGTGGTTAATGGCACTCACTCTCAGGATAGAAGCGTGAACAGTGGGGTACCACAGGATTTGGTACCGGATCAGTCCTCTTTAATGTCTTCATAAGGGACACTGCAGAAGAACTGGAGGGGAAGGCATGCATTTTTGCAGGTGACACCAAAATCAGTAATATGGAGGACACTCAGGAGGGAGATGAGAAAATGCGTAGGGATCTTTGATCACTCCTCGAGTTTCCCCAAGACGTGGCAGTTGGGGTTCAATGCCAAGAAAAAAAAAACTAAATCATGTACCTAGGGCATAGGAATCCTGGTGCTGAGTACAGTATTGGGGGAGAGACAGACTTTCACCAGACAGAAAAGGGATCTTAGGGTTATTATATCAGAGGACCTCAGGGTGGCAAAGCAGTGCGACAAGGCCGTGGGCAGGGCTAGTGGAATGCTGACGTGCATAAGGAGGAGCATTTTCAGGAGGAGGAGGAGGAAGGTGGTGATGCTGCTATATTGCTCCCTGGTACTCCCCCACCTGGAGTATTGTGTCCAGTTTTGGAGACTGTACCTCTTAGAGGGCACACAGTGGAGGCTGTCCAGAAGAGGGCAGCTAAAATGGTGCATGGTTTACACAAGAAGCCCTACGAGGAGAAACTGAGGGATCTCAACATGTACAAGGTGACATGATCGTGACCTACAAGTACCTCCGAGGGGTGAACAGGGTGCAGGTGGTGAGTCTCTTTCAATGGAAGACAAGCACCAAGACCATGGGACACGCGAAGAAGCTGGGGGGTTTGAGGAGATGTGAAGAAACAGTTCTTCACTGAAAGAGTGGTGGATGCCTGAAATAGACTGCCAACAGAAGTGGTAGAGGAGCAGTAGTAATAGTGGTAGTAATTGGTAGAGGGCTTTAAGAATGCATGGGATAAGCACAGGGGCACGTTTGAAAGGAGGCAGGGAGGGGGTTGGGTTGCCAAAGACCAGATAGGGTCTGCAGAGGTAGAATAGGCAGGGAATACTTGGGCAGACTGAGTGAGCCAGGAGGTCCAAATTCTGTTTCTATGTTAAAAGTAGCTCCTGAGCACTGCGAGAATCAGGTAGTTAGAGGCAGATGAGAGGCAACTGTAATAGAGGTACTGTACAGGTAGGGTATTTCATGTGAAATATTTGCTCCTTTTTTCCAGACGCAAGTCACTGCAGTCACTTCTTTTTTCTATGGATTCAAACTAAATCAAAGGTTAAGCCCCCCTCAGTAGCCAAGACCTACCTTTCCGGGGTAAATCCACAGATAAGGCCAGCCCAGCTGTGCCACAGTAGCAGCCTGCCATGTTGCCAGCTGGCAGAAAAGAGTTCACGTTGGATTCCCAGACTAACAGACCGAGACTGGTGGTGGCAAACGGTGACACTGAGGGGAGGAACTCCACTTCCACAGAGGAAGGGTGTGGGCCACCTGGCAATCAGGCCCCCTTACCTCCTCTGACACTGTCTGATCAAAGAGCGGCGGTTTATTTATTTATTTAGATTTTGTTTACTGGGTAAGCCCACTGAGACCGATGGTCCCTTTTTCAGGAGCGACCCGGAGTTAGTTACAGAAAAGGACATATTGAAAACAGTTATATACAGTATACAGTAGTTACATTAGTTACAATTGTTACACAGTATTACATTTGCTTTATTTATACAGGGGTAGTAATCTGGTTCACAAGCAGACTCACATATTACATACAGTGCACATGTATTCACACATTATGTACAAAAAATGTACAATATTTACATCAGTGTACATTGGAAGCAGTGTATAGGGAAGTAACCAGTTAACGTATGATTGTCCATATTAGAATTCCATGACAAATTGAAGGGATTGTTCAAAGCAGTGCAGCAGTCAAGCAGAAAAGGCATGGGGTGCTAGCGGTTACAACCACAGAGACTAAGGTTGAGAAGAATAGTTTGAGTCCATTTTTGAACTGGTGAGGGTGGTTGAGTTCGTCAAGCTAGGTGGTAGGGAGTTCCATAGGTGGGGGGGGGGCGGCAAATTTGAAGGAACGATTGCCGTAGTTGGAGCACATCCTAGGGATGTCGAGGAGGTGGTTTGCAGTTGATCTCAGGGTTCGGGTATGTCTTTTGGGAGGGAGTAGTCCTCGAAGATGGGGAGGGGGACTGAGATTAGTGAACTTGAAAGTTAGGCAAGCAACAGGATAGGCTAGTTTGTGCCGGAGAGTGGACCAGTTAAGTTCCTTTAGGGCCTCACAATGATGTCTCCCAGGCGAGGAGTTGTGGAGCGAGCCACACGGTTATAAAGTACGGAAAGTTTATTGTATTCCGACTCTCGGAGGAACTGCAGCAATGGGGCTCCATATAGGATGGATGGGAGAAGATTGCAGCAGTCAATTGCATGGCGTGCAGTAGAGGATAGAGAGTTTCCCAGACGGTAAAGGAGACCAATCTTTTGATGGGTGGACCTGGTTATGGAATCAATATGGGATCGGTAGGTCATATCCTGGTCTAGATGGATCCCAAGATATTTAAAACTGGGCATGACCTCAACTCTTTTTCCTTGGCTGGTGCTGATCTGGAGAAGCTGACTTCTGTCTGAGCCCAGTCGTCTAGGAGCCAAACAGTACGGCTTTAGTTTTTTCATCATTGAGAATAAGGGAGTTTGCGGAGAACCAGGCCTCAAGAGTGGAGAGGCTATCCTGAAGTTTTGTTGAGATGACGCTAGGTTGGGAGTCACTGCAGTATATGACAGTGTCATCAGCATATAGAATGAGATTGCTGTGAGGGCAGTTTCCCTCTATGTCATTGAGGAACAGTGAGAAGAGCAGAGGGCCCAGGATTGAGCCCTGGGGTACCCCGGCAGAGACTGATCTGGGTCCAGACTGTGTACACTTCCAGCGGACTTTTTGGGAGCGGTCACTCAGGTAGCTCTTAAACCAGGAATGGGAGAGGCGATCCAGTCCTAGGAGCAGGAGTTTAGAGAGGAGGAGATTATGGTTAACCAGGTCAAAGGCCTTGGATAGGTCAATGAAGAGGGCACCTGTTGGGGAGCCTTGGTCCATATGGGAGAGGATGTCCGTGGTGAGCCGGATGAGCGCAGTGTCGGTGCCATGACCCTTTCTAAAGCCATGCTGGACATCGGCCATGAGTAAGTGCTGCTCAAGGTAGTCTTGTAGCTGGTTTGAGACTAGTCTTTCCTGAATCTTCCCCAGGGGACTGAGAAGGGAGATTGGTTTGTAATTTCCCAATTTGTCTCGGGGCCCACTTTTGTGGACAGGTGCGATGGTCACTACCTTCCACATTTTGGGACCAGGCCATCCTGGAGCGACCTATTTATGAGCAAGGTGACAGGATGGGCGATGCCGGTGGCAGCCCTCAGAAAGCAAGGCTCAAGTTGGTCATGTCCTATGGAGGAAGAAGGATTAATTTTGCGTAAGAGAGGTAGTACTCTGTCTGTTTGACCAGTTTTAGGTGGAATTGAGGTCGAGGGTGAAACCATGTGTCCCTGAGTGAGGGTTAGGCCTGGGAGGACCGGGGAGGGAGACACACTCAGGGTAGAGAAGGAGGCACAGAATGCCTCAGCAATTACCGCTGGGTCCTTTGTCAGAATGTCCCCCACCATGATGGAGTCCATTTGACTAGTTGAGGAGCCCTTGATAAGTTGGTTAATGTGTCCCCAGAATTTTTTGGGATCCTGTAGGTGCCTAGTTTGCAGGTCATTTAGGTATTGAGACTTGGCTTTTTTTGAGGATTTCTTGCACTGATTTCTCAGCCCTCTGTACTTTTCCCAGTCTATTGGGCTGCCAGAGGATTTGAAAGTACCCCATGCTCTGTCCCGGAGGAGCATAGTATGCTTGAGGCACGGGCTCAGCCATTTATGACATTTTCCCTGTACCCTGAGCTTTTTTAACGGGGCATGCATATTGATGCAGACAAAAGATCTGGGTGAAGTATTCAAGTGCCTCGTCGAGTGTGGGAGAGAGATGATAGGGGCCCAGTCGGTGTGCCACAAATGGGAGCAGAAATCGCAGGTACAAACCTACTGTAGTTTCGCTTCAATGACCTTTGCAGCAATTTTGGAGGCTTATTGGACCAAATGCAGAAAGTAGGCGAGTGATCACTCAAGAAGTCAGCCATAATCCCAGCTGACAGTATGTGGCCTGGGCAGGAGGCGAGGATCCAGTCAATGAGAGTGGTTTCAGTCTTGGGGTTATGCCTTGTGGGAGTCTATGACCTGGGTAAATACGAGCCAAGTAATGAGTTTTTAGTAGGGAGGAGAGCAGAGACGGCCAGTGGAGATTGAAGTCCCCGAGGAGAATGGTCTCCCACAGGGAGTGGTCCTCAAGGTGGCTAATTATGGCTTCCAGGGAGGAGGCAGCAGATTGTGGGGGAATGTAGACACCACCTATGGTAAGGGGTTTGGTGTTTCCAAGTAGAACTTTTACAAGCAGCATTTCAGCCAGGGGGTCACTGTGAGAAGGGGAGTCTAGCTCAGACCCTTGAAAGTCCGTGCTAACGTAGATGATGACTCCACCTCCCTTTCTCCCTATCCTATTTTTTCTAAAAGTATGGTATCCCAATAGGTCCACTTCATGAGGGAGGATCTGCGGTTTGAGCCAAGTTTCTGTCAAGGCTAGTATGCCAGGCTTAAATAGTGCCACCCATGCCTCAAGGTCATGGAATTTGTGCCTTAGGCTACATATGTTCATGTGTGCAATTTTGAGCCCTTTGGTATCAGCCCACGTGGGGCATAAGGGGTTGTTGAGAGTGAGATTTGGGGAGATAGAACCTGGATTAGATTCTATGTCCTCCCCCAAGGACTAGGAGGATCCTGCCCATATGTCCTGGAGGTAGGTAAGGAGGGGGGGAGTGTCAGTCGTCCATCACTCCCCTTTATGAGAGATACCTCGGCACCACCTTGTACGTCCAGCAAGGGTCCAAGCAGGTTTAGGTTTAAAAGGTACATGTTTAGGGGGATCATTTTGAGCTCAGTGCCAGAAATGAGATTCATTGGAGAAAAAGTTAGGTAAAGGATTGTATACTCAAAAGGTATTGCTTAGGGATTTGCTAAGGATAGTATGAATACGTGTTAAACAGCTGCTGGGGAGGAAAATTAAGGGGGGCTTCTCTTTTGTGGATTAAATATAGCAGAGCAGCAGGAAAAGTATTGTCAGGGATTTGGAAGACAAATTGGTAGCTACAGTGAGAGATTGAGTGGAGAAATTGGTAGCTACAGTGAGAGTTTGAGTGGACAGCCTCATGGAAGTATTGCCAGGGATAAGTGTAACAATTTGGCAGTGCTGGCTATGAATGTCATGCACCTGTCGTCCCAGCCAGAAGAAAGATGTGGCCATGCCACCCCCAAACCTCAGGGATAGGGGCCAAAATAATGAAATCCAGATAGTTTTCTGCAAATATATGTTCATAGAAAGACATTGTCAGACCCCTTCCAGATGATAAGACTTCAATATGGTGACTTAGGCGACTAAAGAAAAACAGTAATGTATTTGTCCGTTCAGTTCACAAAGTCACTTCTTAGACCCTAGATTGATTTCCCAAGGTCCAAAAGAGTTCATTTTATTTTGTTAACTAGGTTAGTGCACTGGTGCCAAGGCACCTTTTTCAGGCATGACACAGGGGAAAAAGATTTTCAACAAATAGACAAATTATCAAATTTATTTCTTTACAGTGTAGCCTGTCTATTAAGGACCCCACTGGACCCAAAAATATGTCTTCAATATATGGATTGCACAATACTAAGACTAAATGCTGCTCAGACAAG
The DNA here is from genome assembly GCA_016271365.2 of Neoceratodus forsteri. Classification (NCBI taxonomy): domain Eukaryota; kingdom Metazoa; phylum Chordata; order Ceratodontiformes; family Ceratodontidae; genus Neoceratodus; species Neoceratodus forsteri. Next base: position 688,797,073 of record JADMNL010000022.1, on the reverse strand, counting down.
CAATGTCCTTAACAGGCAGGTCTCAAACTGGTAACCAGCCGGCCCAGTGGTGCAGAGGGCTGAGGCGCTGCGAGTGTCCTACCTTGTCCCACGCCAGCGACCTGGGTTCGGGAACATACTCAGGTTGCTCGGGGGTCAGCCGGGAGAGGGAGGATTGAGCAGCCATAGGAGTTTGTGCCACTCTTCTTGACTGCTATCTGGAGTAATCCAGGTGGTGGAGCGTGCGAGGCACAGTAAGTGGGAAAGGGCGCACATTCAGAGCACCAGGGGCATCTCCACTGAGGTGAAGCTCGCACAACGTGCTTACTGCATGTCTGCTGCCCAGGGAAGAAAATAGGAAGAAAAATGGAGGATGGGCTTCATGAAGCCCCGCCCATCATGCTGCTTGCCTGCTCGGTCTCTCTGGCTCCGGGGACAATCTGGATTTGTGTTCCGGGTGGTGGGAAGGAAGGCCATCCCTTCCCGGTCCTACCACGGGGGGAAGGGGGCAATCCAGGGGGGATAAAAAATCCCTGAGACTTGAGATGGACATGAATGACGGGGACAGGGTTGCATAAGCTGCCCATACCTGCCAAGGAGGATAAAAAGCTATACAGAAGAAAAATTAAAAAGCACTGGTTACCAAGTGGGAAAGGCAACGTGAGCCAAGCCTTCATTCCAGGTGCAACCCTCGGGGGAACAAGTAACAACACAAAACCTTCAAACATTAAGCTGTAAAGTCAGCAACAATAGTTTCAGGTCAATAAAAACACATAGTGACTGTTACAATACTGTACACTGTGCAATTGGAGTACAATCATAAAATAAATTTACTGCGCCTTGAGAACACTTGGAGGGTGTGTAGGATCCATGTAAGGATGCTCGGAGAGACAAAATATCCAATTTGTTCGGTCTGTGTCCATCTCCCCAAACCACAAGTCTACTGTACAAGCAAACACTTTTTTTTTTTTTTTTTTTTTTTTAACTCTTGTTTATACTCCATACTCACGGGGAACTCTCAGGCATCCTCCATGCCTGAAACTCTCCTGCCCCCGGCACCAGCCCGGCGATCCCCCACCCTGGCTCTGAGCCCCCCAAGGTGGGGCAGCTCTTTCCTCCCAAGGCACTCTATCTACAATTTGGTAGGCTGGGCTGGGCTGGGCCCGGGGTGGAAAGAGTCCGGCAGGTGGAGTGTGGCGATGGCGGTGGTGCCGTCACCTATCCCGTGAGATAGGGATTTCTAGCTTTGTTGCCCCCAGGGAGGCGACCTGCTAGGGACGTCTACGCATGGCTGCCCCTGGTGTCTGCCACACTCCCCGCCCCCTTAAGACTCGAGCCGATCTGAGAATTGTCGAGGAGCTGCAGCAAAAGCAAACAGGATACTAGGCTGCATAACCAGGGGGATCACCTCCAGGAGGAGGGAAGTGATCCTCCCTCTGTATAATGCCCTGGTTAGGCCACATCTTGAATACTGTGTACAGTTCTGGAGACCTCATCTTAAGAGGGACATAGTGCTGCTGGAGAGGGTCCAGAGGAGGGTGACTAGGATGATTCAGGGCATGGAGGGTAGGACCTATGAGGAGAGACTGGAAGAACTCAATCTGTACACATTGGAGGAGAGGAGGGACAGAGGAGACATGATAGAGGCTTTCAAATATGTAAAGGGGATAAATAAGGGTGGAGCTAGGGAAGTGTTCAGGCTCAAGAAGGGGAGGAACTACCAGGGGGCATGAGTGGAAGCTGGAAGGGGGTACAGGGGGAGCACAGGAGACACTTCTTCACCGAGAGGGTGATGGAACCATGGAACGCACTGCCCAGGAGCTTGGTGGAAGAGACCACAGTGGAGGAATTTAAGAAGGGTTGGGACAGGTACAGGGGAAAACTGAGGCCAGGGAAGACCACCTATGGGGCTGGGGGGTGGAGGAACGAGCTTCCAGTAGGGGGCTAGCTTCCGAGCAGACACGACAGACCATGGGGCCTATTCTGCTGTCTTTTACTATGATACTATGATAAATTGGACTGGCATGACTTGCCCCTAGTGAACCCATGCTGTCTGTCATCCAGTAGTCCGTTCACCTCCAGGTATTTCGTTACCTTTTCACTGATGAAATGCCTCCATGACCATCCCCACCACAGTGGTTAGGCTGACGGGGCAGTAGTTTTCCCTCCGCTCCCTGCTTCCCCCCTTGTGGATCAGCACAACCGTGGCCTTTTTCCAGCCCTCTGGCAGTCTACCAGTGTCCACTGACAGGTTGAACAGCCTCGCCAGTGGGGCAGCCAGCTCCTCTCAGTTCCCAAATCACCCCTTGGATGCAGGCCATCAGACCCTATGGCCTTGTCCACCTTCACCCTGGCTAATTCCTCTCTAACTCTCTCCGCGGTGAAGGGATCCGATACCATCCCTATGCCCCTCTCCTTTCCAACTCTGGCCCTCTTCCCCCTCCCCCCCAATCCGTAAATATAGAGCAGAAATACCTGTTCAGGTCTTCTGCCTTCTCCTCATCCTCCTCCAAGTGCTCCCCTCCTTCCCCACTCAGCTTTTCAATCCCCTGACCGGCATTCTGCCTCTCCCCCATGTATCTAAAAAATTTATTTTTCCCTCTCCTGGTCTGTTTTGCTATCCTTTCCTCCATGTCCACCTTAGCACTTCTAATGACTTTTCCTGCTAGTCGCCTCACCTCCCTGTAAGCTTCTCTGTTCCCCCTTCCCCTGAGTACTCTTGTATCTCCCGAATGCCCTCTGCCTACCCCTACCACCCTTGCTACATCCCTACCGAACCAAAGCGGGCTTCCTGCTTCTTGCCCCATTCCTGACACTTTTGATGGGATGCCTGTGTGGCTTTCCAGATCTGGTCCCTGATAGCTACCCATAGTTCATCTACGTCATTTATATCCCCTAATCCTTCCATCATCTCCCTTACCAGCCTTCTTAATTTGTCAAAGTCTGCCCACTTAAAGTCCCGCACCGTTGTGCTGGTTCGGGTCCCCGTCCTCCCTGCCCTCACCTTGAACCCAACAGTCCTGTGGTCACTTTTCCCTAGTTTTTCTCCTACCACCACCTCCTCCACATTCTCCCCATTCATCAAGATCACATCTAGCAGGTTGCTCCCCCTGGTAGGCTCCACGACCAGCTGTTTCAGGAAAACCCCACTTAGCACTTCCACTATATCTGTACTTCTTGCAGAAGCTGCTTTGGGGATGGTGCATTCAACATCTGGTAAGTTTAGGTCGCCTACCAGTAATGTATCCTCCTTGAGAGCAATCCTCTCAATATCCTGCAGCATCACCCTATCCTGATCTTCTCCCTGCGAGGAGGGTGGTCTATATATGACTCCTAGTCTCAAGTATTCCCCTACCCACCTGCATACTTCACCCATAGACGTTCCATTGCCCCATCGCCTGTATGTCCTCTTTGATGTAAACGGCTGCCCCCCCCCGTCCTTTCCTAAACAGTCTGAAGCCCGGTATAGCTGTCTCCCATGTGTGAAGGTCCAGCCACCAAGTCTCAGTTATCGCTATGATATCTAACTTGTCATGCGCAATGATGGCTATCAGTTCCTCCACCTTATATGCCAGGCTCCTAGCATTCACCACCAACTTTCCCTCTCCCTTGTTCCCCCCTGCTTGCCCGCACCTTGTTCATCAATCTTTTCCCCGGGAGGGGGGACCTAGGGTCCCCCAACTCGTTTGTGGTATAGTGTGGATTAACGTCCAGCGCCCCCCCGCATAAATTTTAATTCTTTTTAGAAAAACTCCCCCATCCGACACTTCTGTATGGCTGCCCTCTCTCTGTGGAGGTGTAACCTGTCCATGGAAAAGAGGCTTTTATCCTCCCAAGTTGTCCCCCAGTCCCCCATCATCTCATACCCCATCTGTGCACACCATTCCGCTAGCCAGCTGTTAAGCTCCCGTATCCTTTGCTTCCTCTCAGTACTAGCTCTCAGTACTTGCAATACCTGTGAGAAGGTTAGAGATGTGAAGATCAGCCTTCTGCAGAATCTAGCTAGGCCCTAAATCTTGCTTGCACCTCCATGAGATTTACCTGCCAGGTTGCTAGTCCCCAAGTGGAATAGTAGATGTGACTTCCTGTCCTGGTACCTACCCCAAGATGGAATATGGTGCACAACCACTGATAAAGTCATCCTAGGCAAGCATCAACACATATCCCTCTTTTCTGCCACCCCACTTGACCCTCTTTAAGACCGAGTCGCCAACCAGTAGCACCTTGACCCTCTCCTCGTTCTGGTTTGCCTGTGACATTGCTCTCGTCCCCCTTGTCGCCCTTGTGTTGTCTACCCACCCCGTCGCAGCAGCCTCCCCAGCCCCTTAACCTGATCCTTCTTCCCTCCCCCTGGCCCCTTGTCCTTACCGCATGCCCCCGCAGCCTCCTTGTCCTTTCCTTCACCTATTTCTTGCTCTCCTTCCCCTTCAGTGCCCCCTGATTCCACCTCAGCCAGTGTCCCCAGTGCCTTCTCTTTTGCTTACCCCGTTCATTTCCCCATCCCCCGACTCACCTGCCCCCAGTTTCTGCTTGCCTTTCCCCCGCATGAGACTCCCTCTCCGCCCTTGCGGCGTAGGTATCCTCCTCCCTTCCCTGATTGTTGTGTTTCTCTCCCCAGTGGCTTCCCTGTGCTCTCTCCATACCTAGATGGACCCTCCCTTCTTCCTGCCCTCTTCCAGTATTTAACCCTTCCCTGTTTCCCATGGTCCCCCCACATTTTTCTTACTTAGCTCCAGAGTACTCCCTCTGTTGCTGTCCTCTCGCACCCTCCTGTCACGGTCTCCTCTAGCAATGGACCACCTACCATAGTCCCGCTTACTGTTCCCTACAAGCTGCCCCTCCTGCTCCATCATCTCCGCGAAGGTCCAATTCCTATTTGAGCCTGATGTGTATCTATCTCCACTTTCATTTGCAATCTTTTCCACTGTACCCCTGCCTCCTGTCATGGTACCCTCTCCCCCAGCCCCCAGTTTGGCCTGTTCTCTCCACCCCTTCATCCTTCTGTCCTCATGCTTCCTGTCCGCCTCCTGAACACCTCCAGTGGTTTTCTTTTCCATACCCCTCCTTGCCCAACATACTTCCCTTCTTAGCCTTACCATCTCAGCCTCCAGCCCCCTCAGCCTCTGACAAACTGGGCACTCCCCCAACTTCCACAAAGTGCTCATGAATACAGCTGCTCCACAATTATTACACCCCATGATCCTCCCCCACCACAGTTTCCCCTTCTGCCTATTCCCTTCCCCCCTTATTTTGCCACTGCCCCTTCCCCTGTGGTGGTTCCCCCACTGACCTTTCCACCACCTGCCACTGTATCTCCTCTTGACTCAATCCCCCCCCTCCACATCCCCTGTGCCGCTTGTACACCGTGTTCCCTGGTACGTAGCCTCTCAACTCCCTAGCTAAAACCTCAAAGTCTGCTTAGCCCCAACCGGTATGCAGCCTCTCATCTCCCTAGCTAAAACCTCAAGGTCTGCTTAGCCCCAACCGGTATGTAGCCTCTCAGCTCCCTAGCTAAAACCTAAAGGTCTGCTTAGCCCCAACCATTCAGTTTGGATCTAAAACCAGTGCCCTGGCAAAGTAGTTTCCTACGACAATCTGGCTGTCTCCTAAGGGCTTTAAACCTTGTGAATGTGAAAAACATCAATCAGGCTGTTGCCTGCAACCTTCAACCCTGTGAACACTTAAAACATCAATTTTCAATAAACCTCTTGCAGCCTCTTGCCTAGTACCCGATCATCAAACAAAAAAATGCTAAGGTAATAAGGTGAAACAAACAAAAAGGTAAGACAGTCAAGTCAGAACATTTTCATAAATGTATCAAGGCGACTGCTAACCATACAGATCTCCCCCCTCCTTGCCCAGCTGTGAGTTTGAGTACCCAAGCACAAGGCACCTTAACTGTAACAAGGTGACTGGTAACCATACAGATCCCCCCTCCCTTTGCCCTGCTCCACGTTCAAGTATTCGCTCCTCCCTCCTCCACCCAGTCTTTAGCTGTCATACAATTACTGGCTCAAGTGCACAGCTCTTTCACGCATATTTGTGTGGACCTTGCCGACAACCAGTGGGACCCTTCCTGGTGATTAACCCCGCCTTCTGTGGGCATTTAACAGAGGTCAGGGCCGGGTTGGGAGGATGCGACAAAATCCTTCTGTGTGACTCGTTGTCTGGTGAAGATAAATGTCATCGTCGCTGCTGCTGCTTGCCCTGCCCTCTGCACCCTGGCCCGCTCCCTGTGGCAAGGAAATGCTCCCTGCAGCTGCGAGAGCCGCCGCTGGTCTTCTGCTCCCTGTGCCCTGGCCCACTCCCTGCAGCCCAGAAATGCTCCCTGTGGCCCCAAGAGCCACCACTAGTCTTATCCCTGACCCACTCCCTGCAGCCAGGAAATGTCTGCTTGGGTACCACCGGTCTGCTTTTTAAAGCCTGCACGGCTTTTGTTTTACGCGCCACTGACCTGGATTGCTGCGCCAGTCCTCTCTGCTGACTGGCGTTTTTCCAGCCTTTTTCCTTGCTGCTGGATTGGCTGCTGCTGGAGCCGAGTCTTTTTCTTGGCTGCCTCTCGTCCCCCACATCAAAATCCCTTTGTGTGACTCATTGGCCGGTGCAGAAAAATGCCGCCGCCATTGCTTGCCCTACCCTCTGCATCCTGGCCTGCTTCCTACGGCCAGGAAATGCTCCTTGTGTCCCTGAGAGCTGTTGCTGGTCTTCTGCTCCCTGCAGCTGAGAAATGCTTCCTGCGGCCCAGAGAGCCACCGCTGGTCATCTGTAAGTGGTAGAACTCTCTGACAATATTCAAAGGAGAAAGAGGACAGAGGTGCAGAAACTCTCATACCGTTTTGTAAGAGACGGGGGAACAGAGTTCCTGCCCAATTTAATGCCCGTCTCGAAAGCCTGAAACCCACTGCAAGGCATTATGGGTTTGCAAGTACTTGTGTGGGGCAGGCTGACATGATTGCATGAAACACAGAAAGCCACTCTGCTCTGAAACTAGTAGTCTCTGCAAAACTTACACAGCATACAAAACCAAAAACAGAGCACTAACTCCCCTGAGCTGAACTAACACAACAGATCGTAGTTTAAGAAATTATTTTTATTTCAGACAAACAGCAGGATAGAGTGAGACCATCCCTCTCTCAAAGCACCCACTCTTTCACCCAGACATGCACTTTCACAGGGTGTGAAACACTGAACGATGTGGGAGGGGGCATCTTACGCTATCCTGCTGAATGTCTGAAATAATGCTGAAACTGCCTTCTAGGAAGGCTTTTACACCTTGTTTTGTAAGAAATATTTTATTGGATTTTTAGATCAGATACCATTTTTGTCATATCGGTGAGGCCAAATGTCCCATTCTGAATAGTCTAAATGGAGAGTAGTCTGATATTTGAATTACATAAAATACAAAATCACACATGCCCACACAATGCAAAGCATCATGGGCTGCATATGCAAATCACCACAGAATGTTATGCTGGTCCAACTTTAAGCAGAAATGCATGGTGCCGAAAGGCCTCTCACGCAGTTCGCAAAGGGTGCTAACAGAAGACATAGACACGTGTTTCGTCCTACCAGGACTCATCAGTATGCCTCGTCTGTTTGACACCCCAGTGGAATGGACCAGCTACCCTTAAGACAGTGTGTCTTGGATATGTTGTGATGAACCCATTAAAATAAAAAACTATTTAAAGACAAAGAACCTCTATGCATAAACACGGGCAAGGGTTACCCTAAAGGGCATTTGGCTGGGGAAGCCAAGTTTCAAGAAAATACAAATCACAAATGCCCACACAATGCAAAGCATCATGGGCTGCATATGCAAATCACCACAGAATGTTATGCTGGTCCAACTTTAAGCAGAAATGCATGGTGCCGAAAGGCCTCTCACACAGTTTGCAAAGGGTGCTAACAGAAGACATAGACACGTGTTTCGTCCTACCAGGACTCATCAGTATGCCTCGTTTGTTTGACACCCCAGTGGAATGGACCAGCTACCCTTAAGACAGTGTGTCTTGGATATGTTGTGGTGAACCCATTAAAATAAAAAACTATTTAAAAGACAAAGAACCTCTGAACCTGATATTTGAATTGCTGAGCTCATACATATTTAATCCCTCTTTTGGATCTTACACACATGGCTTTCACTGCAAACAGCTCTTCAGTATTCTCCTAGGAACGCACTAAATGCCAGATTCCCAAGGATTTGCACATCCACGAGGCCTTGCACATTATTTTAAGGCTTTATGGAGGAGAAGCATAGAAATCAAAATGAAGACTGTTAAAAGGTACAACAAAGCAGGATAAGGAAAGAATTGTTGAGTTCCTAGAGGCCAGTGGGGCACAGGACCCAAGGCAGCATGGATTCACAGCAGGAAGGTCATGTCAGACAAATCTGATAGATTTCTTTGACTGGGTAACCAATGTGGTAGACCAGGGAGGGGCAGTGGACCTGGCCTACCTAGACTTTAGCAAGGCATTTGACACTGTGCCACACAAAAGATTAGTATACAAGTTAGCCAGCCTTCGAGTGGGTCCCAAGGTGGTAGCCTGGGTAAAAAATTGGCTGGACAACAGGATACAGAGGGTAATAGTAAACAGAGTTTACTCTGAAGAAAGGGGAGTTACTAGTGGGGTACCACAGGGTTCAGTACTGGGACAGGTCCTCTTTAATGTCTTTATAAGTGACATTGCAGAGGGACTGGAAGGAAAAGTATGTCTCTTTGCAGATGACACAAAGATCTGCAACAGGGTTGATACAGAAGGTGGGGTGGAGAGGATGCAAAGGGACTTGGCAAGGTTGGAGGAATGGTCAAATATATGTCAGCTTAGATTCAATGCAAACAAATGCAAAGTAATGCACCTGGGAAAAAACTTCCAGGGGAAGAGTACACAATGGGGGGTGAGATAATAACAACTACAGAAATGGAAAGGGACCTGGGGGTAGTCATAACAGATGACCTTAAGGTGGGCAAGCAATGTGAGAAGGCAGTAAGCAGAGCTGGTGGGATACTGGGATGCACAGGAAGGGGCATCACCAGTAGAAAACAGGAAGTTGTTTTCCCTTTGTACAGACAGTTGTTGAGACCTCATCTGGAGTTCGGCGTCCAGTTCTGGAGACCACATATCTGCAAGGACATAGAAAGGATGGAGGCTGTCCAGAGGAGGGCAACTAAAATGGTACAGGGTCTGCACCAGAAGACATACGAAGAGAGATTAAAGAAGCTTAATATGTATACACTCGAGGAGAGTAGGGAGAGGGGACATGATAGAAACTTTCAAGTACATCAAGGGAATTAACAGAGTCCAAGATGGTAACATCTTTCAGAAAAAGAGATGTGCAAGAAAAAGGGGGCACAATTTGAAGATAGAGGGGACGGCTCAAAGGTAATGTGAGGAAGTATTTTTTCACGGAGAAGGTTGTGGATACATGGAACAGCCTTCCTGAGGAGGTAGTGGACTCAAAAACAGTGGAGGAATTCAAGAATGCATGGGACAGACATAAGGCAATTCTAGTGGGAGTAGGAGGAAGTAGGCTGTTGGTTAACTAGGATCTGCAGGTTATCTGTTAGGTAGGGAAATGGGCAGACTACATGGCCCAAGCGGTCCTTATCTGCCGTCAAATTCTATGTTTCTAAGATAAACTACAACAATGAAAGGTAACTTGTTTCAAGAAATATATGTACTAAAAAAGAATTCATTCATGTAATAGCAGGGGTAACTAGATTAAAATAACAATGTGGACTTGGATTAAGAGGAATTTTGGACTGACGTGCAACATCCACAAATTCGATTCAGTCCTCATCTTCTACACAGTTACTACTGACACAAGGAACACACACAGCAGAAATACAGTATCATTCGCATCTACAAAGAGATATCCAAAAACCTTTGCAGGCAAGCACAACATAACATTTCCTTTGTGCTTGCGCTTTTTCCTAAAAAATAAAAAATAAAAAAATTAAAAAAAATTTCTACAAACACCATTGTTTTGGAGGGTTATGAAAGATTAATTAACAGAATACATTTTTGTTAATGAGGAAATATTAAGTGTTCCCTATTGGTTTACAACCACTATAAATACATATTTTCTCCATTATTACAGCGTGTTTAGCAAACTGCATTTATTCAGAATGCATAGATACATAGACAGTGTCAGCAGATAAGGGCCTATGGCCCACCTAGTCTGCCCATTTGAGTTTGTAACTTCAGTTTATGTTTTCCTAGAACTCTGTTGCCCCTTACCCCTGACCTCCAGAGAATGTAGGCATGAATGTATGAATGAGCTGCATGTAGAGGGTGTGAAGTTGGTTAGACTCGAAGTCCTGAATCATATTTTCAGTTATGTGATTTTAGGTATCTTCTGCACTGTGAAGCAGGTTATCTCCCATTAAAGTTGGCAGAACATGCAAGGTCATCTGCTCATGACATAACAAGATAAGTACTCTGTGAATTATGTGAGGTGGCCCACAGAGAGGAACATTAATAACTTGAAGCCTGAGTGCTAGAGAGAAAGATGTTTCGCAGTGCAGATAATCTTGAACTGCTTAACACTTCATGAAGGACATTTACAGGCCCTCTCCAGAAACCATGCCAACGTATAGAAAGGAGGCTTTAAAGGGCATGGGAAAAATTCCCAATTCATATCTATGTATCCCTATTCTTTTCTGATATCTCTTTAAATCTTAAAAGGGGATGGCAAGCATTCCCGATTCATATTTACATACTCCCTGTTCTTTTTCTGTATCTCTTGAAACATTTAAAGGGGCTGGGATGTGTTCTCAATTCATATCTAGGTACCTCAGATGTTTTGTTGTCTATTTCTCTAAAACGTTTAAAGTAACAGTATTTGTCAGCAGCAAAAAAATGTCATCATACAATTTTTATTTTATTAGTAATGTATTTCTGGGAAAACATCAATATATCAGTTTTTCTTCTCATTGTATTTCACACCTGAATTGAGCGATGGTGTTCTGAAGTTTTCAAAAGTCAGTGTTCTCTAGCCGTGCCTACTGTAATAAACTGCCATTCTGGTGTGGAGGGGCTTTGCTGTTTACCATCAGCAGTACATCCACAGCATGAAACCAGTGTGTAAAGTCAAAACGTAAGCTTGATTCAGGGCCAACAGGGCAGATTCCACAAGAAACGACTTACAGCACTGAACATGTACTTGCCAGAGCCTGAGGCCAGAAGCGAGAGGGAGGACATGATAGAGCCCTTCAAGTTCCAGAAAGGAATGAATAAAGTAAACTGAGGAACTTTGTAGAAGTGGTGAGTCACAAACACAGGTACATCAGTGGAAGCTGACGGGGGAGATTCAGCACGATGTAAGCAAGTTTTACTTTACAGAGAGGGGGGCTGAGCTGTGGAACAGTGACCCCCCCCCCACTCCCCTTGGAAATAAAGTAAGTAGCCAATTCAGGCAGAAAAAAAACTGTTTATCTGCCATAGGGGGTAGGGGAGGGCATGCACTGAATTCGCTGTTTTTATCTCAAATCCGGTGGGGTCTCCCCACCATTCCAATGCAGAGGATATGTCCAATCCAGAAATGCACCCCTTACTGTTCCTTTATAGAGGTTATGTATAACCCGGAGGGAGGGGTCCCTCCCCTTACAGCTACTGTAAGTAGGATAAATCTAATTCAGTGGTGCCTCTCCCTACAGCTTCAGTACAGAGGATATGTTTAATCCAGTGGGGTGTTCCTACAGTTCTTGTACAGAGGATATGTCTAACCCAGTGGGGTGTTCCTACAGTTCTTGTACAGAGGATATGTCTAATCCAGTGGGACTCCACCTACAACCACTGTATGAAGAATATGCCTAATTCAGTGAGGCTTCCTCCCCCACAGCTACTGTGCAGAGAATATGTCGAATCCACTGTAACCTCCCCCCAATAGTTCCTGAATGGAGAATATGTATAATCCAATGGGGCCCTTCCCTACAGCTCCTGCACGGTGGGTATCCTTAATCCACTGGGGCCTCCCCTTACAGCTCCTGTACAGAGGGCATGTCTAATCCAGTGGAGCCTACAACTCCTGTGCAGAGGATATGTCTAAAGCAGTGGAGCCTCCTTCCTTCAACTCCTGTGAAAAGGATATGTCTAATCACGTGGGTCCTCCCCTTACAGCTCCCATATTGAAAACCGCTCTAAACCAGTGGGCCTCTTGCTTCACCTCCTGTAAAGAGGGTATTTCAAATCCTATGGTTCCTCCCCAACAGGTCCTGTACAACAGATATGTTTAATCCAGTGGGGCCTCCTCCTACAGCTACTGTACGGAGGATATGTCTAATCCAGTAAGGCTTCCCCTACAGCTCCGGTATATAAGTTAGTAGGGTCTCCGAGGGACATTTCTTATAGTATAAGAGACCCCCAGAGCCTGACGTTTGGGCAAGAGGACCATGAAGCGAAGCTGAGTGGTACTGTCTGCCCAAATCTCAGGAGAGGAGTCTCTTGTACCACAAGGGCCATCTCTCAGAGGCTCCATTATCGCATTATAAAGTCATATAAGTTTAGTTTGAGTGATTTATAGTAGGTTTTGACTTTTTTAAATGTTATTGTGCCGTCTTCCCCCTGGGGTTGAAGTGCAGCGCCCCCTCCTAGTGCTCCTGTATGACAGCACGCTGTACACCGGAAAAGAGGTACAGCAGCTCTGCGTGCTGATTCACTGAAGTCATGTTAGTGATTTATAATCGAGAGTATCTCTAATCCAATGTAGCTTTTCCCTACAAATCCATATGGAGGTTATCTGTAATCCAGTGTAGCTTTCCCCTGCAACTTCATATGGAGGGTATCTAATCCAGTGTAGCTTTCCCCTACAACTCCATATGGAGGATATCTCTAATCCAAAGTAGCTTTCCCCTACAACTTCATATGGAGGGTATTTTATCCAGTGTAGCTTAACCCTACAACTCCATATGGAGGATATCTCTAATCCAATGTAGCTTTCCCCTACAACTCCATATGGAGGATATATCTAATACAGTGTAGCTTTCCCCTACAACTCCATATGGAGGATATCTCTAATCCAGTGTAGCTTTCCCCTACAACTCCATATGGAGGGTATCTAATCCAGTGTAGTTTTCCCCTACAACTTCATATGGGAGGTATCTGTAATCCGGTGTAGCTTTCCCCTACAACTCCATATGGAGGGAATCTCTAATCCAGTGTAGCTTTCCCCTACAACTCCATATGGAGGGTATCTTTAATCCAGAGTAGTTTTCCCCTACAGCTCCAGTGTGGAAGGTATCTGTAATCCAGTGGCTGCACAGAAGAGATGTGTTGGTCACTCTGAGTTATCTAAGTGGGGCGGTGGGGCAGAGGTTATAATCCACTGACTCTACCCAATACCTTCCCCAAATGCCATCTGCTTTTATTGCTACAACTTCCCTGGGACACCAGTGAGTACTGAAGCCATGGGTAATGACAGTCATCCCTCTAAAGAGCAGGAAAGCATCCACTGAAGTGCTTGGTTACACTTCAAGTGTCTGTTTCAATGTAACTACAGTGTAGTTACACTGTAACTACAATAATGTTACACTGTAACTACAGTGTAGTTAACTGACACTTAAAGTGCACTCGAGTGCTTTAAACTTTCTCACACTGTGATGTACTTAAAATGCTTCTTACCATAAAGAGGTCAAGTGCGAAGTTTCAGAAGCCAATACAGAAAGGCAGAAAAAACAGAACCAGAAGATGTCAAATGATAATAGCAAGGAAAACGTCAATGATATTTTTAGGTTTTCCTTACTTCAGCAATGTATGCCAGACTGCACGGTTTGATGCTGTTAAAGTATATTGCAGTGATATAACTTTAGTTTTCCACCTTTCAACCATATCATGAATACCTTTTATCTGGGGGATGTACACTGGCTCTTTTGTCTGTTTGCATAGCTTCTCGTGGGGTGAGCATGAGAGGACACGTATAGGGTATACAATCAGGAGGATTTGGTTAAAGGTCATTAGATGCAGAATTTACAGGAGTTGCTGTATTTTTTTTTTTTTTTATCATCCCCCACTTTAGTCCTCTTGATCTTGCCCCAGACTTAATATTCGGCGTTTCCACAGGGTATCTACGGATGCCTTCACAGCCAGTGCAGATGCCAGTGCCAATTCAATGATCAGCCAGCTTGGGGGAGGGGGGCCCCGGTGATGCATGAGTGTTAAGCAAACTGCACCCTGACTCCATGGGAGAGCCACGTGTCTCACCTTTGTAAAGCACCCAGCCACAGTATGGGAATCCAGGGCCTACACACTAACCCCAATATCCCAAATGGTATCATGCCTGCTATGGTGCTGGCCTGGTCGCTGCCATATTTAATTTAATCAACAATTTACAGACAAAAAGGATAATCCTACTAATTTACCTAAATTATCTGTCAATATGTGTAATCTTAATTAATCTCTGCTGTAATAAAATGTGAATACTGTCCAAATAATTTGTTTCCTATGTATGTGTACTTACTGTAATTTGTTTAAATGTTTTGATCTGGAAGGCCCATGGAGTTGGAACTAGTTTCCAGGTTATACCGGCAGTTGGGGGGGGGGGGGTTACAAATAAAAGGGAAATAAGATCATGCAATATACAGAATCAATTATAGATAGTGATGGTATACGAACAGGATAACAGATATGCCACTGCGTATTATGAGGCTAAAATACCACTGAGAGGTTCTGGTGACATATGAAACTCGAGAGTGAAGCTCAAGAGGTTTAAAATGTCACCAGAACCTCAAGATCATATTTTTAGCCAAGTGATATACAATCCTTTATTTTAATTTTTTGTAATATATAGATCCAGGGAGTTTAAAAAAATACTGGCATCCTTCCCCCACACATACCTTCCTGATGGCCACGAGTGGGTAGGTTTTCATTAATTTAGCATACAGTCTTTGCTTTACTTCAGAAAGGTGTTACATTACAATACCTTATTTCTTTTCGTTGCTGAAGGTGGGCTGGTGTGTAACGTCACATCACCAAGCAAGTGAGTGTCTCACAGGACCATCAGCTGGGTAGCTGAAAGCCAAAAGACGCTCCTTATGGTACTTGCAATCAGTGGTCACACTACATTATTGAAACAGAAAGCCGCTCGCTCTTGGCACTGGTGATCGCATACATCTGACTTTCACTGGCTGAGGACAAGTCTCGCGCTCAGCTGAAGGAGTTCAGACCTCTAAACGACAGTACTATGAGGTCTCGTAATACTAGCGTTGGATGTTCATCAGTAGTATTACGAGATCTTGTACTACTATTGATGGATTTTTACAGTAGTATTAGGAGGTTTTTTTTGTATGACTTTTGATGGTATTATTGAGCATATCCATATATTGCAATAAAATACTGCACAGCAGGTTTGGCAAAATGAAGAAACAGTCATAAGTAATTATGCACAGTTTAAAGATATCAGAGCTGATAGTGGCATTGAAGAAGGGAAGATGTGTTGAAGGAGTGGGAAAAGAATTCAGGAAGTAGGGGCCAGAAAGTAAAGGGGAACAGGAAATGCAGAGTGTGTGTTCAAGGGGAGAGGAAAGTGAGAGAGACAGGGAGGTGAGTGGGGCGGCTGCCTCCTCAGCTAAAGTCTTAAAGCCTTGGGGGGCAGGGAGAAGAAGGCAGAGAATGCTGGTGAAATGACGGAGGAGAGCAAGCTAGGGAGAGAGCTGAATCAGAATTGTGAAATACAGGAAACCCCATAGGACAGGCACCTACCTTCCAGTGAAGGGAGGGACAGGTTGGCTTAAAGGGAGCAGTGGTGAGAGCAGGGAGGACAGTGTAAAGATCTCAGTTGTCACTGGAAAAGGTTTTAGAAAACATGGTGTTTCAACAGAATCTAACTGAAAATTCAGATATTTCCTGCATTTCCATATCCGTATTCATTTTCCCCATATAGATTTTTATCCTGATGCTGCTGACCTGCCCCCATCCAGTCCCGTCACTTTGCATCCCCGGGACTTACCTTCTCCTCCAGTTCCCCATGAATTACCCCTCGTGACAAGGCCAGTGCGGGGATGTGATTAACTCCCCCCCCCCCCCGAAGAGCACAATCGGGACTAGGAGGAGGTCTCTGGTCAACAGGTGCAGGGCCTGTGGTGGACCGAGTCTCACCCTGCTCAGTTGTGTTTTTACCAACAGCGTTTTTGCCTTGTCCACCACCCCTGTGTCAGGCACAGTCCACAGCTGGCCTCGCATGCATCTGGTGTTCCTCTGCAGAGGAGCAAGCTCACTGGCCCACAGCAGGGGTCACCAGAGCAGCAGAACCCAATGCCCTCCCTGAGCTGGGAGCACTGCAGCACAGCAGCCCTCTGCCCATCTGATCCAGCTTCCAAATTCACTTCTGAAACCGGGTCACAATAGCAGGAGCCCAGAGCATGTCCCTCAGGGCCATCAGATAGCCCCACCTTACCCTTATTCTTTTTCACTCAGGCTATTTGCAAGAAAACATGATACTTTATCACCTGGTCATCTGCTTAGGCTGCTAGCCTACAAATGTCACCCTAATCCTCTGCTTGTGACAGCATCATAATTACTACAGCTACCAGAGGTGATGTCACAAGCAGAGGATTATGTCACTTGTATACAGAACAGAACAGATGAAGACCAAATGACCGAGATCCAGTTTTCACGAGAGAAAGCCCAGAATATGAATTATAAGTTAAACTATTTCAACTTGTTATATTTTTTCAAAGTTGCCCCCATGGTGTTGGAAGGTCCTTAAACTTAACTTTGCTGAGGTAGCCATTCTGTATTGGGGTTATGCGATGGAATGTTCAGACTTTTAAAAATGCTACTGGAAGAAATTAGTTTAAAGTGATGCCACAGAAGGAATGGAAAACGGGGCCTAGTCTGGCTAGGATGGACAGCACTGCAGACCACATCCACATAATCAAACACTGGACAGGTCAGTTTGGAAAGGAGCTTAGATGGCATCAATTTGGCAAGAGAAGTCAAGGTGTTGATCCAGTCAAATACCAAGGTATAAAGAGGAGGGTATCTCTTCAAGAGGAAACCATCCAGAGTCCTGATGACTGGTGAGTCTGTTAAATACCAAAGGACATAGAGACTTTCTTTACCATTTAGAAAGAGATGGTTAGTTTGAAATCAATGTTGGGATTTTGTCAATATCACACTGGATCACCGCTTCCAACTCTGTGACCAAGGAACTGGGGGGAAAAGTACACTGTCATTTGTATGCATATGGATGTGTGGTGAGACACACACACACACACACATATGTGAGGTCCTTTATGAAGACTGAGAACAGGATGAGACCTGTGTAGGACAGAACCCTGGAGGGGCACCTAACCAGATCAGGGAATGTCGGTCTCCTATGAGTACTTATTTTTGCCAATCGAACACATAAAAGTAGAACCATCTGACTGACATATCAGCTAAAACAGATCCTGCAAGTTTTTTTTTTTTCCAAGTAGGACAGATTGGGCAACAGCGTTACATAAGAACATATGAATTTGCCAGCAGATAAAGGCCTTATGGTCTATTGAGTCTGCTTGAGTGTGCAGCTAGCAACTTTTATACTGCAGCTGCCCCTCCTTCTTACCCTATCCCATCCTCTTTTGAAGCAGTCCACTGTTCTACAGGATACCACTTCCACAGGCAACGCATTCCACCCAGACACCACTCTCTCCATAAAAAAAGTGTCTTCTCATTTCCCTCCTGAACCTTCCCCCCCAATCTGAGATCATGACCACGAGTGTCCCTACCCCTCCCTTAACTTGAATAGTCCCTCCGTGCCTGTCTTGTTTATTCCCTTCATGTACTTGAAGGTTTCAATCATATCCCCACTGTCTCGCCTCTCCTCTCCTCCAGTGAGTACATGTTCAACTCCCTCAGCTTGATCACATAAGGTATCTCCCCTAGTCCCTGGATCATCTTTGTTGCCCTGTACTGCACCCCCACCAGTAACTTAATGTCCCTCTTCAGGTATGGGTACCAGTATTGCACGCAGTACTCCATGTGTGGCCTAACCAGTGACCTATACAATGGCAGGATTACCTCCCCTCTCCTTGAAGATATACCCCCAGCAACACTACCCAGCATTTTGTTGGCCTTTGCAACTGCCTTCCTGCATTGTGCTGAGTTGTTCATTGAACCCGTTATAATCACCCCCAGATCCTTCTCCTCCTCTGTCATAGCCAGCTGAACCCAACCCACCCCACACCCCAGCTGGTAGATCCTTCTTGGGTTTTCTGCTCCAAAATGTAGCACCCTGTATCTTTTGGCATTGAACCCCAACTGCCAGGTGTCTGACCAGGTCTCCAATTTTGACAGATCATCCTGCAACCCATGCCACCCTCCTAGGTCATCCACTACTGCTCCCATCTTGGTGTTACCTGCAAACAAACTGATCTTGCTCTTGATGCCCACTGAGATGTCTGATATGAACAACCCAAACAACACCAGTCCCAGCACTGAGCCCTGCGGTACTCCACTTGTCACTGCTCTCGGAGATGAGAGCTCCCCTTCCACCACCACCTTCTGCTGCCTTCCCTGTAACCAGTTTACTACCCATCCTACCATTTTCGCCCCTGCACCTGCCAGCTTACTACCCAGCTTCCCATGTGGCACTGAGTTGAATGCCTTACTGAAGTCCAGAAACAGGACATCCACTGCATGGCACTATTCCAACTGACTAGTTACCCAGTCATAGTAATCCACCAGGTTGGTCTGACAGGATCTGCCCGTGACAAACCAATGCTGCCTAATGTCCTGCAGCCCACTAGTCTCTAGAAGGGACACCAGCCATTCCTTCAGGATTGTCTCCATCAGTTTTCCCATGATGGATATGAGGCTTACCGGCCTGTAGTTTCCCGGTTCGTCTTTGGGACTGCTGTTATAAAGGAGTACCACGTGAGCCATCCTCCAGTCCTGAGACTTCCTGAGAACAGGGAAACATTGAACAGGCCTGCCAAGGGACCCACCAGGATTTCTACCAGCTCTCTCTGTACCCTGGGGTGAATGCCATCTGGCCCTGGTACCTTGTCCACCCTCGGTGCCCTCAGGCCCTCCAGTACCCTGCCCTCTGTGATTCTCCCATCTGTCACCTCCTCCCCCTGAGCCTGAACTCCCATCCCCCTTGGTAGCTCCCCTCCTTTCTCCTTAGTAAACAACCAACAGAAGTATTCATTAAGCACTTCTGCCTGCTCTGCACCTGTTTCCATCCACCCCCATCCCTCGTAATCCTTACTATTTTTGACCCTACAACTCCTTTTCTCCCTGATGTACCTGAAGAATTCCTTCTCCCCCTTCTTGAGGCCTTGTGCCAGCCTGAGCTCCTTAGACACCTTGGCTGCCCTTACTGCCTTCATCACCTCCTTCGATTTCTTCAAGTAATCCTTTCTGTCTTCCCATCTTCCTGTTTCTTTGAACCTCCTAAAGGTGGTGCTTTTGTTTCTTACTTTCTCCATGACTCCCTTGCTCAACCAGCTGGGTTTCTTGGCCCTAGCTCTCTTATTCTGGTGCCTGATGCAGGTTTTGGTTGCCTCCTCAATCCCCAGTTTTATGACCTCCCACCTCTGGTTAGTGCCCATATTAGTTTGGATTCTGGCTAGAAACCCTTTAACTACCTCCCCCATCTCCTGAAGTTGGCCTTCCTGAAGTCCAACACTTTTGTACCTGTTTCTACTCCCTCTTTACCCATTTTCAATATGAACCACACTGAGTGGTGGTTGCTCCCTGCCAGCGGTTCTTCCACCCGCAGCTCCCTCACAAACTCCCCATCTGCCAGCATGAGGTCTAGGGTGTTCCCTAACCTGGTTGGCTCACTGACCATTTGCATTAAGAAGCTATCCTGGAACGCGTCCAGAAGTATCTGCTCCCTTCTATACATGGTGGCGAGGGTACTCCAATCCCACTCCCGGCAGGTTGAAGTCCCCCATAATCACAGAGCTACCTTTTCTGCAGGCCCTTCTGATCTGTCCTGCTAGTTCTGTGCCTAACTCCTCTGTCTGAGCTGTTGGCCTGTACACTACTCCCGTCCTGAGAGTCCTATTCTTGGAATCCTGGATTTGCATCCATAACGACTCTGTACTATCCTCCTCCTCCTCCTCCTCCTCCTCACGAACACACTTCAGTCCTTCTCTCACATACAGTGCCACCCCCTACCCTTCCCATTTTCCCTATCTCCATGCAATATCTTATACCATGGAACCACCAGGTCCCAGTCCTGGTAATGGGTGGCCCATGTTTCAGTGATGGCTGCCATGTCCACCTCCCATTCTACCATGAGAGCCTGTAGCTCTGCAGTTTTGTTCCCTAGGCTCCTAGCATTCAAGGTGCCCACCCTCCATCCTCTTTCATTCCCCCTCCTGCTCTCCCTTCCTAGCATCCCCTCTGGTACTCCTTTTTTTTTTCCATTGCTTCTAGCATGGGGGGGGTAAGCTCATTCGGCTTCCCTTCCTGTGGATTCTGCATGCCTCCTGCCCACTTGCACCTCCCGCTCCTAGTTTAAATGCACTTCTTTTGCTATGTAATCCTCCATCCTCTGCTTCAATACCTTCTTGCCCTCCTCACTTAGGTGAAGTCTATCCTTACCATAGAGATCACAGTCCTCCCAGGTCCCTCCCACCCACCCACCAGCTCATAACCTTTGGATTGGCACCAGGTTCTTAGCCATTTGTTAAATTTCTCTGTCCTCAGTTTCCTTGCAGTTCCCGCCCTGGGCACTGGAAGTAATTCCGAGAAAGCTACTAATCTTCCTGCCTCTTCACATATTGGTCCTAGCTTCTCAAACCTACGTCTATTGTGTCTCTCTCTCTCTCTCTCTCTCTAGGTCACTTGTCCCCACATGCAGAACTATATGTGGTTTCACCCTACCCCCTAGCAAACTTTAGAACAGACTGACCCACCCTTTCCGCTGACATTCCTGGCGTGGCCTCCACCCATATGAGACTGCCTCTCTCCCTTGCTTTCCCCATCTTACTCTTCTTAGTATTGAGTCTCCCAGCACTAGGATTCCTCCCTCTTTTCCATGAGCCGCATTCCCTGTTCTCCCTTCATCCCACCCCCTTCCTCCGGACTTCCCCTCATCCTCCAGCACAGTCATTCCCCCTTCCGCCCCTATTAAATCATCCCCAGTTGTTATCCTGACTGTTCCGTGTTCCTCTGGATTATTTTTAGTTCCTCCTCTGATCGTTCCCTCCATCGCATCACCCAGTCCTGCCAGTACTGCAAATCAATTTCTCGATTCCCCCTCACTACCACACACTTCCTCCTTCCTATTACCAGCCCCCCCTTGCTACTACTTCTACGTCCGTTACCTCCCCCTCCCCCATCCTCCATACTTCCCCTTTTCTGCTCTCTTTTGACCCATGACCTGTGTCCCCGTCTCAGTTCCCTATCCGCCACCCTCTTCCCGCTCCTTTCTTCTACTGGTTTTATTTGTCCTTCCTCCTCAGTCCCCCATCTACTTACTCCACCTTTTGGGTTGTTATCCACTGCAGCCCTTCTTTCCCTCCTTAGCTCCTGCTGTAGACCTCTGATCTCAGTTTTAAGCTGCATTATTTGCCTGCACACCAAACAACCCCCCACTCTCTTACGAAATTCTAAGAAAGATCAGCGCTCCACAGTTGTTACAGCCTACCACCCTACCCATCTCTCTATTCGCCCACCAGCCCCCCACACTCTCAGAAGGAAGCCCATCACACCTCCATGCATCCTCCTTTCATCCATTTCTAGTTTTGTTCATGTTCCACCAGTACAATGAATATTGTAGCTAAAACGATATACATACTATCTATCCGTTTACGTTTACACTATACTGTAATGAAATAGTTACTAATATTTTCTTAAATCCAAAATTATCATGCACTTTTCTTATCCCTCTGTCCTTTCCTTTTTCTCACAAAAATTTATGCCAACCAAAAACAGTTTTGTAATATAATATTTATAGAATATCATTTAGATCCTTAAAAAACAGTCCCTTATAGCAAAATATTTTTTTTCATTTACAAGGACCACCTATAGGTGGTACCTAATTGCCCCACCCTTTTTAGCTGAGCATTTAATATGTGAGGGGTTGGGCAAAAAAACAACTTGAGTACTCAGTGTAGCTCCTTAGTGCCCCACACAAACAGTAATGATTACTTATTGCTGTAAGTTTCATAAGTTTCATAAGTGTTGATAGCCTTAGTGAGGTCGACAAAGACTGTGGAGGTTTACAGGCTCTGATCCATCCCCTTCTGAACAGTTTTAGTAAACCCTAAAAGTAAGGAGACAAGAACATGGGACTTATGAAAGCCAGACTAAGCCACTCAAAGATAGACTAGGTGTCCCAGCTATCGTCCCATCTCGTTAATAAATGTGGTCGCAAAGGTAACAGCTAAAATCTTAGTGACTAGGCTGGATAAAGCATTGCCGTATGTTATCCACCCACTGCAGGCTGGCTTTCTGAAGGGGCATCAGGGGGCTGATAATCTTAGGGCTCTCGCTAATGTCTTCTTTATGGCACAAAGGTCGGAGGAATCTACTGCCCTAGTTTCCATTGATGTGGACAAGGCCTATGACTCAGCAGAATGGGACTATAAGTGTTGACACAGTTTGGGATAGGCCCACCTTATCTGGAATGGGTTAAAAAGTTATATACCTCCCCATCTGCAAGGGTCCTCACAAATGGGACACTCTCACCCGATTTCCCACTTCACTGAGGTACTACACAGGGGTGCCCATTCTCTCCCCTACTTTTCATTCTGGCAATGAAACCGTTGGCAGAAGCCATTCGCCAGCACCCTTTAATCTGTGGTATACAACTCGAGAGTCTATCCAGTAAAACTCTACTCTATGCAGATGATGTACCTCTATCGCTCTCTAACACTGAACAACCACTGTCCGCAGCTCTCACACTATTGTCCAGTTTGGGGGAGTTACTGGGGCTCCAAATGAACTGGTCAAAGAGTGAGGTGCTCCCCTATAAAACACTATGCTGAATGCACTGAAGTGATTCACACCCATAGCCTGACATGGGCCTCACAAGGCATTTATTATTTGGGGCTGACTGTAACATCACAGGCAGAGAGATGGACAGATGCTAATCTGCAACTCTCCCTTCTGGGCAGGATAGCAGCATTTAAGATGACAGCCCTGCCACAAATAATTTACCCTTCTTGATCGCAGACAAACGGTGGTCTAGAATAAACAATTTACTTTCCAAGTTCCTCTGGAATAATCTTCGCCCCAGATAAAGCAGATGAACCCTGCACACCCCCACCCACTGTGGCAGCTGGAATGTACCATGGCCTAAAGCACATCATACAGCCTCTGGGGTCAAAAGTGAACTACTACTACGGATACAAGATAGGCCGGACAGACCCTTCTAGTATTGGCTTGAGAGAAAGGAACTTTGGGAGTAGTCCCTCTGCAGAACAGACTTCAGGCAACTCAAGAGATGTCTCTCATTAACTTTTTATATTTATGCACACTTTCCTCAAGGTCTTGCAGAAACTGTCAGCATGGACAGTACTCTCGCATGCGTCGCATGAAAATTTATGCAATAACCTTAACTTCCAGCTAGGAGGTAAAAGCCCACACCGGTTTACCTGGAGTAGGAAAGGGATCACACAGATGACCATGTCCTTTCCGCGCAAACCAAGATTCTCAAATCCTTTGCTTGTCCACAGGCAGAGATCCACCTTCTGGCCTCAGATCACTGGAGATATTTACAACTCAGGCATGCCCTTAAAACCCTGGTTGGGACCCAATTACACTTACCAACCAACAGATATGGCCACCATTATTGATCACTGGACTAATGCAGCTTATTTCAAGAGTGGCCTTGTTTACTGCCATATGCCAAACTTCCAGCCTCCTAACTGGGAAAACAAAGATTCAGATGGGGAATGGGCCTGCAGATCCCATGGGATACATGAGAGAGATTGTGAAGGAGTAGCCAAAGCTAGTCACCAGGGGGAATGGTTACTGTTCTAAGTCATTTGTTTGCTCCTTCAAGGGTCTAATAATAGCCTGAGGGTATCCACAGACAAGAAATTGAAGGATGCCAGACTTTGTGATACATTTCTTCCATTTTATTTTTTCTCTCTTTAGCCCTGACGTTTCACACATAATAGTGCTTTTTCAAAGGGCTTCCTAAAAAGATTTTTTAGAAAATATATGTGTTATAATAATCCAGTAATATATTTGCTTACATTTATAAAAAAAATTTTGTAGAATCTTATTCACCAAAGTGTTCACAAACCACAGTTCATGCCATTCATTTAAGTACTATTTTGCAAAAATCCTATCTAAGATTCTTTCACTGCGCATCAAGCAGGTGTGGCAAACAATTCTAAGCAGAGAGCAAGTAGGCTTTGTCCAAGGCAGATCGGCAGCAAACCATATGAGAGTTCTCTCATATATCTTCCAGGAAGCCCAAAACACTCAAACACCCATGGCTCTAGTCGCCTTGGACGCCGAAAAAGCCTTTGACCGCGTGAATTGGGATTTTCTATGGGCCACATTGGATAAATTTGGTTTCCCAGATAATTTTATTCAGTGGGTCAAGGCATTATACAGATGCCCATCGGCTAGAATTTACTGCAATGGGGTATTCTCACCCCGTTTTCAATTGCACTCGGGCACTCGACAGGGATGCCCCCTTTCGCCATACCTCTTTAATCTTTACTAGAGCCTTTGCTAATAAGTATCAAAACAGCTCCCAGGATCCGGGGTTGTACCATTGCTCAACAAACCTTAACACTGTCGGTCTTTGCAGACGATATTCTACTGCATTTGACCAACCCGGCGGATTCCTTGCGAGAAGTCTTAGATATAGTAGAGCAATTCGGTGCCGCATCAAATTATAGATTAAATCTATCTAAGTCCGAAGTCTTTCCCCTTAATCCCTATACGCTACAGTCCAATATGGCCCAATTTGGCATGAAATGGGCCCCACACAACCTTAAGTATTTGGGTATCTGTTTGGCCCGGGAAGAGAGGATAGTCAAAAAGCTTAATTTGGAAGACCTAGTGGACAAAATCCAATCTGACCTGAATAGATGGGACAAACTTCCTTTATCCCTAGGGGGAAGAATTAGTGTTATTAAAATGAACGTCCTGCCGCGTTTATTCTATCCCCTAAATTTATTAGACATCTGGCTACCCAAAGTCTTTTTTCAAAAGCTACATTCGATACTGACCAGATTTATTTGGAACCAAAAACACCCCAGGCGTGCTTTTCACAAACTCTGCTTGCCCAAGGATAAAGGAGGTCTCAGCCTGCCAAACTTTGAATATTATTACTGGGCTAGTCATCTGATCAAAATGGGTAAGTGGCTCGGTGACCGTAATGGAAGCTATGTACCCCTATGGCTTAACTTAGACCTCAAACTCATGGGGAAACATAATATAGACCCCGCCAGCATTTTTTACTGCAACTTCTCCGCCTTACCTAGAGATGTCCAAAACTCGGTAGTAGGTGTGTCGGTGAAGGTTCTGAACCAATACTATTCTGCTGCCAAAATCCAACATACTAAAGACCCAGGTCAACCACTAGTTTTCAATCCTAATATCAAGATTGGGACTAGCTGGCTGACACCGTTATGGCTTCCCCAAATTCAGGGCAGCCTGGTTGAAGACTTATATATACGAGGGCGTCTTGGTACGTCGAGTGAACTGCTGGCTGTTTTGGACATCCCCTCTCAAAAGATTTTCAAGCTATATCAATTGAGGCACTTCATAGGTAAGGAATTTGGCACTCAGTTGCCAACTCCGGGGATTAGCTCCCTCCTGACTCAACTCAAAGACTGTGCGTCTAAACCCCATGGCGTATCCAATCTATATCTGCGTCTCATGCTTACCAACACCCCTGAGGTGTTAGTAGGCTCTAAAATTTGGGCTCCCATGATCCCGGGACCCTCCTTCTCCTGGGCCCAAGTTTGGAAAGATCTATATACATACAATACCCTAGATAGGAACAGGCTCATCCAATTCTATATTATTAACAACATGTATTACACACCTTTGAAAAAGGCGAAATTTGACACTTCTAGCTCTCCCAATTGCATCAGATGTGGTAAGGAACTGGGTAGTATCCCTCATATGTTTTGGTATTGCCTCAAGGTAGCTCCACTATGGGAAACTATCCGTGGCAATTTAGATCCTACCCTAGGATTGTACGAACTTTTCACTCCTGAAATTTGTATACTGGGTAACTACTCCAGTGTCAGAGTCAAGGAAAGGAAATACCACATAGCCTTTATTTCAATGGTGGTCAAAAGGTTAGTGCTACGTCATTGGCTGGATCATTCAGAGATCTCCTACTATGACTGGGTGGATGAAATGTCCAGCTGCTTCAAAATGGAGAGATTGTTAGCTAGTTCTAGGCATGCCCTATCTACTTTTCAAAAAAAGTTAGGTAAACTTTATGCTCTATACCTTCACTGAATCTTCAATTCAGTGATCACACAGATATAAAATACCATTGTTAGATAGGCCTCTCTCCTCGTGGTCTGGTAACCCTAGTCAGAGGCTATGCTCTACTGGAGTCGAACCATCATTATATTCAATAACAGGCTGAGGCCCCTGTCGTAGCGGTGACACCTTCTGGGGGGGGAGGGAAGCGGTTTTTCGTGGTTTATATTCTATGTACTTTTCTCGTTATCATATGTATATTTGGTTGCATTTTGTCTGTATTAATTATCACTCTGTTGTTAAGTAAAATGAATAAAGTGAGAATTTCAAAAAAAATAAGTACTATTTTGCTCATAGTACATGGTTAGGGTTTATTGTGGATGGAAAAATACAGGTTACTCACCTGTAACAGGAGTTCTAGGAATGGTATATGTTGTTCATCCACACTGTCTGGCAGGTATCCTTGCCGCTTTAAATCTTGCCGGAAGGTCTTCAGCTGGCTCCTCCACACCACCGGGTGGTAAAACTCGAGCTCCGCCCATGGCGTAGATCTGGCCCGCTGGAGCTCAGGTTGTGTGTCGAGCGGGGAAGTCGTGTGGATGAACAACATATACCATTCCTAGAACTCCTGTTACAGGTGAGTAACCTGTATTTCTAGGGACATGGATATGTTGTTCATCCACACTGTCTGGCAGACTCCTAGCAGTTCTCCGGGAGGAGGGAGCAGGCGCACACCCCCTACTTAGGGAATAGAGACTGGAGAACCGAGGCCCCAAAACCAGCATCCCGGCGTGACTCAAGGTCGATGTGGTAATGGGTAATGAAGCTGTGTGCTGACTTCAGGTAGCCCTGCAGATTTCCTGGATAGGGACGCCCCTGGAAGCAGCCACCGATGCAGCAGTATGACGGTAGAATAAGCTCTTATCCTCTGGGAGGCTCCATGCCCGCCAACTTATAGCAGATCTATGCAGAAGGTGACCCACCTGCCTATCATCCGCTTGGCTGCAGGTCTGCCAGGTGCGGCTTCAGCGTGAGTGACAAACAGCTGGCGAACCTCTCCCAAATTTCAGCCATGCGCTCCTTATAATAGCGGCGCCCTTCTAGGGTCCAAAGTATGGAGCCTGCATTGACCTCCGAGTGTGACTGGGGTAGAACACCGGCAGAGTCAACACCTGGTTAAGGTGAAACTCCGACACCACCTTCAGAAGGAATTTCGGGTGGGGGCGCAGGACAACCTTGTCCCTGTGGAAGACCAGGTAAGGAGACTCAATGCAGAGCGCTTGGAGTTCTCCCATCCTTCTGGCTGACATGATAGCCACCAAGAAGGCGGTCTTCCACGACAGGTGAAAGAAATCACACCTGTGCATTGGTTCGAATGGCTTGCCCATGAGCTTTGCTAGTACCAGCAGTAAATCCCACGGAGGTGGAGGTTCTCGCACCGGAGGGGAAATGTGATCAAGGCCTTTGAAAAAGCGCCAGACCACCTTCTCCTGCGCCACCGACTGCTCCCCGGCCCATGCCGGTAAGCAGAGATGGCTGCCAGGTGCACCTTAAGGTCGTCGACCTAAGCCCTTGACTAGAAAGGACCATAAATAGTCAAAATGCTTGCCACAGAACAGGAGGAAGGGTCCAAGCCCTTGCCCTGACACCAAATGGAAAATCTCTTGCATTTGAAGGCGTAGCATTTTCTGGTCGACTCCTTACGGGACGCCTCAACAACATTGAGGACCTCGTCGGAAAGACCCAAGGCCTGGAACTCTAGCCGCTCAGGAACCAGGCCGTCAGGTGCAGGGATTGAAGGTCCGGATGGAACACCTTCCCCTGATTGACTGAGAGCAGGTCCGGGCGAGCTGGAAGCTGCCTCGGGAGCCTGGAGCTGAGGCTGAGGAGATCTGGTACCAGAACTGGCGGGCCAGTCTGGGGCTATCAGAATCACCTGCGCCTTGTCCCTCCTTGCCTTGAGAAGCACCTTGTGAATCAAGGAAATGGGGGAAAAGCGTAAAAGAGCCGGGGTCCAGAGCCTACGAAAACATCCCCTGCAGCGAGCCCTGCTGAGGAGGCGGGCATGAAACAGCCTCAACCAGCGTTCTCCTGGAGGCAAACAGGTCCACCTGAGGTGTGCCCAGTGGGAGAACAGATATTGTACTACCTCCGGCAGGAGAGACCACTCGTGAGATGCAGCCCTATCCGGCTCAGGGCATCGGCCAGGGTGTTGGAGGCTCCTGCCACATGAATGGCTAGGAGATCCGCCTCCAGGCTGCGCCACAGTGACCATATGGAGGCTTCCTTGCATAGAAGCATGGGCGCGTCCCGCCCTGGCGGTTCAGGTAGTACATGGTCGTGGTATTGTCCGTCTGGACTCGGACCACTTGACCCCGGAGAAAGCGGAGCAAAGGCGGTGAGAGCTAGGCGGACCGCTCGGAGCTCCAGCAGGTTGATGTGGCATCGGGACTCCTTGGGGACCAGAGGCCGTGTACTCGTGTTCCCAGATGGGCACCCCAACCCATCTAGAGGCATCAGTCGATAGAGACCGTCGGCTCGAGGCGGGCAAGCGGGATGCCCTCCTGCAGATGAGATGGAATGGTCCACCACTGGAGGCGTTCCACATCTCCTGGGTCACTATCACTAGCTGGTCCAATGGATCGCAGTGTTGTGACCACTGGCTGGTGAGTCCCACTGAAGGGGCGCATGTGCCAGCGTGCCCAGCGGACCACGCTGGTACAGGCGCCATGAGACCAGGGCGCGGAAGTCCGGCAGGAGCGATTGCCCAACCAGAAATGATTGGGCAAGGAGGTAAGAACCTCAGCCCTGTCCGCCGGGGAGCCATGCTCTGGCTCGAAGAGAGTCAGGCTCTGCCGATGAACAGGATCACCTGCCGGCTCGAGTTCTGACTTGGCCTCGTTGATGAGAAGGCCGACTTGAGAGCAAACCTGGAGGGCCAGATCTCTGGACCGCTCCACCTCCTGTCTGGAGGGGGCTGCTATCAGCCAATCGTCCAGGTAAGGGTACACCCGGACCCCTCGGCGCCGCAGAAATGCTGTCACCACTGCCATGCATTTGGTGAAGACCCTGGGAGCTGGAGATAAGCCGAAGGGCATGGCTTGGAACTCGAAGAGGGATCCCTCCGCTCGAAAGCGAAGGAATCTCCGATGTGACGGACGGATAGGGGCGTGAAAGAGCGTCCTGTAGGTCAGAAGCAGAACCTCACGCCCGTGTTCCAGAGATGGTATTATCTGCGCCAGAGTGACCATTCTGAAGGTTCGAGACCTTAGGAACTTGTTCAGGTCGTGCAGGTCGAGAATGGGCGCCAGCCCCGTCCGTTCGGAACCAGGAAATACCTGGACACAAACCCCCAGGTCTGGGGGGTCCTCTACCTCCTGATCACCTCCTTTTGGAGGAGGAGGCGTGTCGGCGGCGAGCCGCCAGTGAGCTCCGGACCCGAGGGCCCCAGTGCAGCGGCTCTGAAGGCGGGGCCTGCTCGAATTCTAGAGGCAGGCCTTTTTCCACCACCTCCAGTACCCACCTGTCCCGTGGTAACAGCCGGACCAGGCAGAAAGAGTGTGGGGCCGTCCCCAGAGAACCAGAAATGAGTGGCGGGGATGGGCGACACCCTCAGCCCGTCACTGGGCAGGCTTGGAGGAGGGACCGGCCGAGGGACCTCCTGAGCCTTCCTCCCTGCTTCCTGTTGGAGGAAGCAGGCGCTGATTTTGGGATGCCAGCTCGAGCCTGCTGGCCCTGGCGTTGCTGGGCCGGGCGCCGTTGGCGCAGAAGGACGAAAGGGCTTAGGCTGTGGCTCGGCCTTTGTCCTTCTGAGTGGAAGAGACCGAGTCCAAGGTAGCATTGGACTTCTCGACCTCTGCAGGTGACCTTCCACCCCAGGGCCGAAGAGGTCAGTCCCTAAAAAGGGAACATCCGCCAACTTGTGCTGGGTATCCGAGGTAAAGGTGGATATCCTCAGCCAAGCCCGACGACGCATGGCCACTGTGGCCCCCACCGACCTGGCACATGAGTCCCCGATGTCTAAAGCAGTCTGGAGCTGCTGTTTGGCCACTGCCCTGCCCTGGTCCCGCACCTGCCTGACCGTAGTCTGCAGATCCGCGGGAAGATGAGGGACGACCTCATCCAGGGAGCCCAACAGGGCATGAGAAAAATGTGCCATGAGGACGGCCGAACTGGCCTGACGAAGGCCGAGAGAGGACGCAGCATAGACTTTTCACCCGGCATAATCCAATTTCTTGGATTCCTTGTCGGGAGGTTTGTCCACATCCCTGGCGTTCCCGGCATGCCGGAAAATGCTGTCGGTAACCAACCCCTCAGCAGAGGGGTGTTCCGAAAAAACGGACAGGGAACCGGTAGGGACCGCATACTTCCTGGCCATTCTGGCTGAAGGCGCAGGGCAGGAAGCAGGGCGCTGCCAAAGCTCCAAGGCCAGACCCACTATGGCCTTGGCCACCGGAAAGGCCTCCGTAGGAGAATCCCCTCGGTCCAGAATCTCCGTGAGGGGATACCTGGCCCGTTTAGAAACGGGTTCGATCTTCATCCCGGTGGACTCCGAGATGAGCCGAAGCAACCCTAAGAAGGACGAAGGGCTATCGTCCACTGACTGTCCTCCGAGGACTCCAAGTCCATGCGCTTGGAGAAAGGGAGGAATCATCCTCGGACTCGGAAGAGTCCTCAAAACTGCCTCGGGCCTGAGCCAACCTCCACCTGCCGAGGGTTTATCGGGAGTGGGGTGACAGACAGCCTATGGGGCAAACCCATAGCCGACCCAAAATTTTGGTGAACCCCAACTAAAGGCTGTGGGCGGAGGTTCCACCAGAATCGGTGGGGCAGCTGGAATTGGCGAACAACCGGCCTGGGAACAGGCTCCTCGGCTACAACGAGGGGTTGTTTCGGCCGCTCGGTGACAACCACTTAATGGCGGGGAAGGCGACTGGGTTGGCTTATTCCGGTCAAAAGACTGTTGCCACATGAGTTCCTCATACCTCCGGCGCAACTTGGCGAAGCCTCCCTCGTCGAGGAGGAGGAAGAAGCGACAGCGCCGCTTACCCTGATGCGAGACCGGACCGGCTATGGCAGGCGGGATTGGCTGGACGCGAGGATGTCCGAGACCGAGACCGACAGTCTCGGCTGGCGAAACGGCGAGGAAGTGTCGAGGTGGCACTCCCCTCGGCTCGGGCGATTCCCGCAGGCTCGGAACCGGAGGCGCGACGAGCGATGGGATCCTCAACTCCACCGGGGAACGGGAGAGGGATTCTCAGCTTCTCCAGCCGACAACCTGTCTAACGGGTCGAAAAATCTCGACCAGCGTCGGCGAGTCTCGGTCCAACTGGCCTGGCGGGACACCATGAAGCCAGTGGCGAAGCTGAGGGTCGACCGAAGTCGACTGTCGACAAGAAGGGAGGGATCTTTCCCGCTCCCAAGAGCGTCGACGGAGACTTACTTTTGCTCTTTTGGACCTGGAAAAGGGTCCGAAGTTGGACCCTCACCTTTACGTCAGAGGGTCAGACAAAAGCTCCTTAAAGAAGCCGAGTACGAGGCACCGAGAGAGAGCGGGACAAATGCCGCAGCCGAGGTAGAAGCGGCCCGCGCCGCCTCCTCTTCGAGGGCGATCATCTGCTTGAGCTGATCCGCCGAGCCGCCGCCGCCGGACACCGCCAACCGGGCCTCTTTAGATTTAACCGGTGGAATTCTTTCTCGGGCGCCCCAGTTGTGTCGGGCATACGGTCTTCAGGGCGTAGGCCAAAGGAAGAGCACAAGTATGAGCCTGCGGGTGCGTGCTCAAGGCCCAAGCAGTAGGCGCACATGGGTGCGGATCCGTCTTAGACATCTTCTGCCTGCAAGGGCACCTCCGGAAACCAGAGTCGATTTGTCCATCGCGGCGCGAGGAAAAGAAGACCAAAGTCTTTAACCAAAAAAACTTATTGATTTGAACTTCGAAGAATTAGGAACCAGTCTTATCGCAGGCGTTAAGGAGGGAACCTGAGCTTCCAAGCGGTAAGGAAGATCTGGCGTCATGGGCGGGCCGGTTTACCACCGGGTGGGTGCGAGGAGCCAGCTGAAGACCTTCCGGCAAGATTTAAAGCGGCAAGGATACCTGCCAGACAGTGTGGATGAACAACATATCCATGTCCCTAGAACGATGGTTTTCCAAATCCTGTTGTAGGACATTTCAAAGGTCAAAAAAGTTGTTGTACTATCGTTCTGACGTCACATCGATAGTACAACAACTTTTGCCCCATGAGCTCCTACCCGATTGGTGGAAACAGGCAGTGATTGAAAAAATATGTTCTAAAATGGTGCCTACACTTAGCGAGTGGTCGGGCGAGCAGACAGTCTGGACACGGACTGCCATAATCGGCTCTGTGTATCCTAACTCTCAATTTGCAGTTTTTTTTTTAATCTCTGGCACAGATATGGCGAAAGTAGAGCGGGACCGCAGCGATTATTACGCTATATTTGGGGACATGATCGGAACAGCATAACTGCAGTGAGGAGGACCGGTATCTTGGAGGACTCGAGCGAGGACCAGTGCAGGAGTGTCAACACAAAGTATGAACCTTGTGTCCATTTTGGGGGAAACCATATACTATAAAAAATAGTGGATAGTTGACTCTCCACAACTAAGCCTGTGTTTCCATCTCAGGAGTTGATGATGCCATGGAGACCTCTCACGCTTCGCTCTCGAGGTCTCTATGACATCAACTCCCTCGATGGAAGTACAGCCTTGTTGTGGATAGTCAACCATCCACTATTCTATATATTATACTACTTACTTACTCTACATGAGGCTTGCCATTACATTCACTTAATTAGCCCATCATTGTAATTCTTATATCATAGCCCCACCAAAGGATTTTCACCACTTTTGTCACTACAGGGGCACCTGATTACCACACCTATCTTAAGTACCTATCAGCCAGCCATTAGATGGTCACTGATTTTCTAAACTGTGTTAAAAATAAACTTGATTTAACATTTGTATCTGCTACTTTACTATTACACATCGAAAAAAAACATACTTTCCAAAGTACTTTTAAACTCTATTGTTGGTTGTTGCCCATCTTAATGTTCAAACAAGCAGTTTCCCCAGCTACCAAAACAGAGAGAAAACATGTTTTTCAATACTCAATACTGCTACCAGCATTTCACCTTAATGCTAATTTGTTTGGGGTAATGTGTGCACCTTTTAAGTTTTGTTCTAAAATACAACAGTCATTTACAAGGAGCTGCCGTGCCCTTCTAAATTCAAGAAGAAATATGTCTTTGGAGCCGCTGTGGAGCCCGAGCCTGATACGACACGCTTTATAGGAGCTCCGCCAGATTTCCTTATAATATATTTTAAAAATACTTATTTACTGCACAAAAGACTTGAGGAAGCCCCTAAGAGAGATAAGACAACATCAAGAATACAAATGGGTAATCCACGACGAGACCGAGGAGGCTCTCATCTACCCAAAGGCAAACAGGAGACCGCGGGTTCATCTATAACTGCTACTGGACCTCCCGAAGGTGCTTCAACTTTGGATTCGGGGGTTGAAACGAACCAATCTTTAGGCATCAAGATGCAGTGATTAATACCATCGGTCTCTGATTTAAATCAGAAGATGGACAGTTTTACGAGCAGGATTACGGTGGCATAAACCACAATATATTGCCTGAAAGTTGAAATGTTGGAAGTTAAAAAACAGGTGGCAAATTCAACGAGTGCTTCTACATCAATTAAAGAAGCCCAACATTTTTGAGCGCATCTCGAAACTCTAGAGAACCAAACTAGAGCAGCAAACATCCGTGTTTTGGGCTTACCGGAAGGTGCAGAGGGAGACCACCCCAAGATGTTTATTAAAGAGTGGATGTCCAAAAAACTACTGCCCGAAGGAGATCCAGAGGCCTTTTGTTTTCAGAAGGCATACAGAATCACCCCACGAGGGAGACTCGAGGCAGATGGTCTACCTCGGACTCTCCTGGTGGTGACTGCAGGAACTGGAGAAAGGGATCGTGTCTTATCCCTTGCCAGACAGAACAGCCCTCTTTCCTTCGATGGCCACATGGTGCATTTGTTCCCCAATATAAGCTATGCAACAAGACAACGAAGAAAGAAATTTGAGGGAGTTGGCCGAGTGCTGAAGGATTTGGGTATCAGTCACTCCATAGTTTTTCCTGCTCGTTTGAGGATCGTCCATCAAAGCAAGGTCTGGGCATTTTCGGTCCAGTGGAGGCTGGCAAGTGGGCTGAGGAAAGTACAAGCTACGCAGATCAGAGCCAACGCGGAGGATGAAGACATTGGGGAAGGTGCCACAGAGTCAGGAACAAACTTAATTTAATTTTCAGTTTATAAGCATTATAGTGAGATGTTTCAACCCTTAATACCTAAACATTGAATTATATGGCTTTATTTAGCTGTAGTTGTTTGAAGATTCATATTTGAGTGAGCTCCTCTTATGTTATGGGGGCTACGTCGTTTGGGTATGGGTTTCCTCACAGATTTAAATCTGTTTAGTACTACAAAAGTTCTGGTTTCTGTTCCTCCTTTGAAAGTCTTCATATGATATGATTTTATGCCTGAATGATTTTAAAGGGGAATAGAGGGAACTGAGCGAGAGACTGTAGCTCAGAAGGTATAATTTTGAAATATGTCTGTAGATGCAAAAATTTAAGCTTAAAATTGAAGTAAAGTGCATGGCAATAAGGTTCCCCTAGAGGGATAGTTCATACAAGGACTTCATGTTGGACATTATCTTTTCGGGCTTAGCCATGCTGCCCATGGACTCCACTGTGGCAACTTTCTAGAACTTCAGATTGTATAATATGAGAATGGTTATTCCCCACAGATGCTGTATCAAAATGTAAGGGATGCATGGAGATATGATTTATAAACTCTGATTAAGGGGTATTTTACCCCACTGGTGATTGTATCAAATTGGACTGTCTCTTATTTAGAAAGTATACTGATGTACTTCATTATAAAAGATTAAAAATAAAGTGCATAAAAAAAAAAAAAAAGAAGAAATATGTCTTCACTCTGCAGGGATCCAGATGGTTTCTTGAATTTAGAAGGGCACTACATCTCCTTGTTTTCTCTCTTTTTGGTAGCTGGCTACCAACTTGGGTGGGATGAGCTCCTGGGCACAAGCTTTAGCTATACAGTTTTAAAAAATGGCCTTTAAGTTGGGAAAGTCGATAGGGACATTTCTAGCAACCTTGGTCTCTTTCCTTTTAATGAACCCCATGCGATTGAAAAAAAAAAAAAACGCCCATTTTGTGGTCAGCTGTAGATGACCACCATTCTCACACAACAACTGAGGGGAGTTCACTTTTACAATGCCAACAGTGATGGCGTGCATCACCCTGGCATCAACTACTGCACTCTCTGTGCGCATTGACCGAATTATTTTTTTTTTAGTTGCTCCTCGAAATCGTCTGACAGGTGTGTTGGCCTGCCTCTGAGCTTTCCGGGAAGTAAGGGCGACAGGTTGGTGGGGTCAGCTGCTTTATTAAAAAATGGCAGGTAGTCTGCTTTAAACTTGCGGACTGTACTTTCATTAATTGCAGTGCCAAATTGTGAAATGTGGAAGTAGACAGCTGTCATCACACCATTCTCGACTGCATACTTGCAGAGTTTAACCGCAGGTCAGGGGTGTAGTGCGCATAGCTTGCAGGTCTGCTTTTCTTTGAAGGAGGAGGAGACAAGGCTGCCAGTTCCCTAACAACAGAAGCTGTGACATGCAACTCCACCCCAGAACTCTCAGCCAGTACTTCACTGTCCAATGCGCTCGGCTCTAAAGGGTATTTCTTTTTGTTTTGCGATCCTAACTTAGTCCATTGAAGAAAAGACATCCCCGTGCAGTAGACTAATGAATGGATACCGGATACTGGGATCAGAGACAAGGGCAAGGAAGAAGTGAGCAACTAATGGCAGACTTTATAGCGCAGTGCAGATTGATGAAATGACAGTAATTTAACCGTATTACCAAACCTAATAGCCACGTGATTTCAATCAGACGCGAATATGTATAGCAGGTTGAACTCCGCAAAATCTGCAGAATGTGAATTCAACCTGCTATTTAGTAAATTATAGCAGTCAACTATAAGGAAGAGATTAATTCGGCCAATATTCATGAGGTAGCTTTCAACTTCCTCAGACAGTACTGACAAACGTAGTGCAATCTTTAAAAATAGCTTGCAAAGCAGAGTGATATCCAAACAATATTCCAACTAAAGTACCACATGGCCATCGAACTTCAAGATTTGTTTTACACCTTGACGCGAAGTGCAAGTCCGTTTAAGACGCCACTGTGCATTCATTATTGTGTGTCTACGGACCTGGTTTATGTTGGAGCAGACATTCTAATAACACAGCTTCCAAGATTACTAGAGGGCAAGATGTACAAGGAAAAATTGAACATGCTCAAACTGTTTAGTCTAGAAAAGAGAAGCGTGAAAGTAGAGCATGACTGCAGTATTCCAAACACCAAAATGAACAGAATGGGTGGAGTATACACCAATGTTTGAGCTGGGTAGTACAAGAAGCACAGATCATACATTCAAACTGAGGCAGGCCGTAAGACAGGCAGAAACACTAGAAAACATTACATCACACACAGAGTGGTTAATGGGTGGAATAACCTACCTGTTCAGACTGTGAAAGCTAGCACGGTTCAAACTTCCAAAGCAGGACTAGCCAGATTCCTGAGGCAGGATGACATTAAGGCTTACACAGTACGAAAAGTGGTAGCATTCCAGTTAATAAGCCTGGAGGTGTGTCCGTATTCAGACTGAACAGTCACTGCTGTGCAGCAGGAAGGGCAAGCAAGACAGAGCACAAATCCCCTTGGTCATCACAATACAATGCTACTTTTACATTACATACCTACATTGTGATTAATACTCTCCCAATGGGGTGAGCTGGCTTGCTATGAAATGTAATATAATTTGTTGCTAGTGGCATTAAGTCTCTTTTATAAAACTGCAAGAAAAAAATCTAGAAATTTTATTGGCCAAGAGAGGTCACCTGACTGTACACTGACTCTCTATAAACACACAGTTCAGTGCCAAAACCTCAGATTTCCTCCACAAAAAAACTACTTAAAGCCATTTTATAAGTGTAATAAGCCCCTCAAGGGGGTGCGTCATAGGATCTGAATGCACTTCACAGGAGTGCAAGGACACTCTGCCTTCGGCCTCATGTCTTACTACAACTCCTAGGGCTTGCACTAAAATCCTATAATGCACACCCTGTTGTGGCTTATTACTTACCCTAGAGCAATGTCTTATTTCTGAATATAAGCAGAAAACCTGTGACTGCCCAGCAAATACAGCCCCCAGCTTCTGCACAGAAATGAGTAAAAGGTCCTTTAGTTACCTGGAAATGTAAAAACTTAAATAGTTCATTTTATAGATGTGGCACTCTCTGGAGCACTGCTGCCACCTTCCCCTTCACTGTTCCTTCACCCCAGCCCCAACCAGACTGCAGCTGCAGGACTCGCGGCCTGACTGGACACTGCTATTTGTTCTGCAGGCTTGCTCACTGCCTTTTTTCCCTCTGCCAGCATGCCACCACCTCTGTTTGCTGAACTTGCCCCTGAACTGCCTTCAGGGTCAGACAGCCCACAGCAAGGAGGCTGCTAGGTTCCAAGCAGCTCATAAAAGTGCCCCCCAAAGCAAGAACTTCAAAGACTAGTTCAGCTCTGAAAAACAACTGAATTAGTCCCTGTGAAACCGACATCAGTTTGGAGCTCAGCTCTGAACTGCAAGCAGGTTCAGGACTTGTATGAATGCTTTTTCCTTGGAACTGACAGCCACTGAGAGCCAGGGGTGTAGCATAATGAACCATGCATGAGATTCTAGCCACTAAACTTTGACCTCTGAATTTCTGCACAAGGAAGAGCCATGTGCTGTAGAGCAGATTTTGCCTGAGAAGAATCTCTAAAGGGGGAGGGGGACTTGAGACCCCTGAAAAAGGGGACAGATGCAACTAGAATGCCACATCTGGGCTCTAGCACTGAATTAGAGCAGGGGTTGCCTTGAGAACTGCTCTCCATCTGGGAAGGTGGTGAGTCACTGCCTTCAGCTGTTAGAATTTTATCCTGACAGGGGATTGAACCAGCTGAGGTCATGAATGACTGCCAGCCTTGTCAGGGTGGGTGAAGGCAGGTCCCCTTGTGGGTTGAAAGGATCATCACTGTCCGGAGCATCACAGCCTGCAGCCATCACTACAGGGAGCACGCTGGATCAGTTGCGCCTGTATCCAGCCTACAGAAAAGACCATCCAGTCAGCATTTGCCTAAGCATGGGAGATGTCCTCACAGAAAGAACCCCAGCCTGTCATCTAAAGGTCATGAGTACTGAATTTTACCTACAAGAACATATCATTCCTATTGTTTAGCTAGCTAGATAGATACTTTCTGGGCATTCCTAGGTGACCTCAGAATCAAGCCCACAGCTACAGCTTACAGACAGGAGCAACTGTTTTACTGCCCATCCAGTTATGTAATTTGCAGGTCAGCAGCTGCAGCCAACAACCAAATTTACGTGGTACTGCTCCGAGGTCCAAGCGTCACAGGCCTGCAACTCTGCATCTGTGTGCACACTCAAGCTGTAATTGGGAGCTCCACGCGGGATGGTGGGGGTGAACTGGTGCACCAGTGGGGTGGGGGGGAAAGGGGGAGAAGAGGTGCTGAAACATAACTTTCGGTGGGGGTGACTGCAGTTTCCCTTGTCCCCTACCTTGTTCTCCAACCCCCAAATAAACCCACTGGTTATTTATTTGCAACTGCTGACATATTTTGCTGTTTATTTACATGCTTAGAGTGACGTGGGGAGGGGACTGTGTTATGGTGTTTCCTATCACAGAGGGTGGGCGTTGTGTTTACTTCCTGTGGGGAAACACCTTGGCAGCACTCTGTCAAAAGGATCCCCATAGATGGAGGCATGCCACTGCACAAGATCATTTCTAACCACAAACCCAGGCGCCGTTCACACAAAGGCAGAACAGACTTTGCCCTTTCCCATCTCCAGACTCGGTGCTCACATAACAACCTGTAATCTGATCCAAGTTACAGCAGCAGTGCTGGAAAAATCAAATTAGGTTTAAGGAAATTATGAACTGCCTTACTACCTCCACTTACACAGTGGTGATGGATGACGAAGAGGGCGATGGTTTAAAGTTGTATTTTTTTATTGAAGTATTTTTCCTTACAGATTTACCATCTAAAATGATGACTACTGTTTCTCCTTCCTACAGCACCACCCTGCCCCCCAGCAGCGTCTTTATTACCGTGGCAGCACATGTTTATTTACTGGGTATTCATGAAAATAAGTTGGCTAGGGCTTTTGTAAATTAAATAGACCTACCGTGTCCTAGTATAGTAAGAGGCTGGGGGAGGAGGGATTCGGAGAACAGATGCCATATATTTGGTTTGAGCTAATAAATCAATAATGGATTACAAGCAATACCTACACCTTAGGCAAAGCTCTGAAAAACATTTCACTTCGACACAATTCTACTTATGTATCTGAGGGAAGGCAGTGTGACGCAGAGGTTAGCGCAAAGAACTCTGAACCAGGAGGCGCCAGGTCAGGCTCCCAGCACAGTTTCAGGTTCACTTGGGGAATGTGTGCAAGTCACATGAGCTACCTGTGCTTCAGATCCTCCAGGGAGTGAAAAAAAAAATCACAGCACAGTGCACATGGGTTCAGGAACACACACTAGGCAAGTCATGTTGTACACATTTATTTGCAAGGGACAACATTTAAGCACTAATGTGTGACAAGGCGTGTGTTGTGCTGGGATAACGTCATGCCTCAGGTGGTTGGGCATGAGGCCACAGGCCAAGTGTGTCCAACCCCCAAGAAGTGACATTATCCCCAAGATACACATCCTGGAGTGTGTTACTGCAATTATAAAATGGCGTGCTACAAAAACGGGGGGAGGTAAAAAAAAAATATATATATCATTTTCAAAATATCTTTTTAGTTGTTTTTTTATATTGTGCTCAGATAACACCACTGTTGAAGGTCAGCACTAACCAATCAGAGCCAAATAATTTTTCTTGCCATTTTAATAATTTGCCTTAGCACAGTAGCACTATTTCACCCTCTATAGAAGCAATTAACAATGTAAATGCATAAAATGCGTGCTGCTTTAGCTCTCCCGATACTTAGCACAGCACTGGAATATACAAATGTAGAAAAAAAAAGGTTCTGTATACTGCATGGGAGCAACAAACTGTGTTATGTATAAAACTGGAGGGGTAACAGGGCAATATACACATCTTTTGAGGGGGGGGTGGGGGCTAAAACAGGATTGTGGTATTCAAACTTTGTTTGCCTAGCTATATCCCTTACTATGCGGGGTATGTAACAGGCACAGTAAGCACTCTAAAAAAAAAAAACAACCACTGTGCTTACTTACTTGTTAAACCACAAATGAAAACAACTAAGTTCAAACTGCTTTGTCGACAGACCTCAACATCTGCCTGGGTGGTATCAGCGTCCTCATCATTAAAATTATGTCAGAATGCTGTGGAAACGTCAATGCATCTGTGTTTGAACCCAGGTCTCTCCGGTGATAGAGTGCTGCCACCCAGCAGGCTAGACTAACTGACTTTTTTTTTTAAATTTGCTTTATTAGGGCGTTCAATACACCATATAAAATAGAACAAAAAAACAGAATACAAAACCATTACAACTCTGACTTAAGTGATAAAAGAAAATGAAGAGAAAAAGTTCGTACTTATCACAAAATGAATTGACACTTCCTGTAGTGCTGCAGTTACAGGAAAGACAGTGCCCACTGGTGCTGTTCTGGTAATACCCCTCTTGACAGTCTCTGCACTGTTCACCAGTGTAACCAGGGAAACACTCACACTGGCCTGTCGTTACATTACATTGATCCACGCTAGGACTTCCAACGTTACTGCAGTTGCACATATAGCCTGCAAAACAAACAGAGGCAAATGTATGAAAACCAGACTTGCACATTTCAACACTTAACACAATTCTGAACAGAAATCGTATCAGTTGTGTGGTGCATATTACAATCAAAATAAAGTGGTCTTCGGCAGAAAGTCATAAACTGTTTTAAAGCAGCAGTACTGTTTGTATGTTTTTGAGGAAAAATGTATTTCTGACATCCTTAAATTCATATCCAGTAGCTTTTTAATTTCCTATGAAATTAAACAGATGTTTGTAATTAACAAGTCATTTAAGAGGAGTGTCAGTCAACGATATTTAAAATTTCATCTGTTGAGGATATCTTTTAATACTGGATTTATACTGTGGATGTAATACACTGGCGCTGCCATATTTTTCTGATAGTAAGTAGTAATGCACCACACTAGGAAGCTCAATTTTTTCATGTTGGGCACTGGGAGGGAGCACGAATTTAAAAACTTTATAAATCACGTATCTCAGTTCAGGAATGAAAGAATATGAAAAGCGAAATCTTTTGCCAGATTATTACTACTAGAAAACGACATGATGACTACCAAATACTGCTGCTTTAAAATGAAAAGCAATTAAAAGAATAACGCAAACGTAAATAGTTCATGGGCAGCTTTAAATGACAATTTTAGGAACACAAGTCAGTTGTCTGTATAAAAAAAAAAAAAAAGTACACCCCCACACCAAAAAAAAATAAAAATTGTTCGTCATACTGAAACAGCCTACCACATGGCTAACTTTAAGAAAAAACACCCGCCACATTTCAGTTACACCATGTCATATCTGCTGTGCTTGCTGCAGCTTCCCGTTTCTCTTTCTTTTTTTATACTGACATTTTAGTAGTTTCAAGTTTCAATTTTATCACCCAAAAATCAGTTTTTTCAATATATTCATATGCTTTTTTGCAAAACTCAAAGATTTAAACTAAATTTATCCAACACAGAGGACTGACTTGACCAAACTATTCTTTTTTTTTCCTCCTGCTTTACTGATATCTTTTCGACATGACTACGTCACAGGAGTTTAACACTGTGTAATCTGTAATGCCCTCACATGACGTCTTTATTGTGAACCACCTTTGGAACGGTGTTCTGTGCCAGACTTGTTATCTCCTGTCACTTATTATTCTCTGGACTGGTGAGTTCACCTTATTCTGCAGCTTTCCATAGTCAGTTTTTGCTGAGTTCTATATGTTTATACTTCACAAGGCTTGCCTTACTTTCTCTGTTTTGTAATATTCCAGGTAGTAGCTGAAAATAACTTTCCTTAATCCCTATTGGGCAGGGGGAGCACAGCGTTCTGCAGTTCACTTCCATCTGGAGTCCTGGAGACTGCACAGTGGGACCGTAGCAAGGGGAGGAGGTGCCACCAGCATTCAAATATACCACTGTGTGCATGCGTCACTGCATTCTGGCACCCTTGGGAAGAAAACACAAGAGCTGAAGGAGAAAGCCCTGGCCTGCCACTGCAACAGCACCCACCTCACCGGCCCAATCATGACTGACGCTGCAGGCCATCCAGCACTATGGAGGTCCTCAGTACACATTAGATTAAGTCCAGGAGAAGGCCAGTGATGGAGCTGAGCGAGGTGCTGTCCGGCATGTTTGGGAATGAGAAAAAGCTTTATTAAAAAAAAAAGGCACAATTTATAGTTGCAAGGGTCTGTCGCAAAACTCTGTGCAAACTGATTTTGCAGCAGTTCCACTGGTTGAGACCCCCTCACGCTACGCTCAGAGGGGGCCCATGGAGGGGAGCCTTTCCCACCAGCATACGTCAAAGTGCGCTAGTGTGCAGAAAGAGGGCAATACTGCCATGTAAATGGCACACACTGCTGGCCCAGCTGCATGGAGGGTTGAGTTGCTTGCACCTTACCTGGCACCATGCCAGCAACTTGGGCTCAGGAAATGGACCTGGGTCACTGGGGGTTGGCCACAGCAGGAAAGGATACAGCGTCTGAAGGACTGCTCTTCTTTCTTGGGGAGGGAAGGTTACATCGCTGGCATTAGCCTGGATCCTAGCATCAGCCAGGACTATGGCAGCCAGGGATGTCAGGATACGGAAGGAAGTGGAGTGACAGCTACCAACATCCCACATATGGCAGCATGTGTTTGGATGTCTAAGAGGCATTGCATACCCACTCCTCCTCGGGGAGAGGGAAAAAATGGACTCTTGGGTGGTTGCTGACTTCTAGCCACCCATAAGCCCTGCACCTGATGAACACATAGGGCACGCTGCCTTTGCATGCATGATGGTAAGTCCTAGGGGAAAACTGGGGATACGGGGCTGGTTTGGCTGGTGTCCAGAGGGCTGCTCAGGGCCAGGGGAGAAACAACATTAACTGCCAAAAAAAAAAAAAAAGGCACACAGAACAATTCACATTGCTAACTTACCCTGGCACACCCGTCAGTGCACCTGACGAACAGCCCTGACTACAGCATATAAGTAATGATGGTAAGAGGGCCGGAGTGTTGCACTGATGCACGCAGATGTTGAGGGACTGGGATAGTCGTGGGACCTGGTCAGAAAATGTCCAGGCATGTGAGATCGGGGCTAGGGAGGAGATCCCACTGTACTTCCA
Source organism: Neoceratodus forsteri (assembly GCA_016271365.2). NCBI lineage: Eukaryota > Metazoa > Chordata > Ceratodontiformes > Ceratodontidae > Neoceratodus > Neoceratodus forsteri. The sequence goes on along the minus strand of JADMNL010000022.1, from coordinate 688,753,230 downwards.
GGGTCCAGTCACAATTTTGAGTTTGGGTTGTGAACCCACTATACTACCAGGGAGAATGGTGAGGGGCAAACAACAAAGAAACAATATTAGGCCACAAACTGTCCTGCAGATCTGGATGGATTTACTGTATGCAAAAACACCTGGGTGCCTTCATTCACACATTAGGATCTTTGATGAGAGTGTCTCCCTCACCCAACCCCACCTCCAGTGTATATCCAAGCTTCTCAGTATGGTGGTACAGCAGGGTGCACTTTAAATCCCATTTTTCATTGCGAAAATTGAGACGGAGAAGTAGCCCCAAGATACCTATCCAACTCAAGGGCCAAAGCAGCAAACATTGTAAGTTTTGTCCTTCTGAGCTGGTTAGTTTCATCCTTTCATGCAGTTACTGAACCATTATTTCTAGCCTTCACTGGGACTCCAAAAAAGGGTGAAAGTGGGGTGCTCAGAAGGGAAAAAAAACCTTCTGTGTAAAGATTTCTTTCATAGTTTCTTGGGTAATTTGCCAAACTTTTCATCAAAAATATTTGAAATTCCTACAGTTGTGATGCTGTAGTCTCGCAACTGATTTTCCATATCTTCACGTTTTCTTAAGAAGCCGACACTCTCTGTAACCCTCCCCATAGTAGCTTTCTTCATTTCCTGTTAAGTCCATTTGTAACAAAAAAAAAATGTGCAATTCACTCAACTCTTAATCTTTTATTCAAAAACTTTTCGAGACTAACTAACATGTCACCAATCTGTTGGACTTGCTAATGTTTTGTGGCTCACGGCACTTTCTCACAGGCTACCGTAAGCCTTTCAGTAAACAGGTATAATTTACAATACTATGCACATACGGTTTTTCAAACACATTTATTTTGAAAACACCCAAATGCATATATTTACTCACAGTCTAAGGGTGATGCTTATTCAATAATCAGTTCATTTATTATACAATTGCGGTAATCATTGCTAACATTTCTAATTAAAGGCATCCACTACTCACTAGGTTAGGTGGATCTTGGCAGAAATATTTACCAAGCAGCCCTATCCAGACGAGGCTGACATCTGGTTTTTGTTTTCTGTCTCCATTTACCATAAATTAGCCTCTCTGAACAAACCAAAGAGTTTGAGTCAAACCAAAGAATCTGAATCAGGTCACAGAGAACTAAACGCTGAGCTGCTAATCTGTTGTTGACTTCTTGGATCTCCTGCTAGATCATACAAACATAGATGTCGATGGCAGAAAAAGGCCCAACAGCCCATCGAGTCTCCCCAGTGTACCTGTGTGCATCCATACTGAACTGGACTGGAGTGAGTATACCAATGTCCCTGACTGTATTACAACCCCCCCCCCCCATCGAGTCTCCCAGTGTACTTTTACGCATCCACACTGAACTGGACTGGAGCAAGTATACCAATGTCCCTGACTGTATTACAACCCCATTCCCCCCATCGAGTCTCCCCAGTGTACCTGGTGCATCCATACTGAACTGGACTGGAGCGAGTATACCAATGTCCCTGACTGTATTACAACCCCCCCCTCCATCGAGTCTCCCCAGTGTACCTGTGTATCCATACTGAACTGGACTGGAGCGAGTATACCAATGTCCCTGACTGTACAAACCCCCATCGAGTCTCCCCAGTGTACCTGTGTACATCCATACTGAACTGGACTGAGCGAGTATACCAATGTCCCTGACTGTATTACAACCCCCCATGGAGTCTCCCCAGTGTACCTGTGTGCATCCATACTGAACTGGACTGGAGTGAGAATACCAATGTCCCTGACTGTATTACAACCCCCAATCGAGTCTCCCCAGTGTACCTGTGTGCATCCATATTCAACTGGACTGGAGCAAGTATACCAATGTCCCTGACTGTATTACATCCCCATCGAGTCTCCAGTGTACCTGTGTGCATCCATACTGAACTGGACTGGAGTGAGTATACCAATGTCCCTGACTGTATTACAACCCCCCATCGAGTCTCCCCAGTGTACCTGTGTGCATCCATATTCAACTGACTGGAGTGAGTATACCAATGTCCCTGACTGTATTACAACCCCCATCAAGTCACCCCCTTCCAATGACTGCTCACAGTCCCTCCCTTGGTTTTTACTATTCCCCTGTGCCTGTCCCCCATGTTTGAAGACAGTGATTGACTCTATGACGATCACCACTTTGGCAATGCATTCCACTTCTCCACAACCCTTTCTATGAAGACCTACCTTACAATCCTTCTAAAGCTTCCCACACCAGTTTCTACCCTTGGCATCTTGATACATTGGTCTCGCTTCTTGTGAGCAAAAGATCACTTTAGCTGTGTGCTGCATATTACACCCAAAACAAAGTTCCTGCCTTCAGCAGACAAGTCATCAACATTGTGGAAAAGCAAAGCAACGAAAAGAGTAATAGAGTTGTAAACAAATAATACAATATCAAATCTGCTCATCATATTTAAAGCACCCTTGATGTCACGAGAGAAGCACTTCAACCATCACATGTGGTGTTTAGTTTCCCCTTTCTTCTCAATATCTGTGTACATCAACGTAAAAACAAGAACCCTTGCTTTGTTTACGAGTCTCTACCTGATGTAATCTTCTGCTTGTAAATATCAAAATCTGTTACTGTGGCAATGATGAGAAAGATAACATAAACTGGATTATCATGCAATGTGCAGACAAGAAAAAATTACTCACTATAGTAATGTTTCTTCTAATGGAATCTTGCCGTATTCTGACATAATGCAGTTAGCTCCAGCACTTGAACTGCCCCGGAGAGGAAAGAGTTAACTCTATGCAGAAGCATAGAACGTTGAGCTCGAGCTTGGTTTTCAAACCTCTGTCTGTGGTACTTCCCAGTGTAACCATCAGATTCTTACGAGCAAACTAACTAAATACCATAGTATGGAAAATGTTCAGCGTATAGCCAAAGGGCAAAGACTTTTTGGGCCCAAAAGACTCAAGTCGAGAACCCAAGAAGGAAAGGTAGTGACAATATTTAACTATAAAACACCAGAAAAAACAACAACAGCTACTCCACTCAAGAGGGAGGGTGCAAGGTACACCCCTGAGGTGCAACACTGTACCTGCCAGCCACTTCCCAAAAACTAGCTTCTGAGAGGGAGGGAGGTGGGTGTCAGAATATAGCAAGACTCCATTAGAAGAAGAAACATTACTATGGTGAGTATTTTTTTCTTCAAACAACATGAACTCTTGCTGTATTCTGACATAATGCAGGCTACGAAGCAGTTCCCTATGGAGTAGGGAATGCAGAACCAACTTTGGGAAGAGGATCTGCAGAACTGCTGTGCCAAACATAGCATCACTCCTAGCCTGGATGTCCAGGGAGTAATGCTTGGTGAATGTAAGTACTGTTTTTCAGGTGGCTGCTTTACAGATCTCTAACAAGGGTATATCTCTGGCCGCAGCTAGAGTAGCGCTGTACCCCTAGTCAAGTGAGCCCTCAGCCCTGAAGGGGTGTTCTACCCAATTTGTCATATCAGAATTGTATACAAGAAACAATCCACCTGGCAATAGTTCTTTAAGTGGCAGGCTTAGCTTTCCCCACTTCACTATAAGTGAGAAACAGTTGAAGACAGTCATTTCCGTGTGCCTTAGTATGCTCTATGTAGTAGCTAGGGGCCCTCTTGACATCCAAACTGTGCAACCTTCTTTCTTCTGAAGAAGAATGGTCAGTGAAAAAACACAGAGAGAGATATAGGCTGGTTCAGATGAAAATCCGATACCACTTTGGGCAAGAACCTCCTACTGGTTCTTAGGACCACTTTATCCCTATAGAAGGAGATGAAGTCAGGTTCAACTGACAGGGCCTGTAATTCACTAATCCGCCTGGCAGAAGTAATAGCTACCAGGAATGCAGTTTTCCAGGTCAAGTACTTCAATTCGGCCAAAGTCAGAGGTTCAAAGGGTGGCTGCATAAGCTGAGCAATGCAGACATTAAGATCCCAAGGTGGAGTGGGCTCCCTAAAGGGAGGGCTAATGTGAACCAGACCTTTGAAAAACTTTCTGAAAACAGGATAAGAAGCAAGGGAAGAGCCCTTCCTGCTGAAAGGAATGCAGAAACAGCTGCTAGATGAACCTTCAGAGTGGCAGGCCTAAGACCTAGACTACTCAGATGAACTAGATAATCTAAGGTTGTAGAAATGTCTGCAGAATCAGGCACAACGCCTTTCTGAGAGCACCAAATACTGAACCTCGTCCATTTGGAATTGTAAGTTTTCCTAGTGGAAGGTTTCCTGGACACCTTCAGAATATCCAGAACACCCTGAGAGAGATGTAGTACTGCATATTCTAACTCTTCAAGAGCCAGACCTTGAGATTGAGAGACTGGAGATTGAGGTACCAGATCCACCCCTGTGAGGAGGACAGGATATTGTATGTCTTGGGAAGAGACGGGACATGACACTGACAAGGACAGTAGAAGAGGATAACAAGGCTGTCTGGCCCAATCTGGAGCCACTAGTATCACTGTGCAGGGTTGAGTCCTGACCTTGATCAAAACTCTGAACAGCAGAGGGAAGGAAGGGAAGGCATAGAGAAACCTGCCCTTCCAGTCCAAAATGACAGCATCCTGGGGTACCGTACCCAGGACTGGAGGTCTGCAACAAAACAGAGCAAGCTGATGATTGTCCGGTGCTGCAAAGAGATCCATCTCTGGAATGCCCCACCTGGAGAAAATGACCTTCAGGATGTGAGGATCCAGGGACCATTTGTGATGTCCCTGTGAAATTCTGCACAGAGCATCTGCTAGTACATTGTCCTTCCCTGGAAGGTGAACTACTACCAGAGAAGTGTGAAGAGAATAGGCCAGAGACCACAGCTTCATGGCTTCTGCGCACAAGGCCGAGGACAGAGTGCCTCCCTGCTTGTTGATGTTCCACATTGTGGTGGTGTTGTCTGTTCTGACCTGGACCTCCTTTCCCTTGACTGAATCTATAGCCATCTATGTTAGGGACAAGTTTACGGTCACTACCCTCGACACTACATCAATTGCCAATGTCTCTGAATGCCTGTCCTTAAAAATCAAAATATCTACATCAATGGCCCTCCATGTCATAGGATGTTATAGACCCCCATCCTCGGGGTCACAGCTCCTGTCCCACCTATCATCTATTATGAGTACCAATACAATGGAAACAATTATACTAGGGGACCTTAACTACGACTGGCTGTCAAGTGCATCTCTTCCACTTAAATCCTTCTGTGACTCTCATGGGCTCACTCTACTTATTAATGAACCTACTCGTAACAATATGAAAAACCCTACGAAAAATACACTATTAGATGTACTTCTAGTAAGCAAACCCCATTTCTTCTCCCATGCTGGGAGCTTTTCTGCCATTGTTAGTGACCATTGTTTTATTGCTGGCATAAGAGCAGTCCCTAAACCAACAGCCTCAGCAAAGTTCTCTACTAAAAGATCAAAACAGAATTTTGACCCACTTGCATATATTAATGACCTGAAAGTCTCCCTGCTTTGGCAGACCTTCTATTTAGCCAACTCAACAGAAACAGCATATGCCATTTTCCACTAAATTGTATCCAGCGCTCTTAACACCTATGCACCCTTAGTCAAAACCCGCATAAAGGCTAGAAAGTGCCGTTGGTTTACAACAGACATCAAGGCAGCACTATTAAAAAGAGACAAGCTCTGGAAGCTGGCACGCAAATCCCACAAAGCCAAAGACTGGAATCTTTTCAGAACAGCCAGAAACCACTGTACAAAGCTAATTCAGGAAACCAAGTCCAACTTCTATCACTCTGAACTCGACACTGCCTCCAACTGCCCTACCAAGTTCTGGTCCACAATAAAAGAACTTTCTGGTAATACCACAGGAAACACTCTCTCCATAACAATTATTTCTGACAATGTTAACTATCAACAACAATAAAGAGATACTACAAGCCTTCAACAATCACTTTGCTACTGCAGGGATAGCTTTCGATAACTCACCCGCACGCAACCTATGCTACCAGCTTACCAAGCAATCTTCAGAATCTAGTCCCTCAGATGCAGTCTTTTCATTCTCTCCTGCCTCACTAAAAGAGGTCAAAGAACTCCTCCTCCTCCAGTTGGACACCAGAAAAAGTGCTGGCGCTGTAACCTTCGATCCATACTACCTAAAGGTTGCCCATCAAGTCCTGGCCGTACCTATTACGCATCTATTTAACTTGTCTCTTTCTCAAGGGACCCTCCCCGAACTGTGGAAGACCACACATGTTATCCCATTGTTTAAATCCAGAGACCCCTGTAATCTAAACAACTACAGGCCCATCTCCCTTCTCCCGGTACTATCAAAACTTCTGGAAAAAATCGTGAATGCCCAGCTGAAATCTTTTATAGATGATACCAGCCTGCTAAACCCAATGCAATCTGGTTTCACAACTCAACATGGTACAATCACGGCCATGGCCAAGGTGACAAATGACTGGCAGCGTGAGCTAGAGAACAAAAAATTTGTCTGCGCCGTTTTTCTAGACCTAAGTAAGGCCTTCAACAGTCGACCACAGCCTCCTTCTTTCTTCATTAAAAGCTATTGGTCTAGATTCTACCTCCTTGTGTTGGTTCCACAACTACCTTTCTGACAGGCACCAACAGGTCAAGGCTGAAGGTGAACTCTCCCCCTCAAATCTGTTAAAAAGAGGTGTCCCGCAGGGATCCATCCTGGGGCCACTCCTATTTGTCATCTACATCAACAATATAGACTCAGGCATCAATGAGGCGAAAATTCATCTGTTCGCAGATGATACAGTGATCTACCTAAGCCATACAACTCCTGAAACTGCCTGTAGCGACCTGCAAGCTGACTTCAACATACTTCAATACCAGCTCCTTAGTAGAAAATTGCTACTTAACGCCAAAAAGAAAACGCGATGCTATTTTCACCTATTAACCATGCAGCCTACCCTGCTCTACCCCCCATCACCACCCTCCTAGGAGAAACCTTGGAATTTGTGCCGGAATTCAAATACCTGGGAGTCTGGCTAGACTTCAAACTCTCCTTTGCAGACCACCTGGAGGATTTGTTAAAAAAAAAAAATGAGGCAGAGACTAGGTCTCTTCTTCAGGTTAAACCGCCTACCAACTAAAGAGGCCAAGAGACAGCTAGTTCAGTCTACGTTCCTTTCCCTAATTGATTACGCCGACTTGATATATGACCAATGTGCTACTTCATACCTCGGTAAATTGGAGATACTTTACCACAGAGCCCTGCACTTCATCACTGGTCACCCCTTCTCCACCCATCACTGCTTTTGAGTACCTAGAGGCCAGTGGGGCATAGGACCCAAGGCAGCATGGGTTCACAGCGGGAAGGTCATGTCAGACGAATTTAATTGATTTCTTTGACTGGGTGACCAAAGTAGTAGACCAGGGAGGGGCTGTGCAAATGGCCTATCTAGACTTTAGCAAGGCATTTGACACAGTCCCACACAAAAGATTAATAGTCAAATTAACCAGCCTGGAGTGGGTCCCAGGGTGATAGGCTATAGCCTGGGTAAAACATTGGCTGGACAACAGGACACAGAATGTAATTGTAAATGGAGTCCACTCTGAAGAAAGAGGGGTTACCAGTGGGGTACCGCAAGGTTCAGTACTGGGTCCAGTCCTTTTTAATGTCTTTATAAGTGACATTGCAGAGGGACTGGAAGGAAAAGTATGCCTCTTTGCAGATGACACAAAGATCTGCAACAGGGTTACGAACATACGAAATTTGCCAGCAGATAAAGGCCTAGAGGTCTATCAAGTCTGCTCGAATGTGCAGCTAGCACCCCTTATTCTGCAGCTGCCCCTCCCTTCCACCCTTCCCCTTCATTAACCCTCCCCCTTGTCCTGTCCCATCCTCGTTTGAAGCAGTCCACTGTTCTACTGCATACCACTTCTGCAGGTAACGATTCCACCCAGCCACCACCCTCTCTGTAAAAAAGTGTCTCCTCATCTCCTCCTGAACCTTCCTCGCCTCCAGTCTCATATCATGGCCCTGGTGGCCCTCCTCCTTACTTTGAACAGCCCCTCTGTACCTGTCTTGTTTATTCCTTTCATGTATTTAAAGGTTTCAATCATGTCCCTCTGTCTCTCCTCTCTCCAGTGAGTACATGTTCAACTCCTTCAACCTCCTCTCATATGATAAGTCCCCAGACCCTTGATCATCTTTGTCGCCCTGCACTGCACTCCCTCCAGTAACTTAATGTCCCTCTTCAGATACGGACGCCAGAACTGCACGCAGTACTCCAGGTGTGGTCTAACTAATGACCTATACAGTGGCAGAATCACCTCCTCCCTCCTTGAGGATATACCCTTGCAATACAACCCAGCATTTTGTTGGCCTTTGCAGCTGCCTTCCTACACTGTGCCGAGTTGTTCATTGACCCTGTGATGAGCACACCCAGATCCTTCTCCTCCTCTGTCTGGGCTAGCTGCACTCCCCTAGCTGGTAAGTCCTCCTTGGGTTCTTCATCCCAAAATGCATCACCTTGCACTTTTGGCATTAAAGCCCAGTTGCCAGGTGTCTGACCAGGTTTCAAGCTTTGCCAGATCATCCTGCAACCCTGCCATCCCCCTGGTCATCGACCACCGCGCCAACCTTGGTATCATCAGCAAACAGACTTATCTTGCTCTTGATGTCCCATGATATGTCTGCAATGAATATCCCAAACAACACTGGTCCCAACACCGAGCCCTGTGGGACACCGCTCGTCACTGCCCTTGGGTGTGAGGCTCCACCACCACCACCACTCTGTTGCCTCCCTGCAGCCAGTTTCCTACCCATCTCACCAGCATTGCACCTGTCCCTGTGCCTACTAACTTCCTTCCCAGCCTTCCATGTGGCACTGAGTCGAATGCCTTACTGAAGTCCAGATACAGGACATCCACTGCATGTCCCCTGTCCAGTTGCCTAGTTACCCAGTCATAGAACCCGACCAGGTTGGTTTGGCAGGATCGGGTCACATATGAAGCCATGCTGTCTGCTGTCCTGTAGTCCTTTGGCCTCTAAGAGGGCACCAGCCTCTCCTTCAGGATAGTCTCCATTAGCTTACCCACGATGGATGTGAGGCTCACTGGTCTGTAGTTTCCCGGTTCATCCTTGGGGCCACTCTTGTGGAGGGGCACCAATGAGCCATCCTCCAGTCCTGAGGTACACACCCGAATGTAGTGAGGCATTAAATAGGTCTGCCAAGGTCCTGCAAGGACCTCTGCCAGCTCCTTCAGTACCCTGGGTGGATGCCATCTGGGCCTGGTGCCTTGTCCACCCTCAGTGCCTTCAAACCCTCTCAAACTCTGCCCTCCATGATTTCCCATCTGTCACCACTTCCCTGTCTGCCATTTCACCCACCTTGGGTGTCACCCCCCTCTTCTCTTTAGTAAATACTGAGCAGAAGTACTCATTTAGTGCTTCCGCCTTATCGCACCCTGCTTCCACCCAACCCCCCTCCTTCCTAATCCTTACTATGTGGTCCTTACAACTCCTTTTCTCCCTGATGTACTTAAAGAAGTCCTTCTCCCCCTTCTTAATGCCTTGTGCCAGCCTGAGTTCCGTAATGCTTTGGCTCCCCTTACTGCCCTTGTCACCTCCTTCGATTCTGTCAAGTACTCCTCTGTCCTCCCCTCCCTGTTTTCTTGTATTTCCTAAAGGCAGCTCTTTCCTCCTTACCTTTCCATGACCTCCTTGCTCAACCAGCTCGGTTTCTTAGCCCTAGCCTTCTTGCTCTGGGCTTTGCAGCAGGTTTTGGTTGCCTCCACTATCCCCAACTTTATGAGCTCCCATCTCTGGTTAGTATCCATACTAGATTGAATTCTGCCAGGTACCCTTTTACCACTTCCCCATCCTCCCAAAGTCAGCCCTCCTGAAGTCCAGCACTCTTGTGCCAGATTCCACTCCTTCCTTGCCCATATCCAATGTGAGCCATACTGAGTGGTGGTCACTCCCTGACAGCGGTTCCTCCACTGTAAGTTCTCTCACAAAGTCCCCATTTGCCAGCACAAGGTCAAGGGTATTCCCTAACCTGGTTGGTTCACTGACCATTTGCAGTAGGAAGCTGTCCTGGAAGGCATCCAGCAGTACCTGCTCCCTTCTGTTCCTGGTTGTTGGGGTGCTCCAGTCCACTCCTGGCATGTTGAAGTCCCCCACAATCACCACACTACCCTTCTCGCAGGTCCTTCTGATCTGTCCTGCTAGTTCCCTGTCTAACTCCTCCATCTGAGATGATGGCCTGTACACCACTCCCATTCTAAGACTCCTATTCTTGGAATCCTGGATTTGCACCCAAAGTGACTCTGTACTACCCTCCTCCCCTTACACACTTCAGTCCTTCCTTCACATATAGTGCCACCCCCTTTCCCAGTCACCCTGTCCCTACGAAATAACCTGTACCCTGGTACAGACAGGTCCCAGTCATTATATTGGGTGGCCCATGTTTCCGTGATGGCTGCAATGTCCACCTCTCCCTCTGCCATGAGAACCTGCAACTCTGCAGTTTTCCTCCCAAGGCTCCTAGCATTAAGGGTAACCACCTTCCACCCTTTCCCCCTCCTCCCATCTTGCCCTCCTTTCCTAGCATCACCAATAGTACTTGCCATTTGTCCTTTGTCACTGTTATGGGGGTAAGCTCATATGATTTCCCAACCTGTGGTCTCTGCATATCTCTTCCCCAACTGCCACCCCCCACTCCTAGTTTAAACTCCCAACTTCCTCTATATATTCTTCCATCCTCTGCTTCAACACTTTCTTTCCTTCCTCACTCAAGTGTAGTCTGTCCTTGGCATAGAGACTACTGTCCTCCCAGGTCCCTCCACCCCTCCAACAGCCCATACCCTTTAGCACAACACCAGGTTCTTAGCCATCTGTTAAATTCCTCTATTCTCAGCTTTCTTGTTGTGCTTGCTTTGCACGGAAGTATCTCGGAAAAAGTTACTGATCTTCCTGCCCCTCACATAATTGTGCTAGTTCCTCAAACCTCCTCTGGACTATATCCACTGTCTTGTCAGCCAGGTCGTTTGTCCCAAGATGTATAATTAAATGAGGCTTGTCCCTACCCCTTCTAGCATATTTCAGAACAGACTGTCCCACCTTTCCGCTGTCATTCCTGGCATGGCCTCCACCCAAATGCGACTATGCCTCTCGCTTGCTACCCACTTAACTCCTCTTAGTATTGAGTCCCCAACACTAAGATTCCACCCTCTTACTCCCTGCTTGCTTCCTTTCATCTCCCTCCTCATTTCCAGCTCCTTCTTCCTCCTGCACATTATTATGCCTTTTACCCTGTTGCAGTTCTCCCAACAGAACTTTCCCCGCTCCAGTTCGGTCCAGGCATTTATCCATTACTCCTTTAATTTCATCCTTCCTCCTCCACCTTCTTCCTCTCTAGCAGTGCAAAACTATTTTCTGAAGATCCTTCACAAATGCCTGCTCCCTCTCTCATAGTAACCTGTTCTCTCCTTTCCACTCCATGACTTTTGCCACTTCTTCGCCTCCCTCACAAGTCCCTATTGCCTCCTTCCATTTGACTTTTGTCTCCTGACCTGGTTTCCCGGCAATCGTTCTTCCTGGCCTGGGCCCCTTTGTCTCTGCTTCCTTCTTCTGAGCCTCCTCACCACTGTTGGCTTAAATTGCCCTCCTCATCTCCCCTCTTCCTCCTTCCAGTATTGGGCTAAACCCACCCCAATCTGCCTTGCCTGTCTTAGTTCCTCCTGCAGACCCTCAATCTCCTTTCTAAGTTTTTCTATGTGGTTGCACACTAAACATCCTCCCACCTCCAGGCAATGTTTAGAAAGATTGGTGCACCACAGTTGTTGCAGCCTACCACCCTACCCATTGCTGTCGCTGCCCACCAGCACCCCCCACCCCTTCCAGATGCAGGATACCAAACACTCCCCCAACTCCCCACTCTCCCCCCTCTATCAGTGCAAAACATTCTTTATGTCCCTTACCTCCTTTGTTGCACACGTTTAGATATGTTGAGCAACTGCTTTTATATTCCTATCTACACTCAAAAATACTTTAAGTAGCCATTGCACAACCTTCTTCAACTCCTACTCCTCCTTTACCCAATGCAATAACTATGTAAGTAGTAATAATGAAAGCGCCTAGATTTGCATTTACTTCCCTTCCACTGAGAGAGCAGTCACCTCTTCACTTGCTGCAGTTCCTTTCCTGGATGTCTGCTTCTGTTATGACAGGTGCAAATCCTTTGCCTGTTTGAGGAAGTGATGTCAGAACCCTAGTACAAAGGGAATAATTGACCAGGGGTGGGTGGGGTGAGGGGTTTGGGTGGGTGGGACCAGCCCAAGTCCTCCGGAAACAATCAGGTAGCTGAGGCCTCTAGTCAGACAATTAGCACCCTTCCCCCACTCAAAACTTTGCAGCTAGTGAAGCCAGCAACAATGAATCAATTCTACTCAAAGCCCCAACATAGGTTTGCTACCCAAAGAAACAGGACACCAATTCAAACAGCTTCACCAACAATACATCAAAATAGGTTTGGAATTATAAGATATAGGTCTCCAATTCAAAGAAACAGACCAGTTAAATTACACCAATTATGTTTAAAAGAGAAGAAATAGGCCTCTACAAGTTGGGTTGATACACAAGGAGGCATGGAAAGGATGAGAAGGGACTTGTCAAGGTTAGAGGAATGGTCAGAAGTATGGCAGCTAGGATTCAATGCAAAGAAGTGCAAAATAATGCACCTGGGAAACAAAAACCAAGGGGAAGATTACACAATGTGGGGGGAGGTAGTAAAAAAAAAAAAAAAAAGGAAAGGGACCTGGGGGTAATCATATCAGATGACCTTAAGGTTAGCAAGCAATGTGAGAAGGCAGTAGAGAGAGCTGGGTGTATACTCAGATGCATAGGGAGAGGCATCACCAGCAGAAAACAGGAAGTTGTTATCCCACTGTACAGACAGATGGCGTGACCCCATCTGGAGTACCGCCTCCAGTTCTGGAGACCCCATCTCCGCAAGGACATAGACAGGATAGAGGCAGTCCAAAGGAGGGCAACTAGAATGGTTCAGGGTCTGCAAGAGAAGCCATACGAGGAGAGACTAAAAGAGCTTAATATGTATACCCTTGAGGAAAGGAGGGATGGGGGGACATGATAGAAACGTTTAAGTGCCTCACTGGAATCAACAAAGTCCAAGAGGGTAGCATATTTCAGAAAAAGAGACATGCACTAACAAGGGGACACAATTTAAAGATAGAGGAGGGTAGTTCAGGGGCAATGTGAGGAAGTATTTGTTCAAAGAGAGGGTAGTGGATGCATGGAACAGCCTTGCTGAGGAGGCTGTGGGGTCTAAAACTGTGGGAGAATTCAAGAATACATGGGACAGACATAAGGCAATTCTTGTTGGGGGTAGGAAGAAATAGGCTGTTGGTTGACTAGGATCTGTGGCTTATCCTGTAGGAAGGGAAATGGGCAGACTAGGTGGGCCAAGCGGTCCTTATCTGCCATCAAAGTCTATGTTTCTATGTCTGAAGTCACAGACTTCCAGGCCTGGAAGTAGTAAGCCAGCCTGCCTCCTACTGAAAATGGGGAGTTGACCCGGGCTGGCACATCAGGGTATCTGCTTGGCAGGAGCCTTAGACTGAGAGGAGGAGGGAGCAGCCCTGTTCATCCCCCTCCTGCCCCTCCCTCTGAAGACCCCCCCCCTCTGTGGGAAGGGAGAGGAGGCCAGGGCTTGGTAAAAGGGCCTGCCCCTGCCCCTAGACTGCTGCTTTTGCGGAGTGGCTTGCCTTTCCTTGGCCTGCGCACTCCTGTAAGTGGTCCTGTATTCATCAATTTTCTTCATGTAAGTCTGTTTGCTCCCCAAACAGAGAGTTACCCACTACAGGAAAATTCATAGCCTTAGTCTGGGTATCCTGTGAAAGGCTAGTACATCTGAGCCAAGCATGTCTCCTGAGAGACACAGATGCAGCCATGACTCTAGATGCCACATCACTGGACTCCACAGCAGCAAGAAATTGCATTTTTGATGCCTCAGTTCCATCAGCAACCACCTCCTCCAGCTCCTTGGCTAGCTGGGGAGAGGCCTGTTTAGCCAGTTCCAGAACCGTATCCCATCTGGATTTCTGGTACCTGGTTCTGTAGGCCTATAAGTAGCCTGCCTGAGTCCCAAAGAGGATGCCAAATACTGCTTTTTTGGCCATGGCATCCACTTTCCTGGAGTCCTTATCCGGGGTGTGTGAAGCCAAAGGAATGTTAGCCCTGTCACAGGCTGCAGCCTGCACTACCCCAACATGGCTGCTATGACTATAAAGGAACTCCGCAGCTGAGCCTGATAACATATACCTTCTGTCCATTCTCTTGTCCACAGGAGGTATTGAATTAGGAGTTTATAAAATTTTGTGTGTCTGTTACCCCAAGGCTTTATGAAGAGGGACAGACAGCTTTTTGGACTCTGGGATGTCCATCATTTCCACAAAATCAGGCTCTTCTTCCTCGTCTGCAGCTTCAACCAAGGGAAGCTGCAGGGTTTCTGCCACCTTTTTGTAGAACAAAAAATGTGAAGGGGACTCAGAGAGCCTGGGAGGAGAGACACTCGCGGGCCTGTCTGGGGAGATGTCCAGTTCAATGGGCACATCCAGACCCCCCTGGTCGTCGTCGTCACCATCACCATCACCACCACCCCTGGGATAGTCTTCGTCTCCCTCCCACTCCTCATAATAAGCGTCTGGATCATAATCTGGAGGAGACAGATCCGACTGAACCGACCGCCTAACAGGCGGTACCAGTTCGGACGGAACCAGTCTAAGTGACTGAACAATGCTAATCGCTTTGGCTATTTCGTCCGCGGTTGAAGAATGCGATACAGGATCCGAACCAGCAGACTTGCGCTTCTTTTTTGACGGAACTGACCCCTCGGGGTCGGCTCTCCTTTTGCCCGAGGAGGTATTGCCTAGTTCAGTAGGCATCTCCTCAAGTTCGGCCGCAACCAAACCGGGCTGGCCATCCGGATCTATGGACTTCTCAGCCTCCCTTTCCTTCAGCCTACTCAGTCTTTTTTCTAGAGTGGATTTAGGAAAGTTTTTACAGATTTGGCAGTCTGACTTGAGGCAGTCAAACCCCAGACAATAAACACAGATGAGGTGGGGGTCAGCCTTGGCAAAGGCCTCCCCACACTCAGTACAGTGTTGAAACCCAGTGGGACTGGTTTTCTTCTTGGGTTTCTCAGACATGGCCAATCTAACAAATTACCCTACTGCAGCTTTCAAGTCAGGTAATGCAATAACCGATTGGTTACAAACCGTGTCACGGGTTTTGAAAAAGAACCAGAAAAAACACTGGTTATTTGAAACCGATTGGTACCGGAACACCACTCTAATCCCAGAGAAAGATTAGTCAGAGACTACAAGATCAGTTCCAAACCGGACCGACTGAAAAGAAACAGAGGAAAAATCAATTTCCACATTCTTTTCCCCAAACAAACACAGTCACTACCTATCTACCACACTACCTGTACTGTAGACAGAGGCTGAAAATCTGAAAAATAAATAGTGTTTTTTAACCAAACGCTTTACTTTTTACCGAACCGAGCAGAGGAAATCTCCAGAGGGACTTCACTGTTAGGCGGAGTAAAGAATCTGACGGTTACGCTAGGAAGTACCACAGACAGAGGTCTGAAAACAGAGCTCGAGCTCAACGTTCTATGCTTCTGCATAGAGTTAACTCTTTCCTCTCCGGGGCAGTTCAAGTGCTGGGGCTAACTGCATTATGTCAGAATAAAGCAAGACTTCATGTTTGAAGCAGCCAGCGCAGATAAGGTCTAAGGGACATTGGTCCAGTTTTCTTATTAATGTGCATCATTATTATGAAAAAGGGGCAACTAAATACTGTGAGTATAGAAAAAGTGTGATTTACTGTAAGTATTTATCTAGTTTCTGCTGCCTGTGAAAGGAGAACTAGGCAATTCTGCCTGTTTCCAGCCTTGACCTGGGGTGGGGATGGGGATTACAGATGCAAACTAACATTCTGAATCAGGTTAAGCTGTTGGTGGTACAACGTCTCACGAGCAAAGTTAAGGGCTCTTTAAAAGTGTTGTAGTTCTGTTCTGTTTTTTTCTGTTTAATCTTGTAGTTCCCATCACACATTTTTCTTGCTCTGGTCTGCTAGCTACAGTGGCAGTGTGGCTTAGTTGGCAGCACACCTGCCTCTGGACCAGAATATCCTGAGTTCTGGTCCTTCTCTGAGATTAAGTTCATACAATAAATGCTGCCACCGGTGTGCAGTACTAGGCAGAAGCTGTACTGCTGTGATGTACCCTTTTTCGGATGAGACATTAAACTGAGGTCTCTTCAGCTCATCTATGGTGCACTCCTGGTGGAAGATGCAGATCCCATAGCACTTTTCGCAGGAGTATGGGTATTTTTTACTGAAGAAAAACAAAACGAACCATGTTACCAATAATACAGAAACAACAAAATTAATACAAAGAACACAATTTCAAACTAAACACAGAATTTAAGTAGAAAAGTGAAATAAATAAAACAACACACCAGATTCAAAGAGCATCTATCCAAACACCAGAACCAAGCATCTTTCACCACACAACTGTGTCATCCTTTTAAAGTACAAATAAGTGAACCGGAAATCCTTTTCAGAGAGAAGTTAACTGTACATTAGTAAATTTAGTATAATCGGCTTTAAACACCTTGTACAAAGCTGACCAATTAGAAAGAAAGACCTCTTCACAGTAAACAACTTTCTGTCATAAAAGGAGGGCACACCTACAGCAGATTGTCAAAAGAAAAATTTAACAATCACGAAACATACCACCAGAGAACAAGGATTCTATTTACTCCACTCACCTCAAAACAAACCCAACACCAGTTACCTGTAAGTAATCTGTTGTAAAAGAGGCAACAGACAAGCATCAGCAAAAAATGTCCAAAAAACCCTGTGCATATGAGCAAGAAAAAAATTAAATAAAAGAGTCTGTGTTTCTAAAACATTTGTACACTCAGGCCTATGACAGTTTCATTCTTCCAGACTTGTTTTTTTTTAAATCTGTTTTTGCACCCCTGCCACTGACCTCTCTCCAGCGTGGTCGCCCAGTTGCTAGCTCTGCCTGTCCGCCTGAAGTTCCAACCGTCCATACTCCTGGCTGGGGGGGGCCACCCTCCTCCTGCACAGCTCACCCTTAACCCCTTGGCTCTAAGTCCCCTGAAGAAGGACCACCCACTCCTACTGGCGCTCTATCTATAGTGCTGGCGAGCTCGCTGTAGTGCAGAGGAGGAAGCGGAGTGAACATCTTGACACCTGGCAATGGACATAGGACTGCAACCACTAAACCTGCCTTCACCTATCAGTGAAGCGGGGGTTTTCTTTAAGTGTTGCCGGTGGCATGGACGTGCAATGACGTCCAGCGCAGCACAAGCGCGCTCCCGCACCTGCCTGCAGGACGTCCGCCGCTGCCATCATACCCCACTGAAACATGCACTGCGCAGCGGAACCCCCAATCTCCACTAGGGGCCACCAATGCTGCGCAGTGCAAGCACACCCTCCCCGGAAAAGGAGAGCTGCCTGCTGGCAGCTCAATCAAAGTCTGTGCCCCCCCAACCTACTCTCGGCGGCCCGAGTCTGCTCCCTGTTAGTCAAGCAGTTGCTTTGATTTATTAAAATCGTTACTGTAAATGGTACTAATATGTATAGAAATATTGCTCCCATACAACTCAGTGGAGCACGCACATGCAGCCTTCATTTTCTGACATCACAAAATTGGGCTACGTGGGGGCGTGGCTGCGGCTTAGGGAAGTGGCTCCACTTTTTGCCAGGACAAAATTATGAGGGATGTAACTTTTAAATAAGGAAAACATAAAGGACATTATGTAGAGGAATCAACTCTGGGCCAGGTAATTTACCATATATGTTGGGGGGAGTGGCTAATACAAAATGTAGGAGCTGCTGTTTCAGGGGAGATCTTTCTTAACACAGCAGTCATATATTGGTCTGTGACAGTTAAAAGACTGTTTTTATCTGAGCAAAGTATACCTCTGGACTCTCTGAGGGAAGTGCTTATTCTATTATCAGTTCTTGACTTACAGGCTTTAAACACGTCAAAAGTCTGTCTAGAGCCCTGGGATCCACATTGGAGTTCTTTTGTGAGAGATGTCACCCAATCATATCGTACTTCTGTCACATGTCTTAATTCTGTGAATCTGGCCAGAAAATGAACCCAGAAACTGTTGGGATCTATCAATTTTTGCAAATGAGACCAGAGATCCAAATATTTCCTGTAAGCATTTTTAGACTTGGTTATAACGATTTTCTGAAGAAGGCATTTGAGATCAAACCTCTTCCCACCAAGTTAAAGAATCGTAAGCACAAATCACTGACTGGCAAGCTTCCCACAAAAGCTGCCATTTGGCTTTAATGAACTCATCTTCTAACAGAGACATATTTAATCTCCACGAGCCTCTTCCTTTAATGGCCATGGGGCCCGAGGTGCAATCATAAACCGCTGCCAAGTGGTCTGAGGACTCAGTTAGTGTGGTCACTGCCCTAATTATCTGAATTGAGTTAGACAAAAATATATAAATCGATTCTGTAGGACTGAGATCCACAGAAATAGAAACATACATAGAAACACAGAATTAGCTTTGCACTGTCTTTATCCTCCATTGCCTGGGTGGCCCTCCATCTCGCTGGCCCCCCAGCCTCATCTTCCGCTCGTAGTGCACCTCCTTTCTTCCTCTACTGTTTACCCCTGGTGGTGGGGTGGCGGGGATCCCTCAACCCACCAAACACAGCTCCAGTTCGGGAGGTGCCTGCCATTCATGGGAGCGGTGCCTGCGGGGGTCGGCATTCATCCGTCCGTGCCCAGGACATTTTCTCCTCCGGTTTTTTTCTCCCTCCCCTCCCTTCGGAGGCGGAGTATGTTTGCTCTGGCAATGGCTGAGCTGTGTGCACTACTGCCCACAGCACGCCAGCCGACTATTCTGCCCCATATCCTACATACGGGACCCCGGCGCTCCAACACTCAGCCACCGCTAGGTGTCAGAGATGCGCTGACCTTCATGTCCCTCCTCCCTGGGGAGGAGAGCTGTCCTCGCGATGCTCAATCCTCTCCCAGCCCGGCCCACCTCCAGCGATCTGCTCCCACCACAAACACGGGTCGCTGGCGTGGCAGGAGGTAAGGCATGGTGCCTCAGCCCTCCACGCCACTGGGCCAGCTGAAACATAGAATTTGCTGGCAGATAAGGACAGCTTGGTCCATCCAGTCTGCCCATTTTTCTCTGCTAATAGTATCACTGCAGATCCTACTTGATCTCAGGCCCATTCACTCAACCCCCTTCCCGTTCCCTAAGACTCCCTTATGCCTATCCCATGCACTCTTGAACCCTACCACTGTTTTCGCCCCACCACCTCCTCTGGAAGACTGTTACAGGAATCCACCATTCTTTCTGTTAAGAAGTACTTCCTCACGTCTCTCCTGAAATCTACCCCCACAGCACCTTTTTTTCTAAAAAAAAAAAAAATACTTTCCTCCTGTACCTTATTTACCCTCTTAAGGTATTTAAAGAATCTCTATCATATCCTCCCTCTTCCAGGGTGTACATATTTAGGTCCTGAAGGCTCTCCTTGAAGGGCTTCCGATAATCAGTCCCAACAGCCAGTCTCAAGTGTTCGTCTATGGTGAGTTTTATGGTGAGTGATCAGTCTGTTCCTCTGGTCATGGGAGGGCCGCTTCTTGACATCTGGTTCTAAGCTGTGCTCAGAAAGTTTTCTTAGAGGGTAAGAAAGCTTCTGAAGCACAGGCCTCCCTCTTTTGCTGCCATATTTGTTTCTCCAGCTTCTGCAAATGGATGTGCCGCAATTTCTCTTCAATCTGAATTCCTGTTTTGATAAAAAGGGAGCCATCTTCGCTAGGGTCTCATACACTTTGGATCCTGTTTCTGAGAACACTCAGGAGTTCAGCTGGGTACTCTAAACAGGCTGTGATTCCTTTAGTATGAAGTTCCTTTTGCATTGCCAAAACCCATTTACGTTTGACAAGGGTGGTTTGAGCAAAGTCATGCTTACAATACAGTTTGGTGTAGCCAGAAAATTCTTTTTTCCCCAGGCACATTTAAGCATTTCCATTTTCATTCTACAGTCTACAGTCCAAAGAGGCCAAAACGCAGCAACAGTGTGGTGCTTTCGGGTCTTTCAGGGGCAGCCAGCGCTCAGTGAGCTCCAATGATAGTGAGGGCAGCACAACTGTCAAAATGTAAGGTTTCTTTTATATGGCCCTAAATAAAGATTACTGGAACCCTGGCCTCCGCCTTCTCAGGTACTCCATGGATCTGCATATTGTTCCAGCGATGCTGGTTTTCGAGATCCTTTATCTTTCTCTCGAGTTCCAATTCTTTACCATGCAGGCTGAGAAAGGCCTCGGTATGGAAGTCAGCGGTGGCCATGTTAGTGTCAGTGGCTCAGTAGGTAGCACACTCGCCTCTGAGGCCGGGAAATCAGAGGGCTGTGGGTTCAGTTCCCACATCTGGCACTTGGGTTTATATCCCAGTACTGACTCTGTAGTGCAGCATGAGAGGGGTGCTGCACTTATGAGGTGCCGTCTTTCGGATGAGACGTTAAACCGAGGTCCCATCTGCCTGGATTGATGGTAGTTCAGGTGGATGTTAAAGATCCCATGGCACTTATTGAAAACAGTAGGGGAATTTTCCCGGTGTCCTGGCCAAATTTCCCTCATTCACTGAAAAAAAAAATACCACCAACAGCTTAATCTGGTTCAAAGTCAATTGGCATTCATCTGTATCTTCCTCCCCCGGGTCGTGCCTGAAAACAGGCAGGATTTGTCTAGTGAACTTACCCGGTCAACAAAAACTAAATAAATAAAATAAAAAAATAAATTCACTGATGCAGGCCTCTAGCACCGCTGTACACTTCTTCACCAGCCATAAGTCTCGGCGGCCATCAGCGACTGTGGATTCCAGCCATCTGAGGGATTCGCTGATGCCCTTAAGCTCAGAAAATGGTCTCTTCAATGTGATCCTAAAGGTTTCCTCTGCTTCATCTAAGATGCTGTCCTGCAGCAAAATGGTGGACGGCCACGAGGACGAGCAGCTCCTGCTATCACTGTACCCTGTGTCCACCCAGTTTGAGGGGTGGCCAACAAATCTGTCAATGTTTGGTAAGTAGCCATCAAGAATTCCTCTACTGTCTCTTTATTGGATAGCTGGCAGTTTTATTGGCAAGGATTACAGCAGATTCTGTTTGGGCTAGACAGAGCAAGAGGTTCAAGCAGCCATCAAGTGCATGGTGTCACCGGAAGTCCCCAATTACCTACTTTCCTGAAGGCAGGTGTAACCCCTAGATGGCGCTATCCCAGGGGCTACTACCCCTGCCTGATTTGCCACTAACAGGTTGAGGGGCCTGGATCCAATGGCGGGTGCCTCCACCCAGAGGTCAGGGTTTGCAATAGTTAAACTAACTTGGTCACAGCCCTCTGGGACACTGCAACCCCCCTTTCTTCCCACTAGTGGCCCACACAATATATCAGATTACCTTCACAGTATACACTTACCCCCAGGTCTGGTTCCGCACTGGGACCTCCTGTGAAATGAGATACAGTGCAACAATCACAGTACAGTACTTTAACATAGACAAATACCTCAGGCAGTATAACTTTGCTGAAACAAGCAGCTCTGATTTATTTAGGGGATATAACAAGGACAGGGGAAATCAGGTTAATTAGCTTATCACTCTAATAATCTACCTATGGCTCTGTGCACAGGCCTATCCCTATCAGTTACTGTCCCTGGGTACCCAAGCCCTAGTGGCTAGTCCAAACCGTGGCAGCTGGTAGGGCCCTTTCACACAGAGAAAGGAGAATTAAACAGTCAGCAGTACAGTAATTCCATTTGGATTTAATGTGGCAATTCAACAGGGAGCAACCCTGAATTAGTACTCACGACCTCCAAATAAGATAGGGTCCTTCAATGTCAGCAGGGCTCACTTGAGGTACACAAACCTCTTCACACATCCATATAAAAGAAAGTACTGTACCAGGCAGGCTGCATCTGTATCCCGATCGCAATTACTGCACAATACCCGGGAGAACACACAGCAGATTCAGTTCCTGACAGACCGAGTGCAATTTTCAGCAATTCTTCCAGTCTTCTACAGGGTGAGCGTGGTTTCTACTCTTCAGAGATCCTTTGATTCTTTTCACAGGACTGATTCAGTCCTAACAAGCTGTTACACAAGCTGCAGACCGGAACTCTGGGCCTTACACACGTTTTTGACTAAAACTGCACACTGAAAAGCACAGGGCTCCTTCCTTCTTCACTGCCAAAGCTCAACTCAAGCTCCAACCGACAAAACTGGGCACTTCCTTTGAGTTCCTCCCAGTTCTTGATGGATTGGCTGTCACCACAATAGACTGCTGCTGTTGGTCCAAAAAGGCACTGAAGTCTAAACTACATCTCCCAGAGTCACTGCCCATACAATCCTCTTGTGGCTGGCTCAGATTATGAGTCCAAGTTCTGATTCGTCCAAGGCACCATTTTAGAGCTAGCTTACCCCACACTGATTGGTCCAGTTCAGCAGTTCAAAACTAGAATGGGAACTAGCAGACACAGTTCTGACTGCAAAGAAAGCAGGTTAGACAAACTGTAATTTCATTATTACTCTAAATAATTTCTGGCAAACAGTTACATCTTTCAGATAGGTTCCCTTTGCACTCTAGTGACTGCAAAATGAAGTGAATTGGCAGCAGCTCAAGTGGTACTCAGAGAAGCACACAGTCCCCCATACAACTAATTATGTCTGCAAGCAGACAGCTCTTAAAGAGACAGTACCAGAGGCTCTAAAACACTCACTGATAAATGGCTTAAATGCCAAACACCATTCAGGCTTGGAGCATTCAAGCAAGCTCCTGGAAGTCTTTTGGGAACCCCCATTTGCAGGGGGTTACACCCCTTCTGGCCTGGGAAAGCTTAGCGTCCGCGTCAAGCAAGTACCCCATAAGTTTCAACTGCAACCATATACATTTGCATTAGGCTCACATGTAATCATCAGTCAATATATCATTTTACCAAGAACACATTTCTGAAACATTGCAGTACGTCACTCTTTACACAGTATTACATACACATTGTACCATAACTCAAGTTATTACCTCTTGTACATGAAACCTGAGAGAGGGCCCTTCCCTATCAGTTACCTTGGGCTGGATGGGGCAAGGGCACCATACTTAGAGGGCAACACAAGTAACTTGGAGTTAGCACTGACGCTCAGTTTGGGCAATGAGCTCGGGACACATACACTCCTTTATGGACAACATTGAGAGGCAAATCCACAGGCCTCCCAAGGAATCATAACTGAGGTGCACCACAGGCTTTACAGCTCGACCAGTCTTTCTAGGGGAACTGTTACAGTCTCTGCACTCTGAGCCTCATTTTCAGCATTGTCCACACTTGTCAGGAGTCTCCATGGGGTAGAGGGCTAGAACTTGGGGCACTTTCAGCTCCAGGAGTTACAGTTTCTGAGTCCACAACACTTGGCTCGCATGGAGAGCTTTGGACACTGGCAGTGGACTGTCAGGGCACTCAAAATACTCTTCTTGTTCGGTGTATCACCAGTCTGCCCCAATCTATCATTTTCCTCCCTGAAAGCTCAAACAGTTCAACCATGCACAATGATTCCATTTCATCTGATCTGATGCTTTGCACTTCACTTTCTGGGAGCATTGGCTCCAGGGATGAAGCTGGGGGCTTAAACAGTCCAGAAGGCCCAGCTTTGTCTCCAGTATTGACTAGGGATTGCCCGAAACAATTGACTCAGTTCGTAAGAAGGATAGTATTCAAAGTCACTCTCACTTTCTTCCGATATGGACTGACAGTCATGCTCAACTGGGACTTGTGGAGGGAACACTTTAACTTTGCTTCTGTAGGTGCAGACTTTCTTGATCTTTTCTTAGCAGCAGCTCTAGTCACTGGTCCAGAGGGCATCTTCTAGGGGCTCAGACTCAATTAAGATTTGTCCAATGGGCAGTAAATGATTTCTATGCATTGTTTTACATCTTTGAATTATTCTCAGGCCTTACTTTGTACACTGGCAGATCATCTAGTTTGCCCACTACAATGTGAGGGAGATGGTGCCATCTGTCAGCAATCTTGTGCTTGCCATGCAATCCCAGATTTCTTAGCAATACCCGATCTCCCTCCTGGGTTCCTGTGCTTTCACTCTTTTATCATCACTTTCTTTGTTGGCCAGATTTCTTTTGGCAGCCATGGTTTGAGCCAGTTGGTACGCATGAGTTAGCTGGGCCTTTAACTTTGCACATACTGTAAATAGTTGTCAGCCTGAACCCCATCAGAGAGACCCCAAACACACATCTACTGGTAGTCGAGCTTCTCTTCCAAACATCAGGCGGTAGGGGAGAATCCAGTGGCATCACTTTTGGTGCAGTTATAAGCATGTACCAGGGTGCTAATTTGTTGCTCCATCTAGGCTTGTCCTTTGGGTGCAGGGTGCCTAGCATATCTAGCAAAGTGCGGTTGAAAGCTCAGGCTGTGGGTCCCCCTGGGGTGGTAAGAGTGGTTCTGGACTTTCGCACTCCCACAGAGAAAGCATCTCTTTGATCAGACGACTCTCAAAGTCTCTCCCTTGATCAGAATGGATTCTTTGTGGAGCCCATAGTGAACAAAAAGTTTTCTACAAGTACTTTGGCCACAGTGGATGCTTTCTGGTCTTTGGTGGGAAAGCTTGGGCATATCTCGTGAAATGGTCAGTGACCACCAGCACATTACTGATATTTCTTTGATCTGACTCCAAACTTAGAAAATCAATACAGACCAGCTCCATGGGTGCACTGGTGGTGATGTTAACAAGGGGCAGCCCTCTGGGCAAAGCTTTCCTGTAAGCAGCGACTACAAGTTCGAATGTGTTGCTCCACATCAGCCCCATCTTAGGCCAATAGAATCTGGATCTCACCAAGTCAAGTGTTCTGTCTATACCAAGGTGCCCCATGTGGTTGTGCAAGGACCTCAGTACTGAGTCTCGAAGGCAGTGGGCAGCACTAGTTGTTGTTTGTCTACTTGTCCCCCTCTGTCTACTGTTTCTCTGTATAACAGTTTATTGATCAGTTTCAACTTAGGACCTTCTTTGTATAACAGTGCAGTTCTCAAATCAGTGAGCGAATTTGGACACATCTTTTCCTGCATAGAGGGCTTCTAAAGCTGCTTTGATCATGGGATCGCGGGATTGAGCCCGCCAATACTGTCATTGTCCAGCTGAGGCAGCACCAATGTCTATTGCAGAAAGTGGCAATAAGCAGCGGTATGCAATTCTCAGAGGCTCCCAAGCAATCCACCATGCAGTCCACTGCGTCCGTGGACATTTGTTCCTCCCGTCAAACTTCCGGCAGAGTGTCCGAATGTCAGGTTCTGCTAATCGGACCCAATCATTCTGGGGAACAGGCCTCCGGGAGAGAGCATCAGCATCTATGTGGTTCAGACCTGCTCGGTATTCGAGAGCATAGTCATATGTAGATAATGCAGAAAGCCACCTATGGCCAGTGGCATCCAACTTAGCTGAGGTCTGCACATAGGTCAAAGGATTATTGTCAGTTTTTACTAGTATTTTAGCCCCATACAAGTACTCATGGAATTGGTCAACAATAGCCCACTTCAAAGCTAGGAACTCTAACTTATGTACAGGATAGTTCTTTCGGATGGGGTCAGGCTTCTACTGGCAAAGGCCACTGGTCTCAGGCCATTCTCGTGCTCTTGGTACAACACAGCCCCAACCCTTGCAAGCTAGCATCAGTGTGCAGGACGTAAGGTTTTCTTGGATCGGCATAGGCCAGCACTGGAGCATGGGTAAGTTGATATATGATCTCATGAAAAGCAGTCTCACAATCAGGGTCAAGCGGGCCCAAATACTTCACTCGGATGAAAATACACTCTTTCAGTCTTGAGGGATGCTGACTTTTGGTATTTTTTGTGGGTTGGGGGATACCCTTGAGTAAGGTTAAGTAAAGGGCGGATCACTCTTGAATAGTCCTTGATGAAGCTCCGATAATAACCACAGAATCCCAGGAATCTTTGCAGTTCTTTTAGATTTTTGGGCTGTGGCCAGGTGGTCAAGGCCTCAACTTTACTTGGGTCGGTCTCTATTCCCTCGGTGGATACTATGTGTCCCACATACTTTACTGATGTTTGAAAAAATTGACACTTATCAATGGACAGTTTAGGCCAAAGTCCTCCAGTCGGTCCAATACCTTAAATAATCTGCTCTCATGTTCCTCCAGTGAGCTGCCAAACACAATAACATCATCTAGGTATACCAGGCACTCTAGTAAGTTCATGTCCCCACTGCACGCTCCATCAATCGTTGAAAAGTGGCTGGGGCACCTGAAATCCTTGAGGCATCCCTCATGAATTCATAGAAGCCAAGCGGACAGATAAAGGCTGTCTTTTCACGGTCCTCTGGGGCCATCGGGATCTGATAGTACCCACTGCGGAGATCCAGCACAGAGAACCACTTGCTCCCGTTTAGGCAGTCCAAAGCATCCTGAATGCGGGCATTGTGTACTGATCAGGATAGTCCGCGGTTTAAGTGCGATAATCCACACACATCCTTACTGTTCCATTCTTTTTCCTCACTACCACAATGGGAAGCATAAGGGCTTCTGGATTCTTGTATTACACCAGCAGCTAACATCTCTTGCAGATGCCGTCTCACATCATCTATGTCAGCAGGTGCCAGGCGTCGAGACCTCTCACGAAATGGTCTTCGTCATGCAGCCGGATATTGTGCTCAGCTCCTTGCACGCATCCTACATCCCATTCCTTTAAAGAAAACACCTGGTCTCTCTGGCAAGCTTCTCACTGATCTTCACTTTCCATTCAGCTGGCAGCGGGGGTCGCGAAATCAAACAAGTCAGGCGTTACTCTGTCATTCTTCCTTGAACTCTTGCTGCTGGGTAGCACTGCAGTGTCTGCACAATGCACATTAGCCAGGATGCAACCTCTGTTTACTCGAATGTCTCTTTCAGACACATTATGAACTTGGACCATTACCCTTCTGGCATAAGCATGGGCTCTAGCGGGCAAAATACTAGGCTTGACCAGCAGTCCCTCTGGCAATTTTCCATCACTGGTGCATCCAACATTAATATTTTATTCTTAACATCCTTTCTGATCGGACCTCTCCTGTAAGGTACACTGGGCATTTGGCGCCAGGATCAGAGACTCAGGATCCTTCTTCCATACAATTCCGACCGTTCCTCTGGTTCTGTTTTTCAGCATCTCTCTGTGCCTCATAGGCCTTCTTAATTAAAGCCGGAACTCTTAAAGCTCTACTAGTCTTTGACCCTGTTTTCATAACACAACTGTGCCAGCCTTCCAACATATGAGCATTTGTTCCAATCAACAAAGGGACACCATCATACAGTCCAGTGGGGGACACACTAAGGCTAGGGTCTCTACTTGTTCGCCACTCCAGCCACGGAGGTGGGGAAAGACAGCCAAATTCGGATATACCCGGAATAGGGTAGGCCTTCACTTAACCCCATACATGCAGTCCTTCTAATGGTTGTAAGGTACGTCTGACAAATGCTTCTGATACCAATCTTGGAACATAATTGTCACTTGGGAGCCACTGTCTAATATAGCTCTTGTAGACACTCCGTTCACCTTTACAGTGGTCTCCATGGAGGGACCCACTATTCTGGACCAGTCTGGAGAGGCGGTAGTGGGGGCCTGGGCAACTGACCTTGCCACAAAAGGACGTGAATTAGCATTTTGGTGCCCTCACTGGGATCATGTCGTGTCCACCTCTTAACCACTGATTTCTTCTCCAAGCCTCCTTGTAGCCTATATGCAACTTTGTCAGTGTCTTTTGGGACTGGCATTCCCTTTCATGTGCCCATCTTTCCCACAATTATAGCAAAACATACTTTCTGGAGTTTGAGCTGGCCGGGCGCCACACTGGGAGCCAGGGCGGGGGTATTACTAACTGGAAACCTTGGTGCCATCTCTGTCTGCGGCGTGATAAGCATTTGGAGACATCTCGTCAGTTTCTCCACTTCCATGGTCAAGGAATCGAGTTCGGAGTTGTTATCAGCAGGAGATACATGGGTGGGTACCCCCACCCCCATAGCAGATGCAGTCGGATATAGGTCAGGGCCCGTACTTGCAGGCGTGGCCTTCATAAAGGGACTGTTTTTGAATTCCCGGATCTCTCTCAACAGTTCGCCCCATTGTGACATATCTTTTTCCTTGTCAGAGCACTCATTGACTGCCAACCTCTGTCCCTGAACTTCACTTGATGGGTCACCCTCAGTCACTCGGTCGTAGCCGCAGCTATTGGTGCAGGTCCTCCCGAGGTCGTCTTTTCTCAACTCCTCAATTTCTCTCATTAACTCATCATAGGAGGGTGGGGATTCCAGTCGATCTGCCAGGTGTAACTGAAGCAACAGCAGTTCTGAGAAGGGGCAGACTTAAGGATCCTGTCCAGCCTGGTTCGGTCCAGTTCAATCGCTGGCAAACTACCTTTTCTGAGGCATTCTGCAACAATTTTTCCAGCCGAGATACATACACAGACAACAACTCCCTTGGTACTGTTGTGCATCTCTTACTCTCCACCATAGGTCCTCATCAGAATCTGGGCTCCCATACACATTCTCCAAGGCCTCAAGATAGGCCTGTGCAGTCGCTTCAGGGTTACTGGCCCGTTTAGCACGGATGGTAGCCAGGGCAGGACCTCGGAGGCTCTCACTAACCCTCTTTCGTTCTCACCTTCCGAGCATTGCCATTCTAGCACTTGGGGCAACATAGTCTATCCAGGTCTCCCAGTCATCCTCCCTTGGGGTGGGAGGTGCCAGAGAAGATCCTCAACCTCGGTAAGAGTCGTGACTAATGGCAGGTGCAGAAATAGGAGTCTGCATTGGTTCAGACACCATTACGGGCACTGGAGCAGGAGAGGGTGTTGGGGGAGGAACACCCCCAGGTGGCAAGAATAGTTTCTTCAAGTCCTCCACAGTTTTCCCCTCTCCCAGCAACCATTCAGCAAATTTCTCCTCAAACGTTTCAGATAGTGGTGGGGGCTGATTCCCCCCCGGGTCTTTACTGTCCTTAGTTATCACTCTCCAAGCAGTGAGGGCTCCCTCTGGGGTAATGGTCTGTGGCACTTTGGAGCTATCTATGGGATCCTTAAACTCTACTAGGGCCAGGAAAGTGTGGGTGAGCAGATTAGCATGCCGACCCACCACCACAGGGTTTTGTAAACCTTCCACCTTGGAAAGTACTCCTGCACAGTGTCCGTGATTGATACCCAGGGGATGTCCAGGATAAGCATAGCATTTGGGGTCGATCTCCTCCCCAGTACACCACTCCACCAGCCGGTGCACAGCCACTTCTGTCGGGTACCCATTTTTTCTTAACAGTGGTTCGTAAATATGGCCACTAGAGGACACACAATCCCAGCGGTGAGCCTCCAAGATGTAACCCTAGATGGCGCTATCCCAGGGGCTACTACCCTGCCTGATTTGCCACTAACAGGTTGAGGGGCCTGGATCCAATGGCGGGTGCCTCCACCCAGAGGTCAGGGTTTGCAATAGTTAAACTAACTTGGTCACAGCCCTCTGGGACACTGCAACCTCTTCTTCCCACTAGTGGCCCACAATATATCAGAATTACCTTCACAGTATACACTTACCCCCAGGTCTGGTTCCGGCACTGGGACCTCCTAGAAATGAGATACAGTGCAACAATCACAGTACAGTACTTTAACATAGACAAATACCTCAGGCAGTATAACTTTGCTGAAACAAGCAGCTCTGATTTATTTAGGGGATATAACAAGGACAGGGGAAATCAGGTTAATTAGCTTATCACTCTAATAATCTACCTATGGCTCTGTGCAAGGCCTATCCCTATCAGTTACTGTCCCTGGGTACCCAAGCCCCAGTGGCTAGTCCAAACGCGGCAGCTGGTAGGGGCCTTTCACACAGAGAAAAGGAGAATTAAACAGTCAGCAGTACAGTAATTCCATTTGGATTTAATGTGGCAATTCAACAGGGAGCAACCCTGAATTAGTACTCCACGACCTCCAAATAAGATAGGGTCCTTCAATGTCAGCAGGGCTCACTTGAGGTACACAAACCTCTTCACACATCCATATAAAAGAAAGTACTATACCAGGCAGGCTGCATCTGTATCCCGATCGCAATTACTGCACAATACCCGGAGAACACACAGCAGATTCAGTTCCTGACAGACCCGAGTGCAATTTTCAGCAATTCTTCCAGTCTTCTACAGGGTGAGCGTGGTTTCTACTCTTCAGAGATCCTTTGATTCTTTTCACAGGACGGATTCAGTCCTAACAAGCTGTTACACAAGCTGCAGACCGGA
Organism: Neoceratodus forsteri; assembly: GCA_016271365.2. Lineage (NCBI taxonomy): Eukaryota > Metazoa > Chordata > Ceratodontiformes > Ceratodontidae > Neoceratodus > Neoceratodus forsteri. Next base: position 688,722,871 of record JADMNL010000022.1, on the reverse strand, counting down.
ACTCTGGGCCTTACACACGTTTTTTGACTAAAACTGCACACTGAAAAAGCACAGGGCTCCTTCCTTCTTCACTGCCAAAGCTCAACTCAAGCTCCAACCGACAAAACTGGGCACTTCCTTTGAGTTCCTCGCAGTTCTTGATGGATTGGCTGTCACTCACAATAGACTGCTGCTGTTGGTCCAAAAAGGCACTGAAGTCTAAACTACATCTCCCAGAGTCACTGCCCATACAATCCTCTTGTGGCTGGCTCAGATTATGAGTCCAAGTTCTGATTCGTCCAAGGCACCATTTTAGAGCTAGCTTACCCACACTGATTGGTCCAGTTCAGCAGTTCAAAACTAGAATGGGGAACTAGCAGACACAGTTCTGACTGCAAAGAAAGCAGGTTAGACAAACTGTAATTTCATTATTACTCTAAATAATTTCTGGCAAACAGTTACATCTTTCAGATAGGTTCCTTGCACTCCTAGTGACTGCAAAATGAAGTGAATTGGCAGCAGCTCAAGTGGTACTCAGAGAAGCACACAGTCCCCCCATACAAACTAATTATGTCTGCAAGCAGACAGCTCTTAAAGAGACAGTACCAGAGGCTCTAAAAACACTCACTGATAAATGGCTTAAATGCCAAACACCATTCAGGCTTGGAGCATTCAAGCAAGCTCCTGGAAGTCTTTTGGGAACCCCCATTTGCAGGGGGGTTACACAGGAATTCTGCTTATCACTTCTCACTCTGTCTCTTACAGGCAAACAAACAGTTACATAGTTACACGGTGATACGATACAGATAAAATTAAGCGTATGCCCTTGTTAATTGTCTGTTCTCACAGAGCTATTCTTGACTGACAATGTATTTCCACATGGCTGTCAAGTTTGTGTTGGAAGGTAGCTCAAGTTTTACTTGAGACAACTTCATTAGGAAGAGTTCCACCCACATATCACTCTCTGTAAGAATCAATATTTTCTTCTGTCTGATTTTGAATAACTCCCCTTCACATTTTTGGTTATGTGATCTGTTGTTAACTATGTCATCTTTCTGATTCAGATGTAAAGCTTTTTCCAAGTTTTTGTCCCGATTTGCTCTATAAACCAGGAATATATCACCCATAGGTCTCCTCCTCCTTTCAAGTGAGTACAGGTTCAAGGCCCTCAGTCTCTCTGGGTAGCTGTTGGCTTCACAGTTCTTAATCATTTTTGTGTACCTTCTCTGAATTTTCTGTTTTATTAATGTCCCCTAATGTAGGTGGGTTTCAGACCTGTACTGTGTACTTTAAATGTGGTCTCACCAGAGCCTTGTACAGTGGCATTAGGACCTCTTCATCCCTACTCCTGATATTATTTTAATACACCCTGTTACTTGGGATGCTTTCTTAACAGCTATATTTGTCTGTTCTATTCATTTAAGGTCATCAGTCACCAACATACAGTAACCAAGGCCTTCTCTTTAGAATTCCTACTAAGAGTAATATCCATAGAGTGGTATATGTTTTGGAGATTTTTCTTCCCATAATGCATTACTGTACGCTTTGCAGAGTTAATTTTCATAGAAACATAGAAGTTGTCAGCAGAAAAGGACCACCAGATCCACTCAGTCTGCCTGTTTTCCCTACCTGTAATGGCGGCCGGTGCCAGTAGCTGGTCACCTGCTTAAGCCATTTCTTCTCATCTGTATGGCCCCCTTATTCCTATCCCATGCATGTTTGAATCCCGCCACAGTGCTTTCTCCCACCACCCCTTGGGGCAGGCCATTCCATGCATCCACCATTCTTTCGGTGCAAAAGAACTTCCTCCTAGTTCCCCTTATGCAGCCCCCCCTCTAATCTCATGCCATGTCCCCTTATTCTAGTACTCTTTTAATATTGGAAGATGTTTCCGCCGTCTCCTTATTTATGCCCTTGAGGTACACATTTCATGCCTGAAGCTAACGCCCATTTTTCCAGTACAGTTAAGTTGTTTTGCTTTGTTTCCCCATCTTTGTCTGACTGTTACAATCCCAATTTTAGCACTCTCTGTACATTTTGCAGACCAGCCATTTATTCCACTGTCCATATCTCTAATAAATAGAATAACAGATAGGAGACAGTGTATTACAAGGCTATAATACCACAGAGAGGTTCTGGGGACATGGGAACTTCGAGAGCGAAATGAGATGGTATTATAGCCGAGTAATACAAAGTCCCTTATCTGATATTTTTTGTAATATATGGATCCTGAAAAAGAAACAACAGAACATGGACAACAAGCTGCCCTGCCTAAAAGGATCTGAACAGTCACAGCAAAGCCCTTCATGAACAGTAAATAACTACATGATTACTCTGAAATGACGTGCATTACCGATGCCGTCTCCCTTCAAGCTAGTTTCTCCCTCAGCCCACTTCAGGCAGGTCAGTCAAATTAAAGAACTGAGGGTTGAAGATGGCGATGTACCTTGGGCATTACCACACGATAAGTGACAAAAAATTACCGGTGATGAGCTTTGAACTATGAAGCATCGCAAATCATTTCTTGACACCATATGTGTATCAAATCCTGCCAACAGAATGGTGGGCCATGGGTGACACTGAATTTAAAAAGATGGGTTTGTAAGCAAACTGTTGTTGAGGGATTTCACCGGTGTCTCATCAGCGAGTTGGCTTTCACTGTACGCGACAGTTACAGTACAATCCGGCTCCTGCTGAGCAGGAGGCGTCTGCTGGCTCGTACTTCTCTGTTGGTCTCGTAATACTACTGTTCTGAGCTCAGAACGATAGTATTATGGGCTCAGAATGATAGTAGTATGGTACTTCAACTATAGCATTATGGCATTTGTACTGATGTATTACAGGACTTTTTTAGATACTTTTGGTAGTATTATTTTAAGTATCCATATACTGTATTACATAAATGTTAAACACAGCTGGTTCCAGGACAGACCCTGGAGACCTCACTAGTGATGGTACCCCATTCAGAAGATGTAACATTTATTTTTTATTTCTGTTTTTTATTGTTAATCCAGTTATGGACCCAGTGTGTAATGGCATATGAAATGTTGAGATTATGCATTTTCTCTATTAGTTTATTGTGTGGTATGGTATCAAATGCCTAACTTATGTAACACGAAATATGAAATATGTGGCTCCTCCCTGACTATGTAATAAGTGATTTGCCATAGCCAACATCTCTGCCAGAAAGGTGGAGTCACAATAAACTTTTTTTTTTTTTACCCTGAGTCAGATGTCGCGATGGAGCTACAAGACAGTAAAAATCACCCCCAAATACAATTAGTTTGGACGTCAACAAAGAAGCTGAACTTCTTTCAAGAGCCTTTGTCTGCACAGCATAGATGCAAGTAAGACAGTACTGCAAGTTATCATGGACAACATCCCGAAACAAAAGTCTGCCAGGATGTACAGCAATTAATTTCATCAGGTTCCAATCATAGTCCTTGAAGAGCATCCCCACTCTGTCGCATGTATAATCCCTTATGGACCACAAGGATGCCCCTACCAGCCATAATGCTCAAGTGACAGATAATTCACGCTGCATTTTAAGCTGGGCATCCTGCAAAAAGTATACATCCCCTTGTAGCTGACCGAGTAAAAAGGGTTGTGGTGCAAATTTATGGGAGTTCAGGATAATGACATTCAAGGTTACAGCTATAAAGTTAAATATAACTAATAGCAGTCAAAAATGCACCATGATGAACCTCGTTATAGTGACATTCCCCTCACTCTCAAAGACTGGGATCTCATCCTCCCACTCATTTTATGTTGACTGCGCTAAGCGCCAAGAAACATATTGCGGCAACTTTGCAAGAAGCAGGTTGTGGAGGTGCGCAGCGTAAGTCCAACGCCCAGCCTTTAAAGGCTTGGCCCGCTGTCCCCAATGGTGTGGCACGCTGCTGCTGACACTAGTTCAGCCAGCATGCCACAACCTTCTAAAGTTTTAGCCACTGCAATCAGGGGCTGCCTCGTCATTGCAGCGTCATCCTCTGCAATGAGGAAGCGACCCCTCATTGCAGGGCTGTTGCTGACGCGGAGCCTAGTCCCTATCAGCTTGTCCCCCCCCCCATTTCTTGTGTGCCGAGGGGGATGCCCAGTCCCCTTGGCTTATGTCTCCCTCCTTCTGTGTTTGCCGAGTGGGGTGCCCAATCCCTGTCAGCATACCCCCATTTCTTGTGTGTGCTGAGGAGGTGCCCAATCCCCTCAGCTCATGAGTCTCCCCCCCAAGTATGTGCCGACGGGGGTGCCCAATCCCCATTGGCTCCAGTGCCCCCTACCCCAAAACACGCAGGTGGCATGCTGGGAGCCTACCCCAGCGTGCAAAAAGTACCTGCAAAAAAGAAAAAGTCCCACAACATCTTATTTTTTTTTTTTACTACCAAAAAGAAGAAAACAGTCCCTCACCATCTGCAGCCCCCTCCCACAACCTGCGCCCTCCCACTGTGTACCCCACCTCCCCATAACCCCCTCCTCACCCCCATACCTACCTCCGGAGCTCAGCGTGACAATCTTCGGTGGACTGGGAACACGTCTGCACTCTTCAAAGCGAACCGCGAACTGAGGAAATGCCAGTAAGCTGTAGAATGGAATAAACAGGGTTTTTTTTTTTGTTTTTTTGTTTTTTTTTTAATAACTTTGATGCATATCTCAGTCATTTTTTGGATTTTTGGCACCAAAATTTCAACATGGCATTTTTGGCACCCATCCTCATGAATTCTGCCACTGTCATGGCGTTAATCGGCCCTGAAAGGTGACTTGACAGACACTGCGCAGAATCACCTTTCGGGACCGATTCATGAAATGACAGTGCCAGTGTTCTTGAAGTGGGCTCTCAAAAAGCCTATGTTGCAAATTTGGTGGAAAAAATTCAAAAAAATTACTGTTTTACGAGCGTGGGTTGCGCAGTTGCTACGCATGCTCGTAACTTCGTGAATTTACAATGTTTCACGCCAGATTTTCAACATTGGCATTTTTTCTGGGATCAGAGCAAGAGGAGTTTGTGGAGTTGGGGAGGGGCCTTAGACAAGTAGCATGTACGGTAACCTTCTTGGAGGTGCTGCCTGTCTATGACAAGGATGATGCTAGGGTATTCCGCACCATGGGATTCAATGAATGGTTGAAAAACTGGTGTGGAGCTCAGGGTTTTGGCTTCATTGGGGACTGGGGAGCCACCTGGAGGGATGCAGGCATATACTGGCGTGATGGTCTGCATCTGTCCAGGGGTGGAATCAGGATCATAGATGACAGGTTTAAATGTTTCATTGACAAGTATTTAAACTAGCCAAGGGGGGGAGGCACTGAAAAGGAAGAGGGAAATCCCAGCCTCCCCCCACAGAACTCAGTAGTTAGAGAGGTAACCACCAAGGTAGAGAAGTCAGTAGAGAGCGGGACAGGGATAAATGCAGAAAAAGGCGTTAAGGACAGGGATGAGGCTAAAACGGGTAAGGCCATAAAAAAATAAATGGAAGGTGAGGGGTACCAATGCCCGCAGTCTGTGCAACAAGCTCCTTGAACTAGTGGCCTTGATGGAAGAGGGATGCCTGGATATTGTGGCAGTCACTGAAACATGGTACACAGAGAACCATGAGTGGGATGTCAACATACCAGGATACACAGTCTACAGGAGGGACAGGGTTGGTAAAAGAGGAGGAGGAGGAGTAGCTCTCTATATAAGGGAAGGGATTAAAGCAACAGAACTACAGAGTAAACAGGAAGTTGATGAGTCACTATGGGTCACCCTGGATACAGGAAATGGTACCACAATCCGCATGGGGGTTGTGTACAGACCCCCATCTCAGGGGGAAGAAATGGACAAGGAAATGATAGAAGGCATCCTTAAAATGGCAGAAAAAGGGGAGACATTGTTGATGGGGGACCTGAATATGCCAGATGTTAACTGGAGTATCTTTGCTGCAGGCACATCCTAAGCAGGGTAATTCTTGATGCCTTACAGGGGGCATGCCTCAGACAGCTAGTGTTGGAACCCACTCGGGAGGGAGTAATCTTAGACCTGGTACTCTCAAATGGGGAAGGAGAAAGGATCTCAGATTTAGAAGTGGGCAACCATCTGGGAACAAGTGACCACCAAACAGTGTGGTTCACAATAAACACAGCCATGGAGTCAGGCCATACAAAAACAAGAGTATTGGACTTTAGGAAGGCTGACTTTGGGAAAATGATAGAGTGCCTCAGAAAAGCACTAGCAAACGGGCAAGGAGGAGGAGGGGTGGAGGAACAATGGGGAATAATCAAAACAGCCATTGCAGAGGCAACAAGCCTTTGTGTGAATCAAATCAATAAAACAAAATGAAGGAAAAAAACACTATGGTTCTCAAAAGAGATGGCAGGGACGGTTAAGGAGAAAATGATAGCATTCAGGAAATATAAGGAAACACAGAAGAAGCAGGACAGAGAACTTTATCAGTTAAAGCAGAAGAAGACAGGGAAGGCAGTCAGAATAGCAAAGGCACAGACTGAGGAAAAGATAGCCAACTCTGTTAAGAAGGGGGATAAAACCTTTTATAGGTACATTAGGGAGCAAAGAAAGACCATGGGAGGGCTACAGAGACTTAATAAAGGGGAGGGAATATGGGCAGAGAGTGACAGTGAAAAAGCAGGAATACTGAACGAATATTTCTGCTCATTATTCACAACGGATGGGGGGGGGGTACCTAAATCAAACAAGGGAAAAACTCTGAATGGGGGGGTCGATACCAGTCCATTCACAGAAGAAAGGGTTTTGAAAGAACTCTTGAAACTGGAGAGTGGACAAAGCAATGAGGCCCAATGCGATTCACCCTAGAATACTAAAAGAACTAAGGGTAGAACTAGAAACACCATTGACTACTCTTTTTAACAAATCATGGGAGGATGGAGTAGTACCTGAGGACTGGAGGAGGGCAAATGTGATTCCTCTTCACAAAAGTGGGAGCAGGGCAGAGGCAGGAAACTACAGACCAGTTAGTTTGACCTCAGTGGTAGGGAAAATGATGGAATCACTTCTGAAGGAAAGAACTGTTCAGTACCTAGAGGCCAGTGGGGCACAGGACCCAAGGCAGCATGGTTTCGCAGCAAGAAGGTCATGTCAGACTAACCTAATAGATTTCTTTGACTGGGTGACCAAAGTAGTAGACCAGAGAGGGGGCTGTGGATATGGCCTACCTAGATTTTAGCAAGGCATTTGACACAGTCTCACACAAAAGATTAATATACAAGTTAGCCAGCCTTGGAGTGGGTCCCAAGGTGGTAACAGTAAACGTAATCCACAGTGAAGAAAGGAGGGAAACTGGAGAGGTACCGCAGGGTTCGGTATTGGGACTGGTCCTCTTTAATATCTTTATAAGTGACACTGGAGAGCACCCGGAAGGAAAGGTACGTCTCTTTGCAGATGACACAAAGATCTGCAACAGGGTTGATACACAAGGTGGGGAGAAAAGAATGAAAAGGGACTTGGCTAGGTTGGAGGAATGGTCAAATATGTGGCAGCTCAGATTCAATGCAAAGAAGTGCAAGGTAATGCACCTAGGAAACAAAAACCCAGGGGAAGTGTACACAATGGGGGGTGAGTTGATAACAACAACAAAAAATTGAAAGAGACCTAGGAGTAATTATATCAGATGACCTAAAGGTGGGCAAACAATGTGAGAAGGCAGTAAGGAGGGCTGGGGTGATACTGGGATGCATAGGGAGAGGCATCAACAGTAGAAAACAGGAAGTTGTTATCCCTCTGTACAGACAGTTAGTGAGACCCCATCTGGAGTACTGCGTGCAATTCTGGAGACCTCATCTTCGCAAAGACATAGACAGAGTGGAGGCTGTTCAGAGGAGGGCAACCAAAATGGTGTAAGGTCTAAACCAGAAGACATACGAGGAGAAACTAAAGCAGCTCAATATGTATACCCTTGAGGAAAGGGGGGGGGGGGAGACATGATAGAAACTTTCAAGTATCTCAAGGGAATTAACAAAGTACAAGAGGGTAGTACCTTTCAGAAGAAGAGATGTGCAAGAACAAGGGGGCACAATTTGAAGACAGGGAGGGGACGGCTCAGAGGTAATGTTAGAAAGTATTTTTTCACAGAGAGGGTTTTGCATGCATGGAACAGCCTTTCTGAGGAGGCTGTGGAGTCAGGAACAGTGGGAGAATTCAAGAATGCATGGGACAGGCATAAGGCAATTCTAATGGGGGGTAGGAGGAAGTAAGCCATTGATTAACTAGAATCTGCAGCTTATCCATCAGGTAGGGAAATGGGAAGACTGGGTGGGCCAAGCGGTCCTTATCTGCCATTAAAATTCTATGTTTCCACACCTCCTTGTGAACAGTACAGCTGTCATTTTTCACATCCTGGCCAAAATGTGTTTTTGCACTTCTGGCACAGAATAGCGTGGTCGCTGTGGGAAATCAGTGTTCAGGACAGATTACGAAAATGACAGTGACACTGTTCATGAACAGAAGCCCTAAAATGCCTACGTTGAAAATCTGGTGCCGATACTCCATAAAATGACTGTGCTATGAGTGTGCGTTGCACAGTTTGCATGCACGCTCGTAAGTTCGCAGCTTTGCAATATTTTCACTCCAGATTTTCAATATTGCCATTTTTCCACACCTTCTTATGAACAGTGCAGCTGGCATTTTTCACATCCTGACCAAAATGTGTTTTCGCTCTTCTGACGCACTATAGCGCAGTTGCTGTGGGAAATCAGTGTTCGGGACACATTAAGAAAATTATACTGACACTGTTCATGAGCAGAGGTCCTAAAATGCCTATGTTGAAAATTTTGTGATGAAACTCCATAAAATGACTGTGTTACGAGCGTACTGTACGTTGTGCAGTTTCCACGCACCCTTGTAACTTCGCAAATTAATAATATTTTCTTGCCACATTTTTAACACTGGCATTTTTCCACACCTCCTTATGAACAGTACAGCTGTCATTTTTCACATCCTGGCTGAAATGTGTTTTTGCACTTCCAGCGCAGAATACCGCAGTCACTGTCGGAAATCAGTGTTTGGGACAGATTAGGATCGAGCGAGTGGGGGGGGGCGGAGGGACCAAGCTCAACTGAGCTCTGTCAGGACTGCTGCAGATTTCTTTGTGGGCAGAAAAAGGCAGCAATGCACGCAGGAGCCCAGTACAAAAGGCCAGCCTACAGCGCTGGCAGAAACGGGATGAGCGAGTGACAGAGGGGGAGTGAGCGACCTCAACAGAGCTGTGTCAGGACTGCTGCAGATCTCTTTGTGGGCAGAAATAGCCGCCAGCGCAGGCAGAAACCCAGTACAAAAGGGCAGCCTGCAGCAGCGGGAGACACAGAACGAGCGAGTGAGGGAGGGGGAGTGAGTGAGCTCACCGGAGCTCTGTTGGGACTGCTGCGGATTTCTTTGTGGGCAGAAAAAGGCAGCAATGCATGCAGGGGCCCAGTACAAAAGGGCAGTCTGCAGCAGTGGGAGAAACAGAACGAACGAGTGAAGGGGGGGGGAGTGAGTAAGTGAGTGAGCTCAATGGAGCTCTATCTTGACTGCTGCAGATTTCTTTGTGGGCAGAAGAAGGCGGCAACGCAGGCAGCAGCCCAGTACAAAAGGGCAGCCATCAGCAGTGGAAGACACAGAACGAGCAAGTGAGGGAGGGAGAGCAAGTGAGCTCAACGGAGCTCTGTTGGGACTGCTACGGATTTCTTTGCAGGCAGAAAACGGCAGCAATGCACACAGGGGCTCGGTACAAAAGGGCAGCCTGCAGCGGCGGGAGAAACAGAACAAATGAGTGAGGGAGGGGGAGTGAGTGAGCTCAACGGAGCTCTGTTGGGACTGCTACGGATTTCTCTGCAGGCAGAAAAAGGCAGCAATGCATACAGAGGCTCAGTACAAAAGGCCAGCCTGCAGTGCCAGCAGAAACGGAACCAGCAAGTGACAAAGGGGGAGTGAGCAAGCTCAACGGACCTGTGTCAGGACTACTGCAGATTTCTTTGTGGGCAGAAAAAGCCACTAACAGAGGCAGGAGCCCAGTACAAAAGGCCATCCTGCAGTGCCAGGAGAACAGAATGAGCGAGTCAGAGAGGGGCAGTGACCCACCTCAACGGAGCTCTGTTGGGACAGCTGCGGATTTCTCTGTGGACAGAAAAGGGTGACAACGCAGGCAGGAGCCCAGTGCTAAACAGCAGCCTGCAGCACTGGGAGAAACACAACGAGTGACTGACAGAGGGCCACTGAGTGAGCTCAACGGACCAATGCAATCAACATTCGGCATTGACAAATGTTTGTTTTTGACAGTGGATCTCTCAGTCTGAGAGTCCTCAGAGGAAGGATCCCTTTGAGATAAGATGGACAAGACCTCTGAATTAGCATCTTTCTCCTACACACACACACACACACACACACACACACACACTTACTTTCTGTTTTTCTTTAAATACCTTGAACCTATTGGTTACAAATGTTTAACCATTTTTGGCTTTCTGTTATCACCTTTTTTTATCCACATTTTATCATCACCCCATGCTGACCGACCCCCTTCCACCAGACCCCCCAGCCCCATCACTCGGACATCAACCGAGACTCACCTCGATGGCATGGAGGGGCCCAGCTAGCTGGGTGCAGAGCCTGCGGGGGCCCAGCTTCATCCTGCCAGTCAGCGCCATTTTTCCTCCAGTTTTCACCCTCCCCACCACGGCCACGTGTACACATGTGGAGGCATGCGCACGCTGAAGATCCAAGCGCCTCCCACTATGATGCCTCACCACCTGCAGTACCTCAGGCTCCACCTGGGGCAGCCGCATTGCAGGTGATGACTAGATCCTCCCGGGACAGGAGAGCTGCCTTTCGGCTGCTCAATCCTGCTCCCTTCCTCCCTCCCCCCCAGCCAATCCCCAACGGCCCAGGCTCATTCCCGAACTGGGCTACTGGTGTAGCGGGAGGTGTGGTGTCCAGTGCCTCAACCTTCAGTGCCATCGGGCTGGCTACCTTTGGTTTTTCTAAACAACCTGTTGCATCTCACGCGTACCCTCCACGGGAAGTAAGGTTTCAGGTCGAGAAGTTTGTGGCAGGAGGCGGGAGGTGAGACATGGAGACATATCCTGAGACTCATCAGGCATGTCCATAGGTGCATCAGGGACATGCCAGGCTGAAACATGAGGGCCGTCGCACAACAGAGGTTGGTGGAACTCTGTCACCCGAAGGGACCTCGTCTACCATACGTGGAGCAATGAGTTCCTTAGGGACACAGTCTGGTTCAACATCTTCTCGCACTGAAAGGGTATCAACCAAACTAGGATTCTGCTGGCGAGCAGATGCACAGGCTAATGCCTCAGCACTCTTAGTAGATCTAGATTGCTGAGCTTTACCAACGAGATGGTCTTGGTCCAGACCATTGTATCAGTTATGTGAAGCCCAGGGACAGTTTCTATAGGAGTGGTCCTTTTCTTCACAAAGATTACAGCGGAATGGGTTTGGACAAGCAGCATTAACATGACCATAGTCCATACAAAGCTCACACCGCTGTTTGTCACAAACACCACTATAGTGATTAAGGGAGCCACACTTACAGCAGGAATGGGGCAGGCCTGATAAAAACAAAGCCTTCTGTCTCTGCCCAAAAACAAACGGCAGGGCAAGTGGATCAGGCCATTGCTACCATACTTCAGCTCTACCTGGAATTTCCATCCTCCAGTCCACAATGTTTCCATATCCAGAATAGGGGTGGAGACATCCAAAACCTCAATTCTGTACGGAGGCTGAAGGAGATATCTGTTACACTAACTCCTTCATTCCAGAAGAAAAAATTACTCACCATAGTAATGTTGTTTCTTCTAATGGAGACTTGCTGTATTCTGACAATTGCTGTATTATGACAACTGCAGTACCTCCGACTGGTTCAGCTGCCCCAGAGAACAAATAGTTAAACTATATGCAAATGCACAGAAGTTGAGCTCGAGCTCAGTTTTCAAACCACTGTCCTCAGTACATTCTAGTAACTGATCAGATTCCTATGAAGCTTACTAATGAAATAGATATGAAAAAAACTCTATAACCAGACATAAGGACCCCCAGGGGCAAATACAGGAACCAACTGGGGCATGAAGAAGATTCAAGTCACTGATGCCCAAGAAAAACACACTACCCACTGGTGGGTGAATGAACATAACTGAGGTGCAGAGGCCCACCCCTTTCCCTAGGTTCTAGAGGGTAGGCAGGGTAGGAGGTCAGAATACAGCAAGACTCCATTAGAAGAAACAACATTACTACGGTGAGTAATTTTTTCTTCAAACAACATTAAGTCTTGCTGTATTCTGACAATTGCAGACTACAAAGCAGTGCCCCATGGAGGTGGGCACAGAACCTACTTGGGAAATAGGCTCTGCAACACTGCTGTGCCAAACCTGGCATCACTTCTGGCCTGGGTGTCCAGGCAGCAGTGCTTAATGAATGTGTGAACAGTCTTCCAGGTGGCTGTTTTACAGATGTCCAGCAAGGAGATATCTCTAGCAGCTGCCACTGAGGCAGCAGTCCCCTTTAGTGGAGTGGGCCCTTTCCCAGCTTGCTGTAGCAGAACTAGATGCAAGCCACAATCCATCTGGCTATGGTCCTTTTTGTGGCTGGCCTGCTCTTATCCACCTCACCGTAGGTAAGGAACAACTGGGGACAGTCCTTTCTATGGTCCTTTGTCCTGTCCATGTAGTAGCTAATAGCTCTCTTTACATCCAGAGTGTGAAGCCTGCGTTCACCTGAACTGGAATGGTCTGTGATGCACACAGGCAGTGTGATGGACTGATTGAGATGGAAGTTGGAAACCACTTTGGGGAGAAACTTCCTATTAGTTCGGAGAACAATCTTGTCCCTGTGGGGTGCAATATAGTTGGGCTCCACTGATAGACAGACAGATATTTTAAATTTATATAGCACCCATCTCCATAGACTCTGGGTGCTGCACAATGTAATCATACAATTCATACAAAACATTTTAAAAATACAGTAACAACAAGATTAAAACATCAACAAGATACAACTGGGAGCATAGACTTATCTATCCATCATAAAGTGCAATCCACTTAAAACATCATCAATAAAAATCATGATGGAATAAATATGTTTTGAGGCCCTTCTTAAAGGCTTCTACCGAGGGGCCTCCCTTAGATAGCCAGGCAGGGAGTTCCACAGGGTAGGCGCAGCCACCGCAAATGCCCTGTCCCCTGAATGCCACAGCCTAATCCTGGTAACTCCAAGAAGGCCAGCCTGGAACCTGGAGCTCACTGATCCTTCCGGCAGAAGTAATAGCCACCAGAAATACAGTCTTCCAAGTCAGGAACTTGAGTTCTGCTGAAGACATGGGCTCAAGGGGAGGCTGCATAAACTGACCTATACATATATTGAGATCCCAGGCTGGGGTAGGCTCACTGTGAGGAGGATGGATATGGAGCAACCCCCTAAAGAATTTCTTGAAAATGGGATGTGCAGCCATGAAAGAGCCCTTCCCTGCTGACAGGTAGGCAGAGACAGCTGTCAAACGCACCTTCAAGATAGATGGCTGTAAGCCTAGTGAATGCAGTTGTACCAGGTAATCCAAGAGCACTGGAAGCCCAGCCTGCTGTGGGTCCAGGTCCTTTTGGGAGCACCATATGGAAAACCTCTTCCACTTCGAGGAATAGATTTTCCTAGTGGAAGGCTTCCTGGACACTCTCAGAATGTCCAGAACACTCTCAGAGAGATGCAGGCCTGCATACTTTAAGTCTTCAAGAACCAAGCCTTGAGTCATAGGGACTGGAGGTTGAGGTAGAGGATACTCCCTCGAGAGGATGTCAGCAGATGGTGTTTCTTGGGGAGGTAAATTGGGCCGGCCACTGACAGACAGTAGCATCTTATACTATGGTTGCCTGGCCCCATCTGGGGCTATCAGAATCATGGTGGCAGGCTGAGACCTCAGTTTGAGTAGGACCCTGGAAATCAGGGGGAAAGGCATATAGGAACCTGTTTGACCAATCCAACAGCAGGGCCTCCAGTGGCACTGAGCCCCAAGCAGGAGGCCTGCAACAGTACTGGGGCAACTGGTGGTTGTCCGGTGCTGCAAAGTGATCTATCTCTGGCACTCCCCACCTCCTGAATACTGACAGAAGAACTTGCTTGTTCAAGACCCATTCGTGATGGCCCTGGCTGATTCTGCTGAGAGCACCTGCCAGGATATTGTCCTTCTCTGGCAAGTGGACTGCTGACAGGGAGATGTGCAGGGAGTAGGACAGACTCCAAATCCTCACGGCCTCTGTACAGAGCAGTGAGGACCTTGTCCCCCTTTGCTTGTTGATGTAATACATGGTAGTGGTGTTGTCTGTCCTGACTTGCACCACTTTGCCCTGTAATAGTTTGGCAAATGCCAGAATTGCCAAGAACACTGCCCTGAGCTCCAGGAGATTGATATGCAACAGAGTCTCCTGGTGAAGCCAAGTTCCGTGGGCTGTGTGCTCCCCTAGGTGAGTACCCCAGCCCAGCTGTGAAGCATCTGTTGTCAGCACCAGAGAGGGGGCCTGCTGAAGAAAGGGAACCCCCGATCTGAGGTTGCCCATGTCCTGCCACCACTGGAGAACTTGCAGTAAGGTGGCAGACACTGGAATCAATTTGAACAGGGAATCTTTCTTCTGGGACCAGAAGGAACTTACATGGAACTGAATGTCCCTCATCTGGAACCTGGCCCCTGGGACCACTGCTGTGGTGGAGGCCATGTGTCCCAGGAGTTGCAAGAAGTGTCTTGCTGGGCGAGGGACTTGAAGGTGGAAGGACTCTGCGAGCTGGATGAGGGCTTGTGCCCTCTCTGGATGCAGGAAGGCCTTTGCCTGGATGATATCCCGTTCTGCCCCTATGAAGAGCAGCACCTGAACAGGTGTTAAGACTGATTTTTTGAGATTCACCAGGAACCCTAGAGACTGAAGTGTATCCTGGGTGAGGGCTAAGGTTTCCTTTACTAGCTGGGGGGGACTGACCCACTAGCAGCCAGTCGTCCAGGTAAGGGTAAACAGAGACCCTTTACCTTCTCAGGTATGCCACTACCAAAGGAGAGGAAGTACCTGGAGTACAACCCCTTTCCCCTGTGCTGAGGCAGCACAGGTTCCACTGCCTTTGAGAGAAGAAGAGTGGAAACCTCTGCCTCCAACAAGTGTGTTTCTGAAGGGTTGGCAGGTCTGAAAGCTCTTGCTCCCCATTTTGGGAATGGTATGAAGCGGAGGGCAAGGCCCTGACCTTCTATCTCCAGGACCCATCTGTCTGAAGTGATGGATTGCCAGGCCTGGAGGTAGTAAGCCAACCTGCCCCCTACAGGGATTGGGGAGGCGGCCCGGGCAGACTTCTCAGGGTGTCTGCTTAGTAGGGGTACAGGACTGGGAGGTGGAATCAGTATGGCCAGTACCTCTCCTGCCCCTTCCCCTGAAGAAACCCCTGGGTTGCTGGAAAGAGGCGAAAGCTTGGGCCTGATGGAAGGGCCTGGGATATGGCCTACCCCTGCCCCCTCTGGCCTGCTGCCTCTGAGGAATGGCAGACTTTTCCTTGGCAGAAGCACTTTTGTATGCTACCCTATACTAATTAATTTTATTCATGTTCCCCAAACAATGAGTTCTGAGTGAGGGGAACATCCAAGGCACTATTCTGTGTGTCCTGGGAGAGATTAATACATCTCAACCAGGAAAAACACCTGAGGGAGATGGCAGAAGCCATAGCCCGAGAAGCTGCATCGTTGGAGTCCACCACCATGTGGAACTGGGACTTAGATGCCTGTACCCCCTTGCTGACCAGCTCTTGAAGGTCTGCTGCCAGCTCAGGGGGAGCCTCCGGAGCCACCTGCCCAACAAATTCCCAGAGGGACTGCTGAAATCTGGAGGCATAGGCCATATAAGAAGCCTGTCTTATGCCCAAGGAGGATGCCAAGTAGTTTTTTTTTTTGGCAAGGGAATCAACCTTTCTTGAATCCTTGTCAGGGAGGTAGGAAGCCAAGGGAATGCCAGCCTTTTCACAGGCTTCAGCCTGAACCACCCCCTCATGGCTACAGTGACTAGCCAAGAATTCTGTGCCACTGCTAGCCAGGACATATTTTCTGTTCATCTTTTTGTCGAGAGGAGGAACAGAATTAGGGGTCTGGAGAACCTGTAGGGTCTGTCTTTTAAGGGACTTATGGATAGGGATCATGAGTCCCTGGGAAACAGGGAAATCCATCATCTTCCTATAGTCCTCCTCTTCATCCTCCTCCTGCCTGGCCTCCTGGACAGACAGTTGCAGGGTCTCTGCTACCTGCCTCATGAAGGAAAAATGAGAGGTAGCCTCCTTAGCAGAGTGAGGAGGGGATTTGTACTGTGGATGCTCAGGGAAAACCTCAGGCTCGATGGGTTCACCCTCATCCTCTTCCTCCTCATAATCATCACATTCTGAGCCATAGTATTCATCAGGGTCCAAGGGACCTGAGGGACTCAAACCGGCAGGCACCTGAACCAGTGGCTGCCCAACCAGTCACTGAGCTGGTTCACCCCAACCGGGCTGTAGTGACTGTACAATGCGACTGACCCTTCGCAATCTCCCGCCGGTTGGAACCACAACTGTCTGTTTGGGCGATTCTGAACCGCTTTTCTTAGATTTTTTTCGACGGCGCAGAATCCGGAATGGACTCAGCCTGTCTCTTAACCGATGGGGGTTCACCTTGGTTGGAGGGATCGGTAACCGGTTCAGACAGTTCAGTTGAACCGGACCGAACTTCCTGAGAAGATTTTTCCATTCTCTCCCTCAGTTTACTCAGTCTTCTGTCAAGGGTAGACTGGGGGAAGTTTCTGCAAATCTCACAGTCTGATTGCAAGTGGTCGAAACCCAAGCAATACAGACAGACCAAGTGCAGATCAGCTTTGGCAAACTGCTCCCCACACTCGGTACAACACTGAAACCCAGTGGGACCAGTTTTTCTCTTGGGTTTCTGTGACAGACCCTTCAGAATTTAGCGCTTAACCCAATGGCTTTAGTTAGGCCGGTTAAGCAATGCCCAATAAGAATTTATCCGTAGATGGCTTAGTCAGGGCGGGATAAAGATATATAAATATTTTGTTCAAATTATCCCTGGTGGTTTAGTTAGGACAATTAAGGAAGAGAGGCAAAGTTTTGACAGACCAACGGTTTAGCACTGGAAGAAAAAAAACGAGAAGAAAAACTTGGTTTGTGTCAAAACCTTGAACCGGATCCCAAATAAATCTTCACAGGCAAGCAGAGTAAAGAATCTGATCAGTTACTAGAATGTAACGAGGACAGTGGTTTGAAAACCGAGCTTGAGCTCAACGTTCTATGTATTTGCACAGAGTTTAACTCTTTGTTCGCCTGGGCAGCTGAACCGGTCGGTCATACTGCAACTGTCATAATACACCAATTGTCAGAATACAGCAAGACTTCATGTTGTTTGATAATTATGGTTACAGTTTTTACAGCAGGCTTCATTAACTGAATGGCCACAAAAGGAGATCGCATAGGAGAGTTTTTGCAGGTGGAATACAGAGCCCACAATTTGTCCAAAGATTTAACCTGTTTAAAGCTGATGCCCTAGGTTTCTTCCCTGACCACATGGATAAGGGCATACAAATCTGCAGCTGAAAAATTCATAGAGTCTTTAGTCAAAGTACAAATAACACAGGACCTCTTGGGGGGTGGGGTTGGGGGGTCCAAGCCCCCAACATACTGCAGCTGAACACACTGCACTGTTGAGCTGGCTCTGTCTTTGCTGAAAATAAAGCTGAAAACTTTGGTGCAGGCTGTGCAGTATCAGGTTCCAGTACAGGAGCAGTGAACAGTCTGACAAGAGGGACCGGGTGGCAGAGGAGGCAAAGAGGTACATGGTCCGCTCTAGTAATTTTGGTAGCTGTAGTTTGTGGCTGCATACCACAAGGGCATGGAACTGAGTCTGCAATATATCTGTAGTAGATACAGAGAAAGGGCTAACAGCCGATTCTTACAAAACATTAGTGCACTGTGCAGGAGCGGGAGACAAACCTTCAGCTGTGCTATCCTGTAGAGACACTTTCGATTTGCTAGCTGAGTGTACAGATATTTCCTGTACTGTACTTTAAGGGGGGACTTCTGCATTGAGGTATTATTTATTTATTTATTTACGAGATTTACCAGGAAGGCATACTGAGCAACATGCTCGATTCCAGATGCGACCTGGGGGCTGGGACCCATATCGTAATAAAGAAATGATAGCAAAGGATTTGTACAAATACGATACAATATAACATGTATAACAAGTACTGCAGGTATAGTAGTATAGTAGATTACAGTCAGAAATGCACATAATAGGAATAATTACTGTACAATTGTTTAGTTTCTTACAGGGCCGAGCTTGCAGTGATTAGCAGGAACAGCTGGAGGAGAAGTGTGCCTGTAGTAGTCTGGAGCGGAGACCAGGATTATGTGCGAGTCTGATGGGGGCGGGGAGGGTGTTCCAGATCTGTGGGATTCTGAATTTAAAAGCTAACTGGCCTTTGGAGGTGCGCATAAATGGGATATGTAGGAGTCTGGGGTCTGTGCCTCTTACGGAGTACTCAGAGGGGGGTTGTTGGGATAGGGTAGATTCAAGATAGAGGGGAAGGGAGTGGGTCCAGAATTTAGCGGCAAACCTAGTGCAGTTTATTAATCTACGGTCAAGGAGAGATGGTAGGGCTAGAGAGTTATATAAAGTACAATGGTGAGTGGATTGTGGGGAGTCGAGGATGAAGCGACAAAAGGAGTGGAATAGAGTGTCTAGGCTAGCCAGGGTGGACACAGGGGCGATAGAGTATACTATGTCACCATAATCAAGTACCGGGAGTATCATTTTTTGGACTATGGTGAGCCTCGTTTCCTTGGGGGAACAAGATTTATTTCAGTAGAGTGCCCCTAGTTTTGGTAGCAGCCTTTTATGTAGGGAATCTATGTGAGAGGCAAAGTCAAGGTGTTGGTCGAGTCAGACGCCTAGGTATCTAAAGCTAGTGCATTGCTCAATGGGTGCTCCTTCCAGGGTTGAGAATGGAAGACACAGGGTTTGGCATGAGAGTCTTTGCTGGGAGCCAAATGTAAGCGACACTGTTTTTTTAGGGTTTAGAGATAGCTGATTCTTCCTGAACCAGTGCTGGATGGCTGTGAAGTCCTCCTGAAGGAGAGGTGCTACGCTGCTTGTTGAGGGGCCGGATGTGTACAAAACTGTATCATCTGCATACATTTGAATGGAAGAGTGGGAGCATGCAGCAGGGAGGCCATTAATGAAAATGGAGAAAAGTATTGGGCCAAGGACTGATCCTTGAGGGACCCCAGTAATGACTGGAAGGGGAATTGATGTATGAGAGGATAGTCTGACTGCTTGCATCCTATCCGTAAGATAGTCTTGGAACCAGTCTATAGCTGGGTGGGCTAGACCTGCATCTTTAAGTTTTGAGATGAGAAGGGAATGAGATACTGTATCGAAAGCCTTGGCTAAATCGATAAATATGGCTGAAGTGATGTGCCCTTTGTCTATACCTGTGAGGATGTTACCGGTCACTCGTAGTATGGAGGTGATGGCAGAATGGGATTTGCGGAAGCCAGATTGGAAGGGAGAAAAGAAAGAGGAGGCGTCCAGGAACTGGGAGAGTTGGGACAGGACCAGTCACTCCTGAAGTTTGGCCACGATCGGGAGTAGGGGAGATAGGTCTATAATTGCCTGGGGAGGAGGTATGACAGTGGCCAGTTTCCAAGACGTTGGAACCTTGCCCAGCGAGAAGGAGAGGTTGAAGAGTGCGGCCAGTGGAGTGGCTATGGCAGGGGCTGACAGGAATAGCATCTTAGCGTCCAGAGACAATGGGCATTTGCCTTTATTTGGGTTTAGCGCCCGTAGGGAGTGGAGGACATCTGTGGGGGAAATTGGCTGAAACACGAAAGGAGGGATTGAGGGGTGAGTTTGAGGGGTATGGGTGCTGTTCGGGTGGACTGGGGAGTGAGTATTCCGGCGGGAGGATAGAAGGGTGTTGGTGCAGCTGGAGAAGTGGGTGTTGAAAGCTTCTGCGACACAGATGGGGTCAGAGATGAGGGTGCCATTTATTAGAAGTGAGGGAGGAGGTGGTTGGGTTGGGGGGGAGGAGAGCAAGGACTTGAGGGATTTCCAGAAGTCCTTAGGGTGGTTAGAATTTTTATTGAAGGTAGCTTGGAAGTAGGATTTTTTTGCTTGGCGAATGCTATTTGTGCAAGCATTTCGAAGGGCTCGATAGGTAGTAAGGGAGGCCTGGGAGCCCAGTTTCTTATAAGCTTTCCAGGCAAGGTCTCTGGTACGGCACTTTCTGATTAAGTCAGCCGTGATCCAGGGGAGATGAGCTCCTCTAACACATTTTGTGCGCAATGGAGCATGCTTGTCCCAGACTATTAGGAATCTGAGTTTAAAAGCATTAAAGGCATCATCAATGGAAGGTGCCTCAGTGATGCAGGACCAGTTTACCCTTCCCAGATCCGCCAGGAGAGATTGTAAGTGTAGGGAGTTGTAAGACCTGGTGCGCAGTGTCTTTGGGGTGCTGACAGTCTTTTGATGGGAGCCCCAAATCACTGTAGTCGCTCTGCACAATTTTGTTAGCTGGTTCATTTTGTGTAGACATCTGAGAGAGACGCAGTGTAGGGGCATTTACAATCTCCTGGTTCACTTGCTTTCCCTCATAGGACCCCTCCCCCGGTCTTTCAGTGGTCAAAGCTGGTTTTCATTACCAGAGCTGTGACACTATGGGCTGTTGCAGTTTCAGCATGATGCGGAGCTATAGAGCGGCTTACCTGTGCTGTGAGTGACATTATCTCTGCCACCATCAATATCGAACCGGGTAACCAGGAAACGCCATCAGCCACATGAACCCATCTGGAAGCCTGTAGGGCTGATTCAACCAAGCAGGGAGAGGGAACTGTTGTGGCAGAACAGATGAAACTGAAACAGAAGTAGGTCTCTTTCTATGAAGGGCGAATTTACTGGAGCTGTCAGGATATACTCCCTGATTCACAGCACTTGTCAATTTTGGATGAGTCCCCACCTCAACTGTTGGTTCCTCAGGAGCTGGTGACAGCGGGTCTGCACTTTTGAGGTTTGTAGCATGTTCCTCAGCCAGCAACTGCAGCAGCAAAGCTGTTCTCTCAGTAACACCCGTTGCCAGAAAACGATCAGCAGGTAAGTCTCACCAGTACAGGTCCAACAGGTACCACCCTTTCTTCACCTGCAGTATTTCTTTTGGTATCAGGATGTCCGAAAAGTCTCTGTTTTGGTCAAAACAGACGGCGTTTTCAGAATCTCCATCCAAAACAGGTTCCATCACAATATCCATAAGGATAAGAATGCACACCTCTACGTCCTCCCCCTTCTCCACCTCCAGAGTCAGCCATCTCACTGGCCAGCAAGACAGCCACACAGTGACACCCCCCCCCCGGCAAGAGTACAGGATTTACCCCAGTGTCCTGACCAACACTCCCCTTCCCATAAAGCCAGTTAATGCAGTTGACCGAGACTGTCTGTGGGTACTGATGTGCAAATAGCTGCCACCACACATTGAGTCACTTTACTACCAGTCTCTCATTGCTTGTAAAGTGCTTTGGGATAAAATGTGTATGAAAAGCACTATATAAATGCTGATTCTTCATCTTCTTCTTCTTCTACAACAGAATGGATGACGTGAAACGATGTGAGAATAGCGCCAAACATGACATTTCACTACTCTCCTTGCTACACTGCGTTTTTGTACCTCTGCCTTTCTGTATCTCGTTTCACAGTCATTCTCCTGTCATTTTAGGATCCCAATAATTATCTTGTCTTTGACCAAAATCTACAGAATTCTGTGCTAGCGAGGAGGAAAAAACACATTTTCTTTTTCTTTCACCCTGCTCTTTACAAGAGAACAGAAAATGAATGTGTTTTTTAGGATTAAAACACTCACAGGTAACTGTATACCTTGGAACACGACACAAGTTTCTGATTTTGCAACATTTAATTACATTTTTTTAAATTATTTTATTCTTTAGTAGCTAGGTAAGGCCTACTAAGCACACATGCCTGTTTTTAGCGGTGACCCAGGAGCACTGGGTGGTTAAGAGACTTGCTCAGAGTCACACAGTATGCAAGTAGAATCAATCTTAGGTCTGCTGGATGTACCAACCTCATTCACAGCTCGTTACTCTAACCTCTAGACTCTACTGCTAGCATGCTGCCAAGGATACAGCATGCATGTAATTACAAGTACCTGACAGTGTGTCCGCCCCACTAAAATCTCTGCAAGTGCATGATCTTGTGCTCTCAGTATCCTAAGTCAGGTGTTTGTTGTTTTTTTTTTTTTATATTTATCAACTGATGGAGCTACCCTTTTTGGCTTAGAATTTGAAGAGGGAACAAACAGTCGGAATTTCTGCTTTTTGTCTAGCTTTGACAGGTGGATGGAGGTGGTTGCTCTTTCACAGCAGTTTGGACATCTGTCTGCCTTGCCTGTGGCTTCTGCAGGTGCTGGGCCACGTGGTCTGCCTTTGGTGGGACTCTGAGATAGCCTCTAGCTGGACAGGAAGTCTGGGGAGATCTTGAAGTCTTGCACACTGTTCCAGTGGTCAAATAACGAATAACAAAGCACGAATAATGAACAGTTGGGGCTCTGAATGCAAATACTTGGCGAATATTCCAAATAAGGTATTCGCACGTCCCTGTTACCTATAGGTCACTGGTAAAGGCCACACCTGGGGTACTGTGCCCAGTTCTGGAGTCCCCACCTAATAAAGAACAGGGATAGGCTAGAGACTGTACAATGCGGGGAAACAACATGATTCAGGGCTAGGAAGGCAGAGCCTATGAGGATCGGCTAAAGGGGCTGAACATGTATTTACTTGAAACCAGATGAGACAGGAAGGAAAGGGCTGCCCCCAAACACAACAGAAAATCTTTTAACAGCTTGCTGCCTGGCTGTCTGTTGCAGTGCCTGCTAGGCCAGTCCTTAATTTCAACACTTGCTTAATAGATTTAGGGTATGCAGGGTTGGGCAGCCTTATTCATCCCTGGAGCACATGTATGAGTCGAAACCTTCTATGCTCAACCTTATTCAAAATGGCCACCTTTTAAGGGGGCATACGACTGTGACCTTCAGGCTCCTGAGAGGAATAAGCAAGGTGAACTGTGAACAGTTATTTACCAGGAACAGGGAAGCTAGGACATGGGGTCACAAGTGGAGGTTGATGGAGGAAAGGTTTAAAAAGTATGTGAAGAAGTATTATCTTACAGAAAGCGTGCTTGAGCCCTGGAATGGTCCGCCAGCGGAGGTGGTGGTGCTCAAACCATAAACGGCTTCAAACATGGCTAAGATAGAGCTATGGGTATAGTAGTTATTCAGCAGGACATGGGAGGCAGAAACATGAAGAACAACAGGGGGAACAGGGTACGCGTAAACCCCAGAGAGACAATAGGTCCCGGGATATGACAGGGTAATATGGGCAGATTAGATGAACAGTCGGTCTTTTTCTGCTGTCATCGTCTCTGTTTATATGTTAGGAAAGCCAAGCAGAGATGGCTCTATATGGGAAATGATTGCTTCCCCAAAAGAGGGGGGATTACAGAGATTTAACGTGCATTTCAGGTGTGATGTGCCAAGTCTCTGATCTGGGGAACTTCATCCACTGTGAAAGGGGAACATCCATGCCCAGTGGCTATCAAAGATTGACTACATGTATTTAAAAAGCAGCAGTGCAATGAAATTAGGCAAGAAATTAATTCCTAACTTTTTATCGCTATAAAATATCCCAGACATCTTCCAGTTTTATTTGGTGATAAAATGTTCTCATTCGAACAACATTTGAGTATTTCATAAATGTTTTAATTGAGTTTTTACTCAAGAAAACAGATGGCTATCACATTTTGCATAGAAATTAGTATTGTAGACCTGGCAAGGGTTAGGACTGAAAAAAATAAAACATGACTCATGGTGCACAGCATAGGACTTTCCTAGACAAGTACATCTGAAAGGTATGCTAATATTTTTCTTAACTGTAGCCGAAACTAGCTTTTTTGCAGAAACCTTCTTCATTGCACTGCTGCTCTAAGCATAGCTTGTACAGGCAGGACGTCACAATGTTCTGTAAAGTGGTACCAATGTGGTGTCCATACACACTTAGTCATCAATATCTAAGGACTGATTCCAGCTACAGGACAAGTGAGGCTGACGACTCATTTAAAAGTACTTTGCATAGGCTTTCAAACTATTTTGGTCACTGTGCCTGAATGTGCCACTTGGATTGCCTCATGGCCAGAGGTGCACTGGGGAAAGAGTTGCTGTAAGTGATCCAAGCCCCTGGCTCAGTCCATGATGTTGCTTAGGGGAGTTTGCAGTAGCTGAGGGAGAGAGGGGGTACAGTGTGTGAAGGTGTTCTGCAGCTAGCAAAGAGGCCTGCTCAGTCCAGGTTACACAAGCACTCTTTGACGGGGTGGAAAAAATAAGGGTAGGAAATAAACCACAAGATTAAAGTCACTCCCAAAGTGGGTGTCCCATGCTACAGTGTGATCTGCTGATGGTGAGACAACTAGTTTGGCCATACCAGCCATACTCATCACATTTACAATGTACTACACTACAAGCTATTGGCTACAACAGTTCAACTTTCTGTTTTCCTCCCTCTACACTGAGCTAACATGAACACCTCTGGTCTCAACAGTCAAATTCCAGCATTCGAATACTCCCCAAAGCACTGGTGACACCCCTTCCCCCATTGGAGTCGAAAGAGGAGACGCAGACAAGGTATCCCAGTTGACCCTTGTTGGAAATTAGGTCAAGCATGGGTATGTCAACCTCTGGATGGTTCACTCATTTTCCACTTGTTTTCCAGCTCGGCCCCAGTGGTCAGAATCATAATTTTCCAGATCCACTTTTAACTTCTTAAGGCCAGCACCCCTGCACACAACACTACCTATCTCCCTGGAACGGGCCACTGCCATGACAGAAGCTACTACCCACCCCACTCAAAGGAGGAGAAGAGCACCCTGTGGGACGCTCACTCCTTCTCCAACTGACCTGCAGTGACAACCCATGCCAGGGATGCAAACCGAAACTCCGGCACAGTAAGCAATGACAGTTCAGATATTGTGTTCACGTACAGATCTCTGGCCTCATAGTCCATAAGCTATGTAGGGAAGGTCTGTCATTTCAAATGTAAATTACAGTTGAGCTCATAAAGCAATTGCACAGGAGAAGGAACTAAGTGTGTGTGTGTGTGTGTGTGTGTGTGTGTGTATATATAAAACAAAAGCAAAGCTTACAGCTACAGCACAGTGCAGTTAGTACCTGCAAGGCACCGGTTTCAATGCTGTTGTCGACAGCTGAGCATAATCTTCCCACACTGATCATGTGGCACTGGCCTGTCTTTGACTTCATCCGAATGCACGAGATCCGCACCACTTTAGAACATGAATAATATGGAAAATCCTCTTGCCCTACAGCCATGCAAATTTTATGGGACTTCATACACGACTCGCTCGTTGGCTTCAACAATATATCATAAAATACAGAGCTGAAGTGTATACAACAAAAGTACACAGCATTCACAGAAATTCCAAACTAGGCTATGTGAGCAGTAAAACTGGGGGAAAATAGTGAAATCGGTGTCAGACAGTAACTTGTATTAGGCTACCTCTGTGATGCAAACATCAAAAAATAACAAACAAAACAGGCACTGTGAATTTTAAAATGCACTTGCCAGTAGAAGCAGCAGTTATTCCCAACCCCAGGTATCAAACACATCCACAATATCAACATGTCTAACTGAACATTTCAAGTATGCCCACACGTGGGTGTGTCATTCTTCAGTGCAACACACTGCCTACCAGTCGCCGGGGAGGTTCAAATGGCACCAATTTGCCACCTACTCCAAATAGCTTATCAAAGTGCAATACACCTTCTTTTCCTTTTTTTTTTTTTTGCTCCAATACCCGGCTCCCCCCTAGCACCCCACTCATTTGCGTCCCTGCCAGAGACCCTACTCTGCCACCACAAGAAGAAATCAAGTACACTGACGCTGGGGAGGCCTGGCACAGGTAGGGGGGAGAGCTAGTAGGCTGAGGGTTAGGTGGCATGGAAGGAGTCAAGGGTGGTCATCCAGCATTCTGGGATGAGCCATTTTCTAAGTCTTTTCACACTCCCCCTCCCCTTCACCCAAATCACTGTGCATAAGCAAGCTGTGGCATCCTGGGGTGGGGGGTGCAAAATGATGCATGGTCAACCACGTCTCCAAGAGCATCCCAGCAAGCTGTCATCAAGAACTGCAGAGCAGCATGCCATCAGACCCTCCCAAGGCTTCCCCACTGGCATCCACTGATTAGGGCACAGACCCAGATTGCCAGTGTGCAGGTCGGATGCCCCACTCGTCTCTTCCGCACCGCAGCGCTGTCCTTCTCCTTGATGCTGATGAGCTGTGCGGCACATCTGGGATCGCTGTTTGCAGGGATTGTTTGGTGCTCCTTGTTGGATGGGCTTTTTCCAGCTGCACTGAAACATGCTTTGGTGAGGCCTCTCCTGAAAAAAACATCTCTGGACGTGCACAACCTCGCAAAGTTTTTACCGGTCTCCAACCTTTGCTTTATAGGGATGGTTATTGAGAAGACTGCGCTGCAGCCCGAGGAGCACCTGACAACCTTTGATAGCTATGAGCCCTCCCAGTCCAGGTTTAGATTAAGGCACAGCACTGAGACCGCATTAGTCAGAGTGTGGAATGACCTCCTCAGAGCGAGGGAGAGAGGGGAATAGAAACACAGAATGTGACGGCAGATAAGGACCGCTTGGCCCACCTAGTCTGCCCATTTTCCTACCTAACAGACAAGCTGCAAATCCTAGTTAACCAACAGCTTACTTCCTCCTACCCCCCACTAGGACTGCCTTATGTCTGTCCCATGCATTCTTGAATTCCCCCACTGTTCTTGACTCCACGACCTCCTCAGAGAGGCTGTTCCATGCATCCACAACCCTCTCTGTGAACAAATGCTTCCTCACATTACCTCTGAGCCGTCCCCCCTCTATCTTCAAATTGTGCCCCCTTGTTCTTGCACATCTCTTTTTCTGAAAGATGCTACCCTCTTGGACTTTGTTGATTCCCTTGAGGTACTTGAAAGTTTCTATCATGTCCCCTCTCTCCCTTCTTTCCTCAAGGGTATACATATTAAGCTCCTTTAGTCTTTCTTCGTATGTCTTCTGGTGCAGACCCTGCACCATTTTTGTGCCCTCCTCTGGACAGCCTCCACTCTGTCTATGTCTTTATGGAGATGGGTCTCCAGAACTGCACACAGTACTCAGATGGGGTCTCACTAACTGTCTGTACAGAGGAATAACAACTTCCTGTTTTCTACTATTGATGCCTCTCCCTATGCATCCCAGTATCCCCCCAGCCTTCCTTACTGCCTTCTCACATTGCTTGCCCACCTTTAGGTCATCTGATATAATTACCCCCTGGCCCCTTTCCATTTTTACTGTTGTCAGTATCTCACCCCCCATTGTGTACTCTTCCCCCTGAGTTTTTGTTTCCCAGGTGCATTACCTTGCACTTCTTTGCATTGAATCTGAGCTGCCATACATCTGGGAATGGTCAATTCATGTTCTCCTCAATCTCTCTGCAGCTTTTGACACTGTAAACCATGGGTTGCTGGTAGGCCAGCTGAAGAATTACGTGTGACTCACCAGCAAAGTCAGCTAGTTTGTCTTATCTCAGGGATAGGTTACACAGGATGTTGATGGGGAACTTGGGTGATGGGGCTGGCAGTATAGCCTAGAGGTTAGAGGAACGAGGTGTAAACAAGCTTGATACATCCAGCAGACCAGACCAGAGTTTGATTCTCACGACCTCCACGTGCATAATGTGTGACTCTGAGCAAGTCACTTAACGGCCCAGTGCTCCCAGGTCGCCCCTGAAAACAGGCACTTGTGCCTAGAGGGCCTAACCCAGTTACCAGAGACTAAAATAAATAAATAAATAAACTTCTCCTTGCACTCTTCCCCCTTCCTTGTGGGCTACCCAATGAGGTTGATCCTATCTCCCATGTTGTTTGCAGTGTATATGCTGCCTTTGGTGGAGAATCATTAGATGATACAGTGTGGGTTTTCAATACTATGAAGAGGATACCTAGCTGTATCTGTCTTTTGCAGATGGGATGTCTGACAGAGTGGACGTGCCTAATTTCTGTCTGTCTGAGATACGGGATTGGATGGTATCTGCTGTAGTTGGCTGAGACTCAAACCCATACTGGTGATCATTCCAAGCATGGGGGTTGGGGGGCTGCCGCAGAGGTTACAGGGATTCGTCTCAGTCCCGCTAGGTTGGAGGCATCCACTAAGGCGAAGAATATGGGGATCATTCTGGGTGATGGGCTGACACTTGAAGCTCAGGTGTCGGCAGTAGCCTGGAGGCGGGTTTTTACCATAATGCAGGAGCAAGAGGGTCGCTGGCTACAGTACTGGTGCTCGAAAGTCCAATAACATGACAGACTGCAAACAGGAGTCAGCCCTCTATCCACAAAAGGAAACACTACACACTGTAGCTTAGTGCATTAAGTAAACTGTTCCCTTTTTCAGTTAACTAATAAAAAAGGACAACACATTACAGCTGGCCTAATAAGGGAGGACCCACGAAATGCTCAACATTTTGCACCCATTTCACGGGTGCTTTGACAAAGCACCTGTGACGTGGGTGCAAAACATTGGGTGTTTTGTGGGTCCTCCCTCATGAGGCCGGCTATAATGTGTTGCTCTTTTTTATTATTTAACTGAAAAAGGGAACAGTTTACTTAATGCACTGGGTTTTTACCATCTACAGAACATCAACTGCATTAAATCTCTTATCCCCTTCCCCCCCCCAAAGACTTGGCATTACTAGTGCATGCATCTGTGATGTCCCGGCTCAACTACTGTAATGCCTTCTACCTTGATGTCAATGGTGGTACCTCGTGACACCTACAACTGATACAGAGCGCCAGAGCCATGTTACTGACAGGACTTTCTAGGTCATGTCACATGACCCTGTTCCTGCACAAACTGCCGATGAAGAGGCACACCACCTTTAAGGTCAAACTACTGACCTACAAGGCCTTACCTAGGTTGGGCCTGGGCTACCTAACACATCTTTTGACTCCCTACTGACCAGCTCGCCCTCGACGATCCAAAAAGGTGGGCCTCCCATCAGTATCAAAATCATCAGGGGTCGGGCTTTTGAAGAGGTCAGTCCTCTTTTGTGGAACTTGCTTCCCGGAGGACTGAGGGAGGGTCCCCTCAGTGGAGGCCTTCAAAAGACATCTTACAACATACCACTTGGCCCATTTGTTTATCCATTGTTATTTGATAAAGCTGCTGATGCCGTTTTATTGTATATTTATTTATGCTGGTTTTTTTTTATTTTTTTTATTTATAGCTGAAATGTCCTCCTGCTTATGATGTTATTTTATAACTGTTTTAAATTGTACGGCGCCCTGAGCCTCCATGGAGAGGTAAGGCAAGGCAATTTTATTTATGTGACACCTAATCCCAGAGGTTTTCGCCGCTTTACAGTTCATAACAAAACATTAAATTTAAAAGCAATTATCGATAATCAATATAAATTAAAATATTAATGTAGTTTAAGTGTTTTTTATAAGGCTGTACCAGACCCCAAACTCACAAGGAACAAACGAGTTTTTAAAGGTCCAGTGAAGGAGCACCTCTCACCTCTGGGGGAAGGGCATTCCATAAAACCTAGGGCCGTTACATTGAACGCCCAACGCCAACACCATATAAATAAAATACGACGACTATTGTTAACTCCATCTGCTCTAGGCGCTTGTCTACATATGACATTACAATTCTCTCTTTATAATATTACATTCTATTGCTATGGTGAACATTATGGCATTATAAACAGTGTATTACGATGTTGGGTAAGACAAGCTGCCAGAGCAGATGAAATCTAGGGGCCATGGTCCTGTTTTTATGTGGCTGTTTCAGGTAATGAAGAGTGGGAAAGAATTACAGAAAACACATGAAAAAGAAACTAAACTGTGCCTACAGACAATTTTCATACCATAAACTAGGTGTTACTATAAATGAAATGCTCTGTCTCAAGCAATCTTTCACAAGGAGAACAATTTTAATTATTATTAAATGATAGTACTGCCAGATAAACAGTCACACTTCCCAGCTCCCCCTCCCCAGAAATCTCAGAGCCTCTTGGATCCAATTTCACTAGAAAATACTTCAAATGCTAACTGTAAGTAAGGGTGGTATTAAAAAGGCGACATACAATCTGCTACTAACTTTAGCTCTGCCAAAATCAGCAAACACAAATTGGGGTGTATTAAGATCTAAGATTGAAAAACTTTCAAACAAAACAGAGGAGACACGCTACATCGGACCAATGGTGCAGCTGCCTTCTAGTTAGGGATATACACTTACTAAACTAAGACACAACAAAACGGCAAATGCACACAGAGCAATAGTTTGATAAATGTATTTAAGAGTAAAAGCATACAAAATACTCACAATGTGACATGTGCAAGTCCTACGTGCAGAGTGGAATGAGAAAGGCTGACAAGCTTCCCAAAGTTTCAAACTGCTCCGAGTACTTTGCACTTGAACAGGGCACTTTGTGAGTATCTGTATGTTTTCATTCTTAATTAGACTACATGTGGACCCTCTCCTCCAATCAGAAGCCAGGGTTACAAACCGTTTATTCCTTAGTAAACTCATAACCAGTCATTTTATTCTCAATAAAATGACTGCTCAGTGCTCAGAACATTGTCAATACAATGGCAGTAGTGACATCATCCTCTTTCTTGCATTCTGATCGGTCTATGCTTACAGCAGCAACCACATGAAGCGTAATTAAGCAATAAGGCATGACCAAGGGTTATGTTAATGATCTGTAATGTATGGTAGAATGTTGTTATAGGTAGAAATCTACCTTTGTATAACAACATTTTACCATCGATGTGACATCACAATCTTGTTAACCCATCAATGGTACGTCACATCGATGGGTTAACAACCGGGAACAGTCTGGGCATGAGGGCAACTGGATCGGACGGCCTTGAAACGGCCACGGCAGTGAGGGCAGAGCGGCGGTGACTGAAACAAAACTGCAGTAAGGAATTACTTTCTTTTCTTAAAAACCTAAGTGGTACCATACACTATAAAATATAATGTATGGTACATCGATGATTAACCGTTTTTTTAACCAATCTCGAGGTTGCCATGGCTACTTAAACCTCTCGGGCTTCGGCTTCGGAGGTTTACATGGCTACTGGTAATTCCTCTCATGGTTAACAAACCGTTAACCATCGATGACTACACATTATTCTTTTCATGTTAATCACCTTCTAGGGGTGTACTATGGCACGAGGTGTAGCTGAGTGCCACATGCCCCTAGAGGGTGATTAACTGACCACTAACATAATACCTGGGAGTGCCTTATTGCTATTATAATAAAAAATGTTCTTAAACAGTGTTACAACTTGCTCAGCATAATGTTAAGCTCTACATGTATGTTAATAAAAGATTAACATAAGGCTATTAGAATGTTTGCAGCCAGTCAGAAAGCTCCATTTCTCAGACCCTTTTTATAATAGTTCTAATGTACTAGCTATGTCATTGTCCTTAGCAATAATGTGACTATCTCATGAAGATAACGTAGTCAGCTTTGGGCCTCATAATTTATTCACTCAGGAGTCTCATCACTGCCTCATAGAATGACCTGGCAAGCACAAAGCACATCACTTAAATTCATCAAACTATAGCACTGAGTGTGCTGCCTGCCTTTTGCTGTGCCTTTGGTCTGAGACTGAACTTGAGATTCCTTATTAAAACAACAAAAGGCCCTCTGTAACTCAGATCCCAGAAAAATGAAAGAACAACTTTCACCAAACAGGAGACAGATTCCCATTCGAAAATATCAAAAGAACTCCAACTGAAGCTATCTCACTCAGTCTTTAGATTTATTATGAAGCCTTATAATTTAAACATTTAACCTTATTAAGAACATTTTTATGGAGTCTTAAGCCCAATTTCAAACTTTTTTGGCAACATATTTTTACTTCCTAACTCAGACACTTAATACAGTCAGTTCTAAACATCAGTTGTTTCACCACAGGGAACTACTGGGGAGTCCCGTCTTTGTTTGCGAAAGCCATAAACCTCCATGTCTTGCCATTTACTTCTGTTGTATCTATTAGTCTTTTTTTCTGTTTCTGAATCTTCTGCCAACTTCCAGCCACCTTCTTCTATTGAGTCTCCTGAAAGTTACTATTTCTGAGGAATTTCCAGGCTGCTGACTGCATTATTTATTTTTCATTTCCTTTGTATTAGAGAGAATAGCTCTTTCTAAAATTCCAGACACATTTTATCTACAACCACTCACTCTCACTCTCCCTCTCTCTCTCTCTCTCTCTCGCTCCCTCTCACTCTGTCTCTCTCTTACCCTTCTCTGCTTTCTACAGGTTAGTTTTTCAAAAGCCAGCAAGTGATTTGTGTGTGTGAAGTGACAGCACTTGCTTTGTCTTCATGTGTAAATGGGTAAATAAACTCATGGCATCTGCTCAGTTTTTGGAACCCCTAAAGGTTGAATAAGATACTTACTCAGCACCCAGTCATTTAAGTAGTACTGTATTCCTGAGGCCAAAGAGGGAAGTTCATGAACAAACAGGGGGCCTAACCCAAGCACTGTAGGAGAGACATTATACTTATTTATTGATAAGTCTAACCTACTTTCAGAATAAATGTATATCTCTCATTAAGCGACTTCTACTGGAATGAACACTAAATGGATGAATAAATAATTGTTATCCCTTAATAAAAAAAAAAAAAAAAAATCAACTCTGCAATGCATTTAAAAACTTCCAGCTTGCGAAGCCACTGGGTGGAACATGTTCTCTCCTCCTTATATTGGCCTTTCTTGGAAGGGAAGATGCTGTACCCCCCCCCATTCCTGGCATTTAAACTGACCAAAGTCTCCGGTCCACCAGGTAATGGTCTATTAGTTCCTAAACCTGTGAGATGGCTGCTCTGGTCCTCTAACAGTACCCTGCTTGAGGCACCCAGGGTTCAGACCAATATGGGCAAGAGGTATTTTTGCCTCTCTGTCCCCTCCCACTGGAACTCTCTTCCAGCAGAGCAACAAAACTCCTCCTCTCATTACGGGCTTTATATAAAAGGGCTGAAGACTCTACTACTGGAGCGCAGCCAAGGTACTTGTTACCGCTGATCTGTGGCCACACTGAATGTACTTTCTATACTTTTGTCCTAAAATTTGCCCTTGTCTGTCGTAACTCACATGAGTTGTCGTAGCTATGTTATAAGGTAATTTCTCAGGAATGCATCATGTATTATATTATCCCAATCTCCTGTAAATGACTCTTTACTTGAACATGCCTGTATATTTGCCTGTAATTAATCCCAGGTCACCCCTGAAAAAGGAACTCTGTGGTCTCAGTGGTCCTACCCAGTTAAAAAAAATTTTAATAAATAAATATAGAAATATAAGTAAGTAACTGCTTCAAGCCAGGAAGAGTCAATTTTGCAATAAGCAACTGAAAAACCCTTTGCTCTCTAGTCATCAGCATTGTTTCAGAAAAGGGCATGGCACTAACACGGCATTGGTCAATTCATATATGATGCTGGTGTTGCAATGAGGTACCCGGTTAGATTAGCACTACAGGAATAGCGCCAGGCAAGAGAGCGCTAGTTCCTGTAGAGCTACAACAGATAGCGAGCAGGGATGTAGAGCGCTTGTGATATGGGCTCCCCTGGTCGCTGTCCGTGGTGCTGCTCAGGACAAGGGCAGAAAAATACCAGAGGCTGGCTGAGCTGCTCCTGTGGCGTGGAGGGCTGGGCCATGGAGTAGCTCATCTGAGAACAGTGTAGACCAGGGTTCTAATCCTGATCTCCGAACATTTTGCGGATTGGATTTAGAAAGTGTTTACAAGGGCCGTGGAAACAGTATCACGGCCCCTAATAACTTTAATCCCGTCGGTGGCGGCCCAGTGGCGTGGAGGGCTGGGGCATCCATGCCTTACCTCCTGCCACATCGGCAACCCATGTTCACAGTGCAAGCAGGCTGCTGGGGGTCGGCCGGAGAGGGAGAGCATTGAGCATCTAGAGGACTGCTCTCCTCTCCTGGGAAGGGGTGGGGATGGAGTCCGCTGCTTGACTGGCCCCGGCGGTGGCTAGGGGCTGGCACAATGGACCCACAAACATAAGGGGAGGATGTGGGGCAGACACCCGGCATGCCACATGCGGAAGCATGCGTGGCTCGGCCATTGGCGACATTGTATGCAATCGCTCCACGCTCGGGGCTGGGAAGTAAAACAGAAACAATCCCGACTGGCGAGATGAAGCCGACCCCTCGTAGGCGCCACACCTGGCCAGCCAGCACCTTGTTGAAGTCACAGGCGAGTCCGGTAGACGCTGGGGTGACGGGGCATTTCATGTAAATGGCTGGTGGAAGGGGTTGGTCAGGAGGAGAAAAGAGATTAACTAAAAAAAATAATAACTTTCCCAGTGATCCTCCTACCCGAGGGAGAATCTTTAAGTATGGGGGTGCAGGGGCTTTAAATAAATCTGGCAACATTTCTGCTGCGCTGTCCTTGCTGATGGCATTGTGGTCGGCTATGTGCTGACCCAGTGCCTTGCAATGGATCACAGCAAAGTGATTCAGACTCTTTTTTTTTTTTTACCTGATCAAGGCCTTTTAACTTGTACACCTTGAACTGCTGATGACTTGTCTTTCTAACGGGGGCGTGTCTGAAAAATGCTTTAAATTGGTTTACTAACTGTCAAACAGACCCCAAAGAGTTCAAATGAGTACTGTTTATTCAGACACATCCTTCCCTTTTATTAGTGTGCCTCAGGGATCTATCCGGCGGCCCTCTTTGTAGATACATTACTGTCTGCTACTTCAAACTGTAAAACTGCTCTGTAAGTAGAGGACTTAACTTATTCAGTGCTGTGCACTGCTCCTGTAAACCACACACATGGAGCTAATCAGCAGGATTAATATTCTACAGCAGCTCCAAAAATCAAAACTCTCAACTTAATGCGGAGTCTGAAACTATTTTGCAGTGGTTCTCAACTAATGAACTGATAATGAATAATCAAAACACAAAATCTATGACGTTTGGCTCAACAAGCAAAATTAGAGAGGGTGCCAATAGCCTTACAATATGCTGTTCTGAGGACTCATCCTAAAAGAAGCAAAAAAAAGTTAAGTATCTGAATGTACTGTTAGACCAAGATCTTGACTTTTTGGCTCACATCTCAAATGCGGTTATAGCCATTTACATGAAATTTGAATGGCATATAAACTGCAATACAATCTATCTGGTAAAGCCCTTCTATCTTTTGAACGAGGTGTACCGATGCAGACATGATCTTATGGTCTCTTGGCCTAATTAAATGCTTCCTCTAGTATTCTCTCAAAATACGATGTTTAGAGATGTAAGTTTGCCATGGATGAGGTTTTAATGACTCATTGTTTGTTCATGAAATCATTAGTAAACAGTAGTAAATGTGGCACTGTCATCATTGCTGCATTCTGATGACACTAGTGAAAGTCATGGAAGTCCTGAATAAAGAACAAACGTCATGGAATCAATGACGTGTATGACTGCCATGACAAACTTACATCCTTAACGACGTTGTCTACAATAACACAAGTAGTTCTGCTCTTGGTGCAAACTGAATGACTCTTCACAGTTGACTATACACAAATCCTGGGTGGTTGTCATCTAACACAGAACGGTCACATGGTTTTGGTTGTTTTCTTTTCAAAATACTGAAAACCCAGACTTCCTTGTATGAGTTGATGAATTTCTCCACTGTTATTTATGGCTTGGGGTCAAATGAATTTCTGCTTCATGTGCCCTGGCTATCTACAGATACAGGAGGTAAAGCCTTTTGTCATTCAGCACCCAAAATTCAGTGATCGGTTACATTTCCACATTCCACATATCTCTTTTGATCCAAGAACAGGGCTGCTTCAGCTCACCCACGGTCGGCCGGCACCCAGCCAGCCACCGACCAAGACCAGGACACCCGCCTGCAGCTCCTTGGAAGCTGCTTGCCCCTGAACAGGGCTGCTTCAGCTCACCCACGATCAGCTGGCACCCAGCCAGCCACCGACCAAGACCAAGACACCCGCCTGCAGCTCCTTGGAGGCTGCTTGCCCCTGAACAGGGCTGCTTCAGCTGCCCACGGTCGGCTAGCACCCAGCCAGCCACCGACCAAGACCAGGACACCCACCTGCAGCTCCTTGGAAGGTACTGGACAGCGCAGCCAATCGAACACGGGTGCTTGCAGCAAACCCACTCTGATTGGCCAGGAGTTTTCCCCTGCTATAGACACCTGGCACTTTGTTAGATTTTCGATAGAACTAAGCACATTTCAACTGTGTTATTAGGAGTTTTTCAACTGTATTAGCTGGATTGTAATTTCTACTACTGTTTTAAAGTGCTTACACCTCTTCTGTCTGACTGCTCTTCCTGCAGCCCCCAATCCAAGCACTCTGCCTTGGTACCGATAAGTCTAACTACCTGTTTTTTTTTTTGTTTTTTTTTTAGGTGGCTAGTTTTCCATTAGCAGGTTATACAGACCTGCCACTAGAGGGATTCTTGGTAGTCTACATAAATCACTGTATTCATTCGTGGGCAATATGGCCTGCATTATCATTCTACTTCTTTCCTGGTGCTGCTACAAGGGGACTTGAGTCTGAAGGGTGGATGGCCACTAACTAAGCTGCTCCTGCTCTCCTTGCTCTCCTTTCTGCTGTATTTTCTCATCTAGGTTTTAAGTGAGTACCTAGGTGGGCAAATTACTTGCCTAGAAAATATTACACTAATACAAATCACGAGACCACTCAATCTGGGACCATGGCTCTCCTTATTGTGTTTTTATTGCTCCTAAGGTGCAGAGTTTTCAGCAATACAGTGCGATCTGAAGTACCTCAATGCAATTCAGTTCTCCAATGTACCTTATCAATACCTAATGTTATAACAGTCTACCGTGCAGACACTATGTCATTCTCCTCTCCCCTTTTAGCCTATTCCCCCCTTGCTACTGTCCTCACCTATGTCTACCCAAGCACTTACATTGATCACGATCAACTGTCATTACAGTGGTGCCGCCTCTTGCGCAGCACGATATGGGTTGCCGCGAAGAAATAAAAAAGCAGTCTCCATTCTTATAAGCTCCTTAAAGAAAGTTATACTTCTGCCTCTTCTCTGCTCAGGAAATGTGGAGCTCAACCCTGGCCCCCCCCCTACAACTTACCTCGCCTATCGATTTTGCTGAGGCCACAGGTCTCAAAATGACGATGGTCAACATTTTAAGCCTGCCTAAAAAACTTGTGCAGCTGCAAGCCTGGGCTGCACACATTAACCCAGACCTTATCATAATTACTGAGTCGTGGTTAAAAAGGACGAACACTGATCAACAAATATCACTGCAGGGCTACAATTTATTTAGAGCAGATAGAGAGTCTAGAGGCGGGGTGTGGTTATCTACGCAAATCTAAGTACTTGGTCACCAATATTAGTTGCAAATCTCTAGCCAAGGAATTTGAGTTAGTTTTCATTGAGCCTTCATCTCCTCCTCGAATGTATCACTATCCTAGGTGGCTATAGACCCCGTCTGGTGGTGATGAAGTCCTTAATCTTTGAAATCCATGTTAGTAGATGCAAAACTGAAACAATATTTCTAGGAGATCTAAATATGGACTGGCTGTCACCTAAATCACCGGCCTCAAATCCCTTTGTGATGAGCTAGGTCTTGGGCAATTAGTCTGTGAACCTACTAGGAACAACACTCTAAATATTGCCAACAATTCCATTCTAGATGTGGTACTAACCACCCATCCACACAAAATATCTCATTCGGTGTTGTTTCCAGCGACATGAGCGATCATGGAATTGTTGCTTGCATAAGATCTCAAATTAAGGCCTGCCGCAACCCATCTTTATAACAAAAAGATCCTTTCGAAATTCAGTGCAGTAAACTTCCTATCTGACCTGAGCATGATCAGATGGCAAGATCTTTACCTAGCCAAAGATGTCAATAAGGCAGCTTGCATCCTTAATGACAAACTCACTACAATAATAAATAAGCATGCCTCTTTCATCAAAGTAAGAGTACGGAACAATTCCAACCCCTGGTTCACCTCGGATCTCAAGGCAGCCCTTATAGCTCGAGATAAGCTCTGGGCTAAAGCTAGACATTCCAAAGAATCTTCAGATTGGCAGGCCTTTAGAACAGCCAGGAATAACTGTTTGAAAAAACTTCGCTCTGCTAAAGCTAACTATTATATTTCTACCCTCGAACAAGCTAAAGGTAACCCTCATAAAATATGGAAGACTATCAAAGCTATAGAAGGACGCCCATGGCCCCTCTGTCCCAACAAAGATAGTTGCAAGTGGCAAGATTGTGGAAAACAAGTCCCTAATCCTGGAGGAACTTAACTCCCACTTTGCCACAGCTGGATTAGCTTTGACTAGTGCCCTATGCTGGTGCTGCGGTGAGCCAGCATACCCCTCCGCCACATCAGTCCTGCACCCAGCCCCTTCCAACTGCGCTGAGATAACTTATAAAGAAGTAGAAGATTCTCTTCTTAACTTAGACACCAAAAAGCGCGGGGGACGATGACTTAGAACCCTTTTTCCTAAGGTCAGGCTCGCCCATCTCACTGCCCAATTCTCCACATCTTCAATCTCTCCATTACATCTGCTACTGTGCCGTCCTGCTGGAAATCAGCACATATCCTCCCTCTATTTAAATCTGGTGACCCAGCGATGTAAACAACTATAGGCCTATCTCCATATTGCCTATCCTTTCTAAAGTTCTCGAAAAACTGATCCATATTCAGTTAAAATCTCACTTGAAACCTTTCTCTCATGAACCCAGCTCAATCTGGCTTCCGGGCTAATCATAGCACAATCACTGCACTAGCAAAAGTAATCAATGATTGGATCTCTGCTATAGATGCTAAGAAGGTAACTGGTGCAGTCTTTTGGACCTCAGCAAAGCTTTTGATACTGTTGATCACAAACTATTAGTCAATTGCCTTGCAAAGTTGGGTGCCACATACCATACCACCCGTGGTTCTCTAGCTACCTAACTGGAAGATTCCAAAAGTAAAGGCGAAGGCTTTTTTCTGCTGCCTTGCCAGTTGCAAGAGGAGTCCCCAAGGATCCATCTTAGGCCCTATCTTGTTTCTCTGTACATTAATGACTTAGATGCTAACATATCTCGTCCAATCTGCACTTTTTGCAGATGATACTGTGTTGTATACTTCTGGCTCATCGTTATCTGAAGTCAAGGGAGTGCTTCAAGCGGACTTGCACAACTTGAGCATAATCTAATAAAGGCAAAGCTTCTGCTCAATGCTAAGAAGACTAAAGCGATGATATTCTCCGCAGTGCTGTCACAGGCCCCCAATACCCTTGCCCAAGACTTCATTGTCACCACGCTAAGAGCCTCTGGAAGTTGTAACCAAATTTAAATATCTAGGTATCTGGATCGACAATAAATTATCTTTCAGTGACCATGTCGAAGATGTCTCTAGAAGGTTAAAAGCAAGGTTAGGTTTCTTCTACAGAAATAGGCCTTTCCCCTGAAACTCGAAACAAGCTTGTACAGGCCACTTTTCTCCCCTACTGACTACTGCGATGTAATCTATTCCTCCACCACTCTTGCAAATCTAAGTAAACTGGACATCCTTTATCACCGTGCGTTACGGTTCACTACCAACTCCCCTTACCGTTCGCACCACTGTGACTTATATGCAGCTTTTGGTTGGACATCCCTTACTACTAGACGCCTGCTCCATGCTGGGCTATGGACTCTTAAACTGCTCCTGCAGAAATTGCCAAGCTATCTCTCTTCCCTTATTAGTATCTCACATAGTGCATACTCGTTAAGAAAATCTGACTTTATTATGCTTGACATACCAAGGATGCGGACTTCCTTTGGTAAACGTGCTATTGCATATGCCCTTCCCTCCATTTGGAACCAATTACAAACCGTACTGAAACTAACTAGCACAGTTTCAATAAACTTCTACAATCGCCAAGTTCAACCAAAATAAAAGACACCTGTAACTGTCATTAAGTCTCTTCCTTCCCCATGTGTGCCATATTTATCCACTGGTAAGGTATAATTGATTTGTCATATTAACTGCTTTCCCTTCCCCTTCTACTCATGGCTTTATCTTTGCTTACGCTCCACTGCTACTCTATTAAATCACTCCTCCCCCCCATATCCCCGTGTATTAGTAGGGGTATCACAAGTCGTAAGAGAGAGGTAATAATCCCTCTGTACAAGACACTGGTTAGGCCCCATCTGGAGTACTGCGTGCTGTATTGGAGGCCACACCTTCACAAGGACATTAACCAAATTGAGGCAGTCCAGAGAAGGGCAACCAAAATGGTGCAGGGACTGCATCAGAAAGACATACGGGACAGATTAACGGAGCTCAATATGTATACCCTTGAGCAAAGGAGGGAGAGAGGTGATATGATCGAGGCATTCAAACACCTTAAGGGCATAAACAAGGTGAAAGAGTCTAACATGTTTAAATATAAGACATATAGCAGGACAAGAGGACACAGCATGAGATTAGAGGGAGGCCGATGAAGGGGGAATGTGAGGAAATTCTTTTTCACAGAAAGGGTGGTGGATGCATGGAATGGCTTACCACAAGAAGTGGTGGCTATGAATACAGTGCAGGGCTTCAAACAGGCATGGATAGGCATAAGGGAGCAATACAAATGACTATGAATAGATAGGCCACTGACAGAGCAAAGGCCGATGGCACATTTATAAGGTAGAAAAAGAAATGGGCAGACTGGATGGGCCTTGCGGTCCTTATCTGCCGTCAACTTCTATGTTTCTATATCAGTTGTAGACTGTTGTTTGTTCTAGCTGCCAAAATACTGTATATGTATTGCACACACCAGTCATCATGTTTCATTTATCAGTATGCAACCTGTAAGTCGCTTCCCTGTCTCATATCAATGTTTACCACCTGCGGTCACCCTGTGTGGTACCCTTGTATGTATATCCAGCCTGTATCATGTAACGTGCATTTCATGTATATACTGTTATTACCTATCTGTGTTTGTACTTTAAGTGTTTATGTCACAGGACCTCCTTGTGAATGAGCTTGCTCAATGGAGTTTTCCTGCAATAAACTTGAACTTGAACTTAAAGAGCACTCTGCTGCAGGTATATAAAATTTAAGTGTAACATCATTTGTGCTTTACATCATTCTGTCAATGGACTGTATTAATGCAACGTCCACATATTTTCTTCCCTATTATACAAAATTATCTAATTTGTATTCTTATTCATTGTAATGTTGTACTTTCAATGGATTTTAAACAAACAAAACTGAACTGAACTGCTGTAGGTGGCTCAACTCTCAACAGCGCATGACTATGCCGGAGCTCCAGTCGAGAAGTGACTTCACCAGGGAGATGATGCTGTTACTCTGGGGAAGGCCTGATACTTACCATTCAGCAGAACTTCCTATGACTGACGAGCAGAATGTGCTTCGGCTTCAGAGGACACCCTTTCCCACGTCCTTCATAGCAGGAACTATGTGCTGTGATATGGCCAGAAGCAGAAGAGTAGAGGTACATTACTGCACAGGTCTGGCATGTGCCAAGCTATGAGTCTTTTGAGAAGAAATTGTGACCTAAGGCAAGCTCCTGGAGTAAATATCTCTTTTGATCCAAGAATTGGGCTGTTAGGATGAGTAGCAAACAGTGGGCAGCCTTATTAGAGAAACAAGATTATTGATCAGTCTGGGATTAGCAACAG
Organism: Neoceratodus forsteri; assembly: GCA_016271365.2. Classification (NCBI taxonomy): domain Eukaryota; kingdom Metazoa; phylum Chordata; order Ceratodontiformes; family Ceratodontidae; genus Neoceratodus; species Neoceratodus forsteri. The sequence goes on along the minus strand of JADMNL010000022.1, from coordinate 688,681,087 downwards.
CTAGAAGATGCATACTAATGCACTGGAACGTGTAGGAACCTCTCTCTAAACAGCAACGGTTTGCTTTTATTTATAGCATGGAAGTAGGAAAAACTCATAATCCCAAAGAAAAAGGAACCACAGTCAATCAGGTGTGGGATCCCATGACAAGGCAATTGCTAAAGTAAATCACTATTTTGTTTGTGATCACCTTCATAGATGGAGTTATGCTAAAGAGATCAACATGGATCTCTGCTTAAAATAAACTGCATTTTGGTAGATGTGACACGGATCCGGGATTTATACTGTGATGGATTTTACTGGGCTCAATAACAATTATTTAAAAAAGTGTGCATGTGCATGTGTGTGTTGAGGTAAGACTAGGGAGGAAGACTTTTGATTCTACCTATGGTCTTTCATGCACACTGCTTCCCAAAGTTCTACGTAGTTCCGGAAGTGCTGAAGCAACCATTAGGCACATATGGGAAGAACTGAGATTGAGTGAAGTTCAGCACAAAGGCAAGACAGAGGAAGCTATGCACTGGAAAGGTTTAGTGACTTGGTCAAGGTCAAAGAGTGAGGACCGCCTGTCAGTAGTGCTATGGCTTACAGTGCCAGCACCAAAGTTCAGGAGTGAGCTCAAGTCATGGGGGGGGGGGCAGGGGATGGAGGATGAAGTGTCTGACAGACTGATCTCCTCTCTTGGGTGGAGGGAGAGAGGCTCACATGACCCACTACCTGACTGACCTAGCAAAGGCTGACTGACAGTGAGGTTGGGACAGCTGTTTCAGGGAAGGTGAAAATGTGGCACACGTCCACACAATCTCTGCATGTGTGGGAACATGCCTTGTGCATCACTCCATGGTCACATCTCAGGGGAGGGAGAAAAGGAGGAAAAAACTGGTACAACCGCCGCTTATTCACTATGTGAACTGGGGCAAGCTACTTCATGTCCTTGTGCGCAGCTTCTCTGTAATCTTTATCTGTGCTGTGTGAATCTCTCAGGTGCTGAAAATATCAGCAACAATTTTCTCCCCTCTCCTTCCTGGACTGTATAGTGCTTTGGAATAAAGGTCATATGAAAGGTACTGTAAATTATAAAACCAAATTCCTTTTCTTTCCTTTTTTGGAGTGTGGAGTGTGCACACCTCAGCTGCATTGTGAAGCACAAGGCAAAACCAAATTGCCTTCAATCACCCAAGACGTGCGCACATCAGAGCGTGACCATAAACCCTGAAGTGTGTTATCACACTTATAAAAAAAAAGGACAACATTAATTTATAGGAAAAAAACACATGAAACAGACAGTGACAGCAAAAAAAGACCATCGATCCATCCTGTCTGCCGAAAAAGGTGCAGGCATGCAGTCGTTGGGAAAATGATGCATGGTCACGTGCGTCTGCAAGGGGCAAGGTAGAATTTTTCTTACTCATTTTGTGGTTATACAAGTACCTGGATTGTTTTGGAATAAACAGTGCTGACTGGCTAAGAATGATGCCATGATTTATAATGGGTATAAAAGTGATTGGAAAGTTTAGACACTTACAATCTTGACTGACAAAGAATGATGTTATGATTCACAATACCATTATAGATCGAGGTAGCACTCTCGACCAATCACAACGCTCCTATTCCCTACATGTGAGACAATCTTATTCTGTGAAGAATGTCTCACACGCAGGCGCCTGGAAACAAGCAAGTTAGGAGGAGGATTTTTAAAGCAGCAGTGCGACGAAACTAGGCAAAAATGTTAACCCCATCTTTTTTCACTATGAAAGTTTCCAGGTACCTCCCCGCTTTATTTGGTGGTAACATTTTCTAGTTCGCCAGAATCACAGTATTTTATAAATGTTTTAATTTACCTTTTTTCAAAAGGAAAAAGATGGCTGCCGCATTTGACTAATATCACTGTAGACCTGGCAAGGGTTGGGATTGTGAGAATAAAAATAACTCATGGTGCGTAGCATAGGAGGTACCTAGACAAATACATTTGACAGGTTTGTTAGTATTTTTTTATTAACTGTAGCTGGAACTAGCTTTCTGGAAAAATATTTTTCGTTGCAGTCGCTTCAAAATGTTAATACGTTACTGAGCACCGTCAGTCAATAAAGTATTAATTCACCCTCCAAGACCATGCTTACATTTGTAAGAGCTGCCTTACTTCTGTCCTAGGGTATCTTAACTTCGGTTCACAGTTCTCATACTCTAAGAATCAAGGCTGTGCCAACAACTGTGAGAGACCCCCTACAAAATATTTTGCTGGGCCTACCTCCCCACCAATAAACGTAAAATAACCATTAGCGCATATGACGTTTTTTTATCACTCCTGCTAAGCATCCATAGTTTATCCAGCTGCCGCCTCCCCGTCCCCCTTGCTGGCACAACGATTAAGGAAGTGAACAATGTAATTTGTCCCCGCTCCTCCGGGGGACACAGCATCAAGATTAAATGTTTTGAGTAATGGGCCCTTTTGCTTTTTTGCTCTGTACTCCCCACCCACCATGTAAAAACTGGAGTTGAAATCTTCTGACGCCACTGCCAACAGACCCAGTTTCAAATGGATAAGCAATTTCCAAACAGAAAGTTGCAAGTTTTTCTCTGATAAAAAGTTTTCTTAATGCTGACCTCTGAAGCAGTGGGCCCCCAATAATGCAGGCTGTACTGTGACCGCAGCTCTAGCACCCCCCCCCCTTGTCATGGCCCTGATAAGAATGTGCATGAGACAACTTTTAAAAACCTGAAAGAGGTCTTGGGGGACGTATTAAAATATATGTAAGTGACACCTCTCACAACACCTATACACTTATAGTGACACTGGGACTTGGGAAACATATGAAGAAATACGGAGGATTGGTAGGATCCTAAAATGTGGCCTCTAAAAGAAAAGGGACCTGTTTTTATGGCTCTGAGTGTCCACTTACCATACGTACCTCCAACTGGAATAGCTACCCCTTACCTCTTGTTCACCACATCTGGCCACGACCAACTGTGATCACTGATTTATTTCCAGATTTGAAAGATAGATAAGCTAGGCCCATAGCCACTCGTACATTAAACATGGATCAAAGGCTTCACTGGTAGGAAATATTAGAAAACTCATATAGCGTATTGTCAAAATTGTTTTCTTTTTTTCTTTCTTTTTGTTACAAGGATTTACTCATTGCTATCCCAGTACCAAGGGAGCACCCACGTTTCTTCAGCGCACCACTATGTTGGCACTGGGAAGGACACTCTACAATGTGAGGGACCTACAGCACCATATCCTGTCCAGGCCCCCCCAAGAGTACACCACTTTAACTCCCCTGTTCCTAACCAACAGACACCTGTGTTTTGAGGGAAAGCATGTCCTTGGACACCCACCACCCCGTAACCAGCGTGATCACAGCACAGCGTCTGTCATTGGCTGTGTAAATGTAGCAGCTCACCCCATCAGGGGTCATTCCTCAGACATTTTGCAGTCAGTAAGTAATTATTTAAATTATTGACCAGGAAAGGCACACTGAACCAGAGCTTGTTTCCAGGTGAGAACCAGGGGAAGGGGTTACAACTAAAACAAAAAAAAAAAATCAAGGGGTGCATGACAGTGTTGAGATCAACTGCAGCCCCTCAGGATGCTAAGCATACCATCTCTATGACATGCTCCAATCTCTTGCTACTCCCCCTATGACGGAGCTCCAAGTGTACTAGAGGCCCTAGACCTCCTGAATGAAAACTCCTCATGCTACCATCTCAGGATGTCATAACATAATATATCAAATATTTCCCACAAATTATAATTTATTGTTGTAAAAAAAAAAAATTATATATATATATATATATATTACAATTAGTGCCCAGCACGATGTACCCTCACATAGCCTGGTAATCGGTCTTGACTCTGGCAGTGTGTCCCTTTCCAGATGCTTCTGGGATCCAAATTCCTCACACTGCTCTCTATCAGAAGTTACTGTTTTTTCTAAAATTAAAAATGCTACAGATAATCATAATATACCATGACATACTGTATAATGGGAAATATTCACTTTTTATTTTTCACTTTTTTTACTGGTTTCATATTAGTGCGAAAATAAAAAGGATAGTGAATAATACGTGAATCACTGTACAACAGCGGCATTAGTGTTCTACCAGTGAAAATAAGATGGCATGAACACGTCGGCTGTGCTCAAAATGCTAGCTATAGTGGGCGTGAATTTAAGCAGTTATATGTTTTAATTTAGTTTTTTCACAAGAAATAAAGATGACTGCCACATTTGGCTTAGAATTTGCATGGTCAACCTAACAACGGTTAGGATCAAGAAAATAAAAAATCATGGTTTGTAGCACAGGCGGTACCTAGAAAAGGAGATTTGATGGGTGTGCTAATATTTTTATTAACTTCAGCTGAAACTCAGGCCGGCACATGCCAACGACCCGTATTTGGGAACAAACCTGCAGCGTCAGATGGTCACCCTTGAGGGGGCAGAGAGCTCTCCTCCTTTGGGTGGGGTGAAAGCAGGCTTTGGCAACACTGACTCCTGGTGGTGATCAGGAGTCAGTGCACCACAATACGCCTCAGAGACAGCACCGGCACTGAGGCAGGTGTTGGCATGCAGCAGCATGGGAACAAGTGCTGCACACCATGAATGTCACTGCACATCCTCAAGCGTCAGGGAACCTAAGCGAGGAAAGACCTAGCCAAGCTCGAGGACACTCATTGCAATACCTCTCTCTCTCTCTCTCTCTCTCTTCACCTTGTGAGCGTGCCAGATTAGTATATCCCTACTTCCTCCTCTCTCGTGCCTCCCTCGGGGGGGGGCACCATATGGGTCACTATAGTCACCCAGTGAGTCCTTGGGGGGGGGAAGGAGTGCAGGTGCTTGGGACCATAAGGGAATGATCTGGGGTACATCACCACAAAGAGAGTAGGAGGTGGGAACCACAAAGAGAGTAAAAAAAAAAACTTCAGCTGAAACTAGTTTTTGGAAAAAACATTTTGAATTGCATTGCTGCTTTAATGTCTTCACAGCTCTAGCTACATCTGTGTTTTGGTACAGTCATTCTTTCGTGTGAAGATCAGATAATGGTTTCATGTTCATTGTGGTCTCCTATTACGTGCACATCTGAGCAAGGGTGTGCTTCTTCAACTATTCTGTTAGTAGAAGGGAGTGTTTTTAGAACTATCAAGGTTGTTGAAAGGTTAGTTATGGGAGATTCAAAAGTTCTGTTTGAGTTGTCTGTTTTCTAAAGGTTTTAGGTCTCTAATAATGTGAAGAAAAGGGATCAAGTCACTGATGGATGGAGAAAAGAGAAAAAGCCCAAGAAAGAAAACCTGCTGCAGACAGCGATCTCCGAAGTGCTTCGGTAACTGTGCTGAAGTGGGGAGGTAGCAGAATTAGGAGACAGCAGCAGAACCTAATAATCCCTTGACTAGCAGATAACTTCAAGCATCTTTTCTGTGCTGCCAAAGGTCCAGTTCAATTGTAACGGCATTATGCACAGTGGTACCCAAATGTTGGCTTGGGTGCAAAAGCATTAGGGCAGGCTGTTGCTGAACTGTTCAGGATGCTGTCATAAAAATCCAATAAAAACATTACCTAGGAGCACACATGCATGGCAGTTTAGGCTAGACATTCCCAAATCCAGCTAATTTGAAAGTTAAAACAAGCATTTGTCAATGCCGAATGTTTGCCACTGGTATTGCTGTTGTATCGGGTCCTGCTTGTACACATTTTTAGTATATATTTTCCCAGGACAGAACAGATGAGATGCGGTATCTCATTTTCAGTGGTGTCCTGCTCTGACACATTGTTGGATTGTAATTACCCAAGATAAGGCAGCTGAGAAGCAGTATCTACTTTTAAGTGGGCTCCCACATTTTGACCCCAAATGTCCAACAGTCTTTTTATGACCTGTCGTTATGATCAAGCCAGGTGGAATTTTTAAAATGTCATCCTAAAGATGATTTCACTGTGTGACTGTGGAAACAAGTTTTGGAGGGGATTTGAAAAATGACACTTGCCTTACTCAGAAGATGGGGTAACACAAGTGATATGTTGAACATTAGGGGCCAAAATCTGCAAAAAATAAAGTTATGAGTAAATGTTGGAACAATTTGTTTCCTCGTAACTTAGTTTTTTTTTTTTTCACATTTATACCCCACATTTTCAACATAATATTCTTATGACCACTCCTTCTGAGCATGACAGGTGTTATTTATAAAACAATGGCTGAAATGTCATTTTGCAATACAAGTGTTAAAACACATTTTGGATAGTATATAAGAAATGACAGCTGTCACATTCATGAGGTGGTGTGAAAAAATGGCTATGTTGAAAATATGGGGTTAAAATAGTGAAAAATTACCGAAGTTACAAGCCTGCATTCACAAATTTCAATGCAGGCTCATAACTTTATTTTTTTTTAAATATTTTTACTCCAAATCTTCAACGTAGCTTTCTTATGACCCACACCTCATGAACTAGGGCAGATAAAATGTTCAACTCCTGCTCGAAAGGTGACTTCAATGACCGCAAAATCACCTTTCAGGACACATTTGCCTAATTTCACTGCCATTGTTTGTGAGGTGGGATCCAAAAAAGACATGTTGAAAATCTGGGGCAAAAATTTTCAAAAATGGTCAAGTTATGCCACTAAGTTCAAACCCCCATTGAAATACACTGAACTGCATACCTGATTTCCTCAGTTCACCGTCCGGCGTTGAAGAGTGAAGATGTATCTGCAGTCCAGAGAGGATTACAGCGTTGGTCCACCATTGAGTAAGTAAGGGCTTGGGGGGTGCTCAATGGGAGGGTCGGGTTGGGAGGACTAATGGCACAGCAGCAACAGACATCGATGGAGGGTTTTCTTTCTTACAAGGTATGTAAATGGAAAGAAAAACCTACAAAGGATGGTTTCTTTATTTCAGGTGGTGACACTGAGATTAGGCACCTCCAGTGTCGGTGTTATGTTTGTGGGTGGGGTGTTGGGTGCTGAGTGGGAGGGTCGGGTGGGGAGGGTACAGTAAGGGAGGCAGCAACAGAAATCGATGGACATTTTTCTTTTTTACGGGGTACATTTGCAATAACAAACAAAAACCTATTAAGGACGTTTTCTTTATTTCAGGTGGCGACATTGGGGGATTGGGCACACCCAGTGTCAGTGTTATGTTTGTGGGGGTGTGGGTGGGTGGGTGCTGAGTGGAGGGTCAGATGGAGGAACAGTAACAGGGCTGGCAGCAACAGACATTGATGGACGGTTTTCTTTGTTACAGGAGGCCGATCATAACAAGTCAGCTGTGCTTGTTAGGCAGCGCACATCAAAGGAAACAGCCAACCTATAATTGGGTTGGCACCCTCCTTTGAAATACACAAAGTTTCCACCCAACAAGCCAGAACAGTGACATGGTCAGCCTGGCTGATGATTGGTGTGACACTGACAAGCTCCTTGCAGATCACTCTCAATTGGACTGACAGTGTCACACCCTTCAAAAGCCACTTTCCTAGCAAAATATTCACTGTGCATGTGCATAGCAAACAAACAGCATTTATTCAGAAGAAATATCTCCACAAGAATGCATATTAACAAGCTACAGAATCCAACAATGGACAATTTGCTCACCTTCTTGGCTGGTAAAACCTCTCAATGGCAGAAAAAGGATTAGAAGTAGTCAGGTCTGGAACAAGACCTGAACCCTGGGCTGTCCAGGAGATCTTAGCAGAGGTGATGGTGGCACTGGGGCAAATGGTCTTGGACTGGGGCCTTTGTCTCCTAAATTGAAAGACCTCACGTCAAAGTTAGGAGCGATGACCAAACTTTAAGGTGTATGGGTTGTTCTGATGAAGCAGAAAAGCAGATTTTGATAGTGGAGGATGGGAAGGAAGACCTCCCAGAAAAAGTTATGTTTGGAGAAAGTACTGGAGGAACTAAGAGAACTGGTAGACAAGCAGGAGAACAGTCAAAGGAGGAACAAATCTGAGGATCCGAGTGCTACAAGAGGGCATGGAGGGAAAAGACATGATCGTTATCCTGGAAACCTGGCTCCTAAAGACACGTTGCCTGGACTTTGAAATAGTTAAACTGGATAGGGTACATCAGACCTTAGCACCGCGGCCACCACCAGATGCATCTCTGGTGAAGGCAGTATTCTGTCCACATAACTATGCAGATAAGGAAGTTTGTCTATCCATGTTTTGTGCACTGAAAAATGATGCTATGAGGATTCGTAGCTGTTCCTGTTTCAGGCCCACTTTAAGAGTCCAAAACTGCTACAAAGCTTTTGTACCTCTGGACAAGCTGGGAGAGAAGCAGATTGACTTCAGGTTTGGTTACCCAGCTGTGCTAACTGTGAGAAAGGAAGGGTAACCCTATATTTTGTGGAGATTGCTGCAGCCAAAAGATTTATGCTAGACCAACTCAAAATAAACTGATTCTCAGATTAGTCATTTGTTTGAAATGGATGTGTGCTTGGTGGGTCTTGCTTTTTCCCTTGACTGAACTCTATCTCCCAATCCAGACTGAAAGACTGCACATCTGGAGTGATCGCTCAGTTCACCCTCAACGCTCATTTGAATGCTGCAGTGAGGATACGTCTTACAAATAAGAAGTGGACAAAGATGACTAATGGTGTAACAGATGGAAGTTTTCAATGTTGCTTGCTTGGTTTATTGATGGGAAGCACAAATGGAGCAGTCAGGTCATTCTGTGTGGAGACGTGGGACATATTCACTTGAGGGGGTGGGCAACCTGGCAAGGGGAAGGCCAGTGGGCCCAGGTAGCTCACACTAAATGGAACAGCTGCTTTCTCTTTGTTGTAAGCGGACTTTCCTCACTTTATTTCCTTCACAGCAGGAAGCATGGAAGGCTGAGAATTGTGGGCTTCTGGAGGATGCTGCCATTTTGAGCATTGTAAGACAACTACTGAATGAGGATGGATTGGTGCTGAGCGGTGAGCGAACTCTAACTTAGGTTGGTAAGCAGACTGCTATATTGAAACTGCTCATGATTTCAAACTGGACTAACTCTAAGGCTCACTCAAGGATGTATATTTTAATTTCATGTGCACAGACTCGGCCAATAACACACACAGGCTACTACCAGATATTTTGTTCTGAGCAGTTGCCACCATTGGTTCTATCATCAAAGCAGTAGGTCATACGGGAGTTGCTTTAAGTACCAAGATTGATACAGGGGGAGGAAGGAACACTTTGGTAATGAACAGCAGACATTTTGTGCAGGACAGATGTCCGTGATGAATACTCTGTGGATCCAGGAAAGGGGGGGGGGGTCACCTTAAAGAGCGGTAACATAAAGGGGCAAACACTATCACTGCATATCCCTAGGTTGCTTTTTCCCCCCACAGGGTACTATACTGATCTTGATACTGCATGGCCTTAAGAGTTCATTACATTCCAAGTTTTTGGTTTTTTGTGTTCATGTCAAGTGTTCAATGTACCGTATGTGCAGTATATTATGGCATTTAACTGAAATTCCCAGGAGTTAATAAATCCAACCAGTGAAAGGTGAAGATAGACGTAAGGCTCAGTGCCCAGTCGGGGAGTACACCTCCCATTGGGTACTGCTTTGTTGAACTATTATATGAGTAAACTGAACATCAGAGAGGACACACATGAGTAAACTGAACATCTGAGTGGCCTGAAAGGCTGACTACTTCTTACTTTGATCTCTGTGCTTTATGTTTTTTTATTTGCTGTACTACCCAGGACTGCTTTGTAAATGACACTACTCAATGGGGCTTTTTTCCCCTGATAAAAGCAAATAAATACAAATAAATCTGCTACTGGGCCATCCAATGGTTCACTTCAGTGGCAAAAAGGAATAAAGTGCTATCTTTGCTAAAGAGACATAATATTCCTGTGGTCCCATTACAAGAGGCTCACTTTACCTCAGGGAAACATAAAATAACTGGTTTTGAGTGGGTAGACCAGTGTTTCTCTGCTTCCTGTAACTCTTACAAAAGGGGACTAGGGATCTTAAACACATCAAGTGACCTCTTCTGCCACATGAATATTCCAAGACCCAAGAAAAGACAGATATTTCAACGTGCTCTATACGGGGAGGACACAGCTTTTGGTAACATTTTTGCTCCTGCTGTGTTTGAAACAAGGTTCTTTGATGTGTTAGCCCTGTTATAGCAGAAAGACTTTCCCAGCTTAATACTAACGGATTTTAATTGTGCACTTGATGTCTCTGACTGGACAGATCCACTGGGAAACTCACATATGAGGCTGGGATAATCAGGTGGCAGCAGGAGGGGGCTCGTGAGTACACATTCTTTTGCAATCCTTATAAAACATGGTCAAAAATTCACTACCTGTTTTTGCCAAGATGCCAGTACTCCATATTTACAGACACCTCAATTAGCCCGATAACACTTTCCAATCATGCCTGAATTGTTTTTACGATTAACCCTCTAAGTAATGAGAGGACGGATTGCATCTGGCAATTCCTAGGCTTTACTAATAGATGATTTTGAAAATATTTAGAGCAGCAGTGAAAGTTATACATAAAACTTAATGCCCCCAAGGCCCAGATGTAAGCTATTTTATGTGACGCAGGGAAGGCCTTAATGAGGGAAATCAATCCGAGTCATTATATTCTACATGGCCTTCAGAGCTAAGAAAAAAAAGCAGGAATGGTTGAAGGAGTTGGCAAATGTAGTGAAGGCCCTTGAAATACAGTTACACACAGGCCAGTCCCTATTGTGTATGGGCCAACTCAGAGCAGCTAATCAGGTGGTTAATTTGCTTCTTACAAATAATACTCATGCATCACTATTCTTTGCCCTCCGAAGATTTTATGAGTGGGGGAAAAAAAAAACACCCACCTTGTTGCATGGTTGTCTAATGGGAGGAGGATGAGAACTGTGATAGAATTGGTCAGAAATAAAGGGGGTAACAAAGTCAAGAAACCTGAACAAATTAGAGAGGCATTCGCCAAGTTTTATGAAGGACTGTACAGTGCTGAATGTGCCAATGCTGAATATAAGATTACGTCATTTTCAGACAAGACACCTATCCCTAGGTCATCTGCAGAGCAGGTTATTAGCTTCAGTGCCCCTATTATTTTAACAGAAGTATGGCAGGCAATAGGCAAACTCAAGAAAGGAATGGCTGAAGAACCTGATGGGCTCACAGCAAAGCACTATAAGGTGCTGCAAGAATTTATAGGGGAGAGTTTAAGAAGGATGTATGCAGAGACATTGAGAGAAAGGGCACTGCCAGGATCTTGCTACCAGGTGTCGATCACAGTATTGCCTTGGGCAGTTATGGACACCACTTTGCTCCTCATACCACCCAGCTTCACTACTGAACTGTGCTATTAAGATTCTAGCTAAAATCATGGTCACAAGGCTGGAAAGTATGCTCCTTTACCTAGGGCACCCAGCTCATACTGGCTATGTGGAGGGATGCTGTTCCTACATGAGATGTTGGTTAAATGTAATACAGTATGGCTGTCCGCATCCAGGGAAGACGTTTGTTCTCTCTAAAGATGCAAAGAAACCACCTGATTAGCCGGCCAAGTGGCATGGAGGGCTGAGGCATCACACCATACCTCCTGCCACACTGGTAACCTGCGTTCAGTGGCAAATACGAGTTACTAGGGGTTGACTGGGGAGGGAGATGATTGAGCATCTGGAGGACAGCTCTCCTCTCCCAGGGAGGGTCGCTTGACAGTCTCGCCAAATAACTACCCCCAGGTGGAGGCTTGAGGGTAGTATGGGTCAGGGACACTAAGCGGCCAGGGAGGGTGCTGGGACCCACTGCAGCGTGCTGCCTCCAGCAACAAGGAGGGATGGGGAAGGAAAATGGGGAGCTGGTAGGCTGTATGATGCCTGGACTAAGCTCCCAACCCATGGCTCAGTCCCTGGCAAAACTGGATCTGTGTACTGGAGGGAGAGGATGGCTCCCCGCCCCCCACAGGGAGAAGAGAATCCATGGGGGATTTGCTGGGATATGGGTTGGGGTCGGGAGAGAACAACATGGCTCCCAGGGTAAATGCAAACCCTCTTAAGAAGACAGCCAAAGCCCGCCTGCCAGCAGCCCTGGGAGAAGGAAAAAAAAAGATGGAAAAAAAATAAAGGAAAAATATAAAAGCATCTTCTTGAGTGGAGGGGAGGTACCTCTTTGAAGTACTGAAACGGTTCTGTTTGGGAGACACTTATATAAAAGTTGGGTCAGGTTACTCTACAATTCCCCTAGGGCAAGGGTACTGATTAATGGGGGCTCATTAGAGGAAATAATCTTAAGTAGGGTCACAAGACGGGGTGCCCCCTCCACCTGCTTTGTTCTGCCAAGGAATTTGAGCAGCTGACAATTTATGTCAGAATTGTTCATTTATAGAGGGGGTGATGGATAGGGATAGGACGCCACACAAGATTGCACTCTACATGGATAATATCCTGATGTTCACGATAGCTAACTACAATGTCTCGATCATGACAACAACAAGAGTGGAAACTCGGTTCTTTAGATTCCCTGAATATAAATTAATCTTACAAAGTCAGAATTAATGCTGATGAATGCAAAAGGGGGAAGGGAAGGAACAGGTGTGGTCCTTAATAAAGTTAAAATGAAAAGCATTAAATACTTCGGGATAGACTTGGAACCAGATCTAGTACAAGATCCGGAAACCCAAAATCCTGAGAAGCGAAATCCTGAAAGCAAAATCCCGACAGTATGAAAATGCTGACAGCACAATCACAGATGTTGTTCCATGGTGGGGCTCTGCCTCCCGCACCCCCCGTGAAATATATATATATATATAAACACCTCGGGTTGCCATACCGTGGGGAATGTGGCTGTCGGGAGGTCCACCATGCCACCGGGAATTTGGTGTCTGGATTTCGATCGTTGGTATTTCGGGTGTCAGGATCTTGTATGGATACTGGTGGGACCATCCTTACATACATTTATATTTCAGACAATTATAGGCCCACTCTAGTCAAGATAGGGTCAGGAAGAATACATGTAATAAAAATGAGTATCCTTGCAAGGGTATTATACCCAATATAGGGCCAACAATTCTCCATTTAAATTTAAAACAGCAGTAAAGACAGAATTTGTCATTTTTAAACCAGCACTTGGGAGTCAATTTTTCATGACAAAACTCTGTTTGCATCACTTTATCATATAAACAACCCCACTCTGCATTGGCTTTTTTGTGCAAACACCCTAATTTTGAGACAAATGTTGGACTAGACATCCTGATTTGCACACAATTTGGTGGAAAAACAGATTTTAAGACATTTGTGAAGATGGAAAATAATTGACCACACCACTACAAATGCTTCCCATTGGCTTATCTCGTGCAGATTAACACATGTTGGATGAAACATGCTAAGAATTCATCTGGGAAGGGAAATGCCCTCGAGTCAATCTTGTTAGATTAAAAAGTCTAGCCAGACAAGGTGGTTTTAAGTGCCCAGATTTCAAATCGTATTACTTGGCAGCTCAGGTAAGGTATATACAGTACAGGAGTGGGTATGGGGTGATAGTAAAGCTAGCCGGGTGGCTTTAGAAAAAAGACTAGGTAAACTTCCACTCCAGTCTTATCTAACAGCAGGAGAACTAGTGCATATAAGGCCTTGTTGACGCAGAATACTCTTATCCAGTGCACATTAAAAGCATGGGAATATACAAGAAGGAACAAAGTGTGCAAGGGGTAACCACTATTTGGATGCACACCAATGCCCCCTCAGAGTTTTTATCTGATTTAGAAGATCCGTTTTTATTTGTAAATTGGAATAAAATGGGAGATAATGCTTAAGGAATCTATGTTCCCAGCAAGGTCTCTGGTTCTTCATGGAGCAGGTAACAGACCGCATACTCCTGCTATGGCAACATTATAGATATCTGCAGATGAGGGACTACAGCAAGTTCAAGAGACTTGTGCCCAAAGAGTCCCTCTTATATAATATGCAGTCCATCAACCTAAGGGCTAGAGTACAGCCCTAGGGCATGACATCTAAGGTGCAGTCAACCCGGCACAGCACAGAGGTTGATTATTACATAAGAACATACAAACATATGAAGAAGTCAACAGAATAAGGCCATTTGGTCTATCTAGTCTGTTCGTATTGCAGGGTCCACAGCTCAAGCTACTGGCCCTGCCCCACTCCTCAATCCTCCCATCCTTTCCATCTGCCTCTCCCATGACCCTTACTCTCCCTTTAAGTCTGTCTCAGACTCTCTTGAAGCTGCCTAATGTCTTCAAAGAGACCACCTCTTCCATCAATGCATTCCTGGCCACCACAGCTCCATGAAGAAGTGCTTCCTAGCCTCCTCCTAAACCTCACCCTCCCAACTTAAGACCATGTGCCCTCACATTTCGGTTGCCACTTAGCTTAAAGAGACCCTTCTTATCCACACTATTTATCCCCTTCAAGTACTTGAAAGTCTCAATCATGTCCCCCCTCTCTCTCTCCTCCAGGGAGTACATGTTCAGGACCCTCAACTGCTCCTCATATGCTCTATCCTGCTGGCCCATGATCATCTTAGTTGCCCTCCTCTGGACACTCTCCAGCAGGTTAATGTCTTTTTAAGGTGTGGGCACCAATACTGGACTCCGTACTCCAGACGTTGCCTCACCAATGACCTGTAAAAGAGCAGCATAACCTCCTCTTGCCTACTGCTGATCCCCTTGGCTATGCAGCCTAATGTTTTATTTGCCCTTGCTGTTGCTTTCCTGAAGTGCATGGAGTCCATCCGATCACTAGTGATCACCACCCCCAGATCCTTCTTTTCCATTGCAGATACCCAGACCCCTCCAAGGTTGTACTCTGTCCTCGGATCCTTGGCTCCAGTGTGCATAACTTTGCATTTCTTTGCACTGAAGCCAAGCTGCCAAATCCTGGACTACCTATCAAGCTTTTCCAGATCATCCTGTAGGTCTTGTGTCCTTTGGTTGCGTCTACCCTCCCACACAGCTTGGTGTCATCCATGAACAGGCACATTCTGCCCTTAAAGAGCTAGTGGAACCAAAACAGGCAGGCAGAAAAAACTTTAAGTAATCAGCTGTAACTTTTTGTTTCTGAAGTATTTTGCTTTTTCCATTTGCTCATTAAAATGTTTTTCATATGATTATACGGTGCTGGATGTGTGGAATAGCTCTCAGCCTGGCAGCTGACATATTTATCTCTATCCCCCCCCCCCGAACACAGACAGACAGACAGACAGACACACACACACACACACACACACACACACACACACACACACACTACAGCATTAGCGCTGTGATCTCATTGACAGTGACATCACAGGTCACTGACCTGGCAGCTATTGAGTGACTGTTACTAAGCAGCAGTGATGTCATAGTCTAGTGAGGTCACTATGCTGATGATGTAGTGGGGGGGCACAGAGCTAGATATGTCAGCTGCCAGGCAGAATGCTGTTGCACACAGCACACCTACCAACATCAGGTAAATAATCTTCTAATTAACCAAAGGGAAAAGAAAAAATACCTCAGATATAAAAGGTAATGGTTGACTGGTTTTAAAAATTAATATTGGTTTCAGACAGTACACTAGTTCTTTAAAGCTATCCCCAATATCATTAATGAAGAACTGAACAACACCGATCCCAGCACCAAGCCCTGCGGGACCCCACCGGTGGCTGCCCTGGTGCTAGATAATTCTCACCCACCACCCTCAGAGTCCTGTTCCTCAGTCAGTTCTGGACCCATCTGGTGGTCTTCTCCACAACTCCAAGATCCACCAACTTCCTGATCAACCTTTTGTGGGGTACAGAGTGAAAGACCTTGCTCAAGAACAGTTAAAGGATGTACACCACTTGGCCCCTGTCTACTGTTTTAGTAACCCAGTCAAAGAAGTCAATCAGATTTGTTTGACATGACCTTCCTCCCATACGTCCATGCTGCCTCGCATCCTGGAGACCAAGCTCCTCTAGATACTCTACCAACCTTTTCTTAGGTTTGAGTGTCCCACAGGACACTCTCCTCCTCTGTAGGGGTGGGGTAGGGAGGACTGTCACACCACCCCATTCCCGCCACCGGCAGATGCATGTGCGGCGGCTCAGGACTAGCAGTGTGTAGGGAGGGGAGGACACCGTTACGTGCTTGGCTGAGATGTGCACTAGCACGTCTACAGCCTGGACTTTCGTCCTTGTGCTGGCGTCCTCAGTGGTAGGGCTTCCGGGGAACACTCTAAGACTGAAAGCTCCCACTATAGTGCAGCATGATCCCTGATAAGGGGTGAGCACGGATGGTCGGTACAACCACCATCAAGCCCCGATGGCAGTGGATGATAAACAAAGTCACCCAAAAAAAAAAAGTATGGTCTCCATGAGCTTGCACATGATTGAGGTCAGACTGACTGGTCTGTAATTCCCTCGGTCATCCCTGGAACCGCTCTTATGGAGGGGAACCACATATGCCATTCTACTATCCTGCAGTACCATGCCTGACTCCAGTGAACTACTGAATAGGCCTGCCAGTGGCCCTGCACGTTCCTCTGCCAGTTCCCGCAGCAACCTTGAGTGTATGCTGTCCGTCCCTGGTGATTTGTCCACCTTCAATGCTAGCAACACATCCCTCACTCTATCCTCCTCCTCTTCTACCACCTCCATGCTCCCCTCCCCACAATCCTCTTCCTCCACTGTAGGCACCAGTCTTTCTCCCTGGTGAAGACAGCACAGAAGTTTCGTTTAGTACCTCTGCTTTTCTCTCATTCTCCTCCACCCACTCACACCCTTCCTAAAGCCTAACTATCCTGTCCTTTTTCCTTTTCTCACTTATATTTCAATAAAAGGCCTTCTCCCCCTTCTTAATTCCCTCAGCTATCTACCGTTCCTTCTTAGCCTTAGCCTGCCAGGCTACCTTACCTGCCTCCCTAACCATCTTTAGGTAATTCTCCCTATTCTCCCCTATCTCTTGGTCTTTCTGAATTTCCAACAGGGCTAGGCTAACCTGTTGTCCCTTACTGTCTGGGTGACCTCAGTACTGAACCAGCAGAGTACTTTGATCCTCAAGTTCCTCCCCTTGAGTCTAACACATACCTCTGTGGCAGCCAATATTCCCTCCTTAATGATGGACCACCTTTGGTCCGCCCCCATATCTGCTCTGATGCCTGCCAGGTGCCTCCTTAGCACTGCGCCCATCTTCCAGAAGTCCACCCTCCAAAAATCCAGGATTTTTGTCTTAGTGGTGATATTTTCCCTGCCCACAGCCAACCAGAACCACACTGTGTGATGTTCACTTCCACCCAGGGGCTCCTCAACCATTATTTTCTTGTACGTGCTCCCCATTTGCAAGTACTACATCACGGATGGCCCCCTCTCTGGTGGGTTCTGTGATGCCCTTAGTCAGGAACCCACTTAGCAACACTTCTATGATTACCTGACTCCTGGCACATGCTGTGGATGGCATGCTTCAGTCTACCTTGGGCAGGCTGAAGTCTCCCACTAGTACCCTAACCCTGCCTCACTACAGGCTTCCCTCCAGCATGCCTTTCACCAAGCAGAACAGTGGTTCACCGATCACAGGTTGGTCATGAACCTAAAAAAGACTAAAGCAATGCTCTTCACGCACCACCAAAGCAAGGCCAGAAATGCCCCCCTCCTGATACTACCCAGCACTCTGCACCCCCTAGAGCAAGTGTCCTCCTATAAATACTTGGGTATCACCTTCAACTCTGCCCTCACCTTCCACTCCCACATCAGTGCCCTCTCTGCCGCCACCAACTCCAGGATCGGGCTTCTATACCGTCACAGGGACTGCCTTACCCCTGATGCTCTCCGGCTGGCCATCACCTCATCTGTCCTGTCCCTAGTGGACTATGGCCTGCCTATCTATGCAGCTGCTGACAATACTGCTCTCGCCAAAATCCAGCTCTCCATTAACAAGACCTGCAGGTTCCCAACCGCAGCTTTCAGGCACACTCACACCTGTCTGCTGTATTCCACCACCAACCTGCTCAACCTAGAGACGAGATTCCGCTACCAGACTTGCCTGCTAGCCAAAAAGACACTCCTTGGGCTCTTCCCCCTCCCGGGGTAACCACCTTCCTTCTCTGGGCCACCCCTACAGTCCTCACCTATAGTACCTGTACAGCCACTCTAATAGTACCCAGAACCAGGATGTTCCTAGCCCAGAGATCCTTCTGCTACAGAGTGCCCTCCTGGTTCAACGCCCTCCCAGCCAATATCACCAACATCACTAAAACTGGTCCCTTCAATGCAGCCCTCAGGAGCCACCTATTCACCACCCGCTGCTGTTTAGTGTACCTAATTCCAGTCTCCCCCCTCCGCTCTGGACCTCCCCTGTGGGGCCTAATCTGCCAAGCCTAATGGCCAGTCTACTTCAGATTATGACAATGTCCATCGGACTGCTTTTATCCACATCTATGCCTCACCACAACTCCGCTCCTCCCCCCTGCACGAATACTACTGTCCCCACAGGGCTCTACTGTTTGCATCCCATATCTGCTGTTGACACCTGGCACCCCATTGTGTTTGCTCAGTATTTCACAGCTCTGCTGACCAGGCACCGTACTCTGCTTAACTGTATGCTACTCATGTATCACTGAGACGTTGTCCTCCTGTAACACCTGCTGAAACCTTGTAACTATTGTTTGAAACCTGTAACTATTACTGTGTATTGATCTATGTAATATTGTCTGTCTCTGTTCTCTATGACAAGATGCCTTTGTAAATGAGTCTTTGACTCAAAGGTCTGTAAATCCGATATTATAAATAAATAAATAAAGTACCACTTTTCCTTTCTCTGTAACTTTCAATATTTGTGAGTTCAATTCCCTGTCCCTTTCTTTTTATTGGTTGGGTGGTCTGTAAACCACCCCCAACCTCACCCTTCTCCCTCTACTGGACAGTAACTGAACCTGCAATGCTTCTGCCCTTCCCTTATTCACAAAGCACATGACAACGGTCCAGACAGGACTTAAATATTCAGATCCCACATGAAGGGTGGTCTGTAGTGTATGAAAGTCATATGGATGCCGGCCAAGTGGTGCTGAGGGTTGAGGCGCTGGACACCACATCTCAAGCCACGCCGGTGACCCGTGTTCAGGAACGAACACGGGTCGCCGGTGGTCAGTGGGGATGAGGAAGGATCGAGCATCCCATGTACTGGTCTCCTTCCTCGGGAAGGGGGGTTAGCACCCGTCGGTGCAGTAGTAGCCCCTGGTGGTGACTGGTGGTTTACATTGCCCGGCTGACAGATGCAGGGGATCGGGGTTGTGGTGGATGCCTTTCGAGTGCACACGGAAGCGTGCGCATGTTGAGCAGGGCATCACTGCACATCCGAGTCCAGGGGCAACACAAGGAAAAAAAAACCTGGCCGTGGATAGGCGAAGGCACCTACCATGTCAGTCCACATTCCCACCGTTGGACCTGCCTGCAGGAGCCTCCCCCTCCAATACACTGGATTATTAGACAGAGAGCCAGGGCAGGTGGCCCTGCCCCAGGGGGGCTCAGAGTCAGGGGGATCCGTCGGGTCAGAGTGCCTGTAAGGTAGTTTCAGACTGGGAGGTAGAGACCAGCACAGGGGTAGCTGAAGAGAGTTCCACAGCCAAGGAGCATAAAGAGAGTGTACAAAAAAAAGAGAAAGTCATATGGGACACCTGGTACGAAGTAAGTATAAGAAAATCTGTGTATGCACAGTATGTGTATTTACTGCATGTCTCATTTGAATGGCCTCATGAGAGTTACAGAGGAAGAGATGTTCTTACAATTACAGCATAACAGTTCTCTACATTAAAAATCAACACAGAAAGCTTCTGAAATTTATGATAAGCCATGGAAAGCTCCAATAGTAACAACAAGCCCCATCAGACCCTTTCCCAGTTGTCCCAGCCCTAGTTTTGTAATATGAAATACCCTGTCCGACCACTGGAAAAAGGAAAATGCCAAGTGTGGCGTCTTTTCTTATGCGGCACAAACTTGTCATACTGTAAATGTCGGCACTGGCATGGGGCATGGTCACTCTGGCCCCTACCTTTGCGAGACAGTTTAAAAATGCTCACAAATGACGTGGTGGCAGTTTTATTTATTTGGTTTTTGGTTACCGGGTAAGTACACTAGACAGCAGTGTGCCTATTTTCAGGTACGACCCGGGATATTACACTTCACAAGAACAAATTCACATAAACAATTCCACGAGAGCAGATTACAGTTTTGAAAGCACAGCACAGTGATAGCAGAACATTACAAACCGGTAAGTGAGGAAATACAGGTTACTCACCTGTAACAGGAGTTCTAGGAATGGTATATGTTGTTCATCCACACTTATTGGCAGGTTCCTTGCCGCTTTAAATCTTGCCGGAAGGTCTTCAAGCTGGCTCCTCCCACCCACCCGGGTGGTAAAACTCTCGGCTCCGCCCCATGACACCAGATCTGGCCCGCTGGAAGCTCAGGTTGTGCGTCGAAGCCGGAGAGGTCGGGTGGGTCGTGTGGATGAACAACATATACCATTCCTAGAACTCCTGTTACAGGTGAGTAACCTGTATTTCTAGGGACATGGATATGTTGTTCATCCACACTTATTGGCAGACTCCTAGCAGTTCTCCGGGAGGAGGGAGGCAAGGCGCACACCCCCTACTTAGGGAATAGAGACTAGAGAACCGAGGCCCCAAAACCAGCATCCCGGCGTGACTCAAGGTCGATGTGGTAATGGGTAATAAATGTGTGTGCTGACTTCCAGGTAGCAGCCTTGCAGATTTCCTGGATAGGGACGTCCCTGGAAGCAGCCACCGATGCAGCAGTATGACGGGTAGAATGAGCTCTTATCCCTCTGGGAGGCTCCATGCCCGCCAACTTATAGCAGAGATCTATGCAGGAGGTGACCCACCTGCTTATCGTCCCGCTTGGCTGCAGGTCTGCCAGTGCGTGCTTCAGCGTAGGTGACAAACAGCTGGTGCAACCTCTCCTCGACTTCAGCCAAGCGCCTTGCACAGCGAGCCTCTAGGGTCTGAAGCATGGAGCCTGTATTCGCCTCCGAGGTGATTGGGTAGAACACTGGCAGAGTCAACACCTGGTTAAGGTGAAACTCTGACACCACCTTCGGAAGAATTTCGGTAGGGGCGCAGGACAACCTTGTCCCTGTGGAAGACCAGGTAAGGAGACTCAATGCAGAGCGCCTGGAGTTCTCCCATCCTTCTGGCTGACGGGATAGCCACTAAGAAGGCGGTTCTTCCACGACAGGTGAGAGAGTTCACACCTGTGCATTGGTTCGAATGGCTTGCCCATGAGCTTTGCCAGTACCAGCAGTAAATCCCACGGAGGTGGAGGTTCTTGCACCGGAGGGGAAATGTGATCAAGGCCCTTGAAAAAGCGCCAGACCACCTTCTCCTGCGCCACCGACTGCTCCCCGGCCCGCGCCCGCTAAGCAGAGATGGCTGCCAGGTGCACCTTTAGGGTCGTCGACCTAAGCCCTTGACTAGAAAGGGACCATAAATAGTCCAAAATGCTTGCCAAGGAACAGGAGGAAGGGTCCAAGCCCTTACCCTGACACCAAATGGAAAACCTCTTCCATTTGAAGGCATAGCATTTCCTGGTCGACTCCTATGCGGACGCCTCAACAACATTGAGGACCTCGTCGGAAAGACCCAAGGCCTGGAACTCTAGCAGCTCAGGAACCAGGCCGTCAGGTGCAGAGGATTGAAGGTCCGGATGGAACACCTTCCCTGATTGACTGAGAGCAGGTCCGGGCGAGCTGGAAGCTGCCTCGGGAGCCTGGAGCTGAGGCTGAGGAGATCTGGGTACCAGAACTGCGGGGGCCAGTCTGGGGCTATCAGAATCACCTGCGCCTTGTCCCTCCTTGTCTTGAGAAGCACCTTGTGAATCAAGGGAAATGGGGAAAGCGTAAAAGAGGCCCGGGTCCACAGCCTGAGAGGCATCCCCTGCAGCGAGCCCTGCTGGGAGGGCGGGCATGAAACAGCCTCAGCTTCGCATTCTCCCTGGAGGCAAACAGGTCCACCTGAGGTGTGCCCCAGTGGGAGAACAGATCTTGTACTACCTCCGGCAGGAGAGACCACTCGTGAGATGCAGCCCCTATCCGGCTCAGGGCATCGGCCAGGGTGTTGGAGGCTCCTGCCACATGAATGGCTAGGAGATCCGCCTCCAGGCTGCGCACGAGTGACCAAATGCGGAGAGCTTCCTTGCATAGAAGCATGGAGCGCGTCCCGCCCTGGCAGTTCAGGTAGTACATGGTCGTGGTATTGTCCGTCTGGACTCGGACCACTTGACCCCGGAGAAACGGAGCAAAGGCGGTGAGAGCTAGGCGGACCTCTCGGAGCTCCAGCAGGTTGATGTGGCATCGGGACTCCCGCGGGGACCAGAGGCCGTGCACTCGGTGTTCCCCCAGATGGGCACCCCAACCCATCAGAGAGGCATCGGTCGATAGAGAGACCGTCGGCTCGGGGCGGACAAACGGGATGCCCTCCTGCAGATGGATGGAACGGTCCACCACTGGAGAGCGTTCCACATCTCCTGGGTCACTATCACTAGCTGGTCCAAAGGATCGCAGCGTTGTGACCACTGGCTGGCCAGTCCCCACTGAAGGGGGCGCATGTGCCAGCGTGCCCAACGGACCACGCTGGTACAGGCCGCCATGAGACCCAGGAGGCGCAGGAAGTCCCGGGCAGGACGCGATTGCCCAACCAGAAATGATTGGGCAAAGGAGGTAAGAACCTCGGCCCTGTCTGCCGGGAGCCGTGCTCTGGCTCGAAGAGAGTCGAGCTCTGCCCCGATGAACAGGATCACCTGCTTCGGCTCGAGTTCCGACTTGGCCTCGTTGATGAGAAGGCCGACTTGAGAGCAAACCTGGAGGGCCAGATCTCTGGACCGCTCCACCTCCCGTCTGGAGGGGCTGCTATCAGCCAATCATCCAGGTAAGGGTACACCCGGACCCCTCGGCGCCGCAGGAATGCTGTCACCACTGCCATGCATTTGGTGAAGACCCTGGGAGCTGGAGATAAGCCGAAGGGCATGGCTCGGAACTCGAAGAGGGATCCCTCCGCTCGAAAGCGGAGGAATCTCCGATGTGACGGACGGATAGGGACGTGAAAGAACGCGTCCTGTAGGTCCAGAGAGCAGAACCACACGCCGTGTTCCAGAGATGGTATTATCTGCGCCAGAGTGACCATTCTGAAGGTCCGAGACCTTAGGAACTTGTTCAGGTCGTGTAGGTCGAGAATGGGGCGCCAGCCCCGTCCGTTTCGGAACCAGGAAATACCTGGACACGAACCCCGGGTCTAAGGGGGTCCTCTACCTCCGTGATCACCTCCTTTTGGAGGAGGAGAGCGATGTCGGCTCGATGAGCCGCCAGTGAGGCTGCGGACCCCGAGGCCCCCCGAGGTGCGACGGCTCTGAAGGGCGGGGCCTGCTCGAATTCTAGAGGTAGGCCTTTTCCCACCACCTCCAGTACCCACCTGTCCGTGGTAACAGCGGACCAGGCGGAAAGGAAGTGTCTGAGCCGTCCCCCAGGGGGAACCAGGGGTGAGGTGACAGGGATGGGGGCGACACCCCTCAGCCCGTCACTGGGCAGGCTTGGAGGAGGGACCGGCCGAGGGACCTCCTGGGCCTTCCTCCCTGCTTCCTGTTGGAGGAAGCCGACGGCATGGGTTTGGGATGCCAAGCTCGAGCCTGCTGGCCCTGACGTTGCTGGGCCGGGCGCGCCGCGGGCGCAGAAGGACGAAAGGGCTTAGGCTGTGGCTTGCGGCCTTTGTCCTTCTGAGCGGAAGAGACAGAGTCCAAGGTAGCACTGGACTTCTCGATCCTCTGCAGGTGACCTTCCACCCCAGGGCCGAAGAGGTCAGTCCCCAAAAAGGGAACATCCGCCAACTTGTGCTGGGTATCCGAGGTAAAGGTGGATATCCTCAGCCAAGCCTGACGACGCATGGCCACTGCGGCCGCCACAGACCTGGCACATGAGTCCCCGATGTCTAACGCAGTCTGGAGCTGCTGTTTGGCCACTGCCCTGCCCTGGTCCCGCACCTGCCTGACCATAGTCTGCAGATCTCGCGGAAGATGAGGGACAACCTCATCCAGGGAGCCCAACAGGGCATGAGAAAAATGTGCCATGAGGACGGCCGAACTGGCCTGGCGAAGGCCGAGGAAGGACGCAGCATAGACTTTTCGCCCGGCATAATCCAATTTCTTGGATTCCTTGTCGGGAGGTTTGTCCACATCCCTGGCGTTCGCACGCGAGCAGACTGTGCGGTAACCAACCCCTCGGCCGAGGGTGTTCCCAAAACCGGACAGGGAACCGGAGGGGACCGATACTTCCTGGCCAACCTGGCCAAGGCGAGGGCAGGAAGCAGGACGCTGCCAAAGTTCCAAGGCCGGACCCACTATGGCTCGCCACCGGAAAGGCCTCCGTAGGAGAATCCCCGGTCCAGAATCTCCGTGAGGGATACCTGGCCCGCTTAGAACGGTTCGAGCTTCATCCGGTGGACTCCGAGATGAGTCGAGCAACCCTAAGAAGGACGAAGGGCTATCGTCCACTGACTGTCCTCCGAGGACTCCAAGTCCATGCACTTGGAGAAGAGGAGGAACCATCATCAGACTCAGAAGAGTCCTCAAAGAGCTGCCTCAGGCCTGAGCCACCCTCCACCTGCCGAGGTTTATCGGGAGTGAGGGTGACAGACAGCCTTAGGGCAAACCCAAGGCCGACGAGAATTTTTGGTCGGAGCCCCAACTAATGGCTGTGGAGGCGGAGGTTCCACCAGAATCGGTGGGGCAGCTGGAATTGGCCGAACAACCGGCCTGGGAACAGGCTCCTCGGCTACAACGAGGGGTTGTTTCGGCCGCTCCGGTGACAGCCACTTAATGGCCGGGGAAGACGACTGGGTCGGCCTATTCCCGGTCAAAAGGAGCTGTTGCCACATGAGTTCCTCGTACTTCCGACGCAACTTGCGCCGAAGCCTCCCCTCGTCCGAGGAAGAGGAAGAGCGGCGGCGCCGCTTGCCGCGGTGCCGAGACCGAGACCGCCTATGGCGGCGGGATCGGTTGGACCGCGAGGATGTCCGAGACTGAGACCAAGAGTCTCGACTAGGCCGAGGAAGGCGAGGAGAAGTGTCGGAAATCGGCACTCCCCTCGGCTCGGACGATCCCACCGAAGGCTCCGGAACCGGAGGCACAGACAAGCCGACAGGATCCTCAACTCCCACCGGGGAACCGGGAGAGGATTCTCAGCTTCTCCAGCCGACAACCCGTCTAGCGGTCGAGAAAAATCTCGACCGCGTCGGCAGAGTCTCGTCAACTGGCTTGACGGGACACCGTGAAGCCAGTGGCCGAGCCGAGGGGTCGACCGGGTCGACTTCGACAAGGGAGGGGGATCTTTCCCTCCCAAGAGCGCCGACGGAGAGACTTACTTTTGCTCTTTTGGACCTGGAAAAAGGTCCTGAAGAAGTTGGACCCTCACCTTTCGTCGAGAGGGTCAGACAAAGCTCCTTAAAAGAAGCCGAGTACGAGGCACCGAGAGAGAGCAGGACACAGCCGAGGTAGAAGCAGCCCGCGCCACCTCCTCTTTGAGGGCGATCATCTGCTCAAGCTGATCCACCGAGCCCGCCGACGCGGACACCGCCAATCGGACCTCTTTAGATTTCACCGGTGGAATTCTTTTCTCGGGGCGCCCCAGTTGTAATCGGGCAGCACGGTCTTCAAGGACGTAGGCCGAAAAAGAAGAGCACAAGTCGCAGACCTGCGGGTCGTGCTCAAGGCCCAGGCAGTAGACGCACGTGGAGTGCGGATCCGTCCTAGACATCTTCTGCCCGCAAGGGCACCTCCGGAAACCGGGAGTCGATTTGTCCATCGCAGCCGCGAGGAGAAGAAGACCGAAGTCTTTTTAGCAAAAACTTTTTGATTTCGAACTTTCGAAGAATTAGGAACCAGTCTTAAACGCAGAGCGTTAAGGAGGGAACCTGAGCTTCCAAGCGGTAAGGAAGATCTGGCGTCATGGGGCGGAGCCGAGAGTTTTACCA
This sequence comes from Neoceratodus forsteri, assembly GCA_016271365.2. Lineage (NCBI taxonomy): Eukaryota > Metazoa > Chordata > Ceratodontiformes > Ceratodontidae > Neoceratodus > Neoceratodus forsteri. Next base: position 688,655,154 of record JADMNL010000022.1, on the reverse strand, counting down.
CCCGGGTGGGTGGGAGGAGCCAGCTTGAAGACCTTCCGGCAAGATTTAAAGCGGCAAGGAACCTGCCAATAAGTGTGGATGAACAACATATCCATGTCCCTAGAACAGGAGATTATACAGGCAGTCCTGATTATGCAAACAATTTTACAACAGTTATTAGAGAGACTTAGAGACTAGGGTATACACTAAGCAGTTCAGGGTGGACAGTAATGGACACCCAGCGAGCATCCATATACAACAAGATTATTCTTGCAGGCAGTAGGGCAGTGATGGTGGGGCTTTGAGAGTCGGTGGGTATACAGTCTAGTTGTTTTGGTTTATATATAGAAAAGTGCAATACGAATAGAGAAAATAAAGTTGCGTAGGCAGTAGTTCAGATTTGGAAGACTAGAGGTCATGGGGTTGGAAGCACTTGCATGTCATGGATTGGATGAGGTGGGCTTTAAGGGCCGATCTGAAGGACAGGGGGGAGGTGAAGCCGCGTATTGATTGAGGAAGAGAGTTCCAGAGTCTAGGTGCGAAGGATGAGAAGGCCTGCTCCCCCATTTAGGTAGTGGACCTTGGAATGGCAAGTTGTGTGGGATCGCAAGATCTGAGGGAGTAGTCAGCACTAGCGCTAGGAAGAGGTGGGATGGCTATGGCAGGAGAGGGGGATTGTAGTTGCTTATGTATAAAGCAGCCTAGAGTAAAAGATCATGATGCCAAGGGGGATAGCCACCAGAGAGTTGTAGAGCAAGCAGTGGTGAGCGAGGCAAGGGTGTGAGAGGGCAAAGTGGTGAATTTTGTTGTAGATAACATCCCACTTGTGCAGGGAGCCCAAGGGGGCATTTGAGATGAGTAGGGATCACAGTATGTTGCTCTGCAATAACATATAAAACAATAACCAGTGTATTCTGGGATGCACAGGGAGAGGTATCACCAGCAGAAGAAAGGTGGTGGTGATGCCACTGTACAGGTCATTGGTGAGGCCTCATTTGGAATACTGCGTCCAGGTCTGGAGGCCACATCTCTGAAAGAACATAGACAAGATAGAGGCAGTTCAGATAAGGGCAACGAAAATGGTGCAGGGCCTGCACTAGGGGATTTATGAGGAAAGACAGAAGGTGCTTAATATGTACATACTAGAGGACGGGGAGGACGGGAGACGTGACAGAGACCTTTGAGTACCTGAAGAGAATAAATAAGGTTCAGGAGGATAGCATCCTTAAGAAAAGGGGAACCCCTAGAATGAGAGGACATGACATGAGATTGGAAGGGGGGGAGGCTAAGGGGCAAAGTGAGAAAGTAATTCTTCACGGAAAGGGTGGTAGAGGCATGGAACAGCCTCCCAGCAGAGGTGGTGGGGAATTCAAAACTGCATGTGATACACAAAGGGGTACCTTGTCAATTCAAATAGGGAGGTAATGCCAGAGATATACTAGGATCGGTGGCAGTTTTCAGCAGGTAGGGAAACAGAGCAGACTAGATGGGCCTATTGTTCCCTATCTGCCGTCAAATTCTATGCTTCTATGTTTCTTTCATTTATTGTTTAAGAGCAACTCTCTATTATAATGAAAAGCTTAAAAAAAACACTAGATTTACACCAATTATATTTTAACCCTTGCAGGGCCACAGACTGATATACCAGTCCAGAATTCCTATATGTTCTGATTCTGCTGGCAGCCTAAGGGTTAACTTTATTTTCTCTGGTTATTTTCTTTACTTTACCCTGCTGTTGGTCTACTAAATATTGTAGATAATGCAGTAGTTATTAAAGGAATAATGCCTGACAGGGTGCGTGTTATGCTGGGATAACATCCCACTTCGGGTGGTTGGGCCCGAGGCCAACGGCTGAGGGCGTCCAACACCTGAGGCAGGATGTTATCCCAGCATAACACCCACCCTGGATGGCATTATTCCTTTTATACAATGGCTCGAATGTGTTAAATGAAGAGACAGATAAGAAAAAGTGAATTTAAAGTATTTTTTTATTGATTAAAATGTGAAATATCCTTCCATTGGATAGAATAGTTCTGTTTTTCAACTTTTAAATAGGCTACAAATATGGGAATAAAACTATTTTTAACACGTATGTAACATGTCGAACGTTTCTGAAACTTAATAAACTTTTTGAATACTTTATAATTGTGGAGAAACACTGAACACTTAAAAGTCCTGTAGAAACTGATTTTGCAACAGGTTAGTAGTTTAACATCGATTTAGAAACGCTTTGGATATTTGCTAACAGGTCAGCAGTTTTAAATTCATTTAGAAGCAACATGAAGGACAAACTGATAGTTCAAATACACACATGCTGTTGCCATGGATGCAGAATTGGTTGCTGTTGCTCGTACTTTGCAGGGCGGTGTTGCTGTTTGCTTGTTCGATGCAGTCTTCTTGGGTGTTTCTTGGTGGTGGGATGTTTACTGTTGCCATGGTGTGATCTGAGGTAGCTGTTGGTGGTTATGGTTCCGGCGCCGTGACATTTGCTGTGGTGTCGCAGGTTTGAGGCATGGATCCGGTGCTTCTTGCTGTTCCTGAGATTATAGCACTCCACTGCGATCTTTGTTGCAGCGTCGGGCCCCAGTAGCTTTTTAAAGAAGATTCCTGCTTGTGGCCAGTTACAGAGATTATTTGACAGCTCTCTAATCCCACATTACTCAACAACTGGATGGCTGTCGCCCGCAAGGGATGACTTGTGTATGTATGTATGTGGCAGCCCTGCAGCGTGGCACATTTTCGGCAGCATGGAAGGCAGGTAATTTTTGCCAAGTGGCTCTAAGGTATACCACACTTCTTCTGTGATCCAGGGACTCGCAGGCTTTCGTCGAGGATGCAGAAACAGGCATGGGCTGTTGCTGGGCAGTTTGGAAATGTACTTTTTTAGGACAGCAATTGGGCATTGAGGATGGCCTTGTATGGCAAACACTGTGCCCCTGTAGCGATCCCGGTCTTTTTCTAATGGGTCACAGTGATGCTTAGTTTTTTCATTGAAGTTCAGGGTGGCATACTCAAGTCCGGTTTCTGTTTTTTGGAAATCAAAACTAGAGGACTGCAGTTGTCTTTGCCCTCACACCCACGTCTGGCAAAATGCAACTGAACCTCTAGCCAGACGCGGTGTAGAAGTCCTTCAGAGGTTTCTGTGTTGAGCGCCTCAGATTGTCTGAGAAATGACAGTTCTGTCTCCGTGAGGGGAGCGTGGTGTTGGGCCTTGTCTTTTCCGTCACGTCTCAGGCTTTTGATTTGAGCTGTAAATACGTTATTCGAGCTCTGAAATTCTGTGTTACTGATTATGTTAATGTTTCTTGACGGGGAAGGGGGCTCATTTAGGTAACGATTGAGCCCCGATCTCAACTCAATGAAACTACTTATGCCGTAGTGGGCTCCATTACTGGTTCTTACTGAGGCATAAAACTTGCGTAAGGTTTGATTTAAGCCACTTTTGCTTACTGTTGCTAAGTCAAGTTCAGTACCTGTTTCTTTGATCCAGTCATTTAAGACGTTAATGGCCCACACAGTTTGCCGCTTTGTGGACGGTTCATTCCTGTCACATTCAATTTGATCGAGCTGGTTGTCGTGGATTTCAACATGCCTTTGTTTTTCTTTTTTCTTTCTGGGTTCAGCATTTTCTTTCTCCTCGGAGAACCATTTGTCTATTGTTGCCATTTTGTACAAATTGAAATTTAGCTTAGGAAATGCTGACATGAGTCTGCTTTATCTTTTTGCTTATTTCTGACAGGCTGGTCTTTGACAGCTGCTGTGTAGTGATCTGTGTTTTGATGTGTAGTGATACGTGTAACCCCCCTGCAAATGGGGGTTCCCAAAAGACTTCCAGGAGCTTGCTTGAATGCTCCAAGCCTGAATGGTGTTTGGCGTTAAGCCATTTATCAGTGAGTGTTTTAGAACCTCTGGTACTGTCTCTTTAAGAGCTGTCTGCTTGCAGACATAATTAGTTTGTATGGGGGACTGTGTGTTTCTTTGATTGAGTACCACTCAAGCTGCTGCCAATTCACCCCATTTTTGCAGTCACTAGAGTGCAAAGGAACCTGTCTGAAAGATGTAACTGATTGCCAGAAATCATTTACAGTAATAATGAAATTACAGTTTGTCTAACCTGCTTTCTTTGCAGTCAGAACTGTCTGCCTAGTTCCCCATTCTGGTTTTGAACTGCTGAACTGGACCAATCAGTGTGGGGTAAACTAGCTCTAAAATGATGCCTTGGACGAATCAGAACTTGGACTCATAATCTGAGCCAGCCACAAGAGGATTGTATGGGCAGTGACTCTGGGAGATGTAGTTTAGACTTCAGTGCCTTTTTGGACCAACAGCAGCAGTCTATTGTGAGTGACAGCCAATCCAGTCAAGAACTGGGAGGAACTCAAAGGAAGTGCCGGTTTTTGTCTGTTGGAGTTTCAGTTTGAGATCTGAGAGTGAAGGGGAAAGAAACCCTGTGCTCCTTCAGTGCACAGTTTCAGTCAAAAAACTGTGCAAGGCCCAGAGTTCGGTCTACAACTTGTGTAACTGCTTGTTAGGACTGAATCCGTCCTGTGAAAAGAATCAAAGGATCTCTGAAGAGTAGAAACCAGGCTCACCCTGTAGAAGACTGAAGAAATTGTTGAATTACACTCGGTCTGTCAGGAACTGAATCTGCTGTGTGTTCTCCTGGTTATTGTGCAGTAATTGCGATTGGGATACAGATGCAGCCTGCCTGGTATAGTGCTTTCTTTTTACCATATAAATGTGTGAGGAGTCTCTTGGAGATCAAAGTAGCCCTGCTGACATTGAAGGACCATATCTTATTTGGAGGTCGTGAGTACTAATTCAGGGTCGCTCCCTGTTGAATTGCCACATTAAATCCAAATGGAATTACTGTACTGCTGACTGTTTAATTCTCCTTTTCTCTGTGTGAAAGGGCCCCTACCAGCTGCCACGTTTGGACTAGCCACTAGGGCTTGGGTACCCAGGGACAGTAACTGATAGGGATAGGCCTGTGCACAGAGCCATAGGTAGATTAGTAAAGTGATAAGCTAATTAACCTGATTTCCCCTGTCCTTGTTATATCCCCTAAATAAATCAGAGCTGCTTGTTTCAGCAAAGTTATACTGCCTGAGGTATTTGTCTATGTTAAAGTACTGTACTGTGATTGTTGCACTGTATCTTATTTTACAGGATGTCCCAGTGCCTGAACCAGCCTTGGGGTAAGTGTATACTGTGAAGGTAATTCTGATATATTGTGTGGGCCACTAGTGGGAAGAAAGGGGGTTGCAGTGTCCCAGAGGGCTGTGACCAAGTTAGTTTAACTATTGCAAACCCTGACCTCTGGGTGGAGGCACCGCCATTGGATCCAGGCCCCTCAACCTGTTAGTGGCAAATCAGGCAGGGGTAGTAGCCCCTGGGATAGCCATCTAGGGGTTACATTTGGAGGCTCACCGCTGGGATTGTGTGTCCTCTAGTGGCCATATATTTACAAAACCACTGTTAAGGGAAAATAAATAAATAAATAAATAAATGGGTACCCGACAGAAGTGGCTGTGCACCCGCTGGTGGAGTGGTGTACTGGGGAGGAGATCGACCCCAAAATGCTATGCTTATCCTGGACATCCCCTGGGTATCAACCGGACACTGTGCAGGAGTACTTTCCAAGGTGGAAGGTTTACAAAATCCTGTGGTGGTGGGTGCGGCACGCTAATCTGCCACCCACACTTTCCTGGCCTAGTAGAGTTTAAGGATCCCATAGATAGCTCAAAGTACCACAGACCATTACCCCAGAGGGAGCCCTCACTGCTTGGAGAGTGATAACTAAGGACAGTAAAGACCGGGGAATGAGCCCCACCACTATCTGAAACTTTTGAGGAGAATTTGCTAAATGGTTGCTGGGAAGAAGGGAAAACTGTGGAGGACTTGAAGAAACTATTCTTGCCACCTGGAGTGTTCCTCCCCAACACCTCTCCTGCTCCAGTACCCGTAATGGTGGCTGAACAATGCAGACTCCTATTTCTGCACCTGCCATTAGTCAGACTCTTTCGAAGGTTGAGGATCTTCTCTGGCACCCTCCCCACCCCCAAGGGAGGATGACTGGGAAGCCTGGATAGACTATGTTGCCCCAAGTGCTAGAATGGCAATGCTCGAGGTGAGCGAAGAGGTTAGTGAGAGCCTCAGGGGTCCTGCCCTAGCTACCATCCCGGTGCTAAGCAGGGCCAGTAGCCCTGGGCAGCTGCAAGCCTATCTTGAGGCCTTGGAGAATGTGTGGGAGCCCAGATTCTGATGAGGACCTATGGTGGAGAGTAAGAAATGCACAACAGTACCAAGGGGTTGTTGTCTGTGTATGTCTCATCGCTGGAAAAATTGTTGCAAGAATGCCTCAGAAAGGGTAGTTTGCCAGCGATTGAACTGGACCGAACCAGACTGGACAGAATCCTTAAGTCTGCCCCCTTCTCCAAACTCGCTGTTGCTTCAGTTACGCCTGGCAATCGACTGGAGACCCACCCTCCTATGATGAGTTAATGAGAGAAATTCGAGAGTTGGAAAAGCGACCTCGGAGGACCTACCAATAGCTGTGGCTATGACCCGAAGTGACTGAGGGTGGCCCATCAAGTGAAGTTCAGGGGCAGAGGTTGGCAGTCAATGAGTGCTCTGATAAGGAAAAAGATATGCCACAATGGGGTGAACTGTTGAGAGAATCCGGAATTAAAAACAGTCCCTTTATGAAGCCACGCCCTGCAAGTACAGACCCCGACCTATATCGACTGCATCTGCTATGGGGGTGGGGATACCCATGTATATCTCCTGCTGATAACAGCTCGAACTCGATTCACCTGACCATGGAAGTGGAGAACTGACGAGATGTCTCCAAATGTATCACGCCGCAGACAGAGATGGCACCAAGGTTTCCAGTTAGTAATACCCCATACCAACCAGTGTGGCTTTCACAGCCAGCTCAAACTCAAAAGTATGTTTTGCTATAATTGTGGGAAGGATGGGCACATGAAGAGAATGCAATCCCAAAGACACTGACAAAGTTGCATATAGGCTACAAGGAGAGAACAATCAGTGGTTGAGGTGCAGAAATGGTAGTGAGGGCACCAAAAAATGCTAATTCCGTCTTTTGTGGCAAGGTCAGTTGCCCAGGCCCCCCTACCGCCTCTCAGACTGGTCCAGAATAGTGGGTCCTCCATGAGACCACTGTAAAGGTAAATAGGTGTCTACAAGAGCTGTATTAGACAGTGGCTCCCAAGTGACAATTATGTTTCAAGATTGGTATCAAAGCATTTGTCAGGCGTGCCCACAACCATTGAAAAGGACTGCATGTATGGGGGTTAAGTGAGAAGCCTACCCCTATTCTGGGTATATCCAATTTGGCTGTCTTTCCCCACCTCCATGGCTGGAGTGGCGAACAAGTGAGACCTACATGTAGTGTGTCCCCCACTGGACTGTATGATGGTGTCCCTTTGTTGATTGGAACAAATGCTCATATGTTCAGAAGGCTAGCACATTTGTATGTATGAAAAACAGGGTCAAAGACTAGTAGAGCTTTAGAGTTCCGGCTTTAATTAAGAAGGCCTATGAGGCACAGAGATGCTGAAAATATAGAACCAGAGGAACCGGTTGGAATGTATGGAAGAAGGATCCTGAGTCTCTGATCCTGGCACCAAATGCCCAGTGTACCTTACAGGGAGAGGTCCATATCAGAAAGGATGTTAAGAATAAAATATTAATGTTGGATGCACCAGGCGATGGAAAATTGCCAGAGGGACTGCTGGTCAAGCCTAGTATTTTGCCGCTAGAGCCCATGCTTATGCCAGAAGGGTAATGGTCCAAGTTCATAATGTGTCTGAAGAGAGACATTCGAGTAAATAGAGGTTGCATCCTGGCTAATGTGCATTGTGCAGACACACGCAGTGCTACCCAGCAGCAAGAGTTCAAGGAAGAATGACAGGTAACGCCTGACTTGTTTGATTTCGGCAACTCCCGCTGCCAGCTGAATGGAAAGTGAGGATCAGAGAAGCTTGCCCAGAGAGACCAGGTGTTTCTTTAAAGGAATGGGACGTGGGATGCGTGCAAGGAGCTGAGCACAATATCGGCTGCACGACGAAAAGACCATTTAGGTGAGAGGTCTCGGCGCCTGGCACCTGCTGATATAGATGATGTGAGACGGCATCTGCAAGAGATGTTAGCGCTGGTGTAATACAAAAGCCAGAAGCCCTTATGCTTCCCCATTGTGGTAGTGAGGAAAAAGAATGGGACAGTAAGGATGTGCGTGGATTATCGCACCTTAAACCGGCGGACTATCCCAGATCAGTACACAATGCCCGCATTCAGGATGCTTTGGACTGCCTAAACGAGAGCAAGTGGTTCTCTGTGCTGGATCTCCGCAGTGGGTACTACCAGATCCCGATGGCCCCAGAGGACCGGAGAAGACAGCCTTTATCTGTCGCTTGGCTTCATGAATTCATGGAGGATGCCTCAAGGGATTTCAGGGCCCCAGCCACTTTTCAACGATTGATGGGCGTGCAGTGGGGGACATGAACTTACTAGAGTGCCTGGTATACCTAGATGATGTTATTGTGTTTGGCAGCTCACTGGAGGACATGAGAGCAGATTATTTAAGGTATGGATCGACTGGAGGACTTTGGCCTTAAACTGTCCATTGATAAGTGTCAATTCTTTCAAACATCAGTAAAGTATGTGGGACACATAGTATCCACCGAGGAATAGAGACAGACCTAAGTAAAGTTGGGGCCTTGACCACCTGGCCACAGCCAAAATCTAAAGAACTGCAAAGATTCCTGGGATTCTGTGGTTATTATAGTATTCATCAAGGACTATTCAAGAGTGATCCGCCCTTTACTTAACCTTACTCAAGGGTATCCCCAACCCACAAAAATACCAAAGTCAGCTCCCTCAAGACTGAAAGTGTATTTTCATCCAGTGAAGTATTTGGGGCCGCTGGACTCCTGATTAATGAGACTGCTTTTCATGAGATCATATATCAACTTACCCATGCTCCAGTGCAGGCCATGCCGATCCAAGAAAACCTTACGCCCTGCACACTGATGCTAGCTTGCAAGGGTTGGGGGCTGTGTTGTACCAAGAGCACGAGAATGGCCTGAGACCAGTGGCCTTGCCGTAGAAGCCTGACCTCATCCGAAAAGAACTATCCTGTACATAAGTTAGAGTTCCTAGCTTTGAAGTAGCGTTGTTGACCAATTCCATGAGTACTTGTATGGGGCTAAAATACTAGTAAAGCTGCAATAATCCCTTTGACCTATGTGCAGACCTCAGCTAAGTTGGATGCCACTGGCACAGGTAGCTGTCTGCATTATCTACATATGACTATGCTCTCGAATACCGAGCAGGTCTGAACCACATAGATGCTGATGCTCTCTCCAGAGGCCTGTTCCCCAGAATGATTGGGTCCGATTGGCAGAACCTGACATTCGGCACTCTGCCGAAGTTTGACAGGGAGGAACAAATGTCCACAGACGCAGTGGACTGCATGGTGGATTGCTTGGGACCCTCTGAGAATTGCATACCTGCTGCTTATTGCCACTTTTCTGCAATAGACATTGGTGCACTGCCTCAGCTGGACAATGACAGTATTAAAGTCGGCTCAATCCCGCGATCCTATGATCAAATCAGCTTTAGAAGCCCTCTATGCAGGAAAAGATGTGTCCAAATCGCTCCACTGATTGAGAACTGCACTGTTATACAAAGAAGGTCCTAAGTTGAAACTGATCAATAAACTGTTATATGGAGAAACAGTAGACAGAGGGGACAAGTAGACAAACAACAACTGGTGCTGCCCACTGCCTTTCGAGACTCAGTATTGAGGTCCTTGCACAACCACATGGGGCACCTTGGTATAGACAGAACACTTGACTGGTGAGATCCAGATTCTATTGGCCTAAGATGGGGGCTGATGTGGAGCAACACATACGAACTTGTAGTCGCTGCTTACAGAGGAAAGCTTTTGCCCCAGAGGGCTGCCCCCTTGTTAACATAACCACCAGTGCACCATGGAGCTGGTCTGTACTGATTTTCTGAGGTTGGAGTCAGATCAAAGAAATATCAGTAATGCTGGTGGTCACTGACCATTTCACGAGATATGCCCAAGCTTTCCCACCAAAGACCAGAAAGCATCCACTGTAGCCAAAGTACTCGTGAAAACTTTTTGTTCACTATGGGCTCACAAAGAATCCATTCTGATCAAGGGAGAGACTTTGAGAGTCGCCTGATCAAAGAGATGCTTTCTCTGTGGGGAGTGAGAAGTCCAGAACCACTCCTTACCACCCCAGGGGACCCACAGCCTGAACGTTTCAACAGCACTTTGCTAGATATGTAGGCACCCTGCACCCAAAGGACAAAGCCAGATGGAGCCAACAAATTAGCACCCTGGTACATGCTTATAACTGCACCAAAAGTGATGCCACTGGGTTCTCCCCTACCGCCTGATGTTTGGAAGAGAAGCTCGACTACGGTAGATGTGTGTTTTGGGGTCTCTCCTGATGGGGTTCAAGCTGACAACTATTTACAGTATGTGCAAAAGTTAAAGGCCCAGCTAACTCATGCACTCAACTGGCTCAAACCATGGCTGCCAAAAGAAATCTGGCCAACAAAGAAAGGTATGATAAAAAGGTGAAAGCACAGGAACTCCAGGAGGGAGATCGGGTATTGCTAAGAAATCTGGGACTGCATGGCAAACACAAGATTGCTGACAGATGGCACCATCTCCCTCACATTGTAGTGGGCAAACTAGATGATCTGCCAGTGTACAAAGTAAGGCCTGAGAACAATTCAAAAGATGTAAAAACAATGCATAGAAATCATTTACTACCCATTGGACAAATCCTGATTGAGTCTGAGCCCCAGAAGATGCCCCTCTGGACCAGTGACTAGAGCTGCTGCTAAGAAAAGATCAAGGAAGTCTGCACCTACAGAAGCAGAGTTAAAGTGTTCCCCTGCACAAGTCCCAGTTGAGCATGACTGTCAGTCCATATCAGAAGAAAGTGAGAGTGACTTTGAATACTATCCTTCTTACGAACTGAGGTCAATTGTTTGGGGCAATCCCTAGTCAATACTGGAGACAAAGCTGGGCCTTCTGGACTGTCTATGCCCCAGCTTCATCCCTGGAGCCAATGCTCCCAGAAAGTGAAGTGCAAAGCATCAGATCAGATGAAATGGAATCATTGTGCATGGTTGAACTGTTTGAGCTTTCAGGGAGGAAAATGATAGATTGGGGCAGACTGGTGATACACGAACAAGAAGAGTATTTTGAGTGCCTGACAGTCCACTGCCAGTGTCTGAAAGCTCTCATGCGAGCCAAATGTTGTGGACTCAGAAACTGTAACTCCTGGAGCTGAAAGTGCCCCAAGTTCTAGCCTCTCTACCCCCATGGAGACTCCTGACAAGTGAGAACAATGCTGAAAATGAGGCTCAGAGTGCAGAGACTGTAACAGCTCCCCTAGAAAGACTGGTCGAGCTGTAAAGCCTGTGGTGCACCTCAGTTATGATTCCCTGGGCGGCCAGTGGACCTGCCTCTCAATGTTGTCCATAAAGGAGTATGTGTCCCGAGCTCATTGCCCAAACTGAGCGTTAGTGCTAACTCCAAGTTACTTGTGTTGCCCTCTAAGTATGGTGCCCTTGCCCCGTCCAGCCCCAAAGGTAACTGATAGGGAAGGGTCCCTCTCTTCAGGTTTCATGTACAAGAGGTAATAACTTGAGTTATGGTACAATGTAATAATGTTATACTGTGTAAAGAGGTGACGTACTGCAATGTTTCAGAAATGGTTCTTGGTAAAAAGTGTATTGACTGATGATTACATGTGTGAGCCTAATGCAAATGTATATGGTTGCAGTTGAAACTTATGGGTACTTGCTTGACGACGTCACAAGCTTTTCCCAAACCAGGAAAGGTTAACCCCTGCAAATGGGGGTTCCCAAAAGACTTCAGGAGCTTGCTTGAATGCTCCAAGCCTGAATGGTGTTTGGCGTTTAAGCCATTTTATCAGTGAGTGTTTTTAGAACCTCTGGTACTGTCTCTTTAAGAGCTGTCTGCTTGCAGACATAATTAGTTGTATGGGGACTGTGTGTTTCTTTGATTGAGTACCACTCAAGCTGCTGCCAATTCACCCCATTTTGCAGTCACTAGGAGTGCAAGGGAACCTGTCTGAAAGATGTAACTGATTGCCAGAAATCATTTACAGTAATAATAAAATTACAGTTTGTCTAACCTGCTTTCTTTGCAGTCAGAACTGTCTGCCTAGTTCCCATTCTGGTTTTGAACTGCTGAACTGGACCAATCAGTGTAGGGTAAACTAGCTCTAAAATGATGCCTTGAACGAATCAGAACTTGGGACTCATAATCTGAGCCAGCCACAAGAGGATTGTATGGGCAGTGACTCTGGGAGATGTAGTTTAGACTTGGTGCCTTTTGGACCAACAGCAGCAGTCTATTGTGAGTGACAGCCAATCCAGTCAAGAACTGGGAGGAACTCAAAGGAAGTGCCAGTTTTGTCTGTTGGGAGTTTCAGTTTGAGATCTGAAAGTGAAGGGAAAGAAACCCTGTGCTCCTTCAGTGCACAGTTTCAGCAAAAGTGTGCAAGGCCCAGAGTTCGAGTCTACAACTTGTGTAACTGCTTGTTAGGACTGGATCCGTCCTGTGAAAAGAATCAAAGGATCTCTGAAGAGTAGAAACCAGGCTCACCCTGTAGAAGACTGAAGAAATTGTTGAATTACACTCGGTCTGTCAGGAACTGAATCTGCTGTGTGTTCTCCTGGTTATGTGCAGTAATTACGATTGGGATACAGATGCAGCCTGCCTGGTATAGTGCTTTCTTTTTTACCATATAAATGTGTGAGGAGTCTCTTGGAGATCAAAAGTAGCCCTGCTGACATTGAAGGACCATATCTTCTTTGGAGGTCGTGAGTACTAATTCGGAGTGCTCCTGTTGAATTGCCACATTAAATCCAAATGGAATTACTGTACTGCTGACTGTTTAATTTTCCTTTCTCTGTGTGAAAGGGCCCCTACCAGCTGCCCGCGGTTTGGACTAGCCACTAGGGCCTGGGTACCCAGGGACAGTAACTGGTAGGGATAGGCCTGTGCACAGAGCCATAGGTAGATAGTAAAGTGATAAGCTAATTAACCTGATTTCCCCTGTCCTTGTTATATCCCTAAATAAATCAGAGCTGTTTGTTTCAACAAAGTTATACTGCCTGAGTGTATTTGTCTATGTTAAAGTACTGTACTGTGATTGTTACTGTATCTTATTTTACAGGATGTCCCGGTGCCTGAACCAGCCTTGGGGTAAGTGTATACTGTGAAGGTAATTCTGCTATATTGTGTGGGCCACTAGTGGGAAGAAAGGGGGGTTGCAGTGTCCCAGAGGGCTGTGACCAAGTAAGTTTAACTATTGCAAACCCTGACCTCTGGGTGGAGGCACCCGCCATTGGATCCAGGCCCCTCAACCTGTTAGTGGCAAATCAGGCAGGGGTAGTAGCCCTTGGGATAGCGCCATCTAGGGGTTACATACGACTGACAGCTGGCTGGCACTACAGCTGGGATGTTATGCCAGGATAACATCCCTGCTGTGGTGGCCAACTGACCAATCATTATATAATTATTTATTTAATCAAGTCTTTCAAAATGTATCTAGCCCTCCCCTGCTAACCACAGAATTGCCATTTGTGACATCACAGTCTGTTATGGCGAGGACAATGATGTCATAAAACCAAGGCACTGTGAGGTTAACAGGGGAGAGGCACATATGTTCAAATGTTCTCTATATAGACTTTTTAGATGGACTACCAAGATGTGCTATGAATCTTGAAAAGGAACACTAAAAATGGAAAAATGTATTCTTTAGTAAATTGTAGCAGCTGAATCATCCTATTTATGAAAGCACATGCTGAAGTGCAGAGTTGCTCATTAAATTTAAATAAATCAGTTCAGATTATTGTGTAACCAACAAATGGCATGCAATAATTCCATGTGACATAACCTAGGTTCTGATTACATGCAATGAAAAAAAACAGATAACTTTTCCACATGATCATGGAGAACTGGCTACTTCCCAGCAGAAATAAAACGTTGATTCTGTGAATTATTCCCCCATTTCAGCTGTGTTAAAGACCTCTTTCATTTCCCAACAGGTCCACTGCTAGCCGCTGTAACTTGACCTCTTGCTGTGATCCATAGGTCCACTGTTGTCCAATGTAACCTCACCTCCTTCAGCCACCCACAGCTTCACTGCTCTCCAGTCACCCACAGCTTCCTGCTCTCCGTGTAACCTCACCTCCTTCAAGTCACCTACAGCTTCACTGCTCCCCAGTGTAACCTCACCTCCTTCAGTCACCCACAGCTTCACTGCTCACCAGTGTAACCGCACCTCCTTCACTCATCCACAGCTTCACTGCTCCCCAGTGTAACCTCACCTCCTTCAAGTCACCCACAGCTTCACTGTTCCCCAGTGTAACCTCACCTCCTTCACTCATCCACAGCTTCATTGCTCTCAAGTGTAACCTCACCTCCTCCAGTCACCCACAGCTTCACTGCTCACCAGTGTAACCGCACCTCCTTCACTCATCCACAGCTTCACTGCTCCCCAGTGTAACCTCACCTCCTTCAAGTCACCCACAGCTTCACTGCTCCCCAGTGTAACCTCACCTCCTTCACTCATCCACAGCTTCACTGCTCTCAAGTGTAACCTCACCTCCTTCAGTCACCTACAGCTTCACTGCTCACCAGTGTAACCGCACCTCCTTCAAATCACACACACCTTCACTGCTCTCCAGTGAAACCTCATCTCCTTCAGTCACCCACAGCTTCACTGCTCACCAGTGTAACCTCACCTCCTTCAGTCACCCACAGCTTCACTGCTCTCCAGTGTAACCTCATCTCCTTCAGTCACCCACAGCTTCACTGCTCACCAGTGTAACCACACCTCCTTCACTCATCCACAGCTTCACTGCTCTCAGGTGTAACCTCACCTCCTTCAGTCACCCACAGCTTCACTGCTCACCAGTGTAACCTCATCTCCTTCAGTCATCTACAGCTTCACTGCTCTCCAGTGTAACCTCACCTCCTTCAGTCACCCACAGCTTCACTGCTCTCCAGTGTAATCTCATCTCCTACAGTCACCCACAGTTTCACTAGTCTCCAGTGTAACCTCACCTCCTTCAAGTCACCCACAGCTTCACTTCTGGCGGTGTAATCTCTTCCAGTCACTCACAGGCCCACTGCCCGCCAGTGTAACCCCACCTCAAGTCAGCCACAGGTCAACTGCTAGCCAGTGTAACCTCACCTCCTTCAGTCACCTTACATGCCCACTGAGGGCCACCTGTAAGCTCACCTACAGTCACCCACAGGTCCACAGCTGGCCGATGTAATCTCACCTCCTTCAGTCACCCCAGGGCCACTGCTGGCCAGTGCAACTTCACCTCCTTCAGTCACACACAGGTCCACTGCTGTCCAGTGTAACCTCACCTCCTTTAATCACCTACAGGTCTACAGCCATCCAGTTTAAAATCACCTTCTTCAGTCACCAACCGGCCAATTGCCAGCCAGTGTAACCGCACCTCCTTCAGTCACCAACAGGTTCCGTGCTGACCAGCGTAGCCTTTCCTGTATCCTAGGGGCCTCATCTCCCTCTCTCAAGCCTCTGGCTTGGGCTCACCCCCCCACCCCAAAAGTGAGAGTACAGTGACCCCAGAGGACATGGGGATGCCAGATCATGGCAATGCTTTTTCTCCAGACTCCACCCAATCCTTTCCTTAGGAGGTGATGTGAAAATGAGAGTTGTAGTGTGCACCATTTAAGACCTGGGTGCAATGCTGGGCAGACAGTTGAACCAAACTCACAATCTTAAACAAAACTGCATGCACTCACCATGAAGAGGGTGGCCCTCACCATGCTAACTGCTGTGATGGTGTTTATATTGCAGGGATCACTGTCCACACTTTAGACAGTTACTGCATAAAAGTTTTACTGTGGATACTATCCACTCATTACATTTTCCACAAAATCCATAATCCAAAAAGTGCACAGCAGGCTCATCTGCAAGCAAACAAGAATGATCCTAAACACCCCAGTGCTTCACTCAACGAGCTTTCGCAGGCAAGCCACGATGGTGGGCCAAAAGCCAAATGCAATCCTGGTGAATCCCTCCCCTCCCTGTCATGCAGGTGCTCCCAGCTGTATTGTCACCTGTTACCCAGGCGGCAGCAAAGCAGTGGAGCTGCAGTCCTCAAACCCTGTACTGTGATGTCCCAAGCTCAGAATGCAAACCCGGCCACTGGCATGGAAAGCGCTGGCTGACTCCATTTTCTCAGTCAAAAGACATTTTATCAGACCTTCTGTAATGTCTGTTTCAGTTTGTTCCAACATTATCACTGGGTTATTCAAAATTGCTCGGTAATTATATCATTATTCTAGGGAAGTACAGCTAGTAACAGGGAGTAAAATTAAAGAGAAGGACTTCTTCAAATATATAAGGAAAAGAGGATATTATAGATGAAATTGTCAGGTTAAAGAAGGAGGGGTTGGGCAGAAGGAATAAGAGAAAGTGAAAGTACTTAACAAGTACTTCTGTTCCATTTAACTCACAGAGAGAGGAACCAGTTCCACAAGGGAACAGGGGTGGGGGACGAGGAAGGGAGGGGTCACAAATGGTGTAATAAAGGTAGACAGGGTACAAAAGGGTCTTAAGGCCCTAAAGACGGACATATCCCCAAGGCCACATTGAGTGCACCCAAGGGTCCTAAGGGAACTGGTGAAGGTGCTGGCAGGCCCCATGGCAGACCTGTTTAACACCTCACTGCAGTCCAGGAGTATGCCCCGGGACTGGAGAACTACACATGTGGTGCCTCTCTATAAAAGCTGTCCAAGGGATGAACCAAGGAATTACATGGCAGTCAGTATGACTCAACAGTGGGGAAACTGATGGAAAGTATCCTGAAGAAGAGACTAGTGGGCTTCCTCGAGGAAAACAAACTACAAGGCAAGAGGCAGCATGGGTCTGTGTCAGGGAGGTCCTTTCAGACTAATCTGACCGACTTTTGGACTGGGTGACCAAGACAGTGGACAGGGGCCCAGCAGTTGATGTCCTGTTTCTGGACTTAAATAAGGCCTTTGACTCTGTACCTCACAGGAGATTGGTCAGGAATCTGGAGATTCTGGGGATGGGAACCAAGCTTGCTAGATGGGTCAAAAACTAAAGGACAGAAGCCAAAAGGTAGTGGTCAGGGGGATTCTTGGAAGATAGGCCAGTGACCAGTTAGGTCCCACAGAGCTCGGTGCTTGGTCCAGTGTTGTTTAATATATTCACCAGTGACATAGCAGATGGGATCAAAGGTAAATACCTGTCTGGGAGGATGGACACAGAGGAGGGAAGACAGGAGCCAAGAGAAGAATTGGCTAGGTTAGAGAAGTGGTCTGGCATTTGGCAACTGGAGTTCAATGCTAAGAAGTGTAAAGTTATGCACTTAGGGGCATGGAACCCAGAGACCAAATACTGGTTGGGTGGGTAGTGTGTAGGTCACCAAGTCTGAGGAAGAAAAGGACCTGGGGGTTATCATCAAGTGTGACCTTAAGCACTCGGCACACTGCAGGAGAGCAACAGCAACAGCAAATCACAAGCTAGGTTGCATAGCCAGGGGGATTACCAGCAGGAAGGTGAAGATCACACTACCACTGTACAGGTCACTGGTAAGACCACACCTAAAGTACACTGTACAGTGCTGGTGATCTTATTTTAAGAAGAATGTCAACTTGTTGGAGATCCAGGGCCAGCAGGGCAACACTTACGAGGAGGAGGCTCAAGGGCTCAACATGTACTCTCTTGAGGACAGAAGGGAAGGGGCATATGATACAGTTCTTCAAATACCTTAAAGTTATTAATAGGGTGAATACTGAAGGTCTTTTAGCCTTGGTGGGAACAAGTCCACTAGGGCATAGCCAAAAGATAACAGGGAAAGACTGAAGGAGATGAGGAGGTACTTTTCACCAAGAGAGTGGAAGCCAAGTGGAATGATTTGCCAGAGGTGGTGGTCTCTGACAACAGTGGATTGCTTCAAAGAGGATGTGACAGAATGAAGGGAAAGTTAATGGGGAGGGCGCTGAAGGGGGTTTAGGGGGATTTGGGAAGGGGGCAGGTCCCACTGTAGACTACACAATTGAGCAGACAAGACAGACCATAAGGCCTTTTCTGCTGGCACACTCTATACTAGGAACACTAATATAATCACAAAGCTGCAATATCATCGTGGAACTTACCCTGTAACAACATGCCGTTGAGCAGTTTCCAGCCAGTTGCATTCTTGCCCCACAGTTGTGGGCAAATATATCACACAGTTTAAAATTCACATTTTCTTAACGAGCACCTTTTACACAGTTTATTCACTGCCTGCTAAATAAAAGGATAGGCTCCCTTACCTGCCTGGGAGCTCTGCTAGCATACTTCCATAATTTAAAATCCCTGCCACTCTAGAAGGGGAGGGATCCTAATTTGCCCCTGAGGGGGTAGATGAGTGATTCCTTCCACTTCCTATACTACTGGCCACACCCTCGCACTCCAGACGTTTCATGATGTGTATAAGCAGAGTGCCGGGGCATGAGCCATAGACGTCTATGGGGCTGATTTTTACTTGCTTTTTTAAGGCATTTATATACTAGTGTTTTTTCAAACCAAGGCCAGCATTCAACTAACAATGCTTTGAGAAAATAGGCACTAAAATGTATGACAGATAAAATAACTGAATGAAAGCCCCCAATAAAAAAATTGACTGGTTGCCTGAAAAGCAAGCCAGGCTTAGATTACCTGTCCCCTAACCTAAAAATGTCCACAAGCTAATTTGAGCTCCCTAAAAAAAAACGCTGAGCACACAGCAACACTCACAGGGGGACTGTTTAGAATAGAAATATATACTCCAGCTTGCTTCAGAAACCAGGCTACTATGTAGAACACTTATAGCCAAGGCCGCAAGTTTGTGATTCCATGGTCACAGACTTACCGCAAAACTTGCATTCAGCTACAGCATATATGTAGTGCCACAGATTCATTGTTCTTGGCGACCGTTCATTGAAATATATGGTCTTCCATAGTGACAGGCCCCAAGTTCGCCATACTGTTTATCCTGAAATCCTCCCATTATGTTCAGCATGTGGTGCGGTTGATGACATCACGCCATATTTAGCCAAAGGCAGGACTACATTCTGCTGAAAAAATCAATGATTCATGCCAAAGCAGTTAAAGGAGTTCTGCTGGCTTAACTTCACAGATTCCCCCTGCAGTCACCATAGAAAATTTATATTTTATTTGCCTCACTGCTCGTTGAAATCCATAAAGTCCCCGGTGCAGCTGGCATTTGTAATCATGGCGCTCCTCATTGGTCATGATCTTGCTAATAATAACGTGAGATGATGACGCACCACTGCCCCTGCCTTATGGCTGTCCCTATGTATGGAAATATAATCAGTGCTACATGTCAAATGTCCATCGCTCTTTTTTTTTTTTTTTTTTTTTTTTTACACACTTTGCTTCCAATGCTATGTGCTAGCTATAACTGTCAAGGCATAGGACCTGTAGCTTAGGGGACTCAGCACTGGAATTTCTAAGGTACCCAAAGAGCATGGCCTGAGACATTAAGAATTTGATGATTTGAGGTGGGCCAGGATTGGATTTGTTGAAGAGCAAAGTTTGTGCTAATGTCATCAGTGGACCTACAGGTAGCCAAGAGGACCAAGTCATCGGTGTGCATAAGGGTCCGGCAGTGACAAGGATGGGTATGAAGGTCATTTATAAATAGGGAAAAGAGCAGGGGGCTAAGTAAAGAGCCTTGGGGGACACCACAAGAAATAGGGGCAGAGGAGGAGAGGACCTTACATGAGGAGACAAATGGAGACCGACTGACAAGATAGCTATTGAACCAGGATAAGATGGATCCAGAGGCCCCAAGCGCTTTAAGTTTACATAAAAGCAAGGGGTGATTTACCAAGTTGAACGCCTTGATAAGGTTGATAAAAACTACACCGGTATGAAGACCATTATCCATATTAGGCTTAACCTCACTAGTGAACTAAGTAAGGACAGTTGTGGTACTATGACCAGCCCTAAAGCCATGCTGTACAGGAGACTGAAGATGAAATTTGGGTAAATAGTTGGATACCTGATGATGGATTAGCTTTTCAAGCAGCTTGCTAAGAGCAGGGAGTAGAGCAATGGGACAGTAGTTAGTTAGGATCTTAGGGTCATCATTTTGGACTACAGGAATAGTCCTGGCAGTTTTCCAAGTTCAGGGCACAGTGGAGGAGCAAATGGACAGGCTGAAGAGCCTGGTTACAGGAGTAGCAAGAAGGGAGGCAGCCAGTCTAAGGATCCTTGGTTCCAGTCCATCAGAACCAGCACTGCCTTGAGATGTACTGGTTTTTAATAACCATAAAGCATCCTGCCTGGTGATAGAGGCCAACTCCAGGGAAGGAGGAGCATCAAGGGGAACTGGGGGAGGAGTCAGCGAGGAGTGAGACAAGGAAGGAGATCTTCCCCCTCTGTTTCCTTGTACCTCCTGAAAGCTAGCAGTTTCTCTTACCTTCCCGGCCACGCCCTTTGAGAACCATAGTTTTTTTTCTTTCTCTGTTTTGTTTACTTGCCTAACACAAAGGCTTGTTGCCTCTGCTATGGCTCCCTTACGGTTAGCCCACTGTTTCTCTACATCCCCCCCCTTCTTCTTCCCCTACCAGGGCTTCCTTGAGACACTCTCCCATTTTTGCAAAGTCAACCCGTCTGAAATCCAGGACCCTTGCTTTCGTGTGGTTCGACTCCTCCACTGCTCTCACATTGAACCAACACCGTATGATGATCATTGGACCCCAGGTGGCTACCCACAATTACATCAGTAACTCTGTCCCCCTTGGTGAGTACCAGGTCCAATACTGCTCCTCCTCTGGTGGGTTCCGCCACAAGCTGCTTGAGGCACACCCCCAGCAGGGCATCCAGGATGCCTCTGCCCCAGGCTGTGGCTGCAGCCTGGGTACTCCAATCCACATCAGGCAAACTGAAGTCTCCCACCAGCAGCACTTCACCTTTGGCTGTCATTCTGTGGTTAGCTTCCACTAGTATCCCGTCCATCTTCTCCCTTTGTGCTGGAGGTCTGTAGATCACCCCTGTGCCCATAATGTTATTACCTAAGAACTCTGTCTAAATCTCTGGAATGCTTCCAGCTACAGATGAGCCCAATACCTCATTTGGAAAGGTTTCTCCATGGGACTTCTAACTATGATGGCTATTGGGCTTGGATGTCCTTTTAATTTAGACTGGCTGACTCCTACACACAGTGACTTACAAAGAACTACCACCTAATCATAATCAAGAATCCGTGAACCTTTTTTTTTTTTTTTTTTTAATTTATTCACATGCTGGTGGCTTGATCAACCTGGCAGAGTTAAAATGAGAGTCATCTGTCATTTCTGTAACACAAAAAATGTACATAATAGTGATAATGTGTGGAGAGTTAGGTATAATGATTGAAAGCGTCTCTGCCTGTGGCCTCAGCATGTACTTTGTGCAGCAGAGTAAGATATACCGGCTCTCCCACACATTTTTGCTTAATTGTGCAACATAAGTAACAAAAAGGATTCAGAACCATACAAAGCAGGTAAGCAAAGCTTCCCATCTCTGCCTCTGTGACACAGCATTACATGTATTATGTAGTACAAAAATAGACTGCTACTGATGAGTCACTGCAGTAAAGCAAATTCAAATGTAACAACTGAGCGCAGACCTCAAATAGCCCTTTAAGTTGGCCTCATCTACATGTAAATTTTAAATTATACAAACACTCCAGTTTTGAGGAAACACGATCCCCTTATACATACCAGGATTTTATCTGCCCTCCCCACTGCCATGTTGCACTGGGCCAGTGCTTTCAAGTTTCCATAATTATCAACCTAGTTCCTTTTTCTCTGTCGTTCTCTCCACATCTGCTTCTCCAATTCTGTATTCTGTCCTTGGTGCCTATGTGCATTACGTTACACTAGATCATATCTGTAGTCTGTATGTCCTCTCTCATTATCTGAACACCTTCCTTGCTGTCCACTCTTCTGAAGATCTTTGTGTTGTCTGCAAATAGGCAGATCGCCCCAAAATCCCTACTCCAATGTCACAGATGAACATGGTAGAGAGAACTAATCCAAAGACCGATCCCTGTGAGCCCTCCAGGTTCTCCCACTTGGCCAATTCCTTGCCCATACAGTAATCTTATTCCCTTCCCCGAGGTCCCAAAGTATTTTTAACCATCCATCCATGTAGGACAGAAGCGGCTGCTTTACTTTACTCCAGTCCAGGTATAGTACGTCAACTGCCTGACTCTTCTCTATGGATTTTTGTCACCCAATACAAAAAAACAATCAGGTTCATTGGATATGACCTCTGGCCCGTGAACTCATGCTGCCCAGCGTCCTGGAGACCATTTGCCTAGAGGAACACACACCAGCCTCTTTTTCATTATGGTCTCCAGTACCCTACTAAAGACATTTGACTGACTAGTCTGTAATTTCCTGTTCATCTCAGATTTGGATCATGTGCAGGGCACACCATCTGTCCCAGTCCTTGGCACAATCTCTGTTTACAAGAGACACTTAAAGAGATCTACCAGTGCTGTGGCCAAAACTTGGGCCATTTCTTTCAGTACCCATGGATGTCATCCATCTGGGCACATTGATTTATCCACCTTTAGTGCATTTAGTCCTTTCATTACCCACCCCTCCATAATTGGTTCCCCACTGACACCCTCCCCACCCCTTCCTCCTTGGCTATGATGACAGATTCAGACAACAGCCCCTTAACCTCCACCATAAATATCAAGCAGAAATACTGATTCAATATTTTCGCCTTTCCATTGTCTCCCGTCTCCCACCCTTTTCCTTAGTCTTCTGCCTCCCACCCCTTTCCTTAGTCTGACTATCCCATCTTTCCCATCTTTCAATCTGCATCTCTCCCATATTTACTGAGAGAACAATGTATCCCCCTTCTTCACTCCTTCCTCTGCCCTCAACTCAGTATTCAACTTTGCCCTCCTCACTATCTAATTACTGACTCCTAGGAATGCCACTTTATCTAGGAGGCCAGGGGCCTTCTTATTGAGAGAAGATATGTCAAAAAAGTGCTTAAAAAAGCATTTGAAAACATTTGCAAAGATCCATTCAGGCCTGATGTGGTGGTGCATTGCACCACTACATGGGTAACTTGGGTTCAAGAGCCGAGCTCGACTCCCCATCATGGACCGGAGCACTCTGCAGCATGAGGAGAAGGCATTGTGAGCTGACCCTAGGGGTAGAAGAGGAGCAGCACGCCAAGTGTCATCTGTAAGTGAGAAGCAGTGATGACATTTATGCTGTGGGTGAACAAGCAGCAGCAGCAGTCGCTCCTCGTCTACAGTTCATCGCCACATGCATCCACTGGTAATGCACCAAAGTGAATGGGCCAAAAATGAGGGAGAAACCCCACAAGAAGCAACACATGAAGGAACCAATGACTGCCGCCGCCATGCCACCAAACAATCTCTGTACTCCTGTACTCTGGCCTGCCAAACTATGGCTGCTCCTTGGCAATCAAAGTGCCCACACTGGTCATCAGGACCCTACTGTGGCAAGCTGCAACTGAGAGCACCCAGAAGTGGATCTAGAAGGAGGTGTCTGAGGTCAAGTAGGGATATGTTGGGGGAGAGTGGGGAGCTGAAATAGGAGCCTGAAATGAATGTACAGTCAAACCTGGTTAATCCATGCATTGTTATTACAGATACCCTATTATCTGAACAGGGAACCTCAGAAATAGATTTTTTGTCATGTGAATTGCCTCTTTAACATGGAAACCCCTGTTTCCAAATCCTGTGTTCAGAGTACTGAGACCATTATTCCTATTTATTTTGACCTGTATAATGCAGGGCAGGTGTTAGCGAAAGTGTTAATGGCAATCTTCTTAATCCCCTCTTGCGTGAATGCTACCTTCTGCCATCCTTCCCACTCCAGCAGTAACTCAGCTTTGGCTGCTTACTGGCACTGCCACCTCTCACAGTACGGGCCCCATTCCAACCAGCCTGTGTTCTCAAAGTGTGCCCCTCCCCCCCCCCACCTCTAGCAGTAACTCTGCCCCACTCGATATGAACCTTGGCTAAAGGTCTGTTTCTAACCTCAGCTAACTGAGAAAAATCACTGTACGAACAGAAAAACTGATTCTCTGCTCCTATCTGGAGGAAAACCCACTGAGAAAACACAGGAAATTGTGGACTATGTTCTTGACAAAGAAAATTGTACCTGCAAAGGGACAGGGACTTCTAAACAAAACATAATGTATGGGTTATTTTAAACTAAACTAAGCATTAATAAATGATTAAGCAAGGAAACTGAAATGTTTTAACTGTTCAGCAC
Source organism: Neoceratodus forsteri (assembly GCA_016271365.2). Classification (NCBI taxonomy): domain Eukaryota; kingdom Metazoa; phylum Chordata; order Ceratodontiformes; family Ceratodontidae; genus Neoceratodus; species Neoceratodus forsteri. The sequence continues at coordinate 688,630,757 of JADMNL010000022.1, read as the reverse complement.
ATTATATCCACATTTTCAATTATCTAATTTTTTTAATAAGGTAAACAAAAAAATCCTCTGGTCTTTGTCTGGTTACCAAGTATATTTTTATTGTGTAATAAAATGGGCAAAAACACATGTTTACAGGTTAACCAAAAACACATGTTTACAGGTTAACCAGATCTGACTGTATATACAACTGCAATCTGTGAATAAAGAATACATAAAAAAAATTAATTCCCCTTGATAAAATGGCAACACTGGTGGGTTCAGTGGAAATGTGAAAGGCGACACCTTAATAAACAGGATTTAAACCAATGCAAGTGTGGTGAGCAAACTGCTCATTATCTGTACTGATCAAAACCACACACTAAAAATGTAATTCTGAAACAGCAAATGAAAGTGCTTTGTTTGACAATGGACAGAGACTGGTAGCTCTAATGCAAAAAGTGTTTGACATTTCATTTTAGCAGACTACTGGTTTACCAATTCCCCCAAACCTGCCAACACACACCCAGACATTCTATCCTTTGTTATTCTTGCTTCAGATACTGTACTTAGATCACACCCATTACAACATTACCACTGTCGCATAGAGACCAGAAAAATATTTGTTTTCATTTATTGTTTACGTTCCAATATACAAAGAAAGTAAATCCCTTGACTGTCTTAATTTTTGTTTTGTTGCCACATCTTTAGTTTCAATTTCCTTCAACCTACATGTTACCAGTCAAGCTCTCACTGGGTAAAACTTGTTTCTCTCTCTCTCTCTCTCTCTCTCTCCCTCCTTCCCTCGCTCTCTCTGTCTATAATAACTTTATTGGCATGACAAGATATACTGGTATTGTCAAAGTTTCGACATCAAAATAGTCAACAACATAAACAGACTGCAACGTGTTTAAATGCGTCCATGAAGTATGCTGAAGGTGGCAGCAGCATGGCTGCTTTGTTTTAAATCTATCCTTTCCTCCAGCAGTATACAAAATTTAGCTTCATCATTCAGCAGCTGGAAAGCTGCTACTTTTTAGATAACTCTAGAAAACATTTTTCTCGTATACAGAGTTGTATTTGCAGAGCGGAGGATGAAATGCATTTCTACAGTAATTCAGTTTCACTACTCTTGCTCAGAGTAGGGCCCTGATCTCACTACAGCACGTTTCAGCGATCTGTTTTTGAAAATGGATTACAGCTTACCGTGCTGCAGGGTTCATACTGCAGTCCGCTTCGTTGATCCGTTTCAGTTGATGCATGCTAGAGCATTCTCACTATAAATCCATTTCCCCTTCTATTCTGATTCAGCAGCACTTGCACAGCTGCTTACCATGATGCTTTGCGCGATCGCGAGGTGGGAGGACAAACAAGCACAAATGGATCCGACCTTGTCTGTTCACATTGTGAGCAGCTCACTTCACTTTTTAAATGGATTTCTAGAAGCGTGCTCAAGCCCAGGTCTCATCCAGGTTTGAGCACGCTTCCAAAATTCCAAGTTATAAGTGTGCTTAGTATGAGCGTGATCCGTGCTAGCATGCATTTGAAATGTTTCAAGCGCTGGGAACCGTTTCAAATGCCCTAGTGAGAACAGGGCCTACGGCAGGGTGCCTTTAGGGTTCCAGGTTAATTTGTACCTGTCTGTTTCTACTTCTAAACTGCGGTCACTGATTCTGTATGTAGTTATAGCCTGTGTTTAGCATGTTTACCTGTATGCAGATAACCAGCTACGGTGAAGTTTCTGTAGAGGGATCTGTAGCACTTTTGTTTTAATTCACAGTTCCCAGTATAAAATGTTTTGTTTTTTGCAGGGCTTTTTTCTGGTGTTCTGGATAGGATACAATCATGTTTAGGGTTAAATATGTCACAATCGTTGATGTCAATTCAGAGAACGTACAATGGGCATCCAGAATATGTCAGTTTGATTAGCTGACTGGCACTTTTAGCTGTGGGTAACTCTCGCGATAACCCACGTAAAACATGCCAGTCAGTCAGGGTGGCAGCAGCACAGCAAATGAAATCAATACACCCACGCCCTGAAAAACTCAAAAGAAACCTGCTGCTATTTTGTTCCCACTAAAGCCGACCAAAAGAAAGTAAACAACATCAGTCATGTTCTTGTCCACTACTGGTCCCAACACTCCCTCGCAACTAGCAGAACAAAAAAAACAAAAAAAAAACAACTTTAAAATGAGTTTCTGTGCCACAATACAGGGCTTAAAATTCAGGGGGGAGATTGCGCGAATCATGCTATTTTTGGCCCCGCAAAGATAGGGGAAAAAACACCATTGAAATTAATGTACCCATTGATTTCAATGTGGTAGCACGGCCGCTTAGCTACGGCGGCAGCAGTGAGTTTGCAAGCCATGGGCCCAGCCAAAGGATGATTAAAAAAAAGTTCCATAAAGTGGTGTGAAACAGACATCTTTGTTGGTGCCAAACAGATGTGTCAGCCATGGTCAGGAGATACAGAGAGAGGCACGGAGGACGATCCGTACACGTAGCCCTGTTGCTGTCACTCAGATCTCCTGCCATTCCTTCTCCTGAACCCGGAGCCCTCCCTCCCCAAACAAAAACCTCAGTCAGGACTCGGGATGCACCTAGGAAACGGATTCCCACTGCGGCTGCTGATTTGCTCCAGCAGCTGGCGTTTGACTCAGAGGCTCAGATTGCTGGCCAGGGATTCACGCTGCAGACAGGGAATTCGGGATACTAAACCCTGCCCCCCAGCAGAATTGAGAACTGCAGACTTGGGGATTTAAAGAAAGTGAAACTGAGAACAGAGGTGCACTGGGAAGGGAATGACCCACTGCTTGCCAAGTAGAGACAGGTAAGCCTTGGCTCCACACTCCAATGTGTGGATGGAAGCAGCTTGCCTTGCCTTCTCGCTCAGATTTCGTTATAAGAAAGGCACTGATCACCGTGCCAGTATGGTATTGGCAGCCCGCGGGTGATGGGGAGTTTATATTGTAAATGTCACGCTGGTTGAAAGTGACTTGAGTCAACAAGCATTGTTGGGAACCAAACTCCATCAGCCCAGGCTGAGCATAAGCAGCTACTAAAGGGAGGTGGGAGACTCCCAATACAAATACCGGTGTGCAGCATGTGCTGTAGCAAAAGAATACTTATACACCTGAAATCCTAGTGGGGTGCCCACCACCACCACCATTTACTAGCAGTGGTCAGCTGATAGTAAAAACAGTGCCACTGGCAACTTATTACATTGGAATATTCAGAGTGGCCCCGAGCAGAGCTCGTATTTACAAAGCTTCCACGGCCAGAGATACAAGTTAGGGTACGATTTTTGCCTTTTAAGGAAATCCCCCAAATGCCTCCATCCTCCCAAAATGTGGTTCCCCCACTTAGACCTGGGGTGAATTTCCGGTGCTGAAACCGAATTTTACATTGAAATAGCTGGTGCTCAGCACAGTCTCCCAGCTCTCCCGAATACACCACTCCCTCAGTATTAGTTTCAATTAAATCAAGATATCTGCTTCCAGAAAAACTGAAACCAGCTACTATTTTCCTCCCACTAAAGCAGACCAAGAAAGTAAATATCAATCATGCGCTTGTCCAACGGTCCTGGCAACCAGCAGCCACCAAACAAAAGAAAGATAAAACCCTATAAAATCAGTTTCTGTGCCACAATACCTGGTGCTCAGCATTGTCTCCAGCTATCTTCTGAATATTGCCACTCCGCCTCCCAAACCTCACTCCCACTTTCTCTCTCTTAACGATAACACCAACCCGATTATAGGTGGACATTTCCTTTAAATAATACATGGGTGGCACATCATGAGATTTTTTGTTTGATGCTACATAAACCCTGAGAATGTAGTTCAAGGGTTTGTTTAAGCATCATACACCAGAGTATGAAAAATGAAATACTTTTACACCAACTCCACGTTTTTAAATAACTACTGGTGCTGGGTTGTAAAGAAAAACTTAAGCTCCTCCCAACTTTAAAAAAAAATGCTTGTTTTCGCTCCCTCCCAGATCAACAACACGCTTGTTATCCATAACTCCTAAACCACTATTTGTTTCACAAACAATATTTTGGTTGATCTTGTCAAGTTTTTGTTTCTTTATTCACAAACTGACAAGTGGAGCCACAGCGTAATGGTTTTCCAGCCAGAGAGAAACTGAACAGCCACGCGGTGCGGCTTCATTTTTCAGTTTAGGTTTACAAAGAGAGAACACAGCAGATCAAACAGATCAGTTTTTAATGAACAAAAGGAGACTTCAGTGTTTTGCGTAAATGTATGGATTTTGATTTAGGGAGGGGGAGCAACAATGGGCATTTATTTATTAGTTATTATTTTTTAACTCTTTGAAAGGGGAGTTCGAGTCAGATTACCTTGTGGCAGTCTCCCGCTCGCCATCACACACGTAAAACTATTTATAACAGAAAATTATACACAGTTTTCCTAGTGTCATAGGGTTCACTGGGCATTATCTTACTGTAACCTTTGAGTAATCACACAGTAGTGCATCGTGTGTTGACTGATCTCTGTGTTAAAAGATTTCGTGCCTGGAAATTGTAGAAATTTTCTTTGCTTTTCTGACGAGGACAGCAGAATTTTACTGTTCATTTCTGTATGTTTAGCAACAGAAGGAATCATCGTAATTCAGCCCTGACGTCATTATTGGAAGCATTTCTGTGAATCTTTGGTACAGTACATGCTTACTGAACAATATTTGCGTCCTTCCGCTAGGGTCTTGTCCAATCAGAATTTATCAGTCACCAGACTTCTCTCCTATATAAAACAATTGGCTGAATTATGCTGTCAAATAATTTTAGCTACAGTTTTATATGAGGCTAGCAGAGGTCAACTTGTTTCTTTCTAGCACCACAGGAATAAAACATATTGTCTTATAATGATCTGACAGTCAGATTTAAGCTCCCTGATGCACAATGTCAGACCAAGGTAACCATATCCCAGGGTGTTATTTTCCACTATTATTATTATTATTAATGTAAAATTGAGAGTTTCTTTTTTGGTTGGGGTTTGGGGTGCTTTTCTGAAAATCCGCTCATTTTCATCTTATCTACATTTACCTGCAGAGCCCATTTATATACTTGAAAGATGTAGGCATTCTTGGAGGCCATGATGAGTCAGTGGTGATAATATGACTTGGCCATCTGCATTAAGCAGACACAGTGGCTCTGTACCATGCAGCATTAAACCCACACTTCAGACTGATCAACAGAAAAGGCAGCTCGTTGATATGAACAATTAAAAGAGGGCAGGACTCTGGCTATATCCCTGTCATACTTCTGATCCGTATTAAAGGGCTGGCTGCATTTTGTTAATATTACATTTTATGGATCTCTACCCTTCCTCTCTGTCTCCCTTGTACTCTGTCCCCCTTCTGCAGCTGCCCCCATTTTGCTGTCTGTCCGCCTCTTTATCTCCCCTTTGCCCCGTCCCTCTCTGCTCCTGTTCTCTCTACCTGTCTCTGTCTACTGCTTTTTCTCTCGCCCCCTCCCCCACTCACTCACTCACTCACTCCCCCTCCCCCTCTGCCCCTACAGTCGAGCGCGATTTGCTGGGGCCCAGCCAGTGGAGGGAGGATTAAGCATCCCATGGACAGCTCTCCTCCATCAATATGGGGGATTCGGTGTGTCACACTTGACTACCAACTGGCAGAGGCCAGAAGGCAGTGACAGCGAGAGCAGCCTATGTAGGGCAAGGTTGTCTGCTGACAGTAGCACGAAGATGTGTGTGTAATGGGTGCTCACTGCACGCTTGACACCTCATGTAGGAAAACCAGAGGAAAACACTCTAGCCACCAGCACCTTCCACAGACACAGCATGAATGATGTGGCAGGCCACCCACCGACTTCGATCCTGTGTTAAGTCATGGAGAACCGGTAAGTCCACAACAAGGTCGGTGACTGGATGGGGTGCTGCTGGGACAAGGTATATGGAAAGGAAAGTACAGAGGAACAAAAGGCAGGAACAGACAGAATCCACTCAAATCTGTGAAGTGGGGATGGGCAACAGACAGCATACAGGGAGCTAGAAATGAGTTAGAGGGGTAGGGAGACATAATGGAAACAGAAAGCTTGGTATTTATGTGATGGGCTTTCTCCCACCCTTGAGAACTGTCACCTCTCTATACCACCATTCGTGTTCAGTATCAGTTTGCATCCCATCCTTGCTATCTCGCCTCACTTCCATCTCCCTCTCCTCCTAGGTTCAGCCACCAGTTACGCTCTATTACCTGCTGCATGACCTGTACTGGGCACTTACTTTCTCTCCCCCACCTCTGTAACAGCCTCTCCATATTTGCTCATATTCCTCTACCCTCCTTCAAAGCCTCTCTGAAGGATCATCTTCCTTGTACCATATACAGTACCATAGCCACACTGTTCTATTCCTTACATTCACCTCCTCCCTTCTGTCCTACTGCCCCCCACCTTTACTTTACTGCTATCACAGTTTCTTTCATATACTTTTGCTTACTCACCCATATCCTCTTTTTAACTGATGGAGCTGCATTATGTTTTACCTCCATAGTATTGTATTTTATCTTTTTTTTTTGTACCTTATTTCATTTGTATCCTGTAAATCTGGTACCAAGACCACTCCATTTTGCTGCTGTAATGCTCTTCTTATTTTGCAATGATCTGTAACTTACTACTTTTACTTTACAACTTTTCTGTTCCCCCCATCTAACATCCCCTTCCCCCAGTCACAGCAGGTAACAAGCTTCTATCAGTTTGTCTATCCCAGACAACAAATGATACGTAATCTAGGCCTTGCGCACCAGCGCTCACATGTGCACACATTCTTCGCGTCGATGTAGCACTGCTGTAACGCACGGCATATATGTTCATCCTACATTTCATCCAGCAGCTCATGCATAATGCTGCCATGCTAGTGCTGGCATGCAAGCATCTCATATCCTAAAATCATACAGTTCAGGAATCAGCGCAAAAGAAGCCGGGTCAGCAGTGGGGAGACCACAATAAAGCAGCCGAAAACAAAGCAAAAAAAAAAAGTGTCACTCCCTTGTTTAGCAGCAGAGTTTATTTAAACAGTCTGCTTCACAGGATTCAGCCAAAAAAACACAAAGACAAACAGTAGTCCTTGCGTACAACAGAAACTGGTGTCAAACTTCCATCACTGGCTGGCGGCATCCCAATCCTGCAAAGCAGCCTGTGTAAATAAACTCTACAGATGAGCAAGTGCTGCTTCTTTAATGTCTGTTCCTCCTGCCAGCCCAGTTTCCCTTGGACTGACTTCTGAACCATGTGGATTGCCTCGCCATGTGGAGCACTTCACACCACACTGAGCAGCAGCACTCGGACTGTTTTTCTTAGTCCTTTAAATCGCATTGCTTTTGCCACTGTAGGGCTCACTGGTTAGACCCCACTTAGACTACTGTTCGTAGTCCTGGAATTCATGTAAGAAGGTGACATTGACAGGGCTGAACGGGTGCAGAAGAGGGCTACCAAGACCGTTCTAAACCACAGACATGTACACTATGAGCAGCGACTTGTAAATCTAGGGTTACACAGTCTTAAAACATCCCAGAATAAGAGGTGATTTAACACTCCTTAAAGGGACACTGTCAACCCCTGTAGGCCTCAAAGTGTATTTAGTTTAAAAAACACATTCAATAATTGGTCACATTCTCTAGAGACTGCTGAAGCCTCTGGTAGTTTGATTCTGGTTCCTTTCTTCTTTTAAAAAGCGGAAAACAGAATGCCCACCATACTGGTGTGATCACACTATAACGTGTTTGTTTACAGTTTTGAGCAGAAACCACTGCATCTTTGCTGGACTTGGGAACGCTGCCTAACCACTAATGATGCAGTGGACGAGACGAACTATTGCATCATGTACCTGGGATGCATAGCTGGGGGATCAGCAGTAGGAGAGAGGAGGTTATACAGCCCTTGTACAGGTCACTGGTAAGGCCGCATCTACAGTATGGCCTTCAGTACTGGTGCCCACACCTCAAAAAGGACATTAACCTGCTGGAGAAGGTACAGAGGCAGGCTACAAAGATGACAGCCGGTCAGCAGGGCGAGGCATACAAGGAGAGGTTGAGGGCACTGAACATGTACTCCCTGGAAGACAGGAGGGAGAGAGGGGACATGAATGGGACATTCAAGTACTTGAAAGGGATAAATAATGTTGATAAGGAAAGTCTATTTAAGCTGAGTGACAACCATATCACGAGGGGGCACAGTCTTAAGCTGGAGGGTGGGAGGTTTAGGAGGGATGTCAGAAAGCACTTCTTCACAGAAAGGGTGGTGGACCCTTGGAATGTGTTGCCGGAAGAGGTTATCTCATTAAAGACAGTAAGCAGCTTTAAGACAGGCTGGGATAGGCATGGGAGAAGATAAGAATCGTGGGTAGGGAAGATGGGAGGAGTGGGGAGGGAGGGCAGGGACATTAGCTCAAGCTGTGGACCCTGAAATACGAGCAGACTTGATAGACCAAATGGCCTTCTTCTGCTTGCTTCTTCGTATATTCGTATGAGTGGCTACCTACACTGTTTGGGGTGTTCCAAATGTTCAGGATATTACGAGAACAGTAAATCAAAGATTTGAAGCAAAACAAGTTTGAGTATAATTACACCATTTGTATGTACTTCAGTGCTACTTAGAAAGGAAGCAAGATAAAACAACAAGCATCATTAATTAATTTTAGAAGGTAAGCAATCATAAAAGGTGGGTTATCAACTAGAAATAATATGATGAAAAATAAATGAACAGTGTCTCTTTCATACAACTTATTTGTTTATTTAAAACATATTTTATCAGGTAGACAACCAGAGCTCAGAAGACTCTCAGCTGCAACCAAAGGGAGGCATGGGAGCATAGGTATTAATCTGAATACATACAATCTCAACTGAAATACAGTAAACATTTTACAAAAGATACAAACTGTACAAAGAGCAGGTGGATACAAATACAGCACAGTCTCTGTATGGGTGCAAGGAAAGTTACAAACATAAGAACACAATAAATTATGCTTATAACTACGATTGTAATCGTAGATCTGGAGCAGTCTGAAGAGACTCCGTGACTCAGTGCTGAGGTTACCTTACATACCAATTTTATGCATACCTAAGCACCAGGGATTGTAAAGAGAGTGAGTTGCACAAGTGCTAATTTTCCGCCTCAGAGGAAAGTCCACATAGTGTCAGAAGCAATGGGGAGTTGTAGTGAGCCTTGATCTTGGTTTTGGCCCCTTGGAAGCTTGGCGAGGTGGCGATTTTGGCAGGGAGGCTATTCCAGATGATAGGGAGCATACAGCTGATGGAGGCTTTCCCAAGAAGGCATCTCCAGCAAAGGGTAAGCACCCAGTGATCTTCCTCTGATCTCAGTGAGTAGACTGGGTTAGACGATGGGGAGAGGATGTCAGAAAGGTAGTTGGGCAATTTGCCGGCCCACAATGTGGCACCACCAAAACAGTGTCAGCCAGTGTCTCACAGGAGGAGACCCACCCAAGGTCGCTGTACATGGAACAATGGTGGGTACTGGCAGGGCAGATCAGAAGAAAATCTGCACAGGGCGTTAGAGTGGTGAATGTATTTTTTTTTTTTTGCTCCATCGCTGACCGGTCCCCTTCGGTCTTGCCACTACTGCCCAGCCCCGTCATCTGCCCTGGGCCTTACCTACTCCCATGTTACCCTGTGGATGACCCCCCACGGCGCAGGCCACCCGAAGGCCAACCCCTGCAACCTCCGAGCAGAAGTACAGTGTCAGTCGGGGATAGGCAGTCCAGGTGGCAGTGTGGGACCTGCGATGGAGTGGTGGCATCATCCTGCATGGTCGGAATTTGGGGCTTTCTGCCCTGGAGGCGAGCGTGTAATGACATTGTGGCATGCCTGCCTACATCTGTCTGGCCTCCCTAACTACCAAGCTCCTCGCTGCCAGACCCCTTTGCTCCAAGGGTCAGTCATGCCAGACACTGCCACCCCCTCCCCGAGGAGAGCACTTGGGACACTCTATCCTCCTCCTCCCCCAGCTGACCCTCCGACAGCCCAGGCTCGTCTCTGAACCCAGGTTGTAAAAGAGATCACTGGTTCATTCAGTGTGCCCATAATCCCTAACAAACCTGGAACCTATTGCCCATACAGGGTTCTAACTCACTATCCACCCCTCATGCTCCCACCCTACCGCTATCACCCTGAGCAACCACTAAGCCCTTCACTCTGTCCTAGCCATGTCTGAAACCATTGATAATTTTAGCACTCACCACATCAGCTGGGAGATTGATGCACTGCTCCACCAACCTTTCTGTAAAGTAAACGTTCTTACTTCCTCTTGAATCTCCCCATCAGTTTCCTCGTCTCCCCCATGTTCTTGATCCACTACTTATGCTAAATATTTCCTTGTTCATTCCTTTCAGGAACTTGAAGGTTTCTATTATATCTCCTCTTTCTTGTCTTGCCTCTAGCAAGTACATCTTCATTACTCGAGACAATCCTCATAAGATCTGCTTTGCAGGTCCTGAATCATTCTGCTCACCCTATGTTGCACTGTCTGCAGCATGTACTTATCTTTCATTAGGTAAGGAGTCCAGAATGGGCACACCACTCAGGAGGGGCCTCACAAGTGATCTACAGAGAGGTAGTAGTACCTCCTTCCTACTACTGTCAATACCCTTCCTATACACCCGGCATCTCATTTGCCTTACTGTAGGCCTTATTAGTCTTGTTGACCCTTGTTAGTCGAGCAGTGTCCTTCATTAATCTTTAGGTGTTCATTCTTAATCTTAAACTGAATGAAAATCCAGCCCATTCATTTCAATGGGGGGTGCCCGTGCTCTCCTTGGTCACACGTCATTATGTGCTTGAGCGCGGTGGCATGTCGCAAGTACCAGGACTTTCAGGACCAGCCGGGCTTCATTGAGAAATTCTAAATTACGAGTGAAAATACAAAGGTACGGGACATAATTTATTATTTAAACCAGGCTGAAATAGATAACGCTGAGGGCAGCTACCACAGTATGTGAGTGGCATCTGCTCTCAGCTACATCGGAAAATCACTTTAAGCATGAGATTTTGTTTCCTGGAACAGAGGGAGGGAGTTCAGTCAAAAAAACAGGAGTCTCCTGTGAAGAGAGGGAGATATCACATGTATAATAATGCTCTTAGGGCACAGGAGCCCAGAGGTGGAGTAAAATAAATGGGTGGAGAGATATTGACGACCACCAAGTAGGAAAGAGACCTTGGAGTAAATCATACTGCATGATCTAAAGGTGGTCAGGTAGTATGATGAGGCAGTAGGGAGGGCTAGTGGGATTCTGGGGTGCATAGGGAGAGGTATCACCAGCAAAAGAGGGAGGTGGTGTTACCTATGTATAGATCGCTGGTAAGACCCCACTTGCAGTACAGTGTCCAGTTCTGAAGACCACATCTTGAAAGGACATAGACAGAGTGGAGCTGGTCCAGAACACAGCAGCCTCAAACAGTGCAGGGTCTGCATCAAAAGCCCTACAAGGAGAGACTAAAGGACTTCAATATGTACACCTGGAACAGAGGAGTTGGGGGGGATATGATAGAGACTTTTCAGTAACTCATGGGGGTAAATAAGGTACAGGTGGGAAGTATTTTTCAGAAGAAAAGGTGCTCAAGAACAAGGGGACATGCTATGAAACTGGAGTGGGGCTGATTCAGGAGGGATGTAAGAAAGCACTTCACAGGTGGAGTCCTGGAAAAACCCGTCCAAGCGCAGGTGGCGTGGATGAAAACAGTGGTGGGGTTCAAGAAAGCATGGGATAAGCATAAAGGGAATCATAGTGGAAAGGAAGAGGAGGAGAAGGAGCTGTAGATTGGGCATGGTCGGTAGTAATAGTTGTAGTTGGGAGAAATGGGCAGACTGGATGGGCCAAGTGGTCATTATCTGCCATCAAATGCCATGTTTCCATTTTCCCCACCTTGACCCCTCTGCAATATCTGCAGCTCTGTCTACCTTTGCTTCTCAGACTGCCCTTTTGGTTTCCCATGTTTTCATCTGTATGCTCCCAATTATTCCTTCCTTGCTTTCCATGTACCTGGTGAAGGCCTTCTCTTTGGCTCTCACTGCTTCCCTGACCTTTGCAGAGAACCATAGTCTCTTCTGGTGCTAGAGCATTTATGTATGCAGCCTCGACCCAGTGAAACTCTCTATCTCACCAGATTGGAGAGTGCCTCACTTTGGAGAGCTTTAAGACAGCTTTAAAATCCTATTTGTTCAATTGTGCCTTTGGGGATTAACCATGTAGATACTGTGGCTGTATATTATGATAATGTTTTGCTCTATATTTTATTGTTTTATTTCTGATTTTATATTTTACTGTACAGCGTTTTGATAAGTATTGAATTGCACTATATAAATAAATGTTATTATTTTACCTTTTCTTTTGATTACCATTCTCATGCAAGACTCTGTTGCCTCAAGAATGGTCCCTCCAATGCCCCCACCTTCCTCTATGTCCTTGGCTGTCCACTCCAACAAACTTGTGCCAGACCAGCTCTCTCATCTGGCTGACGTCTGCCCTTCTGAAATCTAGGTTACTTGTCTCAAGGGCCAGGTTGAATCATACAGAGTTATGGTCACCGGACCCTATTGCCTACCCAACCCTTACTCCTCCTACCACTCCCAAGTTGGTGAGCATCACATCGAGAATGGCAGCTCGCCTAGTGGGTTACTTAAATAGCTGCACCAGCAGGCAGTCCTGCAATGTATCCAGTAGGGCCTGACTTCTGTAGCTCCTGGCCACTGGAATGACCCAATCAATGTGTGGCAGGTTTAGATCTCCCACCTCCATCCTCCCCCCCTTTGTAGCTTAGCTCCTAGCTCCTTATCTCTCTCTCTCTCTCTCTCTCTCCCCCCTCCCTCCCTCTATCTCTCTCTCTCTCTTCCACCTGTCCTGGAGGTGTATAGATCACCCTTATTCATAGTTTCTTGCCTGAGGATACTGTGAGCTGAACCCACAGTGATTCTCTTTCCTCATTATCTCTCCTGATATTTCCATCTTCAACTGCATCTATGCCCTCTCTGACATATTCAGCTACGCCTCCTCCTTTACCTTTTCATCTAGCTCGTCTAAACATGATGGCTTGGGACTGTCGGGTCCCAATCATCATCCCCTGTGGCCCAAATTTCTATGATGTCTACTAGATCCATCTCAGTGTCTGCCACCATTGCCTGGAGCACACTAATTTTATTTCCCAGACTCCTGGCATTAAAGCAGCCCCATGTCCCCCATCTGCCTTTCCCTATACTGTCTCGCTTATTCTTCCCTAGTCTCCTTAATTTTTTTATTATTCATGCTGAATGTAGGCTTTGTCAGCCCTCCCTCATTGACATCTTCCCCTAACCTAATCTAAACTAAACTTCAAATTTACTGTTGTCCACTTAGCTGCTAGTACTAGTTCCCTGTTCAGGGGAGCCCTAGCTAGGTTACCCACCTACTCTCCCTTCTCAGTGGTTCCTCTAGCCTCTGTCTTCCCCACAGTCAGTTTAACTGTCCAATGTAAATGTCAAACTTCTGCCCCAGAGTACTGCCCCCCTCTCTCGTCAGGTAAGGGCCATCACCCTTGAAGAGCCTCCTGTCCCAGAAGCCCCCCCCAAGTCACTCACAAAGAGGCACCCCTCCTGCTCATACCATCCCATCAACCACCCAATAAACTCCTTAATCTCTTCCTTCCTTACTCTGTCATACCAAGTCCCCTTATTCCATACAGGGAGTACCTCAGAAAAGGCCAGGGGAGCCAAATGCACCTTCACTCTGTCCCCAGGCCTCTTAAAAGTTCTGTTTCACTGCCTCAACTGGCTGGTTCACCAGATCGTTGCTACTCAAGTGCACCAACACCCACAGATCCCCCTCCCCCTTTTGCACCATCCTTCCTATCCTAGTTATATCCCTGATGGCTGATGCACCAGGAAAGCATGTGACCATTTCAATCCACTTCCCTCCCCTGCCCACCACCCTCTCTACTCCGCTAATCTTTGAGTCCCCAATCAGTAAGACTCTCCTTGCTGACTTCCTCCTGCTCACCCACTCAGGTGCCATCAAGTCATCCTACCCATTTCCCGCAACAAACTTAGAGATACCCCCCAACGGAGTCAGTTACCTGAGCTTTCTCCAGGGGTGCAAAGCAATTTGCTGTCTGAATGGTCTGAGATTGGTCAAGCCCCTTGTGGCTGCCTCTGTCAACCTTCCCCCTGCCCCTCCCCACCACCCTCCAGCCCCCTGGGCCAGTGGGCCGCTGGGGGAGTGGGGGTGGACCCCAGCTGAGCTGCTGCTGCTGCTGAGATATCTCATCTCTTGCTGCTATCAGCTGAGTATGGAACTCCACAAAGGCCCTGCAGATGGGGAAGTGCCCCCTCCTCCACAGCATAACTCTGGTGAAGAGCACCCCACAGCCCCCACAAATGACTACCTTACTGCTACACCTCATCTTCAAACTGATCCTATGATACAAAAAGGCCTATCTTACATACAGAGTTCTGTTATATTTGGTGTACTTTCTATACCTCCCTTACTAATCCCTTAACCCTTGGTTAACTACAATTGTATATTTGTATTTGTATAATATGCATACACATAAACATAAAAATTCAAACTTATATACATTTCTATTTCACTTTTAGCATCCAAATGTAACAACAAATCTAAATATAGTGTATGGTGGAACGCTATTGTGTATGGAGATCCATACACTTGAAAAAGACATTTTGCTACAGTAGTGACATAGCTACTAATGCAGAACAACTTTTCATTCTGCATTAGTAGCTGCGTCACAATGCAACCGCCCCCCATGAGCGCTGTTCATAGGACGGCAGGCGGTTGAAGTGTGTGTGCGAGCTGGCCAGCAGGCTGATGGCGGTGAATTGCGGTCGGCAGAATGTAAGGACTGCTTGTGGTAACACAAAAAGTAAACGATTTGGCTGTTTGTTTGTTTTTTACCACACACACTACATAGAATAGTGTGTAGTAGCCCTGATACATAGCAATGCTCTTCTTACACCTTGTGGTTACCATGACGCCGACCTCGATCATGGTGAACACTCTGTATAAGAAGAGCGTTGTTGCGTATGGACTACCGTACACTAGCTCATATATTCTAGACTCAGTGGGCTGCTACTTCAGATGTTCTATCAGAACTAGAACATTGTGCCAGGAAAGGTGTTTCTTAGCAACAGCCTGATTTTAACTAAAACATGTTTTCAATAAATGCTCTTTTTTTAAACAACAAGAAATCATCAGCCCAGAAAGCCCACCAAACAGTGACAAACAAAATTACAGTACCCTACCAACAAGCCAGCAAATCCTGGTGACAAGGACAATCCCAAAAAAAGGCACAAATTAACTGTCAAACTGCTGTATATAAATACAATGAAATTTACACTAGATGTGATTCACCGGGATTGTCCTGCTCCCAACCAACATCAAACACAACAAACCCCACACCTACCTGTGGGCAAAATACCCTCCTTCTTGATCCACAAACTGTGCAAAAAAAAATGTAAAACTTTGAAAAATATGGAAAACGTTCACTTAGCTATTGGAGCTCCATAAAGATGCAGCCACTCTGCTGCTGCCAGCATTCTAGAACAGCACAGAACAGAATGTCACGTTGCAGAGACTGTTTGATGGAGGGGGGTGGAAGGGCCAGACACACAGATGATGGTATCATCAGTATACATGTGGATGTTACAGTCTGAGAGGGTCAAAGGGAGATCATTGATAAAGACTGAAGGGAGAAGATCCCAGAAAGGAACCTTGGGAATCGAGTATGACCGGGAGGAGAGGACGAAAGCTGATCATAGCTTAACAGACTGGGTTTGGTTGGAAAGGTAGGATTTGAACCGGTTTATCACTTGGGAGGAGGCTCCTGAGGCCACCAGCTTGTTTATGAGTAGGCAATGGTTCACAGTGTTCAAGGCCTTAGCAAGGTCTATGAATATGGCTTTCGTGCCCATACCCTTATCTGTATTGGAGTGAGTATGGTCAGTGAGTCTAAGAAGGGAGGTGGAGTGGGTGGCTCGCAAGCCAGATTGTTACGATGACAGGTAACCATCACTGGAATAGAAGATGGAGAGTTGCTTGTTTGCTTATCAGCCTCTCAAGAGCCTTGGAAAGAATGGGAAGAAGGGATATCAGTCGGTAGTTGGACAGTGTATCTGTGGCTCCACCTTTGTGGAGTGGGACAACCAAAGCATGTTCCAGCAGCAGGGGAAGAAACCAGTGAAGAGGAACCCATTGAAAATGGGGTAGTTATAGCCTGGGCCCTGAGGGCAAGGAATGCGAAATGCCATCTGCACCACAGCTGGAGGCTGTAGTTCGCACCAGGCTCATTCCATACATCAGCTGGGACTGTCTGAAAGCGGAAGGTGCCAGCTAGAGGAGTGCAGACTGGTCATCAATGGGGGTTGGGAATGAGTGTGCTGGGGCATCAGTGAAGTGCTGATTTGTTCCTCAGCAGACAGTGGGGATCCAGGGATAGATTGGAACCCACCAGAAGATGCAGGGGTTCAGGAGACTGTGGATCATTTTCACAATGTGGATGAATCCAGCCATTGCATAAGCTTATCTTGGAAGTAAGCAGCCTTGGCCTGACATGAAATCTTTGTGCAGTAGTTGGATAACAAAGGCGAAGACTTGCCTGATCAAGGTTAGCCCTCTGGCTTTATGTTTAGTCCAGGCCACAAATCTTCAAGTGGAATAGCTCAATTATGTCAAAGGTGCTCCATGGCAGATGGCGCCCCAAGACTCTGGACCTTGGTTTTTTTTTTGCTCTTCCTTTTTATCCCCTCCTTACTGCCCACTCGGTCCACTCCTTCGGACCAATCAATCCCCATAATTCCTCCCATGGCGTCTGCCCCTAGAGTGCCAGGCTTACTCTGTTATCTCCCTACCTTGCTCCTCTTTCCTCCGGAAAGCCTGCACAGCGGGGTCTGCCCGTGGGTAGGTGATCGGGGCTGGGATCAGTCGTCATCCTGGCCCGAGCGGGTGTTTTTCCGCTTTTCCTCCCTTAGTCCCTCCTCCCCTGAGGGCGTCGGCACAGAAGACTGACGTCCAGACAGACGGTGTGCTGACGCACGCCACTGTCAAATGCCCACAACGTCCTCCCCACTTCAATTCCGAAGAGCCACCTAGTGCCCCAGTACCCGTGCTTCCACCAGCGCCGGTGCATCAGGTGCTCAAAGCACCCCAGGAGGAGGAGAGCATCCATTGGGGCGCTCGATCCTCCCTCCTCCCCTCCGACAACCCTGAGTCCGTTCCGAACCCGGGTCACCGGCGTGGCGGTGTGGCATCCAGTGCCTCAACCCTCAGCGCCACTGGGCCAGCAGACTCTGACCTTTAAAGGGGGCACGCCTGTCACATACAGCTGTGAATGTGGAGAAGAAGAGAGTCAGGCCTCCTCTGCATCGAGAGTGGACAGTGTAGGGCCCAGTTGGCACTGAAAGGATCCTAAAGAAAACTGTGAGGGTTAAAATGATTTGAATAAGCTGGCTACAGTTATCCTTGGGGAGCTTTTGTGGCTTTACTTTTCCTCACACAACAGGTCATGTAGTGGTCAATGAATATGTTTAGAAAGATGAACAGAAGACTACTTTGGTGCTGCCTTTCTCGACCTATTCAAGGCATCTGACATGCTAAATCATGACCTCCTATTAACCAAACACATGGAGCTGGGATTATTAACAGATGCCACCTCATGGTTCTCTGACTACCTGAGAAACATGACTCAGAAGGTCAAATGTGGGGATGTGTTCTCCGGTCTACAGAAACTGATCAGTGGAGTGCACAAGGCTCTGTCTTGGGGCCCCCTTCTGTTTAGCCTGTTTGTAAACAACACCCTGGAAGTCTGAGACCACTCCAACACCCTGTTGTATCCTGATGACACTGTTATCTTCAACTCACACCACAGCCTTGGTTCCTTAGAACACAACCTCCAATCAGATTTCAGCAAAGTATGCTGCTGGTAACAATAAGCTACTCATCAACTCAAATAAGACAAAATTTTACTACTTCAGAGTAATCGCACTGTAACGGACAGACTAGGATTGAGTATCACCACTCCCAAATGGAGGTCTATTGAGCAAGTAGAGATCTTCTACTGTGCAATCTTGACTCCACCCTGTCTTCCTCCCACCATGCTAACTCCATGGTCAAAAACAACCACAAATGGCTTTAGGTCAGGAATTTCCTCAATGATTCCCAATATGCATATCCTGACCCTCATAAGGGCATGGTCGAGGTCTGCCTGTAGATCTGAGAAAAACAGCCCTGTTCTGCTTCTGCACACCTGGACATGTCTATGTGACCCCCCCCCCCCAACCTTAGGAGCGCAGTTTGGGGTTGGGTGTGTCTATTGGGATGTCCTGCAGGACTTCAGGGCTCAAAAGTAAAGATTTAGGCAATCCTGCTTGCCACTGCGAACTGGTACCTCTAGGTTCCCACTCCCTCCTCCTGAGGATGGCGGGCAATTGGGGGCTGTAGGAGACATATTCATTATAAAAAAACAATGGGGAGAATAAGAACCCATGGAAGTGGTGTCATTATCCCCCTTGCAGGTCTTACATCTTTATAATTGAGGTCTTGGATATGCCAAAGGTGCCTAGAGAAACAATAGTAACACATGTTTTTGACTTAATATGCAGACCCTCTTTCCTCTGATTATAGTTATAGCTGTAAATGTGGAGCCAGAAAAGTGCTTCTAGGTGTCAGTACAGGTTGTGGGGCTCAAACCTCGATTTGCTGGTTATAACAAGCTCATTAGCAGCTCATTAGTCCAACTTCTAGGCCATGCTGCCAGCTGCTAGCTTAAAAGCTAACTATCCCTGTGCTACAGGGACTGCCAGAATATGAGCTGGCACCAGTTGACACATAGAGTGCTAGATGTTTAGGCTCACTCACTCTTTGCTGTATTTTTAGAGTTACGTCCCGCCAAGGATCTAAGGCTCTTGCTCCCTTTCCACTGAGCCAAGTAGTCCAGAATGCCTCCCATCTGCCCACATCACCAAGCGGGACAAAATGTAGAAAAAAGAATGCTTCCTATCAGCCGCACCTGCTACCATTTAAAAAAAGTTAATCCCAGGCTGAAGAAGGAACAAAAGAGACACATAGCCTCCATGTCTAGCACAGGTGTGCAGAAGCGTGCACACATGCTCAACATCACAACGGTAAGCATAACATCGCCATGTTGGCAGGGGAGTGCGCACCAACAAAAAGTGGAAAGACTGTGCAACTGCACAGCAGGAAGGAAGTACGCCAACTGTCACAGCGGTGAAAACGGTCAGCAAGAAGCTGAAGGAGTAAAGGAGAAAACACCAACGGCTGAAGGGCACAAAATGCTAATGAAAGCCCAAGAGGAGGCTGTGGAGGAGCAGGCGCAGATTCTGACTCTGAACTAAACAAAGTTCAACTGCCCAGCAAACTCACACCTTTGTCTCTCAAAGTAATGCTGCCCCAAGAAACAAAGGCTAAATCAAAGACTCATCATTGCCCTCTCCTCTCCTCAATCCTTTCCTCCCTCTTACACAGAACACGCATCCCTCCTCAACCTTCATTGCCAAGTACTGGTTTGACCTCCTCCCCTTACCTCACCTCCACCCTCACTCCTGCCCCACTGCCGTCCTACTCTCTGGGCTCCCTTTCACCCCTGCACCGTCTCCATCCCTCATAGCCAGTCTTCTTCTGGCCTCTCTGCCTTCTCATCCCATCTCCCCGCCTCTGGAACCAACTACCCCCTAGCCTTCGAGACTCCCCCTCATTCCCATCCCTCAAGCAGCAAATAAAACTCATCCCTCCCCCACCCTGCACCTGCCTCCCACCTCAGCATAATTCTGAAGAGGTTTCTGTCCAGTCCTGCTACTTTGTACATAACTGTATAGCTGTACTGATTCACCCACACTTGGATCCTCATTGTACACAGGTCAAACTTAGTATATTAGTATTGCATTAGTCCTCGCTACAGTGGCGATTAAGACTTTTTAGTGGCGCCAGGCCATTTATGGTACTGTATAAGGGGACCTATCAGACTATATTTATTATTTTATTATTATTATTTGTGTTGATTTTATTATTGCTGTTTAATTTTATTGCAACGCTCCTTGACATTTTGAAAGGCGCTTAAACGAAATAAAGCTATTATTAATATTATCTGTTATAGGGATGTCGCTATTGTCTTCAACTGCTTATATGATGTGATTGTTATTTATTCTCCTGTACCCCATTTTCCTGGGTTGCACCTGGAAACAATCCCCGGCTCAGGGTGCTTTTCCCACTTATCAACTTTTAAATAAAAAGAAGTGCTGTTATATTCATTTCCCACAGGGAAAAAAAAAGACTTCAAGAAGCTGAGTATTCTGTTATTAATGTTGTCCCTAAATAAGGAACAAATCCTCTTAAAGAGAAACATGGGCTCTGAGAAAAGCTGTCCTCAAAAGCAAGCTCCATTTTTTTTTTTTTTTTTAAATCGGACACCTCCCAAAGCAAATAAACACCCTACAAAATGTGGCAGAAGTGGCTCCCAGTCCAAGCACAGGCAATGGAAATAGGAAAAGCAGGCTAGACAATTTGAAAGCAGCTGCCTAACATGCATGATTTTAATTTAGAGTGCCCCTATCACCAAGTAGCCTCAACCTGCTATGCAGAATTGCAACCTCCAGACACAGAAGCTGAAAGTTTCTTCAGAGAAGCTTGAGGGATGTTTTCCTTTGATGGCACAGCTAAGACTGGAGAGTTGCTGATGTCTGAATCCTCATGTGCCCAACATGCTAAGGTTTGGCTGTGACATTTCTCCTAGTAGGGGTGCACTACACCCAGCTGTAATGAATACCCATTGACAATGCGGAGTGCTCAGAAGAGCACCATTTTCCATGCTTTCTGAGGCCCCCCAAACTAGCTTACCTGTACCAAGTCCTAAATTCCACTTTTTAGAATTTTCTGATACTTGTATATTAAAGAGGAAGGAAGCACAAATCCTTGCTTGGAGGAGCAGGCAGTCCGATTGCTTCCTGGTCCCAATACAGTCCAGCTCCGCCCTGTGCCACTCCCACTCTCCAAAGTTTTGTGACATCGGAGTTTGTAGAGCACGGGCGTGGGCTCCATTACTATGAATGGGAGCATCTTTTAAAATATATACTGTATTTTTGTATTTTAGAGGGTCACTGGGGGCTTATCAGAGCCGCCAATCAACTAATGCCCCGGATGACATCACTGGAAGTTTTCTCTGCATTTCTAATGCTAGACAACACCCGGAAATTAAAGTGAGTTCATTACTTTTGGAAAGACTTTGAATAACAGAATATTTAGACACAATTCAGCTTACATTTTACAGTTTTTTTCTGTACTTCTAGTCTTTCTATTCTTACTCTTAGTTACTAGATTTATTTACATGAAGACTGGATTCGTCCTCTTTGAGTGCTTGCCACCTGCTGTTTAATCCTTTGCTGCAAGTCACTGCTCTGTTTCTGCATCATCTCCACAGCAACAAACTGATGTCACTAACAGGATTAGGACTTCAGCTAAAGCTTAAGGAGCAGAAAACTGCAGGGGACAAGGATCCTGTTTCAATGCTAATTGCCCAAGTAATGAAGAAGAGAAGGAAGGAAATACAGACTACATACTGTATAAAAGAGGCTGAATTGACTCAAATTATGTTTAAAACTTTTCCCAAAAAAGCAAACGCAGTTTAAAAAGTATGCCTGGCGGTGGTGGAATCTCACCCCATTAGCAGATTTTTGTCTTCAACGACACATGAAAATAAGTAACACGTTAGTTGGACATCGGTTAGGGTGGACACCTGCCGCCTTTACTATTCTTTTGTTATAGCAGGTTTGAAATCAATCTGCAGAGAGCTGCTCATTCACAGCTTCCACTGCGTCTCCTGAGCTCTGGCCCTCAGATAATAATCCTGCAGTCCAAACTGGTATACCTTTTTTGTTTTCTTTTGTTTATCCCTCTGTTCCCTCAGCTCCAAATATCACACCAATATACACCTTATGTCTGGATTAAACACGAGTAAACATGACTTCAATGGGGCACCCCCGTAGCCCAGCGGAAATGCGTCATGCTTCTGGACTGGTGTCCTGGGTTTGGGTGCGGACTTGGGAGTCAGAATCGGCTGCAGCCTGTGCTGGGGAGAGCTGCAGCCCAGAGCACATGCCAGCCCGGGAGGAGACATCGTGCATCCATCTCTCAGTGGGCTGGGCAGTCTGTTCCCTTGCAAAGGTTGCACGCCTGTGCTGCACCATGCGAAGCAGACAGAGGCTATAGCCAATGCCTCGGTAGGGCCACCTTTAATCTGCAAAACCTTACAAACTGGGATAAAAAAGAACACCACTTGCCATTTTAAACACATCCTAGTTTTTCATACATAAAAACATGTTTGCACCACATTTAAAAACTAGGGATGTCACAGTATCACATTTTGAAAGTAAGATAACCGTGACATGTATTACCACGGTCATACCTCTCAACTGTCCCCGATTTTCAGGGAAGTCCCTGATTTGGCCTCAAAATTTGACTCTGTCCCTCCTAAAAATTGTGTTTCCATGACCAAATAATGGGAGTTGTAAGCACAAAATAATGTCAAACATTAAAGTTACAGACTTGTTCTTCCTTAGAAAATGCATTTTACTCTAGGCGCCTTATTCTACCCGCTTCTTGAGTGGATATCTCCAATTTTGAAGATGTGTCCCTGATTTTGGTCCTTCGTCCTGATTTTTTAAGCCTTGTCCCTGATTTATGAGGCAGGAGGTTGTGAGGTATGACCGTGGTTATCAAGAATACCACAGTACTGCAGAACTAGTAATTTTCTGTCTACGCAAAATGTCTCCTCAAAATCTTGTGTCAGTGAGAGTTGGTGCAGAAGGACAGCTGTTTCTAAAACACCCTCAGAAATTAACTGAAAGAAGCCGGACGGTGGTGCTGAAGGCTGAGGCTGGCGCCTTACCTCGCGTATGCGGGCCGGGTTGAGGAGCAGAGGCCGGTTTGCCGAGAAAAACCGCGCACGAGGGGTGAGGGAGGGAGCTGGATTGAGCAACTGCAAGATTGCTCTCCTCTCCTGGGAGGACTCTGTCGCCCATCGTAGCTCCACTGCCCCCAGATGGAGGTCCGCAGGCAGTGCAGGTGAATGGGCGGCAAAGCAGTGGGAGGGTGTCCTGGTACTGCAGCATGTGCATGCCTCCACATGCATGCAGCCAGAACAAAGGGCCGGGATAAAACGGGAGGAAAACCGGGCAAAAAAAATCTAAATAAAAAAAAAAAAAAAATTTGCTGAAGGGCCTGAAAACCTTGGTATGCAATGAACCACAGTTATTCCAGTCAGGGGAAAAAATTAAAATAACATAGTTTGGGATGCGGAATACCAAAAACCTAAATTTAGTAATCCGTCTCAAAGTCTTGTATTCCACCTATCCAAAACGGCACGCTACAGATTAAACTGCAGAGTGACTGAATGGAGGAGTGGTGTTCCAGTCAGAATACCAGCATGATGAAAATGGTATTCCGCCTTGAATGGTATGTAAAACAGGGTGGAATATCATTAAATTCAGACCCTGCCAGTATCGGAAATTGGTCACGGCATCAATACCATGACTTCCAACGGATTACTATGCAACCTAGATCTTGTGACATCCCTATTAACACCCACACTTGGTGCCAATTTATGTAAACTTTCCATTTCGTGACATATTTTAAGCAAAACTTGCTGATTTGCACATGAAAGATCAACTCTGCACTTCAGCATGTGCTTTCATAGATAAGACGTTTCAGCTGTTACAGTTTACTAGAGAATATTTTTTTTTTCCATTTTCAATGTCCCTTTTCAAGATTTACCGCGTATTGTGGTGGTCTAGCCGAAAAGTCTGTAGAGAAAACACTTAAAAACATTTTCCTCTACCCTGTTAACCTCACAGAGTTTGGTTTTACGACATCATAGTGCTCACCATGGCAAAAGATTGTTATTATGTCACAAACAGCAACTGTGTGGAGGAGAGCAGGGAAGAGTCCGATACATTTTGAAAGACTGGGTGAAATAACTGCTGCATTACCTATATAGTAAGCCAGCTGGGGAAAGTAAAGAAAATGACAAACAACTAGAAAATATTACAGTTATCACATAACTGGTGTAAATCTAGTGTTTTTAAGCGTTTTATTATAATAAAGAGTTGCTTTTTAAATTTTGGTGTAACCCCTAGATGGCGCTATCCCAGGGGCTACTACCCCTGCCTGATTTGCCACTAACAGGTTGAGGGGCCTGGATCCAATGGCGGGTGCCTCCACCCAGAGGTCAGGGTTTGCAATAGTTAAACTAACTTGGTCACAGCCCTCTGGGACACTGCAACCCCCCTTTCTTCCCACTAGTGGCCCACAATATATCAGAATTACCTTCACAGTATACACTTACCCCCAGGTCTGGTTCCGGCACTGGGACCTCCTGTGAAATGAGATACAGTGCAACAATCACAGAACAGTACTTTAACATAGACAAATACCTCAGGCAGTATAACTTTGCTGAAACAAGCAGCTCTGATTTATTTAGGGGATATAACAAGGACAGGGGAAATCAGGTTAATTAGCTTATCACTCTAATAATCTATTTATGGCTCTGTGCACAGGCCTATCCCTATCAGTTACTGTCCCTGGTACCCAAGCCCTAGTGCTAGTCCAAACCGTGGCAGCTGGTAGGGGCCCTTTCACACGAGAAAAGGAGAATTAAAGTCAGCAGTACAGTAATTCCATTTGGATTTAATGTGGCAATTCAACAGGAGCGACCCTGAATTAGTACTCACGACCTCCAAATAAGATAGGGTCCTTCAATGTCAGCAGGACTCACTTGAGGTACAAAACCTCTTCACACATCCATATAAAAGAAAGCACTATACCAGGCAGGCTGCATCTGTATCCCGATCGCAATTACTGCACAATACCGGAGAACACACAGCAGATTCAGTTCCTGACAGACCGAGTGAAATTTTCAGCAATTCCTCCAGTCTTCTACAGGGTGAGCCTGGTTTCTACTTTCAGAGATCCTTTGATTCTTTTCACAGGACGGATTCAGTCCTAACAAGCTGTTACACAAGCTGCAGACCGGAACTCTGGGCCTCACACGCTTTTTGACAAAATCAACACTGAAAAGCACAGGGCTCCTCTTCCTTCTTCACTGCCAAAAGCTCAACTGAAACTCCAACCGACAAAACCGGCACTTCCTTTGAGTTCCTCCAGTTCTTGACTGGATTGGCTGTCACTCAATAGACTGCTGCTGTTGGTCCAAAAGGCACTGAAGTCTAAACTACATCTCCCAGAGTCACTGCCCATACAATCCTCTTGTGGCTGGCTCAGATTATGAGTCCAAGTTCTGATTCGTCCAAGGCACCATTTTAGAGCTAGCTTACCCACACTGATTGGTCCAGTTCAGCAGTTCAAAACTAGAATGGGAACTAGCAGACACAGTTCTGACTGCAAAAGCAGGTTAGACAAACTGTAATTTCATTATTACTCTAAATAATTTCTGGCAAACAGTTACATCTTTCAGATAGGTTCCCTTTGCACTCCTAGTGACTGCAAAATGAAGTGAATTGGCAGCAGCTTGAGTGGTACTCAATCAAAGAAACACAGTCCCCATACAACTAATTATGTCTGCAAGCAGACAGCTCTTAAAGAGACAGTACCAGAGGTTCTAAAAACACTCACTGATAAATGGCTTAAATGCCAAACACCATTCAGGCTTGGAGCATTCAAGCAAGCTCCTGGAAGTCTTTTGGGAACCCCCATTTGCAGGGGGGTTACATTGGAAAAAAAAGGAAAAAGAAAAAACAGATTTTAAGGTTGTTGTAAAATGAAATTGCTTATCCTGTCCTCGTTCAGCTGTCCGCTTACTTTTCTAACAGTGCAACCCTAGTTTGCGCTGGGTCCTTATTTAGTAGTTCTTCATTTATCATGCTCAGCTGCTGGATTTGTATCTACATTCTGTTCACCTTATTAAGGGGCCACATCATGATGTTAATTGAGTGTCACGCTGAGTTGTTGCCTTAAGACAGCTGTCAATAGCAGCTTTCAGCTATTGTGTTTGGTTGCCTGTATCAACACAGAATTGTTATCTTAACTTGCTTGTAACTGCCAGCTCCTGTACAGCAGAGCGGGGGCATTCCAGATAAGAGTAGGGACTGCCAAACCAAGTAGGGAAATGGGCAGACTAGGTGGGCTGTATGGTAATTATCTGCCGACAGATTCTATGTTTCTGTGTGTCTCCCATTCCCCCCAGTTGCGCCAGGAAACCAGCTTCAGCTCAGTGCACCCTTCCTATTTATCAATTTTCAAATAAATAAAATAATACGTTTTTGAAAACGGTAAAATCAGTGGCCCAATCAGGATGAAGGGGAGACCAAAAACTGAAGGAAAGAAATCTCTTGTTACCATCTCCATGTTGGCCTACACACTAGGGCTGCATACCATGAAGCCCTCTGCCCACAATGGATCCTTTGTGCAGAGGGAGGGGACCAAACCGCTGGGGGAGGTAAGCTGCAGGACAGTGGCAACAGGGAGGAAAGTGGTCCCAGGAAGTGGTAGAGGGGGCTCAGTGGCTGCCTGGCCAGAGAAGGGCCCCCAAAGTGCAACCAACGGCAAGAAAAAACATGATTTAGAAATAAAACTTTTTTTTATATTTATTTCAAAAGTTTTACCAGGAAGAGTATACTGAGGTGATAAAAAACAAAAACACTCATTTCAGATGCATTCTGGGAAGAGGAAATAGGGAATAACACTCCATAAAACATCCTACAACAATACATAAGGTGCAGAACTGTAATAAAACAGCAGCAATGGATCGAAGGTCACAGTACAATACAGTAAGAGCACAATGAACCAATGCTGTGGTTCACCGGAGGCAGCTTTCACAAAGGTCATGTCATTTTCCAATGTTTTGGAACAGATACTCCGGAAACAATCAGATAATAAAACAGCTGTTCAAGCGCTTTCTTCATAACAGGATTCGGCAACTTAGATAAGGTGTGGCATGACAGATCCCTACAGGTTCAGACCCCTGCCTGCTGATGAATTTTACAAACTGCATCAAATGGAACCAGGCACGACAGCAGTACTGAGTCAGAGAAATCGCCCAGTCCCCTCCCCACTACTCTTAAATACATAAAGGCAAAATGCACCCCCATACTTTGCGATACACAGCGGCTGTGTATCTGTCACATTCATCAAGGTCAGTGTAGGTGACAGGATAGCAAGGTAATGGTTCAGATTCCCCCATGGGGGGGAGGGAGGGGGAGGTGTTCTCTCATCCTAGCCTCGAGTCCAACACAGAATTAGGCTCATTGCTGCCTTTTCCTTCACAGAGTATCCCTGGAGAACTCCTGGCCAAACATTTACACTTTGGTTTCTATTTTCAGCTTGCATTTAATGTAACCCTTTTGAGTGTTGTACAAGTACCCTGCAAAGGGCTGGCGGGACCCAGGTCTTTGGAGTTACTAGCATTGTAAATTACACTAGATTACATGTTCCAAGAGCTTCTGGCTAAGTAAATGCCCAGCCTTTACATGTCAGAATGGTATATAAAACAACAATGATTTCCAATTAGAATTCAAACAGCTTTTGGTGGAGGCTGCTGTAATTTGCTATACTGCTCAGGGAAAAAAGCATACTCATATTTGGGAACTGAGAGCCTGGAAAAAGACAAAATATTGCTTGGGACTGGTGAGGACGGTTTGCCACACTTTTCTACTGTTAATTAAATTTTTGCTGGTTTGAATTAAGAACAGGCTTGAAGCATTCCATTTGAAGATTGTTAATTTTGTATCCAGAGGGAGTGAAATACTACTGAATTTGTTTTTTTTCTGTGAACTGCTGGCTGGTGTAGGGACCTAGTATTTTTAAGTGTAACCTCCCCTACAAATGGGGGTTCCCGAGAAGTCTTCCTTGGGTGTACCTAAATGCCCAGTGCCAGGCTGGTATCCGGTGTCTTAGCGCTTTAAAAGTATTTGTGTGAGAGTGCCTTAATGCCTCTGTGTCCCTGTTTCCTTAACAGCTAACTATAACATGGTGCTTATTTAATCTGGGAGGGCTGAGTGTTTCATAAGCTCAAGTTCTGCCGGACTGTCAGATAATCGCTCCATTCTGCCATTGCTAGTTGCCAGAGGAGCTCTGTTAGAAGCTGTACTTATTTGCTGATTATCTATTGTAATAGTAATTATATTGTAGTTTGTCTAACCTGCCTTCTTTGCAGCATGGACCGTTCTGTTTCATCACCATCATCTTGGTCCTGGACTGCCAGAATGGGCCAATCAGTACCTTTGGGGACTCTAAAATGAAGCCTGTCCCCCAGGGGTCTTGTGGGAGCAAAACTCTGTGGGAATTACAGTTTTTGGGCTTTGGCACCTAAATAGACCTGGAGGGAGAGCCGTTGAACTGACTGACAGACAGATCAGCCAACCGAACCTTTTGGATCCTGGAGAAAGTCCCAGGCTGCCTGCAGCTAGAGTCAGTCTGGGTTGGGAAGAGAAAGAGTGAGCAGCTTGAGATAGTCGAGCAGCACTTTCAGAGTAGTTTGCACGGGAGAACTGTGGAAGGACTGAGTTTGGCCTGCCTGCCTGCTGTCCCTGAGAGGGAACTTGTGGATATTTCAGACAGAATCCTAACCGAGAGAGAGAGAGATTAAAGCCACTGAGCTGTGACCAGGCTTAAACCCTGAAGAAGACCGAAAATTTGCTGAATGCGATCGGCCTATCAGGACCTCAATTACTGCTGGAATCCTGGTCTGGCGCAGAGACTCTGTAATTGCGACCAGACTGCCACGCGCCTGGTACAGTGGTATTTCCTTATTATAAATGTGCTGTGTGCTGCTAGTGGGTCGTGATTTGGTTCCCCACTATGTGCTGAACTGTGTTCTGCTTGCTGGCAGCTGCATCCAGCCCCACCGGACTGAATCCGTATTCATCTCCACTTGGCCTGGACCTTGTCACAGTGGCCCAGCCAGATTACCCACAACACAGCGAAAGCCATCAACGAGAGACCTGCCTGGGAATCAGCCCCCTGCTCAACACCTTGAACAGGAATGACGCCTCGATGATTCATGTGGGCCCTGCTTCTCCTGGCACTCCAGCTCATCAACCTGCAGTCTCAATTTTGTCCTGCCTGTGTTCTGTACTGGGTATCATGAGTAAACTTCAGGGTAGCTCCCAGCAACAACAGCTAAATCTAAAGTGTTGTCATCTGATTGTTTTGTTGTCTTTTAGTTCACAAGCTGAGCCCTCCGGCTCCGGATTACAAATAGTGTGTGTTGTGCATGTTGCTTTCTTCCATCACAGGGCCCCAACCAGCTGTGATGCCGGACTACCACGGGCAATGTTCCTGGCTAGTTCACCTCTTTCCTACCTGGGTACCCAGAGTGTGTGACTGTGTGGGGACTCTGAAGTGCATGCGTGACTGTCTGAGTAATCTAGCCGTTAAGTCAATCAACCTGATTACACCCCTCCCTTGTTCAAGCCCCCCTAATAAATCAGATCTAATTCTTTTTGCATTTGACCTGACTGTGGTTCCAGTTTATTTATTTATTTATTTGCTTTGTTAACTGGGTAAGCACACTAGACAGCCAGTGCCTATTTTCAGGTGCGACCGGGAGATTACAAAAGGTACATTACAAGGTACATACATGAACATCAGGCAAATACAAGTGGAGGATTACATTACATTACATAGAATTAGCACAACAGTGACTTTACAAGCATCAGATTTCATCAGGCAAATAGTAGTGAAGAGTTAATATAAAGTGACCAGAACACAGGGACATTGTAAGACAACAATACCAAAACAGGTATTACAATACAGTATTAAACACTGCAGTCAGTAGGAAAAAGTGCAGTGTGATTCATCGCTCAGGCAGCAAGTTGTAAGGCTAGCAGCTAGAATAAGGAGGTCACAGTTGGGATAGAGTGGGCCAGTCTCGAGAGAAAGGAGTGCACAGTTATAGTGCTCACCCTGTTTTGCGTGGGCCTAAATGGTCCATTTTATATATGCTGTCAGAACAGGAGGAGTATGAGCACAGTTGTGCTCTTCCCAAGTCGAATGTTTCAGTAGCATCTCAGTTAGCTGGGGCATCTCAGGCTGAGAGGGTTTGTCTAGTGCAGAGACAGGTGGCAGCCGTTTGAGAAAACCCCAGAGGGAGGCTTTAAAGCTCTGGTGTGAGGAGGAAGGCGAGTGCTAGTTGGAAGAGAGTTCCAAACCCCTGGGAACACCACATAGCGAGGCTTGGTCACCCATTTGTGTGCAGGTTTTAGGTACCAGAAGGGCATGGGAGCCGCTGGATCATGAGCTGTGGAGGGTGTAGCAAGAACAAGGGTCTCAGCAAAGGTTTGAGGGTGGCAGTTCTGACAATATTGTCAATGAAGCTGCCCACGACATAAGAAGCGGTGAGTTTCGGTGGCAGCCACCCAAGCCAGTGTAAAGCTCACAGCGGTGAGTGAGGCAGGGGCTGAGAGCGCAAATGGCATATGATGTTGTACGCTGAGTCCCACTTTACTAGACTAGTTTTTGCAATGTGGGCAAAGGTGATTAGTCTGTAGCAAAGCGTGGGTAGGAGGACTCCCCTGGCTAGAGCAAGATGGGCAGCTGGAGTTAGACAGCTTTTTGCTCTGTAAGCCTGACCCAGCTTGCAGTTTGAGGCCTTGCATTTCTTTCGTATGTGCAGGTTCATATCCAGCTGCAGGTCAAGGGTCACCCCCAGGTACTTAACCGAGCCTGCGACAGTCAGCGGTGACCCATCTTGTACCAAAAGCACTGTACTGTTGTTGTTTGCTGTGCTTAACCTTGTTTTACAGGGGGTCTCCAGGGTCAAACTGGTAGAACCAGCCCTGGTGGTAAGTGCAAACAGTGTGGGAATCTATATGCTGAATAGGGGCTACTGTGAAAGTGTTTGTTGCATATTGTCTAGGCCAGAGGTTCTCAAATGGTGAGGCCAGCCTCCCTGGGGAGGCCCCGAACTGTTCCAGGTGAGGCTCAAGCAAGTCGGAAAAAGTACTGTATTTAAATTTTTGGTTTGATACATTTTGTGTGAAGAGATGAAGCAAACTGAAAGAGGATAATAACAGTAGGTGCATTTTAAGTATTTATTTACTAATAGGTGACAAGGGAAGGTGAATGAGCCAAGACTCATTTCAGGTGTACCCAGGAAAGGGTAGGGAGTGAATACACTTCAAAAGGTAACTGCAAAACAATCAAGAAATACACAATGAGCAATACTGCAAATAAATATGAACAATAAATTAATAATGAGTGGTGGTAATTGATCAATTTGTAAGCTGATGGCAGAACAGCCCAAATACAAGGGTTGAGCATAGAAGTGCCAAGAGCAATAGCAGGAAGGAGCAGAGTAATCCCTGAGAAGTCGCTTAGGAGCAGGGAAGGAGGGGGAGAGGCAAAGTATGTAGGAAGGATATTTCATATAGAGAGGAAACAGAGAAAGTAGTCTGACCCATGAAGGTACTGCAAGTGCAACAAGGGGTAACAATGGTTCAAGAATAAAAATAGCAGAGCAAGTAGGTTGGCCTGTGTGTGTGTGTGTGTGTGTGTGGTTACAATAAGCTGAATCAGGGACAGCGCTAACATACACCAAAGGGGCAAAAGTTGCCTACTTTCCAAAACTGACCCTCTTTCCTTTGCCAGTGGGTCCAAATTGATGCACCTACTCTCTAACAATATCTAAAAGAAGGGAACGTGAACTGTTCAAAATCTTCCACTGATTATGTTTTGACCCAGTAGGTTGCTCTTTGGACCCACATTTTTTAAACCAGTGGGTCCAATTCGACCCATGTGTTAAACCTCCTAGCGCTGTCACTGAGCTGAATAATAATATTTGTTTATTTTATTTATTTGTTATTCAGATAACACCTTTGAGCACAGGAGCTCTTTTTCAAAAGTTCCAAGTCAGTATAAGACAAAGAACTGAATGAGCAGTACTCAAAGGGGCTTCGAATTTATTCATGGTGTACCGCAAAAGCCAGATATGTTATATTTCTTTGGGGTGGCCCAAGATTATTTTAAATTTTTGGGTGAGGCTCAAAATCTTTTCCATGGATTTGGGAGGCTCACTGTGACAAAGTCTGAGAACTACTGGTCTAGGCCACTAGAGGGGAAAAGGGGGTCACAGTGTCCCGGAGGCTCTTCAGAGTTAGCCTTGCTACTAACAGCCCTTGGGATCGCGTCCCCTAGGGCTACATAAGGATATTTTGCAGCATTTAGGATTGCACTGCTGGCTGAGGATTGATTTAATTTTAATCCCTGGGTTCAGTGGAGTGGTTTGTGTAGGTGGAGGTCTATTAAATTGTGCTGGTTGTATTACTGAAAGGAAGGGCAGCACTCACCGGGTGGTGGGTCAGAGGTGTGTTGATTGTTTCTGAAGGTCACTGGCTGGAGCCACCCCCCAACTCACCTCACCCACCCCAGGCATGTCATTTCCTTATACCGAGGTTCTGACATCACTTCCTCAGGAGGGCAAGGGGCATACATTTGTCATATCCTTAACAACCCAGCGCAGTGCATAGAGCGTAAGCACACATACTATCCAAAAAATATTGTGTACATATATTAAGCAGGAAGGGAGAGAGACATGTGGGAGTGTGGTGCAATGCACTGGCTGTGGGGCCGCAGTTTTCCGTGAGACATTCTAGAGGCTGCGCTGCTGCCCTATTTGCAGGCAACTATCAGCTCTGAGGGAGGAAGTTGCCCGTCTCCAGGCTGAAATGGCAAGGAGTAGGGAAGCCTCCCTCACCCAAGGAACACCACTGCCACCAGCATTGCCTCAGAGGTTGCCAAGAATGAGGAGCATTTGGACCACAGTGGGGTCAGGGAGGGTGAGGGCGGTAGAACAGAGGTGCATCCCTGCAGCTGTACCTCTCCACAACTCATATGCCATTCTGGCGGAGCATGGTTCCTCTATGGAGGCACCCGCAGTGGAGACCAAGAAGGATGCTGGGAACCTCCACAAGGGAGACCCATGGGAGGGTGGCAAGGGATACCATGGGGGAAGGAAACAGCTCCTGGTGGGGGACTCAATTGTTAGGGGGATAGAACTGGGGAAGGGAGGGAAGAGAGAGGTAAGGTGCCTGCTTGGTGCCATGGCTTGGAGGGACAGGAGGAGAATCCTCAGGATTGAAGGAGCAGCAGCACAAGAGAGGGAGCTAGACATCACTGTCCACCTTGGGACAAACGATCTAGCTGGGCATGGGATCAGTGCAGTACAGGAGGAGTTTGTGAAGTTGGGAAGGGGCCTTAGACATGTAGCATGCACGGTAACCTTCTCGGAGGTGCTGCCTGTCTATGGCATGGGTGAGGCTAGAGTACTCTGCACCATGCAGTTCAATGAATGGTTGAAAGACTGGTGCGGAGCACAGGGTTTTGGCTTCATTGGGGACTGGGGTCCAGCTGGAGGGATGCGGGTCTATACTGGCGCGATGGTCTGCATCTGTCCAGGAAGGAACCAAGGCCCTAGGTGATAGGTTTAAATGCTTCATTGGTAAGCTTTTAAACTAGCCAAGGGGAGGTGCTGATAGGAAGCAGGAAATTCAAGCCTCCCCAACAAAAGCGAGGTAGTTAGTGAGGTAAACACCAAGGTACAGAGGTCCAAAGAGGAAAGGACAGGGGTAAATGGGAAAAAAGACAAAGGCAATACTGGCATGGATGGGGCAAAAAGGGTAAGCCATCATAAAATGGAGGACAACGAGCACCAGTGCCCATAGTCTGGGTAACAAGCTTCCTAAGCTAGTAGCCCTGATGGAAGAGGACACCTGGATATCGTGGCAGTCACAGAAACATGGTACACAGAGACTGTGACTGGGATATCAGCATACTAAGTACACAATCTACAGGAGGATAGGGAGGGTAAAGAGGAGGAGGTTGCCCTCTACATAGGGAAGGATCAAAGCAAGCGGAACTAAAGGGTAAACAGGGAGGAGAGGAGGCACTGTGGGTCACCTTGGAGACCCGGAGTGGCACCACAATCCACACAGGGGTTGTATACAGACCCCCATCTCAGGAGAAATGGACAATGAAATGATAGAAAGCATCCTTAGAATGGCAGAAAAAGGGATATATTGTTGATGGGGGACCTGAATAAGCCAGATGTTAACTGGAACACATTGCAGCCACATCCAAGAGCAGGGTTATTCTTGATGCCCTACAGGGGCATGCCTCAGACAGCTAGTATTGGAACCCACTCGGGAGGGAGCAATCTTGGACCTGGTACTCTCAAATGGAGAGGATCACAGATTCAAAGTGGGTAGCCACCTGGGAACAAGTGACCACCACACAGTGTGGTTCACGATAAACACAACCATGGAGTCAAGCCATACAAAAGCAGGGTGCTGGACTTTAGAATGGCTGACTTTGGCAAAATGGGTGTGTACCTAAGGAATGTACTAGCAAATGGGCAGGAAGGAGGAGTGGAAGAACAATGGGGAAAAATCTAAACTGCCATCACAGAGGCAATAAGTCTTTGTGTGAAGCAAATAAAGAAAACAAAACGAAGTAAAAAACCACTATGGTTCTCAAAGGAGGTGGCAGGTAAGGTTAGGGAGAAAAAGATAACATTCAGGAAGTATAAGGAATTACAGAATGAGGAGGACAAAGAACTGTATCAGTTAAAGCAGAAGGAAGTGGGAAAGATGGTCAGAACAGCGAAGGACCAAACCGAGGAAAAGACAGCCAACTCAGTTAAGAAGGGGAATAAAAACTTTTATAGGTACATCAGGGAGTGAAGGAACACCAAGGGAGGGATATTGAGGCTTAACGAAGGGAAGGGGTGGTGGGCAGAGGGTGACAGTGAAAAGGCAGAGATACTGAACGAATACTTTTGCTCAGTATTCATAAAAGAAGAAGAGGGGGAGTTACCTAAACCAAATAACAGAAGCACTCTGGGCAGGGGAGGTCAATACCAGTCCATCCACAGAAGAAAGGGTCCTGAAAGAACTCCTAATACTCAAGGTGAACAAAGCAATGGGGCCTGACGGGATTCGCCCCAGAATTCTAAATGAACTAAGGGGAGAACTAGTGACACCACTGACTACACTTTTTAACACATCATGGGAGGATGAGAAGGTACCAGAGGATTGGAGGAGGGCAGATGCGATTCCCCTCCACAAACGTGGGAGCAAGGCAGAGGCAGGAAACTACAGACCTGTTAGTTTGACCTCAGTGGTAGGGAAAATGATGGAATCACTTCTGAAAGAAAGAATTGTTGCGTACCTATGGGCCAGTGGGGCACAGAACCCAAGGCAGCATGGATTCACAGCAGGAAGGTGATGTCAGACGAATCTAATCGATTTCTTTAACTGGGAGACCAAAGAAGTAGACCAGGGAGGGGCTACCAAGACTTTAGCAAGGCATTTGATGCAGTCCCACACAAAAGATTAATAAACAAGTTAGTCAGCCTGGGAGTGGGTCCTAGGATGGTAGCCTGGGTAACAAATTGGTTGCACAACAGGACACAGAGGGTAATAATAAACAGAGTACACTCTGAAGAAAGTGGGGTTACTAGTGGGATACCGCACAGTTCAGTTCTGGGACCAGTCCTCTTTAACGTCTTTATAGGAGACATTACAGAGGGACTGGAAGGAAAAGTATGCCTCTTTGCAAACGACACAAAGATCTGCAGTGGGGTTGATACACAAGGTGGGGTGGAAAGGATGAGAAGGGACTTGGCAAGGTTGGAGGAATGATCAAAAGTATGGCAGCTTAGATTCATTGCACAGAAGGGCAAAGTAATGCACCTGGGAAACAAAACCCAGGGAAGACTACACAGTTGGGAGGTGGTAATAACAACAAAAATGGAAAGGGACCTGGGGTAGTGATATGAGATGACCTTAAGGTAGGCAAACAACGTGAGATGGCAGTAGGGAGGGTAGGGGATACTGGGATGCATAAAGAGGCATCACCAGTAGGAAACAGTTGTTACCCCTCTGTACAGACAGTTGGTGAGACCCCATCTGAGTACTGTGTCAGTTCTGGAGACCCCATCTTTGCAAGGACATAGACAAGATGGAGGCAGTCAGAGGCAACTAAAATGGTGCAGGGTCTGCACCAGAAGACATATGAAGAGAGACTGAAAGAGCTTAATATGTATATCCTTGAGGAAAGGAGGGAGGGGAACATGATAGAAAGTTTCAAGTACCTCAAGGGAATCAACAAAGTCCAGGTAGCATCTTTCAGAAAAGAGATGTGAAACAACAAGGACACAATCTGAAGCTAGAAGAGACGGCTCAGGGGCAATGTGAGAAAATATTTTCCGAGAGTGGTGGACACATGGAACCGCCTTCCTGAGGAGGCTGTGGGGTCAAAAACAGTGGGGGAATTCAAGAATGCATGAGACAGCCATAAGGCAATTATAGTGGAGGGTAGGAGGAAGTAGGCTGTTGGTTAACTAGAATCTGCAGCTTATCCAATAGGTAGAGAAATAGACAGACTGGGTGGGCCAAGCGGTCCTTATCTGCTGTCAAAGTCTATGTTTCTACGTTTTGGTTTTCAAAAATGGCTAGTTCAGTTTGGCAAAAATTATGAAATCAGTTTTTTTTTTTTTTTTTCATTTTTTCCCCCCAAACTGAGGGCAAATCAGCATATTTTTTACAAAAAAATATGGCTTAAAATGGAAGGGTTTGTCCAACAAGCTGGTACAAAGCGTTTTTTTTTTTTCATGAAAAACAGACTCCTAAATGTTGGTTTAAAAATAACAAATTCAGTTTATTAACCAGTGTTATTGGCTGAAAACAGAAAATCACTGGGCCTTAATATACTGTATAGGAACAACAGCGAGAAGCTGCATTACATCATATGCACTGTTTTTCAAGTTTCTATGTGATTCTGTCCTTACGGCAAGGGTAAACTGTCTTCCTATAGGGACATTTGCCTCAGACACACAACAGGTGCCTTTACACACAGGTTTAAGTAACGGAATAACTTACGGAAACAGTATTCCGTTACATCCCTTGAGTGTAAAGTGCATTATTTCATTCACTTAGTGAGCGTTAGTCAAACACGCAATCTCTGCTTCTCGCGGTTTGTGCCAACGTGTTCGTTTCATCTGGCTGTGTAAAACAGCCATTCCAGTAGCACTGCAGAAACTTCCATTAGAGCAGCAAACTCTGCGGGAGCCGAAACAAATGGAAGCGGGATTAGCCGGAATACTCGCAGGGTGTAAAAGGAAACCCGAACACAACAGAGTACAATGGCGCCACACAAGTAACGCTTATTTCATTTTAAAAACCTGTGTGTAAAAGCGCCTAATGTCTACTGCTTAGAATGGAATAAGGAACTGCTGCCCCCCTCCCAACAAGTCACAGCAAAAACAAAGAAAGTACAAACATCTATCCCTTTCGTTAAGGTTTCTGGATAATTTCCTTCTGCTCATTTCAGTTTTCCAGTTCATTTCACGACATGAAATCAAGGAGTTTATTGCTCTCCTACTAAAGTACTTCGTGAGAGCCAATTACACCATAAACAAACACACACACACACACACAGACACACACACTACTCTCTCTCTCTCTCTCTCTCTCTCTCTCTCTCAGCACCAGTCTAAGAAATGTTATGTAAACACTCACCACACTAACCATCAATATTTTACATCAACCCAAAGCAGAGGAAGTACATGATAAAATCTAAAAGACATGATTTGAGCAAACTGTCTGAAGTGTATGCTGGTTAGCATGAAATAGCTTCAAGAAGCGTGTTGACAAATGGCTCTAACGAAAGGTGTAGTGACAATTTAAAAACAAGCATTTGTCAATTCGAACGTTCACTTGCAGGTATGTGCATTGGTGTTTGTCATGTGAAGGCCCCCGCTGAATCCATATCCCAACAGAGCACCTCTGCAACTCCTCTTGCATCCGAGTAACATTTCACCCTCATACTTCTTAAGTGTCTGTCTTAGGAACCCTAATGCCCTGGTTGTGCTCAAGGGTACGAGCCTGTGTGGAAACTGCGCAACCTGTGCTTGTAACACAGTCATTCAGTGGAATTATTACATCAAAGTTTCAACATTGGCATTTTGTCACCTCTGGTCATGAACAGTGCCACTATGATCTTCTTACTATGTACCGAACACTGATTTCCCACAGCGACTGCGCTATTCTGCGCCAGAAGTGTGAAAACAGATTTCGGCCAGGATGTGAAAAATGACAGCTACACTGTTCATAGGAGGTGTGGGAAAATGCAAATGTTGAAAATCTGGAGTGAAAATATTACAGATTTGCAAAGTTACAGTGCGTGTGGAGCTAGCAATGCACACTCGTTAAACAGTTATTTTTGGAATTTTGCACCTAATTTTCAACATAGGCATTTTAGGACATCTGCTCATGAACAGTGGCACTGTGATCGTCTTACTCTGTACCAAACATGATTTCCCACAGTGACCGCGCTATTCTATGCCGGAAGTACGAACACATTTCGTCCAGGATGTGAAAAATGACAGCTGTACTGCTCATAAGGAGATGTGGGAAAATGCCAATGTTGAAAATCTGAAGTGAAAATATTACAAATTCACGAACTATCAAGTGTGCATAGAAACTGACCAACGTGCGCTCTTAACACAGGCACTTTAAGGACTTTTGTCACCAAATTTTTAAAATAGGCATTTTAGGACCTCTGCTCATGAACAGTGACACTGTGATTGTCTTGCTCTGTAGCGAACACTGATTTCCAACAGCGACCGTGCTATTTTGCGCTGGAAGGGTGAAAACACATTTCGGCCAGGATGTGAAACATAACAGCAGCACTGTTCATGAGGAGGTATGAAAATATGCCTATGTTGAAAATCTGAAGTAGAAATATTACAAATTGAGCATTACAACTGTGCATGGAAGCGCTACGCAGCATGCCTTTCAATAACACAGTCATTTCTTAGAATTTTTTCACCAAATTTGCAACATAGGCTTTTGAGAGCCCACCTCATGAAGACCAACACTGTCGTTTCAGTAATCAGTCGCGAAAGGAGATTCCGTGCAGTGACCACGAAATCACCTTTTGAGACCGATTAATGCCGTGACAGTGACTGAATTCATGAGAAGGGGTGTCAAGAACCCCATGTTGAAAAGCTGGTGCCAAAAGTCGAAAAAATGGCTGAGATAGCTACCTAGGTTGGAAAAACCCTATTTATGCCATTATACAGCTTATCGGCATTTCGTCAGTTTGCGATCGGCTTTGAAGACTGCAGACGTGTTCCTGGTCCACTGAAGATCATCACGCCGGTCTCCGGAGGTAAGTATGGGGTGAAGGGTTGTGGGGAGGTGGGTGCACAGAGGATGGGCTCGGGTTGGCAGGGACGACTCTTTTCTTCTTTCACAGGGAATTGTAAAAAAAAAAAAAAAAGGAACAGATTTTTGATGCGGCTGGAATGGGCTCCCAGCGCCACCTACATGTTTGTTGGGTGGTTGGAGCCAGCGGATTGGGCACCTACCGCCAAACAGTGGGGAGGCATTAGCATGCTGGGGTGGGCTCCCAGCATGCCAACTGGTTGTTTGTTTGGGGGACTGGGCACCCCTGTCGGCCACACAGTGTGCTGGGGGTGGCGCATGAGCCGAGGGGGACTGGGTACCACCCTCGGCACACAACGTGAGGGCTGGGGAGAATATTAGAGGGATTTCATGCTGAGCTGTGCATGACAGCAGTACAGCTGAGGTAAGTATACTAACTGCATACACGCTACCACCACTGATTGCAGCGGACCTTTTCTTAGAAGTGAAGACCAACACAGTCGAGCTGCTGTCATACGACTCGGCATGTACTGGTCCCCTAGGGC
This sequence comes from Neoceratodus forsteri, assembly GCA_016271365.2. Classification (NCBI taxonomy): domain Eukaryota; kingdom Metazoa; phylum Chordata; order Ceratodontiformes; family Ceratodontidae; genus Neoceratodus; species Neoceratodus forsteri. The sequence goes on along the minus strand of JADMNL010000022.1, from coordinate 688,591,031 downwards.
CATTCCTGCTACACTGAACACTGCATTGGTGAGGAGGGTCACACACCTCCGAAAGTAGTACTGTTGCAAGAGCGTTCCTTGCATGCGTGCAGCGAATGTAAAAATGGGTCACCTGTCCAAAGAAGTGGGTAAAATAACATTAGCCCTCCAGTCCCATGTTTTTAATCAGTCAATCCATACATTTGTGAATCATTTGATGTACAGGCGTGGAAATGTGCTAGTGTCTGGTGGTCACGGGACAAAGGTAAATCTATTTATTTATTTATTTCGTTTCTGTTGACTGGGTGGGTGCTCTAGACAAAACACTGCCTATTTTCAGGCATGACCGAGAGGGTTACAGACAAAGGAAACAACAGTTCATTCAGGTAAAACACAAGATTAAAACTGATCAAATTATCTTAAACAAGGTAAGAACAGAAACTAGAACAATATGCAACACATGGAGCAGTACAGAAAGGCATGAAAAGACAAAATAAGGGCAAAGTAACAGGAGATATACAGATCATATAACCAATGGTCAGAGCCTCAGAAACATGAGCATTTATCATTGTTCAGAAAGAAGTTCTTAAAATCATTCTTTAGAACCTAATGTGACTTAGCCTCTGATTATCATAGGGAGGAATTCCATAACTTGGGTGCAAACACTGACAAAGCTCGCTCACCCATCTTTGTGGTGCATTTAGGGATGTCAAGGAGTGACTTGTCAGTTGATCTCAGGGAGAAGGCCTGGAATCTGGGCTTAAACATGCTGATAAGCGAGTTAGGAACATCTGCTCTAATAATATTATTCACTGTGCAGCCAGTAGTGTACAGTCTATAAGAGGATGGGGACTCGGGGAGAGCCAGCAAGGCTAGCATAGAGAACACAGAGATGGGTAAGCCTGGGCACAGACAGTGCAAATCTACAGATGCTATTGTAGCACGTGTTCCATTTGCTTAGCACCCCTTTTTTCGACCCCAAAAAGGATAACAGTCCATAAGTGAGGCTAGACCTCAGTACACCTTGAGCGATGGTGAGCCTTACAGCACCAGTAAGAGTGTGCCTATTCTTGAAAGCAATGCCAAGTTTTGTGTTGACAGATCTGCAGACCGACAATATATGGAGGTTAAAATCAAGGGAAGGGGAACCGGCCCGGTGGCGCTGAGGGCTGAGGCACTGGTCGCTGCACTTCACGCCTTACCCGTGACCCATGTTAGGAACAAGTTTGGATTGCTGAAGTCGACAGGGTAGGAGGGTGGAACAAGCGTCCGAAGGACTGCTCTCCATCTCCGGGAGGTGGGGGGCACCTACAGTCAGCGCATGATTGCCTCCTGGCAGGCTGGGGACAAACAAACACGCTCCGCTGTCTAAGAAGAGTGAGCTCTGGGCAAACATGTGGAGGAGCAAGTACAGGCAGCGTCGCGCTCCCTCGTTGATGTCAATACCGTCCTTGGCTCTGGGGTAGTCCTAATTGAAAAAGGGATGGCACCTGTATCGTGCGGCTTGATAGCCATCCTTGTAGTTTCGCCATGGAAGTGTGGCACCTATCTGGATCAGAGTTCTGTGGGGAGTTGGGGACTCCCTACGGCCCTGCTGCAGGGCATAAGCTGCAGGAGTTCGGTGCCAGGCAGATATGGTAGAGGTAGACGGCAGCTGAAACTTCCCAGCAGAGGATGCGTCGACATGGGAAGCAGGCCAGGCGGCCAAGGAGGTTAAAAAAGAGAGATTAAAAAAAAAATAATAATAAATCCAGGGAAGGGTCTAAGGTAATTCCAAGGTATCTAAATGAATAAATATCAAGGGGAGAGCCAAGATCAATATATAACTACAGTGGAGGGCAGGCCTTAAGTTTGGGTGCAGAGCCAAAGAGCATCAAGAGTGTCATTTGGAGTTCATGATTAATCTGTTGCATGTTAACCAGGATTGGATAGTAAGTCCTTGTTCAACTTAATGTTGATATCATTTATTTCAGCAGCACTAGTACATAACACCAAGTCATCAGCTTACAGTAGGGAGGCACAGGAATACAAAAGTTTAGGTAGCGTGTTCAGAAACAGTGAGAACAGTAGAGGCCCAAGAATGGATCCCTGCAGGACACCAATGTCAATGGGGGATAGGCTAGATTTGATTCGGTTTATTTCGACAAACTGCCATCTACCAGTGAGGTAACTTTCAAACCAGGTGCTGGTAGAAGGTGAGAAACCCAAGGTGTCAGCTTATCAAGCAGTAAGGTGTGATCAACAAGATCAAACGCCTTGGTAAGATCAATGAAAACCGCTCTGGTCAACATTCTTTTGTCCATAGCCACATTTATATCGTTAGTAAGTTTTATGAGGGCAATAGATGTGCTGTGCCCTTGCCTAAAATCATGCTGATCCGGAGCAAGCAAATTATGGTGTTGAATGTGTTCAGAGGCCTGGGAGGCAATTCATTTCTCAAGAAGTTTGTCTAGAACAGGTAGTATGACTATAGGTCGGTAATTATCCATACATCTGGTATCCCTTTTGTGTTTATGGGCACTACTTTGGCTGTCTTCCAGAGCAACAGAACTTTCTCTGTGGTGAGCGACAGATTAAACAGTCTAGTGACAGGTGATACTAGAAAAGATGCAGCAGTTTTAAGGAATCTGGGTTGCAACCCATCAGCACCAGCAGAGCCACAAATTGGGATTGACCTCAGTAGCCGAAATACCTCAGGTTTTGTGATGGGCTTTAGGTTAAGAGTAGGGGAGTCACCATCAGGTACATCAGGTTTTTGTGTAGTATACGGTCGCAGCATGTTGGTATATTTGGATAGGTCTGAGAATTTTGCATTGAAGGCATTAGCAATTGTGCCTAGATTGTTGCAGCTGGAACCATCCAGAGTCACTTCTGTGATATCGCGTTTGCCCCTGCCCCATACAAGATTTGATGTGGCTCCAGAAACTGCAAGAGTCCTTTATAGATGACCACAAAAGCTGTTTGGAGTAAGCACGTTCGGCTGCATGTATCACCTTCTTGCACTCATTTCTCAATTGCCTGTAAACGACCCAGTCATTATAAGACTGAGAGTGTTTAGCTTTTGCCCAGGCTTTGGCCTTCTTTTTCAAGGCTGCTATTAGGTCACTATGCAACCATCTGTTCACTGAGCTTCTGATTTTACACTTCTCGATAGGTGCATGAGTTTCTTGGAGAGTCTGGATTGTGGACAAAAGGAAGCTGAAAGCTTTCTCAGTATCAGACGTCTGATGGGGATCAGTCAGTTTGTTTGGACTCCATAGATAAGACCCTGCAATTCAGTTTGAAGAAATCCCAGAACTGGATTACTTTAGGTGGGGGCTTTTGGGTGCAGGCCCTCCAAGTATAGCAAAAGAGCGCATGGTCACTGACTGAGTCGGGCAAAGTCCCAGCCTGTACAATCCTATCTTTTCTATTTGTAAGGATCCAATCAATGATAGATTTATGCTGGTTCTTAGTTGCAGTCCTAGTTGGCCAGGCGATCATTTTTGACAGGTGAAGCTTTCCAATTTCATTGTGGAACAAGCCTGTGTTTTTTCCCAGCCAGTCGATATTAAAATCCCCCAGGAGAAGAAATACATTTTTCCCTTTCAGTGATGCCAGGTGTTGTATAATTTCCGTTAATCCAGGCAATCCATTCTTTGGTGGGTTGTAGACACATATTACATTCAACTTTTTTGTGTTTCCCAGGACAATTTCTACATGCAGTGACTCCCAAGCACTAGAAGACTAGACAGGTGTGGAGTACTGATGGTGAGGTTTTCCTTGCAATAAAGTGCAACACCACCCCACCCCTATTTAGCTGAGGGGCAGTCAACTCTCAGTAGCCTGTTAGGATTACCACCTTTGGATGAGGTAAAAACGGGATGGTAAACCACACCCTAACTCCACCTCTGGCCCCACCCCTTATTTTATGACCAATGAGTAAATCACTTCTTCTCCAAAGCAATTTGTAATGTCAGAATAAACATTAGTAGTTATAGGAAATAATTTTGTACTGCTGTTTATTTTTATTCTTTGGCAACCAGATTAACTCCCATAGGCCACAAGGCCCATTTTAGAAGGATGACCCAGGAGCACAGGAAGGTTAAGTGACTTGTTCAGGGTAAAACAGTATGCAAGTGGAGGCTTTGAGAAGCCAAGCTCATTCACACCTTACTGCTCAAAACTCTGTTAAACACTCTCCCATTGTCCTTTCCACATCAGTCATGTATTCTGATATGCTTTAACCAATTTTTGATAACTTAGCATTGAGGGTACCACAAGTTGTTTGTGTTCCCTTTACTTTAGCAGCTACTGTTATTTCTTTTCATATTTCTAAGACATTCCACAGTTTCAGACACATCATTCCAAGCTATTTATCTGAATGACCTGTAAAGTGTAGCCAGTGCCGCCTTAGCTAGGTGCAAACAGTGCCCCTGCACCTTGGGGCTCAAACTTTTTCTTGAGAAAAATAAAAGAATTTAAAACATTTGAAAATGCCTATATTTTGTTAGAGATTAAAATGTTTACCAGCAAATGAAAATGGAAGACAACTGGCTCTGTTACTGTTACAAAAGGTGGGGGCAGCTTTGCTGCAGTGGAAAAGATTAGGTTAAGTAAGTGCTAATGGTGTTAATGGCCATACTTTACACCTCCCAGGTTGACTACTTTCACAAACAAAGGGTTATATTGACAAGAGAACTTATTTGTAACCTGGACATGTAGCTGAAACAATGAATGGTATGATAAAATGTGTTTCAAAAGTATGTGAACACTCAAAATGGCTCAAAAACCTGGCCAGCACAGGGCAAAACCGGATTTCCTGATAGGGACCCTGAAAATCCAATCACCAGGTAAAAAAACTGACATGTGGCAACCTTACTGGTGCCTCATGATAACCCTCTCTATTCTGTCTCACTCACACCTCCAGAAAAGTTAAGTTGTTGAACTTGTCTGAAAATCAGAGTATCAGAGGTATGAGTGTCCAGTGATGATGTCCCTGTCCTTACAGAAATGAATACGGTAGTAGTACTGTACTTAAGTTCATGCTCCAGGCTCAGTCAGATTCATTTCCAATGGTGAAGTCAAATAATTCAGTGCAGTCAATGACACTAATTAAAAGATGCTGGTTAAATTAGTAGACATCATACTGCTTTATTAATACAGGACAGGAGGGTTAGTTAGGTGTAAATGTTGGATGTGGGGGCCCTCAGGGAATGGAGTGGTGGGGCCCGGCAAGGGGCTGCACACTGGCCCAGAATGATCCCTCTTCTCTCCAGGTATCCCTCCAGCACACCTACAACCAAGCTGAAAAGTGGTTCCTTGACCACCAACTTTTCATTAACCTAAAGAAGACTAAGTCAATGCTCTTCTCTCATCACCAAAACAGGGCCAAGTATGCCCCCCTCTTCATTCTCCCCAGCACTCTGCACCCGCTTGAGCAAGTGACCTCTTACAAATATCTAGGCATCACTTTCGACTCTGCCCTCACCTTCCACACCCAAATCAATGCCTATTCTCCGCCATAAATTCTTGGATAAGCCTTCTTTACCATCACAGAGATTGCCTCCCCCAGTTGCCCTCTGGCTGGCTATCTCCTCTTCCGTCCTGTCACTAGTGGACTATGGCTTGCCCATTTATGCTGTTAGGACGATACTGCCTTGACTAAAATCCAGCTCTCAGTCAATAAGGCCTGCAGGCTCCTGACGGGAGCCTCTAGCCGCACTCACACTTGCCTGCTGTACTCCACCGCCAACCTGCTCATCTTTGAGAAGCATGTGCGCTATCAGACCTGCCTACTCACCAAAAAATCTCTTCTAGGGCTCTCCCACCGGGGGGTCTCTACTTCCCTACGGCATGCTTCCTCATCTGTTGCCACCCGTAGCTCTGTCAAGTCCACCTTTCTGGTGCCCAAAAACAAGACTTCACTAGCCCAGAGGTCCTTCCATTACCGAGCCCCTGCTTGGTTCAACTCCCTTCCACCCTGCATCACAGACATTGCCAAAATTGATCCCTTCAAAATTGCCCTCCGTAACCATCTCTTGGACACTCGTTGCTGTAGATGTACCTAATTAATCCTAAGGATGTGGGATCCTCCTGTCAGGCCTCCCTGAATTGACCCACATCTCGGGACATCCTATCCTCTCCCTCCTTCCCACCCCACTCCCCATCCCTACCTCCACCCTCTCCAGGTAATAACTAGGTATGTCCAGGGCTGTACCCCAATGTAACCCTTGGGTATTTTGTATTTGACTTTAACCTATTGTAAGTAACATTATTATGTAACCTATGTGTACTCTATATGTTTAATGTTCTGCACCTGTACTGTTCTCACTGTTGTAACCACACTATGTAACTCTGTCTACCCCCGCGATGAGATGCCTTTGTAAATGAGTCCATGACTCAAAGACTGTTAATCAACTTTTCTAATAAATAAATAAATAAATAAAAGGCCAGCCCTGAGTGTAACTAGTACCACGGAATGTTCGGCAATATAAAAATTAGAGCAGCAGCTGTTAAGGACTGAGGAGAGAAGTAATCAATGTAGTGATAAAGGCAATAAAAATTAGACCATTAATTAAACAAAATTGATCTAAAACATATCAACATATTGGGCAAGCAAAAGGAAAACATGAGACCATATAAAAGTGTAAAAGCTGTTTCCTATCATGGCAGTAAAAGATCATATGTAAAATTCAGAATGAAAAAGATTAGGTTGAGTTACTGTTAATGGTGTTAATAGCCATACAGACAGTTCAAGTGGCCGACTGTGAGCCATTGTCAGTGGCTTACAGCAACCAGATCGGTGCTTCTGTCCACGTGTGAACGCTACCATTTGGGCACTTTTCTGTTGCCTGGTGTTGCGTCCGTGTTGCAGGTGGTTTCCTGTGCCGTCTGAACAGCCAAACCACCTGCACCATTACAAATTCCCTATTAAATCAACAGTGACAGGAACAACAGTCAAGTCGCCGGAAAGGAAATGGGCAGCAGCAACACCGATGCTGTGTGAACGCGTCTCTCTAATGTTTTATTAAATTATTTTTGATAAAATAAAAATGAGCCACTGGGGCACGGTACAGTGTGAACGAGCCTATACTTAACACCTCCCAGACAGACTGGTTTTACAAACAAAGGCCAACGACATCAGAACTTCGTTGTGATCTGGACATGTAGCCAAAATAGTGAACAATTAGATACTGTAAGTTTTAAGAGTACATGGGCACTCAAAATGGCCCAAAATCTGGACTACATTTAATCAAAACTAGATGACTGGATAAGGACCCTAAAAAACGGATTATCCAGTTTAAAACCGGACAGGTGGCAACCCTCGAGCCTGTAGCCAGGCAGTGCACATAAGGCATCAGGTATGCTGGGCTTAAGCCAGGTTTCGGTTACACCTAGGATGTCTGAGGAATAGTGGGACACCCAGGCTTCCAGTTGGGAGAAATTAGCAGTCAAACTATGAATATTCATATGTGCAATTTTAAGGCCTTTAGTTGAGGACCATAGAGGGGTACTATTTGACTGAGCAGTGGATCAGGTAAGATTTAGTTACATGGCCACCTAGGGACTTTTTTATTTTTATTTGTTTTTTTTTGTTTGTTTGTTTTTTAACTGCTTTGCTTCTTTTTGAGGCTGTATAATTGTGGTTAAGAGCATTGAGCTGCAAACCTGGAGACCTGTGTGAATCCCATCAGTCCCTCACTGCATACTGTGTGACCCTGAGCAAGTCACTTAAACTTCCTTGTGCTCCCAGACTGCACCTGGAAACAAGCTCTAGCTTAGTGTGCCCTTTTCTGGTTAAACAATTTCCCTTCCCCCCTTTCCTTTCCTCCAGTGTTTTCCCCTCAGTACCCCCTCCTCCAGGAAGTTTCTCCATCTTCCCACAGCCTGCTGCTCTGCCCTCTCTGCTGCCCTACTGTGCCCTGCTGGCTCCCCCCACAGCTAGCCACCCTCCACTGTGGGCTATCTGGGGAGGCACGTAGACAGAGGGGTGCATCTGCTTTGTCAGCTTTTCAATGAGTGGAGAAGAGAGCTCCTGGAGCGGCCATTTGAGACACAAGCCCTGCCTAAGGAACATTTGTACGCCGCTAAGGCTGTGCACAGTGTCCAGCTGTGTACAATTAATCAAAATCTTTATTTAACCAGGTGATCACCATTGAGCAATGCTCATTTTCGGGTGGACCGGATTTTGTCAACAAAAACATTATATGCAGAATACAACAAAATACAGCATATACAATGAGTATCAGCAGGAAGCAGTGACAGTAAAATATGTATAGGTCAAAAGATAGCAGATTTTAAATAGGACACAATTTTGCATATATGTAAATAATATACAAGTCAAAGAATACACCAAATATAAACAAAACACAATGTAAAATAATATATAGTAATCCAGTGTAAGGGTCAAGTATCACATTGCTAAGTTAGTCTGTAACCTTTAGAAGGGACGGATTTGAGATGGTCAGTGTTACCAGCAGGACAAGGCAGAGAGCAGAGGGTAGGGAATAGGCAGGAATGCTTAAAGTCTAGACAGCCACAAGAGCTAGAGATTAGATGGGAACAAAGGATGACTTCTAGCTGGCACAGCTCTCTGGACCAGGGGTTGCCACTTTGTGCCAAATGCCACCAACCCTCCCTGAAGGTGTCACAAGTCTTAAAAAAACCCTGCTCTAAGCCTTCCTGTCTGCCTGTATGATTCTTGAGCTCAGGACAAACTACAGGTGGAAGCCTATACTACAAAATGGATTTCTCCCAAATTAATGTAGACAAGATTTCAGATCATGGGTAGAAGATTCTCTAATATGTTTCAAGGAGAATAGTACTTCCTCCAGCTTCCACTGCCTGAAGTACCCCCCGGTACACACATTGGTAAATACTAATAATTTTCTCCATTAATCTCTACCTTGGTAACCGACCAGGTCACTATTTCACACGCTTGATAGCCACCGTCAAAACCGCGCAATAGGAACAGCGCAGTAGGGAAGAGCGAGACTGTGCAGAACCGCAAAAGGGTATATGTACGGTAGTGCACCCTGTCACTCTTCCCAGGTAGAGGATAAGACCTCTGCTGGGAGGAGGGGCCGGCGAGCAGCTGCTGTGGCTTGACAGGGTGAGCCACAGGCAGCAAGGGAGGCAGGCAGTGTGTTTGGACCGGGTTTTGATTCCTGGTCCCAGATGTATGGAATTTTTTTATTTTTCGTGCTTTGGACGAATTTAAGTGTTAACCCCCTCCCCCCGGAGCTGGTTATTTTAGTTGGGGGGTTCAGGGGGGCGGGGGGAACCCCACAAAACATAGGCATATGCATCTGGCAATATATCATGCTGTACTGACAGCGTGGTATATTGTTGCGGCATAATGCCTTGCAACATTATGATCCTGTGCCCCTTGGTGATATTGAGCTAATAACTCACTCTGTATCTGTAGTCAGCCCTCACCCGCCATGCCTACCACAGAACTCTATACCGCCTATGCCAGTTAGGCACTAACCACATATTGAGGTTGTAGTATTTTTTGTGAGACAAAGCCTATAAAGGTTTATGTTGTTTACAGAGTTAGTACAACCTTAACATAAGCTCTGCACCTAATTAGCATATGAGATGCAGAGTTCAGAGGCAGGCATGGCGGTAGACGGTTACTCTCAAATTACTTTTAATGGCTTCCTTTTACTGTGATGTTGAAAATCTGAAGTTAAAGCTCTGTTTTCGAGAGGGTCACCACTAACAGGGGAAGGAATGTCCCTGGATGGTTACCCGCTTTGAACAATTATTTTTGTTCATCTGGGACCCTACAAATATGAGAACTTGATTCTGGTCGTCATAATAATTAGCTGTTTAGTCATATGCACATATTGTTTATGCACATATTATTTATAAATTTATTAATCTGATTATGTAAGAATTTGTGTCACAAAATATTGTTCTTTACATACAACATATTCCTTAATGCAGTTTTTTTGTGTTTGCTCTATTTTTCATTTTTTTCCCCATCATCTTTTTATCCCTACCAACCCAGTCGCCCACTCCTTTGAGCAGCCAACCTTCACCTTCGCCACTTCTCCCTGTTCCGCCATCCACTGCTTCCTCAACTGCTGTCCCGACTGACCTGACATATCCCTTCATGGGGAACACGACCCCCCCCACCCGTGAGGGCAACCAGGAGGGTAGATCAAAGTTCCCATACACACTTCCTTGCATCTACGTTGGGCGGCGAGGGTACAGCCCTTAGGGAAGCAGTATAGCACAGTGGTTTAAGGCTCTGAACTGCAAATCTGGAGACTTTGGTTTGAATCGCACAGCCCCCCACTTGCATACTGTGTGACCCTGAGCAAGTCACTCAACTTCCCTGTGCTCCCAGGTCGCACCTGTAAACAAGCTTTCAGCTTACTGTGCCACTCCTGGTTAAACAATGGAAAAAAAAAAAAAAAGCCCGGGGGCTTCATGGTAAGGGGAGGCGGGGTGCTGTCATCTGGCAGGCATGGGTGGCCATTTTTCACTTTCTGCCCTCCCACCCCAACCCCTAATTGGGCCTTGAGCAAGACGGCTACCTGAGGCTGGGAGGTGCGGGTGCATGTCGAGGCTGCACGCTGCTTTGCACATCTGCCAATCCACCTCCACGTGCCAAGGCCCTGCCTCCACCTGGAGGGAAATGTCCAATGGATGCTCTGAAATCCCTCCCTGCTGGCCTCCGCTCCTGATACCCATGCTTGGAGCGCAAACCCGGGACCCCAGTGTGCCGAACAAACCCCTTCGCTCGGTGCCACGGAGCCGGCACGTGTTTGCTTTCTTGCAGAGTCTTCTTCCTGCTGGCCATCTAGGCGTGTCTTATTTCAAAGAGTGTTTATGAGAGGTGAGCCTAGGGTGCCAGATCACAACACTTGATTTTCTTTCTTCTCATTTTCTGTCCCCACCCTCCTACCCACTGTTTTTGTCTAATAAGATTCTAGTTATGGAGGATATATTACTATTACTGTGTTTCGTTCAATTTCAAAGAAAGGAAACGTGCCTATAAAAGCATAAACTAACTGAAACAAGATGTCTTCAACAAATGGGGTGTTTTCCGAATTTCACAATTTTATGTTATTTTTTATATACTATAAATTTTTATTAAAAAGTAATTGATAAATTCATTGTTCATTAATTAAGAACAACAGTTGTACACATTATTGGATCACATGGGGTTGTTGAATAGGAGGTGTAAACTATCATTATTTAATCTAATTTAATACTTAATTGTATGTACTATAAATGATTATTGTTGCTAACTCCCACTTACCACGCCCCCTGACGAAGGGTGGTCTAACCCAAAGCGTCAGGGCTAATAGTGGCCAGTGAGCACGTCTGTACACTGATAGTAACTTACTGCAATAAAGCCTTTTGGATTTGCTACGATGTCCAGTGTTTTTTACTGGTATGGGTGCAGGCTCAGGACTTCTTTTAGCAAGTGGCAGTATAATACAGAGCAGGTTTTCTTCTTGTTCCCCCCCCCACCAATTCCTGTTCCCTGATCCAACACCCCCAACACATACCTCCTCCTAGACTTAAGCATACCCACTGCTTACCACGGACCAACTCATGGTGGGTGGGGAGCCATGTAAGTTACATATAGACGTGCATGGGGGTGCCAGGGTCATCCTCGGACATCCCTCGCTGGACCAGGGATCGCCATACTCCGTGAGTTGGTCCTTGGTAAACTGCTGTCACAGAGGCAACAAGCCTTTGTGCGAAACAAAGAAAACAAAACGGAGTAAAAAATACTATGGTTCTCAAAAGAGGTGGTGGGAAGGTTAGGGAGAACAAGATAGCATTCAGAAAGTATAAGGAATCACAGAAGGAGGCGGACAGGGAACTGTACCAGTTAAAGCAGAAGGAAGTGGGAAAGGCAGTCAGAATAGTAAGGCCCAAACTGAGGGAAAAGATAGCCAACTCAGTTAAGAAGGGATAAAACCTTTATAGGTACATTAGGAGTGAAGAAAGACCAAGGGAGGGATAGTGAAGCTTAATAAAAGGGAGGAGGGGTGGTCAGAGGGAGACAGTGGAAAGGCAGAGATACCGAACAAATACTTTTGCTCAGTATTCACAAAAGAAAAAGTAGAAGAAGAGAAGTTACCTAAACCAAACAATAGAAGCACTCTGGGCAGGGGTCGATACCAGTCCATTCACAGAAGAAAGGGTCCTGAAAGAACTCCTAAAACTCAGGGTGGACAAACAATGAGGCCGACGGATTCACCCCAAAATTCTAAAAGAACTAAGGGGAGATCTAGTGACACCACAGACTACCCTTTTTAACAAATCATGGGAGGATGGGGTGGTACCAGAGGACTACAGGAGGGCGAATGTGATTCCCCTTCACAAAAGTGGGAGCAAGGCAGAGGCAGGAAACTACAGACCTGTCAGTTTGACCTCAGTGGTAAGGAAAATGATGGAATCACTTCTGAAAGAAAGAACTGTTGAGTACCCAGAGGCCAGCGGGGCACAAGACCCAAGGCAGCATGGATTCACAGCAGGAAGGTCATGTCAGATAAATCTAATTGATTCCTTTGACTGAGTGACCAAAGTAGTAGACCAAGGAGGGGCTGTGGATATTTTATTTATTTTTATTTAATTAGTGATTCAGAAAACCTCTGAGTGCAAGCTCTTTTACAAAGGTTCCAAGTCATAGATTGCAAAACAAAGTACAATAGGAGAAAGCAAAGGTGCATTACAATGAACGATGCAGCTTGGATTCAGAACTTACAGAATAACTCAAAACGTAGGTACAAGTTAAAACAACAAGAAAAACACTTTATGAGGGTGGGGGGGGGATAAGCAGCCAAAGTGCCTTGTCAGTAGTTCAGAGGGATGGGGACAGCTGGCAGTGGGGTGAAGAAAGGAGGTACGAGAGAGAGGTAGGTACCGCGGTGGAGGTGAAGGGTTAGGGAAGAAAGGCGATAAGGTATAGGGAGAAATAGGGAGTGAGGGGAGGCTGAGCAGAGAAGACATGCTAAATGGTGGGGTGTAGGAGGCATGGTCAGGCAGCCAGCATTAGTAGTGACTGTTGGGAAACTCTGGAACTGGGAGTTGGGGAGGGGGGAGGTGGCAGGGGCCAAAGGAGCATGACGCAACTGATTGCTGAGACAAGTCATGAAAAGGGACAGAGGAGGTGGTACCTGAGGCCTGCCTAGTGCTTGCTGGGGGCAGAGAGCAGTGTAGCTCGACTTAGGGGCAGGTGCACCTAGAGAGTGTTATTAGGTGCTGTTTGAGGTCAGTTTTGAATTGGGCCAGACAACTGGTGGCCAAGAGGTGCCTGGGGAGTTCATTCATCCACAGGGGGGCCTGTTAGGCAAATGCATGTTGCCCAAGCAAGGTGCAACGGAAGGATAGACCGGCCCTCTAGTCCTCCCTGGTGACCTGTAACAAGCTGGCCACCTTGATCAAATTGCCTACACAAGGTGGTGTTTTACCCAATAGAGCTTTCTTCCCTAGGAATCAAGTCTGGAATTTGACCGTTTGTTAATGACAGTCAATTTGTGGGTTCGTACAGAGTACAGGTGCGAGTGCCATGCTCGGCATCCAGGGTGAGTCTGCAGGCTTTTGTGCCTACCTAGACTTTAGCGAGGCATTTGACACAGTCCTACACAAACGATTAATAAACAAGTTAGCCAGCCTGGGAGTGGGTCCCAGAGTGGTAGCTTGGGTAACAAATTGGCTGCACAACAGAACGCAGAGGGTAACAGTAAATGGAACTCACTCCGAAGAAAGGGGGGTTACTAGTGGGGTACCACAGGGTTCAGTACTGGGACCAGTCCTCTTTAATGTCTTTATAGGAGGCATTGCAGAGGGTCTGGAAGGAAAAGTATGCCTCTTTGCAGATGACACAAAGATCTGCAACAGAGTTGATACACAAGGGGGGTGGAAAGGATGAGAAGGGACTTGGCAAGGTTGGAGAAATGGTCAAAAATATGGCAGCTTAGATTCAATACAAAGAAGTGCAAAGTAATGCACCTGGGAAACAAAAACCCTGGCGAAGAGCACACAATGGGGGGGGGGGGTACTAACAACAACAAAAATGGAAAGGGACCTGGGGGTAGTCATATCAGATGACCTTAAGGTAGGCAAGCAATATGAGAAGGCAGTGAGGAAGGCTGGGGGATACTGGGATGCATAGGGGGAGGCATCAATAGTAGAAAACAGGAAGTTGTTATCCCTCTGTACAGACAGCTGGTGAGACCCCATCTGGAGTACAGCATGCACCTTTGGAGACCCCATCTCTGCAAGGACATGGACAGGATGGAGGCAGTCCAGAGGAGGGCAACTAAAATGGTGTAGGGTCTGCATCAGAAGCTATATGAAGAGAGACTAAGAGAGCTTAATATGTATACCCTTGAGGAAAGGAGGGAGAGAGGGGACATGATAGAAACTTTCAAGCACCTCAAGGGAATCAACAAAATCCAAGAAGGTAGCATCTTTCAGAAAAGAGATGCAAAACAATGCGACAATTTAAACATAGTTGGGGGATGGTCTAGGGCAACGTGAGGAAATATTTTTCATGGAGAGAGTGGTGGATACATGGAACCACCTTCCTGAGGAGGTTGTAGGGTCAAAAACAGTGGGGGAATTCAAGAATGCATAGGACAGCTATAAGGCAATTATAGTGGGGGGGTAGGAGGAAGTAGGCAGTTGGTAAACTAGAAGCAGCAGCTTATCCAATAGGTAGGGAAATGGGCAGACTGGGTGGGCCAAACGGTCCTTATCTGCTGTCAGAGTCTATGTTTCTATGTTTCTCCAACCCTGCAATGACATGCACGCACGCATCCCTCCTGTTCTGGAGTCTCCAACTATGAGCTATTCTATTTTTGACTAGGCTGTGACCATTCTACATCCCTCCTGCCCTGATAAAGCTTGAGTTGGCGGTATAACCCAGAAGTTAGAGTAATGAACTGTGAACAAGGTTGGTACATCCAGCAGACCTGTGTTTCATTCCCACAACCTCCACTTGTATATTGTATAACCTTTGGGCAAGTCACTTAAACACACCAGTGCCCTAAGTCTGCCCCTTAAAACACGAACTTGTGCCCAGTGGGCCTTGCCTCAGCAACCAAAGAATTTAACAAAAAGAAAAAGTTGCAGAATTTGTTTCATGGGCAGAATGGGCGGGCCTAGCGGTCATTATCTGCAGTCAATTTCTATGTTTCTAGGACAGCGGTCCCTGGGTGCTCCATCCTCCTTCCCTGGCTGGGTTAAGCCATTCTATTCTCCGCTAGGCTGTGACCAATCTACATTCCTCCTGCCCTGATGGAGGATAGCGGTCCCTGGGATGCTCCAGCCTCCTTCCCAAGCTCCCGATGAACTGAGCTCACTCCCAAATCCAGGCCGCCAGTGTCATGAGCAGTAGCTCTACTGCTGCACTGACTAAGCAGGTTTTCAACTGAATATTAGCAAAGTAGACAGCAATGGAAAAATTATTTATCCACGCCAATATGTGTATCAGAGGTATGGAGGTTCTCCAGGCAGTGGAAGGTGGAAGAGCAGAAGGCTGTGGGTTCCATCCCCACACCAGGAACTTGGTTAAATCCCAATACTGACACTGTAGTGCAGCATTAAATGTGATGCTGTACTCCTGAGGTACCATCTTTTGGATGAGACATTAAACTGAGGCCCTGTCTGCTGTTCTGGTGGTTGTTCAGGTGGATGTTAAAGACTCCACGGCACTTCTCAAAATGAGTAGGGCATTTCCCCAGTGTCCTGGCCAAATTTCTCCCCTTCACTAAAAATACCACTAACAGCTTCATTTGGTTCAATGTCAGTTTGCTTCCATCTGTATCCGCCCCTCCCCTAAGACAAAGCAGAAAATGGGCAGAATCGTCTAGTCCTCCCTTCCTGGTCAACAACAACTAACTAAATAAATAAAAGCAATATGTGTATCAGAGGTATGAGGTTCTCCAGGCAGTGTCAGGTGGGAGAAGTAATGTTCTCCTTTGAACAAAAACTAATGGAACAAAAGTACAGTCTTCACTTTTCTCAGTATAGACAGTAGAAAGAAATAAACACAGATCTCTTGAGAGTCACAGCACCTTTTTTTTTTGGCCATTTTGTCGTCCCTCCTCCCCACACCACTCCAACTTGGCTCGAGGGCTTTTTTCTTTTAGATCATTCCTTAAGAAGACCTGAAAATGAAGAAGTACTGGAAACGCTGACTCAGACTTTATGTTCGATTATCAGCATGTGTTTAGTTTAAACCTTTTTTTTTGTTTGTTTTTTAAGCCTGGAGTGCTGCAATTGCATAGTTCACTTCCTGGACGAGTTCTCGCTTAGGGTTTTGATCATAGGTCAGAGTCCTTTAAGCATCATGCTGATTTACGGACTTTTCTGCCTTCTCAGTGCAAGGCACATAAATAGCAGCTTCCAGTTAAATCACTCTGATGAAGATGAACTTGGTTTAACATGTATCAGTGATGACATAAAGTCAAGGCGATGACTGTTTCTGTAGCCCACTCACTCTGTTTTTGTTCGTTAACTATACAGATGACTTTGCATCACTGTGCAGCAGCTGCCTGCATGCTTTTGAGAGTTCGCTCTGCCTGTTCGATCTGTGGCATGTTCATCAGACATGGCCCATGGCATGGATCATCCATTTTACTTCCTGCTCTGCTCAGCCTCAGAAGACACTGGTTAGCTGATTCTGATTTAAATGGGGTAAAATGGTATTACCAGCGTCAGTAGCTCAGTAAGCGCAGGAGGCAGTATAGCGCAGTGGTTTAAGGCTCTGAGCTGCAAATCTGGAGACCTGGATTTGAATCCCACAGTCCCCACTTGCATACTGTGTGACCCTGAGCAAGTCACTTAACTTCCCTGTGCTACCAGGTTGCACCTATAAACAAGCTTTCAGCTTAGTGTGTCTCTCCTGGTTAAACAATTGGAAGAAATAAAAAAAAAAAAAAGTAAGACATTCACCTCAGGGGCTGGAAGATCATAAGGTCATGAGTTCTAGCCCCAAATCATGTACTTGGGGTAATACCATTAACTAACACTGCAGTGAAGTACAAGGGGGTACTGCGCTATTGAGCTGCTGTCCCTTTTTATGAGATATCAAACCGAGATCTCTCCTGCCAGTCTCTGGTCACCGTCCAGGTGGAAGTTAAAGATCCCATGGCACTTAGTGTCATAACCAACATTCCCCCCGTTAATAAAACAGGTTCACACAACCCATCCCCTAGGACACACCTGTAAACAAGCTGTCATGGATTACTGTTCCTTTCCTGGTCCAAAGCATTATAAATAAAAACATTTCTCGTTTTTCTGAACCAAAGGTTATATCATATTTAAAACTACTGCAAAAAACAAAAATTAAAGAACCCTGCATGTGCCCATCCTCTTGGTACCACGGGAAGCCCATGGCCACTTTGTTGCCAAATGGGAGGTCTGGCTTGGCATCTCAATCCAGCCTCCCATCCCCAGGCTGCAAAAGTTGAGACAGCACTGCAGATTCAGCGCAGTCCTACTCCAGAGGGAGGGCTGGGGCTATGCCATCACTTTGATGACTTCTACAACTGGTCCCAGAGTGGTACTGGGTACCACAGATAACCATCACCCTGCCCTCCTCCTACATATGCTAAATTTGACATATGCTGCCCGCCTCCATAAATAAAGCAAACATCTCCCATCACGTAGCTAAAGGAGGCACGGATATAAAAAAAAAAAAAAATAGATTAAATACACAGTGCCCCACAAAGTAGCTAAAAGAAAAGGTCCCCACACCATAGGGATGGAAGATGGGAAAAGGGTATGGCTCTGGAGAGCCTCTTGAAAATCTTCTTCAAGGGTGTCTCCATAGCGCCATAATACATTGAAGGACTAGTACTAAGCAGTACCAGCGGGTGGCTGGTAAAACGGCAGGTGGCTCCTCAGGAGACTAGGCCTTAAGGACCACACCAAATACAGCTTTCTACAAGAAATCAGATCCAAACTGTTATGCTCATTGAAAATATGGATCCTGTGCCAGGCAGAAGCCCTGCAAATGTCAGCTGCTGAAACTGACCTGAAACAGGCCACAGAGGCTGCTACGCCTGTGTCAGAACCGGGTAGAACCTGCCATGCCTGCTTGTAACAGAACAGGATACCGGAGGAGATCCACTTGAGAGGCATCATTCAGAAACAGGCTTACCCTGGTGCCAGACGAAGGCTTAATAATAGCTGGATAGACTGGGCACAGTCTCTGGCACGTCCAAACAGCACCAAAGGATTCTGTGGACATCCAAGGTGTGCAACAGCACTTCCCTCCAGGTGCTGAAGAGAAAGGAAGAAGATAGGTACAGTAAATTAAAAGCCTGATTGAACGTGAAATTAGATACACCTTTGGTAGGAATTTAGGTGAGTCTGCAAAGCTTACCATGTCCCTGTGAACCCCCAGAAAAGATGATTCACGAACAAGGCTAGCAGTTCAGACAAATGTCTGGCCAAGGTAATAGCCACAAGAAATAAAATCATCCGGGAGATGTACTTCAATTCACAGAAAAATGCAGGTTTGAAAGGGCATTTGTCAGTGATTTGAGCACACCAAGGAGTACTGCAGCTTTTACTGAGACAAAAATCAGGATGTAGTCCACTACCCTCTGTACAGGATAACAGATGTGGTCCAGGGACACTGCCTTGCACCAGACTGTAAACCACTTCCTCTTCAGGGAGCAGGTGTGCCTGGTAGAAAGCTTCCTAAAAGCAAGCAGGACATCCCAGGCCTCATCCAAAACGTCAAACAGAGAGATCTCTATGTCCTAAGGAACCATGCATGGAGCAACAGACTGCAGGTGCAGATGCAGCAGTGTGCCATTTCGGGAGATGAAAGGGCAGGGGAAATGGAGTTTCTACTGCTAATTCCCACAGCAGCAAAGAATAGATCTGTCTAGAGACCACAGTGGAGCCACCAGGATCATTCTGGCTGGTTCCAGCCATAGCTTTGTTAGGAGGACCTGCTGAGTTAGAGGTCGAGGAGGAAATGCTTACTGAAATCTTTTCCAACAGAAGGACAATGAGTTTTGCAAAAAGAACGGGTGCTACAGGAAATGGTTTTATTTAAAAGAACAATGTAGTGCAGAGCCACCCCTGGATGATGTCGTACAATCCCAGGAAATGGGGGAGGGGGGGTGCATCTCTAAAAAAAAAAAAAAATTACTCAAAAGTTCTTGATTTATCTTATACTTCCACAGTGATTTATTTTCATAATGGACAGCCCCAACATTTTGTCTTAGTTTAAAAGCTTTTTAAGAGGAATGCCTTTTTAATCATCACCTTTAAAATAAAAACAAAAAATGCATACTGTAAGACTACTTGGTTACAATTTTAAACATGTTATATGTTCCACAACGTGTTACTGTAATGTAACGTCATGGAATGTTTTTTACCTGTGATTAATCCCGGGTCACCCCTGAAAAAGGGACTGTCAAGGTCTCAGTGGGTTTACCCAGTCAACAAAATTAAATAAATAAATTAACATATACACTGTCAACCTTGTGTGTTCCATTAATGTATACACTTTCAACCAGCTTATCTGTCTCTTTAAATTCAAAATTAGAAACGTGGCAATGTAACATTTTATTTATATTTTTTGTTTTGCTTTTTAAGTACCTTTTCACTCTATGTGCTCAGCCATCCACCAGAAAAGTATAAGATAAATCAAGGACTTTATTTTATCAATGAAGTCCCCCTTGGATAATGCATGTTGTAAAGAAATTCCATGCCCTGGAATGAGAGAGCAGAAAAGCTGCAGTTTTGCCTTATGGTGATGAAAGGTCCAGCTCCAGCTTTTCCCACATATTAAACAAGTGTTCGGCTATGGTTTGACTGGTCCCATTCATGTGGCTGGACCACAGAGCGGCTAATGCTATCTGCCAAGACATTTACTATACTAGTGATGCCAACAGCAAGAGTGAAACCTCTCAGGCCATCACCCAGCCCAGAACCCTAACTGCCTCCTGGCACAGAATGTAGGAGTATGTGCCCCCCTGCTTGTTCAGACAATGCACCATCCTCTCATTGACTGACTGGACCAGAAGAAGCACCCCCTGAGCCTGAGTGGCCTGGGCCTGGAGAACTGCCCTAATTTACAGCACATTTATATCAAGACTATGTTCCAACAGAAACCAGGACCACTGAGTCTGGGGAGGGCCTAAATGAGCATCCAATGCCAGGTAGGAATTGTCTTTGGTAAGGATCACCTTTGGCTGGCATTACTAAAAAGCCTAAGAGCAGGTGGTCCCTGTCCTGCCACCAAAGTAGGGCATCCTGCAAGGGATGGCACACAGAAATGAGATGGTCCAGTGGCTGAGAAGCCTGAAACCACCAAGTCTGCACAACTGCTAAGGAATCCTCATATACACAGATGAGCCAGAGGAACCATGAATATGGAGGCTACCATGAAACCCAGGTGATGGAGCATGACCCAGGCCAAGACCTGGTCGCTGCTTCACACCAAGGCTGTCAGAGTCATTAAGGCTAAGGCCCTGTCCTAGGGCAGAAAGGCTTTCATCTGACATGTGTCCAGGACTGGCCCATGTACTACAGCCTTTGATAAGGGACCAACACAGACTTTTCCACATTTACCAGCACTTTCAGACTGTTCAGTAGTTGTCTGGTGCAGAGCAAAGTGTATTCTACCATGGCTGCTGAAGCCACCTTCAGGCATGAGTCATCCAGGTAGGATGGTTTCTACCTCGGAGCCAAACAGCTTATTGCCCTTGAAAGGGGCATTCAGTGTTGATGGCTGCAAATGCTGGTCAAACTAGAAACTCTTGAGTCAGGAGTGCCAATGTAGACAAATGACTGAGGCATCTGCTCTGGCTGCAGCATTTGAGGTATCATAGACCATTCTCAGGAGATGCTTTCCAAGGGACACACATTTTAGGGTTTCAGTTTTATCAGGCCAATCAGGTAGGTCACTGACAATATGGCTCAGGCCTCTCCACACACAATGCTGATACTTCAATAGAGGTAACTAGCAATCTGCAAGGGAAGCCGAGGAAACGGTGCATTTACCAATAATATCAAATTTTCTGGCGGTCTGGTGCTCATCTTTTGATGGGCCCGAGACCTGTCATGGACAAACATGATAACAGAATCAGTATCAGGCTGAGTGAAATAATACATCTCAGATATTGCTTACCTGCCTGTCTTCCAAAGGGTGGCTGGCAAGTACGAAAAAGTTAGTCATCGTAGTAATGTTGTTTCTTCTTAAAGGATCCCTCCCTGTGTCTACACTTTATGCAGTCATCTCAGCTGAGAGTGATGCCCCACGGAGAATACAACTAATGCAAATTTTAGAATCTAGAATGTAGGTTCAAACTCTGCATGTACATGTCATACTGATGGTTGCTCAGATCTGCTTCCAGGCCAGTGTGAATCAGCGGCTAGTGAAACTATCTAAAACGACTACCAAAACCTTTTTTTTTTTTTTTTAATAAAGCATAACACCAAACAAACTGAAAACAAGCTTGGGAAAAATAATCGTACAAACAATAACAAGCAACTTACAATTATAGAAACTGCATAGTCATGCTCAAGCAGCCTCAGTAAAAGGAAACTGATTCATATGTGAACCTATTTCAAGTTCTGGAGGGGAGGCAGGGTTAGGGAGTATAAACATAGTGAGGGATTCCTTAAGAAGAAACAACATTACTACAAAGAGTAATTTTCTCTTCTAACCCCAGGAATCCCTCACTCAATGTTTACACTTTATGTAGACTTAGTAGCAGTACCAGGAAGGCTGGGTCCAGAATCTAGTTCAGAAAAAGGTTACGCAAGACAGCAGTTCCAAAGCTGGCATACCTTCTGGACAGTATGTCCAAACGGCAGTGCTTTGTGAATGTGTGTACTGTTTTCCAGGTAGCTGCTTTGTAAATGTCTAACAATGGGATGTCTCTTGAGGATGACACAGAGGCAGAGGTACCTCTTGCGGAGTGTGCGCTCAAGTCTCTTGGTGGCATTTTTCCAGTTTTCTCGTAGCAAAACTGAAAGCAAAAGACTACCCAGTGAGAGACAGACCTCTTTGCAGCTGGTTTGTCTTTGTCAACCTCACAACAGGTAACAAAAAGCTGTGTACTCTGGGAGTTGACACCTTTTGTCAAGTCCACATAGATAGTCAGGACTCACTTTAGGTTCAGGCTATGCAGCTTTTCTTCACCTGGACTGGAATGATCTGGATAGAGTACAGGAAGGGTCACTGACTGATTCAGGTACAATTCAGAAACCACCTTGGGTAGGAATTTTCTGTTGGTTCCAAGAACTACTTTATCCCTGTGAGGGATTATGTACTTTGTTCTATGCAGAGAGCTTGCAATTCTCTTACCCTCCAAGCACAGGTCACTACAACCAGGAATATGGTTTTCCATGTGACATACTTTAGGTCAGCAGCATCCATAGCCTCAAAGGGAACCTCCGTAAGTTGGGAAAGGCATATACTGAAGTTCCAAGGTGGGACAGGGTCCCTCACTGGTGGGTACAAGTGGTTAAGGCCTTTAAAAAAACTTTTGAAAATGGGTTGTGAGGCCAAAGACACTGCCTTGCCAGCTGGTATATATGCCGATACATGCACCTTTAAAGTTGAAGGTTGTATGCCTAACGACTGTAGGTGCACTAGGTATTACAGAATTACAGGTAACCCTGCCTCTATTGGGTTTATTTTTCTGGGGGCACACTGTGACAGGGAGCTCCTGCCACTCTTGAGGACCGACCTTTTCTTAAATTTGTTGTAACAGTTCTTCTATTTCTTAGCCTAATCTACTCTTTACAATTTCTAGTCCATAAGGTTGGCCACCTATGGGCACCCCCCCCTTTCTTGACTATGCTATAGCATCCTCTTTAATTATCCTTTTCCCCTCTCAGGTCCTCGTACAGGGAGGTTATTGTTGTGACCTCCTAGCTTATGTAAAACACCAAGCTGTGTTTATCATTGTTGGATTTAGTATGTAATAGCACTATGTCATAAAATACCTTGATTGATATACCTTATGTTTATGAAACCTGTAAATGTTGAAAATACCATGGCACTAGGTGTTTTTGATAATGGTAAAATGTACTAGGTGACTGTTACAGAAATTAAGCTAGTTGTGCTATTTAAAATGCATGTAAATTGTTGTAAACTGAACACGTCTGAAATTTCATGGCGATCTGCATATATCCCATGATGCTTTGCATTATGGCAGTATGTATGATGATGTATTTCTTTGAAAATCAATTTGCTGCCAATGCCCTTCGGGGTAACTCTTTTTGCAGTGTTTCTGCACTGAGATTCTTTGTTTTTAGCTTGTTTCATTTTTTTTTTTGAGACCCCACTACCCAAGCAAACAGGGCCCACATAGGGATGAAGAGTTTTCACTGAAAAGTGGTTAGATCAGAGATCCATGTCAGTAGCTGCTGGCTAAGTGCAGAGAAATGACATACATAGTCTGTTGCTACAAATTAATGTACTGAAGAAGGAATATGGCACTGTAGAAGTTTATTACCTGTATTTTGAATAAACATCACACAGAGATTGTATGTTGAATCTGAAGTTTGGTGTCTGGTCCACCTGTTATCCCACAACCCCTCCACACACACCAGTAAGAAAATCTTGTCCACTTAGAAGAATACGCTTTCTTGGTAGCAGGTTTCCTTGAAACTTTAAGCACCTTTAGGACTTCTTCTGAAAGATTCAATCTAGACAATTCTAGCTCATCAAGAACCATGCCATAAGGCACAGCGTCCTGGGGTTTGGGAATGTTATTCTGGAACAACATCAACAGACTGCAACTCAGTGGCAGTCTGATTATTCTTGCCAGACAGGACCAAGAGCACTGAGTACCAGGCCTCTGGTCCAGTCTGGAGCTATCAAGATCATTGTTGCAGGTTACCTCCCGAGTTTCAGCAGTACTTTCTGTATGAGTGGGAATGATGGGAAGGCATGCCCTGTCCAGTCCAGAACCAGGGTGCCCTCTGGTACTATTCTTCTAGCTGGAGGCCTGCAACAAAACTATGGGAGCTGACAGTTCTCTCAAGAGACAAACAGCTCTACATTGGGAGAGCCCCACCTTCTGAACACTGTGGCCAGAACCTGCTAGTTTAAGGCCCATTTGTGATTTCCTTGGCTGAATCGTCTTAAGGAATCTGTCAGTACTTTATCTTTGCCTAGCAGATGCACTGCAAATATGTTTGCGTCTAAGGAATATGCAAAGCCCCAGACCCTCACTGCCTCAGTACACAGTTTTGAGGATCGTGTTCCTCCCTGCTTGTTTATGTAGTACATTGTTGTAGTGTTGTCTGTCCTGATTTGGACAGACTGACCCTGCAGCTGGGAGGAGAAAGACTGCACTGCTAGCAGTACTACTCTAAGCTCCAGGAGGTTGATATGTTTTACTAACTCCTGTGGACTCCATATGCCATTCACTGTGAGATCCTGCAGGTGGATGCCCCACACCAGGAGTGAAGCATCTGTAATAAGAATAACTGTTGATTGCTGAAGAAGGGGATGCCATCTTTGAAGTTGCTTTCTTCCTTCCACCACTTTAATGATTCCACTAGTGCTTTTGTCACTGGCACTAACTTTGAAAGTGGGTCCCATCTTTGAGACCAGCTGTCTCTTAAAGGAGATGGGAAAATATTTTTATGTAGTTAACAGCCCTCCCATCTTCCTTTCCATGACAGTTATGTATTCTGACATGCGTTGATCGAATAAATGATCAAGCTTTGGGGTGTCCTCATATCTACACCGAGTTCCACTCTCCTCACCAGCTACTGCTCTTTCATTTCATATTTCTAAGACATTCTATGACATCAATAACAATGTTCCATGCTGTTCATCTGAATAGCCTGGAATGGAGTTATTAATGTCATAGAATGTCCGCAGTACGAAGAGACAGCAGCAACTGCTAAGAAGACAGGGATTCTGGGTAGTTAAAATGCAACAAAATTATATTATTAATTTAATAAAAAATCAAAAGAACAGAATATTGGATAGACACTAAAAGGACAACAGGAGGGCATCTGGAGGTGTAAAACTGTTTCCTATCACCTTTGATGGTCCTGGATATCTCTCTTTGGAACCTGGCACATGGAACCACAGCTGTGGATGCGCCATATGTCCTAAGTAATTGCAGGAAGTCCCTTGCTGGTCTTAACTGACCTGCTGTTACTATCAAAGTTGTAACTCTGGCCTGCAGTAGGAAATCTTTTCTTACAGGGTGTTTAGCTCAGCTCATATGAAGTCCAGTACTTGAACAGACTCTAGCTGGGACTTCTGTAGGTTTATCAAGAATCTTGGGTTCTCCAGAGTGCTTTTCACCAACTGAACTGAACTAAACACCTTGTCTCTTGTTCTGTTTTCCTTGAAACTAGCCTGTGTCACACGGTAGTAGAAAACCACCATGCCTTGTTTTCTAAGATGTGCCGCCACCACAGCCAAGCACTGTGTGAAAATCCTTGGAGCTGAGGTGAGACCAAATGGAAGAGCTGTGAGAACTGGTACTGGCAGTTCCTCAACTTGAAACTGAGATTCTTCTGTGAAATGGCCTGACTGGAATATGAAAATAGACATCTTTCAGATCTGGAGATCCCAGCCAGTGACCTGCCTTCAAAGATGGTATCACTGTCCTTAAGGTTACCATCTTGAATTTTTCTTTTTTGAAATGCTTGTTCAGAAACATGAACTCTAAAATGGGTCACCACACCCCATTTTTCTTGTGGGTCAAGAAGCAGGGGTGGAAATTATTTTTTTTAGTACTTGCACCATGGTGCATGTGGTGAAAATGTTACATGCACCAGAATCAGGTTACCTGCACTGGTAAAGAAAATGATAAAAAAATTAATTGAAAAAAGAGATGTTGATCCTGAAAAATAGTTGCATACAGGAATACATTATACAATCCTACTCCCCCTGACACCCAAACAGCTAAGCTTTTACGCCAGGCAGAGAGAGACAGGACAGACAAATAGATGGGTGGGCATACAGCAGAGACCATTACACAGCAGCACACTTTGCAGAAAATTTAAATCATTGCCTTGGGTTTTTTTTTTTTTGTTACTGTAATCTACGATTTAATTTCCATCTTGAAAGGTGTGTTTTTTTTTGGTTTTTTTTTTTTTTTTAGTCCATGTGATTTTGCTAATTTGGGCTCGATGAACTGCTTTGTAACTGTCAATGACAGAGTGGAAGTTCACAGATTGCACTGATGTACATTAGATTTCCATACACTCCTCACCCCAGAAAAATAAATATATCAGAGTTGCTGTTTATTTTGACTTTCAAAACTAAATAACTGCCACAAAAATCCCACTGGGGAGTAAACACCCAACATGCTGACAAAGATTTCCTGCTATTAAATACCTTCCACAAAAAATACTGTATTTTACAGTTGCCTTTTTACTTTTAAAGTAGCCTTTTTTTTTTTCTCAGACGAATGTCTGATTCAAAATCTCCTGGGGAGGGTGAAACCCCAACCACTTTGCTTGCTGCTCCTCTCAAAAAGAATCACAAAAATCTTAGTGGTATTGTGATAAATTTCTTTAAATGATCTCCTTGTCCCGCCTGTCTACAGATCTTACTAAATTCTCAAACTAAAGACTACTCGTCGAGTTCACAATTCAGCAGGAGCTTGTGTCGCGGCGAATGCCATCATCTCAGTTTCTACACATCCGACTGCATGGCTCTGAGAGCAGCATATGCATGATCACAATGTTACTGCACTACATGTGTGATGGAAAGATACACACGTGGTACAGTAATGTGATATGATGTGAAATGAGCAGTTGTACATCTGAAGTAATCCTCCTGTTTTGCTGCACCCCACCCCCACCCCTGGATGACTGACAAGGAGTTGCTGCCCACCCCTCAATCCCATCACCTGACCCAATCACAGACTCACCTCTGCAACCTGATGGAGGGCGAGCATGACATCTTCTGTCACTACTCCCACCCCACCCCATTTCCACTCTTCCTTCAGTGTTTGGCTTTCTTCCACATTCTGTCATTGAGTCGGGCTTGGCTCAGCAGAGCAGCAGCTGAGTTCCAACAGCAGCGCTCACCTCCAAGAGTCCCAGTATTGGATGTCCTTATGCCTGGCCAGCTGACCTGCTCAGATGCTCACTTCTGCTGTGACTGACTCAGCCCTCAGTAGTCTGGCCCTCATCCCCACCCACTCCCAGCTGCTTCCGCCACAACTTACTGTGTGCAAAAGGTTAAAATAAACTAATCTTTAAAGGGAAACACTGGAAATGGCACAGCTTTACACAGGCACTACAAAAATGCCTGATTAGTGCTTTCAGACAGTAACTTTTTTTTTTAAATTACCTCTAATTGCTTTTTTAGTGATTTAAACAGTGGCCTTCAACTTTCACTTTCTATTGCTGGCAGCCACCATCTCATCAGCGGCAGAGAGCTTCCTGAGCTCACTTTATGCCAATATGTCCTGCCAACCAATAGCAGTGGTCAGACATATTAGCAAACAGTGAGCTCATGTTTGTATTTTGACAAGGAACTTCACTGGAAATGAGCATTGCTCAACTGGATGCATCCTTTCTTCTTATGGATAAAAAATGATTTACTACTGCTTTACTTACTTACAGGAATCTCTGCTGCTCATGAGATGGTGGTGCCAGCAACAGAAAGTGGAAGTTGTGGGTAGCTGTTTACATCATTAAAAGAGTTGTTACTTTCTGAAAGCACTAACAGAGTTTACAGAGTCTGAGAGAAGCTGTGTCTTTTCAGTGTTTTCCTTAAGCCTTCCCCTCAACTAGCGAACGTGTCCGCGTGAGGCATAGTGGCGGCTTTAAATAGCACGGCCGCACTAACAAACATCTACACGCCCTACAGTGCATGCAGGGGATAAAACTATATGCACTAGCCTATTTCCACTTGCACTGGAAGTGGAAAGACGCAGCATATGTTAATTTCGACCCCTGTCAAGAAGTATCTTGAGAATAGGCCCCGGCCCCACTGGAAGGCATGGACTTTTTCCATGGCTTTGATGTGAACAGTTTTTTTTCCTTCCATTCAAGCAGACATTTTCTGTGGGAGAATAAGGTGGAAAACATTTGTGTTTCTGGAGATTTGGAAAGTGTTGAACTGCAGACACAACCCCTGTCCCATCTGTCTGTGGTAAAGTTTACCAAATCCTGGAAGAAGTGGGCCAGTCTTCCTCCCACTGGCAATGGTAGGGTGACCTGGGCAAAACTGTCAGGGGTTTTGTTTTGGTTGGGGCTTAGGCGCTGGAACTGCAGCACTGCACCTGGAAGACCTTCTTCCCCTTCCCCTATAGTAACTTCTTTGTGACTGGTACTCACAGACAGCATAAGAGACACAGGCTCTTGGGAAGTATCCCTTGCATCTGCCTCCCTTTCCATATGACCTGTAGTGGGTAGAGGCATTTTCCTTCTCACGGATACTTTTTTATTCATCCACTGTTTTCATATATGCCTCAGTTTTGTCAGTGAATAATGAATATCCCTCAAAGGAGAAATCCATGGATTTGTTTTGAGTAGCATAAGAAAGATGGAAGTCCTAAGCCAGGAAAACCATCTTAAGGACACTTGCATGAGCTAGAACTCTAGCAACAGTGTCATTAGTGTCCCCTGTAGTGTGGAAATTACATTTTGTGACATCCAGGGCTGATCTTGTTGTGGCAGTCAGGCGCTGTGACACACCACCATCTCTTCTTCGCCAGTGCCAGAGTTGTGTTCCAAAGTGCTTTCTGGTACTGTGCTATATCTGCTCAATAAGCTGCCCACCTGATCAGCAGGGAAGCTGCTGCATAAACCTTTTTGGCCACAGCATCCAACTTTTTTAGAACCCTTTTCAGAAGGCTGCGTAGATAGAGTGATTTCTGCTCTGTCACAAGCAGCAGCCTAAATTACTCCTTGATGATAAGGATGAGCATACAGGTATTCCACTCCCTGCTTGCTCACCTGACATTTTCTTTCAATTCTGTAATTGAGGGCTACAGCTGAAGTGGTTGCAGCCATGATTTTTAATATGGCCTTCTTAAGTGGTTCATGCATAGGAAGTAACATTCTTCTTGGAGGAACTACTCCCATCATAGCCATAAAATCAGCATTCTCTTTATCCTCTTGGTTTCTAGTTGGGGATGTTGAGGTATCGACCCTTTTCTGACAAATGGTAAAAAGATGAGTTGTCCTCACTATGACTTGGAGGAAGTCTGAAATCTTGCTCAGCTGCACCCTCCAATTCCATGGGGTCACCTTCCTCCATTTGCATATATTTTTCTTCCTCCTCCTCTGCAGGCAGACAGGTTGGAGCCTGAGCCTTGGGAGGGGGCTGGCAGGTATCTTATTAAAACTTCCCATGGCCTCGACTGCCTAGAAAAATTGCCACATTTTTGGTATGTCCTCTGATGAGGGCATTTTATCTGTGCCATCTGCCTGCTCCTTTCTCTGTTCTGGAGAAGTGGCAGTGACATTATTTTCTTTGAATTTCTTTTTGGCAGACATCGTTTCCAGAGTTTGCGCTGATGCTCTTCTATATTTTATTCTTGCCACCATTAGAGTCAGGGTTTATTCTTGCCACCATTAGAGTCAGGGTTTATTCTTACCACCATTAGATTCAGGGTTTATTCTTGCCACCATCAGATTCAGGGTTTATTTTTGCCATCATTAGATTCAGGGTTTATTCTTGCCATCATTAGATTCAGGGTTCCCCCTTTTGGACACCTTGATGTCTGACCATCTGTACCAAACCTTTCTGATGTCTGTGCAGCTTTACCTTTTTTTTGTCACCCTTCACATATTTGCTGCTGTACATGGGGAGACAGACCCTTCTGATGCAAGCTTTCCAGCATCATAGTGAACTCCCTCAGAGCCTTATTATTTTTGGTGACACAGAAACAGACTGAGTAGGCATGTTTCTTTTTAGCTTTTTTACCCTTTTTAATGAGGGTTTTTGGGCTAAATATGTAACAGGACTTACAATTTACAAAGCCGTGTTCTGGACCTGGACACTTTAAACAAAGCTCGTGGCAGTATGCCCTTGCCAGGAGCTGGAAACAATTTTGAAAGTTTTAAATACTGTAAGTCCACAAGGTCTCTCAGAAATAGTAATCTGAGAACTTTAAAATATTCAAGTGATTCCCAAAACACTCCAGTACAAGAGCCCAATAGTGCACTAAAGAAACTGCGCCAAAGGTCAAATCACGATTCCTGTAACAAGTGTAACCCCCAGGTGCGCTATCCCAAGGGCTACTACCCCTGCCTGCTTGACTACTGACAAGTTGAAGGGCCTAGGTTCTATGATGGGTGCCTCCACCCAGAGGACAGGGTTTGTAGTGGTTAGACTAGCTTGGTCACAGCCCTCTGGGACACTGAGAACCCCTTTTATTCCCTCTAGTGGCTCACACAGTACACAGTAGTTACAGTCCCAATACCCCACATATACACACTGTTCACTCATAAGGTACCACTTATCCTCGAGACGGATTCTGCAGCACGCCTCTGAGGACCCCTGTAAAAACAAGGTTAATCAACATCCACAACCCAATACAGTGCTTGTTCTATAGGTATCTACTACTTCAGACAGTATAAAAGTTCAATAACATCAAATCTGGTTTATTTAGGGGAATGGAACACGAGAGGGGGAAATCAGGTTAATTTGCAGTATTAAAATCACAGTACTGTGCACACATACAGGGTCTGAAAACTCACACTCTGGGTACCCAGGTTGGGGGGGGTGCTAGCCAGGTCTGTTGCCCGGGGTTGGCCGGCAGGTGCAGATGGATGGGGCCCTGTAGAAGAAAATATATGCACAACACTCAACTGTTATCCGGAGCCAGATGGCTCAGTCCATGAAGAAGTGAAACAACAAGAATTAGATGACACACTTGTAATTGATAACCAGCTGCAGGGGAATACCCTGATTTGTACTCACAATACCCAAGCTAAGAACCGGATGGGGGATGTTCTTCTGGATTGCCACAAACAGAGCATGGAGACAAGGTCCTTGCAACTGGACCCAAAGGCGTTGATAGCAAACGGATTTAGTCCGAGACAAGCTGGGGTTTTTCCAGCTTCAACACATAGCACACAGTACAGGGACAGGAAATAGCGATTCTACAAGCACTACACACATTCATATGTAAAAGGAAAGTACTATACTGGGTAGGCTTGCCCCGATCCCGATCAGAATTACTGCAAAATACCGGGAACACGCACAGCAGCTTCAGTTCCTGACAGACCGAGCGATTCAGCAATATCTCCAGTCTTCTACAGGGTGAGCCTGGTTTCCACTCTTCAGCCTTCCTTCTCCTCAGAAACTCGGATTCAGTCTGACTGTCACTTACAACGGCTGCAGGCCGAGTTCAAGGCCTCTCATGCGCTTCCCGCTCGAATTGTACACCGCAGAGAATACAGAGCTCCTACTCCTTTCACTGCCAACAATGATCTGCCTCTCCAGCTTCAGTTCAGGGCATTTCCCTTAGGTTCCAACAGGTCCAGTTGGTGGATTCGGCTGTCAATCACTCCAGAGCTCCCTCTGTTGGTGCAAAAAGGCGCCAAGGTCCAAACTACAATTCCCATAAGCACTAGCCATACATTCTCCTTGTAATCCGGCTCCAGTGAGAGTCCCAATTCTGGTTGGCCCAAGCAGTCTCCATTTCAGGGCTCCGTTAAACCCAATTGGCCCAGCACAGCAGTTCAAGTCCAAAATGGAGGGGCAACACACACAGAGTCCCTGCTGCAATACAGGCAGGTTAGACAAACTGCAATTTCACTAACGCTTTAAATGATTACAAGCAAACAGTTAGATCTTTCGGATGGGCTCCCTTTGCGCTTTCAGCGACTGCAAAATGGAGCAATTACACCGCAGCTCAGGCGGGATTCAAGCAGGGAAACACCAGTCCCCCCTCCATAAGCATGAATTATGTCTGCAAGCAGACAACTCTGAAAGAGACAGTATGTGGAGGCTCTATAAGCACTCACAGTGCCATTCAAATGGATTAAACACCAGCAGGCAGGGGAACACTTAGGCAAGCTCCTAGGAGGCTTTTAGGAACCCCCATTTGTAGGGGGGGTTACACAAGAACATATGAATCAAGGTTAAAGGGCACAGACAGAAACATAAAGTGAAAGTGCTCCTTTTTCTGTGACTTGTATCAGGATGAAAAGCTAAACTACTGTCAGATTAGGTAAAAAGTGGTTAAAGTTAGCAAATAACCAGAAAGAAAATGGTAGCCAGCTAGGGTGCTCTCAGGTTTCTGTGAATCAGTCGGGAACAGGAGAAACCATAAATACTAAAATAACCCCTATCTGACACAGAGTAATCTAATAACTAAAGATTACACTTTTAATAAAACTAGAGAATAAATAAACCGACTGGAGAACCAGCCATTACCGGAGTTCACTACAGGGTGACTACTCTCTTCAGATGGAGAAATAGCTCTGAGCGATGGCCAGCGTGGAGCATGCATGTAGAGTTTGAACCTACATTCCAGATTCTAAAATTTGCATAGGTTCAGTTCTCTGGGTGTCACTCTCAACTGAGATGACTACATAAAGCATAAACACTACATGAGGGATTCCTGGGTTACAGTAGGCCTGTGCCAGATAGTCAGGGTAGCATCCTCCAGGGCAGCAGAAATGGGAGCAACGCACACTGAGGAGCATTTTCCTCCAGAAGTAAGCAATGACCCACAACAGTATGGGTTATTAGAGATTAAATTCCAATAACCCCATAACCTGGAGTGGGTTATTGCTCTTATAATCATGAGTTATATTTAAACAACAAAAAAATTTCAAGAATGGTGTTTTTTTTGCTGTTTAAATAGCCACAAAGGTACTGCATCCTGCCACGTACTAAATAGTTCCTGCCAAATAATGCATTCTGCATTGATCTTATACATATAGAAATGTCACACATACACTAGTGAGATGATCTGTGACATTTCTTGTACATGATACTGTCTGCTTCATTGCCTACCATGCTTCCTGTAGCCCCCCCCCCCTCAATCCACATGCACAGTACTCGATGTGCACACTACAAGCAGGGCTTGGGAGTCAACATCAAGTGTATTTTAACACTGTATTCCAAACAACCATTGGTATCGCAGGAGGGCACTTTCGACAGACACTAGTAACTCACACTCAGTGACTGCTCCTCTGTCTCGCTGTCTCTCGCACACAGATGCCAATGATACTGACCTGCAGGTAGAACACTCAGAGAGAGAAAGAAAGAGAGACACACACAGACACAGACTATCGGAATGCTGAACTCCACATCCCGATTGCGCTATCACTCTCTGTATACCTGTCTGGTGGGCACCTCTTGTTATGTATAAAAATTATTGATGTCTGCAAACGGCAATATGGTAGACCCATCTGAACTGCCGTATTCCATAATGCCCAGTAGATGTTTAGCAGGGGATCCAGTAGACAGTCGACCGTGAATTCTGAAAGATTGCCCAATGTCTGGAAAAGCTCGGTCTCCTTCACAGATCCCTTTTCCTGTAAGGGTCTCCATAGTGGTGGACTCAAGTAGCCAGGAGATGGGAATGCCACCTGCAAGCTTCGCTCACGCAGCAGCATTTCAGTGTGGAGGGGTTCTGGATAGTAACACACAATACTTTTTGAGGACTGTGCCCTACGACCGGAACTGTGGTGTCTGTCCTGCACCTTCTCTGTCTGTGACTGTTATTTTCTGTTGGCAGCAGCACTTCTGTTAGGTTGTGCCTGTAGTGGTGTCTGTGTGAGTTACAAAGGCACATGCAAGACACAGAAAGACCGAGAGAGGTACAGCGGGCATATCAGGACGAGGGGCACAGTATAAATCAGGATGTGTGCTGTGTCCCATGCCTCAGTTCTGCAGTGACTCTCACATATGGGTAACATGGCAGTGAGAACCCCTTGATGCTTCCCGTCCATGAAGTACTAGCACACCATGCCAATGAGACGGAGCCAGCAAAGCAGTGCGCCTGTAGCTCACTTAGACACCACTACAGACACAATCTAACAGAAGTGCTGATGCTAACAGAAAATTACATTCATAGACAGAGAATTTAGAGGACACACACCGCATTCCCGATCTCTTACTCAGGGTTTTTCATGGCTGCTAACATAGTCTACCTCGGACTTCAAAGAAGAAGACCCGGCAGCGGATCTCTAGAGTCACTCTGCATAACCATGGATTAATCCCCCACAGAAGACACAGTAATCTGTTGAAACTTCCAGACCAAGGGGCGAAAAATATCAGGGATCTCCTAGCCCCAAACCTCCTCCTCATCCAAGAGGTCAGAACTGTATTCTTCATCCTCCTCTTCCTCTAAGAAAGGAGGCAGGAGAGTTTTAACCTAAGAGGAGAGGCCTGAAGAGGTGCTGCAGGACCAGCAAGCAATACTAGAAGTGGCAGCTGAGGGGTGATCTTCACTGTCAACTTCAACAGACTCGGCATTACTCCCTTTATCAAGACAAGATAATTCTGCTTAGAAGTCGCATGGAATGCTGATGACTGGCACTGATGGGATCACAACCACCAAAGACATTCCTGAGGTACTCACAGAAGGTTGTGGTGACCTGGAATCAGATCCGAGCCTTTTCCAGGTAGGAGCACTGGCCCAGCAAAAGCAGAATCCGCCTGTTTTGTCAGTGCACCAGCAGCATTCTGGATGCTGACGGGTGGGGAATGACAATTAGGGAAGGAAAATCCTGTCAGACTAACCTCGCTGATTTCTTCACTATTGTGATTCAGGCACTAGACAAGGGCCTAGCACTGAATGTCCAGTACATGGACTTCAGCAGGGCATCTGACCCTGTGCCTCACAAAAGGCTAGTAAAGAAATTGGAGAACTTAGGTGTTGGGGAGAAAGTCAATAGATGGGCAGGGAACTGGCCAGGAGGGAGAACTCAAAAGGGTAGTACTAAATGGTACATACTCTGAGGTAAAGGAGCCAACAAGCAAGATGAAACAGGGGTCAATCCTGGGCCCGGCACTCTTCAATGTATTTGTTTGTGATACTGGAGAAGGGTTCCAAGGCAAGTTACACATATACGCAGAGAACACCAAGATGTGTGGCAAACTTTAATTTTCCTCGCTTTCTTTATTACTAAGGACAGCAGCTTGAAAATAGGATCCTTGTCCCTCTGGTTTCATCAGGCCAGTTGCCTGGTCATACTATTTTATTATACTCAACGATAATTTGATTGTATAGTGTATAATATGTATATTTTATTGGCCATGGAAATTGATGTACTTGCTTTCTGTATGTATCATGGATTTCCATGTATTGCCTGTAAGTATTATTTGTTGTATTTATGCCTTCATGTTACTGTGCTGCCTCATCCTTTGTAACCTCCCAGGACGTGCCTGAAAAATATGCACTTGTTTTGTCTAGTGCACTTACCTGCTAAATATGAACTAAATAAAAATAAATAAATTGGTAGTTAAAGCTGGTGTTTTCTCTTTTTTGTTGCTAGAAACTCTTGTAAATGAGCTCACTCAGTGGTGTACTTCAACTCTTAGAAAATAAACCTATACCTGACTAAATTCAGCTGCTCAGGTTACCTTTCTATATGTGATGTCATAATCCTTGGTATATTAATCACAGTTGGTTGCCATGGAAATAATTATGATGTTACACTAGCAGGCTATGACATCAAGTGTGGACAAGCAGCAGGAGCAGATTCAGTCTAAATGACAGATTGTGCTTCCATGCTAATCTCCTGAGTAACAGAAAATAAGGGAAGATAAAAAGGGAAATTGATAAAATCCAACTAAAATTATGTATAATATTCACGTTTTCTCAGAGGCAACACAGCAGCTGGTCCGAAAGCACAGCAGTTGTGCTACCGTTCATTATACAGGTGACCCGGGTTAGGGAACAGACTTGGATCGCGTTCGTGCTGGCAGTGGGACCGAGCAATGAGCGTCCCAGGGACAGCTTTCCTTCATCCTGGAGAAGGGGTACACAGTGTTCCGCTGTTTCTCTACCACTCTGGAAGGCCACAGGCAGCACAGCAGCATGGGGAAGGCAGACACCAACATACACGTGTATGTGTGTGTGTGTATACAGGTATGCACGTGTCACTGCATGCCGGTACCTTGGGGAGAAAATACAGGAGCTGGAGGAGTAGAAAGTGTCAGCGGCTCAGCAGGTAACACACTCGCCTCTGAGGCTGGAGAACAGAAGGTTGTGGTTCAATCCCCACACCAGGCACTTACAAATCCTGGAAGCTTAATGCTTATGGTTACCCGCACATTTAACTTCCCATATCCACACGTCCAGATTGCATCCTTCATTTTGGGAGGGATCCTCAATTCCAACACACAGTCTAACAATAAGGAACAGTTGATGTCAGATGCAACCTGGAAAACCGGTTCTTCATAGTAACAGCTAACCAAAATGTGTTGATAAAACTGTTTTCGAGTTACCCCTAAAAAGCTCTGCATATCAATTTTCCACTGCAGCACATATTTTAAGCAGGTTTGTACGTGCCCAGGTAAGGTTTCATCCAATCCACTCCACTTACCCTTTCCCCAGGCAGTGAAGAGATCTGTATTCCCAAAGCTACTTTACTTGCATACCAACTCCTCGCCCCTCTAATCAAGTTCTTAATGTTTGTGAACAAAAGTTCCCAAAGAAAATACCAAGGATGCAGCACATTCAAACCACCTTCTTTCAATGGTCTATGTATGGCTACGCTTTAGCTGGATTTAAATGACTACCCCACAAAAGTTGAAAAACAACCCCATAATTTTGAATGCATTCCAAAAAGGTATTAGAAAACATGCGATAGAAACAAAACTAGTGGTGCTATATACTGTATGCTTTTAACAAAAACACTATTTTCTCGATATAAAATTGGCTGGACAACAGGACACAAGGGTAATAGTAAACGGAGTCCACAGTGAAGAAAGGAGGGTAACTAGCGGGTACTGCATGGTTCAGTACTGGGGCCAGTGCTCTTTAATGTCTTTATAAGTGAATTTGCAGAGCACCTGGAAGGAAAAGTATGTCTCTTGATGACACAAAGATCTGCAACAGGGTTGATACACAGGGTGGAATGGAAAGGATGAGAAGGGACATGACTAGGTTGGAGGAATGGTCAAATGTACGGCAGCTCAGATTCAATGCAAAGAAGAGCAAGGTAATGTACCTGGGAAACAAAATTCCAGGGGAAGAGTACACAATGGGGGGTGAGATACTAACAACAACAAAAATGGAAATTGACCTGGGAGTAATTATATCAGATGACCTAAAGGTGGGCAAGCAATGTGAGAAGGCAGTAAGAAGGGCTGGGGGGATACTGGGATGCACAGGGAGAGGTATCAACAGTAGAAAACGGGAAGTTGTTATCCCTCTGTACAGACAATTGGCGAGACCCCCATCTAGAGTACTGCGTGCAGTTTTGGAGACCCCATCTCCGCAAAGACATAGACAGAGTGGAGGCTGTCCAGAGGAGGTCAACCAAAATGGTGCAGGGTCTGCACCAGAAGACATATGAAGAGAAAGTAAAGGAGCTTAATATGTATACCCTCAAGGAAAGGAGGCCAAATTTCCTCCCCATTTACTAAAAATACCACCAACAACTTAATCTGGTTCAAGGCCAGATGGGATTCATCTGTATCTCCCCCAAGTCATGCCTGAAAATAGGCAGAATCTGTCTAGTGCACTTACCCGGTCAACAAAACAAAATAAATAAAATAAAGCCCTGCCCATTATTGTGCTGACACCTCACGCCAAGCCCACACAACCAACATGGAATCCACCCACAACTGGGGTTCTGAGCTTATGATGGATAACTGATGAGTCTGTGAGAAGGTCAGTGACAGGGAGTGCTGTCAGGAGCACAAAAAAGCTTAGTTTAAAAAAAAAAAAAGAGAGAGAGAGAGAGAGAGAGGGGCAGCACTGGCACTTTAAATCAAGTCCAGTCAGTCAGAAAGACAAAAAACATAACATACAAAAACAACAAAAAGATATCTTTAAAGTAGTAGGAAGAAAGAAGCTGCAATTCTTATATCATGAGCAATCTGTTGCTATATTTAGTTTATTTAATATCCGTTCGCTTTATTAGAAACCACTGTTTAAATTATAGGATTTTTCAGTCGTGATAATATTTCCAATAATCTTTCCAAATCCCAATCCTTCTTTCCAGTTTTGGCAAGGAATATACATGTAAAATAAATTCTAATACACCTAACTGGCTGCTATACTAACAAACTCTAGTCAGAGCCGATACGGCTGCATACAGCCACTCATGGAGTTCGGGAAGCCGAGCGAGAACTCAGTGAAGACTGAGCTCACAGCACAAAATAGTGCCGTGCTCAAGATGGCCACTGTACTTTCATGTATGTGCAGTGCTTCATGCATGCGCAGTGAAGCATGGTGCCCATACTGCAGAAGACAGGAGGTCAGGAGCAATCTAAAATGGAATAAAAACATATGGGTCAAAATGTTCACTGTAGCGTGCTGCTTAAAATCGATAAATGAACAGGAAAACATTAACATTTTAACAATCATGTGTCTATGGATTTTTCTTTAGCCTGGGTAATGATATCCATACCACTTTCCCCATTTACCATAACAGGATAAAAATGATTCCAGACTCATTTTAAAGGTGAAGACATGTTTAAAATAGCAACTAAAAATAGAAAGGCATTAGCTGCCTCAAGTTGCCTTCAAAAAGACTGCAACTGTAGACCTTTGAGGGAGCAATAAAACATGTCTGGACAGCTCAGCGCTCGATTTCCTTTGCAAACAATAACCCAAGTTGCGATAACATGCTGCTGGGATCAGAACAGCAACCCATTAGTGTGCTCCTGCAATGTGATGCCAAAATGAAAGCCAACACATCTAAGCTACCGAGTTCATCTGTTACATAAGTCACAGAGTGCAGCCTTATGTTGTACTCTGCAGCAAAATGCTGCTAGCTTTGAGTCAATCAAAACTATTCCCACATATATAAAGTTTTTCAAAACACTTGATTCTACGTAGACTGCACTCTAAATTAATAATATAAAATGAGAACAGAAAACCTTGGTTTAAAAACACTATTACACTACATGGGGGCCCTTTTGTCCAATCACAAGCAAAAGTTAGTCACACTTTATTTTCCCACAAACTAACTGAAATCAACATATGCAATGAAAACATCAAAATTACATTACCCCAGTCATTTGTTCTCAATAAAATGATTGGCATGACATCAACTAATATGACTGGTATGACATCAACAGGCAGACTGGACGGGCCTGGCAGTTCTTATCTGCCCGCATATTCTACATTTATCAGTAATTTTATTCAGTATGACATCATCATCTTACCTCAGCATCCAGTTTTTCTGTGAATGGTCCTTTCTTTTTGCAGGTAGTATAGCACTGATAATAGAATACTGTACCCTTCCTATTCTCGTCAATGACCCAATTGTCTCATGGAGGTAAAATACTCTGCCTTCAGCCTTGTACTTTATCAATATAACAATCCGCCGGCCTGGTGGCGCTGAGGGTTGATGATGGATGCTGCGCAATGCTGGCGACCCAGGTTCGGAGACAGACTCGGGGAGCTGGGGGTCAGCAGGGAAGGGAGAGGACTGAGCGTCCAGAGGACTGCTCTCCTCTTCCTAGGAGGGTTCCTGGGGCTGCTCGGTGTCCTTGCGACCCCCGATGGAGATCAGGAGTATTATTTTTTTATTGTTTATTTATTAAATTCTCGGATTACAAATACCTTTGAGCAGAAACTGCTCGTTTACAAAGGTTCCACGTCAAAGGATGAGGGTCAACATACATACAGAGGTAGTAAAAGAATGCACAATAAACAACCAAAACAACTAAAAGAAAAAATAAAGATACTCAGTTATAACATACTTTGAGATAATATTCATAAAACGAGCAGCTTGAGTAGGCAGCTGGCTACGGTAACAATACGAGAAAGAGGGCACCATAGGCAGTTAGTATTGCTGGCATGCGACCGGGAGAGGAAGTTGGCAGGCTAATGGGCCACTGTCCGATGGTGGTGGAAAATGTCTTGTACCAGTGGAGATGTGAAGCAGGAAAGGAGTCACAAGGAAGGCCCAGTGCCAGAGGGAATGAGATTGGGAAAGGGGGGCTGTGAGACATGAGTGAACTTGGAGGTGTTTAGAGAGATCTCTGTTCAACAAAGCAGTCACATTGAGTGGCAGAGGTGAGGTAAAAGTTTGAGATTCCTTTTGAAGGGTCCAAGTGTAGTAGAGGAAAGTGATTCTTTATTGAGGGAATTGAACCATTGAGCAGCTCTATAGATAAAGGACCGCTGACCCATGGAGGTACGACATCTGGGAACCTGAAAGGTTAGAGATTGGGCACCACGTGTTTGTTGAGTGCCACTGTAGGTAGTAAGGAGTGAGCTAACACCAGGTGGCATGAGACCAAGGAGAATCTTTTTGGTAAGTAAGCAGGTCTGGTATTGTATTCTGCTGCTTAGGGGTAGCCAGCTGGCCTGTGCATAGAGGTCACAGGTGTGAGTTAGTCGGGCTGCACCTGTCAGTAGTCTACAGGCTTTGTTGAGAGCAACTGAGATCCCGGAGGGCACTTGTTGGGGCAGAGCCATAGATGGCAAGGCCGTAGTCAATGATAGAGGTGACAGAGCTGTAGATGGCTAGTTTAAGGGCATCCGCAGGCATACAGTGCTTGTGTTTGTGTAGTAGTCCAATCCGTATATTGGCGGTCTTGGCAACAGTGT
Source organism: Neoceratodus forsteri (assembly GCA_016271365.2). Taxonomy (NCBI): domain Eukaryota; kingdom Metazoa; phylum Chordata; order Ceratodontiformes; family Ceratodontidae; genus Neoceratodus; species Neoceratodus forsteri. Next base: position 688,550,421 of record JADMNL010000022.1, on the reverse strand, counting down.
CAATATGCCGAGTGTAGAGAGGGTACTATCCAGGGTAATACCAAGGTACTTGAACTCCTTGACATGTTCGGTGGGTTCCCAGCGTGGTTCTTGATGGTGAGGGACAGAGAGTTGTGCCTGCTCTGTCGGTTACAGAAGGACATGGCTTTAGTCTTGCTGTGGTTCAGGACAAGTTTATGAGAACTGAACCAGTCTTCGATGCGACTGAAGTCGAGCTGCAGCTGGGGTTCAAGGACTGTAATGTCATGGTGGCTGGAAAACAGGACTGCATCGTCTGCGTATAGTAATATTTTTTTGGTGGCAGGCACTGGAGAGATTGTTGATGAAGAGGGAGAAGAGTAGAGGGCCCAGAATAGACCCCTGGGGGACTCCGGAGCGGACCGGTTTCTCATCCGAAGAGATCCCTGCAATCCTTATACGTTGGATCCGATTATCAAGGTAGCTGGTGAACCATGGAAGGGCATCGCTGGAGATCCCAATGGAGGACAGTTGCTTGAGCAGTAGTGGGTGGTTAACTATGTCGAATGCCTTGGTAAGGTCTATAAATACTGCCCCTCCACAATTCCCTTTGTCAAGCGTGGCATGGATGAAGGTTGTAAATTCCAGTAGTGCAGTGGTGGTGCTGTGCCCTTTTCTGAAGCCATGCTGCTCTGGGCACTGTACATTGTACTTATCCAGGAATTCAGCTAGTTGGTCCGACACTATTCACTCCAGCTTGGATAGTGGGGGAGGGAGTGAGATAGGTCTGTAATTGGTGTGCAGTGTCCTATCTCCGCTTTTGTGAACCGGTGTGACAGTGGCTTTCTTCCACAGAGAGGGGAAATGGCCCAAACTAAGCGAGAGATTAAAGATCTTTGTAAGTGGTTCTAAGATTTCATCGAGGACTTGTGCCAGCAGTTTCAAGTCAAGGGAGTCACCACTGTACCCTTGTTTGCCGATGGCCTTTTGAATGTATTTTCTAGCTACTTGTGGTGGGACCTCCTTAAACAAAAACTTTGGGGTTGTATGTTCTAGTTGGGGGTAACTTGGGAGGAGCTGGAGGGAAGGTCGTCGAAAAAATTTGGTGGAAGGACACTGTCCAGGTTTGTAAATGCATTATTAAAAGTGCTGGTGATGATACCTAGGTCGAGTGTAGGAGTGCCATGAAGGTTGAGCATAGTGGGTGGTGCTTTAGGATCCTTGCCTGTGAGTTCTTTCATGTTGTTCCAGAATTTGTTTCCCTGGCCCCAAGAGTTGGTCAGAGCCTCTTTGTAATAGCTGCGTTTAGCATTCCATATTCTTCGAGTGCAATCATTTCTGGCTGCTTTATATAATTGTATGTTTACTTGCGCGGAGTTACTGCAGCACAATGCCAGAGGTGTCTCTGTGCTTGATCAGAGTTAAAGGTCAGTAGTAACCCAGGGTTGGTCTGTCCTTTGACCTTCATCTTTTCACTGGTGCATAGATGTCACAGGCTTCGTTGAAACGTTTGATAAATAGGTCCAGAGCTTTGTTGGTGTCATTGAGGGAGTCAAGCACTGCCCAGTTCAGCCTGGTTAGATGGGATTTTAACAGCTGGAGGTGCCCTTGTTTGATAACCCTGGCATAGATAAGCTTGGGAGGGGGCTTGTGGTATTTGTTTGACCAGGAACAGATGACAGGCGAGTGGTCACTTATTGTATCCGGGAGTACAGAAACATTGGAGATGCGTTCAGGGTGGTTAGATAGAATCCAGTCTAGAAGCGTAAGGGAGCCTGTCCTATAGTTACACCTAGTGGGGGCATTGACCAGTTGAGTGAGGTGATGCGCCGCGGCTGCATCCTTATAGGTAGCGGCCTCAGCGGAGAGCCAGTTAATGTTAAAATCACCCATGATTATGGTTTCAGAATTATGTTGCTGGACCCTTAGATATTCCATGATGCTATGGAAGCCAGCAGCCTGGTCTCTTGGGGTAGGTAAACCGAGATGACAGTGAGTTCCTTGTTATGTGCACCAAGGAGGATTTTGATTGTGAGGACCTGAGAGGAGTTGCTCAGGCTGGGGATGGGATGATGTGACCCATAAGGGTATCCTTAAGATAGATGGCGAGCCCCGCCTGTTAGCAATCCTGTCTTGCCTGAAAATGCAGTAGCCAGGGATAGAGACTGAGGTATCAGGGATTTTAGGGTTTAGCCATGTTTCACAACTGAGAGGACATCAGGGTTACGCTGTAGGATCCATGTTTGGAGGGAGTCAAGTTTGTTGAGGATGCTGCAGGCATTGATGGATGCCATGGTGAGTGTCCCTGTCCTTCTGCTTGGTGCCACTGCTGGCTGCCCAGGTGGTCCTGGGTTGGGGTGAACATTCCCTGAGAGCAGAAGCAGCATAAGGAGAATTTGTAGGAGAAAGGATTTCAGCATCTTGTAGATACCTGGTGGTTAAGTCATAAGCTAAAAGAAATTATCAACAGCTGAGGTCCAGAGTCACAGAATGTGTTAGAATTCCTGCAGGTGATTAACTGTGCCTGTGCATGTGCAGGATGTGAAATCCTTTTGTCTGCATGCTTCTTTGTCATTCAAAGAGGTTATTGAAAAGCCAACATACAGATCATGGAGCAGGTCAGACGAAAATGTGGATTCAAGCAGACCTAGAGTCACTGAGTTTGTCAGACTTAATTACTTGACTTATGTTTTGCTTGGGATAGCTTCCAAAAAGTTGATTTTTAAATGAAAAATGCAGATACCTGGTTGTGATGTTTTGCAGAAATCCAGTTCAGGAGACTTTCACGGATGTAGTGAGCAAGAATGGTGTAGTTACTCCAAGCAGAAAACCATGTAAATCCACAAAAACTAAGCTACAGACACAGACAAGCAGCCACTACAAACATACCTCCAGCCCAGTTCTGCATGTCTATTACAGGATCACCAGCCAGATTATTGGGGCGGGAGTGCGGCAGATGACAGCAGGACAGCTGTGCATGGATGTCATTGCCGTCGCACTCCTGGGGGAACTTACAAAGCAGAAAAATCCCTGACCTCGGGGTTAGGCGATGGCACCTCCACCCACTCAGCCACACTCCACAACCGCGCCCTCCTCTCCTAGGAAAAGCCCAGCCCGTCCTGCCAAATTCTAGATAGAGCGCCCTTGGCAGATATGGCCCTACCTCGGGGGGCTCAGAGCCCGGGTTGGTGCCAGGAGGAAGGAGGCTTCTGAGGCACGGAGGTAGAGCGGGGGGGGCAATGGAGGATGCCCGAGAGAGTTCCTCGTAGGTCGGTGCTAAAATAGAAAATACACAAAACAAAATAATAATAATTTGGCAATCCAATTATTGTCTCAGATAGTGATAGTACTATCGTATTCAGTGCTGCACAGAGGTGGTTCCCAACCAGTAGGCTTCTAGGGAATACCAAAAAGACCAAGGTCATGATGTTTGGCTACAAGCCTAGGCTAGTCAAAGTATCGACAGGAACAAACCCATTGAATATGCTGTCACCTAATGGTATCCCCCTCAAACAAGTAACAGCCTTCAAACACCTTGGGTTCACACTCAACCACTTCTTGACCATTTCTGAACACACTGGGCTTGGAGTCAAACTCATCAACCAGAAACTGGGGAATTTTTTTTTTTTTTTTTTTCAAATAAAGGACCATGTGACCCCAAAGTTCAGCTCGCCACTGCTAAAGGCACATTACTCCCTGCTGGACTACTGCTCTCCCATCTAAATGCATATCCTCCTCTCTAACCTGTCCAAGCTAAACATCATATACATGTATAACATTTGCAGGTTTGTCTGGCCTATTACACCACTCACCACTGCTCTTTTCCAGTCCCTTGGCTGGTTCTCCACTCATGCCCGCCAGAAATACCAGCTTTGCTGTCTTTCTGCTAAACTGGCAGTACAGTCTAGAGCTTAGAGTAATGAGCTGCAAACGAGCTTGGTACATCCAGCAGACCAGACCTGGGTTTGATTCTCACAACCTCCACTTGCATACATACTGTGCAACTCTGACCAAGTCACTTAACCGCCTAGTGCTCCCAGGTCGCCCCTGAAAATAGGCACTTGTGCCTAGTGGGCCTTACCCAGTTACCAAACACTAAAAAAAAAAAAAAAGGAAAAATCTGAGACACTGAGGGTTTCCCTCTGAATCATTTACTCAAGCCCACGCTGTGCGACCAAAGCCTCAGGCCCACATCATGTCACCTCCTGGAACATTCTCAGGTCTACCTGTATGAGTCAAAGAACCATCTCTGTTGCTGCTACCTGCCACTGGAACAGCCAGCCAACCGGACTCTACTCGATAAGGGAAAAACTCCTATTCAAAACCCACTATTATATGGCTCTCATGTCTGTGTCGTCTGCAGGTGCCACTCCTAATATTAGCCAGATATCTCCATATGTTTGGTCCTGTCTTATTATTTGTGCCTTGCGATGCTGTTGCTTAGGTTGTCATTTTTGTAATTTGTGTTCGACTACTTTGCATATTATGTATCTTACTGGTTAGAGTCTCAGTTTACATTTTGTGCCATGTCCTGCATCTTTTATGACTTTTTTGACATATTTTTCACTGTCTTTAGACTGTATTCTATTTTCCAACTGCATTTTGTCCTGCATATGGTACCTGCCTTTCATGTGTGTACTTTCGCCAAAACCCATTCTGTGCCACCTAGCCGAAGTCGAGCCTGAAATGGTCCCTGGGACTGGCGTACCCACCTGGTTAAAAAATAAATAAATAAAAAAAACAAATTTAAAGCAATGCTTGGTTAGTCAATCCCTCCTTGTATGGCATTCTGTGCAACCCCTGCACCATTTTAATTGCTTTCCTCTGGACTGCCTCCACCCTATCGACTTCCTTTCTGAGGTGCAGCCTCCAGAACTGGACATAATACTCCAGGTGGGATCTCATCAGTGAGTGATACAGTGGCCACACCACTTCCCACCTCCTGCTGGAGATACCGCTCCCTATGCACCCCAGCATCCCACTAGCCCTACCCACTGCTTTGTCACACTACCCTGACACTTTGAGGTTGTCAGTTATGATAACCCCAAGATCCCTTGTCTGTTTAGTGACTGTCAGTACCTTCCCCTTCCTATATTTACCTCCTGGGTTCCTATGCCTTAGGTGCATGGTTTTGCACATTTTGGCACTGAACCCCAACTGCCATGCTCTTGACTACTTTCACATTTCCCCAAAATCCCTGCACATTCTCTCCACCCTCTCCTGAGTGTCCACCAGATTGCAGATTTTGGTATCATCTGCAAAAAGACATATCTTCCCTTCCAGTTCTTCTGCAATGTCACTTATGAAGACACTGAAGAGGACTGGTCCCAGTACGGGGCCCTGTAGTACCACGCTGGTCACTATCCCAACACTGGAGTGAGTGCTGTTAATCACCACCCTCTGTCACCTATCCGTTAACCAGTTTCTAACCCAATTCACCACCTTGGATCCCACCCTAGGCCGCTAAATTTCTCAATCAGTCTCCTGTGAGACACAGCGTCGAAGGCCTTGCTAAAGTCCAGATAGACCACGTCCACTGCCCTCACCTGATCTATTTCCCTGGTCACCCAGTCAAAGAAATCAGATTCATCTGACATGAGATCCCCCCACCAATGAATACATGCTGTCTGTGGTCTTATAGTTATATAGATTCAAGATACTCTACCAGTCTTTCCTTTAGCAGGGTTTCCACTAATCTTCCCACCACTGCAGTAAGACTGATTGGCCTATAGTTGCTAGCTTCCTCCCTGTTGCTGCTCTTATGTAGCGGGACCACATACGCTCTTATCCAGTCCTCCAGAACCTCACCTGTTTACAATGGACTGTTGAATAAGGCTGCCAGTGGGGCAGCTAGCACCCGAGTTCCTTTAGAACCCAGCTTCGGTACATCCCATCCAGATCCATAGCTTTGTCCATCTTCACAGCTGCAAGTCCCTTCAGGACTCTTTCCCCTGAAAATGAACTAGGGTCCACATCTCCTCTCCATTTCCTGCTACTTTCAGGTGGTTCCCCTCCCCTTTCATAAAGACAAAGCAGAAGTGCCTGTTCAGGATGGCAGCTTTTCTTGGTCCTCTTCTGTGTAGTCTCCCCTTCCGCTCTCCTAATCCTCACTATCCTCTCCTTGCTTTCCTTTTCTCACTTGTGTATCAGAAGAAAGTCTTATCCCTTTAGCTGCCCCTTTGGCTATCCTTTCTCTGTCTGTGCCTTTGTTCTGTTCACTGCCTTGCCCGTTTCCTCTGTTTTATGCAGTACACCTCCGTGTCTTCCTCCCTCTGCATTTCCTTATACTCCACTTGGGGAGGCAGGAGCCAAGTGAGCAGTGTTCGTGGACTTGTCTAAAACTTTTGATCTTGTAGATCATAAGATTTCTTGTGGATAGACAAGAAAATATAGGATTAGCAGAAGAACCCTGTAAAGGGTTTCATTCTTAATTTTTCAGATCGGTCCCAGCTGGTTACTGTAAGTATGAAACAATCAAACATATCCCCAGTGGCACGGGGCGTGCCTCAGGGGTCTATATTAGCCCCCTATTATTCCTTATTTATTTAAATGACTTACCAAATTATATGAACCATACGAGCGTAAGACCATGCGCCAATGACACTGAATTAGTGTCTGAGGGGAAAGATCTTAGGTAGATAGAACAGCCTATTACACAAACTGGATATTAGTTACACCGAACTGGCCAAATTTGTTCTCAAATGCAACTACAATACCCCTCATTGCTTGAGGTATCAAAGATTAGATTAGATGCCTTTGGAAACAAAACGAAAAGGAATCTGGGCAACCTTAGTACATAAAATCTTTAAAAAACAATAGACCCTCTTGTTTATTGGACAAACTAGTTAAACCAAATCAGAACTTTCATTTAAGAAATAAAGGTGAAAGAGAAGTGGCTGTTCCTAAAGTAATGAATAACTATGGGAAAAGGCCACATGTACATAGGACTAGTTGCCTCACAAACTGCGTAAAACAGAAGTCTTTACAAAGGTTTTCAAAACTGCAATGAAACAAGAACTGTGCTTCACATGTGTAGTAGGTGAGCTGTATTTTAAAGGAAGACACGAGCTTTGCAGTATTCTGTGTATTTAAATTTGTTTACGAGTGTTTTCTCTACATTTCTAAATTAATGTTCAATCATGTTTGTACATGTTTTGTCTTTATGTGTAACCTGTAAACAAAATATAACATCTAACAGCAACACCCTGTAAATAGTGTGTCCATAGCCCTAACGGTGTGTAAATTTCTTAACTCCTATATAAAGAAACGTTTTGCTACTACTTATACCTCCTGAATGCCACCCGCTTCCTTCACCACTCCAGGCCACTTCCTTAGGGAAGTATAACAGTCTCTTTTTCTTACTACTTTCACTCACTTTCTTCACAGAGAGGCTGGCTACCTTAATTATGCACTTCACTATTTTGCCTCACAATGCCTCTACCCCTCTCTGGCAATCCCTCCATGAGGCAGTTTCTCAGCCAGTCTCCAGTTTCTTTAAAATGTGCCCTCCAAAAGTCCAGGACCCTCGTCTGCACATGATTTGCCTCTGCTCTTGTCTTTATGTTAAACCATGCTGTAATGTGATTACTGGTACCAAGGGGACTGCCCACTGTGACGTTTGCAATGCTGCCCTTGTTTGTAAGCACAGCCCCATTCCTAGCAGGTTATCTGGCTAACTGCCCGAGAAAAGCCCCTTGTAGGAGTCAAGGATGGCCCTGCTTCTTGCTGAAGCTGCAGCTCAAAGGCTCCAGTCCATGCCTGGCAGGCTGAAGTCACCAACTAGCAGCACCTCCTCATTATTTGCCCTTCTGATGATGGCCTCCCCAGGTGCCTTATCCAACTCTCCTTTCCCCCTGTGCTAGAGTTCTGTACACTACCCCGGTATGGACAGCAGCCCCACAGCCTATCTCCAGGAAGACCCACAGCACCCCCAGCCCTTCCTTTTCCTCCGAGTGCCCTGTACCTCCACGGCCTTGATAAATGTGTTTTTAAAATGATGTGCCACAGTGGGAAGAGATTTTTTTTCTTACATGTCATACCATGTACATATACTAATTACTGTTTACAAGCGTGATTACTGTAGGACATTGCCTAACACAGATGGGGGAAAAAATGAGAATTAACTATATTAGCTAAAACATTTTGAACCAAACCAAAAATGTCTCCATCTGTGAAAAGCCTGATATGTTGATCAGCATATTTCAATAATACAGTACCTCTCAAAACACATATTCAAGTAAAACCAGAAAAGAGATCATGATAAGATACAGCTAAGGAACTGCTAACTGTAATTTGCACGTGCCTCAATATCAAGTAACAAAACTCCATGGTTCGGCTTTCAGCTTCCCTCCAACTTCCACTAATTATACAGCCTGAAGGGTCAGAAATGTTTCCAACACTCAAAATAGTGTCCAAAGAAGGGGAGTCTTATTTTATTTGTCAGAAGAACATAAGACAGTTCATTAGCAGGAAGAGGCTATTTGTTCTAACATGCCTGCCCTGCTTTAAATGTTCCACACCTCTGCTGTTACATCACAATATCCTTCTATCCCTGCTTGCTCCTGAAATGCATAGTGTTCTCTTAAATCCTCAAGTAACAGGCTATCCTCCTGATGGCACAGCGGTCAGGTTACTGCTCGCAATGCCAGCAACTAGAGTTTGGGAACAAGTTGGGGCCATGGGGGGGGGGGGGACATGCATTCCAGGGGATGCTCTCTCCCTCCAGGGAGGGAGGGAGGGTAGACACTGCGGCTGTTACACAGCCACCTTGATAACCACAGGTGGTCATGCAGTGATACCACGGTGGGAGGCGGATGTCGGATGGGCTCCGCTTGAAGCATGCTCTGCATGTGCAAGCTTGGAACCTCTAGTGCGCAGATGCCGCAGTGGGGTACGGACGAAGAAACAGAGCATGTCTCACGCCTGATCCCAGGCGCAGTCTACCTCTACCACTGCCCACTGCATGCAGCTCCTGAACCCCAGCCTCCATGACCAGAAGAAGTAGAGGCTGGATCTAGCATGGCCAAACCCTGCCACGGGTTGGGGGGTAAGCCTGTCAGGTCAAAAGCTTCAGGTAAGTGGCAGGGATGTCAGGAGTGGGCTGGGCCTGTCTCGGAGAAGGGGCTGAGGCATATGATGCCTAAACAAAATATTTAAAAAAAAATACAATGAGTAACTATATTATATTAAATGGTTGACCCACATTACCTACTGATTTCAGTGAAATGAGAAATCTTGTTTTCCACTCCGATGCCACATCTATGAACAATGGATAATTGACAGCCAAAATAACACACTATTGTTTGTGAAAGTGATGTTATACACTTTATCAGTCTGCAAAGCCAAAGTGAAGATGACCAGCCTTCAATGTAACCAAAGCAACACTGCCCCCCCAACGTAACATAACCAAACTAAATGAAAGTAACAGTCCTGTAAAATAACGGCATGAAATAAAACAAAAAAGAAAATAAAATTGACATGATTACGAACCTACAGTATAACAAAGCACAAGAGCCAAACTTGACAAACCAGCACAAATGGTTAGAACTGGTGGTCCGTAAACCAGGTTAAAAAAAAAACACAACACAGCAAGTACAGTACACTGAATGTAAACGCACTCTAAGCAGCAGGTTAAGTCAAGATGCCTCAATAAAAAATATATCCAAATAAAAAATATATCAGTATGAATTTAAAGTGCCAGCATTTTTTTTTTATTAATGCCATCTAGATAGATATTGCACAAAAGTTATTGCACTATAAAACATGGACTCCATAACAGCCTTTGTTCCATGTAACAGAACCAGCTATGCTAGAAAGAGCCACATGGCTGCTGTGCTGCCCAGTACACAGTATAACATAGAACAAGTACAGCAAATATAAGAGCAAACAGAGATTCTGTACAATTCTTCTAAAAAATACAGTATTGAGACAAAGTGAAAAATACCTCACCCTCAGAACTATGTGGCAGAAAGAGGATGATTCTCCTGGTGTGCATTCTTCACTTTGTCTCATTAGTTATGCACTAATTATGGCCCTCGAAGGCCTGTCGGCAATTGTGTAGAATATCGGACCACCACTTTTAGTGTAGTGTAAAGCTACAGAGAATACAGTGTGGTTTCATTGCGTGCATGCTGCACTATACTGTAGCTGTGGCTAGGCTACTTTCATCGCATGCATGCTGCGCTATACTGTTGCTGCGGCTAGGCTACTTTCATCGCATGCTTGTTGTTGATTTAGTTTCTGTCACTTTATTTGAGTTAGAGGGCTCTGCCTCCCAAACCCCCCTTTGTTTTTTTTAACACAGGGGGTGTGGCGGCAAAGGCCCACCAACTCAAATAAACTAATAACAAATAACAGACAGTCCGACGTGGTGTAGTGTGTGCTAGTGGGCAAGTGACGAAACTGGAGCGCTACGCTAATAGCGGAAATCCAATGGTGGTCCGGTATTCTACAAAATCGCCAACCTGTCTAAACAGCTATGCCTTTAACTCCCTTTTAAAGGCCACCACCAAGAAGATCTCTTTCTCAGTGCCCTAGGCAGAGTATTCCACAGCATAGGTCCGACCACCTCAAACATGCGATCCACTGAGGATTTCAGCCGTTGCCTTAGGACCGAGAGGAGACGCACCTCAGTGAAGTGAAGGGGGCATGAGAACTGGAGAGGGTGCAGAGACTCTACCACGTGGCCAGGCCCCAACTCATGTAAGGCTTTAGAGGTTAGTACACGAACCTTGAAGGTAACATGCCATTTCACAGGGGGCCAGTGCAAGTCACGCAAGACGGGGCTCACGTGACTAGACCTCAAAAGGCCAGTCAGCAACCTGGCTGCTGCATTCTGCACCAGCTTCAAGCATCGTAGGGTACCTCCATCTACCCCAAGATACAGGACATTACAGTAGTCCAGCCTGGATGTCACAAACACATGCATTAGTGTTGGCAGATCTTCAGTAGGAATAAGAGACTTAATCTGGTTTATGTTCCTAAGATTATAAAAAGCCACTCCTGACTACAGCAGACTCTTAAGCCTCCACTGTCAGCCAGTTATGAAAAACCTGGGAGTCATTTTGAACTTTGCTAAGCCAACATCCTGGACAACACCAAGCAGAAGCCCCATCTCTCCCATGACTACTTCTGCTCCCCGATCCGGTTCAATCACCAGAACCTCAGTCTTGTCCTGGTTAAGTGTCACCGATTAGATTCCATTTGCGCCTGAATTTCAGATAGGCACAAATTGAGCACCTCAGGCATCCCAGGTACAAAGAACAATTACAAATAGGTATCATCCACATAGCAGTGGAAACCCAGATTTACTGTTGAATGCTCCTACCCAGAGGTAGTATGTACACTGTGAACAGCATGCATGAGAGGATCAAACTTTGAGCACAACACAGAGTGGAGTATTGAGAATGATGAGCAAGTTCCCAATTACCTCCCTCTGTGTCCTGTTCCGAGGTAGAACTTGAACCAGCAGATGACAGTATCAGTGAGCCTCCATACTCCCTCAGATGATCAAACAATAACCCATGGTCCACAGTGTCAAATGCTAAAGAGAGACTGAGAAGAACGAGAACTGACCATTCATCCCTATCCCTTGCCCTTAGGAGGTCATTATGCACCCTAACCAATGCCATCTCAGTGCTATGTCTAGATATAAAACCAGAATGGTGGGACTCATAGATGTCATGAGCCACGTTGTGCACTTCAAACTACAGCACCACAACCTTCTCAATAACCTTGCCTAAAAAAAGGTAGGTTAGAGAGGGCAGTAATTCACTAGAACATTCTGGTCCAAAGATGGTTTCTATAGAAGGGTCAAACCAGCACATTTTTCAAAGCCATTAGGAAGACCCCTCCGAAAGGAGCACCGAGCTATTCCAATGAACACTAACTCCAAAAATACCATGTAGCTTACCTGTTGATGTGTGGGGCCTGGGTCTCCTGTAGTTCACAAAAAGTGGTCTACAGCTCCAAAATCCCCTCGCAAGACCTCTTCCATTGTAGTCATCCAAAACTCTCCCCAAGACAGCTGAGTGTGTCCAAAAAAAAAAAAAACTCCGCTCCAGACCAAACAGAGAATACTCTGTCCAAGTCCAAGAAGAATCAAGCAAACTTTTCACACTTAGCTGATGAACCCAAGGCTACCAGCTGAAGACAGGTTGGGTTTAATGACCTACCCAAAGTACGGAAGAGCTGAGCCTGCCGATTCCTCCCAGCCACGATCTCCTCAAACAGAAATGCTGTCTTCTTACAGGAGATTGCCCTTTGATATTGATCGAACTAATCATCAAAGACAGTTTGTCTTCCTGGGCCCTGACTTCTTCCAACAGTGCTCTAAATCTCCAACCCCTAGTTTTCAGTTCCCTAAGCTCCCCATTAAACTATGGGGAACTTAAGCATGTCATCAGGGTTGTACACAGGTATGTGCTAAAGAATCGAAGGCCTTTGTGATAACACTGTTACAGGTCACCACCACATTCTCTGATTCCATCTCACAAGTTGCCACCCTCTTGGAGATGTCCAGTACTGCCTGCAGTCCTTCTGGTCTAAGCCCTCTTAAAGGGCAGTACTGAACTATCTCCAACAGGGAGAGATATGGAAGGGGGCCCCCGAAGAAGAACTTCACCATGCACTGATCCAACCAACTGACCGGGTCAATCTTGACGTTCCCAACCTCGAGCCCTAAGGAGAATACCAAGTCCAAGCTGTGTCCACATTGGTGAGTCGCAGAAGTAATGACTTGTGCAAGGCCTAGTGATTCCACCAACTGAAGATAAGCACTTCCAAAGTGTGAGAATTCATCATTGACCCAAGTGCTGAAATCATCCAGAACAATTCATCTAGACAACTCCAAAACCCTGTCAGCAGTGAAGTCTGTGATTTCCCACAGAAAACCTCCCTTGCAAGCAAGAGTCCAGTACACCAAGAAGATCCTACAACCCGCACCTGAACCCCAATGCACAGACACACATTCAAACGATGTGGTGTTCCCCACTGGGTTCAAGTGAAATTCAATTCAGATCTAAAACAGATAGCCACCCCTGCTCCACAAGCCCTCCATGGGAAGTGTACCATAGAGAATCCAGCCGTGACGCCACTTCCATTACTAGGCCGGCATTACTCAGTCAGGTCTCCGTGATGTAAGCCAGACTGAATGAGGAACCTGAAATTAAATCTGCCACAATGGCTGTCTTGTTCCTCATTGATCTCATATTGCAAAGCACCACCGTAGGGGATGGAGTGAGGCAGCCAGAGAACCAGACATGCCTTACCTCTCCTAGGTCCCATTTCACCCCAGGGCATCTTCTAACCATCCTAATAACACCCACCTCGCTAGCACCTTCACACCCAACCGCTGATCACACTGTTTCCTATCCCTCCACACTTCCCTGCTCTGATGAAAGGGAACTCTGGACGGTGGAGGGGCTGAAAGGTGCAGTTCATGCAGCTGGGATGAGGGCTAAACCCAGGAGTCCAAGGTCATACTCACACACACATCTGCAGCTCCAAAACTCCTCAAAATCACCCTACCCACAACTAAACCACAACCGCATTCACCCATAGTTATTCACAGACACATAACTAACCATTCCAGTACACCTAAACATTCCTCTGTTATTACACCCACACTTAATACATAAAATATCCAACACATACAATACACTCCTCATTCAACACCAATGAATTACTGAATTTCTGGCACTACAAGCTCTGCCAAAAATATGAGTCAACATCCATAGGGCTCATTCAGTTTACTAAATCTGCTGCTCCCAGTCGCTTACTGTTCTTTCTGAAAGGTCTTTATCTGCACACACACCTCCACTAACTACCTGTAAAATATTTTAGCTGGATTGTTTTCCTGTGAATGTACACACCAGATGACTTTCTTTTCTACCAGAGAAAAAACGGCCACATTCCATTAGCTGGGGGATGAACACCCCCATAAGCAGTGATGTAACCTTTTGATCCACCTTAACGCAGCAGTATATGTCAATCGACAACAAATTTCACCATAAAGGTTATATTTGGCACTAAGTGATGGGGGACCACACTGGCAACCCAGGTTTGTACTCAAAGTCCGAAGCAACAGAAACAACGGCTGTAGGGGTATTCACAGCCTTCTCTGAATATTCACCTCTTGGGAGGGTGTACTGCAACATGTCACTCTGCAGAAACTTTATGTGGTGGTTTGGCGGTGGCATGCATTGCAAGGTACCCCCCCTTAGACTTCACCATGTCTACATGCTGGGGAAACAGGTAAGAGAAAAACAAGGCGCATTATCCGAGCAGGCACACCAAATTACAGCCTTTAGGGCTACTCCAACACCACCAGCCTTTGCGTGCATTAGCGCTACACTCTCCCCAGCATATGCAAATCCACAGTTGTATGTCTACGCTATTTCTTTTTCCCTGGCCACGGAGTCCTCCCTCCCCCTGGCAAGTTCACACCAGACCCATGGAGGAGCACCAGAAGACCTGAGAGAGCCAGATGGCAGGTCTTGGCAGCAAACGAGTTAAGTGGGCAACTGAAGCCAGCCCACTGGAGGCCTAAAGGAGTCTGAGGAGCCTTTGCGTGATCTGTGAAGGGCTGCATCTGGTGGACCAGGGGAGGTGTGCACCAGTCAGGGGGACTGGGGACAAGGCTGATAGCCCCCCACATGCCTCAGGGGAGCAAAAGTTTTACAACAAAAAAGAAATGTATGCTAGTACCATCCTTATACACCTACAGCATGTACTGTCACAAAGTAACCTTTAGCAAAAGTGCTGCTAGTGGCAGAAATAATGAGAAACTTGAGTCATTAATTACAAAACTAATAATAAAAGTGGTTTTTAACAACTATCTCATGTGAATCATGAATACACTAATGATAACTTGCAGGGTTCACAGCATCCTGAAGGGGTCCCATAGTGCCCAGGCTTGCCACCTTTTCTTCCTCCATCTACCTATCCTCTCTGTCATCTCATCCTCCCTCTCCTTTACCCCTTATTTCACGATAGCACTTGTTCACTTATTCCCACTGTTCTCTCAAATTACACACGTATGCAACACTGTTTGTAACAGCCTTGCCTAATTGTAATGCCATGTTGATCTTTGTGACTTGAATGTACAATGCCTCATGCCTATTGTACCCCTTCCCCCAGGTCACACCAGGAGACGAGCAACCTGTTGCTCAGTGTGCCTTCCTGTTGAAACATTTCAATACATAAATACTATAAAGATGCCAGAAATAATTACTGCTAAAAATGGTGATGAAATTATCTGCCAAATAAGAAGTACTGCTGCTTTAAGACTACAGCATGAGTGAAATGACTGTACGCCACATTTCTTTTCATGTAACCACATTACTGTAACTCAGAGCTGTATTGGATCTCAGACTATTTGTTCTGATGCACAGTAAGGCATTGGTGCATGTCTGTCTTGCTACACAGCGAGACTTTAGTATTTATTTTAGTCTGTGCTGACATACTGTAAGGCGTTGGTGCTTGTCTATTTGACTATCTCCACATACAGTAAGGATCTGGTGCCTTGCTTTCCTGACATACTATATGGCTTGAAGGCCTGTCTGTCTTAACATACAGTAGGGCTTTTATGCCTGTGTGTCTTGAAATGCAGTAAGGTTTTAGTGCCTATTTGTCTGTCCTGGAATGGAAGCTTTGGTGTATTCAGTCAGTCTGTCTCCTATACAAAGAGGATCTGGAACATCTGAAACCCTTACCAAAACCCATAGAAATTATAGCATGCTGAAGTGTCTGTACAAAATGTGCAATGGGTCTTAAGAGGTTTGGGTTTGGCATATCTACAAACGTCAGCCTGTTTTAGAAACAAGTATTTGCACACTATGTACTCATAAATGATAAATAAAACATTTGATAGAAATAACCAGTTATCAGCCAGCACAGTCTTGGCCAAAATGAACACTGTGCCTTTCTTGTGGTTAACAGATCTGTAGCACTCAGCAAAATACAGATCAAAGCACAACAAAGGAGTCAGAGTACATGCCATGGATTAGTCAAGACTAAGTCGTTCTGACAACAATGTCGATTGCCCACACGCTGCTGTAACTATTTAGATGCCTGCGGGCTACGTTCACAATTCTGACCTCAGCTGTCCCTGCACAGTTATCACGCAATGAGAATTTTGTATGTGCAGCACATTATCAACACCAGGAAGGGATGGGGCAGGCAGAGTGGAACCGAGGAGCTTGCACGAGTCTGGAATTTGTGAAGGCATTAAGTGGCACTCACCTTTCTGCTGGATGTCGAAGCCAACGTCAGTGACAGCAGGTGACCAGCTGGGGATGGCAGTACCACTCAACAAGGAAGTGGCTTCTCCTCCGGCGTTGCTCGTGAAGGAGGCTGATGTGGTGAAGGGTAATGTTGTGGCAGCTGCTATGAATGTTGTTGCTGCAGTGGCTGCGGTTTCCGTAGCTGCCGTTGATCCTGTTGTGGATGCTGTTGCCGTGGCTGTTGTAAATATTGTTACCATGGCTGTTGTGGATGCGGCTGCCCTGGCTGCTGTGGATGCTGTTGTCGTGGCTGCTTCTGTTGTTCCCGTTGTAAGCGGTGCTAGTGCTACCGCTGCTGCTGTTGTTGTTGCTGTAGTTGTTGTAAAGGCGATGCTGCTGTGGTGCCGGTCCCGTGGTGTTACGCCGGGGCTCCGGCAGCCAGTCTCATGCCCTTCGGTCGGGGAACTAGTGGTATCTGTATCCGGCGCGCTGCCCCGGCGACCCTCGTCCCCTGCTGTGCCTCACCCCGGGTAGAGGGTGTAACGCCAGGCTCGGTCGTGCTGTTCCCTCCACCGAGGTATCCATCGGCGGTGAGGTTGAGTCCGGTCGCTGCTCCAGTGAGGTGCAGTACTGACAGCAGCAGCGAAATAAATAGCAGCGATTCCCAGAGCTTGAGCATCGCCCTCGGGCCGGCCTTCATCATACGCGCCCGAGCTCCATCAATCACAACACCTCTCCGTGACAAGCGTCCAAACCGCCGTCGCGTTTCATCCCCGCCGCCAACGTTCACTGTCGGCCGCGCCGTATGTTCGCCTCCCCGTACGAACCTCACCAAAATGACAGCTCGCCTGTCTCACTGAGCAACTGCCCACTGGCGCCCCCCCAAACAGGGGAGACTGTGGCGAGACCGACGTGTGCTTGGCCAATCACAGCACACATAGGGCAGGTGATTCCTCTACTTGTTCTCGGCCAGTAGGCAGCTAACCAATAACAATAAAGGGAGTTTTTTCTCTTGACAGCAATTACCTAAGAGTTTTGGGGAGTGCTATTATTAGTTGAAGATGTCACGCCTCAAAAACTGCACTAGAAGATGGTTTAACTCCTTGAGCTCCAAATCCTTATTTTATTTTGGAGCCTTTAGAAATGTAGAAGTATTATCAACCTGGATTAGCAGCTACTATGCAATGGTTAGCAATGCATATTTCCTTATGTCACCGGGCCATCGTCGATGTTGAGGTTCCTACCTCTCTGCCTTGTGGGCTCAAACAAGCTTGAGGGGCCTAGGTTCTGATTTTCCTGATAGAGTACAATTTAAATGAGGCTGGTAACAGACCAGTACAACCTTCTAGGGTGCAGTACCTCCCCCCAGTGTCCCCCTACACATGAAAAATCCAAATACCACCTTAAAATAAAAAATAGTGACTTAACAGTAATAATATACTCACAAGACAAAATGTAAAATGCCAATAACATATTTATTCAGGAACATTCACAAGGGATGGTTTGGGATTAGGGAACTCAAGCAAAACTGTTTCAGGCAGATATCATAAACTGTAAAGCAGCAGGTCCTGAAGGGGGACACGTCAAGTCATCCTGGTCATCTCGCTGTGCGGCACCTCACCCCGAACTCTTAGCTCAGGCGTGAATCGCCACCCTGCACATTCGTCCCCAGATGAGTTTGATAATATTTACACTGAGGGTGAATGTATATATTTCCACTACCCTTCCCCCCAGGACCAACCATGAGACAAGCAACTTGTTCAGTGTGCCTTTCCTGGTGAAAGGTTTCAATAATAAATTGTCCGGGAATGAATTGTGCAGGGTGCTGATTCATGCTGCAACTAAGAGTCCAGGGCAAGTTGTTATGTAACGACATGGCCAGCATGACTTGTCATGTAACCGAGCCGAAAGTAATTACTTGACTATTCTCAGCCAGTAAAACACTTAAAAAAACACAGTAGCAATGCCCACTCCCCACGAGGCAAAACAATACAGTGGCAGAGTAAATACGGAAACCTTTTGGTAACACCAGCCCACCTGTACTGGGGGCACTGCCCACTTTCCACTGGTACCAGTTTAACTTTAAACCTTACAGGAGTTCTCGGGTGCTTTATCATACCCAGTCATAGGAATGGTGTATACCCGATGACGCTTGCAGCTGATTGGCCAGCAGCTGTGCACTTTAAACAGAACAAAACACTTTAGTAACCCAAATCCCACAGGTCATGCAGCTGCTTAAATGGCAAACCTCCAAATGAGATATTTGTAACTCCTGGTCCATTGGCCAAATCTGTAGATTTGGTGACAAACTGTATACATATCCCAGTTGCAGGGCAAACCCTGAGAGTACTTATGGTGTACCAGCTTCCTGATAAGGTTCTCTCAGGCTGATGGTGCAGTTGGGGGTCAGCACAAAGCTGAAAGTCTCAAGTGCTTCTGGACATGGATCAGGTTCTCTGGATCTGCAGCCCCCTGGTCCACTCTGGCTCTTCCCTCTTCTCCCTCTGCAGGCCATACCAGTCTAGGGAGCAGGGGCCACATGCCTCACACCCACATCTAAGCTTCAGAGCCTTCATGCTATGCATTAGCTAATCTTGGCAGTAGCACTAACCAGCCTTCTCCCAGACTGCAGGTTCAGTGCAGGTTTCCTTACACAGATGTACTCAGTCTCTGGCGACCGCAGGCTGGGAGCTGTGGCACACATTTACCTCCATTTCTCTCAAGTGAAGCTTCACTCTCACAGGAAAAATGTCATCCTGACACTTTCAGAAGACACACAGTTTTATTTATTTATTTATTCATGTTTCAGACAATACCTTTGAGCCAAGGCTCGTTTACAAAGGTTCCACATCATAATACACAGAGTAGGGTAATTGTAGTTAAACAAAAAACAATACAAAGGTTCCACGTCCTAATACACAGAGTAGGGCAATTGTAGTTACATAAAAAACAAGCAGTCTAGACTAGGAGCCACCAATGGCTTTGTCAGCAAACAGGGTTAAGCTCGGGATGAGGAGGGACAGTAAACCAGATATTGTACAATGCATGACTGGAGCAGAAGACTGAGAGGTGAGGAGAGAGCAAGTGCTAATAGAGTGGTTAGGTAACCTTAGGAGGTGTCCGGGGTAGTGGGAGATGAAAAGAAATGGGTGGGGGGCAGATCAGTAGATAAGTGAAACCAGAGTGAAAAGGAGAGAGGTGGGCTGGATCGAGGAGGATTGGGGGAGGGTGGGAGGGAGGGATGGAGGGTGAAAGGATGGGGGTTAGTGGGAGGGAGGGGAGAGTAGGTGTAGTTGATAATTAAATATTTGTGCAGTTTAGTTTCTATATCACATTGGTTGTAGAAACCTCGGACTCAGCTCCTGAAGGTTGGCTGTGAAGCCCAGGCAGGCTTCCCTGAGTAGGCTCTGGTCAGCAGCCCAATTCCTCACTCTATGAGAACTCACTGCCAGCTCCTGTCTTCTGGATCTGCCTCAGCATTTCCTTGGTCAAAAGCAACTTTGAATTGGCACACAAGGATGCCATTCTCTGAATTAGTATGCAGAATGTTCACTCAATGCTCTATTGCCTGGTGGAAAGGGTGAAGGAAAGTAGCACAGTCACTGTTCCAGAATGCTTTGGTGGTTATGTGCCATGATCCCTAAACTCCGATTGACTGTCGCTGAGATCAGGGATCAGCAATATGGTGGGTTCTTTACTAGCAAGAATATTACTGTTCATTCAAGTGTTTTTACAGGGCTACTGCTCAGCCTTTGATTTCACTGCCCCCCCACCTTCAACAGGCACAATGGTGCCTGGTCATCTGGTCAGTGATTTGGGATTATTAGGGCATTTTCTGCTCCAGCGGAGTTCCATGACTGTGTCCCTCAAGGCAGATCAGAGCAGCCATGTTGTCATCACTGACTCAATGGCACCAAACTCATGTAATCTTCTGCCATCCCCACAGTGGGTCTCTAGGATCCCTGATGCCTTAACTGGTATCCCTGGGGCTGGAGCACACTGGGGGAAGTCCCTCATGCTGGCCACATGTTGTGGCAGCGAGAATCAGTCAGTTTCCAGTTGGGCACGTTTAGTGCCAAGAAGCAGGTATTTGAGCAGCCAGCTTGCATGTTCAAGCAGGCGACTGCTTGAAGGTGTACAAGGAGCAGCACAATGATTGTTGAGAAGGCAGAAGATCAGCGATACAGTTCTGCTTCGGTCCCCCACCAGGCTGCAGTGCCTGAGGCCAGAGCACGCATACAGGAAATGGCAGGCAGCACTGGTCAGGGCAAAGGAAAGTCAGGTAAACACCACCATTTTGTGGGGTTACACCCTCACCTGCCTAAATACTTGACATCTGCATCAAGTCCATCAACAGAGTCCATCTCTAACAATAAACAGTGTACAACATAACTGACAGGTAGCATGCACAGCCTATCTAGACAATTATTTCCTGACTGGAAAAGGCATACAATACATCCTAGTCAAGACAAATACAGCTAGTCCAACAATAGAAAATGAAAGGTCTTCGTGGTCACAAAATAGCTGTTATGACAGTAACCTTCATTATACCATAAGAATAGGCAATTCCATAACTTTGTGCAATATTATAACACTGCTCTTAGATTCAATGCTAAGAAGTGCAAGGTAATGCACCTGGGAAACAAAAACCCAGGGAAGAGTACACAATGGGGGGTGAGATACTAACAACAACAAAAATGGAAAGGGACCTGGCAGTAGTCATATCAGATAACCTAAAGGTGGGCAAGCAATGTGAGAGGGCAGCAAGGAGGGCTGGGGGGATACTGGGATGCATAGGGAGAGGCATCACCAGTAGAAAACAGGAAGTTATTATCCCTCTGTACAGACAGCTGGTGAGATCCCATCTGGAGTACTGCATGCAGTTCTGGAGACCCAATCTCCGCAAAGACATAGACAGGATGGAAGCTGTCCAGAGGAGGGCAACTAAAATGTGCAGGGTCTGCACCGGAAGACATATGAAGAGAGACTAAAGGAGCTTAATATGTATAGCCTCGAGGAAAGGAGGGGGGGCATGATCAAACGTCAAGTATCTCAGGGAATCAACAAAGTCCCAAGAGGGTAGCATCTTTCAAAAAAAGAGGTGTGCAAGAACAAGGGGGCACAATTTGAAGATAGAGGGGGCAGCTCAGAGGTAATTTAAGGAAGTATTTTTTCACAGAGAGGGTTGTGGATGCACTGAACGGCCTTCGGAGGAGGTTGTGGAGTCAAAAACAGTGGTGGAATTCAAGCATGCTGGGACAGTCATAAGGCCATTCTAGGGGTGGGGGTAGGAAGAAGTAGAAAGGTTGGTTAAATAGGATCCTGCAGCTTATCCAGTAGGTAGGAAATGGGCAGACTGGGTGGGCCAAGCGGTCCTTATCTACCGTCAAATTCTATGTTTCTATGCTCAATGCAATAACAACAGTCAATCTCCTTTTTTACCTTGTACTGTACCTCCCACTCTGGGTGATATGGTCTGGGCTTTGCAAAAGGCAATTCGAGGCAGAGATCTGGTTGTGACATTTATTTATTTATTTAGTTTTTGTTGACCAGGTAAGTGCACTAGACAAATTCTGCCTATTTTCAGGCACGACCCGGGGGAGGGGGATACAGATGAATGCCAACTGACCTTGAACCAGATTAAGCTGTTGGTGGTATTTTTAGTGAATGAGGGAAATTTGGCCAGGACACCGGGGAAATTCCCCTACTCTGAGTAGGTGGAGCCTTTGCTGCTGGCTGCAAGATGGCCAGTTCGCATGATCCCCTGGAGGAGATGGACGCTGTTAGCTCAGGGGAGTCGGCCTCCTCCTCTGTGCTACCTTCTCAAGAGGCCCCAGATGCATGTCTTGCTGTAGCTGATGTTAGTAATACGACTATTTTTGAATTTGACTCCGTTCTTCAAAACGACCCTAAAGAAGTTGTTTCCAGTCTACCTGATGTGCAAAGTGGCTCGCATTCAGTTCCAGTCTTCAGGAGCAGCGATTTAGTCCTGCAATTGCAGCTTTTAGATTCGGCATTGCGAGTTTCTGCGCGAGGCATCACCTCGGATGCCACTTCCTTGTTCTCTTCTCGTCGACGTCGGCATTGGAAAGCCCCCAGTCGACGGCCCACCGATGGATTCGCTTCTGTTCCTGCTGTAGAGAATTTTTCAACCCCTGCTACTGCTGTTTCGACTACTTCAAATGACCCACTTCAACTACCGACATCGGAAAAGCCAGATTCTGAAATCCCTGCAGCTATTCCCTGCTCTGTAAGTGACTTTAGCACTACAACTGCTTCCGTTTCGTTTTCGGAGAAACCCACAGTATTTTTTTTCTCAGCTACACAGGAACCTGGCTGGTCCAAACGAGGGGGTTCCTTATTCCCCAAGAAAATTAAATCTGGCCAAAATACTGATTTAGACTGGTCACCAGAGTCAGCTTTATTACATGCTGGCTGGGAAAGAGATATTGAAGGGACTTGGACTCCTGATTCTCAGGACCCTGTCTATATTAATATGCTTCAAAACTCTGCTAAGAATAATGACCTGAGCTCCAACGAACCCGGGGGTGACTCTTTCTTCTTCTACTGTTACTAGTGACACTATTGTTGTTTCTAAGTCTATTTCACTGTACCTGAACCCACTACTGTTTCTCAGGACCTGCTTTATTTACCTACTGTTGCTGCACCTAAAAGTTCAACATTTAAACTTACTGATTTATTTTTCCTCCAAAGGCAACCTGCACCTAGGAGGAATGCAGTACATTTGCTTTATAAGGGTGGATTAGAACTCCCACCAGATCGTTTGTATATAGCTAAAACCTCCTTAAGGGTTCCATGAAGTTTTTTTCTTCTGAGATTTTGTCCTGATTAATATAGGTAATTCCAATTTTGATGTTAGTTTTAAACAAATGTCTGGGCTTGATAGATTCTGGGCCCAATGACAAACTTCAGACTACACCCATTTGGTCCCCTTCCAGGCCATCCCTCTCACCAAACCTGCCATTCGTAACATTACTGTTGTTTTAAAAATGAGGAGTTCACATTGAAGACATTTTATTTTGGTTAAACAAACGCTGTGAAGTCTTGAATAGGCCTACCTAATCTAGACTCTGAACAGATTTGGGATGGCAGTTGAAGGTCCGGTGGTTTTTTTCCACTTACACTGGCCCACCACATTTGCCTAATTTTTCTTTTCTAGGTAAAGACAAGGGCTTCATTTTACGCTGACAACCCAAGTCCTGTTTTAAATGTGGGTCAGCATCCATTTAAGTTCGGCTTGTGATACCCTTAAATGTAGCCATTGCTTTGAATACGGTCATATTGCAGCCAAATGTACTAATTCATTGAAGTGTAACTTATGTGATGGGACTGGCCACGCGTATGGCAGGTGCCCCTGGGCTCTCATAACAGAGAAGATTGTCCCTCTCATGATGGCATTATTACTATTGCTCAACAGTCACTTGCCCATAGTCTAGCTTCCTCTAATTCAGAGGTTACCCTCCTCCGGTAGTTGGAGATGTCTCTTCTGTTCCAGTTTTCCAACCCTCTTTTCCTGTTATACCTACTCCTACTGCCATTGTGGTTTCCCCTGATACTACACCCGTTATTCCAGATATGGATATGCCTCCCCCCCCCTCGGGTCAAGGGGGAGATAATTTTAGTTTTACCACTGTTACCCATAAACGGACTAGGAAGGGTTTAGCTGTTGCTACTCGTAGTAAGGAACCCCCTGCACGGAACTGGCAAACCTCTAACAAATTTGCGGTTTTAGCCACATATTTTTCAGACAAAGACTTGGGGGGTGAGGATACTGATTCCTCCTCTCTTCTTTCTTTCCCGGATGGGGGTGATGGGGCTGATACGGATCCCATTGCAAAGCGTCATCAGGCAGCGCAGGGGTAAGTCACCACTCATTACTTAAATCCTGTCTTCCTTAAAGATCTGCTCTTTAAATGTGAACAGCATTAAAGGGAGAGAAAATTAGGGGATTTTTAACCCTTTCTGATTTACAGAGTGACATTATCTGCCTTGTTGACACTAGATTAAAGACCCATGGGGAATTATTCCAGGCCTCTAAGGCATGGACTGCAGGCCCATCTTTTGGTCTGTTGGACCTGATACTTGTGATGGGGTCGGGATATTGTTCTCCAGCTCTAATTTTACAGTCTCTAGACTTGTAGATATTTCCCTGGTAGAGCTTTGTTATTAGATTTCTCATATAAATCTGAGAGATTTAGTATGATTGGGACCTCAGCCTCAAACCAAGGCTCAGAGGGCTTCCCTTTTTCACCAAATTAAGCCCTACCTTTTTTCATCCAGATTACTCCTATGGGTCGGAGATTTCAATTGCGGCCTACATCAAACAGATCGAGGCCTAAAGACTTCCAAGTTATTTTGTGACTCTGTGGCTTTAAATAGTGTGGTCTCTATGGCCAAGCTTGTGGATGTTTATAGACATTTCCATAAAACAGGTGGGTCCACTTTTTTAAAGGGTCCTTACATACTAGGATAGATTTCTTTTTTATCTAAGATTTTGATTTTACTTTCCTGTACAACTGTGGCTACAATTTTGGATCACGTTGCCCTATGTGCCACTTTTTCCTGGGACTCTGCTCCTAGATGTAAGAAAGCCAGTTGGCGTCTTAATGATTCTCTACTTAATGACCCTCTTTTTTCTTAAACTTTGGCACAAGAGTTTACAGCTCGTTGTCAGTAGTTGATTTTATGATACTGGATGGATTGGTGGGAGGAATCTAAGCTAAGCTGGAAACAGTTTTTCAGAAGGTAGGCAAAAAACAGAATACTAAATATTTGTCTTATCTGTCACTACGCATCAGCTACAGCACCTATTCTCTTTAGCTAGCTCTACTACTCATGATTTTAGCTCTCAGATTAGTGAGGTCAGCGCTAAAATGAGGTTATCCCAGTATAATCGTGCTGACTCTGGGTCAGGAGGCGCTTTTGCACTCATCTTACTAAAGGTTGTTTAGACCCGTTTAAGGCCTGTAAAGATAGAGTTGAAGCTAAATTAATTACCTCTATTGTCTCCATCGGGAGTTACTTAAGAAACCTGAGGATTTGCTTCACTGTGTTGAAAATTATGTTTTCAACATGTTTGGCACTAAAGCTGACCTTGACAATGCGGATCATTTTCTTCGCTCACTGTCCTTACCTCAGCTTCGGACTCTGATCGAAACAAGCTTTCTTGGGTCATTACTGAACCAGAGGTATTGCGCATTACTAGTTTAAAATCGCATTCTGTTCTGGGGTCTGATGGCCTAACCCACATTTTTTCAAGACTTCTCTGCTGATCTTGTTCCAGTTCTAACTATTCTCTATAATGAGATGTTACATTCTGATGCCTTGGCTACTTCTATGAAAGACGCTACTGATTTTACTGTTTAAGAAAAAAGGGATCCTTTGACATTACAAATTGGAGACCAATCAGTCTGCTTAATGTGGATTATAAGATCCTTGCCAAAATTCTTTTATCTAGAATGATTACTTTGGCATCACACATGATTAGCTCAACTCAAACCTGTGGTATCCCAGGTAGGCATCTTTCTGACAATTTGATTTTATTGAGAGAATTTTTACTCTGGGACAACAACATGCTGTAACAGGATGGATTATAAGTTTAGACCAGGAAAAGCATTTGATACAGTCTCATGAGTTCTTATTTCTAGCCCTGAAGGCTTTTGGGTTCCCGTATGCTTCCTTTCCTGGCTTCGTTTATTATATAGGAATGTTGTAAGTCGCCCTAATGTGAACGGCTGGATAGGCGCCCTACTATTCTGGCCCGTAAGTACGCCAGGGTGCCTTAAGTCCCTTATTATATACCTTTTTATTGATACTCTTTGAGAGCCTTTTTCTTGCCCACAGATTATTGGGTTGCTCTGTACTCCCTCCTCTTTACCACTTAAAATGTTAGGTACCTTGGAACGGACGATTTAATTTTGGCTGTGGATTCTTCCACGAAACAAGAGGATATTGTTCAGGTTTTACAGGCATTCTCTTCTGTTTCAGGTTCTAAGATAAATTTTACAAAAGTATTTTTGTACCACTAGGCATACTTCCTCCCTAGTCGGGCCTTTATGCTGGTGTTTCTGTATCCACTAATGTTTTTTCGTATTTGGTATTTTTTGGTTGTGATGATCCGATATCTATAATTGAATCTTGCCCACAAAAGGCAGATAATGTGATTAATGGGTGGAAAAAGCATTTAATTGGGAAGAAGAAAGGGTTGTGCTCCTTAAAACTCTGGTTATACCGATTTTCCTGCATCTTTGTTATGTGTTCCCCACCATTTCCTATTTTTCCAGATTAACGGGATTTTTTCAAAGGATTGTGGGGATCCAGGCTAAACCCCATTAAAAGACATATTATTTACAGACCGCTCAAGGAAGGTGGACTTGGTATGATCCACCCCGTTGTTTTTTTACAGCCTTTTTCTTCATTATAATTATGGGAAATGCATGAAACCAGGGACTGTTTTTTGAAGCCCTATTTTTAGCATGGTTCTCCTCTGCCTTGATAACTGGCAAGCCCGTTATAAAGGGTTATTTCAAATCCCAACTGATCCCTCTTATGGGAAAGAGAGTTTTAAGATGGCCTTACCTGGTGTCTTCATCCTCAGGACTTTTGTATCTTATCTAGACCCCAACTATATGAGCGACTTTGGAGGTTGGAGGCTCAGGAGGAGATTGTTTTTCCGTTCTGCCCTCTGACGCCTCCCTGGGTACTCCACCAACTGCTGAATCAACGGCTGCCATCGTATATTATGGGATATGGTATGGTTATGCAACTATGATAGACTAGGAGTTAACAACAATCATAAGCATAAAGCCTTGTCTTTGAGATATTGTCCTAGATCCTCTTGCCTCAATGTTTGTGAAACTCAGCAACATTTATTTTGTGAATGCCCCTCTCTTTGGAAGTCTGGTCTACCCTATCTGCTAACTGGGCAGAACCCTTGCTGGCCTCTCTTTCTTATGAACATGTTATGTTTTGCCACGAATGACCTGCTTAATAGAAAGTATCATGTTGACAGTTTATATATAATTTTGCTATTATTCGTTATTATTAATGGCAAGCCAGATGTTTGCTAGTGTTACACCAAAAACTATTTCCATTCATGAAGTATTTTGTAATATTCAGGCTGCTTTGTGTTCTGTAAAAGTCTGACTTCTTACTTTTTCTACTTCAAAGCTGTATTGTTTTGGAAACATTGTGATACTTTCTTCTGTTAACTGATTTTGCCTTGTTTGGATTGTTTCTGTTTATTGAGTTGTTTTGTTTTTGTAATGAAGCCCACTTTATTACCAATAAAATTCCCTACTCTGTAGGGTGGAGTTTCGCCACCGACAGCATGGCGAGTCAGTTGGAGCCGGACTGACTGTGAGACAGATCTTCTTTTTCTGTCATGCGCGATAAAACAGACGACATAGCGATACCAGATGGAACCAGAGGCACAGACCAACGAGAGTTGAAACCGTCCACACTCCTTACCAGACAATATTTCCGATATTTTTGACTTCCCGAATATTAAACCGGATGGCCAGGATTTTCAGCATGATGCCACTACGATTCTGCCGGAACGACTCTCAACGACCGCGGTAGGTGTAACGCCACTCATTCCCCCTATTCCTTCCGGTTCTGCAGTAAAGGCTACCATTGAGACTACTGTTTCATGACTGGAAGCGGCTTCCAACCAGTCTTTCGACCCTTTTTCCGGACTTACTACTTCTGAACCTCATACTGTGGGACGTTCTAACAACCCTACCACTACAGGACTGCTGGTTTCTCAATTCGGTCTTAAACCACGAGTGGATATTTCGGAGGACTCCTGGACTGCATCGGACACCTTAACAAATGCAGGATGGACTCAATCTTCACTGGGAAACTGGGCACCAGATCCTGCTTGGGACGCGACTTCACACAGTGTTTTGTTCTCCTCCACCAGGCCTGCTACATCCATGAGCTCCAACGAGGTACCACCTATTACTTTTAGTTCAAACAAAGACACTGTTGGACTTAAAAACGACTCAAGTATTTCTGTTAAATCATGGGGGGACATTATGGATATTGCTGATCAAAATGTTGTGCAATCTTCCCATGAGACTAATGATGCTCATGAAATGCCCCTTATTTCTCACATGTTGCACCTAGGCCCCCATGAACACATGCCCACTACAGTTATCCCACCACCAAAACCCGTGATTTCCCCATCCCCTACTATTTCGACTTCTAGACCAGGCTCACCTCCTCTCCTAGAGAACCCTAAGCCAGGATCATCGAAATCACTATACCCTATTCTAGATGGAAATCCTATAGAACAAGTCTCTGGTAGACCACCGATTCTTTCCGACCTTTTTAAAAACAAACTTGAACAAGCGCCCCGTAGGAATGCCGTCCGCCTCCGCTATAAGGGTGGGCTCCCTGAGTTTCCCGACAGATACTATGTGGCTAGGACCCTTCTAAAGGGCAAGCTACATTTTCAAGCCTCCGACATATATGCCCTCATACATATTTCAGGGGAAGAGACTTTTGACATTAGTTTTAAAACCTCTGTCGGGTTGGATCGTTTCTGGCATTTATATACCTTACAAAAAAATGACCCTGTTTGGACCCCCTTTTCTGTTGTACCTTGTCCAAACCTACAATTGTACCGTGACAATTATGTTCCGGAATGAAGGAGTCAGCATTAGTGATATCTATCACTGGTTGCAAAATCACTGTAATGTCCTATCTCCTCCTGAAGCTATCCTGGATGATGATGGTTTATGGACTGGTGGCTGGAGGTTTCGGGTAAAATTATTTCAAGTTAATTCAGAAATTGTACACCACCCAAATAGATTTTTTCTTGGTAAAGACAGGGGTGTGTGTTTTTACGGTGATCAACCTAGAGCCTGTTACAAATGTGGTGCTACCACACATTTGAGTAGCACCTGTGACTTACTTAAATGTAGTTTTTGTGGGGGATATGGACATCCAAGCATGACTTGTAAAAATGTGTTTCGATGTAATTTGTGCAATAACACAGGACATGCGTACCATCAATGTCCATGGGCCAGTAAAATATGTCTGAGGGTTGGAACTCTGAAGCATTGGTACAAAAAGCACAAACTAAGGTACTAGAACATATTGCTCCCTGACCACTGCTCCTGCACTTGATACCCCCAGAACAACCTATCTCTTCAACACAACAAGATCAGGCTGCCCCTACTACAACCTCTAATGACCCCCTACTGAGATCTTACTTGCTCAACCTTCTGTTTCTACCACTGTTGATAAAGAAGGCTTTCAAACTGGAAGGCGGGTTACTAGAGCGCTGCCAGAAAAACACTTAAACCCTGATGTCCCTCTGTCTAATGCTTTTGAATGTCTAAAAGGAGACAGAGAGGATTCAGATGGGGACTCGATGTGTCTGCCATGCCCCTGATGTAGACACCTGCTGCTAAACCACCTGATGTTGGCAGGAAAAAACTAACCAAAACAAAAAAGGGTGGTAAGAAAAGGAAAAACATGACGGTAACGGATGGGAGTGGCTAACCCTGAATTTTTCACCAAATGGATCTCCGTATAGCCTCTCTTAATGTATGTAGCCTGAAGGGCTTTAAGAAGAGAATGGGTTTTCTACATTATGCCACCTCCCTCCAATTGGATATTCTGTTATTACAAGAAACACATATTACCAATTTATATGATATACAACAACTGAAACGAGGATGGTACAAAGGCCCCTCTTATTGGACGTTTGGAGATGATATAGCAGATGGTGTAGCTGTTCTCTTTATTCTCCCACTTTCTATCACCCGCATTGTTGATATTTATCCAGGTAGAGCACTTATTATAGATTTTACCAAACATTTCCTAACATTTCGGGTTATAGTTATATATAGCCCACAAACTAAAGCTACTCGAATAGCTTTGCTAGATTTAATTAAGCCCTATCTATGTACACGTAAATGTATTATTTGGGGAGGAGATTTTAACTGCTCCATAGATACGAAGAACAGGATCCCCCTTGGGGAAAAAGGTCTACTGTGATTCCCTAGCCTTGTCCACTTTGATAAAAGACGCAGATCTGCTGGACGCATATTGTACTCTACACTCCGATGAAGGCTTTACTTATCATAGATCAATATATCATACCAGGATAGATTATTTCTTTATTTCACGTCAATGTACCCCACGCCGCATTTCTGTGATTCCAAATGAGATTTCTGATCATTGTCTTTTGAGTGGTCGCTTCTCAATTGGCTCCCCTACTGTATCTATATCATATCACTCCCTCTGGAAATTGAATAATTCTTTGTTTTCTCCAGAATCTGTTCAGATGCACTTACACGCTTTATTCCAAGCATGGGTATCAGTTCTGATTTGTTATGATTCCATGTGGGACTGGTGGAAAGACACTAAAATGGAACTAGCCACTTTTTTTCAGTCTTTAGGTAAAAAAAAAAATGTCAGAGAAGGTTACCTTACATATTTATCATACCACAATCAGCTATATAAATTAATGTCTCTTCAAACTATTTCCTCAATTGATTATTCCTCACAAATATCCAGAATAAAAGCTTGTATGTTTTCTCACCAATATGATAGTGCCCGATCACTGAATTACCTTATGCAAAC
Source organism: Neoceratodus forsteri (assembly GCA_016271365.2). Lineage (NCBI taxonomy): Eukaryota > Metazoa > Chordata > Ceratodontiformes > Ceratodontidae > Neoceratodus > Neoceratodus forsteri. The sequence goes on along the minus strand of JADMNL010000022.1, from coordinate 688,519,621 downwards.
CGGCACTTCGATTTCCCATCTGCTGACCCCTTTTTTGCTTTTAAAGAGAGACTCCATTCGACTGTTATGCATGGTTTGAAAGATACTTATGGTACTGTTCAGACCTCCATCCCAGATATGTTATCTGTCACATCCGATTATTTACAGACCCATTTTTGTACTGTTCCGGACTCCCTTCCAGATATATCTCCCATTATGTCAGCACCGTTACCTAAGCTTCCCTCACATTTCATTCCTACGCTAATCAGTCGGATTTCTCAGGAAGAAATTGCCAATGCCACTTCTCGATTACAATTAAAGGTTTCCCCTGGGCCAGACGGCCTCACACATGAATTCTATAAAAAATTTCAGGTGCATTTATTAGAACCTTTGACGCAAGTCTTTAATTATATTTTGGATAATCAGGATACACCATCTACTTTTGGTTTATCCATCCTAAAATTCTTATATAAGAAAGGAGACATAATGTCCCTGGCAAATTGGAGACCGCTACATCTTTTAAATACGGATTTTAAGATTTTTTCTAAAATTCTTTGCTCCAGACTAAGAACAGTTGCACCAGATTTAATAGATACAGCTCAAACCTGTGCTATACCAGGCAGACATATTCAAACGAATCTCTTTTATTACGTGAAATCTTTGAAAAAAACACATGATCAGATATCTGGTTATCTTTTGTCTTAGATCAATCAAAAGCATTCGATTTAGTACATCATACCTTCTTATTACACATATTATCACTGTATGGTATCCCTGATAAATTCATATCTTGGATTTCACACATGCTCTCCTCAGCATTTTTTTCCTATGATAAATGGTTTCAAAGGCCCAACCCTGTTACAACGGGTAGGACTCCGGCAAGGCTGCCCCTTTAGTCCACTGTTATATGTGTTTGCTTTAGATCCCATCATTAGACAGATACAAGGGAATTCAGACATTATAGGTATAACACCTCACCCAAATTTGTTACCTGTTAAAATCTCTGCTTATGCAGATGATGTGGTCTTATTATGTCATAATCTATCTACGGAGAAAAGCTATTCAGACCTTTTCATCTTTTACGTTAGTATCTGGAGGTAAACTTAATCTTGAGAAAAGTCTATGTATTCCATTGCATCGCATCCCTGCAGTTACGACAGCAATACATGGTATTAGGGTATGTACTACACCCCAGAAAATTCTAGGGATATGATTTAACACATCAAATGATGCTACCTATAATTGGGAGACTCACCTTGCACTTGGTGATAATAAGGTACATCTTTGGAAATCATGGAAGCTAAGTAAAAAGAAACGGGTCATAGTGGTGAAAACATTTCTATCCCCAATCTTTTTATTTTTGAGTCACATTTTTAGTCCACCTAAACATTTAGAAACTCGTTTATTTAGTCTTTTTTCAAATGTTATGGAGCAGTCGCCTGAACCCTGTTAAAAGACATATCACATATTTGCCTACCAATCAAGGAGGTTTAGGAATGATAAACCTCTCTTTTTTTCTTTCTTTTTCTCCATCACATTTTTCAGAGCATACCTATATGATGACTATATGTGATTCATGGGTGGCAAAGCTGTATAATCTTTGATGTTGGCTTGGACTGACCTACCACCCATTATTTTTTCGCACACCTAACACCCGTCATATGTTATGGATAGTATTCGCACCCTTCGATCCTGGAAAATAAACAAATCCTCCATTTTAGGCCTCACTAGGAAGCAGTTATATGTTTATTTTCTACACTTGGATGAACTAATATTAAGCTTTCCATTGTGCTCTCCATCCTGCGTATCATCTGCATTAAATATACTTAAAATAAAAGAATCCCAGCCTGTATGTGGGATGTTTCTGTTATGTCATGCAGGTAACTGCAAGTTCGTAGTAATTTAAAGCATAATCGACCCAAGAGAGGTATTGTCCCAAACCATTTTGCACCAACATTGAAGAATCTATGGAACACTTTTTTCTCCTGTACAGATGCCCTTTTGTTTTGGAAAACCTTAGCAAATAAATGGAAATGGCCTTTTCTGAGCAGGATCACATATTCAGTCCTTATACTGGGAGTTTTTTCTGGTTGTTGGACTCGTGTCCACCCTAGTACTTTAAGGGTTATATTTATGGCCTGTAAATATTATATGTGGCAAGCTAGATGTAAATATGTCTTACAACAAATACTGACTTGTCCATTGGCTATTATTCAATGCATTGAGTCTGCAATTTTAAATCTACAAGAAATGGAATTGAAACATCTTTCTCCTACCACATTTGCATCCTACTGGACTGGTATTACCTTTCTGACTTGAATTAAGGTCAATAGACTTTAGGTTACTTCATATTTTACTTTTGTTTTTCATTACATGTTTAACCTTGACTGTTACGTCTCTAAATGATTCAAGATCTGATTTTGTTTCTTTATATGTTTTTTGTTTCTTGTGCTTGATGTTATGTATTTTTCCAATAAAAAATTTCCCTACTCTTTTCTATAAGTGCCATGGGATCTTTAACATCCACCTGAACTACCACCAGTCCAGGCAGATAGGACCTCGGTTTAACGTCTCATCCGAAAGACGGCACCTCAGAAGTGCAGCACCCCTCTCATGGTGCATTACAGCATCAGTACTGGGATATTAACCCAAGTGCCAGATGTGGGAACTGAACCCACAGCCCTCTGATCTCCCGGCCTCAGAGGTGAGTGTGCTACCTACTGAGCCACTGACACTCACATAAATACTGTGATGTAGACAGACAGCTCTGAGTGCTGGAGTGCTGCATTAATTTTGTTATTACATATAAAATATGTGAAGGAAGGGTCAGTTCAAGAAAAGGCTGTCTTACTGGAACTGACACATCAAGACCCCCAGGGATAAGTTCAAAGGACAGGAGGTATTTTAAACTGCAGAGATCTGGGGTGCAATTACCTTGTCAATTTGCTTTCATCCCAGGAAATAAGATTAGCCATTCATAATGCCCTCAGGGAGCTCCTTTGACTTGCATAGTTGCCAGGGAAGGACTTGTGGGGAGGGGTGTCGAAAAGAGGCCCGAATGGACATTGAAGCGGTTTGATGTCTGAGCCAGGGAGGACCCAGACGATTCTGGAAGGTCCAATATACATTTCCAGGGAACCCTTGAATTACATGAATACCCTTTGATGTGTAGATACTCAGGGCCCAGACGAGGTTTAGGAGTCAAATACACTTCTGATTTGAATACAGTGACTTACATCAAAAGACTGTTTATATGTATGTGTGTGTGTGTGTGTGTGTGTGTGTGTGTGTGTAGCAGAGCACAAACCAGTTCTGACCAGTTAACCTGTGGAGAGGAAAGTCAGTGAGGTCATCTCATATGTTTTTTTAAATATTTTATTAGGAGACCCTGTATTGTAAAATATAGAGTTTGAGTCACCAAGGCGGAGTTAGTGACCTCATGAGAAAGCCGGCTCAGAAGTGTGTTTAAGTGCTGAAAGAACCTGACAGAGGGACACAAGACAATATTTCTGACTGACACAAGAGAATATTATCTGATTGAGGGAGAATCATCACAGCACTGAAAAAGAGTAAGATTAGACCAGTCTAAATGTATGTATTGTAGGAACTGTACTTTTTCCTGTTTGTTTTAAGGCTGTATGTGTTGGGATACATAATTTGTTCTGTAATTATTGTTCTGTTTTGATATTTTTAAAGTAAAGATATTTTTTTACAAACAAAACTGCTGGAGTGCCTTGACAATTCTTTTTATTTTAAGTGGAGCTTTTAAAGGTTATAAGTACACTGTGTATGGGCTTATTGTATACCAAACTGGGAAATAGATAGAGTTCTCTAAAAGTCTTGCATTGAGTTCTAAGGGTTCATTTGAAAGACTTGGTTTTGTGCCCATAGGCAAAGATATCTGGCCCCCGAAGACAGAATTATCTGAGCCTGATAATTGGGTACACTAACAAGAGCTTATCAGTTTGAATCCTTCCAGAGCTTGAGACTAAGGTGACTTGAACCCACAAAACAGACAAGAGGGTTACCTTGTCTGTTCACTGTACACAAATCATACGCTCAGGTGTTGGCACTTTGGGAGTAGAGGGTTGACCGGCTGAGCAAGTTTGTGACAAATACCACTCTGTACAACGTGCATTGGCAAGTTACTAGCAGCACATAGAGAGTCATATATTAACCTGGTTTGACATAGGCTAATGAGGTTTGACAACTCTTTCAGAACGACGCAATGGAACAGTCACTTCTTCAGATTCTGGTAAAGTTACTCCCTGTTCATTGACCAGCAATGAGGCATCGGCATCCTTAGTCAAGATAGGTTCTGCAACTTCCTCTGTTGTTTCTATTGTTTCTACAGGCTCTACAGGTTCTTCACTTTCTTCCTCTGGCACTTCCTCGGATACAGGCCCGTCATCCAAAAGTTCATCTGGTGTTGGTTCAAAATCCACAATTGCTGGTGTGGGCTCTGCAAGAGGCACACTTGACACAATACTTGTTCTGTTTGATCTTTGAACAGTATGACAAGAGCCCTTGTAGGGTAGTTACCCCTTCTTCTGATTCAGAGTCTGAGTCATCCTGATCTGCTGGAGCATCAGCTGTAGGGGGAACAATTTCAGACTGCCTTTATTTTGCTTTGCATTTTGTCTGCATGTAGCAGATTGAGTAAACACAGAAACATAGATAGTGATGGCAGAAAAGACCAACAGTCCATCCAGTCTGCCAATATCTCTATGTAGCCATGGGACTTACTGTCCTTCCAGGGTCTTAGCTCTACCCATGCCCCCATTCCTTCCCAGCTCCTGCTGCCCTGAGCAACCCCTATACCCTTCATTCTATCCAACCATGCTTGAACCCACCAAACTTTTGCACCCACCATTTCAGCATGCAATTCAAAATAATGGGCATGCTCAGGTGGTTTCCAGAAGGTGTGGGACCAGGGATGGTTATTCCCCACTCTGGAAGTGCAGAAAAATAAGACAGTGCTGCATTCCACAGACACAAGGTTCCACGAAACTCCACAACATAACATTTGCTGAAAATATTTATTGTCGACTACAGAGAGTTAGTAGAATTAAGCCAGTCACCAGGCAAAACACATTTTTTCCTGGTGACTGGCTTTGGTCCCTACTAACTTTATGTAGTCATTGGACAATAAATTTTTTCAGCACTTCAGCATGCAGACTGTTTCATGGCTCCACCACTCTTTCTGTAAAATAATACTTCCTCATGTCCCTTCAGGCCCTCTCTCCTGTAAGTTTCCACTCACGTCCACATGACCATGAGCTAGAATTCAAGCTAAATATTTCCCCGCAGTTCACCTTGTTAACTCCTTTTAGGAACTTGATGGTCTCTACCATATCTCACCTCTCCTTTCCAGTCTCCAACAAGTACATGTTCAGTGCCTTGAGGTTCTCATCATAGGACCTGCCCTGTTGACCTACAGTAATTTTTGTTACCCTGCACTGCACCATCTCCAGCCTCTCTTCATCCTTCCTGAGGTTAGGACTGCAGAACTGGGTGCAGTATTCCAGTTGTGGCCTCACTAAGGATCTATAGAGAGGAAGTATTACCTCTTCTCATATGCTGCCAATACTTCTCTCAATACATCCCAACATCCTACTTGCTTTGCTACATGCCTTGTTGCACTCACTCAATTGTTTGAGGGAATCGCTGATGATAACTCCAAGGTGCCATCCCTCAGCCATAGTACTAATTCTCACCCACCCATCCAGTACTCTGTCCTGGGGTTCTTGTTCCCTATGTGCATTACCTTGCACTTTTTGGAGTTGAATTTCAACTGCCAAACCATAGATCGCTCCTCTAGCTTTCATACCTCACTCTACATGTGCCTGATTGCCTCGTTGCCATCCACCCTCCGACAGAGCTTACTGTCATCTGCGAAGAGACACAGTCTTCCCCGGATACCCTCACCAATGTCACTAATGAACATATTGAAGAGGACCAGTTCTAGAACAGACACCTGTGGTACCCAGCTCATGAACTCTCTCTTGCTGACTTGACCCTTTGATTACAACCCTCTGCTGCCTTTAGTCAGGTAACTACCGAGTTGACTATGACTTTAGCCACACTCAGATCCTGTATCTTCTTCAGCAAGCATCTGTGAAGCACCAAATCAAAAGCCTTGCTGAAGTCAAAGTTCAGCAAATCCACAGCGTGGTTCCATGTCATAAGGGTGATTTTTCTACGGCGACTCACACAACAGTGAGTACATTTCACCAAAAGAAAATCAGTTCCTAACTCACATAATCGACTGCCAATACAGCGATCTGATGGACATTCAAGTTAATATTTAATGCAGGGGCTATGTCCCCCGTACCCCCCAAATTACTATAATCAACTCCAGGGAGAGCGGACAATAAGGAAAAGGGGAATACATGGGTGGGAGTATCGCGGCTGGGGAACACATCGAGGAAGAAAAAAATCCTAACAGCCAATGCCATTCTAAACAAATATTTTACCTACTGGCAGTCCCAAACCCAGGACCATCGCTACAGCAGTCCATGACCCTACCCGCCACACCAGGCAGACAGCTTGGTGGTAACAAGCCTCATTGCTGTACTTCGCAGTAGCCGTACAGCTCCCCGGCATTCACTCTCACCATTACAACCTCTCACAGTCACTATCCCTACCATCACTTTCTACACCCACTCGCTATCCCATCAGGCGCAAATAGTTGCTCTTATTTGAGTCGCTATTTGTAGTCACCATATGATGGGTTACCCACAGCATGGCCCCTATCCAATTCCCTCATCACCCAGGCAAAGAAAACTACCAGGTTAGTCTGACAAGATCTCCTACCACAAATCCATGCTGTTTACTATCCTGAAGCCCCTGTTCTCCAAGAAGTCCACGAAGTCCTCTGTGACCAGTGATTCTATCAATGTCCCTACAATAGAGGTCAGATTGATAGGTCTGTTGTTCCCCGCATGTTCCTTGTCTCCCCCCCCCCGGTGGAGTGGACCATGTCTGCCAGCCTCCAATCCTTCACAACTACCCCCGTCCTTAGAGCACTGTTGAATAAACCTACAAATGGTTTAACCAGTTCTGCTGCCATCTCCCTGAGTAACCTCAGATGCAACCCATCTGGTCCCAGGGCCTTATCTATTTTTAGTGTTATCAGTCCTTTCCAGATACTTTTGCTTGTAAATATTGTCTGCCACATCTCTGGGACCTCCTTAGTGGTCACTTTAATGCCATTGTCTGTCAAGGGTCCACTGTTCTCCTTAGTGAACAGTGAGCTAAAGTGAGTAATCATTAATATCATTAAGGATGGCAGCCTTTTGCCCATCCTCCTTTGTCACCCTACCCTCTCTGCTAACTTTACAATTCCCCACTTTTCATCCTTTTTTTCCTAATATATCGGGAAGAACTGTTCTTCTCCACTCTTGATCCTCTCTGCAGTACACAGCTCTGTGTCTGCTTTTGCCTCCCTAACCACTGCCTTTATTTTTCGGTATGTATTCTCCCCATTTTTTCTCCCCCTGCTTTTCTTTATAGTTGTAGAAGGCCTTTTTCTTTGCACTCACTGCTTCCCTTGCTGAAAACCGTAACAGTCTCTTGAACATGTTCTTTCTGGTTACCGTTCTCATGCATAACTCAGAAGCCTTGAGAATGAATCCTTTAATTGCCCCATCTCTCTTCCACCTCCTGTGTTGTCCACTCTGACTAACTTTTCCCTGACCAACTCCCTCAACCTGTTGAAGTCTTCTCTTCCGAAATCCAGGACTTCAGCTCTAAATTGGGTTTTCTGGAACCAAGGGCAAGTTCAAAACAAATGGAGTTATGGTCACAGTTCCCAAGTGGCGTCTTATTCTCACAGCTCCAGTAATCTCTCAGATGGTGAGCACCACATTGAGAATTGTGGTCCTTGGAGGTTCCTTATCTAGCTGTATGAACAAACATTCCTGGATAGTGTCCAGCAAGGCCTGATGTCTCGTGCTCCTGGCCATTGGAATATCTCAATCAGTGTCTAGCAGGTTCAGATCATCCACTACCACTACATCCCCGTTGCCACCCCTCTTTCAATTCTTCCCTGAGCTCTATGTCTCTGTCTTCTCCTTGCCCCAGAGGTCTACAGATCATCCTCAAGTGCAGTTTCTTGGCTGAGGCTGCTATGAGTTGCATTCACAGTGACAAAGTCTCTCCATTACTAACCCTGATGCACCCATCTTCAAACACTTCAATGCCCTCCTTAACAAAAATGGCTACTCCCCCCCTCTACCTGTTCCCCTATCCCTCCTAAACAGTGAGTACCCAGAGACCATCAGATCCCAGTCATTATTTTCTAGCCCACGTTCTGTGATGGCCATCAGACCCCCTCAGTGTCCGCCATCAGCACCTGGAGCTCACTGATTTTGTTACCCAGGCTCCTGGCATTAAGGCATACCCTCTTCCATCTGACCCCTGATCCTCCACTGCAGCTACCCTTGTACTTTCCTTGTCCTCTCATCATTTTGTTTTTTGTTTCTTTTGGTGTTGGCACACTTTGCATTACACCTCTCTAATGGTTCCTCATCTAGTCCAATTGGAGCCACAACCCCCTTTGCACCTGCTGTGTTGCTACAAGCCCCAAGAAGTGGGGGAGTACTAGCTAGGATCCCCTTCCTCTAATCTGCCACAATGGTTCCCCTAATTCCAGTCTCCCTGCAATCAGTTTAAATATCAAACTTCTGCCCCAGGGCACAGGCCCCCTCTCTTGTGAGGTGAAGCTCATCACCCTTGAAGAGTCTCCTATCCCAGAAGTCCCCCCAATCCCCCACAAGGCAGTAACCCTTCTCCTGACACCACAGAAACATAGAAACATAGAGGTTGATGGCAGATAAGGACCGCAAGGCCCATCCAGTCTGCCCATTTTTTCTACCTTATGAATGTGCCACACACTTTTACACTGTCAATGACCTATCTATCCATATTCGTCTGTATTGCTCCCTTATGCCTATCCCATGCCTGTTTGAAGCCCTGCACTGTATTCATAGCCACCACTTCCTGAGGTAGGCTGTTCCATGCATCCACCACTCTTTCTGTGAAAAAGAATTTCCTCACATTCCCCCTTAATCAGCCTCCTCTATTCTCATGCTGTGTCCTCTTGTCCTGCTATTTTCTTATATTTAAACATGTTAGACTCTTTCACATTGTTAATGCCCTTAAGGTGTTTGCATGTTTTGATCATATCCCTCTCCCTCCTTTGCTCAAGGGTATACATATTAAGCTCCCTAATCTGTCCTCATATGTCTTCTGATGCAGTCCCTGCACCATTTTGGTTTCCCTCTCTGGACTGTCTCAATTTGGTTAATGTCTTTGTGAAGGTGTGGCCTCCAGTACTGCACACAGTACTCCAGATGGGGCCTAACCAGTGTCTTTGTAAAGAGGATTATTACCTCCCTCTTCGACTTGTGATACCCCTACTAATACACCTAACATCCCCTAGCCTTACCTACTGCTTTAGAGGTCTGCTTGGATGATTTCAGGTCATCGGTGATGATGATGCCCAAGTCTCTTTCTTCTCTTGTGACTGCCAGCAACTCCCTCCCAGCCTATAGGTGGCTTCAGGATTTCCCTTCCCTATGTGCATGATCTTGCACTTCTTTGCATTAAAACCCCAGTTGCCACTGTTCTGACCATTTTGCTAGTTTATCCAGATCTCTTCTCATTCTGCCCACCCCATCTGGATCATCTACTGTATTGCAGATCTTGGTGTCATCTGCAAACAGACAAGCCTTACCCTCTAGTCCATCTGCAATTTCACTAATGAAGATACTGAAGAGGACTGGCCCCAGGACTGATCCTTGAGGTACCCCACTTGTGACTTGCATCTCTTCTGACTGTATACCATTTACCACCACTCTCTGTTTTCTGTCCGTCAACCAGTTTGCCACCCAGATGACCAACCTCTGACCCACCCCAAGCCTACCCAGCTTATTTATCAATCTTCTATGTGGAACAGTGTCGAAAGCTTTGCTGAAGTCAAGGTGGGCATCAACTGCTCCCCTTGGTCCACCACTCTGGTTACCCAGTCAAAGAAATCTATGAGATTAGTTTGACAGGCCCTTCCTTTGTAAACCCATGCTGTCTTGGATCCTGTGCCCTATGGATTCCAGGTGTTGCACTATCCTTCCTTAAGGAGTGTAATGCCTCCATAATCTTACCCACTACTGAGGTAAGACTGACTGGTCTGTAGTTCCCTGCCTCCTCCCTGCTACCACTCTTGTGGAGCGGGATCACATGAGCCCTTCTCCAGTCTTCTGGGACTTCTCCTGTGCTCAGAGACTCACTAAACAGTTCTGCTAATGGCTCTGCTATTTCCACCCTTAGCTCCTTAAGTACCCTGGGATGTATGCCATCAGGTCCCATTGCCTTGTCCACCCTGAGTTTAGCGAGCTCTTGTAGGACCCTTTTTTTTGTGAAGGGAGTAGTGCTCACCTCCCTCCCCCCGCCGTGTCCATGGTACTGAGCTGTGGGCCCTGCCCTACCTTCGCTCAGTAAATACTGAGCAAAAGTGTCTATTTAGGATAGATGCTTTACAGGGTCCTCCTCACATGCCCCTTTTCTCCTTTGAGCTTAGCAATACCCTCTGACTTTCTTCTTTCACTGATGTATCTATAGAAAGTCTTGTCACCTTCTTTACTGTTCATGCTAGTGTTTCCTCAGTTTGGGACTGCCTACCTTACTGCCTTCCCTGCTTCCCTTAGGGCAGTTTGGTATGCCTCCCTATCTTTATCCCGCTGTGTTCCTTATATTTCCTGAAGGCCAGTCTTTTGGCTCTGACCTTTTCTGCTACAGTATTTGAGAACCAAGTGGTTTCCTTCTTCTTTGCACTTACTTTTCTGTCTAACACAATGGGATGTTGCTTCAAGTATTGCATCCTTAATGCTTGCCCACTTTGCCTGTACCCCTCACCTGTGTTTCTTTGCCAGGGTTAGCTTAACTCTGTTGGCCATCTTATCAAAGTCAGCTCCTCTGAAGTCTCATATTTTGCCTTGGAATGGGATGATTTAGATGTAGTGGCCAAATTGAACCATATCATGTGATGGTCACTGCCCCAGGTGACCTTCTACCTGGAGATCTGTGATCCCTTCCCTGTTAGTCAGTACTAGATCTAGGATAGCCCTGTCTCTTGTGGGTTGTTGTACCAGTTGTTTGAGGCCCTCCCCATGCAGGGAATCCACCATGTGTCTAGTTCTGGCAGATGTTCCTGCTGGTATTGACCAATCTGTATCCAGCATGTTGAAGTCTCACATTATCAGAACCTCCCCTTTAGCTGTCATGTTTTGTATATCTTCTAACAGTAATGTGCCTATGTCCTCCCCCTGGTCTGGGGGCCTGTAGACAACCCCAGTTCTTATGGCCGTCCCATTTCCTGTTTCCAGGGTGACCCACAGTTCTTCTGGCTCCTTATGTGTATTCTGAATTTCTGTAGCTTTGATATTTTCTATCGACATACAGAACCCTCCATCCCCTTTTGCACCTCGGTCTCTTCTGAACAGTACATAGCCAGGTACTGAAGTCTCCCAAGTGTGATTACTGGTGAACCACGGCTCACTAATTGCTACTATGTCCAGTTTAGCTCTGACATTATTGCCTGGAGGTCTGGGATCTTATTTCCCAGGCTGTGAGGATTTGTGTACATGATTTTCCATTGGCCATATTTTGGTGTGTTAGTTGTTGGGTGAGGTTTGGCATTTCCCCTGTGCGTCGTATGGGGAGACTGACCTTTTCCTTACTTGGTGATGCAAGCGAACTGCAAACATGCTGAATCCCTGTTTGACCACTAGCTGAGGGGGAGGTGTTCTTCCCATTCGACGTATGGGGTGCTGCACCCCTCTCCCCATTTGCTAGTTTAAATATTCTGCAAAGACGTCAAACTTCTGCCCCAATGCACTGACTCCCTCCTTAGTCAGATGCAGTCCATCAAATTTAAAGAACTTTCGCTCCCAGAACTGTTGCCAGTTATCTACAAATCTGTGTCCTTTTTCCTGGCACCAGCCCTTGAGCCACATGTTTAGCTCCCCATCTCCCCTTCTCTGACCTTCCATCCATCTGCCCCCTCTCCCAGACTGGAAGGATCTCAGAGAAGGAGATGTCCAATGAAATGGATGATAGTTTGTCACCCAGCCTGGTCAGGTGTTCCTTGGTCTCCACAACTGACCGGCTGGCGAGATCATTAGTCCCTATGTGTACCAGGACGTCAATGTTTTCTCCTGCTTTGTGAACAATTTTAGCAATGCGGTCAGTGTCTCTCCATGCTGATGTACCTGGGAGACATCTGACCATTACCCGGCTGGAGATGGGTATCAACTCCCTGAATCATGGAGTCTTCTATGATCAGAAGTTTTTTGGATTTCTTTTTTGCTTTTTTTGTTTTGGTTCCTGATTTGGGCGAGTTTTGTTGTGCTAGCTCCTGTGCTGCAGTGTCCTGCTGTGCAGTGTCCTCTGCCCCTTTGTTTTATTTTGGAGATCGAGGCAGATACCCATTTGTAGTGTTTATATGGTTTTTGGAGGTAATATGTTGGAGAGCACAGAGTGATGGGGCACCCGATTGGCCCCTCCTAACCACCTGCCAACCTCCTGGACCAACTACCCTCTGCGGTTGAGGTTCTTCTGTTGGATGTTGGGGAAATGGCGGGTGGTTCTTATAATGTATTTCCTCTTGAATATGAAATTTGAGGCGTGCAATCTCTGCCCATGCTGCCCAGAGCTGAACCCCAAGATCTCCAATGGCCCAGCATGTAGGACAGTGTCCTAAATCCTGTAAGACTGTCCTTCTGAAAAGTGTTCCACAGTACCTGCAGTTAATGATATCCATTCCTGATAAGTTGCTGGGTTTATAACCTGGTCAGAGTAATCAGAAGGAAGAAAATGCAAGTAATGGTTTGATTTTGTGTTTTGTTTTCAGTATAACTTGTTATAACAAGTTATAACAAGTTAAATTACTAGTGCCCTCTAAATGAGCTCACCTTGTGGATGCTCCCACGATCCGCCCCTTCCTGCTTAGCCACAGGAAAAGTCACAACTGTGGTACCCTATAAAAGGAGTGTAGTATGGGTGGTTGAGGATGGGGTGGGTGGTTGGGCTCTTCCCCGCCGAAAAAGAACCACGGATGAAAGAACAAGGAGGTAAGAGCAGAAACAATCAGTCAACAACAAATGCAGTAACCCTGAAAGCTTAAGCCATCCCTTAAGCCACCCATTAAACTCCTCAAGTACATCACTCCTTATCTTATCCTGCTTCCTCTCCCTGCCTCACAAAGGGAGGACTTTGGAAAAGGCCAGGGAGGCTGGATGCACCACCAATCTGTCCCCCATTCTACAGAAGTTCTGCTTCACCATCTCTATTGACTGGTTCACCAGATCATTGGCAGCTTGGTGTAGCAGCACCCTCCCCGCTCCTCCTGCTCCTCTCTGCTAACCTTACCTATCCTGTTTAAATCCCTAATGGTTGATGCACCAGGAAAGCACCAGACCATCCCTCCCAACCAACTTCTACTCCATCACCCTCTCTACCCCATAATCGTTGAGTCCCCAACCACCAGGACTCTCTTGGTAGACTTGTCTTCCCCTGGTTTTTATTTATTTGTTAATTTATTTGAGTTTCAGATTAATATCTATGAGCCAACGGCTCTTTACCTGAGTTCCACGTCATGAATACATAGATTGGTACATACAATGAACAGTTTGGCATTTACAAAAGTCATTAAGTAAAAGAAAAGATAATGAATGGTTGACATAGTATATGTACAGGATAAGGTAGTACATTAGCTAAGGCAACAACTAGGTAAACTAGACTGAAGTTACAGTGGTGATAGCGGACACATAACAATTAAATTATAAAATTGCAGCCAAAGGCCGTGTCCAGCAAACGAAAACAGAAAAAGAAGGCATGAAGTAGGGGCTTAGGTAATAGCTGTCAGGGCCAGAGGACATAGTAGGGGGTCAGGATGAGGTTAGAGTGTGGTAAGGGAGAGGGAAGGGGGGAGAGTAGGAGAGGTAGGAGTAGGCAAGGAGGGAGGAGGGAGGTGAGGAGAAAAAAGAAGGACTTATGGAATAGGAAGACACAGAATTGTAAGGGGCCATTCCTGAGTTTAGGTGAAGCAGTTACAGGTAGCACGAGTCACCAGGAGTTGAGGTAGTTTGTGTTTGAATGAGCCAAGAGTGGCAACATTAGAAACCTCACAGGGTAGCAAATTAAACAGTTTTGGGGCTCTACCTGAGAATGACCGCTGGCCTTGCAATGTGTGGCAGTGAGGGACTTGCAGAGCTGAGTTTCCAGAGCTTCTGGTAAGGGGGGCACTGGTAGCTGGGCAAAGGAGTTCCTGTACCCCAGTGGGCATGAGATCAAGGATGCCTTTTTTGTTATCAGGCAGGTTTTGTACATGATTCTTCCCTGGAGCTGGAGCCAGTGCACCTTTCATAAAGGTCACAGGTGCATGCACAGGCAGCCCCAGTAAGTAGATGGCATGCCTTGTTCAGCAATAGAGATCCACCGTAGGGCAGAAACAGTGGCCGCCCATAGATAATAAGCCTGTAATCTATAATAGAGACAATTGAGCTTTGTATGGCTAGGTTGAGGGCTTCAGGAGTCAGACAGAGCTTATGTTTGTAAGAAGGCCAATGTGGACATTCATTGATTGGGCAACAGTGTCAGTATGATTGAAAAGGACAGTGTGCTGTCCAAAGTCACACCTAGGTACTTGAACACTTGCATCTGTTCAAGTGCATCTCCAGATCAGTTTCTGACAGTCAGCAGTTTGGTCTTATGTTTATTATGCATGCCATGGAATAGCATAATTTTAGTTTTTTTGTAGTTGAGCACTAGCTTCTGAGAGATGAACCGGGCCTCAACATCTATAAAACTTTTCTGGAACTGATTCTCCAGGTGGGAGGGATCAGTATCTTTAGCAAAAATTACCACATCGTCTGCACATAAGAGGGATCAGGGCAGGATGCCGGGAGTTTGTTAAGGAAGATACTGAAGAGTATCATCATATTGGGTGCCATCACATTGTCCTACCCTTTCGCTTTGACTGATTTGGAGTCCCCCCCCCCCAACAGAGTCAGGTGCCTGAGCCTCCTCTAGGGGTGCAAAGTGGTTAACCATCTGAATGGTGCTGGGCTAGCCAGACTCCTTATGGCTACCCCTGCCACCCCTCCCTCTCTCGCTCCCCACCCCTCTGGACTAGTGGATCTCTAGGGGGGTGGGGATGTGGAGGGTGGGCTCTGGTTGAGCTGGTAATGCAACTGAGATATTTCTATCCTTGCTGCCACTAGCTGAGCCTGGATCTCTGCCATGGTCCTGCAGATGGGGCTGTGCCCCCTCCTCCAGAGCATATTCCTAGAGAACAGCGGCCCACAGCTGCCACAACTGGCTACCTCCCCTCTGAACCCTACCTCTATACAGGCCATTGAATGAGACTGAACCTAGCTGATGTGGATTTCAACAACAGGTTCACAGTTAACAAAATATTAAGTCAACTTGTAGTCCTCACCTGGATAGGGTACAGCTGTTAAGCTCAGCTATAACACAGGAAAGAAGGATAAAAACTACCTTGTAGTGCTCACCCAGATAGGGTGTAGCTGTAAGACCCAGCTGTAACACAAGTACTAAATTAACTCATACAGCTACACCTAGATAGGGTGTAGGTCTAAGACTAACTATACACACGCATTAAATGAACTCGTGGTGCTCATCCAGATAGGATGTAGCTGTAAGACCTAATTAAAACACACTTGCTCACACACACACACACACTTCTTACACCTCCCTTAGTTACTTCCTTAACCTTGGTTAATTTAAATGCTAAAACCTAAGAGTAGTTGTGAATTTTGGAGGTTCTACAGAGTACACTACATTACTGGTGACCAACTGTCTAACAGGCAACAAATGGTTTCGGTGGATAGTCTGATTTCTGCTTGACTTTCCCTCAGGATGAATCTTGTACGCAGGCATATTTCACACCTTTTCCATCACAGAATATGGGGTATTGCCCCATTGGTCAGCAATTTTGTGCTTCCCTGGAAGTCCCAAGTTTCTTAACAGAACACAGGCTCATGGCCACAGTTCATGTGCCTTTACCCTTTTGTCGTACCTATCTTTACTGGGTTTGTCACACTTTGCTGCAGAATCCGAGGCCAACTTGCAGATGGCATTTAACTGATCTTTTGGTCTTTGTACGTACTGAAGGTAATTCTCTGGCCTAGCTCCATCGACAGAGACACCAAAACACAAGTCCACAGGAAGGCAGGCTTCCCTGCCAAACATCAGGCAATACAGAGAGAATCTAGTGCGGTCACTTTTGGTGCATTTGTACGCATGGACTAGTGCACTGACTTGTTGACTCCACTTACACTTGTCCTTTGGGTCCAACATACCTAGCATGTTCAGTAGAGTTCTGTGAACCATTCAGGCAGAGGATCACCTTGAGTTTATTATGGCATAGTTTGTGAATTCGTTATTCCCCAGTGGGACAGCATTTCTTTTTCTAGGTGGCTTTCAAAATCCAAACCTTGGTCTGAATGGATCCATTGTGGGGCTCCATAGTGTACAAATAATTTTTCTACTAGGACTTTTTCAACAGTTGCTACCTTTTGGTTCTTTGCTGGATAAGCTTGGTCATATCTTGAGAAATTTTGAAATGCTTTTATAGTCTGGTTCCAAGTTAAGAAAGTCTATGCATACCATTTCCATGTAACTATGTTCACTAGAAGGGCTGCCCACTGTGAGTTTGTGTCTCACACATCTGCTGCAGATTCTGCAATATTGTTCTACCTCCTCTCCATACATGGCCAATAGGAGCAGGCATGAGCAAGGTCCAAAGTTTGTTCATTTCCAGTGTGTCTCATGCCATTGTGAAGGGCATGCAACACAACTCCTATACACCTTACATAAGAATAAAACAGAGATTTGTGCCATCACTGAAACTTGGTGGAATAGTGATGGCAACTGGGACAGGCATATCCCTGGTTACACCTTGTACTATGAGATAGGCTTGATATGAGGGGTGGTGGGGTGGCCCTGTATGACCCCCTGATGATGTGCAGTTTGCACGAAACCGGTCGGGAGTTTGCCTTGCTGTGCATCCTGTAGCTGTTTTGGCTCTGTTTGGCGTCTGTTCTATTAAATTATGCTTGCTATACACGCCAACTATTGAGTGCTGAGTCTTGTTTTCAGTGGCCCTGTATGTAGCAGATAATATTATATCTGAACAGATAGACACTTCTAATTGGACAACATCGGAGTTAATGTGAATTAAAATTTCTCCACCCCACAGCACCAAAATCAACATTGGAGTGGTGTACAGACCACTCTCAGACTCCTATCTGGAGGATACAGAACTTTTGGACTTCATTAATAAACTAACTACAGCTGAGAATGTAATTCTAATAGGAGATTTCAATCTCCCAGGTATCGATTAGGATAATTCGAGGGCTAAAACTTCCACTGAATTATGTTTCATGGAAATATTTAACCTGGCGGAATGGAACAGTTTGTGGAGGAGAACACCAGGGGGAACCATGTACTGGACTTGGTTCTGAGTAATATGATTAATAATATACAAGACTGTAGGGTATTAGCACCTCTGGACTCCGTGACCATTCCATGGTGGGATTCTGTGTAGAGGGAGGCATGAGTATGCATACAGATGAAACTGTTCTACTCAACTATGGGAAGGCAGATTTTCAATCTATGAAAAGGAACTAGCCAACTGGAACTGGGGACACCTTTGCAAACCAGCCTTTGCAACAAATGTGGAATTATTAGACAGTAAAATCATAAATTTAGTCCTAAAGTATATACCATCTAGAAAAATATAATAAGGGGCTAGAGACTCAACGGCATGGATGACACCTCAGGGTCAAGAAATGCATTAAAAGAAAAATAAGGCTTATGCAAGGGCAAAGAAAAAGCTACCAGGCATGTTGGGGTGTTTATAAGGAGGCCTTGAGGGTAACAAAAATACCATCAAACATGCTAAGCAAAATCATGAATTCAGATTGGCTAACAAGGTCAAATATAATTACAAATCATTTTATTTGTATATTAACAAAAGGGAGGGGCAAAACAATTGGCCCACTGAAAATATTGACAGACATTAATCACAGACAATCACAAAATGGCTGAACACTATAACAATTACTTTGCCTCAGTATATAACATAAAAACAAATGGGGTCAGAACCAGTTTAGATACTGCAGAGGAACACAGCCTGATATTAGAAATAGCAGATATTAAAAATAGATTGTTGAGGCTGGATCAAAACAAGGTCCAGGGTCCAG
Organism: Neoceratodus forsteri; assembly: GCA_016271365.2. Taxonomy (NCBI): domain Eukaryota; kingdom Metazoa; phylum Chordata; order Ceratodontiformes; family Ceratodontidae; genus Neoceratodus; species Neoceratodus forsteri. The sequence goes on along the minus strand of JADMNL010000022.1, from coordinate 688,501,355 downwards.
ATGGGTTGCATCCCAGAGTTATTAGGGAGCTGGCAGAGGAACTGGCTGGGCCAGTGACAGCTCTCTTTCAGTGCTCTATAAACCAGGGGGAAGTGTTGGAGGTCTGGAAGAGGGCAGATGAGGTGCCCTCACAAAAAGGGAGCAAAACAGGATGTGGGCAACTACAGGCCAATCAGTCTGACAGCTGTACTGGGCAAAATCCTTGAAGGGGTTATTAAGTATCATATTACATACTTACTACATCAGTTAGGGGACATCAGTTAAACACAGCAGGGGTTCACCAAGGGGCATTCTTGCCAGACCAACCTTTTGGACTTTTATGGCACAGTCAGTGGGCACTCGGTTGATGTCATTTTCCAAGAGTTTTCTAAAGCATTTGACAAAGTCCCACATGGGGAACTGATTGATGCCCTAATTGAGCACAGAATGCATGGGAACTTAACACAGTGGATAGCTTCATGGCTGACCAATAGGAAACAGAGACTCTGTATCAGAGGGTCATACTCTGAGCGGACGGAGATAATTAGTGGGGTGCCCCTGTATTTTTAACATAAACATCTCTTCTATGACCACCAAAACTAAAGTATGGGAATCAAAATTTGCTGATGATACCCGGATAGGTTTAGTAGTCAACAACTTGGATGAGGCAAACATCCTACAGGCTGCACAGGGGGAGTTGGAGCAATGGGCTACATACTACAAATTAACTTTTAATACTGATAAGTGTACTGTGATGCACCTCGGAATAAGAACAAGAAATTCAAATATGTATTAAATGGGACAGTCTTGTGAGAAATTATAGACGAAAGGGACCTTGGTGTTAGAATTAGTAATGACCTGAGTTTCATACTACACTGTAACCAGGTGGTTAAAAAGGCTAGCAGTATACTGTACTGCATCAATAGACACATTAAGAGAGAGAGAGAGAGAGAGAGTCCTGCTTCCATTGTACACTTCATTGGTGAGACCCAATATGGAGTATTGTGCCCAGTTCTGGTCTCCTGGGGAAGAACTGAAGTCAAAGTCCTTGAAAGAGTTCAGAAAAGGCTACATGCATGATTAAGGACATCATGGGTAAGGGAATATGATGACTGGAGGCACTGGGATGCTAAGGAGGACATGTGTGTAATTTTAGGGCCTTAACAGACATGGTCTGTGGGAACAGCACAGACTGTTTTTAGGGACCAGAAATATTTGCAAGGGCCCATCCATTGCAGCTAGCTAAAGAAAGATACCATACTAACAAAAGGAAATACTGGTTTAGTTTACAGTAGTGAAGGTGTTGAATGAACTCCTAGTGGAGGTAGTGGTCAGTAGTAAAATGTCAGATTTCAAGAGCAAACTAGATAATTATCTGGTAAACAATAAAATCCTTGGATATAGCTGAACCAACTGGCAAGCTAAAATGGACTTTAGTCTTTGTAAGCTGTGTACTGACCTATGAAACCCTTTGAACTTTGAGGATAAAACTAACTGCAGTTTGGGAAACCCTGTGATGCTTTGATTTGTCAGTATAACAAGTTGTCTTTGAATTTTAACTTGAGCCTCTTCCACAGTAGCAACTTTGTGTCAGGATCACTGGTACACACTTGTGTGGCAATACCCACCTTTCTTCAGGGTAAAGACAATGTCTTTCAAGCTAGAGACCATTCTTTGTTTTCTTGTAAATCTTGGGAAGTTAACTGTGGGAGAGTGATCAAGTTTAATGCAGCAAGATGACAACAGGCATGTGGAAGTCAGAAAACAGTCACCAGGGTGCCAAGACTGTCTTTGAGACGATGAGCATTTGCTGTTGACTGTGACTCATTTGTTTCAGACTTTTTGCACAGTGCTTTAACAGCTTGTTCTGGGATCTGTACCCACATTTGGTTAGCTCTGGATAATGTATTTGGTTGTCTTGACAGAGTATCAACATCCACATGATTCAAGCTAGGGCTGTGCTCCACACAACAGTTGTAGGTTGACAAGGCAGATAACCATCTGTGTCTAGCAGCATCTAACTTTGCAGTTGTTTGTACATATATCAAAGGGTTTTTATCTGTTTTGACAGTGATGTGAGCCCCACACAAGCATTCATGAACCTGGTCCACAATTGCCCATTTGAATGCAAGGAACTCCAATTTGTGAACAGGGCAGTTACTTCCTGCTGTGTTTAAGCTACTACTAGTGAAGGTGACTGGCCTCAGTCCTTCAGGGTAACTTTGATACAGTGTAGCTCCAAGTCTGCAGAGGTTCACATCTGTATGTAGAACACAGGGCGTTGCTTAGTCAGCATATACTAGTACTGGTGCATTTGTCAGAGTAGATGATTTGTTGAATGACTTATCACACTGGGTATGCCATCTCTGGCCAAATGAGACACTTGGCTTGCAATACTTTTTGGTTGGATCTATAACTGCAGGGTACTTTTGCCTTTGTTTGTTGGCTGGTAGCCTTAGGTTGGATTCATCAACGGTCTCACCACATGGGTATAGTCTTTGATGAAGTATCTCTAATACCTGCAGAAGCCTAGGAAATGCTGTAAGTTGTTCAGGTTCTTTGGCTTGGGCCAGGTGGTCAAGGAGTCAACCTTGCTTGGATCTGTTTGAATTCCTTGGGCTGACACACTATATCCCACATATTTGATGGAACTCTGGAAAAACTGGCATTTATCGATACAGAGTTTGAGCCCGAACTCTTCCTGTCAATCTAGCACCTTCATCAGATGAGCCTCTTGCTCCTTGAGAGTCTACACAAACGCAATGACATCGTCAAGGTAGACCAGGTGCTCTAGGAGGTTCATGCCTCCAACTGCACATTCCATGAGGTGTTGGAATGTTGCTATGGAACCAGATATACCTTGGAGCACATGAAGGAGTTTGTAGAAGCCCACTGAACATATGAAAGCAGTTTTCTCTCTGTCCTCAGGACCCATCAGGATCTGGTAGTATCCACTCTTCATATTTAGAATTGAGAACTATTTGCTTCTATTGAGCCAGTTTAAATCATCCTGAATCATGGGCATCATATACTGATCTGGAGTGGCATGCTTATTAAGAGTTCTGCAGTCAACACACATGCAAACTGCACCATTTGTCTTGTGCAATAACTACGATTGAGAGGCATGGGCTTCTTGATTATTGGATTATTCCTGCCACAAGCAATTCTTGAAGGTGTCTTTCACATCATCAATATCAGGCAATTGGATCGATCCTGAAAAGGCAATCATCATGCAGGTAGATGTGATGTTCCTCTCTGGTGATGCATCCAGCATCCCATTCATGAAGGGAAAGACTTTGGTCCATTCTGCCAACTTCTGACTAACTCTGGTCTTCTATTTTTCAGGCATGGGGACTTTTCAAGATCAAAGAATTCAGGGTCAGTTCCAGCTTTCTCATCTTCCAGGTTGGGTTAGGGCTGTACTACAATATCTGCACTGTACACCTGGGCCAGTGTTCGACCTTTTCTTATTGTGATGTCTCGATCAGTCACATTCTTCACCTAGATGGTGATTCTTCACATAGGCATGTGCTCTCACAGGCAGCACCCTCAGTTTAACCAGCAGTCCTTCTTGTAATCCATGATCTTCAGGGCATCTATCATCAAGATCTGGGTCTTCACATCTTGCTTCAGTCTCATCACTCCAATAATGCTACACTCGGCATTAGGGGTAAACAAGTTCTTTGACCTCTCAGCGCCAGATGATGCCAACAGGATCTTCTCAGTCCTCTGATCTCTTTGCATCTGCTTCTGATAGGCTTTCTTCACCAGTCTGTGCACTCCCAGTGCTCTTCCATTCTGTCGTGCTCTTGCTCCTGATAAGTTGAGCTAGGTGTCCATACATGTGCATTTGCTCAGATGAGGATGGTCACATTACTGAACATTTCTGACTGTGGGCAGATCAATCGCCGATGTTTCAACTGCATCACCAACTCCAGCTACTTAGGATTTGTCACGACAGTCCTTAAAATGATGGTGACTTGGGAGCCGTGATTGAGAACAGCTCGGGTAGACACTGCAACGATGGTGATGGGTGTTTCAGTTGAAGGACAAACTAACTTGTCAAGGTCTTCTGGTAAAGTCTCTTGAGATTATTTGACAGTGAACTTGGATACTGAGGGTTTTCACAGAAGGTGTGGAGCATCTTGCAGATGGGACTCAGAGCACCCTTACTGGGCCCTGAGCAGTATAGTGCAGTGGTTTAAGGTTCTGAGCTGCAAACCTGGAGACCAGGGTTTGAATCCCACAGCCCCACTTGCATACTGTGTGATCCTGAGCAAGTCACTTAACTTCCTTGTGCTCCCAGGTCACACCTGTAAACAAGATTCAGCTTAGGTGTCTCCTGGCAAAAAGTTTCCTGCTTCTGAATTCTTCTGAGCAGTTTAGTGTGTCTCCACAGATCTTCCTGTGCCTGATACTCTTTCTTCAAGTGTTCATCTTTCCACACTTATAGAAAAATACGCCTCTGTGCTGGCTTGGTCTAGGCAGTCCATCAGGTGGTGTCCTCCAGTCTCTGTTACTTGGCTTTGCAGGCTAGCGTTTGGGGCTCTCAGGGGTTTATGTCACCTGCTTCAATCGCGGAATAGCGGTCACCATTTGGGTGCGTGTACATCACCGAAAATAAATAACGGCAATGTACACTCACTGCGGCTACAAAACCGGCAACTGCTTTTCTGTGTTATGCGAGGGGCAGCCCCCCGCATCCCCTACTTAAAGATTTTCAACTCCAGGGGGGTGTAAAACTTAAAAAAAATTTAAAACCAGACCCGATGCAAAAAGCAATTGCACCCCAGGACTGAACAAAGCACCCTCCCAACCCCAATCTGCCACCTACCCACAACGCCACATGGCCAGCTCAGCAGCCGACCACCACACTACACCCCACATACCCTCCCTCCCCTTCCGCCCATTGCACAGCGTGGTCCCAACACCCATGCTTGTGTATACATAGCGACATCCTGTTGCAGTATTTGCCTACCCCCTATCCCGTCGCTACCCTGCCAGGTAGCCAGCATCACAGGCTCGGATCGAATCACCCTTTTTGTAGTCACTCAATCACGGTTGCCATGTTCACTGGATACCCTCTAACAGGGGCACTGAATGCAGCTTGTCCATCTTTCTGGGGTTCTCTCCCTCTGCAAAACCATGGACTGCGTATTGCATCTCTTTAGTTTTGTTACTATACTGAACAGTTCATTGACATGGGTCTGGAGGTCACAATCTACAGGTGATGTCTCTGTTTGCACTCCTAAGCCCATGATGGAGAGATTCTGGTGAGCTGTAGCAACCAGTTGGCTTTGGTGGGCATCTTGTCTACTATCTGGGGCTACTTTTGCAATCATTTCTTTGTATTTCTTGAGCAACTCATTCATCTCTTGAGTCTTTGTAGGGGGTGCATTTTCCATGACTAGCACATCAGCTGCTGAGACATGGTATGGTCCCCATCACTCTTTTTCCTCATCAGCTTCTCTGACTTCTTTCATCAGCACTCTGTGAGATGGAGGGTTGTCCTTTCTCCTAACCAGGTGTAACTTGAGAATCGACAGTGTGGAATGGCAGGCAGTCTTGGGCACATGTTCCAGTCTCATCTGATTCAAGTCTTGGGATACCACATCTCTCTCTTGAAATATTCTTTGCAAGGCCCTTTCTAGGCAGTTCAAAAAGGTGGACAATGGTTCTTCTTTCCCTTGCTTTGTCGTGTTGACCTTCCACAAGAGCTCTTCACTGGATCCCATGCTTCTGAAGACATTCTCCAATGCTAACATTGCCAATCTTGTATTACTGCAGCAGCATAGCCATCCATGTTTCTAGGTCATCTTCTCCAACAGGAGTGGGTTTCACACCTGAGAAGATTCTTAGTCTTCTAGATGGATCAGATCCGAGTGGCATATAGGCAGGTCCTGCTCCTACAGCTTGAGGTGGTATACCCCCTTGGTCATCCAGCAGCAACAAACTTTACTGGCTGATTTCTCATCTTCTCATAGCCACTTGTGGAACTTCTAAACTTCTGTCCAGGGATTGGGCTTCTATCTTTGGGGTGGTCACAAAGGAATGCATCACTGTTGTCCACCTGGCACTGTCTCTGTCTGGGATCAGTCCATCGGGCATTTTAGTGGCATCCACGGTATTGAGGCACTCTACCAATACTGCCAAACTTTGGATGTTGCTATCCAGGTAATGTCCTCGTACAACTACTTTGTCGAGACACTTCATTCTGGACAGAGCTTCTTCAGTTCTACTGATATCAGTTCCCTGTGGGATTCAAGGAGAAATATGGCTTTCAGAGAATCCATATCCTTATCTGCACATCAACTGATCAATCTTTTGTATGCCATGGCATCTGGTAATATTCTTGGGGTTGGGGGAACCAAAATGTTCTCTGTTGCACTTGACTGCATGTGGGGTTTGATTGGTAAACAGGAAATCCCTGCAGTGCCTCCAAAGTTGTAACCGGGTCACCACAGATTTTGTGGTTACAACCTCTGCCTTCTGGGCTCAAACAAGGTTGAGGGGCCTGGGTTCTGATTTTTCTGCTTGGGGGGTTCGTAACCAGATGGTTGAAGTTTTGCGCAGTGTCTACACCCAGCGTAAAATGTAAGTGGGCCTGATGTCAGAGTAGTACAGCCCTCTGGGATGCAGTAGTTCTCCGCAGAGTCTCCCTGTCTACACATGAAAAACCACAATGTGACCTTAACTCATTCTCTCCTGGTGGCCATTTTGGGTCGGGTTCTGCAATGGATGGTACTGACACCATATGGTGGCTACCAAACTGAAGGAGTTAAAATCAACAAAAATGCAATTAGTGACTTACCACTAATAATATGCTTATGGGACAAAATGTAAAATGCCAGTAAACAGGTATTGGGGACTATTCACAATGAACTGAGGAACTCAAGCAAAACCGTTTTTGGCTGATATGGCAAGCAGTAAAGCAACAAAGCTGAAGGTAGTTGCTTAACTAGGCTCGGCTAGTAAAACTCTTCAAAAAACACAGTAACAGTGCCCAGCCCCCACTTGGCAAGACAATACAGTGGCAGAGAAAATACTGAAACCTTTTGTTATGACCAGCCCACCTGTACTGAGAGCACTACCCACTTCGCATTGATATCAGTTTAACCCTTAAACCTTAAAGGAGCTTCCGGTGCCTGACTGGGTACCCAGCTGTAGGAATGGTGCAGACTGGTGATGTTGCACTCCTATTGGCTGGCTGACTGTGGTGCATTTTAAACAAAACAATTTTGTAAATCCAAACCCCACAGGCCATGCAGTTGCTCAAGTGGTAAACCTCAAATTAGGTATTTGTAACTCCTGGCCCATTGGCCAAATCTGTAAATTTGGTGACAAACTTTGTACAAATCCCAGTTGCAGGGCAAGCTCTGAGAGTACTCATGGTTCTGCTGTACCAACTTCCCTGGCAACTTGGGCTCCTCTTCTTTCTTCCTATCTGCAGGTGCAGGTTCCCACAAGCTGATAGTTCCGTTCTGCAGTTGGGGGGCAGCTTGACGATGCAGGTCTCAGATGCCTCGTGATGTGACTCAGGCTCTCTGCATCTGCAGTCATCTGGACCTCTCTGGCCTTCCTCTTCCCCCTCCAAAGGTCACATCAGTCTAGGGGCAGGAGCCACATGCCTCACACCCATCTAGGCTTCAGAACCCTCACGGTGCATTAGCTAGTACTTGGCAGTAGCATTAACCTGCTTTCTCCTAGAGACTGCTGGAGGCTCAATGCAGGTTTTTTCACACAGATGTACCCACTTAGTCTCTGGTGCCTACAGGTTGGCAGCTGTGGCATGCATTTACTTCCCAAATGTCATCCTGACACTTTCAGATAACACACAGTTCAGCTGTATCACACAGGTTTAGAAACCTTGGAATCACTTCCTGAAGATTTGGCTATGGACACCAGGCAGGCCCTGGGTAGGCTCTGGTCAGCAGCCCAACCCCTCTTCACTCTGTGAGAGCTCACTGCTGACGCCCATCTTCTGGATCTGCCCTCAGCATTTCCTTGGGCAAAGGCAACTTTGGACTGGCACACAGGGCTGTCAGTCTCTGGAATTAGTATACAGAATGTTCACTCAGTGCCGTATTAGATGGTAATGGCACTAAGAAAGCAGCACAGTCACTTTCCTAGAATGCTTTAGTGGTCATGTGCTGAGATCCTTCCCCTCTGACTGGCTGTGGCTGAGGTCAGACATCAGCAAAATGGCCCTCACTAGCAGGAATATTGCTGTTCATTCAAGTCTTTTCACAGGGCTACTGCCCAACCTTTGCTTTCATGTCCCCAGTTCTGTAGGTATGACGGTGCCTGGTCATCTGGTCGGTGGTTCAGGATTGTTAGGGACTTCCTTTGCCCCATCAGGAGCTCTGTGACTGTGCCTCCACATGCAGAGCATAGTCTCTGTGAAAATGGAAGGCAGCTGCACTGTCATCACTGGTGCAATGACAAAACACATGTAGTCTCTTGTTTCTCCCACAGTGTGCCTCCAGGCCCCCTGATGCCCTAATTTGTGTCCCTGGGGCTGGAGCACAGTGGGGGAAGTCCCTTGCACTGGCTGCAGGTTGCAATTGTAGAAATCAGTTAGTTTCTGGTCACGCATGCTTAGCCCCCAAAGAAGTGACTGTTCAGCAACCTGCTTACTTGCGTTCAAGCAGGCAACTGCTGAATGTACTGAAACAATCTGACGATTGTTGAGGAGGCAGCAGCTTGGCGATACAATGCTCCTCTGGTCCCCTACCAGGGTGCAATTCTGGAGGCTGAAGGAGCATACAGGAGATGGCATCCAGTACTGGTTGGGGCAAAGAAAATTAAGGTAAGCCCTCTTGTTTGGGGTTACTATATATCTGTTGTCTTTTATGGTTCTTTGTGTGGATATGCACTGATTTATTTACTCATGCTTTGCATTGATATGTAGCTATTTTGTTTTATTTTGTTTAAGTTGTACTGAATTGTATATTTAGTGAATATGTCATGCCCCTTAGAAAAATATGTTGGATATTATATGTTTTGTGCTGTTTGGATGAGAATACCACAGTGCAAAGGTAAGACGTTCTGTTAGCTCCAAACAACAGGAGATAACATTTTTAATCAGGAAGAGACACACATTACTAACCATATGAACACAACAAATCCAGCAAGTAAACTGAAAACACACAACAAGAAACTACCATCAAAAAAACTGATCATGGGTCTCTCGATGACCCAGCAAAAAGGCTGTGTGCTTCCATGGCGGGAACTTGGGTTCGGACTTCGGAAGCAGATCAAAGAGTGGGAATCGTGGCATGCTGGCAGCGTGAGCCAACTCGGAGTGGGGACAGGGAGTCTGCTGCTACACAAGGAGCTATGTGTTGACTGATGCAACAAGGATGGTTAGCCCACATCACTGGGTGAAGGGAGACTCAAGAACTAACCAGAGAGAAAACCCCAGATACTGCCCATATGACAGCATGGCCTGAACAGGGTATCACTGCAGCTGACTGAGGACATAAAAATCTATGTTACAAAGAAAAAAGAACTGAATAATTGATTTAATAATTTAGCAGTGTTCCCTGTAGTTTTTATACTGTTGGCAGAGTAGTAGTAGTAGAGTTTATTTATTTTGGGCGCCCTTCCCAGAAGGCTCAGGGTGCCCTTACAGCAAATAATAAAACATACAAATACAGCACAAGAGAAACGGACAATAATACCATATATAAAAATTTTCATTAACCCTCTTAAAAAAAATATCTTAAAGCAAGCAGAGAATAGAGAGAAAAGTGACCCCTGACCGCTTTCCCAGGGATTCTGCCGGGGTAGGAGGGTTGGATAAGGAGTCAGGCCAAAGACTCAGGGATAGGTAGAGGGGTCTTGAAGGTTTTGGGGACTCTGGGACCTGAACTTTGTGAGGCCTGAGAAGAAACCATACACGTAAAGGCACCTCTCGATTGCTGGCCTTGGGACTGCTGTCCAGGGGACTGAAGAAATGGCTGGCGGTGGTTTTGTTTCTGAGTAGATCTGTAAATGGTGTGTACAGATCTAACAGCCTTGCCAGATTTCTGGAGATGAGTTATGACCTTCTCAGAATCCTCACCAGAAAGGACTGAGACCTTGAAAAGGGTGTCCATAATTTTTGCTTGGACATCCGGAGTAAACCTGAGACATGGAGCCAAGAATAGTGGTGGAGGCCAATAAGGCTGCTGCCCTGGCCGCAGAATCTGCCATGTCGGAGGAACATAAGACATGGGTGCCTATGTCTGAACCTGATTTTAAGACATGAAGCCGCTCAACCTTCTGGGGACCATCCTGCTGAGTCTGTACTAGTTCCATGGCCTTCTCCCACAGGGCATTCTGGTATTGGACCATGTGGGCCAAAAAATTCAGAAGGCGGATAGCACAGGAGCCGACACATAAACTTTTCTGCCAAGCTGGCCCACCTGCTTGGAATCCTTGTCCGAGGCTGGGAACTAAGATGACGTGGCTTCCTGGACCGATCATGAGCTGCCGCTATCACCATGGAAGTTCATGTAGGGGGGTCAAGTCTACAGTTCTTTAGGTACATCAGGGAAAAAAAGGAAGATGAGGGAGAATTGTTAGGCTGATGAAGGGAAGCAGGGCAGTAGAGGAGGATGAGCAGAAGGCAGCTGTTGTAAATTACTACTTCTGCTCAGTACTCACAGTGGAGGAAAGCAACATAAAGGCTGCTGCAAGGGGGATACCAGAAATGGGACAGGTGAAAATTACAGGAGAAAGGGTAAAAAGGGCTTGCACCTGAAATAGATACCACTCCAGGGTCAAATGGGATGCATCCAACTGTGCTCAGGAATTGGCATCAGGTCAGAACTGGCTGAACCCCTGACAGGGCTATTCAATGACTCACTACAGTCAGGGGTGGTTCCAAGAGATTGAGGACAGCAGCTGTGGTCACCACTCCACAAGGGAGGGACATGGAGGAGCCTGGAAATTATATGCTTGTCAGTCTTTCATTTCCTTGTAGGTAAACTGATGGAAACACTAGTTAAAGAGGACCCAATGGACTAACTGGGAGAAATGAGTTTCAGAATAATAAGTAGCATGGGTTCATGGCAGGAGGTCTTGTCAGACTAACCTGATAGAATTCTTTGACTGGATAACAAGGGTAGAATAAGAGGCAAGCAGCAGATTTACTGTTTTGAATTCAGCAAGGCATTTGACTCAGTGCCACATGAAAGGTTATTGAAGAAATTAAAGGATCTGGGAGCGGCAAAGGACCTAGTTAAATGGGTAGGAAGTTGGCTTGGTGGAGACAGTAGAGGGTGGTGGTAAAGGGGGTCAAATCAGGGAAAGAGAGATCACAAGTGGGGTACCACAAGTGTCAGTCCTGGGACCAGTCTTTTTCAATTTGTTTATAAGCAACATAGGAAAAGGAACACAGGGCAAGACTGAGTGATTGGTTGATTTATTGCTATAAAATTACAATCAGTAGTGTAACCCCCCACCCCAAAATGGTGGGCCTACCTTGGGTCATCTCCATGGGCATTGCTTTGCCCTCTTCCTGGCAAAGACCCAGCCTGTGTTCTGCCTTTTGAACCTGGGTAAGTCCAGTGCTACAGTACAACGTGCAGCTTCAAGTGTAAAGTATGGCTGTATTTGTGGTCCCTGCGTGAATGTGCAAATTAATGCGGTCTCCCTGTACCGTTAAGAAGTTCAGCCCTGTGTATGCAGTACATAGCTGTGCTGTGTTCAAAGTAGAACGAAAGTTTGTTAATGGCCTGACAGCACTCCCATGGTTTCCATTGTATAGTACACAAGAACAAATGAAGCTCTATTGAATGCTGTAAATGTTTATTTCTAAATCTAAACTGTTATTTTTAAAATGAACTTTACTGTTTGGAACTGTTTACATTTTATTCAACTAGCGGCTGTGTTGACACTTTGACCCCGTGCTTGAGTCAGTCGGAACTTAAGGGGTCTTTCTGGGTCCTTTTACTAGGGTTGCTGTGAGAAACGGTGAACTGTATGCTTGGCACCCATTTTAACCAATTAGGACACTAATAAACCTGTGACTGACAACCTGGGCAGCCAACAGGGTTACTGGATTCCTTTTTCTGTCAGTCGAATGAGACTCTTGAACAGTTAGTCTGGCTCAAGCTTCTAGCCTGTGAGGGGGCTCTGCACTTAGCTAGAAGAGTTCAGGGAGAGGCCTGTTTATCTCCCCAGGGCCTGAAATCCTGCATGGATTGTCACAACTACCTAGTGCTGCAGTTAGCTTTCAAAGTCTCTAAAAGGGAGAGGAAAGAAGTGATTTCTGCTGAGCTGAGAGTTCTGCCTGAATGGTGACAGTGAATTTAACCACTGCCAAGATGTATCTCGGTGAGAGACTTGTCTGCCTCAGAGACTGAAGCCTGGGGCTACTGGAATTGTCTCCAGCCCATCTGCCAAAGTGGGAGACCTAAATCTTCATTTTGCCAGCTTACATACCAAAGACTGTAGATTGTAAGTGGGAAACTGTGCAGTCTAGCTAAGACTGTGCCAGAATTTAAACATGTGATGCAAAACAACATTTCTAAGAGACTGTTGCTGCGGTGTGACTGAAGCTGCTGGAAGACCAGTTTGGAGAGTTAACTCCTGTGACGAAGATCATTGTGGGTTGCGGCCACCCTTGGGGAAACTCCATGAAGCAGGGGTGAGTCGTGTTAGCTCTAGTTCCTGTATCCTGGTCCTTGCCAGGAAGGACGAACTCTGCAGCCTGCAGCTAAGAACCAGAGAGCTGAATCTGGTTTCAAGAGGAATCAGCCTAGCAACCACCCCAGATCCCGAGGTCCTGGTTCAGTGAGTAATAACAGGGCTTGTCCCTGCAACATAAAATTAAAAGTGTCTTTGCCATTTGATTTGCCTTCTAAGTTCAAGCTGGTGTTAGACTGTTTGCAGGCCATCGGGCCTGAGTATTACAATTTTCTGTGTGTCCAAAAGTTTCCATTTATGTTGCTACAGCAAAGGGTCAAAGAATCAATAACAAATGATTTATTTAAGGGTCCCAACCAGCTGCAATGCCGGCCAACCAGCTGCAACGCTTCAGGCTTGCAACTGAGCAATCACAGGGTACCCAGTAGCATTAGCTGGACTGTTCAGGGTGTTAAATGTAGTATTTGAATGTGTTTTACAAAACCCAACAAACTTCCTTAAAGGTAAATCTTGATTTACGTCCCCTTCCAATTTTTCAATCCCCTAAATAAATCAGTATTGTTGTTTGAATGCTACTCTGGTCCATGCGCATATTATTACTAAGTGCTGGGTTATTGAGAAAAACTAAAAAGTGCATCGTTGGGGTTAATAACCATCCTTTACAGGTGCACAGGGTGTGCTCACCACTAATTGTACCATTGAATGCAAAGTGAAGTGTTTTAATGCTATTCCATGTGTGGGACCAGTGGGTAGGTACAACATCCCAGAGGGTTGTGCTAGATTAACATCAAACCCACTTTAAAGTCATTCTGGGTGGAGGCACCACGCAAATAGTTCTATTGTTGGTACTGAGCCCCTTTATCCATTGAAACAAGACCCCATGCCCCTCATCCTGCATTCTGGGCAGCAGGCAGAGGTTGTAGCCCATTGGGAGGTGGCACCCGGGTTATAGTACAAAGACCAATTGAAGCTCATTACAATCTAAGTGAGTAAAATGTACATCAATACGTACAAATAATAATCATAGAAAAAGAAAATCTAACCTAATAAAGATAAATATTTAAAAACCTGCCTATAAACATGATTATGTAAGACACGCAGTGCCCCAAAACATACACATTAATACATACACTATAAAACACGTAGAATTTACTTGTTTTTTTTGCTTTCCCATATATTGCAAAAGGCCCAAATTTTATGTTTACAGCACTGTACACACAATAGTCAAATATGACAAATTGGGAAAATGTACATGTGACCTCTCCCCCCCACAACGGGTGGGGCTTACCTGGTCTGCCTCCCAGCCATCTGGTCCTGTGAGTTCCTGGCCAAGTAATGTGTCTATTAAGTTAAAATCACTGACTGCTGATCCAGCACAGTTAGCACTGGACAAGCTGGTAAAACTCCACGCAGCTCTGTGAGCTACGTTGAACCGACTCCTGCTCAAATGTGCGAGCTGGCAGCTCTGCTTATGCTATCCTATTAGTGCTACAGTGCTTAGTATTAAAACCACCCAGGCGGCTCAGTGAATGACTCTTTAGCATGAACCTTGGACCCCCCAAGACATAAAGGGGGTTCAGAGACATACTGTGAAAAGGAAACTAAACGTTATTAAAAGTGTTTTTGGCCATTGTAGCTTTAAGAGCAGCCAAGGCAACCCAGTGAATGTATGCTTTGCCTGTCACTTAGGCGGACAGTGTTATGGTGCTAGCGACAGGCAGGGGAGACTTTGCCATGCCCCACTCTGCACCGGACAGTAAGGCAGAGAGACAGCTATCAAACCCAAGGGGCCATTAATGTAAAAGTTCTACAGTTTATCTACAAAAAGACTTTGTTGGGACTGCTGATTTGAACTGGACTGCCAGATATGTATAGCAGCCATCTTGTTGTCTTTGACCTGCTCTGCAACCAATGAGAAAGCCAGGAACCTAAAGGAATACAAACAGGGAACTCTTGGGAAAAGGGGAGGACAGTTCATTGGTGTCTTTCCCCTCAGCAAATCGGGCATCAAATGAACATTCTACATATTGATTAGGCAGACTGACAGCTTGATTGCCAAATTGGGACAGTGATCTGATCCCCTTAGTCCTGGTGGGCAGATCCAGTGAGAGAGTTGTCTGTGAGCTTCCAGAGGGAGAGGAGTCTCGGTTGTGCACTCTAAGAAAAGGTTTGAAGGCTCACCTGGGGCTTTCACAGCCACACCCCAGGAAAGCCAGACCCATTTCTACTGTAACCCCCACAAGTGGCGGTTCTAAAAGTGTTCCTTGAGCTTGCTTAAATGCTCACTGACAGGCTGGTGTTCTGCATTTTAGCAGTTTAAATGTAATGCCAGAGAGTGCCTGTATAGCCTCTGTGTACTGTCACTTTAGGATCTGCCTGGATTGCAGCCATAATTAATCTGAGAGAGAGAGTTCTGTTAGAAGATGTACTTGTTTGCTGATCATTTGTTAGAGTAGTAATAATACTGCAGTTTGTTCTAACCTGCCTTTTTTGCAGCACGGACAGTTATGTTTGTTTCCATCATCTTGGTCCTGGACTGCAGAATGGGCCAATCAGTACATTTGGGACTCTAAAATGGAGCCTGCCTACAGGGGCTTGGTGGGGCCAAAACTTGGGAATTGTAGTTTTGGGCTTTGGCACCTAAAATAACCTGGAGGGAGCTCTTGTTGTGACTGACAGACAGATCAGCCAACCGAACCTTTTGGATCTTGGGAAAGTCCCACACTGCTTGCAGTTTCAGTTAGATCTGAATTGGGAAGTGAAGAAGTAACAGCTCGAGATAGTTAGAAGCAATCCATAGTGGATTTGCGTGGGAGAACTGTGTGGGAAAGGCCTGAGTTTGGCCTGCATGCCACCTGCTGTTGTTCCTGAAAGGAACTTGTGTTTTCGGACTGACTCCCGAACTTGGAGAGCGACTAAGCCACTGAATTGTGACCCACAGGCTTTAACCTGAAGAAGACCAAGATTTGCTGAGTGCGATCAGCCTGTCAGGACTTCCAGCTACCTCTGAACTTCCGGATTGTGCAGAGACTCTGTAATTGCGACCGGAGAGCCATTTGCCTGGTACAGTGGAATTTCCTTACATGTGAATGTGCTGTGTGCTCATAGTGGGTCGTGATTTGGTTCCCCAATGTGTGTCTGAACTGTGTTTTGCTTGCCAGAGGCTGTATCCAGCTCCACGGACTGAATCCATATCGATTTCCATTTGCCTGGGCCCTGCTACACTGGCCCAGCCAGAATACCTGCTACGCAGAGAAAGTCATTGACGAGAGACTGGCCTGGGAATCAGCCCCCTGCTCAATGCCTTGAACAGGAATGACGCCTTGGTGATTCATGTGGGCCCTGCTTCTCCGGGCACTCCAGCTCAACAGCCTGCAGTCTCAATTTCATCCTGCCTGTGTCCAGTATTGGGTATCATGAGTAAACATCAGGGTAGCTCCCTGCAACAACAGCTGAATCTAAAAGTGTTGTCTGTCACAAACCCACTCAGCAGGTCAGGCCCTCTACTCCCACAGTACCAACCTCCGAGCGCAGTATTGTGAACAGTTAACAGAACAGGGTAACCCTCCTGTCTGTTTGTGGGTCAGAATCACCTTTGGTCTCAAGTTCTGGAGGGATTCAAACTGTGAACCTTATGCTAGTGTACCTAAATGTACAGGCTCAGATAATTCTGCTCTTCGGGGAAAGCCAGATATCTTTCGCCTAAGGGCACCTAACCAGGTATCCAAAATGAGCCCTAAAAACTCTATGAAAAACCTTAGGAAAATTCTTACCTTTTCCCAGTTTGGTATTACCATTTAAGCTTATGAACAGTGTCAACTTTAACCATCTGTACTTCACATGTAAAAGAAAGAATTTCGAAAGGCACACCAGGCAGTCTCTTTAAATATAAGAGGTTTACTTAGAAAATGGATAAAAATATGTAAAATGTAAACACAGAACCATATATCACAAAGCATACAATCACTTAAAGAACAAGGTTAAAGTACAAACATAACTCCTGCCACAATACAATTAGGCTTTCCTATCTAATGTATCACCTTCTAAACAGTGCTTAAAGTAGATGTTGTTTTCTAAGAGCCCACAAGAGAAGTGTGTTTAAGATCAGCCACAGAATAGTTTAAAACTGTCTTTGCCAACCTATTCCATGATGTCACCTAGCTCCTTCCTGTTAAATATAAAAATTAACACACACACAGGATGTCCCATCACTCAGGAGGTATATTACATAAGGTGACATCAGCAAAAACTCATTTCCCCATATGACTTCTTAATTAAGTCTTTCCTTTTATCTAATGTGGTTTCCTGCTTTTTAAAGACATCACAGGACTTTTACAGCTCTGCAGTTTTCTCACCTAGATGTCATGTGGCTTCTTTTAGCACCAGTTGAAATTAACTGTCCTTCCTCTGAAGACGTCATAAAATGGATATTTTAGTTCCTGGCTTCAAAGCAACACAGATCATAAGCACGGCTATAAAATGCGACTTGGAAGTTAATCACATTACAGAGATCTGCTGTTTAACATATATCCTGTCATTTTAACTGAAACCTGGGGTGGGGCTGGGGGGTCATCCCAGGAGCACAGGATGTCTCATGGTAGACAATCACACGCTACATTTTTTATAATACAAAATCATAGAGCAATCAGAACCAGCTGGCCAAGCATCACAATCATCTGATTGTCTTGTTGCCTTTTCTTTCATGAACTGAGCCCTCCGGCTCTGGATTACAAATAGGTGTGTTGTGCTTGTTGCTTTCTTCCATCACAGGGCCCCAACCAGCTGCAATGTTCCTGGCTAGCCCACTGTTTTCCTACCTGGGTACCCTGAGTGTGTGACTGTGTAGGGACTCTGAACTGCATGCATAACTGTCTGATTAATATAGCTTTTAAGCAAATCAACCTGATTATGCCCTTCCCTTGTTCAAGTCCCCTGAATAAATCAGATTTAACTTTGTTTGCATTTAACCTGACTGTGGTTCCAGTTTATGCCAAGAGTATTGTACTGTTGTTATTTGCTGTGTTTAACCTTGTTTTACAGGGGGTCTCCAGGGTCGAGCTAGAGGAACCAGACCTGGTGGTAAGTGCAAACAGTGTGGGTAATTGCCTGGTGAATAAGGGTCATTGTGAAAGTGGTTATTGTGTACTGTTCAGGCCACTAGAAGGAGAAAGGGGGGCTACAGTGTCGGGAGGAGCTGTGCCCAGGTCAGCTTGACCACTACCGATCCTGACCTCTGGGTGGAGGCACCCGTATCAGAACCTAGGCCCCTTAACCTGCAACTAGCCAAGCAGGCAGGGGTAGTAGCCCTTGGGATAACACCACCTAGGGGTTACACTACTAACTGGAAAGCCAAAAGGAAAAGTGAAAACTGTGTTTTGCGTCAACAGAAACAGAGTCACTAAGCACCTGAAGCTGAAAGATAGATTCCTACTGCCACCTGGTAGGATATCCAGAGACTGTGATCCTGCTGACTTTACGCCACAGCTGCCAGCCTGCAGTGTGGCTGAAGCCATTTACAGGCTGTGTTCCTGAGCCCAAGGAAAAGGTGATTCAGACAGAGGACAGTTGGTGGGTTCGATCAGCCAGTGTCAAAGCCAGGCACTGCTTATCACTCCGCCCTGAGGCCTAGATGCCTAGAAGAGTGGGTGGAGTGTGTGGTTCCTGGCCCTATGACTGGTTCATCCAGAAGCTCCAGAGAGCTGCTAGAGATCCTGAACTTGTAGAAAGAAAGGCAGACACATGTGCATCCTCAGCCAGAGAGTCCCAGAAAGTTGCCAGAGTTCCTAGAGCTGAAGACTGGAGCAAGGTCCCTGTTTCAGCTGAACTGCTGCAAAGATTGGTTTCTCAGGGCTGTGAGTAAAATCAGGGTTGTTTGCTATCACCTGGAGAGTTGAATAAAGTTGCCAGTAAGCTTCTGTTTTATTCATCAGTATAGCGTCAGCCAACCAGCTGCACCATTTCAGGCCTGCAACACCTCATCATCTGGGTACCCAGAAAGGGCATGGGGGACACTGGTACCAGTCGGGAGGTGGCTGTTGTACTGTTGTAGTGTTGTTTGAGGGTGGGCACTGTCAAGATGTATTGTTTATGCTTTTATCACCAGTTACATCAATTATAGCAAACCATTATTTCTGCATTCCCATTCCCCTGCCCTGTTCAAACATTGTTGTTGTTCTTGTTTAAATGTGACTTGTGAGGATATTATTAGCAATAGCCATTAATTGCAGGCACAGCCAGGTATTACAACTGTTTATGGTATTTCATGTGTGGGGTGACTGCAAGGGGAGGTGGGGAGGTATAGCTTCCCATGGGGTTGTGCCAGGCAGACATCTGGCCCACTATAAGGTAACTCTGGGTGGAGGCACCGTGCTCATTCATTTCTATGGGGAAAGAAGCCCCTTTCCATCTCAAACAGCCCAGGCCCCTCAACCTTGTGTGAGCCTAACAAGGCAGAGGTAGTAACTGAAAGTTACATGGCCACCCGGTTACATCCTTGGAGGCACCACTGGGATCTTCTGTTTACCAGCTGGGCCCCACATGGAAGTCATTGCTCTTGAGGACAGTGTTGTAGTCCCCATACCCTGAACTGTTATCGATACCATGGCTTCCCACAGACTTATTGACTGGTGTGAGGGTGAGAAGGTGGACCCTCAAAAAGCTATTCTGCTCTTGGGTGTCCCCCTGGGACAGATAGAGAAAAAAAAATGGAAGAGGCCCTGTCCATAATCAAATGCCTTGGCCTAGTCACTGTCCAAGGGAAGATAATGGACTCTGCCATAAAAACACTAACTGCGTTTATTGAGAGCTGAAATATGGTATAGCGTTACCGCATCGACTCCGACACAGCAAAGACCACCACATTGACAGGAATCGGGTCAAATCCGCCCACCGCTGTGGTGGTCTGTGTGTCAATCGGGACTGCCTCGCTGGGATTTCGCCCCCCGTCCAACTCCGACTAGGAGTTAGAATCTTAGAGACAGGGGTTGTAGGGGGCAGAGTCCTAAGGGGAGTTCAGGGGTGCAGCCCCTATTGTGTGCACTGACATCCTGTGGCTACAATGCCGACAGTCGGCATTGTAGCCATCGCAACTAGGGATGTCGGTGCTAGCAGCTTATCCAGCGCTATGGATACCCCTGAAATACAGAGTGCCTGATGTGCTGACCCTGAAGGTTCCAGTATGGCATGGACCATAGTGACATGAGGTAGTGCGATGCCCAAATGGGAGACCTCACCAAGGACTGAAGGTTTTACAGAAAAGTTTACCAAGAGGTTGCAGGCCCAAAGGAAGTCTATGGAGGAGATTCAAAGGAGTTTGATGTGCCAGGGGCTGCCCCACCTCAGACCCCATGGGAAGGACCCACCTATGCACTGTCAGCTGTCCCAGACTCTCTATCACAAACTGTGCATGTTTTCAGGAGCAAAGCCCACTCCATCAGTTGAAGATGATTTAGAGATCTTGATGGACTATGCTACTCCTTTAGTACAGATTTGGCAGGATCAGAAGCTGAAAAATGAAGACACTTTGTAGAAAGCCTCCAAGGGCCTGCTTTAGATGCTCTTTGTTCCCTAAGAGCTACAGAGCCAGATGCTACTGCGGAGGAGTATCTGACTGCTTTAGACATACAAGTGTTTGGGAGCACTGAGACTAGAGAGGACCTTATGTGGATATATAAGGCAACTAAACAATGGGCGGGAGAGCCATTGTCAGTGTATCTGACTCACCTGGAGAGGGCACTACAGAAGGTTTTTAGGAAAGGAGGCATGGCCTTGAATGAGTGGAACTGAGTTAGGCTGGATCAGTACTAAAGTCTGCAGAGTACTCCAGTTTGTTACTGCTTAAGTTGCGGTTGCAAGAAGGAAGAGATAACCCTCCCTCCTAGAGTATGCTGATGATGAAGGTGAGAGAAGCAGAAGCTGAAGAGAAATCTTGGGACCCCTATGTTGGTGCAGCAGCTGAAACTCCCATTGGCGAGAGAGAGGCCTGCTAGCGATGGTTGTGAACCAAGAACTCCTTAAGGAACCCAGAGCTGAGAGCCAGCTCGACCAATATGATGGTGTCCAGTAAAGGAAGTGATGCTCACTCAGGCCAGTATGGTATAACCCCCAACCAAAACTTGTCTGTGATAGGCACTGCTGTTCATGTGCCTAACTCAGTATCCACCAGTGAGCTTCAGAACCAAGTAAGGGAGCTGCAGACATTAGTGAAAGAGCTGAAGAACTGTAAACCTCAGCAAGTTGCGTGCAAGAAGGAGGGAAATGGTGAGCTAGGGTCAATACCTACCAGAGTATCCAAAGAGAACTTTCAAAAAGGCAAAAGCCCTGAATGGAAACCCTCTGATGGGCCCCCCACTCATGGCCTATCTGGCCAGGCATATTCTGTTATCACTGTGGTGAGGACAGTCACACAAAGTGAGAGTGCAGATTCCCAGAAGATTTACGCAAAGTGAATGCAAAACTACTTCACAAGATGAAGCAGCAAGTAAGCTTAAGGTGGGTCCCCAGCTAAAGCAGGCCCTACCCAATCAGTGGCGAAATCTTCCATGAAAGCACCTGAATCTGCACCATTTGACTTTGACAGACTTGTTGGACCCTCCACTGAAACTACAGTCACTGTTGAAGGGGTGTCTGTTAGAGCTGTCCTAGACAGTGGTTCCCAAGTGACCATTATTTTCAAAACCTGGTACAATCTGCACCTATCTCATCACAAGTTACTGCCTTTGGAAGATCTAAATGTATGGAGATAGAGTTACAAATTCTACCCATATCTGTGCTATCTCAAGGCATGAATTGCTTTCTGTCTAACGTGACAAGTGGAGGACCTGGTAGAAACTTTAGCTTTAGTTTGTCCGGAGTCCGGAATGTATGACGGTGTGCCCATATTCATTGGTACTAATGTCCATATGTTTGGTTGCCTGGCTCAACTTTGTCAGAGAGGGAGGCCAAGAAAAAGGAAGAGTGTTGCAAGTGCGTGCCGTGGTGCAGAGGGCCTACAAACAGCAGACACAGACCCCAGCCGAGGCTCAGGATGACTCGGTGGGTATAGTTTGTCGTCGTGATGCGGAAGAACTTGTGCTGCCACCTAATGCGAGTGTAGCATCAGTGGCATGATGCACCTGCAGAAAGACATCAAAAACCAATTACTGATGCTTGACACTCCAGAGGAACATAGCCTGCCAGAAGATTTACTGGTAAAGCCCAGTGCATTGCCAGTAAGAGCTCATGCTTATGCTAAATTAGTTACTGTCTAGGTGAAAAATAGTTACATATAGAGACGCTGTTGTAGGAAGAGGATGTACTTAGCTCGTGTATTGCGCGGATACAGCAGCAAAACCAACACCTACCAGACAGGTTCTCAGCCTGGCCTTGACCCAGAAGTTTTTGATTTTGGTGAATCACCCATACCAGAGAAGTGGAAGACCTATGTCAGCCAAAAATGAGCCAAAAGGACAAAAGTGTTTTCAATTCATGACTGGGATGTGGAATGTGTAGCCGGAGAAGAGCACCACATCAGACTTCATGATGAATGCCCTTTCTGTGAGAGGTCCTGCATATTGCTGCCCGCATATATTGATGACGTGAGAAGGCACTTGCAAGAACTGTTAGCTGCAGGCATTATTCATGAATAACACAGTCCATATGCTTCGCCAATTGTGGTAGTGTGTAAGAAAATGAGCTGTGCACGGTGCGTGAACCACAGAACACTTAATCTGACAATCCTAGATGAGTACACCATGCCCAGAATCCAAGATGTTTTGGATCGCCTTAACAGAAGCAAATGGCTTTCTGTGTTTGACTTAAGAAGCAGCTACTATCAGATACCAATGGCTTCACAAGACAGAGAGAAAACTGCCTTTATATGTCATCTTGTTTTCTATGAATTCCTCAGAAGGGCACAAGGTATATCTGGCGCCCAAGAAACATTTCAGCAGCTAATGGAAAGAGCTGTTGGAGACATGAATCTCCTAGAATGTTTGATCTACCTTGATGACATCATAGTGTTCAGGAAGACCCTGGAGGAACATGAGGCAAGACTGTTGAAAGTTCTAGATTGACTGGAAGAGTTCAGGCTCAAACACTCCATCAGCAAGTGTCAATTCTTTCAAAGCTCAGTCAAATATGTGGGACACATTGTATCAGCTCAAGGCATGCAAACTGATACCAGTAAAGTTGAAGCCCTAACTATTTTGCCAAAATATCAAACCTGAAAGACCTGCAAAGTTTAGGTTTCTGTGGGTGTTACAGGTGCTTTGTTAAAGATTATAAGAGACAGGGTCCAAGGTCTGGTTCTTGCAATTTAAAGTCAGAAATTGTGAGGTGATACACATAGGGAACAAGAACCCAGGAAGGAATACTGGATGGGTGGGGGTAAACTGGCCACCACTTCAGAGGAAAGGGACCTTAGGGTCATAATAAATGATTCCCTAAAACAAACTAGCCAATGTAACAAGACCTACAGCAATACAACCAGAATGCTGGGGTGTGTTGGAAAATGTTTCAATAGCAGGATGAAAGAGATAATACTAGCTATCTATAGATCACTGGTGAGAACCCGTCTGGAATAATGTGCCAAGTTCTGGTGTCCTCACCTGAGGAAAAACAGAGTTGAGTTGGAGACAGTGCAGCATACAGTAACTAAAATGACTGAGGGACAACAGGGCAGATCCTGTGAAGATCAACTTAGGGCACTGAACATGAACTCGCTGGAGGCCAGAAGGGCGATGGGGGACATGACAGAAACCTTCAAGTTCCTGAGAGGAATAAACAAGGTAAACTGCGAGGAACTATTTAGAAGGAATAGTAGGTCAAAAACAAAGGGACATTAATGTAAGCTGGTGGGGGGATTCAGGAGGGATGCAAGAAAATGTTACTTTACTGAGAGAGCGGTTGAGCAGTGGAACACCCTACCAGCAGTGGTGGCGGGTGTGAAAACCATTAATTGGTTCAGGCATGGCTGTGACAGTGTAAAGGGCTTAACATTTACTCAGGGGGTAGCAGTAAAGAAGGAAGTGAGGTGGGAGGGTGAAAATCTCATCTGAACATAAGCTCTTCGGGTAGAGTAGGATAAAACTGAGCAGATCGAATGGACCAATGGTCTTTTTCTGCCGACATAGTCTATGTTTCTAATTCCACCTACAAGGAGGGCTTTCTTTCTCAGGTTTTGCTAGTAGTCTAAAAGAAAACTCTTCTCTGTTCTGTGACAGTGAAAGGGGACTGCAGAAATAAAAAATTACTCACCGTAATAATGTTGTTTCTTCCAAAGGATCCCTCACTATGCTTAACAACTGCAATCATTCACCAGGAATGAGCTGCCCCGGAGCCAAAAATGTTATGCTAATTAGAGAATTTTTTTTAATTTATTTTATTTATTGAAGATTCAGACTACAACCTTTGAGCTAGACAGCTCGTTTACAAAGTTTTCACATCAATTACAATGTTCAACAACAGTAGAACAAACATACATGTACAGGAACCCCACCAGTAAGCATGTAATGCAACACAAGCAGGACAGTGCATTTCCAAAACTACAGTAATTGGTTCCACCAAGCCATATTGACAATGAGATTGTCGAAATGTGGCACAGTGACAGCCACAATGTCGACAGGCGAAATTTTGCCTGTCAGACATTGGCTGTTTTTTTTTCTTGGGGCAACCTCATGCAGGAGGCTCTTCCCCCTGCAGCCCTGATCTCTAAAGATCCAACTCTGAGGCCGGCCTTGTGGTGCTGAGGGTTGAGGTGCTGGATGCCACACCTCGTGCCACGCTGGCGACCCGGGTTCGGGAGTGAGCTCGGGCTGCTGGGGTCAGCAGGGGAAGGGGAGGATTGAGCATCTGGAGGACTGCTCTCCTCCCCTTGGGAGGGATCCTAGAGTGCATCGCTCTGTAGCAGCCCATGGCAGAGACCGGTGGCTACCTCAGGAGCATTGCCATACTTAGGGGTGGGACATGGTGGACGTCGGCTTTAGCCACGTTGATGTCATTGCAAATCTGCGTCTCGGGAGGGACTTCACTTACTTCACTGCCAGTAAGCCCCTGCTCTCAACAGGATGACTCCCACGATGGGGTCCGCCCGTCACCGCCAAACAACGCCCGACCTCGGGACAAGGTTCTGGGTGATGCGGTCTCCCTTCCCTTGTGCCCCCCGGGGGAGGACCCCACCATGGGGGCAAGTCACGATCCTCCCAGCTCCCAAGGATAGCGGTGGAGGCTGGTGGCTGCTCAGGTTGAGACCCCGCGCATCAGGGTTGACGAGGGTAATAGCTCCCCAGTCGCGAACAGGAGATAAAATGAAAAAAAAAAAAAGATCCAACTCTGAGTCAGACATGACTCTGAAGGGGGCGTATCACTGGGACATACCAACATTTCACCAGTGGGACCATTACAGTGACAATTTCGAATTTCATCACAAATGTCACTGTAATTACTTTCGCTGTCAAAATGTCACTGTTTTGATGTGATACAATGGTAATCATAGCATGACTTTACATGAAATATAAGCAGCCTGTTTGGCATTGTCAAGTGGGCACTGCGTGCCGGAGGATTCATAGCAGAATAGGAAATTAACAGGTGAAGTGGAATGCAGCACTTTGTGAGGTGGTGTCACCTCAAGCAGAGAGCAGGTGTTCTTCAAAACTCTGCTGTGTGATCATGCTCACACCTGCATTCTAACAGCAGATTTACTTCTAAAGCTAGGGTGAACAGTGACCACTAAACTAGCTAAAAGGCTATCAAAATATATGTACCAATTTAAAGTTCCCAAAGCTTTTTAACATGGTAGAATAAAGCTTTCAAACTGTAACAAAAACATTTTGGAAAGATTAGATCACTGCAAGTATCAATTGTAAAGTATTGTAACAAGTAATGCTCAAGCAAAATGAAAAGAACTGATGCTTGTGCAAACCTCTTCCAGCTTCTGGAAGGGGAGGTAGGGAATGGGATTGTTAAGCATAGTGAGGGACCCCTTGGAAGGAACGACATTACTATGGTGAGTAATTTTTTTCTTTAAACCCCAGGAATCCATCACTTGTGCTTAACAACTGCAGACTCCACAGGAGTACCTTAGGAGGCTGGGTATGGAATCTACTTAAGAAAAAGGTTCTGCAAGACAGTAATGCCAAAGCTAGCATCCCATCTAAACTCTATGCCCAGACAGTAGTGCTTTGTAAAAGTGTGTGCTGTTTTCCAGGTAGCTGCTTTACAGATTTCCTGTAGGGAGACACCCTTGGGAGCTGCCACTGAGGCATACATGCCCTTATAGACTGGGCCCTGATGCCTTCAGATGATAATTTGCCAGCTTTGGCATAAAAGAACTGAAATGAGTGCAGGAAACTATCCAACAAGGAATGGTTCTCTTGGCTGCTGGTTTACACTGTCCTACTTCACCATAAGTGACAAACAGCTAAGTACTGGTGGCCCTAACATCCTTTCTGTGCTCCAAGTAGTGCCTCGGGGCTCTCTTAACATCCAGACTGTGGAGCTTTTGCTCTCTGGGGTGGATTTGGCTGTAAAGAACACTAGAAGTGTGGCCGACTGACTCAGATAAAATTCAGACACCACTCGGGGGAGAATTTTCTGTTGGTGCTCAAGACCACCTTGTCCCTATGGAATATGATATAGTTAAATCTGTACAGAGGGCTTGAAGCTCGCCTATCCTTCTGGCAGATGCGAGTGCCACCAGGAAAACTGCTTTCCAGGTAACATACTTCAGGGCAGCAGTTGCCACAGGCTCGAGAGGAGCCTCCATCAGCTGAGCAATACGCAGGTTCAGTTCCCAAGGGGGAACAGGATCCCTTACTGGAGGGTACAGGTGAGCAAGGCCTTTAAAGAACCTTTTGAAAATGGGTTGCGAGGCTACTGACCTATCCTTGCCAGCTGAGACATATGCTGACGCTGCTGCCTGATGCACCTTTAGGGTTGAGGGCCTAACGCCCAGGGACTGGAGGTGGACCAGGTAGTCTAGGATTGAAGGGAGGTTTGCCTGAAGTGGGTTGAGCTGTCTAGAGGAGCACCAAAGGGGAAATCTTTTCCACTGTGAGGCATGGGTTCTCCTAGTTGTTGGTTTCCTGGACACCTTCCACATCTAGAACCTCCTCACAGACGTTTAGTCCAGAGAACTCTAGCTCCTCAAGTGCCATGCTCTGAGGTGCAGAGTTCTTGGATCTGGGAATGTTATCCTGCCTTGAGACAAGGTCAACAGATTGTACCTCAGGGGAAGGTTTCTGGGATACTTGATGGAGAGGGACAGAAGTGAGTACCAAATCTGCCTGGCCCAATCTGAAGCTATGAGGATCATTGTTGCTGACTCTTCTCAATTTTAGCAGCACTCTCAGTAGTTCAAGTTCAAGTTTTATTTGTATTTTAACAGGATAAGGCACTAGGCAGAGTCTGTTTTCAGGGCCCTCCTGTGACATTGCACATAAATAATACTGACATAGAAGACAAATTACAAACAATCACAATAGATGGTATTACAATTAGTAACATTCACATACAAAAGGATGCAGTTCTGAGAAGGCAATTTTAAGACTTTTATAATTAAGTATATTGCGAATTTCTGGAGGGGAGAGAATTCCAATTGGTTGTGATGTAGTTGAAGCACATACCTCCATATCTAGATTTTGTTCTGGGGACGTTCAGTGCACTACCCTTAATTTCTCACAATGAATAACCTGTTGTACTTTGTGATATTGTATCTGTCAAGTATTCTGGTACCAAACCCTTCATACATTTATATAGAAAATTGCATAGGAGTCTCTCTCTTTCTTAAGTTCCAAAGATGTCCAGTTTACTTGAAAAAGAATATTACAATGATGATATAATACATAAGGTCCTGACAAACCTAGGATCAATCTTGCTAATCGGCACTGAAGTCTGTCGACCTTCTGTAAAGTATACTTATTTGCAGAACGATAAATAACACTTGCATAATCTATTAAAGGAGTTATTACTGTATTCACCAATTTCTCCCTAGTTACATGCGTCATACAGTTTTTGTCTATGGAGGACTCCTAGCTTTTGAGAAACCTTAGTACAAACATAATCTACATGAGTGTTGAAACTCAATTCAGAGTCTACCCAGAGCCCCAGGTATTTGTAAGAGGTAACCTGTTCTGGGGCTATTTCCCCTAACAGATTTAATCTTTATATCACTGGACACAGTACCTTCTCCTTCTGTTTTAGTTTTGAATAACATCAAATTAGTTTTCTTTATATTTATCACCAATTTGTTCTCTGCTAACCAATTTTCAAGATCATTAAATTGTAGGAGCTCTTTTTCTATGGTACCGCACTTTTTCTCAAGGTAGAGAGGGACCATGTCATCTGCATATGATATAACTGAACATTCTGTAAGGACTCTTGGTACTACATCAACAAACACGATGAACAGAAATCGCCCCAATATAGAACCTTGGGGCACGCCTCCATTCACTTTCTTTGCATCTGACAATATTCTGTGGGTAGTTACTATTTGATTATGTCAGTACAGATATGATCTAAACCAGTGTAATACTTCCATACTAAATCCCTTTAGCTCTAGTTTATATAACATTAATGGGTAGTCCACTGTGTCAAAAGCCTTTGATAGATCCACCAACACCACTCCCATGCACCGTTTATTTTCCAGCATGCAGGAGATGGTGTCCGTGAAAATTACCAAAGCAGTGAGGGTTGAATGCGTAGGTCTGAAGCCAGACTGCTGTGGGGCAAGGAGATGGTTACTAGCCAAGTAAGTGTAAATCTGTTTATGAATTTCGTTTTCAAATACCTTAGAAGCCTACATATATATATATATATATATATATCAAAGCTATAGGTTAATAGTTGTCTACCTGGTGTGAATTTCTGCACTCTTCCAGTGCTCAGGGAAGAGACCACAACAGAGACTTCTATTAAAAGTTTTGTCAAAGGTAAGACTATAACATCAGCTCCCTCCCTGAATAGCCTGGCCTCAAGGCCATCCAACTATCCCAATTTACTCCTGACAGTAAAAGTGGGAATGGTGAGAAGGCATAGAGAAATTTCCCTGCCCAGTTGAGGACTTGGGCATCCTCTGGGACTGCACCAACCAAGGGAGGTCTGAAACAGAACAGTGGGTGCTGGCTGTTTTCCCAGTGTAACCCCTAGGTGGCGCTATCCCAAGGTCTACTACCCCTGCCTGCATGGCTGGTTGTAGGTTATTGGGCCTGCGTGCTGAAACGGGTGCTTCCACCTGGAGGACAGGGTTGTTAGTAACAAGGCTAACCTGGGTACAGCCCTCCAGTACACTGTAACCCCTATCTTTCCCCTCTAGTGGCCTAGACAATATTCAACAAACACTTTCACACTAGCCCCTATTCTGCATACAAATCCCCATACTGTTTGCACTTACCACCAGGGCTGGTTCCACCAGTTCAACCCTGGAGACCCCCTGTAAAACAAGGTTAAGCACAGCAAATAACAGTACAGTGCTTTTGGTACAAACCGGAACCACAGTCATTAAATGCAAAAAGAGTTAGATCTGATTTATTCAGGGGAATTGAACAAGGAAGGGGAGCAATCAGGTTGACTGATTCAAAAACTGATCTAGTCAGGCAATTATGCAGGCACTTTTAGTCCCTATACAGTCACGCTCTGGGTACCCAGTTGGAAGTAAGGTGGACTAGCCTGGAACATTGCCTGGAGTAGGCCAGTGTCGCAGCTGATTGGGGTCCTGTAATGTAATGAAAAGAAAAGGCACGCACAACCACACACAATTTGTAATCCAGAGCCTGAAGGCTCAGTTCGTGAAAGGAAAAACAACAATGCAATCAGATGACACCTGAGATTTAACTGTTGTTGCAGGGAGCTACCCTGATTGTTACTCACGTTACCCAATATGAGACACAGGCTAGACGAAATGGAGGCTGCAGGTTGATGACTGGTTTGCCAGGAGAAGCAGGGCCCACACGAATCACTAAGGTGTCATTCCTGTTCGAGATGGTTGAGCAGGGGGCTGATCCCCGGGCGAGTCTCTCGTCGATGATGGTTTCTGTGCTTGAAGTAGCTGGCTGGGCCAGGTGACAAGGCCCAGGCTGGGTGGAACAGTTCAGATTTCGAGTCTGGTAGTGCAGGATGCAGCTTCCAGCAAGCGTGGCACATTTACACAGTGGGGAAACCAAATCACGACCCACCAGCAGCACACAGCACGTTTATAGTAAAGCAATCACCATACCACAGTGTGGATGGCAGTCTGGTTGCAATATCAGTATCTCTGAGCAAAACCGGGAATTCTGTGGTAAATGGATGTCCTGACAGGCTGATCGCGTATAGCAAATCTTCGGTCTTCAGGTTTAAATCTGGTCATTCTTCAGTGGCTTTATTACACTCCAATTCAGATCAGTCCAATTGCTAAGCCTTTCAAAGGATTCCCTCTCAAGGGACAGCAGGCAGACAGGCCAAACTCAACCTTTCCACCAATCTCCCGCGTGAACTACGCAGGAGCTGTTGCTCGAATCACTCGAGCTGTTTATTCTCCAAACTCTAACTCCAGACTGACACACTGCAGCAGGCAGCTTGGGAATTTCCCTTCGGTCCAAAAGGTTCTGGTTGGCTGATCCATCAGTCTGTCAAAGCAAGGGCTCCCCCTCCAGGTGCATTTAGGTGCCAAAGTCTCAAAACTACAATTCCTACAGAAATTCACTTCCATAAGACCCCTGGAGACAGACTCCATTATAGGGTCCCCAAAGGTACTGATTGGCCCATTCTGGCAGTCCAGGACCAAGATGGTGGTGATAAACAGAACTGCCCATGCTGCAAAGAAGGTAGGATAGACAAACTACAATATCATTACTATTACAACAGATAATCAGCAAATAAGTAGAGCTTCTAACAGAGCTCCCTCTGCGCAAATAGCAGTGGCAGATCGGAGCGATTATCTGGCAGCCTGGGCGGGACTCGATCATAGAAACATTCAGCCCCTCCCAGATTAAATAAGCACCATGTTATAGGCAGCTCTTAAAGAGACAGAGCACAGAGGCATTAAGGTACTCTCATACAACACTTTTAAATCACTAAGACACACAGTATCAGCCTGGCAGTGGGCATTTAGGCACACCCAAGGAAGACTTTCGAGAACCCCCATTTGTAAGGGAGTTATACCCTTCCCTGTCTGGAAAAACCTGGCATCTGCGTTAAGTCTACACCATCACAGTATTGAAGAATCAATATATACAAGACATACGTGACATTAGCCTACTATGGAAATAATATTTGATGCATCAGTTAATGTAAACCTACCACATTACTATACATTTTACTATACCATATCTTCATTGACAATACTTATACATGTTTCATACATTCTGTACTGATTCTATTATGATTAACATACTATGAACAGTTACCTATGACTTCACATTATAACTTCTTGTACAGTAAAGAATGTAGAAGAGGGCCCTTCCCTATCTGCTAACTTGGGGCTATATGGGACAGGGACACCTTGTTCTGAAGGAAGAACAATTACTTGAGAGGTGGCAGTCAAGCTCAGTTTGGGCAGTGAGCTCTTGGAAACGTAAACACCTTTACGGACCACATTGAGAGGCAAGTCCACAGGCCTCCCAAGGGGAATCATAACTGAAACATAGCACTGGCTTAACAGGTCGCCCAGATTTTCTGGGGGGGAACAGACACAGACTCTGGGCAGTCAGCACTGGCATTGATTTCTTCTCCTGTAATAAGGGATGTCTCTACGCTGGTTGAAATGTCCAGACTGGGAACACTATCAGCTCCTTGCTCTGCAGACTCTGTTTCCACAATACTTTGCTCATTATTGTCTTCTGAAGAGGGCCCAGGTTGCTCATTCTGAGGAGGCTCTGGCACATTTAGGCTTTGCAGCACTGAAGGGGTGCTGTCAGCACTTTCATATTGTTCTTAAAGTTCTGGTATGTCACCAGGGAGACTCAGACCATCAGTCTCTTCTTCAGGTAAATCAAACATTTCTACAAGACACAGAGTCTGCTACCTCAGATGTGATATTTTGCACCTCACTTTCAGGGGACATTGGGTCCAGGGAAGAAGCTAGGGGGTTAGGCAGTTCTGAATGCCCAGCTTCATTCCCACGATTCTGCAGAGGATTGCCTCAAAACAACTGACTCAGTTCATATGAGGGATAATAGGCATTATCACAGTCACTCTCATCAGAGACAGACGAACAGTCATCACTATCACTCTGGGCCGGCTGAGGGGAAGGCCTCAGTTCTGGAACAACATGGACAGGTTGGCTCTGTTTCCTTTTTGCAGCAGCACGAGTCACTGGCCCAGGAGAAGTGTCAGGTGTTGGTTCAGCATCAATAATAACTTGGCTGATGGGCAGTAAGTGTTTATGGTATATGGTCTTAACAGCTTTGGAATTATTTTCTGGGCGCACCTTGTACACCGGCAGATCATCCAATTTACCAACTACTTTGTGAGGACGATGGTGCCATCTATCAGCAATTTTGTGTTTTCCATGCAGTCCCAAATTGTGTAGTAGTACCCTATCTCCGGGCAACAACTCCTGGGCTTTTACTCATTGATCATGTCTTTCTTTGTTGGCAAGATTTCGCTTAGCAACCATAGTTTGAGCTAGTTGATAGGCATGATTCAACTGATCTTTCAATTTCTGTACATACTGCAAGTAGTTTTCGGCTCAGACCCCATCTGGAGAGACTCCAAAGCAGACATCAACTGGCAGTCAGACTTCCCTCCCGAACATGAGATGGTAGGGAGAGAACCCAGTAGTGTCACTTTTTGGTGCAATTGTACGCATGTACCAAGGTGCTATCTGCTGGCTCCACTTAGGCTTGTCTTTTGGATGCAGGGTGCCCAGCATGTCCAGAAGGGTGCGGTTAAAGCATTCTGGTTGAGGGTCCCCTTGCGGGTGATAAGGGGTGGTTCTTGACTTCCGCACCCCCATAGAAAGAGCATTTCTTTGATTAACCTACTTTCAAAGTCTCTGCCTTGGTCAGAATGGAACCGCTGGGGGGCACCATAGTGGACAAATAATTTTTCCACCAGCACCTTGGCCACGGTAGAGTCCTTTTGATCTTTAGTTGGGAAGGCTTGTGCGTACCGTGTAAAATGATCAGTAACTACCAACACATTGCTGATGTTCTTTTGGTCAGGTTCTAAGCACAAGAAGTCTATGCAGACCAATTCTAGAGGGGTGCTGGTAGTGATATTGACAAGAGGGGCAGCCTTCTGAAGCAGGGCTTTTCTTTGGGGGCACTGACTGCAAGTCTTTACATGGTGCTCGACATCTGCCCCCATCTTTGGTCACTAGAATCGGGATCGTACCAAGTCGAGAGTTCTGTCAATACCGAGGTCCCCCATGTGATTGTGGAGAGACCTCAGTAACAGCTGTTTAAAGGCCGTGGGTAGAATCAACTGTTGCTTGTCTACTTGACCACGATGATCCACTGTCTCTCTGTATAACAACTGATCATGCAACTTTAACCTGGGGCCTTCCTTGAAAAATAGAGCAGTTTGCAAGTCAGGGGAATGCAACTTGGACACATCTTTCCCCGCACACAGGGCATTAAGTGCTGGTTGAATCATAGGATCTTGGGAGTGAGCCCACTAGATACTGTCATTATCGAACTGAGGTAGTGCACTAATATCTAATACAGAGAAATGGCAATAGGCAGCCAGTATGCAGGTATCAGGAGGACCCAAGCAATCTACTAGGCAGTCCACTGTGTCCGCGAACATTTGTTCATCTTTATCAAACTTTCGGCATAATGCTTTGATGTCAAGTTCAGACAATCTGACCCAGTTGTTCTTAGAATCTGGCCTTCGTGACAGGGCATCAGCATCAATGTGGTTTAGTCCTGGTCTGTATTCAACAGCATAATCATAAGTCGATAAGGTAGAAAGCTAATGGTGCCGAGTGGCGTTCAATTTAGCTGAAGTCTGCACATAAGTCAGTGAGTTATTGTCAGTCTTCACTAATATCTTTGCTTTATAGAGGTACTCATGAAACTGGTCAACTATGGCCCATTTTAGGGTGAGGAATTCCAACCTGTGGACTGGATAGTTCTGCTCTGACGGGGTCAAGCTCCTATTGGCGAAAGCTACAGGTCTCAAGCCATCTTCGTAGACTTGATATAGCACAGCCCCAAGGCCCTGCAAACTAGCATCCGTATGCAGAACATAGGGCTTAGTAGGATCAGCATAGGCAAGAACTGGGACGTGGGTGAGTTGGTATATGACTTCAAAGAACGCTGCTTCACATTTGGGTGCCACTGAGTCCCAAAAGGCTCACCTGTTCAAAAATACACTTTCTCTTGTTCTTTAATAGCCCCTTTTGTATTTTCAGTTGGTAGGGGTAGCCTGGGTAAGGTTTAGGAGCGGTCGAATCACTTTTGAATAGTCTTTGATGAACCTAGTGTAGTAGCAGCAGAACCCCAGGAAACACTGTATCTCTTTTAGGTTATTGGGCTGGGGCCAAGTGGTCAAAGATTAAACTTTACTGGGATCTGTCTATACCCCTTCCGCAGACACTATGTGTCCCACATATTTCACAGATGTTTGAAAAAACTGGCACTTGTCTATGGATAACTTGAGGCTGAATTCTTCCAAATGATCGAGGACTTTGAACAGTCTGGTCTCATGTTCCTCTAGCGTGCATCCGAAAACAATGACATCATTCAAGTACACTAAACATTCCAGCAAGTTCATGTCTCCCACCGCATGTTCCATCAATTTCTGGGAGGTGGCAGAGGCACCTGAAATCTCCTGTGGCATCCTCAGGAATTCATAGAACCCCAAAGGACAGATGAAGGCTGTTTTCTCATGGTCCTCCAGGGCCATCGGAATCTGATAATATCCGCTGCAGAGATCCAGTACGAAGAACCACTGACCCTCGTTCAGGCAATCTAGGGCATCCTGTATGCATGGCATGGTGTATTGATCTGGGATAGTCAGTCGGTTGAGGGTCCGATAGTCCACACACATCCTCACGGATCCGTTCTTTTTATGCACCACTATGATGGGGGATGCATATGGGCTTCTTGATTCTTGAATAATGCCAGCAGTGAGCATTTCCTGTAGGTGCCTCCTAACATCGTCTATGTCCGCTGGGGCAAGGTGTCGAGACCTCTCTTGAAATGGTCGGTCATCATGCAGGTGTATGCTATGCTCAGCACCATGGACACACCCCACGTCCCACTCTTTCAGTGAGAACACTTGGTCTCTCTGAGCAAGTTTCCTGCTAATTCAGGTCTTCCATTCAGCGGACAAGGGGGGATCACTGAAGTCAAATAAGTCTGGGGTCACTTTCTCTCTTTCACCAGAGTACTTGTTACTGGGTAATACTGCAGTGTCTGAGCAGTGTACTGTAGCCAGCGTATATCCCTGGTTCACACGAACTTCCCTGTCTGACATGTTTCTCACTTGCACCATCACTCAGCAGGCATAGGTATGGGCACATGCAGGTAGCATACTGGGCTTAACCATCAACCCCTCTGGCAGCTTCCCTTCACCAGGGGTGTCTATCATTAATATTTTATTTTTTACATCTCTCCTTAGGCGGACTTCTCCATGGATCGTACACTGGGCATTGGGGGCCAACACCACAGAATCAGGATCCTTTTTCCACACTACTCACACTGGCTCATCTCAGTACACTTCATCGGGTTTCTGTTGCAAGTCATAAGCCCTTTTGATTAATGCTGGAATTCTTAGGGCCCATCCAGTCTGTTGCCCTTGTTTCTCATGGCAAAGTTCTGCTAGTCTCCCAAACATGTGGGCGTTTGTTCCAATTAATAGGGGAACTCCATCATACAGTCCAGTGGGGGACAGACTAGGGCAAATGTCTCAACTTGTTCATCTATACCAGCCATGGCGTTAGGGAATGACAGCCAGATCTGGATATACCTCGAGTACGGATAGGACTTCTCACTCAACAAACCTTCCAAGGGTTGTAGGGGCATGTCAGGCAGATGCTTCTGGTACCAATCTTGAAATACTATGGTTACTTGAGATCCACTGTCAAGCATGGCCCGGGCAGACACATCATTCACCATCACTGTAGTTTCCATGGAAGGGCCCACCACCTCAGACCACTCAGGTGACTTGGACTTGGACATCGGCTTTACAGCTGCCTTGGATGAATAGCTTTTTCAGGCAGTCCCACCTTGCAGCTGTATGTTGCTCCATTGAATCAATGCCAGCAGCCTAGTAGTAAGGTTTCTCAGATTCTCAGGCGAACGGCAGGTGAATCAGGTGTGCCCATCCTCTCCGCAGTGGTAACAGAAAACAGGTTCTTTAGAGTCTCTGGGGGAAGAGGAGCTGTTTCCCTGCTTGAACATAGTGGGAGAGTCTTGGGGTCTCTCTCTGGTCGGGGGTTTGCTCTCTTGACCTTCTGAGTTCCCCCAAGGGTCAGTGTCTCGAGCAGCTCAGAGTCGGAGTAGGTCTTCCACCACAGTTCTCAGTTTTCGTACCTCTTTCAGCAGGCTGTCTTCAGGCCAGGTTTCAGAAGAAACAACATGTACCCCTGACCCTCTCGGCAGGACTTCCCTCTTTGTCTGGGGGGGGGGGGCTGGACAGGAATTAGCATCTTTGGCTGCCTCAGCAGCTTGCTAACTGACTCTCAACTCAGTTAACTCCTTGATCAGTTCTCTCATCTGTTGCAGTTTGACCTCCTCGCCTCTCTCAGGGGTCTGGCAGGTGTGGGCAGCCCCAGCATAGGGCTCCCATCCCTCTTCGTCATTCTCGACCTCACGGATCTCTTTCATTAAGTCACAATATTGGGTGGGATTGCCCCTTCTGTCTTGCAGTTTAAGCTTCAACAACATCATGCTAGAGTACCTTGCTGACTTTAAGATGTGATCTAGCCTGACCCTGTTCAATTCACCGGTGGGCACCCCTCCTTTCCCGTGGGCCCTCTGCAAAGCTTGCTCAATTCGAGTAATAAACACTGACAATTTTTCATTCTTCCACTGTTTTGTGGATTTAAACTTCCACATCAGGTCATCTCCCGACTTAGTGCTACCAAATACCCCCTCCAGGGCAGAGAAGTAGTCAGTGGCTGTGGCCTCTGGGCTGGTGGATCGCAGGAAGCGAATGGCTTCCAGTGCAGGGTCCCTCAAGCTTTCCATGAGCCTCATCCTCTTTTCCCCCTCAGCACACTGCCACTCCTGGACTAATGGGGTGGCACAGTCCATCCACGTTTCCAGATCGTCCTCCCCCATGGGCACCACGACCGTGCCAAGAGAAGAGCCTATGTCTGTGGTATGAGTCCAAATACACAGTAGGTATCACTATGGGGGAAGCAACTGCAGGTGTGGCAGGAGAGGCTATGAGGGACTGCACGGGAGTGACATTCTCAGAAAGCTCTAACATTTTCACTAGCTCTGTAGCAGAGCGTCCTTCAGAGGCTAACAGTTTAAGCAGCTTATCTTTAAACCCCTCTATGCGGGGGGACACTCCTGGAGCAGCCGGTTTGCTATGTAAGTGAATGACCCTCCACCCCTTTTGGGACCCTTCAGGCAAAATGACAGGGGGTACCTTCTCTGGTTTAGTGGGCAGGCTGCAGGAGAGTAGGGCCACCATAGTTTGATCAAACAGGTCGGAATCACTTCCTTTCACCTCAACCTATCCCAGACACTTAACTTGTTCAACAGTGTCTATAATAGTTGCAATAGTGGTCCCTAACGGGATGTCCATTAACAAAATGGCTTGTTGCGGGTCTACCCCCAGTGCC
Organism: Neoceratodus forsteri; assembly: GCA_016271365.2. Classification (NCBI taxonomy): domain Eukaryota; kingdom Metazoa; phylum Chordata; order Ceratodontiformes; family Ceratodontidae; genus Neoceratodus; species Neoceratodus forsteri. The sequence goes on along the minus strand of JADMNL010000022.1, from coordinate 688,464,043 downwards.
TCGCTCCACCCCATCATACAGTGCACTAACAGCTTATGGGGGGCAATCTTAAACTTAGGCATAGCAAGTGCCTCCATTTTATTAAAATTTTTAAGCGTGGGGTTGTAGTACCCACTTCTGACCACTAGAAGACACAAATCCCAGCGTTGGTGCCTCCAAGATGTAACCCCTAGGTGGCGCTATCCCAAGGGCTACTACCCCTGCCTGCATGACTAACTGCAGGTTAAGAGGCCTGGGTACTGAAACGGGTGCCTCCACCCGGAGGACAGGGTTGTTAGTAACAAGGCTAACCTGGGTACAGCCCTCCGGGACACTGTAACCCTCCTCTTTCCCCTCTAGTGGCCTAGACAATATGCAAAATACACTTTCACAGTAGCCCCTGTTCAGCATACAAATCCTCACACTGTTTGTACTTACCACCTGGGCTGGTTCCACCAGTTTGACCCTAGAGACCCCCTGTAAAACAAGGTTAGGCACAGCAAATAACAACCGTACAGTGCTTTTGGTACAAACTGGAACCACAGTCAGATTAAATGCAAAAAGAGTTAGATCTGATTTATTTAGGGGAATTGAACAAGGGAGGGGCGTAATCAGGTTGACTGATTTGAAAACTGATCTAGTCAAAAACTGATCTAGTCAGGCAATTATGCAGGCACTTTTAGTCCCTATACAGTCACACGCTCTGGGTACCCAGTTGGAAGTAAGGTGGGCTAGCCTGGAATGTTGCCTGGGGTAGGCCAGCATCACAGCTGGTTGGGGCCCTGTGATGAAAAGAAAAGGCATGCACAACCACACACAATTTGTAATCCAGAGCCTGAAGGCTCAGTTCGTGAAAGGAAAAACAACAATACAATCAGATGACATTTAAGATTTGGCTGTTGTTGCAGGGAGCTACCCTGATTGTTACTCACGCTACCCAATATGAGACACAGGCTAGACAAAATGGAGACTGCAGGTTGATGAATGGCTTGCTAGGAGAAGCCTGGCCCACACGAATCACCGAGGTGCTGTTCCTTTTCGAGATGGTTGAGCAGGGGGCCGATCCCCGGGCGAGTCTCTCGTTGATAATGGTTTCTGTGCCTGAAGTAGCTGGCTGGGACAGGTGGCAAGGCCCAGGCTGGGTGGAACAGTTTAGATTTTGAGTCCGGTAGTGCTGGATGCAGTTTCCAGCAAGAGTGGCACATTTACACAGTGGGGAACCAAATCACGACCCACTAACAGCACACAGCACATTTATAGTAAGGCAATCACCATACCACAATGCGGATGGCAGTCCGGCAGCAATATCAGTGTGTCTCTGAGCAAAATCGGGATTCTGTGGTAAATGGATGTCCTAACAGGCCGATCGCGTACAGCAAATCTTCGGACTTCTTCAGGTTTAAATCTGGTCACTCTTCAGTACGTTTATCATGCTCCACTTCGGATCAGTCCGATTGCTAAGCCTTTCAAAGGATTCCCTCTCAAGGGACAGCAGGCAGACTGGCCAAACTCAACCTTTCCACCAATCTCCCATGTGAACTACGCAGGAGCTGCTACTTGAATCACTCCAGCTGTTTACTCTCCAAACTCTAATTCCAAACTGACACACTGCAGCAGGCATCTTGGGAATTTCTTTTCAGTCCAAGAGGTGCTGGTTGGTTGATCCATCAATCTGTCAAAGCAAGGGCTCCCCCTCCAGGTGCATTTAGGTGCCAAAGTCTCAAAACTACAATTCCTTCAGAAATTCACTCCCACAAGACCCTTGGGGACAGACTCAATTTTAGGGTCCCCAAAAGTACTGATTGGCCCATTCTGGCAGGCCAGGACCAAAATGGTGGTGATAAATAGAACTGTCCATGCTGCAAAGAAGGAAGGTTAGACAAACTACAATATCATTACTCCCTCTGAGGCCGGGAGATCAGAGGGCTGTGGGTTCAGTTCCCACATCTGGCACTTGGGTTAATATCCCAATAGTGACACTGTAGTGCAGCATGGGGGGGAGGGGTACTGCACTTCTGAGGTGTCATCTTTCAGACGAGACGTTAAACTGAGGTCCCATCTGCCTGGATTAGTGGTAGTTCAGGTGGATGTTAACGCTCCCACGGCACTTATCAAAAAATAATATCTGTTCATGTTACATAGTTCAGAATAATCACATAATAGAAACTAAATGCCCACTGACAGTGAGAAAAACCAGAAACCACAAACAAACCCCATTATACAAATCAACCATGTGACTATTCCACCACCAATAAATCCAATCACAAAAAGAAACCACTTACAATTGCCCTTGAACAGGGCTGCTTCAGCTCCCCCATGGTCGGCCGGCACCCAGCCAGCCACCGACCGGAGACCAGGGACGCCCGCCTGCAGCTCCTTGGAAGCTGCCTGCCCTTGAACAGGGCTGCTTCAGCTCCCCACGTCGGCCGGGCACCCAGTCAGCCACCGACGCCGAGACCAGGGCGCCCGCCTGCAGCTCCTTGGAAGCTGCCTGCCCTTGAACAGGGCTGCTTCAGCTCCCCACGGTCGGCGGGCGCCAGCCAGCCACCGACCAAGACCAGGACGCCCGCCTGCAGCTCCTTGGAAGCTGCCTGCCCTTGAACAGGGCTGCTTCAGCTCCCCCAATGTCAGCCAGTACCCAGCCAGCCACCGACCGAAACCAGGACGCCCGCCTGCAGCTCCTTGGAAGCTGCCTGCCCTTGAACAGGGCTGCTTCAGCTCCCCCACGGTCGGCCGGCACCCAGCCAGCCACCGACTGAGACCAGAGGCCGCCTGCAGCTCCTTGGAAGCTGCCTGCCCTTGAACAGGGCTGCTTCAGCTCCCCCATGGTCGGCCGGCACCCAGCCAGCCACCGACCGAGACCAGGATGCCCGCCTGCAGCTCCTTGGAAGGTACTGGACAGCGCAGCCAATTGGAACACGGGTGCTTCCAGCAAACCCGCTCTGATTGGCCAGGACTTTTCCCCTGCTTCAGCCATCTGGCACTTTTTACAAATAGATTTTTGATAGAACTAAGCACATTTCAACTGGCTAGTTTTCCATTAGCAGGTTATACAGACCTACCACTAGAGGGATTCTTGGTCTTTCTACACAAATCACTGTACTCAATCGTGGGCAATATGGCCTGCATTATCATTCTCAATATCATTATCATTGCCTTTAAAGTGCTAATTTTCGGCCCCCTGCTGCTGCTGACGCTTGCCATTGCAAAGCGTTTAACCTGCTGTGCTCTGTCTTTTTTCCTCAGAAGAGGACCCTCGCTAAGTGCCCACAGTCGAGCGCTGGGGCCAGTCTCTGCCAGTGGGTGGTCGGCAGCCGCAAGCCGACGCTCGGAACCGCCAGACCGGAGGGACTGCCAGGGAAAGGTACGGCAAAACCGCAATTTTTATGCCCATCCGCCCTTCCCCTTTCTGTAGCCTTTCTTATATAGACACCTTCCTGCCAAAACATAAATCACGCCCCCTGCGTCTCGCTGCCCTGTAGCCTACTCTATATCCCTTTGTTAGCTACCTAATCAGCAGACTCCCTTTCTGCTCGCTCATGCTGCCCACACTGTTGAGCCGAAGCTTGACCATTGTTTGCCCTTAAATGTCACAGTGAGAAATACATGCGCTAGGTACCCCCTATTGTGTTTTTCTATCCTTCTCCCTCTAATTTATATTCCTTTTTTTTAAACTCTACTCACCGGACAGTAGCTGAATAAGTCATTTATATTAGCAATCTACTGAGGGCACCATGAAAGACATTTGATATAGTACCTTCTGCATACCAGTTATACTTTTCATAATGGGGGGATTTCTCTGGATTCTGCTAGCTCTATTACTGTATCCTGAGCACAGTGAAAAAGGATATCTCTCAGAGGATGCCACACAGGGAGATGTATTACATTACTCGACTCACTGCATTACTGCAACAGTCACAAGGGACTGGGTATGTATATATGACCTCCTAATGCTACAACATAACCCATGGAGCAGTTGCCATGGAGGGACTCAGGTGGATTTACTATCTTATGGGACCTTGCTTTAACTTTGTACAGAAAATTATTCAATGCGCCTGTCTGCAAGACTACTAATCAGCGCTCTAACAAGAGGCCAAAGCTCCATATCCGGATGGCAAACAAAGTGGTATCAGAATAAAAAAAACGGGCAATGGCAAGAATCTTTAACCTATCTCTTGCAGCAACTATGAAACTATTGATACTATTATTAATATGCTCAGGAAATGTAGACCTTAACCCAGGACCCCCAGAGGTCATCACTGCACCAACAGACTTAGCCAAGATCAAAGGGCTAAGCTTTCTCCATATTAATGTATGCAGTCTGTTAAAGAAGATCACGATGATCCAAGCCTGGGTTAACTATACCCTACCAGATATATTAGTAGTGTCTGAGATGTGGCTCAGGCCTGTCACAGCTGACAAAGACATAAATTTACCTAATTATCAAGTATTCAGAGCTGACCGCCAAACTAGGGGTAGGGAGAGTAGCGATATATGTGAAGGACAGCCTATCTGTAACCTGCCTCAACTCATTATCCATGGTAAAGGAATTTGAATGCCTATCCCTCAAAGTGGCCCTCTCCCACACCACACTGCTGCAGCTAATCGGCTGCTATAGGCCCCCCTCAGCTGACCTCAAGCTATTATCCCACCTGGGTGACCTAATCAAAAAGGGAACAGAAGAAACTATAATCATAGGAGACCTAAACCTAAACTGGCTCTCAAAGGCAGCTGCACCCTTAATATCATTCTGCGATACACATGGGTTTACACAGCTCATAAATGAACCCACCAGAATCAACAAAAAGAATACAAGCAACAGCACACTATTAGATGTTATACTAGTGAATAAACCTCACCTTTTCTCGCATGTTGGAGTACTATTCAATGACATCAGTGACCACTGCCTTATTGCGGGAATAAGATCAGCATGCAAGCCATCATCCCCCACCAAGTTCACAATGAGGAGATCAAAGCAAAAATTCAACATTGAGGCATATCTGGAAGAGATAAACCACTCCACACGATGGCAAGAGTTTTACTTAGCAAACACCATGCAGATAGCGTACGAGGTGCTAAATGACATTATTACAGGTGCCCTTAATATCCATGCTCCAATTTCTAAGATAAGCATCAAAAATAAAACCTACCGTTGGTTCACTCCTGACCTTAAAGCCACCCTCCTTGATGGAGACAAGTTATGGAAAAAGGCACGAAAAACTAAGATATCAACTGATTGGGAGCTGTTCAAAAAAGCAAGGAATATCTGTACCAGGAAAGTACGAGATGCTAAGGCTGCTTATTATATGTCTGAACTAGACTCCTCCTGCCACAACCCTGCCAAGTTCTGGAACACCATAAAAGTCATAACAGGATATGATCCAAGTAACACACTCCCAGCCAAAATACACAATGGCAAGGGAACCATCTCTGATAGACTGGAAGTCCTGGAATCATTCAACAATCACTTTACAACTGCTGGGCTAGCATTCGACACCTCTCCAGCTAACCAAATTCGTTCCCAGTTAGGTATCAAGAACACTGAAGCATGGGTAACGGAGTCCACCTTCTGCTTCATACCAGCCACCCTGAAGCAGGTGGAAGAATTAATATCACAGCTGGACACCAAAAAAAGTGCAGGTGCAGACTCCCTTGATCCCTATTTTTTTTAAATTGCCACACAAGTATTAGCAGTGTCAATAACACACCTATTTAACCTCTCACTACAACTAGGATCTATTCCATCGATCTGGAAAACTGCCCAAGTTATCCCGCTACTGAAAGCAGGGGACCCCATGGACCTCAACAACTACAGGCCAGTCTCTAGCCTCCCTGTGCTGTCCAAGCTGCTAGAAAAAATCGTAAGCACCCAACTAAGAGGATATCTTGAAGAGGCTAGTCTTTTAAATCCAGCGCAATCTGGGTTTAGAACCAACCACAGCACCATCACAGCCCTGGCTAAAGTAACCAATGATTGGCAACTCAAACTGGACAAAAAAAATTGTGTCTGTGCTGTATTTTTAGACCTGAGTAAGGCATTCAAACGGTCGACCATGAACTGCTCCTCTCCTCCCTGAAATCCATAGGACTCGACTCAACCTCCATTAGATGGTTTAATAACTATCTCACAGGAAGGACCCAGCAGGTGAAGGCTGAAGCAGACCTATCACCACTCAAATCTCTCCAAAGAGGAGTTCCTCAAGGATCCATCCTCGGCCCAGTCCTATTTGCCATCTATATCAATAGCATCGACAATAACCTCACCAAAGCCACTGTACACCTGTTTGCAGATGATACAGTCTTGTATGTCAGTCACCCCTCTACCGTAACAGCATGCATAGAGCTATAAGCAGAATTCAACCTATTACAACACCAACTACTGGAAAAAAAACTCCTGCTAAATGCAAAAAAACAAAGGCAATGTTTTTCTTCCTCCAAACACAAGCCAGACACTCCTTCCCAAACAATCTCCCCCACATATCCACTGTCCTTGGTGAAAATCTTGAATATGTTACAAAATTCAAATATCTTGGGGTCTGGGTAGACAGTAGACTCGACTGCTTAGAACATCTGGAAGATCTGCTACAAAAACTCTGTCAGAGGCTTGGGCTCTATTACAGAATAAAGCACTTTCTCACAAGTGATTCTAAAAAGAAGCTGGTCCAGGCACATTTCTATCAGTATTAGATTATGCAGATTTCTATATGGTCGTGCTCCCAACTCATGTCTGAGCAAACTGGACACACTTTACCATAGAGCCTTGAGGTTTATTACAGATCTTCCTCTCAGCACTCACCACTGCTCGTTTATGCTGCAGTTGGATGGACCTCGCTCCAATTTAGAAGAGACAGGAATGCCACACTATGGACTTATAGAGCGATATCAAAGATGCTACCAAATTACGCCTCAGACTGTTTCACACAAATCACATCAAGTAAATATGCCCTAAGAAGTCTAAACTTCATCATGCTTAAAGTGCCCAAATTCAATTTCGATATGGTAGATCTGCTATCAGCTATGTCTTATCTGCCTTATGGAATATGATGCAGAAGACCCTGAAAGTGAACAGATACATCTCATTTACATCCTTTAAATATCTGTATTCGAGGCCTATCAAAGAAGAATGTAATTTTCTACAAACGCTAGAATATTCCTAATCTTATCCATCTCCTTCCCCAGGTAGCCAATTCACGGAAGGTATCCACCTTTACTAAGAGTCACCACCCCTCACACTCCATGCACCCCTCCTTTCCATCCGCCCCCTTAATCCCTTGTCATATTTCACAGCCCTATACCCCTGTTATACAAACCCCCCAGTGTCACCCTCCTGCCCTCTTCATAAGGCCCACAGTTTATCCGTTCCACAGTATAGGCCCCCACCATCTTCCTCCTCCCCCACCAGCCAGGCACACCACTTCCCGCCCCCCTCCCTCACCCCTATTACCACGACACCTGAATTTAGTGTATAGTCTGATTAGAATGTATCCTTAGACTGTGTGTATACTGAATATTCTGTGTAGTATCCTAGCGTGTGTGTATATTGAATATTTTTTATGTATCTATGTAAATTGAACCTTGTCCTTACCAGGTCCATCTTGCAAATGAGCTGTGCTCAACGATGTTCGTCTGGATAAATAAAGATTTGACTGATTAATTGATTGATAATATTCTAAACAGAATACACATAACAGAAAAAAAAACATGTAAAAAACAGACCTCAGCATATTCTTGTACAGAGCTATCAGCCCACCTTCTTGACATTTTGCCAAAGTCTATCACATACTTCCTGACCTAATGTCTATAATTCATAATCATAAATTTTATCCAATTCAGCCTGAATAGTAAACAAAACATTTTTTAAAGAATGTTCCTTATTCTGGAGCACTCAAAAGCACCTAGCTTGCCATAAGGACCACTTAAGACATGCAAATATGATATAAATCGTACTTGTACGCCACTTCGACCAGGTAGGAGACAGTTATCCCAGAATCAGCGTCTCATATGTTATTGTTTGAAACAAGACTTCCCCCCATAATGTGGCTAGTGCATGCCAGAAACCCTGAATATGTACACATTCAAAATACAAATGTTGTATTGTTTCTAGCTGTCCCTGACAACAGTTCTCCACAATCCCCTATCTCCTAACTGTTTTTGCATTTGATTCCCTTTAACGTTCAGCTTTTGATGCCCACATAACCAAATGACATCCTGCCTTTTCACAGGAATCCTAGGGTCCACTATGCTTGCCGCCAACTGTTCCACTGCAACAGTAGCAGGTACCTGAAACACTGGTTCCAGATAATAACATTTCTCTACAATTCGCTTGTAAAAAAACTTTTTTCTCCTGATTCATGAAACAGCAAAGCTCAAATTTCCACAATCGAATATATTTCAAACTAATGTGAACATACTCCGGAAGACTTTTATCTGAGACATGCCATTTGCCCATACTCCAGGCCATCAAAAAGAGTTTACCCTATAATGATATATAGAGAGCCCCCTCAATAGTATTTTCTACTAAAACTGGTTTGATAGAATTATAAAAAAATTACGAAAAAGATATACTAAAGGATGGATATATTAAGACCCCCATCCTTCCAGAGCCTATACGTATGAGCCCTCTTAACAGGATTTAATTTGCTACCCTATAATAAAAGGAAAAAAAAGACTGATGACGTTTGCATGTAAAGAAAAAGGTAAGGGAAAAATATGCGAAACATACAGGAAAATTGGGGCAATGTAGGCCCTTAATAAAAACACTCTTTTCTTTCTCGTCATTTTCCAGGCTTGCCAAGAAGAGACTTACTGAAAGGCCACATCATAGATATTAGTCCAATTAATATTTGCTACCCCTACCATACCAAAATAAATCCCTAACAGTTTAACATTCCCCTTTGTTATTGGAACAAGAAAGGGGTCTACGACAGGAGCAGTACTTAGAGCCAAAATCAGACTCTTGCTCACATTAATCTGTATACCAGTCTCTGCATACAGCTGAACAAAAATCTGCAATACCCGTCTCCCAGAATCCAGGTTTGCCGCTGAAAGACACAGTCCTCAGCATAGGCCAAAACCTTGGGAAATACCACCCCAGCAGAATTCTGAATAGGCGTGACCCCATCATCCAAATCTGTAGTTCTCAGACTAGGATCCAAACCAGACACATACAACAAAGGGCTCAAGGGGCACCCCTGTCTAACCCCATTTTTAATAAAAGAAGGAATACCCAGAAACCCATTAATCAAGGGTGTTACCTGTGCATCCGTGTATAATGTTTTGATTAGATTAGTCAGCTTCACAGGTACACCATAACAGAGGAAAGTCTTCCAGATATACTCTTGTCTGATTGCATCGAAAGCTGTCTCCTGATCAATGGACAGCAAATAGCCATCCAGAGTCATCTGCAGACCTTGCTCAACAATTTGCCTAATAGAAATTAGGTTTTGAATAATATTTCTACCCGGGATTGCACATGTCTGAAGTGGAAGAATCACCTTCTGTGCAACCTTTGCCAGTCTGACAGCAATAATCTTTGTAAAAATTTTATAATCAGAGGTTAATAAACTAAGGGGCCACCAGTTCTTTATATCCAGTGAATCCCATTTTTTATATAAGAAAATTATTACCCCATCTTTCATACTGGTTACTAATCTATTTTCATCCCATATGGCAGTATAAATCGCCTGTAACCAAGGTATTAGAATATCAGCAAGCATCTTATAAAAGTCATTTGACAATCCATCATTGCCGGTGTAGTTTTAGCAGTTAAGCTACCCACTGCTGTTCTAATTTCTAATTCTGTAAAGGGAGCCACTACTGCCTGTTTTTCCTCTGACAATAAGGAGGGAATTGTCAAGGAATGTAAGAAGGAACTCTGTGTCTCTAATCTAGGCCTCTGAAATTTACCATGTACATAATCCTGAACCACTTGCTGAATCCCCCACCTATCTGTTACCAAGTCCCCACTATTAGTTCGAAGTGCTGTAAATACCAATTTCTGGGCACCATGTAACCCCAGATCATATGGGTTGACTTGTTCCCTAGTTCCCTTGGTTTTAAATTTTTGTTGTTTAGCCAAGTAAGTAAGACTCCTTCTCCAAGTGAAAAGATGACATCTTCTCCCTCACTATCTGGAGCTGATCCTGTACATTGCTCCCATTCTCATAAATCAATGACAGCAATTTCAAATATTTTGCCCTCCAGCCCAAATATTGCATGTATTTAGATTTGGCCCTAGTGCTGGTAGTCTGAATAAACCAAGATTTCAAACCTCTTTTCGTATCTCATCAATCAATGGGACTAGAATACAAAAAGCATAATATCTGCTCAGGCCTTCAAAAAAAAACCAACAGCCTCTCTCAGGGCTACCTCTTGTAAAATTTCACCATTCAATTTCCAATACCCACTCCCCATGGGAATCTTTTACCATTTCCCAATCAAGACTTGAACCGCCACATGATCGGAGATTTCAAATGGAAAAATAGAAACATCAATGCTTGTCACTCTAGCCGATAAAAACCAAAAATCTATCCTCGAAGATAAACGGCCTTTAAAGAAAGTGTGAGAGGGCACCTTATGTAATAAATCATAAATATCCAGCAACTGATTACTTTCAATGATACGTTTCAAAGCACTGGTGTCACAAAAAAGTTTTTGAGTTTTTCTTCCCCAATCCCCATGTGCAAGGCCACAATTAAAATCACCTCCCCATAGAACCAACAATGAGGTAGGTAGGTAGGGGGTCAATCTTGTGAAAAAGAGCCGAGCATGCAGCTTTCATCTGAGGGGTGTACATATTTATCAGATGGTACCCAATATTACTAAGGACCATATCCAAAATTAATGCCCTACCAGGGCATACATCAAGTACTTGCAGAATTTTAACAACCAGGCCCTTAAATAAAAACCCCACACCAGTGCATTGCTTTTCACCCAGAGACCAGAAGCAGGAGCCCCACCTCCAATCCCTCTGAGCAGCTGTGATATCTGCCAAAGTATGTCACCTGGTATCCTGTAAAAAGAACACCTGGCCTGCACAAGCTGCCAAAGATGCAAAAGATACCTTACGCCTATCCTGGGTTTTAATGCTATTCATATTAGCAGTAAGGAAAGAAATATTCTTAGCCATTGAAATGGAGGAAAAAAGGATGACACAATTAAGAACCATGCAAAGTCTCCACCAGACAGATTACTTTCTCTTTTTCCGTTTCTTTGGCTTATGCTTGTCACTAACACCACTGTCTTGTGGTAACTCTGGCTGAGAGGAGGCAACAGAAGAGATGTCAGAGTCTAAGCCTTCAAAGGGACTAGTGAAACATCCACTTTTGACTTTCCTGAGCTGGATCTCGTGACTCGGTGGAATGATGAGTCCACAAGTCTCGGGGAGGCATAATCAGTTGTTTCCAAATCCACAGGGCAAGACTCCTCTATTAAAATGGGACCATCGTGCTCTGATACTGTAGTGGAGACTGGAGGAGAGGGGTGGGGGGTACATCCACAACCTCTAGATCTGTTATTTCCATATTTATTTCAATGCCAGGGATATCCACCAACGGTATCTCTGGTAAAACCACAGGGGCTGGCTGTATCACAAACACCTTCTCCACCACCACAGTGTCTCACCGAGGCTTGGCATCTCTCTGAGGCTTCGGGGCAGACAGGGTCAAGTTCAAGAGTAGCTCATGGACTCTCATTTTTTCTTTTTGGGTTGTAGCCACATATACATCTTGCTCTGCCCTGATAGCCTGGTCAAGACTATTATGTGATGCCCAAGAACAAGTACGGAAGGTAAGTCCGTGTTCTTCACATAAATTGCATCTCATATGTTGACAACAGTGTGCTCCAATATGTCCCACCTCCCCACATAAGCCACACTTCTGCTTTTCACAAGCATTACTGAGAAGTCCCACATCACCACACTTAAAACAAGCTCTGGGCTGTCCCGGGTAAAAAATTACCCCTCTATCCTGCCCAAGAAAAAAACAGTTTGGTGGATGTTTAGGGAGACCATTTTCCATTTTAAGCATGATCTGGTACTTCCAACCGCCTGTCCACAGATGTTTGTCATCCAGGATAGGTTCAGGATACCCCTTAACTATACAGTGCTGTTGCAGCTAATAAGTGATGTCCTCAACATTCATCCCCTATTGCGAAATAAAACAGTAACTTTTTTTGTCATAGCTTTAGTCAGGGGAATAGCCACAAAAGGCTTCTATAAGGGGGTATTTTTAATCAACAGGTATTGCTTCCAAGGGTGTTTGAAACTAACATCAAACAGAGAATCCCCTGACACATGGATTGGTGCATAAATTTCATAGGCATAGACCTTCATACTACCCTTTAGCAATTCTCGCCCCACAAAATGCCTATCAGGAACCTCAGACATATCCTCTCAAAATTTAAGACAAACAGCTTTCGCCTAGCTGCTGGTTCAGATGCACACTGGCCATCATCCGGAAAAAGCTGCTTACTGACTCTATCATGCCAAACAGTAGTTGACTTTTGAGGCACCTGTTCAGGTCTGTCCTTTTCCAGAGAGGCTCCAACCACAGGTTGTATCCCTGGTAATACATGCCCCTTTGTGCCCTCTAAGGGGATGGAAGCAGCCAGCTCCTGTAATATAGATGCCTCGCCTTCTAACAGGGCAATTTCTTTTAAAACAAAGTTCTCCTCTGGTGATACATTCAAATGTACAGGAGAAACAGGATATTTTTGTCCTGGAGTTAGCTGGGACCCAGAGTTCACAACTGGCAGTGAAGGTCCAGACACTTGAGACTGAATTAATGAAGATAAGGAGACTCCCTCCTTGGGATCAGGCAGGTTCGCATCCCATCTTGCCCCAGTCAGATTCTTCACCCAGCCTGTGGCTTCTAAAGCTGAAGACACTCAGGCAGGTGAAGTGCTAGAAGGGCCAACAGTAGTAGTAACATTTCCACCTGGCGCCATAGTGGGAGGCCTTCTTTCAGAGTCGCTAAATAAGCACTGATTCTTCTTTTTTTTCTCAAGCACTTCTGTCCCAGTGCTTTTTCGACCCCCTCCCCCAGTTGAAATCCCAATGTTAAACAAAATCTGCTGAGAAACCAAATCCCCCTCCCTCTGAGCGGTATTTTCATCAACTGTCTTCCTATCCACATCCTGAGTTTCTTCTTGATCCATTGCCACACAGTCCTGTTGTGTACCAGCCTGTATCACAGCTCCAGAATGCCCAATTAATTCTCCTGCCCCCATCTTTGCAGTGTCCTGCACATCTATAGCAGGAGCAGCCTCCTCCTGCATTAAAACATCTCCAGACACACTACTTACAGCTTCTGCTAGTACAGAACTTGAAAGCACAACTTCCTGATGCATCTACAGTTCCATCGCAAGACGCTGTCTCAACACCCAAAGCTTCTCCTCCTCCTCCATGATCGTTGTCTGAATTTGCTCTGCCATCGTCAGCAAACAAAGGCCAGAAGGTCCCCTGGAGCCTCAGGATCAGGTACATTTGGGCTGGAGATTACTGCAGCATCTTCCATCTGTTCTGGTGCCTCAACAAATGCATCTTCCAAAGGGGATCCATAATAAACAAGATAAAATCCAGCAAGAGAGTGGGGAGGGTATGCCAAGGAGCAGATCAGCTCCTCAGCCACTCAAACTTCCAAACTGCTGCTCAGTAACTAGCACACTGAACTCCAAAATATGCAGCACAGCGCACTCTACTGCCAAATAGGGGAATTTCCCCAGTGTTCTGGTCAAATTTCCGTCATTCACTAAAATACCACCAACAGCTTAATCTGGTTCAGTTTCACTTGCTTACCATCTGTATCCCCCCTCCCTCCTGGTCGCCCCTGAAAAAGGGACTTCTAGGCCCAGTGGACTTACCGGGTCAACAAAATTCAACAAAAACAAAACAATAAATAAATAAATAAATTACTATTCTAATAAATAATCAGCAAATACGTACAACTTCTAACAGAACTCCCTCTGCGTAAATAGCAATGGCAGAACGGAGCGATTATCTGGCAACCTGGGTGGAACTCGAGCATAGAAACACTCAGTCCCCTCCCAGATTAAATAAGCACCATGTTATAGGCAGCTCTTAAAGAGACAGAGCACAGAGGCATTAAGGCACTCTCATGGAACACTTTTAAAACGCTAAGACACAGGGTACCAGCCTGGCAGTGGGCATTTAGGCACACCCAAGGAAGACTTTTTGGAACACCCACTTGTAAGGGGGTTACACCAGGATGTAAACAAATCTGTTTCTGGTGTACCTTACCTTCTGAACACTGTGGTCTGCACTTGCTTCTTCAGTGTTCATTCATGGTTTCCATGGTTGATTCTGCCTAGGCAATCTGCCAGGATGTTGTCTTTCCCTGGCAGGTGTACTGCCGACAGTTGAACATCCAGGGAATATGCCAGGTTTCAGATCTTCATTGCTTCTGTGCAGTTCTGAAGATCTTGTTCTTGCCTGCTTGTTTATATAATACATGGTAGTGGTGTTGTCTGTCCTGATCCAGACTGGCTGACCCCTGACAGTGGGAGGAAAAGGACTGCACTGCCATGTGCACTGCCTGGAGCTCCACAAGGGCTATGTGCTCCTGAGACTCGTGTGGGCTCCACATACTGCTTACAGTAAAGTCCTCTAGGAGAGCACCCCAGCCCAGGACAGAGGCATCTGTAGTAAGTTTGACTGTGGGTGGTTGCTGAAGGAAGTGTAGTCACCCCTTCCCCAAATGTCTAGGGGATGATAGAAATCACTGATGAAGCAGGGGCGAGGACCCACAAAATAGACACACTTCTGAAACTGTACAGTATGAAAGGCAAGAAAAAGTTGATCTCCTACCTTAAGGCATCTTTAAACTGCTGAATCCCCTAGTTGCTTCTTAAAAATCGCTGGCAGCATCCCACATGCAGCCCCATGGAAGGACCAGGACTCCTGTTGCCTTACGGCCCTCGGCTTCGCCAGGCTTCGAACCCCCAAATGTTGCAAGATCTTATGTCAGCCAGTCCACTGGAAATATAAACTCATGGATTGATTAAAAACTGAAGATTTTATATTTCATTTTCCCCTATTTACAAATGAATCAGACTCACAATTTCTTCCCAAACAAGATCAATTTATTTCTCCTGGGCCCAAAAGATTTAGAGGACCACAAGGGTTCATCACTCCTTATACAAACATTCCTGCTCCATGGAGCTAAACATTTATACAGTTAAAATGGCAGCAAACTTTTAGCAGAGCAAGGTCTTTAACAGCGCTTAAACAGCAGATCTGATTTTCCTCAGGAACCTAGCGACCGTCTACCTGGACTGTGAAGCTTCCTGATTCCACTGGCACTGGGTAAGTGCCTAACAGAGCTTCCAGCTGATTTTCAGGGGAGGGGTCCTCATTTTGTCCTTTAACCGGGGAAGCATACAGCTTCTCCCATCATTCTGTGACTCAATTCTGGCCTTCCAGGGACATGGATGGTGCAGTACCCACCAAAACCCACCACACCATACCCCACATCCTCCTGTCCAGTTGCTTTCCTGGTCTGCTCGGCCTCACTGAACACTACAGCCTCTCCAAACAGCATGGTGGCACCTACCTTTCCAAGTTACCCCCACTGGAGCAGAACCACGGACTAACTGGGCCTAAAGACCTGCTCATAAAATGGAGGCCCCGGGGCCTGCCCCAGACACGGGCATGGCAGACCCACAGCGTACCCAGGCCATGCTTCACTCCCGTGGCTGCTAACCATTTGAGCTGCCTTGCCACGCAGTGAAACAGGAGCCCTGCCACAACTCCTGGATCCCCAACAGCCCAAACACCTCTCCATCCAGCATGTTGCTCTCTTAAAAGGCTGTAAAAAAAAAATGGAACTGCTGCTCAACCATCTCCTCTTCACCAACCTCCTGCTGCCTGAAAAGTGCAAACCAGCTCTGGGGGATACCTCCAGGTCACTCAGCGCCCACTCGACTAAAGACCAGCAGCCCCAAAGCCTGTCCCACTAAACAGGCCCTAACAGAGTTAGAGGCTCCCCCTGGCCCCCTCTCCAGTGGGACCCTAGGCTGCCTTGCCACACTGGGATGCATAGGCCCTGCCACAGCCTACTGCAACCCCAACAACCCAGGCCCACTACCAACCTGCCAGGGCCTACCTATCCTGCATCTCCCTTTTCCACCTACCACCCCTGGAGCCCGGAACCCCACTGATGACGGTCGCAGCTAGCTGTCTCCATGCCCTCCTTCGGATGCTCACCCAGGGAACCCTACACATCGCCAGGGCTGCAGCTATAAATTTTGGGGCCCCGGACAAGTCACTTGAAATTGGCCCCTGTTTTCCAAACCAGCTAATGCCAGGGGTAATGCCCGCTACTCAGGTTGGCCCCTCCTGAGCTTGGGGCCCTGGACAACTTCCCCACTCCCCCCCCCATTACTGCGGCCCTGCACATCACCACTGTAGAAGCTGGCCTGCCTAAAGCGGGTGGGGGGGGTCTCCCTTCCCTGCACTGCCCTGCAGTGCTCGTCGGTCTCCTGCTCTCCCTGCTTTTTCCTCCCAAAAAACTAGAAACTTCCTGTTCCTGCCTATTTATAACCCTGGGAACCCTGCTCTCTGCTGCCACCTCATGGTGACCAGCAGGAATTATGCCCCCAGAGCACCCATAAATCCCTAAGCTCTGAGGGCAATATAAGGAAGGAGGTCCCTAAAGAGAGCACAAGCCTCTCTCAAAGGAGAGGAGGCTTACACTCTTCCCCCACCCAGTGAACCATTCCCTCCTGGGAATGATGGCAGAGGGCCCATGATGACCTCCCCCCAACAAACTGGGTATGCGCATCTCCCTAGCCTGCAGGAAAGAAAAAACATCATATATTTTAGCCCAAAGGGGGAACCCTCCCTAGCCTAACTACCCTATCCTATTTAAACCCAATAAATATAACTTACCTGCACCAGGAGAGTCAACACCTTTTAGAAATTCAAAAACGATCTCTATGAATTGCTAGCAAAACACAACTATTTGTTCCTTATTTAAGAGTAATAATCTACAAACAGTTAAACAACATTGAGGTAGATTTGAAATTCCAAAAAACTCTTACCCCTTATTATACCTCCCCCATGTTAGAACAGGTTACTTTATGTACAATAAAACATTTGAGCATTCACCCACCAGACAATCACTTAGGCACTCTCCTAGTCGCACCACTCACAACATCATAAGTAAAATTTAAACCATTATTTATCTATCATTGAACTCTATGGCAACAATCAACAATGATCAGTCTTTTCATTGTAACCCCAAGGGGGCGCTATCCTAAGGGCTACTACCCCTGCCTGCTCAGTTGATAACAGGTTGAGGGGCCTGGATCCAATGGCGGGTGCCTCCACCTAGAGGTCGGGGTTGGAATAGTCAAAGGTGACCTAGTCACAGCCCTCTGGGTCACTGCAACCCCCTTTCTTCCCACTAGTGGCCCACACAAGTCAATCACAGTACCCTTGCAAAACCCTCTTACCCCCAGAATTGGTTCAGTCAGCTTGGCCCTGAGGACCCCCTGTAAAGTATATTGCAGTTAGACAATGACCACCTGTACAGTAGTTCAACATAGACACACAGATCAGTCAGTATACCTTTGCAAAACAACCAATCTGATTTATTTCAGGGGGAGATAACAAGGACTAGGGGAAATCAGGTTAATTAGCTTACCACATATATATATATATATATATATATATATATATACACACATCTAGGGCACTGTGCACAGGCCTAACCTGTAAGTCACTGTCTCTGGATACCCAGGCAATAGAAGGCTAGCTCTGATGCAGCTGGTTGGGGCCCTGACGCAGAAAACAAGCATTTGATTCCTAGGAGGATTAAGTAGAGCCAGCAGGCTCAGTTCGTGTAGCCAGTAACGCAGCCAGACAAATCTTGCCCTCACTGTGAATAACTGACAGGGAGCTACCCTGATTTAGTACTTACGACTCCAGCAGCCAGATCGCTCTCACACCACTCGCAGGACCAAGCCTGGAATTCAATACTTCTCCACACATTTATATGAAGAGCAGAGGGGTACCATACCAGGCAGCTACTGTATAATCCCAATTGCTTTCACACAGAACACCGGGCCCAAACGACGCAGCTTCTCTTGTCCTGACAGACCGAGCGCGATTGAAGCAGATTCTCCAGTCCTCTACAGGGTGATGCCTGGTAGGTACTGCACTTTTGCACAGCCTCCTCCGACCTCTGCCCATCGGATTTAGTCCGATACTTGCTGGTGTTCATTCCACCGAAAACTGGCCTTCCTCACACGCTTCCCATGTGAAAGCTCAACAGCGCAGGAGCCCAGAGCTCCTTCCTTGTTCACCACCACAACGACTCTGCCCCTTGGCAGTTTGGGCAAGAACCTTCAATTCGGGTGCCACTCGATCCCATTGGTGGGCGGCAGATGCCAGTCACTTGTTTCGGCCCCCCCATTGGTGCAAAAAGGTGCCGAAGTCCAGCTCTCCATATCCCAGAATTACTAACTGTATCCCCTATGGGCAGCCGGCTCCAAAATGAGTCCCGATCCTGGTTGGCTCAACAGATCTCCATTTTAGTTACCCCTCATTTACCATTGGCCCAATTCAATAGTCCAGGTCCAAAATGGAGGGGCCAAGCACACAAATTCCCAGCTGCAAAGGAAACAGGTTAGACAAACTGTAATTTCACTAATACTCTAAACGATTATAGCCAAACAGCTACATCTATTTGCCAGGCTCCCTTTTTCACTTGCAGCGACTACAAAATGGGAGCGATTTCCCTGCAGCTCAGGCAGAATTCGAGTAAGGAAAACCTGGTCCCCGTACAAACCATGGAAACCTGCGAGCAGGCAGCTCTTAAAGGGACAGTACTGGAGGCTTTAAAAACACTCACAGCGGCTGCATTTTGGCGGCATTGCGACGAACACCAGTTAGGCAAGGAGCTCCTAAGCAGCTCTGGGAAGGCTTTTAGGAACCCCCATTTGTAAGGGGGTTACATCATCATCAATTTTTTTTTTTTTTCAAGGGAAGTATACAGTCACCACAGCCTGCTCCGATGGGCAACTCTTCTGGCACATTCCATGAGTTCTTTACAGGGGGCTTAAGTATCAGGTCCCCCACCAGGTGGGAAATAAAAATCTGAGTCTGGCTTGGTGGTTAGATCCCCAGATGAGTCTTGGTCGATGACGTAGTACTTGGTGTGTGTCCCTGCCAAGTCCTGGACCAAGGCAAAGTTCTTGAACAGGGTAAGTCTGGACCATGGTGCAGTGTGACACATTGCCTGTGCCTTCTGGAAGAGCTGCTGAAAGGGGGCACCTCCTCCTCCAGGTCGATGCTTCAGTCTCTCAGTTTGTTCCTTGTAAATCCATTCCTCTTGCAGCTTCTATGATGTCCCAAATCCTCTCCAACAAGTATGGATAATCCAGAAATGGGTATTCAACTCATAGTCTTCTTCTGACCCACTTCTCAGCCTGACTCCACTCCGGAAGGTCTCAGACGCTGGTCCTTCAAGCTTGTCCTAATGGCAACCATACTCCACCTCTATACCTGATGTTTAGGGGGGTTGCTTCTGTTCAACCTGTCCATCTGGGCCCGGAGGGTCCTGGCGCGAACTGGCAAACATGTGATGTGGTCATCCATGGTGACCACAGGGTGGTGGAAAGGTCGGGGGATCGCATAGTATACTTGGTAGTCTGAGAATTGTAATTTCTTGCCTATAAACCTCTCCTCACCCACTTCTTCCGAGTCCTCTAGAGCCTTGGCACTCTCCTTATTTCCTTCGGGTGCCATAGGCTACACAGTGCCAAGCCCAATAGGGTGCAGAATTTTTGACTTGGCTCCTGTCGAGGGCTCCAATGTAACTCACAGGGCTGGAGGGCTCCCGCCAGACAGGGATCAAGGTGGGGACCCCTGGACCATGGGGGTGTCTCCAGCCGGTTTTCTGAGACCCCTGCCCCTCCCTCTGCCACAGGAATAATCGGTAGCTGGCTCCAGGGAGCAGGGCAGATGTCTGTGCTCCCCGTCACCCCTGACTTCACCTCCTCAGCAGCACCCTCTTCTTCCTCTGCCTCTATGACCACATCTGGAGTAATGCACCTTGCTTTAACTGTTTCTTCCAGGGTGCTCACCCCCAGGGAAAGTTTTTCAATGGCTTCAGAATCCTCACTGCCCAATGACCACAAGGTAAGGGAACCCTCTGAGACACTTGAAAGAGGTCCCCAGAGGATAACTGGTGGGGCACAGTCAAAGATGCCTCCTGGGGCTGAACTGGAACAAATGCCACTCACTGGCAGTCACACAATCCCCCCACCGATTTCCACACCTCACACACTGTTCATCTACTTGTCCCTTCTCTCTTGCTTGCCAAAGCCAGGTCAGCAAAGAGGCAGGAACCATTGTCAACGGATCCTGTTGAGGGAAAATTTCTTCCTCTGATTTAAAACTTCTGCCTGCCATTTTTCATTGCCAGTCCATGAATTCACCCCACAATCTCCTCTACTCTGCAATTTTCCCCACAGTACTCAGGTAATAAATGGAACTCTCTTACTTGGTTTTGCTCCTGGATGCTGTTTCCATGCCTTTTTTTATTTTTTGGTTTGCTCTCAACATCTTCTCACCTTTCTCTATGTGGCTAGAAAATGGCACTGGCTCACAGGCTGTTTTCCTCTCCCTGCAGCCATCCTCCACTCAGAGGCACCAAAGGTGTCACGTGACCAGATAGTCATGTGTGCACACCAAAAGAGCAAAGGCCTACCTTTACTCCAGGCCTAGCTCCCACACCATCACGAAGATTTTAAAGTGCGCCACACAGCCTACACAAGGCAAGAGGCCTGTCAGCACCGTGGATCTGGAGAACTCAGGGTCCGGTGGGGTCTTAGGGTGCAGGGAACATCCCGAATGAGCCCCCACATGTAGCCACCCCCTCTCCAAATTTCTAGGGGATGATTGAAATCACTGATGAACTGGGGGAGGGGGCCCAAAATGTAGACACACTTCCGAAACTGTATAGCATGAAAGCAAGAAAAAGTTTATCTCCTACCTTAAGGCATCTTTAAACTGCTGAATCCCCAAGTTGCTTCTTAAAAATTGCTGGGAGCACCCCACGTGTAGCCCCAAGGAAGGACCAGGACTCACATTGACTTACGGGCCTCAGCTACCCCAGGCCTCAAACCCCAAGAAGGGTCAGGATCTTACGTCAGCCAGTCCCATGGAAATATAAACTCATGGACTGATTAAAAACAGAGAATTTTATATTTCATTTTTCCCTATTTACAAATGAATCAGACTCACAATTTCTTCCTAAATGAGATCAAATTATTTCTCCTGGGCCAAATGATTTAGAGGACCACAGGGTTTCATCACTCCTTATGCAAACATTTCTGCTCCACGGAGCTAAACATTTATACAGTTAAAATGACAGCAAACTTTTAGCAGAGCAAGGTCTTTAACAGCTCTCAAACAGCAGATCTGATTTTCCTCAGGAACATAGTGACCCTCTACCTGGACCGTGAAGCTCCCTGATTCCACTGACACTGGGTAAGTACTTAACAGAGCTTACAGCTGATCTCCTGGGAAGGGGGTCCTCATTTTTTCCTTTAACTAGGGAAGCATACAGCTTCTCCCAGCTTTGCCTGACTCTTAATTCCAGCCTTCCAGGGACACGGATGGTACAGTACCCACCAAAACCCACCGCACCATACCCCCCCCCCACATCCTCCTGTCCGGTCACTTTCCTAGTCTGCTAGGCCTCCCTGAGCACTACAACCTCTCCAAACAGCATGGTGGCACTTTCGTTTCCAAGTTACCCCCAACGGAGCAGAACCACGGCCTAACCGGGCCTAAAGACCTGCTCATAAAATGGAGGCCTTGGGGCCTGCCCCAGACACGGGCATGGCAGATGCACAGCATACCCAGGCCATGCTACATTCCCCTGGCTGCTAACCATTTGAGCTGCCCTGCCACATAGAGAAACGGGAGCCCTGCCACAACTCCTGGATCCCCAACAGCCCAAACACCTCTCCATCCAGCATGCTGCTCTCTTAAAGGGCCGTGAAAAGAGATGGAACTGCTCCCAAACTGTCTCCTCTTCATCAACCTACTGCTGCCTGATAAATGCAAACCAGCTCTGGGGGATACCTCCAGGGTGCTCAGTGGCCCACTCGACTAAAGACAGGTAGCTCCAGACCTGTCCCTCCAAACAGGCCCTAACGGGGTTAGAGGCTCCCCCCTGGCACCCTCTCCAGTGAGACCCTAGGACACCTTGCCACACCAGGATTCAGAGGCCCTGCCACAGCCTACTGCAACCCTGATGACCCAGGCCCACTACCAACCTGCCGGGGCCTGCACAGACCCTAAGGCCAACCTGTCCTGCATCTCCCTTTTCCACTTACCATCCCCAGAGCCCGGGACCCCACTGATGACGGTTGCAGCTACCTGTCTCCATGCCCTCCCTTGGATGCTCACCCAGGGAACCCGATGCATCACCGCTTTAGAAGCCAGCCTGCTTAAAGCGGGGGGGGGGTCTCCCCACCCTGCACTGCCTGCAGTGCCCGTCGGTCTCCTGCTTTCCCTGCTTTTCCTCCAGAAAAGACCTAGAAACTTCCTGTTCCTGCCTATTTATAACCCTGGAAACCCTGCTCTCTGCTGCCACCTCATGGTGACCAGCAGGAACTATGCCCCAAGAGCACCCATAAATCCCTACGCTCTGAGGGCAATAAAAGGGAGGGGTCCCTAAAGGGAGCACAAGCATCCCTCAAAGGAGGGGAGGCTTACAGAAGGAAACTCCTTCTCTGAGGTTGTCTTCTTCCTTCCACCACTCCAGTGCCTTTAACGGACAGTTTGTGGCAGGCACTCGTTTTGACAGTGGATCCTAACTCTGGGACCAGAAGTTACCCAGGTAGTAGTGGATTTTCTCTCATTTGGAACTTGACACCTGGCGCCACTTCAATGTATGAGGTCATGTGCCCCAGCAACTGTAGAAAATCCCTTGCAGGTCTGGGCTGACCTGCTTTGAAAGAATTTGCAAGTACTATCTGTTTGTTTTCCCTTCCCGAGGAAGGAATGCCTTCCTTTGGTGGGTCTCTAACTCTGCCCCAATAAAGTCCAGTATCTGAACTGGGTCTGTCTGAGACTTTTGGGGGTTTATCAGGAAACCCAGGTTCTCCAGGATGTGTTGTGTGAGGATGAGGAGGAGGGAGGACTTGGCATCCTGGTGTGACTTTCCTGAAACAAGCCAGTCATCCAGGTAGGGGAAAAACCACCACTCCTTGCCTCCTCAAATGTGCTGCCACTACAGCTAGGTATACCGTCATAACAGCAACTGAACTTGAGTGACTCAGATATGAGTCGCTCAAGTTCAGCGCTCGTTATGTGAGCTATCCTGAATTGGTAGCAACGGGCGAGTAGGAAGGTGACTGGAACCACAGCATGAGGAACGGAAGAGGAGAGAAGGTATGTGGGAGGTAGTGCAGCAATAGGCTGATTAGCTGGCTGTGTGGTGTGGTGGTGAGGGTGGTTGGCTATAGTGGGGAGGGTGCAGGGTCTGGGGCTGGGGAGGAGCACAATATTTTGTCCTTTTACGATCAGGAGTTTCTTTTTTTTCCCATGGTTCTCTCCCTCCCCGACTTGCACCCCCCTGGAGTTAGCAATCATTATTTAGGTGGCTGCAGGGGGCGCTGCCCCCCACATAAACAATACAATACAGAGTTCTTGTCGCACTACTTGCATCGCTGGGAATGTACATTGCCATTCTGGTTTTTCGCCGATGTACACTCGCTGTAACGGCGATCACTATTTTGTGATCACCAGTATGACATGGAACCCTACAGCTAGGCACTTTCTGAACACTCTGGGTGCTGAGGATAGCCAAAGGGAAAGACTGTGTACTGGTGGTGGCAGTTCCCTACTCTGAATTAGAGGTTCTCTCTCTGTGTCTGTGCTTGACTGGAATGTAAAAAAATAGGTGTCTTTCAGATCCTGTGACCCTAGCCAATCTCTATGTTGCAGTAATGTAATCACTGATCCCAGTGTTGCCATCTTGAACTTTTCCTTTTTTAAATGTTTGTTCGGGTATCTCAAGTCTAAAGTGGGCTGCCATTCCCCATTTTTCTTATGGGTCAGGAAGTATCTTGAGCAACACTCCTTCTCCCACTGTGAGGAGGAGGAGGCTTTCTCCACTGCATCTGCTTGCAACCACTTTTTTACCTCTAACTTCAGCAAGAGTTTTTCTGTTGCAGTATGAGGGATAAAGGTTTTGTGATTCTGCAGTTTCAGAAATTTTCTGAACTGCAAGGTAAGATCTTGGCTCACAATTTTCAAGACCCACCTGTCTGTGGTTATTCTTTCACATTCCTGGAAATAGTGAGTCAGCCTTCCCCCCACTGGCAATGGTTGGACAACCTGTGCAGACTTGTCAAGGGGTTCGCTTCACCTGGTCTTTGGGAGCAAGCATTGCATCTGCAAACCTGGAACCCCTTCTGCCCCTACCTCTGAAGAAATCCTTCTGAGTGGGTGAAGTCATAAGCAATGTAGGCGTTAGGGTAGTATCCCCTGCCTCTACGTACCACTTCCATAAGGCCTGCTAGAAATGGAGGCCTTTTCCTTCTCAGGATTGCTCTTGTAAGTGGTCTTGTATTCATCCGCCTTCTTCGTGAATGCTTCTGTGTTGTCACCAAACAAGGAATTTCCCTTCACAAGGGAAATCCATTGCTTTTGTTTGAGTGTGCTGAGGGAGGTCTGTGGTTCTAAGCCAAGCAAACCTTCTTAGGGGCACTGCATGTGCCATGACCCTAGAAACAGTGTCATTGGTGTCCACTGCCATATGGAACTGGTACTTGGTGGCATCCATGGCAGTCTTTGGTGTTTCAGACAAATCCTGTGCCAGGTCACCAGTAGTTTTCTTACTTATTGCCAAAATGGAGCTCCAAAGAGCTTTTTGGTACTGACCTGCATAAGCCACGTGTGCTGCCAGCTTTAAAAGCAGGGAAGTGGAGGTATAGACTTTTTTGTCCATACTATACAGTTTCCTATAATCTTTCTCAGGAGGCTGGGAGGAAAGGGGCACTTTGGCCTTATCACAGGTGGCAGTCTGGACCACTCCCTCATGATCAGGATGGGAGTACAGGTACTCAGTGTGCTGGTTGCTCACCTGATATTTTTATCTTTGTTTTCTTGTCTATGCCTGCAGCTGAAGTAGGTGCTGATAACGCTTTCTAAGTGGCCTTTTTGAGGGATTTGTGGATGGGCAGTAATAACCTTTGTGTGGGGGTTAAGCCCACCATGTCCAAAAACGTCACCTCATCTTCATCTTGAGCAGTCTGTTGCGATGAAATGTTGAGGGTGTTCACTATTTGCCTCACAAACGAGTAGCGTGAGGTGCAGTCATCTAAGGGACCAAGAGAGGAACTGAACTCATGTTCAGGAGAACCATCAGGCTCTATGGGTTCTCCTTCCTCCTCTTCCTCCTCCTCCACCTAGTAGAATTCAAGCTACAAAAAACGGTGCACACACCATCTCAATAGACACTTATTTTATTAAACAAAAAACGTGCTCAGGATGCCAAACACACCTATGTAGCGTCTCCTTGCAGAGGCTTCCTCAGGGAGTGGTGCTTGCATTTCAACTGCAATAATTATGCTAACAGGCTAATTATAATTAAAGTCACCTACTCATCAGTTAACAATGCCAGAGAAACTCATGCATTTTAAAGTGCCAGTGTCCAATATCAATTTATATACTAAAAAAATTTACACAAACAAATTCTACTAACTGGCAATTTACTAGGACTATATAATTAAATATAGCAAAAAATGTTAAAATGATTCAATACATAAATGTATGCATACAATAATATAGGTGCAGATATCCCATCATAAACGTTTTATCGTACATTATAAAAAGGGTCTGAGAAATGGAGCTTTCTGATTGGCTGCAAACATTCTAACAGCCTTATGTTAATCTTTTATTAACATACATGTAGAGCTTAGCCATATGCTGAACAAGGTTTAACACTGTTTAAAATACATTTTTTATTATAATAGCAATTAGGCATGACCAAGAGTTATGTTAATGGTCTGTTAATCACCCTCTAGGGGCATGTGGCACTCGGCTACACCTCGTGCCACAGTACACCCCTAGAAGGTGATTAACAGACCCTTAACATAACCCTTGGTCATGCCTTATTGCTTAAACATCAAAATGTAAATACTCCCCTTAAAGTACTGACTGAGAAGTTATTGTTTTTTTTACCATTAGTGATTTTGTGACCATGAATAACAGATGCAAGACATTAAATATTTACTATGAGTGAGTAAGATTGCTCCTCCAACTATCACAATTTATTATCCCCATTTAGCTGCCTTGCTTACCTGGTTCATGGACACAAACATTTCTGAATATTAAATATATTAATAAAGAGTCCACAACCTATACTGTGCCCAAGACTGGACCTACCAACATCAATTCTAGGACTAGCCCCATGGTTCCAATACCCAAACTTCACAAATCTTAAACCACCAAATCAGATAATTTTTTTTAGGAAGTCATACAAAACAATGATGATCAATGAAGTCATGATAAGGTCAACAGGACACTACCATTTATTTGAATTTTGTGTACCCTAGTCTGACATGGTGGTCAGGTCTCAGTCATAGCTAGGCAAAACAACAACCCACAATAAGAGCATGTTCTGTAAAGACTGTCGCATACCAACAGTGATAAAAAAGTTAAAACATTCATGTATTCATATTTTCAACATAAATTCAGAATCACAGTACATCCTATATTGGAGAACACTACTTGCGGGGGTGTGGCCATTATGTTTAAGACTGAGCTGAGCCTTGTGGATGTGCCATTGGGAAGTACCAGATCCTTCGAATATATCCTGGGAGAGGGTGCAGGCTGCGGGATTCTCCTCATCTACCATCCACCAGAAGATGAAGGAGAATTCCTGCAGGAGTTAGCAGACTTCATTGTCTACATGGTGTTGAGGTCCCCCAGATGGAATGTTCTGGGGGACTTCAATGCCTAGGTCGATGATGAACTCTTGTCTTTTGGTTAAAATCTCCTCCAGCTGATGACGACACTGGGCCTCACACAGGTAGTTACCTCCTTGACCCATGTAGGGGGTCATTTGTTGGATCTGATCTTCCTTTTGGGTATGGAGATAGCTGATTTGGGGGAGGAATCAGTCAGCTAGTCTGACCATCACACCATAAGGTTCAGCTTCAGGGTCCCCCCTAATAGGTCTGCCCCTATGGAGATGGTTCAGTACCACCCTTTAAGGGGGATTAAGCCCAGTGACCTATCAGCGGTGCTGGACCTATCGGGCTTGTCTGGTGAATGCATGAGTCCAGATGGTCTTGTACTAGCCTACAATAAGGCAGTGGGAGACACTCTGGACTAGATTGCTCCTGTTCGTGTTCAACCCCTCACCCTTCACCCGAGGAGCCCTTGGTTTGATGGCTCCTTGAAGGAGATGAGGCGAGTTGGCCGAAGGATGGAGAAAGCCTGGTGGAAGTCCGGCCATGATGCTGACAGGCTTAGGTTGATGGCACATTATGATAGCTATCAATCAGAAATCACCTGTAAGAAGGCAGAATTCCTGTCCAGGGAGATTTCTGCTGCGCAAAATCGACCGGCTCAGCTTTTCCAGACTGTTGACAGATTGTGCAATCCAATCTATCTCCAGCCCAGAGAATCTTTTTCTTAGCTAAGATGCGAGGAGTTCTCTCGATTTTTCGCAGATAAGGTTACCAGCATCAGGTGTGGCATCGGTCCGGTCTCTCCTATGAGGGATTGCAGTGATCGACAGGAGGTGGCAGACACTCAGTCTGTCTGGTCAGATTTTTGCCTATTGTAAAGACCATCCAAACATTGCGCCCAACCAGTTGTAGTTTGGATCCGGGCCCTACGCACCTCTTAGTGGGATGTGTAGATGTTACCTGCCCGATCCTAGCTGAAATTGTCTGGAAGTCTTTGGAGAATGCAGTCTTTCCTGACTCCCTCAAGGAGGCGGTCGTTCAACCACTCCTTAAGAAATCCTCCTTGGACCCAGACTGTCTAGCTAACTACCGGCCTATCTCTAACCTGACATTTGTTGGTAAGGTTATTGAAAAGGTGGTTGCACTGCAATTGGATGATCATCTTACAACATACAATGTTTATGATAGTGGACCCAGGTCATCCGGGGATGGGTCTGGGGGCTGGACAACCATCAGGCTTGTTGCTTGGTGGCATACAGCTCACTACCTCAGACCGGGTGTGAAACCTGGGCGTTATTTTTGATGATGATTTGACTCTAAGGCCTCAGGTTTTAGCTGTCGTTAAATCATCTTTTATCATCTCAGGAATGTCGCCCAGGTGAGACACATGTTTGTTTGTTGAATTTTGTTGACCTGGTAAGCCCACAGGGCCTAGAAGTCCCTTTTCAGTGGCAACCGGGATACAGATGATAAGCAACTGAAATTGAACCAGATTAAGCTGTTGGTGGTATTTTTCTAGTGAATGAGGGAAATTTGGCCAGGACACCGGGGAAATTCCCCTACTCTGACAGAGGGGGATACTCTGTCCAAGATGGCGGACGCTCTGGTGACCACGGCAGAGCTAGCTGGTGAGGCAGGAGACTTGGTCTCTGCTCCTGTCTCTGATTTACTAGAGACTGTTTCAGACAGAATTGTGTCCATCCGCTGTACTTACTGTGACTGAAGCTGCTCCCATGGCTTGTACTGTTCTTCCTCCTGCTCGATGCAGTAGCCCTGACAGAGATCGTAGAGATGCCTCTGCAGTTGTGTACAGCGAATTGGAGGTGCTGCAGCCCACTGTGCACAGTGGACTGGTGGAGGTAGTGAATGCTACGCGCTTGGTGGACGACAGAGAAGACTTGTCTGTGCAGATGTCGCAACAAGATGCAATGCCTTTTGCAAAGGCAGCCACGGAGGGGGATCATCCCCTGGCAGTTCCTGGATCCCATCCTACTTTTGGACCTTCTGTTGACCCACTGCTGCCCCGAACTGAGTCAACGCCTTTTTTGTTCACTGCTGCGGCACGGCCGCTCACACAGCAGAGGGTGCACAGCTTGGGGATTGCACGAGGATTCCTCACCTACTATGTTGGAAACTGGCAGCCTGATGTCCTTTTCTGAAATATTGCCCCAATCTAAGCCTGTGTGGTCCGCGGAGCAGGCTTTGCAAGGGCAGGCTGGATACAGGACCCCAGGAAGGGTCAGTGATCTCTGGTCCATCCCTATTCGGTCCCCTAAACCTGAAGACTTCCTGGAGGAACAACCTAAGGGACTGGAATTGAATGACTCTCCTGACCCCTTGAGTTTGCCAGGGGAATTGTCACTCACCCAAAACCCTGTATTATCTCTCATACAGGATACGACTTCTAAGGCATCTCCTATGATGGAATCCATGGATTTTACAGCTGCGGACCCTGATCTACCTCTCCCTGATCAGGGAAAGACTCCACGTTCCTTTTCTTCCTCTTTAAGGCACCTGTTGTAGCTGCTAAGCGACATAATGCTATCCGTCTTATTTATAGAGGTGGACTTTCTTCGCCCCGGATCGTGTCTTTGTGGCTAGATCCCTGATAAAAGACTCTTTAAAATTTTTTGCTCACGAGATATATGCCTTGTTACATGTGTCTGGAGAATCTTCCTTTGACGTCAGTTTTCAGACATCTCGTGGACTTGAACGATTTTGGTCTAGATACCATGCTTTGAAGAATACCCCCTTATGGACCCCCTTCCAGGCCATCCCCCTGTCGAAGCCTGCCTTTTAAATTTATTACGGTTATGTTCCGTAATGAAGGTGTTGATGTATCTGATGTGATGTACTGGCTGAAACAGCTGCACCAGTACAGGGTCAGCCTGAAGCCATTCTAGACACTGAAAATATTTGGACTGGGGTTGGAGGTTCGGTGCTGCTACACACAAATGACTCAGGTCCTGTGCACCTGCCCATTCCTTTTCTTAGGACGAGACAGGGAGTTTTGTTTTATCCTGGCCAACCCAAGGCCTGTTATAGATGTGGGGATCCCTCACATCTCAGTAGTGTCTGTGATAAGATTAAATGTAATAATTGTGGTGAAATGGGTCATGTGGGGGTTCACTGTCGGAATGCTAGTAAATGTAACTTGTGTGACGAATTAGGGCATCTATTCCAGACTTGTCGCTGGGCTGCACATGCTCAGGAAGACCATGATGGTGGGGCTGATCAACGCTTTGTGATCACACAAGCACAAAAAGCACGGTTACGTGCATCTGTGGCTAAGCACCCCTCTGTTACGGGAGATTCAGCGGTGCAGCCCCTACTGCTAGCACCCCCCAGAACCCTGTTCCTCAACCTGACAAGATGGTACCACCCTTATCGGTACCTGAACCCCCCCGAATGGAGAAAATCAGGCCTGTTGCTTCTGATGTGGACTCTGTCCCAGGTCCTAGTAAAATGCTACCTCCCCGTGAACCTACTGCAGGTACTCGCTGTAGGTCTCTGAGAACTGCTTCTCGGCCTTTACCGCTTCCTATGGCATCTTTGTTGCCTGCTCCCATACCCCTGTCGAATCCTTTTGAATTGCTACAGCCGACTTCGGACGACGCAGGTGGTGAGTCTGACTCATCCTCGTAGCCCCTCCCTCCCTGATGGTCCTGCTGACACTGGACCTCCAGTGGCATTGGACTTTCACAGAAACGTAAGGCCAAAGTTAGACTGAAAGGGAAGAATATAGTTGGGAAGCGGAAACTGTGATGTTTTATACTTTCCTGTTGTCTACATGGCGCAGTTTACTTGTCACACTATTAACGTTAATAGTATGAAACGTGTTCCTAAGAGACGGTTAGTTTTTTCTTTTTTAAGACTTTTACCATTGGGTATTTTCTTATTGCAGGATACCAGACTCCATACGACTCAAGAGATCAGACAAGCGAAAAATGATTGGCTCTTAGGCCCTCATTCTGGTCCATAGGTCACGACCCTGTTCAGGCCTTGGCATTTTGATAAATATGCCTGACTTTCGTCTTTTGAAACTATTTGATTTGGTACCGGTAGGGCTCTGGTTTTGACCTCACCATAGGTAATTGCCCTTATCGGAGTTATCAATATTTATGCGCCACAACTTAAATCAGCTCGCATAGCCCTTTTACTGAGATCCGCCCTTACTTGCACACTTCATTCCAAGTTTTATTTTTCTGGTGACTTCAACTGTGGCTTGAGTCTTCGGGATAAAAGTTCCTTTGCCACTACTAAAAAACTGTACTGCGACTCACAGGAACTGAGCAAGCTAATACATACTGCCCATTTAATTGATGCTTATTTTTCTTTTCGGCAACAGCATACCCCTACATTTCATAAAGGTAAATTGGCTACCCGCATTGATTTTGTTTTCTTGTCCCGTACTTTACCAATTGTTTCAGCTATGGTGCAGGCAGTGGCCTTTTCGGATTATAGCTTGCTTTCTGTTGGTGTGGGTACTGCAAATCCTTATTCAAAAGGGCCAGGGTTGTGGAAATTTAACACCTCTCTATTGCAGGATAAGGTGTTTTTGTCGACCCTTCGGTCCTTCCTTTTTGCACGCAAATCTGTGTTTCTCTGTTATGAAGACCCGATACAGTGGTGGTTTGATACAAAACATGCGTTGATATCATTCCTGAAACGGTATAGTCGTGCGAAAAGTAAGGCCAATATTTGGACTATTTACAAAGAAGGCGATCTTCGACTTCTTTCTTTATCATATACCACGGGTCATGACCTTTCCTCTCAAATTCAATTGACGCTGGTGGCTATGTTGCACTTCCAATCTCGACAATCACGGCAATTGTACCACCAACATAAATTTCAGGTTACTGGACCACGGAGATCATTTGTCCCTTGAGTCTAACTCTCCGGACTGCTCAAAAGACGATATTATGTCTTACAGATTCCACGGGGACTATATGCTCTACTCAAACAGAGATTCAGCAGATAGTTGCTAACTACACAACTGCTTTGTTTTCCCCCTTTCCTGCTGATCTACCTGACCCTGCTGCCCTGTACAAAATTTAGAGATCCCACTCCCTTCTACAACAGCAGTGGAGATGGCGTGCCAACCCATTACGACCTTGGAGTTGTTAACGACTATGTCCTCTCTGCCGTTACGTAAAACTCCTGGCCCAGATGGTCTTCCGGCAGCTCTCTATAAGGTTCTGGGTGACCACTTACTTATTGAACTTACCTCTGTCTTTAATTCTTTGTTGAACAGTGAGTCTGTCCCTTTAGAATTTATGACTGGTGTTTTGCTTTATATCTATAAACAGAAGGGGGAAGCCCACTCTCTTGAGAATTGGCGCCCTCTTTGTATGCTAAACACCGACTTTAAGATATTGATGAAGATAATAGCAAAACGTTTAACAGGTATTGCAGAAACTGTTCTGCATCCTGCTCAATCTTGTTCTGTCCCCAACAGGAACATCTTGGATCATTTGATTCTGATCCGTGAATTGTTCTCTCCACGGGTACTCAGCTTGACTTCTGGATTTGTAGTATCTGTGGATCAACACGCATTTGATTCGGTGAATCATGATTTTTTGGCAAGCACTCAGTTTTTGCACATACCAGCTATCATTATCCAATGGTTACGTAATTTTTATAGGACAGCACGGTCATGCCAGTAGTGAATGGTTGGTGGGACCTCTGATACCTGTTCAAGGGGAGTCCGACAGGGGTGTCCAGCGAGTCCATTACTATATGTACTGTTTTGGACGTTTTGCTCGCCGTGTTAATATGCTGCCACAGATACGTGCTGTATGGTGTCCTATAACAACAGCACTCACAAAGCCATTGCATATGCAGATGATATCTGCTTTTGGTGGCAGAGAGATTCGGTGATAGCCTCCTTGCAGGAATGTTCCTTATTTGGGACATATTCGGAGCTACTCTGAATTTTGAGAAAAGTGTTGGTATACAGCTGGGATCTGCTATTGCACCGATTAGGAACATCGGACCATTGCAGATTGTAGATGGCCCTGTTAGTATTTAGGGATTTATTTTGGTTTTCGAGCCGATGGCGTTTATAATTGGACTTCTAAACTACAACAAGGTCGCATAAAGGTAGCCTCATGGAACAGGAGTCAGATTGGGAAAAGAAAAGAGTCTATTTAATTAAGACATATTTACTTTCCCTCTTTCTCTATGTTAGCTATATCTTTCCTATTCCAAAACAATTGGAAGCGGCGATTCTTAGCCTTTTTTCAGGCATTATGGGGAGCAGGTTGAACCCAATAAAGCGGGATGTCACCTATCTCCCTCTCACGAGACGGTGGTGTTGGCATATTAACCCCTTTTGTTTTCTCCAGTATTTTTCATAGCGAACATTAGACCACTTGATTAACTTCGCAGAAAGGATGGGAAAGTGGTTCTATGATTCTTGTAAAATATGGTTCCACCAAGGAACATGACTCCTCATGATTCTTGGTGTGCCTTGGGAAACACGCCACCTTATATGAGGTATACGCTTTCTTTACGCTTGAAGCAATGGCGGGTGACCCCACAAATGCTTCTTACTAATGCGCACAAATCCCTGTATAGATTGCTTCTTTCCTCTGTGTGTGCAGTTCAGTCCCCTTTTTTTAAATGTCCTGCCAAATATTGTCCCTCTCTGCTTATTTTGTTGCGTTGTATACGAATCCCAATACATATGTGGGACTTCCATTGGTTATCCTGCATGAGAGAATTAATGTTAAATCAAACCATAAACATAAACAGCTACAAGACAGGCTGTGTTCTAGGCCCTCTTGTATTGATGAATTGGAAACTATTTCTCATTTATTTTTGATTGCCTTTTGGGCTAGAAAGGTCCATTGGTGGACCTTTCTAGTCCAAAAATGGGGTATGCCATTGCTTCAATTTGTCTCTTACCCAATGATTATGGATGGAGCATTCCCCCCTCAATGGTCTCTGTGGAACACTGATACTTTAAATCTTATTTTTGTTGTAATTAAATGGCATATTTGGATGGCAAGATGCCAGTTCACCCTGCAGCAGAAAATTTGTACATATATAGAAATTGAACAAAAGATTGTTCGGGATTTGAAAACCGTTTATGCACATGAACTTGTGTCTCTTTCCAGGCCTGGTCTGTTCGCCCTTTGAAAGCCCTACCTTGGATTACAGACTCGGATGCACCGTGACTTGAAGGACTTCTGTTCTCTCAGTATCATTTCCTTAGTTTTCTTTCTTTGTTTTCTTCCATACCTTTTGATATGAACACTGTTGTATACTGTCTTGATTTTACCTGTTTTTTTCTTATTGTGTTTTCTTTATTGTATATTACCTGATTTCTTGTTTCAATAAAACTTTCCCCTACTCTTTTTGATAAGTGACATGGGATCTTTAACATCCACCTGAGCTACCACCAATCTAGGCAGATGGGACCTCGGTTTAATGTCTCATCCGAAAGACGGCACCTCAGAAATGCAGCACCCCTCTTATGTTGCACTACGGTGTCAGTACTGGGATATTAACCCAAGTGCCAGATGTGGGAACTGAACCCACAGCCCTCTGATCTCCTGGCCTCAGAGGCGAGTGTGCTACCTAATGAGCCACTGACACTGCCTTGTTTCCCCAGATGATCTTCGAACATTGGTCCAGGCCTTTGTCACTACCCATCTTGATTACTGAAATTCCCTCTACCTAGGGCTACCGGGGGTTGATATCCGCTGTTTGCAGCTGATGCAGAACGCGGCTGCCAGGCTTTTGACTGGGAATTCTAGGACCAGTCATATTACGCCTGTGCTCCGCAAACCGCACTGGCTGCCTGTTCAGTGGCGGATCACCTTTAAGGTTAGCTTGCTAACCTTTAAAGCCGTACATGATCAGGGACCCAGCTACCTGCTAGATCTCCTGGTACCCTACTGCCCCCTCCACCACCTCTGTTGCGCCGAGGAGGGATTGCTGGAGATTCCCAGGGTTTGACTGAAGACATCTGGTTCTTGAGCTTTTTCCTTCTTGGTACCAACCCTGTGGAATTCTCTTCCTCGTCGGTTGAGAGAATGCCTGACTGTTGATAGGTTCAAAATTGAACTATAAACTTATTTATTTAACCTAGCCTTTCCAGAATATGGATAAACTCACTTACTGTTTTAATTTTATTTATATTGGCTGCATTTTGTTTTATGTAAAGCACCTTGGCTTGGAAAGGCACTATAAAAATAAAGTTTGACTTGACTTGACTTACAAATAAGGTCTAAAGCCTAACTCTATGTTCTGACAATTTGGATGAAGGGACATAAGGTGAAAAATCCATTTTGTTTCTTGCTTAGTTCCTTGACCCTATTATCTCCTCTCTTGTTGTAAGGTACATGATCCAGAGCCCTGAATGAAAATGCAGTTGTGGTGCACCCATGGCAAGCCCTAAAATACTCCCCCAAAGCACTGGTCTGATTTCCCTGCTGAATTCTTCTTATGCGCTCTTGGATTCTCTCCTTCATACCTCTTGCAGTCCTACCTACATGGAGCTTGCCACAGGTACACCACCCTACATATTTTATTTTTATTTTATTTTAGTTTTTGTTGACAGGGTGAGTGCACTAGACAAATTCTGTCTATTTTCAGGCACGATCCGGGGTAGAGAGATGTAGATAAATGGCAACTGATTTTGAACCAGATTAACCTGTTGGTGGTACTGTTTATATATCACAAATGTAGTTCAGCAATCCAGTTTTAAGCTCTTCCCCTGTGTTTGGATTAATAAAAATTGGACCAGTAACTGTATGCGTGCATACACTGCAGTTGTGACATTGAAAAAGCCTACCCTCAATGTACAGGATCCACTGACCTGTAAATGTAATGACTATGGGTTAGAAGATCTTTCCTTTTTCTATAAGAAATTCTAGGTGTAGCTTCCGCTATAGGCCACAACTCCATATCCGTACTCAGAATCTGCCAACTGTTCTTCATAATTTTGGCCATTTCAGCTGCTCTTAACCCAGAATCCAGAACAAAATGTATTTTTGTCTGACTGTTCCCAGTCCATTCCCTCCTTTTTGGTACCAGCAGGGAATCCCTGGGCACCTTCTCAGCCCTTTCCCTAGCCTTATTAATCACTATAGCTGAATAGGCTCTCTGTGTTTTTTGCAGGGGACTTTGCTCCCTGCACCCCCCCCATGAGGAGGGGCTCTGCCCCCCACCCCTCTGCATTTTAAGATAATCAGCTCCAAGTCAGAGCTGTTTTGGGGAGGGCTTGAAATCACCAGAGAAAGCAGTTTCAGCGTACAGTGGACCATTACAGTAAACTGCTCATTTTGTCGTAATGGTCTTTGCGGTATTTCCATCGCTGTTTCAGTGGTATACGGGTACAAATAACATTCACAGAGTTCGTGTTCAGCCAATCTATGAATTCCTGCACAGAATCTTCACCCCACCCCAGACACATATTACATCATCAATAAATTAGTACCACTTGACTATGTGTCTGAGGTCTGGGTTGGCTCCATCAAGTACTAGTTGGTCTTCCCACCAGGCCATAAAGATGTTGGCATAGGAGGGGGCAAGAGCCACCCCATAGCTATTCCCCTCATTTGCAGGTACACCTTCTGATCAAACAAAAAATTGTTTAAAAGGTCCAGTACAGATATCTGAGGGGCCTCTTTCAGGGTGCTATCTGCTGCCAAAAAATTAACATGCCCTAATGCCATGGTCTTGGATGGTGCAGGTTTTTAAGGAACAGATGTCTATAGTTACCCAGCAGAAATGTTCTTGCCATTCAAATCCCTACATTTTATTATCATATCCATTGAATCTTTGATATGGCTGGGAAATTTCACCACAATCGGTTTCAGGTACTGGTTCACAAATCTGGAAGGGCCCTCACAGAAGCGATCCCAGCCTGAAACAACAGATCACCCAGGAGGGTCCCTCACAAATTTGTGGACCACGGGCAGTCGCAAAATGTGGCTGGGACAGGATATTCTGTTTTCAAGAACAGGGACTCTTGCTTAGAAATGTAACCTGCCACCCAGGTTCTCTACCATTTCATCTAGTTCTAGTTTGAATGGTATAGTGGGATTAAAGGTTAAACTTTTATAACATCCTCGATCACTAAGTTGTTTTCTAATATCCTGGACATATAACGTCTGGATGACAACCATCCCTCCCTTGTCAGCATTTCATATCGCAATGTCTGATATTAGTCTTAAATCCCTTCCAGCTGTGTATTCCTCTGCAGACATGCTTTTATATCTATAATCTCTCTTCTCTTTCAGTAATTATTTTATTTATTTATTTATTGAAATGTTTCACCAGGAAGGGCACACTGAACGACAAGTTGCTCGTCTTACAGTGCATCCTGGGGAAAGAGTATTGGAAATACACACACACACACAGCATACATATTACAATAAACAGTGAACAGTGATATCATTTACGGATAGTAATATGGCAAATAGCAAATAACACGGTAAGTGCAACATATGTACAGTTTATACAGAATACTCAACGGACAAAGTTAAGTGCTAAACTTCAGCGATACACAACTTAATCAGTAGTTTATCCACGTCTGCCCTCACCACAGATTCAAATACCTTTACCATGTTGTGTCTGAGTGTAAGGTACTTTTTGGTGCCTGCCTTACTGAAATGTTGGTGGATCTAACTTCAGACATAAAAAAACTGAAGATGACCTTTGCTCAGTTTAAAAACAAAAACTGAAAATATAAGTGAGAGGATTGACTTTAATGAGGGCACATTACTGTACTAGAAGACTCAATATTTAAATTAGCAGACACGTCTGATCTGCACTGTAAGCAAATGCAATACATTCTTGAAAAACTAGATGTTTCGGAAAATCGGGGAAGGTGCAGCAATATCAGAATTGTTGGCCTCTCTGAAGGAGTTGAGGGGAACAATATGGTAGGCTTCCAACTAGAGATGCAGTGAATTTAAATTCCACCAGCGAAGAGAACGCGAAGTTGGCACTTTGTGTCGCCACTCCACTACACGGAGTGGGCAATGCAAAGTGCTCACTCCGCCTTGTCATTACCACTTCGCGTTAAGGCGGAATGGCAATGCAAAGTAAGGCAAAGACATTGTTTTTAATGGACTTTGCGTTCCTCATTATGATTCTAAGTGATCCACTTGGTGTTTCAGATTTGACAGCCCCCTGCACATCACATGGCTTACAGTACTGTAAGTCGCATGCTCTTTAGCTAGGCAGGAAGAAAGTGAGTCATACAAGCAGACACTTTTACTTTCTCCTGTGCAGACGGAGAGAGAGTAGTGTGTTTTGTGACTGCTGATACTTTGAGATCAGAGCGAGGAGGAGATTTAAACGTTAATTTAGACCCAACAGCTTTTTTAAAAGCTACATTTTTTGGTTTTTTCTGTACTCTTTTTTACTTAATTTGTTCTTTCTGTAAATTTTATTTTTCTTACCTTTATAAGTAGTTAGTTGCTTGTCTGTGTGTGTGTGAGACTGTGTGTGTGTGTGTGTGTGTGTGTGTGTGTGTGTGTGTGTGTGTGTGTGTGTGTGTTGTGTGACAGTGTGAGTAGTGATTGCTTGGACTGAGGGAGCTCAGTAGGAGAGATGGACCAGGGTGAGGGAATGTCTGGGGCGGGGGGCAGCTCTGGGAGAGCGTGGTAGTGGTAAGCATCATACTGTGCACATGTGTGGAGGGCATGGGTGCCCATTCCAGTTGGACTGCTCAAAACTTGTGAGTGTCCCGCCCCCCCCGGAAGCAGGACCAGCACCGCCTCCTGTCCTGACTCTGAGGCAGTTGAACCACCACCACCACCAAGTCCAGCACCAGGTCCTCTGGAGCAGGATGTGCCTGCTCCCGGGCCCAGGTGTGGATCCCATCCCTGTTCAGCACCGTGACCAGCCGGCTGCCAGTTCATCTGGCTATCCCTGCCTGTGCCAGGTCCTCCCAGCACCTCCATTGTTTGGCAGTTTTGACTGTGTTGGGCGGACAGCAGTGTGGTTAAGTGCTGCCTATGTGAGATGGAGGTGTGCCGTGGCCCCAGGGACTCACCTGGGGACTGGGGCCAGCACACCCATATGCTCAATCACCAGCAGTTGGAGTGGCAGGCTGCCACAGAATGGACCATGCCTGCACCTGCTGGCCATTCTGTGGCAGAGGTGCAGCTGTGCATTGCGGCATCCGAAGAAGAGGAGGCTGCAGCATCTGCTGCTCCACCAGCACCCACCCCACCACCACCATCACCATCAGCAGGTCAGCCTGTAGAGCGTGTGGACCCCAAAGAACTGCGTGTAACACAGTCTGACTTGACTGTTCTCTGGAGTGCTGTCGAGGGAGAACAACGAGAGGTGAGTGCTGTGAAGCAGCGGCTGGAACACATAGAGACATCAGTTGCAAATGATGTCCATGCTGGAACTGCTCCTGGATTACCATGGGATCCCACATTAGTTTTTTTTTTCCTCACACCATGTGCCCCTCACACCTTCCTTGCTGTGTTATAAAATGTATTCCTCCGCCATCCCAGACCCTTGTATGTAATTATGCCCTTTTTATTGTCTTCCGTATGTGTGACACTTTGTATTCTAAGCAGTGCAAGTATACTGTGCTAAACTGCATGTGTGCAGTCAGTCTTCTTTCCAGTCTGTGTATGTACTGCAGACACTGTCAACTCCTGACTTAAAAACAAACATTAATGAGTACGATGGTGGGGTGGTGAAGCATGGAGAGATACTACAAAACAGGCTTATAATACATCCAAGTAACTATTAAAAAAAATTTATGTTGTGATTCGTTCTGTGATTGTGAATCATGATTTGTGACTGCATTTGTGACTGTGATGATGAAGAACGTGATTCAGTGTTGTTGATGTGGGATAACCAGTATGAAACTGTACTGGGAATGCAAATGCCTATGGCTGTACTTCCCCGATGAGCTGTAGCTTAAAACTCCCAGACTTAAAAACACGTATCAATGAGTGCAATGGCGGGATGGTGAAGCCTGGAGAGATACTACAAAACAGGCTTACAATACATCCAAGTAACTTGAAAAAAAATTAATGTTGTGATTTGTAATGTGATCGTGAATCGTGATTTGTGACTGCATTTGTGACCGTGATGATGAAGAATGTGATTTGTATCACAAGTGACTCGTGATGATGGTCCT
Source organism: Neoceratodus forsteri (assembly GCA_016271365.2). Classification (NCBI taxonomy): domain Eukaryota; kingdom Metazoa; phylum Chordata; order Ceratodontiformes; family Ceratodontidae; genus Neoceratodus; species Neoceratodus forsteri. The sequence goes on along the minus strand of JADMNL010000022.1, from coordinate 688,423,980 downwards.
GACTTAAAAACGCATATTAATGAGTACAATGTTCATGCAGAATTAAGCACCACACCAGTGTCCAGTACTCTGAAGGGAAGTCAAAGAAACAACTGTGACTTAAGTTACAGATGGAGATTGGGCCCTAAAGAGATGCAAATGCACAGACAGATTAAGATTGCGCTGTGCGCTGAAGAGATGTAGACACAAAGGCAGAACACCTAACCAGTACTCACCATCAGAAATTCAAATCTGGAAAAGAATACCTTTGCCGGTTGGGGCGGGCCGCGGGGGGCAGTATACTGCACTGCTGCAGTAACAGTCACTAGTACTAGTACCAGTAAAGATACCACAAAGTACAAAAATCATACAGCTGCAGTGGATAGCAGCTTCACATTGCTGAAATGATTATGTGGCACAATAAAAGGTGTCTGATTTGATGACACGCGTCACACATACTACACTAAGTAATGCATAGCAAATTGAAAACTTCAATAATATAATCACATATTTTAAACAAACTAAAATTATGTACTGCTGCAGTAACAGTCACTAGTACTAGTAACAGTAAAGATACCACCAAAAGTACAAAATCACACAGCTCAATCAATCAATCAATCAAATCTTTATTTATCCAGGTGATCACCATTGAGCAAGCTCATTTACAAAGTGGACCTGCTGTTGGCAGGGACAATTGTACAATTACAGATAAATATACATAATACAAAATGAAAAAATGTTTACAATAATGATAGGAGCAGTATATATACATTCCAAAGGCACATGAACAATAAAGATATACATAACACAATCCTAACATGATATATACCATACCCACGGAGGCGGGATGTATATGGATGTCCATCTGAAATATAGAAGAAAAAGAAAAACAATTAATATTCCTGTCCAGCAGGTACAAGTTACAGGCCTGAGTGAAGTCCCTAAGCTATGGAAGTGCATAGCGGTGTCTAGGGCTTAGGATTATGTGACAGGAGGAGGTGGTGTATAAGAGGGGTGCAGAGGGTGCTAGGGACAAGTGGGGCAAAGAGGGGAAGTAATGGTGGCAAATGCTGATTTAGATAAACAGCTGGGGCTAGTATTGATGAAGAGAAAAAACAATAGTCAGGCTGCTAGGAGGCGATGGAAGCAATTCAGATTTCAGCAAGCGTTTTATCATAGAGGGTCTTAAGAAAGCAGGACTGACAGGGGAGCTAAGTCTCAATGATTTTTGTATCCTATTCCAGGCGTGAGGCAGGACATAGCTTATGGCGGCCCTTCCAAAGCAGTGTTGACCTTTGGGACTTTCAGGGAAACCTGCGGTGACTTCTCAAGGCATAGTTCCTGATTGGACTAAGTGGGAGAAAGTCAACAACGTATTGTGGGAGTTTGTTGGTAAGGGGTTGGAGGCGTCCATAGGGCTGCATTTCTGTACCGCCTGAAGGGAAGGCCACCCACGGCTGCATATAGAGAACAGTGATGTGTGGAGAATGGGAGGCCAGTTATAAATCTCAGTGCTCTATAATACAGTGCATCTAGTTTTGCAAGATGAGAGACAGGGCAATGTCCATAAATGAAGTCGGCGTAGTCAATTACTGAGAGAAGCGTAGATTGGACAAGCTGTCTTTTTGCATCTGTGGTCAAGAGAGCGTTTAATTCTGAAAAAGACCAAGTCTCTGCCTCAGCTTTTCAGCAGTTCTTCTGTATGTTCCACAAAGAGAGTTTATTGTCTAGCCAAATACCCAGATATTTGAATTTAGGCACAAATTCAAGATTTTCACCTAATGAAATGGAGATGGAGGGTGATGGACCAGCGATAGCAGAGTAAGCCCTATGCCTGTTGGTGAGAAAAGTATGGCCTAGGTTTTTGCATTTAGTAATAATTTTTGCTAATGAGCTGGTGCTGCAGAGTATTAAAGTCAGTTTATGTAAGTCAGCGCAGGCAGCTTCAGGAGATTCACGGCTAAGTAGAGCACCGTGTCGTCAGCAAACAGGTGGATCCTGGCTTCCTTGCTGCCTATGTCCAAGCTGTTGATACAGATGGCAAACAATAATGGGCCCAATATGGAGCTTTGAGGACACCTCTTTTATCGTTTTGGGAGAAAGCTCTCCTTCAGCCTTGATTTGTTGCTGCCTGTCAGAGAGGTAGTCTTGGAACCATCCCAATGAGGTTGAGTCAATGCCTATAGTTTTTAAGGTGGAAGGGCAGGCAGTGGTGATGGTGTCGGATGCCTTGCTGAGGTCCAGAAACACAGCACAAACAAATTTTTATTGTCTAGGTCCCGTTGCCAGTCATTAGTAATTTTTGCCAGCGCCGTGATTGTACTATGCTTTGCTCTAAAGCCAGACTGCATTGGGTTAAGTAATCTCGCATTATCTAAGAAAGATCTCAGCTGTGTATCCACAATTTTTTCCAGTAGTTTGGAAAGTATGGGTAGAAGGGAGATTGGCCTGTAGTTATTTAGGTCACAGGGGTCCCCTGATTTAAACAGGGGGATGACGTGAGCAGTTTTCCATACCTTGGGGATGAAGCCTTGAGCTAGGGACAGGTTGAATAGGTGCGTTATAGGTGTGGCAAGAATGTGGTAAGCTATTTTCAAGAAATATGGGTCGAAGGAGTCGGTCCCGGCACTTTTTATAGTATCTAGTCGTAGAAGGTCTTCAAATTCTTTTATGGTGGTAGGTGAAAAGGAGAAGACCACGTTATTGCTACTTGGTTCTGGAGGCTAGTTGTTGATCTGTGGAAGGAGATTACTTACTGGTGCGTTATCAAACGCCATGCCTGCGGTGGCAAAATGATTGTTGAAAGCCTGCAGTATCTCTGTTTTATCGTTGATGGTAACATTATCAGTGGTAATTTTAGAAGAAGCACACTTCCTGGAGAGTGACCAGATAATTATTTTATGGTGGACCAGAACTTGGTAGGGCAGTTTAGCGCATGACAGTAGCTCAGTTTGATAAAAGTTGGCTTTGGCCTCTCTGACCAACTTAATACAGGTGTTTCTAGCTCGTCGGCATGTGATTTATGAGCCTTTTCCAGAGGTAATCTCTTTTAAGTAAGGCAGCCTTCAGATCTGTTGAAAACAATGACAGGTTCTGGCCTTTATTTGTGCTTTAACCAGGGAGCATGGCTGTTTAGGGCACTGGATATGATTTCATGGAGAGCGTCATAGGCATCACTCACTGATTTGGCCAGGTAGAAACTCTGCCAAAGCATAGAGTTTTCTAGATCATTGAAGTATGCAAGAGGATCGAAGTTCCATCTGGATCTTTTAGTGGAAAATTTCGATGTAGATAGGGGTTTGGTAACAGTTCTTTTACCACCAATAAAGCAGTGGTCGCTAACATCCGCTGAGAGAATACCAGCATGGGTAAAGGAGTGGGGTTTGTTAACAAGGAGGACATCAAGAGGATGCTTCTCATTGGATTTTTGTGTTGATGCGAGTTGGTTCAGTAATAAGTTGAGTGAACCCATGAGAGTCATAGAATTGTTTCAGGGGTAACGACACCTTGTTCAGCCAATCATAGTTAAGGTCACCTTGTATAACCGTTTCCAGTGGGGTAGTATCCAAGTGGGATGACAGATGTGACAGAAGTTGCGGTCCTGCTGCTGGGGATCTATAACAGCCTATGATGCAGAACGCAGTGATGGGGAAAGTTCGACTTTAAGAGACAGGCATTCAAATCCACCAGCAAAGGATGTAGCATCTAATATAGATACTGTGAATTTGTTTTTAACATAAGTGGCTACTCCACCACCCCTAGTCTGCCTGTCGGCTCTGAAGAGGAGGTAGTTAGGGATATTAACCTCTCTGTCTGGGGTGGATACCCGGAGCCAGGATTCAGAGAGCACAAGTACGTCTGGTGCAGTATGATTAATCCAAGTCTGGACAGAATCAAACTTCTTTAAAAGACTACACACGCTAGCGTGCAAGAAGCTGATTCCTTTCAGAGCTGTGAGATCAGATGGAGATGAAAGCACTTTTGTGGGGCCAGGGTTAAGTTCGATGTCGCCTGAGCACAGGAGTAGAAGAAGCACAATTTTCCTCAGGGTAGCAAGGAGAAGTTTAAAGGCACAAGTCTTTCTTTGTCTAGTACAGGTTTGAGTACAGGGGTCCAGGGACTGAATCTTCCTGTAGTGCTGCCCTACGGACGCATAGCCTAAGATCCATGCAGAATAACACCAAGCCATAAAGAGTTTGGATGGATAGGGTATGGGGCCACGTAGAGGATATTGGATAGCGGTCCCACTTCGAGGAGATTCCACAAACTGAAAGGGGATCAAAGGTGTACTGTAGCAGCATAATTTGTTCATAGGGTTGGTATATGGGAGACTAGCAGTGTAGAGCATGTTTCCTTGTTAGGATCAATTCTATCTGGTTGCCTAACCACATAGGGTATTATACAAGGGCTGGTGAATAACCGTAGCCAAACAAGGCCTTTCAGTGGATAGCAGCTTCACATTGCTGAAATTATTATGAGGCACAATAAAGGTGTCTTATTTGATGACAGCGTCACACACATACACACACTAAGTAATGCATAGCAAATTGAAAACTTCAGTAATATAACCACATATTTTAAACAAACTAAAATTATGCACTACGGCAGTAACAGTCACTAGTACTAGTATCAGTAAAGATACCACAAAAGTGCAAAATCGCACAGCTGCAGTGGATAGCGAGGTTCACACTGCTGAAATTATTATATGGCACAATAAAGGTGTCTGATTTGATGACATACGTTACACATACTCACACACACACTAGGATCAATTCTATCTGGTTGCCTAACCACAGGGGGTATTATACAAAGGCTGGTGAATAACCGTAGCCAAACAAGGCCTTTCAGTGGATAGCAGCTTCACATTGCTGAAATTATTATGAGGCACAATAAAAGGTGTCTGATTTGATGACACGCGTCACACACATACTCACACACACTAAGTAATGCATAGCAAATTGAAAACTTCAGTAATATAACCACATATTTTAAACAAACTAAAATTATGCACTGCGGCAGTAACAGTCACTAGTACTAGTATCAGTAAAGATACCACAAAGAAGTGCAAAAATCGCACAGCTGCAGTGGATAGCAGGTTCACACTGCTGAAATTATTATGTGGCACAATAAAAGGTGTCTGATTTGATGACACGCGTTACATAATACATACTCACACACACACTACGTAATGCATAGCAAATTGAAAACTTCAGTAATATAACTACATATTTTAAACAAACTAAAATTATGACTGCTGCACCACAACAATCAGCAAAAATGGCAAGAAATATTGAAAATATTACTGTGTGTACATTAACACAGTCATACAAGAAAAATATCACCAAAATAGAAAGCACTATCTTTTTCTCCAAGTTAATCTACCTGTACCACAGATACACCCCTCCCTCAAAGCACACTTCCACTGTCTCCCAGTACACAGACTGAATGTTGTACATTAACATTCAAAATCCATACACAAACAAAAAACGCTCGATGATATGAGCACAGGAGGGTTTCCTATAATCAATGAACTAGAGTTTCAGCAAAGAAAATGATCAAAAGGCTTTTAACAGCTTTTAAAGGTCTGAATCATGAGAGCTCTCAAAGCAGATTGTCTCCTACAGCTTCCTAGACACACTACCCCAAACTGAGGCTGTGCAGAACAATCTAGAGCCCATGTGACCTGAAATCCCATGAATCACTGCAAAATTTGCCTTTGGAACTTAAAACAAGGTGAAGTGAGGCAAAGTACATTGTTTTCAATGTGCTTAAGCCTTAGAATTAGTGGAGCAGTGGTTTGGGAAGGCGAATAACGCTGAGTCATTGTTTTCAATGGACTTGGCGTTACCCATTATAACGTGAAGTACTCCGCTTTATGCTAGTGAGCACTCTGAATTCACTTCACCACTCACATTGGGGCCACTCTCGCCATCACTACTTCCAACAGCAAGTTTTGTGGAGGTCTTTCAGCAGCAAGGATAGTGACCACTAAAAATAGAGCAGGCACATTAGTCCTTAGTTCCTAAACTACAGCCTGGCTCAAAACCCAGACCTGTTATCATTAATTTTCTCAGGTTCTCAGTTAAAGAAGACCTTCTGGGATTAGACAGGGAACGAAGGACAATAATATGGAGGGGGTATCCCTTTATCAAGACTTTTCTTCTGAAATTATGGATAGGTACATGGCTTATGCAGAGATCAGGCAGACACTGCAAAAAAAGGGGGTGAGCTATGTTATGAGATACCCTGCAACACTTATAATTTACACAAACTTTTGCTCTACATAGAAACATATAATTTGATGGCAGATAAGGACCGCTAGGCCCATCCAGTCTGCCCATTTATTTGTTTATTTAAAGTTTGATATCCGGAAAAGCACTCTGAGCGAAGCTCACTTCAGGTGCAACCTGGGAAAGGGGCAATGGGAGCAGGCTTACAGGCAATTACAACCATCAGAAGTATGGTAAGGGTGGCTGTGGGGCCGAGCATGGAAGAAGCTTGGCTGCAGAGCTCTGCACTAAATTGATTTTAAATTGCAAAATTCATCTATTTAATCAGTATACATCTGGATTAAATTTACCACTGATGATAGAAACATCCTTCTGCTGCAAATGGGAAAATCAGAAGCAGCACAAGCAGCAACAGAGAATAAAAAACATTAGGTACAGGCAGGGACCTCTGGACCAATACTCAAACAACGCCTCACGGCGGAGTTGCAGATACGGGACAGGAGGAAACCTCTTCAGTCCCTAGGAAGTAAGATGTGCCAGCGCCTGGCTTCAGTCTCAGCTATGAACAATAAATTAAACTCCCTAACTAGTCTACACATATGGCAACAGTGGGAACTATGGTGGAAACCCTGAAAACCGAGGTGGATGATGTTCAGAGGCAGCCAGATCGATATGGCGCTGCCACCAGGCAGTATGCTAAAGACTCAGAGCTTACTCACAACCATTTGGACATTTTGGAAAACCAAATAAGATCAGCCAATGTTCAATTTTGAGGTTTCCCAGAGAGAATAGAGGGCGATCACCTCCCCATGTTTCTTAAAGCCTGGCTCAATCAGCAACTGAAGGATTCCCCTGGACTTACAGAGTGGCCAATAATCAAAGCCTACAGAATTCAACCATGAGGACAACAAGATGACGATGTACCTCTCATTGTTGTGGCAGTACTGGACTCAGTGGCTACTTGGGACCGTTTGCTACAGTTGGCTCACAGAAACCATCCTTTACTGTAGGAGAGCGCTAATATTTTGATATTTCCAGACATTTCTTTTGCCACCTGTCAGAGAAGAAATAAATGTTTTTGTTTTGTTTGTTTTATTATAAAGATTAAAGTGATGTTCCGACCTAGCGCTATAAGGTATTGGGCTTCATAGCCCAATACCTTATAGCTGTGTGAGCTGACAGCCACAAAAAATGTAATTTAAAAGATCTTACTTTTTGCTGTAGAAGGGATTGTAACTGTGCGCGAAGCCTCGGCCAGCTGATCCTTCCAGCCTCCTGAAAGCTCCCTGCCTGTTCCACCCCAACTCCACCCCTACACTCTCTGAAATTGTGATGTGTGGCCAGGGAGAGCGTGGGGGTGAGCCCCATGCAAGTCTATAGGGGCTATTTTTAGTTTAGCCATTTTAAACAGTCTTAGGAGAAAATTAAAGCAGTCACTTAACTAGTTGGGTGCCATTGTATAAAACACTAGTAAGGCCTCACCTGGAGTACTGTGTGCAGTACTGGAGACCACACATGTGTAAGGAAATAAACATGGTGGAAGCTGTTCAGAAAAGGGCTACAAAGCTGGTGCATGGTTTGCACCACAAAACACATGAGGAGAGACAAAGAGACCTCAATATGTACTCACTGAAGGAGAGGAGAGAAAGGGGCGACAGGATAGAAACTTTTAAGTACCTCAAGGGCATAAACAAGGTGCAGTTGGGAGATATTTTCCAGTGTAGAAAAGATACCAGAACGAGGGGGCACGTTATGAAATTGGATGGGAGGGAGATTAAGAGGTAATGTGAGGAAGTTTTTCTACACAGAGAGGGTGGTGAACACTTGGAATAGTCTGCCACAAGATGTGGTAGGGGCAAGCACAGTGGTGGGGTTTAAACATGCCTTGGACTAGCACAGGGGAAACCTTGGGCGGGAAGGGAGTGATGAAAAGCCATTGACCACTTAGGGTGAGTGGATGCATACATGTATAGAGCTTATGGGCAGACTGGATGGGCCTAGCGGTCCTCATCTACCGACAATTTCTATGTTTCTATGTTTTTTACATATAGGTACAAATATTACAATGAATACAAATTTGAAGGGGTACGGAATGTGCTCAGAGAGTTGGCGGTTCCTCATGCTCTTTTGTTTCCAGCTAAACTTTGCATTGTACACCAGAGCAAGGTCTTTGTTTTTACAGATCCCCTAGATGCTGGGAATTGGGCAATGAATCTTCAAAAATCACATTGAAACCTGGAAGGGGAGCAGGATGTTATCCCCACGGACCTGGAGGAAGGCTGAAAGACTCGAGTTGTGCATTTTCCCTTATTAATGTACCTCTACAGAGGGATACCTAATTTCCTTTTTTTTTCACATGCAGGCATTAATACTAAGGACAAAAATGTGGTCCTTTCTAATCAGATGGTTAAAAGTTTTTACTGTTTTTTGCAATTTGTTAAGTATCCAGAAAAGCTTAGAACTGGGGTGAGTATCTTCCTTTTGGAGGATCCTAAAATATGGGAATTATTCTTTAGAGGATGGGTGGGCTCTTTGTTTTTCTTTACAGAGTTATATACTGTACTGATTAATGCTCCTTACGGGGATGCTTACTTGAATTTGTGGGCTGAAGGATCCCTAGCCTTTAGAATACTATTTTCTGTATCCTATTTGTGAACATAAATTATGTTAACCTGTTAATTACACGACTATACTTAAGGTGTTGCATAACCTCAGTTCTTGACTAAAAGATTAGATTTAGTGATAGCTGACAGCTATAGTTTCTGAAATTAGATATTTAGAAATGTACTTTACTAGATATACACATGGCACCATGCCCTTCTTGTCTATGGACAGCAATTCTGGACATTATAATGGAGTATAATAACTCTTTTAGAGCATTGCCATGCGCTCCTGGGCTGTTGTCCCACGGCAACGTCCATTGTTACTTTCACTGTTATATATAAATTGTGGACTCCCTCTCAGTTGGAATAGTTGGGAGATACATTCATCCTGGATAATGTGAAACTGCTGTAATGATTGTATTGATTGAATCGAGAATGATGCTTTGTTTTGTCATGCTTCAGTGAATAAAATATAAGTATAAAAAAGAAGTACAGTAAGAGCAAAATACAAGTGCAGAAACACAATGGTAACAATATAGACCAGCAGATATACTAGGGCTGCAAATGAGCTAAGATGCTCACACGATACATGGGTAGGTTGTACAAAATATAGTAGATGAGAATGGGTGAGTTTAACCCTCAAGAGAGCAGACTGAGGCCAGGAGTTAAGGGAATGCCAAGAAAGATGTGCCATTAGCTGGGGGGAGAGTAGGAGCAGTGGATAGAGAGGGAACAGAGGAATCAGGAAGGGGGTGACAGGTACAAGGAGGGGGAGGAGGAGAGAGCCTTAGTAGGCATTTTAGTGTTTGGAGGGAGGGGGGTAGCAGGTTGCAAAGGGTGGGGATGCAGCAGGAGAAGGCAGCTTGATTGATGCATGAGCAAGGGTGTGTAATAGAGAATGTGAAGGTGTCCCTTGAGCACAGGGAGTAAAGGTGGGAGAGAAGATATATAGGAGGAGAAAGAGCCAAACTGGTAGTTGGCAATGAAGATGGAGCAGTAGGACTGGTGACATAAGGGCAGAGGAGGGATGGAAAAGGAGGAGTAGAGGGAGCAATGGTGGGTGTGGAGAGAGTTGGAGGAAAAGCGACAGAAAGCATTACCGAAGGTATCTAGTCTGGCAAGAGAGGAGAGGAGGGCAGCGCTATAGACAATGTCCACATAGTCAAAGATAGGGAGGATCATTTTAGTTATCATCTGCTGGCTGACTTGGGTGGGGAGGCTGTCCTTGTTATGGTACAGGACACTGAGCTTGGGGTGAAGTTTGGAGTATATGGAGTCAATGTGGGCAGAGAAATCTAATTTACTATCTAGCCACACACCAAGATATTGGAAGGCAGGGACAACCTCCAGTTGTGTGCCATCTGGGATGGAGAAGACTGGGAAAGGTGACAGCCTTGCTAGTGTTTGCAGGATCGTGTACTGTACATACACTTCGTGTGTACAGTATGCGCTCTTGCTGTGTTCAGTCAGCGGTCATGAGAGGTGGGCTGTGCCAGTTGCTAGCCTCAGACAGGTCTTGGTGGGGAGCTGGTGGTCAGGTGCTGCCAGGTGGGAGGGGTGGGCCACTAGACTACCAAGGATGCCTGGTATATGGGCGAAATGTAGGGAATCAGGGATGGGAGGGCATTATCTCAGATTGCAGAATGCGGGTGTCTTGTATGGCACTTTGGTCAGGGGCATGCAGCAGCCCTGCAGGCCTTTTAACATGTACGGGGGTCAGGGACATGGGGCAGCCCTGCAGGGCAAATACACATGTACTGGGGTTCGGAGGCATGGGAGAGCCCTGTGGGGCACATATACATGTACAGGGGGTCAGGGGCATGGGGTAGCCCAGCGAGGCAAATATACATGTACAAGGGGTCAGGGGCATGGGGCAGCCCTGCAGGGTATTGTGGTATGGGGGGAACAGAGGTCGCCCTGCAGGGAAATCATGTGCTGGGGTCAGGGCAGTGTTGGGGGGCAGGGTGGCATACCATGGGAGGGATGGTGGGCTGCACATGCAGGCAGCCCCCGGGGTTGTAAGTACAGTTATGCCAGCTATATACTGGTGTAACTTATGTTGATGGTTCTCCCCCAGGGGTTGTTGTAGAATAGCGCCCTGGGGGACTTTGTTGCTGCCCTTACAGAATAGGGCACAACTGCTTCCGTAAACCCCCTAGTGCATGTCGCAGGGGTTTAGGGCCTGACTGATGGAGTAAGTCCACTGGGCGCAAGCAGCCTGCAACATCTTACAGGCTGCTATGCAGAATACCGACGTCACATCTCCTGGGTGAAATTTGACACGCACCATTTTGTGAGGGGCGCAAGTCAAGTTACACCAGGCGTATCCCTTTGAGGAAATTGGACCCACAGTCTTTTTGGTGTTTTCTTTCAGCTGGTTGGCATGGAACCAGCACAGCACATTGTGGAAATCACTGTGGAGTGAGGATTCAACTGCAGATGTAGAGGGACCTAATGAGTAAATGACCGTGTCATCTACATTTCTCCCTAGCTAGATTATTACTGCAGACCATGCCCAATCTACAGCTCTTTCTCCTTTCCCCCTTCCTTTCTACTATGATTCCCTTATGCCTATCCCATGCATTCTTGAACCCCACCACTGTTTTCCCCACCACCTCCTCTGGAAGACTGTTCCAGGAATCAACCACTCTTTCTGTGAAGAAGTACTTCCTCACATCCCTCCTGAATCTACCCCCTCCAGCTTCATAGCATGTCCCCTTGTTCTTGAGCACTTTTTCTTCTGAAACATACTTCCCTCCTGTACCTTATTTACCCCCGTGAGGTATTTAAATGTCTCTATCATATCCCCACCTCTTCCTCTGTTCCAAAGTGTACATATTGAGGTCCTTTAGTCTTCCTTGTAGGGCTTTTAATGCAGACCCTGCACCATTTTAGTTGCTCTCCTCTGGACTGCCTCCACTTTGTCTATGTCCTTCCAGAGAAGTGTTCTCCAGAACTGGACACAGTACTCTAGCTAGAGTTTTACCAGTGATCTATGCAGAGGCAACACCACCTCCATCTTTCTGCTGGTAATAACCCTCCCTATGCACCCCAGCATCCCACTAGCCCTCCTTACTGCCTTGTTGCACTGCCTGGCCACCTTTATACATATGAACGTACAAAAATGGCAGCAGATACAGGCCATATAGTCTATCAAGTCTGCTCGAGTGCACAGCTCCCAGTCTAATCTTCTGCAGCTGCGCCCCCATCCCTTGTCCATCTGATTTAGTGCCCCCTTCTGCTGACTCTCCTCTCCCCAGCTTCCCCCCAGTTTTGACCTTACCTCTGACCCTGTATCACCCCCGCTTAAAACTACCCACAGATTTCAATGATATCACCTCCTCTGGCAGTGCTTTCCACCTCGCTACCACCCTTTCTTTGAAGTATTGCCTCCTCATTTCCCTTCTGAATCTTCCACCCTCCAGTTTTAGACTGTGTCCCCCCTTAATCTAAACATGCCTTCAGTACTAACCCTATTCATGCCATTTAAGTATTTGAAGGTCTCAATCATATCCCTTCTCTCCCTTCTATTCTCCAGGAATACATGCTGAGCTCCCCAGTCTTTCCTCATATGGTTTGTACCCAGCCAAGGACCATCTTTGTTGCCCTGTGCTGGCCCTTCAGTAGTTTGATGTCCTTCTTTAAATAAGCGGCACCAGAACTGCAAACAGTACTCAAGTGAGGTCTTACCAGCAACCTGTACAGCAGCAGAATGATTTCTCTCTCCTAGAGGTGATTCCCTGGCAATGCACACCAGCATCTTATTAGCCTTGGCACACCTTCCTACACTGCATTGAGTGATTCATGTCCCTGTGACTAGTACCCCAGATCCTTCTCCTCCACCAAAGTGGTAACTGCACTCCCCTAGCTAGTAGCAATTCCCAGGGTTCCTGGCTCCCAAGTGCATGACTTTGCACTTCTTGGCACTGAACCCCAGCTGCCATGTGTCTGACCAGTGCTCAAGTCTTGCCAAATCCTCTTGGAGTACCTGCCCCTCTTTCACACTATCCACCTCTGCATGGATCTTTGTGTCATCTGCAAAAAGGCTGATCTTACTCCTAATCTCATTCGATATGTCAGCAATGAAGATGTTAAATTGCACCGGTCATAGTACCAAGCCTTGTGGGACCCCACTGGTTACAGCTCTGGGAGTCAAGAGTTCTCTCCCTACAACTACCCTCTGTGGCACTAGATCACAACAGTGAAAACAACAACAGCACAGTATAAACAGTGCTGCCAAATACAGTGACAATACAAAACACTGTGACACAAAACAGCACCAATGGTAGTGGTCAGAAACCATATCGACAACCACTACCATTGCTAAATAACATACTGTACACTTTATTTTTTAGGGGCACTATGCCCCCCACACCCTCTGCACCACCTGATATTAATATAACCAACTCCGAGGGGGTGCAGATCTCGAAGAAAAGTAGAAACTAGAGGGGGTCCATTTGTTTTCCATGCTTACGAAAAATAAAAACACACTTGGGGTAGGGGGAAGATGAAAAATGCATGATTCAGGAGACCAGGAACAGAACCCTGGTCTCCTAATCTGTGCTGCCTGAGCTGCTTCTGCTTCTGCTCTTTCTGCCACGAGAGTAGCTTGGCCATTTTCTGCATTTTTTTTCATCCTTATCCACTTCCACCATTGCCTTGATAGTTACAGGAGAAGCGGTAGTTAACATTCGCTATCCTACCCCTGTTGCTATTCAGGCATATGCGGTATTTGCATCGCAGTTTAGACAGCACTATATTGGGAGCGCTCTTTTAACCAATTACCCCCTCTACTGTCTATCCTGCAGCCAGCTCCTAACTCATCCAACCAGTTTCTCCCCTGCTTCCAGGTTTCTCAGCTTACTAGTCAGCCTTCCATGTGGCACCAAGCTTAAGGCTTTGCTGAAGTCCAGATACAGGACATCAACCACATGGCCCCTATCGAGTGCCCTTGTCAACCAGTCAAAAAAGTCAACCAGGTTCATCTGGCAGGACCTGCTTGAGACAAACCAATGTTGCCCAACATCCTGGAGACCATTATCCTCCAGGAAGATCACCAATCCCTCTTTAAGGATAGTCTCCATTAGCTTCCCCATGATGGAGGTAAGGCTGCCTGTAGTTATCTGGTTCATCCTTGGGCCCACTCTTATGGAGGGGTACTACATGTGCCATCCTCCAGTCCTGGGGCACACACACCCAGTCCCCAGGGAGGTGTTGAACAAGTCTGCCAGAGGTCCCTCTACTCCTTCAGGACACTTGGATGCACGCTGTCAGGCCCTAGTGCTTTATCCACCCGCAGGGACCTAAGGTCCTCCAACACCTTGCTCACTGGGCTCTCCCCATCTGTTACCTCTGCTCCCCCCATGCCCACCCCGCCTTTCCCCTGGGGCATAGACCCACCCTTCTCCCTGGTAAACACTGAGCAGAAGTACTCATTTAGTGCTTCTGCCTGCTCCGCCCCCTTTTCTGCCCATCCTCCATCTTTCTGACAATCTGATCTTTACAGCTTCTCTTCTCCCTTATGTAGCTGAAGAAATCCTTTTCCCCATCTCTGATCCCCGGTGCCACCAATAGCTCGCTTGAAACCTTAGCTGGCCTTACACTACTCACCTCTCTGGATTTCCTCACATACTCCTCCCTGTCCTCCTCTCTTTTGGATCTCTTATAGCTTCTGAAAGCAGTTGTTTTCTCCCTCACCCTCTCTACTACCTCCCTGCTCAACCAGCTCATTTTTTTGGACCTGGCCTTCTTACTTCGGATCTTTGTGCATGAGTTAGTGGCCTTTACCAGACCCAGCTTGATGATGGCCCATTTCTGGTTGGCATCCACGACTGGTCGGATGTTGGCAAGATGCCTTTCCAGTATGCCTTCTATCCTGCCAGAATCTGCTCTTTTGAAGTCCACTACCTTTATCTTGGTTCTGGCCGCCTCCTTACCTAGATTGAGGAAGAACCACATTGTGCAGTGGTTGCTTCCTGCCAGGGGGTCTTCCACCCCCATGTCCTGGATGTGCTCCCTGTCCATCAACACATGGTACAGTATGTTTCCCTTCCTGGTTGGCTCCATTACCCTCTGCATTAGGAAGCTGTCCTGGAAGGCCTCCAGAAGGACCTGTTCCCTGGCACTCGCGGTAGCTGGGGTGCTCCAGTCTACCCCTGACAGATTGAATTCCCCTACTATCACAGTATTGCCCTTACCACTAAACCTCCTTACTTGCTCCCCAACTCCCTGTCAATTTCCTCATTTTGAGAAGGCGGCCTGTACACTACCCCCAATCTAACCTTCCTGCCTTTTGAGTTCTGCAGCTGTTCCAATAAGGCTTCAGTCCTCCCCTCCTGCCTTCCTCCCCTTCCTCCATGTTGCACAATATCCCTTCCCTTACATAAATAGCCACTCTCCCCACTTCCCTTTTTCTCTGTCCTTATGGTACAGTCTGTACCCAGGGATCACTAGATCCCAGTCCTGGTATTGGGTGGCCCATGTCTTAATGATGGCTACTATGTCCTCCTCTCCTTCCACCATCAGTGCCTGAAACTCTACTGCATTGTTTCCTAGGCTCCTAGCATTGAAGGAAACCACCCTCCATCATGAACCCAGCCCCTCCGTGCCCTTCCCCTCTCTTCTATCACCTCCCCTTTTTTGAATTCCCCTCCTTCTCCTCCTGCCTAGTTGGGGGGTGCTAATGAACTCCCTCACCTGGTGGCACTGTCTGTTGCCCAACCCTTAACCCCCCTTACTTAGGTTAAATTAATTCTGGATGCTATGTACTCCCCCAGCCAGGGGAACAGATAAGGGGAATAAAGGAGTATTTTACTACCATTTTTGACTAAAATACTCCTACTTTCTGATTTAAGGAAGTTTTTTCCCACCCTGCAGATTTACAATATGTGGTACACATGTACAAAGTTGGCAGCACCATGAGATGCTAGCAGCCATGGCACTACACAGGAACCCATATGGGTGGGAACAGGAGTTGCTCACTGGCTGGTTAGAAGGACTGTTGCAACATGGCAATGTTAAAAATAAGGTCACAATATGACTCCAGAGCAGTATTAGACAGTCAGTGACTGCAGGTGTCCAGTGGGATTGAGACTTGGTTCAGATGTGGGAGGTATGAGATGGGTCAGTGGATGACAGCACTACCATTTGGATGAAAATACTACCAGGTGTAAGAAGGTAGTAATAAATACTTCTGCATCCTAAAAATTATCTGGACCACTGCCCCAGCTTTTGCTTCAGAACCTCTGAGCCTTCCTTACTCAAATGCACCTGTATCCCATTTATATAACTGAGAATGCAATTAACGAAGCAATCGTAAATTCACATTCTAAAAAGGCTCCAGGACTTGACCAAATTGTGACGGATGTCTACAAGTCATTTGTAGGTTGGTGGATACTAATTCCCAAAACATTATTTAATTATATAGTTCAAGGCAGATAGTTTCTTTTAAGTTAGTCAGGAAGTATCATCTTTCTTTTATACAAGAAAGGAAACTCTTCAGATCCTAAAATGTATAGACCGTTTAGTTTTCTTGATGCATCTCAAAAGCTGTTTTCAAAAATCATATTGCAAAGATTTCAGGACTGGTTGGATGAAAATCAAATAATCAGTGAATACCAAAATGGATTTAGATTGGGGCGTTCAACAATTCAGCATTGTTACGTCCTGTCACATTTAATTTGAAAATATACAAAGGTGAAAAAGGCTAAACGTTTTTGTTGCTTTATGGATTTGAGCTCAGATTTTGACAGTATTAGCCGAACGTTACTTTGTAAAAAGTTGGAGATTCTGGGTATAGATCCAACATTATTAAACATTTTGATTTGTTTACATTCAAATACTTAGATCACAGTTCAATACAACCAAAAGAGAACAACTACATCACCAATTACAACCAACCATGGGGTATGGCAAGGTTGTCTTCTTGCCCCCTCCCTCTTTAATGTTTATGTTAATTCTGTTCTTCAAGATCTAGAAAATTCTGATTTCCATTCTCCTGGGATCAAAGATAGAAAAATATCATGACTAGCTTATGCAGATAACATTGTTTTACTTTCCACATCAGTTTTGGGGTTACAAAGGAAAGCCAATTGATTTACAACATTGTGTAAAGAAAACCAATTCATTATTAATAAGGAGAAGGCAAAGATGGTTATTTTTGAAAATAAAAGGAAAAAAAAACTAATAACCTCTATATAGATAAAAAAAATTGAAACAGCTAAGTATTACGAATATTTCGGGGTTAGGTATGCAGAGAATTGTTTATGGAAACCACACACGACCCTTCTTCAAACAAAATTAAAAACTGCTTTTAATGCATTTAGGAGTTTTAACTCAAGACTCGGTAAAGGTTTGGTTACGGGAATATTAAATGTAGTAAATGCCAAAATTAAATCTAGCATTCTTTATGCTGCAGAGATATCGGCATTTACAGAAATTAAACCACTGGAAATAATCATAAATAAATTTTATTGACATCTATTAATGGTTCCACAATCTGTTCCTGCAGAACTATTGAGAATGGAGCTTGGACAATATTCTTTGCAAACACTAATTATTGAAGGACAGCTAGGGTGGGATATCAGAAATGCGTCAGAGGTAGGCGCAGTAGCGGCACAGTGCAAGTACACTGCACCATGGCGCACTGAATGCGATATTCAAAGGTTGCACATGACGGCAGGTGCCAGAGCAATATGGCTGAATTTATTGATTTATTTTATTTTGCTTTTGGTAACCGGGTAAGTGCACTAGGCAGACAATGCCTATTTTCAGGCACGACCCGGAGAAAACAGTTTACAGACAAAGAATGGGTGGGGGAAGATGGGGGAATACTACAAGTCTCAATGGCTGAGAGGGACCTGGGGTGGTGGTGGATGTCAAGATGAACAACTCTGAGACTTGTAGGAGGGCAGCAGCCAAGGCCAACAGGATGCTGGGATGCATCGCTAGGGGGATCACCTGCAGAAGGAGGGAAGTGATACTCCCTCTGTATAACTGCTTGGTGAGGCCGCACCTGGAGTACTGCATGCAGTTTTGGAGGCCACACTTAAAGAGGGACATTAACCTCCTAGAGAGGATCCAGAGGAGGGCAACCAAAATGATTTGGGGCTTGGGGGACAGGACCTATGAGGAGAGGCTCGAAGAGCTAAATATGTACACATTGGAAGAGAGAAGGGACCGGGGGGACATGATAGAGGTCTTCAGGTACATGAAGAGGGTAAATGGGGGAGGAACAGTCAGGGTGCTTCGAAGGAAGGAGGAAGGGGCCACTAGAGGGCATGGGTGGAAGCTGGAGGGAAGATTCAGGGAGAAAGGAGGAGGTGCTACTTCACTGAGAGGGTGGTGGAGCCATGGAATGCACTACCTAGGGGGCTGGTGGAGGCAGAGACAGTGGAGGGGTTCAAGAGGGGGTGGGACAGGTACAGGGGAAGGGTTCTGGAAGCAAAATCCAATGCAGCAAGAATATCCGGAACTGGGAAGGAAGAAGCCAGAGAAGGCGAGGGGGACAGCAAGGTCAGCACCCAGGGTGGGGGCTGACCAAACGAGCAGACACGAAAGACTGTTAGGCCTATTCTGCTGGCATTTTAGTATGTTAGTATGTTAGAATTTACATGTGACGCAGCACATGAAGGCAGTACAAATCAGGGTAAGAAAACAGTTTACAGACAAACAATATACATGTGACGCAGCACATGAAGGCAGTACAAATCAGGGTAGGAAACAATGTATAGGTCTTAGATATAAACATATTGACATAATGAATAGTGAAAGGTGGAAGTACTGTGAAATCAAATTATAGACAGTAGGGGGTAACATAAGAAAGTTCAGAAGTAGATGGGTAGTGAGATACAGTACAGTAAGTGCTAAGACAGTGGAGAGGAGAGCGAAGTAGGGAGAGGAAAGGGATGGTATAAGAGAGTAGGCAAGCTTTGATTAGGAGAGGAGGGAAATATAAAGGCAGTAGTCTAGATGGAGATGAGGAGAGAGCAGGGAGGGATGAAGGTTGAAGGTGGGTTAAAACAGGTGCAAGGGTGTAAGGTGTGAAGGTATTCACGGTGTAGTTTCTTAAAGGCAGCATGGGTGTTAGTTTGTCGGATAGAAAAGGGTATAGAATTCCAGTATTTAGGGGCTGTGTAAGCAAACGCACGCGTGCCCATATTTGTTCTGCATCTTGGAACATGCAGAAGGGCTTTATCGTTGGATCGTAGTACATAAGTGAGAGGTTGTAATTCCAAAGCAGAGGAGAGGGATAGGGGGAGGCCTGTTCTGGTGACAGAGTCAATTAATGATCCAAAGGACTGGAGACGATAGGCGGAGGGGCTAAGCCAATTGAGGTCCAAATAGAGTTGGCAGTGGTGCTTGAAGCAGCGGTGCAGCAGAGGCATAGCGACAGATGCTGTTGTAAGTGGTGTCCTATTTATGGAGGGAGGACTTGGATGCGGATTGGTAGATTGAGAGCCATATGCTAGTGCTGGTGTAAAGGAAACCTTGAGCCACGGCTAGTCTGGCTTGAGGGGTGAGGGCATAGCTGGAGGCGATAGGCACTTCCTATCTTGGCATTTACGGACTTACAGATAGTTGAGATATGAAGGTCAAGGTCAAGAGATTCATCCAGGGTGACACCTAGATATTTAAAGGATTTGACAGAGGGTAGAGGGGAGCTGTCCGCACATGAGATGATAAGGGGGTTTAGATTTGATTTGAGTCTAGCCTGCGAGCCAAACAACGTTGAGTAGGATTTGCTAGAGTTAAGGACTAGTTTATTATCAGTGAGCCAGGTCTGGATACTCTCGAAATCCAAGGCAAGGGGATGGTTTAGAGAAGTTGAAGTTTTTGCACTGTGGTAGATGACCAGATCGTCAGTGTAGAGCAGAGATGAGCAGTTCAGTGCAGTTAAAGGAATGTCATCAATGAAGATAGTAAAAAGTAGAGGACCAAGAATGGAGCCCTGGGGTACTCCCACGTGGATCGGTGCATGATCTGAGATTGCTGAATTAAATACCACAGCTTGTTGTCTGTCAGTCAGGTAGCTTTGAACCAGGTAATGGTATCTGAGGAGAAACTAAATAACGAAGTTTTGCAAGAAGAAGTGTGTGGTTGACCAGGTCAAAAGCTTTAGTTAGGTCGATGAAAATTGCGCCTGTCAGAAGGCCTAGGTCCATGGCAGAATAAATGTCACTAGTCAGCTTCAGCAGGGCAGAGGTGGTACTGTGACCTTTACGGAAACCGTGTTGAGAGTTAGAAAGGAGGTTATATTTTTGGAGGTATTCGATTGTTTGGGTGGCTACTAATTTTTCCAAAATTTTGCTTAATACAGAGAGTATAGCAATGGGACGATAGTTCCTAATTTCCTTTTGGTCTCCTTTTTTTGGAATAGGAGTGATTTTAACAATTTTCCATATATTTGGGACTATACCACAGCATAGGGACATATTGAAGATTTTGGTTAGTGGGGAGGTTATGAAGGGGTCCGCAGCTTTCAGAAGCCTGGGTTCAAGACCGTCTACTCCAGGGCTAGTATTTTCTTTGTTGGAAAGAAATAAAAGTTCTACTTCTCTTTTTTGAATGATCTGAAACCTAAAAGGGGGGTTCGGAGGAGGAGGAGGTGTGGTGTTGCATTGGAGCAGAGCAGTGTGGCCAGTTGGGAAAGAGGTCAGGTAGCTTGATAAATCCGAAAAATGGTGATTAAAGGTATTGGCTATAGTTAACGGGTTGTTGCAATGAATGCTGTTTAACAGCATGTCATTTGTATGGGCCTTTTGATTAGAACCCAGGAGGCTTTTTATGGTGGTCCAGAATTTCTTGGAGTCACCAGAGGTTCTTATTAGTAGGTTCCTGCAGAAAGCGCTTTTGGATAGACGGAATATCGAAGGGATGCACCATCGCGTAACCAGGGCTGCACCAGGGAGCAAACCAACATGTGCCATAGCACCACCAGGGCTGCGCAAGGGGCAGAGGTGCATGCGCCAGGACACAGGACAACAGGCACAGCAAGGAGCATGCCACCAGGGTGGGATAGGCCACCACCAGGGTGCAGAGGATGCTAGGAGGGAGGCATGGCAGGCACACGGCAGCAGGACCCTGACCATGCACACCACAGTGGTGCACGGAGGCAGGGTGGCACCAATGTCCACTGGCAAGCAGCCACCCGCAACACCCACAGGAAGGCACATGACATGCCACCTGGACCACAGCTGGCAACACACAGGCCAACAGCACACAACACACATGCCACACAACACAAACAGAGAGCACACGGCCACCCCAGGACACAGCCACCAGCCACTGGGCAGAGACCACCAGGCACAATCCTCAGTCCACCCCACACTTACCACTCAGCCACCATGCACACCACTGCAGCATGGCTCCACATGCCAGCTGCAAAGCAAACACAGACACAGATGGCTAACCATAGAAATGTGTATTAAAACAGGCATTAAACAACTATATACAGATTAACAATTATCGGGTACAGGGAGCAAAGAATGGGGAGGCCACATACAAACTGGGAGGCTGGGGAAGAGAGGTAGAGAGACAGGGGACATGGCTAGACAAGGGTACAAGGGAGGGCAAGGAAGGGGGGACAGGGAAGGGAAACAGTTGCAGGCCAACGGGCCCTATGGGCGTCCATGCCCAAACGGTGCCTGACGCCGACGTCTGCGCTGCGGCCTGCACAGTGCCTGTTGTATCAGCCGTGCCACCTGGAGCATGGCAGTGGTGACCTGAAGGATCCACCTCAGGAGCCTGGTGTTGACATCAGGGCGATGGACACCTAGCACAAAGGAGGGGACATGGTATGAGTGCATGACCATATGACCATAGCCCACCCACCGTACGCAGCAGACAGCAGTGACATGTGTCCCTGAGATGGCACATAGCCTCCTGCAGTGTGTGCACCCACATGAGCTGCCAACCCGACTATCCACAGCCATGCAGAACACTGCACACCAACACCACCCATGTGCCACACACCACAACCATGGCAGCCAGGCGACAGGGCTAAGTGGCAGGATGGCAGTGGCACAGCTGGAATCTGGGTGCACCCACAGCCCACCTGCAGCAGCCACACACATGTGCCATAGCCACGGCATGGTGCAATGGACACCGCCGGTGGTGCACAGCTGGAATGGCCATGTGCACAGAGGGCTGCAGCCCACCCCCACCCTGCACAACATCATACCTTGGAACAGTGCCTACCTGCTTGCTGCAGCGCACCTTGCACCTGTCCGGTGGCACCACCCATGCGGCCTGCATCCTGCGCCCATGCCCCTGCGGTGGCCTGCCCTGGCCCACCCACAGCGCCAGCCAGCTGTGCTCTCTTTCTATCCTCAGGGCCTAGTAGGGAGACATGGAGAAAGACACATCAGTACCTGGCAACACCATATGTCCCCCACAGCACAGCATGCCCCCTGGCCCAGCGCAGCGGCAGTGCGGTGGCACAGTGCACCCATGGTGTGCTGCCACGGCCAACAGAACACGCAGCCCCAGTCTCCCCCCCACAGCATGGTGTGCCACCCTGCTGGCCCCCACAGAACACTGGATTGGCATGGACATGGGCATAGTGCACTTACCTGGACGTGAAATGGTGCCCCTCTGGACGCGTGCCAGTAGTGCCCATAGCCTCTCAGGATCCCTCTACTGCAGGTCCCCGTAACAGTGGCAGCACTGCTGACTGCTGTGCTGTGCCCCTGTGGCCTCCTCCAGCCCCTCAGCCACCTCCTGCCACACCTCTGTCCGTGGCCGATCCAGGGGCACCTGGCTGAACAGACTGCCTGCATGTGGCTCCACAAGGACCACAAGGTTCACCAGCTCCACCTGTGACCAATTAGGTGCCCTTGTACTGCTGCGGTGCGGCATGGTTGTTTCTGCAGTTGCAGAACCAAAATGGCACCCAGTAGCGGACGAGCCATACGTGCTGTGGGCGCGTGACTCACTTGGTGATGCGCTGCCATCTCCAATCACACAGCCACGGTGCGGAGCGACACAGCTGGTGCAGCACTGGCACATGCCGCAGGTCACCCGAAGGGTCAAAGGGCAATCATGGGGTCAAGGGTCGGCATTGTGCACCATGCGCGACAGTGCGATTGGGCCTGCCATGTTTGGGGTGCAATAGGAGCATGTGGGCCTCACGGTCCATGGGCCAATAGCGCCTGGATGCCATAGGGCATAAAGCGCATGAGTGTCACATGCCCAATAGCGGCAGAGCACTGTACCGTGTATAGCGCAGTGTGCGTAGGCTGTGCCACTGACGTACGCAACGGCACTGTGCGCATGCGCACTGCCGGGCCTATTGTGCACATCACACTGTTGCACCATGACTTGTGCATGCACAACACAAATGCACCATGCGCAAATTCGTGATATTCAGCCAGCATATGCAGATTAGCTAATCAGCATATCTGCGGTGCATCGGAGGCATTTGCATCTCATTTCAGTTGCGCATCCCCTCATTTGCATGTGATGCGCTACAAAGGCGCCACAGGACTGCACAGGCTCTAGACCGGTATTGCATCCTTCAGAGGTAAGCCACCAGGCTGTGGGCCTGTCGGGACAGTGGAATGGGAGGGCGGTGTGGGTTGTAGCCATCACTGACCGCATGTTCATTCCCACAGGACTAAGCATGACGGAGCACGAGCAGGTTGAGGAGCGTGTGGCAGGCCCAACTTCACATGTACTTGCAGTCCCCCTAACACATCTCTTTAACCTATCTCTAAACTCTGGTTCTATTCCCACACTGTGGAAGACAGCCCAAGTGGTTCACCTTCTAAAATCAGGGGACCCTATGGACCTTAATAATTACAGGCCCATTTCCATTCTACCAGTGCTGTCCAAGATGCTGGAGAAATTAGTGAGTACCCAGTTAAGGGAATATCTTGACGATGCTAACCTCTTGAATCCAGCTCAGTCTGGATTCTAGGCCAAGCATAGCACTATCACTGTACTAGCCAAGGTCACAAATGACTGGCAAACCGAATTAGATAAAAAGAATAATGTCTGTGCAGTATTTCTGGACCTGAGCAAAGCATTCGACACTGTGGACCATGAGCTTCTACTATCATCCTTGCACTCCATTGGCCTAGATCCACCCTCCCTTAAGTGGTTCAGGTGTTATCTTACCGATAGGTCACAGCAGGTAAAAGCTGAAGGTGACCTATCCCCATTAAAACCACTGTTAAGAGGAGTCCCCCAAGGTTCTATCCTGGGTCCTATCCTTTTTGCCATCTATATAAATAATATTGATTCAACCCTCACCAAATCCTCTGTACACCTCTTTGCTGATGACACTGTTTTGTATGTCAGCAACCCTTCTTCTGCAGCTGCCCCTGAAATCCTACAAACAGAATTCTCCTTGTTACAATATCAGCTACTTGAGAAAAAGCTTCTGTTAAATGCAAAGAAAACTAAAGCAATGATGTTCACAAATCAAAGCTCCACCAGCACCTCCTCTTCAATCATTCTCCCCCAGCTATGCACTATACTTGGAGAAAATCTGGAGTATGCAGAAAATTTCAAATATATAGGTGTGTGGATTGACAGCAGACTCGACTTCACTCATCATTTAGAAGAACTGCTAAAAAAGCTTTGCCAAAGGCTTGGCCTTTTCTGTAGATTAAAACCCTTCCTAAACAGAGATTCAAAGATGAGGTTAGTCCAGGCCATTTTTCTCTCAGTTGTCGACTATGCAGACTTCCTTTATAGTCACTGCCCCATCTCCTACCTACACAAGTTGGATACCTAATACCATAGAGCAATAAGATTCATAACAGATCTGCCATCTAATACCCATCATTGCTCTCTTTATGCTGCAGTTGGATGGGTTTCCCTACACCTCAGAAGGAACAGAAATGCAGCTCTATGGATTTACAGAGCGTTATCAAAAAAATTTCCAAACTATATTCTGGACTGCTTCACCCAGACCATTCCTAGCTCCTATGCCCTAAGAAGCAACAGCATCATCCTGTTCAAATTGCCCAAATTCAGCACCTGGCTAGGGAGGGAAGCAATCAGCTATTCTCTAGCTACAGCATGGAACACCCTACAAAAACCCTAAAACTGTCCAATATTATACCAATTGCATCCTTTAAACAGCGTTGTACAGTTTTCTTCACAGAGAAATGCAGTTGCCTACCGCTAGAGCTAGCTTTGTCATCTCACAATCTCCCTCCCAAAATTCACCATATATGGCATAATCTTTGTTCTTCAGTTCTCCCTCCCAGGCAGACACCCCATCTTATGGCACCCAGTAATACCTTCCATCATCCTAGTATTACATTATGCTGTGTGTTTGCCATGGCCCCTCCACTGGGATATGTATACACTGTATATACTGTAAATATTAGCTTAACTTTCCTATAACCCATTTTATCATGTGAATTTTACTGTACATCACCGTGTTTATAAACGTTTTTTTCCCTTGGTGTATAACTGTTTTATATAAGTGTATTGGTGTATCTGTTGTGTATCAACTGTTGAACCTTGACCTTATCAGGTCCATCTTGTAATGAGCCTTGCTCAATGATGTTCGCCTGAATAAATAAAGATTTGATGATGATGATGATGAAGGGCAAAGAGTGATGCTCTATTCGATGCCTCCCTGAACCAGGAGCCTCTCCTGAGTGGCTCAACAGGCACCCCACAGGCCTGGTCAACAGCAAGGGAGGGTGTGGCCAGGGCTGTGAACCAGCAGGACATCCATCAAAGGACTGGACAGGAGTGCAAGAAGAAGGTCACCACAGACTGGAGGCAGATTAAGGAGAAAGTGGCTGCCATCCGGGCTGCACATGCTGCCATGGGCGGTGGACAGCCTGACGTGCCACAGCTGTAACCGCAGGAGGAGTTGGTGGCGGCGTCCATGCGGACCAGCGCCGTCGAGGGGGTACCCGGCGGTGGGTTCCAGATGGGGTGCAGCCCATCACTGCATGGTAGGTATAGCAGTGCCTGGGGCAGGGGGCAGGGGTGTGTGCCAGAGGCACTAATGCAGCTGTGTTCCCTCTCAGCTCCGGAGCGCCTGCATGCAGCAGCAGGGGTGGGAGTGTCCGCCATGGGGGCAGTCCTGGACCTGGAGGACCATCTGTCCACCTCCACCAGTGTCCGGGGGCCGGAGCACAGGCAGTCCAACCCCACTGTCCATCCAGATGCCTGTGGCGTGGTTGTGGATGAGGCCCTGGCTGTATTTAAGCAGGACGCCAGCCATGGCATCCAGTATGCCGAGACACAGATCGGGGCGGGGTCCGGGACCGATGACGACGTGGCCATGATCCTGGATAGTGGTGTTGACGTTCAGAGGGAGGCACCCATACCACACACCCACCACAGCAGTGCAGACGGTGCCCTGGTGGCGGTCGTCCACCTTCTGGCCACCACACCCGGCGTTGTTGTGGGTGCCATCAGTGCAGCACAGGCTGAAGGGGGTAGCGGTGGTGGTACAGCCGCACCGGCGCTGATCTGTGCACAGTGGCCAGAGGGGCAGCAACAGCAGCTGGATGAGGTCAAAGGGGGGCCAGGAGCAGTTGCCGCTGATGGTGCACCGCAGAATGAGCAGCCCCAAGGGGGCCCCGCTGTGCAGCCCCCACCAGCGTGGGGGGCTGGGCTGCAGGGTCAAGCACCACCCATGGGTCGGAGCAATGCCCATGCCCCCCAGGGTGCCAATCCCTTGACTGAGCACATCCGTCTGCTACGGGCCTCCGTGGAGCAACAGGTGCTTGCCGTGACAGGGGTGCGTGCACTCCACACAGAGCTGTGCCAATCCGCAGGGAGGCGTGACAGGGACTATGAACAGCTCCTGGCCGAGACCACACATATGCGAGAGGACACGACTTCAGCCCTGGATCGGCTTACCGCTGCGGTCATGGCCGGCCTAGCACCACTGGCCACCCTGGTGCATGGCTGTCCGCCGCAGACCCCGCGGAGTGCTTTCTCCACCCCTCGGTCACAGCGTTGTGTGACCCCCTCAGTGTCGATGCCGGGATCTGCTGTGGACATTCCGGGCACGCCTGGAGCGGACATGTTCGGGAGCCTGCAGACACCTGCGAGGAACCGGTTGTGTTCCCACAGCGACACACCTGGGGGACCGTCAGAGACACCCCTGTGGCCGTCGCACAGCCCGCGTCTGCTGGGCGGTCTCGGCAGGGCCATCCACATGTCCGCAGTGGCTGTGGACCGTGCAGCAGTCCTGAGCCACCATCCTCCCTGTCCGCTGTCTGCCGCTGCCCTGTGTGCACATTGGTGTGGCGTGTGAGTGTGCATTCCAGGGACGTGTAATCCGTGGTCGATGCCGCACACAGGCCTTGTGCACACCCACCTGGCCGCTGGCCACTGTGGCATGTGCATGATGATGCCAACACAACACCGGCCGCTACTATGCACCGGTGTTCAGTGTCTGACACATTACCGTTGGCGGTCTCTGGGCGTGTGCATGTGGTTGCCCGTGTGCATGTGCATGTGTGTGGGGGTGTGTGGGTGGGGTGTGCAGTGCTGTATAGGGTTCTTCCACGGAGTCCAGTCCCATGCCCGTCCACGCTACCCTCCAGCTGTTACTGTCATGGGGCCCGCACTTGCATGCCTGAATACTGTGCCATGGTCCCTGGGGCATGCGTGTGGTCATGTTCACCTACCTGCATGCACCGTAGTGCTCCTCTACAATTGTGTCCTGGTGCTGCTGGACCATCCTGTTCAACTGGGGTTCCCTTCACCTGGGGGGGGGCTGCCCACCACCACCTGGCCCGGTGCCCACTGCCGTTCCCCACTTCAACCTCGACAGCTATCCCACGGTCAGTGCCCATGTTGTGTAGCATACAGCAGGCCAGGAATAGGCCACAGACCTTTGAGGGGCTGTATTGTAGGGCACTGCCAGACTTGTCCAGGCAACAGAACTGGGCCTTTAGCAGCCTGAACACACGTTCGATGATGTTCCGTGTGCTGGCGTGTGCCTCATTGTATCACTCCTGCGTTGGGGTCAATGGGCACTGGTATGGGGTGAGCAGCCAGGGCCATAGTGGGTATCCGCTGTCACCTGTGTGTTGACATGTGTGGTTAACATGGTGGTCTGTGTAGCTGCACCCCCCTGCCTTCCCGGCCACACCCTCTGATGCCCCTAGCCTAGCATCCCCCACACCCTGCCCTGTTGTGCCAGGCTGCCCATTCCAACAGCATACTCACCTACTAGGTGGCCAGTGGGGATGTCCCCACTCTCAAACCTGTGGCACAGTGCTGACTGGTGCCTGATGAAGGCATCGTGTGCTTCATCAGGGTGTGTGGCACAGACATTGATTATGTGCCCCTGGAATTGCACACCACCTGGCAGTTGACACTGGGGTAGCCCTTCCTGTTGATGTAGACTACCCCCTCCAGGCCAGGTGGTGTGCGGATGCCTACGTGGGAGCAGTCGATGGCCCCTAGCATGCCAGGCATACGTGCCACCCTGTGGAACTCCTGCATGTTCGCTGTACGCTCTGCCTGTGTGCTGGGGAAATGGATGTATTCCGCAACATGTGGCGGCAGTGTGTTGAGGAATTGTGTGAGGAGCTATGATGCATCCGACTGGGTTATGCCTGTAGTGTCCCCTGTTGGTCTCTAGAAGGTACCCGTGATGAGCAGGCACATGACGGCCGTGACCTTGGTCTCCACCGACAGGGCGTGGCTCCATCTTGTGGGTGCCTGCATCTCATCACTGCACAGCTCACAGAGCTGCCTCAGAATGGCCCGGTACAGGCGGTACCAGCCCACAATCTCTATGTCACTGTACTGTTCAAAGGTGGTGCAGGCACGGTACCACTTGTTCCGGGCGTACTGCCGACGGGCCCTTCCACGGCCGTGCCACTCTGCCTCCTGCCTCCTCACACCCCTCATTACTGCTTCCATCTGGAAGATGGCACTGGCCATGGTCTGGGCTGTCCTGCCCCCCCGGGAGGCTGTCTCCCCAGGCACCCCTGGCTGTGTACCACTGTGTGTGCCCCTGCGCTGGGCACATACCTGTGTTTGGGGTTCCCAGCTGGCAGCCTGTTGGCTGTAGCCTCTGTCTCCCACCCATCTGGGCACTTTCACTGCCACTCCTATGCCTGGTATCGCAGACTCACGCTGCTGTTGTTGCCCCCGCACCTGTGTCACACACACACACACACACACACACACAGTAGTTCACACACGCAGGCACAATCAGTGTCACACGCCCAGTCCCACACTCTGTTGCACTTTCTGCCCTCTTCTGTCTATCTTGCACCCTTCCTGCTGTCCTGCCTGCCCACTCCCTCTCCCTCTCTATTCCTACCCTGTGGCGCAAGCCTCTGTCCCTTGCTTGCTCCCTCTTTTTATGGGCTCAAGTTTGCTCCGCGCATGTCCCTGTTGCTCTGCACTTGCGCCGTTTGCTTGTTGTTGAATATCGCACTGCGCCGCTTATTCATGGCTACGCCCCCTGCACTTGCACATACATTCATTAGGGTTGCGCATTGCCGTACTGCGATTTGCACAGTGCATTGGCTCCCACTGAATATCACTCTTTGGCGCATTTCCACACTTGCAAAGGTGCATCTCAGTTGCCCCATGCGCAACTGCTTTGAATATCCCACCCTTAGTGTTTCTCTTATATTTATTTAAATTACAAGAATCCCGTTTACCTAGACTTTGTATAGAAGAGGAACTAGATTATTCTACAAAGGGTTTTATTTTTCCTTTCGTTCAATTAATTAAAAAGGCCCTATTTCCTCTAGGCCTAGGCCATTTATTGTTTGAAATCCACCTAAGGCCAAAAGAAGATATTATTCTTCAAATTAAAAAAAGGACTAGGGATACGGCAGCAACTTACTATCTTCAGCGTCTTAGGACACTCAAACACTTTAAATGGTATAAATCATTAAAAACTAAACATCAGTTAGAATCTTATCTCAGAATTATGTTCAACCCAGAAAAAAGATGGTTGTTTACAAGATTCAGGTAGAACTTTACAATGCTAACTATATAAATTTTAGCCAGAAGAGACCAGGCTTCACTAAACCACATTGCAGATGCAGTACTCATAGCGAAGACAATTTGAAACATATTGTTTTGCTTTGTCCCCTTTATTCCAAAAGGAGACAAGAATGGTTGGGTTCCATGTTGGGTGATCTTGACTTCCCTACTAACCAGATCATTTTAACTTTATTCAGTTCTCAGGATCTTGAAGTGATATTTAGAATCTATGTCTTTTTAGCTACATCGCATCTTTAAATTGAATAATAGCTGGTGTTCTGATTCCACATTAGGAAACAACACAATTCAATCAGGTTTTGTTTTGTTTTAAACAACGCTTGGAATATGGCCCACATTTTCAAAGGAGAGGGATGGCCCAAAATAGAGATACTCAGTGCATCCCAGAAACTGCATGAAACCATGATATTCGAAAGGAAGAGATGCATCGCGCATTTCCAAATGCGTGATCATGCAGATATAATGTATGCAGCACAGAAAAAGGGGGCGTGTGCATGAATATGCCACGCATCCATATATTCGGCCAAAATGTGCGGCACATCTCAAAAATGTTCCACGCAAAGTTAGGCATGTCAGGGGATGGTCTAAATTGGCCAGCCACCCACAGGCAGGCTGCAGAACTGCAGACAGGCGACCCTGAGGCAGCCCTCGGAGATGCACCAGGATGTGCTCCAGGCACCCATACACAGCAGTCATGCCAGGACAGACATACCCAAAGCCACAGGTGCTGGCAAACCATGGGCACTGCCCAGAGAGCCATCCCCCACACCAGGACATGGACACATAGCTGCCACATGCCAGTGCTGTCAGGTGCCCCCAGGCACACCAGCTGAGCAGACGGCCACACTGCAGCACATATACCAGGGGTCATGGCCTGCACCCATGTGGCCTGCAGGGTACCATCCAGGCACCCAGGGTGACATTTGAGGCAACGATGCCCAGGTAGCCTGGTGGTACTAGTGGCAGCATAGCATGAGCCAGGGACTGACCTGTGGCACACACCCACAGTGGTACACCATAGGTACACACAGGTGGGACCCACCCACTCAGGTACCTGACCACATTTCTGCACACTGCCATTCCTTACATTTATCACCATGTTCTTGTCGTGTGTGTGTGGCACTGCAGATGGCTGTACATGGCATATGGAGCTGGTGTAACACATGCATGTGGTATACTGATCAGACTGTGTCACCCTGTGCCCTCCCCTGTTGCTTGTCCAGGTAGGCCACCTGTACTCCAGTCCGACCCTGTACATGGCTATAGCCCAATAGTTCTTAGACTTTGTCACAGTAAGCCTCCCCAAATCCATGGAAAAGATTTTGAGCCTCCCCTAAAAACTGAAATAATCTTGGGCCTCCCCAGAGAAAAATAACATACTGTACTTTGTGCAATACACTATGAATAAATTGAAACTCATATGAGTATGTGGCTCATATTCAGTTCTTTGTCTTATACTGACGTGAAACCTTTGAAAAAGAGCTCCTGTGCTCAAAGGTGTTATCTGAATAACAAATAAATAAAAACAAATTATTATTCAGCTTATTACTTTGCTCCTTACTGCTATTGCTCTTAGCACTTCTATGCTCAACTCTTGTATCTGGGCTGTTCTGCCATCAGG
Organism: Neoceratodus forsteri; assembly: GCA_016271365.2. NCBI lineage: Eukaryota > Metazoa > Chordata > Ceratodontiformes > Ceratodontidae > Neoceratodus > Neoceratodus forsteri. The sequence goes on along the minus strand of JADMNL010000022.1, from coordinate 688,392,586 downwards.
CTAAAAATTGATCAATTACCACCACTCATTATTAGTTTAGTGTTCATATTTGTTTGCACTGTTGTTCATTGTGTATTTCTTGGTTGTTTTGCAGTTACCTTTTGAAACGTATTCACGCCCTACCCTTCCCTTGGTACACCTGAGATGAGCCTTGGCTCATTCACCTTCCCTTGTCACCTATTAGTAAATAAATACATTAAATCCACCTACTGTTATCCTCTTTCAGTTTGCTTCATCTCTTCACACAAAATACATAAAACTCAAAATTTAAATACAGTACTTTTTCAGACTTGCTTGAGCCTCCCCTGGAACAGGTTAGGGCCTCCCAAGGGAGGCTGGCCTCACCATTTGAGAACCCCTGCTATAGCCTATGGGTAATAGCACTGTACCCAGGCCTATGCATTCCACACACCCACACACAAACATTCCATCATGCCTGCCTGCTAGGCTGCAGTACCTCCTGTTCACCTTTGTGGAGTGGTGGGGCAGCCTTGCAAAGCTGGAACTGCGCATACCTTGCGTATGCAAATAGCCTGAATACATTCCAGTAATGAGCAGTGCATGTAGGAAATTGGCTCAGAAGAAAAAATTACTCACCTTAGTAATGTTGTTTCTTCTAATGGAGTCTTGCTGTATTCTGACATATGCAGTTAGGTCCTGCCTTTCAACTGCCCCGGAGAACAAAGAGTTAAATATTCTATGACTAGCATAGAATGTTCACCACGAGCTCGGCTGAAGCCCCTGTCTGCTGTTGTTTAAACTGCAACCGTCAGATCTATACGAGCAAAGACTCACTAGGTGTTCTGTGTGGAAACTGTAAAATTCTTACAGCCAACTGGCAAATATATAAAAAAGTTTTGAGTTTCAAAGGAAGACTCAAGTCAGGAAACCCAAAAACAAAACACATTCAAAACACAACCTTTCACCAAAACCAAAAAGAGGGTATAAAAAGGACACCCCTAGGGTGCCAACACTGCTCCTGCCCACCCACATGGAGGAGGGACAGAACCTACTTTGGGAACAGGCTCTGAAGTATTGCTGTGCCAAACCAAGCATCACTCCTAGCCTGGATATCCAGAGAGTAATGCTTGGTGAAAGTATGGACTGTTTTTCAGGTGGCTGCTAGACAAATTTCTAAGAGAGGAATGTCCCTGGCAGCAGCCAGGAAAGCAGCTGTACCTCTAGTGGAATGAGCCCTCAGGCCTGAGGGTGGAGTTTTACCCAGTTTTTCATAGCAATTGTATACAAGAAACAATCCACCTGGCAATAGATCTCTTAGTGGCAGGTTTGCCTTCTCAACTTCTCCATAAGTGAGGAACAACTGGAGGATTCAAACCTGTGACCCTTGGTACGCTCTATGTAGTAGCTAAGGCTCTTTTAACATCCAGCTGTGTAACCTCCTCTCCCCCGAGGAGGAATGGTCAGTGAAAAAAACAGGAAGAGAAATAGACTGGTTGAGGTGGAAATCTGAAACCACTTTAAGTAAGAACTTTCTGTTAGTTCTAAGGACCACTTTATCTCTGTGAAAAGAGATGAAATCAGATTCCACTGACAGGGCTTGCAATTCACTGATACGTCTAGCAGAAGTAATGGCTACCAAAAACACAGTTTTCCAAGTCAAGTACTTAAGCTCTGCTGCGGACAAAGGCTCAAAGTGGGGTTGCATAAGCTGAGCAGTCCAAACATTAAGGTCCCAAGCAGGAGCAGGATCCCTAAAGGGGGTATTGGTGTGAAGCAATCCCTTGAAACACTTACAGAATACAGGATGGGATGACAGAGAGGAAGACTTGCCTACTGACAGGAAAGCAGAAACAGTTGCCAAGTGTACTTTAAGGGTAGCTGGTCTGAGGCCAAGGCCATTAAGATGGACCATATAATCCAGAACCGTAGGCAATTCAGCAGAGTCTGCAGAAATATTCTTCTTAGAACACCAAATGCTGAATCTTTTCCATTTGGAGTTGTAAGTCTTCCTGGTGGAAGGCTTTCAAGAAGCCTTAAGGATATCCAGAACCCCTTGGGACAGATGCAGATCTGCAAACTCTAACTCTTCAAGAGCCAAGAGCCAAGCCTTGAGATTGAGAGATTGAAGATTCAGGTACCAAATCCTCCGCTGAGAGGATATTAACAGGTTGTAATTCCTGGGAAGAGACAGGGGAAGGTGGACTGATGGGGACAGCAACAAGGGATACCATGGCTGTCTGGCCCAGTCTGGAGCAATCAGAATCACCTTGCATGGTTGTGACCTTATCTTGACTAGCACCCTGCACAGGAGAGTGAAGGGGGGAAAAGCATACAGGAATTTCCCTTCCCAGTTCAGAATCAGAGCATCCAGGGGGACTGAGCCCAAGACTGGGGGTCTGCAACAAAAGAGAGGAAGTTGGTGATTGTCTGGGGCTGCAAAAAGATCTATCTCTGGTGTGCCCCATCTCGAGAAAATCACTTTCAAAACTAGAGGATCTAGGGCCCATTCGTGATGGCCCTGGGATATTCTGCTCAGTGCATCTGCTAGGACATTGTCCTTCCTGGGAGGTGAACTGCTATCAGAGAGGTTTGCAGGGAATAGGTCAGGGACCACAACTTCATTGCTTCTGTGCACAAGGCCATAGACTGAGTGCCTCCTTGCTTGTTGATGTACCACATTGTGGTGGTGTTGTCTGTTCTGACCTGAACCACCTTGTTCTGTACAGATTTGGAAAAACCTGCAGTGCCAGAAACACTGCTCTGAGTTCCAAGAGATTGATGTGAAGCAGAGATTCCTGAGGTGACCACAGTCCTTGTGTGGTAAGATCCCCCAAATGGGCTCCCCAGCCCAGCAGGGAAGCATCTGTGGTGAGTATCAGTGAATGAGACTGAGTGACAAATGGAACCCCTTGTCTCAAATTGTCCTGATCCTGCCACCATTGCAAGGCTTGGATCAGGGTTCGAGTCACTGGGATTAGTTTGGTAAGGGAATCCTTTCTTTGGGACTAAAAGGCTCTTAAATGGAACTGAATGTCCCTCATTTGGAATCTTGCTCCCTGGACCACTGCTGTGGAAGCTGCCATGTGGCCCAGTAGCTGAGGGAAATGCCTTGCTGGTTGAGACACCTGAATGGTGAATGGAGAGGCCAGTTCCATAAGGGTCCTTGCCCTTTCCAGGGGAAGGAAGGCTCTTGCCTTTACTGTATCCAGTTCTGCACCTATGAAGGTGAGGAGCTGTACTGGTTCGAGAACTGACTTTGATAGGTTGAGAAGGAATCCTAAGGAAGTGAGCACTTGCTGCGTCACTTGCAGATGTGACTTGACTTTTTCTGGAGACTGACCTACTATGAGCCAGTCGTCCAAGTATGGGAAGATGGAGATCTTTTGTCTTCTTAGGAAGGCAACTACTACTGCCAGGCACTTTCTGAAAACCCTTGGGGCTGATGTTAGGCCAAAGGGCATTGCTCTGAATTGATAGTGGCCTGAGGGCAACACGAACCTGAGGTACTTTCTGTGGGAGCACCTGATGGGAATGTGAAAGTAGGCATCTTTGAGGTCCAGGGAGGCTAGCCAGTCCCCTGGCCTTAGAGAGGGAAGGATAATTCCCAGAGTTACTATTTTGAACTTTGGCTTCAAAAGATGTTTGTTCAGATATCTTAGGTCCAGGATGGGCCGCCATTCTCTGTCTTTTTGGGGGTTAGGAAGTACCTGGAGTACAATCCTTTGCCCCTGTGTAGGGTGGGAACTCTCTCTGTAGCGCTGAGAGCTAGGAGAGAAGAAACCTCTGCCTCTAGGGCAAGGGTCTCTGAGAGATTTGCAGGTGGAAAAGATCTGGCGCTCATCTTGGGAATTTTTTTGAAGCTGAGAACCAGTCCCTGGCTTACTACTTCCAGGACCCACTTGTCTGATGTAAGAGACTTCCGGTCCGGGACAAAGTAAGCCAGCCTGCCCCCTACTGGTATGGGAGAATCGACCCGGGCAGACCCATCAGGGTGTCTGCTTGGCAGGGGCTTTAGGCTGAGGGGTGGATGCAGGCCTGCTCATCCCCCTTCTGCCTCTCCCTCTAAAGAACCCCCTCTGTGAAAAGGAAGAAGAGGAGGCCTCAGCTTGGTAAAAAGGCCTTTGGAAAGGCCTGCCCCTGCCCCTAGACTGCTGCCTTTGAGGAGTTGCTTGCCTTTCTTTGGCCTGAGCACTCCTGTAAGTGGTCCTGTACTCATCTAACTTCTTCATGTAATTCTCTGTCTGCTCCCCAAACACAGAATTACCAATTACAGGAAAATCCATGGCCTTAGCCTGGGTATCCTGTGAAAGGCTAATACATCTGAGCCAAGCCATCCTCCAAAGAGCCACAGATGTAGCCATGACTCTTGATGATACATCACTGGAGTCTACAGCAGCATGAAACTGTACTTTCGATGCCTCAATCCCATCTGCAGCCACCTGCTCCAGCTCCTTGGCAAGCTGGTCAGGGGCCTGTTTAGCTAGAGCCAGCACAGTGTCCCACCTGGACTTCTGGTATCTGGCTGTATAGGCCATATAGTTAGCCTGCCTGAGTCCCAAAGATGCTGCCATGTATTGTTTCTTTGCCATGGCATCAATCTTCCTGGAGTCCTTGTCTGGGGGTGTGATGCCAAGGGAATGTTTGCCTTATCACAGGCAGCAGCCTGCACAACCCCAACATGGCTGCATTGCTGAAAAAGGAACTCCGTGTCTGAGCCTGAGAGAGTGTACCTCTTGTCCATTCGTCTGTCCACAGGAGGTATAGAATTTGGAGGCTTAAGAATTTTTTGTGTCTGTTTCCCAAAGGATTTGTGGAGAGGAACAGACAGTCTCCTGGACTCTGGGATGTCCATCATCTCAATATAATCAGGCTCTTCCTGATCCTCTACTGCTTCCTCCACAGGAAGCTGGAGGGTATCAGCCACTTTTTTGTAAAACATGTAGTGTGAAGGGGATTCAGAAAGCCTAGGAGGAGAAACACCTGAAGGTCTGTCTGGGGAGATGTCCGGGTCAATAGGCACATCCAGACTTTCACCATCACCATAATCATCCTCATACTCTCCCTCCTCCTCCTCCGGTTCATAAAATTCTTCCAAAGTATAATCCGGAACCAGGGGAACCGACCGAACCGAGCACCTGCCAGATGGTGTCGGTTTGGTCGGAACCGAACTAAGTGATTGCACAATCCTTATCGCCTTGGCTATCTCATCGGTGGTCGGAGTATGAAATTCTGGGTCCGAACCGGTCGATTTGTCTTTTCTTTTTCTTTTTGTCGGAACCGATTGCTTGGAATTGGCTCTCCTTTTGCCCGAAGAAGTATCGCCCTGGTCAGAGGGCACTCCTTCTGGTTTGGTCGGAACCAAACCAGGCTGGTCATCCGGGTCAGCAGACTTCTCGGCCTCCCTTTCCCTCAGTCTACCTAATATCTTTTCCAGGGTAGATTTGGGAAAATTCTTGCAAATTTGGCAGTCTGAATTGAGGCGGTCAAACTCCAGACAATAAACACAGGTGGTGTGGGGATCAGCCTTGGCAAAGACTTCCCCACACACACTGCAGTGTTGAAACCCAGTGAGCCCGGTTTTTTTCTTGGGTTTCTCAGACATGGCCAATCCTAACCAAAAATGTACCCTTTTTTCGGCAATCCACCAGGCAAGACTCCCCTATCGGTTCCTGACCGTGTCACGGGTCTTGGAAAAAAACATAATTGAATCCGATTTTTTTAGAACCGATACGGACCGGTTGCCATACTCTAAAGTAAGCACAAGTTTTTTTTACCTCAAACTGATCAGTTCAGCCGAACCGATCCACAATTTACAAGTTCCACACAGAAACAGAACAAAAACCTATCTAGTACTCACTGTACCACAGACAGAGACTTGAACCAACTAAGCGGAAACAGCAATTTGGTAGAAACCGACCGAAAACCGACACTTCAACAGACTTTTTGAACCGAGCAGCAGGATAAATCTCCGGAGCGACTGTTCAGTGAGGCAGAGTAAAGAATCTGACAGTTGCAGTTTAAACAGCAGCAGACAGGGGCTTCAACTGAGCTCGTGGTGAACATTCTATGCTAATCATAGAAAGTTTAACTGTTTGTTCTCTGGGGCAGTTGAAAGGAAAGACCTAACTGCATATGTCAGAATATAGCAAGACTTCATGTTGTTTGAATATGCAGTGAGGTCATTTGCATATCTCAGCTGAATATTGCAATTTTGCACACTGTGCAAGTGGCTTTGCAACATGCATTTCTCTATGCTCCACATGGGTCCCAGGTCACCTGCGGCACCATGCATCTCCCACTACATGAGCACGCATGTTCGGGATATTCAGCTGGACATGCGTGATCGCATCTTATGGTGCAAGTTCTGAATATACCATTATTTTATGCCGGTGCATCTCAGTTGCGCGGTGCAGGCACTTGCGCGATGCAGCCTGGGACTTTTGAATATGGGACCCTATACAATACGTATATCTCATCCTAAGTGTGGTATCATACCTGGAAAGTTATAATTTTGCAACTTAATTAGGTATTAGTTGCTTATTTTCTTAGATGTTGCTGATACGCGTAGGTACTGTATTTTATTCTCAGAAATGTCTAATATTAATATCCATCTAGAAATCTATTCCAATTGATGTATGCTCCTGGATATTAATCTTGTGTAACCCCTAGATGGCGCTATCCCAGGGGCTACTACCCCTGCCTGATTTGCCACTAACAGGTTGAGGGGCCTGGATCCAATGGCGGGTGCCTCCACCCAGAGGTCAGGGTTTGCAATAGTTAAACTAACTTGGTCACAGCCCTCTGGGACACTGCAACCCCCCTTTCTTCCCACTAGTGGCCCACACAATATATCAAATTACCTTCACAGTATACACTACCCCCAGGTCTGGTTCCGCACTGGGACCTCCTGTGAAATGAGATACAGTGCAACAATCACAGTACAGTACTTTAACATAGACAAATACCTCAGGCAGTATAACTTTGCTGAAACAAGCAGCTCTGATTTATTTAGGGGGATATAACAAGGACAGGGGAAATCAGGTTAATTAGCTTATCACTTTAATAATCTACCTATGGCTCTGTGCACAGGCCTATCCTATCAGTTACTGTCCTGGGTACCCAAGCCCTAGTGGCTAGTCCAAACCGTGGCAGCTGGTATGGGCCCTTTCACATAGAAAAGGAGAATTAAACAGTCGACAGTACAGTAATTCCATTTGGATTTAATGTGGCAATTCAACAGGGGCGACCCTGAATTAGTACTCACGACCTCCAAATAAGATAGGGTCCTTCAATGTCAGCAAGGCTCACTTGAGGTGCACAAACCTCTTCACACATCCATATAAAAGAAAGCACTATACCAGGCAGGCTGCATCTGTATCCCGATCGCAATTACTGCACAATACCGGGAGAACACAGCAGATTCAGTTCCTGACAGACCGAGTGTAATTTTCAGCAATTCCTCCAGTCTTCTACAGGGTGAGCCTGGTTTCTACTCTTCAGAGATCCTTTGATTCTTTTCACAGGGACGATTCAGTCTAACAAGCTGCAGACGGAACTCTGGGCCTTACACACGTTTTTGACTAAAACTGCACACTGAAAAGCACAGGGCTCCTTCCTTCTTCACTGCCAAAGCTCAACTGAAACTCCAACCGACAAAACTGGGCACTTCCTTTGAGTTCCTCCCAGTTCTTGACTGGATTGGCTGTCACTCACAATAGACTGCTGCTGTTGGTCCAAAAAGGCACTGAAGTCTAAACTACATCTCCCAGGTCACTGCCCATACAATCCTCTTGTGGCTGGCTCAGATTATGAGTCCAAGTTCTGATTCGTCCAAGGCACCATTTTAGAGCTAACACCCCACACTGATTGGTCCAGTTCAGCAGTTCAAAACTAGAATGGGAACTAGCAGACACAGTTCTGACTGCAAAAGAAAGCAGGTTAGACAAACTGTAATTTCATTATTACTCTAAATAATTTCTGGCAAACAGTTACATCTGTCAGATAGGTTCCTTTGCACTCCTAGTGACTGCAAAATGAAGTGAATTGGCAGCAGCTTGAGTGGTACTCAATCAAAGAAACACACAGTCCCCCATACAAACTAATTATGTCTGCAAGCAGACAGCTCTTAAAGAGACAGTACCAGAGGTTCTAAAAACACTCACTGATAAATGGCTTAAATGCCAAACACCATTCAGGCTTGGAGCATTCAAGCAAGCTCCTGGAAGTCTTTTGGGAACCCCCATTTGCAGGGGGGCTACACCTGGTGTGTTTGTAACTTACTGATTGTAATTTTATGCTCTTAATAAATTTGTAATGGCATGTAGCCAATCAATAAAATCCATTTGTAGTTATACTCAAATGCAACCTATCTGGTGCACACTTGTTCTCCCATGTCCCACCCCACCCCCCAGTCCGTACCTCATGGTCTCACACCATTTGCCAGCCATTTGTTGTACTCCATAATTCTTTGTTTTCTGGCAGTATGTGCTCTAGGTACCGGGAGAATCTCAGAGAAAGCAGCTGAATGTTCCTCCTTATTGCATATCCTTACCACTTCTCTGAACCTCTCCTGTACCTCTTTGACCCTATTCCCCTCCAGGTCGTTTGTACCCAGGTGCACTACAATGTGAAGTTTCTCCCCATCCCTCCCCACACACTTAGTAATAAACTGCCCCACTCTTCCTGCTGTCATGCCTGGCATATATTCCACCCATATGTGGCTTTTCCTGGCGCCCTTGCCACCACATCTTACACCCCTCAGTACTGAGTCCCCCAGAATGACAACCCTCCCTCCTTTTTCCTGCTCTCCTCCTTGGTCCTTCCCATTCTTCTGCTCACAGTCCCGACCCCCTCACCTCTTTCCTTGCTTGCTCCCCATTGCCTCACTTGATCCCTGCTGTACCCTTTCTTTCATCCCTTCCCCCACCCCCCTACTACTCATGCCTGGACTAACTCCTTCCTCCCATGCCGTCCCCCACCTGCTCCTTCTCATCCCTACTTGAATCCGCTACCCCTTCTCCTGCATTAACACCACCCTTGCCAATGCTACCCTCCGACACACCGACCTTGCTTCCTGCCACCCTGCTAGTCCTCTGCCGCTACTACTGCTCTTTTCCTATACCTTCTCTATGACTCCCTCCCCCAATCTTCAGGCTAGCCAGTACTGAGAACCTGTTCATAGACTGCCTCCCCTTGTCCCAAGCGTCCCCTGATGCCCAGACTGTGACTTAATTCCCTGCTCTTTTGCTGATCCCATTCTCCCCTTGTTCTTAACCACCCTCCACTTATCTGACTGTTCCCATCGGCTCCTGAGTAGATGCTAACTCTGCCCCCTTTAGCCTCCCTCCTTGTTTTACCCTCTGTTTGCCAGCTGTGACATCTAGGGGAGCCCTCCCCGGCCCCTTGGCCCCAGATGCTTCCCCCAACCCTGCCCATCCCCCTCTATTCAGCTCCCTTCTCAGCCATATGACCTCCTCCCTAAGTTGCCCAAGCTGCCTGCGCACCATACATCCCCTGCTCTCCACACAATCCCCAAGAAGATGGCTGCCCCACAGTCATTGCAGCTTACCACCCTCCCTGCATCCACCAAACACCCGCCACCTCCCTGCCTCTCCCCATGACTGCTGCCTGCCCAGGTCCCTAGGTTCTTCTGTTATCCTTGTTTAGTACATCTTGCTCTTAGGTCCTACAGTTGGGTAATGCAGGTAGCACTGCCGTTTTCAGTTCAAACAATTTGCTAGTGCTGGCAAACTCTGTAAGTAAATTAGCTGAGCCTCTGACCCAGTAACGATATACCCAATCCCACAAAATTTTTCAGTACTGCAAAAAAATGCGAATAAATTAACTGGTTTATATACTAACCTATCCTCACCTATGTCTGTTCAAGCACTTACATTGATCACGATCAACTGTCATTACAGTGGTGCCGCCTCTTGCGCAGCACTTTGTAACTGACAACCATCCCACAGCGAAGAAATAAAAAGCAGTCTCGATTCTTATAAGCTCCTTAAAGAAAGTTATACTTCTGCTTCTTCTCTGCTCAGGAAATGGAGCTCAACCCTGGCCCCCATAACTTACCTCGCCTATCGATTTCGCTGAGGCCACAGGTCTCAAAATGATGATGGCCAACATTTTAAGCCTGCCTAAAAACTTGTACAGCTGCAAGCCTGGGCTGCACACGTTAACCCTGACCTTATCATAATTACTGAGTCATGGTTAAAAAAGACGAACAGGGCTACAATTTATTTAGAGCAGATAGAGAGTCTAGAGGCGGGAGTGTGGTTATCTACGCCAAATCTAAGTACTTGGTCACCAATATTAGTTGCAAATCTCTAGCAAGGAATTTGAGTTAGTTTCGCTGAGCCTTCATCTCCCCTCCTCAGAATGTATCACTATCCTAGGTGGCTATAGACCCCCGTCTGGTGGTGATGAAGTCCTTAATCTTTTGAAATCCATGTTCGTAGATGCAAAAACTGAAACAATATTTCTAGGAGATCTAAATATGGACTGGCTGTCACCTAAATCACACGGCCTCAAATCCCTTTGTGACGAGCTAGGTCTTGGGCAATTAGTCAGTGAACCCACTAGGAACAACACTCTAAATACTGCCAACAGTTCCATTCTAGATGTGGTACTAACCACCCATCCACAAAATATCTCATTCGGCAGTGTTTCACAACGACATGAGCGATCATGGAATTGTTGCTTGCATAAGATCTCAAATTAAGGCCCGGCCGCAACCCATCTTTATAACAAAAAGATCCTTTCGCAAATTCAGTGCAGTAAACTTCCTATCTAACCTGAGCATGATCAGATGGCAAGATCTCTACCTAGCCAAAGATGTCAACAAGGCAGCTTACATCCTTAATGACAAACTCACTACAATAATAAATAAGTATGCCCCTTTCATCAAAGTAAGGGTACGGAACAATTCCAACCCCTGGTTCACCTCGGATCTCAAGGCAGCCCTTATAGCTCGAGATAAACTCTGGGCTAAAGCTAGACATTCCAAAGAATCTTCGGATTGGCAGGCCTTTAGAACAGCCAGGAATAACTGTGTGAAAAATTGCTCTGCTAAAGCTAACTATTATATTTCTACTCCGAACAAGCTAAAGGTAACCCTCATAAAATATGTAAGACTATCAAAGCTATAGAAGGACAGCCCATGGCCCCTCTGTCCCAACAAAGATAGTTGCAAGTGGCAAGATTGTGGAAAACAAGTCCCTAATCCTGGAGGAACTTAACTCCACTTTGCCACAGCTGGATTAGCTTTTGAGTCGTCACCTTATGCTGGTGCTGCGGTGAGCCAGCATACCCCTCCCCCTACATCTAGTCCTGCACCCAGCCTCTTCCAACTGCGAGATAACTTATAAAGAAGTAGAAGATTCTCTTCTTAACTTAGACACCAAAAAAAGCACAGAGGACGATGGCTTGGAACCCTTTTTCCTAAAGTCAGGCTACGCCCATCTCACTGCCCCAATTCTCCACATCTTCAATCTTTTCATTACATCTGCTACTGTGCCGTCCTGCTGGAAATCAGCACATATCCTCCCTCTATTTAAATCTGGTGACCCATGCGATGTAAACAACTATAGGCATATCTCCATATTGCCTATCCTTTCTAAAGTTCTCGAAAAACTGATCCATATTCAGTTAAAATCTCATTTGGAAACCTTCTCTCTCATTAACCCAGCTCAATCCGGCTTCTGGGCTAATCATAGCACAATCACTGCACTAGCAAAAGTAACCAATGATTGTATCTCTGCTATAGATGCTAAGAAGGTAACTGGTGCAGTCTTTTTGGACCTCAGCAAAGCTTTTGATACTGTTGATCACAAACTATTAGTCAATTGCCTTGCAAAGTTGGATGCCACATACCATACCACCCAGTGGTTCTCTAGCTACCTAACTGGAAGATTCCAAAAGTAAAGGCGGAAGGCTTTTCTGCTTGCTTTGCCAGTTGCAAGAGGAGTCCCCAAGGATCCATCTTAGGCCTATCTTGTTTTCTTTGTACATTAATGACTTAGATGCTAACATATCTCGTCCAATCTGCACTTTTTGCAGATGATACTGTGTTGTATACTTCTGGCTCATCGTTATCTGAAGTCAAGGGAGTGCTTCAAGCGGACTTTGCACAACTTAAGCATAATCTAATAAAGGCAAAGCTTCTGCTCAATGCTAAGAAAACTAAAGCGATGATATTCTCCCGCAGTGCTGGCACAGGCCCCCCCAATACCCTTGCCCAAGACTTCATTGTCACCACGCTAAACGAGCCTCTGGAAGTTGTAACCAAATTTAAATATCTGGGTATCTGGATCGACAATAAATTATCTTTCAATGACCACGTCGAAGATGTCTCTAGAAGGTTAAAAGCAAGGTTAGGTTTCTTCTACAGAAATAGGCCCCTTTTCCCCCTTGAAACAAGCTTGTACAGGCCACTTTTCTCCCCCTACTCGACTATGGCGATGTAATCTATTCCTCCACCACTCTTGCAAATCTAAGTAAACTGGACATCCTTTATCACCGTGCGTTACGGTTCATTACCAACTCCCCTTACCGTTCGCACCACTGTGACTTATATGCAGCTGTTGGTTGGACATCCCTTACTACTAGACGCCTGCTCCATGCTGGGCTATGGACTCTTAAACTGCTCCTGCAGAAATTGCCAAGCTATCTCTCTTCCCTTATTAGTATCTCACATAGTGCATACTCGTTAAGAAAATCTGACTTTATTATGGTGACATACCAAGGACGCGGACTTCCTTTGGTAAACATGCTATTGCACATGCCCTTCCCTCCATTTGGAACCAATTACAAACCGTACTGAAACTAACTAGCACAGTTTCAATAAACTTCTACAAATTGCTAAGTTCAGCCAAAATAAAAGACACCTATAAGTGTCATTAAGTCTCTTCCTTCCCCATGTGTGCCATATTTATCCACTGGTAAGGTATAATTGATTTGTCATATTAACTGCTTTCCTTCCCTTCTACTCCTGGCTTTATCTGTCTTCCACTGCTACTCTATCAAATCACTCCTCCCCCATATCAGTTGTAGTCTGTTGTTTGTTCTAGCTGCCAAAATATATGTATTGCACACCAGTCATCATGTTTCATTTATCAGTATGCAACCTGTAAGTCCTTCCCTGTCTCATATCAATGTTTACCACCTGCGGTCACCCTATGTGGTACCCTTGTATATATATCCAGCCTGTATCATGTAACGTGCATTCATGTATTTAACAATAATACCCGAGAGGTGGGTGGTATTGGCATACCGGACCACCCAGGGGCGTAATGAGTCTGGCCGCCGCAGGCGGAGGCCCAGCCCCTGGAGTCTGGTATTGCCCATACCCCACCCCGAGGGTATTTATTTAGAAATGGGCACTGTAAAAAAAAAAAAAAAAAAAATTAATAAAAATGACTTTTAGTAGATTTTGAAATAAAATAGTTCCTCCACTTGCTTTATTAGAATGCCAATGTGAATAGTTAGTTAAGACACACACACACACACACACACACACACACACACACACACACACACAACACTGTCTCCTAACTGTCAAAGCGCGATCAGTAAAATCGCGATCGCCAGTGAGGGGATTCTGGGCAGCAGGAGCGCGATAAGCAGGCAGGTGGCTTTCTGTTTTTTACGGAAGCGGCTGTCAGTGGGATCGCAATTTGTTTTTGTTTCCTAAAGCGGCTGTCAGTGCGATCGATTTGGAGTTGCTTGTCATGCCCCCCGCCCCCCGGTGACGGGGAAGATTCGGCAGACCGCTATTTTTTATTTTTTTTATGACGTTCAGTCTTGCCATTTATTTTAGTGTGACGGGGAGATTTGCAGCACCGGGAAGTGGGACACCAGCGGCGGTAACGAGCAGGACATGAACAGCGGCATCGAGTACGATAAAGCAGTCCGCTGCAGGGAAAGCAAGTTGTAAGGCAGAAATTGTATTTTTTATTCAGTGGAAATTGTGTGAGGTTTTATCCGAAGTTGGCAGCACTGACCACTTTCTTTCGCTAAGCGACAGAACGGCAGTTGGCAGCACTGAACTATTGAGTTATGAGGGCACTTTCTTTACGCTAAGCGATAGAAAAAATGGTGGCGATTTGAAAGTCAATTAGGTGCTTCGACCAATCGGAAAGCAGGATGGGCACAGAGATATCACTGTGGGTAAAGGGGCACTGGGGATGGCACTTTTAATTTCCTGGTCGTCTGTTGAAAGTTAATGTACCCCTCTGGCAGGGGTACCAGCCAATCAGAGACCAGGAAATTAAAAGCCCATTTTCTAAATACTGTTATTACCTATCTGTGTTTGTACTTTAAGTGTTTATGTCACAGGACCTCCTTGTGAATGAGCTTGCTCAATGGAGTTTTCCTGCAATAAACTTGAACTTGAATACAACTTGAATACTTGAATACTAAATCAGCTGATACTATACCCCAATATGGATACACTAATCGATCACTTGGGTAATGAGCTCCCATGCCACCACCTGCTTCCCTGCCTCCCCCAGGCTCCACCCATCACCAATTAACCGCAGCCATTAAAGTTGAGTTAAACAAAGGTGGTGGGTATGGAGGGAACATTCTATACACAGAACAGTAAGGAAACAGGAGCACAGTGAAGTCCTTGGCTGCCTTTGTGTAACAGCAGCCCCTTTGCTGAGTCAAAGTCAAACAAACAGCAGGCTGATGATGTAAGCCCAGAGAGTTCTCTCACTCACAGAGATGATTCCTTATGGTGATTCAAATAAACAACAGGTTGATGATGCAAGCCCAGAGAGCTATCTCACTCACACAGCACAGAACAGCAAGGAAACAGGAGCACAGTAAAGTCGCCGGCTGCCTTTGTGTAACAGCAGCCCCTTTGCTGAGTCACAGTCAAACAGCAGACTGATGTAAGCCCATGGGTTCTCTCACTCATAGAAACATAGAGGTTGATGGCAGATAAGGCCCTCAAGGCCCATCCTATCTGCCCATTTCTTTTTCTGCCTTATAAATGTGCCATCGTCCTTTGCTCTGTCAGTGGCCTATCTATTCATATTCATCTGTATTGCTCCCTTATGCCTGTCCCATGCCTGTTTGAAGCCCTGCACTGTATTCATAGCCACCACTTCCTGAGGTAGGCCGTTCCATGCATCCACCACTCTTTCTGTGAAAAATAATTTCCTCACATTCACCCTTAATCGGCCTCCCTCTAATCTCATGCTGTGTCCTCTTGTCCTGCTATTTTTCTTATATTTAAACATGTTAGACTCTTTCACCTTGTTAATGCCCTTAAGGTGTTTGAATGTTTCGATCATATCACCTCTCTCCCTCCTTTGCTCAAGGGTATACATATTGAGCTCTGTTAATCTGTCCTCATATATCTTCTGATGCAGCCCCTGCACTATTTTGGTTGCCCTTCTCTGGACTGCCTCAATTTGGTTAATGTCCTTGTGAAGGTGTGTCCTCCAGTACTGCATGCAGTACTCCAGATGGGGCCTAACCAGTGTCTTGTAAAGAGGGATTATTACCTCCCTCTTACGACTTGTGATACCCCTACTAATACACCCTAACATCCCCCTAGCCTTACCTACTGCTTTAGAGGTCTGCTTGGATGATCTCAGGTCATCGGCGATGATAATGCCCAAGTCTCTTTCTTCCTTTGTGACTGCCAGCAACTCCCTTCCCACCCTATAGGTGGCTTCAGGGGTTTCTCTTCCCTATGTGCATGATCTTGCACTTCTTTGCATTAAATCCCAGTTGCCACTCTTCTGACCATTTTGCTAGTTTATCCAGATCTCTTCTCATTCTGCCCACCCCATCTGGATCATCTACTCTGTTGCAGATATTGGTGTCATCTGCAAACAGACAAGCCTTACCCTCTAGTCCATCTGCAATGTCACTAATGAAGATATTGAAAATGACTGGCCCCAGGACTGATCCCTGAGGTACCCCACTTGTGACTTGCATCTCTTCTGACTGTATACCGTTTACCACCACTCTCTGTTTTCTGCCCATCAAACAGTTTGCTACCCAGCTGACCAACTTCTGACCCACCCCGAGCCTACCCAGCTTATTTATCAATCTTCTATGTGTAACAGTGTCGAAAGCTTTGCTGAAGTCAAGGTAGGCAACATCAACTGCTCCCCCTTGGTCCACCACTCTGGTTACCCAGTCAAAGAAATCTATGAGATTAGTTTGACAGGACCTTCCTTTTGTAAACCCATGCTGTCCTGGATCCTGTGACCTTATGGATTCCAGGTGTTGCACTATCCTTTCCTTAAGGAGTGCCTCCACAATCTTGCCCACTACTGAGGTAAGACTGACTGGTCTGTAGTTCCCTGTCTCCTCCCTGCTACCACCCTTGTGGAGTGGGATCACATGAGCCCTTCTCCAGTCTTCTGGGACCTCTCCTGTGCTCAGAGACTCACTAAACAGTTCTGCTATTGGCTCTGCTAGTTCCACCCTTAGCTCCTTAAGTATCCTGGGATGTATGCCATCAGGTCCCATTGCCTTGTCCACCCTGAGGTTAGTGAACTCTTGTAGGACCCTTTTTTTTGTGAAGGGAGTAGTGCTCACCTCCCCCCCCCCGTGTCCATGGTGCTGAGCTGTGGGCCCTGCCCTATCTTCTCTTCAGTAAATACCGAGCAAAAGGATCTATTTAGGATAAATGCTTTTACAGGGTCCTCCTCGTCACATGCCCCCTTTTCTCATTTGAGCTTAGCAGTACCCCCTCTGGACTGTGTCCTTTCACTAATGTATCTATAGAAAGTCTTGTCACCTTCATTTACTGTTCATGCTAGTGTTTCCTCAGTTTGGGACTTTGCCTGCCTTACTGTCTTCTTCCCTGCTTCCCTTAGGGCAGTTTGGTATGCCTCCCTATCTTCATCCTGCTCTGTTTCTTTATATTTCTTGAAGGCCAGCCTTTTAGCTCTGACCTTTTCTGCTACTGTATTTGAGAACCAAAGTGGTTTCCTTCTTCTTTTGCACTTTCTTTTCTGTCTAACACAATGCAATGTTGCTTAAAGTATTGCATCCTTACTGCTTGCCCACTTTGCCTGTACCCCCTCACCTGTGTTTCTTTTTGCCAGGGCTAGCTTAACTCTGTTGGTCATCTTATCAAAGACAGCTCCTCTGAAGTCCCATATTTTTGCCTTGGAATGGGATGATTTAGATGTAGTGGCCAAATTGAACCATACTATGTGATGGTCACTGGCCCCCAGGTGACCTTCTACCTGGAGATCTGTGATCCCTTCCCTGTTAGTCAGAGATGATTCCTTGTGGTGATTTAAATAAACAGCAGGCATCCAATATTATTACCCTCACTTCTCTTTCCTGCTTTGTGGTCATCAATACAACTCTACCCATTTTGTACTCTGCCCCTGGGTTTCTGTGCCTTAAAGGGACACTGTCAACCCCCTTAGGTCTGAAAATGTCCCTAGTTTAAAAAACACATTTTATGATTGCCATAATTCTGTAAAGAATGCTGATGTAGTTGGTAGTTTGATTCTGACCCTTTTTTTCTTTAAAAAAGTGAAGCACAGACTGTCCACCATGCTGGTTTTACCACACAGATACAGGTTTGTTTACATTCCTTGATCAGCTCCAACTGCATCTTTCCTGGACTTGGGAACACCCACAACACAGTCGTGCCCCTCATAATGCAGTGGGAGTTTAGGAGGCTACTGCCTCATGAGTGACTGCACTGTTTTACTGGATTTACTAGATTTGCTAGATAGATTGGGACAAAAGAAGGCACAAGGCCCATCGTGATTGTCCTCCGCAATAGTGGCTCATTGGATTTACATTGAGTATTGAAGTTTTAACCACATGTCTAGCTGAGATTTAAATGTATTGAAATTTACTACGTTAATCGGTTCCTGTGGTAGTGAGTTCCAACATTTGGCTGCTCTTATGGGGAATAAGTTATCGCATTTATTAGTGTTAGCCCAATCCACTACGAGCTGCTGGTTATGAAGTCTTCCAACTGTATGTTTATTAGCTAGAGTAAGACAACATTGTTCCATTAAAGCAGGTGATTTGATAGTCAACAATGACATAGTAGTTGGTGGAATTGAGGAGGCAGAAGGAGATGTGGAGGCAATTTGGGTAACCCTACAAACGAGGGAGGGGTAAAAGATTAAAAATAGGGGTGGTGTACAGACCCCCCACAATGGAAGCGGAACTGGAGAATGATCTGGCTGAGAACATCAGGGGTCACTATGGCCTCGGAAAGGGCAGGGTGGTTATCATGGGTGACCTGAACATGCTGGGGGCAGACTGGGGCACTGTGATATCCTTGGTGGCCAGGGAGCAGAGGTTGATGGATGTCTTCCAGGATGCCTTCCTAGTCCAGCATGTGGGGGAGCCTATTAGGCAGGTTCAGATCCTGGACATTGTCCTAGCAGATAGTGAGAAGATAAGGGGACTGGAGGTGAGCAGCCCATTGGCAGGCAGTGACCATGCCATGGTCTGGTTTCTTATGTTCCTGGGGGAGAGGAAATTTGCACTGACACGGAAGCAATAAATTTCAGGGGGGCGAACTTTGAGGGCATGGGAAGGATTCTTAAAGGGTGCTTGGATGAGATAAGGCCAGACATGGATGCTGGTAGCCTGTGGGAGACCATTAAGAATGGGGTGCAGGAGGCTTCGAGGGCCTGAACAAAGGTAAGGCGCAAGCAGTGTAGGGCCAGCAAGCTGTGTTGGTGGACCTGGGAGGTGCAGGAGGTGGTGAGGGAGAAAAAGACTGCCTATGTGAGCTTGAAGCACTCAAGGGGGGCTAGGAAGCGGGGAAGAGTATGATTTCCTGGCTAAGAGGGTCAACAGGGTGGTAATGGGGAGCCAAGGTGAAGAAGAAGCTTAACTTGGCCAGGGATATCCGCGGGAGGAAAGGGGTTCTATAGATACATAGGGGAGAAAAGAAAAATGAGGGCATAGATCAGCAGGATTAGAACTGGGGGGAGATGGGTGCAGGAAGCTGGGGAACAAACAGAGGTGCTAAATGAGTACTTTGCCTCTGTCTTTACCGGGGGAGATGGGTATCTTTCCAACCCGGTGGGAGGGTAGAGGAGCCCACTGAACCAGGAGGTCAGTTGGAGACTGAAGGACTGGATGAGACTAGGGCAGGGGATGGGTCGTATCTAGAAGGGCAGGAGAGGATGCATGAGGAGTGCAGGATGGGAGGGTGAAATCACAGCGGATAGAGTGAGAGAGGCCCTCCGGTTGCTAAAGACTGAGAAGGTGGTGGGGCCAGATGGGCTGCATCCAAGGGTGCTGAAGGAACTGGTGGATGTGCTGGTAGCTCCACTGGCCTCACTCCTCAACATCTCCCTGATGACAGGGTGGGTGCCTCAAGACTGGAAGGTGACTTATGTGGTGCCTATCTACAAGGGGGAAGTCCAGAGAGGAGATGGGGAATTATAGGCCCGTTAGCCTAACATCTGTGGTAGGCAAGGTTATGGAGGGCAATATCAAGGAGAGGCTGGGGGGGCAGCTGGAAAGGTTGGGGCACCTGGGTGAAAGGCAGTATGGTTTTGTTCCAGGGAGGCCGTGCCAGCCTAACCTGGTGGAGTTTTATGACTGGGTGATGGGTGCCCTGGACTGACATAGGCCGGTGGACATCCTCTATCTAGATTTCAGTAAGGCATTCGATTCGGCACCCCACAATGGCCTACTAACAAAGCTGGGGGGGATGGGGGTGGGGCAGTTGCTCAGGTGGGTGGAAAACTGGCTTATGGGGTGAATACAGTGAGTGGTGGTTGGAGAGATAGTCTTCTCCCCCAGGAGGGTCATCAGTGGGATCCCCCAGGGTTCGGTCCTGGGGCCACTCCTGTTTAATTCCTATGTCTCAGACATAGGGTGGGGTGTTAGGAGTAGGCTGAGTCTCTTTGCAGATGACTCAAAACTGGGAGCTCTGGCAGATGGGCAGGAGGGGAGAGAGGCCCTGGAGGGGGATCTGGATATCCTGGGTGGGTGGGCAAGAAAGTGGGGGTTGAAGTTCAATACAGGGAAATGTAGGGTGCTGTATCTGGGGTTCAGAAACCTGGGACATGCATACACCCTGGGGGGGACCACACTGCAAGTCACATCAGGCGAGAGGGACTTAGGGATAGTGGTGGACAGCAAAATGAATAACACAGAGAATTGTCGAAGAGCTGCAGCAAAAGCAAACAGGATACTGGGCTACATAACAAGGGGGATTACCTCCAGGAGGAGGGAGGTGATCCTCCCTCTGTATAATGCCCTGGTTAGGCCGCATCTTGAGTACTGTGTGCAGTTCTGGAGACCCCATCTTAACAGGGACATAGCGCTGCTGGAGAGGGTCTAGAGGAGGGTGACCAGGATGATTCAGGGCATGGAGGGTAGGACCTATGAGGAGAGACTGGATAAACTCAATCTGTACGCATTGGAGGAGAGAAGGGACAAAGGGTACATGATAGAGACTTTCAAGTATGTAAAGGGGATAAATAAGGGTGGAGTCAGGCAAGTGTTCAGGCTTAAGAAGAGGGGAACTACCAGGGGGCACAAGTGGAAGCTGGAAGGGGGACAGTACAGGGGGAGCGCAGGAGACACTTCTTCACAGAGAGGGTGGTAGAACCATGGAATGCACTGCCCAGGAGTCTGGTGGAAGAGACCACAGTGGAAGGATTCAAGAAAGGTTGAGACAGGTAAAGTGGAAGCTGAGGCCAGGGAGGGCCACCTCTGGGGCTGGGGGGGGTTGGAGGAGTGAGCTCCCAGTAGGGGGCTAGCTTCCGAGCAGACACAATAGACCATGGGGCCTATTCTGCTGGCTTTTACTATGATACTATGATATTATGAAGTAACCTATAGGTAAAAAGCATGCCCCCCCTATATCTTCTCATGCTGAGGAGGATATAAACCTGTTTCTCTATGGCGAGTTTCATAAGTACATGTTTTAAGTCGTGGAACCATTTTTGTAAGGCGTCTCTGAGTTTGCTCCAAGTGATTTATGTCTCCCTTTAAATAAGAACTCCAGAATGGTGATCCATAGTCTAAGTGTTGTCTAACACAGGCCCTATACAATGGCACTAAACAATGCTCTGACTTAGGTCCAGTCACATCAAAAATGGTTCAATATGATTATGAATTTTGCAGACAAAAACAGTTAAGATGGGACTGGCACGCTTTAACCCCTTACTGAATATCTTAAGCAAAAGAGGATCCTCGAGGCCTAAGAATATTAATTGAGCCTAATTTAGGGTTTACTACTGATGAACTAATGGAAAAATGGGATGGAGCAAGAAACAGATGCTCAAAAGACTTCATGTTGATTCTGGTTGAGGCCCTCACTAAAGAACTAGAGAAAATTGATAAGGACATAGTAACTCTTGAGGATGAAGTTAAAAAACAATGTTCTACAGAGGAATTAAGCACTTTTTTTAGATCGGGTGAATAAACAGATAGATGAATATGAGAATGAGATTAGATCTATTAACATCACTAAGTTTAAGCATGATCTTAATGACTGCAGGGATGGGAACGTTTACTCGTGGTTTACAAATAAAGATATAAAAAACAGGATGCTATATGTATACACTCCAGACTCAGATGGTAATATCTACACTTCAGGAAGCGACACAGATACCAGCAAGGGAGGTAGACGGCACTGTTTTTTATGAAGGAGAGGTTACAGGGGGCGAGGCAGATACCAATGGGACAGGCAGACCCAAGGATATCAATATTCCAAGAAAGATCAAGGTACAATTTCAGATCCAGACGGAGGGGGATCAGGATCAGGAAGAACAGAAAGCAATATAGGACAAGAAGGAAAACACGGAGAAAAACAAAAAGAACCACAATCACAAGCGGTAACGAGGTCACAAATGAAGTAGCAGTATTCAATTTATCTGGCAGGATTCTTACAGAAGAAGAGTTGAAAGTGTTAAATAAAGGGCTTACATTCTGTCCCCATGAAAAAGTGTCTGACTTTGAGACTAAACTGGATTGAAATAGATTCTTCAGAAAATTAAGACTGAGACATTTTTTCGATAATTTACCACAAGAAAATGTTAACCATGAAGACCAAAAGAAAAGATTAGAACTAGGACAGAAATTACAGTTGAAATCTCTATTTCTTCCACCGGGTCCAGTTCCACATATTATTGAAACATATATCAGTTTAGTCAGTAAAGACGTGGAACATTTAATAAAAAAAGAAAAAAACATGAATAGGAGATCTCGCTTCAATTTAACATCAAAACAGTTTGGGGCATTAAGGAATTTAGAAAATGACCGAGCATAATTATTAAAAAAGCAGACGGGGGTTGGGGGGGGGGAATTGTGATAGAAAACTACACGGAATATAAAGAAAAATGTTTGATGATGTTGGATGTACAAGATAACTATTTGAAGTTAACAGAAGATTCTACCTTAAAAATAGGGTACTTAATAGAAGAAGTTCTAAGAAGAGCATTAGAAAATGGTTGGATTAATGAATGGGGAAAAAAAAGCAATAAAAAAAGAATTTCCAATAATTAAAATTTTTTATACCCTCCCTAAGATACACAAGGACCCTCTGCATCCACCGGGAAGACCTATTGTGGCAGGGATAGGCTCTATTTTAGAGCCCCTGTCAGTGTACATAGATTTTCACATTAAGGAACTAGTAGAAGGAACTAAATCTTTTTTAAGAGATTCTACACATTTGATTAACTTATCAGAAGAGTTTAACAAAAATCATAACCTGCGTAGTAAACATATATTCCTTGCTAGTTTTGATGTGAAAGACCTCTATACCTCCATACCCCATCTAGAAGGTTGTAAAGTATTGAAAGAAATTTTGGAAAAATATAGAACAGAGGAAAAATCTCCAAATGAATTTTTGCTGCAGCTAGCACATTTAGTTCTCACTCAAAAGTACTTTAGATTTGAGAAAAGGTATTATGTGCAAGTGAAAGGTACAGCGATGGGGTCGAGCATGGCCTCCTCATATGCAAACTTATTTATGAGTTGGTTTGAGGAAAAGTTTGTCTATGAGAATAATCCAAACCTTAAAAATATATTAAAATGGCAGCACTTTATTGATGATATTTTTGTAATATGGGAAGGCACAGAAAATGCACTCCTAGAATTTGGGAGGCAGTATAACGCAGTAGTTTAAGGCTCTGAGCTGTAAATCTGGAGACCTGGGTTTGAATCCCACAGCCCTCATTGCATATTGTGTGACCCTGAGCAAGTCACTTAACTTCCCTATGCTCCCAGGTTGCACCTGTAAAGAAACTTTCAGCTTAGGGTGCTAATTCTGGTTAAACAATTACCCCCCCAAAAAAAGAATTTCATCAATATTTAAATAGGCAAACGGACTACTTGAAGTTTACTGTTTGACCATGATAAGAATGAAATTTCATTTTTAGACTTAGTGATTTATAGAAAGGATGATAAGTTACAGACAAAAATCTTTAGGAAACAAACAGATAGAAATATGGTTTTGAGAGCCGAGAGTTTCCACCCTACGAGGTTGGTGGAATCTATCCCATATAGTCAATTCTTGAGAGTGAAGTGTAATTGTTCAGAAAATAGTGATACAGTAGTATTTACTGATATGATGACAGAGAGATTTAGTAAAAGAGGATACAGCCAGGAGGTCCTGGAGAAAGTTCGCAATAAAGCAACATTAAAAGATAGAAAAGATTTGCTGGCTAAGAAACCATAGGAGGGGAGAGTGTGCTAGGAAAAAATATTATTTTGTCTCTTAAGCACAGTGACATTTTTTATGAGGTTAAAAAACCATCAATAAGCATTGCAATGTTTTAGAATCTACACCAATGGGGAAAAAAGTATTTCATATGAGGGTTCAGGTGGTAGCAAAAAAACTGAGATCACTATCAAATCGTTTAGTGCACACAGAACATAAAATTCCTGAATATAAGAGAAATGTATTGTTCACAAGTGAAGAATTGAAAGGAAATTTCAGTTGTGGAAGGTGTAACCACTGTCATAATACTTATAAAATTAAAAGTATTAGAAACATCAGTAGAAATGAAGATTTTAAGATCAAAGAATTTATTAATTGCCAAACAGAGGGTGTCATATATTGGATTTCATACTGGATTATTAAGACAACCAGAAGACATAAGCCCATATAGGTTGTCCCCACCATTTCAGTGGAGGAAACCGAAGTTACCAACTGTTATATACCTATCCAAACCTATTTTAAAAGCATTAAAGCTAGAAGATTCCACTATTTCAGCAGGTAAATTATTCCATAATCTGACCACTCTCGGTCCAAAACTAGATTGTCTTAGCTTTGTCCTACAAGATTCTTCTTTTAGTTGATAGTTATGCCCTCTTAGGTTATAACTTTGATCCTTGATATGAAGGCCAAGATCATTTTTTAATTTTTCTTGTACTAAGATTTTATATAGCAGTAGCAAATCTCCCCTTACACGTCGAATGTCCAATGACCACAACCCTAGGGCCTTCAGTCTCTCCTCATATGATTTACCTTTAATCTCTTTTATAAGTTTTGTACAAGCTCTTTGTGGTTTTTCAACCATTTTTATGTCCTTTTTCAAATATGGACTCCAAACTGTAGAGCAATAATCCAAATGAGGTTCTAAGGAAGTCTTGTAGAGGGGCATTAACACCTCTTCATTCTTAGAGTGAAAACTTCTTCTAATGCAGTTAACCAGATGCATAGCTTTGTTTGTTACTGCTTTACAATGGAACCCTTTCTTTAAGTTAGAACTAATATATACCCCCAGATCTTTTTCACAAACAGAGACCTTAAGTTTTACACCTTGTATATAGTAGTCCTGCTCTATATTATCCTTCCCTATATGGATTGTTACACATTTATCCAAATTAAAACGCATTTTATTTTTATTTGCCCATTCTAATATATAGAGTAGATCTTGGCCAAATTGTAGTCTATCCTGAAAGGTATTAACAACCCCTCCCATCTTAACATCATCTGCAAATTGTATTAATTTGTTCCTACCAGTTATATTTAGGTCAGCAATAGAAATGCCAAACAGTGGTCCCAACACGGACCCCTGTGGCTTGCCACTCGACCCCTCTACTTCATCTGATATGAAACCCTGTATCCTAACTGAGTTCTTTCGGTCAGCCACAGACTGATCTATTCAATAATTCTACTGTCAGATCCCAGGTTTTCTAACTTTTGGATCACTATACCATGAGGAACCGTGTTAAAGCTCGACTAAAATCCAACATTACCATATCTACATTATTGCCCTGATCTATTAATTTTCCAACATATTCATAGAAACTAATTAAATTAGTCTCACAGGATCTATTTTTAACAAACCCATGTTGAGTATTATCATTCAATCCCATACTCGAGATACATATTTCAATCTCTTCATAAATTATTCCTTCAATAATTTTACAAACCACTGATGTCAGGCTTATCGGTTGGTAATTTGCTGTCTCTTTTCTACTCCCCTTTTTATATACCAGGACCACATATGCTGTTCTCCAATCTCTTGGCACATACCCCTCGTCCAAGGACTTTTGCCCTATTATTTGGATATCAGGTGCTAACACATCTCCCAATTCCTTAATGAATCTTGGGTGTACCCCATATGGACCAGCCGATTTGTCTGTCCTGAGTTTATGTATTCTTTCAAGTACTTTGTCAATTGTAATTATATCAGTTTGAGTTTTATTACATATTTCAACCTTACTTTTATCTCTTACGTAATCATCCTTGACAAACGCCTTACTGAATATCTTACTAAATTCTTTAGTCATTTCACCAGGTTTATCAGTCAATTCACCATCGATAAGTAGTGGTCCCACAGTATTATTATTCCCCCTTTTATTGTTCACATAAGCAAAGAAACTTTTTGTATCATTTTTTGATGTAGCTAGTTTGTATTCCACCTGTTGTTTTGCTCTTCTTATTTCATACTTTACTTTCTGTAATATCCTTTAATATCTGGCCCGACTAGTCACTGACTTTAGTCGCTTCATCTGTCTACTGTATATAATATTTTTTTCCTCTTACATAGTCTAATGCTCTTATTATTAATCCAGGATGTTTTTTTCCGCTACTATTATATACTTTTTTCCTTAGAATGTATTTTGATGTCACATTGTTTATTATATTAACAAAGGCTTCCCAAGATTCTTCAGTAGATAGCTCATGCATTATCCTGTTCCAATTTAATTTACTCATTATATTTCTTGTTTCTGGATAATTAGCTTTATTATACATTATTTGGGTTGTCTTGCCCTTAACTATTTTATTCATCTTATTAATTGTGAACATAATGGTTCCATGATCCCTTGTTCCTATTGGTGGCCCTATTCTAATATTTTCAATATCACTAGATATATTTGTTAAGATAACATCCAAGATATTATCTCCCCTAGTAGGCTCATTTATACATTGTTGAATGCCTGCTGATATCAGCTTCTCATTTATTCTTGATCCCAGCGAGTTGTCACCTTTCTTCTTATTTCCATCTACTTCTGGAATGTTCAGATCACCTATTAGCACTATATCAGTATCTTCTGCCAAGGTAGTGACCAGGTCCATGAATCCTTCTGTTTCACCTACTGTGGTGTCAGGTGGTCTATAAAAGATTATCAGTTTGAATGGCTTACCCTTCAGTCCCACGATATTTCCAGAAATTACCTCAATGTTACCATAGTCATATATGGAATAAAATGGCCATGCGACCTTATGTATATAGGTAAAACAAAAAGGCCACTAAAGCAGAGAATTGGTGAACATAAGGGGTACATTAGAAACAAGGACCTAACTTCACCCATAGCATGACATTTTATTGAAAGAGGACATCAAATACCATCTTTAAGGTTTTTCGGCATTGAAAAAGTACATAAGGATAGCGGGGGGGGGTTACAATAATCAGCTATTACTTAAAGAAGCGAGATTTATCAATTATTTTCAAATGAACAACACATGATTTGGGTTGAATGAAGTTATTGAATGGCAACTGATATTATAGAGCCAGAAAGGGGAAAAAAACCTTTGTTTACTTTCCTTCCATGAGAAGGTGCATATTGTCCCAAACGTGGCTTGTGAGAGGTGCAGAGCAGTTAGAGGTTAATGAACGTAAGTAGCATTAAACAAGCATTTATATAGACTGCAAACAAAAGAGATAAAAGATAACACTCTTGACAACTAGCATCACAGTACTAGGTGCCACCAGGAGGTGGGTCTGGCTCACAAACAGGCATTAGCCTGCATCTGCGCACTTGTGCTAATTGCCAGATTCAGAGGTGGTGCTCCCTTGGTATAAAATGGGTGCAGGAGGCCCCGTGCATTACTCCCACCAGACTAGACGCCAGAAGGAACAAGAAAGTAAGGGAATTACCTTAGCCCCACAGTTTAACAATAAATGAGTGCTTTGCATGAGCATGAGAATTTATAAGCAATGCTGTTTCATTTTGTCCTTAGCGAAGTGAAAAGCAGAGTGTTGGAACGCTAAGAGATCCAGAGGGAACCAGACTGTATTAAGCAACAGGTTAGCAATGTAATGGGCATGCGGGATTTGTTATTAGAAAGCTGTACTGAGGGAGATTAAAGCACTTGAAGTTATTTGTTTCTTTGCAGTGTATGCGGTACAACTAAGCCTTGAAGGACTTGTAACATGAGGGAAATGCCTACAGTACAAAGTACGAGGTTAGCAGTTTTGTTTCATATGACTAACAAGGGTGCAGAAATCAATAATGCGTTAAATCATTTAGGGAAATATTGGTTTATGGGATTTTATTAATTTGCCTAAGAGACATCAGGAACTCTGGTGGGAGTTAAATATACACACAAAGTGAGTGAGTATATAAGAATAGAAATTAAAATGTGGTAGAACTAATGGGTTATGGTTGATTTTAACCTATCAATAATATCTTTGTACTTGTATTATTTGTGGCGTCTGGTGGGAGTCAAACCTGAGGATGAAGTAAATCTAAATGGAATGCGAAAAACTAGCAGAAATGCATATGTAAGCGAGCCCAGCACTCATTTTTTATGTTTCCTTTTTGGTGTAACTGTTTTCTAGAGAAGTTTAAGAACAGGATCATTAGTTTTATTGTTGATGAATATATTATAGAACCAGTTTCTTGATGAAGGGGTTTACCCGAAACGTAGATGTTTTCACACTGGAAGTCATACGATTAAATGAATGAATACTATAGAATTTGTGGTGTATTTATTTAGGGTGAGTGGGTCATCCTATCCAGTATTATTTTTTGTGTCTAATGCTCTGACCTACTGTACTAATAAATGTTCTTCTGATTTGTTTTAAGAGAATATTTGCTGATCTTGCCACTTTGTTACAATGACTATTTATTGTCAATTTGTTGTCAATTATAATGCCTAGATCTCTTTCACTAGTTGTTGATTTCAGCATATTATTATTTAAATAGTAATTGATCTGTGGATTTTTATTGGGTGTGTTTCTAATGCTCAGGAAGTATACAGTAAGAACAGATCCATGATTGTAAACAAAACAAGGTTGTTTATAAATATACATTAGCATGCATTTCAGTGCTAGTAATCAAGGAGACAGACAAAACAAACAGCAACATCAATGAATTTTAGAAAAGGTAAGCAATCATAAAATGTAGTTTTTTAACTAGAAATAATATGATGCAAAACAGGTTGACAGTCTCCCTTTAAGTACATTATTTTGCACTTTTTCACACTGAAACCCAGCTGCCATACCTTGATCACTCCTCTAGTTTTCTCAGGTCTTTCCTCATCCATTCAGCCCCCCCACCCCCACTCCCAGTGTGTCAACATTATTGCAGATTTTGGTGTGCACAAAGAGGCAGATCTTCCTTTCACTTCCTCTGCAACATCACTTATAAAGACATTAAAGAGGACCAATCCCGGGTACTGATCCCTGAGGCACCCCACTGGTCACCCTCCCTTCCTCGGAGTGAACTCAGTTTACCACCACCCTCTGTTGCCTGTCCCCTAACCAGTTTCTTATCTAGTTGTTTACCACCTTTCGACCCACTCCTAGGCTACTCAGCTTGCTTACTAGTCAATGTGAAACGGTGTCATAGAAACAGAGAATTTAATGGCAGGTAAGGACTGCTTGGACCACCTAGTCTGCCCATTTCCCTACCTAATGGATAAGCTGCAGATCCTAGTTAACCAACAGCCTACTTCCTCCTTCACCCCACTAGAATTGCCTTATGTCTGCCCCTTGCATTCTTGAAGTCCCCCACTGTTTTTGACTCTATCACCTCCTCAGGAAGGCTGTTCCATGCATCTACAACCCTCTCTGTGAAGAAATACTTCCTCACATTACCTCTGAGCCGTCCTCCCTCTATCTTCAAATTGTGCCCCCTTGTTCTTGCACATCTCTTTTTGAAAGATGCTACCCTCTTGGACTTTGTTGATTCCCTTGAGGTATTTGAATGTTTCTATCATGTCCCCCCCCTCCCTCCTTTCCTCGAGGCTATACATCATAAGCTCCTTTAGTCTTTCTTCATATGTCTTCTGGTGCTGACCGTGCACCATTTTGGTTGCCCTCCTCTGGACAGCCTCCACCCTGTCTATGTCTTTGTGGAGATGGGGTCTCCAGAACTGTACACAGTACTCCAGATGTGGTCTTCCTGTTTTCTACTGGTGATGCCTCTCCCTGTGCATCCCAGTATCCCCCCAGCCCTCCTTACTGCCTTCTCACATTGCTAGCCCACCTTTAGGTCATCTGATATGACTACCCCCAGGTCGCTTTCCATTTTTGTTGTTGTCAGTATCTCACCCCCCATTGTGTACTCTTGCCCTGGGTTTTTGTTTCCCAGGTGCATTACTTTCTACTTCTTTGCATTGAATCTAAGCTGCCATACATTTGACCATTCCTCCAACCTTGCCAAGTCCTTTTCATCCTTTCCACCCCACCTTGCATATCAACCCTGTTGCAGATCTTTGTGTCATCTGCAAAGAGACATACCTTCCTCTCAGTCCCTCCACAATGTCACTTATAAAGACATTAAAGGACCCGCCCCAGTACTGAACCCTGCGGTACCCCACTAGTAACCCTCTTTTCTTCACTGTGGACTCCATTTACTATTACCTGCTGTGTCCTGTTGTCCAGCCAGTGTTTTGCCCAGGCTACCACCCTGGGACCCACTCCCAGGCTGTCTAATTTGTTTATTAATCTTCTGTGCGGGACTGTGTCAAATGCCTTGCTAAAGTCTAGGTAGGCCATGTCCATAGCCCCTCCCTGGTCTACTACTTTGGTCACCCAGTCAAAGAAATCAATTAGATTTGTTTGACATGACCTTCCTGCTGTGAATCCATGCTGCCTTGGGTCCTGTGCCCCACTGGCCTCTAGGTACTCAACAATTCTTTCCTTCAGAAGTGATTCCATCATTTTCCCTACCACTGAGGTCAAACTGACAGGTCTGTAGTTTCCTGCCTCTGTCTTGCTCCCACTTTTGTGAAGGGGAATCACATCCGCCCTTCTCCAGTCCTCAGGTACCACACCATCCTCCCATGATTTATTAAAAAGGGTAGTCAGTGGTGTTACTAGTTCTTCCCTTAGTTCTTTTAGAATTCTGGGGTGAATCCCATTAGGCCCCATTGCTTTATCCACCTTCAGTTTTAAGAGTTCTTTCAGAACCCTTTCTTCTGTGAAAGGACTAATATCAAACCCCCTATCCAGAGTGCTTCTATTGACTGGATAAGGTCTCTGCCCCTGCTTTTCCATTGTGAATACTGAGCAGAAATATTCGTTCAGTAGCCCTGCTTTTTCACTGTTGCTCTCTGCCCAACCATCTTCCTCTTTATTCAGCCTCAGTATCCCTGTCTTCATCTTTCTTTGCTCCCTAATGTACCTAAAAAAGCTTGCTATTCTGACTGCCTTTCCCACTTCCTTCTGCTTTAACTGGTACAGTTCTCTGTCCTGCTCCTTCTGTGTTTCCTTATACTTCCTGAATGCTATCTTTTTCTCCCTTACCTTCCCCACCACTTCTTTTGAGAACCATAGTGCTTTTTTCTTTCATTTTGATTTGTTTATTTGCTTCACACAAAGGCTTGTTGCCTCTGTGATGGCAGTTTTGATGTTTCCCCATTGTTGCTCCACCCCACCTTCTTGCCTGTTTGCTGGAGCTTTTCTGAGGCACTCTCCCATTTTGACAGAATCAGCCCCCCAGAAGTCCAGTACCTTCACTTTTGTGTGGCTTGACTCCACAGCTAAGTTTATCGTGAACCACACTGTTTGGTGGTTGCTTGTTCCCGGATGGCTACCCACTCCAAGATCAGAGATCCTCTCTCCGTCCCCATTAGAGAGTACCAGGTCTAAGATTGCTCCCTCCTAAGTGGGTTCCAAAACTACCTGTCTGAAGCATGCCCCCTGTAGGGCATCGAGAATGGCCCTGCTCTTGGATGTGGCTGCAGCAAAGGTGCTCCAGTTAACATCTGGCATATTCAGGCCCCCCCATCAGCAATATCTCACCTTTCTCTGCCATCCCAAGGATGCCTTCTATCATTTTATTGTCCATTTCCTCCCCCTGAGATGGGGGTCTGTATATAACCCTTGTGTGGATTGTGGAGCCATTTCCAGTCTCCAGGGTGACCCACAGTGCCTCCTCTCTTCCCTGTTTACCCTTTAGTTATGTTGCTTTGATCCCTTCCCTTACATAAAGAGCTACTCCTCCTCCTCTTCTTCTTCCCTCCCTGTCCCTCCTGTAGATTGTGTTCCCTGGTATGTTGACATCCCAGTCATGGTTCTCTGTGTACCATGTTTCTGTGACTGCCATGATATCCAGGCATCCCTCTTCCATCAAGGCCGCCATTTCGGGGGAGCTTTTTACCTAGACTACAGGCATTGGTACTCATTACTCTCCATTATTTCCTGGCTTTATTTCTTTTTGCCCCATCCCTGTCCTTACTGCCTTACTGGGTGTCAAAAGCCTTATGGAAATCTACGTAGGCCATAACCACTGCTCCACTCTGATTTAAATTTGTTGTCACCCAGTCAAAGAAATCTATCAGATTCATTTGACATGTCCTCCCACCTGTGAAACCATGCTGTCTAAGGTCATGTAACCCACTGGATTCAAGATATTCCACAGTCCTTTCCTTCAGCAGTGATTCCATTAACTTTTCCACCACCTATGATTGCCAGCCTCCCACCCGCTAACATTTTTGTGTAGTGGGGCTACATCTACCCTCCTTCAGTCCTCCGGAACCACTCCTGTTTCCAGTGAGCTGTTAAACAGAACTGTCAGAGGTGCAGCCAGTATTTCCCTGAGCTCCCTCAACACCCTTGAATGCACCCCATCTGGCCCCATTGTTTTGTCTACCTTCAGATTAGAAAGTCCACTGAGAAAAAGGTATATGTTTGAAATTGTTTATATTTGCTATAATTACTGGCGAATGCTGATAAGTTGTACTATGCAACATCCAATACTTTTTCTCATGCATGGTGTATTCAAGACATTTGGTGGAACAACTACTGTACGAACATTTGATTGAACCTAACACCCTAATGATAAAAAGTTTATTTAAATGAGGCCTAACCTCCTCTTAATAACTTAGTTAAATGCAGGTAGTACATATGAACATACGAAGAAGCCAGCAGAAGAAGGCCATTTGGTCTATCAACTCTGCTCATATTGCAGGGTCCACAGCTTCAGCTAATGTCCCTGCCCTCCTTCCCCACTCCTCTCATCCTGCTTACCCATGATCCTTACTTTTCCCCATTCCTTTCGCAGCCTTTCTTAAAGCTGCCCACTGTCTTCAACAAGATGACCTCTTCCTCCGGCAGTGCATTCCAAATGCCCACCACCCTCTCTGTGAAGAAGTACTTCCTGACCTCCCTCCTAAACCTCCCACCCTTCAGTTTAAGACTGTGCCCCCTAGTGTTATGGTTGCCACTCAGCTTAAAGAGACTCTCCTTATCAACCTTATTTATCCCTTTCAAGTACTTGAAGGTCCCAAACACATCCCCTCTCTCTCTCCTGTCTTCCAGGGAGTACATGTTCAGTGCCCTCAACCTCTCCTTGTATGCCTTACCCTGCTGACCCACTATCATCTTTGTAGCCCTTCTCTGGACCTTCTTCAGCAGGTTAATGTCCTTTTTGAGGTGTGGGCACCAGTACTGAACTCCATACTCTAGATGCGACCTTACCAGTGACCTGTACAAGGGCAGTATAACCTCCTCTCTCCTATTACTGATCCCCCTTGATATGCATCCCAGCATCTTGTTTGCCTTTGCTGCTGCTGCTTTCTTGCACTGCATACTATTAATGAAAGCTGTTCCCTGCCTTTTGAGACATGAGGGCAAAACAGAGTGCAGATCTATTCATTTTATTTATTTATTTATTACTAGGATTACAAATACCTTTGAACCAAGGGTTCTTTTATAAAGGTTCCACATCAGCAATGGGTGCAAGCAAAACAGTGATAAGATACAATACAGGGTCAGGAGGTTAACATAGAAGTAAGCAAAGGTAAGATACAATACAGGTCAGGAGGTTAACTTAGTAGCAAAAGACAGTACATGTGTATAGACTAGCACAGTAGCAAACAGTCAGTGGCAAATAATGCACGATTAACAATACGGGTGTGTATATATAGCAGGACACAAATACAAATAAAACCCATCCTGGAGTGACATAAGTGGAGCAAGGGGTGGGGATAAGAGGGGGAGGGGTGGGGAAAGTGGGGTAGGCAGTCAAGGATTTGACATTGTTGTAAGTGCAAGAACAGAAAGATAAGTGCTAGGTAGTCTGGGGTGGAGCAACAAGAGATAGGGTGATAGGGAGGGGGAGACAGGAGGAGAGGAGCGGGAGAGGGGTGGAATGGTAGGTGGGAGGTGAGGGGGTAGAATGGTAGGTGGGGATGGGAGAGAGATGGGGAGTAGCAGAGGATGGAGGGGTGGAGAGAAGCGGGGAGGGTAGCAAGGGAGGAGAGAAGAGGAGGAAGAGGTGAAACAAAGCCGCAAGCCTAGGCAGAGCAGTCACAACTGCTGAGGTCAGTGAGATGCTGGCAGAGTTTACGTTTGAATGGGCCAAGCTTATTTTCAGCTGCAATTACAGGGGGAAGGTTGTTTAGCAGCAGGGGAGCCCTGGTGTGGAAAGCATGTTGAGCCTGGTTGGTATGGCAGAATGGAACGATAAATGTTGGTTTGAGGGAACTGCGCGTAAAATGTGCAGTGACTGCGGGCAACATTAAGGCATGAGTTGCAGGGGGTGTGAGGTTGAGACAAATTTTCTTAGCCAGTAGGTAGGTCTGGTATACAAGTCTACTATTTAGATTGAGCCAGTTGGATTGCTTGTAGAGATCACAGGTATGCGTATGCTTCCCTGCACCAGTGAGAAGTCTACAGCATTTGTTAAGGGCTGTCTTGACCCATTTTAGGGTGGTATCAATGGCAGCCCTGTAGAAGACAAGCCCGTAATCAATGACGGGTAGGACTGAGGCAGTTATGGCTGTGCACATAGCTTCTTTGGTGAGACAGCGACATTGGTGGTAGAGGACCCCAATTCTTGAGTTGACTGATTTTGAGATGTGTTGAACTTGTGAGCTGAAAGACATTGTGCAATCAAGGGTAATACCATGGTATTTAAACTCCTGCACTTGCTCAAGTGGCTGTTCAAGTTCATTATGTATGGTGAAGTTTATGGATCTGTATTTGCTGTGAGAGCTATGGAACAACAAGGACTTTGTTTTTTTGTAATTCATCAACAGCTTATGTTGAAGAAGCCAGGTTTCAACTAGGCTGAAGTTCGTCTGTAGCATCTTTGAGAGCGAGATGGGGTCAGTATGGGAGGAACAGAGGACTGCATTGTCGACACAGAGTATTAAGTTATTATTGCAAGCTACAGAAAGAATATTGATGAAAAGGCTGAAAAGTAGAGGGCCAAGGATGGAACCCTGGGGTACACCAGAGCGGACAGGAATGGCACTTGAGAGAGAGAGTCAACGATTTTGACTTTTTGGCTCTTTGC
Source organism: Neoceratodus forsteri (assembly GCA_016271365.2). NCBI lineage: Eukaryota > Metazoa > Chordata > Ceratodontiformes > Ceratodontidae > Neoceratodus > Neoceratodus forsteri. The sequence goes on along the minus strand of JADMNL010000022.1, from coordinate 688,357,717 downwards.
CAAGAGGTAGCTTTCAAACCATTTGGTTACATCATTAGATAGTCCAAGGAAGGAGAGTGAGTGAAGCAGGAGCTGGTGGTTCACAGTGTCAAATGCCTTGGTCAAATCAATGAAGACCGCACCCAGTAGGTGGCCAGTGTCAATCGCCTTATGAATATGGCTGGTGAAGTCAAGCAGGGCAGTGGTAGTACTATGGTCTTTTCTAAAGCCGTGTTGTTGTGGGCAGAGTAAGTTATATTTATTGAGGTGTTCAGACAACTGGTCAGCTACAATTCATTCCAACGCCTTGAAGAGTGGAGGGAGGATAGATATAGGGCAGTAGTTAGAGAGAAGAGACCTATCACCGCTTTTATGAACGGGTGCGACCACTGCTGATTTCCAGAGCTGGGGGAATTGTTTATGAGAGAGTGAGAGATTCAGAAGTTTAGTGAGAGGTTGTAGGACAACGTCAAGGGGGAGAGAGAGAGAGAGAGAGAGAGTTTGAGGTCAAGAGTATCGCTGCTGAAACTGGCTTTGCTTAGCACTTTGTTAAGATATCTTTTAGCTTCAGACATGGATACCCTCTTAAAGTAGAATGGGGGAGTATTACTGTGGAGATTGATTTTATTATTGAGGCAGTGCTGGGCAGAGTTGTCAAAGAAGTTGGGGGGGAAGGACACTGCTAAGATCAGTAAAAGTGAGATTAAAGGAGTCCGCTATTTCTTTGGGGTCCTGTAATGTGGAGCTGCTAACCTCAATCATAGTGGGGGAGGATTTGCTTGGTTTACCTGTGAGGCTGTTGATGTTCTCCCAGAAGGGTTTGCTTTTGATGTTCTCCCAGAAGGGTTTGCTATTTCTCCAGGAGTTAGTAAGTTCTTGGTTGTAGAAGACTTGCTTGGCTCTGTGTATAGCTATTGTGCACTGGTTTCTAGCTGTCTTATAGAGCTGCATATTGTGTGGTTTCCCTGAGTCCATGGCTCAGTGTCAGAGGTTATCTTGGTTTAGCATCATGGAGATGAGATCGGAGTTAATCTAGTGATTAGTGGTAGATTGAGTTTTGCATTTACGAAGGGGGGCAAAACTGTTACAGACTTTGTTAAACTGAGCAATGAAGAAGTCAAGTGCTGGGTCAACACTGCTCAAGAAGTCAAGGGGTGTCCAGTCAACCACTGATAGGGCAGCCAGGAATTGTGGAAGCTTTCCTTTTGTTAAGATTCTTTTATAGGAAAATGAGGACTTAGGTTTAGGTGCCTTGTTTGACCAGTGGCAAATAACTGGGGAGTGGTCACTGAGGGCATCTGGGAGAACATCTGTGTTAGTGATTCTGTTGGGATGCGAGGTGTTGCACCTGTTACACAAGCATAGTGCTGAAATGGATATTGCTAATTGCTACAGAATTTGTTGGGGGTATATCCTCCTTTCTGTGATGGGCTAAGCAATCACATTGGGGGGCTGTCTCATGGAATTTAGACATACTGAATGGCCCTGGGAGACCATCTCACACTATCACCCTTCTGCATAAGCCTACTAAGTTAATGCATGTATTTGTCATGACAATGCGATAACATGTTGGAACTCACCCATACTCTGAGTGACAGCGGCTGTAATATCTATTCAGGTGAAATGTGAACAAACATTTGCATTCCTATCTACCTGTTTTTTTCTTTTTTCTTTGAACTATGGTACCTGGTTTTCTTTACCAAAACTGTGGATGGGAAAGCTGGTAATGTTCCTCTACTGGTACTTAAATTATTATAAGGGCATGTTGGACGTTTGTGTTACATAGACTTTAGATCTTTACTAACCAACAGGCCAAGGTCCAAATCAATCCATCTGAGAGATGGCAGTCATATTTATTTATCTATTTTTTTGCTGCTCCTTCCCTGCTCCCTGGCTGGCCACTCCTTCGGGTCACCATGGACCCTGCCGGCACTCCATCCCCGCCGCCAACCACCACCTCACATTGCAGCTCTCCAGGGTAACCCGGCGTAACCCTTCGCCGGATGGGTTCCCCCCCTCCAAGGGAGAAGGTGCCAGTTGGGCAGGCCAGCACACAATTTTACCTTGGCCCAGGGTGCTGCCGAGGTGGTCCGGGCTGTCTGGGGCTTCACAGTGGGTGGGGCTGGCAACCATCATCCAGTCAGCCAGGGTGCGCATTTCCTTCTTTATCTTTCCTGGGAGCGTGGCGTGCCACTGTCGTCAAGGCATACGCTGATGTCCATCACGCTCCCCTAGACAGCATGGCCTGATGCATTGCTATTCCCTTGGCTTCCACCAGGAGTCAACAAGCGCTGGGCCGCAGACCCTTCCTCCCTCCCCTGGAAAAAGGTGAGCAGTCATCGGATGCTCAAGCCTTCTCCCCCTGGCCAGCCCTATGGTGCCCGAATCCATTCCTGAACCCAGGTTGCTGGCTTCACAGCAGTAAATCTTTCTGCTGTGTCGATGGGCCAGAGTCACATTTATTAAGGGTAATAGCCAACTAAGCTAGTGAAACTTGATTGCTGACACCTTGGAACCAAACTTTCTTTCAGTATACAGTATACAGCAGCAGACACGAAAGACCGTTAGGCCTATTCTGCTGGCATTTTAGTATGTTAGTATGTTAGTATACACAGCAGTATCAATCATAGGATTGATTTAGTTTAGTTAGTTTAATGTTTTTATGATATTTCTAGCTTATTGCAGCAGACTCTGTTGGATGTTGTAAAGTACAGCTGACTATAGTTCTCAAGGTTTAAACATATATAGTCACAAACAATGTTGTTTAAATAAATTTATTAAACTGACATATATAGGATTAACACCTACTGTTAAATTTTATAATTGTCTATATATCTTTGGTTCTTTAAAACATTTTAGAAAATAGGCATTGAAAATCCTGTATTTTGTTTGACCAAGAGCTGTCTCTGGGCATACATTTATGTCTTAACAATGCCCACCAAATAACAAGTCCCAGTGGCAACTGCCTCATTACCGGTCTGTATCACTAAACCCACAGAATGCTGAAATTTGAAATGGCAGCTATTTTTCTCATCAGCTTAGTGAGTGAGCTCCCCCTCCCATGCAAACATGGACAATACTAAAATTCTCCACCCTTGTCACACACAAAACATTTTTATACTTTGTTTTCAGTCCCTCTGTTCTCCGTTCTCCCACTTGGCTGTCCATTCTCCCACTCATAAATTGCAAACCACAAATCAGTTCTGTTTTGTATAACCCCAGTGCTTGACACTCACCGGGAATTTCAAACTACAGATCAGTTTCTTTTTTCACCTAACTCCAAATGTAGCCACTCTGCCATCCTAACTTCTCCTTGCTCGACCATGGCTCCCCACTAACCAATACATACCGAGCAACAATAATGGCTGTGGTTTGACTCAGAATGGCTGCAGTTTCATTTTACTAACTTCATGCTCAAGCTGAGGGATGAACTCTAACAGCTGGCCCTGACCTCACTCAGTAGAAAAAAACAACACAATATTTAAAAAAAAAGATGCTTTATTAGAAAGAAAAAAGCTGTCTTGTAAACACAACAGGTGCCATCTAGCAGCAGCGCCCTCTACTGACAGCTAATGAAGGGACTACTTTACCCAACATGTAATGTATATAACGATTTTCAAAAATTTCTTTCAGCTTTTTAAACAGCCCATTTTTCTCCTTTAATGAACTTTACAAAAGTCCATTTTCTAAGCACAATAATACCCCACAGGGTGGGAGATATTGGGCTATACTGGACCATCATTAGGCTATAATGCCCTCCGCCTGTGATGTCAGGCCTCATTACACCCCTGGGCAGTTTGGTATAGCCCAATACTGCCCACCCTGTTGGGGTATTATTGCTTACATATCGAATAGACATAGACACTATTCTAATTACTAAACATGTCGAAATTGTAGTGGTTGGTGTGCTGGAATGTCCAAGGGCTAGGGTCAGCAATTAAAAGAAAAATATATTAAGTTATCTATTTAACAAGAAGCAGACACAGCATTCCTTCAAGACATGCATTTGGTGCCGTGAGGCAGCCCAGTTAACTAGAGGCTGGATATAATTGGCTGAACATAACTGCTTTAACTCCAAACAAAAGGTACCGCTATATTAATTAAAAAAGGAGTTAATTTGACAAAGCACAGACACACTGAGGATTCTAAGGGAAGAATACAAATTCTTACAGGGGCTTTGGAAGGCAAACAAATAGCATTCTGCAACATCCATGCTCCCTAATGAAAATCAGAAGTAATTCTTCAACCAGTTATCCTCAAAACTAAATGACCTTATAGAACATGAGATTATTCTCGGGGGGAGGGGAGGTGATTTTAGTGACATTATTGACCCTGTTATGGATAGAAATAATGAGAGACAAACACTCTCATCAGAACATACTCCAGCACGTAGGTCCTTACTTAAAAGTAGATATGGGTATGACAGATGCATGGCGTATTCCACATCCCAAAGAGAAAGATTTTACTGGTTTCTCCAACAGGCACAAGTCTTAGACAAGATTATTTTCTGATATCATCATCTCTAAATAATGCATTATTTGCAGCTGATATTCAGAATATTGTAATCTCTTGCCATGCTCTAGTAAGCATTGACCTGTATTTTTTGATATATAACAGCTAAAACCTTAGGTGGAGAGTTAATGTATCCTTGTCAAATGATTAAGAAATGTGTGGACTGGATAACAAAAGAGGTCACACAATTCTTTAACACAAATGATAATGCAGAAGTACCCAGATCTTTTATATGGGAAACCTTTAAAGCCTATTTAAGAGAAAGAGTACTAAGTTACTGGGCAGCGAAGAAAAACCAGAAACCCAAAATAAACATTTAGACTTGAAAAAAGAGCTTGAATCAGTAGAAACAAAGGATGAACAAACTGAGGGCACTAGGGCAAATCTTTTAAGGTGTATGTCCTCCCTTAAGTATAAAAATGAATCAGATTTATTAACTTAAAGCAGAGCATGCCCTATACAGAAAAGAACAATACTTTTGGGAATTGGGGCGTCTATTTTTATTGCGATGCACATTGCTGCTGCTTTTACACATGGTATCCATGTGCTGTGTCATCTTTTGAGATGTCTGTTGTAACCACCATCTGTTTTATCATATTCTAAGATGTTTTTCTGTTACCTGGATACAATTCTTGGATATTGTATGTTATTCTCTCTGTATTCCCCTTCTCTGGGTCACACCTGGAAATGAGCCTTGGATCAGTGTGCCTTTCCTGGTTACCAATTTTTAAATAAAATAAATAAATCATGCGGAAATGCAGGCAAACTCCTGGCTTATAGACTTAAAAGACAACAAGCTAATAACATAATTAATGGCATATGAGATAAGAAAGATAATATACTTTTCACAAATTAATTATTACAAAGTTCTACCATAATATCTAACAAAGTAAAACTACAATCACTGCATCAACTCTTGAATTAGAGTTTTCTTTCTGGAGGTAAACTCCCTGATATTACAGAATAAGAAGCCTTAATGACAGACAAGCCAATACAATTTAACTAAATAGTTACAGCAATCAGTAGCTTTCCAAATGGCAAAGCTCCAGGCCTAGATGGCATACCTGGAGAGCTATATAAACTACTGAGGCCCCAAATAGCAGCCTTTTTCCTTTTTTTGGTAATTTCTTTATGCACCCTGCCATGGTGTAGCCCAGCCCTCCACCCACTTCCCCTGCCTGTGACACCATCATGCAGGGACTAACCTCCCCAAAGCTTCCTCCATGGCTTGCCCCCCCATGGCGAGATTCATCACTGCCTGCAAGATGGATCTGCAGTGGGCCCTCAGCCCAAGATTCTCCCAAGGCTTAGCCCCCCCCCCATGGTTAGGGGTCTGACAGCAGGCTCCACCCACTGAATGAATGGATCCAGTGTGGGGAGAGGGGTCCTGGAGTCTGGCGTAGAGCCAGTGAGATGACCGGCTTCATCGAGGCAGCACCCAGCCATTTTGCTTTTTTTTTGAGAGGGAAGGATGGACGTGTAATGCCATCATAGACGCACCACGCATGCTACAGTGCATAGGTGTCGATGGCTGCCACCTGTCCAATCCCAAGGTGGCACTGGTTTTGCCACAAACCTCCACCAGGGGTCAGACCAGTGCTAAGAACCCACAACCCTCCCTCCCTCCTAGAGGAGGGGAGCTGTCCTCTGGTTGCTCAATCCTCCTCTCCCTGGCTAGCCTCTGGCAAACCAAGTCTGTCACTGAACCCAGGTTGCCAGGTGGTGGCAGGTGAGGCATGGGTGCCGCTGCCCTATGCACCACCGGGACGCCCTTTTTTCTTAAGGTGTTGCAAGAAGCCTGTACATTACAAGTTCTACTCAAATCCATGCCACAGCTATCTATTACTCTCCTTCCTAAAAAAGACAAATATTTGCTGGAGTGCAGCAACTATACCTTTTTCTCTGTTAAATCAAGATTATAAAATATTAGCAAAAATTTGGTCAAACAGAATCCAATTGGTGCTACAAACTATACTGGGGAAAGAACAGGTGGTCTTCTTTAAAAAATAAATCAGGCTCAGACAATGTAAGAAGATTACTAAACACTATTTGGTATTCTCGTAAAAAGAGAATCCCAGCAATGGCTTTAGAATTCGATATGATGAAAGTTTTTGACTCATTAAAATGGGACTATATGCTGGTATCATTACATAGTTTTGGTTTTGGAGACTCATTTAACAAATAGGTGTCCCTTCTCTATCAAAAGCCTTCTGCTTCAATAATTACAAACAGTTTAATATCCCAGTCTTTCAGATTAATCAGAGGCACTAGACAAGGTTGTCAACTTTTACCTTACCTTTTCATTATTGCCACTAAGCCCTTAATAAGGGCAGCCACCAATTCTGCTGTGATTCATGGTGTCAGACTTGGGAAATTAGAGCACAAAATGCTTCATATATGGATGATTTCTTCACAATCCTCAGCAGACCATTAGCCTCTTAGAAACCATTGAAAATACCCCTACAAGATTTTGGTAATGTTTCAGGTCTTACTGTTAATTCAGAGAAACATAGAAACATACAAGTTGTCGGCACAAAAGGACCTCATGGCCCATCTAGTCTGCCCTTCAACTCCTTATCTACTGTTCTGCTGTTGACCCTAATTGCTGTCGTCTTACCCCCACCAGCCCTGTTACTAAGGCCCTCTGTGTCTATCCCATGCATGTCTAAAACCTGTCACCATTTTGGGACTGACCACCTCTGCTGGGAGGTTGTTCCAGGTGTCCACCACCTTTTCCGTGAATAAATATTTCCTCATATCCCCTCTAGGTCTCCCCCCTTCCAGCCTCATATCATGCCCCCTTGTCTTTAAGCATCTCTGTCTGTGCAATATTCCACACTTCTGTACCTTAATGGCATCCTTCATGTATTTGAATGTCTCTATCATATCTCCCCTTTTCCTCCTTTCCTCCAGTAAGTACATATTTAACTCCCTAAGCCTTTCCTCATTGGGTTTCTGACACAGGTCATGCACTAGTTTGGCTTCCCTTCTCTGAATCACCTCCACCTGATCTATGTCCTTCCTGAGATGGGGCCTCCAGAATTGGACACAGTATTCAGGTGTGGCCTCACCATTGATCTATAGAAGGGTATCACTACCTCCCTTTTTGTGCTGGTGATACCCTTCCCTATATACCCCAGCATTCTAATAGCCTTTCCTACTGCCTTATCACACTGCTTTACTACTTTCAGGTCATCAGATATGATCCCCAGATCCCTTTCCTATTGTGTGGTAGATAACACTTCCCCCCCAACTGATACGTTGTCCTAGGGTTTCTGTTTCCTATGTGCATAATTGTATATTTTTTTGGCGTTGAAGCCCAGTTGCCAAACCCTTGACCAGTCCTCCAGCTTTTTTAGATCTTCCCTCATTTTTGTCAAACCCCCACCATGTGTCTACTCTGTTGCAGATTTCTGTGTCATCCTCAAACAGGCACACCTTTCCTTTCAGCCCCTCTGTGATGTTGCTAATAAAGACATTGACGAGGACCGGTCCCAGTACCGACCCCCTGAGGCACACTATGTACCCATTTTACTATCTTTGTACCCACTCCTAGGCTGCCAAGCTTCTTTATCAGTCTTCTGTGTGGAACAGTGTCAAAGGCCTTACTGAAATCCAGGTAGGCCACATCCACTGCTCCTCTCTGATCCACCTCCCTGGAAACCCAGTCAAAAAACTGTCAGGTTTGTTTGGCAACATCCTCTCCCCAGCCCCATGAACCCATGCTGCCACAGATCCTGCAATCCACTGTTTTATAGGTATTTCCCAGTCCTTTCTTTAAGTAAGTAATCTTTTATTGTTCAACATATGTCATTACAATCAAGAAAGTTAAAACAACAATTGTACAAGGAATAAAATATCATAACATTCTTTAAAAAACATTTTGAATAAATATTTGTATAATGTTCAAATAATTCAAGGTTTGAAGAGCATGCATGAGTGGATTCTCATTATAAGCACCGTTTGAAGATATATGGAAGTGGCATCTGCCTGATTTCTCCAGTTCCATTACCGAGAGACAGTTTTATTTGTTTGGGTATTCTCTGTCCATGTTAGTCAGAGTTCCTTTGTTTTGGGTACTATTTTGTCTTATTTTTACCATATTTTTTAAGTAGATTGCCGGGACATTTAAGTGATTTTCATTCTCTGAATTAAACAGAAAGTCTATAATATATCTGGCTGGTATAAACAGAGAACCCATGACTGGTCCCAAAACTTTCTCTCTGATTTTGCTGTACCAAGGACATCTAAAAATTACATGAAATAAAGCCTCAGTTTCTTGTAGGTAGTGTTTCCATAAACTCGCCCACCACCGAAGTCAGGCTTATGGGTTGGTAGTTTCCTGCCTCCTCCCTATTTCCACTCTTCTGTAGTGGGACCACATCCACCCTGCTCAAGTCCCCGAGAACTTCCCCATTTCTAGTGACAGACTGAGCAAGGCTGTCAGAGGCCCAGACAGTGTCTCCCTTAGTTCCATCAGTATCCTGAGGTGAACACCATCTGACCCCATTACCTTGTCTACTTTTAGTTTGGCTAGTTCCCTGAGGACTCTGTCCTCCGTAAAGGGGATACTGTCCACCTCCCATCCCCTAATGCCCTTCTCTATCATTTGTGGCCCTTCACCTACCCCCTTCCTTTGTGAATGCTGATCAAAAGGACTTATTCAGTATGCCAGCTTTCTTCCGGTCCTGCTCCACACTTTCCCACCTTCCCCTTTTAGACTTACTATCCCTGCATATTTTTTCTTCTTTTCGCTTATGTACCCGAAAAGTGTTGTATCCCCTTTTGTGATGATTTGGCAATGTTTCCCTCCATTTGTGCTTGAGCTCTCCTAACTGCCCTCCCTGCCTCCCTTTGTTTCTCCTGGTAACTCTCCCTGTCTTCTTCCTTCTGTTTTGTCTTGTACCTTTTAAATGCCTGCTCCCTTTCCTTTACCTTCTCTGCTACTTTCTTGGAGCGAATACAAACACTACTTCTATTTTCCCTCAACTATTGGAAACCAGTTTAAAAATTTATACCAAGAGGAAATTCTTAAAAACAAACTACAATACCTAGGAATAACATTAAGTAATGAAGTTAATATTCCAGGTCTTAACATAAATCCATTACTAAAGGAAGTCAAGGCGGATTTAGAAAAGTGGGTAAAATTTAACTTATCTCTATAAGGGAAAGTTAATTCTCTTAAAATGATAATAGTTTCCAAACTATTTTATGTCTTACAAAATCTCCCCATGGCCATTAATGGCAAATAATAAAAAAAAATAGATTCAACAGTCAAAAGTTTTTTATGGGGAGATAACACCCCTCGCATATCATTAAAAAGCTCAGAGCCCCATTAGATGCTGGAGAGTTTGAATTACCGTGGTAGAAGAAGTACCGCTGGGCTTTTCTTGCAAAACAGACTCCATGGTAGGAGAAGTACCGCTGGGCTTTTCTAACAAAACAGACTCCATGGTAGAAGAAGTACCGCTGGGCTTTTCTAACAAAACAGACTCCATGGTAGGAGAAGTACCGCTGGGCTTTTCTAACAAAACAGACTCCATGGTAGGAGAAGTACCACGGGGCTTTTCTAGCAAAACAGACTCCATGGTCGGAGAAGTACTGCTGGGCTTTTCTAGCAAAACAGACTTTACAACATACCTTAAGTCCACATATAATAAATACTCTGCTATGGTTTCAGGTTGAAACTTAGTTGATATTACCTGTCCAACTTCAAAACTTATTTTTGTTGATATTCCTGAATTGGTTAAAGATAATCCTATTATTGCAGGAAGTATTAAAACTTTGTGTTTATACAAATAAATCTCCAGTCAGTACCTATCAAAGAGATACCTCAATGGGGCAATCCCCTCATTAAATGTAAAAATATACCACTAAAAGACCCCAGATGGAGCAGGATGGGAATCTGGAGATTAGGAGATACGATGGATAAAGAGCACATAATTCTTTTGTCTTTTGAAGAACTTAGAGTTAGATTTGAAGTTCACAAGTTTCAGTTCTATTATTTACAGCTTAGAGAAGCACTAGCTAATCAGCATGATTATGACTTTATGTTTCAAGAATTTACAGACTGGTCACAATTTGTTAAAGTCTCAACCCTTAAAAAGGGGCTATCACAATATATAAATTAATTACACAGCCGGAACCTAACCTGACAGATAACTCAAGAGGAAAATGGGAACAAGAATTTAAAGAGATACTGACACCTCAAAGAAAACTTAAAAAAAACCCATAATAATTAAATACAATTCTGCTTGCATTCCATTTATATTTTATGTATTTCTCCTCCCCATAATGTATTACTAAAGAAATGTGTATGAATATATGATCGTTGTCCCTTACAGTTCATTCTGAGTTCATCTGCCTCTGTAGCATACTCCCTACTTCATGTGATAATCCTCTGTTGTGACATCACAATCTGTTGCCATTGGAGTAACTGTGAGGTCACAAGCAGTGCTCTATGACTTCAGGCAGGGAGAAAGCAGCAGAAATAGATGCACTCTTTAGGAGCAAAGATCCTGTTTGCATGCAAATGACCTCACTACTAAATAATTGGGAGGAGGAATGCAAAACTAATAGGGAATACAAGCTGAACAGTGCCTATATATTATGTTTTGTTAAAGTTTCCCTGAATGTGTCACCAGCTCTTTAACTTAACATTATCACCAGACGAATAGAAACAGGCTGGGATCAATGTGAAACTTTCCTGCCAGGAGGTACAGGGCAAACTAATACAGTATAAAATATTGTACTATGATTATTATTATTCCCCTTTTAAACTGGAAACCATGGTACCCCCACCTAACGGTGGTTGCTGGAGATGCTGACACCCCCATGCAGATCTATCTCCTATACTTTGGAAGGGCCCTAACAATTCTGGGAACAAATCTGCCATAAGGGCTCGGACGTGACTAAAGAAAATCTTACATTTACCCCCTCTCTGTTCCATACTAGGCATCTTTCCAAGCAATATTAAAGAATGTAAGGAGCAAAAACATTGGGTATTAGCAGCATTTTTAGGAGCTAAGAGACTGTTATTAGCAAAATGGAAAAAAAATTAAAAACTAAGCTATTCCACCAATAGAAGAATGGTCAAAATACGTGGGCATAACTGTTTATAATGAAATAATTAGTTTTATGCTACTTGTTAAAATGGACACCTTTCTTAGAATATAGAATCCTTTTTGCAATTGTAAAAATGGTTAGTCAGTTGGACATCTCTGTTAACGAATGGATAACTTGATTGCATTGGAACAGATTGCTTTAAACTGTTAAATGCATGCTAAGACTGTTGACTGAGGATAAGATGAATCTTGTGTGGTATTGTTGAAATCTGTAACTGCGCTTAAGTAATGCTGCAAACCTTGTAAGGAGTGCATGATTTAGTAAATGAATAACATTTTTACTGTAAAAAAGAACCTGCTGAGAACCTTCTTATTTGCACAGACCTACCCAATTAGATTTGTTTTAATTATATTTTTTGTTTGAGATTTATTACATATTTATTGCTTGTATGATTTATTTTGTTTTTATTGTTGTAAGGTGCCCTGAGCTTTATGGATGGGGCACCAAACAAATACAATTTACTTGCCTTACAACCCACACCCTGTTGGGATTTATTGCTTATGTAACCCACTGTGAATGCAGTGATCTATCGAGCTCCCACATAACTCAATTGACAGTCATACCTACAGTAGGAAGCTGAGGAACAAGCCAAAAAATAGAAATGATAAAGTTCTGAACTATAGCAGGCCTGGTAGCACAGAGGTAGCATTACTACCCGCTATGCCTACAAACCAGGTTCGGGGAGCAGACTCAGATCAATTAGGGACTGGCTGGGGGAGTGAGGATCTGGTGTGCCATGGACAGCTCTCCTACATAGGGGAGGGGGGGAAGCTGTTTCCCGCTACTTGACGGCCATCTGATCATTGATCATTGGTCAAAGATCATTGCAAAATGCAATAAAGACATGGGATGTGTCTGGAGGAATATTAGGAGTACAGACAGAAATTTTGTTTTACCTGTTTATAGGTCCCTAGTGAGACCTCACCAGGAGTACTGCAGGTGGCTCTGGGTTCCCCAATATGTGGGAAACACTCTAAGAGTGGAGAGGGTGAAAAGGTGAACTATAAAAAAGATTACTGGTCTGAGACATGGACTATAATACAGTCTGCGCCATTTATAGGAGACCCGCTTAAACGGGACGGCAGTTTAATTGGGACGATTGCTAGGGCATTGATTTTAAGCCCATGTTGTTCTATGGCCGCTGTTTTCCTTTAATGGAGACGCTCTGTTCATTTAAATGGAACGATTTTGGCCCTGCTCAGAGCCTTTTACTGTTAATTAGCTCCAATTAGCACCAATCAATAGGTGTTGAAATCACTTAAATCACCTTGCGAGCAGTAAGGAGCAGTTTTGTATTGCTCTGTGTGCTTGTTTGTTTGATCTCTTGCTGGCACCATGGCATCATCAAAGCGACTGGACCGCCCCCAAAGTGAAAAAATCCACATTCTGGAGTTTCTGCAGTTGCCGAATTCATCACTGGCTGAAGTAGCAAATGAATTTGTCATTTCAAAAAGCCAGGCTGGCTGCATCAGCAAGAACCATGACTCCCTGCTTCCTGAACGGCAATTAAACAGCAATCCCAGCCGAAAACGAAAGCGGGAGGGGAAAGATTTCGAAGTCGAGGAAGGCTTGTTGTCATGGTTCAACCACGCTGTCACAAGTTCAGAAGTGCTATTACATACTAGCGTGTTGCTAGATTGATGCCTTCAGAACAGCAAAATGGAGCTATGGGAGACATTATGCGAACTTGAGAGTGGTGTCCACCAGCAGCTTACCGCAGAAGCAAGACAGAGCAAGATCTCTTTCTTCTTTACCACACATGGAACACAAGCTAAGTGATTTTAAAATACAGCACAGCACTTGCTCTGCACTGAAACAATTACGGCCATTTAATGAAGTTGCCTTTTAATCTGAAACAAACAAAAGTCTCCACAAAGGAGCTGTGAATCACTTAACCTGCATGTTTTGTTTTATGTGTTCTGTGTGTGGGACAGGGAGGCGCGAGGTGTATTAGTGGTGTATGAGCAGGTGTTACACTTGGCGCTACAGTGGCGAAAAAAAAGGGTACAAATGACAGCTTCTCTTAATTGGGACGGTTGCTTAATCGGGATGATTGGCGGTCCACGGAGCCATCCTGATTAGGCGAATTCAACTGTACCAGACTGAGTACACTGGGTCTTTTTTCCTTGGAGATGGGGTGAATGAGAGGTGACCTAATAACAGTTTTTAAGTCTCTTAAAAACCATGACTTAAGGTAATGCCAAACTTAATTATTATTTTTTTTTAACTCTCTTTATCTCCGCTCCTGGAACTCTCTCACACATTGCCAACCACGCTACCACCCACCTGAAGCCTGCCCCACTGGGAAATCAGGGACAGACACTCCCCCACCTACCTGGTCCGACAACTGATCCCTACTCACCGGAGCCAAGGTAGGAAGGGAGGGGGGGAATTGGGAGAGCTAGTGAGTTGAGCCCGGTATTAGGTGTGTGGCGGGGGGCACTGGAGGTTGCTGTTGCCTATCCAGGTAGTGGGGCTTTTTTTCCTTGTTGGTGTTGTGAGGGCACAGATGTGCAATGGCATGCTGCTCACAACAGGCATGCTCCTGCATCTGTGCAAAAGACGCTCACCACTGCCCAGCCCCTACTGCCATGCCCACGCAGACTGCAGCAATCCCCAGGGATCACTAGTGCTGTGCGAGGCAGAACCCACCCACCCCAGGAGAGGAGAGCATTCCTCTGGATGCTCAATCCTACTCCTCCCTGGCCAACCCCCGATGACCCAAGTCCACTCCCGAACCTGGGTGGCTGGCGTGGCGTGAGGTGGGGCATCCAGCACCTTAACCCTCAGCACCACAGGGCAGGCACCGAACTGAAGGTTAGTAGCAGAGATGTTAGGGGACATAAGCTTCAAATAAAAAGGGGACATTTCAGGATAACTAAAAGGAAGAACTGGTTCACACAGAGGGAGTTGACTCACTGGACCGCTTTACCTGAGGAAGTTGTAAGCAGTTCAAGTTTAGCTACATTTAAAGACAAACTAGATAGGTATGTACAGACATGTGAGCTTGTTTGTATCACCCGATAATTATGTGCAGACAAGCTAGATGGGTCTATTGCTCCCGCCTGTCACTTTCTCTTATGAGCACATAGACAGGAAGAGGGGTAGTCGCCAGATACCAGGCATGTGTGCGCCATATGGATGCATGCGTGTCACATCACGCGAGCATCCTTGGGGCAAAAATGGAGGAAAAAACCCTGATTTGCTGTTGTGCCAGCACCCTCTACTGGTTATAGCATGAGCAATATGGCAGGCTACCCACCACAGTCGTTGTCCTGGGCAAGTGATGGATAACTGGCAGGTCCATGAGAAAGTCAGTGACGGGGCTGGGGGGGTGCTGTTGGGCAAGCCAGGGAATGAGAAAAAACTGGATAAAAAACCTCCGGAAATGCATCTGGCCCATCAAACCATTCCATCAGTGGGATCTGCAGGATTACTGTGGCACTGATATGACATGTTACCAATATTTTTAAAAAACATATATTTTACTGCTGGACTTGAATGCCTGGAGCACAACCACAAACCTTTTCCCAACAGACTTTGTAGTAAGAGCATGTCCTGACCTGACCAGTAGATTTAGTATTCAGTGTAAGCAATTGCTCACCATCAAGTCCCATACACAAGATGTATTATTTCAAAGTACCTTTGCCTGTCCCCCAAGGACATAGCTCATCCGGAATATTACTTGGGAAAGATTTATTCAATGACAGCAGTATCTTTCTCATACACCTTTTATCTACAGAAGAACTATTTGCCTACAGATCTCTCATTGTCTTGCATTGCATTATATGAAGCAAAGTAATGCATAAGGGCCCTGAAATGAGCTGCACTTTCTCGAAATATAGTTTGTACACAGAATGGCTCTCGCTGCTTGATGAAATACATGATGACCCCAGAATGTTATTCACACAGTAGCTATGACATTTACAGACTGCTGTTGATCTGCTGGCATGTCATTTAGTTGGGAGCCAGGAGGCAGTGAGGTCCAGTAGTTCTCACACACCAGCTTGGGAACCAGCAGTTCAAAGGTTCAAACACTACCACAGCCAAATCCTCAGTGTCACTTAACCTTCCAGTGCTCCATTCTGCCCTGCTGTAAAAAAAAAAATGGGTACTAGAACTAGAAACAGGAGCTCCATTGAAAAGAATATGTTGCAACTCAGCTGGGCTAACCTGGGTAATTAAACTGAAAAATAACAGAATATAATTCAGTTTTACTGATGCCTCATAAAACTATGCAGATACCTTGCTTGTCTACCTTTTTGCAAAAAATTCTGGCTGCTACTGTTGGCTTCATAGTCACTGGGAGTGGGGGCACATTTAAAATTTTGTTTTGCTTTTTAAAGGGCAACAATTATAAACCATGCCTACCACAGTTTGAAAGTCAATGAATTGATCTTTGAAATGAGGCATTGGGCTCCTCTGTAGCTGGCAGCAGTACAGAGATATCAATGATTATGTTTGCTCCCATATTGATACTACATTGACACCATTGTCAGAGCCTTGTGATGTCACTGCCGCTCAAGCTGAGCTTTACTACTGTGGTTAGCTACAGTTTGACCGTCATTGACATCATAAAGTTCTAAAATGGTGGCATTTAATACCAATGCGGGGAAGACATGGACTAGTCACCATTATATAATGGGCTGGCACTTTTCAAAAGATAAAGCTGACTGGGTCTTTTATCCATGAGTATAACTCACAGATAAAGACTGAGTCAGCCTCCTCACCAAAAGCCACAATGACAAAATCACTATGACCCCAGAAAATTCAAAAGCAAAATCCGCCATACTAGATCCAAATCACTATGACCCCTGACAAAATCACTATGACCCCAGAAAATTCAAAAACAAAATCCGCCATATTAGATCCCCGCTTAACTGACAATTCATGTTGCAACACTCATAATAAAGTACAATAACTTGTAGAAACACCCGGAAAACCCACATCCGAGCCAAAACAGTGTTTTTCAAGTTGTTTCCACATAACCGCTTCCACCCGGCTCACCTGTCAACTGTTTTTCACCGTTGGCTTGGCTCCATTGCCATGTTCCCCAAACCATCACAGCTGCTGAAATCGCTCACTCCTTCTCCATCACTCATACTGCAAGTGATTACTCCCTCATAAAAAACCAAAAAGGTTCTCTGAGGACGCTACTGATCACACATACTTCTTTTCAGCATCAGGCTTATTTGACTCAACCCCCTTACTTCCTCCCGACCTCAATAGCGATATTCACCCTGGAACCACATGCTGGATGACACCAACATGCTCGCTCCATGTTCTCTCATAGCCTTACTTAAACAGCTACTTGTTAGTTGCAGGCCCTCTCTGTGAAAAACCAAAAAAAAACAAACTCATGACTCACAGGCTGTTCGTTTGAAAAAAACAAACATCACAGCATATTACTGTGTGTATGTGGGGCTGCATTAGGAGCTCAGCAGGATGTCTACTGCACACATATTCTGCCTAGCTACAGAGGACTATTCAATGCAGAGGAAGGATATCACACTTTAAAATCAATAAAAAAGTATTTTTCTTTTAAACTTTTTAATACTGTATTTTTTTTTTATTCCTTCACTTCCTGCCCCATGTATAATCACAATAAACCCTTCCAGGGTGCGGGTTATGCTGGGATTTATCCACTTTTGGTGTGGTTTGGTCACTCAGCCTGTAGCCCCATGACTGAACCATACCAGGCATGGGTAAATCCCAACATAACCCACACCCTGTCATGATTTATTGCTTAAATATTTCTAGACCACTGCCAACTACAGGGAAGCCAGACACCTCATTCAAAAGAGCTTTTCATGGGCTTTCAAACTATGATGGGCACAGTTCATGAATGTACCCCTTTAATTTCAGTTTAAACAATAACAATAAATCTGGGCTAGGGTGACGGTGCTGTGACGTTGGGCACCACTCGCAATGTCAATGATCTGGGTTTGTACCTCCAGCCCAGGACATTGCTGCAGGCCAGCAGAAGGAGGACTGGGCATCCCAGAGGATACTCAGTGGTTTGTGATCCCATTGCAATACTACCACCCAGGTGACCACAAGGGGGCAGCACAGCTTGGAAACTGAACTGGGATGGGGTGGGAGGCACATAAGTGATATGCTGTATATGAAAGGTGTCAGCATAGCTCAGCTGGTAGCACATCCTCCTTTGGGTCAGAAGGTTGTGGGTTCTACTCCCGCACCACGATTGGGCTCATACTATAAATGCTGGCACTGAGTGCAGTACTAGGGGGATGCTGTGCCGTCAGGGTGTGCCATCCTTTGGATAAGATATTAAACTGACATCCCTTCTGCTTATCTCTGGCGGTGACCTGGTGAATGTCCAGGTAAGAAAAAGAACCTAAGACACTTTTTGTAGGAGTAGGGGATTTTTTTTGGTGTCCTGACCAACATCCCCCTTTCCCATAAAACTGGTCCATGCAGTTGTCCAAAGCTGTGTATGGGTGTTGATGTGCAAAAAGGCTGCCAATATATCTGTATAGTTACTTCACTATCAGTCTCTCGTTGTTTGCAAAGCACTTTGGGATACAGTGTGTATGAAAAGATCTATAAAAATGCTATCTCTTCATCTTCTTTTACTATATAAATCAGACTCCTTTTCTTTCCCAATAACTCACCACACTGGAGTTATGAGGTCCTCACTCACTGACTAAGAATGCCCAGCCCCCTTCCAATAAATGGGATACATTTCTGATTGTTGGCCACCGTGTGTCGGATTTATACTATAATGCAAAGCTTGCATGTTTTAGAAGGGAAAAATAGGTTGGGGGTCACCAGCCACAGAAAATAACTTGACATCAGCCAAACTCAATTGCACAACATTCCAACAAAAATTAGATTTCAAGCTATTCCATTCTTTACAGCTAAGGATATTTCCATGAAAATAGGGGCTTTGTTCCTTCAGCATAATGGCTGCTCCGAACTACCAATATCAAACACACTGTGTCCCATCGCTTAATGTGCATGAAAGCCACTGTATAAATACATGTTCCTTGCTGAGAGATGACTAGGAACATTGACATGGGACAACATAGAGCTACAAAAGGGTTAAGATTTGAAGCACCATAGTTTAAAAAGCTCTCCGTATAGAGAGGGTTCAGATGGCCTTTCTCTGACTGCAATTCTGCTACAGAGACAGCAGTTGCGATTGTGAGAGTAGTTTCATGCATATTGTAAGGGTATGAGAACCACAAAGGTGAGTCGTTCTGATACTCTAAGAATTTGGGTGAGACCACTCATACAACCATAACAGTGGTCTCCACAGCAGAATGACTATATTATTAATCAAGGTTGATCAAAATATATTAAACACCCTCAACAATCCCATTTCCAGGTCAGCAACATGCAAGACACTCTTTACAGAACAAGAGTGTCTCATGCGCAGAGGACAGGAGTGCTCTGATTGGTCAGAAGCTGTCCTGTAATCTATAATTTTGTTTGACTCTTTACAGAATTTCTGTTCCTGGTTTGAAAATAATTGGACAATGATACAGCAAGGAGTAACAGGGTGGGGTACTAAGCTGAAACAGTATCACGCTTTCAATCTCAATCCATTCTGCCCTCAGGAGGAATATTATGTTAGTGTAATGCCACACCTTAGACTTCTTCATTGTGAATATAACAGGTTTCTTAGGTTTCTTTTTTTATGATGCTGAACCAAGAAATGTTTTAAAGAGAGGAGTCTGGCCAGCGGCAAAACATTTACAGATGACGTCAGCAGAACTGAACTGGACAACAATCTAAAAAACTTGAATTTCAAATCATTGCATTATTTGTTAGTACAGGGTATTTACAAGAAAACTGCAGCTTCGTCATTTAGTTCATATAGCAGAGAGCTTACTCAGGAGTTAAAATAATCCTGCTCAGCTTGCCCTTCAGTCATTGCCAAAGCAAGACACAGCCTCAACTGCAGGTGAACTGTAAGGCATGGGGACCAAGTTTCATATCCTAAATAATACAGAAAAGTACTGTATGGCTCCCAAATTCAGACAAATGTTGGAATGTTGTGTAATACAGTTCAGCTGCATGACAATCCGTTATGGACTGTTCGCCCCACGACAGCTCGCTCCCTCTAGACCTCGGGACCCATTACAGGAAAGTGAACATTTCTGTGTAAGGAAAGGTATTAATTTAAGGGGTCCAAAAAATATGAACAAAATCATGCTATGGTATTCTGTTTTGGTGGGATAGAGGGAGCAAACGTTTGGTGGGCAAATTACATATGAACATGTGAAATTGCCAGCAGATGCAGGCCAAAATGGTCTATCGAGTCTGCTCGAGTGTTCAGCTAGTTATACTAAGTAGCTGCCCCTCTACTTCTCATGGAGTTGTACTCCCCACTCCCTCTCTCTTCACACTGTACCCCATCCCTCCTTTTTCCCTGTTGTCCTAATCTTCTTCTTTACCCTGTCCCAACCCCTCTTAAAACTGGTCACTGTCCTTATCGTCCCCACCTCCTCTGGCAACTTGTTCCACCACCCTTTCAGTGAAGAAGTGCCTTCTCATTTCTCCCCTGAATCTGCCCCCTGCCAGTTTCAGGCCATGACCCCTTTTTGTACCCTTCCTCTTTAGATTAAAGATGCCCTCAGTGCTGGTCTTGTTTATGCCCTTCAGGTACTTGAAGGTGTTGATCATATCCCCTCTTTCTCTCCTGTCCTCCAGAGAGTACATGTTTAGCATCCTCAGTCTCTCCTTGTATGTTTTGCCCCATATGCCCCGGATCAATTTGGTTGCTCTCCACTGTACTGCCTCCAGTAGTTTGATATCTTTGTTAATGTAGGGGCACCAGAACTGAACACAGTACTCCAGGTGTGGTCTCACCAGTGACCTGTATAGCGGCAGAATAACCTTCTCCCTCCTAGATGTGATTCTCCTGGCTATGCAGCCCAACATTCTGTTTGCTTTAGTTGCTGCCTTACGGCACTGTGCTGTGTGTTTCATGTCCCCCTTACCATAACCCCAGGTCCTTCTCCTCTTCTGATACTGTCACCTGAACTCCCCCATGCCAGTAAATGGCCTTTGAATTTTTGGTTCCCATTTGCATCATCTTACATTTTTTAGCATTAAAACCCAACTGCCAGATGCCAGATCATTTCTCCAGCTTTTCCAGGTCCACCCTTGGATCCTGTCTCCGCTCCTCTGTGTCCACCCTCCCACAGCGCTTAGTATCATCTGTGAATAGACAGATTTTGTTCTTGACCACCTCTGCTATGTCACCAGTAAATACATTGAACAACAAAGGTGCCAGTACCGAGCCCTGTGGGACCCCATTGGTCACAGGCCTAGGTCTGGAAAGCTCACTCTCTACCACTACTCTCTGGTTCCTGTCCGTAAGCTAGCTCTTTACCTACCACAGCAGTTTGTCCCCAACACCTGGGTCCCTCAGCTTGCAGACCAATCTGCCATGGGGCACTGAGTCAGATGCCTTGCTGAAGTCCAGATAAAGCACATCCACCACCTGCCCTTTGTCCATGGTCCTTGTAACCCAGTCGAAGAAGTCCACCATGTTGGTTTGACGTAACCTTCCCCTAACAAACCCATGCTGCCTTTCGTCCTGGAGACCATTTTCTTCTAGGAAGGCCGCAAGCTTTCTTTCAGAATGGCCTCTATTAACTTACCCACTATAGAGGTTAAGCTGACTGGCCTGTAGTTTCCCAGCTCATCCCTAGGGCCATTCTTGTGGATAGGCACCACATGAGCTATCCTCCAGTCCTGAGGGACACACCACTCCTCAAGCAAGGTGTTAAATAGGTCCACCAGTGGAGCTGCCAATATCTCTGCCAGTTCCCTCAGAATCCTTGGGTGTACCCCATCTGGGCCAGGAACCTTGTCTGCCCTCATTTCCTTAAGTCCTTTCAAGACCCTGTCTACCTCAGCCCCTTCATACTCCTCCTCCCTCCCTCCCTCCCTACCTTAAGGGCATCCTGATCTTCCCTTGGCATGGGCCCTAGCCTCTCTGGTGAAGACAGAGCAGAAGACTCATTAAGTGCCTCTGCTTGTTCCACTCCCTTCACCACCCATCCTTCCTCCTTCTTGATCCTAACTATCTCATCCCTTCTGCTTCTTTTCTCCTTAAGGTAGTGGAAGAAGTCTTTCTCCCCCTTCTTAATCCCCTGAGCCAGTCTTAGCTCTTTCTCAGCCTTGCCTGCCTGGACCTCCCTGCCTGCATCTTGAGATTTCTCCATGTAAATATCCCTGTCTAATTCCATTGTGGTATGCTTGTATGTTACGAAGGCTGCCATCTTACCCTTACCTTTTCTGCCACCTTGCTATTAAAGCAGCTTGGCCTTTTTGTTCTGGCACTATTTGTTCAATCATTTGTACAAGTGTTGGTGGCCTCAATCAACCCCATCTTTATGACAGCCCATTTTTGATCTGTATTCATCCCTGGTTGGATCTTTGCCAGATGCTCCGTCACTATGCTCCCCATCTTATTGAAGTCTGCCTTCCTTTTTTTTTTTATCATAACATTATTTTTGCCACCACCTCCGCAGACCTGGCAGGGGCTATGACCCCCTCCTCAGAGGGGTACATCCTCCGGCACATCAGGACCATCAAGGGTCCTGCTGTGTCCCAGCATTTTTCCTCCGTTTTTCTCCCGCACCCATGTAGAGGCAGCCAAGCACCCTGTGCATGGGCGAATCCCTCTTGTTGTGCTGAAGCACGCAGTCCCCCCCCTCCCCAAGGAAGGAGAGCAGTCCTCTGGATGCTCAATCCTTACCTCCCCCGGCTGAACCCCAAACAACCCGAGTCTGTCCCTGATGTGTGGCATCCAGCGCCTCAACCCTCAGCACCACCGAGCCTGCGAAGTCTGCCTTCCTAAAGTCCACCACCTTTGTTTTAGTCCAGGCTGCTTCCTTTCCCATGCAGGTTGAAAAACCACACTGTCCGCTGGTCACTGCCTGCAAGAGGTTCCCTCACCTCCATGTCCTGGATTTGCTCCCCATTTGACAGCACTAGATCTAATATGGTGTTCTGCCTTGTCTGCTCCTTGACTCCGTCAGTCAGAAAACAGTCCTGGATAGCATTCAGGAGGACCTGGTCCCTGCTACAGGTGGTAACTGTGGTGCTCCAGTCTACTCCCAACAGATTGAAGTCACCCAGAATAACAACATTACCTCTGCCCCATGCTCTTCTGATCTGTTCTTCCAGCTCCCTATTTTTTTCATCCCCCAAAATCAGAGTACAGTAACAAAGTCCTTTTCTGTCATCAGAAAATTCCTCAGGTTAAATCCTCGTTTCACTGCTTCATCATATATGGGGGGGGGGGGATCCAGGTATTACCCTATCTACACTATATTATTTTGTTTTTACTAAATATTTTAAGTACCTTTTATGTATTAAGTTAACTTAATGCCATCTGGAACGGATTCCACGTTTTTAGGAAGTTGTTTATTAATCCATTTTTAACATACCATAATTGTTCCAACTTAGAGATATCAATTATCATATTTAGCCAGTTTTTAAAAACCGGTGGATCTGAGTGCTTCCATTTCAGAAGAATACACTTCTTTGCTACTATGATAAATAGTGTTAATAATTTTATTTGTTTGTTAGCTTTTGGTGACCGGGTAAGTGCATTAGGCAATAACTCTGCTTATTTTCAAACATGACCCGGGAGAGTACAAGATACAGTCATACAAACAAACTCAGGTAAAATACATACAGTCCTTGAATGCTTACAACAGATATCAATACAGGGATAGTCCGGGAATTAAACATACAACCAGAAACCATCCTCGCAGGATGAAAAGGACAGCCAAAGACAAGCCAGGCAAGATACACTTGGAGTTCAGAGAACCAATATTTCTAGGCAGGAAAAAAGCAGGAGCAGAGGGCCTAGCGTGGTTAGGCACAGTCACAAGTATCAAGTGCATATAGGTGAGAGAAAAGTGCAGTCTTGAAGGAGGAGTGCAATAAGGAGCACTTAAAACTGGGAGGAAGGGAGTTCCAGAATTTGGTGGCGAAATGAGAGAATGCCTGCTCCCCCATTTTTGTTGAGCAGTGCGGGACTGAGAGCAGTGGAGAGTTTGAAGACCTCAGATGGCAGGAGTGCAGCACAGGGGTAAGCATAGCCCCAAGACAGTCAGGGCGGGGGTTGCTGGTCATGGAGTCAGTGAAACAACCCAGTGAGTAGGAGCGAAGGGAATTGGGAGACAGCCAGTGCAGGGCAGAGTAGAGAAGGCGATGGTGAGTAAGGCAAGGAGCCGATGGGGCAAATCTACAGATGTTGCTGTAAGTGGTGTCCCATTTACAAAGAATACCAGCATTAGCATGGGAAAGGATAGGGAGAGCATACAGTAGCCTAGGAAGCAAGAGACCACTAACCACAGAGATCCTGGCAGCAGGGGTCAGGCAGTGATGCCCACAGTAGGTGGCACCAATCTTCATATTAACAGATCTGCATACCTTGTTTATGTGACAGAAGAAATCAAGTATGGGATCCAGCGTCACTCCAACGTATTTGAAGGAGTTCATGGCAATCACTTTCTTGTTCTAACACCAAGCGTGAATCATGCCCCTTCTCCCATGAACTAATCCACCCCCTCCTTTCCCTTCCCTCTACTCTCCTCATCTACATAGGTGTAATATGCATCTCCCCACGGCTTGCCCCTGACTTGCTAGTCTCGTACCTATCAACTCTACTACCCCTGACTGCCAATGGTGAGCACATTCTATTAGGCAACTTCAACTTGGACTGACTCTACCCCTCCACCAAGGACACCCTCATTAAAACTGAAGCCATTAACCTAACCCAGCTGATCACAGAGCCCACCTGATACAACCCCCAATCCCCAAACCACTCGCTTATAGACTGGATTCTCTCCTCCCACCCTCACAGAATCACTACAGTTGGTGTACTGTTGGATGCCTTAAGTGACCTTTGCAACACTTACTGTGTCACAAAAACTCATCTCCCTCAGTCGGCCCCAAAATATATAAAGATCCACCCACTAAGCTTGATTAACACAGACGCCCTCCTGCACAACCTGATTCACACGAACTGGACCCACGTCTACTCTGCACCTGATTCCTATCCATACTCACTCTGATCTGGGATTCTCACACCCCCGATCAAAACCAGGGTTAGGAAACGTCATTATCCCTGGATCTCAGTGTTGCTCATCGACCAGTGCAAAGCCTGTGACAAGGCCTGGTCACACTACAAATCCACCTTGTCCCCTCAAGCTCAGCAACTTTACAATTCCCCCTGGAATGCCTGTATCATGGCAATCCATCATGCTAAGGCTGACTACTTTAAAAAGCACCGGCAAACCACACACTCTACCTCTTTCTGGAAGGTAATCCACTCTGACCCACCAGCTCAATCGGCCTTACCTGTCCTAAAACACAATGGCCTATCTCAGACCCACTTAGTGTAGCTGATAGCCTACATAAGTTCTTTACCACATGTGCCCTTCCTGACCACCCCTGCCCCCCTCCCAAGACCCCTCGTCTGACCCCTCACAAAATACTTTTCCTTTCTCACCTGTCTCACCTCAGGAAGTTCTCCAGGCACTCTACTCTCTAAACACCAACAAATCCAGCCCAGACGGATTCACCCCAAACTCCTTTGCCTATCAGCCCCTGAAATTGCTGTTCAGCTAGCCCATCTCCTAAACCACTCCTTTTCCTACAGAACAATACCTCAGGCCTGGAAATCAGCAAGTGTGATTCCCCTTCACAAAGAAGGTGACTCCTCCATACCTGGTAATTACCGTCCAATCTCACTCCTTCTAGCCTTTGCCAAATTGCAAGAATCTCTAGTCCACTCCAGACTGTCAGAGTTCCTAACCTTCTCTGGCTTCGTCTCCCAATTCCAATCCAGCTTCTGGAAACATCATTCCACAGTCTCATCCCTCTTATGAATCACTGACCATATACATTCAGCCATGGACAAGGGCCACTTGACTTCTGCAGTTTTTGTAGACCTGGTGAAGGCTTTTGATTCTATCTCCCACCCCCTCCATCTCACCAAGCTTGGGGCAGCTGGTCTAGCTCCCCACACCATAAGCTGGTTCAAGTCATACCTCGAAAACAGACTGCAATCTGTTAGGGTGGGAAACGCCTCCTCCCCTTCCCATACTAGCAGTGGTACTGCAAGGATCACTCCTTGGCCCCATCCTGTTCACAGTGTTCATAAACGACCTCCGCTCTGTATGCTCCAGCTCCCGCATACATAGCTATGTGGATGACACCATCCTGTTTACCTCTGGGCCCACCTTATTGGATATCCATACCCCTCTCCAACAGGACCTAAATAAGATGCAATCCTGGTTCCTCTCAAGCCAATTAAAAGTCAACACCTCCAAGACCATTTCCATGATTTTTGGCTTGTCCCAAAAACTGGCCAGAACATCCACTTCCCCAGCTTTCTCCACCCTGGACGGTACTCCACTAGACTATGTCCCTGCATACAAATATCTAGGAGTCTGGCTTGATCCCCATCTGAATTTCTCACCCTACATAGAAGCCATCACTTCTAAGCTCTGCCCCAAACTCAGTATGCTGGACCATATCAAAGACTCCCTTCCACTCCCTATCTGATGCAAATTAGAGACAAAGGTGATAACTCCACTCTTTGACTATGCTGATGTTATTTACAGCACAGACCCTGCCTCCTCGCTATCCAGATTAGGTATCCTGCTAAATTCTTTCTGCTGTTTCACTTCAACCCTTCCCCACACTCATCACTGCATCCTGTACTCCTCTGTCAGAAACCCGCCCTCATCCCACAGATGCTCTGTCTATTTGTTTGCTCTCATATTCAAATTTCTGGTTCAGCCTGCATCCTCTCTACCTCTCAGATATGCTGGCCCCTGCTGCCAACATCTCCTGTGACCTACATGCCAGGGACACACATGCCTTCTCTCTTCCCCGCCACCTATCATCAGCTGGCAAATCTGCTTTCTCCTACAGACTCCTCTCCTTGTGGAACTGCTAAAGTCTCCAACTCTGGAACTCTCTCTCCTACCCTACCCTCAAGCAACACTTACACCCCCCCCTTTTCTTCTGTCTCTATACTTCCCCCTCCCCACCTGACTCTGCCGCATTACAGTAACCAGGGTCAAGACCTGTAGGCCTGCACATTACTGACTATATACAAGGCCCCTGGAATTCTACGATTCTGCGGTTGCTGAATTTTCCGTAGAATTTGCACCATGCCACAGAATTTATATAGTGCCGCAGAACTCATTGTTTTGGTGAATTTTCATTCAAATATACAGTTTTTCCATAGTGCCAGGCTCCCATGCCCAGCTTGTTTATCCTGAAGCCCCTCCTCTACACTTGGTAGGTGATGTCATCAATGACATCACTTCATATTTAAGCCAATGGCAGGACTGCATTCTGCCACAGAAATGAATAAATCATGCAGGCAGAAATCAGAAAATACTTCAGCAGAAGCCTAGGAGCCCTGCCGCAGAAATCATAAAATTCTGCCGCAGAGCACTAGGGGCCCTGACTATATACAGCTATACAGTCATAGAATCATAGAAGCCTGACAGCAGAAAAGGACCATACCGGCCCATCTAGTCTGCCCTTTTTTTTGTATTGCCTATATACTGAATAGTATCTTGAAATGTCTGAAGCCACCCATGATTCTAATGCTATCTTAGTAAGGCAAGGCAAGTTTTATTTAAAAGACGCACATCCCGGAGGCTCTAGGTGCCATACAACAATCAAAATAAATACAAAACAAATATAATAATAAACATTTATGTACAATATTCCAAACAGTTAAAACAAAATTTACTACCCTCAACAGCAAACTAAATTCAGAATAGATAAAAACCAAATTAAACATCCATTTCTAAAAAACAGGCAGGGACCATAAAACACAATCTGGGAAGGCCTATGTATACAAGAAGGCCTTGAGGCGGGCCTTAAATACTTCCACAGAAGGGACCTCCCTGATGGCTAAAAGAAGCAAATTCCACAGGATGGGAGCGGCGACACTAAATGCTCTGTCGCCAGCAGTTTTTAACCTCATCCTGGGAATTGCAAGGAGGCCCTTAGAGAAGGAGGAGTGGACCAAGACAGAAGGTGCAAGAAGGCCCTTCAGGTAGCCAGGGCCCAGGCCATATAGGGCCTTAAAGGTGAGCAAACCCACCTTAAAGAGGACCCTCCACCTAACCAGCAGCCAGTGTAGTTGATGCAGCACCGGAGTAAAATGACAATACTTAGGCTGTCCTGTCAACAGCCTTGCTGCCGTGTTCTGCACCAGCTGCAGTTGGTGCAGGGTACCCCCAGAGACCCTGAGATAGAGTGCATTACAGTGGTCAAGCCTGGACGTCAAGAAGACATGCACCAAAGTGGGGAGGTCCAGTGGTGGAACTAGGGGCTTTATCTTGGCGATATTCTTCAGATGATAAAAACTGGTATGGACAACGGACGCCACCTGAAACTCAAGTGTCAGTCTGCTTGTATTTATCTCATGCATTGTTAAACCCGTGTCTGTATTTGTTACCCCTGTCCCTGGGTCACACCTAGAAATGAGCCTTGGCTCAGTGTGTCTTTCCCAGTTACCAAAATTGTAAGTAAATAAATAAATATTGCCACCTCCCCCTTTGTACTAATAAAACCCATACTGTGGACTATGAAAATGGTCCAGAAATTATCAAACTCAGACACCATTAGAGCAGGGAATATGAAAACCTCAATGAAGAGAACAATATAAAAAAACCCATACCAATAAGCACCCAGTCATCCTGCATTACTATGATCCATTTGGTATCACACCATCAGTCCTTGTTAAAACTACCAGTGTTTCAGAAAAGCTCAGGAAACATTTGTGGCACTTCCTTTTTGGCTTGATCCATGTTGTGGAAAGACTTTTGACCCGCCTCCTCCGTGGTCACAAGTAATTTAGCAGGGTACTGCAGACAAAAATGGATGTGGGCTGCATTAAGCTTGGCCTTAAGATCTCGGCAAGCTGCCTATTTTTCCCATACCTGAGGGGGAAGATCTTGAAAGATATAGAGCCTAGTGTCCTCCCATAAAATTTCCTTGTATAACCCCTAGGCTGCACTATACCAAGGGCTACTACTCCGCCTTGCTGGCCAGACCAAGGTCGAGGGGCCTGGGTTCCTAAAATTACTAGTTCATTTCCAAGATTTAACATAAGGATGCAGTACCTCCACCGGAGTACAGGTTTGAGTGGGCTAGCTTTAACCTGGTACAATCCTCTGGGATACTGTATCTACCCTCGTTACCTTAGTGTCCACCTCAGCATCACCCAGAGCTAAAACCCCACATTTCAACCACTTTTATATGTAATGACTTACCACTAATAATATGCTCACAACACAGGTATCTGCAAAAACAAACAAGATGTTTATTTTCATGGGGAGGGTCAGGAAGGGAGAAAATGTAACACAGGTTATACTATTTACAACATTTACATTCTGTTTGCTTGGGTTTGATTAGTGCTGGCGAAACCCTCCAGCTGGGTAGCTAAGTTGCTTTTTGAATTTAAGGCATTAATCATATTTGACCCACCAATCTCTGATGTAGTCAGGTCCCTGACTGTCTAGCTAGCTGCATTAATGGCAGAACACATTTACAAAACATGCTAAACACTGGTACCAGTACCCCAGACCCATACAGAATCCCGCAATTCCACACTTAACCTAGGTACCCAGTAATTAAAGTTTTCAAATGGTGCAGGCCTAATGGACGGTGCAGCTGTATGTTGGCCAGCTAGTTGGGGCCCTTAGGAGAATTAAGAGATTACTGTAGCTTTAAGGTGCATTCTTAAACAACAAAAGAAAAGCATCTGTAACAGGAAGGGACACAGACATTTGGGGAATGGTGCAATGTACTGGCTGTGGAGCAGCAGTCTTCCAGGAGACATTCTGGAAACTGCGTTGCTGACCTATTTGCAGGCACCTCTCTGGTCTGAGGGAGGAGGTTGCTCGTCTCCATGCTGACCTGGCAATGATTCGGGAAACCTGCTCCCCCACCCAGGGACCACCCAGACCACTGCCACTACCTCAGAGGTTGCCAAGAAAGAGGAGTGGTTGGACCACAGTGGGCTCAGGGAGGGTGAGGGTGGTGGAACAGAGGAGCATCCCTCCAGTTGTGCCTCTCCACAATTCATTCGCCACTCTGGTGGATCATGGTTCCTCTATGGAGGCACCCGCAGTGGAAACCAAGGAGGATGCTGGGAACCTCCACAATGGAGACCCATATGAGGGTGGCATAGGACCCCACAGGGGAAGGAAACAACTCCTGGTGGGGGACTCGATTGTTAGGGAGGTAGAACTGGGGGAGGGAAGAGAAAGGGAGGTAAGGTGCCTGACCGGCGCCATGGCTTGGAGGGACAGGAAACAAATCCTCAGGATCGTGGGAGCAGCTGCAAGGGGGAGTGAGCTGGAAGTCATTATCCACCTAGGGACAAATGACCTGGCTGAGAATGGGATCAGAGCAGTGCAACAGGAGTTTGTGGAGTCGGGGAGGGACCTTAGACAAGTAGCACACATGGTAACTTTTTTGGAAGTGCTACCTGTCTATGGCATGAATGAGGCTAGGGTACTCCGCACCATGGGATTCAATGACTGGTTGAAAAACTGGTGCAGAGCTCAAGGATTTGGCTTCATTGGGGACTGGGGCTCCACCTGGAGGGATGCAGGCCTATACAGGCGCAATGGTCTGCATCTATCCTTGAGGGGAACCAGGATCCTAGGTCATAAGTTTAAATGCTTCATTGGCAAGCATTTAAACTAGCCAAGGGGGGAGGCACTGAAAAGGAGGAGGGAAATCCTAGCCCCCTCCAAAAATCAGGGTAGTTAGTGAGGTAAACACCAAGACAGAGCAGTCGATAGGGATAAGGGCAGGGGTAAATGGAGAAAAAGACAAAGGCAGTAAGGACAGGGATGGGGCAAAAAGAAATAAAGCCATAAAAAAATGGAGGGTAATGAGTACCAATGCCTGTAGTCTAGGTAAAAAGCTCCCTGAAATGGTGGCCTTGATGGAAGAGGGATGCCTGGATATCGTGGCAGTCACAGAAACATGGTACACAGAGAACCATGACTGGGATGCCAACATACCAGGGTACACAATCTACAGGAGGGACAGGGAGGGAAAAAGAGGAGGAAAAGTAGCTCTCTATGTAAGGAAAGGGATCAAAGCAACAGAACTAAAGGGTAAACAGGGAGGAGAAGAGGCACTGTGGGTCACCCTGGAGACTGGAAATGGCTCCACAGTCTGCACAGGGGTTGTATACAGACCCCCATCTCAGGGGGAGAAAATGGACAAGAAAATGATAGAAAACATTCTTGGGATGGCAGAGAAAGGTGAGATATTGCTGATGGGGGACCTAAATATGCCAGATGTTAACTGGAGCACCTTTGCTGCAGCCACATCCAAGAGCAGGGCCATTCTCGATGCCCTACAGGCAGTGATGAAAGTGAGCCGGAACGCACAGGAATGGCGTTCCGGTACCTTTTCTGTGACCGGAACGCCGTTCTGGTACTTAACGGCGTCGGGAGTCTCAGGAGCCCAGGACGGACCACGATTTATTTTTTAATTTTATTTCACATACACACCCGGTGTAACTAACTCCTGAATCGATTCCTAATGTTTAAAAACTGGAGGGAGTCAAGGGACGTTGTCAATAGGTAATTCCACCAATCACAGATTTGTGTGTACACAACGCAGTCTGTGATTGGTGGAAACTACCTGACCAATAGCGCAGAACGCAGAAGGCGGTTGTCTAGTGCCGCTCGGCAAACCGTTAGACGTGTCGTCGATGTCGGTGACCAGACGACTGACCGTGGCTCGCTGTAAGGCACCGCAACCCCGCAAGCATTAAAAGCAAGTCGGCAAGGATAGGGACGGGTGCTTGACTGCTACCGCTCATCATCAGCTGCTGAGCCTGAGCTAAGCTCCGAGTGTTCGACTGTTCGGTGTCCGACCGAGTCTGGCTGCTGCTTGAGTTTCAGTTGTATCAGAGTATCCCGGGGGGTGTGAAGGTGCCGCCGCGCATCCAAAATCTGTCGACTGTCCTTGCTTTTAGTTTTAAGTCAGAATCTGTGGAAGCATGGTTTGAATAAAGGATAGAATATCCTCTCCCTCAGACTGATCTTGGAGACTGATGATTCAAATATTGCTTTCTCTTGCTAAATTCTCCACGTTTTCCAGTCATTGGTGCAGCAGGGAGTTTCTTTACCAATTTAGCTGTTGCGACCATAGACTTGAGCGAGCCCCTTTGACCTGCTGTACTGTCCATTCAAACTCATCCACACGAGTCTGCAGTGCATTTACTCAAGAATAAGAACACCCAGCTTTTATCCATGTCCTTTATAGTTTTAACCAATTGGGCTAGTGCGGAGTTTACTGTGCTAAGGACACCTCTTCTGAGTCAGCACCACCACTGCCCGAGGCCTTGTCTGACTTTTATGCCCACCACCTTGTGGGTGAGTTATCTTTGCTTGAAAGAATGTGCTGACTAAACGGCATTCTGCTGTTTGTCCATTCTTTGCTTCTAACATAGTAGAGGCTAGTATAGAATATGAAGGGCATCAAAAAATTTACATTTAGTTTTATTTATTAAACTGGCTCAAATCCTTCGAGCTCTAGGAGGAAGCATCTGCTCCAGTCTGCTGTCAAGCTACCCAGTATTACACATTAACCATCAATTTCACAAAAATGCAGGCCGTGTTCATAGAGTGGATGGTTGACCTACCAAAGCCAAGGTCCCCAGTTTATAGGGTGCCTGTCACAGGGTACATTTGTTTAATGCTAGGTGGCCACTCACTGGGCATAAATACCAAGTGTATGTTAAATGAGTTTACATGCCAAATAGATTATATACCTGCATAATAAGTGGCTGGTTTCTACACTACCTCCTATTCAATAGTTGTGTTTCCTCCCAAACCAGGGAGTTTATATTCAGGGACAGCTCCAGGTCTTGACCGACTCACAGTTGAATAGTGTAAGACAATATAGCAACTTATTTGTTCAGACTTGCTGATTTATATAATAATTGCCTAATGCAAGAAGCCCACCCAAACAGTGAGAACGAAGCAGTGAAGATTTTTTTTTATTCAAGAAGTGGTATGGGTGTAACATGCAAAAGTGGAGACAAATTAATCTTTAAAATGTTGATTTCAAATATGAATGCAGATTTGGGTAATAGGCTGGGCATGGTTCTAGATACCGTACTTGACTCTGCACAGACTTGCCCAGTGCCTGATAGAATAATTCAAGGTCCTGTAATATTGCTGAGAGTAATTTTGTGCATAAAGGAAAGGAAATCTATCAGGATTTGTGCTGTCTTTAGATCTGGAGAAAGCCTATGACAGACTGTCAGAAGATTACTTTGTCATTATGAAAACATATAGTTTCCATACAATTTCATATGTAACACCCCCTGTGAGGCATGCATATTAAATTGGGAACAAGTGTTAAGTTTGGCCTATCAGTTAAAGGGTTAAATTGCTTTTTGCTGTGCTGGTGGGAGCTCTGCAGGTCAGAGGTCAGCCAGTGTGCTCAGGGTTATAAACTGGGAATTTTGGTGCCTGGGCGATGTGCAAGGGAGATGAGGTGAGCAGCAGAGAAATGCCGGCAGGCAATAGAGGTGAGCGAGCATCTGCCTGCTCTCAAATAAAGCAGTTTGCATGTGGCATCCAAAAAACCATCCTACGAAGTACATGGCCATCAGGTTTTACAATCCTTAAAGCCACCTCGGAGGGGTTAATGTCCAGTGTGCGGTATGGCTTCTTTATGTGCTCCATGGTTCTGGGACTTCAGAGAGAATGAGAGAATTGAGGAGAGGATGGAAGCCAAAGAGGGAGAGAGAGAGAGAGAGAGCAGAAAGAGCCTTTGCCCTGGAGCAGATATGCCAAGTTACAGTATACCACTTTAAAATATAAAAAGCTACAAGAGATAGCACAACAGCATGCTGTAAAATTTCAAAATATTACTATTTTACTTCAAAAGCTTTGGAAAAGGCTTGTTAATTTAAAGACAGTTATCCAAATATCCATACTCTGTATCAGGATGCCAGACAAAAATAATGCATTTAACTAATCAGGTTAAAACTTGTACACAAAAAGACAAAAATCTTGCAAAAACATCATACAGGAATTTTAAATACAAACTGCAAGACTTGTACAAAGATAAAACAATGGCACAGAAAATAACATACTTACAATCTAGTTTAATAAACTGCACACAGTATTAAATAATTTAATAAATAACAGTGTTATGCAAGCTTTAGATACTAGAGGTAAAACTGCTATTATAAAATGGAGAGGAGAAATCCTGGAAGCTGATTGGCTGAAGCAGACTTTGACGGCCGCTCCGGTATACAATCATACTACTTCTTGATAGCCTGCAGCACATATAGGTGCAGACCGTGCAGTGAAAGAAGAAGAACTAGGAATCGGGATGTACATTTATATGAACATCAGAAAGCCTGTTATTGCTGTAAGGTTCTCCTTGCATGTTTTTTCCCACATTATCCTTCTTTCACCAGGGTGGCCCACCTCTGCCCACTGCCCAGCCATTGCCAGTCTCATCCTTTCCTGCACTAACACTTACTGTACCTCCAGATGATCCACTGTGCAGCTTCTGAGGCTCTGTCTGGGTCTTGTTCAGCTGGCCCACCTTCTGGTTCAACTTCTTCTAATGTATGGGAGGCATTGTGGCCAGAAGAGTTGGAGTGGTCACTTTTATATTACACAATACCGAGCCTTTCCACTTTGTTTTTCCTCTTGGTTCCTTATGTGCCAGGCATCAAAAAGCATGCATCAACCCAAAGCTTGCTCATGACTTGGTGCAGCCAGCATCCGCCCAACCTCTGTTACTTTGACTCCACCACGACCAAATGTTGCTGCAGACTCCACAAATCTCCCTCTCTCCCTAGAGGAGGAAAGTGTCCCGTTCAACTCTCAATCTTTCTTCCACCATCAGCTCCAGGTGCCCCATGCTTATTCCTGAACAAGGATTACTGGTAGAGTGGTACCATGAGCAGTTGTGCTACTGTGGGGCTGACATGCCAGCCCTGTAATATTTTTAGGGTGAGACTAGAGACCTGCAAACTGAGCAGTCACAATAAGGGTGCAAGAGGAGTCCCTCTAACAGTTGCAGTAGACTCTCCAACATACCTCTCAACAGTCAGTGAAATGAGGGACACAGACACTCAAAATGAGGGAC
Source organism: Neoceratodus forsteri (assembly GCA_016271365.2). Classification (NCBI taxonomy): domain Eukaryota; kingdom Metazoa; phylum Chordata; order Ceratodontiformes; family Ceratodontidae; genus Neoceratodus; species Neoceratodus forsteri. The sequence continues at coordinate 688,322,923 of JADMNL010000022.1, read as the reverse complement.
ACTGACTCTCATAGTAGGGGACACGCCTCAAAACAGCTATACGAACTCAGAACACTGCAGGAACCATTGCACTTTACTTGTTCAAAGTTTCATTTTATTTAGCATCTTTGAATATTATCAATTTCTGCTTTAAAGCCTTAACCAACAGCACATTCTCTATGTGTGCAGCACCTCTTCCATGAGGGACGGATGAGGGACGGGCACCTGTGTGATAAAATAAGTGACATCCCATAATGAGGGACACTTGAGAGGAGTCTCCAGTGTCCAATATAAATATTTATTATAAATCATCAAATTACATCTGATGGGCCAGTCCAGTGGTGTATCAGCGGGAGACCAGGTTTAACTTGAGGTCCCTGCCCACACTGGAGGCAGATGGGTGTCTTTCCATCTCAGAGGTGAGGAGACTGACTCCTGAGGATGGAATACATGGGCAGCCCAGCATACATGTGTAAACTATGTATTTGAATTGGATATTGTTTATTTGTATCAAGATTTGTAAAAACTAAAGTGTTTACACACTCTGGTTGATTTAATTAAGACTTTTATTCAGTCACTGTGGCTTGAGATAAATGATCTCAAGATTGATCTGATCATTTGCTTGGATCATTGCATAATGGGGTTCTTGCCGGGCCCCCCACTTGATGGTCCTTGCCCTGGGGAGATGGTCTGTTATTGCTGTTTTAAGGGTTGTTACCAGAGGGACTGTTGGTGGTAATGGACCTCTCAGAAGTGAGTGTTGCTTGTGGAGTAGGGACAGCCTGGAAGCCTGCAAGAAGGGACAGAGGGGGGATTAACACAAAGCCGACAGAAATCAGAGGGACTGGGAGTAAAACAAAATTAGCAGATCAAGCAAGGACAGAATTAACTGGGAATCGGGTGGGTCTAAGAGCTACTGGCAGGCACCAGCCACGGATGGCAGGGGGGGAGACAGCTAGCAGTTGCAAGAACCAGTGCTAAACTAGAGGAAACACACACACAAAACAGAAATACAGTAATTTTGAAATATCAGGCTAAGTAGAGCAGTACAATTAGCTTACTAACATAACTCAGTAGTTATTATTACAGGCTAGAAAGCACAGCTCAGTAGTTAATTATTACTGGCTAGAGGCCACACTGCTCACCTTTGAATTTTTAAATATATGTTTGTATTTATAGTGCTGCACTACAGTGTCAGTACTGGGATATTAACCCAGGTGGCACATGTGGGAACTGAACCCACAGCCATCTGATCTCCCGCCTCAGAGGCATGTTTAGTTGCCTGTTTTGTCCTAGTTATTTAAAAGATTTATCGTCCACTGAGTCATTTTTAGTGTTCTCCTCATCGTTATGTTCTTCTACTTTTGACAGTTTTTGTTCCTGATGAAATTATGTTTGCTTACATTTTCACTTTTTCCCTTTTTATTGGTAGGTACCTGACTGTTTTTCTGACTCTCTGGTTCTCATAATCATCCTGGAATGTATCCATTATGTCTAGGTATGTCAGACATTGTTTACTGTTGACAGATGTCAGATAGCAGGCCACTGAGGTCTTCAATTAAATGATGAAAACACTCAAAAAGTATGCTTTTAACACTTTGTTTTGTGATATATTTTTTTTAATAGCAATAAGGCAATAATACCAGGAGTTAGATTAACAGTCTGTCACTCCAGATGGGATGTGCCTCTAGCAACATCACATCCATATTGGGTGATTAACAGACTGTTTATTTAAGCCCTGGTCATGCCTTGTTGCTTAAACAGTATTTATCTCAGTATTACAGGACCAATGAGTACATTGGTTTCGCTCTTATTGGAGCTCCTCAGCTGTAGGTAACTGAATATTTTCTATTTCTGCAGGGTTAACAGATTGTTTGATGGATGGAGACTTAGTTATCAGCCTTATGTGCTTGTCTTGATGGGAAAACGAGCTTAACTACTGCATTTAGAAGATGCCTGGAAGCATAGCTGAGTGAAACCATCTCAAACTGTTTGAATCAGTGGAACAAAAGTCACCTTTAAATGTGAAAAAATGTAATGTAGGCTCACATTTGTTACACTGACGAAAAAAACAAACCTAGCAAATCAATGTCCAACAAGCGTGTTTTGCAATTATCTCGGAGATCTAATTCCAATGGACCTGACAAGCTTCGATGTGCATAGTTTCCCAGCCAGTATTCTCTCTCCACACACACACACATATATATATACATATATATATATATATATATATATATATATATATATATATATATATATAGAATAATGTATGGACAACCATACATAGTAGGCTGTGTTTATCGAAGGGGTTGAGATGACAGCATATGAACACTCAAGAACGAAGCTTGATGATGTATGCTGTAATCTCATCCACGAAAATGGAAACACATGACATGCCGAGATGGTGAGCTACCGCCTTAAATCTTTTATGGTGGTTACTGTGTATATGTTGAGCGTGTCCCATACTGATGTTGTTGAAATTGTATTAAGTGTTATTGTATGTTGTTCTTTTTAATTTTATTTATGTGAATCTGTACACTGCCTCTCTGGGATTGGGTGCCAGAAAATTAAATTTTGCTTTGCCTTGTCTTGGCTCAAAGGAATGACTTTGGGCACTGGGTGGTTGGTAAGCATGTCGGTGAAGAGTACATGACAAATTTAAAATTGTACATATTGTCGGGTGGAATGCTGTTATGCATGGAACAATTCAGTTAATACAATATGCTTGTTCTGCTGTACTGCTGCCATCATGTTGATGTCAGTACTGCAGCAAAATCACTTAGAATGCTGGCACATTGTTGCTTTCCTGTATTTAATTCTGTGTGAAGACAGTATTGTAGAACATGTAGAGAGTTCACAAGTCAGTTTGATCAATGTAAAACAGAGAAAAAATCTACATATTGTACATTTGCCACAATACTACTACTATACAATTATTACAATAAAGGATGAGCAACTTTATGCACTAACCACTGTGTTCTGTCACCTGCGGGTTATGATTCCTGGAGCCCCTCTGTGGCTGAACGCACAGTTTGTCCTTACAGATGACTCTTACTGAGAGGCTCTTGCAGTAGAAGTGATTACATAGAGGCCTGAAGCCCAGATGGCGTCATGACCCCATGGAAGAATTCTAGCTAGCAGTCTGTGGTGGGATCCGCCTCACATGCGGTGTACGGCGTCATATGACATCACTATTGAGGGTGGTCCCCACACCCACCTTCTAATTCCTTACTGCCATCTGCTTTCTGGCGCCATTGCAGTTAAATCTCCGCTCATCAGGTCATTTGTCGGTCTTACAAACCGTTGTTTTCTCTATTTTTGTTCCTTCTTTGTGGTTAATCACCATGTATGTTGTCCCTACTCCTTCTGACTCACACAGTGTAAATGCTTCTGAATGGTCTCTCTATGGAGCTTTCTGCAAGAACCCTCTCAAATAAGATCGACAGTTACGTAAGAACATATTGTAACAGTAGATCTTTAGAGAGGCTCTTGCAGGTAATGCCTTCCCGCCTCCATCCCCATTAATTTTTCAACTCTTTCCAGGAAGGGAACATCTACTTCTCTCGCTTTGCCTTTTTGCCTTTGTGGAAAGAACTGAAGATTGGCAGGTTGGGGACCAGCTTTTGTACTGATATCAGATGACGCCGGTCACCTGACGTGGGGTGGTCCCCACCAAAGACTGCTACCTATAAATTTTTCTGGGAGTCCTGACACTCGTCGCTTCAGTCCTATATGTAATCACCGACTGCAAGAGCCCTCTCAAAGTAATATCTACTGTTGCAGTAAGTTCTTATGTAACTGTAGTTTGCCCATCCAGTATTCTCTATATAATGTATGGGGAGCCTTTTTTATTAACTTAAGTCAACAGATTACACTTTAATATGTTGTCATCAATATGACATAACATCTCAAGGTGTTTACCTCATGGTTATGATTTATGACCCTAGAACCTGAATTCTTTATTGATCTGCATGAGTGGTACAGTACTAATAATTGTATTGATGGTTTTGTGTTGTGGACACCTGGTAACCGGAGCTGACATGTGGTGTGAGACTGCAGCACACCTTTTCACATAATGCACTGAACAGTCCTTGTTGTAATGGCTTTGTTTCAACCACTATATATCTAGTCAGCAGCTCATAGATTTTCTACTTGGAATTTAGTAGGAACTGGTTCTTATAGGTTTAAAATAAAAAAAAAAAAAAATGGGTAATTCTTGTTTGGGGATCAGACACAGAGAATTACATAAAGATGGACTAGTATAGGACCACCTCCAGGAGTGCACAGGCCAAGGAAAGGCAGACAACTCCTCAAAGCAGCAAGCTAGGGGCAGGTCTTTTCAGGCCTTTCTATCAAGCACAGGCCTCCTCTCTTTTCTCAGAGGGGTATTCAGAAGGAGAGCAGAAGGGATGAGCAACCCACTCTCAGCCTAAGGTTTCTTGCAACAGACACCCTGATGTGTCAACCCGGGTCTACTCCCCATTCCTAGTAGTAGGCTGGTTTACTTCATCCAGGACTGATGTCTACTTCAGACAAGTGGGTCCTGAGGTAGTAGTCAGTTGCTGTACATATTGCTTATATTACATGGACTGACACCAGTGGTAAACTGCCAGTCTGACGATTTCATGGACTATTTACTATGACCGTGGTATATTTTTGTTTTAAGGTCATAGTTCATGACAATGGGGAGCATTTTGATGTATACTTATTCTACCGAAATGGACTAAAACAGTATCGGAAAGTTTTTCTGCAGTATCATGAACTTCTGTATTAAACTTGCTTACATCCTCATTGCATTTAAGAAGGTATTGTATACATTGGGTATTACAGCTTTGCATGTTCATTACATTTAGGTTAGTCAGCCACAGATGTTTGTCCTTTCTTGGTAACTGAAGTGCATGCAGTTCAGTTCGCAAGCAGCAACCACCATTAACTAGTATATTTGACAGTCGGCCTGCCTGACAGAAGTAACAAAATTGGAGAGGGACGTGTGCTTTGGCTTCATTTGCTTTCAGTTGGTAGGTGATTGCCTTATATGTTTAATGCTATTAAATAGAGAGCATAGGCTACTGGTAGGTACATATATTATTCATACCTTTTCTTCTATGCGGTACCATTGGGGACAGTCAGTGTCAATTTCAGGCATCTTAAATGACTGATGTATGGTCTGTCCACATTCTTGATAGTCTTACCCAACAGTTCTATTAATTCAGCTCCATAGTAGTCATCATCAGATGTGACTTCGAGAGAAAGCTCTTGCAACACGTAACAGAATTAGGGCTGACATTGAGTGATGACTGCTCCTGGCAATTATTTTTTTTTCTAGCAGTATCAACGTGCGGCCACCGCCTCCACCCGCCATCGTTGGCTACCCCCCGCCCCCCTGATGTCACCCAATCTAAGTGAGGAGTTGCCTATGTGCTCCAGTTCTTTCCAGCCACATGGTCAGGGTTAGTTCATCTGTTCACCACTCACCAGGGCTCAAATAATTGGTGCTGGACCCTGTAGAATATGTGAAGGTGGTGGCAGGAAAGAGATGATGAGAGGTCAGGCCAGGGACGTTGAGACATCTGAAGCAACGTATCGCCGCCTGCCCAGCCCACTGCTGTCACTGAGTCTCACTGTCTGTATCACCTGACTGCATGATCCAGACAGGGTGGCGGTTGGGAACTGCCATCTCCAAGTAACTGTAGAGTGTCAACCACCACACATGCGCGATCATCAGCACACACGCACACACACACACACACACACACACACACACACACACACACACATGCTCTTGTTATTTTGTGTGGTGTGTGCGCTCTGGGAAGACGTCGGGGAGCGGGAGAGTGAGTTGTCAGACTGTGTAAGTACATTCATTTTTCAAAGCCCTACCAAGGCTATCGTGTCGGCTCTCACAAGGGCAGCAATGAGGACTGAATAGAGTAGATACTAATATTGTGTGCAGGCAAGGATTAATAATTTATAATAAGAATAATCCGACAAGACAGATATATCTGCCTTTAGGGGTGTATGTGTGTGTGTGTGTGTGTGTGTGTGTGTGTGTGTGTGTGTGGGGGACTGAATAAGTCTGATTTAACAAATATCCCACCAGTGTTTTGGTGTCGAATTTGCCTAACCAAAACAACCCTTTACAAGACTCATGGTGATTTGGGGGAGACACAGTTAAGGCAGGGCTACAGTGTGTACTCTGCAAGTGGAGGGGACTGACTAAGTGTGTGCTTCAGCAAAGGGCCCTTCAGTGTTTTGGGGGTGGTAAAAGCCTTACTCTAGTAGGCCTTACACTACAGAACTGTTTGGGGGCTCAGTTAAGGCAGGAGACAGAATAAAGTCTGTTTTAGCAGTCATCTCTCTGTTCTAGTGTTTTGGGGCCAAAAAGCTCTTATTGTTTTTCTCTTCACATACTGTTTTCTGTTAGATATTTCAAAAAAATCGCTTTATAAAAATGTGGACAGGTAGAACTTTCATGGGATAGGCAAAATTTATACCTCACCTGTCCCTTGGACAGGCATCTCAAAAACATTATTTCTAGCCCTGCCACTCACAGTACCGATCGCTCTCCTTCTTTCTCCACCATTTTCTTTGTAATTTCACACCATCTATGTCAGCTTCATCCAAGGGGCACGTTAACAAGTGCCCCTGGGTGACAGATGGCACAGAAGGACAGGCATTCAGCATGTCTCTTCTGTCTCATACTAAACACAACACCAATGCCTGCCACATTGGCATTCCTTCAGCTCCGGAAAACGTATAAAGCATCAGAATTCTCTCTTGCATTTTTAGCGGACTTCAAATTGACCACAATGGAACGTGCCTCGTCCTCGGGAAACTGATCACCCTCCCGCCCTCAAGCCCAGGGAGCCTCAGGACTAAAATAGATCCCTCCTTCTCTAGACAGGTCAAGGCAGCCGCTGCTGCCCTCCCTCCCCCTTCCAGTGTGTGACTATCGAGGTTGCTTGATGTTGTCTCAGTTTGCTGGTGGGTATCCCCTTCTATACAGGAGCAACGACCGAGATTATAGTGCTTGAGAATCAGTCCTAAATTGTTACCAGCTGCAAGAGCTTCCTTTGAAGCAAGATAGTAGTTTTGCTGTCTAGACAAAGATTGTAACTTAGATATACTATCTTAGATACTTTAACTTGAAGTGATCCTGCTCATACTTTTATTCTGTTGTCCAATCCTCCCCAGGAAACATCTGGCAAAGAATAATACATTCAGTTGGAATATGAAGCAAACAACTTTATTTCACATTTTCAAAAACAGCAAAACAAGAAGTTATACTTGAATGTGACAGTACAGATCAGGAAAATCCAAGAGTAAACATTAGTGATGAATCCACGAGACTGATGCTACCACATCAGGCGTCTCCATGACCACTACTGGACAGTCAACGTCACAAGCTCCATTCCTGTGTGCTGGTCAAAGAACAATATGATCACTTTAAAGACAGCAACCATTGGCTTGTTGTAATAGATGGCTTCTTAGGATGTAGTACATGTAAGAATGTTGGTGGTCTTGGTCCTAACGTATCTCAGGGAATGACATTGTCAAAAGCATGGGTAAATGTGGTGATGGCCCTAATGGCACTGATGCTAAGCAGCAACAGAATTCATTAAGGAAAAAAATTTGGGAACACCAGAATTCGCATGCACATAAAATGGCAAACAATATTATACAACAGGCAAACTGTCACGTAATGCAAAATATTATAGGTGAGCAACATAAATCTGCAATAGAAACAACAAACAGGGTATTCAGAACAGCATATTACATTGCTAAGTCAGAAAGGCCTTATTTAGACCACTCTGCGTTAATTGATCTTCAGATTGCAAATGGTCTTGATATGGGGAGGGTTTTGCAATCCCGTCTGAGCTGTGTTGATATTATATCCCATATAGCATCAGAAATGCGTAAACGAGTTATACACCAGATTATACTACAACAGTCAAAGATCTCTGTGTTTGTCGATGAGTCTACAACAGTTAGTAATAAATGCACTCTTATTATCTACATAAAAGCAGGACTTAATGATTCTGTTCAACCTGCAACTATTTTCCTGGATTTGGTTGAACTACCTAGTACAAATGCTTTGACTATAAAAGGCATTATCATTGCAACATTAAAAAAGCATGACTTCACAGACTCTTTTTTTAAAGACATCTTTGGGTTCTGTTCAGACGGAGCGAGTGTCATGATGGGTGCCAAGTCTGGTGTTGCTCGTTTACTTCTGGATGATTTCCCACACCTTGTAGTGTGGCACTGTCTAAATCACAGATTGGAGCTTGCTGTGGGGGATGTTGTACATGCTTGTTCAGGTATTAACCAGTTTCATTGCTTCATGGATTCACTGCATGCACTGTACAGTCAGTCTCCCAAAAATGAGAGGGAACTTGCTGAAGCGGCATCCTCTGTTCATGGAGAGGTAAAAAATTGGCAGGGTGCTAGATGTAAGATGGGTGGCATCCAGTTTCGAACTGTGCATGCAGTATGGAGCAGTTATTCTGCACTATATGCTCACTTCACAACTGCAGCTCAGGATGAGAACCGTCCTTCCAGGAAAAGGCGAAATTTAGTGGTCTAGCTGGAACTCTTTCTTCCACTGCTTTTCTGAAGAATCTTGCCATCATGATGGGCGCACTTAAGGAAATGAAAGATTTGTCTGAGCTACTTCAAGAATGAACAATGACATTGCCTACGTGCAAATCATCTCTTGCACAGATATATTGCAAGATTAAACAGCATGAAGCAGTATCCGGTGAGGCTATTGAAAAAGCTGCAAAGGCTGTAGAATGTGGTGAATTTAATGGTGTTAAACTCAGCACTTTGTGAAAAACACCAGAGATAAATCATTCACAGTTCATTCAGTGTCTAGTAGATAATCTAGAAAGTAGATTGCTCACTTCAGTCGGTACAAGAGCTGGAGGTCCAGTTTTGGAAGACCAATATAAACATCTCATAAATCAGCTAGCGGTACTCAATCTAGATGACATAACTGTAGATAATGTAAGGTATGGAGAGTCTGAGATCAAAGAACTCGCAAACAGGTTCTTTCTTCAAGAAAAGGATACTCTACTTGGGTACATAGAGTATAAGGAGTGTGCTGGCCGTGGCATACCTGACAAGTTGAAACCCTTACAACTTGCTGTTAACACACTTCCAACGAGCAATGCTGAGTGCGAGAGAGGTTTCAGCCGGATGAATATCATAGCTTCATAGCAATGCATCTTCCAGGGAAGGACAATGTACGGGCACTTTTCACAACAGGATCTCTGAGTCACATGAGTGGTCTGTGAACCACCAGATTCTTCACATTATTTTCAGGAGGTGGGGCACTCCAGAGATGGATCTCTTTGCAGCCTCAGACAATCATCACCTCCCCCTGCTCTGCTGCAGACATCCACTTCTGGTGTCTATGCCTCATGATGCTCTACTGTTTGATTGCACCTACAGGTACCAGTATGCCTTACCCAGTTTCCTCTTCTCTTTAGAGTACTGATAAAAGCAGGTCTCAGACCTGTACAGTTATATTGGTGGCACCAGATTGGGCAAGGCAACCTTTGTATCTTCTATTTGTCTATCAGTCACAATCCCCTTTGCTTTCCCATGAGGCCACGACACCCTAACCGTCTCTTACAGGAGGATTAATTGTCCAGATCTCAGTTCTCTCAGGCTAAGGCCTGGATCTTGAAGTGTAGAAGTATGCAGGCATGCATCTTTCTGAGGGTCTTGGATGTTTTTAAGGTCTGTAGGGAATCCTTCCACCAGAAAGACTTATGATTCCAAGCGGAACATATTCAGCATTTAGTATTATCGGAGAAATTAACTGCCACATTCGGCTCACCTATCTATAGACTATAACTCTGGATTATCTTGTCCATTTTATGGCTTAGGCATTAGGCCCACCACTGTTAAGGTTCACTTGACAGCTGTATCTACTTTTCTTTCTGCAGGGAAGGAATCTGCCCTTGCATTTCACAAACTTTAAAAGGGTTAACAACCTAGAGATGTTCTAGTGATGGCACAAGGTTCTAAACTGCTTGATGCCAGTTAATATTAAGGGCTCCCCATACACATTACAGTGTTAAGCCTTGTTCAGCATATAATAAGGCTAAACATTTATATATATTACTATGGGACTAACACTGTTTGACCAACAGTAGTACACTAAGCCAAATCTTATTTAACTGACTTGCACAGCAACACAGGATAACATGGTATGCACACAGCTGGCTGTGAGATTGAAACACAGGTCTCTCAGATCTTCAACTCAGAGCCTTAACATACTATGCTATACTGCCTCCTGTAATGGCCTAATATAGGGCTGGTCTCACACAATTCATTCTATAGTTCTGTTAATGTTGATATTGTCAGAAATTTTCATCTGCATCCTAGAAGAAGAATAAAATGATTTCAGAAATGTTTGTTTTTGTATTATCACAACAGTTCTTTATATCTGTATACTATAAATGTTATAAATGGCTACCTCTATTTGTCAATTAAAAAAGTTTGAGAAAAGCAGCAGGTGGTTAACTATACAATGTGCCATGCTATGATGACAGAAACAACTCATTCTGACAGTGTTTGTACGTGAAAATAAACATAAAAATAACTGGAAACTTTATGCAGAGGACACATTAGATTATCATAGCTATTAGCAGTTCTTATGTTTTCCAGTTAATGGATTGTAAGCGGTTGACAGCATGGCATTGTTTGCAGCACAAAGCTGTGTAAAGAAAGAAAAATGTTTGGTATGTGGTTAACCTTGATTTTATGACATTTTTATTGATGGCATACGTTGCAATACACAGAAAATACTGGATGGGCAACTATTCACACCCATTGTTTGCTGTCACAGAAGGGTTCTGATTCCTTATGACCTCAAGACCAGAGAATGATAGGTCCATTGGAATCGGGACTCTGAGGAGGAAAAGCACATTGATTGTGCATAGAGCTGCTCTTCTTGTATTTAGACAGTCATGCACAACAGGGTATGGGATGTGCAGGAGTTACCAATGCCATATATGGTGTGCCATGAGGCACCCCGCACTGGCGTAACCACACAAGGAATGGGTAAAATACATCCCCTATAACCCATACCCTGTTTTTCTTACTGTGATTATACAATGTATCCATGCGTGAAAAATATTTAAAATGTGTTTACTTATGCTTCTAATGCTATTTCTCATCTGTGAGTTATTGGAGAAAATTCACACTGTCATATGATGTGCTTGCCACTGAAGGATACAGGATATTCATAAACATAAAGGATTGTGTATGAGCTTTCATACATAACAATGATATCTTGTATGGAGAGGTTTCCATGGTAACAGATGACCTTGCGAGCATAGGACAAGAGGTGCTCTGTTACCAAGAGATCAAGGTAAATGAATTTCCTCATTTGTGTATGAGTGCTCATACACAGTCTTTTATAGTGCATGGCAAGCCACAGCACAGAAAATAACACTAAACCAGCTGGAGAAGGCAACAGAAAATAGAATTTTAGCATTTTTTTTTAAGTGACACAGTGTGCCTCAGATATTTCTGCAAGTTCAAGTTTGAAAAAAAACAAACAGCTTAAAACAACATGAAGTCTTGCTGTATTCTGACATATTGCAGTGATGTCCAGTCTTTGAACTGCCCCGGATACGAAAGAGTTAACTTTCCATGCCAGGCATGAAACACTGAGCTCGAGCTCGGTTGAGACTCTGTCTGACGAGTCGGTTCAGGTTAAAAGAAAAAGAAGGGATAAGTCAGCCGGTGCTGATCCACAAATTCCTTCTCTGACCGCTGATGAAATAGCCATAGCGATAAGGATTGTTCAGTCGCGTAACCCGGTTCGATCAAGCCGGGCGCCATCAGGAAAGGGCTCGGTTCGGTCGGTTTCCCCGGTTCCAGATTATACTTTAGAAGACTTTTGTGAACCGGAGGAGGAGGAGGGAGAGTGTGAGGATAGTGAGGGTGATTACGAAAGTCTGGATGTGCCTATTGACCCGGACATCTCCCCCGACAGACCTTCAGGGGTTTCTCCTCCCAGGCTTTCTGACTTCCCTTCCCATTTTATGTTCTACAAAAAAGTGGCTGAAACTCTTCAGCTTCCTATGAAAGAAGCTGTGGATGACCAGGAGGAGCAGCATGACTGTGTTGAAATGAATATATGGATATCCCAAAGTTTAGGAAGCTGTCTATTCCCCTTCATAAGTCCTTTGGGAAACAGACAATAACAATTTTAAAGACTCCTAATTCTATACCTCCTGTGGACAAGAGAATGGACAAGACGTAAAATCTCTCAGGCTCAGATATGGAGTTCCTTGCCCAACAATGCAGCCATGTTGGGGTAGTGCAGGCTGCTGCCTGTGATTAGGCAAATGTACCCTTGGCTTCACACCACCCAGATAAGGACTCCAGCAGGATTGATGCCATGGCAAAGAAACAGTACATGGCAGCATCCTTGGGATTGAGGCAGGCTAATTATATGGCCTGTACAGCTAGATATCAGAAATCTAGATGGGACACTGTAATGGCTTTAGCTAAACAGGTCCCTGACCAGGCGTTACAGTGGTGGCAGGATCCAGGGCAATCTAACACAGGGAGTTCCTTTGTCACTCAGTCTCATTCTCTAATCCTTACAGATGCATCCCTCTTGGGCTGGGGAGCCCGCTTGGGAACCTGACCACCCAAGGTTGTGGTCTCCTCAGGAATCTCTGCTTCACATCAATCTATTATAACTCAGAGCAGTGTTTGTAGCACTTCAAGCTTTTCAAGTCTGTTCAGAAAAAGTAGTTCAGATCAGGACAGACAATACCACCACAATGTGGTATATCAACAAACAGGGGCACTCTGTCTATGGCCTTGTGCACAGAGGCAATGAAGTTATGCTCTGTGGCCTATTCCCTGAACACCTCTTACAGCAGTACACCTCTCCAGCAGGGATATCTCAGGGCCATCACGAATGGTCCCTGGATCACAGATGGGGCACTCCACAGATGGATCTTTTTGCAGCCCCAGACAATCACCAACTTGCTCTCTTTTGCTGCAGGCCCCCAGTGTTGGGCTCAGTCCCCCTGGATACCCTAGTTCTTAATTGGGAAGGGAAGTTCCTGTATACTTCCCCCCCTTTCCTCTCCTGTTCAAGGTTTTAGTCAAAATCAGGTCTCAACCCTGCAAGGTGATTCTGATAATCTGATTACTCCAGATTGGGCCAGACAGCCCTGGTTGGACATCACTGCAATATGTCAGAATACAGCAAGACTCCATTAGAAGAAACAACATTACTAAGGTGAATAATTTTCTTCCAGCTTAACTGGATTGAGGAAAGCAACTATGTGGCAAGCATTCCAAGTTGTTATGCTGCAGTACTGATATAGCTAGTGCAGCATAACAGCTGTGATGACATTGCTACTGCAGCATAACAACTCAATCCATAACAACATTCTACAATACACTATAATTGTATAATACTGTATGAAATATATGTGTTTGACTCTTTTTGATTTCGATATCAAATTAACTCATGCAGTCTGTATAGGTACTTTCTTTTGTGAATGAATAAATATATTTCTGATTAATTTTACATTTCTGTATGATTTTTCCAGCTGGAAAATGTCATTTAATAAGTGCTATTGACTGTCACACTCAGGCATAAATATACTGGAAGGATTGTTGTCCTTGTGACTCACAACACACCAGGTGCATGCATTAAGTCCTAGTCTACAGATGGTGTGTTGTGAGTTATATCTTAGTTAACATCTATCTCTTTGGTTCTCTATTATTTCTTAACTGTATGTATTCATCAGTCTTATGCCATATAAGGATACCAGTGTGTGTACAAAAATGGTGGGTAGGACTAGGAAGGAGTGTATATGATCTTGCAGACTGAAAATGTGAATCTTAAAACCCACTACATACATCCCATTTCATGATAAATATGTTAAGTTATTAACCTCGATCAACTTTTTTTGAGGAAGACAGATTACTAAAATATAACTTGACAGTTTTCAGCTTACAAAACAGATTGTGATCCAGAATTCTCTAAAATGCACCAAATTGACTCATTTTTTTGAAAATTTTTCCGGGGGGGCATGCCCTCGAACCCCCCTAGCAAGGCTCAGTTTTCGGACTTGAATATAGTTCCTGTACTTCTTTTGAACCACTTTCATCACTGCCTACAGGGGGCATGCCTCAGACAGCTAATTTTGGAACCCACTCAGGAGGGAGCAATCTTAGACCTGGTACTCTCAAATGGGGACGGAGAGAGGATCTCTGATCTTGAAGTGGGTAGCCATCTGGGAACAAACAACCACCAAACTCTGTGGTTCACGATAAACTTAGCTGTAGAGTCAAGCCACACAAAAGTGAAGGTACTGGACTTCAGGAGGGCTGATTTTGTCAAAATGGGAGAATGCCTCAGAAAAGCACTAGCAAACAGACAAGAAGGTGGAGTGAAGCAACAATGGGGGAAACATCAAAACTGCCATCACAGAGGCAACAGGCCTTTGTGTGAAGCAAATAAACAAATCAAAACGAAAGAAAAAAACACTATGGTTCTCAAAAGAAGTGGCGGGGAAGGTAAGGGAGAAAAAGATAGCATTCAGGAAGTATAAGGAAACACAGAAGGAGCAGGACAGAGACCTGTACCAGTTAAAGCAGAAGAAAGCGGGGAAGACAGTCAGAATAGCAAAGGCCCAAACTGAGGAAAAGATAGCCAACTCGGTTAAGAAGGGGGGATAAAACTTTTTATAGGTACATTAGGAAGCAAAGAAAGATGAAGGCAGGGATACTAAGGCTGAATAAAGAGGAAGGTGGTTGGGCAGAGAGCAACAGTTACAAAGCAGGGATACTGAACAAATATTTCTGCTCAGTATTCACATTGGAAAAGCAGGGGGAGAGACCTAATCCAGTCAGAGAGAAGCACTCTGGATAGGGGGGCTGATATTAGTCCTTTCTCAGAAGAAAGGGTTCTGAAAGAACTCTTAAAACTGAAGGTGGATAAAGCAATGGGGCCTAATGGGATTCACCCCAGAATTTTAAAAGAGGTAAGGGAAGAAGTAGTAACAACAACTAGTAACAAATCATGGGAGGATGGTGTGGTACCTGAAGACTAGAGAAGGGTGGATGTGATTCCCCTTCACAAAAATGGGAGCAAGACAGAGGCAGGAAACTATAGACCTATCAGTTTGAACTCAGTGGTGGAGAAAATGATGGAATCACTTCTGAAGGAGAGAATTGTTGAGTACCTAGAGGCCAATGGGGCAGAGGACCCAAGGCAGCATGGATTCACAGCAGGAAGGTCATGTCAAACAAATCTAATTGATTTCTTTGACTGGGTGACCAAAGTAATAGACCAGGGAGGGGCTGTGGACATGGCCTACCTAGACTTTAGCAAGGCATTTGACACAGTCCCGCACAAAAGATTAATAAACAAATTAGCCAGCCTGGGAGTGGGTTCCAGGGTGGTAGCCTGGGTAAAACACTGGCTGGACAATAGGACACAGCGGGTAATAGTAAATGGAGTCCACAGTGAAGAAAGGAGGGTTACTAGTGGGGTACCGCAGGGTTCAGTACTGGGGCCGGTCCCTTTTAATATCTTTATAAGTGACATTGCGGAGGGACTGGAGGGGAAGGTATGTCTCTTTGCAGATGACACAAAGATCTGCAACAGGGTTGATACACAAGGTGGGGTGGAAAGGATGAAAAGGGACTTGGCAAGGCTGGAGGAATGGTCAAATGTATGGCAGCTTAGATTCAATGCAAAGAAGTGCAAAGTAATGCACCTGGGAAACAAAAACCCAGGGCAAGAGTACATAATGGGGGGTAAGATACTGACAACAACAAAAATGGAAAGGGACCTGGGGTAGTCATATCAGATGATCTAAAGGTGGGCCAGCAATGTGAGAAGGCAGTAAGGAGGGCTGGGGGATACTGGGATGCATAGGAGAGGCATCACCAGTAGAAAACAGGAAGTTGTTGGCCCTCTGTACAGACAGTTGGTAAGACCACATTTGGACTACTGTTGTACAGTTTTGGAGACCCCATCTCCATGAAGACATAGACAGAGTGGAGGCTGTCGAGGCAACCAAAATGGTGCAGGGTCTGCACCAGAAACATATGAAAAAAGACTAAAGGAGCTTAAGATGTATAGCCTCGAGGAAAGGAGGAGAGGGGGTCATGATAGAAATGTTCAAATACCTCAAGGGAATCAGCAAAGTCCAAGAGGGTAGCATCTTTCAAAAAAAGAGATGTGCAAGAACAAGGGGGCACAATTTGAAGATAGAGGGGGGACGGCTCAGAGGTAATGTGAGGAAGTATTTCTTCACAGAGAGGGTTGTAGATGCATGGAACAGCCTTCCTAGGGAGGTCATAGAGTCAAAAACAGTGGGGGGAATTCAAGAATGCATGGGCCAGACATAAGGCAATTCTAATGGGGGTTAGGAGGAAGTAAGCTGTTGGTTTACCAAGATCTGCAGCTTATCCGTTAGGTAGGGAAATATGCAGACTAGGTGGGCCAAGCGGTCCTTATCTGCCATCAAATTCTATGTTTCTATGTTTCTACCTCTTGATTATGCTTGGAAAGATTTAACATTTTGAAATTATCTACAAGTCTTTTTCGGTGGTACAAGGCTGTCCCTGCATTACTTACAGTTGGACGTCTTCAAGGTTTAGACAAGTCAGGACTTAAGTGCTTTCAGCAGATGGGCTCCATCTCGCAAGGCTAAAATACTGGCAAAGCTAACAGACAGCCCTCATACCGACTGCAGAGGTCTTTTGGTTCTTGCAGTTGGAAATTAACACTTTAACTTTCAAAAGGCAGGCTCCTCTTCTGGGCTGAAACCACTCTTTTACATTCAGCACTTTTATGCTCTTCAAGTCTACATCCAGCACATTTATGCATTCAGCACATTTATAGGTCAGCGCATTTCTTTAACAACATCTGGAGCTTTGATTGCATCTATTGCACAAGACCAGATGATACTTGAAACTCAGCTTTTCACCACTTGACCACGTATTGACACTGGACTGAGCTCAAGGCTGCCTCGCTACCATTTACAACGACTTGACTGGGCCTGTGGCAAGGCCCACTACCATTCTCCAGACTTTGCTGGCTAGAAACAGATGCAGTAGTCTCTTTCGACGTAAACCACTTGCCCTTGGCAATAGACTGTTTACTGTAGCTCTTTTGTCACCATACTTGCACTTAGCAGCAAACGGTTTTTGTAGCTCTCTAGGCTCAACAGTACAACATGCAGTTCCTTGTGGCCTTCGCTGGCACTTGCATCTCCCATGGACAAAATATTGGACCTCCCTGGCAAAGTTAGGAAGAGCCACGGCTCTGAGTACTCCCCTTCCAGTCCTGTATGCACTTAAATCAGACACATTTATACACAATACTTGGACACTTCCTGGTCACTTGGCCGATGTCCACCCTCTGAGCATTGCTCAGAATGTAGGGTACAGACAGACTAACAGTCACAATCAGTTTTCTATGGGCTTCAAGGCCCCTCAAAGCTTTCCTTAAAATTGCACTTGGAGATGCAAATTACTCACTCAGGTGTCTTGCGGAAATTGCATTCCTCCTTCTGAGGTTTCTGGATTTGTCGGCACTCTCACTGCTGAAGCAGTTTTAGCTCTCTCCCAGCTGGCTTCATCAGGTTACTGGCTCAAGTTTTCCTTCTATGTGGAAAGACTCTGGCTAGCCCTGGAGGACAATCTGGCAACCCCCAAGCTAGCGAATTCTGATTTTATTTCATTTTTGTTGACCAGGTAAGTGCACTAGACACATCCTGTCTATTTTCAGGCACGACCCGGTTTGGGGGATACAGATGAATGCCAACTGACCTTAAACCAGATTAAGCTGTTGGTGGTATTTTTAGTGAATGAGGGGAAATTTGGCCAGGACACAGGGGAAATTCCCCTACTCTCACTTCCTGTGAGCAGGGGGAGCCTTTTTCCTGCAGGACCAAGATGGCGGATGACAGTCCTGGAGTGCAAGTGGTTGTTATGAAGGATGATATACAAGTCCATGTTACAGCTCAGAAAATGAATAAACCACATGGTGATGCCTGTCCTAAGTTGCTTGGATGTGATAAACAGCCAAAAGCCAGACACCATCCAAAGTGCAATGCTGATGATGGCTTATCAAATGGTAGTAGCAGCATGCTACAACTGCAAGAGCCTGGAACTCACTGCAATAGTCGTTTAGACACAGTGCCTGATTTGGATGGTTTTCCTTCCGTACCCTCTTCTGTTACTACTGTGTTCCTGGATTCGGACCAGCTTCATTCAGCCTGCCCTCCTGCTCCTGCTACTGAGGCCTCAGATCACAACCCTGACACCGTCGCAGCTGCGCTCCCTCTATTTGCACCACCGCTCTGTTTTGTGGGACTTTGCTAAGGAAGACAATGCTTTTACTGACTTGCCACCCTCTATGGTTCAGTCACTGGTAGTCGCTGCCTTTCCTGCCTTGCCGGTTCAGCCTGTGCTCTCATCCGGAAAGGTTTTACCTGATTCTGCTCCTCAGCTGGGTGTTTCTGTGCTTCCTTCTAGCGATACTTCCTCTACCGACCAGGCCTGGTCTCCAGCTTCTGCTCTTTGAGCCGCAGGATGGTCACAACAGTGTCCTGGCACCCCGTGGACCTCTCCATGGGCTGTCAGTGCCCAAGACATTATACTGCATGCCTCGCCCTCCGTTGTGCCTATTTCAGATACTCCTCCACTTGTTTGTTGCCCCCAGAAGGTCTCTCTCCCCAAAGTGATTCAGTTCCTCCACAGATTTCCTGTCTGGACATTCCTCTGGTGCATCCTTCTTCTGTTTCCTTCCTCCAGGCTTCCTCTTCTGCATCGCGACCTTCTGCTGCAGTGCACTCCTCTTCGGACAGGGACTCTCAGCATCATTTGGACAATTCTCTCTTGCCTTCTCTGCCTGCAGGTGAGCCGTTGGAGACTCCTCAGTTTCGCCTTAGCGATTTGTTTCAAAACTTGGGTGCACCTGCTCAGTGTAGAAACGCTGTTCACCTGAAATACTTTGGGGATCTTTCCACTGCTCCTGACAGGAGGACTGTGTTGCATTCTATGCTTAGGGACTCTTTGGGTATTACTGCGAGTGAACTGTTTGCATTCATACATGTTAAGGGGGAATCAATTTATGCTCTTAGCTTTAAAAATGTTTACACTCTGGAAAGATTTTGGTCTAAGTATGAATTGGTGAAATCTCAGCCATTGTGGGCCTCCTTTATGCTCATTCCCCTTACTAGGCCTACCATAAAAGTTATTACCCTGCTTTTTCGCAATGAGGGAGTGAGCATAGCAGACATCCAGTACTAGCTTAAGCAGCGCTGCGATATTCTCGAGGCTCCTCTATCTATTTTGGACAAGGACCTCATCTGGACAGGGGGTTGGAAAGTAAAAGTACAACTGCGGCAGACTGATCAGGGCATAACACATTTACCTGGCAGCTTCTATATTGGTCGTGATAGGGGTTTGTGTTTTTACCCTGGTCAGTCCCGCACTTGCCATAAATGTGGTGCTCGAACACACCTTAGCCATACTTGTGACAAGCCACGATGCTCTATTTGGTTGGCCTATGGTCATGTCAGTCTTGGTTGCCCTAATCCCCAGAGATGTAACCTATGTGATGAATCTGGTCATATCTATCAGCAGTGTCCGTGGGCGGACCACAACAGGTTGGATCACCCCCCTCAAGACCAGATGGCTCTTATATCTAACTCCCAATCTCAGGTCCTTCGTCACCGTGAAGATCTACACCAGGAGATGGTACCCCCCCCCCCAATGATGTTGTCCTGACTTCTCCTCCTGAGTCTTCGGTATGTACTCTTAGCTTGCAGACTCCTGCTCCTCCTTGTGGGGACCCAGCTTCAGAGGTCGTCACGCCCTCCGACCCTATGCCCCCCCCTCCCTCCAGACCTGGATCCCTTTACGGAGGTTTCTCAGGGTTAGAAGGGTAAGTCTAAGGGCAAGCAGAAGGCTCCTGGCCTTCCCCCTTGACACTCCGTTCTGACTAGAAATCGTTACCAGGCTCTGACCCAACGGAAGCAGTGGAGTGACATAATGGATGAAGAAAATGATTCTGACTCCTCTCAGGCCTCCTCTCTCCTTATGGATTACTCCTCTGATTCCCAGCTGAATCCTTCTTCCTCTAGATCTGCGCCTGAGCAACGTTCTGCGGTTACTTAACTGCTTAGTTTTTTCTATTTTTCCCCCTGATTTCTTGTCGCCTACTCTGCTTTTCCTATGGCTGGGAGTTTAAGCCTTCGTTGCCTTACACTTAATGTGTGCACATGAAGTCCCATAGGAAACTTCTTATCTCCTTACAGTATCTTATGGATCTCCCTCATGATTTTTACCTGATTCAGGATACTAGACTGAAAACCCGTTTTGAGCTGTCCCTGGCTTCTGCCAGTTGGACCAAGGGCCTTTCCTATTGGTCCTCTGGCGAGGGTAAATGTGATGGCTTAGGCATTCTGTTTTCCGGTTTCGATTATGCTGTTACCAGACTAGTTGACATTGTCCCAGGCCGTGCATTGTTGCTTGATTGCATGTTCCATCATCTACGACTCCAGATTCTAAATGTTTATGTGCCCCAAAGTATTGCCGGTTGTTCAGACTTGTTTTGGCTCTTACAACCTTATTTACATACCTCCCATCTTTACCTGGGGGGGATTTCAACTGCGGCCTCACCCTGGCTGATAGAGGAGGCTCCACTCAGAAACTTTTCGGGGACTCTAGTGCTTTACGTTCTATTCTTCAGACTGCTTCTCTTCAGGATGGCTACTGTGCAGTGCACCCCAAGGGAGCTAAAACCTACTATAGGGGCACCCTAGCCACTCATATTGATTTTTTCCTTTCTTTCTCATAATATTCGGGTTCACCAGGCTAAGGTTATTCCTTGTGAATCCTTGGATCACATGGCCATTTCCTTGCTTTGCTCTCCCTCCTCGGCATCCCATCCTCTGATTGTTTCTTCCCGTTGGAAGTTGAATAGCTCCTTGTTGTCAGATGGTTGCATTGTTAAAGATTGCCGAGAATTATTGTTGGCCCGCATTTCAGTGTTGAATGCCTATGCCTCCCCCTTACCTTGGTGGGAGGACACGAAATCGGATCTTAAACATTTCTTTCTTTGGCAGGGTAGGAGAAAGTCGGCTTCCTCTTATCAACAGTATTCACTTTTATGGCGACATTTGCAGGATGCCATTTCCAGGGCGTATGAGTCTGGACAGGATTACTCCCCTCTTATTGCTTCTCTGAAGACTTGGATGGAGGCATACCAGTATGACAGAGCTCGTTCCTTGCATCTTGAGGCCTCTTGTGGCACCCGCTCTTCTAAGGCCTCTTTTGACATTTATAAGCGTTGTTCTGACAGGGTGATGGCTACGCATATTGAACGCCTTGTGGACCCGGACTCCTTGGTGGTTTCTGACACTATGACCTCTCTTCAGCACAGGGTCTTTCCTATATGAATGGCATCTTTGGCTCTCCTTCTGTGACCTCGTCTGTTGCTGCTCCTTTTCTTAATTTCCGGCTTCCATCTCCTTCTTCTGATTTCTGTACTCAGCTGACTCTCCGATTTCTTAATTGGAGGTACAGGCAGCAATCAAGAAGCAGAAACAGTGTGCTTCTCCTGGGCTGGATGGCCTAACCGCGGAACTTTATCGTACATTTTCTGATCTTTTCTCCGATCCTTACCCTGCTCTTTAATACCATTATCACTACCTATTCTGTCCCCCGACATTTCTCAGATGTGATTATGTTCCTCCTCTTTAAAAAGGGTGACAGGACAGATATTCGGAATTGGAGACCATTGAGCCTCCTGAATGTGGATTACAAGATTTTTGCGTCAGTCCTGCTCAATCACCTTCTTCCTCACGCGTCTCACGTTATCTCAGAGGTTCAGACTTGTGCCATCCCCCGCTGCTCTACTGATTCAAATCTTTCTCTCCTGAGAGATATTTCTGTTTTCAGTTCTTCTTCTTCTCCCTCACTACTCCTTTCTTTTGATCAGGAGAAAGCATTTGATAGGGTGAACCATGCCTGTCTCTTTCACGTCCTCTCTCATTATGGTGTTCCACATCGCTTTATCCAATGGATATGACTACTATATTCTACTGCTTGGATCCACCCATATGTAAATGGTGCCCCTTGTCCGCCCTTTTTAAGTCACACCTGTGTCCGTCAAGGCTGCCCTTTGAGTCCTCTTCTCTATGTTTTTTCATATTGACTCTGCTTCACAAGCTTTTGCATCTTCCTACTATTCCCCGTCTTTCCTTTTCTTCTTCGTCTCCTATCCCTATGGTGTTGGCATATGCGGATGACCTTTGTGTTATCACTACTCCACAACTTCAAGAGTCGGACTTGCTTCATCTCCTTATGGATTTTGAGAGGGTATCTGGTTCTAGGTTGAATTATAGTAAGAGCTCTGCTCTACACCTCCCGATGTTGCCACCCCCTGATTCTCCTCATTGTATTGCTGGGGTGCCTTTGTTCTCTCCAATCAAAATCTTGGGATTGACTTTTGGTGCTGCTGACGATGCCCTCACCAACTGGACTACCATTCTTGATAAGGCCTTACACATAGTTGCTTCCTGCAAGGGATTTACTATAGCTAAGCGGAAGTGGGTTTTACTGTTGAAGACTTTCATTCTTCCTTTGTTTCTGCATGTGGCTTCAGTTTTTCCTGTTCCCCTTTCCTTGGAAGCTCATTTGTATAATGTTTTTTTCCAGGGGTTTTGGGGCAGTTGCTTAAACCAATCAAACGGAATTATACCTATCCTGATTATTGCCATGCGGTGTTCGAATGTTGAATCCTTTGGTCTTTTTTCACTGTTTGTTTCTCAAATCTACCTTTCCTTCTTTATCGCATGACCAGTCGGTCTTTTGGTTGTCTCTTCTCCATCATTGAGTTGCCCCGTTATGCATGGTGTGGACTCTTCCTCCTTTGGAAAGTCCTCGGAACTTTCGGAAGTACAATCTTCCCTTTTATATTCTCCCCTCCTTTTTAAAGATTCGCCAGTGGTCTTCGACTCCTATGATGATTCTTTCTTCCTCACGAAGGCATTTATATCGGTCTGTTTTGGGGTCTTACTTTCTGGATCTTCCGGTGTTATGGAACTCCCTTGGTGCTATTCTGGACTCCTCCTGTGTTTTTTGTCAATTGACTGACCCTCGCATTCCTCAGCGGGTTTGGGATATCACTTGGTTGTCCTGTCACGGCAGGCTTGGTGTCCATGATAACTTGAAGCACAAAGCACAGGAGGAAAGGACTTGTCCTCATGGCTCATGTCCTTCCATCCCTGAAACCATGTTCCATTTTTTTATAGATTGCCCCTTTACTCGACCTGTTTGGACCCTCTTCCTTCATAAGTGGAAGGAAAAGGCCCTTCCCACTCTCACTTATGATATTTTGATTTATGGCATCTGTCCTCCCGGACTGAATTCATACCATCCTAGTACCCTCCGTTGGATTTTCGCTTTTTGCCGCTACTATTTGTGGCAGGCCAGATGTGCATTTTTGGTGCAACAGAAACTGTGCGACCCTACCCATATTATTGCTCAGATTTTTGCAAGGTCTACACACTGTTTATTGCACTGAGAAAGCCTCATTGCCCCCAGAGTTTTTTCGGAGATATTGGAATCTCTGCTCCTGGATTTTTCCTGACAATTAATTTATTTTACCCTTCTTCCCCTACTCTCTTAGTGGGGTTGGGATGCGGGTTGTGTACCTATGCCTTTTTATTTCTGTTTGTAGTTCACATGTACTGTGACTTCTTTATTCTTTTTTTTTTTTTATGCTTTCCTTTTTTATTATGCTTTTGTGTGTTGTATTTCCATTTCATATATATTTTCTTATGAGTTTTATGTTAACACTTTCCCCTACTCTTTTAGTAGGGATGGAATGGAAATTACATGCATGTCCGGATTATTTCTGATTTCAAGTTCATGTATGTTATCATGCTTGTTTTCTGTTTTTTGCTCTTTGATTTTGTATGCTGTAATACACTTCTGTATATTGTTTTCAATTTTTGAAAATTCCCCTACTTTTTTTAGTGGGGCTGGGAAGGGGGTTATGTACTTATGTGCAATATTTTTTGTTTGATGTTTATGTATGCTGCACTACTTTTTTCTGTCTCCTTTATGATTTTGTGTGATGTACTACAATTTTTTGTATGTTTTGATTCAAGTTTTGAATAAAAAATTCCCCTACTGTTTTCGATAAGTGCCATGGGATCTTTAACATCCACCTGAACTACCACCGATCCAAGCAGATGGGACCTCGGTTTAACGTCTCATCCGAAAGACGGCACCTCAGAAGTGCAGCACCTCTCTCGTGCTGCACTACAGTGTCAGTACTGGGATATTAACCCAAGTGCCAGATGTGGGAACTGAACCCACAGCCCTCTGATCTCCCGGCCTCAGAGGCGAATGTGCTACCTACTGAGCCACTGACGCTAGGCAGCCACTTGTCTCATTCTCTTGGCAGGAGAAAAGGCCCCCTTCCCAGTGGAGGGGCTTGCAATGGAATGCTAGACCTTTTTCTCTAGCTGTGGGCCTGAGCCCCCAACCCTGTGGGGGGGCTCCTGCTCGAATCTGCTCACACAGACAAAATCACTGTCTTTTATGAAGTCCTTCTGAGGTTTTCTATTGGCTGGAGTTATTTGTTGCTCCCACTCTAATTGGCTGATACTACCTGTCAGTCCGGAAAATTAATATTCATTACCTCCACTCGATGCACTATAGGTTCCCTGTTCTGGCACCTAAATTAGGTCTCTGCAGCTTCCCCATAAGCACTTGGCTATGTCCCATGAACTCTTGCAAACAGTTCCACGAGTCTTGGCTTGAAATTCTTGCTTTCCAATTGGCTGTGGCTGCATTAAAATGGCTGTTCGTGTTACAATCCCACTGCAGATTTGGCACAGTCCCAAATAAAGTCCTGGTACAGCCAGAATAATCATTTTATTGTGCACTTCCCCACAGTTCAATAGTTGCTTGAGTGCCCTCATAGTCGCTGGCCAGAATAAACATTTTTGTTCAGTCCCTGGCCTGTCGCTGTAGCCGTAAATTAAGTGCCCCAAGCAGCATGCAGGCAGGCAGGCAGGCAGGCATTTTGTCAGAGTCCCAACACAGAACTGGAGCAGCCAGGATAAAATACATTTTTATTTAACCTCCCCCCTTTAACTGTAAGCCGCTCTAGTGTCCTTTGCAGCTGCTGCTTTATTTTACATTTATTTACATTTTGACCTGCAGCAGCTGCCAAAACATGCAGTTCCTTGGGGGAAGACAAAACCTTTATTAATATGCAGGAGGGATCAAGGCTTTCCTCATTAATATTCATGAGCCCGATCCTTAGTGCTTCGTGGTGTTCCTTATTTAAAATTGAGAGAGGGCTCTCTTGGCCCTTGCTTAGGTCACCGGTCCCCACTCTGCCCAATGCAGGGACCGCTGAACACTCTCCCGATAGACTGCAAAGTCGGCGGTTGGGAGATCAAATGTGCGAGTCTGCGCATGCGGGACCCATGCTAGCACTGGAGTGCTAACTTAAATAGCAGAGGGTCGCGACTTAGCACTGAAGCCCCAAAAGGGCAAAATCACACTGGGGCTGTTCTGGAGATCCTTGGGGCACCATTTGGGACCTCGGATTGTGGTGGTGAAACGAGAAAAGAATGGGGAGACATGGCAGGCATACCAAGGAGTGGAAGCAAATGGGAGAACGGACCATAAGGTAAGCCCCCAATTGGGGGTGGGCATTACACTTAGTTGCACAGACCTTACTCAAAATATGTACTTTATCTAGGAAATTCAATAATTTGAATATCACTGGCCTTGGCCGACCACCATCTACCAGCATGGAGTGTAAAGCTCTTTGGGCCACCTTGACAGTATATGAGGATCCATTCAGTGATGGTCCTACAATTTAGCACATCATTTTTGCACAAAGGAAATAGCATCTCCACCCTCTGCTTTATCCAGCAGACCTATGATAACTAAATTATTGCATCTGATGGGACTCTCTCAATCTTCCAGATGCTCTTCCATTCAGGCCATTTTCCTGCAGTTCTGGATGATCTCTGGCTCTATATGGTCCTGCCAATCTTCCATGGAGTTGAGATGGGCTTCTGCCTCTCTGACCTGGTGGGTTAGTTCTTCAAGTGCTGGACAGATTGCCTTGACATCGTTAGAGAAGTCGAGAACAGATTCTTTCAATGGAGTAAGTTCTTTTAAAAATCTTTCCACAGTTAATGCTTCTGGAAGCAGGCCTCCCATGTTGGTCAGGGAGGTGCCCTGGCAGGAGCATTTAGCCCCTGTTACCCATTTCGCAGTGGTGGCAAAGTGGCAGAGTGTGGTGTGGGGTTGAGAACCCCCCTCTCATTAATTATTTTCTATGATGGCTTCTCAGCAGTTGCTGTACAACCGTCTGACCACAATAGGAGTCTAACTGCTTGTGTAGAAACCTGGAATAGTTGATTTTTAAACAATTAATTGACTGGAGGGTGCAGAGCTGAGCACTCAGGCTGGTACAAGCTCCAGTGCATCACTTGACCGCCCACTCCGTTTCAGTTTGCAGTTCAAATCTTCAAACTCTACAGTTTTTGGGCTTCTCAGAAGTGTTTTTTCGATATTCTGCAGAGAATAAAAGAGAAAGAAAAGCACTCCAAGTGTAGAATCAACAAGAACCTGGTCAAAAAACAGAAGCACTAAGCTCTATTGACAGGGCTAGCTCACCGGGCAGTTTATTGTTGTTCTCGTAAAGCAACACTGTTCACTGACCGCTCGTTGCTTGCTCTCAGTGCATTACCTTCAGACCAGTTCCTTCCCCGTCCTTCTCTGGGTCACCTTCTCTGAAATCTCCTGTCTCTGGTCAATGCTGGATTTGGTGATTTGGGATCCTGCAGGGAAAAAAAATGTAATCATTTGTATAGAGGATAGTATCTGCTCTGTCTCACCCATTCTTATGCCTTCTTTCTTTTGCCTTATTCTGTTTTCCTCCCCTCCCTGGCTGCCCCTCCTTCCTGCCACTCTGCTCAGCCCTGTCACCCTGGCTTCTCCTAGGACTTACCCCTTCCACAGTCCCCCATGGCTTGCCCTTCATGGCCGGGTGGCGACAAGTCCTCTTGACCCACCAGGACTGGATCCAGATTGCGGGAGGAGCCTACGTCACCAGGTGGGAGGCCTGCAGTGGACGGCATTTATCCTGCCAGCCAGGGTTGTTTCCTGTTTTCTGTCCCCCAGGAGGTGTGGTGTGCAAGGATGTCAGGGCACCTGCCACGCGCTCCCTCATGTTGTGCTCCAAAGTCTGCCCTGCCTCCAACCTGCTGGCCCATGCTGCTTTGCCCCATTTCCACCAGGGACCAGGCAAGCATCAGGCTGTTCCCCCTCCTCCCGAAAGAGGAGAGCAGCTGGCATTCCAACACCCAGGCCTCACTTCCAAACCTGGGTTGTGAGCGTTGCCAGCAGTAGTGCTACTGCTGCACTGGTGGGCTGACCCACTCTAGTGTATTCTGTTTCTGGGTTCTGTGTCACTGCAACCACTAGAGGTTCACTGCAGAGAGAGAATAGTAGGAGGGAGAGAGGGCACCCCTGTCTGGTACCACATTGCAGTGAGAAGCTGGATGAAATTATCCCATAACCCTCACTGTTGCCTCTGTGGTGTCATAAAGGGTGTTCGTACATTTTCAAATAGAGGTCCAAATCCCATAGCAGAGAGTGTGCATTGAAGGAAAGCCCAGTTTACCCAGTCAAAGGCCTTTTCCTCATCCATTGAGACAGTAATTTGGAACTGTGGCTTACCCTGCTGTGAAGAAAGGATATTAAGGAAGCACCAGATATTGTTATGAAGATTCTTCGCCTTACTAAATCCTGTTTGATCCAGACAGACTAGGCTTCTACCACCCACTGCAATCACCTAGCTAGTGTGGCAGTAAAATAGTATACAATCAACAGGCAGTAATGAGGTGGGACAGTATGATTCACATTTGGTGGGATCCTTCTCTGATTTGAGCATTATGGAAATGTGTGCCCTCTGTCAGGTTTTGGGTGCTCTCTTACCCTCCACAACACCCCAAAACAGGTTAGCTCTGGGGATAGGATCTCCCACAAGGATTTATAAAATTCAGCAGTGAAACCATCTACTCCAAGTGACTTCCCATCTTTTCTGGTCCCTAATCACCTCCCCCAGTTTTTCCCCTGAGATAGGTTCTTCCAGTCCTTCTATAATAACATGGGGAACTGTATCTTGTTAAAGGAGGCCTGTATCAGTTCCCCAAGATTTGGCTGTGATTGGTAGTAGGCAGCGAAAGTGTCTGCTGTTTTAACCAGGTGAGCGACCAACTGCCTCTGTCCCCTCTTTCCTGTATCTTCAGCACTACTCTGTTAATTTGCTGCTTCCAAATTTGTCAGGCCAGCAAATGGCCCACTCTGTTTCCTGCTTTATAGAATTCCTGTCTTGCAAACCTCAATTGTCATTCTATTTTTTCTTTTATATACATCTGCAATTTTTGTTTACATTTTTGAATTTTGGGAAGCAAGGTGTCGTCCATGGTAATTTTGTGTGTAGTCTCCATGTCAAGCAATTTTTGCTCCAAAGCCACTCTTTTGGTCATATCTTCCTTCTTTTCTCTAGTGACATGTTGTATGATGTCCCCTGTCAGGGAGGCTTTGAATCCATATCAGCGGTCTCCTATGGATGTCTCCACCTCTCAGTTGTGAAGCAAATATTCTCTGATTTTAGTTTTCAGGAGGGTCACACAATCAGGGTTATTCAGAAATGAGTTACTGAATTGAGAGGCAGAGTTT
The DNA here is from genome assembly GCA_016271365.2 of Neoceratodus forsteri. Taxonomy (NCBI): domain Eukaryota; kingdom Metazoa; phylum Chordata; order Ceratodontiformes; family Ceratodontidae; genus Neoceratodus; species Neoceratodus forsteri. The sequence continues at coordinate 688,294,141 of JADMNL010000022.1, read as the reverse complement.
TTTGCAAGAGAGGCCTACACTGAGCCCAGCCAGGGCTGGGGCATGGTTTGACAAAGTTATGCCTGCAATTGCAGCCACTTGAGTTCTATATAACCACTTTGCTAATATAAATATCATTTCAGTTCTGGAGTATACATTTTGAGGGGCCAAGAAAAATTTAAAGTCTCTGTCCTGAGGGTGTAATATCACCTATGTGTCCTCTAATCCCGTCCCTGAGTAGTTTTGTGAGAACGGAATTCCTCCTGTCCTGTTCCTATATCTTTACACCTTAAGTCTTCTTATCCAAATTAGTATTTATAACTGTGCTGAAATCACTCCCCAGGAGATATAATTTCCCAGCATCTGAAGGGAATCTCAACAAGACTTTCTGATAGAACGCCACCCTCTTCTGATCTGAGCAGGAAGCATAGACATTCAGCAAGGCAAATGGTATATCTCTATGAAAGCCATTGATGTAAATGTATTACCCATTTTCATCTTCTTCCACCCTTTCTGTATTTAGTGGGAGTCCCCAGTGTATTACTATCACTAACCCCCCCATGTTGTGGGTGTTGTTGGAAGGAGGATAACCAGTCCTGTCCCATCCATGTTCTTTTCAGCATTTTGTGGTCTCCTTGAGTGAAGTGCGTCTCTTGCAATAAGGGGACTGAGGCCTTCTGTCTCTGAAGCTCCTGTAGCACCCTGCTGTGATTAACTGACTGACCAACCATTTTAAGTTGTATGTGATGACATTCAACTCACTGTGTCCAGTCGTGCGCAAGTAGTGGATAATGTCATAGCGAATTGTTAAATATATATACATATTATATTATACACACACACACACACAGAAACATAGACTTTGACCACAGATAAGGACCGTTTGGCCCACCCAGTCTGTCCATTTCGCTACCTATTGGATAAGCTGCAGAATCGGTCATAGGGAACGATTACGGCCAGTTGTGCAAGCAAACATGAAAGTTATACAGTAACAGGCTTGTGGCTTAAGTGACGACACTTAGTCACGCCTCTTCCTGTCCATGCCCACAGCATAAACAGCACAGTATAAGAAATAATTACGAACAGTAATAATAGTGCGGCAACGTAGAACTTGGAAATAAATAATAGTGCATAGGACCCGGGGGTGTGTGGGGGTGGAGCGCCCCCATAGATAGATAGATAGATAGATATTAAGATTTGGGTGTCATGTGATCTGAGACATTAGTGGCTTGTTTTACACTCCAAGTAATTATTTACCTGAGTGGACTCACAAAATCAACAAAGTTTTAAATGCTACAAAAGTGTCCTAACAACAGAAAGGAGCCCTGTGGATTTCAAAGTGAACAGACTACAGACTGATACAAAGGTCAAAACTTAGCCAAAGAAGTGGAGTTATTTCCATGGTGACCTGCTGCAGGACTGTTAAGGTATGGTTACAACAACTAAGGATCTAATGCTTGAAAAGGAAAGAGTACTCGGTGTATTTAATACTGGACATGTATTTTTGCTTATTTCCATGAGACGGAAAGAGCTACAAGTGAAAATGGCCCCTCTGATAGAACATGTTTCTATCTGATGAAAACCCAATGTTTATAAGAAACCTCTTCATACCAAAAAGTTATTTAAAAATATCCAGTGCTAACAGTTAAAAATACTCATGTTTGGTTTCTTCTTAATGCTCATGTCAGGCAACATAAACTTTGATGTAGGGCCCAGGCTAAGAAGGCTGGGGGAAAGAAACACAGCTGGTTAAGCAAAGGGGTGTTACGGTGAGGAGGAAAAGGCCAGCTTACAGGAGATACAGAAAATCAGGGAGGGAGGAGGATAGGGAGGAATATCTGCAAGAAGCAAAGGAAGTGACCAGGGGGTAAGGGCAGCCAAGGCAGCAAGAGAACTCAGACTGGCACAGGGCATAAACAAAGGGGTAAAAGACTTCTTTAGGTACATCAGGCAGAAAAGGAGCTGTAAGGACCAATTGTAAGAACTAAGAAGGAGGGGGATGGGTGGAAGAGGGGGGTGAAAAGGCAGACGTGCTCAACAACTACTTCTGTTTAGTCTTTACGAAAGAAAAGGAGGGGGCACTACCCATAGTATGAGGGAGGATAGAAACAGATGGGGGTGATGGATGGAGAAATCACAGTGGGGAGGGTGCTGGAGGGGTTAAAGGCATTGAGGGTGGACAAGGCACCAGCACTGGATGGAGTACCTCCAAGAATGCTGAAGGAGCTGGCAGAGGTCCTGTCAGGACCCTTGGCAGAATTATTTAATTCATCTCTAGACACAGGATGCATGCCCCATGACTGGAGACTGGCTCACATGGTTCCCCTCCACAAGAGTGGACCCAAGGATGAACTGGGGAACTATAGGCCAGTAAGTCTAATGTCCATTGTGGGGAAGCTAATGGAGACCATCCTAAAGGAGAGGATAGTGGCACTACTGGAGGTGAATGGGGTGCAGGACGGGAGGCAGCATGGCTTCATCAAGGGCAGGTCATGCCAGACCAACCTGGTGGAATACTATGACTGGGTGACTAGGCAAATTGATGGAGGCCATGCAGTGGATGTCCTGTACCTAGACTTCAGTAAGGCCTTTGATTCAGTACCGCATGGGAGACCTGGCAGCAAGCTATGGGGCACAGGGGCAGGAGCAAAACTGGTGGGGTGGGTGGAGAACTGGCTAAAAGATAGACAGCAGAGGGTGGTGGTTGGTGGGGAATACTCATCCCCGAAGCCTGTGACAAGTGGTGTTCCACAGGGGTCGGTGTTGGGCCCAGTGCTGTTTGGCATATTTATTGCAGACATCTCAGGGGGCATCAGCAGCAAAATCAGCCTATTTGTGGATGACATCAAGATGGGAGTGGTAGTGGATGAGGAGGTTGGGTGGCGGGGGCTACGGGAGTATCTGGCAAGGCTAGAGGCATGGTCTGACAGATGGCAGCTGGGGTTCAATGGAAAAAAATGCAAGGTACTGCACTTCTGAACAAAAACTCAGAGAAGAAGCTACCATCGGGGGGTGGGTGGCTGGAGGTAACAGAAGAGGAGAAGGATCTGGGGGTACTCATCATGGAGCAATGAACAATTCCACGCAATGCAGAAAGGCAGCAGCAATGGGCAACAGAATGCTGGGGTGCATTGCAAGGGGCATTACCTCGAGAACATAGGAGGTTATTCTACCATTACACAGATCATTGGTTAGACCCCAACTGGAATACTGCGTGCAGTACTGGCACCCATACCTACAAAAGGACATTAGGCTGTTGGAGGGGGTGCAGCATAGTGTAACAGAGATGATTCAGGGCCTGGGGGAACTACCATATGAGATCAGACTGAGAGTTAAAAATGTACACACTGGAGGAGAGGAGGGGCGGGGGGACATGATTGAGACCTTCAAATACATGAAGGGAAAAATCAAAACAGCCACAGAGGGTCTATTCAGCAGGAAGGTGGTGACAGACACTAAGGGCCATGACATCAGATTGGTGGGGGTAGATTCAGGAGGGAGGTGAGGAGACATTTCTTTACAGGGAGGGTGGTGGCAATGTGGACTGCACTACCAGCTGAAGTAGTGGCATGTAACACAGTGGAATGCTTCAAGAAGTAGTGGGACAGGGCAAAGGGGATGGTAAAGGGAGGGAAGGGGAGGGGGTGGGACAGCTGCTTATTAGGGAGCTAGCTGCACTCTCAAGCAGCCTAGATAGACCAGGACGGCCTTTTCCTGCTGGCAACCTTCATGTGTTCATATGTTCAAATATATGGCCCACATTTTCAAAGGAGATGTGCGGCGCAAAGTGGAGATGTGCCGTACATCTCAGAAAATGAGCAGAACTGCGATATTCAAAAGGGAGAGATGCATAGTGCATCTCCAGATGTGCCATTGTGCATCTATAATGTATGTAGCGTATGTAGAGGGGGCGTCCCCATGAATGTGCTGTGCATCCCTATGTTCAGCCAAAATGTGCGGTGCATCTGCTGCGTATCTCAGAGATGAGCCGCCCAAAGTCAGGCATGGAAAAAAGCATGCCTAAATGGCCAGCCATCCATAGGCAGGCTGTAGAACTGCTTGCAAACGTCCAAAGACAACCACTGGAGGTGCACCAGGACATGCTCTCATGGCCTTATCCAGTTACCAAAGACTAAAATAAAATAAAAATAACATGCTTCAGGCACCCACACACAGTAGTCATGCCAGAATGGATAAACCCTGAGCCACAGGTGCTGTGTCACCACCAGCACCATCTAACGAGCAACCCCCCACACTGCACCCTGGACATGAACACCCAGCAGCCACATGGCAATGCTGTCGGGTGCCCCCACCCGGACACACCAGAGGAGCGGACAGCCACAATGCAGCAACTATACCAGGGGCCATGACCTGCACCCATGCAGCCTGCAGGTTGCCACCTGGCATTGGCATGCACCCAGGATGCCATCTGGGGCAATGGTGCCAGGTGGACAGGTGGCAACCTGGCACAGGCCAGGGAATGATCTGTGGTACACACACATGGTGGTACACCATAGGTGCACATAAGTGGGACCCACCCACTAGTGTACCTGGTCACCCTCTGAACACTGCCATTCCTTGCAGTCATCACCATGTTCCACTCATGCAGAGGGTGTGTGGGGCACTGCAGGTGACTGTATGCTGCATATGGAGCTGGTGTATCACATGCAAGTGGTATACCGATCAGACTGTGTCACCCTGTGCCCTCCCCTGTTGCATATCCAGGGGGACCCCCTGTATTCCAGTCTGACCCTGTACATGGCTATGAGTAACGGCACTGTACCCAGGCCAATGCAGTCCACCCACCCACAAACAAATATCCCAGCACACCTGCCTGCTAGGCTGCAGTACCTTTTATTCACCCTTGTGGTGTGTGGGGCAGCCCTGCAAAGCTGGAACTGAGCATGCCAGGGGTATGTAAATGGCCTGAATGCATTTCAGTAATGAGCTTCAGTATCTGGGAGATGGGCTTGGAATGTACAATTATGTCATTTGCATATGCCGGCTGAATATTGCACTTTTGTGCATCCTGCAAGTAGCTTTGCATCATGCATTTCCCAATGCTCTGCATGGGGCTCAATTCACCTGCTGCGCTGTGCATCTCCCGCTGCACTATTGTGCATCTTCAGGATATTCAGCTGGACATGCACGAGTGCATTTCACAGCACGTCTTCTGAATAGCTAATTATTTTGGGCCGGCGCAGGCACTTGCCCAAGTTTACAGGGGAGTTTTGAATATGGGGGCCCATGTCTTTTAATGCGCCAGGGTTGTTGCAGAAACAAGTTAAATTGTTTGAATTTTCTGTTTTAGTGGTTTAATGTTTTGTGACAGCTCTGAATTTATGACTTGCCACACTTCAAGGATTTCATACAAAGGAAAGTTTTACACAGAAGAGATTTTGTGTCTTCTAACCTACAGTTTATTTGGAGTCAAAATACCTTATTTTAAAGCACAAGAAGTGAAGATCAATCAGGTATAATTTTTATCAAGATATTTGCTTGGAAACAATGTTTATGGACTGTCTTGTGAACTTTGGACTTTAGAGACATGTGACCTACATCAGAGTGAACAAAATGATGTGCTGAATTTAAAGGCATGTGTGTTGACACATGTATCTTGTAGCCTCCAGATTTTAGAGTGCAAAATAACTTTGATTTTACATTTATTTTCAAATGGACACTGTGAGAGAGAGGGGTGGTGCCAATGACAGGCATCTGCCATTCCTCCTCATTTGCAAGGTCCATTCAGAGCTGGGAAGTCAAAATATGTGATGTCATAATTATGGAAATGTGGCTAGCTTATAAAAAACAGACAAACTTGACATGTAATTAGAATCCCTTCAAGCCAGCTTCTGTCAAAGTTCACGCTGCTGTGTTCAAGCTAAAAAGACCTTCCAACCAGTGCTTGAGCTTGCATACCAGAAGTTTGTTGTACCAGTGTGAAGGAAGATGCTGTACTTCTAGCAAGAACAAACACCAGAGTGACATCAACAGCAGGAGTAGCAGAATCTCCATTATTTTGGCATCATGAGGGAAAGCCCACATTTTGTGCAGACTCCAAGGCCCAGATATTCAAACTGCACCAAAAAAGTGCGCAATAGCAGGAGCAAGCACAAGTCTATTGCGCCCATGCTCAAGAGATGCGATATTCAAAAACGGAGCAGGCCAAATTGCGCCTACAGCCGACAACTGAATATTGCACCACCTGCGTCATAGCACAACTAGGGAGGGGAAGCTGAGCAGATCTGATGCGCCATAGCGCCACAAGGGATGTTCAGCTGAGCAGTCCAGAGGTGCCATAGCACAACCAGGGAGCCCCCCAGCAGCAGAGCAATGTAACTGCACAACCAGGGAGGCAGGGGCCTACCACCCATTCCACAGATGGGCACAGGAACACACAGCAGAACAGACATCATCCCCCCACACCCCAAGCACTGCACAACTGGGGAAGGGCTGGAATAACCACTGGCCCATGGAGACAAGCAAACAACCCACAGCCGGGCCATGGTGCCCCATCACACCTACCAGCAAGCTGTGACTGGCACACAAGGAGGAAGACCACCCGTGCCACACATCCCCAGTGCAGAGCACACCTGCACAGTGACCCCCAGACACCCTCCCATGAGCAGTGATCACCACTGCAGGAAACCCCATGCATGCCACCACCCCCACTGTGACACTGCAACCCTGTGCACCACAGAACCATGCAAGCCAGCCCCACCACGAGCACCCATCAGTGAGCGGCAGTGCACGGCAATGCAACAATGGCAGACACGTTGCCACCACGCACAGTCCCCCCGAGCTACTGCTGAGAGACCGACCATGCGTTGGCACAAGAGGTACCCCACACGGGACAGGGCGTGCCCTTGACACCACCACCAGTGGTACAGCACCCTGCACAGTATTCCAGTGACACACTCCAACCCACCACTGGCCACAACAGCCAGCACAGACACCCACAGTGGTGCATGGAATCATGCACCGCACCGGATGCCACACAATGTATGGACAGACTCCCACCCATACCCAAGGACACACCAACACAGGGATGCAGTGGTGGGGCAACCAAGCCCCCATTGTGGGCCCATGTAAGCTGTGTACACACAACCCGCAGTCCTCCATGGCACTCCACCCTGCACAGGCACTGTGGACCCATACACCACCACCAGTCACCCGAAGCACAAGTCACAGACAGTGGGGCACATCCCCTGCAACACACACAAGGCACAGCATGGACGTGGGACAACGACTGTGGTGCCCACAGTGCCACCCGAGCCAGGCATGCACCACACCAGTGACAGGGGCAACCCAGAAAAGTGACAGATACAGTGGCCGCCCTGCAGGGACTGCCACCACTGACATGCCAGCGGACCGTGTAGGTCACAGACATGCATGTGTGTCAGCTGCACAGGCCATGGATGGGCCGATGGGTGCACCATGGACACAGAGCATGCACCATGGACCACTGCACACAGTCATCCAGTGCACAGGGCACAACACACACACCACAGACACTGACTGATAGCTACCCCCACACCATAGTCACCTCCACACGGACACACACACATACCCATGACTGCACCACTCCTGACGCCATGCACACCACTGATGCTTAGCACCTATAGCCCGCTGCAAATCGGAGACCACCACAGTATTCATATCAAAATCAAATGTATTGCACAAATATAATATTCAACTATTTACAAGAATACAAAAACTATATACAAGATTGGGGGGGCCACAAACAAGGTGGAGGTGGGTAGGAGGCAGGGGTGGACAAATGGGATGGGATAGGAGGGGTGTGAGGGTGGGTCCAGGGGGGTAGGGGAATTCAGGGACTGAGGGATCCCTAGCGGGAGCGCTGTTCTGTGCTGTGCGACCTCCGGCCTCTGTGCCTCCTCAGTACCCCGGTGCTATCCAATCACCAGAGGATTTCCAGGGATTCCCGGGCCAGCAGTAGAAGTTCCCGCACAGCCTCCCTGATGTCCCATAGATGGCGGGTACCTAGGACAAGGGAGCACAGTCAATGGGTGTGAATGCACAACCCCATACAGCCCGCCTACTGTGCATGGCATACGACCATGGGACATACCACTGTGATGGTGTGTGACCACCCGCAGTGATCATGTCCACAGGACCTGCACACCCAGGCACATACAGCCATGCAGAACGCTGCACACACCCACCGACCAAGTCACGCACAGCACCACCATGGCCGTTTAGTGACATGGCTATGTGGTGCAAAGGCAGTGGCACAACCATGCACCTGGTGCACACATGGACCACCATTGACGCACTCCCAGACATGCATTGCCACTGGACAGTGTTGACTGTAACAAGTTGCATGCATGGCAGTGGTGTTGATGAATGGTAGCAATGCCCTGCTGCCCACCCTGTCACACAGCATGCAATAGTAATCATGGATGTATGGCACTCGCCCTCATCGGGCCGGTCAGGTGAGCGGTGATGGCCCTCATTCCGCCTGGCTGCACCGTCCTCCTCCCTCCGCTGCTCCTCTCTCAACCTGCAGCATTTGTCTGGGCCTGTGGGGAAAACAAGGAAAGAAGAACATCAGTACAATCCCGAAGCAAAGTCCCCCTGCCCCAAGGTGTGTGCCCTCCCACCCAGCCAGACCCACCCACCCCACACCCTGTGAACACCGCCACAGCCAACCCCAGACGGTCCCTCCCCTATGTGCTGGACACATACAACACTGTGACCCATATTGGCGATAAAAGTGTGTTGATGGAACCCCTACCTGGACGTGGCACCATGTCCCTCCTGGCATGTGCCCGCAGTTGTGCCAGTACCTCCGGCTCCCTCCTCCTCAGGTCCCCATAGCAGTGCATGCACTGCTCCATGCTCCTCCCCCATCTGATGGCCTCCTCCAGGGCAGTGGCCACCTCCTGCCACACCTGGGTCCTGGCCCTGTCCAGGGGCACCTCCCCGAAGAGAGGCCCATGGTGTGGCTCAACAATTGCCACTAGATTGGCTAACTCAACGGCTGTCCACTGCACTGCTCATCTGCGTGCCATCCTTACAGCTATAGTAGGCAATATGGCGCTCTGCAGCACGGCTCCCCACGTGCAGATGCTGTGCGGTACAGCGCTGCCATTCCCTATCGCGCTGTTACTGAACAGCGCGATAGAGGTGCACCCATGCCTGACGCATGGCGCCTAGGGGGCAAAGGTCGGGCACAGGGTCAAGGGTCTCTGGTGCAGGGCCACGCACAGCGCCATTGGAAGACAATGTGTGTAGCGTGATTGTCTGCCTGTGTGCCAGCGCCATAGTTGACTACCGAGCAGTTGGGCCATTGCGCCTATGATGGCCCAGTGTCACAGCGCCATGTAGTGACCATCGCTATAGCACCACTGGCACAATGGTGGCTGTGCCCTGCATTGCCTACCGTGTACAGCACATCATCAGCATGGCAGACGCCTGCATCAGCAACCCGGGCATGCGCAGTGAGGTGTATTACGCATGTCACAAAACTGCGCCATTGGCTCAGCAGGTTCAACACAATTGCACAAAGTGCAACAGTGTGATATTCAGCCGCCATATGCAAATCTAATCAGCCATTCAATGGTGCAGCACTGCAATTTGCATCTACTTAAAGTTGCTCCTCATCTCATTTGCATGGATTGCGCTGTAAAAGTGCGACAATGTGCTGCAGTGGCCATAGTCGGTTACTGCAGTCTGTTGGTGAGTTGCATGCTGTTTGGGAGCATGGACTGTGGATTCAGGGACATGCATGGGACTGCACAGTCACAGGTAACAACTGCCATTCTTACAGACTACATAATGACCGAGCAGGTTGTTGGAGAGGAGGAACACAATGGTGGGAGGAGGAGGAGGCCTAACTTTACAAAGGCCGAAACTAAGGCCCTGTTCGAGGCCTACCTGGATCAGGAGCCACTTTTCAGTGTACGGCGAGGAACACCTCAAGCCCGTGCTGCTGCATGGGAGGAGGCGGCCGTGCTGTGAACCTGCATGGCAGCCACCAGCACTCCGTGCAGGAGTGTAAGAAAAGATGGGCACGGACAGGAGGAGGGTAAAGGAGCAGTGGCTGCCATCAGGGCAGCACATGCTGCAACAGGTGGGGGACAGCCGGAGGTGGTACAGCTGACCCCACAGGAGGAGAGGCTTGCTGGAAGCATGCAGCGCAGTGCCATTGAGGGTGTTCTGGGTGGTGGCTTCCAGACGGGTGGTGGCCCATCACTGCATGGTAAGTCATGGTCTGTCTATGGAGGGGCAGTGTAGGTCACACGCACTAACGCGACTTTGCTTTCCCTTACAGATCCTGAGCATCTGCATGGGTCAGCAGTGGTGGGCCTGTCCACTGCGGACAGTCAGCTGGAGTTGGAGGAGGGACCATCCACCTCCACAGGTATACGTGGATCACTGCGACAGTGGGGCCGCCTGGCTGTCCACACTGATGTCATTGTAACAGGTGTGGAGGAAGCTCTGCCTGTGTCCCAGTGTGCTGGCATCCACGGATGCCAGCATGCTGTGACTGTAGCCGGTGCAGAGTCCATCACCAGCGATGATGACACGACCGTCATGGGCAGTGACATGTGTGCGCCGCGGGATGGCCACACAACAGGGCAATTCGCACCCATGGCTGTGGGTGGTGCCACTGTGGAGGCCTGCATGTCAGCACAGTCCCAGGCTGTTTCCCTTTCAGCACCAGTGGGACAGCACTGGTGTCTGTTCAGAACAGTGGGACTGTTGCGACCACTGCGGCAGCACCACTGAGCCCTGGGGAGCAACAGCCGGAGGGGCAGCATCAGCAGTCGCCCAATGGGCTTGGGGTACAGGGTTCAGTGGCGGCATCTGTGCACCGCCTGTGGACATGCCCAGACCTGGTTCTGGTGCGCAGCACCCACCCTCAAGGGGTGCTGATCATCGGGGCCGTGCACACCCTGAGGGACAGGATGCCAAGGAGGCTGATGACCTCTTGGATGAGCACACCCGCCTACTGCAAGCATCGGTCCAGCAGCAGATGCGGCTTGTGATATCTGTGGATGCATTGCGTGTGGCGCTGGAGCGGGCAGAGGATCATCGCAGCAGGGACACCGCACTGATCCTGGCAGGGAAGGACCATTTGCGGGAGGATGTGACCGCTGCCATTGACAGGCATGCACAGGCATTCATTGCTGTCATGGCCACAATGGGCACACAGTCAGGTGCCCATGCATCGCGGACACCATGCAGTGCATTATCCAGCCCCCGTTCCCGGCATCATGCGACTCCCACCCTGTCAACGCCGGGTTCAGCTGTGGGCATCCCGAGCACTCCTGGTGCAGGCATGTTTGGTGTGCTGCAGACCCCTGCGTGAGCACAGTCATGTTCATGCAGTGGAACCCTTGGGGGACCATCGGTGCCACCCCATGAGGCCAGTGGTCAGCCTGTCAGTGCTGGCAGGTCTCGGCGGGGCCGCCCATGCATCCGTGGCACTGTGTCGCGTGACTGACCCATCTTCCAGCATGGCTACTGTCTGGTGCTGCCCAGTGTGCATTGTGTGTTTCAGTGGGCAGTGCATGGGTGGGTACCCGGCCCTGCACACAGACACACAGTCCACCTGCACACCCTCCTGGGTGCTGTCCGCAGTTGTGTGTGCATGATGATGCCTGCATTGCGCTGTACATCGATGTGCAATGGTGCTCAGCATCTGACACACGCACATGGACAGGCAGTGGGCGTGGTGGCCTGTGGACTTGTGTGTTGCTAGGGTGTGCATTCTGGGTCGGTGTGCCTCCTGCCCTCTGTGCATATTTGTTGCATTGTGTGTGAGCTTGTGTCTGTGTCCATCCATGTGGCATGTTAATCCTCACCCATCCCTGGTTTTGTGTGTGCTTCTATGCCCTGCCACGTCCCTTGATGGCATGCACCCCTGGTGTGTGTCCATGCGTGTTTATGGGTTGTGCCTTAGCCACTGGTGGTTGTGCATGGCCCCATGATTTACCTGGGTTGGCTGAAGTGCTCCTCCATGATGGTGTCCCGGTGCAGCTGTGCCAGCCAGAGCAGCCAGGGGTCCCGTCGGCCAAGGGGGGGCTGCCCATCAACATCATCACCGGCGTCCCCATCGCTGTCCCCCTCTTCGACCTGTACGGCTGTACGGCTACCCACATTCATTGGCCATGCTGTGCAGGATGCAACAGGCCAGGAATAGCCCACAGGCCTTTGAGGGGCTGTACTGTAGGGCACTGCCAGAGGTGTCCAGGTAACGAAAAACCTGCCTTCAGCATCCCGAACACCCGCTCGATGACATTATGTGTGGTGGCATGTGCCCCATTGTAGCATTGCTGCGATGGGGTCGCAGGTCGCCGGTAGGGTGTGAGCAGCCAGGTACGGAGTGGGTATCCACTGTCACCTGTGTGTAGAGGGCAGAGGTTAGTTTTGTGATCAGCATTGCCCTGCCCCAGGCCATGTAGGCCACTACCCATGCCACCTCTGGCCATGCCCCCCCCAGACCCTATGATTGTCCATGTGGTTTGCATACTCACCCAGTAGGTGTCCAGTGGGGATGTCCCCACTCTCAAATCTGTGGCACAGTGCCGATGTGCTCCCCCAGGGTGTGTGGCACAGACATTGATTATGCACCCCGGCATCGCACACCACCTGGCAGTTGATGCTGGCATAGCCCTTGTGATTGAGGTGCTGCGGCCCCTCGCCACAGGTGGTGCGATGGCCACATGGGTGCACCCATAGCCCTAGCATGCCAGGCATACGCACCCTGTAGAATTCCTGTATGTTTGCTGTGCGCTCCGCCAGTGTGCTGGGGAAATGGATGTACTCCTCAGCATGTGGCAGCAGTGTGCTAAGGAATTGGATGAGGTGGCATGACATGGCCGACTGGGTTATGCCTGTGGTGTCCCCAGTTGGTCTCTGGAAGGTACCCGTGGCGAGCAAGCACATGCAGGCTGTTACCTTAGTCTCCACTGACAGGGCATGGCTCCGTCGTGTGGATGCCTGCATCACATCACTGCACAGCTCACAGAGCCGCCTCAGAATTGCCCTATTCAGGTGGTACCAGCCCAAATCTCAGTATCAGTGTACAGCTCAAAGTTGGTGCGGGCTCGGTACTGCCTGTTGGGGGCATACCACCGACGGGCCCTTCCACGGCCACGACCCTCTGCTGCCTGCCTTCTCACCCCCTCATCACGGCCTCCATTTGGAAGGTGGCACTGGTCATGTCCCTGGCTTGTGTTCACCCCCCGCAGCTGTTGCTGTATTCCCCGCTGTCCTGGTTGCTACCCCTGCACCGGGAACACCTGCCTGTGCTGGCCTCTGTGCTGTGTGGCTCCCCACACCTTCCTGTGCCTGGGCTGTTCAGACTGCCCTTTCCTGGCCTGCCATGTTTGTGCCTCCTGCCCTGTCTTGTGCTAGAGTTCTGCCTCATGTGGCTTCCCTGTAGCATTCTTGAGCCTCTCCCTTGCTCCTTTTTATTTTGGCTCATTTCGCTGTAGGCGCAACTTCCGCTTGTTCTCTATTGGCGCCGTGGGCTAAGTCGTTGAATATCGCACTGCTTCATTTATGCATGGTTCCTCCCCTTCGCTGGGCGCATGCCTTCATTATCATTGCGCTGTTGCTCAGCATGATTTTGGGGTAACCGCCTCCTGCTGACTATCGCAGAATGGCGCAATTTCGGACTTGCGCAGGTGCAGCCGTATTATGCATGGCTCAACCCTTTTGACTATCTGGGCCCAAGTGTCTAAGTATAATTTTTAATATTTTTATATTTTTAGTATACCTTAGGAAAGGAGTGGTTACATGAGAGAAATCTTCTAGCATATATAACATAATATGGGTATTCAAAAAAAACTTATCATTAAATGTGTTAATGCAAGAATAATGTTGCTATTTTTAAAAGTTTACTGAAACTTCATATTGTGTCTAATTACTTTTTTTGAACTTTATTACTTTGTATTTATTCTGCCTTTGTGCAGTGTTTACAAGATTTGGTATCTATGCAGTGATGTTATTAGTTTTATTAGTTTATATTGTACAGGAATAGTCGATTTTTATATCACTCTGAGATGGCCACATGCCATGTTCATTTATAAATTATAAGAACCTTGTACATGCAGTAGGTTGTGAGGGAAAATTTAGCTATTTTCCATTGTTCTGCATGGCCCATGAAGCAAAGGACAAACATTTGAACCCGAGCTCAGTGGAAATAATAAGTAACTGATATTCCAGCTTATTGTTCTGACAAGATATCTTAATCCCCTGTCCTTTTATGAACAAGATGATCCCTTGAGAGAAAATTCACTTTAAAAAGTACGACAGGCAAAATACAGAACATAGAAATCCAAAACCAACATGTCAACATGGAGAGATCAACTTCAAGGTGTACAGACGCAGGCTGTGTGGATGGTAAAAGTGCATTCCACCTCAAAGCCCTTGGGATAAACCCTGTAGTGCCATTTCTAGGTATGGAAAGAATTTGGCTCACTCTCTTTGTGATCAATAGCCAGTCCAGGAATACCATCTTCACCTTGTACAGCAGAGTCCTGAAAATACCACATCCCCCCCCCCATCCACGTAGTTACTGATGTATACAGCAAGCAGGTTCTCCATGGCCACCAGGAAAGGCCTCCCCACTGAGCCACACACACAGATTCAACACCATATTCCCTTCAGAGGTGCTTTCTCTGATATTAAGACAGTGAAAGCTGGACCACAGCTGGGAGCATCCCTCCACAGTCACCCACCATTCATTGTTGTATTATCACCAGCATTAATATTACAGCCCATTGCAGGTGAGGTCAGAGCACAGCACAAGGTCCTCCCTCAACGTGACCATTGCTAGAACCAGCAAGAGCATTAGACATGGGATCCTATTAGGTCAATAATAGTTAGCGGTCAAGTAATATCTAGTTAGTACTGATCAGACCAAGCCAAGGTAAAGTCACATCACCCTGCCTTCTTGTTCAGCTCACTGAAGCATGTGCAACAGACAGGAGTACCTCACATCCATGCTCTCCACATGTATTTCATATGCTGCAGGACACGCAATGCCTCCAGCACAGCCTAAATTCAGGCCATTCATGGCTATGCCACATGTTTATATAAGTAGGGCCTACTGGCCCAGCTCTTGGGGGGGTATACCAACCCCACACCCAGCTCTGTCAGACATAGCAAGCCATGATGTTAAAAGCCATAGGGAATTCACCCATGCGTCCACCCTTGTGCTGCCCCCCCTCCGGCTAGTAGTACAGCTTGCTCTGCCCCACAGGGCCCCATGGTCTCAAGCACTCCCAGCCCAGGTCCCTAACATGGATTGGCAAGGAGTCCTACCCCAGCCACACCAGTACCTGCTCTTTCCCCCTCCTTTTTTCCTCAGTTGCTCTGTATGAACAATTAATTACTGGTGTGAAACAACAAAAAGATTGTACAAAAAAAGTTAAGCTGTCTCCACTGCCACCCCCATCAAAAGTGTCAGTGCAGGAGTGGCAATCAACTGGAAAAATAGTCCCTTTAGCCCAAAACAGCCCCTCCAGAGTTCTCAGGTCTTTGTCTGGATTAACAAAAAAGGTCTTTAATGCCAACTAGTCCTGAAACTTAAATAATGCCGCAGACCCTAAAATGCAGCATATCTCTAGGGTATCACTACCTGTTATCTGCTCTGTGTTCAGTAGGGGAACTCCTCAGTTGTCAGTGGCAATGTTGAGGAGCCTGGCATTGAATCCTGGCAGCAAGAGTGGAAAATTAGGCACCATGGATCATTCAGTGCTCCCTGTGATTTTCTTTTCCCTCTGCTCATGGTTGGTGTTGTTGTTCATTCCTGCTTCTGGAGTTGCACTATGGCCTCCGCTAGTTCTGGGTGATCCAGTGTGGGTGGTGGAAATCCCAGCTTCGTGAGCAATCCATAAAGAATTTAGTCTCTGTAGAGATGCAGCACTGAGCAGGGGCCAAGACCTGCACTTTTATACTTTTTCCCTGAGACTTTTGAGCACTTGTAGAATCCTGCATCTCTTGTCCATCACTCCTGGGGAGAAAGCATTGTCAAAAAAATTGTTTGGTGTCTCAGAATGCCACCTCTTTTTTTATCCCAAGCCTTTCAAAGAATTAGCCTTTTGGTTTTATAATTAACACAACAGAGGACCGCTGACCTAGGTTTGCTATTCTTATCTTTGGCCCTGGATGCAAGCACCCAGCCTGCATGGTCAATCCCCAAGTCCAGGTCTGCAGGGAGGTCCAGCAATTCTTGCAGAAAAAAAACTAAGAAAATCTTCCATCCTTCCCTCCCTTTTCTGAGTCAGGATCGGGACTCCAAATCTTCTAGTTTCTCAGCTATTTCCCAGTCCTGGTGGTAAAAGTAGAACAGGGCTGTACTGTGTGTGTCAGCCTGAGCCACTGTCGAGCAGAGGCCCTGCTCCAGTTTGAAGTTTTTTTTCCGCCAATTGTTGAATATATTTCTGCAAGGAAGTAATTGTTTCCACTAGTTTTGATAATCTGACACTAAAGTTTGATAGATTCATCAGCAGGGTTTTCAAGGTTATTGTGAAAAATTATTCCTCTTTAGGGTCCTCATCCGAGACCTTGTCTGAGGAAGACACCGGCTGCCAAAGAGGCCATGCTGTTGGAGCAGGATCTAAGTGTCCATTTCATCAGCTGATCCCCCTGCATCAGTTCTGCCCACTGATTTCTCCCCAGCATTAAAAGTGTCAGTGAAGATGCTGTTTTTTTTTCTTTGCACTGCTTGTAACCTTTAGGCTGCTGACAGAATTAGAACGTATAGGAATTTTGGACTGACATATCAGTCCACAGCACAGCAAAGGCCAAAAGGAGTATTCCTTTGGATTTAAGAGGGTAGCTGCATGGAGTTCTGCAGGCTTGCTGCTATGTCAGTGATGACTTCACCAGGAGCATGGCAGGATTAACCTGTATGCCAATTACGCCATGGCGTAGGGCCCCTAGGTTCAGGAGGGCCCCCACTGTTAACCTATTTACAGTTACTTTCTTTAATCCTGGCTGTATTGGGTGACCGCCGATGGGCAGAACTGTCCAAAAAGCACCCCCCCTTCTTGGAGTCAGTCAGCCCCCCTGCCCCACTGAGTCAGCCTGGTGAGTGGTGAGCCCCTCTCCCCAGCTGCTCTGAGCAAGCGAGCCTCCTCAGTCTCTCCGACGGGCAGCTCCGACTTCACCACTGATCCACCCTGACCCCACAACAATAACCAATCATGTCCATCAGAGGTCCTCTGAGGTGTGGCTACTGGGGAGCTGAAATCAGTGCGTGTGCATGGCGTCAGAGTGTGGGCTGGGCAGTGTGAGGAGTAGAGTAGAGAACGAGAGAGCTGGTAGTCAGTTGTTGGTGCCAGTGGCTGGTCTCATCTATCAAAGAAGAGTCTCTGCCTAAAGACACAGAAGTAGAGAGACAGTCTGAGCAGGCTGCAGGGGGTCACCTAGAGTTGGATTCGGCTTCAGTGCAGCGTCACATGCTGCTGGTATTTTCCGAGTAGCCACTAGCCAGGATTAGTTAGTGCTGCTGCTAGTTGGGCCTTTGGTCCTGCTGTGATTGTGAGGAGTCCTCCCATGCTGGGACGCACTGCAGGGCCGAGTCATGTCACTGCCACCTGCGTGATCTTGAGGAAACAATCAAGATGCCAGACTGGACTCATTACATTCACATTCACATCAGTCAGGCCACACCAGGAATGTTGTGTTGACTAGTTTTCTGCATGCTGCAGTGTCCAAGTCATTTGTGCTGCAGAAATAACTAGTTTTATTGTACTGGAGAAACAAACTAAGCTGTGGTTGCTTCTGGTCATGGTCTGTCTGTGAGAGTTCAGTAACCTGAGTAGTGTACTGAAGAGTCTTTAATAAGGTTTGAGTTTGGCACTGAGTGGACCATGGGGTGCTGATAAGTCACCTGAGGGGAACTAACTTGTGGGACTTGCTCTTGCTGGCACAGATTTATCTTGGTTTGATTTGAGTCATATACATTTCTGGGAAGTTGCAGTAGGTTGCTCTAGGAAACAGTCTCTGAAGTGACTGCAGTCAACACCTGCAGGTTCTGCAGGGTTCTTAAGGCTCAGTCTTCTTGGCACAACTCTCTTTAGCTGCTTTGGCATCAATGACTTAGAGCAGTGGCTAGGATATGGCAACTCAGCATTGGCAGCAAAGCAGCTTTTAAGCTGACAACAAAACGATAAATGACAATGGAGATGGAGGAGAGGAGACAGTGGGAGAACAGACAGAATTGAGAACAAAGGTAGCTGCACAGAGGGTGATAGTGGCAGATGCATTGTGGAGGCAAGGAGCTTGAGCATGTCTCAGGTTTGGAGCTCGAAGGAGTCTTGAGCAGGGAAATGATGCGAGGGAGCTGTGAGCCCCATTAACTCCTTCAATACAAGCTTCAGTTTTTTGATTTTGGCAGAGAGAAAATGTATTTAAGGAGGCATGAGCAGGGAGATTGTGGCAGCTACAATCCCCATTTTTATTAAATTATTTATGTGGAATTTGAATTTGATATCTGGGAAGGCAGGGCACACTAATCGAAGTCTAATGTCCAGGTGTGTCTCGGAGGAGAGACGAAACAGGAAGAAAGAGGATCCATAATTAATAATTAATCCATAATTATTAATAACAAAATAGTTAAGGTACATACAGTATGACAAGGGAAAAACAAGACAAGTTATAGGTAACTAAAAAGTGAAAATTTACAAAATGTTAATACTGTACCGAAAAAATATTTCTTTATGCAGTAATTGGTCATTCTGAATTGTATTGTTTATAATCAAGGGCATGTGACCTGTCAAGTCATGTGGCAAAACACAGCATTATAAACCACATCCTGCTTGAGTACCCTGGTCATTGCTGCCTTGCCAGCCCGGCACCGTAGAAGAGTGGGATGTTGGCATTTAGGGGGCCCCCAGGCCATAAAATATGACTTGGAGTAGGGCTCCCACTTCCATTAATCTGGCCATGACCAGGAGTACCTGTTTTGCAACTTTTTTACCCCCCCAGTACATGTAAGTCGCTTTGCATACAGCCTTCCTTGTCCCAGGAATCTTCTGCCCTTGTTAATTCAATTCAATTAAATTTATTTGTATATTGGAAAGTATGTGAGCAAAAATGCCTGTTTTCACAAACATCCAGTGTAGGAGTACAACATAAAGGAAAAATAAGATAACAGGGTACAGTACATACAAAATCAATTAACAAGGGTAGCGATGTAAAACAGTACAAAATGGTAAAAAAAGGGTGCAGCAGAAACAAAAGATTGGATTCACAAGGGTAGTGATATAATACAAAGCAGAATGGTAAAGCAGTTCATATGATAAAACCAGAAGGCCAGAGAGTAGAAACCACAATAGTTATTAGGTAGGAACAAACAAATGGGGAGAAAAATAAGTGCAAAAATTTGGGGATAGTGCAGGTATATCGGAGATGGCAGCATTACTGGAGTAAGTGGACTAGGGGACCAGGCTCGGTTCAGCGGGTGAGGCAGCTACAGTTGGATGTGTTATGGAGGTAAGACGTGAGGGAGGAGTTGAAGGAGTGGACGGTCTTACAGGCCTGGATATGGAGGAGTAATATGTTGTACAATTTAGTCCGAGTGTAGGAGATAGAATTCTGAGCCTGCTTGGTCCGGTAGAATGGGGTGTCAAAGACCATGGTGGAGGAGCCTCTGGTCAACCGCCCAGGGGCAGAGAGTGGTAACAGGGAGTTGATACTGGGTGGCAGCAAATCAAGGTAGATTTTGTGAAGAAAAGAGAGTATTTTGAAGTGGAACCTCCCTTCGAGGGTGGGCCAGCTGAGGGAGGAATAGAGGGTGCAGTGGTGAGTTCTCCAGGGAAGACCTGTGACAAAACGCACTATACTGTGTAAGTAGCTCTTAGTTTAGAGTAAAGGAGCAAGGATGTTGGCAGGAAGTAGATAATGGAGCCATAGTCAATGAGAGGCAAGAGTAGAGAGGTTACCAGGTGCAGTCTAGAGGCCGGAAGCAAGAACTTTCTGACTCTGTAGAGAAGGCCGAGCCTAGAATGAATCTTCTTTATAAAGTTGTTTATATGTAGATTGTAGGAGAGGTGGGGTTCCAGGTAAAGACCAAGGCATTTGAACTCAGTCACCTTTTCGATGGGATTACCAGAGTTGTCGAGAAAGGTTGAGGCTGGTAACAGGGGCTTTTCGAGGGTGGGAGAAGACCATGAATTTGGTCTTCTTGGAGTTAAGGAGCATGCCGTTCCTGGAGAACCAGGAGTGGAGTTTCCTAAAATCAGACTATAGATTCTGGAACATAGTGGTCAGGTTTTCGTGGCTGCAGAATAGGGTTGCATCGTCAGCGTGTAGTACAAGTTGAGTGGATTGGCAGATATAGGGAAGGTTACTAATGAAAAGTGAGAAAAGAAAGGGGCCCAGGATAAAGCCTTGAGGAATGCCATATTTGATCAGACAAGCAGAGGAGAGGTGACCTTCAATGGAGGTTTGATGGGATCTCCCGGAGAGGTAACTCCCAGCCCAACTGACAACAGTGTTGGAGAGGTGCAGACTTCGAAGTGTGTCAAGGAGGAGAGAATGGTCTACAAGGTCAAACGCCTTGGTCTGGTCAATAAAGACAGACCTGGTGTAATGACCTTTGTCGTTAGCCTTAAGAATGTTGCTTGTGAACCTGACTGGTGCTGTTTCGGTGCTGTGACCGAGCCTAAAACCATGCTGGGCACTGAAGAGTAAGTTGTAGGATTCGAGGTAGGTGGTGAGTTGAGAGTAAACTACTTTATCGATTATTTTTTTAAGGAGGGGTGAGGAGGGAAATGGGCCGGTAGTTACCAGCTTTAGCATTAGCTTTGTGTTATCAAAACTTTAATTGCCTTACTCAAGACCCCTCACTCCAGGCAATATGTAAAGATATTGAACAGCAGGGGTCCCAGTACTGACCCCTGGGGAACCACACTGGGAACTTCCTTCCAGCTTGATGTTGCCATTGCGCCACTGCCCTCTGAGCCCTATTTCTTAACCAGCTCTTTATCCGTTGTGCTACACTTTCTGTAATTCCAAATTTCCTTCACTTCAGAACCAACTTCTAATGAGAAACTTTGTCTAATTCATTGTGCCTGAGTCTAGTGCATTTACCTGGTGAACAAAACCAAATAAAATAAATAATTAATACCTTACCAGTATCAAAGTATTCCAGTGGCATTCTCTTTCTAGAATCTTTGTTACTTCCCCAAAAAAATACAAGTTAGGTTGGTACTTAGTGAATCCATATGGGTTCCATTTTAAAAACAGGAATTTAATTTATTTAGACGTTTTCTCCAGTAAGAACATTCTAAGGTGAAACAGACCATTTCCAGATGCATTCTGGGGAAGGGAACATAGAAAGTAACAGCATTTACACAACACTAGTAATACAATAGAAATAACATTAACAATAATCTGTGTATTAACTTCAGCAACTAATTCTGCACAAGGAGTGAGGGGGAGAAAATGGATCACGTCTCACTGCCCATCTGTCATTGACCACAAAGTCAGTTTGAGTGGCAGCATCTTTAACTGATGTCTGCGACTGGATGGAGGCCTCACTCATCCTAGGGCAGACAGCTGGCTCATCCTGTGCTTGTTCAGCATTCCAAAGTCCTCTTTCCTCTGCATCAGAAGTCTCTCTCTGGAACATGTGCCACTATCTGGGCCTTTCGTTTTGCATTTTTCCAGGTCTTCTGTTTAAATGTCTGAGGCACTTTTTGAAGCACTGCTCCAATCTGTGGATGTTTCACTGGACTGATGGGAGTTTTTCTGTTTTCTTTTCCCCATTTCCATTGTCTCAGAGTTGGTGATGTCCTCCTCTTGAGACGTGATCCACTTTAGTGATCTACACTGGGGGAGAAAATGGGACAGGATGCTGGGATGTATTGGGAGGGGTACTGATAGCAGAAAAATTGAGGTAATACTTCCCCTCTACAGATCCCTGATGAGGCCTCACCTGGAGTACTGTGCCCAGTTCTGGAGTCCTTATCTCAGAAAAGACAAGGATAGGTTGGAGACAGTACAGCGCAGAGTAACAAAAATAATTCAGGGCCAGCAGGACAGATCCTATGAGGAGCTCCTCAATGCACTAAATATATACTCACTGGAGACCAGAAGGGAGAGGGGAGATATGATAAAGACATTCAAGTTCCTTAAAGGAATTAACAAGGTGAACTTATTATTTAGCCTGAATACCAATTTGCGGTCACGTGGTCACGAGTGGAACTTAATAGGATAGAGGTTCAGGAGGGACGTGAGGAAGTACTTCTTTACAAAACGGGTGGTGGAACCTTCGAACAGTCTGTTGGCCAAGGTGGTGGGTGTGTATACAGTCAGGGGATCCAAGCAGGCTGGGGACAGAATGAAGGGAATAGTGGTTGCTCGAGGCAACAGGACCAAGGAGGGGAATGGGGATAGGAAGGGGAGGGTTAGTACCCTGGAGGAACAACAGGTTCCAGGGAAGGGTCCAGGGACTATAGGGAAAATGGACAGAGTGAATGGACCTTGGGTCTTTTTTTGCCTTCATCGTCGATGATACTATGGTTCTTTTTTTATAAATCGTTATATTAAAAATGTTATAAAAAGTGCATTAACAACATAGGACATCAGCTATTTCCAAAACTAATATCACTTGTAGTGCATATAAGTATGAGAATAAATAAGTATAAGGTAAATGTCCCCTGATGTTGCTGCATTGGCCATGCTTATGACTGTTGCCTTTACTCGTACCTGCTCTCATTGTTTGCCTGTTGTACCTGATTGTATCTTTGTATGTATCTTGAATGTATCTTTGTAATCTCCTGGGTTGCACATGAAAATAGGCATTTGGTTGTCTAGTGTGCTTACCTGGTAAACAAAAGCAAATAAATAAATAAAAATATAGCCAACCCAATATAGCTGATACAGTGAATCAACAGTGTAACAGATAACCAACCCAATATATATTAGTGCATTATTGGATGTGGGTATTCCCACTGACATTGTACTATTAGTCTTCTGTCATGCGTTTGATAAAGTCCCACGTAACAAACTCACAACCAAAATGTCTACTTTGGTTCTATCTCCTGAAAGTGTTAACTGGACATCCAATTGGTTAACTAATAGAACTCATTGAGTTAGGATTAATGATGTGCTGTCTGATTGGAACACAGTGTCAAGTGGAGTCCCTCAGGTATCAGTACTGGGACCCACATTGTCTAATCTTTTCATTTGTGATTTGCAGCCATGACCCAATATTTACATGTCAAAATTTGCAGATGACACAAAATTAGGGGGTAGGGTAAACAATCCTGATAATATAGCTTCATTAGAATTAGATTAGGGAAAAGTTGAACAATGGGCCAAAAATAATGACATGCACTTTAATCAGGATAAGTGTGTGGTCATACATGTTGGTAAAAACAACCTGAATATATATTATTT
This sequence comes from Neoceratodus forsteri, assembly GCA_016271365.2. NCBI lineage: Eukaryota > Metazoa > Chordata > Ceratodontiformes > Ceratodontidae > Neoceratodus > Neoceratodus forsteri. The sequence goes on along the minus strand of JADMNL010000022.1, from coordinate 688,270,768 downwards.
AAATAAGTTGTCACTTAAAACATCTAATTGTGAGAAAGATCTAAGCATATTCATTAACAATAAACTTATATCAAGGGACCATGTACTAAAATTTCCAACATGGCAAATAAATTTATGAGGCAAATAAAACAAGCCTTTATAAATCACTCAGAACAATGCCTCATCCCTTTGCTTAGGGCTTATATTAGACCTTACCTTGATTACAGGTCCCCCTTTTGGAACCCCTGTCTTAAAAAAGACATGGCTCAGCTGGAACAAGTACAAAGGAGAGCCACCAAAATGGTGCCTAGATTAGCACATCTTGATTATCCCTCTAGACTTAAGGCCACTGGTCGTTTCACACTTCGAAACAGAAGAATAAGAGGGGACGTGCTCTTAGTGTATAACTTGCTTCAGTCACCTGACCTTATGAGACAATTTGGACTAGCATTCTCAGAAGATTAGTTCCAAGACTGCATAACAGGCAGTTCGAGGTTAAGAGTTATAAAATCAACAAAAGGGGTAATTTTTTTACTCTTAGGGCTCCTAGATTATGGAACTCTTTACTGCAAGATTTAATTGAATCTGAAAACATTATCAGCTTCAAAATAAATTAGACATATGGATCAGGGAAAACTATTAAGTCCCACATTGTGTGGGGAACAGTCTCGATGGGCTCGTGCCTTCTTTTCAATCATGCCAAGTCATATAGCTGATACAGTGAACCAACAGTGTAACAGATAAACAAACTGGACACACAGCAGGACAACACAGGACACGGATAAGTTACTACTACTAACAACTCTGTATAGTCTGATTTCATCTCAATGTATGTCAATGCTGAGCTCTGTTCTTTCCCAGTAGGAGCTGCCTTGTCCACATTAAGAGAGGAAGGGAAGGTCAGCTATGAACAGAATCCCCTAGCCAACTGCCCACCCGCAGGCAGACCTCGGCTCCTAAACTAGCCTAATTATGGCTTATTTTTCAGGGGAAAGGGAATCCATGCAGAGGCTCCATTGCTACTCAAACCTGTCCATCCAACCCTTAAGGTTGTATGTCAGGTGTTCCAACTGAAACATTTTAAAAAGCAAGTCCTTCCACATCGGGATCATAGGACAAGCATGTGAAACCCAAGTGTTCTGTTTTTATGTTTCTATCTAACAAGAGACTGGGGGGGAGGGAGAAAGACAAAAGTGAGACGGGTAGAAAGGAAAATTGGGTTTCGTTAGCAGATACAAGCCTGAGTAGGGAAGGTGGTTTTGTTTATTTGTTTTTGATACAAAGTAAGATTCTCCTTCTGTCACTTTGCTCTTGCCTGCCCACCATGTACACACCACTGTGACCTCTGCACCACTCTCTCCTCCCCCCCCCCACTCTTGAGGCCAGACACCTTGCCTATATTGCCTCTTTGACTGGGAAGTTCTAGCTTGGCTCCCTGCCATTCTACCTATATGACATCCTCTCCATCTCCCCTACCCCCACCTACTCCCTCTGCAACTCCCCCTATAGGATCCTCTCCCTCTCTTCCTGTATTTCCACTTTAGGAAGAGCTGCTTTCTCCTATCACTTCCCAAACATTTGGAACTCCTTCCCCTTAGATATCCGTTCTGCTTTGTCTAGTGGTTCATTGCTCTATCTTCTTCGACACTGCATCTCCCCATCCTGCACTTGTGCCTGACCCTCCTTCCCATCATTATTCTCTCTGCCCCCTCTTCAGTTCTATTTTCTCTGCTTTACCCCCTTCTACCTCTCCTTAGGCATGTCGTTAGCCTATAGCACTAGCTTGGTTTACATCAGGTAGTGCTCATATCCTTGGGGTTGTGTTCCTGTTAGTTAAGGCTTGCCCCCCCCATCTCCTTACTCCTCATCAATTCTTCCCTTTTCACAATTTCATTTCACCTCCCTTCCCCATATCTTGCCATACTCCCCCGCCCTTTCCTCAATTTTACTTACCCACCTCCTATGTGCCTATTTGTCCCCTTCTCTATCCCTCTGCACTCCCCCTTCTTCCCAGCTAATCCCCTGACAAGGTGTGCATCCCAGAGGGTTGAAGGCCATTCTTACTCTGAAACCACTCCTACTCCCCCCCCCATCCCTGCAAAGTTCTCACTCACTGTTCTGTTCCCTACTCTATCCTCCTCACCCCCTTCCTGGCTAATCCCTTTGTAGTGTGTGTATCCCGAGGGGTGAAGGCCCATCCATACTCTTTAATCATTCCTACCCCCCCCGTTCCTACAAACTTCTCACTAACTACCCAAATTGTAAAACTCCCAAGTATTTTATGTGTGTGTGTACATGTTTTTACATACGAACATACAAACATATGAAATTGCCAGCAGATAAAGGCCTTATGGTCTATCGAGTCTGCTTGATTGTGCAGCTAGCAGCCCCTATACTGCATCTGTCCCTACCTCCCCTCACCCCTCCAGTGACCTTCCCCATACCCTGTCCAGTTCCCCTTTGAAGCAGTCCACTGTTCTATAGGGTACCACTTCCTCTGCCAATGCGTTCCACCCAGACACCACCATCTCCATAAAAAAAGTCTCCTCATTTCCCTCCTGAACCTTCCCCCTTCCAATCTCAGATCGTGCCCTTGAGTGTCCCTCTCCATCCTTAATTTGAAAAGCCCCTCCATGCCCGTCTTTATTCCCTTCATGTACTTGAAGGTTTCAATAATGTTCCCCCATCCCTCCTCTCGTCCAGGGTGTACATGTTCAACTTCCTCAGCCTGCTCTTGTAGGGTAAGTCCCCTAGCCCCTGGATCATTTTTGTTGCCCTGCGCTGCACCCCCTCCAGTAACCTAATGTCCTTCTTCAGGTACGGTTGCCAGAACTGCACACAGTACTCCAGGTGTGGTCTAACCAGTGTTTTAATTAACAATTCAGCACTCCATACCCGAAATTTCAGTAGAAAGATTTTCTTTACTGTGTAAAAAATTTATCTGGTACAAAATTTGTACTTACGAAAAAAACAAAAAGCAAAAGTGCACAATTTAATACACCCTGGTAACAGTATAAAGTGCTTTTCCTAATTCAACTCCCAGGATTAGTGCTTTAAACCTCGGCGCTTCAGGGTCTCCTACCCCTTCATCAGGAGGTGTGGCTACACATTATTTCAATCAATAAATACCCTCAGTGATTCAGGTGCAAATCATAAAAGCAACTGATTTCATCCAATTAAGAGAGGATCCCTGTGTTTAAACAAAACAAGAAAACTGCATTCAGCCCTGCTCTCTTTAGTGAGGATGGTCCTTATTTCCAGTTACACCAGTTTTTTAGGGTAATTCCCTGTTAGTTAACCCTCCCCACTGCACAGATAAATGCAGATCCTAAAATTTATTTACACCATAGATCACTCAAATACAGAGTTGCATAATTACATAACATTACACCAATAAACATATTAGAAAAAAACATTTATACATACATTATGACGCCATAATGATTAGGGAACCCCCCCATCCCCTTGCATAATTTTAATATTTTTACATTCTCTATTTTATTTTTTATTTTTAACTATTTTAATTTTTGCATGCAGAACAGTACCTCAGGGAAAGAAGATCTAACCAGTGACCTATATAGCGGCAGGATCACCTCCCCCCTCCTGGAGGATATACCTCTAGCAATACAACCCAGCATCCTGTTGGCCTTTACAGCTGCCTTCCTACACTGTGATGAGTTGTTCATTGCTCCCGTTATGATCACCCCCAGATCCTTCTCCTCTTCCGTCTTGGCTAGTTGAATCCTCCCTAGCTGGTAGCTCCTCCTTGAGTTTTTTGCACCAAAATGTAACACCTTACATTTCTTGGCATTGAACCCCAGCTACCAAGTGTCTGACTAGGCTTCCAATTTTGGCAGATCATCTTGCAACCCCTGCCACCCTTCTAAGTCATCCACTACTGCTCCCATCTCGGTGTCATCTGCAAACAGACTGATCTTGCTCTTGATACCTATTGAGATGTCTGCTATGAAGAGCCCAAACAACACCAGTCCCAGTACAGAGCCCTGTGGCACCCCACTTGTCACCACCCTGGTAGATGAGAGCACCCCTCCCACTATCACTGTCTCCCTTGCAGCCAGTTCACTACCCATCCCATCATCTTCACCCCAGCCCCTGTGTCTTCCAGCTTACTTCCTAGCCTCTCATGCAGCACCGTTTATTTATTGAGTTTGTTTATGGAGCATTAGATAAGTGGGTACACACACACACACACACACACACACACATATATATATATATATATATATATATATATATATATATATATATATATATATACACACACACATTTTTATTTATTTATTGAAAATATCGGAATTACAAACCTTTGAGTCAAAAGACTCATTTACAAAGGCTCCACGTCAGAAATAGTTCATACAACATACCGTGGTCCCAAAACATAGAATAAAGTGCAAGAACAAAACTAAACGCAGTATACAAAGATACAGTATGTAGAACATTCAATTCAAATGCAGAATAAAATCAGGAGTTAAAATGCCAGGCAGACTAAGTACAGGGAGAGCAGTAAGCGGGGGGATAGGGGACAGAGAACAAGGGGAAAAGAGACATGGAAAAGAGGGGGAAGGGGAAAAATTACTTGCTCAGGGTCACACAGTATGAAGTGGAGTTTTTGGGAATCAAATCCAGGTCTGCTGGATGTAACAAGCTCATTCACAGCTCGTTGATGTGACCTCTAGGCTATTCTACCAGCTTCAAGTTGTATCAGTGCCAAACCATGGGACATGTTTTAACCCAGCTATACAGTATTGTGTTAGCAGTCCCAAATTGTACTGTACAGTGGAACTTCTTCAGTGCCCCTCTACAACGCAACTTGTGCTTATAGTAAAACAGCACTAAAGGAAGTCACTTTGCTCTGGGGGAACCTTCTCATGTGGTGTCATATGGAATTAAGGTATGTCCCAGCCAATCAGAAGTTGATCAATAGACATGGATTAGATGGGCAGTGGGGCCCCAAAAACTAACATCGCTACTGCACCCTAAAAACAAATATGTAACTTGTATTGAAAATAAGAGGTTGTGTATTCTGGACAAGGAAAAGATGAGGTCAGTTAGTATCGTGCTGAGGGACCCCAAAAACTCTAAAGTTAGTCTTGTGGGTGAGAAGAGATTTTCTCTCTAGTTGTGTGCTGCAGAAGCCAGTCTCCAACAGCTAGCATTTTGCAATAATATTCCAGCATTTTAGTTTGCTGTGCTACCAATGTCTGCATAGCGGCCAGCTGTTGCAGTTGATCCTGTAATTGGCTGTTCGTGTCATTGACCACAAAGTCAGTTTGAGTGGCAGCATCTTTAACTGATGTCTGCGACTGGATGGAGGCCTCACTCATCCTAGGGCAGACAGCTGGCTCATCCTGTGCTTGTTCAGCATTCCAAAGTCCTCCTTCCTCTTCATCACAAGTCTGTCTCTGGAACATGTGCCACTATCTGGGCCTTTCGCTTTGGCACATTTTTCCAGGTCTTTTGTTTAAATGTCTGAGGCACTTTTTGAAGCACTGCTCCAATTTGTGGATGTTTCACTGGACTGATGGGAGTTTTTCTGTTTTCTTTTCCCCATTTCCATTGTCTCAGAGTTGGTGATGTCCTCCTCATGAGACGTGATCCATGGAATGTGCTGGTTTTCATGATTATGCTATTGGGTTGAAATGTAGTCAGGTGTGTTTATGATTTTTTAACTCAATTTTTATCTCATAAATCATATGTACAGCTCATACATGAAGATTATGTCATTACAGTACATTGGCAGGACTCAACTCTATGTTATACAAAGTCATTGAATCTTTTTACCCCTACTGTAAAATTCTCATAATTTCAAGTTCGTAAGGGAAAACAAAGTACATTGTTACTATGATCAAGGGTTTGCTCTTCTATCTCTCCTTACCTCTCAGGTTTGCACCCATTCCCAATCAAAATCCTCAGTCCCAAGATGAGGTGTACAATTCCCCTAGAAACCAATGTATCTTCATAAGGAAAATTACCTTCACCTTCTTCACGATATTTCATAGCATAATCTTAAAGAAATAAAATTAAGCAGTTTTTTCCCCCCTTTTTACCTTTAATCATCAGTTAGAACTAAGGGCAATGCCCTATTAACTAAGGACTCAACAGGAATCCTAAAGCTTTTTAGGGGAGACTCTCTTAGGCACTGCCGCATGCTATGGGTCTGTTCATCTCCATGGAGAGTGGTTCAGTCCCTGTCAGATTCCTTTACCTCCTTACTGGTAAACAAACCTCACTGCATCCATTTATGAACGTTTAACATAATGTGAGTTTATGTATGTGGATATTTACTATATATATTTTTATTTATTTATTTTATTTCACATCTAGGAAAATACCTTTGAGCCAGAGCTCTTTTACAAAGGTTCCACGTCAGAAACAATCAGTGGCACAATACAGTGAAGGAATACTGGATACATAAAACAGGGTGAGCAGTACACAGACTGGATACAAAAACATAAACGCTTGGTTCAGGTGTACAGATACTAATAACAATTAAAACTGTGGGAGACATTGAGACATTCAGTAGTAGGAAAACAAACATTAAATGAAAAACTTGGTAAGCAGTACAGCTCTAACAAGCGGGTTGCCAGAACAAGGTAGGAAAACAGTTCTGTTGTCAGCAGTGCAACTAAGATAGGACTACCAGGAAACCCATGAGCCCAGTGGTGGTGAGTGCCACATTTAAGGTTACGGAAAACACACTGGGAGGGAGGAGAGGGGGAACGGGAAGAAAGATGAATGGGTAGAGTGTGGACAGGGGAAAAGGCAGCGAGGGGCCAAGGGAGGGACACAGGAGGGGAGAGACAATGGGAGAGGCAAAGGAGGGGAGGGATGGGGAGGAGGGAGGGAGGAAAGGGGACTGACTTTATAGGCACTAACCTCCAAGAAATTGAACACTGGTCTGCTAAACAATGGTCATACTGTAAACTTGGAACTACAACTCCCAGAAGGTTCTGGGTTCCTCAGGGGCCCTCAGGACAGGGTCAGAATGAGCAAACCAGAAGCAGGGGAAGGGGGACCTATCAACAAAGAGCTCTTACAATGGACAAGATGCAAGATGAAACTGCCAACATGGCAGTGGCAGAAGCTGGTAAGGCCCTTCCGACACCAACCGACTCTGGGCTGCCCAACCCTGGGTCACTAAAAAGCGATGGCCTGGCTGGTGGTCCCAAAATGCAGCAAACTAGGTACCAATTCAGGAGCCGAATCGGCAGGAATAGTTTTTCTCCATCCAAGTCTCCTGCGCCTCCAGCCAAGATCCCCAGAGATGACTCATCCAGTGATAACAAGCACTAGGAACTTTCGAGGAAGTTTCAGCAGCAACTGATTGGACCGAAGAGATCAAGGAGCTTGATATCATGGACACTATGGAGACTTCGGAGATCAAGACGCACCCAGACCCCTGCACCTTTGCAGAGGTTACAGCTGCAGGAACTGGCTGATCAACACAGAACTCTGAGTTACCCTCATTGCTAGGTTTTGCCAAGTCAGTGCAGTGGTAAGCTGGCCTGGCTAGCTCTTCTGGACAATTATTTAGTATAATTTGGGTATATTGTGGGTGGAGGTTTGGGTAGGGCTGGGAATGTCCTGCTCCTGGGAATGAGTATTACGGGGGAGTTTACTAAGTTGAACTAACATAGGGAGACTCCTAGACGAGGCTCCAGGGGTTGCAGTGGGTTGATGGGGAGAGGAATGGGTCGAAATACCAGGCCTCTTCAAAAGGGTAGGACAGGTGGCTTCTAGGGTAAGGGATATCAGAGCAGAATCTACCACAGAAATCGCTGCAGTACTGCTGTTGGCCAGGTATTACACGGCAGTCATGTGACAGACTCTATTTATTGTATATAGAGAAAGCTGGGCAGTAGTACCAAATGTAAGGCACAACTGACCTTGAGTGGGGAGCCCAAATGGGATCCCAGAAAAGGCACCTCTGCATGATTTTGGGGCCAATCTCCCCTATCTCACCTGGGTAGCATAGGACCCTCATCTCCAGGATTCCCGCTCCCCAACCAGCTTATCCAGTAAGCTGGAGCACCACTGCACCTAACCAATGGGATCTTGTACCCTCATGGTTAGAAGTTTTACACTGGAAATGCACCCATGTTGTGGCTGAGGAGGATGGAGCCACATTAAGTCCCCCCCACCCACGCACGATGGGTGCCTCAGCATTCCGTTGGCGCAGCTTGCTCCCTTCATCCATGGGGATAATTTAACCCATCAGGGGGTCGGGAACCCTCAGTTAGGGCACCCATGGTAGTTAGGATCAGGGTTAGGCCCAAGTTCAGTACTTCTGTATTTCATGACTCATATACTCTACACTCCTGTATTATCAATTGGAACTTCGGATAGTCACTCACCAGTAGTGAACTGACATCTGGGTTCACCTTCTTTTTATAAAACCCCTACTGAGGGGCCCAATGGGATAGGCTGTGAACCCAGATCCAGCCACTTTCCTGAACGATTCCAAGGAGGCGCAGCAGTGAGGCTCTGAGGTCATCCTCAGAAATCGCTTTCTCCTTTTGGAATTCTAGTGCATTCACTAACTAACTGTTAACTGAAAGATACACTATAAACTTTCCTGACCACAAAGCTCAGAGGAGCAGCTACATCGAACTAGGGCAAGTGCTCTGAAGGTTAGGACCAGACATTGCCCATTTTTGGTGGAGATTCCCCCTTTGGGGGAGTGAGTAACTGGTGCATAGCCTACAGTATCTACCATCTGAAGAATCTTCCCAGACCCTGAGTATTGGGGAACTCTTTTGAGATATAGAGTTAACTGAATTGGTATTCTTCTTTTTTCTTTTCTCATCCTTTGCTACCCCTCATCCCTCACCTTGAGCATTGCTGAGTACACATCCATGAAGAAGTAGTCTATGTGATCACCGAGCAACAACCCCAGGGACCCTCATCCTCTGGCTATTCAACTACCCTGGGAGCTCTTCAGCCCATCTCGCAGAGGAGACTACCACCTACATGGACCCGGGAAGTGAGTGGGGCAGGGGGTGTTGCGTGTTAGTCTGGAGCCCAGCACAATGAGGGAGGGGGTGAGATGTGTCTCCTGGAATGTTAAGGGGCTTAATCATCTGGTTAAGTGGAAAAAGGTCCTTAACCATTTGAAGACCCTAAAGACTAATATAGCCTTGCTACAGGAGATACAGCTTACTGCCAGGTCCGTGCAATGGCTGAAAAAAAGCTGGGTGGGTAATGTAGTTCATAGTTCAGCACTGTCCAAATCACGGGGAGTAGTCATACTAGTTCACAAAGTGTGTGGATGGGTGGTGGATTGGAAAAAAACAGACCAACAGGGCAGATGGGTAGTGGTCTGATTTGCTTACCTGAGGGGTAAGACTGTAATAGTCAACACTTATGCTCCTAATCAGGATAATCAAGATTACTTCACTCACATAAGCCAGGCCATCATGGAGGCCCAGGGGGAGGATGAGAAGTGGCTGATCCTCTTGAGAGGGGATTTTAATATGGTAGCAGATGTTTTCATGGATAAGTCCAAACCTACCCCAGATACCCATCCCAGGGCAAGAAAGACCCTAGGCAACATGACGGAAGAATAGGGATTAATGGACCCATGGCATCAGGATAACCCAGTAGGGAGGGATTACACCTTCTTTCAGTGGTCCATGGCACCCACAGCCAAATAGATTTTTGGTTGGCAGACAGACTGGCGGGACAGGGGATATCCAATTCCAGGATAGAGCCCATAGTCATATCTGACCATACCCTGATTAGCCTAGCCTATCCTATCTCCCGGTCGGGTTTCAACCCTTCTTCTCTAGATGGAGGTGCAACCCGCTACTGCTAAAGAATGCAGAATTCCTGGAGTGGATCTGATCTGAAACCCGCATGTTCTTCAAGCAAAATCAGGGTGGTGGGGTCAAAGCGGGCACAGTCTGGGTAGCATATGAAGCCTTTTTAAGGGATTGTATCATCTTGCACATGACAAGGTGGAACAGGGAGAGCAGGACTGAGCTGGATGACCTGCATCATAAACTTGCTGCCCTAGAAACTCAATTTAGGTCCAGCCACCCCCCACCCACTGACCTCCATGCTTCCATCATGGGACTAAAGCATAGACTTAACATCCTGCTACAGCGGAAGGCAGAATGGCAGCTACTCAGGGCCAAGCATTGATTTTGGGAGTCAGGGGACAAGGGAGGCAGGATGTTGGCTTACCATTTACATAAGAAGAAGTCTGACTCTCAAATTCATGCTCTCTGTTCGCCCAAAGGCCCCACTGCCACGGAACCCAGAGAAATCAACTTGATCATGTGCCCATTTTATGAAGAGCTATACTCCTCCCGTACCTCACCCAGCACCTAGGACCCTGATCCTCAAATTCAGACCTACTTGGAGACAACACTGCTCCCCTGCCTAACCCCGGAGGTCTCGCAGGACCTAGAGAGGCCTCTGACACTGGCGGAACTGAGGACTGTGCTCCACCAGCTCACCAAGAGCAAAGCTCCCAGTGCAGATGGGATTACAATGGAGTTACAGTATATCAACTCCTGGATGTGGTCATCCTAACTCCACTACTACAAGCCATTGAGGAGGCGAGGGCCGCAGGTGTCCTCACCCCAAATATGAATGAGACAATTATGCCAAAAAAGTCATCAGATTCCCTCGACTGTGCTAACTTTTGCCCTATTTCACTGATTTCCATGAACAATAAGATACTGGCAAAGGCCCTGGCCACTAGGCTAGAAGGGGTATTACCATCCCTAGTCCACCACTCACAAGTGGGTTTCAGCAAGGGTAAGATGGGGAACGATAACATACATGCAGTACTTAACCTGAAATGGTGAGCCATGAGCTCACAAACGCCTATGGATGCTCTTGCGGTGGACTTTCATAAGTTGTTCGATTCAGTGGAATCGGGCTACCTCCATGCCACCCTGAAGGCATACAGATTTGGCCCATACGTCTGGGTCTGGATCTATACTCTGTACACTAAACCCATGGTGATGGTACTGACTAACTAGGATGTATCTACCCCCTTCAAGCTGCACAGGGGCATGCGGCATGTGACTCCCTGCGCCCTCCATCCCTTTCCTCCCTCCCTCCTTTGTTGTTGTCAACTTACCAGCGCTGTCGTGCACTGAGCATTGTTCGTGGGGGTGGGGTGGGGGGTGTGAACATTGGAGGACGAATGAACGCACCTCTCACATTGGCTTGGTTAGGCCCAGAAGACTCCCTGGGGTGAAATGGAGTCTGGAATGGGGTGCTCCACGTGTAGTCTCCATACCCAAAGGCAATGCCTCTTGTGGCAGACAAGTAGCCGGGGCGGCCCTTGAAGCCTGTCCAACTTGAGCGGTGTTATGCAACGCCAGATCTATTAAAAATAAGACTGCAATTATTGCAGATCTTGTTGGAACAACTGATCTGGCTTGCATCACCGAGACCTGGTTGGACGAAAATGCTGGCTCTATTTTGGATGCTGCAATTCGGCTGGGTACTTGGTGATACACCACTCAGTTGGGCCTCACGAGTGTACCAGTTGAGGAAGCCGAATCATTCGAGTGTACCATAGTGGCTGGTGTAGGTTGCAGGTTAGCTCTCGTCTACCGTCCACCTGGGGACGAGATGCAATTCCTGCAGGAAGTAGCGGATTTCGTTGCCGACATGGCATTGGAGTCACCCAGATTGATGGTACTGGGTGACTTCAATGCCTGGGTCAACGAAGAACTCTCGTAGATTGGACAACACTTCCTCCAGCTTATGACATCTCTGGGCCTTACACAGGTTGTTACCTCTGCCACCCATAAACACGGTCACTCTCTTGATTTGGTTTTCCTCCTGGGGATTGAGGCCTCTGACTTGGAGGTGGAACCTGTCAGTTGGTCTGATCACTACACCGTGAGGTTCAACTTTTGCACCCCCCTTCGAAGGCCTGCACCTGTGGAGCTGGTCAGTTACCGCCCTTTATGGGAAGTGAGCCCTGGAGGCCTGGCAGTGGTGATTGATCTCTCAGAGTTTCCTGTAGCCAGCTCCAGTCCAGAGACTTTAGTTGTGGCCTATAATAAGGCCATTTCTGTAGCCCTGGACTTGATTGCTCCCATCCGTGTTCGTCTTCTCCCCCTTTGCCCTCAGTCCCCTTGGTTTGATAGGTCTTTGAGGGAGTTGCGGCAAGAAGAACATAGGTTAGAGTGACACTGGTGGAAATCCGCCTTGAAAGCTGAACACCTTAGACTGGTTGAGCATTATCAGACTTAGCAATCAGCTGTCTCCCGTAAGAAGGCAGAATTCCTGTTCGGAGAGATTGCTGCCACTCAGAACCGACCAGCTCAGCTCTTCCGAACTGTTGACAGGTTGTGCAACCCAACCTGTCTGCAGCTTCAAAGACCTATTTTGCAAATGGAGTGCGATGAACTTGCTCGGTTCTTTGCGGATAAGGTGGATGACATCAGGTTGGAAATTCTTTCGACTTGCTCTATGGGGGTTGCTGATGATCGGTGTTTGGTCACCTCGCCTCGAGCTTCCTGGAGTACCTTTGCTTTGCCTGAGCTCGCGGATGTCATGCGTATTGTCCAGGGTATGTGCCCTATGTGTTGTAGTTTGGATCTGGGCCCAACTTCCTTGATTATGGATTGTTGGGATATGATCAGCCCAGTCCTGGCACAGATAGTCCAGTGCTCCCAGGAATCTGTTGAGTTTCCAAGCTCCCTGAAGGAGGTGGTGGTAATCCTCCTCCTAAAGAAAGCTTCTTTGGACCCGGAATCTCTGGACAACTACAGACCTATCTCAAACCTTCCCTTTATAGGGAAGGTGATTGAGAAAGTAGTAATGGTACAGCTGGATGACCACCTGACCATCCATAACATCTACAAATCTCTCCAGTCCGGTTTCTGAAAGAGGCATAGTACTGAGACGGCGCTGGTTCTGGTGCTCAATGATCTCCTGATGGCGAGAGATCGGAGAAGCCATTCTGTCTTGGTGCTCCTTGATCTCTCCTCATCCTTTGACACTGTAGACCATGGGGTGCTGCTTGGATGCCTGAGGTCCATCTGTGGACTGACAGGTATGGTCCTCAGGTGGTTTACATCCTTCCTCACTGGCAGGAGTCAGAGAGTGGTGTCTGGGATTTTTTCCTCAGATCCATTCTCCCTGCCGTGTGGGGTACCTCAGGGTTCAGTGCTGTCCCCCATGTTGTTTGCAGTGTATATGCTGCCCCTCTGAGACATTGTAAGATGGTGTGGGCTGAGGTTTCATTGCTACGCTGATGACACCCAGCTCTACTTGTCTTTTGCTCCCTATCAGGATAGAGCTGTCTCTGTATTTAATACCTGCCTTGCTGAAATCCAGGACTGAATGAACTCGAGCTGGTAAAAGTTGAATGCTGGAAAGACGGAGGCATTGGTAGTGGACCTGGGTCACCGGATAGAGGGGTTGTGGGATGATCAGCCCTCTGGACTTTTTCTTGGGGGCTCTCAGATCCTATCCTCTGAACAGGTGCAAAACCTGGGGTAGTACTTGACGATGGGCTGACTTTACGAGCTCAGGTGTCGGCCATCGTCAAGACTTCCTTTTATCATCTTAGGAATATCTCCAGGATTAAGCACCTGGTTCCGTCTGGGGACTTGCCTACACTGGTCCATGCTTTTGTGACCTCACACCTTGATTATTGCAACTCCCTGTACTTAGGGCTTCCTGGGGTTGATATCTGCTGTCTGCAGCTCGTGCAGAACGCTAACAGCACGATTGTTGATGGGGGCTCTCGAGCTTCCTCAGATATTCTGTGCTGCCCGGGATCTGCACTGGCTGCTGATTAGGTGGTGGATCACCTTTAAAGTTGGTTTACTGACTTATAAAGCCCTACACGGACTGGGCCCTGACTACTTGAAAGAGCTTCTTGTGCCTTACTGCCCAATGCGACAGTTGTGTTCGGCTGATATGGGGTTGCTGGAGATTCCAAGGGTGTTTTTGAACTCTTTAGGGGCCCATGCATTTATACACGTGGCCCCGACCCTTTGGAATTCTCTACTCCATCAGCTTCGGGAGTGCACGACTGTGGGAGGGTTTAAACAGGTGCTGAAAACCTTTTTATGGTGTCATGATTTTGGTGGCACCGAATAATTTTGGATCCTCTGCTATTTATTTTATTACTATGTTTATTGTTTTTATCATGATTATTCTTATCTTTTTATAAAGCGCCTTGATGGCCTGAAAGGCGCTTTTGTGAAATCAGATTTATTTTTTATTATTTTTATTATTATTCATTATTATTTCCCCTTCTGTTTTTAATAGCCTTGGATCCCCTAGCTAGGAGACTGCTAAATACCCCTTAGATCTGTGGTATTGAGGTCAAAGGTAAACACTACCTCATTGATACCTATGCTTACGACCTCCTTCTCACATTATCTCACCCCACTGCCTCCCTACCACCAGTAATTGCAGCCCTACAGAGGTTCACCATATTATCAGGGCTCCAAATGAACAGTAAGAAAACAACGCTATCACCTTTGAACCTGGCATGTGCAAAAGACTGTTCACATGACATATCGGTGGTACGGGCCACCCAAGGCTTCACATACTTGGGGATTAACATCACCACCCAGTGGAAAAATATGGCACACTCTAATTACATGCTCATCACAACCTCCATAAGAGCGGAGATACAATGGTGGGTTAAAATGCACCTTTCCTTAAAGGGTAAGGTGGAAGACATGCGCTTGTTTATCTTACCCAGGCTATCCTATCTCTTCTGTAATTTGCTGATTCCAATCCCACTGAGTACACTTCAAAAGATATACAGGGTGGTGACTGGGTTCCTCTGGAAGGGGAAAAGTCCCTCAGTTTGGGAGTGGCAGACTACAAGCTCACTGGTCCGGGGGAGGATTGGGTCTCCCTTGGCTTCAGGGGTGTCTTCTGGCATACAGGGCTGCATACGCAATCAGGTGGTTCCTCCCTAAATCTCCAGATACCCCTATATGGGTGGCACTGGAATCTGATTTACTGGATACCACTTGGTTAGGGAATCTTCTAAGGGTAACCACCCTACAAATGGGGGTTCCCAAAAAGTCTGCTTTGAGCTTGCCTAAATGTTCACTGCCAGACTGGTGTTCTGCATTTTAGCAGTTTAAATGTATTGCCAGAGAGTGTCTGTATAGCCTCTGTGTACTGTCTCTTTAAAAGATGCCTGGATTACAGTCATAATTAATCTGAGAGGGAGCTCTGTTAGAAGATGTACTTGTTTGCTGATCATTTGTTAGAGTAGTAATAACATTGCAGTTTGTTCTAACCTGCCTTCTTTGTAGCATGGACAGTTCTGTTTGTTCCCATCATCTTGGTCCTGGACTGTCAGAATGGGCCAATCAGTACATTTGGGACTCTAAAATGTAGCCTGCCTACAGGGGCTTGGTGGGGCCAAAACTTGTAGGAATTGTAGTCTGGGAGTTTTGGCGCCTAAAATAACCTGGAGGGGGATCCCTTGTTGTGACGGACAGATCAGCCAACTGAACCTTTTGGATCTTAAGGAATGTCCCACACTGCTTGCAGTTTCAGTTAGATGAGTTGGGAAGTGAAGAAATAACAGCTTGAGACAGTTCAAGCAGCAATCCATAGTGGATTTGTGCTGGAGAACTGTGGAAAGGCCTGAGTTTGGCCTGCATTCCTGCCTGCTGTTCCTGCGAGGGAACTTGTGCTTTTTTCAGACTGAATCTGAATTTGGAGAGTGAATTAAGCCATTGAATTGTGACCAGGCTTTAAGGCAAGGCAAAATTTATTTAAAAGATGCCCAATCCCAGAGGCTCTGGGCGCCGTATAAATTTCGAACAGCATTTTAAAACACAGAAACACAAAATATTTTTGTACAAAATTAAAGCAAATAACTCCAATAAAATCACAAACTCTAAAATAAGTTCTAGTCTAAGCATCGAATGCTTGGGAAAATAGGAGTGTCTTCAGGCGGGCCTTAAAAATATCTACAGTGGGGGCCTCTCTGACCTGAGCTGGTAATGAATTCCATAGAATGGGAGCCGCAACACTAAAGGCTCTATCACCAGCTGATTTAAGCCTTGTTCTAGGAATGGTCAGGAAGCTACCACTAGAAGATCGGAGAGGCCGGGTAGAAGGAGCAGGTTTCAGAAGGTGTGACAGGTAACCAGGGCCCTGCCCGTGTAGGGCCTTATAGGTGAGAAGACCCACCTTAAAGAGGATTCTCCACGTGACTGGCAGCCAGTGTAATTCGCCCAATACCAGTGTAATATGGCAAAATTTTTGCTGCCCAGTCAGTAACCGGGCAGCAGTATTTTGCACCAGCTGCAGTCTGCGGAGAGATCCCCTTGTGACCCCGAGATGGAGCGCATTACAGTAGTCCAGCCTAGATGTGACTAAGGCATGTATCAAGGTAGGGAGGTCCAGAGACAGAACAAGGGGCTTGATCCTGGCAATGTTTCTGAGGTGGAAAAAACAGGTACAAACCGTGGAAGATATTTGAGCCTCCATGGTTAAATCCCTGTCCAGAATCACTCCAAGATTTCACACCCAAGAGGAGGCATTCAATGACACAGCTCCAAGAACAAGTCCAGTTACTGAGCCAGAGGCCATCCTATCACGAACTCTGTTCGACTCCACTACCAATACCTCCGTCTTGTCAGGGTTCAGTCGCAACCAGCTGGAGGCGATCCAGTCATTAATCTCAGCCAGACAGATATTTAGCACATCCACTTCGTTGGATGTTCCTGGGGCAAAGGACAGATATAGCTGAGTATCATCGGCATAGCAATGAAAACTCAAACCATACTTCCTAATGATCCCCACCAGGGGCAGCATGTACACTGCGAACAACATTGGGGCCAGTACCGAACCCTGAGGGACTCCACAAGGAAGGAGACAGTGTGTGGATGAGAAATTTCCCATCATAACCCGTTGCCACCTGTTGGTGAGAAAGGACTCAAACCAGTTGATGACTGTACTGGTGAGTCCACACAACTCCCTGAGGCGGACAAGCAACACACAATGGTCCACAGTGTCAAATGCTGAGGAGAGATCGAGGAGAACAAGAATTGTCCTGTCCTCCCAATCTCTAGCCCTGAGGAGATCATTCTGCACCCGAACAAGCACAGTTTCCGTGCTATGTCTAGCCCGAAAAGCCGACTGGAAGGGATCATACAATTCGTGAGTCACAAGGTGCTCTTCCAATTGAAGCGCTACCACCTTCTCCACCACCTTCCCCAAAAATGGAAGGTTGGATATTGGACAGTAATTTGCCTTGATCTCTGGGTCCAGAGATGATTTCTTTAAAAGGGGTCTCACCAGAGCCTCCTTCAAGGCATCTGGAAAGACTCCCTCAAGTAAGGAACGCTGTACAATCAAGGCAAACACCGGGCCAACAGAGTCAACGCATCTCATTAAGAAACGTGTTGGCACTGGGTCCAGCTCACAAAATGTATGCTTCAAATTGACTGCCACCTCAGTAACCTCACTAACCTCCACTGGTCTAAACTTCCCCCAGCTAGGCGGAGTGCACTTAGAACACATAAGGCGACTACTGTCAGCTATAACATTGCTGGCTGAAGAAGCCTCCTGCCTGATCAAGGACACTCTATCTGAGAAAAACCAAGCAAACTCCTCACAATCTATATTAGAAAAAACCCTCCCAGGCTGCAAACAGACAGGATGGAGAAGTCTATTCACAGCCCGGAAGAGTAAAGCTGGTCGGTTTTTCCCGGCAGCAATCTCCCTGGACAGGAACACTGCCTTCTTACGGTTGATTGCCTCCTGGTACACACGATAGTGCATACGCAGGACCAGTTTGTCCGCCTCCAGGCAGGACCTCCTCCAGCAGCGTTCTAATCTCTGACCCATCTTCTTCATCTCCCTGAGGTCCCCGTCAAACCACGGGGACCTCAGGTATGAAGTTCTGGGTCATACACGGACAGGTGCGAGGGAGTTGATGGTGTCAGATAACGCCCTATTATAGGTATAAACCCCAGCATCAACACCTCTGACGCATGTAGCACCCACACTAGACAATTTAACTGCCGCCAGAAAATCCTCAGGGGCGAGACCCCGTAAAGGGCGACAGCTAATCCTCTCAGCAGGGGAAGGGCTTATGGCGGGAGCCCTAAGCGTGAACTGTACCATGCAATGATCGGACCAAAGTACTCGATCAATCCTGAGATCACTGATCTCAAGCCCCAGTGAGAACACCAGGTCCAATATGTGGCCATCCTGATGGGTTGGCGCAGTAACAACCTGCGTCAATCCTAAGGAGGACATACTCTGCAAGAAATCATAACTGCATCTTTGATTTCCATCGTCGACCCAAACATTGAAATCCCCCAGAAAAACACAATTGGGGGATCCCAATGTTTCGCCGGCGATGAATTCAGTGATCTCCTGCAGGAAATTCCCCATCAGGCCAGAAGGGCAATAGATGAGGAAGATCCTGCAACCCGCGCCGAGTCCTCCACGAATAGCCACACATTCAAAGGAACCTGGAGTTTCCACTGGGTGCACGGTGAAGGTCAGGCTGGATCTAAAACAGATAGCTACACCGCCACCCCTGCGTTTCACTCTGGGGCAGTGCACCACGGTATACCCAGGAGGGACTGAAGCCTCAAAAATGGGGCCTGCATCATCTCCCACCCAGGTCTCCGTGATGCAAGCCAGATCGACCGATGAAATCAAGGCGGCAATAATTGCCGTCTTATTTCTAATCAATCTGGCATTGCACAGCACTGCCATCAGAGGATTGGAGGGTGGTGCAGCCCCTCGGGTTACCTGACCACTCAGTCTGGTGGACTCCCTGGGGATGGGCACCAGCCACGTCTGGCCTCTCCCAGATGACCGTTGTAACCCAGGGCGCCTTCTGATCCTAACAACCTCTATCCTGCCATCGCCCATGCCTGGGTCACCCCACTGCCAACAATCAGCACAACCCCCTCCAATCCCCACTTCCCAACAGCGTCTAGCAATAGTATCCAACACTGGAAGAGGGACAGAGGGACGTAAATCATGTAGCAGTGAGCTCCCATAGGTAATCCTAGCCCCTCTAAATCCTCCCATATAATCCCTATACATTCCAAGCAATAAATACAATAATTAACTATCAGACACAATTTAAATATTGTCTAAATAACTGCCTAGCCTACTCAAGCAATAAAACTAGTGCATTTACTAATCATTTAAAACAAAACAAACTGAATCACAGTAATGCTCCGACTAAACATTTCTTACCACAGTTATAATATAAACGATAGATACAAACTATTTATCTTTGCACAATTTAAAACCATACAGAATAAAACCAGCCCATTTTCTTTCTTCATTTACAAACAAAAAAGATTTTTCAGTACCGAGTGGCACTCGCCCCACTCACACGCTCGCGCTTGCGAGCAGCGCTTCAATTTACAACGAGCACTGTCCCAGCCCCTTCAGCTCACAGTTACAGCTCCCCCCCACTCACACCTCCAGACCAGTCGGAAGAGATTGCAGGAAACCCTACTGCACAGCCTCTCACACCATGCAGGTCCTGCTGTTAGAGGGCAAATGGGCTTCGCCCGCGGGCAGGGGAGCACAGACTCGCACGTCCAGTAGACGTGACACAAGCACTCAGCCGCTTACGAGTGGCGTTACAGTTCCAGCAGGACAAAATCCAGACACTCAGGACAGCCGCTTACAAGCGGCGCTTCAGTTTACAACGAGCACTGTCCCCGCCCCGTCAGCTCACAGTCACAGCTCCCCCCCACTCATGCTTCCAGACCAGTTGGAAGAGATTGCAGGAAAACCTACTGCGCAGCCTCTCACACCATGCATGTCCTGCTGTTAGAGGGCAAATGGGCTTTGCCCGCGAGCAGGGGAGCACAGACTCGCACCTCCAGTAGACGTGACACAAGCACCCAGCCGCTTACGAGCGGCATTACAGTTCCAGCAGGGCAAAATCCAGACACTCAGGACCTGAAGAAGACTGAAGATTTGCTGAATTCAATCAGCCTGTCAGGACTTCCAGCTACCTCTGAACTCCTGGATTGTGCAGAGACACTGTAATTACAATCGGAGAGCCATTTGCCTGGTACAGTGGAATTTCCTTAGTTTAGTTTAGTTTAGTTTATTGTTCTAGGAATTACTACCTTTGAGCCAGAGGCTCTTTTACAAAGGTTCCACGTCAATTAGGTACAGTACAAAAGGTTACATAGATAACACAACAATTTGGGTTGTGTCAAGAGCAAGAAAACTATACAAATACATATCAAATCATTTGTGCAAAAGGACATGAGATATCAATAATCACATTATTATTACAAGAAAGAGGTCATGCCAGATTAGGAGAAACAAATAGGGAAAAAGTCCAGAACAGAGAGGGTAAGTGAAAGGTGTGAGGAGCAGACAATAGCAGGAGAAAAGGTTTCCCTTACATGTGAATGTGCTGTGTGCTTACAGTGGGTCGTGATTTGGTTCCCCACTGTGTGTCTGAACTGTGTTTTACTTGCTGGAGGCTGTATCCAGCTCCATGGACTGAATCCATATCAATTTCCATTTGCCTGGGCCCTGCTACACTGGCCCAGCCAGAATACCTGCTACACAGAGAAAGTCATCGACGAGAGACCGGCTTGGGGATCAGCCCTCTGCTCAATGCCTTGAACAGGAACAACGCTCCGGTAATATGTGTGGGCCCTGCTTCTCTGGGCACTCCAGCTCAACAGCTGCAGTCTTGATTTCATCCTGTCTGTGTCCAGTATTGGGTATCGTGAATAAACATCAGGGTAGCTCCCTGCAACAACAGCTAAATCTAAGAGTGTTGTCATCTGATTGCCTTGTTGCCTTTTCTTTCATGAACTGAACCCTCCAACTCCGGATTACAAATAGTGCGTGTTGTGCATGTTGCTTTCTTCCATCACAGGGCCCTAACCAGCTGCAACATTCCTGGCTAGCCCACCATTTTCCTACCTGCGTACCCAGAGTGTGTGACTGTGTAGGGACTCTGAAATGCATGCATAACTGTCTGATTAATATAGCTTTTAAGCAAATCAACCTGATTATGCCCCTCCCTTGTTCAAGTCCCCTGAATAAATCAGATTTAACTCTGTTTGCATTTAACCTGACTGTGGTTCCAGTCTGTGCCAAAAGTATTGTACTGTTGCTATTTGCTGTGCTTAACCTTGTTTACAGGGGGTCCCCAGGGTCAAGCTAGAGGAACCAGCCCTGGTGGTAAATGCAAACAGTGTGGGTAATTGCCTGGTGAATAAGGGTCATTGTGAAAGTAATTCTTATATATTGTTCAGGCCACTAAAAGGGAAAGAGGGGGGTTACAGTGTCCCGGAGGGCTGTACCCAGGTTAGCTTGACCACTAACAACCCTGACCTCTGGGTGGAGGCACCCATTTCATTACCCAGGGCCCTTAACCTGCTACTAGCCAAGCAGGCAGGGGTAGTAGCCCTTGGGATAGTGCCACCTAGGGGTTACATCTTGGAAGCTCACCGCTGGGATTTTGTGCCTTCTAGTGGCCAAAAATTATGAATTATTGTTAAAGATTAATGGCTACCCCAGTAGAAATGGCTGTACACCAGTTGGTGGAGTGGTGTACTGGGCAGAAGATCGACCCCCAAAATGCTCTGCTTATACTGGATATTCTCCTGGGTACCAGTAAGGACACTGTAGAGGGAGCACTCTCCAAAGTTGAATGTTTAAAAAACCCTGTGGTGGTGGGTCGACAGGCTGATTTGATCACCCAAACTTTCATAGCCTTGGTAGAGTGTAGTGACCTCATGGACAGCTCTAAAGTGCCACAGACTATTGCCTCAGAAGGGGTCCTAGCCACCTGGAGAGTGATAACAAAAGACAGTAAAGACCCTGGGGAGGATGAACTCCTACCATTATCTGAGACCTTTGAGGAGAAATTTGCTAAGTTGTTGCTGGAGGAAGGGAAAACCATAGAGGACTTTAAGAAACTATTCCTGCCACCTGGGGGTGTTCCTTCCCTAACACCCCCTCCCACTCCAGCACCTGTTACTGCCCCGCCTTCTGTGCCCATGCCCAGGGCACTCTTCCCACCCCGCAGGGGGAGGATGACTGGGAAATCTGGATCGACTAGGTTGCCCCCTTCGTACCCGAGTGGCAGGGTGCAGAGGCTGAGAAGCGGAAAAGAATCCTAGAAAGTTTGAGGGGCCCCACCCTTGAAACCATTACATTTTTGAGGTCCATGAACCCTGATGCATCTGCTCAGAAGTACCTATCTGTACTTGAAGGCAATTTTGGGAGCATTGAGTCAGGGGAGATGTTGATATGGAAATTCCAAGGTACCAAATAATGGAAGGGGGAAGTTTATCTGTGTATGTTAGTCGCCTAGAAAGAGCTCTGCAGAAAGCTTACCGGAAAGGTGGGGTAGCCACCAGTGATTTGAACCGTGTGAAATTGGGGTACATACTGCAACATGTCAAGCATTCTAAATTGCAGATCACCCAGTTAAGGCTCCAGGATAGGAGAGGTAACCCACCTGACTACTGTGACTTGATAAAAGAACTCCAGAATGTAGAAGGTGAAGAGGGAGATTGTAATTATGGGGTGAGTGCTACCCAAGTGATCATGGCACCGGAAGGCCTTCCTGAAATGGAGACCTCTATGAGTGTCCCGCCATGGGCTAAACGGTGGGGGGAGGAGTTGCTGAAGGAAGTCTGAAAAGTACAACTGGGTGTGTTCGCTGAGGTATCCCCTGCTGACAGAGACCCTGGCCCCTGTCAGGACATGACTGTTATGGGGGGGTGCACCCTCAGGCATCCTCTACTGAGGGTAGCTTCTCAGCTGATCTCAAGGAATGGACTGCCATGCTAAAGGAACTTCTGAGACATGGTGTACTACCAGCAGAAGTCAGATCATAATCTCCTGTCGATGCACCAACATCCCCTGCTATGATTTCCCCAAGGATGCCCCGAGAGCCTGTCATTTGTCACAGTTGTGGTAAGGATGGACATATGAAGAGGGAATGCCAGTCTCAGAAGGACTTAGAGAAAGTGGTGAACTGGCTTCAAGGAGAGCTTTGGAAAATGAGTCAGTGGTCAAGGGGTGCACGAAATCACCGCAGTGAAGGCTTCAACCATCCTAACTCAAACCCCTCTGTGGCTAAATCATCTGTCCAGGCCCCTGCTGTTGTCCATCCAGACTGCTCTAAAATAGTGGGCCCTTCAATGAAGACTACTGTGGCTGTGAATGGTATTTCTACTCGGGCTGTGCTTGACAGTGGGTCGCAAGTGACCACTGTATTTCAGGACTGGTATGACAAACACTTATCTGATGTGCCATTATAATCCCTGAAAGGTCTACATGTGTGGGGGCTGAGCGACAAGTCTTATCCCCACTGAGGATATGTCCACCTCTAGTTGTCTTTTCCTGCAACTGTAACTGGTGTAGAGGAGCAAGTAGAGACACTGGCCCTAGTGTGTCCCCCCCCACCGGGCTGTATGATGGGGTTTCTCTGTTAATTGGAACAAACGCCCACATGTTTGGGAGACTAGCACAACTCTGCCATGAGAAACAAGGGTAACTGACTGGATGGGCCCTAAGAATTCCAGCCTTAGTAAAAAGGGCATATGACTTACAACAGAAATCCAATGAAGAGGACTCAGATGAGCCAGTGGGGATAGTGTGGAAAAAGGAACCTGACTCCTTGGTATTGGCCCCCAACACCCAGTGCACAATCCATGGAGAAGTCCGCCTAAAGAGAAATGTAAAGAACAAAATATTAATGCTGGATACACCAGGTGATGGAAAGTTGCCAGAAGGATTATTGGTTAAACCCAGCATCTTGTCTGCCCATGCCTATGCATGACGAGTGATGGTCCAGATTCAAAATGTGTCAGATCGGGAAGTCCGGGTGAACAGAGGGTGCACTCTAGCTACAGTACACTGTGCAGACACTGCAGTATTACCCAATAACAAGTACTCTGGTCAAAAGAAGAGTGTGACCCCGGACTTATTTGTCTTTGGTGATTCCCCGCTGCCAACTGAATGGAAGGCTAGGATTAGCAAGAAACTAGCCCAGAGAGACCCAAGTGTTTTCATTAAAAGAATGGGACGTGGGGTGTGTCCAGGGTGCAGAGCATCATATATACTCCTGCATGATGACCAGCCATTTCGAAGAGATCCCGATGTCTCACTCCAGTGGACATAGATGATGTGAGGAGACACCTGCAGGAAATGCTCATTGCTGGCGTGATACAGGAATCAAGGAGCCCATATGCCTCTCCCATTGTGGTTGTGCGTAAGAAGAATGGGTCAGTGATGTGTGTTGATTATCGAACCCTGAACTGGCGGACCGTCCCAGACCAATACGCCATGCCCCGTACACAAGATGCCCTGGATTGCTTAAATGGGAGCAAATGGTTCGCAGTATTGGATCTTCACAGCGGATATTACCAGATTCCAATGGCCACAGAGGACCATGAGAAAACTGCCTTCATCTGTCCTTTGGGGTTCTACGAATTCCTGAGAATGCCACAGGGGATTTCAGGTACCCTGGCCACCTTTCAGTGACTGATGGAACGTGCGGTGGGAGATACGAACTTGCTGGAATGCCTAGTGTACCTAGATGATGTCATTGTGTTCAGACGCACATTAGAGGAGCATGAGACCCGACTGTTTAAAGTCCTAGACTGATTGGAAGACTTCAGCCTCAAGCTGTCCATTGACAGGTGCCAGTTTTTTCAAACCTCCGTGAAGTATGTGGGGCACATAGTATCTGCAGAAGGGATAGAGGCCGATCCCAGTAAGGTCGAGTCACTGTCTACTTGTCCCCAGCCCCATAACTTGAAAGAACTACAACATTTCCTGGGGTTTTGTGGCTACTACTGCATGTTCATAAAAGACTATTCCATGGTGATTTGCCCGCTCCTGAATCTCACCCAGGGTTACCCCCCTACCAAATGTAAATACAAGAAAGGGGCTGCCAAAGAACCTGAGAAAGTATACTTCCGAACAGGTGAAACTTTTGGGTTCCACTGGACCCCGAATGTGAAGCAGCCTTCCACGAAGTCATATACCAGCTCACCCATACCCCCATCCTCACCTATGGTGACCCTACCAAGCCCTATGTGCTGCATATGGACACTAATCTGCAGGGCCTAGGAGCTGTGCTGTATCAAGACCATGAGGATGGTTTGAGACCAGTAGCTTTTGCCAGCAGGAGCTTGACCCCATCAGAACGAAACTATCCTGTGCACAAGCTGGAGTTCCTTGCCCTAAAATGGGCCATTGTTGACCAGTTTCATGAGTACCTCTATGGGGCAAAGATATTGGTGAAGACCGACAATAACCCGTTAACCTATGTACAGACTCCAGCTAAGTTGGATGTCACTGGGCACCGGTGGCTCTCTGCTTTATCAACCTATGATTATGCTGTAGAATACAAGCCAGGACTGAACCATATTGATGCTGATGCCCTGTCATAAAGGCCAATCTCCAAGAGTGATTGGGTCAGGTAGTCTGAACCTGACATCCGAGCATTGTTTCAAAAGTTTGATAGAGATGAACAGATGTCTATGGACACAGTGGACTATTTAGTAGATTGCTTGGGCCCTCCTGATACCTGCATACCGGCTGCCTATGGCCATTTCTCTGCTCTAGAGATTAGTGCATTACCTCAATTTGACAATGACAGCATCCAGTGTGCTGAATCCCAAGATACTATGATTCAGCCAGCACTTGATGCCCTGAGTGCAGGGAAAGATGTGTCCCAGTTGCGTTCCCCTGACTTGCAAACTGCCCTATTGTTTTGAGAAGGCCTCAGGTTGAAGTTACACAATCAGTTGTTATACAGAGAGAGAGAGTGGATCGCAGTGGTCAAGTAGACAAGCAGCAATTGGTCCTGCCCATGGCCTTTAAAGATTTGGTACTGAGGTCTCTCCACAATCACATGAGGCACCTCGGTATTGACAGAACTCTCAACCTGGTACGATCTTGGTTCTACTGGCCCAAGATGGGGGGCCGATGTTGAATACCATGTAAAGATGTGCAGTCGTTGCCTGCAAAGGAAAGCCCTGCCTCAGAGGGCTGCCCCTCTTGTCAATATTACTACCAGCACCTCCATGGAACTGGTCTGCATAGACTTTTTGTGTTTAGAATCTGATCAGCGGAATATTGGCAATGTGTTAGTGATTATGGATCATTTCACATGGTATGCACAAGCTTTTCTAACTAAAGATCAAAAGGCCTCTATCATGGCCAAGGTGCTAGTGGAAAATTTCTTTGTCCGCTATGGTGCCCACCAGCGGATCCACTCTGACCGAGGCAGAGACTTTGAAAGTCAACTAATCAAAGAAGTGCTCTCTCTGTGGCGGGGGGTGTGTGGAAGTCAAGAACCACCCCCTATCACCCGCAGGGGGACCCTCAACCAGAATGTTTTAACTGCACTCTTCTAGACATGCTGGTCATCCTCCACCCAAAAGACAAGCATAAGTGGAGCCAGCAGATTAGCACCTTGGTACACGTGTAAAATTGCACCAAAAATGACGCTACGGGGTTCTCCCCCTACTGCCTCATGTTAGGGAGGGAGGCCGGTCTACCAGTTGATGTCTGTT
Organism: Neoceratodus forsteri; assembly: GCA_016271365.2. Classification (NCBI taxonomy): domain Eukaryota; kingdom Metazoa; phylum Chordata; order Ceratodontiformes; family Ceratodontidae; genus Neoceratodus; species Neoceratodus forsteri. The sequence goes on along the minus strand of JADMNL010000022.1, from coordinate 688,244,249 downwards.
TTAGGGTCTCTCCAGACAGGGTCCAAGCTGGCCTCTAAAAGAAATCTCACCAACAAAGATAGACATGACAAGAAAGTAAAAGCCCAAGAGCTACGGCCCGGAGACTGTGTGTTGTTATGCAATATTGGACTACATGGCAAGCACAAAATTGCTGATAGGTGGCACCATCTTCCTCATGTAGTAGTTGGAAAGTTGGATGATCTACCAATATACAAGGTACGCACAGAGAATAACTCCAAAGCTTTTATTTTATTTATTTATTTATTTCATGAATCGGATTTACAACTTTTGAGTCACAGACTCATTTACAAAGACACCTCATCACAAGGAGGGTAGACAACAGTTGCCGGTGTGGTACAACACTGGGAAACAATACAGGTGAGATACAGTAAAAGAATACACAGAACAATTCCAATAATACATAGAAGTACAGATGCTTACAAATAGTTACAGTTTGATGTAGCATTTAAATAAATAGATACAAATAACAAGGTACGCTCTAGCGTGTCTGGGGAGCAAAAATGATTGGGGTGGGGGTGAGGGATCAGGGTTCCTGGGAGGGGGATGGAGGAGGCAGTCTGAAAGGACATTGTCTGATAACTGGGGTGGGGTGGGGGTGAGGGACCAGGGTTGCTGGGGGGGGGCAGTCCGATAGGACATTGTCTGATTGTACAGGGCCAGAAGAGTTCAGGCTAAGTGGCATTCAGGGGCACTTACAGCTCCGTGTGTCAGTGAGATGGTTTCGGAGCGTGATTTTGAAAAAGATCGATTTTTGTAATACTTGTGATATGTGGGAGGAGGGAGTTGAACCAGGAGGAGGCTCTGTAGTGGAAAGACCTTTGGGTGAGAGAGGTTCTGGTTCTTGGGACCTAGAAGGTGGCCTTGGCTGTGCTTTGGGTGGCGACCGAGTGGGAGGACATTTTTGGGGACGTAGTAACCCCAGGAAGGGAGAGCCCAAGTAGAGATTTTTTGGCCAGTATACAGGTGTGGTAGCACAGGTGCTTATCAAAGGAGAGCAGGTTAGAGGAGGAGTAGAGCTGGCATATGTGTGTTCTGCTAGGGGCACCAGTCAGGAGCCTGCAGGCCTTGTTTATAGAGGTCTGAATTTTGGTGAGGGTGGAGGAGTCAGCCGCGGCATACTGTAGATAAGAAGCCTGTAGTCAACTAAGGAGAGGGTGGAGGAGGTGATAGCCAGCTGGAGGGCATTCTGAGGGAGACAGTCTCTGTGGCGGTAGAGGAGTCCAATCCGGGAGTTTACCACAGTGGACAGAGTTTTTAGGTGGGAGTGGAAAGTGAGTGCTGTGTCGAAGGTGATGCCCAGGTATTTGTATGCAGCTACCTGTTTAATTGGGTGTAGGGTGCTAGGGAGGATGAGGAGGGGGCATTTCTGGCATTACTCTGGCAGTGGGCGAAGAGCATAGATTTTGTCTTTTGAGGTTCAGGACCAAACGGTGATCGAGGAACCATTTTTCAGCTTGACTGAAGATGAGCTGCAGGGAGTCCTGAAGGATGACTGGGTCAGGATGGGAGGCGAAGAGAACCGCGTCATCCGTGTATAAGAGCATTTTACCTGAGCAGGAGCTGGGAAGGGTGTTAAGAAAGAGACTGAACAGAGTAGGGCCCAGGATGGATCCCTGGGGGACACCAGAGCGGACAGTTAGTGCAGTTGATAGGGTACTGTTTAATTTGACCTGTTGGGTTCTGCCATGGAGGTAACTGGAGAATCAGGCAAGGGGGCCGGATGAGAAACCCAGTTGGTGGAGGGAGTCGAGCAGGAGGGGCTGACACACAGTGTCAAAGGCCTTAGATAGGTCAATGAACACTGCCCCAGCAATGTTGCCAGAGTTAAGTGCAGAGTGTATGTACTGTGAGAACTCTAGCAGAGCCGATGTTGTGCTATGTCCAGGGCAGAAGGCGTGCTGCTCTGGACACAGGATGTTGAATTTGGTAAGGTATTCCATGAGTTGGGTGGAGACTATCTTTTCCAGGGCTTTGGAGAGTGGGGGGAGGATGGAGATTGGCCTGTAGTTCTTAAGAGATGTACAATCTCCATTCTTGTGGATTGGGGTGATTTCAGCTGATTTTCATGCGCTTGGGAATTGACCAAGGCAAAGAGATCGGTTTAACAGGTCAGTGAGGGGGGCAAGCATGACATCTAGAGTTAGCCAGAGAATCCTAGAGTCAATGGGGTCACTACTGGGGTTGTGGCTGGAGAGGCCTTTTTGCAAGAGCGGTTTGGCTTCATGGGGGAATATGGTGTGGAGGAGGAATGAGGGGTGATTTAGGGTGGGGGGTTGTGGCAGTGATAGGGTCAAACAAGTGGTCAGGAAGGACTGAGCTGAGGTCAGAGAAAGCTGTGTTGAAGCAGTCAGCAATATGTAGGGGGTCAGTTGTGATAGTGCCATTTACAGATATCTGGGATGGAGGGGGAGCGGGTTTTCCCATTGAGCTCCTTAACACTGTCCCAGAAAGCATGCGCGGAGCCCCAGGAAGAGGCCAGGGTAGTTTGGTAGTGTTTGGCCTTTGCTTGCCGTATGGCCCAGGTGCATTGATTACGGGCGGCATTATAGGCCTGCCTGTCCACTAGCCTACCTGACTTGACCACGATGTGCCATAGATTGTCTCGCTGCCTCAGTTGTTGAATTTGGGAGGGGGAGATCCAAGGGGCATTTTGGCTTTTGTGGAGAGTGCTGGTAAAGGGAGTAAAGAGTTCACAGGCCTTGGAAAAGGTACTGGTGAGGTAGGCTAGTGCAGTGTCAATGTTGGCCACGAGTAAGCTCGGGGACCAGTTATGTTGGGCTAGGTGCTGTTTCAGTTAATTGAGGCACCCTGGGTGAAAGCGGCGGGGGGTGGGTTGGGGCATGGGTTTTTGTGTGGGTGAGGACCAGTGGCAGAGGATAGGGGAGTGGTCACTAAGAGAGTTGGCTAAGACATTAATGTTTTTGATTTTGTGGGGGCGGTTGGAAAGAATTATGCCAAGGAGGGAGCTGGTGTCTCTCGACTGGTTAAATCTGGTAAGGACTGTGACCAATTGAGTTAAATCAAGAGCAGAAAATGAGTTCTTTATGTGTGTGGTAGTGGAGCTAAGCCAGTTGACAGTGAGGTCACCTAGGACAAGCTGCTCTGCTTTGTGAGGCAGGGTGGATACATAGTCAGTAAGGGAGTGGACTGCTGGCCCCTGGTCCTGTGGGAGTGTGTATGTGGTAGTGAGATAGAGAGGGGCCCCTGCGCGGGTCAGGGGAGATTTTTATAGAGATGGCTTGGGCACCATGACTGAGCTTGGGGGCTGGGAGAGCGTGGCTAAGGAAGGAGTCACAGAGGTAGATTGCACATTTGCCTCCACGCATGCCAACTCTATGTTCTCTGTTGATGGTGAAACCAGGGAGGGAGACAGCTGAGTCAGGGGTTGATGCAGTGAGCCAGGTCTCCACTACGGCAATGATGTCGGGCCTATGTTGCCCGATCAAGCACTGGAGTGCAGCAGTCTTCTTTGGGAGACTGCAGATGTTCATTGAGGTGATGCGTAGGCTACACCCAGCAGGGGATGGGGGGGGCAGGTGGATGGCCCAGGACCAGGGTTGGGGTGAATGTTCCCAGAGAGCTGAAGAAGTAGGGTGATTAATCTGAGCAGTGGGCTGCGATGATAGGTGCTGCTATATAGGAATTGGTGTGTGGACCTAGTGGTGGGAGTGCAGGGGATGGGTAGGGAGCTAAGGTCATGTATGGCCAGGATGGGGGTGTGCCCAATTGAACCAGTGATTAAGGGATGGGAGCGGGGGTTAGTGGAGGGTGCGACGGAGTGGTATAATGGTCTAGTGTGTGAGGGAAGCTGTCAAGACCATGCACCGTAACCACTTGCTGCCTGTCGGCCAAATTATTATTGAAGCAGAGCCAGCAGACAATGCCTCCCCTGGCCAGTGACTCGTGCTGCTGCAAAAAAGAAACAGAGTCAACCTACCCCAGTAGTTATAGAGTTAAGGCTTCCCCCCGCAGCAGACCCAGAATGATAGTGACTGTCAGTCCACCTCTGATGATAGCGAGTGTGACAATGCCTATTACCCCTCCTATGAATTGAGTCAGTTGTTTTGAGGTAACCCAATGACTAATTGTGGGGATGAAGCTGGGCCTTCTGGACTGCCTAACCCCCCAGCTTCGTCCTTGGAGCCAATACTCCCTGAAAGTGAGGTGCAAAGCATCACATCTGAGGTTGCGGACTCTCTGTGTTTTTGTGGAACTGTGTGAATTGCCCGAAGAAGGGGCTTATGGTCTGAGTCTCCCTGGTAACACTTTTTGTAAAACAGGTTCTCCCTCAGTTCCCTTTTATAATAGTATAATTATAAAGGGAGAGTCTGTCAATTGGGGAATCCAAGTAGTGCAGGTAATTAAAGAACGCAGACTCTCTACCCAAATTAGCTGTTTCAAAAACGTTTACTTGATGTAATTCATCACATAAAAGTCATTTGTTGTCATACAACTCAGTAGAAGCACTTGTATAATTTCATATGCTTGAATTGGGTAAACGTTTTCGGAACCATGTTCCTTCCTCAGACCACAGAATCAAGTGCCATATAAACGAAACAAACACAATTACTATAGAAAAAATTAAAGTTTGCTCAACATAAGTATTTCAATAGAAATCATGTAACAGGGGAACACACCTGATTAGTCTCTATTATTCTCAATCTCAAACTCTTAATATTATATTCGTATAGTACCAGAGTGGCTCAGGCTAAAATGAAAATATAAAAGAAATAATGATTATTTAGTTGCTCGCTTCTAATATATAAAAAAAACAAGCATCATAAATACCATTGCCCATGGTAAATTAATTTTAAAATACCTGGGTTAGTAGAAATACCATGATTATGTCAGTCGAAGTCAAAAATGAATTGCTCTTTCAGCAGCAATCTGAAAAAATATATTTTAACTCGGTTTAAAAACATATATAAATCAATAAAGAGTTGTGTTCCAAATTTAACATAAATTCGCTGTTACTGAAAAAAAAGTTTCTTTCTCTTACCGTCATTATGATGATGCATGTTTCAAAGCCAAAGGATTCAATTTGTAATTTGTAGCGGACTCGTAATAACGAACTGACCGTAAAATCCTAAATTAATATGCGCTTTGACTTATCTGGAACGCCGAACCTCCTTGCTCAGAGGACATAGTAAAGAAGGGGCTGGGTTGCTCATAATCATGTTACCTGTAGGGTATGTGATGATGTCACATCAGTGACATACTTGGCAACCCAGTCACTATGGAAATCAACAGCAAGAATTGTTGATCCTCCTTCAGTTTACAAAGGCTCTCAAGGCCAAATTATTTATGTATTACTTATTCATACCAAAATGCCCAAAGGATTATTACTCAAATTGGAACTTGTATGAAATTAGAAATGCGATCAAAGTTGGGATATGGGGAAGCCGCATAATGTATGAAAATCAGTGGCTCTGGTGGGAATTGAAGCAAAAAACCCTGTTAAACATGCAAATAGAAGCATTTGAGGAAAACATAGTGATTGTGACAAGCAAACCTATTCTAAATATATATTACTAAATAGATTAAATTAACAAACATAGAATCTTTAACAAATGAAACTCAAAATTAGCTTGTAAAACATAACATTTTAATGAAAAGAAGACCATATGAGGTTTTCATTAAGTCCATATTTCTTCTGGTAAGTGCATAAGGTATAAATCCACCATGCTTTCCTCTGTAAAAGTTTGGTTTTCAAATGTCCTCCTCTTTTAGGTTTTCCTACTTTTTCAATTCCAAGGAAGACTCGAGATGTGGTGATTGTGTTGTAAAAAATGTCTTGCCTACGGGGAACGTTCATTAGCTCTTCTTATATTACTCTTGTGTTCCGTTATCCTTACTTTCAGTGTTCTTGGAGTTTCACCTATGTAGTATAAGTAACAAGGGCAGATAATACAGTATATCACATGATCTGTATTACAAGTGATGAAATCTCTAATTTGAAAATTCCTGTCTTGATATGTATTTCTTATCTGTTTGCTTTTACTTGCACTATTGCAATGTATACAATTTCCACAGGGGGAAAAAAACTTTGTCACTTCTCAACCAAGTTCCCTGTTGTATAGTAAGTTTCCAATGTTGTGTTTGGACAAGTTCACCTTTTAAAGTTCTTGTTTTTTGTGCTGTAATCATGGGTTTTGTTGGAAAATCAAATGTCCATCATTAGTACTTTGTAAAATATTCCAATTCCCAGTAATAATTTTCTTGATTTTATCATAATATATTGAATATTGTGTTGAGAATGCAAGCTTTTCTCCTTTGTGGTGCTATGAATTAACGTTCTACGTTCTTTTTGTCTCATTCTTGCTTCTGCTTTTTGTAAAGTCCCAGAAGTATAGCCCCTGTGTGTAAAACGTTCTTTAAGTTCCTCCAAGTTTGGTTCAAATCTAATTTGATCTCCACTATTTCCTTTAATTCTTAGCATTTGACTGTAGGGAATGCTATTTTCTAATGCTGGAGGATGGAAACTGGAGGCATGAAGGGTTGTATTTTTGTCAGTCGGTTTACTGTATAGATCTGTAATTAAATGATTTTCTTGCTTAATGATGTTTAGATCCAAAAATGGTATTTCTTTCACATCATAATTTAATGTAAATTGTAAATAGGGAAAAATGGAGTTAATGTAATCATTGAATTCTAATAATCATTCTTCCGTATCAGACCAAATTAAAAAAATGTCATCTATAAAGCGTTTGTATAAATACAATGATTTTTTGTATTCATTTGTTTTGTTAAAAATGTATTTTAATTAGAATAAAAGCCCCTTCTCTTCTGCATTATCTTGCTTTATCAGTCATCCTACAAACATTATTGATTGTCAGAATTGTATTGCATCGCTTTGTAGCAGCACCCTGGTGCTGTATAGCCATCGGAATCAATCTTCCAACAGTCTTCGGAGTCACTTCACCCCTATGTGATTACATCAGTCTTCGCCTATCATCCAAGGATCATCCAACAGTGCATCCTGAAACCGACAACAGTCGATCCAAGAAGAGCCATACTGCAGTCGCCTCACAGTTGCAACGTCCCATTTGTTATGTTCCTTTTACAGTTTCCCAGTACTGCTTGGCCCAGTGCAGAAGTCTGCCATCCGTTTTCTTGTTTTCACGTCCGCAGCAGAGTACTGTTTGGCTCGTCAGCGTCAGTTCTCCGAGTGACATTCGGTTTGTTGTTTTAGTGTGTCCTGGCTCATCTGGCCGTGGACTCCTAGTTGGTCGCAGTTTGACGTACATTTTATTGTTTTGGTGGGTGCCTTGGCTCGTCCGGCCTTGGAACTCAGAAGACCAACACACTTCCACACCCAGAGTGAGTGGTTGCCTGGAGTCCAAGAGTGGTCCAGAGGTCCTGATCCATTGGGAGCGTCCATCAATGTGTGTCTTCAGTCCGGAGGGAGTGCCTGCCTGAAATCCAAAAGTGGCCCAGAGCTTCCGATTCTACCGATCTAGTGTGTTCTTCAGCTTAGAGTATATCTTCAGTCCAGAAGCGTACTGTTGGTTGATTCTTCTTCTTCTTCTTCTTTCTTGATCCTTTTCACTTGGCAATCCAGAAGCAGATTGTGGCCAAGTGGCTTGCATCGTCTGTTCTTTCTGGGCAGTCTAGAAGCGGACTGTGGCCAAAACTTGTATTCATTTTCGGCAACCCTAAAAAGATGGGGTTTAGCCGAGGACCCATGGTCTGTTAAACTCTCTCTGCATCCTTAGTTCTTCCCATCAGTGGACTGTTTCACTTTTTCTTTCGCAGACAGAGAAAGTCATGTGCACCAACTGAAGATCTTCTATTGCATAGACTCTTCTTGTAGTATAGAAGTGGTTGTAGCTTTGAAACCTAAGTTTTAGGGAGAGGTGCACCTCGGGGTATAGAAGTAGATATCTGAAGATAAATAAGATGCTCTTACAGTGTAGCTGTTACAGTCGATTCATCTATTCTGGTATTTCTATGCTGTAGAGTTCTCCCTCTTATAGGGAGGTAGGACAATAGAAATAAGATGCTCTTACAGTGTAGCTGTTACAGCTGATCATTCCTCTTGCCTATAGTAAAGTAGTAGCTTGTGTATATATATGATTGTCTCTCTCTTGTGATCCCACCTGATGTTCAGTTGCCTATAAACTAGTTCCTTTTCTCCACTCATGCCTCCTGCCTCTCCATTTTGGTGAAGAATTATATCACATAGAAAATAGGAAAAGAACTGCCTTTCCACCTGGGTGGGTGTATTGGAATAGCCTGTTAGTCACAGCCTTTTGCACACTTCACTTGGCGTCACAGAGTTATGTGATTCTCATTCATTCCAAATATTCCCACCTCTTCTATCTCCTACTACTATTTATCAACCAATTTTCCGGCTCACTTCACTAGAGCCTCTTAAAAATGAGCAACCTGGGCCTTTGTCAGAGGACAATAATGAGCAAAGTGTTGTAGAAGCAGAGCCTACAGAGCAAGAAGCTGACGGTGCTCCCGGTTTGGACATTCCCATCCATGCAGAGGCACCCCTCACAAGTGCCGAAAGCTCCAAAGTTAGTGCTGAAAGTACAGAGACTCTTGCTGCTCCCCCTAAAAAGACTGGCTGAGCTGTCAAGCCAGTACTGTGCTTCAGTTATGATTCCCCTGGGAGGCCAGTGGATTTGCCTCTCACTGCCCAAACTGAACTTGATGGCCAATTCTAGGTTACTTGTTTTTCCCTTCTCACCATGGTACCCCTGCCCCATCAGGCCCCAAGTTAGCTGATAGGGAAGGGCCCCCTCTTATATTGTTTAATGTGCAAGAAGTTATTACCTGAAGCAGTATTGTGATATTATTAATGTGTCAATCATAGTGGAATCAGCGTTTCCTTTATGAAACATGCATAAGTATTGTCAATATGGATGTAGTAATGCGAAGTATATTGAAATATATAGTGATGTAACAAGCTAATGATATATATGTCTTGTTTATATTGTATTTTTGATATTGTGATGGTACAGACTTGACGTGGACGCCAAGTTTTCTCTGAACTTCCGGATTGTGCAGAGACTCTGTAATTGTGACTGGAGAGCCATTTGCCTGGTACAATGGAATTTTCTTACATGTGAATGTGCTGTGTGCTTATAGTGGGTCGTGATTTGGTTCCCACTGTGTGTCTGAACTGTGTTTTGCTTGCTGGAGGCTATATTCAGCTCCACGGACTGAATCCATATCCATTTCCATTTGCCTGGGCCCTGCTACACTGGCCCAGCCAGAATACCTGCTACGCAGAGAAAGTCAGCGACGAGAGACCAGCCTGGGGATCAGCCCTCTACTCAATGCCTTGAACAGGAATGACGCCTTGGTGATTTGTGTGGGCTCTGCTTCTCCGTGCACTCCAGCTCAACAGCCTGCAGTCTCGATTTCGTCCTTCCTGTGTCCAGTATTGGGTATTGTGAGTAAACATCAGGGTAGCTCCCTGCAACAACAGCTAAATCTAAAGGTGTTGTCATCTGATTGTCTTGTTACCTTTTCTTTCATGAACTGAGCCCTCCGGCTGAGGATTACAAATAGTGTGGGTTGTGCATGTTGCTTTCTTCCATCACAGGGCCCCAACCAGCTGCAACATTCCTGGCTAGCCCACCGTTTTCCTACCTGGGTACCCAGAGTGTGTGACTGTGTAGGGACTCTGAACTGCATGCATAACTGTCTGATAAACATAGCTTTTAAGCAAATCAACCTGATTACGCCCCTCCCTTGTTCAAGTCCCCTGAATAAATCAGATTTAACTTTGTTTGCATTTAACATGACTGTGGGTCCAGTTTGTGCCAAAGTATTGTACTGTTGCTATTTGCTGAGCTTAACCTTGTTTTACAGGGGTTTCCCAGGGTCAAGCTAGAGGAACCAGCCCTGGTGGTAAGTGCAAACATTGTGGGTAATTGTCTGGTGTATAAGGTTCATTGTGAAAGTAGTATTGTATATTGTTCAGGCCACTAGAAGGGAAAGAAGGGATTACAGTGTCCCAGAGGTCTGTGCCCAGGTTAGCTTGACCACTAACAAACCTGACGTCCAGGTGAAGGTACCCGTTTCATTACCCAGGCCCCTTAACCTGCTACTAGCCAATCAGCCAGGGGTAGTAGTCCTTGGGATAGCGCCACTTAGGGGTTACATAAACAAAAGGGAGCAGCAGAAAGAGAGACTCCCCCCGGTAATACGGGAGACAAGGGAAGCCTGGCAGAAATGTAAGCAGCTTACATGCTGTTTATCATCTTCCTAGCACCCACCAGCTTGATATAGCCCATTGTGGGACAACCCAGATGTGAGGGTAGGGAGGGCAACCCATCAGATGGCTCCCATAGATGCAGATGGGTATTAGTATAATAGCCGACCTCTATGAGCTGAACTCAGAGGACATGATGTCCTTCCAGCAATTGCAGGTTAGATACCAGCTACCCAGAACAGACTTCTTGGAGGTTTCTCCAGATCCAGGAGGCAACACAAAACCTCAGCTCCCTGACCCATATGGGGGACAGGTGGACATGGCACACTACCCTACACAAACAAGGCAAAACTAAGGGCCTAGCAGGGACTCCCAACCTGACACCAATAATAAGTGCAGGGTACAATGGACACGGGACCTACAAATGGATATCTCCCCAGAAGACTGGGCATCTCTCCTTGAAAGTGCACACTTGGGGTACAGGGACTCCAGGAGCCAGCTTATCCAGCTCAAGATATTGTTGAGATGGTACCACACCACTGACACACTCCACAAGATGGGACTTATTTCTCACTCCAACTGCTGGAGGTGCAAAACCCCTCAGGCCAATCTGCTACACATCTTGTGGCAATGCTTTATGCTGTCCTCTTTCTGAACTGGGGTATTACTGGATTACTGTAAAATTTTATGTTCACATATCCCAGCCTCCCCTGACCTTATTGTCCTGGACAGCACCTCACAGTTGTTGTAATGCTCTTCTCCATCAAAGAAATGGCTGCTCATGGCCCTGCTTAAAGCTAAGAGGGTGATACTAATGAGGTGGTATCAGACAGGCTCCCCATTGCCTCTAACATGGCACTCAGCTTTGGCCAGACTGGCAATCTTTGAACATCTTACATACACCAGCAGCAATCAGACACACATTTATGTAAAGATACAGGGACACTATCTCAGTTCACATCTATGCTCTACTCCCACATCACCACCTGGCAACCCCACCTTATGAATCCGACTCACTCCACAGGACTACTTCCACCCCTGAATTGGTGATTCTCTGTCACTCCAGGCTGAAGGGTCACAGGTAGGGGTTAGCCTTTAACTACCTTGGTTAGGCTGCACCTCTGTTGTTGTCAAGTTAAGTACACCAGTTTTGATCCTCATTTACATGGTTACCACTTAGCATAGGTTGTTTTTCCTACAGTTTGGTTTGCTTGCACTGTTTGCATATACACTTTCATATCGCCCATCTGGGGGTACAGTTAGTATCCCTTTGTTTTGTGTTCAGAGTTTAAAGTTTAGCTAATTCACTTTTATACCCCAGGCATACTGATAATTGCAAAGTGTATACTTGTAATAGTAGGTTATGCATCTTTTGCATTTGTACTGTTTCAGTGGTCACACAACCCTTATGGGACTGTTTCTTCTTTCTGTATGCTTTCTCTTTGGAAAATTTATAATAAAATATTTCATTATAAAAAAAAAGAACATTGGGAGGTCACAATACATGAAAACAACATACGTGAAGAAAATATAACTGGTTAGTGATGATTATCCACTCTGGGCAGAAGCTGTCAAACTCCTTTATACACGGGTGATTATACACAGCCATGTATAATGGAGTTTGATTATATACATATGTGTATAATCACCCATGTATAATGAAGTTTGATTATACACACGTGTATAATCACTCATGTATAACAGAGTTTGATTAAGAAGAAGAAGAATCAGCATTTATATAGCTCTTTTTCATACACAGTGTATCCCAAAGTGCTTTACAAGCAATGCTAGACTGGTAGTGAAGTGACTGAATGTGTAGTGGGAGCCATCTCGCATATCAACATACACACACACACACACACACACACACACACACACACACAGAGCCTGGATTAAGCACCTTTTGCAAAATTTCTAAAATCACTCTCATGCTAGCACTACTGCCTCCTCGGGCTGTCAACTTGATTGCTCTAACCTCACTGAAACTGCTGAACGGCAATCTAACTTACATGCGGCTGAAGAAAGACACATTTATCACGGAAATGAAAAATAACCAGTGGTCTACTAAAGTCTGTCTACCCAGCTAAAAATGGCACATTCATCACCATTTCAACAACCTAGTGACCTAGAAAGACAAAAATTCATACAGCAGCAAGAAAAAAGAAACTCTAAGAAAAACTAAGACAGACGTTAGGCTGTTCAACAAGTAAAACAAAATGGTTATATTAAATGCATGCTGAAAATAGAAAATAGAGTTAAAATCTACGTTTCGACCTTAGGTCTTCTTCAGGAAATATCTAAAAGAGAAAAAAAACAAAGTTAGTGTAGAGGGGAGGTAAAATAAGATATATATATATATATATATATGGGGAAAGAAGAAAGGGGAGACTCAGGGAGAAGAAGTGATAAATGGTACGATTAAGAGAGAATCTGTGAAACAAAAAGGTGATGATGGGAAAGATAAAGCATAATAGGAGTGAAAGAGCTAGGGAAGTTCCCAGGTGGGGACTAATTAACAGAGCCTAGTAAGAAGGCTGAAAGGTGACAAATGTGTGGGAAGGAGACAGAAATGGAGACATATGGTGAAAATGAAAAATAAATTAAATGAGTACAAAAACAAATAGACTTTAGGGGAAAAAAAAGGGATGGCTGAAAGATGTTAGTGGAAAATAAATCTGTCATTTAAACCAGAGGGCTGCTGGGAGCCAAGGCGGATGATCAGCTTGGCTTCCATGTTTTTTCTATGGTCAGGATCCCAGAAGCCCTGCTGAAGGACACAAACAGAAAGGTCATTGACACTGTGGTCCCTGGAGATAAAGTGGGATACAATGGGTTTAGCAGTGTCAACATTCCTGTCTGCTCTGTAATGTTCCCTGAAATGGTCAGCAAGACGCCTACCAGTTTCTCCGATGTAAATAGCTGTACACTTCCTACAAAGAATACAGTACACCACATTAGTGGAGGTGCATGAGAACTCCTTGGTGATGTGAAAAACACTTGCAGGCCCCCGAATTTCAGTCACACTGGAAATAAATTTGCAGGTGTAGCAGTGAGTTCTGTTGCAAGGTTTAATACCTGGGAGGGAGGAACTGTTAGGAGCAGGTAAGCTGCTTTTAACCAGGAGATTCCGCAGGTTAGGTGGCTGGCGGTAGGAGGCAATAGGTGGTTCTGTAAAGGAAACACCAATGTTAGGGTCAGTTTGCAAATTGGGAAAGTTACTGCTGATGATCCTGTGAAGAGAAGGTGTGCTCTGATGGAAAGGAAGCACTAGTGGAATTCGCCGTTGTTCTTGTGTGACAGTATTCTTCCTGCAGGGGCCAAGGTTACGGGGCATGTTACTGACCCGGGAGAGTGCTCTGTCCACTGTGCTTTTAGGGTATCCCCTGTTGATAAAAGAACTATGCATTATTTGGGTCTGCTCAGCAAAATCATCCTCTTCACTGCATAACCTGCGAAGAACTGTGAATAAGGCAGGCTGTTCTTGACATGTTTAGGATGGAAGGAGCTGTGGAGGAGGAAACTGTGAGAGTCAGTGGGCTTGTAATAAACTGATGTCTTCAGACCAGTGTTCTGTACTGACAGCTGGATATCTGGAAAAGGCAGCGTAGAGGAGGATACTTCAACAGTGTATTGAAGGAAAGGATGGGCTGTGGTAAACTTGTCAAGGAAGACTTGGAGGGTCTCCCTGAAGCAGGAGATGTCCCCCACACAGTCATCAATGTAGCGTTTGTAGAGTTCAGGCACAGTCCCTGCGAATAAGAGAAAAAAACATTCCTCCACCCAACCCACAAACAGATTAACAAAGCTGGGACTCATCTTGGTACCCATGGCAACTCCACTGACCTGCTGAAAAAAACTGTTATTAAAAGAAAAAGCGTTGAGTGTAAGAACAAGTTCTGCCAGATGAGTTAATGTGTGTGTAGGTGGCTGCTGAACTTCCCGCTTATTCAAGAAATGCTGCAAAGCTGTCAGACCATCATCATGGGGGATCACTGTGTAAAGAGATTTGATGTCCATTGTGAAGATGAGCTGATGAGAGTCACTGAATCTGAACCTGTCAAATAACTGGAGAGCATGGTTAGTGTCTTTAACATAGGAGGACATAGACTCAACAAGGGATCTCATGAGGCTGTCCAAAAATGCAGAGATGTGGGATGTGGGGCAGGAGCAGGCAGACACTATGGGACGACCTGGGTTACCTGTTTTGTGGATTTTGGGAAGGAGATAAAACCTGGATGTCTGGGGATGCTGAACTATGAGTCTCTTAGCAGAAGCAGGGAGCTCTTTGTTTCCAACAAGTAGCTGTTCGACAAAAAAATGAAACAACAAGTAGTTGTTCGCCAAAAAAATGAAAGGAACCAGTTATCATAAAAAATAAAACATGGGGAAGTGTGTCAACTCAGATTTTATGCACACCCTCGTGTATGATGCCTTGATAGGATGAGGCATCGCACACCTCGGGTGTGCATAAAATCCTCATTACACACACTTCCCCATGTATTATTCTATATATAATACTGCACAAAGGATAACAGCAGGAACTGCATTGGTAATTACAATAAGCAGCAAAGTGCAATAACCACTCAGGATAAAACACAAAAATGCACAGTTAAAGAGACAAATAAACACAAAAATGCACAGTTAAGAGACAAAAAAGCAGAGAAGGGGAAGCCTGTAGGAGAAGGTTGCCAGAACAGCTGAGGACTTGAGAAAGGGAAGAGAGAAGGAGTGGAAGATAGAAGACAGGAACGTGAAAGAGATGTTCAAGTACATCTGCTAGATAAACAAGGTGGATAGCAAGAAGATGTTCAACTGAATGGGAACATAGACACCAGGGGAAATTCTGAGAAGCTGGCGGGGGAAGGGGGAGATTCAGAAAGGATGTCAGGAAGCAGTACCTCCTGGAAAGGGTAATGGAAAAATTAAAAAAAGCTTCCAGAATAGGTTGTACGTGCCAAAACATTTGGGGTTCAAAAACAGGTGGACAGACACATAGGAAGACTGTGGGTGGGACAGCTGGGAGGGAAGGGGGGAATGACTGCTGGGGGCATTTCCCACTAATAGACAGGTTTTGAACAGACTGGATTGGCCACAGGCCCTTTATCTGCTTACAATAACTATAGTTCCTTGAGTGACACTCACTGTTTCTGTGCATAGGCATGGGTAAGGAGAGAGTTAAGATAGCAGGAAAGGTAGCCAAACCAGAATTTGGAGATGACAGAAACTAATAATGCTTGGATCAAGCTTTGGCCTGTCCTAATGGGATCTGAATGACAATTCACTGATCAAACTCTGGATCCAAGATCTTTTCCAACTCCATCTGGATTTAGGATTCAGGGTAAAAGAGTGGTATCTAAGGTAAGAGACTGCAATCCAAGGTCAGATGTCTGCCTTGGATCCAGTGGTTAAATTGTGAATGTTTAGGAGGTGGAACTGTAATCTCTACATTTGTAGGAGGTGGAACTGTCATCCCTAGGAGGTGGAACTCTCTAATAGTATTCAGTGGAGAGAGGTGTCAGAGATGCTGGAACTGAGTTCCTGTGAGTTCCTGCCTAATTTACCCCTGCTCGGACTCCATATAATCACATCAGATAATTGGTATCCTATTGGATCTAGCTGATAGGTTCCAACACTTGGATACCAATGGTATCTAATGCCACCTGACAAAAATTGTTGGTATCCAACAGTATCTGGTTCTGTCGGATACTGCTGGAGCAACATTAAAGAAAGGCCAGTTTACACAGCTGCACTTGCACGGCAGCAACCAGACTGCTTGGTTTGTGACTGTTGAAATGCAGCCATGTGATGTGAACACTTACCCAATCATGATAAGTTGTTTCCTGTTCTTTTCCCCAAACTGCTGTTCAGTTGGGGACACATTCCAGAGGAAGTGGTGTAAGCAGCTATGTGGACAGGCTGCACTGCTCACTCTGGCGCACAGTTGATGGTCCCAGCATCCTCCAGCCCAGCCCCCAGACTCATGACCCCTCTTAGTATGGCTTGCTTTGGTGCTTAGAGGCACTGCTCAAATTTAAAGCAGGATCATCGTGGGAGTTTGGGACAGCACAGGAGCTGTCCAAGAATCAACACGGAGAAAAAAGAAACCCAGTTAGAGACACTCTTATCCTCAAGGGTGGGAAGAGAGAGTTTGGAATATGAGGAGCAGTGGTAGATATAAATATGACAGGTTAGGGTAAAGCAACGGAAAGCATTAAAGAGAGAATCTAATTTAGCAATACTAGCTTTAGAGGTAGCACTTTAAATTAGATTCCTGTAATCAGTGATCAGAAGAATAAGTTTTGTGATGCCTATCTTATAAAATTTCAGCATATTGGGGCCTATGCACTAAGGTGTTTTTTTGCCTATGCTTTGTGGATCAGTGGCATGTAGGCAATTCTAAGTGTCAATGCTGCACACTCGGATGCAGGAACGGGATGTGCATCCCTTCTGCACTGTATTCCCCAGCTGGGTGCACAGCTACATGTGTGGCCAATCCTGGTGCATGTTTAGGGGCATGCCCACACTCTGTGCCATTCACTAAGGCATGGAGTGCTGGGCAAGGGGGGCACAGGGTATGGTAGCAGGAACCCTGTCGTATTTTTTCTATACCTCCCGAGTGTCATCCGCCATCTGCGGTGGGATAGGTACTCTGTCTACTGTGCTGCTCAAGCCCAGTAAGCTGACTGAGGGCTGGGGTAGTGATTTAGGTGCTCATCCATACTTTAAAATAATGGCAGTCCCACACATTCACAGAATCCCCTGCTCATGCAGAGCAGAGGATCCACTTTGGGACACAGGACAGGTATCTAATTGTATGCCCGCCTATGTACCTTCAACTACCCCCTTGCAGCTCCACTGCAGACATGTAGATAGTTGCCCTACGGAGGTGTGTGGTTGTGCATTCCATTCACCTTATGTCTGTCTGTGGGTGTTTAGCTATATGGACTGGGGTACAAGTGAATCATGCATACCTGGCTTGGTAGGTCCCATTCTTCACATAACTCAGTGACAGCACTAGATGCATTGCTTACTCAGGACCAAACCAAGTAGATTTTGCTCAACCAGTTAGTTCCAGCAACTACGTTTACTAAATAAAATTTGTTCCATGTCATAATAGTGATCAAGAAACAGGGATTGCTATTATGGCAAGTGTACATCGCCGAAAATCAATTTCGGTGAGGCACACTTACAGCACAGAAAAAAAGGTGTCCGAGACCTACAGATATCATTTTTAACATGGGGGCTGTGCCACCACACCTTCCCTCTCAAGGGGCTTTGCCCCCCACCACCCCCTACTTATGGATTCTCAACTCTGCGGAGGGGGTGCATGTC
Source organism: Neoceratodus forsteri (assembly GCA_016271365.2). NCBI lineage: Eukaryota > Metazoa > Chordata > Ceratodontiformes > Ceratodontidae > Neoceratodus > Neoceratodus forsteri. The sequence continues at coordinate 688,226,725 of JADMNL010000022.1, read as the reverse complement.
AGGGGGTGCAAAACCTGATAAAAATACATGCCGCCAGGTGGCAAAAAAAAACAACACACCATGCTGGACCAGAACCCAGTACCCCATGCCTCCCAGCCGACCACACTCCCCACAACGCCAGTGACCCAGCTTGGCAGTTACTTGCTGCAACTCCTTCCACGTGCCATCCCTCCCCTGCCTCCCCCCCCGTGGGTGCACATGCACATATACCCGCTAGTTTCTGTTGCGTTTTTCGCCAACCGCAGTGTTCAGTCACCCTCCTCCCTGGGTAGCCGTGACCACAGTTGCCGACACTGAGTCGCCATTTTTCTAGGTGCTCAATCTTGATTGCTGTGGCCACGGACTACCAATAAAATGTAAGGCTTATGACTGATCTTGCATGATTTATAAGACTAGCATAAGAAAACGTACTTTTTAAAATTTCTGGGAATCAGATTTTATTCGAATTTTTTCAAGCGATAAGTAGCACTCAGTATACAAGATGAAACACATCAATATAAATAAATAAACACATTTAGAACTAGATTTCCATACTTCTTATTAACTGTAACATAGCAATAAAACATTACATCTGGAGTAGTTGTAAATAAAAAAAGAGAAAATGATCTAACAGTTAAAAAACAAAACTCATAATTTAAATACAACACCATATAGCCACTAAAATAAAACAAGGGGGTATTGAGTTAACAAAGAACATGAGTACTCCACTCTATCAAGCCTGTGCAAGTGATAACAAATTGGGGGCATATGTTACATATCATTTAACTTAGAAATCTGATTACCACTTCATATAATAACTCAAAATGACAAAAAACAAGATCAGGATTGGGGAGATGGCCACCAAGTGTAAAACCCAACCTGCCAAGGTTCAACAACAACCTCCAACTGAACTATAATCTGAAGCATGCTCCTCCCATTATTAAAATGTTTGGGCCACGAGATCAAGAAGATCCTGGCCCTCCAGTTCCGCTTGGTATTGAAAGAAGGGAAGCCAGTGACTTTTGAAATTTTCTGGTTGCAGCCTCAACTGTACCATAACTTTTTCCATCTCCTGTATTCTTTGGCAATTTTTCAGCCATAGGTAGGCGGATAGGAGAGTTGGGGTCAACCATAACTGGATAATTACTTTGGATGCTGCTGCAATCAATATGTTATAGAGACATTTCTTTGTTTTGCCTGTTAGGCCTGGAGGAGGAATATCCAAAACCAAATTCTTAAAATGAATTGGTGGGGGGGGATTTCCAATATCCTCCCAGTTATAGTTGCTACCTGTTTCCAATAGTCCTCAATTAAACGACAGTTCCAAAAAAATATGTGTATGGGTACCTAATGCACTGCATCCCCTCCAACACTGGTCAGACAGGTGTGATCCCAAATGTTTGAAGATGGTGGGAGTATGAAAATACAATACTACCATCTGCAACAGAACTCTCACCATGAAGGTGAAGCAGTAGTAGCTGTATGAACCCCTCTCCAAACCAACTCCCAATCCCCTTCCTGGAATGTGAAACCAATTTCACTTTCCCATTTTTTCTTAATGTCTGATACTTGATCAGATTCTAGGCTCCGTAATGTGTTGTAGAGTGGAAATATCTTCTTTTTGACCTGGGGCTGGACCGCTATTGTCTACAACAATAGTCGAAGGGGGTTTTCTTCCATAAACAGCATATCTCTTGTGGCCCCCTTTGGTTAGGTAGTGACAAGTTTGTAAATATCTAAACAAATCTTGTTGAACTAGACCAAATTCTCTGCATAACTGAGGAAAAGTCTTGAACGTCCTTCCTTCAAATAACTGACCTATAGTTATAAGTCCCCTTCTCTTCCACCTTAGAAAACCTAAGTCTAGTGCAATGGGGCAAAGTCCAAACAGGAACATATGGGAGCCAGTTTACTAAGCCCACTATGAAGTTGGTATTTGGAGCAAACCTCCTCCCACATCCGTACAGTCAGCACTGCCCAAGGATTAGTCTTCCAAGATTCTGTAAGTAAGCTTCATTCATGATGATCACATCAGCCGTTGATGCTTGGGCAAAGGAGTTCTGCTCCAAGAAAACCAAACCAGGTAAATCTGCCGTAGACATGTAAGTTATAAAATGCTGCAGCTGAGCTGACCAATAATATGTCTTGAAATCTGGGATGCCCCTACCTCCTTTACATCTTGCAGCTGTGAGTATATCCCACTTGACATGAGTTTTTTTTTCCCCACCCTAAATAGACCTAGATAAAGTACTGTGTAGTAATTTCCAAAGGGGGGGGGGACTCTGACTGGAAGAGAGGCAAATAAAAAAATAAACCTGGGTAGTATGTCCATCCATACTGCTTCTGCCCTCCCCCCATTGTTAAGGGCAGCTCCTTCCATCTGTTACAATACACCTGAACCTCTGAAAGGAGTTTTGAATAGTTAGTTTGAAATAATGTATTGATATCACTAGGGATTCAAATGCCTAAGTATCAAAATCCTGAGGAGACCCATTTTAAGTTACAGAGGCTCTTGTCTGGACAGTCCGCCCTGTCATTTAAAGACATAACTTCAGTTTTGGTTTAATTAAAACCTGATACTTGGCCGAATTTCCTAAGCAAATTGAACACTATGGGGAGGTTAAGAACTGGGTCTGAACTATATAAAAGAATGTTGGAGTACAGAGACACTTTAAGTTCTTCGCTATTAAGTTGAATATCTTGATATGTGTTGGTCTGCCTTAACACTGCTGCCATTGGCTCTAAACTAAGAGCAAAAAGGAGGGGGGGGGAGAGAGAGGAGGCAGCTCTGACTCTTTCCTCATTCAATATTAAATCTGTGAGGATAAAATGCCATTAATCTTAACTGGAGCATGTGAGTTAGCATATAGGTTATGTATCCAGCTTCGGAATCATTCTCCGAACTGGAACTTACCAAAAGTAGCATCTAAAAATTTCCAGTCTAGGCGATCGAGTGCCTTGCCAGCATCAGTCAAAACAACCACCCATGGAACAGCCTTTGGTAGATGTTTAGCGACCGACAAGACGTTTAATAATTTATGAATACTGTCCTGGATGTGCTCCTCTGTTATACGATTGATTTGGTCTGGATGAACTAACAAGGGAATGACTTGTTGTAGCTGAAGCCCTATGGCTTTAGTGAAAATGTTTTATATCCTGATTTAGGAGGGAAATTGGGTGAAAGTTAAAGCACTTAGCTGGGTCCTTCCCCGGTTTGGGCAAAACAGAGATAATAACTTCCCTCCAGGTATTTGGGATAACACCTTCTTCATGGGCTGAATTACAGATTTTCGTCAGTAGTGGGACTATGTCTGGTGCAATTTTTTTAATAAAATTCCACAATAAAGCCATTGGGGCCTGTTTTTTTTTTTTCCCGGTATTCAATGATTTAATGACCACGTTTATTTCATCGTCAGTAAACAGAGTTTCTAACTCTTCCTTTAGGTCATCCAATAGGGTGGGGAGATGGATGCTTTGTAAAGAAGAATGGATCAAGTCTGTATGCCCGGGGGAGCGTGGCCAAGCCGGGATCCAGGATGGCAGCTTAACTGAGAAGCTCCGTGCAACCTAGTCTAATCCTAAGCCATTTTACTGCCTTTTTAACACTAAACTAGCGATCCAGTGAAATTACAGCAGTCCTCACTGTTCTGTACTACTACGGCAAAAAAACAATCGCATTAAACTTTAAAACTGCAATGGAAACAATGAGACAGCAGGGTCTTGATCCACCTACCATGCGAGTGGCCTCTAAAAAAGGGAGCAGAGGATCGTCGGGGCCTGGGATCCTCAACTTCACCTGCTGCTGCTGCTTCTCCAACACAGTCACTTGAAAAACTTATAATGGAATTAAAATATGACCTGACTGTTTAGATGAACTTTGGTTTTGACAACATTACAGTGCAACTCTCTCACCTACAGCAACTCTTTAATACTCTGGGTGAGACGGTTGAGGAAGCACACCTCTCAAATCGGTGAGTTGGAGTAGCAAGTGGGGACCCAGGAGGATACAGTAAGACAGCTAGAATCATCCTTGCAGTAGGCCCTCTGAGAGATTGACAAACTAAAAGTCACCATGGATGACCATGAGAACCAGGAGTGCCGGTGTAATATCCGCATGGTCAGCGTGCCGGAATGCTAGGAGGGCAATAACTCTGCATCTTTCCTCCAGTCTTGGCTCAAGCAACAACTGCAAATCCCCAAGCTGATCTCACTTGAGACCCAGAGAGCACACAGGTCACCAAGAAAAAAAACAGGTCCCGAAGAGCGCCCTAGGCACATCATGGCTAAATTTCTTCGGTACCAGGACCTCTAGTCGGTCCTAGAGGCTGCTTGGTGCCATGGGCCCATTACTATACAGAAGAGCCATGTCAGCATATTTCCTGACTACTCTCATCAGCTGCAAACTGAAAGGCAGGCATTTCAGGAAATCAAGAAGAGACTACACACTCTGCAGTGGCCCTTTGCTCTAATCTACCTGGCCAGGCAGATCATCTGATGACAGGGCAAACCAGCAAAAGCCTTCACAAGCCCAGATGCTGCCATGGACTACAAACATAGAAATTGTCAGCAGATAAGGACTGCTAGGCCCATCCACTGTGCCCTGTAGGACCCATACATTGTATGTGGCCACTGACCCTATGTGATCAATGGCTTTTCATCACTCCCTCTCCTCTCAAGCTTCCCTTGTGCCTGTCCCAGGCATGCTTAAACCCCTCCACTGTGCTTGCCCACACTACCTCCTGTGGCAGACTATTCCAAGGGTCGACTATCCTTTCTGTGTAGAAAAACATCCTCACATTACCTCTTAATCTACCCCCTTCCAATTTCATATTGTGCCCCCTTGTTCTAGTACTTTTTCTACATTGGAAAAGGTCCCCCACCTGCACCTTGTTTATGCCCTTGAGATACTTGAAAGTTTCAATCATGTCCCCCAGCTGTCTCCTCTCCTCCAGTGAGTACATATTGAGGTCCCTTAGTCTCTCCTCATATGTTTTGTGGTGTAAGCCTTGTGCCATTTTTGTTGCCCTTCTCTGAATAGTCTCCACCTTATCTATGTCCTTGTGCAGGTGTGGCCTCCAGAACTGCACGCAGTACTCCAGATGAGGCCTTACCAATGTTTTATACAACGGCGTCACCACCTCCTGCCTCTTGCTAGTGATACCCCTGCCTATGCACCCCAGCATGCCACTGGCCCTCCCTGCTGCCTTTGTGCACTGCTTTGATACCTTAGGTCAGTGGTGGGCAATCTGAAATAACCCAAGAGCCACATATGCGGCCCTCAAACTCCCTCGAGGGCCACATGACCACGCACGACCCGGACCGGACCCATTTCACCAGAAAATTAATTAAAAGTGACAGCTCTGGGGGATGTGGCCAGGCTGGCAAACATGGCAGAGGTCTAATCGGGGAGCTCCGTGTGGATCCACTGAAAATCTAATCTACCCTGCCTTAATCAGAAACCAGCACTAGTTATTTTGGTGTTCAACAGTTCACTAATGTCTGCCACACTGAAATCCAGCAAGAAACAATCTAAACTCCGGTTTTCTGCCACGCAGCACCAGAAGAAAGACTCGGTCCCGAGTGGGCCACCATCACCGGCTTCACAGCAACTCCCAGTGCAGCAGACCCTGGAGCTGGAACCCTCAGACATGGCTAACTCCAGGTCGGAATACCTGTCCATTGAACACCTAATAAAAGATCTTAAATGCAACCTGGGCACCAAAATGCATGCGGGTTTTGACAATCTAACCACTCAGCTGCAGCATATGCAACAAATGGTCAGCTCTATTTCAGAGACTGTAGATGCCCACAAGGAGAAACTTATGGAGGTGGATGCCCATGTCAGTGCCCAGGAGGATCGCTCTTCTACCATAACAACCGATCTCAGGCAAGTCCTAAGGGAAATCGAGCTACTAAAGGACCTGATTGATGACCATGAAAACAGGAAGCGGAGGAACAACGTTCACACCGTGGGGCTCCCCGAGGGACAGGAGGGGAGAGACTGTGCATCCTATCTCCAATCTTGGCAAAGAATGACCCTCTCCCTTCCACCAGACTGTAGCCTTGAAATCCAGAGGGCACACCATTCACCCGGGGTGAGACTCCAGCCCGACCAGAGACCTCGGCACTTGCTGGTGAAGTTCCTGTGGTATCAGGACAGTCAGTGGGTCTTGGAGGCAGCCCGGAAAGTGGGGCCAATTATGCAGAACAACACTTGCATCAGTATTTTCCCCAACTACTCTCAAGCTCTTCAGAACAGTAGGAAAGCCTTTAATGAGGTCAAAAGGAAGCTCCACAGCCTCAATTGCCCATTTGCACTAGTGTACCCCATTCATCTTGTGGTGCGGCCTCCGGGGAAAAAACAGAGGGCATTCACGGATCTGTCGTCGGTAGCTGAGTACCTCACAGAGTGGGAAGGACACAGAAGCCCAGCTCGTGATAAACCACTGGAGGATAATGAACGCTGATGTGGACTGCTTAGATCACCAGAGCTAAGTTTATCTATTATTGACACTGCTGGGGGTGTCGTGGGGAGGGGGAGCAATTTAGGGGGTGGAGGCCCTATGGCCCATAGCACCTGGAGGTGGCCTATAATGGCAGGTCAGGGTTTCTGTGGTTTTCCTCTTGCAACCTATTTCGAGACGCCCCGCATTGGATGTAAGACTGTGCCTCGAGCAGGGCCGGGCCTAATCTTTTGCTACTCAATATTGTTCTAGTTGACGCCTGAGCCCTGAAGACAGTGATTTCTCTTCGGGTCCTATGGAGCCCCTTTACCCAGGCTGACAAAGAAATGTGATGCCTGGGCTATAACTATAGGACTTAAGACATATCCTTTGCCTAGGGCTTGTGGTTTTTCCCATGTGGTGCAAGTCCTAGAACGAGGCATTTCAGCCTGCTGCAGCCTCAGTCGTGATTAAAGCCCTAGTGTTTGTGACGGGGCTCTATGGGATCACTTTGGTTTTGCTTAACTGTGTTACCTGACACACTAAGTGAACTCATATTTTCAATGCTGGTTGTTTTATATGTTTAATGTGTTTATCTGGGGTGGTGGGGGGGACCCAGCGATGCAATGGTCTTATTTCAAGACCACAGGACTTTGAGAGCTCTTTCATTGCTGAATAGGTAAGAGTTATTGGGTCAAATCTGAAAATGCATGGGTTGAGGGATCTAGGCGTCTCCACCACTCCGGGTGGGTTTATGCTAGGATTCCCTTGCTGGGGCTCTCACATTTAGTTTTTGCAGAATTGTGACCACATAAATGTATTGGTGTATGTATGGGGGTATTCTCCCGGCATATGTTTTTGGGGGTGACCTCCTGGGCTCTCATCGCTCTCCCCCCGACATAAGTTGGTGGGACCCAAACGAGCTGAAGACACAGTATTTTAGCAGTGCAGTGTATCCCCAGCCCGCACCATGAAGATTATAGGGTTGTACAATATGCTTCTCTTTCTTGGAGGGATGGAGGATTTTTCTCTTTTAGTTTTTCTGGGTTGGGAAGAAATGGGCTTTGCATTGTTGGTTGGGGGGGAAGAAGGGGTACGTTCTAAAGTGTTTGGGAGTTGTTGCAAGTTGGAAAGTAGTTATGGGGGGGAAGTTTGGGATTCTGTTTGAAAAAGTTAAAAAGGTTTGGACGCCATAGCAATGTCACAGCTTGGGAGTTTACCTGGATCAGCCACATACTGAGGTCGTTATGTATAATACTTAAGTACTTTGACTATGGCTAATCTCTGCTGTATATCATGGAATGTACATGTGCAACCCCCTACAAATGGGATTCCCAAAAGTCTCCCTTGAGCTTGCTAAATGCTCACTGCCAGGCTGGTGTCCTGCTTTAGCAGTTTAATGTGATTACCAGAGTTTTTATAGCCTCTGTGTACTGTCTCTTTAAGAGCTGCCTAGTTGCAGTTTAAGTTGGAGGCAGTATAGCGCAGTGGTCTAAGGCTCTGAGCTGCAAATTTGGTGACATCCAGCAGACTAGACCTGGGTTTGAATCTTACAGCTTCCACTTGCATACTGTGTGACCCTGAGCAAGTCACTTAACCTCCTTGTGCTCCCAGGTCGCTCCTGTAAAAAAAACTTTCAGCTTAGTGTGCTATACTTGGTTAAACAACTAAACAAAAAAAAAAAAAGTAATCTGAGATGGAGCTCTGTTGAAAGATGTAACTATTTGCTGAAAAACATTTAGAATGGTAATGATAATGTAGTTTGTCTAACCTGCTGTCTTTGTAGCAAGGACTGTTTTGTTTGTCTCTACTATTTTGGTCCTGGACTGCAAATTGGACCAATCAGTTCTGGTGGGAACTAAAATGTAGCCGGACTACAGGAGCTGTCTGAATTCAAAATCTTAGGAAATGAGGTTTGAGTTTTTGCACCTTTTTTGCAACTGAATGGGGAGCTCTTACTTTGACTGACAGCCAAATGAGCCAACCAAATCTTTTGGATCTTGGGGAAGTCCGGGGCTGCTTGCAGTTTTCTGTTAGAACTAAGCTGGAAGCTGAGCAAGAAGGAGCTGAAGTGATTCTGAGAGCAATCCTGAGTGGATTCGCATGGGAGAACTATGAAAAGGTTACGAGTTTGGCCTCCATATCTGCCTGCTGCTCCTGAGAGGGAGAGAAGAGAATTATTTTGGACTAAATCCAAGTTTGTGTGACTAAAGTAAGCTACTGAAGTGGGAAAGGCTCAACCTGAAGAAGACCGAATATTTTTGCTGAATGCGATCGGCTTGTCAGGAATTCCAGCTACCCCTAAGCTCCCGGTGTCTGCAGAGACTTTGTAATTGTGACCGGGGAGCGCTTTGCCTGGTACAGTAGAATTCCCGTACATGTAAATGTGCTATGAGCTGCTAGTGGGTTGTGAGTTAGTTCCCCACTGTGTGAACTGTGTTCTGCTTGCTGGAAGCTGTATCCAGCCCTAAACGGACTGCTTCTGAACTTGTCTCCATGCGGTCTGGGCTTTGCCAGACTGGCCCAGCCAGACTACCCACTGCACAGAGAAGCCATCGCCGAGAGACCTACCTGGGGATCAGCCTCCTGCTCCACGCTTGAACAGGAACGTCACCTCTGCGACTTGTGTGGACCCTGCTTATCCCAGTATTCCAGATCAACCACCTGCAGTCTCGATTTTCGTCCAGCCTGTGTCCAGTCTTGGGTATCGTGAGTAAATACCAGGGTAGCTCCCTACAACAACAGCTTAATCTGAGTGTGTCATCTGATTGTCTTGTTGTTTCGTTTCCTTTTCGAACTGAGCCCTCTGGCTCTGGATTACAAATATTGTGTACTGTGCATGTTGTGTTTGCCATCACAGGGTCCCAACCAGCTACAACCCCGGGCAACTGTCCTAGCTAGCCCATCTGTTCTCTACCTGGGTACCCAGAGGTGGACTGCGTGAGGGGACTCAAAGCGCATGCATAACTGCTTGATTGATATAACCTTTAAGCTAATTAACCTGACTTTGCCCCTCCCTTGTTCAAGTCCCCTGAATAAATCAGATCTAACTTTTTCTGCATGTAATCTGACTGTGGTTCCAGTTTGTGCTCAAAGTACTGTACTGTTGCTATTTGCTGTGTTTAACCTTGTTTTACAGGGGGTCCCCAGAGTTGAGCCAGAGGAACCAGCCCTGGTGGTAAGTGCAAACAGTGTGTGTACTTGTGTGGTGTACCAGGGGTATTGCGAAAGTAATTATTGTACAGTGTTCAGGCCACTAGATGGGAAAGAGGGGGGTTACAGTGTCCCGGAGGGCTGTGCCCAGCTTAGCTTGACCACTACCAACCCTGACCTCCGGGTGGAGGCACCCATTTCAGAACTCAGCCCTCCTAACCTGCTACTAGCCAAGCAGGCAGGGGTAGTAGCCCTTGGGATAGCGCCACCTAGGGGTTACATTTTGGAGGCTCATCACTGGGATTGTGTGTCTTCTAGTGGCTAAATTTGCCAATTGCTGTTAAAAAATAAATGGCTACCCCAACAGAAGTGGCTGTACACCAGTTGGTGGGGTGGTGTACTGGGCAGGAGATCAACCCCCAAAATGCTATACTTATCCTGGATATTCCCCTGGGTACCAATAAGGACACTGTAGAGGGAGTACTTTCCAAGGTTGAATGTTTACAAAACCCTGTGGTGGTGGGGCGGCAGGCTAATCTGCTCACCCAAAGTTTCATGGTGTTAGTAGAGTGTAAGGACCCAGTAGACAGTTCCAAAGTGCCATGGACTATCACCTCCGAAAGAGTCCTCACTGCCTGGAGAGTGATAACTAAAGACAGTAAAGACCCCAGGGAGAATGAGTCCCCCCACTATCTGAGACTTTTGAAGAGAAATTTGCTAAGTTGTTGCTGGAGAAATGGAAAACTGTGGAAGACTTAAAGAAACTATTCCTGCCACCTGGGGGTGTTCCTTCCCCAACACCCCTCACTCCAGCACCCATTATTGCCCTGCTTCTGTGTGCCCATGCCAATGCTGGCTTTATGACTGTACCTGCCATTAGTCACGACCCTTACCAAGGTTGAGAATCTTCTCCGCACCTCTCCAACCCCAAGGGAGGATGATTGGGAGACTGGATAGATTGTGTTCCTTGGGTACCTGAATGGCAGTGTGCGGAGGCGAGAAACAGAAAAGGATCATAGAAAGTTTGAGGGGTCCCACCCTAGAGGCTATTACATTTCTGAGGTTCACAAACCCTGATGCATCTGCCCAGAAGTACCTGCCTGCACTCAAAGGCAATTTTGGGAGCACTGAGTCAGGGGAGAACTTGATGTGGAAATTTCAAGGTACAAAACAATGGCCAGGGGAAAGTTTGTCTGCATATGTTACTTGTCTGGAAAGGGTGCTGCAGAAGGTTTACCGAAAAGGTGCGGTAGCCGCCAGTGACTTAAACCATGTGAGGCTGGGGCACATACTGCAACATGCAAAGCATTCTAAATAGCAGCTCCTTCAATTAAGGCTCCCAGATAGAAGGGGTAACCCACCAGACTATTGTGACTTGATAAAAGAACTCTGGGTTGAAGATGAAGGGGGATTGTAATTCTAGGGTGAACGCAGCCCAAGTGATCACGGCATTGGAAGGCCCTTCCAAAGTGGGGACCAATGAGGGTGTGCTACTATGGGATGAACTGCTGAGGGAGTTCAGGGAAACAAAAAACAGTCTCTTTATGAAGGCCGCTCCTGCAAGAACAGGCACCGACCCTTATCCAACTGCATCTGCTATGGGGGGGGTGTCCACCCAGGCATCTCCTGCTGAGAGCAGCTCGAAACTCGATGTCTTGACTATGAAAGTAAGAGAATTGAAAAGATGTCTCCAAATGCTTACCACACAGCAGACTGAGATGGCACCAAGGTTATCAGTTGGTAGTACCACCGCCCCAGCTCCTAGTGTGATGCCTCGCCATCCCAAATCCCAGAAAACATATTTTGCCATAATTGTGGGAGGATGGTCACATGAAGAGAGAATGCAGGTCCACAAAGACCTAGATAAACTTGTATATAACCTTCAAGGCAAGCTTCGGAGAACGATTCAGCGGTCAAGGAGTGCCCAAAATGACCGCAGTGAGGGTTCAAGCAGTAGTAACTCAAATCCCTATGTGGCTAAATCATCTGTCCAGGCCCCTGCTACTGTCCCTCCAGACTGGTCCAAAATAGTGGGCCCTTCAATGGAGACTACCATGGCTGTGAATGGTATTCCTACTCGGGCTGTGCTGGACAGTGGGTCGCAAATGACCATTGTATTTAAGGACTGGTATGACAAACACTTATCTGCTGTGCTCTTACAATCCCTGGAAGGCCTACACATGTGGGGGGCTGAGAGACAAGTCTTATCCCTATCTAGGATATGTCCACCTCTGGTTGTCATTTCCTGCAGTTGTAACTGGTGTAGAGGAGCAAGTTGAGACACTGGCCTTAGTGTGTCCCCCTACTGGACTGTATGATGGGGTTCCTCTGTTAATTGGGACCAATGCCCATATGTTTGGGAGACTGGCACAACTCTGTCACGAGAAACAAGGGCGACGGACTGGGAGGGCCCTAAGAATTTCCCGCTATGATCAAGAGGGCCTATGATTTTAGACACAGTTCCTACTTTTTCATTTCAAAACAACATTTGGACTGTTTACAAGATTTAACTGTAGGTCCTAGATTTCTTTCTGATCATTCTCCCCTATTTTTGAGGCTAGATTTTAAAATACCAAAGAAATCCACTGTGTGGTGCTTGAATACATCGTTTTTAAAGGATAAAACTTTTAGAGATAGCTTTAACTCAAAAATAGCTCAGGTTATTGCAGAAAATTTGTCCCAGGAGACATCCAATACAATAGTTTGGGATACTGTGAAGGTTGTGATCAGGAGGGAGATAACTGCGTATTCAGCATACAAGAAGAGATATTGGGAAACAAAAAATGGTGAATTACATGAGAAATTAAGGGAAATACAAACAAAGTTTACCCCTATTACCATGGAGGCCCAAGCCCAGATTAATCAGACAAAGGCTGAGCTCCAGAGACTTTTAGACGAAAAAACACAACAGGCACTATTTTACTTAAAAACATATAGGTATGAGGGAGGGCCAAAAGGGGCGAGAAATTTAGCCCGGAGGCTTAGGGAACATAGGACAGCTACAATCGTAACACATTTACTGGATCCAGAGAGAAAAACAAGAGCTCTTAACTCACAGCAGATATTGTAACTGTTCCAGAAATATTATTAGTAGCTATATGAGAAACCACAAGGTCCAGGACTTAACAAAATCAAGGAATTTTTGGCCCCCCTTACATTAAGAAAGCTAACTAAGGAAATGGAAATCAGATTAAAAGCCCCTATCAGATTAGAGGAAGTCAGACGTGCCATAAAATAAAGTAAATCATTAAAAACCCCTGGCCCAGACAGATTTCTGTCCAAGTGGTACAAGACTTTTAGTAAACAACTGACTCCTTTACTACTAAAGGCCTTTTCAGAAATTCAACAGGAGAGTCCCCTCCTCCATCATGGGATTACACTAATATTTCACCTATCTTAAGAGTAGGCAAACCAGCAGAATTAACTACTTCATATAGGCCAAGATCCATATTAAACATGGACTACAAGTTATTTATGTCCATATGGGCACATAGACTAGAGGAACTGTTACCCTATTTGATTAATTCAGATCAATCTGGGTTCAGTCGAGCCAGAGAAACCACAGATAATATACGTAGAATGATCCATTTGTTGGACCACTTAAAACAGAGACAGATACAGGCAGTGTTGCTCAGCCTCGACGCAGACAAAGCTTTTGATCGTGTCAGTTGGCCTTTTTTATGGGAAACTTTACACAAGTTTGGATTTCCTGGGGAATTCTCTAGCATGATACAGAGAATTTATACCTCTCCGAAAGCATACAGTATGTTAAAGTGAATGGACAGTTATCTTCAATGATACAGCTTGGAAGGGGAACTAGGCAGGGTTGCCTGCTTTCCCTCTTACTGTTTGCCATATACATTGAGCCATTGGCTGAAGCCATAAGGCAACATCCTAATACTCAGGGGGTTCCTTTAGGAGGGAGGGATTTTATTATATCATTATATGCAGATGACGTATTATTACCACTCCTAGAACCTGAAATGTCCATTCCTGTTACTTTACAAGTGATAGATAAGTTTTCAGAAATACAGTAGCTGGATACAAAATAAATATACAAAAAACAGAGTTATTATCTTTAAATTTCACCCCCTCTTAGTCTCTGAAGAACTAGATCCCTCTGAAATGTAGAAATAATAAGATTAAATATTTGGGTGTAAATATTCCCCAGAAACTGGAACATTTGGAACTGTTTAATTTAGAGCCTCTATCGATAGAGATAGAGAATTTAGTTGGGAACTGGACACATCAGGTATTATCTTTCTCAGCTCGAATACAAGCTATTCGGATGACCTTATTTCCTAAGATGTTATATTATTTCCAGACTTTATCGATTATTCCATCACAATTCTACTTTGCATCCTGGGCTAGAATTTTTTTCGAGGTTTGTAGGGGCTGGGCAACAGCCAAGGGTCAGATGGTCTCTGTTACAGTTACCAGTGGCAAAGGTGGGTTGCAAGCTTCCAAACCTTAGAGATTACTATAAGGCAGTAACATGTAAAATAGTGATGACATGGCTGAATCCTCAGGTAGAGAAACTATGGAAATTTATGGAAATTATACTAAATGATCTAGTAAACATTATTCCTATTATATTTGCCCCCCAAAATTCTTATCCACAGTTACAAAACTTTACATTTGGAACCCATTATACGTTAAAGGCTTGGTATGAGATAAGGGCATCTACTATATTAACTGAAGTTTTTGGTTATTTTAAACTAATAGGTACAGAAAGTGTATCTTTGGAGATGGGTGCTGGTCGGGTCCATCAAGAATGGCAGAAAAAAGGTTTGCTTTTGTTATACCAATACCTGGATGTGAATGGAGTACTGCCTTTTGCCACACTACAGGCAGAATATCAATTCCCCCATACACATCATTGTAGATATTTACAGATTCTGACATTTATATAGAAAGAATTAGCATTAAATACTCTGCCCTCTCTCATGCCTATGTTGATGTCCCTTTTTAGGGACGCTATAGAAGGCAGGGAACAAATTCATTTAATTGGACAAAGATATAAAGCAATAAGGGATTTTTGGAAGGAATCCACTGAGGATATCTTAGGAGATGGAAAGAAATTAGGACTCAGATAACTTATGAGAATGGTTGGAACCTATTCCTCACTCGATGAGAGTATCACAGTCATCATACTGGCCAGAATATATATGGAAATGTCATAGTAGATATTTTTATACCCCTGACAAAATTTGCTAAATTTGTATCTATGGGGCATGGCCTTTGTTGGAGAAAATGTGGAAAAAAATGGCAAATATAACACATTTTTTTTGTGCTTGTCCGAAAGTTACCCAATACTGACTAGATATAGAAAAGAGCATACAAAATATTGTGGGACCAGAAATTAAATTATCCAATCAGATGATTCTGCTTTATATTGAGGAAGACAGGAAAGTTCCACTAAGTAGAAACGTTATACCTATACCTGGCAGCAGCTAAAAGGTTATAACTCACCTATAGCAAGCGGCTAAAGTACCTACCCTCCGATTGGCATTCACTGATGACTGAGATATACTATCTAGAGAATAGTAGCTTCTAGAGCTGGAAGGAGGTCACAATTTGAGCTCCAATGGAGGCCATGGGTTTTCTATATCTCGCCTCTGGATGAAACATTTGTTCCCCGATAGAGCTATTTGAAAGTGACCAATTTTTGTAGGATATGAATTTTGATCTAGTGTCATTTGATATATAACAGAATGATGTTGTAGAAACATGAATTGCCAACCTGAAGAACATTCTATGTATTTTAAGACAAAAGAGCAATACTGTATAGATGACTCCTGCTGTTATATATATTATATATATATATATATATATATATATATATAGTCATATATGTATGTATATATATATATATTGTATATACAGTGTGTGTATATATATATATATATATATATATATTTAACTATATAAAAACAATAAAAATAAAGAATATAAAAAAAAAAGAGGGCCTATGATTTGCAACAGAACCCCAAGGGGTGGACCAGGATGAACCGGTAGAAGTCGTGTGGAAGAAGGATCATGATTCAATGATACTGGCCCCTAACACCAGTGTACCATTCAAGGAGGTCCGCCTCTGCAAGATGTCAAGAACAAAAATACTGATGTTGGATGTACAGGCAATGGAAAATTACGGAAGGATTATTGGTTAAGCCAGCATCTTGCCAGCTCATGCTCATGCCTATGCATGACGAGTGATGGTCAGAATCATAATGTGTCAGATCGGAGATCAGGTGAACAGAGGATGCACCCTAGTACGGTACACTGCACAGACACTGCAGTGTTGCTCCAGCAATGCGTACTCCTGGCAAGACAGATGGAGTGACTCTCGACTTGTTTGATTTTGGTGGCTCCCCATTGCCAGCTGAATAGAAGACTAGAATTATTCAGAAACTTGCCCAGAGAGATCAAGTGTTTTGTTGAAGGATGGGATGTGGGATGTGCAGGGTGCGGAGCATACATACGCCTGCCACGATGAGCGGCCATTTTGAGAGAGGTCTCGACGCCTAGCCCCTGCAGATAGGCGATGTGAGAAGACACTTGCAGGAAATGCTCGCGCTGGTGTGATACAAGAATCCAGGGAGCCATATGCTTCTCCATTGTGGTTGTCGCGTGAAGAATGGAACAATATGAATGGTGTGATTATCAGACCTCAACAGGCTGAACCATCCTGATCAATACACCATGCTCGTATACAAGATGCTCTGTTATTTGAATGGGAGCAAATGGTTCTCGGTGTTGGATCTTCAAAGTGGATATTACCAGAGTCCGATGGCTCCGGAGGACCATGAGAAGACAGCCTTCATCTGTCCTTTGGGGTTCTACAAATTCCTGAGAACGCCACAGGGGATATCGGGCGCCCCAGCCACCTTCCAGCAACTGATGGAACGAGTGGTGGGAGACATGAATTTGCTGGAATTCCTGGTGTACTTGGACAATGTCATTGTGTTTGGGAGCTTCCTAGAGGAACATGAGAGTCGACTGTTCAAGGTACTAGACTGACTGGAAGATTTGGCCTCAAGCTGTCCATTGACAAGTGCCAGTTTTTCCAAACCTCTGTGAGTATGAGGGCACATAGTGTCTACAGAGGGATAGAGACTGATCCTAGTAAAGTTAAAGCCTTGACTACTTGTCCTCAGCCCCACAATTTGAAAGAACCACAACATTTCCTGGGATTCTGTGGCTACTACCGCTGGTTCATAAAGGACTATTCTAAAGTGATTCGGCCACTCTTGAATCTTATCCAGGGTTACCCCCCTACCAATTGAAAATACAAAATAGGGGCCGTCAAAGAACCAGACAAAGCATATTTCCACCCAGGTGAACTTTTCGGGTCCCATTGGACGCCTGACTGTGAAGCAGCTTTCCACGAAGTCATATACCAGCTCACCCTTGCCCCCATCCTCGCTTATGCTGATCCCACCAAACCCTATTTGCTGCATACTGACGCCAGTCTGCAGGGTCTAGGAGCTGTACTGTATCAAGACCATGAGGATGGTTTGAGACTAGTGGCATTCACCACTAGGAGCTTGACCCCGTCAGAGTGAAACTACCCTGTGTACAAGTTGGAGTTCCTTGCATTAAAATGGGCCATGGTCGACCAGTTTCATGATTACCTCTATGGGGCAAAAATATAGGTGAGGACTGACAATAACCCGTTGACCTATGTACAGACTTCAGCTAAGTTAGGCATACGGTGCACCGGTGGCTTTCTGCATTGTCAACATATGATTATGCTGTCAAACACAGACCAGGCCTGAATCATACTGATACTGACGCCCTATCCCAGAGGCCCATTTCCAAAAGCGACTGGGTCAGGCTGTCTGAACCTGACATCCGAAGCATTGTTCCAAGAATTTGATAGAAATGAACAGATGTCTACGGACACAGTGGACTGCTTAGCAGATTGCTTAGGCTCCTCTGACACCTGCATACCGGCTGCATATTGCCACTTTTCTGCTCTAGATATTAGTGCACTTCCTCAGTTTGACAATGACAGCATTCAGTGGGCTCAATCCCGAGATCTAATGATTCAGCCAGCACTTGATGCCCTTCGCGCAGGAAGGGATATGTCCAAGTTGCATTGCACTGATCTGCGAACCGCTTTGTTGTTTAAAGAAGGCCCCAGGTTGAAGCTGCTTAATCAATTGTTGTATAGAGAGACTGTAGATCAAGCTGGCCAAATAGACAAGCAACAATTGGTCCTGCCTACAGCCTTCAAAGATTTGGTACTGAGGTCCCTCTACAATCATATGGGCCACCTTGGTATCGACCGGACCCTTGACCTAGTACAATCTCGATTCTACTGGCCCAAGATGGGGGCCGATGTTGAGCAACATATAAGGACTTGTAGTTGCTGCCTGCAGAAAAACCCTGCCTCCTCAGAGGGCTGCCCCACTTGTCAACATTACTACCAGCACCCCAATGGAACTAGTCTGCATAGACTCTTGAGTTTAGAGCCTGATCAGCGAAACACTGGCAATGTGTTGGTGGTTACGGACCATTTCACATGGTATACACAAGCTTTTCCCACCAGAGATCAAAAAACACCCTACTGTGGGTACCCAGGTGCTGTGGAAAATTTCTTTGTCCACTATGGTGCCCCCAGTGAATTCACTCTGATCAGGCCAGGAATTTGAGAGTCGGCTAATCAAAGAATGCTCTCTCTATGAGTGCGAATGTCAAGAACCACCCTTATCACCCGCAGAGGATCCTCAACCTGAATGCTTTAACTGCACCTACTAGACATGCTGGTCACCCTCCACCCAAAAGATAAGCATAAATGGAGCCAGCAGATTAGCACCTTGGTACTGCCATACAATTGCACAAAGAATGATGCTACCGGGTTCTCTCCCTACCGCCTCATGTTCGGGAGAGAGGCCCGGCTGCCTGTTGATGTCTGTTTTGGGGTTTCTCCCGATGGGGTCCGAGCTGAAGATTACCTGCAATATGTACAAAAACTTAAAGCTCAATTGAACCATGCCTATCAACTGGCCCAGACAATGGCCGCCAAAAGAAATCTAGCCAACAAAGAGAGACATGATAGAAAAGTAAAGGCTCAAGAGCTTAGGCCTGGAGACCGTGTGTTGTTGCGAAATTTAGGATTGCCTGGTAAACACAAAATTGCTGATATCATGTCATAGTTGGAAAGCTGGATCATTTGCCAGTGTACAATGTGCTCCCAGAGAATAACTCCAAAGCTGTCAAGACCATGCACCATAACTACTTGCTACCTATTGGTCAAGTTATAATTGAGAGGCTGAACCCACCGAGATTGATCCCCTGGATGAGTGACTCGTGCTGCTGAGAAAGAAACAGAGTCAGCCTGCCCCCATAGTTTGCCGATTTAAGACTTTCCCGCAGCAGGCCCAGAATGTGGCCTTTGCCAATCTAACGGATGACAGTGAGTGTGATAAGCCTATTACCCCTCATATGAACTGAGTCAGTTGTTTCATGGAAATCCTATGCTGAATTATGGGGATGAAGCTGGGCCTTCTGGACTGCCTAACACCCCAGAATCATCCTTGGAGCCAATGCTCCCTGAAGGTGAAGTGCAAAGTATCACGTCTGAGGATGCTGAGTCTTTGTGTATCATGGAACCGTATGATTTGCCTGAAGGAGCGGCTGATGGTATGAGTCTTTCTGGTGACATGCCAGAACTTGAAGAACACTATGAGATGTTGACAACCCACCTTCAGTGCCAGAGTGCCTTCTAAAATGAGCCAAGTGTTGTAGGAACAGAGTACAGAGCAAGGGGCTGACAGTGCTCCCAGCTTGACATATTCCCTTCATGCAGAGGTACCCCTCACAAGTGGTGAAGCTCCAAGACCATTGCTGAAGTACAGAGACTGTGGTTGTTCACCCCAGAAAGACTGGCCGAGCTGTCAAGCCAGTGGTGTGCTTCAAGTTCTGTATCTCCTCGGGAGGCCAGTGGATTTGCCTCTCAATGTAGTCCACAAAGGTGTTTATGTCTCTCAGAACTCACTGCCCAAATTGAGCTTTTCTGCCCATTCCAGGTTACTTGTCCTGCTCTTTCACCATGGTGCCCCTGCCCCATCCAGCCCCAAGTTAGCTGATAGGAAGGACCCTCTTGCATTGTTTAGGAGTACGAGCAGTTATTGGTATGATTCTGTAAGTAATGTTCAATTTACCTGTGTGACATATGCATAATGTATTGTCACAATGGAAATATTATAGTGCAGTACATTGGAATGTATAGTAGTAAGTGACAAATTATGCCAATTGATGAATCAGATAGTACTTGTATAGCATGCTTATTGGTATAAATATTTTGTATATGTTGTATTTTCAATGTTTATGATGGTACAGATTTGACGTTGATGGCTAGTTTGCTACAAGAAGGTGTAACCCCCACAAATGGGGTTCCAGAAAGTCTCCCTTGAGCTTTCTGGTTTAATGCTCACTGCCAGGCTGGTGTCCTGTGTTTTTAGTAGTTTAAATGTGATTACCAGAGCTTGTATAGCTCTGTGTACTGTCTCTTTAAGAGCTGTCTAATTGTAGTTTACATTATCTGAGATGGAGCTCTGTTGAAAGATGTAACTATTTGCTGAAAACCATTTAGAATGATAATGATAATGTAGTTTGTCTAACCTGCTTTCTTTGTATGAGGACTGTTTTGTTTGTCTCCACCATTTTGGTCCTGACTGCAAATTGGACCAATCAGTACTGGTGGGACCTAACATGTAGCCGGACTACAGGAGCTGTCTGAATTCAAAATCTGTAGGAACTGTAGTTTGAACTTTTTTGCACCTTTTGCAATTGAAGGGGGAGCTCTCAGCTGACTGACAGCCGCAATCAGCCAATCGGTCTTTGGATCTTGGTGAAGTCCGGGGCTGCTTGCAGTTTTCTGTTAGAACTAAGCTGGAAGCTGAGCAAGAAGGAGCTGACATGATTCTGAGAGCAATCCTGAGTGGTTTTGCATGGGAAAACTATGAAAAGGCTGAGAGTTTGGCCTCCATGTCTGCCTGCTGCTCCTGAGAGGAGAAGAGGGGTTTTTGACTAAATCCAAGTTTGTGTGACTAAGTAAGCTACTGAAGGTGGCCAGGCTCAACCTGGAGAAGGACGTAATAGTTTTTGCTGAATGCGATTGGCCTGTCAGGAGTTCCAGCTACCCCTAAGCTCCCGGTGTGCAGGGTCTTTGCGATTGTGCGGGAGCGCTTTGCATGGTACAGTAGAATTCCTGTACATGTAAATGTGCTATGAGCTGCTAGTGGGTTGTGAGTTAGTTCCCACTGTGTGAACTGTGTTCTGCTTGCTTGCTGGAAGCTGTATCCAGCCCAAAAGGGACTGCTTCCAATCTTGTCTCAAGCGGTCTGGGCTTTTGCCAGATTGGTTCCTGCCAGACTACCCACTGCATAGAGAAGTCATTGACAAGAGACTCACCTGGGGATCAGCCCCTGCTCCACACTTGAACAGGAATTCGACGCCTTTGTGACTTGTGTGGGCCTCTGCTTCCTGGCATTCCTGATCAACCACCTGCAGTCTCGATTTGGCCCAGCCTGTGTCCAGTCTTGAGTATGTTGAGTAAATACTAGGGTAGCTCCCTGCAACAACAGCTTAGTCTGGAGTGTCATCTGATTGTCTTGTTGTTTCATTTCTTTACTAACTGAGTCCTCTGGCTCCGGATTACAAATATTGTGTACTGTGCATGTTGTGTTTTCCATCACAGGGGCCTCAACCAGCTGCAACCCGGGCAACTGTCCTGGCTAGCCCATCTGTTCTCTACCTGGGTACCCAGAGGTGGACTGTATGGGGACTCAAAGCATGCATAACTGCGTGACTGATATAACCTTTAAGCTAATTAACCTGATTTTGCCCTCCCTTGTTCAAGTCCCCTGAATAAATCAGATCTAACTTTTTCTGCATGTAATCTGACTGTGGTTCCAGTTTGTGCTCAAAGTACTGTACTGTTGCTGTTGCTGTACTTAACCTTGTTTATATAGGGGTCCCTGTATTGAGCCACAGAGGAACCAGCCCTGGTAGTAAATGCAAACAGTGTGTGACTTGTGTGGCTTACTGGGGTATTGTGAAAGTGATTATTGTACAGTGTTCAGACCACAAGGAGGGGGGGTTTTCGTGTCCCAGAGGGCTGTGCCCAGCTTAGCTTGACCACTACTAACCCTGGACCTCTGGGTGGAGGCACCGTTCAGAACTCAGACCCTTAACCTGCTACTAGCCACAGAGGCAGGGGTAGTAGCCCTTGGGATAGCGCCACCTGGGGGTTACACATGGGCTGCATACTATGGTAAAGAGGAAGTAGGTATGGATGCAGCTTAAAATGTTGGGATCTGACTTGGCCTTCTTACAGGAAACACTGCACAGAGGAAGAGGTACTAACATTAGCACAATCGTGGGTTGGTTGGTTCATTCATCCCCTTCACCTCCTAAAGCCAGAGGGTGGCTATCTGGATACTCCCTGGCATACCATATGAATAATTTCTTCGCTCTGACCCTCAAGGCAGGTTTTGATAGTGGAGGCCAAGGTGGGGGTCCAGAATTGACTTTCGTTTCCATATGTGGCCCAAACTATGACTCCCCAGATTTTTTACACACTGCAGGTCACTTTTTGGTCTCTTACAAAAGCAATTTAATAATTGGGGAGATTTTAATACCTATTTGGACCCAGAGTTAGAATACTCATGGGAGGAAGATGGGCCCAATACTCGGGGGTGGCAGCTCTCCGGGATTGGTGGAAGAGGCTGGCCCTGGTAGAGGCATGGCACCATTGCCATCCGGGGAGACAAAGAGTACTTTCTTTTCTCATGCCCACCAAATATACTCTAGACTTGATTACATGTTCTTCTCCCCATCTTTGGTAGGGCAGGACCTCTCAGCACATATGGTCCAATACTTATTTCTGACCATGCCCATCTGAAGGTGGAGTTTTCAGTGGCGTCCCGAACCGAGACCCCATCAATGGTGGCTAGATCTGGCCTTTCTACTGAATCCTGTTTGCTCAATTTGAACAATAGATACAAGAATTTATCATTAACAGCCACAATACTGGAACCCACATTAAGTTTGTCTGGGATGCTCTTAAGGTATACATCAGGGGTGAGTCCATTTCATACTGCTTCTGGAAAAAAAAGCACAAAAAGGTGGAAAGGGACCTGAAACTAAATTTTTAGGTTGAAAAGATCTAATATGATGGCTACCTCCCTGAGAAAAATTAAAGAACTGAGATTTTAAAGGGCCGCCACAGCCAGACATCTACCAGACGAATAGAGCGAGACCTGCTGCTTACCAAATCCTACTCCCATCTTGAGGTGACTCTGCTAGCAAATGGTTAGCTAACCTGGTAAAGAAAAAAAAAGGACAGTTAGCACCATCCTCAGAATGGTGGCTGCGGGGGTCGTTCACATATGACAAGGGGAGATTAATAAGGTTTTAGGTTTTTATACCTCCTCTATGCATCTCAGGTCCTGGCAAGTTCAAACCCTCGAGCCTTTCTGGGGAGGACCTGGACCTCCTAAATTAAGTGACTCCCAAGGTCAAAAGCTGGGCTCCCCTATACTGAAGGAAGAGGTGTGGCAGACCATCAAACATAATGACGAGGTGGAAGGCTCCTGGGCCTGGATGTCTCCCAGCAGATTTTTAGAGTTACATGGGATTCTTTTGGTGACCTGATGGTGGAGAGTGGTGCGGGTGGCCTTGAAGGAGGGGCGCTCTCCTGACTCTCTGTCACTTGCCACAGTTGTAGTCCTGACTAAACCAGGGAAGGACCCAGTGCAATGTGGATCATGTAGACCGATCTCTCTCTCCTTAACTCAGACTATAAGTGAATTGCGTAGGGGATTCTGGCAGGCAGGTTTGGCCTCTCCTTCCTGCCTTAACTACAAAGACCAAGGTGGGTTTGTAAAAGACGCCAGCCAAACATAATCTTGGTGGGCAATGAATATCATTCATCAATGGTCCATGGGAATAAAATTAGGGCCTTCAGCACTTGATGGGGTCTGCTTGACTGTGGAGTGGTATTTATGTTTGTTGTTTGAAAATTTGCCTGGGACAAACATATATCTAAAGTGGTTTAACTTTATATAGAGCCCCAAGAGCATAAACTTACTAATAGCACTTGTCCCACTTCTTTCCTCCCAAGGTACTAGGCAGGGCTGCCCTCATCACCTTGCTATATGTATTTTGTATCGAGGCCCTGACAGTTATTATATGTTATAACCCCAAATCATGATCTTATTAATGGAAGGACTAGGTATTTTGCTGTTTGCAGACGATGTTCTGTTCTGATGACTGTGGGAGGCCCTGCAGAGCTGAGTGCTATCTTTTGTTTGTGCTTCTGTCGACATAAATAAATTTGAGCAGAAAGGAATGGCTCTTGGGGTGGCTCAAATCAATTTATATTGCTTGAGTGGAGATCCTTCCTCCTATGTTATTAAATACTTAGAGTAGTCTCCCAATACGTTATCTTGTATCATTAAGGTTAACTACAACCCTTGGTGCAAAGCATCATGCAGACTGCTTCAGGAGGGCCTTTCTTTATCTCCATAGAATGGTGAACTTGTTAAATGTCGTTCTACTCAGGTACTTACATGTTCCAATCAGTTTCATATCTCTACCAAAATATATTAATTCCATTGAGGGGTTATCACCACCTTGTTGTGGTAGGAGGGCATGAAAGTTAGTAAACAGGTTTGGTGAGACCTCAGAGGGTGGTTTGGGCCTACCTAATAACTAGTCCTACTATTTGCTGCCCAATTGGGTTATGTCCAGATTGCTATGGAGGTCTGTCAGATGCCCCTGGAGCTGGAATGAAGAGGGGACCCATGTACCATTCGCTATTAGTGGACTCATCCTTTAGGAGAACCCTGATCTCCAATCCATGTACCAAACTACCTCAAGGTGTGTGGAAGGGAGTATAAAATTTTGGGGAGGAGGAGACCCATCCCCTAGAGATGACTTTGAAACCTTGGGGAGGGAGGCTAGAGTTACTGAGTCAATAGGGACCACTCAAGATATGGGCTAGAAAGGACTTGCCAGAATCATACAGATGGGACGGGAACAAGTATATCCTTTCGAAACTTTACAGAAAATATGACTTGAGCCCTCTCACTTCATGACATATATTCTTAAGCACCATAGAGAAGCTTTGATTGTGACAGAGGCAGAGAGGATGCATAACTCTTATGAAGAACATTTAGAACATTTTCAAAGTCTGATTCCTTTAAACCCCTGGGTAGATGCTACTGTGGAGCTACCTAACCCCTAGAAGAAATCAAAATAAATGGACTGATTATATCCGATAGATGACAGGGAGATTGGGCTTATTACAAAAACGTGCCGATGCTCTGTAAACAATAGATTAAAGGGCATTCAGTATAATGTACTGATGAGTCTATTTACCCAGAAAGGGTTCACAGAATTAATTTGGAGGCTTCACTACTGTACT
Organism: Neoceratodus forsteri; assembly: GCA_016271365.2. Classification (NCBI taxonomy): domain Eukaryota; kingdom Metazoa; phylum Chordata; order Ceratodontiformes; family Ceratodontidae; genus Neoceratodus; species Neoceratodus forsteri. The sequence continues at coordinate 688,201,711 of JADMNL010000022.1, read as the reverse complement.
AAGTGAGGTCCAGGGCATTCTTCCACCAAGTGTGGCTGTGGTAGTTCAGCTATTCTGAGGGGATTGGGGAGATTCTCTCAAACCCCAGGTACTTATTTGACATGACCCACTGAGGTACTATTGGTTTATGCTAGGATTCCCTTGCTGGGGCTCTCACATTTAGTTTTTGCAGAATTGTGACCACATAAATGTATTGGTGTATGTGTGGGGTATTCTCCCGGCATATGTTTTTGGGGGTGACCTCCTGGGCTCTCATCGCTCTCCCCCCGACATAAGTTGGTGGGACCCAAACGAGCTGAAGACACAGTATTTTAGCAGTGCAGTGTATCCCCAGCCCGCACCATGAAGATTATAGGGTTGTACAATATGCTTCTCTTTCTTGGAGGGATGGAGGGATTTTTTCTCTTTTTTAGTTTTTTTCTGGGTTGGGAAGAAATGGGCTTTGCATTGTTGGTTGGGGGGGAAGAAGGGGTACGTTCTAAAGTGTTTGGGAGTTGTTGCAAGTTGGAAAGTAGTTATGGGGGGGAAGTTTGGGATTCTGTTTGAAAAAGTTAAAAAGGTTTGGACGCCATAGCAATGTCACAGCTTGGGAGTTTACCTGGATCAGCCACATACTGAGGTCGTTATGTATAATACTTAAGTACTTTGACTATGGCTAATCTCTGCTGTATATCATGGAATGTACATGTGCAACCCCCCTACAAATGGGATTCCCAAAAAGTCTCCCTTGAGCTTGCCTAAATGCTCACTGCCAGGCTGGTGTCCTGCGTTTTAGCAGTTTAAATGTGATTACCAGAGTTTTTATAGCCTCTGTGTACTGTCTCTTTAAGAGCTGCCTAGTTGCAGTTTAAGTTGGAGGCAGTATAGCGCAGTGGTCTAAGGCTCTGAGCTGCAAATTTGGTGACATCCAGCAGACTAGACCTGGGTTTGAATCTTACAGCTTCCACTTGCATACTGTGTGACCCTGAGCAAGTCACTTAACCTCCTTGTGCTCCCAGGTCGCTCCTGTAAAAAACTTTCAGCTTAGTGTGCTATACTTGGTTAAACAACTAAACAAAAAAAAAAGTAATCTGAGATGGAGCTCTGTTGAAAGATGTAACTATTTGCTGAAAAACATTTAGAATGGTAATGATAATGTAGTTTGTCTAACCTGCTGTCTTTGTAGCAAGGACTGTTTTGTTTGTCTCTACTATTTTGGTCCTGGACTGCAAATTGGACCAATCAGTTCTAGTGGGAACTAAAATGTAGCGGACTACAGGAGCTGTCTGAATTCAAAATCTTAGGAAATGAGGTTTGAGTTTTGCACCTTTTGCAACTGAATGGGAGCTCTTACTTTGACTGACAGCCAAATGAGCCAACCAAATCTTTTGGATCTTGGGAAGTCCGGGGCTGCTTGCAGTTTTCTGTTAGAACTAAGCTGGAAGCTGAGCAAGAAGGAGCTGAAGTGATTCTGAGAGCAATCCTGAGTGGATTGCATGGGAGAACTATGAAAAGGATTCACAGTTTGGCCTCCATATCTGCCTGCTGCTCCTGAGAGGAGAGAAGGAATTATTTTGGACTAAATCCAAGTTTGTGTGACTAAAGTAAGCTACTGAAGTGGGAAAGGCTCAACCTGAAGAAGACGAATATTTTTGCTGAATCGCGATCGGCTTGTCAGGAATTCCAGCTACCCTAAGCTCCGGTGTCTGCAGAGACTTTGTAATTGTGACCGGGAGGCGCTTTACCAGTACAGTAAATTCCCGTACATGTAAATGTGCTATGAGCTGCTAGTGGGTTGTGAGTTAGTTCCCCACTGTGTGAACTGTGTTCTGCTTGCTGAAGCTGTATCCAGCCCTAAGCGGACTGCTTCTGAACTTGTCTCCATGCGGTCTGGGCTTTGCCAGACTGGCCCAGCCAGACTACCCACTGCACAGAGAAGCCATCGGCGAAGACCTACCTGGGATCAGCCTCCTGCTCACGCTTGAACAGGAGCGTCACCTCTGCGACTTGTGTGGACCCTGCTTGTCCCAGTATTCCAGATCAACCACCTGCAGTCCGATTTTCGTCCAGCCTGTGTCCAGTCTTGGGTATCGTGAGTAAATACCAGGGTAGCTCCTACAACAACAGCTTAATCTGAGTGGTGTGTCATCTGATTGTCTTGTTGTTTGGTTTCCTTCTGAACTGAGCCCTCTGGCTCTGGATTACAAATATTGTGTACTGTGCATGTTGTGTTTGCCATCACAGGGTCCCAACCAGCTACAACCCGGACAACTGTCCTAGCTAGCCCATCTGTTCTCTACCTGGGTACCCAGAGGTGGACTGGGTGGGGGGACTCAAAGCGCATGCATAACTGCTTGATTGATATAACCTTTAAGCTAATTAACCTGACTTTGCCCCTCCCTTGTTCAAGTCCCCTGAATAAATCAGATCTAACTTTTTCTGCATGTAATCTGACTGTGGTTCCAGTTTGTGCTCAAAGTACTGTACTGTTGCTATTTGCTGTGTTTAACCTTGTTTTACAGGGGGTCCCCAGAGTTGAGCCAGAGGAACCAGCCCTGGTGGTAAGTGCAAACAGTGTGTGTACTTGTGTGGTGTACCAGGGGTATTGCGAAAGTAATTATTGTACAGTGTTCAGGCCACTAGATGGGAAAGAGGGGGGTTACAGTGTCCCGGAGGGCTGTGCCCACCTTAGCTTGACCACTACCAACCCTGACCTCCGGGTGGAGGCACCCATTTCAGAACTCAGCCCTCCTAACCTGCTACTAGCCAAGCAGGCAGGGGTAGTAGCCTGGGATAGCGCCACCTAGGGTTTACATTTGGAGGCTCATCACTGGGATTGTGTGTCTTCTAGTGGCTAAATTTGCCAATTGCTGTTAAAAAATAAATGGCTACCCCAACAGAAGTGGCTGTACACCAGTTGGTGGGGTGGTGTACTGGGCAGGAGATCAACCCCCAAAATGCTATACTTATCCTGGATATTCCCCTGGGTACCAATAAGGACACTGTAGAGGGAGTACTTTCCAAGGTTGAATGTTTACAAAACCCTGTGGTGGTGGGGCGGCAGGCTAATCTGCTCACCCAAAGTTTCATGGTGTTAGTAGAGTGTAAGGACCCAGTAGACAGTTCCAAAGTGCCATGGACTATCACCTCCGAAAGAGTCCTCACTGCCTGGAGAGTGATAACTAAAGACAGTAAAGACCCCAGGGAGAATGAGTCCCCCCACTATCTGAGACTTTTGAAGAGAAATTTGCTAAGTTGTTGCTGGAGAAATGGAAAACTGTGGAAGACTTAAAGAAACTATTCCTGCCACCTGGGGGTGTTCCTTCCCCAACACCCCTCCCGCTCCAGCACCCATTATTGCCCCTGCTTCTGTGCCCATGCCAATGCTGGCTTCTATGACTGTACCTGCCATTAGTCACGACCCTTACCGAAGGTTGAGAATCTTCTCCGGCACCCTCTCCAACCCCCAAGGGGAGGATGATTGGGAGACTGGATAGATTGTGTTGCCCCTTGGGTACCTGAATGGCAGTGTGCGGAGGCCGAGAAACAGAAAAGGATCATAGAAAGTTTGAGGGGTCCCACCCTAGAGGCTATTACATTTCTGAGGTTCACAAACCCTGATGCATCTGCCCAGAAGTACCTGCCTGCACTCAAAGGCAATTTTGGGAGCACTGAGTCAGGGAGAACTTGATGTGGAAATTTCAAGGTACAAAACAATGGCCAGGGAAAGTTTGTCTGCATATGTTACTTGTCTGGAAAGGTGCTGCAGAAGGTTTCGAAAGGTCTTGATAGCCATAGTGACTTAAACCATGTGAGGCTGGGCACATACTGCAACATGCAAAGCATTCTAAATAGCAGCTCCTTCAATTAAGGCTCCCAGATAGAAGGGTAACCCACCAGACTATTGTGACTTGATAAAAGAACTCTGGGTTGAAGATGAAGGGGATTGTAATTCTAGGTGAGCATGGCCCAAGTGATCACGGCATTGGAAGGCCCTTCCAAAGTGGGGACCAATGAGGTGTGCTACTATGGGATGAACTGCTGAGGAGTTCAGAAACAAAAACAGTCTCTTTATGAAGGCCGCTCCTGCAAGAACAGGCACCGACCCTTATCCAACTGCATCTGCTATGGGGGGGGTGTCCACCCAGGCATCTCCTGCTGAGAGCAGCTCGAAACTCGATGTCTTGACTATGAAAGTAAGAGAATTGAAAAGATGTCTCCAAATGCTTACCACACAGCAGACTGAGATGGCACCAAGGTTATCAGTTGGTAGTACCACCGCCCCAGCTCCTAGTGTGATGCCTCGGCCATCCCAAATCCCAGAAAACATATTTTGCCATAATTGTGGGGAGGATGGTCACATGAAGAGAGAATGCAGGTCCACAAAAGACCTAGATAAACTTGTATATAACCTTCAAGGCAAGCTTCGGAGAACGATTCAGCGGTCAAGGAGTGCCCAAAATGACCGCAGTGAGGGTTCAAGCAGTAGTAACTCAAATCCCTATGTGGCTAAATCATCTGTCCAGGCCCCTGCTACTGTCCCTCCAGACTGGTCCAAAATAGTGGGCCCTTCAATGGAGACTACCATGGCTGTGAATGGTATTCCTACTCGGGCTGTGCTGGACAGTGGGTCACCAAATGACCATTGTATTTAAGGACTGGTATGACAAACACTTATCTGCTGTGCTCTTACAATCCCTGGAAGGCCTACACATGTGGGGCTGAGACAAGTCTTATCCTATCTAGGATATGTCCACCTCTGGTTGTCATTTCCTGCAGTTGTAACTGGTGTAGAGGAGCAAGTTGAGACACTGGCCTTAGTGTGTCCCCCTACTGGACTGTATGATGGGGTTCCTCTGTTAATTGGGACCAATGCCCATATGTTTGGGAGACTGGCACAACTCTGTCACGAGAAACAAGAGGCTGACGGACTGGGAGGCCCTAAAATTTCCGCTATGATCAGAGGCCTATGATTTTTAGACACAGTTCCTACTTTTCATTTCAAAACAACATTTGGACTGTTTACAAGATTTAACTGTAGGTCCTAGATTTCTTTCTGATCATTCTCCCCTATTTTTGAGGCTAGATTTTAAAATACCAAAGAAATCCACTGTGTGGTGCTTGAATACATCGTTTTAAAGGATAAAACTTTTAGAGATAGCTTTAACTCAAAAATAGCTCAGGTTATTGCAGAAAATTTGTCCCAGGAGACATCAATACAATAGTTTGGGATACTGTGAAGGTTGTGATCAGGAGGAGATAACTGCGTATTCAGCATACAAGAAGAGATATTGGGAAACAAAAATGGTGAATTACATGAGAAATTAAGGGAAATACAAACAAAGTTTACCCTATTACCATGGAGGCCCAAGCCCAGATTAATCAGACAAAGGCTGAGCTCCAGAGACTTTTAGGCGAAAAAACACAACAGGCACTATTTTGCCTAAAAACATATAGGTATGAGGGAGGGCCAAAGGGAGAAATTTAGCCCGGAGGCTTAGGAACATAGGACAGCTACAATGTAACACATTTACTGGATCCAGAGAAAAAACAAGAGCTCTTAACTCACAGCAGATATTGTAACTGTTCCAGAAATATTATTAGTAGCTATATGAGAAACCACAGGTCAGGACTTAACAAAATCAAAGAATTTTCCCCTTACATTAAGAAAGCTAACTAGAAATGAAATCAGATTAAAAGCCCTATCAGATTAGGAAGTCAGGCGTGCCATAAAATAAAGTAAATCATTAAAACCCTGGCCCAGACAGATTTCTGTCCAAGTGGTACAAGACTTTTAGTAAACAACTGACTCCTTTACTACTAAAGGCCTTTTCAGAAATTCAACAGGAGGTCCCTCCTCCATCATGGGATTACACTAATATTTCACCTATCTTAAGAGTAGGCAAACCAGCAGAATTAACTACTTCATATAGGCCAAGATCCATATTAAACATGGACTACAAGTTATTTATGTCCATATGGGCACATAGACTAGAGGAACTGTTACCCTATTTGATTAATTCAGATCAATCTGGGTTCAGTCGAGCCAGAGAAACCACAGATAATATCACGTAGAATGATCCATTTGTTGGACCACTTAAAACAGAGAGACAGATACAGGCAGTGTTGCTCACCTCGGCGCAGACAAAGCTTTTGATCGTGTCAGTTGGCCTTTTATGAGAAACTTTACACAAGTTTGGATTTCCTGGGAATTCTCTAGCATGATACAGAGAATTTATACCTCTCCAAAGCATACAGTATGTTAAAGTGAATGGACAGTTATCTTCAATGATACAGCTTGGAAGGAGACTAGGCAGGGTTGCCTGCTTTCCCTCTTACTGTTTGCCATATACATTGAGCCATTGGCTGAAGCCATAAGGCAACATCCTAATACTCAGGGGTTCCTTTAGGAGGGAGGATTTTATTATATCATTATATGCAGATGACGTATTATTACCTCCTAGAACCTGAAATGTCCATTCCTGTTACTTTACAAGTGATAGATAAGTTTTCAGAAATACAGTAGCTGGATACAAAATAAATATACAAAAACAGAGTTATTATCTTTAAATTTCACCCCCTCTTAGTCTCTGAAGAACTAGATCCCTCTGAAATGTAGAAATAATAAGATTAAATATTTGGGTGTAAATATTCCCCAGAAACTGGAACATTTGGAACTGTTTAATTTAGAGCCTCTATCGATAGAGATAGAGAATTTAGTTGGGAACTGGACACATCAGGTATTATCTTTCTCAGCTCGAATACAAGCTATTCGGATGACCTTATTTCCTAAGATGTTATATTATTTCCAGACTTTATCGATTATTCCATCCCAATTCTACTTTGCATCCTGGGCTAGAATTTTTCGAGGTTTGTAGGGCTGGGCAACAGCCAAGGGTCAGATGGTCTCTGTTACAGTTACCAGTGGCAAAGGTGGGTTGCAAGCTTCAAACCTTAGAGATTACTATAAGGCAGTAACATGTAAAATAGTGATGACATGGCTGAATCCTCAGGTAGAGAAACTATGGAAATTTATGGAAATTATACTAAATGATCTAGTAAACATTATTCCTATTATATTTGCCCCCCAAAATTCTTATCCACAGTTACAAAACTTTACATTTGGAACCCATTATACGTTAAAGGCTTGGTATGAGATAAGGGCATCTACTATATTAACTGAAGTTTTTGGTTATTTTAAACTAATAGGTACAGAAAGTGTATCTTTGGAGATGGGTGCTGGTCGGGTCCATCAAGAATGGCAGAAAAAAGGTTTGCTTTTGTTATACCAATACCTGGATGTGAATGGAGTACTGCCTTTTGCCACACTACAGGCAGAATATCAATTCCCCATACATCATTGTAGAATATTTACAGATTCTGACATTTATATAGAAAAATTAGCATTAAATACTCTGCCCTCTCTCATGCCTATGTTGATGTCCCTTTTTAGGGACGCTATAGAAGGCAGGGAACAAATTCATTTAATTGGACAAAGATATAAAGCAATAAGGGATTTTTGGAAGGAATCCACTGAGGATATCTTAGGGAGATGGAATAGAGAATTAGGGACTCAGATAACTTATGAGAAATGGTTGGAACCTATTCCTCACTCGATGAGAGTATCACAGTCATCATACTGGCCAGAATATATATGGAAATGTCATAGTAGATATTTTTATACCCCTGACAAAATTTGCTAAATTTGTATCTATGGGGCATGGCCTTTGTTGGAGAAAATGTGGAAAAAAATGGCAAATATAACACATTTTTTTTGTGCTTGTCCGAAAGTTACCCAATACTGACTAGATATAGAAAAGAGCATACAAAATATTGTGGGACCAGAAATTAAATTATCCAATCAGATGATTCTGCTTTATATTGAGGAAGACAGGAAAGTTCCACTAAGTAGAAATACGTTATACCTATACCTGGCAGCAGCTAAAAAGGTTATAACTCACCTATGGCAAACGGCTAAAGTACCCACCCTCTCCGATTGGCATTCACTGATGACTGAGATATACTATCTAGAGAGAATAGTAGCTTCTAGAGCTGGAAGGAGGTCACAATTTGAGCTCCAATGGAGGCCATGGGTTTTCTATATCTCGCCTCTGGATGAAACATTTGTTCCCCGATAGAGCTATTTGAAAGTGACCAATTTTTGTAGGATATGAATTTTGATCTAGTGTCATTTGATATATAACAGAATGATGTTGTAGAAACATGAATTGCCAACCTGAAGAACATTCTATGTATTTTAAGACAAAAGAGCAATACTGTATAGATGCACTCCTGCTGTTATATATATTTATATATATATATATATATATATATATAGTCATATATGTATGTGTATATATATATATTGTATATACAGTGTGTGTATATATATATATATATATATATATTTATTTAACTATATAAAAACAATAAAAATAAAGAATATAAAAAAAAGAGGGCCTATGATTTGCAACAGAACCCCAAGGGGTGGACCAGGATGAACCGGTAGGGGTCGTGTGGAAGAAGGATCATGATTCAATGATACTGGCCCCTAACACCCAGTGTACCATTCAAGAGGAGGTCCGCCTCTGCAAAGATGTCAAGAACAAAATACTGATGTTGGATGTGCCAGGCAATGGAAAATTACCGGAAGGATTATTGGTTAAGCCCAGCATCTTGCCAGCTCATGCTCATGCCTATGCATGACGAGTGATGGTCCAGAATCATAATGTGTCAGATCGGGAGATCCAGGTGAACAGAGGATGCACCCTAGCTACGGTACACTGCACAGACACTGCAGTGTTGCCCAGCAACAAGTACCCTGGCAAGACAGATGGAGTGACTCTCGACTTGTTTGATTTTGGTGGCTCCCCATTGCCAGCTGAATAGAAGACTAGAATTATTCAGAAACTTGCCCAGAGAGATCAAGTGTTTTTGTTGAAGGAATGGGATGTGGGATGTGTCCAGGGTGCGGAGCATCACATACGCCTGCACGATGAACGGCCATTTTGAGAGAGGTCTCGACGCCTAGCCCCTGCAGACATAGACGATGTGAGAAGACACTTGCAGGAAATGCTCGCGGCTGGTGTGATACAAGAATCCAGGAGCCCATATGCTTCTCCCATTGTGGTTGTGCGTAAGAAGAATGGAACAATATGAATGTGTGTAGATTATCAGACCCTCAACAGGCGAACCATCCCTGATCAATACACCATGCTCCGTATACAAGATGCTCTGGGTTATTTGAATGGGAGCAAATGGTTCTCGGTGTTGGATCTTCAAAGTGGATATTACCAGAGTCCGATGGCTCCGGAGGACCATGAGAAGACAGCCTTCATCTGTCCTTTGGGGTTCTACAAATTCCTGAGAACGCCACAGGGGATATCGGGCGCCCCAGCCACCTTCCAGCAACTGATGGAACAGTGGTGGAGACATGAATTGCTGGAATTCCTGGTGTACTTGGACAATGTCATTGTGTTTGGGAGCTTCCTAGAGGAACATGAGAGTCGACTGTTCAAGGTACTAGACTGACTGGAAGATTTCGGCCTCAAGCTGTCCATTGACAAGTGCCAGTTTTTCCAAACCTCTGTGAAGTATGAGGGGCACATAGTGTCTACAGAGGGGATAGAGACTGATCCCAGTAAAGTTAAAGCCTTGACTACTTGTCCTCAGCCCCACAATTTGAAAGAACTACAACATTTCCTGGGATTCTGTGGCTACTACCGCTGGTTCATAAAGGACTATTCTAAAGTGATTCGGCCACTCTTGAATCTTATCCAGGGTTACCCCCCTACCAATTGAAAATACAAAATAGGGGCGTCCAAAGAACCAGACAAAGCATATTTCCACCCAGGTGAACTTTTGGGTCCCATTGGGCCTCCTGACTGTGAAGCAGCTTTCACGAAGTCATATACCAGCTCACCCTTGCCCCATCCTCGCTATGCTGATCCCACCAAACCCTATTTGCTGCATACTGACGCCAGTCTGCAGGGTCTAGGAGCTGTACTGTATCAAGACCATGAGGATGGTTTGAGACTAGTGGCATTCACCACTAGGAGCTTGACCCCGTCAGAGTGAAACTACCCTGTGTACAAGTTGGAGTTCCTTGCATTAAAATGGGCCATGGTCGACCAGTTTCATGATTACCTCTATGGGGCAAAAATATAGGTGAGGACTGACAATAACCCGTTGACCTATGTACAGACTTCAGCTAAGTTAGACGCCACGGTGCACCGGTGGCTTTCTGCATTGTCAACATATGATTATGCTGTCAAATACAGACCAGGCCTGAATCATACTGATACTGACGCCCTATCCCAGAGGCCCATTTCCAAAAGCGACTGGGTCAGGCTGTCTGAACCTGACATCCGAGCATTGTTCCAAAAATTTGATAGAAATGAACAGATGTCTACGGACACAGTGGACTGCTTAGCAGATTGCTTAGGCTCCTCTGACACCTGCATACCGGCTGCATATTGCCACTTTTCTGCTCTAGATATTAGTGCACTTCCTCAGTTTGACAATGACAGCATTCAGTGGGCTCAATCCCGAGATCTAATGATTCAGCCAGCACTTGATGCCCTTCGCGCAGGAAGGGATATGTCCAGAGTGCATGCACTGATCTGCGAACCGCTTTGTTGTTTAAAGAAGGCCCCAGGTTGAAGCTGCTTAATCAATTGTTGTATAGAGAGACTGTAGATCAAGCTGGCCAAATAGACAAGCAACAATTGGTCCTGCCTACAGCCTTCAAAGATTTGGTACTGAGGTCCCTCTACAATCATATGGGCCACCTTGGTATCGACCGGACCCTTGACCTAGTACAATCTCGATTCTACTGGCCCAAGATGGGGGCCGATGTTGAGCAACATATAAGGACTTGTAGTTGCTGCCTGCAGAGAAAAGCCCTGCCTCCCTCAGAGGGCTGCCCCACTTGTCAACATTACTACCAGCACCCCAATGGAACTAGTCTGCATAGACTTCTTGAGTTTAGAGCCTGATCAGCGAAACACTGGCAATGTGTTAGTGGTTACGGACCATTTCACATGGTATACACAAGCTTTTCCCACCAGAGATCAAAAAACACCTACCGTGGCCAAGGTGCTAGTGGAAAATTTCTTTGTCCACTATGGTGCCCCCCAGTGAATTCACTCTGATCAGGGCCAGGAATTTGAGAGTCGGCTAATCAAAGAAATGCTCTCTCTATGGGGGGTGCGAATGTCAAGAACCACCCCTTATCACCCGCAGGGGGATCCTCAACCTGAATGCTTTAACTGCACCCTACTAGACATGCTAGGCACCCTCCACCCAAAAGATAAGCATAAATGGAGCCAGCAGATTAGCACCTTGGTACACGCATTCAATTGCACAAAGAATGATGCTACCGGGTTCTCTCCCTACCGCCTCATGTTCGGGAGAGAGGCCCGGCTGCCTGTTGATGTCTGTTTTGGGGTTTCTCCGATGGGGTCCGAGCTGAAGATTACCTGCAATATGTACAAAAACTTAAAGCTCAATTGAACCATGCCTATCCAACTGGCCCAGACAATGGCCGCCAAAAGAAATCTAGCCAACAAAGAGAGACATGATAGAAAAGTAAAGGCTCAAGAGCTTAGGCCTGGAGACCGTGTGGTGTTGCGAAATTTAGGATTGCCTGGTAAACACAAAATTGCTGATATCATGTCATAGTTGGAAAGCTGGATCATTTGCCAGTGTACAATGTGCGCCCAGAGAATAACTCCAAAGCTGTCAAGACCATGCACCATAACTACTTGCTACCTATTGGTCAAGTTATAATTGAGGCTGAACCAACCGAGATTGATCCCCCTGGATGAGTGACTCGTGCTGCTGCAAGAAAGAAACAGAGTCAGCCTGCCCCCATGGTTGCCGATTTAAGACTTTCCCCGCAGCAGGCCCAGAATGATAATGACTGCCAATCTAACTTGGATGACAGTGAGTGTGATAACGCCTATTACCCCCTCATATGAACTGAGTCAGTTGTTTCATGGAAATCCTATGCTGAATTATGGGGATGAAGCTGGGCCTTCTGGACTGCCTAACACCCCAGAATCATCCTTGGAGCCAATGCTCCCTGAAGGTGAAGTGCAAAGTATCACGTCTGAGGATGCTGAGTCTTTGTGTATCATGGAACCGTATGATTTGCCTGAAGGAGCGGCTGATGGTATGAGTCTTTCTGGTGACATGCCAGAACTTGAAGAACACTATGAGAGTGCTGACAACCCACCTTCAGTGCCAGAGTGCCTTCAAAATGAGCCAAGTGTTGTAGAAACAGAGTACAGAGCAAGGGGCTGACAGTGCTCCCAGCTTGGACATTCCCCTTCATGCAGAGGTACCCCTCACAAGTGATGAAAGCTCCAAGACCATTGCTGAAAGTACAGAGACTGTGGTTGTTCACCCCAGAAAGACTGGCCGAGCTGTCAAGCCAGTGGTGTGCTTCAGTTACGATTCCTCCGGGAGGCCAGTGGATTTGCCTCTCAATGTAGTCCACAAAGGTGTTTATGTCTCTCAGAACTCACTGCCCAAATTGAGCTTGACTGCCCATTCCAGGTTACTTGTCCTGCCCTCTCACCATGGTGCCCCTGCCCCATCCAGCCCCAAGTTAGCTGATAGGGAAGGACCCCTCTTGCATTGTTTAGAGTACGAGCAGTTATTACATGATTCTGTAAAGTAATGTTCAATTTACCTGTGTGACATATGCATAATGTATTGTCACAATGGAAATAATATAGTGCAGTACATTGAAATGTATAGTAAAGTGACAAATTATGCCAATTGATGAATCAGATAGTACTTGTATAGCATGCTAATGGTATAAATATTTTGTATATGTTGTATTTTCAATGTTATGATGGTACAGACTTGACGCGGATGGCAAGTTTGCCAAGGCAGGGAAGGGTGTAACCCCCCTACAAATGGGGGTTCCAAAAAAGTCTCCCTTGAGCTTGCCTAAATGCTCACTGCCAGGCTGGTGTCCTGTGTTTTAGCAGTTTAAATGTGATTACCAGAGCTTGTATAGCCTCTGTGTACTGTCTCTTTAAGAGCTGTCTAATTGTAGTTTAAGTAATCTGAGATGGAGCTCTGTTGAAAGATGTAACTATTTGCTGAAAACCATTTAGAATGATAATGATAATGTAGTTTGTCTAACCTGCTTTCTTTGTAGCAAGGACTGTTTTGTTTGTCTCCACCATTTTGGTCCTGGACTGCAAATTGGACCAATCAGTACTGGTGGGACCTAACATGTAGCCGGACTACAGGAGCTGTCTGAATTCAAAATCTGTAGGAACTGTAGTTTGAACTTTTGGCACCTTTTTGCAATTGAAGGGGGAGCTCTAGCTTTGACTGACAGCCAAATCAGCCAACCAAATCTTTTGGATCTTGGGGAAGTCCGGGGCTGCTTGCAGTTTTCTGTTAGAACTAAGCTGGAAGCTGAGCAAGAAGGAGCTGACATGATTCTGAGAGCAATCCTGAGTGGATTTGCATGGGAAAACTATGAAAAGGCTGAGAGTTTGGCCTCCATGTCTGCCTGCTGCTCCTGAGAGGGAGAGAAGAGAATTATTTTGGACTAAATCCAAGTTTGTGTGACTAAAGTAAGCTACTGAAGGTGGCCAGGCTCAACCTGGAGAAGACCGAATAGTTTTGCTGAATGCGATTGGCCTGTCAGGAGTTCCAGCTACCCCTAAGCTCCCGGTGTGTGCAGAGACTTTGCGATTGTGCCCGGGGAGCGCTTTGCATGGTACAGTAGAATTCCTGTACATGTAAATGTGCTATGAGCTGCTAGTGGGTTGTGAGTTAGTTCCCCACTGTGTGAACTGTGTTCTGCTTGCTGGAAGCTGTATCCAGCCCAAAAGGGACTGCTTCCAAACTTGTCTCCAAGCGGTCTGGGCTTTGCCAGATTGGCCCTGCCAGACTACCCACTGCATAGAGAAGTCATTGACAAGAGACCTACCTGGGGATCAGCCCCCTGCTCCACACTTGAACAGGAACGACGCCTTTGTGACTTGTGTGGGCCCTGCTTCTCCTGGCATTCCTGATCAACCACCTGCAGTCTCGATTTTCGTCCAGCCTGTGTCCAGTCTTGAGTATCGTGAGTAAATACTAGGGTAGCTCCCTGCAACAACAGCTTAGTCTGAGTGTGTCATCTGATTGTCTTGTTGTTTCATTTCTTTTCCGAACTGAGTCCTCTGGCTCCGGATTACAAATATTGTGTACTGTGCATGTTGTGTTTTCCATCACAGGGCCCCAACCAGCTGCAACCCCGGGCAACTGTCCTGGCTAGCCCATCTGTTCTCTACCTGGGTACCCAGAGGTGGACTGTATGGGGGACTCAAAGCGCATGCATAACTGCGTGACTGATATAACCTTTAAGCTAATTAACCTGATTTTGCCCCTCCCTTGTTCAAGTCCCCTGAATAAATCAGATCTAACTTTTTCTGCATGTAATCTGACTGTGGTTCCAGTTTGTGCTCAAAGTACTGTACTGTTGCTATTTGCTGTACTTAACCTTGTTTTACAGGGGGTCCCCAGGGTCGAGCCAGAGGAACCAGCCCTGGTAGTAAATGCAAACAGTGTGTGTACTTGTGTGGCTTACCGGGGTATTGTGAAAGTGATTATTGTACAGTGTTCAGACCACAAGAGGGGGGTTACAGTGTCCCAGAGGGCTGTGCCCAGCTTAGCTTGACCACTACTAACCCTGACCTCTGGGTGGAGGCACCCGTTTCAGAACTCAGACCCCTTAACCTGCTACTAGCCAAGCAGGCAGGGGTAGTAGCCCTTGGGATAGCGCCACCTAGGGGTTACACATGGGCTGCATACTATGGTAAAGAGGAAGTAGGTATGGATGCAGCTTAAAAAGTTGGGATCTGACTTGGCCTTCTTACAGGAAATACACTGCACAGAGGAAGAGGTACTAACATTAGCACAATCGTGGGTTGGTTCATTCTTGGCATCCCCCTTCACCTCTAAAGCCAGAGGGGTGGCTATCTGGATACGCCCTGGCATACCACATGAATAATTTCTTCTCGCTCTGACCCTCAAGGCAGGTTTTTGATAGTGGAGGCCAAGGTGGGGGGCACAGAATTGACTTTCGTTTCCATATGTGGCCCAAACTATGACTCCCCAGATTTTTTTACACACCTGCAGGTCACTTTGGCTCCTTACAAAAACAATTTAATAATTGGAGGAGATTTTAATACCTATTTGGACCCAGAGTTAGAATACTCAGGGAGGAAGATGGGCCCAATACCCGGGGGGGTGGCAGCTCTCCGGGGATTGGTGGAAGAGCGGGCCCTGGTAGAGGCATGGCACCATTGCCATCCGGGAGACAAAGAGTACTCTTTCTTTTCTCATGCCCACCAAATATACTCTAGACTTGATTACATGTTCTTCTCCCCATCTTTGGTGGGGCAGGACCTCTCAGCACATATGGTCCAATACTTATTTCTGACCATGCCCATCTGAAGGTGGAGTTTTCAGTGGCGTCCCCTGAACCGAGACCCCATCAATGGTGGCTAGATCTGGCCCTTCTACTGAATCCTGGTTATGCTCAATTTGTGAACAATAAGATACAAGAATTTATCATTAACAGCCACAATACTGGAACCCACATTAAGTTTGTCTGGGATGCCTTTAAGGTATACATCAGGGGTGAGTCCATTTCATACTCCGCCTCGTTGGAAAAAAAGCACAAAAAAGGTGGAAAGGGACCTGGAAACTAAAATTCTTAGGTTGAAAAGATCTAATATGATGGCTACCTCCCCTGAGAAAATTAAAGAACTGAGAATTTTAAAGGGCCGCCACAGCCAGACATCTACCAGACGAATAGAGCGAGACCTGCTGCTTACCAAATCCTACTCCCATCTTGAGGGTGACTCTGCTGGCAAATGGTTAGCTAACCTGGTAAAGAAAAAAAGGACAGTTAGCACCATCCTCAGAATGGTGGCTGCCGGGGGGTCGGTCACATATGACAAGGGGGAGATTAATAAGGTTTTTAGGAATTTTTATACCTCCCTCTATACATCTCAGGTCCTGGCAAGTTCAAACCCCTCGACCTTTCTGAGGGAGGACCTGGACCTCCCTAAATTAAGTGACTCCCAAGGTCAAAAGCTGGGCTCCCCTATACTGAAGGAAGAGGTGTGGCAGACCATCAAACATATGACGAGGTGGAAGGCTCTGGGCCCTGACTGTCTCCCAGCAGATTTTTTTAGAGTTACATGGGATTCTTTGGGTGACCTGATGGTGGAGATGGTGCGGGTGGCCTTGAAGGAGGGCGCTCTCCCTGACTCTCTGTCACTTGCCACAGTTGTAGTCCTGACTAAACCAGGGAAGGACCCAGTGCAATGTGGATCATGTAGACCGATCTCTCTCTCCTCAACTCAGACTATAAGTGAATTGCGAAGATTCTGGCAGGCAGGTTAGAGCCTCTCCTTCCTGCCTTAATTCACAAAGACCAAGGTGGGTTTGTAAAAAGACGCCAGGCCAAACATAATCTTCGGTGGGCAATGAATATCATTCATCAATGGTCCAAGCGGGGGAATAAAATTAGGGGCCTTCTAGCACTTGACGACGAAAAGGCGTTTGACTGGGTGGAGTGGTCATTTATGTTTGCTGTTTTGGAAAAATTTGGCCTGGGACAAACATATCTAAAGTGGCTGCGAACTTTATATAGAGCCCCAAGAGCATAAATCCTTACCAATAGCACTCTGTCCCACCCCTTTTCCCTCTCCCAAGGTACTAGGCAGGGCTGCCCCTTATCACCTTTGCTATATGTATTTTGTATCGAGGCCCTGACAGCCATTATATGTGATAACCCCCAAATCAAGGATCTTAATAATGGAAGTGACCAGGTCATTTTGCTGTTTGCAGACGATGTTCTCCTGTTCTTGGATGACCGTGGTGAGGCCCTGCAGAGCTGAGTGCTATCTTTAAGGTCTGTGGCCCCCTGTCGGGACATAAAATAAATTTGAGCAGAAAGTGAATGGCTTCCCTTGGGGTGGCTCAAATCACCGATAAGTATTGCTTGAGTGGAGATTCCCCCTTCCGACCATATTAAATACTTAGGAGTAAATCTCCTGAATAAGCTATCTTGTATCATTAAGGTTAACTACAACCCCCTGGTGCAAAAGATCAAGCAGGACTGCTTCAGGTGGAGGGCCTTTCCCTTATCTCTGATAGAATGGGTGAACCTTGTTAAAATGTCAGTTCTACTCCAGGTACTTTACATGTTCCAATCAGTTCCCATATCTCTACCAAAAAATACATTAATTCCATTGAGGGGGCTATCACTCAATTGTTGTGGCAGGGCAGGAGGGCACGAGTTAGTAAACAGGCTCTGTGGCGGAGACCCTCAGAGGGTGGTTTGGGCCTACCTAATAACTAGTCCTACTATTTGGCTGCCCAATTGGGTTATGTCCAGGATCTGCTATGGGAGGCTCCGGTCAGATGCCCCCAGTGGCCGGAGCTGGAATGGAAGAGGGGGACATCTATGTACCATTCGCTATTAGTGGACTCATCCTTTAGGGAGAGGAACCTCCAGATCTCCAATCCATGTACCAAAACTACCCTCAAGGTGTGGAAGGCAGTGCATAAAATTTTGGGGGAGGAGAAACACCTATCCCCAGAGATGACTTTGGAAACCTTGGGGGGGGAGGGGAGGCCAAGAGGTTACCGCAGCCAATAGGGACTCACCTGCGCATATGGGCCAGAAAAGGACTTGCCAGAATCATACAGATGTGGGACGGGGAACAAGTATATCCCTTCGAAACTCTTACGAGAAAATATGACTTGAGCCCCTCTCACTTCATGACATATATTTGGCTTAAGCACAAATTAGAGAAGCTTTTGATTGGGGACAGAGGCAGAGAGGATATGCATAACTCCCCTTATGAAGAACATTTTAGAACATTTTCAAAGTCTGATTCCTTTAAACCCCTGGGTAGATGCTACTGGTGGGAGCTACCTAACCCCCTAGAAGAAATCAAAAATAAATGGGACTCGGATTTATATCCAGATAGTATGACAGGGGGAGATTGGGCCTTAATACAAAAAAACGTACTCCGATGCTCTGTAAACAATAGATTAAAGGGCATTCAATATAATGTACTGATGAGAGTCTATTTCACTCCAGAAAGGGTTCACAGAATTAACTGTGAGGCTTCATCATACTGTACCAAGTGTGAGGTCCAGGTGGGTACATTCTTCCACCAAGTGTGGCTGTGGCACAGAATTCAGCCATTCTGGAGGGGGATTGGGGAGATTCTCTCAAAAACCCCACATACTGATTTGACACTGGACCCACTGGAGGTACTATTGGGGCTCCCAGGATCTGGGGGCAGATCACGAGGGGACTGGCACAGCCTCAGAAGGCTGGGACTGGTGGTGGGCCTGAGGAAGACTGCCCTCCACTGGAATCGCCTGCACCCTCCCACAACTACCACGTGGTTAGCTGAAATGTTCAGAATTATGAAGCTACAGCATACCCAATACCTGGTAAGGGAACAACTACACAAATATGGAGAGATCTGGCTTCCTTTTGAAAAGCCTTAGCTGAGGCTTGGTTTCCCGTTTTCTAACCTTTACTGATTGAACAAAATAGCCAGGACATAAAGGAGTAGCCATACCTCAGATGGGTATCAGCCCAAGCCCTCTTTGCCACATAAAATATCTGAAATATGGAATTTGATTTGTACAATGCGGGACTGCAGCCATATTGATAGCTAATGTTCTATGTTCGATCTCACGGGTGGGGACTGTAAGTGGGTCAGCCCTTCCCGATGTACTGAGGGGTACTGTCTATGTTAGTCAGCTGAAGGTATTGTCTATGTGTGTCCTTTCTGTTAAATAAAGTTTACAAAAAAAGTGACAGTTCTGAATGCAAAAAAAACTATATTTAATGGACTGGTAACATCATTAAAAGTTTAAAACAGTATGAATAGTATTAAATAAAGTTGAAACTCAGTTTATTTCTCTTTTGTACAGTGTAGTGCAGTCCCGTTGTGGTGGCAGAAATGTTCTCGGGGGCCGCAGCTTAACCCACCGAGGGCTGCATGTGGCCCGCGGGCCGCAGGTTGCCCACCACTGCCTTAGGTCATCAGAGATGATAACCCCTAGGTCCCTTTCCTCTTTGGTGACAGTCTGCTCCTCCCAACCCAATCTGTAGCTCTACCCAGGAATCCCTCTACCCAGGTGCATTATTTTGCACTTCTTTGCTTTGAACCTCAGTTGCCACATCTCCAACCATCTTTCAAGCTTCTCCAGGTCCCTTTTCATTTTCTGCGCCCCTTCTGGAGTATCCACCCTGTTGCAGATCTTGGTGTCATCTGCAAACAGGCAGACCTTTCCTTCCAGCCCTTCTGCAGTGTCATTAATGAAGACATTGAACAGGACTGGTTCTAGTACTGCTCCCTGTGGTACCCCACTGGTCACCCCCCTCTCCCCAGATTGTACCCCATTTGCCACCACTCTCTGTCTCCTGTCTGTTCACCAGTTCCTAACCCAGTTCACCACCTTGTCTCCCATGCCTAGACTACCCTTCTTGTCAATCAGCCTTCTATGTGGGATGGTGTAGAAGGCTTTGCTGAAATCTTGGTAGGTGACATCTACCGCCCCTCCCTGATTTATTTCCCTCGTCACCCAATCAAAAAAAATCTATTAGATTTGTTAGACATAACCTTCCTGCTGTCAATCCATGTTGCATCATATCCCGAGCACCTCTGGATTCCATATGTATCACTATCCTTTCTTACAGCAGTGTCTCCATGATCTTTTCACCACTGAGGTGAGACTGACTGGCCTGTAGTTCCCCACCTCCTCCCTACTGCCACTTTTGTGCAGTGGGACTACATGTGCCCTCCTCCATTCCTCTGGAACAACACCCATGTTGAGTGACTCTGTGAGCAGGGCCACCAGAGGCACTGCTAGTTCCCTTCGCAGCTCCTTTAATATCCTCGGGTGAATGCCATCTGGCCCCATGGCCTTATCTACCTTCAGCTTTGTGAGTTCTTCCAGAACTCTCTCCACTGTGAATGGACTGGTGTCCACTCCCCCCCCCCCATTGCCTTTGTAACCCAATTGTGGTCCTTGACCCTCTCCCTCCTTAGTGAATACTGAGCAGAAGTATTTGTTTAGTATTTCTGCCTTGTCCAGGTCCCCCTCCTTACACTCTCCCTTCTCCCCTTTCAGCCTCACAATCCCCCGCCCCCGTTTTTTCTGCTTTCACTGATGTACCTATAAAATGCCTTATCCTCTTTGTTTACAGACCATGTTAAACCCTTTTCTGTCTGTGCCTTCACCCTCCTAACAGCCTTCCCTGCTTCCCTTAGACATTCAAGGTACACCTCCCTGTCCTCCTCCCTTTGGCTCCCCTTATAGTTCCTGAAACTCAGCCTTTTAGCCCTGACTTTGTCCCCCACCTCTTTGGAGAACCATAGTGGTTTCCTTCTTCTTTTCCCTTTGGCCACTATCCTAACGCATTGGTTTATCACCACTGTGGCTTCTTTCAGTTTCTCCCATTGTTCTTCCAATCCCTCTATTATTCCTCCCTTCTCCACGACTGTTTGTATACATCTACACATTTTAGTGAAATCCGCCCTCCTGAAATCTAATACTCTTGCCCTTGTGTGGCTTAATTGAGTCCATGTCTCCATGTTGAACCACACCATGTGGTGGTCACTGGACCCCAGCTGCCCTTTCACCTGTATTTCTTCGACTCTGCTCCCATTCGTCCATACCAGGTCCAGAATTGACTTGTCCCTGGTTGGCTCATGCACCAGCTGCCTGAGTCCAACTCTCTACAGGGATTCTAGGATGGCTGTGCTTCTGGCTGAAGCAGCCACCTGGGTGGCCCAGTCCAAGTCCGGCATATTGAAATCCCCCAGTAGCAGGATTTTGCCTTTAGCTGCCATGTCGTGTATGATCTCCACTAGTTCCCTGTCTACTTCCATCCTTTGTGCCACAGGTCTGTAGATCACCCCTGTGCGTACTACTGTTCAGTTCCCTGGCTCCAGGGTGACCCACATTACCTCGGCCTCCTCCCTGTCTTCCCTGAACTTCTGTAGCCTTTATACCATCTCTGATGTACAGAGCCACTCCCCCATCCTTTTTACCCTCCCTATCCCTCCTGACTGAACAATGTATAGCCTGGTACACTGACTTCCCAGCCATGATTAGCAGAGTACCATATCTCTGTTATTGCTGCTATGTCAAGGTCTGCATCTGCCAACAAGGCCTCTAGATCTGGAACCTTATTTCCTAGGCTACGGGCATTTGTTAGCATGACCTTCCATGTTTTACAGTCTGCTCACCCTTTGCTATTATAAATATCCCATCTTATAATTTGTTCAGAACAGATAGGCAGGCAAGAGGGGGAGGAGTCGCTATCTATGTTAAAGATAAATTTTCCACCTCAGTCATTGATTCTACCTCGATTCCTAAAGAATTTGAAAACCTCACTCTCAAAATAGAGCTCACCTCTTCTGTCTCCTTCTATGTACTAGGATGCTATAGGCCTCCTTCAGCTGGATTATTGTTACTAGACCACCTGAGAAACACACTAGGATTCCTATCCTCGGAGATTATCATATTAGGAGACTTTAATCTAGATTGGTTTTCCAGCGTCTCTACAACTCTTAAATCTATTTATGATGAATTTGGTCTAACACAGCTTATCACTGAAGTAATGTGCCCTAATAAGAAGAACCCAAATAATAGTACACTGTTGGATCTCATTTTAGTAAACAAACCTTATCTGTTCTTGCACACTGGAGTGTTCTTCTGCGATGTCAGTGACCACTGTTTTATCGCCTGTGTAAGAATCACCTAGAATTCTTTGTCCACATCCAAATTTACCAATAAGAGGTGTCATCGCAACTTTGACCCCTACAGTTTCATTTCTGACCTGTGGGATTCCTTGGGTTGGCAGAACTTCTACCTTGCAAAATCAGTAAATGCTGCATATGACATCTTCCAGGAGATCGTGCTTGGAGCATTGGATAAGCATGCATTCTTGGTCAATGTCCGTTTTAAGAAGATATCATGCCGGTAGTTTACAGTAGATCTGAAAGCCGCCCTGCTTGATAGAGATTCGCTCTGGAAAACAGCTCAGAAAACTAAGCGTCCAGCTGACTGGATTGCATTCAGGAGGGCTAGGAATCTATGTACCAAGTTGGTGAGAGTGGCTAAAGCAAACTACTACTGGACTGAACTTGATTCTACCTATTACCAAGCGTGTACCACCAGTGAATGCCGGTAACACTGGTTGCTTTTTTAATCTAAGCGTTATGTACTGTACTGTTTTGTTTTGCTGTGATGTATTGCTCTCTTGACGAGGTGCCTTTGTAAATGGGTCTATGACTCAAAGGTCTGTAAACCGATGATCTAATAAATAATAAATGAATAAAATTTAAGTGCTCTTCCAAATTCTGGAAAACCTACCTTCAAGAATCACTACTGGAGCTACCACAGTTTCAGATAAACCAACAACCACTTAGCTGCTGCAGGGTTAGCCTTTGATACCTCCCCTGCCAACAACCTCCGCTCCCAACTCAGCATACAGGACTCAGATGTTCCAGTCACCAAAAAAGTGTTCTCCCTTCAGCCTACATCCTTGAAAGAAGTACAGGACCTACTGTTACACTTAGATATCAGAAAGAGTGCAGGTGCTGACCTCTTAAACTCATTATGTTGCTTGCACGCATGTGCAAGAAACACAGTGCCATCATCCGAGTTTTCAGAGGTGTGGCACCCGTCTTCCAATGCAGTCAGTGTGTTTGCAGGCGCGGCCCCAGTTCCCCAATCACTGCTGCAGCTGTCTATGACAGCAGTTGAAAATGTAGTGGTCATACAGTTGAAAGGGAGAGCTCCCGCTTCAGTGAGCAGAAGCTCCCCTCTACACACACACACACACCTGCACGCGTACTGCGTGCACATGCGCTCTCCCCACACTGATGGCGGCCGACGGGATGCCCAATCCCCGTCGGCTCCACGCCCAAAAGATCCAGGTGCCACTCTGGGAGCCCACCCAGCGTGGCAAAATGTTTATGGCCTATGGGGGTGCCCAATCCCCCATCGGCTGCACACCCCCCCATCCAGGTGCCACGCTGGGAGCCCACCCCAGCGTGGCAAAATGATGTTATGGCTGACGGGGGTGCCCAATCCCCCATCGGCTCCAGCCCCCCCAACAGCCTTCCAGCTGCCATGCTTGGAGCCCACCCCAGCATGGCAAACGTCCCTCATAGTCTTTGTCCCTCGTAGTCTTATTAAAAAAACCAAAAAAACCTGAAAATACAAAAACTGTCCCTCGGCGCTTCTCCCTGCCCCACTCCCACAACCTGCACCCACCCACTGCGCATCCTGCCTCCCCACACCCCCCCCATACTTACCTCCGGACCTCGGTGTGATGATCTTCGGTGGACCGGGAACACGTCTGCACTCTTCAAAGCCGACCGCGAACTGAGGAAATGTCGGTAAGCTGTATAATGGGATAGATAGGGTTTTTTCAACTTTGCTGCATATCTCAGGCATTTTTTGGAATTTTGACACCACATTTTCAACATAGGGTTTTTGGGACCCCTCCTCATGAATTCTGTTACTGTCATGGCGTTACTTGGGCCCGAAGGGTGATTTCGTGGTTACTGTGCAAAATCACCTTTTGGGACCTATTAACAAAATGACAGCGCCAGTATTCATAAGGTGGGCTCTCAAAAAGCCTATGTTGCAAATTTGAAAAAATTCTAAAATGACTGTTCTCGAGTATGCTACAGTTCCTCAAGATGCTCAGTAAGTTCGTGAATTTAATATTTGCACTCAGGATTTTCAACATTGCCATTTTACCACACCTCCTTATGAGCAGTACAGCTGCCATTTTTCACATTGCCCAAAATGTATTTCCGTGCATGTAGCACACAACGGCGCATTTGGTGTGCGCAATCAATGTTTGGGACAGATTAAGAAAATCACAGTGACACT
Source organism: Neoceratodus forsteri (assembly GCA_016271365.2). Classification (NCBI taxonomy): domain Eukaryota; kingdom Metazoa; phylum Chordata; order Ceratodontiformes; family Ceratodontidae; genus Neoceratodus; species Neoceratodus forsteri. The sequence continues at coordinate 688,177,759 of JADMNL010000022.1, read as the reverse complement.
GTTCATGAGCAGAGGTCTTAAAATGGCTATTTTGAAAATTTGGTGAAAAAATTCCCTTCAGACGTTCTGCAATGTTACTAATGAAGATATTGAACAGGACTGGCCCCAGGACCGATCCCTGCAGCACCCCACTGGTCACACCCTCTCACTAGACTGCACCACATTTACCACCACTCTCTGCCTCCTGTCTGTTAACCAGTTTCTAACCCAGTTTACCACCCTTTCCCCCATGCCCAGCCTACCTAGCTAGTTTATCAGCCTCCTATGTGGGATGGTGTCCAAGGCTTTGCTTACATCAAGGTAAGCGTTGTCCACTGCCCCACCCTGATTCACTTCCTTTGTCACCCAGTCAAACAAATCAACCAGATTTGTCAGACATGATGTCCCCACTGTGAATCCATGTTGTCTATGGTCCTGGGCTTCGATGGCTTCTACATGCTTCAGTATCCTTTCTTTAAGCAATGTCTCCATGATCTTCCCCACTACTGAGGTGAGGCTGAACGGCCTATTGTTCCCCGCCTCCTCCCTGCTGCCGGACTTCTGTAGAGGGACCACATGTGCCCTCCTTCAATTCAGTCATGTTGAATGACTCAGTGAACATGGCTGCCAGAGGTACTGCTATCTCCCTTCGCAGTTCTCTTAATATCCTTGGGCGTATGCCATGTGGTTCCATCACTTTGTCCACCTTCAATTTAGTGAGCTTCTGCAGGACTGTTTTGCCTTTGAATGGACTATTGTCTACCTCTTCACCCCCTTGGCAACTGCTGTACTGTTGTGGCCCTTGCCCCTCCCACTCTTCTGTGAATACTGAACGGAAAGACACAGTGGATATCTTGGGAGGAAAGCATGGAACTATCACTTCCAAATACCTAAACAGCACATACAAGCAAGCAACATTCGACATTGACAAATGCTTGTTTTTTCCTGAAACTTAGTCACTATATCCTGGCTGTGCCTATCACACATCTATTTAACCTATCCCTCTCACAGGGTGATCTTCCTCCCTTATGGAAAACTGCCCATGTGATTCCACTTTTTAAATCTGGTGAACCTAAAGACCTTAATAATTATAGGCCAATCTCTCCACTCCCTATACTTTCCAAACTGCTGGAGAAAATAGTGAGTGCACAGCTTAGGAACTACCTTGAATCCTCAGATCTGCTTAACCCTCTACAATCGGGCTTTAGACCTCATCATAGCACCATTTCAGCTCTTGCAAAGGTGACTAATGACTGGCAGTGTGACCTGGGTACCAAGAACTTTGTGCAATGTTTCTGGACCTAAGCAAGGTATTCAACACTGTTGACCATGATCTGCTTCTAGTATCCCTTCGTAAGGTTGGTCTGGGTCCCCTATCTTGGAAATGGTTTGCAAACTATCTTACAGGTCATCAGCAGCACCTAAAAGTGGATGAGGAATTCTCACAACTAAAACCATTATTGAGGGTTGTACCGCAGGGCTCCATATTGGGTCCACTGCTGTTTGCAATATATATTAACCAAATCGATGCCAGTATTAAATCCGCTAACATACATCTTTTCGCAGATGATACGGTACTATACATTAGCAGATCTACTCCAGAGGCAGCATGTAGAGATCTACAATAAGAATTTAATCAACTGCAACTACAGCTATTGAACCAAAAACTTCTTTTAAATGCAAAGAAAACAAAGGTGATGTTCTTTTCACCCTCTGTATATACACTTAACCATGTCTCCCAAGGTTCCTTACCCCACATCACCACACTTTTAGGCGAACCACTAGAATATGTTACCAAGTTCAAATACTTGGGGGTCTGGATAGACTACAGACTTTCCTTTAATGATCATATTGAAGAACTAATAAAGAAACTTAGGCAGAGGCTTGGCCTCTTCTACACAATCAAACACCTACTCACACGGGACACCAAGAAGAGACTCGTCCAAACCACCTTCCTCCCTTTACTGGATTATGCAGACTTCATTTACGGCCAAGACCCTGCCTTTGCGCTGGTCAAACTTGACACACTGTCATAGAGCTATAAGGTTTACCACTGGTCTACCTTACTCCACGCATCACTGCTCTCTTTATGCTGTGGTAGGATAGCAATCACTCAGTTATAGAAGACAGAGAAATGCAGCACTCTGGACCTTCAGAGCCATCAAGAAGAATCTGCCTCAATACATCCTAGATTGTCTTCCACTGTGTGCAGTAGGCAAGTACGCCCTGAGGAGTGCCTCATATATCTCCCTTACTGTACATAAGGTCAATTTGTGCTTTGGTAGGTCATCCTTAAGTTACGCACTACCCTTACTCTGGAACAAGCTACAAAATACTTTGAAACTGGTTCACCCCATCAATCTATCAGCTTTCAGATCACTTTATGATTGTTCCTTTAAGGAATCCTGTAACTGTTTCCCATGAATTTTACCTTACCTTAAACTTTAGAGTCCATTCCCCCTGAGTTTTGCCATATCTATAGCATTGGCCTTCTCTTATGTACCCCTGCCCTCATATGCTTCCACTCTGCTTACTCCCTCCCCCTACTGAAATCTTCCTTCTATTTTCCCACCTTATCTAACACTTATGGATCTTGACAGGTTCTTGTATACTTTGTGTACTTTGTATAATTTGTATAATTTAAATAGGTCCTGATGTCTTGACATTTGACAGTCTTATATGTTCCTTATATTGCACATTGCCATGTACTCTTTGTAACCTTCTGTCATGGTTTTGCTGTAATCTTTGTATGTGTAATCCATTTGTATGCTCTGCTTATGTATGTAACCCTTTTTTTATGTTGATAAGTACCCCCAGGAGCTTTGCTTAATGATGTTTGCCTGGTTAAATAAAGATGTTGATTGATTAATTGATTGCTTTTGTTTTCCCTCTCCAGCATCTTACCCCCACCCTGGTTTCCTTTCCTATGTGCTCTTGCCCCCCCGTATCACTCATTATACATTCTTTGCCTGCCTGCCCCTCCCTACCTGCTTTAGCTGTTCCTGTAGTCAACTTGTGTTCCTGCATGTTCCCATGGGAAGGGGTCCCTAAGCCTCTTGATTCTCCTGGCTCTCCCCCCTTGGCCAGTTTAAATGCTCATAGCTGAAGCATTTAAACTTCTCACAAAGGACCAAAGTACCCTTCTCAGACAGATGCAGGCCATCCCCCTTATATAAGCTTTCATCTGCCCAGGTCAGGCCCCAATCCCCTATGAAGCCAAAACCTTCCCTTTCAAACCAATCCTTCAACCAGGAGTTGAAGGTATGGATGTGCAGTGCCCTAGCTGCCCCTGTGCCCTGGACAGGTAGCACCTCCAAGAATGAGACGGAGCATGCTATCTGTTTCAGGTTTCCCCCCAGCTTCCTGAAATCCTCTTGGACTCTGGCTAACTCCACCCTTTTCCTGGCCAGGTCATTGGTCCCCAGGTAGACAATGACATCCAGATGCTCCCTCCTAGCTATTGCTGTAGTGATCCTATGGATTCGATTCCCATCCCTCCACGCAGTGCTTCCTGGGAGGCACTTGACCTCCCTCTCTCCCCCCTGCTAGGTGTCCCTAACTCCACTCTCTGAACAATAGAGTCCACCACTGGGAGAAGCTTCCCTCCCTCCTCCAGGGTCCCCTGCCTCCCTTCCCTGGGACTCCATCCTGGGAGGACCCTCCCATCCTCCCTGGTCCCAGCCTCGGGTTCCTGAGTGAGGCTTTCCCATTCCTCCAAAACAGTGTAGGAGTTACTAAGCAGGACCGGTTGGGGGATGTGCTTTCAACCCCCCCTCACTCTCCCTGACACCACCATAGTCCAATCACTCCTCTTCCCTGGCATCCTTTGAGGTACAAGTTGTGGACCCAGTGGTCTCTGGGTGGTGGTAGAAGCTGTCTTCAGCTTGGCCAACTCTGCTCGGAGATAGGCAACCTCCTCCATCAGCCCAGAAAGGTGCCTGCAGATAGGGCAGCATCACAGCCTCCAGAACATCTCCCTGAAGACAGCTGCTCCACAACCACTGTACTGCACCACTCCCATCATGTCTGTTTCCCTCCTCAGTCTACTGCCTGCTTAAGACTATTTGTTATCTCCCAGATATTTATGCTTTCACTCTTTGCTATTTCCTGTATGGATGCAGGATATTGCAAGGCCCTATGGGACCCATCCTATAGATGTAGAGTGAGCCCTGGGGTGAGTGGGTTGTGGGGTGGGAAGGTGGGACTACACCACAAGCTGTGTCCAAAAACAATCAGTCAAGGAGTCCTCTGGCAGTGGCTCCTCACTCTACTCACCGTGGTCCAGACACAGCCAATTACAAACACACAATCACAAACTTATCAGCTAGAATCCCCCAATCCTGCCCAAACTAAATGGAAAAACACACTGAAATGGCAGTTGAGAAAATACCTCAAATTCAATTACAGACACACAGTCATAAACTCACCAGCTAGAATCCCTCAGTCCTGCCCAAGCTAAATGAAGAAGCACACTGAAATGGCAGTTAAGACCTCACATTCAAACTACACTAATCCCTGTAATATGATGCCTGCACTTGAAGTTCAGACACAGCCAATTACAAACACACAGTCACAAACTTATCACTACATCAATCAAAAAGTGGAGCAGGCCAAGGAACCTTCTAAACCCTGTGAGGAGAACATGAATACTTGAACACTCACATTAAAGGTACTGTAAGCACTTTTGGGCCTAGCTGGGGGCAGGGTTTTTGGGGTAGGGGGAGAGGTCTACGCAACTCCACTGCCTGTAACTCCATTGGGGCCTATTAGGCTAGGCTGCAGGTCACTCCCCTTGCACCTCGAACCCTGCGGCTACCCTGATCTCTTCTAGCTGGGTCGAGTGTTCTACCAGGGGAACATTTCACTATTGTGAGCTGAAGTCAGTAAAACAATGGATATTTCAGTCCACGTTGCACCTCAGAGGTTTTCTAACCCCTGGGAAATATGTCTTGAGACTTTTAAAGGACTGCCACAATAGTCTTGCTGTGGGCTAACTGTGCATAACTCTTTTGGTCCATTTTCCTGAAAGATAGGGCAGAACAAATAAGATTTCCTTTAAGCTGGTGAAGAAACTGCTTTAACTCTTTTCTTTTTGTTATAGGCGAGTTGCAAACATACCTGGGCACTCTGATCAGTAACTTGCAAAATCAATAGGATTGTTGGAAAAGTTTTATATCGCTATGTTTTCGTATTGCTATTCTGAAACACAAAGTTGGCTTAATGTGTATGTAAATATATAAGGAGTAGATGGAAGAACGGGGTAACAATGAACTATGGGGAGGAGGGGGAGAGGGTAGGGGAAGGGATAGCGGAGGCTTGTACCCTCTGTGTTTATGGGAAGGAAGCATTTCGGGGGAGGAGGAGGAGGAGGTATGCTTAGTGAAAGACTGCACTTCTGGCACTTCCAGGGAAATGTTATAACCAGGAAAGGGAGGACATGCACCTGAGACAGGGCATCAGAATTAAAGGATGATTGAGCAATTAAGGGCAATCTGTGTGACGCATTACTAAGGGAGGGGTGTTGGAGGACGGAGGTGGTTTTCTACTGGCCCCCATTTCCTGTAATGCCACCTCTGGCCTGTTTCGTTCAAGAATAGCAGGCTTGTCCCATGGCAGTGCCACTCTTGCCTGCCCCCTCCTGGTTGCAATGGGCCTGGGGTACACAGTTGTATACTTTTTCATTTTTGTTAGCGGCAGCCTTATACAAAGATGGGGTAGGAGATCCCTAAACACTCCGTCCCCCCTCAGATTATGTGAGTGGGGAACAGTATAAGCAGTAGCTAACTGCAACCACCTCCAAGCATACACTAAGCTCAATAGCATAAGGTTACTAAGAGATTGCCGGCCTGCAAGCTCCACAAGAAGTAGTGGGTATGAGGGACTTTCCAATATGGGAGGGCCTTGAGGGAGGGGAAGGAGGGGTCTGTTAGCACCTGTTGCACTTTTTTTAATGTTGCTTTTGAGTGGGGTTTGGGGGGAGGGGTGATTTTGGGTGAAGAGGACAATGGGGATGGATAGGGGAGGGAGATGCACTGTTGGGGTTCAACTGATAGAAGTCTGGGGTTTGTTTCAAAGAAACTTAAAATTTGAAAAGTCAGCTAATGGTTCCTGTATTTACCTTCAACAGCCATTAGAATCAATATATATACTAGATTACAGAATGCTGTATTGGTTCACCTTTATGCCATGGGTACCTTGAATGTCTTACTCCGGAATATCAATGGCCTTAAGACAGTAGTAAAAAGGAATAGGGCTTGGTCATATATAAAAAAGGAGTGGAAAGATGTAGCACTTCTCCAAGAAGTCCACTTGACATGACAAGAGGCGGACAGATTGTCATCCTCATGGGGGGGCACTATTGACAACCCCATTTACTTCCAAAGCTCGGGGGGGTGTTGATCTGGTTCAGACCTGGGTTGCACACCAAAATCTGCTCTTCAGTGGTGGATCCTTTGGGGAGGTATCTCATAGTCGATGCAACAGTAGAAGAGAAGAGATACACATTTGTGTCTTCCTGTCTTCAAATCAGGAGATCCTTGTGACTTAAACAACTACCGTCCTATCTCTAGCTTGCCCGTTCTCTCCAAAGTGCTGGAAAAACTTATATACAACCAACTAAAAAATCACCTCGAAGCGCACTCACTCCTAAACCTGGCCCAATCTGGCTTCAGGTCGAAGCACAGTACCATCTCAGCTTTGGCTAAAGTCTCTAATGACTGGATCCATGCTATGGACACCAAGAAGATTACTGGTGCAGTCTTTCTAGACCTCAGTAAGGCCTTCGACACTGTAGACCATCACCTCCTAATCACCTGTCTTGCCTACATAGGTGCCACTCCACTTACCTTACAGTGGTTTGACAATTATCTCACAGGAAGGATACAAAAATCTGCCCCTTCCAATTGCCAGAGGAGTCCCTCAAGGCTCCATCCTAGGACCAATCCTTTTTTCCTTGTACATCAACAACCTTGACTCCCACATAAAGAACTCTAGCATACACTTCTTTGCAGACACTACGGTTTTGTACTCATCAGGCTCGTCCTTAACTGAAGTCAGGGAAGCACTCCAAGCTGACTTTGTCCAGTTAGAAAGCAACCTTATCAATGCCAAGCTTCTCTTAAATGCCAAAAAAACCAAGACAATGATTTTCTTGAGACTTGCCTTGTCTGGTGCCCTACCTACCCCACCTAAAAACTTCATAGTTACCTCCCTAGGTGAACCCTTGGAAGTCGTACCTAAATTTAAATATCTAGGTATGTGGATAGATAACAAGCTTTCCTTCAGCGACCACATCGAGGATCTATCAAAGAGGCTTAAAGCACACTTGGGTTTCTTCTTTAGAAATGGGACCCTCTTTTCTCTTGCGACCCACAAAAGACTTGTCCAAGCAACATTCCTTCCCTTGCTTGACTACGGAGACATTATCTTTATCTCCTCCCCAACCTTGAGCCTATCTAAACTGGACATACTTATCATCACCGTGCTTTTCGCTTCATTACTAACTCTGCTTACAGGACCCACCACTGTGATCTTTATGCAGCAGTTGGTGGACCTCTCTTGCCACCAGATGCCTCCTGCATGCTGGCATTTGGACCCTCAAATTACTACTCCACAAACTGCCTGTCTGTTTAACGTCTCTCATACACATCTCGCATAGCGCCTACTCCCTAAGGAAATCCGACCTTATCCTACTAGATGTTCCCAGGACACGTACCACAGCTGGCCAAAGAGCTGTCTCATATGCCCTCCCAAACATTTGGAACCAACTACAAGCCATGCTGAAGCTAACCAGCATCGTATCAATTAACTCCTACAAAACACTAGCTATCTCTAAATTAAAAGACATATGTAGGTGCTACTAGGCCCCCAACGCCAAGTCAACTTCCTAGGTACCAACTGGCCCTCTACTTATTAAGCTGAAATGTGTTGCATAATTTAGGGCAAGGTTAAAGCTGGAATGTACTGCATATATAGCATAAGGACTTCTATTGTGTATACCTCTTGTATTATATATATATATATTTTTTTTTTTCTTTGTTGTTCTACATTTTATATCTCCTGTCTATGTAATTGCGAACTGTATGTGTATGTGCCTCAGGACCTCCTTGTGAATGAGCTTGCTCAACGGAGTCTTTCCTGCAATAAACTTGAACTTGAACTTATATGGTCCCAACTATGATGCCTCAGACTTTTTCCGTTACATGGCGGTGACGTTGGCTCCATATGGAGATAACATTGTTTTGGGGGTGATTTTAATACTTACTGGGATGTCTCACTAGACTACTGAGGCACTAAGGTAAGGCCCCCACCAAAGAGTGTCCTAGCCCTTCGGAGTATGGCATCAGAGAGAGCCCAAGTGGAGGTTTGTAGATATTGCAACCCCAGTAAAAAAGAATACTCTTTTTATTCACACGCACATCGCATACACACAAGAATAGACTACCTCCTCCTATCTCCTAATTTGGTTCAACGGGGGTTGAGTGCCTCCTAATGGTATCAGACCATGCCCCGCTGAAAGTTGTTCTGATATCCGGTCGAGACTCGCCAAAACCCAGGCAGTGGAGGCTAGATTCCACTTTGCTTAGTGACCCTGCTTTTGTGATCCACATTTAATTGTAATTGCAATTGTTGTATTTGCCTGTTATCTTGCTGCTATTGTACCTAGCTGACTATTTCACTGTCTTGTATCCTTGCTGTAAAACAGTGATGTATTATTTCACTACCTCGTAACCTCCTGGGTCATGCCTGAAAATAGTCATTTCTATAGCTAGCGCACCCTACTCGGTAAGCAAAAACTAAATAAATAAAAATAAATACATTTCAAACTGTCTTAAAGAATATTTTACCAACAATATGCGGATGAGTACCTCCACCTCCATGGTTTGGGATGCAATGAAAGTATATGTGCAGGGGGAAATCATTTCTTATGCAGCCTTTAAGGGTAAGCAGGAAATGGAGGAAGAGAAGAGATTAGAGCGTGCGATACTGCAGCTAGAAAGGAAGCTGATGATGCGTGACCAAGTGGAGCACAGAGCCACATTGGTACAAATGAAGGGAGAGTTAAATCAAAAAGCTTCTAGGAGAATAGGGAGAGCCCTGTTACTTATCCAGTCATGAAATTACTTTAAGGGGGATAAGTCTGGAAAATGGCTTGCTTAGCAACTTGAAAAACGAAGGTCAGATAGAATGATATTAGAGATCAAAACAACGGGAAGGGGGGACATATCATCAGATCCTAAGGTAATCAATGACACATTCAGACAATCGTATCAGAATTTATACACCTCCCAAGTCCCACAGCATGGTGGCCAGGAGTCATTCCTGGGGACAGTATCACTCCCATCCCCGAGTGATGAAAACCAGTCAGCCTTAGACCAACCAATCACAATGGGGTGGTGAAGAGAGTTGTGTGGTCTTCTAGATTGGCCCATTTCTCTGCTTAATGCAGACTATAACATCCTGGCCAAAATTATTACCCGAAGGATTCAAGATATCCTCCCAGACTTAGTTCATCATTACCAAGTGGGGTTGTACCCAGTAGGTGAAACACAACATCCAGCGCACATTGAATATTATGCATTCATGGGTCTGGGGGGGAGCAGCGGCAGTGAGGGCCTCCTCGCGCTCGATGCTGAAAAAGCATTTGATCGGGTAGAACAGCCCTTTATGTTTTCAGTACTGAATAAGTACAAGTTTGGGGCCCGGCTCAGTTCCTGGATACATTGTCTATATCATTCCCCCATGGCACAGGTTATGTCCAATGATACCATAGCCACACCTTTCCGCCTCATGAGAGGTACTAGGCATGGATGCCCCCCTCCCTTCATTATATGTTCTAACTATTGAGGCCTTAGCTGCCACTGTCAGAGTACACCCAGACATTTGGGGATTTAGTAAAGGAGGTGCAGAGCATGTCATCTCGCTCTTTGCTGATAACATGCTATTGTTCCTAGAGAAACCAGATAAGGCTCTTCCAGCTTTGACTGCCCTTTTTGACCAATATTGACCACTCTCAGGGCATAAAATAAACTGGGGAAAATGTGAGTGGCTGCCGTTGGGCAACATGAGGAATTATATTACAGTGGAGGGGATGGACATCACTACATCCACAAAGATTAAGTATCTGGGGATTAGACTACCCCGAGCCCTAACAAAATTGCTAGAACTAAACTATAGACCCCCTATAAACAAAATAAAAGAATACTGCAGAAGATGGCAGTCTCTGTCTCTAACTCTTATAGGACGTGTTAACTCAAGTTAAAATGAACATACTCCCCCAATGTTTATATTTGTTCCAGCCCTTGCTTGTTCATCTTCCCATAAAATATATTAAAGCTATTGAGGGGGCCATAACCTCACTGATATGGCAGAGGCAGAGGCCATGTACTAAGAAAGCAATCTTGTGGCATCCAGTGAACAAGTGAGGACTGGGTCTTCCAAACATTAAGCTGTACCACTTGGTAGCACAGCTGGCACACATGCTAGATTAGGTCCCACAAGAGCCCGCGCAGAGGCTAGATTAGGTCCCACAAGACCCCGTGCAGCGAGCCTGGGTATCCCGGGAAACTCCAACAGATGGGATTCCCCTTTACAATCAGTTTCTGACACCAACCAATCTTGACGAGAGGTGGGGTAAGACAAAGAACCCCTTTACACAGCCCACTATTAAGGCCTGGATCCAAGCACACAGACTCGTCAACCAAACGCCCCTCATTGTCCCCAGGTGCCTCTCTGGGGTCAGTTCTGGAGCCCCATACAAGAGCTCTGCACACTTCCACAATATATTAATCTCTTGGCATTGGAAAGGCCTCAACCAAATATCTCACTTTCACAGGGAGGGCAATGCAATCACTTTCCCAGATCTAAAGAGGGACTTTAGCCTTAGCATGTCACACTACTTTTGGTTTCTGAGGATTAGTAATAAGATTTGGGAATTGCTGGGGAAACCACATGCCCCTTTTGCCAGTCAGAAAATTCCCCATAGAGGAGATCTTTAAAAACCCCATCAGTTCTATGAAGGTGAAACCACTGAATAAGTGCTATAAATGGCTAGAGGAGGCACTGCCAGACCCCTTTACACAATTGAAGGGGAAGTGGGCAAGAGATCTTCAGGAAAACCTGACAGAAGGGGACTGGAGAAAAATATTTAAAAACTTTATGTCCTGCTCGGTTAGCAATAAACTGAGAGCTATTCATTATAACATTTTGCATAGAACTTATTTCACCTCGATTCTAGCCCATAAACCTGACCCAGACTCATCTGGTTTATGCCCAAAGTGCAAAGGGGCACCAGGTACTTTCTTTCATTTACTATGGACATGTCCCAAAGTTCACTCTTTTTGGGTGGAGGCTCGTGGAGCTATTGACTATACTGTCAAAAGTGCTAAACAGTACATACCCAGTCAACTCCATAGGTGTGCTTCTGGGATTGTCGGGGTGGCTACACAGAAAGATGGGGACCACCCACTTAAATGCCTAGGTATAGCAGTAGGAAAGCAAGTATTGGCTCAACACTGACTATTAGAGCAGGCTCCATCAATTGCACATTGGGCTCAATCACTTGTGCAGAGCATGAAATTAGAACATACCCAATAAATGGCATTAAACCAAGAATCACAGTACCAAGAAATCTGCACACCACTGTAGGAGGCCCTGAACCAGCAATGGTTTCCCTTATTCTGAGAATTGCTATCTCATGAATGGCTATCCAACTGAGATATACAATGTCTAGGTATAAGGGTCAGGTTAGATGTACTCGGTATGGGCAAATTGTGACCTCTGGGTAACCCTCGGGGGATGGGGGCTTAATTTATCAGAACTGTGATGCATTTGAAACTGAAATTTGTATTTCAATCTGTAATCAGAACTCATGTAAATATTATTTAAGCTGTGATGGAATTGTAATTCTGAATTTGAATTGTTCCTTTGCTTTAATGTAAAGCGGACTTTTAAATAAAGTTTACAAAAAAAAAAGTCTGTATACCCTGCACTCTGTTCTATTTTATATAAGTGGGCATAATGATCTTGAAATTCTTGGGCTATCTGCATGGGATGTTTAAGTATGAGCTGAGGATTTTGTTCCGAATGAATTTGAGAAACATATCTATCTGTTTCTTCTTTTCAGAGGTACAGGGATAGCAATTTTCCTGCCCTATTGCCCCATTCGTAATACTGATTATTTTCCACCTTCCTTAGAGATAACTGATGTAATTTGTTTTGAACCTTATTAATTTGGGGAGTAGCAAGGGGTGTCTGGATTCTTTATGCCTATTCTATAGTTGAGCAAGTTGACTTTCTAATTTACGTTGACTCCCAGTATTGTCTTTTCTTGAAAGAGGTGGGGGAAATCATATGTCCCCGCAAAACTGCTTTGAGGCCATCCCAAATATATTTAAGGAGGGGTGTCACCTTCTTTATTTTCCACTAAATAATTTTGAATAACTTCTTTAGTGGTGTTAATAAAAGCCTCATCATGCAATAACCCTGCATTTAGTCTCCATACTCCCCCTAATTCTGAATGACCCAAGTCTGTTACGCAGGATAACATAGCATAGTCTGAAACTGAAATAACATGAGCATGTATATCCTTAAAAGTAAAAGTCAATTTTTTTAAATATAAAACCTGTCCAACCTAGAAGAGGAATTTGTGACTGGAGAGTAAAAAGTAAAATCCCTATCCCTAGGATTATATAAACGCCATGATTCTATCCAGCCTCCCTCCAGCACCAGAGTCTTTAGGAGTTTGGAACAGGCCCTATCCCCCCCCGCTAGGAAACAGGTTTCTATCCAGAGAATTATTTTCAACACAGTTCCAATCACCTGTACAGGGACTGCACAGCTGATTGTTTGAAAGGACTGCCCAGAAGGAGGGGAGACAGCACTTTAAAGCTGCGTGCTGCGTGCCTAGTGCGAGCATGGGTGCGAGCATGAGTGGCGTGAGTGCCACTCCATAGAGAAAAAACAAAAATGCAGCAACGTTGGGGGTTAAGATAAAGTTTGCTTATAATACTAACTGGTGAGAGTTCCACAAAGAAATAAGTACATATTTGTTTGTTTAGCTTTAGTATTGTACTGGGCTAAAAATGTATAGTTTGCTGTTATTAAGTATACTTCTACCTTGCCTTGCAGGTATAACCACTTAGGTAGAGTTTAAAAGAAGGTTGGGAGCTTATTGGCCAGTACCTGGCTTTGAAACTCAACACATAAATAATTTTATTGAAAGAAGAAATAAGTTCACAAATAAATGGAGACATTGGAACTAGCAGGACAGGATAGTAGTTTTAAACTCATACAGCTGTAACAACCTACAGGTAAAACAGGGTACAGTTGCTTTTTTAATATTATTGACTTTAGGTGGGGATGTAGAGTTAAACCCTAGACCTGATGTTTTCCAAAAAGTTAGGATTCTGCATGATAATGCTAGAAGTTTAAGAAACAAAATGGATACTTTAAAAGTTATGATTGATGCTGGCCCGGTGGCGCTGAGGGCTGAGGCACTGGGTGCCTTACCTCACGTCATGCTGGCAACCCGTGTTCAGGAATGAGCATGGGTCACTGGGGGTTAGCAGGGAGGAGAAGGATTGAGCATCCTCAGGACTGCTCTCCTTCTCCGGGGAGGAGGGTTAGCAGCACTCAGCAATTGCCTGCCCCCTAGCGGAGGCTGGGAGGTGGCACATCTGTGCTAGAGACTGAGGGTGAGTGACTGTGGCAGGCGCTTGCTGTGGGTGTGCATGGGAGCATGTACACTACTGCCATTGGTGACATTGCACGCCGCAGTCCTCAGGGGGGAGCCAGAACAGCAAAAATGGGAGGCCTCTGCAGGATGACAATGGTCCCCCACTGCAATGGCCTGGGAAGGCACCTCTCTGAATGCTCATCCGGCCTGGTGGGTCGAGTCACTCCCCACCCCCTGCCACAAAGGGTAAGTCGTGGGGTTCAGGGAAGGGGGGCCTCATACTCAGTGTCCGTGTGGGGGGGATGTCAGAGGGATAGCAGAGGACTCTGAGGAGGAAAGATCAATAACTAAAATTAAAAAAAAAAAAAAATAAATTATGATTGAGGAACAAGATCCAGATGTAGTCGGGCTAATGGAGACCTGGCTAGTAAAAAACACAGACAATGAAGAACTTGGCATTTTAGGCTATACATTGTTTCACCAGGATAGGCTGAAGAAGGGTTGGGGGGTACTTCTGTATGTTAAAAGTAGTCTGGGCCACACTGACTTGCTAAACAGGGGAAGTCAAAATAACATAGAAAACGTAGTAGTAAAGGTGAGTAAATTAAAAACAGATTTTTCAGTAATTTATTCTCCACCCAAAACAAATGTTAAACTGACAGAAGAAACTTTAAATACAATTCAAGGGATTGTCAGTGACAAACACATTGTCCTCATGGGGGACTTTAATTGTAACTGGGAAGAGAAAAGGGGCAAGTCCCTAAAATATGTCATATTTGTTTTGGGGGTGACCCAACAAATATTAGAACCTACAAGATATACTAGTACTACCAAAAAGGGCACAATATTGGACTTATTGTTTGTATCCCATGCTATAAAAGTTGAAGCATCAGGAGTTCTTTCTCCTTGCCTCGGAGATCACAACCCAATATGGGGTGACATCTTGTTAGAGACAGAACAGAAAACACAGGCGGCAAATACCACCTGGGTTAGAAACATGCAAGTCTTTCTAGAAAATGCGTTTTTGTTAAATGTTGAGAAGGAGAGGTGGGATCGATACAAACTCATACCTGATTTAGATTCAACTTCAAATTTTTTCATGGAGACATTTAATGAATTATGTGATAAACATGCCACAAAAATAAAAAAAAGCTAAATAACAAACACTCGACAAAATTACCTTGGATAAATGAAAAGATCTTGAAAAGTATTAGGGTGAAAAATAGGTGTTGAAAAAAAGCAAAAAAAGTCAAAGCAAGAGAACAATTGGGACCTTTATAAGCAGAAAAGAAATACAGTAGATGTAGGCAACAGATAAAGAAGGCCAAAACCTTTTGCTTCAAAAACCTTTTGAATAACGAATTGGATCCCAGAAAATTTTTGAAATCCATAAATTCACTATCTAGACCTGGGCAAGGAATTAAAACTAATTATACTCTTAAAATTGGTGAAAATTTGATGGAAGATGCTCAAGAAATAGCAAACTTACTAAACTATTTTTTTGTGGACCTAGCAGGTCTTGATGTGATGGTACTGAACCTAGGTCCACAAAAACAGCAAAACAAAGTTAACTTTACAGGATCACATCCACCTTTTCGGTTTAGAATCTTAAAAGTGTCTGAGGTTTACAGAGGGCTAACAAGAATAAAAGTCAACAAGTCAGTGGGGCCAGACTTACTTGAGGGGAGATTTTTAAAGATAGCTGCTAAACAGATTGAACCTATAGTGACTAATATATTTAACAGATGTTTACAAGAAAGTTACTTTCCATACCAATGGTGGGTGAGTAAAATCATCCCCATATTCAAAGGGGGTCTATCCACTGAGTTAAAGGAGTAGTCCACCCACAACTTGCAAAAAACATACTGTATGTTGTGCAGAGTGTTTTGATTTGTATGTTAAGTTGTTGTGTGTCCTTCCCTTTGGCTGCTAATAAGAGTTTTTCCTAAATTAGCCTGCTAGCTTTAGGGTAGTTTTACGACCCCTGGAGATCTCCATATGAGATAGCTTAATTGTATTCCTTTGTCCTACAATGCACCTTGTTGCATGTGAAAGTGATGTAGCAGAGACCATAAATCCAGCAGAAAGCATTGCTTTACAATCAGTTCACAACAGTAGAGATAGCTATATTTTAAAATCTATATAATTCAGCTTAGTGACTACCCTTATCATAAAGGTCTTACTGTCCTGAAGAACTTTGCTGCTGGTAATTTTTGTGCAGCTTGTAAAGCTTCCAAGATATTTAGTTTGTTTGGCATGTGTGTGCTGAATGTTGGGTCTCTGCTACATCACTGTCACATGAGACAAGATGCACTGTGGGAACAAAGAATACAATTAAGCTGTCTTGGATGAAGATCCCCAGGGGCAGTAAAACTAGCATAAAGCTAGCAGGCTAATTTAGGAAAAACTCTTAATAGCAGTCAGAGGGAAGGAAACACTAGAACTTCACATGCAAATTAAAACACTCTGCACAACATATATTTATGCAAGTTTTGGGCAGACTATTCCTTTAAATAACTACAGGCCAATAGCTTTACTGTCCATCTTAGCTAAATGCTTGGAGAGACATATACATACACAAATGATGGAGTATTTGGAGAAATACAATTTAATTACATCATGTCAGTCAGGTTTCCGAAAAGGTCACTCTACTACATCAGCTTTGCTGGAGTTTAATGACCTTGTGACTACATCGTTGCACGAGGGCCTGGAAACTGCAGTGGTGTTTGTGGATTTATCGAAGGCCTTTGACCTGGTGAACCACCCCCTTTTGTTACAAACAGCTGAAAAAAAGGGGCTCACAGAAGGCCCAAGGGACTGGTTGAAATATTTTACTTGAAGGATCATATACAGTATGTTTCAATAAATGGGGAAAGTTCCAAAAAGCGGGCAGTAACTAGGGGAGTGCCACAGGGGTCCATTTTAGGAGCCCTGTTATTTCTGATCTTTAACAACAGTCTCCGACAAGTTATACAGCACTAAAACATACGGCTGTACACAGACAATACTGCTTTAATAGTTACCGGTCATAGTAGTAGTGAACTAGAAACTAAAATACAGTTGGGTTTCAACAATATGGGGGGGGGGGTCACCAGGTCGGGCCTAGTGATGAATACCAAGAAAACAAAATTGTTATATTTTGGGTCAAATTTAAAAGGAAACAAACAGTTAAAAATAAAAGTGAGCCGGCACAGTGGCGCAGAGGGTTGAGGCTATGGTGCCTTACCTCAAACCATGCCAGTGACCTGAGTTCGGGAACGGATTCAGGACGCCGGGGGCGGGCAGGTGAAGGAGAGGATTGAGCATCCGTAGGACTGCTCTCCTCTCCTGGGGTGGGTAGTGGGCCAGTGTTGCGCTGCAGTGTTCTCTGGTGGAGACCGGCAGCTCTGCAGACACACGCAGGAGGGAACTACGTAGAAAAGTGGAAAATCCGCTTCACGACCGACCGGATGATGGCTGCTGGTCCACCGCTGCCACCAATGCCATGAAGGAGTCTCTTCACCTCAGCAGCACCCTGGGGCCAAGTATGTACTAGTTGCCCCTCCTGGTGCTTTCCCCCTCGGAGGAGGGGGCTTGCCTGGTGAAGGGTTACGTCCGGGTTACCCTTGGGTCAGCTGCGATATGAGGCTGGAGAGCTCAGGAAGGGACAGGCAAAGTGGTATGGACCTAGGCAGCCTGAAGGAGTGGTGGGTTGTGAGGCACGAGGGGAGAAAAGAAATAATACAAAAAAATAAAAGTGAATAACAATGTTTTTTAGAACAAGTGACTGAATATATCTTTTTGGGAATTATTTTTGATCAGAACATGACTTTTGTGAAACACATAGGGGTGCTAATTGAAAGGGTAAACAAAAGGGTGGGAGCCCTTAGAAGAACAACAAAGTGTCTAACAGAAAATAGTAGAAAAAGGGTTGCAGAACAATTAATTATTCCGGTATTGACCTATGGGGATCTTCTGTATTGTACTGCAAATAAGATATCATTAAATAACTTAGATAGAGTGGATTACATGATCGCAAGGTATGTCTTGTGGTGTAGCCCAAGAACACATCACTGCAGTTTGCAGACCTCCCTGAAATGGTTATCGCTTGAAGCAAGATGCGCCATGAAATGGCAAACATTAATTTATAAATATCACATGGATAGTCCTGAGCATTACATAAACAAAAACGTATTTGGAGGGTGTTACCAAATTGATTTAAGACAAAAGAGACCAAATTATAAAAATAAAATCTCCATTGTTGCCTTAAAAAACAAATACAGGGAAAAGACAATACATTACCAGGCAGCAAAATACTGGAATACTTTATCGAACTTAACGCGTACGTTTCCATTGTATAGTCAGTTCAAGCAGGAATTAACTACACCAAGCTCTGTCATATGTCAATGTTTTGGATGAAAAGTAAGAATGGATCACAGGAAGTCTGGAGAATGTTACTGGTCCTCGATGAGTGATTCATATACAGTACATTTATTGTTAATGCTTGTACCCATTTTGTACTCTGTACCTGATGTTTTAATGTTTAGGTAACTTGTAGAAAACAGGACAATCTTGTAAACTGGGCCAATCAGCCTAAATATTTGTTTTCCTGTATAAAAATAAAGTTTTTACTACTACTACTACTACTACTTGCACAGATGACTTGTCCCTCAGGTAGTTGGGCTAACATGGAAAACACTTTTCTAAAAAATTCTCCTGAAGGTGGGGTCAGTGCATATACCGAAGCTAGGTGGATATTCCTGCCCTGGAAAATACCCCAAACCACCACAAATAGGACGGATTTATCTGTCTGCACATGTGTCATTTGGAAGGGCAACCTCTTCTGGAGCAGTATAGCTACTCCTGCCTTTTTTCCCCAAAGGATGGGCATCCGCATAGACTGCCCCAACCCAAGTTTGCCGTAATTAAAGGTGTTCCAATTCAGATAATTTGATTTCCAACAGAAGGCCTACATCACATCCCCTTCTGCCCAGTTCTTGTAATATCTTAGCTCATTTCACTACACCATTAATTCCCTCAACAGTAAGGGAACATATTTTAAGAGATCCCATCATCTAGTGGTAAGGGCTAAAATTGGTGCCATCCCCCATTCCGTGCCAGCCGTGTCCCTCATGCCATAGCCAGTACAGACCCCCAAACAAAAAACATACAAAAAAACCCAATAATAGTACAAACAACAATGCTAACATCTACATGTAACCCCCAGGCCACTTCTTTAACTAGTGTGCACACCCCCCATTGCTAGTAACGCTCACCCAAGCTAAATATCTGGAAAAACACACTGCTCATATACTGGCATACCGGTTTACTTTGCTAAAAGGTAGGTACCACCCTTGGTGTTAGGATGTATACCTGGCTCATTTTCTAGAGGAAGAGAGGGGTGGGGGTACAGAAACAAAATAACATGAATCTTGTGTAAAAAACACAACCCAGGTCCTGGGTGGAGGCAACCAGGCATATGCTTGATCTAATCTGCTGAGGGGGCCCCAGTAAATCCACACAACCAGAAGCAATAATTGGAATGTCCATAACAGTGACTTGGATTGTGCAGTATGTAAGCAATAAGACATAAGGGGGTGTGCATTAGACGTTTCTAATGCACGGCCAGCAGCATAATAAGGCACAAGGCCACAGGCTGAGGGCCTTTAGCCCCGGCTGTGCATTAGAAATGTTTAATGCACACCCCCGGAGTGTTTTATTGCACATATAAAATGGGACTCTGTATTTGAAATGCAAGTAGCAAATAAAATTGCATGGCTTAAATACTGAAAAAGTTAATTATTTGATGTATTTTGACCTAAAATAGTTCCTCCGCCTGTATGACCAAAATGCATTTCTTCAGGATTTTTGTTCTTCTAGTGCCTCTGTAGCTGTAATTTTTTTATAGTGGTTGCCCCCCCCAACACACAGACTGACTTCCGTACGAAAAAGACAGTTTCTTTGTATCCTGCCTGGTCACAGAGAAAACGAGCAGTGGAGTGTTTGGCGACAGGGCAGGGCAAACTCTAAAGAGCAGAAAACAGGGCTAAAATAACTAACTTCCTTTGAGAGCCAATGCTGTGTGTGTGAGCAGGTACTGAGCGGATAGTGGACAGCTAAGAGGAAATGCATGACCACAAGACTATTAACGCAGGCTTGGTAAGCAGTAAAAAAAAAAAAAAACACAGCAAGAAACAAGACTTTTTTTTAGATTACTGCTGGCTGGGGAATTCATGGCAGAAAGAGAGCGGGCAGTTTCTGACAGAAAGCTCAAGCACTTGGCCGAGAGACTGGCAATTTAGATGGGTTCTGAGAGTGCGACTAGAACTGTATTTTTTTTTTAGCTTTTGCAGTTTACAAGATGTGGCATCTCAAGACAGTGGGAGTCATGGAGCTGGCACTACGAGCGGGAAGAACACGAGCGTTGATGCTTGTTGTTGCGCTGGTTGATATGGCAGTTTTTTAAAATTCTGATACATATGAAAAGATGCAATTTGGCTAGTTTATTTTTTATTTAAGCGCTAGATGCAGAGACTTCAATGTGGGGAGAAGTGCTCACAACTTGTTACAGGCTTTACTGAGTGTGTGAGGGACTAAGTACTGGAAGCGAGCAAGCAAGCAAGTGCTGGGCTTTAGCAAGAGGACAGAGAGGGGAACACAGTTACTGTACTTTATTGAACAAACGGTTTAAAGTAACTGAATACACTGTAATAGTGTTCTGGTTGTTTTACTGTTAGTAGTCCTTTTTTTAATTTAATTTAGGTATGCTTATTAGTTGTGTCGTTGCCGTCGCTAAGAGAAACAAGCATTTGTCAATGCCGAATGTTGCTTGCTTCTATGTGCTGTTTAGGTATTTGGAAGTCATTGGAGTGCAAATATTGAAAATTTGCGAACTTACGAGCATGCGTAGGAACTGCGCAACGCACGCTCGTAAAACAGTCATTTTTAGGAATTTTTTCACCAAATTTTCAACATAGCCATTTTAAGACCTCTGCTCATGAACAGTGTCACTGTGATTTTGTTAATGTGTCCCATACATTGAGTTTGCACCGACTGCGCCATTGTGCGCTACATGGTGGAAACACATTTTGGGCAAGATGTGAAAAATGACAGCTGTACTGCTCATAAGGAGGTGTGGTAAAATAGCAATGTTGAAATCTATGAGTGAAATATTGAAAATTCACAAGCTTCTGGCGTGTGTGGGAACTGTGCAGCACACTAGTAAAACAGTCATTTCTAGAATTTTCTTCCAAATTTTCAACATAGCCATTTTAAGACCTCTGCTAATGAACAGTGACACTGTGATTTTCTTAATGTGTCCCATACATTGATTTAGCACCGACTAAGCCATTCTGCGCTACATGGGAGGAAACACATTTGGGTGAGATGTGAAAATGACAGCTGTACTACTCATAAGAGGTGTGATAAAATGGCAATGTTGAAAATCTGGAGTGAAAATATTGAAATTTCGCAAACTTACGAGCCTGCGTAGGAACTGCGCAATGCACTCTCGTAAAACAGTCATTTTTTTGGAATTTTGGCACCAAATTTTCAACATGGGGTATTCAGGCCCGAGGGGTGATTTCACAGTCACTGCGTGAAATCACCCTTCGGGCTGAATAACACCATGACAGTGACATCATTCATGAGAAGGGGTCCCAAAAACCCCATGTTGAAAATTTGGTGTAAAAATTCCCAAAAATGCCTGAGATATGCAACAAAGTTGAAACCCCCCTATCTAGCCCATTATACAGCTTACCGGCATTTCTTCAGTTCGCGGTCGGCTTTGAAGAGTGCAGACGTTCCTGGTCCACGAAGATCGCGGCGCGGTCGAGGTAAGTATGGAGTGGGGGATGTGGGAGGCAGGTGCGCAGTGGGTGGGTGCGGGTTGTGGGGGGTCGGAGATGCGGCAGGACTGTTTTCGTTTTCAGGAAAAAAAAAGACGTCGTGGACCGTTTGCCACGCTGGGGTGGGCTCCCAGCATTGCACAAGGACATTGGGGCGGGTTCAGCCGGCGGGGATGGGCACCCGTCGGCCATGGAAGTTATTGCCATGCTGGGTGGGCTCCCAGCGTGGTACAGGGACGGGGCGTTCAGCTGTTGAGGGATTGGGCACCCCCGTCGGCGAAAGGACTGTTTGCCAGGCTGGGTGGGCTCCCAGGCGTGGCACCTGCTGGGGGCAGGGACACAGCTCAGCCGACGGGGATTGGGCACCCTGTTGGCTATACAGTGCGTCTGGGCGGCGGCGGCAGCTGGTGGGGGCTGCGCGTGAGCAGCTGATATCTTATTGGTGCTCACTCAGCGTAGCTCCCCTTTCAACTGTATGCCACTGCATTTGGAAGCGTGTCATAAGCAGCCAAAATGCGATGACTTCAGGGGCGCCTGCCAGCACACTGACTGAATTGGAGGAGGTGACACACCTCCAAAATCTCCAATGATGGCACTATGTTTCTTGCACATGCGTGCAAGCAACATAAAAATTGGCAGCGTTCCAAAAATGAACATTCTATGTGGCACATTAATTTATTTGGTACTGCGTCCTGACTTTGGAGTACTTGTTTTTGCCTGTGCATTAGACAGATCTAATGCACAGGTGACAACCAATCAGGATGCAGGATTTTTCCTTCCCATTTTATAAGGCTTTAGTCAACAGATGGAAAGTAAAAGCTGAAGTAGACCCCCAAGGGTCAGTCCAGGCTGGACAGGTACACATTCAAGAACTCTCCTTGCATGCAGTACAGTTCATGAACAACAACAGAACAATCTTCTTCACAAATTTCCCAAAGATGCATTAGTGGACACCTGGCTACGCACATGAACATTTTTCTTCCCATGAGTATTATTTAGTGAACCTAAGCCACACACTCAGAACTCTTCTCAGACATAGGTGCAATATGTGAAACTTGGCCACACACCCGAACCTGCAGCTTGACCCTCGCTCAGGTAAAAATACTGGTGCCCTTTACGAACCAGGAAGCCCTGCCTTGAAAAGCGCTTAGATGCATTCCTCCCACCCTTGGCCCCAACTGACAGTCTCTGCCATTCTTCAGGGTTACACCACTGAAACCCCAATTCCCCACCGAAATGTTAGAGGTCCCACACTTTAACTTGTTACAAACTGGAGTGACCAGAGAAAATAAACTGCACTCACTGGGGTCCACAGTTTAACTTTACTTCATTCACACTGGTTAGACTAGGGACACTGACAGGTGTGATCCAGCCTTATCTGTGACCACACATACCCCAGACTATCCAGTCCCCTAAGAACTTGTGGAGATCTAGTCTCCTAGAACAGTACTCACAGGAGTTGTTCCATCCACTGGGCATGGAACAATGAGAAAAGGAAAAAAGGATAGACACTCTGCTGGGTAGCCGGTCCAAACAGTCTATTTCAGGTCCTATCCAAAGCAGCTGAAAACACCACAGAACAATTCAAGGGGTTGCCCCTTGAGTCCACTGAGAACAAGAAGATCCTTCCACTTCACAGGGAGTAGAAATCAGGAAATCCTGCTGTAGTCTTGTCTCCACCACTTCAACTGGAAGCTGGAAATGACACTCCACTAGTGTGAGAAATCCTGGGTCCTCTCTCAGAGCCCACTGGTAGTCCTTCTGCCACTCTCACCTTCTCACTCCACAACTGACCAGTACAGACTCCAACTCAAAACTGAACATTCTAAGCTCCCCAGAGCAGCTATCCACACAGTGTGGCTTATGCTTCTGTGAGGTTCTAAATGACTTATTATACAATGGCAAGAAAAAGTCCTGGACTCTGATTGGTCAGTCTTGGGCTGGACCCGTGATGTTATCCCAGTACAACATCACGGGTCTAGTCTCAGCCTCACTGTGAACCTGCAGATGAGCATTTTATGGAGCTTTTGATTGATTGTTTCATCTTCTCTTAAAAAAACAAAAATATTTTTCCACACAAAAACATCTTTAAAATTATTTTTTTTATTCTGTATAACAACGAGCCATTGTATAATAGCAATAATGCCCTCCAGGGTGTGTGTTGTTTGGTATAACGTAACGCCTCAGTCGTTGGACGTACTCGGCCTGTGGTCTTGTGCCCAACCACCTGAGGCGTGACGTTATCCCAGCAGGACACACACCCTGTCGGGCATTATTGCTTAAATCATTCCTCCCTCAGGCTAGCTGAGCAAACAATGATATAATTATGTAAGAGCCCCTCATGAGCTCCCTACCAGCTGCCTGCTACTTTCCTAGCAAATAATACTGATAGGATTCTAGTAAACTCAGGGACTGGGTGGTTACATACAGATAACAAAGAATAAGGAAGCTATGGCTCTTAGATGCCAGTACCAATAGGTACAGAAATAGTGTAGTGATATAATCCACCCACCAGAACAGGTAGTGTTCCGAGAGGAGGGAGATCCCCTGTTGGGGGATACACAGAGAAGGTGCAACAGGAGTGCAAAGATGAAAGCTTTCCCCCACCTATCATGTTCTCCTCCTAAATCGAACTGCTAGGGTCGTTAAGCTGTCTGCCTTCCCCAGCAGCAATTGCATTTTACGGAGGTGGGGTGCAGAGATCCTTTGCCTCCCCTCAACCTACTAAACACTGAATATTCCAATGCTATGTTCAACACTACTATGAAGTCTATGAACAACTGTAATAACTGTTAATGTTTGGGTAAAACATTCCGACTCTGAATTCATCAATAACAGTTGAACAATAACAGTTGAACAATAACAGTTGAACAAAACTCCCCTTTAATTGAAGGGTAGCCCGGGATTATGTGGGGGAAGAGCTCCTCCCCCACAGCCTATTTAAACCTACCAGCTGACTTCCACTCTGCTTAGAGCAAGTCGCACTCGCTGTTGTGTCGTTGCTGGTCCGTAGCTGTCCTGTCCTTGTCTCGCTCGTCCTGACGTTTGTTTTCTCCGCCCCCCCTCCATTTGTTTTCTTCCCTATTTGCTCGTTGGATCTAGGTCCGTTTTACCTGCTGCCTGTTTATTTTCCTGCTTCCATTTCTCCTACGTTTCCTCGCCCCCCCCCCGTTTGTTTTATTCCCTGTTGTTTGTTCTTGGGGTTTGGCTCCATTCTATCTGCTGCTGTTTGTTTCTACTTGCTTCCCCCTTCTCCTGTTCAGTCCTCCTGTCGTTGTCTCCCCTTGGGCAGCTCGGTTCCATGCCTAGTCCGTCGCCGCTTCATTTTTTGCCTCCGGTTAGCATGGGGTTTCTTTACCTTGTGCCGCGCAGCCTACTTGCTCCTCCACATTACAACTTTGCATACCTTTCAGCTGCTGGATTACTTTCCCTCTGCCTGCTGAACTCCATCGCTGGAATTACCTGACCTGCATCCAACACGCTGCTTTGCTTCCTCGCTCGTTCCGACCTGCTCACCATGCTCATTCTACTTACTCCAATTCCTCCACCTTGCCATTGGATGCTACCTATGCTTCCTTGTGCAGCCTCACTCGTCTAGTTCACATTTCATCACCATGCATGACTTCCAATATGGCTTGATCTCATGTCTACTGGGCTCCTTATCTGCTGCTAACTGGTAAGGTTTGCAGCGGACATTGCCTACAAGTATGTGTTCCTGGTATTGCATCATTACCTGCTGGATCCTCCTCTTTCCCTAATTCGAACATTCGTGCAGGGCACTGTTACTAATTATGGGACCATCGTAAAGCTTTATCTATTGCATGCTTCCCGCAGCCTACATCTTATTCAGTTCCCTCTACCCAACCGGAGCTCACTGATATCGGCTCCAGGGCCACATGGCACTAAGCATTCACCAAGTTGCTTGCACAGCCTCTGGGATTCCTTGTTTTCATCTTATATTCACTTTAAATCCCTCATGAGACCTCAGATATCCCCTGAGATAGTTTTGCAGCTTACCTTGGCTAATATGTGTGCCTTTCATTCTGACACATTACATCGCTGCTTAGTAGTCAGTTATTGCAATTACTCTACTGGCATGATTTGCTCTGTAACTAGCTGCTTTGCCCTTACTCATTTGGATCTCGTATGCTACGCACATGTAATATGGACCACGAGAACTCGATTACATTTGTTTCTTGCTAAGGTATTCATATGTGGAGCCCAAATTGTGGCGTCGTTTCCACGACACCTAGGAGCTGGCTCTTTTGCCTGACCAACTGCTAGCTAGCGAGACATGTGTATCCAAATCATGCTTCCCTATGATGTGGTATGCTTATGTCCCTGGATGCTTCCCATGTTGCTTCATTTGCTTTCTGTTCATCTCTACTGCCTCATTTTTGCTGACCTATGTGTGGTCCAGCTATGCATGCTAGCTTCCATGGGGCTTGCTGCCACTCTACTTCCCTTTCTCCTGACCTTCGAGGGGTCCGCTGCATATGCCAGCTTATGTGAGGCTAGCTGCTATTCTGCTTACCTTACCACCTGACCTACGAGGGGTCCAACTGTGCATGCTAGCTTATGTGGGTCTAGCTGCCACCTTGCTCTCATTTACCGGCTGACTTTCGTGGGGTCCAGCTGCATCATATTTGCCTACTTCTGTGACCTGCTTCACCCTTCAGGCCAAGGGTACACTACTTCTACTCCATGTGCCTCATCAGCTCGGGGCCTAAAGGTTCACTATTCTCTATACGCCTGTCTGCTGCCATGGCAGCCAGCCCAGGAGCTCCTTACTATGGATTCGCATTTTGATGTCTCGACATTCATCTTCTATTCTTTGGACACTTTGCCTGATTCCCTATTACTACGTCTGCATCATGCAACTTGCTTACTACTACAGCTTATACAGGTTAATTTCTTTACCTTACTTGCTCACGTTACCTGCGTCGCCCTCTCAGGGCTTAGAGGTCCTCATGTCTAACCTACCATTTCAATCTACTGCGCTCCTCGTGAACTGGCATCCTTCTAACCTATGTTTACATACATTTACTCGCTATTTTCATACCAGGACGTGACCTCTACATTGCATGCAGTTCAGCATTCCATTGCATTATCTGCCACTGCTCTGCAACCTGCCTCGCCCCACAGGCGGAAGTTAGCCATCGTGTTTGGTCAGATCTGTGCCCCAACCGGCCTAGAGGTCCTTCGTTTCTATATTTTCCTGCATCATAATCGCCTGCTTCTTCCACCTGCTTTTGCCCATCGGCCTGGGAGGTTTTCCTCATCTTCTGCTTCTACGACCTGCCTTTGCCCATCGGGCTGGGAGGTTTACCTACTCGTCTGCTTCTATGACCTGCCTTCACCCATTGGACTGGGGGTTTCCTCCTTCTGCTCTTCTGCCTTGCCCTGCTCGGGGCCTGGAGATTCACTCATTCTATTATATGCCAACCTGTTGCCGTGTCGGCCAGCCGGAAGCTCCTTTATTATGGATTCGCATCTGGCCGTTTCTTCATTCCTCCTCTATTCTTGGATGCTTTGCCCTGCTGCTTCAGCCAGGTGGAACTGCTGCTGCTTCACCCTTTCCAGGACACTTAGTTATGCCTCTCATGAAGACCTTATCCTGATTGTGTTCTACTGCTTTTGGACCTGCGACAATGCTACTCCATTTGACTCAGCCTCTTCAATTATCTCCATCCAGGACTCTTTTGCTCGACTATTCGGGTCTCATCACGTTATTGCTGCCTCAAACATTGCATACCTACAGTTTCGAATGCTATTCCTTGTCAAGTTGCCATCTCTATGCCACGGTCTATTCAATGCGAACCCTGCTATCCTTTATCTAATGGATACGTCAGTCCTCAGCATCATTCCATTCTCTACTTCTGCCTTACAAATGCAGTACTACTCTGCTCCACACTGACTCAGGCTACGTCTCCTGGAGGCTGTATGCCACGTACTATTCCTACTGGCTGACCTCCGTAGGTCTGGCTGCATTTTCCTGTTACCTGGAGCTAGTCATCTCTCTCTTACCTCTTCAGCTGATGGAAAAGCTGCGCTTCTTGTCGAGGGACTAGCTGCCATGCTCTACTCTACCAGCAGACTTCCATGGGTCTGACTGCGCTTCCCATACCTGGAATCAGCCACCTCTCTCTCCTACCTCACCAGCTGTCGGTTAAGCTGCGCTTTCTTCAGGGGCTGATTGCCACGTCCTGTTCCTTCTCATCTGCCTTCGTGGGTGCAATCCCTGCTCCTACTACTTCTCACTTCGGAGTAGCAGTCCAACTGCTTTGTTTACTTTTTGGGCTCACCATATTCTACTTGGATGCTTCATACCTCGCACTAGTGTCTCCGATAATCCTATTCAGCCTGCCATTATTCCAGCTCAGTTATACAGCTGTTGCTTTCATATCAATTCCTAAAGACTATACTTTACTTATCAGAACTGGATTCATCACTCGATAGCCTGGCTTCAAGCCTTCTGTCATTCCTTGTACTATACAAGCCCTCTATTATTAGAAACCTGGAAGTCATACTACTTCTATTCGTCCTGCCTCGTTGACGTCAAAGCTTGGATGCAACTATATTTTGGTCTCCTGTATTGAGTTCGTCAGTCATCAACTTCCTTTCCACCATCATTCAATTCCATGGATTATGCCCTCTATTGACTGAAGTACGGAAGACGGTTCTTCAATATATTTACTCTCCATCATTCCGAATTGTCATGGATTCTCGGACTCAGAGTTTATTAGGAGGAAATTACTTCACTGGACATTTACAATTCGGTTCTTGCTTAAGCTCCATTTATCTGGATTAAATTCTACAAATTAGAAATCAGATTATCTGATTCATTTAGTTTAATTAGAATCTCTCTCCTTTAGTATGCCCAGAAGGACAGGCAGGTCAGTAGCCATGTGTCCTCAGAGGATTCCCCCAAGGGGGTTTTTCCTCTCCTGAGTGCTACTGGTCACACTCTCCGGAGTCGGAGGAGGTGATCGTCTATTCTTATCATTATTTGGTATTGTCATGCACTTCTTCAGTATTCAGTTACAGAACAATCGTTGATATTATCTATTCTTTTTGGGGCTTTCATAATTCTAAACCAAGCTTCCTTCCTACAGGTGGGATACAGAGAAAGGCCAAAACCATCAAATATTATCAATCGACTCAATTCAAGCATCCAAGTACCTAAGCACAAATCATTCTATACTACTACCTAGTAAACATTGTCCTTTTAATGCTGGCCTCTGTATCCAACAACCATCTTCTTCATTCCACTATATATGTTACATAAGCACTGAGCTATGAACCACACATAATTGAAGGGTAGCCCGGGATTATGTGGGGGAAGAGCTCCTCCCCAAAGGCCTATTTAAACCTACAAGCTGACTTCCACTCTGCTTAGAGCGAATCACATTCACCCACCATCCTCCCTGACACCTCCTCCTTCTGCGGCACTCTTATCCCACTGGGTGGCTTTCATAATTCTAAACCAAGCTTTCTTCCTACAGATGGGATACAGAGAAAGGCCAAAACCATCAAATATTATCAATCGACTCAATTCAAGCATCCAAGTACCTAAGCACAAATCATTCTATACTACTACCTAGTAAACATTGTCCTTTTAATGCTGGCCTCTATATCCAACAACCATCTTCTTCATCCCACTATATATGTTACATAAGCACTGAGCTATGAACCGCACATAATAGTAAGTAGGCCTTCCCCTCCCCGCCGATATGCCCCAAACCATTCCTGTCCCCCCACCCCCACCCGACAGTGCCCCAAGTAACAATCATTGGGTGTGGAATATGAATATTTTTCAATAAACCGATGTCCGCTTCCCACAAAGTAATTATAAACATAGAAGGACATAAACCGAAACCAAAAGTAAATGAGCAAGTCTCTCTCCCGGTTCTGGTAGGACATAATTATAGTCCATAACTTAGACGCCTTTATGTCCTTGGTATTAGCGGGTAGTGAGCAGAAGTTACTTACAGAGGTTCATCGTCCCTTTTTCTGTCAGGCTATCCAAGAGCAGATGTTAGACAGAAAAAGGGGGGAAAAATATCACCTCACTGAGGGAAAGTCACAAAATGGTGCTGACAACAGAAATGAACATGCGTGTATGTAAAACCTGACAGAGGTCTGCAGATGGTGCCACCACTAAAATTGTCCCCTTGCAACCATAGCTTCTCACAAAGTTCCTACAACAAAGACCGTTGGGCAACTGAACAGGGAGAGTACAGTCCGTTGCAAATTGCCCTCCTTGTTGGGAGACATAATTCCTCCGCTGCAGCATCCTTTCAAATCCAGCAACCAAGGAAAAAGGAGGCCCTAACCACAACCATTTTTGAGATAAGCCAGGGGGGAGATCAAGTAAAAATATACTTTCAGTTCAAGGGTAGGGAGGTCAATTGAAGGAATCCCAAAGAAAAATAAACTGTAGACTCAGGAAACCAATTTAATATATTCTTCAGGTTTTCCCAGTCCTTTATCGAGCTGCACCAGTTTTTTAAGTTTGGTGTGGAGTGGAGTTAAACTGTCTGCCTTCCGTTTCGAGCTGGGGGCACCTGGAGAGGCTAAAGACCACAGCAGTTCCTCAATTTCCTTTTCGGCCAACTCTTCTTGAAGATCTGGAAGGGTCACCCCTTGAGATTGCAGGTATTTACTGGCTTGTAGGAAGGTATCATACAGCTTTGGGCCATCTGACAGGATCACGAGCAGTTTTGCTGGATAGCAAAGTTGTGCCTTTATCCCCATCTCTCGAAGCTTTAATGACAAAGAGGACCTTTTTCCATTGGGCTAGCATGGGGGGGGATAATCTTGGTCCATGTAGACCATACGGCCATCCAAACTGAGATTTTTTTTATTACAGGCATCCCTTAAAACCTTCTCTTTCATAGTGTAGCAAAGAAATTTAATGATGATAGATCGAGGGGGTGCATCCAGCATCAGTTGGTTTGAAGTAACAGCCCGTCGGGTGCATTCTTTGACTAGGCTGAAATCCTCTCCTAGGGCCAGTTACTTCTTTAACCAAAATCAAGACAAAGCCCACCACGTCATCTTGTTTCACACCTTCTGGAAAGCCAAACATGCAAATATTATTCCTATGGGATCTGGCTTCTGCATCTTATGCTGTCAGTAATGGCTCTCTTTCTCTGCAGTGCAGGTAAGTGATAGAGCAGCTGTAAATTATATGTTCATCCTGGAGAGAGCCCACATGGCCTTCCACTTCTGCTGTACAATGTTCCAAGTGGTGAAGATCCTTCCTGATCCCTGATATTATTGTCAGTTTGGTGCAGGAGACATAAAATATTTCTGCTGAAGGCTTTATCCAAAGTATAGCCAGATTCAGACTGGCAATAATCCTCTTCATCTCCGGACCCCATGGTGAGATCATTTATACGTGATAGTGCTGGGCTGGGGCTGCAAGGCCACGGTGGCTTGGATTTGCTCCCTGGTTATGGAGTCTGCTTTGTCCCTGATTTTTTCTGGGCACCAATAGCTTTACGTACTCAGGCACAACAAGGGTTTTCAAGGTTGTGAAAGGAGAATTAGCAGCAGATTACTCTGGATTTTGCTGATGGGGTAGCGGAGCTCGAGACTAGGCAGCCATTCAGGACCCCGATGTCACTGGACGTCCTCAGTCAGTATCATAATTTCTATAAGTTCTTTGCATAACTGTGCCAGAATTTTATGAAATACACAAACTTCATTTTCTTGCATGACATAAATACACTTTTGTTGCAAGTACACACAAGGTTTTTGCAAGATCACAATTTAAGTTTCAACACAAGTCAAGAAATCTGCAAGTTTAAAATGTAGTGTGGCACAAACTATTACTATATTACACATTTGTAAGAATAGTGCAAGAAAAAAATCATATACTTAACACTAAGAAACATGCAAGTATATATTTGTGTCAAGGATTATGGTGTATATAATGACACTTTGCATGCATTGTGCAAGGAAGATTGCTCCACTTGGTACATGTGAAGGTACGTATACATGTTTTCTTTGCGCTTTTACAAATCTTTGGGAGCAGTAGAAAGCTACAGGCACATCAGTAAAACTTAAAAATGGACTATTTAGGAACTCTTCAGATATTAGATTTATCCTTCCTAACATTACCAGGGGATTTGTATGAAAACAGGGTCTTAATCCCTTACAGTTTATCTACTCTTGTTTCTAATTCCATTCTATTCAATTCTTCCTAAGTACCATTTCTGAGGAATTGGATGAGAAGGTATGTTTCCATGCCGATAATACAAAAATCTGCAACAGGGTAGACACTAGGAAGGGATGGAGAGAATGCAAAGAGTCTGGGGAAACTTGTGGCACTTTGTAACAGAAGGTCACTGAGGAATATGACAGCAGTGATGGAGGGTTTTATCACTGATTCCTTAGCTGACCTTGTTTGTATCATGGAGACCTGGTTGGGCGATGATTCTGGACCTACCTTGGAGGCATCTGTCCTGCCTGTTTATTCTGTGGTACATTGTGCAAGGAGGGATCACAGAGGGGGCGGGTTGACAATTTGTTTTAAATTCATTTTGGGATTCACTGCACTCCCCATGGGAACTTTCAGGTCCTTTGAATATGTGATGGCTAAATGTGGTCCTGGTGTTATTGGCAGGATCATTCTCATATACTGACCTCCAGGCTATGGGAGTGATTTTTTGCTGGAGTCTGTAGACTTACAAACATACGAACATATGAAATGCCAGCAGAAACAGGCCACATGGTCTGTCGAGTCTGCTCGATTGTGCACCAGCCCTCAACTTGCAACTGCCCCACCCTCCCTCCCCAAAGCCATTCCCCACTCACTGTGTCTCAACCCCTCTTGAAGAAGCCCACCATCCTATGGGAAACCACCTCCTCAGGTAGAGTGTTCCACTTGTCTACCACCCTCTCTGTGAAATAATGTCTCCTGATTTC
The DNA here is from genome assembly GCA_016271365.2 of Neoceratodus forsteri. Taxonomy (NCBI): domain Eukaryota; kingdom Metazoa; phylum Chordata; order Ceratodontiformes; family Ceratodontidae; genus Neoceratodus; species Neoceratodus forsteri. Next base: position 688,145,344 of record JADMNL010000022.1, on the reverse strand, counting down.
CCTCCTGAATTTTCCCCCCTCCAACCTCAGTTGGTGCTCTCTAGTATCCCTTCCCCTTCTGATCTGGAATATCTCTCCTATATTCACCTTGTTTATCCCCTTCAGATACTTAAAGGTCTTGATCATGTCTCCCCTATTCCTCCTTTCCTCCAGGGAATACATGTTAAGCCTGTTCAGTCTTTCTTTGTTGGATTTCCCCTCCAAACCCTGGATCATCTTAGTCGCTCTGCACTGCACTCCTTCCAACAGTCTGATGTCCTTTTTCAGGAATGGGCACCAGTACTGCACACAGTATTCCAGGTGTGGCCTGACCAGTGACCTGTGCAAGGGAAGGATCACCTCACTACTTCTAGAGGAGATCCCCCTTGCTATACAGCCCAGCATCTTGCTGATTTTCACTGCTGTCCTCCTGCACTGAGCCGAGTTGTTCATATTCCCCTTTATAATCACCCCCAGGGTCTTTTTCCTCCCCAGTGCTCCCCAACTGTACCCCTCCCAGCTGACTTCATGGTCAGACAGGTATTGGACACTCCCAGACTGTTGGTGCTGGGGGATTTCAATGCCTGGCTCAATGATGAATCTTTGCATATTGGACAGAAACTCCTCCAGTTTATGTCATTACTGGAACTAACAGGCTGTTGCCTCTTGAACTCATCAATATGGTAACATTTTGGACCTAATCTTCTCACTGAGACTTGACAGTAATGCGGACAAGGTAGATCTGGTCTTCTGGTTGGATCATCATGTAGTGTCATTTCTTTTTGGGGTCCCCTGTTTGGTTACTCCCTCTGCAGAGATCATCCAGTATCATCCAAAACATAATTTGGAGCCTCACAAGCTCCAAGAGGTACTGGATGTCTTGGGTTTGTTGCTTAGTTGTGCGCAGGGTTCTCAGAAGGCCAGGGAGCACTATAATATGGTTCTCACAGCTGCCTTAAACTCTATTGCACCCAACTGCACTAGACCCTTCAAATCCCATCATAGCTCACCGTGGTACTGGTGGACTAAGGGACAGAAGTTGAAGTGTTCTTGGAGAAGTTCCTGGTCTGTAGAGGACAGTTTGGCATTGAGAACTCATTATGCTGAGTATCAGTGGGCAATCAATATGAAAAAGACAAAGTTCCTGTCCAGGTCAGTTGCTGCAGGGAAAAATCATCCAGCTTAGCTCTTTCACACCATTGAAAGGCTGCTAGATCATTCCTGTCTTCAGTCAGTCAGTCAGTCAGTCAGAGCTTTTTCAGCAGAAAAGTGTGAGGAGTTTGGATTATTTTGTCTGACAGGGTGTTCTTTATTAGATCGGGTGTCTCTCCAAGTGGCTTGTCATGGGCCGGTAGTGGTCACTCCTTTGGTGGTGTATCTGCCTGGGACAAGTTTCGGCCTGTTTTTGAGGATGGAGTGCACCGGGTAGTCTCTAGTTTGTGCCCAATTAGCTGTATGCTAGACGTGGGACTAGCCTGGCTGCTTCTTGGCTGTGGTGAGTCCTTGGGTCCAGTGTTCACTGAGATCATCAGTGGTTCCAGGAGGGAGGGTGTTTTTCTATCTGCCTTGAGAAAGGCTGTGGTTAGATGCCTCCTACAGAAGCCTTCCTTGGACACTGGCGTTCTGGTGAATTATAGACCTGTCTTTAACCTTCCCTTTTTGGTGAAGGTTATAGAGAAGGTGGTAGTGGAGCAACTTGAGGACCACCTGGACACTCTGTCTAGCTATGAACTTCTCCAGTCAGACTTTTAGTCCTGTCATACTACTGAGACTGCACTCATCATGATGACTCATGATCCCCCTCTTAGGAAGGAATCAAGTAATTTGTTCCATCTTGGTTCTCCTGGATCTCTCATTGGCATTTGACATAGTTGACCACAAGGTGCTATTGGATCACCTGAGGAACTATGTGGGTCTCACTGGCACAGTTTTATGCTGGTTTGAGTCCTATGTAACCAGGATATCACAACAGGTAGCCCTAGGTAATTTCATCTCTGGGGTCTCTGCACTATCCTGTGGAGTTCCTTAAGGGCTAAGTCCTCACCCCTGTGTTGTTCTCCGTGTACATGTTGCCTTTGGGAGAGATCATCAGGTAGTACAGTGTTGAATTTCACTGTTATACAGATGATATGCAGCTGTACATGTCCTGCTATCCTGAGGTGAATCATGCAGCTTCGATGTTGGGATGATGTCTTGCTAAGATAAATGACTGGATGGCCTCAAACCAGTTATGTCTAAACCCAAGAAAGACAGAGGTCATGGTGATCAAGCCTGGATGCTGGGTTTCAGGCTTTTCCTTGAATGGTCGGCCGATCTCTCTTAGCTGTTGATGCAGTTAAGATTCTTGTGGTCATTTTGGACTGCAGACTAACACTAGAACAAGACATGCTGGCAGTGGTCTGATCAGTCTTTTACCATCTCCAAAATGTCACCAGGGTCAAACCGCATCTGGCTCCTGTAGACCTGGTGGCGATCACCTATGGTTTCCTCATCTCTAGGTTTCACTACTGCAAACACTTAGGGCTATGTGAAGGTGTGATGTGATGCCTGCAGCTAGTCCAGAATGCTGTAGTCCTGCCAGTATTGAGCTCCACTCAGAGTGACTACATCATACTGGTCTTGCGGGTGCTGCACTGACTGCCTTGTGATGACTCATCACCTTCAAGACAGGCATGTTAACATACAAGACCCTATGCATTTTGGGACCGGGCTATTTGAAAGATCTCCTTGCCCCATACCACCCAGTTAACCCCCTCTGCTCCACTGATATGGGCCTGCTTATTGTCCCCCCTTCCTCTGCTGAGACTCTTGAAGACAGCACTTGTGGAATTCACTTCCTGGAACATTCTGATGGCCAGCATGGTGAGGATTTTAAAGTCTCTCTGAAGACCTTTTCATTTGAACAAGCTTCTCCCAGCTAGTTATTTTTAGATTTGCATTGTGTTTGTCATATCTGATTATATTTTAAAATTTGTTGATGCTATGTTCAGCTTGCACTGCATTTTCTTTCATTTGTTTTATGTGCACTGCCCTGAACCTTCAGGATAGGGTGTTTTATAAATGAAGAGAGCCTTGCCTTGAGGAGTGGTCTGTGGTGTGGCAGCATGGTTTCAATGCCAGTAAGTTCAAATTCATGTGCCTGGGAGGGGGAACCTGGGGACTGTGTATAAGATGGGGGAGGTACTTACAGTCGTCAAGCAGGAGAGTGACCTTGGGGTAGTCATATCAGTTGATCTCAAAGTGGCAGGCAGTGTGACGAGGCAGTAAGCAAGGCTAGCCAGATGCTGGGCTACATAGGGAGGAGGATTTCTAGCAGGAGAAGGGAGGCAGTGTTGCCAGTATATCACTTGCTAGTGAGACCTCACCTAGAGTACTGTGTCTGGTTCTAGAGGCCACACTTCTGTAAGGACACTGACAGGGTAGAATTGGTGCAGAGGAGGGTTACCATAATGGTACAGTGGTTGCACAAGAAACCATATGGGGAGAGGCTGTGGGAGCTCATCATGTACTCCTTGGAGGAGATGAGAGTGAGGCATGACATGATTGAGACCTATACATACTTCACAGGGGTGAACATGATTCAAGAAGTGAGTCTCTTTAAGTGAAGGCGGAGTACTAGAACATGAGGGCATGCAAAGAGGGTTGGTGTGGGGAGTTTAAGAGGGTTGTGAGGAAATATTCCACAGAAAGGGTAGTGGATACCTAGAACAGCCTGCCAGAAGAGATGGTGGGGGAAAGACAGTGGGGAGCTTTGAGCATGCATAGGATAGGCACATGAGCATAATAGGTAAAAGACAAAATGAAGGTAGGACGTATGTGACCAAATGGGGTCCAGGGTGTAGAAATAGCCAGGGGGGAAACAGGATAGACTAGATGGGCCTACTAGTCCTTTTCTGCCAACAAATTCTACGTTTCTATCTTAATTCTTGATTTGAATCTATAGCCCTCTATAATCATAATTAGCCACTGTGATGACAGAAGTAGAGTACACTATTATGACTTCAGGTGCCTGGACCAGATGGTATCTACCCCAGAATACTGAGGGCATTGGCAGCAGTCCTGGTGGGGTCTCTGGCAGATCTGGTCAATACTTCCCTGGACACACAATGTGGTACACAGGACTGGAGAATGGCCCATGTGGTGCCCATCCTTAAGAGTGGGCCAAAGGATGAACCAAGGAACTACAGGCCAGTGAGCCTCACCTTGATTGTGGGCAAACTCATGGAGATCATCCTAAAGGAGAGGCTTGTGAGCTTCTTGGAGGCAAATGGTATCCAGGATGACCAGCAACATGGGTTTGTCATGGGCATTTCGTGCCAGACAAACCTGGTAGAGTTCTATGATTGGGTGACACGGGAACTGGGCAAGGGTCATGCTGTGGATGTTCTGTACTTGGACTTCAGTAAGGCCTTTGATTCAGAGCTGCATGGGAGATTGGGGGGGAAGCTGGAGAATGTGGGGCCGGGACCGAAAATGGTGACCTAGATCAGGAACTGGCTAAGGGGAAGACAGCAAAGGGTGGTGGTTAGGGGGGAACACTTGTCACCAAGGGTGGTGAGGAGCGGGGTACCACAGGGATCAGTGCTGGGACCAGTACTGTTTGGGATTTTCATTGCAGATATCTCGATTGGGATCTGGAGTAAAATAGACTTTGACGGCAGATAAGGACCACTTGGTCCACCCAGTCTGCCCATTTCCCTACCTACTGGATAAGCTGCAGATTCTAATTAACCAACAGCCTACTTCCTGCAACCCCCCATTATAATTGCCTTGTGTCTGTCCCATGCATGTTTGAATTCTCCCACTGTTTTAGACCCAACGACCTCCTCAGGAAGGCTGTTCCATGTATCCACCACTCTCTCCGTGAAAAAAAATTTCCTCATATTACCCTGAGCTGTCCCCCTATCTTTAAATTGTGCCCCCTTGTTCTTACACATCTCTTTTTCTGAAAGATGCAACCTCCTGGACTTTATTGATTCCCTTGAGGTACTTGAAACTTTCTATCATGTTCCTCCTGTCCCTCCTTTCATCAAGAGTATAAATATTAAGCTCTCTCAGTCTCTCTTCATATGGTTTCTGCTGCAGACCCTGCACCATTTTAGTTGCCCTCCTCTGGACTGCTTCCATCCTGTCTATGTCCTTGTGTAGATGAGGTCTCCAAAACTGCACACAGTACTCCAGATGGGGTCTCATCAACTGTCTGTATAGAGGGATAACCACTTCCCTTTTTCTACTTGTGATGCCCCTTCCTATGCATCTCAGTATCCCCTGGTTCTCCTTACCAACTTTTCACATTGCTTACCCACCTTTAGGTCATCTGATATGACTACCCCCAGGTCCCTTTCCATTTTTGTTGTTATTAGTACCTCCCCTGCTATTGTGTACTCTTCTCCTGGGTTTTTGTTTCCCAGGTGCATTACTTTGCACTTCTTTGCATTAAATCTAAGTTGCCATATGTTTGACCATTCCTCCAACCTTGCCAAGTCCCTTCTCATCTTTTCTAGCCCCTCTTGTGTATCAACTCTGTTACAGATCTTTGAGTCATCTGCAAAGAGGCATACCTTTCCCTCCAGACCCTCTGCAATGTCACCTATAAAGATGTTAAAGAGGACTGGACCCAGTACTGAGCCCTGAGGTACTCCACTAGTAACCCCCTTCTTGGAATGTGTTCCATTCACTATTACCTTCTGTGTCCTGTTGTGCAGCCAGTTTGTTACTCAGGCTACCACCCTGGGACCCACTCCCCAGGCTGGCTAACTTGATTATTAATTTGTGCGGACTGTGTCAAATGCCTTGCTAAAGTCTAGGTAGGCAATATCCACAGCCCCTCCCTGGTCTATTACTTTGGACACCCAGTCAAAGAAATCAATTTGATTTGTCTGACATGACCTTCCTGCTGTAAATCCATGCTGCTTTGGGTCCTGTGCCCCGCTGGCCTCTAGGTACTCAACAATTCTTTCTTTCAGAAGTGATTCCATCATTTTCCCTACCACTGAGGTCAAACGTACAGGTCTGTAGTTTCCTGCTTCTGTCTTGCTCCCACTTTTGTGAAGGGGAATCACATCTGCCCTCCTCCAGTCCTCAGGTACCACCCCATCCTGCCATGAAAAAAGTGTGGTCAGTGGTGTCACTAGGTCCTCCCTTAGTTCTTTTAGGATTCTGGGGTGAATTCCGTCAGGCCCCATTGCTTTGTCCACCTTGAGTTTTAGGAGTTCTTTTCAGGACTCTTTCTTCTGTGAATGGACTGGTGTCAACCCCCCACCAGAGTGCTTCTATTGTCTGGTTTAGGTAACTCCTCCTCATCTTCTTTTGTGAATACTGAGCAAAAGTATTCATTCAGTATCTCTGCCTTTTCACTGTCTCCTGCCCACCTCCTCTCCTTTATTAATTTTCACTATCCCTCCCTTAACCTTTCTATGCTCCCTAATGTACTCTATAAAAGTTTTATCCCCTTCTTAACTGAGTTGGCTATTTTTTCCTCGGTTTGGGCCTTGCTAGTCTGACTGCCTTCCCACTTCTTTCTGCTTTAATTGATACAGTTCCCTGTCGTGCTCCTTCTGTGATTCCTCATACTTTTGAATGCAGCCTTTTTCTCCTTAACCTTCTCTGCCACCTCTTTTGAGAACCATAGTGGTTTTTTACTCCGCTTTATTTTCTTTATTTGTTTCACACAAAGGCTTGTTGCCTCTATGATGGCAGTTTTGATTTTTCTCCATTGTTCTTCCACCCCTCCTTTTTGGTCATTTGCTAGTGCATTTTTCAGGTATTCACCCATTTTGCCCAAGTCAGCCCTTCTAAAGCCCAGTATCCTTGTTTTTGTATGGCTTATCTCCATGGTTGTGCTCATTGTGAAGCACACTGTGCAGTGGTCGCTTGTTCCCAGATGTCTACTGACTTCTAAATTTGTGATCCTCTCTCCATTTGAGAGTGCCAGGTCTAGTATTGCTCCCTCCTGAGTGGGTTCCAACACTAGCTGTCTAAGGTCTGCCCCCTGCAGGGCATTGAGAATGACCCTGCTCTTGGATGTGGCTGCAGTACATGTTATCCAGTTAACATTTGGCATATTCAGGTCCCCCATCAACAATATCTCACCTTTTTCAGCCATTTTGAGAATGTCCTCTATCATTTTGACCAGCAATATGGGTTTGTCATGGGCATTTCGTGCCAGACAAACCTGGTAGAGTTCTATGATTGGGTGACGTGGGAACTGGGCAAGGGCCATGCTGTGGATGTTCTGTACTTGGACTTCAGTAAAGCCTTTGATTCATAGCTGCATGGGAGATTGGGGGGGGAAGCTGGAGAATGTGGGGGCGGGACCGAAAATGGTGACCTAGATCAGTCTGTTCACAGACGATACCAAGATGGGAGCTGTGGTAGATGACACAGAGGGGGAATGGGGTTGTAGGAGGACCTGAATAAACTGGAGAAGTGGGTGGATAAATGACAGCTGGGGTTCAACACCAAGAAGTGCAAGGTTCTGCACTTTGAAGCCCAGAACCAGGGGAGGAGTTATCACTTAAATAGGGTACACTTGGGTTGTTCCACAGAAGAGAAGGACCTAGAGGTGATCATAACAGGGAACATGAACAACTCTGCTCAATGCAGGAAGGGGGCAGCAAAAGCCAACAAAATGTTGGGGTGTATAGCTAGAGGGATCTCTTCTAGAAGCAGGGAGGTTATCCTGCTCCTGTATAGGTCACTGGTCAGGCCCCACCTGGAGTACTGTGTGCAGTACTGGTGCACGTACCTGAAGAAAGACATCAGATTTTTGGAGGGGGTACAGCATAGAGCTACAAAGATCATCCAGGGATTGGAGGCTAGGAACTATGAGGAAAGGCTGGGTGAGTTGAATATGTACTCTCTGGAAGACAGGAGTGATTGGGGAGATATTATTGAGACATTTAAGTATCTGAAGGTAATAAATAATACTAAAACAGAGGGGATTTTCCAGATGAGAAGGGGGAGAGACACAAGAGGACACCAACTGAGATTGGAGGGGGATAGATTCAAAAGAGAGATGAGGAGATATTTCTTCACAGAAAGAGTGGTGGACAAGTGGAACATCTTGCTGGGTGAGGTAGTGGCCTGCAAGATGGTAGACAGCTTCAAGAAGGGTTGGGATAGGGGAAGGGGCAATGGGATGGGGGAGGGAGGAGCAGCAACAATATAGGGTACTAGCTGCATACTTCAGCAGATTCGCTAGACCGTGAGGCCTGTTTCTGCTGCCATTTTCATATGTTCGTATGATGTGGAGACCACTCTAAGAGTTGTTAAGAGTGGTCTTGTGCATTCAAATAAAAAATATTAGGAGCAGAATGAAGACATTTCCTTTTAAAAATTTAAGTAATAAGAGTTGATCAAGATTATTGCCTGCGTGTCTGTTTACGTACTTCTTTGCAAGGCACTTGAACAACATGGTGTCAGTGGCCCAGTAGGTTGCACCCCCGCCCCAGGCCAGAAGGGTGTAGGATCTAGCCTCAGATCAGGAACACATAAAACCAATAATGACACTGTATTGCAGTAACCTCATCCCCCCTACACACACAATTTTTCTAATCTCATGATATTGGCAAGGAATTTGCCTTGCATAAATTTTTCATGCAAGTATATTCCTTGCATATAATTCTTACATATAAATTTGCATGTGCCTTGCATGTGCTTCTAATCAAAATATACTTAAAAAGTTTGTGCTTTTTTTGGTAAGTATAGTAATAGTTTTCCATTTGCTTTTGTTTTCAGTTTTTTTTATTCCTCCTATTGTAAGATGACTCAGACTTTCTTTGGTCCAACCAACTCTGGGTTGTAATTATTTATTTATTTTAATTTTTGGTCAGAAAAGGCACACTTAGCCAAAGCTCATTTCCAGGTGTGTTCTGTGAGCACTGAGAGGTTAACTGACTTGCTAATGTTCACACATTATATCAGTGGAGGTTGTGGTAGTCAAACCCAGGTCTGTTTAATATACCAAGCTTGTTCACAGCTCATTGCCTTAACCGCTGAGCTATACTGCCAGCCCCACTGCAGGTGTGGATGCTATAACATGAGGGCTTTGTGCTAACAAAATTGGTCCCTCATTGGAGCCGGCCTGGTGGGCTGGACATCACACCTTGTGCCATGCCGGTGACCCGGGTTCGGGAAGGAGCCTGGCCTGTTGGGGGTTAGTTGTGGGGGGAGGCAGGGGGATGGATTGAGCAGCTGTAAGGCAGCTCTCTTCTCCCAGGTAGGGACTTAGTCACACCTGCTGCAAGGCTGCCCCAGGTGGAGGCCCAAGGGTAGTGTAGACGGGAGCGGCTAGCATAGGGAGGGTGCAATGGATCACTGCATGTGCATGCCTTCACACGTGTATGAGCAACCGTGGCAAGGGGAGGGGCAGAACAGTGGAAAATGGAGCTGGCAGGCTCCATGATGGCCCTCCGCCGTGTCAGCCACCGGCCTCCCGTGGTCTGGATGTTGGTCTCAGGGAAGGGGGGGTCACCTTCGCCCTCAGCCCTGTCATGGGGGGGCAACCAATGGGGGATTGCCAGGAAGGTAGGGTGGGGGAGAGTCAGGGACTGAAGAGAGAGCCCCTCCAAGGTAGGGGCTGAAGCTGTCTGCCAGCTTGGCAGGGAGCATAAAATATATATAGAAAAAAAAATTGTGCCCTCATCAAAAGTGTAATATTCAGTTCCCAGCTGTGCAAAAATCAACATTACAGATGTTGCTACTAAGTTTCCAGTGAGCACTCTTAAAGGCAGTGCAGTGTTGTGTTGTGACATGAAAATGCAAGAAGAATCACATGCTCAAAGTGCTGAGACTGGATGCAACTGCTGAGTTGCCAAACCCTAAACTAACACAAATCTAGAAGCAGCTACACTCCTTAAGTGAAGGTTCATTGGTCCAACACATTCATTTAGCAAGGCATTGGAAAGTTACAAAAAATCTTTATTTAATTAATCTGTGAAAAAAACGCAATGAAAAACAATGCCTTCGTTTTCTTATGGACCCACCCCGACATAGCTCTTAACAAGTGAAGCCCCAGGCATCTGGCCTTTCGTATGGAAATCTTGGCTCAAAGAAATGTTTGCAGCACATTGTTTTTCACTGTGGTTTTTTTTCAGATTGATTAAATAAATATTTTTGTAACTTTCCAGTGCCTTGCTGTCTGAGTTTGTGGTGATTGAGGAACATTCAATACAGGAGTGCAGCTACTTCTGGGCTTTGTGACGTGACATTATGACACATGTTGCAATACTACACAAAAGCAAGCACACAGCTGTCAGCTGTCCCTTTCATTTCATTTATTTGTTTGTCAGGTACGTACAGTGAAATACATTCCTTTTCAGGTATGACCTGAGGTTATGATCCCTCAGCCCCTATTCAACAACACCTTTGTGGTCCAGAGGTCCCACATCTCTCCCTGACCCCCATTCACCAATACAGTGGTGGTCTGGTGGTCCTACATCTCACTGCCCTAACAAGTAAAAACTCCTTTGTGCTCCAGTGGTTCCCCAACCCACTGCTTGACCAGCCGAGCATACCTCTGGTGGCCAAGTAGACCCCCTGACCACTCTGTGCTCAGTGGGTTGCATGCACTGGGCTGTGAGGGCAGCTATGTGTTGTACATAGCCCTGAAGGTCATTTGCAGAGTGGCCCTGTCTCCATTTCCATGCTCCTGTAACACTGTTATTAAGGTTATATATAATTGTTGTGTCACTGGGGAAACTGGATTAAAGAGCTAATAGCAACAAAAATAGCAGGCAGAAAATATCATATTTTAAAAGTATTCAGTTGTTACTTTTTATTTCTTTTTTTTAATCTTCAAAAAGATTTTTACTGATAAAAAAGAATGGCAGTACATTTTACCATCTGGATTTTCAAACACTTAAAGGGATTGTTTGAGTTCTGCAAAATATGGTCAGACTTACATGTTGTGCAAGTCCATAATGGCGAAAGTCTTTAGAGAGTCACTTTTTGTTTTCTGCCAAACTCTGTATTAAAGTAGAAGGGATTGTAATTTGGCTCCAGAAAGGTAGCCAGCTGATCCCTTCACTTTCCAGTTATTTAGATCTGCCCTCATGCTCAGGCACTTTATGATGTGTGCCCAGGGAGAGCATGGGGGGCGTGCACTCTTAAAGTATGGCCCATCTTAGTCAAGCAGAGCCCTTCATTAATCTCAAACTGGGCATTCTTGTGTACAAAAATGGACTTAAAAGTGACCCCCCATTTACTTTAATGGGGCACACCCCCATGCTCTCCCTGGGCACATGTCATAAAGTGCCTGAGCAGGAGGGCAGATCTAAGCAACTGGAAAGTGAAGGGATCAAGCTGGCTACCTTTCTGGGTCCAAATTACGATCCCTTCTATTTTAATACAGAGTTTGGCAGAAAACATTAAGTGATCCTATAAAGACTTTCACCATTATGGACTTGCAAGGCATGTAAGTGCTACCAATATAGCTGAACACTGTGTTTAATCTTGTACATTGTCTTTAATCATTTAACATGTTCCACAATAATAATGCATGGGTGTTGATAATATAATTGTCATTTCCAGAGTTTGAACTATATAGCAAATTAAAAAGAAAAGAGATAAAAATGTGACTGCGCTGGCATGACCCCTCCCTTACGGGCTCTTAGTCTAATAAAGTCAAAGTTAAGTTTATTGTTTGACCTATTTGGTCATTACAACATATAAAATATACATTGCAAATAGTAGTATCAACAGTACAATATGACAGTACTTGGCAGCAAAGACAACAATGTCTACTAGCCAATGGTTAAATACTGCACATCACTAATCAGGGTGTTTCTGACAAGTAAATTAGTGCCGAACAGAAATTAGTACAGCATAGTATAAACTAAATCGGGGTTAGTTTTTCCTTTAGCAAATTGATTTTAGATTAAGTTTTAAAATTGTCCCCAGTCTATGTATTTAATTCTTAGCAATTTGGCATTCAATTAAAATGTAAATAAAATCATATCAGAGAATTACATCAGAATCAATTTCCCAGTAAATCCCTAATTAATTTCAATAGTTGCTCATTTGCCAAGCTATAATTATAAAATGTCTTAGCTGTCATAAGGACCCAGAATATAAAGTTTCACATAAAGGTTTATAAAAGGTTTCCTTATCTAATACTAGAACCTTATTTCACCTGTTAAGTAGGTACTTAATGTAATGAATGCTTACATGCTAGAACCACTCCTTGTACATTGATAATAGTTTTAGGTGGCATCTCTTTAATTGAGACAGCTCACTACAGAACATGTGAAGCAGAATGTGAACCATAGAAAAAATAATTAAATAATATCCTTGTATCCTTAGACAAGTAGCACACACAGTAACCTTCTCAGAGGTGCTGCCTGTCTACGGCATGGGTGAGGCTAGGGTGCTCCACACCATGAGACTCAATCAGTGGTTGAAAAACTGGTATAGAGCTCAGGGTTTTGGCTTCACTGGGGACTGGGGGTCCACCTGGAGGGATACAGGCCTGTACTGGCATGATGCTCTGCATCTGTCCAGGAAGGGAACCAGGATCCTAGGTGATAGGTTTAAATGCTTCATTGGCAAGCATTTAAACTAGCCAAGGGGGGAGGCACTGAAAAAGAGCAGGAAAATCCCAGCCCCCCTCAAACAACAGGGTAGTTAGTGAGGTAAACACCAAGATAGAGAAGTTGATAGGGAGAAGGGCAGGGGTAAATGGAGAAATAGGCAAAGGCAGTAAGGACATGGGGCGAAGCTAAAAGGGGTAAGGCCATCAAAAGACGGAGGGCAATGAGTACCAATGCCCATAATCTGGGTAACAAGCTCCCTGAACTAGTGGCCTTGATGGAAGAGGGATGCCTGGATATTCTGGCAGTCACAGAAACATGGCACACAAAGAATCATGACTGGGATGTCAACATACCAGGCTACACAATCTACAATAGGGACAGGGAGGGTAGAAGAGGAGGAAGAGTAGCTCTCTACGTAAGGGAAGGGATCAAAGCAACGGAACTAAAGGGTAAACAGGGAGGAGAGGAGGCACTGTGGGTCACCCTGGAGACAGGAAATGGCACCACAAGCTGCACAGGGGTTGTATACAGACCCCCATGTCAGGGGAGGAAATAGACAAGGAAGTGACAGAAGGCATCCTTAGGATGGCAGAAGAAGGGGAAATACTGTTGATGAGTGACCTGAATATGCCAGATGTTAACTGGAGCACTTTTGCTGCAGCCACATCCAAGAGCAAGGTCATTCTCAATGCCCTACAGGGGGAATGCCTCAGACAGCTAGTGTTGGAACCCACTTGAGAGGGAGCAATCCTGGTACTCTCAAATGGGGGACAGAGAGAGGATCTCAAATTTAGAAGTGGGTAGCCATCTGGGAACAAGTCACCACCAAACAGCGTGGTTCACAATAAACACAGCCATAGAGTCAAGCCATACAAAAGTGAGGGTACTGGACTTTAGGAGGGCTGACTTTGTCAAAATGGGAGAGTGCCTCAGAAAAGCACTAGCAAATGGTCAAGAAGGAGGGGTGGAGGAACAATGGAGAAACATCAAAACTGCCATCACGGAGGCAACAAGCATTTGTGTGAAGCAAATAAACAAATCAAAATGAAAGAGAAGACCACTATGGTTCTCAAAAGAGGTGGTGGGGAAGGTTAGGGCGGAAAAGATAGTATTCAGGACGTATAAGGAAACACAGAAGGAGCAGGAAAGAGAACTGTACAAGTTAAAGCAGAAGGAAGCGGGGAAGGCAGTCAGAATAGCAAAGACCCAAACCGAGGAAAAGATAGCCAACTCAGTTAAGAAGGGGGATAAAACCTTTTATAGGTACATTAGGGAGTGAAGAAAGACCAAGGGAGGGATAGCGAGGCTTAATAAAGGGGAGTGTGTGTGGTCAGAGGTCAGAGTGAAAAAGCAGGGATACTGAATGAATACTTCTGCTCCGTACTCACAAAAGAAGAGGAGGGTGAGGTACCTAATCCAATCTATAGAAGCACTCTGGATGGGGGGGGTCGATACCAGTCCATTCACAGAAGAAAGGGTTTAGAAAGAACTCCTAAAACTGAAGGTGAACAAAGCAATGGGGCCTGATGGGATTCACCCCAGAATTCTAAAAGAACTAAGAGGACAACTAGTAACACCACTGACTACCCTTTTTAACATATCGTTGGTGGATGGTGTGATACCTAAGGACTGGAGGAGGGCGGATGTGATTCCTCTTCACAAATGTGGGAGCGAAGCAGAAGCAGGAAACTACAGATCTGTTAGTTTGACCTCAATGGTAGGGAAAATGATGGAATCACTACTGAAAGAAAGAATTGTTGAGTACCTAGAGGCCAGCGGGGCACAAGACCCAAGGCAGCATGGATTCACAGTGGGAAGGTCATGTCAGATGAATCTAATAGATTTCTTTGACTGGGTGATCAAAGTAGTAGACCAGGGAGAGGGCTGTGGACATGGCCTACCTAGACTTTAGGAAGGCATTTGACACAGTCCCACACAAAAAATTAATAAACAAATTAGCCAGCCTGGGAGTGGGTCCCAGGGTGGTAGCCTGGGTAAAAAATTGGCTGGACAACAGGACACAGAGGGTAATTGTTAACAGAGTCCACTCTGAAGAAAGGGGGGTTACTAGCGGGGTACCACAGGGTTCAGTACTGGGTCCAATCCTTTTTAATATCTTTATAAGTGACATTGCAGAGGGACTAGAAGGAAAAGTATGCCTCTTTGCAGATGACAGAAAGATCTTCAACAGGGTTACTACACAAGGGGGGTGGAAAGGATGAGAAGGGACTTGGCAAGGTTGGAGGAATGGTCAAAAGTATGGCAGTTTAGATTCAATGCAAAGAAGTGGAAAGTAACGCACCTGGGTAACAAAACCCCAGGGGAAGAGTACACAGTGGGAAGGGGGGAGGCATTAACAACAACAGAAATGGAAAGGGACCTGGGGTAATCATATCAGATGACCTAAAGATAAGCAAGCAATGTGAGTAGGCAGTAAGGAGGGCTGGGGGATACTGGGATGCACTGTATAGGAAGGGGCATCACCAGTAGAAAACAGGAAGTTGTTATCCCTCTGTATAGACAGTTGGTGAGACCCCATCTGGAGTACTGTGTGCAGCTCTTGAGACCCCATCTCCGCAAGGACATAGACAGGATGGAGGCAGTCTAGAGGAAGGTAACTAAAATGGTGCAGAGTCTGCACCAGAAGCCATACGAAGAGAGACTAAAGGAGCTTAATATGTATACCCCCAAGGAAAGGAGTTAGAGGGGGGACATGATAGAAACTTTCAAGTACGTCAAGGGAATCAACAAAGTCCAAGAGGGTAGCATCTTTCAGAAAAAGAGATGTGCAAGAACAAGGGGGCACAATTTGAAGACAGAGGGGGGACGACTCAGGGGCAATGTGAGGAAGTATTTTTTCACAGAGAGGGTGGTGGAGACATGGAATGGCCTTCCTGAGGAGATTGTGGGGTCAAAAACAGTGGGGGAATTCAAGAATGCATGGGACAGACATAAGACAATTCTGGTGGGGGAGTAGGAAGAAGTAGGCTGTTGGTTAACTAGGATCTGCAGCTTATCCAATAGGTAGGGAAATGGGCAGACTGGGTGGGCAAAGTGGCCCTTATCTGCCATCAAAGTCTATGTTTCTATGTTCCATTTTGATCGCACACCACCATAGTCATAATGTGTGTAAAAGTTAATCTTATGGGTAATAAAGTTCAACCCCATTTATAAATATAAAAGCTGATTCAATAAGTTCAATAAATTCCAAAGTGCTAAACCATCATGGTAATATATCAACAGCTTAAAACACACAAGTAAACATCTCTTTTAAAACAAAACAGAAAACAGGAGGACTCAGGCATTTAAATGCAGTTTCAAGTTTATTACAAAAGTGTGTATGACATAACAGTGTAGCATAGAAATACATAAAATCATTAAAAATCATACATAATTTACAACTTACATTTATTCCAATATATATTTCACTTGCCTTTTTCAATTCTTTATAATATATTGCTGTCACTGTAAATCGTGCGGTTCTATACAATATACCTAAATTATCGGAATTCAATAAATATTGAAGTTACTCTGCATGTTAACTTGAATGACTAGTATTCAATAGTTCCCTTGTCCATCAGTCTCTTATTGGTTTTAAATGATCAGATTCAAACAATATATGTACAGACGACCAAATCCCTGAGCAATTACTCTTACACTCTATCCCTTCCATGTATTGTTTCCATGTTATGTGCATATGATTTATATCATAGTTTACATTGAAACACAGCCCAGATATAGTTTTAATATGTAATCCATTTTCACATTTATATATGTAAGGTTCCATTTCCTGAATTTGTTTAAGCTTTGCATAAAACTTGAAATTCTGAGTTAATGATAATCTCTCCATATCCTTCTGTCTACCTATATAGAGTATTCTCGTTTTAGCTAATTTAGAATAATCATTCACATTTACAATATTCCAGTTCTTATGTATGGATTCAAATCCCTTTGTTCTAAGTCATATGTCAAGCTCATGGAACCATATCCATGACTTGATATTTTCCCTCGATCCTTCTCCCTGAGTACCTATACTGTCCTGCCAACAGTTATATAATATGGGATTGTCCTCTCTATTTTTCACAACTCTAGCAAAATAATTGACTTGTCTCCATTCTGTTATAGTTGATAAGGAGGATATTCCGGTCTTTGCTTTCAGGAGCTCTGGTGGTATTTATTGAAGTAATCTTAGTGTCAATCTTACATATAAGTTTTTCATTAGTTCTAAATGAATGATATTATTTGGGCCACCCTAGATTTCTGACCCATATAGAATAGCAAAGTTTACCTTTGCTTGATATATTTTTAACACAGATATGGCAGAGTTATTAATGAACTGTTTTGAAAATATATTACTCACCAGTACAGCTTGTCTTGCTTGCTTTTTGCAATTTTTCATCTGATTCCCACATATTATTTGTTGTGCTTATTGTTACACCCAGATAGCAGAAATTATTTATTTCCAGTAATTGTTCTCCTTCAATTGTCCATTTATGATGCAAGTTTTTGGTTTCTTAATTATCATCACTTTAGACTTGCCTGCATTCATTTTTAATTTTAATTATTTTAATGATCTTGCAATACTATCAAGTGCTTGTTGTAAACCTACGGCTATTTTAGAATAATTATTGCATCATCTGCATAAAAAAATGATGTTCATTTTATTTCCAGATATACTTGGAGCATCTGTATTACATACATTTATTTTGTAAACCACTTGATCTATGCAGCTATTGAACAACAGGGAGGCTAATAGGCAACCCTGTTTCACCCTCTTCTTGATTTGTATGGTCTCAGTCAGTCTATCATCAGTGCTATATCTAATCTGGATATTAGTATTAGAGTAAAGATTTTGTATCAAAAGGAGTAATTTAGCATCTATTTTTCAGTCTATCAATATTTGCCATAAGATTCTCATAGCGACGTTATCAAAAGCAGCAGCAATATCTAAGAACCCCAAATACAACACACTTCTTCCATGATTTTGCCTTTCTAACTATATGATCTGTAATAAAGATAGTCATTTGTCTACCAATTTCTTCTAAATCTAAATTGTTTATGACTTAAAATGTCACTTTCTCTAATCCATTCTTCCAGTTTCTGTAATAATATTCTAGCAAATATTTTTGCTGATATACATTGCAAGGCTATTGGTCTGTAGTTCATTGCTGACTGTGTATCTCCTTTCTTTTTATAAATAGGGTCAATTTCTGCTGTTAGCCAGTTTGATGGAACTTTACAAGTATTAATAATATACAGAAAGAGTCTGGTCAATATATCAATCCACCGTTCAATGTTATGTTGGAAAAACTCTGCTGGAATTCCATCAATTCCTGCTGCCTTATCATGTCTTTGTTGTATAATAAAATTTTCAATATTTTCTTTTAATAAATGTGTCCAATCCTGAATTTTCCCATCCATTACATTTCTTGTTATTATGGTAACTTCAGTGTACTCCACGTTCTTATCAGAGCTTGCTACAGTAACAAGAAAATACAAAATCACACATGCCCCCACAATGCAAAGCATCATGGGCTGCATATGCAAATCACCACAGAATGTTATGCTGGTCTGACTTTAAGCAGAATTGCATGGTGCCGAAAGGCCTCTCACACAGTTTGCAAAGGGTGCTAACAGAAGACATAGACACATGTTTCATCCTACCAGGACTCATCAGTATGCCTCATCTGTTTGACACCCCAGTGGAATGGACCAGCTACCCTTAAGGCAGTGTGCCTGGGATATATTGTGGTGAACCCATTAAAATAAAACTATTTAAAGAGACAGGATATTCTGAATGAGTATGGGGAGGGTTAGCCCAAAGGGCATTAGCTAAATGCCCTTTGGGTAACCCTTTGCCTTCAGTGTTTACGACAGAGGTTCTTTGTCTTTTTGCTACAGTAACGCTGGTATGTTGTCACCCCTGTTTGTTGTTGCTAAGCAGCAGATGTTTTTGCATTGTGCTCTGGTTCTGTGATAGAATCTGTATTAGTAGAAGGTAGATTATTGTGATTGTAATTACCTTCTGATGGTAAGGGTAAAGAGCTGAGATAGAAATGTATGTATTTTTGAATGTTATAGAAGCCAGAAGGGGAAGGAAGCATATTCAATTCAATGCTTTACAGTAACTGGTAATTGCTGTTTTTCTTTTTGACTTGGATTGTGGGCTTTTGGTGACACTGTACTTTCTTTGTTGTCTTTACTTAGAATTGTTTTTGGGCTGTTGAGGATTTAAAATGTAGTGGTGGTGTATTTCTTTGCTGTCTTTGGTTGCTGCAAATTTTCGCCCCCCTTCCCCAACTCTTGATTATATGCCCTGTTAAATCTGATTGACAGGAGCTAAACACTGGGTATAGTAAGGGGTGTGGAGTAGGAGGGGCATACCAGGAAAGGAACAGCAGCAAGTGAAGAGGTGACTGCTCTCTCAGTGGAAGGGAAGTAAATGCAAATCTAGGAGCTTCCATTATTACTTCTTCGCATTGATATTGCATTGGGGAAAGGAGGAGTAGGAGTTTGAGGAGGGTTGTGCAATGGCTACTTAAAGTCTGTTTTTGAGTGTGGATAGGAAGGATAGGAATATAAAAAGCAGTTGCTCAATATATCTAAACGTGTGCAACAAAGGAGATAAGGGAAATAAAGAAAATGTTTTGTACTGATATAGGAGGGAGAGGGGAGACTTGGGGGAGTGTTTGGTATCCTGCATCTGGAAGGGTGGGGGGTCGCTGGTGGGCAACAACAGCAATGGGTAGGGTGGTAGGCTGCAACAACTGCGGTGCACCAATCTTTCTAAAAATTGCCTGGAGAGTGGCAGGATGTTTACTGTGCAACCACATAGAAAAACTTAGAAAGGAGATTGAGGGTCTGCAGGAGGAACTAAGACAGGCAAGGCAGATTGGGGGTGGGTTTAGCCTAATACTGGAGGGAGGAAGAAGGGGAGATGAGGGAAGGTGATTTAAGCCAACAATGGTGAGGAGAGGGTCAGAAAAAGGGAAGCAGAGACAAAGGGGCCCAGGCCAGGAAGAACAATTGCCGGGGGAAACCAGGTCAGGAGACAAAAGATAAATGGAAGGAGGAGATAGGGACTTGAGGGGAGGCAAGAAGTGGCAAAAGTCATGGAGTGGAAAGAGAGAACAGGTTACTATGAAGAGAGAGGGAGCGGCATTTGTGAAGGGCCTTCAGAAAAATAGTTGTGCACTGCTAGAGAGGAAGAAGGCGGAGGAGGAAATGATAAAATTAGAGGAGTAATTGATAAATGCTTGGACCAAACTGGAGCGGGGGAAGTTCTTGCTGAGAGAATTGCAACAGGGGTAAAAGGGAAATAATGTGCAGGAGGAAGAAGAGGAGCTGGAAATGAGAGAGGGAGATGAATGGAAGCAAGTAGGGAGTAAGAGGGGTGGAATCTTAGTGCTGGGGGACTCAGTACTAAGAGGAGTTAGGTGGGGTAGCAAGGGGAAGAGGCATAGTCGCATTTGGGTGGAGGCCATGCCAGGAATGACATCGGAAAGGGTGGGACAGTCTGTTCTGAAATATGCTAGAAGGAGTAGGGACAAGCCTGATTTAATTATACATCTTGGGACAAACGACCTGGCTGACAAGACAGTAGATACAGTCCAGAGGAGGTTTGAGGAACTAGCACAATTATGTGAGAGGGCAGGAAGATCAGTAGGGGGGGGAGCTGCAGAATAAGGGGTGCTAGCTGCACATTTGAGCAGACTTGATAGACCTCTAGGCCTTTATCTGCTGGCAAATTTTGTATGTTCGTACCATGCACCACGTTCATTGCATGGTAGCGGTATACATGTTATTCAACGGGTACTGCAATTGCGCACCACTCGGTATACCGTGCTACCATGCAACTTTACTGTAGCAATCACTGGGTGGGATATTCAAAGGGGTTGCGCATGGCACAACAGTGTTGTGCCATGCACAACCCACTGACGCACCCTGGCACAATATTCAAAAGGGGAAAGTGCGCAGCACAAATCCTGATGTGCCAGGGCACATCAGTAATGTATGTGGCGCAAGTAGGCGGGCATCCCCATGCATACTCCACACATCCCGATATTCAGCCCGGGATGTGCTGAGCCAATGCAGGTGCAACCCGTACTTGCGCTGCACACAGTTGAGCCAAAATAAAATGGAGCAACAGCTGACCACCCACAGGCGAGCTGCCACATTGCAGGGCACAACACGGCAGCTGCCAGCTGTGGGTGGCCACCTGAGCTCTGGTGGCACCGTCCGTCATGGTAGAACCCCCCCACATGCCCGATCATGGGCATAAGTATAGAAATGAAATGTCCAATATTCCTGGTGGTCCAGTGGATTGCTTCCAGCCTGATCGTGGGCATAAGTAATATAATAAAATGTCCAATATCCTTGGTGGTCCAGTGGACCTTATCTCCATGCCCGATCGCAGGCATTAATAGAAATGAATATCCCTGGTGGCCCATCCAGCCTGATCAGGCACTATGTATGAACCCGTACTCTGGTGGTCTAGCGGTACCCCCTCACAACCCCGCCCACTCAGTCCCACCACCCCACTCCTCCCCAGTCAGTGGTGGGCAGCATCTCCCCACCCACAAGCCGCCCGGCTGCCCGCTGACTGACAGCATACAGAATGGCTGTACACCCATTGGTCCACAGCATGGGCCAATGGTCATGCAGATCATACTGTACTACACAGTCCCAAGTTGTGAATGAACGGACTGTGTAGTACAGTATGGTCTGCATGCCCATTGGCCCACGTTGTGGACCAATGGGTGCACAGCCATTCTGTACACTGTCAGTCGGTAGGCAGCGGGTGGCTTGTGGTTGGGGAGATGTTGCCCGCCGCTGACTGGAGGGAGAGCGGGTAGTGGGACTGAGTGGTGGGTGGGAGGGTACTGCTAGACCACCAGGGTATGGGTTCATACATAGTGTCCGAGATCAGGCTGGATGGGCCACTGGGCCACCAGGGATGTTCATTATTCATAACGTCCATGATCGGGCTGGGCACAGGTCCACTGGACCACCAGGGATGTTCTTTATTCATAACGCCCGTGATCGGCATGGGGATAGGGTCCACTGGACCACCAGGGATATTTATGTATTGTTATAGCCTGCGATCAGGCAGGGCATCCCGTGGGAGGAGCAGGCGGCATCGGTCCCTGACGGCTGCAGCCTGGCAGAGCGCCAGGCACAAGTCGTCAGGGATTGGCGCACCAGTATGCAAATGGGGCCATAATGGTATGCTAATGGCCCCATTTGCACCATGTATACCTGATGGCTCCATTTGCATATCCACCGCTGAATATCATGGTTTCTGCACCTTGCGCAACTGCTCTTGTGCTGGTGTATCCTCCTGCTCCTCACCTGCCACTTGTGCTGGTGCAGTGCCACTGCGCTATGCGCAATGCAGGTGGCCACGGTGCAGCACTGTTGAATATCGCCTGGTCCATGCTCTGGTGCAGCCCAGTTGCGCTGTGCCCTTGCATGCGCCCTAGTCGGGCGCAGTTTGAATATCCCGACCACTGTATATAACTTTTGAAAATACAAATTCTATTCAGTTGCTGGAATATTACCATCAATATTTATTTTATTTCTTTGCTTTGCAGTTGATACTAGACTCCAAAAAGCTTTATTATCCTTAATTCTTATAGCCTCTTGCAGCTGTGTCCATTTCTGATTATTGTAATTTTCTTTCTGTTTCTTATTTAATAACCTATATTCTTGTCTTAAAAGTATTAATGTTCTTCTAAGATTTGGATCCATCCTTTTCCTGGACAAATGGGCTACTCTATTTATTTTTTCAAATTTCTACATTCTAGATCAAACCATTGGGTCTTCTGACTACATTTACTAGCAGCTGATTGAATTTGAGCCCCTTTTTGGAGGTTATTTTTAAGGTAATTTGTCAGGGTATCAAATTTCTGCAATATTTCCTCCTCCGGACACATCAATACTTGATCTTTTAATTCCATACCTTTATCAAACATCTGTAATTTATTCAACCTTTCTGGGGCTAAGGTATTCCATCCAGGTTTTTTTCTCAGCAAAATATAGTAATTAAATGCTGATCTGCCTTATTTCTAGCAATGAGTTATTATTCTGGTCCACATTCAGGAACACATTCTTCAATTCTATATTTATTAATATGGGAAAATGATCAGATATTCCTTCTAGCACTATAAATGCACTAACATTTTCAAACAGATCAGCATCTATCATTGCTAAATCTATGGTGGATCATCCAACCTTAGTGGGGACAGTTATTTCTCCCATCCAGTCTTTGGTAGTTCTTCCATTCAGCATACATAAGTTATAAATTCCTAAAAAATCAATTAACATTTGTCCTTTGATGTCAACTTTTTATCTTTAGCATTGCACATTGGAATATTATAATGAAGATCCCAGTCCCTTAAGTTCTCCATATTGCCCCGTTCATTCAGATTTCCAATGTGTGCATTCCAATCCCCCATCAGGATGTATTGTGTATCCTTCTCTCCGATATCTTTGTTCAATAAATTCTGGAAGTTCTAATATACAGTTCATAAAAAGTTCATTTATCAAGGAGTGTGGGCAATAGATGTTAAACATTATAAGAATATCATTTCTACAAGTTTTGATTTCAACGGCTAGCCAATAACTGTATTGAAATTTAAAGTCATCATCAATCACCCAGTTATATTTGGAGTTAAACAGGTCATTAGGCCACCCTACTTCTACTCTTTTGATTCAATTTACTAGCTGGAATTTCATATTTGAGAAATCCTTGTAGATGTATATCCTTTTCTGGACTTAACCATGTTTCTTGTAATAAAATTATTCCACGATCTTCTATAACATTAAGCCGTGAGCCGTCATTTGTTTTATTATTTAATCCTGCAACATTCCAGCTAAGAATCATAATGTTGTGGTTCACAGTTGGTCCAATGGCCCTGTCCCCTCCTCAGTCCTGTATAGATGTATTCCTGGAATCCACTGTTACAGATGATATATTCACTGTGATATTACTCAGCACTTCATATCTATTTTCCAGTACAATTTCAGATTCATCATCTATAACATCCTCATTTTCTAGTATTTTACTATGATTTATTGTAGACTCTCTTTGTTTTCTACCTCTTATGATTGTCTCAAATTGTGAAGTTCCCATCAATTCATGTTCAGTTTCTACTGGTTTTCTCATAAATTTTAGAATTGTTTGCTGATTAGTATGTGCTTGATTCTCTTCTCTTTCACTCCTTACATTTTTCTACTTTATCAGTAATAAAATTACATAATGTTGTATCAAGTTCAATTCCCATCTTCTTTATTTCTGCTGATAATGCTAGTAGTTCTTGTCTTATCTTTTCATTCTTTTCCACTAGACACACTAAACCTTTATTTGGGTCTGCCTTGTATGTGTATATAGATGATATAATCTCACATGCCACCTTTGATTTCATTATAGATTTAAGAATATTATAAATTCTTATTTTTAACAAAAATTGTGTATTTCTTCTAATTTTTGGTATACCTTTGAAGTAGACCATAGGGAGTTTATCAGATTCCACTTCTTTCTTATTATGTTGCTGTAATATTTTAGTTCTCTCTTCAATATTTATTTGATCCCTTACTTTTGTATTTATGACTACTATTTTAGGATCTTCCTGAGGCATTGTTCTTGTTTTAATTGGCACCATCTGAACTCCTTTATTTATTTATTTTGTTGCCTTTTATCCAATTGTTTTTCTTTGGCTTGATCTTTTTGTTTAATCTCCTTCTGTATAACCTGATTTTCTTTAGGTTTCTCCTTTGTTGGATTATTCACAACTTGATTCATCTTATATTTATCTTTCTGAGGTGGTCTTTGTTCTCCTTTTTCTTTTTCTCCCCTTGTAACTTTTTTATTTCTTCATTTTGTTCAATTTATTTTTTCAAAATAATAGCCATAAGAATATTAGTACAAATTACTACAGATTTAATTTCCTCCATCTGTTTACTAAGTAAAATATTGGCTGGGACAGTATAGTTGTCCAGAAGGTCTTGATTTTCAATATTCACAGATGTGCTATCTAACTGAATTATGGCAATTTCCTCAACTGGTGTATTAACCATTGGTACAGGTATCATAGCCCTATTTCTTGACACAAACAATTTTATGAAGTTGTCAAAATCTTCCAGATACTCATTATCTAGATTGTTTTTTTTTATTAGAATATTTTAGTTTATCTAATACTTTAACTTCTAGTTATTTTTTTTTATAGTTACTTGTTACTTAATCCCTATTTTTTGTTTCACTGTATGTGTTTCAATTCTGCCTGGCAGGGACTGGGTCTCTAAATCTCTAATAATTTTCAGTAGTCCATTTTCTGACTGCCTGCTACTATCCAGTACCAGACTTATGGGAGATGATGTCTGCTGATTTGTATAGTTCAGACTATTTTAATTTTTATCCCCTTCCCCCTAGTTGCAGCAGTAAATTCAGTAATTTTCCTATATTGCTGTTTGATTTTGGGTTTACAGTTGGGCTTTAGAATTATCTCCTTCCTGACAATTTTAGCATTTCTTAATTTCATCTCCTTCTTCTGTAAGTTTTCTTGGACTAGATTATCGTGTTCCATAATTCTATACTCTTGTCTGGAAATAAATGTGCAAAAATAGCATGAAATGGTAAGCAGACACTAGTTGCAATTATTATCCAATTCCAATGTATATCAGGTATATTAAAATGGTATGTGCCATGATTAGTGACACCAACACAGCAACTTACACACCTGTCAACAAAATCAACAGTTTGCAGACCGGTCACTGTGTTGGTGCACCTGGCACACGGGCACACTGTCTCCCAGTCCTGCACTCCCTCCCCAAATCAACTCCAACTAGGAGATGATAATGTAAAATACAGGGTGTCTGGAAGCAGAGCCCCCTGCATGGGGGGTTTGGGGGGTGAAGCCCCCAATGAAAATAAGGACCGAGAGACAAATGGGATTTATGTCAACCGTAACTTATGATCAACATAAATCTTGTCACTGCGATGCTGGTCAACAAAAGTGTTGTCGAACTGGCATTGTAGAGCCTATTAAAACAGCAGCAATTTAAAAACCCTTAAATAAACAAAACACTTAATAAGTAGCAATACAATTGCAAAAATCAATTAATGGATCAAAGCTCCTGAGTCCATAACAAATATTTATCCAGCCTGTCCTTGTAGTTCTTCTGGTTCTCAATGCTTGTATAAGTGAGGCATCACCAGCAGGAAAAGGGAGGTCATAATTCCACTATACAAGACACTAGTGAGGCCCCGCCTGGAGTACAGTGTACAGTTCTGGAGACCTCACCTATGTAAGGACATAGACAGGGTAGAGAAGGTTCAGAGGAGGGCAACAAAGATGGTGCATGGATTGCATCACAAGTCCTATGAGGACAGGTTGAAGGAACTGAACATGTACTCCCTGGAGGAGACGAGGAGAGGGATATGATAGAGACATACAAGTATCTTACAGGGAGGAACAGGATGCAGGAATACACTATTTTTAAGCAAAGAAGATGTTCCAGGACTAGAGGGCATG
This sequence comes from Neoceratodus forsteri, assembly GCA_016271365.2. Classification (NCBI taxonomy): domain Eukaryota; kingdom Metazoa; phylum Chordata; order Ceratodontiformes; family Ceratodontidae; genus Neoceratodus; species Neoceratodus forsteri. Next base: position 688,119,300 of record JADMNL010000022.1, on the reverse strand, counting down.
GGATGAAGTTGGAGGGAGGATGATTTAGAGGTAATGTGAGGAAGAATTTCTTCACAGAACGGGTGGTGGACAAGTGGAACACCCTGCCAGAGAAAGTGGTGGGGACTGAAACAATCATGGGATTTAAGAATGCATGGGATAGACATAAAGGAATTCTGGAGGTCAGGGGTAAGGGGCAACATACTTCTAGGAAAACATAAACTGAACTTACAAGCTCAAATGGGCAGACTGGGTGGGCCATAGGCCCTTATCGGCCAACATTGTCTATGTATCTGTGTATTTATGGTCCCAGCATTCCTGTAGATATTTTCCAGGATACTTTTTAGTTTACAAAAGTCAATACCTTTACACATGTTCCCCAATATAAGATTGCTTGTCCACCTTCTGTAATTGTATCCATTTGAGGAACAAGTTCAGTACTTCTGGTAGCCTTGGTCCCAAAATCTTTATCCTCTTTCTCTTGCTAATAGATAAACAAGCTTAATCTGAAAAAGCCATAAGGTGTTGTTTTTTTTTTATTTAAAATTTATAGCATTAGAAATCATGTACACCCAGTAATGCTGTCCAGACCTGTTTTGTGATCTTGGAATTTACCAAGTACCTTAAAGATAACTACAATGCATAAAAACCTAAGCGTATTAACAATAAAATTAATTTACTTACTTGTAGCAAGTTTTAGACATTTCTTAAGAAGAACTCTTTTGGTCACTATCCACACTCCAGAAACGTGATGCACTCAATCGGAAGATGCTCGGCTTTGCCTACTGTTCGGTTACAGGCCTCTACTTAACCTACTGTGTGTCAACAATGGAAGGAGCGCTAAGATATATACAGTAGCGGGTATTTTACTATTTTAGCTTCAGCAAAAGAGCTACATCTGGCCAGATTAACAATAACAAAAAGTACTTGGGCTTAACAGCTTATCCAAGGCTACCCCCATAACAACCAATGTGGTGTATAAGCTCAAGTAGAAGAGGGCTGGAACTAGGGATAGACACCAGTGCATACATCTTATAGCCCAACTGGTTCAATCATATGACTCTGAGCATGCAAATTTTCTAATCGTACCAGGACTACTTCTGATTGGCTGCTGAGATCAAAAAGTCTAACTTCGAATATAACTTGCTAAAAAAATCTACATAAAAGCAACAAATACAACAGAAAATTATTAGTCCATGATACATAAAATCTTAAGACTCAGTAAATCAATCTAACATATATCCACACAATGTGTTGCTAAATGTAAAGTGTAACAAGAAATGAGAAGTATTCAATATCCAAGGGTGAAAGGTAGAGAAGTAAACAATTTCTTGAGTTTTTCAGGTACAGAAACAACTAATGAGCAGTAATAACAGAGAGAAATTAGGGGTTACGTGCAACTCCATTCCACGGCACACCATCCCCTGGCTGCAGTCCCATGACTTGACCTCAGTTCAACCAGATTTCTTCACTCCTCTCCACGCCATGATTCCGGGTCTGTCACCCATAGTTTTCTGATAGCACTCTCACCAATCCACGATTCCAGGTCTGTCACCAATGGTTATCTGATGGCTCTCTCACCACTTCTCTCAGGTCACCACTCCACAGATTTCCTCCCAGTCTCAATCTTCATTTGGTGTCTCACCTGGTGATCGGCCTTCCACAAGACTCAACTGTTATTCCATGCTCAGTGTGGGGCTCCCCACTGCAGGACTTCAGGCACCTGCAAAATGGAAAAACAGAGCCAGGAAAGATGCCACAAACATCCAGAAGCACAAGAACTTCTGCAAACCTAATGGACAAAACTTAATTTGAGGTAGTAAAATAACTACATTTAAAGCTTGCTTCTAAGCTTGTAAACTTAAGGCGGCAGTGGCATATGTTTATTTAAAGTTTCAACAGCTTGTCCAAAACTCTGCTACAACCGCTCCTGCAGTTCAGCATGCAGCCGCTTTCCTCTCACTCCTCTTTTAAAACAAAACACAAGACAGGAGGACACAAGCATTTAAAGCAGCAGTACTAGGAAGTGATTATCAAAATTCTGTGTTTTGGTTGGAGGCATGCAGTCATAGTTTGGGTTTCCATATCTGTAATTATATATATATTTTTTACCTACTGTTTTTCTCCCCATGGCCTCAGTTGGCTCCTGCGGTTCCAGGAAACTCCTTTCTCCGGTCACCATCCATCCGCACCCATCTCTCATCAGGCCACCACACTGCTACCCCCATGGCTTTCCCTCCATGGTGGGGTGGCAGGGAGCTCCAAACTCCCCACCAGGACCAAATCCAGTATAGGTGGTGCCCAGAGACAGTGCATAGAGGCAGACAGCCATCAAGCCGCTCAACCTGGCTGCCAATTTTTCCATTTTTTTCCCTATGGGGCAGAGCGTGCAATGCCGACATGGGCATGTCATATGTGCATCCACACATAGCATGCCTGCCTGCCTGCTGCTTTGCCTCCGTGCTGCACTGTATTGGCCAGGTGTGCCAACACCTACTGTAGCCTCTGCTTGGTGTCAGGCAAATGCTGGCCACTGTTCCCTTCCCTCCCTGGGAGAAGAGAGCAGTCCTCCGGATGTTCAATCCTCTCCCACCCTGGCTGGCCCCTGATGACCCACTCACACTGCTCACACGGATTGCCGGCATGGCAGGAGGTAAGTTAGCGCTACCTCAGCACTCCATGCCACTGGGCCGGCAATGTAAATCTTTTTTTAGTGATCTTAAGTTTTTAGATATTTAAAATGTGTTTCTATTGTTGTGGATCCACTGTAAATATGGCTGCTGCCTAATTTGCAGCCAAACTCCCCCTCATGCCGCATCACGTCTTTTGTTTACTTCCATGGGACCCTGTGCTGCATGTTCCCGGTGTCCCTGTGTAGTGCTGTGAGTCATGCGCATGTGTAGTTGGCAGCACAGGGTTCCAATTCAACATGGTGGTTGGGAGAAATGTAAACAAAAACAAGGAAAAATGGAGCAAATTACGGGGTGATAGTACAGTGAAAACAAGAAAGATTACCAGGTAAGTGCTCAACAGAGCACAGGAAACAAACTGTCGCAAAATATCCGATTTTTTTAATCTAGTACTGCTGCTTTAAATTAAAAAAAAGTTCAGGACCAGTTCATTTACAGAAATAGTTTGGCTTGTTAAAGTATGCTCATAAGAATTCCACTAATTCGATGCTTGGCAGTTTAATATATGTGAAGTTTTGTTGCTCCATATGTCCTGCCAAATAAAAATCAAGAAAACGCCGTTTGGCATCCCAATATGAAATTTACAAATTATGAGCATGCCAGTGAGGTATTCTGATCACTTAGCCCCAAAGGCCACATGTGAAGATATTTCATACTAGGCTCCTTTCCAATCACCACAGTGATCAGCTTCATAACCAGGAATCCTATTTCGATGCTTGGCAAGTAATAATATGTGAAGATTTTTGTACTTCTTATGTCCTGCCAAAATAAAAATCATGAAAACACCATTTGGCATCTCAATATGAAATTTACAAGTTATGAGCATGCCAGTGAGGTAGTCTTATCACTTTGCCCCAAAGGCCTCAAATGAAAATGTTTCATATCAGGCCCTTTCCAGTCGCCACAGCAATCAGCTCCATTACCAGGAGTTCTATAGCCCTCAGTGACTGCCCTTTTTTAGTTCCTGGTTCTAGTATACATTTTGATAATTAAGACCAATAGCAAAAAGTCAAACTTTACTTTGTGAGGGGCTTGTAACTCCCATTGAGTCACAAAGTACCAAAAAGTTCAAACAGTATCCATAAATTTCCTCCAACTTTGTCGACATTTCAAATTTCATAATCAATTATTTAAATTTACCATACCTCTGTCGGAATGCTCCTGACCTTTTTGCCCACAGTGATTCCTAAAAATGCACAATTTAGGGAGTTTATTTCAGTATGGCCACAAACTCTTAGAGCTGGCCACAGGCACAAGCATTTAGTATGACAGCGTTCATTCTCCACCTGGAGATTCCAGTCACCTCACAAGAAAAGACAGACTTCATTCTGCAGGACACTCTGACATCCTCCTCCATGGCCCAGCTGTGCCTGTCCACCATTTGTCCAACAAAAGATCCAAGTTAGGGCCTCACTTCATCAGGTTGTATCTGTAGGAGAAAGCAAAAAAATCGCTCCATTGAGTGTAGTAAATCAAATCCAGCCAAAATAATTTTTTTCTGACCCACTGGCATGGATAGCATACCTTTTTTAGATCATATTGTTCCTTTTAGCACTTTAAGTGCAACTGCAGAACCCTGCATGCCACTCTTTTCTCCTTAGAACAGCCCCATACTGATTCTAGTTATTACGATTTTTTCTTTTAGTATAAAGAACATCTTACATGGTCCTCCTCCATTGTTCAGCCTCACTGGGATTTCTGCAATCCGTAAATCCCATAAACTCAATGGACAATCAAACTGCAAGTTCATTTATGCTGCGACCTGAATGCCATGTCCTCCAAGAGTCACGGCAAGACAAAACGTAAACCACTGCTTCTAATTGTGAAAAAGGCCCCTAATTTCTGAGCCCAGAGAAACAGCTAAAACAGTTTTACATAAAAGTTATGCTGTGTTTGTAAAAAACAAGAGAAGTGGTATCAAAAAAGCTGAAAGCAGCAGAGTGGAGCAAAGCGGAGCAGCACTGCGGCCATCTTGCTGCTCCGCCCCCCCCAGCCCCCGAGCTACTGATTAGCCCTTCCAGCATGAGACTTGTCAGCTCATTCTCTTAGTCTAGTTTCCAAAAAAGTAGCAGTGACATGACAGCATGTGAAAAGTCCATACTGTCCCTCTAGGTCTGTAGGTAAATGGTCTGGAGACCCATTCATAGTACAGTGTTCACCTTCAGTTTGTACCTCTTTTCCTGCTTTCTTGTTGAGCTGAGATGGATCCTGCTAATGTGAGACTATCTCACCCAGTTACTGTAGAAAAGAGCAAGACATATAGACATTCATACTAGTAGGATCAGGTCACTCTCACACATGTAGCCATGACCACTATCCCTCAGCCCCTCTGACTTCCATGAGAGGGCTAATGTGTTGAATTCATTCTCCCCCTCTTTCTCTTCCTCTTCATTAGAGTCTTCAACTCCGCCTTCCCCCAGTAAATTGGATCTGTGCCATGGACTCCAGATTTCAAGAAATCCCTCATGAGCCAGATTTAGCTCACTGGTGATCCTATCCAACCATTCTATTTTGTTATCTTTAGATCTCCATTGTTCTGTTGTTGATGGGGATGTGGGGAGCCAGTTTACAATAAATACATTTTAGGGCAATCACTCTGAGCATCTGGCCCAGTTACTGTGAGGGCTTGATACCTGTCAAGAGTGAGGGGAATCCCAAACCAAATCTGTGAATGTCCTGGGGAAGTTACGTCCACTAGCCTTTTGGACTTCCTGGTGTATGTCTGTCCAGAATGGTGTCAGCTTTGGGCATGCACAAAAATATGATGGTGAATACTCCTACCTCCCCCACATTGGTGCTAGCAAGTATCTGTGTAACTGGTAGCAAGTGCTCTGTGACCTAAGGGGTCCTAAAAAATCAGACTAGGATCTTCCAGTTATATTCTCTCCATGTTGGAGAGGCAGTTACTTTACATCCCCATTTGAGTCTCCTTTCCTATTGTTTGGGGGCTATGGGGAGTTCCTCCCTCCCTCCTTCCTTCCCTGTCCCAGGCAAAGCTAATATTCTCTAGTGGTGAGTCCTCACTGGTTGATAACATTTTGCAAAGCTCAGAGACATATTTTATTTGTGTTCTGAGGACTACCATATCATAAAGGAATGACTCTAGCCCATATTGTGCCTTCTCCAATTGAGTGAGCACATTAGCTGATTAATAAAATGTTGAAGTTGTGAAAATTTAAAATGGTCCTTCTTTCTAAGGTTACAGTTGTCTACTAGCTGTACAAATGTTACACAACATCCAGGCCTTACGTATTAGGCAAATCTATAAGCCCTTTTTCCTCCCAATATGAATACCCCACATCTATCTGGGGAGGAGAGGACTCCTCATGTCTGGTCAGGGATAGAGGGACGATGTATTTGGAATGTTTGTCAGCTTTCTAAGTTTTATTAAGATACATAGGGAGGGTTTAGTCCATGGGTTATGCACATAGAAACACAGATGATGATGGCAGATAAAGACCACTTGGCCCACCTTGTCTGCCCATTTTTCCTCCCTACTATAACACTGCAGATCCTACTTGATCTCCAGCTTCCCCCCCACCTCTAAAGTTCCCTTATGCCTATCCCATGCATTCTTGAAGCCCGTTACTGTTTTTGCCCCCACTACCCCTGTTGGGAGGTTATTCCAGGCATCCACCACTCTTTCTGAAAAGTACTTCCTCACATTTCCCCAGAGTCAATCATAATTTATTCATAAAATAGCGCTATTCCAAAACCATAGCACTAGTACATAACCATAAAATAAATAAAACTACACACATAAAAACATCTGCAACAGATGAAATAAAATCAGAAAATGTCAAAGTAAACAAATGAGTTTTTAATGCAGATTTAAAGCTCTCCACCGACAGGCACTGTCGAATGTGATGAGGTAGAGAATTCCACAGGGATGGCGCCACATATTCAAACACACAGGCCCCAGATGACTATAAACAAACCTCTGGAATCTCTAGCAATCCCTCATCAGAGGAGCGAAGCAGTTGGGAGGGGCAATAGGGATGAAGAAGATCTTGCAGATAACTCGGTCCCTGTCCGTGTAGGGCCTTATAGGTCAGCAAACCGACCTTAAAGGTGATCCGCCACTGAATAGGCAGCCAGTGCAGATCGCGCAGCACCAGTGTGACATGACAGCTATGAGGCAGCCCAGTCAGCAGCATAGCTGCCATTTTCTGCACCAGCTACAAGTGGCGGATATCAACCCCTGGTAGCCCTAGGTATAGGGCATTACAGTAATCAAGGCGAAATGTTACAAAGGCATGAACCAAAACTGGTAGGTCATCGGGTGGAACTAGGTGCTTGATCTGGGCTACATTCCTGAGATGGTAAAAGGCAGTCTTGACAACGGACGATACCTGATGTTTAAGCGTCAATCCATCATCAAGAATCACACCCAGATCCTGCACCCGTTCAGAGGTTGTTAGCTGGCGACCACCGAGCCAAAGCCCCAATGCTCACCCCTCTGATGGCCCCGCTACACAATGGCCTGGGTCCACCACCAAAACCTCCATCTTATCCGGATTCAACCTCAACCAGCTGGCACTCATCCAATCCTCAATCTCAGAAAGGCAGTCGTTAAAACATGAGACAGCTCCCCCTTGATCGGGCACAAAGGACAGGTAGAGCTGAGTAACATCTGCATAACAGTGAAAATTCAGCCCATACTGCCTTACAATGTCTCCTAATGGCAGCATATACACTGCGAATAACATGGGGGACAGTATAGAGCCCTGTGGAACCCCACATGGCAGGGAGACCTTGTCAGAGGAGTAAACTCCACAGACAACTCTCTGAAACCTGCCAGTAAGGAAAGAATGGAACCATCTGAGGACTGTACCAGACAGTCTACAGACTGACCGCAGGCGCCCGACCGACACCCCATGGTCCACAGTGTCAAATACCAATGAAAGATTGAGAAGAACTAAGATGGAATGGCTCCTCCGATCTCTTGCTACTAGGAGATCATTGAGAACCCGAACAAGGGCTGTCTCGGTACTATGCTGTTTCCGGAAACCAGACTGGAGAGGATTGCAGATGTCGTGGATGGTCAAATGATCCTCCAACTGCAGCACGACCACCTTCTCAATACCCTTACTCACAAAGGGAAGGTTAGAGATGGTTCTGTAGTTAGCAAGACAGTCTGGGTCGAGAGATGGTTTCTTAAGAAGGGATACCACTACCGCCTCCTTCAAGGTGTCTGGAAACACCCCAGATTCTATCGAACACCAGACTATCTCAGCAAGGACCGGGCCGACAGTTTCAATACATCCCACAAGGAGGCATGTTGGACCGGGGTCTTCATGACATCCCCGATCGCCAACTGGCAGAAGTCAGACCAGGCAGACTGAGAAGCTGCCACCTCCCACCGATCACCATCTGCCCCGTTGGGGCGCCCCGTGCGAATCTCAAACCTGATGTCAGCAACCTTATCAGCAAAAAAGCGAGCAAATTCGTCGCACTTCCCTTGCAACAATGCTCTCCGAGACTGCAGACAGACTGGACTGCACAATCTTGTCCATAGTTCAGAAGAGCTGAGCCAGTCAATTTTGTGCCGCAGCAATCTCCCTGGACAGGAACTCTGCCTTCTTACGGAAGATAGCCAATTGATAGTCCTTGTAATGGGCTAGCAATCTAAGTCTGTCGGCATCCAGGCCCGATTTTCACCAGCGACACTCCAGCCTTCGTCCCACTTTCCTCAGCTCTCTCAAGGTCCCATCAAACCAAGGGGACTGAGGGCACTGGGTAAGGGGACGAACACTGACAGGAGCGAGACAGTCCAGAGTCTCAGTCACAGCATCATTATAACCCCAGACTAAGGTATCTGGGTCACCACAATTACTCAGCAGCCTTGATAGGTCCAGCACTGCCAGTAGGCCTTCGGGGGATAAACCCCTTAAAGGGCGGTACTGGACCATCTCCATAGGGGTAGGCCTATATGGGGAGGACATGGAAATTGAACCTTATGGTGTGATGGTCTGACCAACTGACTGGCTCCACTACGAAATCAGAGGTCTCCACACCCAGAAGGAAGACTAGGTCCAAGGAATGATCGTACCTATGGGTCGCAGAGGTAATCACCCGTGAGAAGCCCAGAGGATTCATCAACTGGAGAAAGTCTTGACCAAACTGCGAGAGTTCATCATCGACCCAGGCACTGAAGTGCCCCAGCACCATCCATCTGGGGGGCTCCAATACCATGTTGATGATGAAGTCCGTGACTTCCTGCAGGAATTGCTTCTCGCCCCAGGTGGGTGGTAGATGAGAAGAATCCTGCACCCCACACCTGCTCCCATGATACATTCAAAGGACTGAGTCTCTCCTGCTGGCACCTCCACAAGGTTCAGTTCCAATCTAAAACCAATGGCCACTCCCCCACCCCTATGATCCAACCTCAGGCAATGTATCACCAAAAACTCAGCCGGAATTGCTGACTCCAAGATAGGGTTAGAATTTGCATCCAGCCAATTCTCGGTGATGCAATCCAGGTCTGATGATCCAACAAGATCAGCCATCACTGCCATCTTGTTTTTAATAGACCTGGCATTGCATAACACCACCAAGGTTGGCTGAGACCCCGAGGTCGACTGAGTCATCCGCCCACATACAGTGGAGTCCTTGGGTATGGGAACCAGACAGGGAAAATCCCTACTGGGAGCCCATTTTGCCCCAGAGCATCCCCTGTTCCCCACTACTCCAATCTGGCTGCTCGGCTCCACTCTCCCGAGAGGTCTGCGGCCCCCACCCCTGTATCTTCTCCTAGCAATCCCCAATGCACGGCATTGGGTATAAACTTCAGCTGGCAAATGAGGGCAGTCAAAAGGACAGAGGCCACAGAGCTCAACAGGAGAGAAGTTCCTGACGGGAACAGACCCTTGCCAACACATAATAAATAAAATTAACCAAATTATTTAAATAAACTAGTAACAATAAATTTAAAAATTCCCCCCCCCAACCACATCTAACACTTTCCAAATACAATTACAGTAAAAATACAATAAATACCAATAAAAATATCAATATGAAAGGCTTTTAACGCTGGATCTCTCACCCCCACCACCACCATCATTTAAAGTCCAAGCACTGTTCTCTCACAACAGTGCATAAAGACTACAAATAAATAAGAAAATCAGAGGCCGTCTCTTGACCTCACCAAAGAGCCACTTGAGATTAAGCCCATTAAGTCATCAGTACTTATCTCTCGGTCCAGATAATCAGATAAATTCTAAGGTTTGAAAAGACATGCCGCACAATCCAGGCAATGGACAAAATTCAACTGTACCCCAGGAGTGAGACCGGTCCTAGCAACAGTCCGCACCCCCCAGATGGCAATATGGCATTCAGGCTACACACCAGTCCCCTCTCAAAGTCAGCCACTTGCTTCTTATGATGTTTCACCAACAATCCCAGGCGGGTGTGTAATTTCCTCAACAGCAGCTGCCAAAGCTGAAAAGAATCCCCGAAGCCTGCACCGGTTTGGAGCCACCCAGAACTACCACTCCCCAGGGTCAGGGCCTCAGATCTAGGGTGGTCCAATGACCACCCCAAAACTGCAAGCCCCCCAGGGCGGATGAAAACTTCACCCTCCGGTGAGCTTCCAGCCAACCCCCTCACCCACTGGGAATGGATACAAAGCGCTCCTCCCCACTGCAGCAACGAATCTTGGCCCAGCTTAGTTCAGCGTTTCCCGGCAGTTTCCCGACAGTCTGCAAACAAAAAAGAAAACAGACACCAGTCTCAGGCCAGCTCACCACCTCTCTCCAAGTCAGGCACCATCCAGGGGGGAAAAACACATCTGAAGAACTCCCAGAATAGACTCCAAACATCCCAATAAATCCACAGAGTCCTGGTAGATCTACAATCGCACAGACTTAATAAATCCACAAGTGCACAGTCACACGAGGCCACAACGAACAGCTTATACTTCAAACTGACAGGTAACTGGTTCCGAAGAAGAAAACAGGGTTTAAACAACAGCCCACAGTAGTAGCAGTACAAACTAAAAAAAAAAAAACAGACTAAAAACAAAAATAACAGTAAAAATTAAGACTACTACTACTGTAGTAAACTCAAGGCAGACCCACACTGGTCACCATCTTATCAATACTCAAGATGAGAACATGCCATGGAGATCCACCCCCAGCTTCATAGTATGCCCCCTTGTACTTGTCAGCATGGCTCAGTTGGTAGCACATCCGCCTCTGGACCAGAAGGTCGTGGGTTCTCGTCCTACACTAGGATTGGACTTGCACCTAAAAACTGCTGGCATCAGAGTGCAGTATTGGGGGGTGCTGTACTGCTGGGGTGTGCCGTCCTTCGGATGAGAAGTTAAACCGAGGTCCCTTCTGCCCATCCTGGTGTTGTCCTGGTGGGTGTCCAGGTGGAAGTAAAAGAACCTAGGGCACTCTTCGCAAAGAATAGGGAACATTCCCGGTGTCCTGGCCAACATTCCCCTTCCCATAAACCGGTTCATGCAATTATCCAGGCTGTGTGTGGGTGATGATGTGCAATATGGCCACCATCATACATTCAGTCACTTCACTACCAGTCTAGCATTGCTTGTAAAGTGCTCTGGGATACACTGTGTATGAAAAGCGCTATATAAATGCTGATTCTTCTACTTGAGCATATTTGTTTCTGAAAAATGCTTCCCTTTTGAACTTTATTTACACCTGTGAGGTATCTGAATGTTTCTAGCATGTTCCCCCTCCCTCCTTTCCTCCAAGGTGTACAGACTGAGGTCTTTCAGTCTCTCCTCATAGGGCTTGTGATGCAGACCCTGCACTATTTTGGTCACCCTCCTCTGGACTGTCTCTACCCTGTCTGTGTCCTTCCGGAGATGTGGTCTCCAGAACCGGACCCAGTACTCTAGGTGAGGTCTCACCAGCGATCTATACAGTGGCAACATCACCTCTCTCTTGCTGCTGGTGATACCCTTCCATATGCAGCCTGGCATTCCACCAACTCTCCCCACTACCTTGTCACACTGTCTGGCCACCATTAGATCATCGAATATGATTACTCTCTGGTCCTTCTCCTGTTTGGTATTGGTTAATACTACCCCCCAGTTTGTACCCCACCCCTGGGTTTCTGTGCCCCAAGTGTTGCCAAATGTGGGGTAGTACTGCTGTTGTTGGGAGTTCCCACAGTGCCTTCCCTGGGAGTATGCCTTCCTGTATCTGGTAACATCCTGATACAGTCCTCTGTTTGGCCCTGGTGCACAAAAATGCTTCTTGGGCTGCTAAATAGTAATTTCAGATGGAGGGAAGACCCAGTCCTCACCTCTCTCTGGGGGCCTGTAAGATTTTCCAAATAAATTTGCAAGTGTCTCTTTGGAGTATTTTCCAAAAGTAGACTGGGACTGGGATGGGAAGGGTCTGGAACAAGAACAACTGACGAGGGAGGACATTCATTTTAATAACCTGTGTTCTGCTATATATGGTTAGGAGCATCAAGGTCCATCTGGCAAAGTCTGCCTGTAATGTGTGAAAAAGTTTTTGGTAATTATTCTTGAACAAGAACAAGCATTTGTCAATGCTGAATGTTGTCTCGCTGGCATTGGCATTGGTAGTGCAGGAGTTAGAGACACATAATAGGAATGGCAGTAAAGTGTTGAAGTGACGCCAACCCCATCCCCACCCTGCAGAGACTGAAAGGCATTGGGGTGTGCCTTTGGGTCATCATCTATAATCTCATTCCATTTTACCTCACCCTACTCTGAAGACACTGACAAGTGTCATGGTGTGCTTTGGGGTCTCTGGGCATTATACTTACCCCATTCCATAAGGAAATACACTGAGGTGGGTGCAGAATAGGAAAATGGGGTGAACTTTGTGGCCAAACACTCCAAGGCACACCAAGATGCCTGTCACTGGTGCAGGTTGGGGATGGGGATGGAATGGCGTGAGCATTACAGCTGATGATCCCAAGTCACACCCCTGATGCCTGTCAGTCTCTACAGGGTGGGGTGCTACAGTTGGAAACTCTAACACTGTAGGTGTGTGTTGGTATTTTCACTCCAAATTTTCAACATGGGCTTTTTGTGAGCCCACCTCATGAAGAGCGGCACTATCAGTTTGTTAGCTGAAAGGTGGTTTTGCACAGGGTCTATGCCATTTGGCGACACAGGAAGGAAAACACATTTTGGGCAGTATGTGGAAAATGACAACTGTATTGTTCATGAGGAGATGTGAAAAAATGGCAACGTTGAAAATCCCAGAGTGAAAATATGAAAAATTGGTGAAGTCATGAGCATGCATAGAAACTGTGCAACACACATCCATAACCCAATTATTTTTCAGATTTTTTTAACCACATTTTTAACATAGGCATTTTGGGACCTCCCCTCATGAACAGTGGCACTGTGATTTTGTTAATTTGTCCCAAACATTGATTTCCCACAGTGACCACGCCATTATGCGCCACAGGTGTGAAAACACATTTAGGGCAGGATGTGTAAAATGGCAGCTGTACTGTTCATAAGGAGGTGTGAAAAACTGCCAGTGTTAAAAATCTGGCATGAAAATATTGCAAATTGCTTGATTACAGGGTGTGTGGAAACTGCATAGCACTTGCCCTTAACACATCATTTATGGAATTCTGTCACCAGATTTTTCAACATAGGCATTTTAGGACCTCTGCTCATGAACAGTGTCACGTCATTTCCTCAAACTGTCCCAAAACCCGATTTCGCTAGCGACAGCGCTATTCTGCACTGGACGTTGAAACCACATTTGGCCAGGATATGTAAAATGACAGCTGTATTCTTCATAAGGAGGTGTGGAAAAATGCCAATTTTGAAAATCTGGAGTGAAAATAATTACAAATTACGTTACGAAGCTTGATGTGGAAACGTGCAGCTAGCTCGTGAACAACCATTTTTTATTTTTTTCACCACATTTGCAACAGAGGCTTTTGAGAGCCCCCTCATGAACAGTGACACTGTCATTTCATTAATCAGTCCCAAAAGGTTATTCCACGCAGTGACCACGAAATCAGCTTTCGGGACCGAATAATGCCATGACACTGCCTGAATTCATCAGGAGGGGTCCCAGTAACCCCATGTTGAAAATTTGGTGTCAAAATTCCCAAAAATGCCTGAGATATGCACCAAAGTTGAAAAAAATCTATTTATGCCATTATACAGCTTACCGGCATTTCTTCAGTTCGCAGTTGGCTTTGAAGAGTGCAGAAGTGCTCGCAGTTCACCGAAGATCGTCGCGCCGGGCTCCGGAGGTAAGTATGGGGTGGGGGCGTGTGGGGAGGCAGGGTGCACAGAGGGTGGTCGCAGGTTGGGGAGGGCAGGGAGACGCGAGGACCATTTCTGTTTACAAGTAAAGTCAAAGAAAAAAAAAAAAATAGGATTTTTTTTAACAGTAATTGGCACACTGGGGTGGGCTCCCAGTATGCCACCTGAGTTTTTAGGGGGCTGTAGCTGAGGGGATTGGGCACCCCGTCGGCAACACCAGTGGGGGTGGGAGAGCAGGGGATTGTGCACCGCACACAACAAACAGGGAGGGACATTATGCCAATGGGGAGTAGGGCTCCCCATCGGTAGATTGAACTGGGAAGAGGGAACTGAAACAGGGATTGGGCCCCTGTCAACAAAGAAAGACTTTTTGGGGTGCATGATGCCGAGGGGATTGGGCACCTCAGCAAACAGCAGAAATGGGAGGGGACGTACTTCTGATGGGGAGTGGGCACCCTGTCGACAGTGTGACAAGCATTGGCAGCGGCAGTCACTGCCACCAGTTGCTTGCACGTCGGGAGGCGTGTTGTGGTCCCGCTGCATGAGAGCTTCGCTCTTATTGCAGCGGACCTTTTCTTAGATCTGGTGACCACATTAGCTATGCATGATGTCAGCTCCTGCTGCTGGCTTACTGGGGAATGAGGGACGCACCTACTGATGCGAGCCCTGCATTCGCCCACAGTGACCGCACCTCCAAATCTGCTACTACCGCAAGATGTTGGCTGCGCATGCATGAGCCAACATAAAAAGGAACAAGTATCTACAGAAACCTGAACTCCCAAGTATCTAAAGGTGCTATGTCTGGCCCAAGAGAAAAGGAAGGTGGCTTTGAATCCTGGTGTTGGTGTCCCACTTAACACCAGAGCCTCTGATTTGGTCAGATTAATTTTATGTGTTGCCAGTTCTCCAAAGTCCTTCTATGTTTTTAATAGGAATGGAAGAGATGATGCAGGATAATTTAAAAAGAATAGGGAATCATCAACATAAAGGGCCAATTTTTGTTCAGTGACTTTTGCTATGACAACTGTAACCTGTGTGTTTGTTCAGACAGCTATTGCTAGGGGTTTGAGGGTCAGGGCAAACAGCAGGGGGGGAACAAAGGCCATTCCTGATGGGTGCCCCTCTCCAGAATCTGATCTGTCTGAAAGGTGCCCATTCACCATTACTATGCCCTCTGTACTGGAATGTTACACTGTATTAGGGCGGAAATGGCCGCGATGAACCGAGGGCCAAGGACAGACTTCTCCAGGGTGGATGCCTTGAATGCCCAGTCCACCTTGTCAAAGGCTTTCTCAGCATTGATACTGATGGCTAATTGGAAGGCCGTTGTGTTCTTCTGTGCACAAATAATATTCTGGGATTTCTTGATGTTACCTTGGAGCAATCTCCCAGAGATAAAACCTGTTTGACTGTGGTGTATTAATCTAGCTATGCACCTTTGTAGATGGTCTGTTAGAATCCCTGTAAAGATCTTGAGGTCAACTGGTAGGAGAGAAATGGGCCTATATGACCCATATCTCTCAGGGTCCTTCTCTGGCTTTAGCAGCACCAAGATTTGGGCCAGGTTCCAGGAAGTTGGGACCTGCCCATTTTGCTCTAGGGCATCATTAAAGGTTTTAGTGAGAACTGCTGTCCCCATTGGGGTGAATCTTTGAAAAATATCCAAGGGGTACCCATCCATTCTGGTGGATTTTCCATTCTTTAGTGTTTTGATTTTTGCTGCTACCTTCTGATCCATAATAGGTGTGTTTAATGTGTTCCTATCTTCTTGAGAGAGGGAAGGAATTGGCAGGGAGTCTAGAAAACTTTCCACTTTGGCTGTATGATCAGGGAGTCTTTCCATTTGGTATAAGTCTAAACAGAATGTGTGAAAGCCTGCTGTATCTTGTGTGGGTGTGTGGTAGTAGTAGTACCTTCCCTTGGGCGCTTAATCCTAGCAACAGCTCTGTTGGCAGCTTCCTTACAAAGCTTTCCTGCCCTATTCTCATTCTCAAAATACTTTTGTTGAGAATATCTAAGCTGCCCTTCAATCTGTATATCAAGCATCTGACTCAGCTGCCTCCTTTTCAGTTTCAATTCTGCCTTCACTGTCGTATCTAAAGCTATCTTGTGCTGGAATTCTGGGCCTGCTATTTGATTTTCAAGGCCTATTGCCTTCTGTGCTCTTTCTCTCTTCAAAAGGATGTTTCATCTGTGATCTACAGCGCAGGGTAGGTGCAGGTTGTAACAGACAGCCAGTCTGTATTAGCCGAGCAAATCTAAAGAAGTAACCACACTCAGATGAGACTTCCCACAGAGTGGAGCTTGTGTTCAAAATAACAGCTTTATTAGGGATGCCCCCTGATTAAAGGATGGTTTCGCGAAGCGCCGGAGCAACTTGGTGGCTAACAGTTTTGCTGGTTTGTTTCCCATGTGTGGAGTTAAACTGTAATAAAGCTGTTATTTTGAATGCAAGCTCCACTCTGTGGGAAGTCTCATTTAAGTGTGGTTACTTAACTAGATTTGCTCTTTCCTTTGATGAGTATTGTGTAATCTCTCCTCTGACAAAACTTTTTAGGGCATCCCATCTAATCCCCGTACTGGGGTTTAACCTTATCAGTTCTTCCATGTTAGATTGCACTAGCTCTGTAAATTCTTCTTGATTCAGCAGACTCACATTCAGTCTCCAGAGGGTGTTCTTGGGGACTGGGGAGGTGGCCATCCGCAGCACCACCGGGGCATGGTCTGAGGTTGTAATGGACCCAGTCTGACACTCCACTAACTGGTGTACCCATGTGGAAGATAACAAAAAGTAATCTATTCTGGAGTAAGTGTTGTGTCTCGAATAACAGGAATAATCATGGTCACTTGGGTGTAAGAATCACCAGGGATCTAGGAGACCCATCTCTGAGCACAGTCTGGTTACTAACATCCCTGTCCTGGACAGTGGCTGGCTGTCTCAACATAATTTATTCAAAGAGGGACTAGGTACAGAATTAAAACTCCCCTCCCATCACTAACAGACTATGGGGATCCGACACCATCCCCAAATAACTTCTTAATAAACAGCAGTCACTTTCTTTCCTCCTTTGTGGCATACAAATTTAACAGTACACAAGGCTGTCCTCTATATTCTCCACTTATCTGTATAACTAGTCCCCAGGGTCTTGCTCGATCTGTTGTACTTTCAGTGAAGTGTTACACTGTATTAGTATGGTAACACTTCTTCTGTAATGGTGAGCTACAAAGTGTGAGGCATATTCCTCTCCAACCCGGGTCCTTTATAACGTAAGATGCTCTTGGTGTGTTAAATGAGTTTCCTGCAAGAAAACAATAGTGACCTCCTTCTGTTTTTATTCTTGCAAGATGCATGCTCTTTTCACTGGGCCATTTACCCCCCCCCCCCACATTATACAAAATGAATGTAAGACCACCCATTAGGGTACTGTAAGAATGGCAAATGTGGGCACATAGGGGAGAGGTAAAAACACGCCAGGTTATAAGTATTAACAATTACTTTCCTACAATGAGCAGGGCAAAACCTGTAGGAAGACATGAACATGAAAACATCAACTGAATTTTGCTTCATGGGTACTCTGCCCATCCCACATCTGCATAAGTGTGTCTTGGTGGGGTATGGAAAGGCATCAGTCAAGAATGACTCCTCAGCCAGGTTGGCAGACCATTACATGGTTGTCACCAGGTGGACTATGACTCAGCGATGGTAGCATGAGCTGCTGCAGGTGGTTACACAAATGTTACTCCTCATCTAGATAAGGAAGTAACTGCAGTGTTCCTTCCCCTCAGTGTATTTGTTCCTAAATACCTACGAATTGAATACATATGTTATGGAGGATGCATTGAACTGCCCAGGATCCTGGGTCCTGCCCCCCACCAGGAAAATAGGGGTTGGTTGATGGTTGGTGGGCACCCTGCCAAGAAGGTTCTCATATCCCCCCAATGACTCTCTCCACTCTGCATGGGTGCATTGCGGCTGGCCAAGTCTGCCCCCTGGACTGCCCCCCCACCCCTCCAAGAGGTGGGAACCATAATATGCACTGTGCTATTGATGCTCCCTGAGATCTGACCCCAAAACCTCCAATCTGAGTTGACTGTGACAGTGCCCCTGTCCTGGCCCTTCCCCTTACTTACATGAGCTGTTGCCTTTTGTTGCTCTCAACATCTGTGCATGGACTCTGCACTCCATGTCCTGGATTTTTGTTACCAGGGCCCTATACTCTATTGTGTCAAGGAGCCTTCCATCGAGGCAGAGGCTACACCTTACCTCTGCATTGATCACCTTGGCCACCTCAAGGAACTTCAACACTTCAGTAGAATTGTAAGGGCCTGGTCTAATCGGGATATACCCAGCTTGCGAGGCTACTGCCTTTTCAGGGCAATATGTTTGGCTATGAAATGCCTTCCACCAAGGCCTGTCAGCAGTTGAGTGGGCCAGCTGACCCAAAGACTGCCAGCTGATACCAGGGTGCCTCCTTAGAGCTATCAAACAATTTGATCACCCACATCCCCTGGGAGCAGCAAGAGGAGGTTTTCAGGTCAAGTAGGGAGTCCCAGAGGTGAGGTACACCTCCCCCTGCCAACTGCAGCCACCTAGCCATGCACAGCCCAGCATACAATCCCTTTCCCTTTAGCCCAGTGCCCCTTGACCATCACTAGAACCCCCCCAACAGTCGCACATACCTCCCTCGACTAAGTCAGGTTATCTGGTGAGTCCTATGAATCTAGTATATGTAAAAACTGGATTATTAGTCCTGTGTGTCACAATCCTGTAGAAACCTGTTCAAAAGTCTCTGTGTGGCCATGTGGAAAAGAGAGGTCAGCCAAGTCTTGGTGCTGGAAACGTTTGAGGGTGTTGCAGAGATGTCACTGTGAGCTGTGGGAGTCCCTTTTCCCACTGATGTAGTTTTGGGTGTCAGGGACAGATGTTTCACTGTTCCATAGTCTCTGGCATTTTTTCTGAGTATCTTGTCGAGGTCCCCCTGCTGACACAGGCACATTTAGCCACCTCTGGGGCTCTTGTGGACTGCAGGACCTCCCCTAGATGTATGCTGACTGAATTAAGGTAAGATTTGGCATCTGCTAGCTTGTTGAATCTTTTAGTGCCTGTCTCAGTTATCACTTTCAGCCTGGCAGCATATTCCAAGCAAGCACAAATCTTGTTTTGTTCTAAATGTTTTTGCACTACTAGGACATGTTTTTTTTTTGTTGTTGCATTGTTTGCGGGGTGTAATCATGTTCCAGGAAAATATGGATGTCCACAAAAATTAGCTCCCTCTTAGCCCAAGCAGTATGTAACAGTTCTTTTATTCAGAAGTCTTTTACAGTAAAGATTTTGATTTTTTTTTACTTTATCTTTTTGTATACTATTTTTTTTTACCTCCCCTCACACTCCAGCGTCCACCTCTCCTTCTGGCCATCTAGTGCTTCCATGCCTCGGCTGTCCTCTTCTGGAGCTCCTCCCACACACACATCACAGCTGACCCCCGATTTGTCCTGACGTATCCCATCGCCGTGTGGGTCCCCCTCCTCCGAGGTGGCAGGGGACCCTGGTACACTATTTTTCTATGGTCCGGAGGCACTGCTGTGGTGAAGGATGCTCCTGGAGGTTCCGAGGGACATGGAGCATGGAGGCCATCATCCGGTGGTGCCGAAGCTGTTTTCTGGCTTTCTGGTTGTCCCTCCTGCGCCACTGCATGTAGTACCCTTGGTCTTCACTGAGGGGCACTACTAGAGCGAGGCTTCCCACCCACCCTCCCAGGAGAAGAGAGAAGTCCTCTGGATGCTCAGTCCTCTCCGGATGCTCAATCCTCTCCTTCCCCAGCCAGCCCCCAATGACCTGAGTCTGTTCCCGAACCGGGGTTACCGGCATGATTCGAGGTGCAGCATCCAGCACCTGAACCTTCTGCGCCACCGGGCTGGCTACTTTATCTTTTTATTGAAATTCGAGTATATAAGAAAGCACACATCTAATACAATAGAAGACTATTCTCCATGTAAGGTATTAAGTATCACTTAACAAAACACAGTATTTAGGGTAAACATATTGGAGAAGCCTTATATACATGTATTGATAATAAAACACAAACCTAGACAGGATGTAAATGGAGGGCAGAAGAGTTACAGTCAATAGGGTATTATAGGATCAGAAATAGCAACCATGTACGAAATACATGCTAGGGCAAGCTATGGCAAGGCATTTAGTAAATTGCAAAAAAGTGATAAATGTGGTAATATGAACAATGTTCAGTAATGGAGAGGTGAAGATAAGAGAAAAGTGTGCAAGGAAAGAAAGACGAGAGAAAAAAGCAAGGAGGAAGGGAAGGAGAGAGGGAGAAAACAGAGAAGAAGGGAAAAAAGAGGAAAATCTATGCACAAAAGTTTCGAGAAAACCTAATCTGAAAGCAAAATAAGAAGGGGGACTAAATATCTCTAAGAATTAGGGTCTAGAAGAACTAGGTTTGAAGTACTTGAAGTAATCTTGCCAACATCTGTTATACACAGTGAGTCGGTTATGAGTAACATGAGATAATCGGTCTAGGGAGGCATACTGAGAGAGGCTTTGAAGAACATCTGAAAGAGAAGGCACCAGAGTTGATTTCCATTTCATAAGAATCAGACGTTTGACCAAAAGAGAAAGTATGTTTAGCCATCTAAAATGTGCATGTGAGAGGATAGAGCTATTGGGGTTAAGGATGCCTAGAAGGAATAGCTTGGGGTCAAAAGGTAGTTTTTGTCCTGTTACTCTGGAGGCAAGTAAACAGACTTTATGCCAGAGCTTATTAATGGGTGCGCAAGACCACAAGATATGAAGTAGATCCTCATTGGCCAAATTGCAGCACCAGCAATTATTACTATTTAATAGGCCCATCTGTTGAAGCACAGAGGGGGTTCTATACCAAAGATGTAGGATTTTAGTTTGTATTAAAGAACTACGGGCATCTTTAAAGGTATTATGTGCAATACGCCAACAATTACTCCATTGTGCATCTGAATTACTGTAGTTAAGAAGAGTACTCCATTTATTTTTGGCCTGTATAGACTGATCAGGTAGATTATCAATAATGTCTTTGTAAATGGAGCTATTTAATTTTACTGATAAATCAGTCTAGTGCAAGATGTATGGGTTTAGAAGAGTATGCCTATACACTAAACTAGAGAGAGAGTTATAAGCTGCCCAAATTTGTAAAAACGCCCAGAAGTCCTGTTTAGGAAGTTTCCATGTGACCTGCAAGTCTGAGAATGATCTAAGAGTGAGTGAATTCTGGTCCAAGATATCTCCGAGAAAGAAAATGCCTTTGTTCCTCCATGTGCGACAGAAAATTGGGTGATCTTTTAGAGTAAGCAGTGGATTGCCCCGTAAGGGGGCATAAAACCAGGGTGTTGGATTGGATTTCAGGAATTTGTGGGTTAGTTTCCAATAAAGAACAGAAGATGATATAGTTGGGTGAGACTTTAGGTTAGAGGAAATTGGATTAAAATGAAGGAAGTGGGAACTCCTCCCGGGCACAATGTGGATTCCATTGCAACCCATAGTGGTGAGTGAGGGAAGGGTTTCTGAAACCATTTAATGGTTTGGGCCATTCGGAAAGCCCAGAGGTAGCCTTTAAACCAGGGGAGTCCAAATCCCCCTTTTTTCCAATGTGATCAAAGTTTGTTGCAGTTAAATCTTGGTGGTTTCCCATCCCAGATAAAGTTACCTATTAATTTATCAATTTTAGCAAAAAAGGAGGATGGTAAGACTAAAGGAATATTGGCAAAGAGTTAAAGAATCTTGGGAGAAATGGACATCTTAATGGCTGCAATTTTCCCCATGAAAGAGAGATTAAGAAGATTCCATCTGTCTAGGATTGTTTTGATGTTATCAAATAAGGGGTTAAAGATAATTTCCCATATCTTCCCTGAGTTACTAGTAATTTTGATTCCTAGATATGTTATACCCTGTGGTGACCAGCGGAATCCAAGAGGTATGTTCATAAAGGCTTTACAGTGGTCATTAAAGGGCATAGTTTGTTATTTGCCATAATTCAAAGCAAGGCCAGACATTTTAGTAAAATTATTAAGCAAATCAACCAACAGGGGCCCAGCCTCATTCAGGTTTTTGAGTAAGATTAAGAGGTCATCTGCGTAGGAGAGAGAAACATATCTTGAATTACTCACAAGTATGCCCATAATGCCAGAAGATTGACGTAAACAAACAGTCAGGGGTTCCATGGCTAAAATAAACATGGAAGGTGACAGGGGACAGCTTTGTCTAGTTCCCCTTGCTAGATGAAAGTAAGAGGAAAGGGTGGAATTAGTAAGTACTTTAGCAACAGGGGAGTTATATAATAGCTTGATCCAGGAGCAAAAGGTATGAGAAAGACCGAAATAAGATAAAACTTGATGAAGGTAGTCTCAGTTTAAGGAATCAAAGGCCTTCTCAAAATGGCTGCAGCTGATGCCTTGAGGGATTTGGCTTTCCGAATTAAGTTAAATAAGGAATGTAGGATAATCAGAACCAGATCTATGTTTAATAAAACCAGCTTGTGAACAATGAGTTAGTTTGGGAATCAAGGATTCAAGTCGAGACGTTAGTAATTTAGCAAATATCTTCCCATCCATGTTTAATAAAGAGATGGGCTCTTGTGGGGTGAGTAGGGTCTTTATCTTTCTCAGAGATTAGAGTTATAATTGCTACAGTGCAAGATGGGGGAAGTTTGCCAGTATTGGAAGCTTCTTGATGAACATTAAGAAGAAGGGGACATAAGGTGTTGGAAAACATTTCATAGAAATCGACAGGGAATCCGTCACCCCCAGGGGATTTGCCGGATTTCAAGGAAGACAAAGCTTTCTGGATTTCCTGAAGCGAGAAGGGTTCATCTAAAGAATTTGTTTCAAGTGTAGAAAGATGAGGAAGATGTAACGATTTAAGGAACTGCTGAATCTGTAAAGTAGATGGAGGATTTGTGTTAGAGTATAGTTTTTGATAAAAGGTTTTCATGATATGGTTTATAGAGGGGTTGTCAGAGTGAATCGTGCCCTGTTCATCTTTTAGGCTTACGATATGTCATTCCATTTGTTGTGCTTTGAGCTGGTAAGAGAGGAGTTTCCCATTTTTATCGCCATGTTCCCAAAACTTGTATTTAAGTTTAAACAAGGCCAATTCAGTTTTTCGAAAAATTAATTTATTAATTTTAACTCTAAGTTAAAGAATTTCAAGATGAAGTTGAGAATCAGGACAGTGCTTATTAGAAGAAAAGTATAAATTCTCTTTAGCCTTAAGAGATTTTTCCAAGTCAGCCAGCTGTTGTTCCCTTACTCTTTTCCTACGTGCAGCATAACTGATAATTTTCCCTCAAATCATAGCTTTAAGAGCTTCCCATACAGAGGACATAGAAGGTTCGGTTAGGGTATTGTGAAAGAGGAAGTCCTGAATTTGTTCTTTGATCATGGGTAAGAAATTGGGATCCTTGAGAAGGAGAAGGTCCAGCCGCCAGTAAGAAGATTTAGGTGCTAATGGGCCTCACAAAAGTTGCAATTTGACAGGGGAATGGTCCAAGATTATGATGGGAGAGATGGATGAATCGATAGTTTTTTCCATTATAACAGGAGAGGCTAACCAGTAGTCAATTTTACTGTATGTCTTATGTAGAGAGGAGAAAAAAGTAAATTCTCGATCGCAGGGGTGAAGGAGGTGCCATACATCAGCTAATCCAGCATCTTGCATTAGTAATGAGAGGGCTTTAATACTTCTAGGGTGGGCCTCTGTAGTGGGGCTACTTCTGTCAATACTGGCTTCTAAAGCTAAGTTAAGATCCCCTCCAAGAATAACTGGTGTATTATCAGTGTTAAAGGATAGAATCTGTTGAGCTAAATTATGAAAACTCCAGGGAATCGGATTTGGGTGCATAGACATTAACAAGCAGAAGAGGACCAGAGTTGGTATTCAGTTTGACCATCACCCATCTACCGTCAGTATTGGAAACGGAGTTTACAAGGGACCATTTGAGACTCTTATGAATAAGAATAGCACCTCCTCTTTTTTGTGAGGTAGAGGATGATTCGTAGATCTGACTGACCCAATCTTTTTTAAGTCTATGAACATCCTCTGCTAATAATTTTGTTTCCTGAAGGAAAGCAATTTGAGTTTTATGTTTTTTGAGATGTGAAAGAATTTACTTCCACTTACAAGGAGAATTAAGTCCCTTCACATTCCATGTATATAAAAAAAAGTCACTCATATTGTTAGTGTTAAAGAAAGGGAATAATCGCTGGAGTGTGAAGGGACAAATAAATGAGGCAGAGGATGATTAGAATACAATATAGAGAGCTTACGTATATGCAGAGTGTGGCAGGAACATTCAAGCCAAAAAAGTGAGATGTATGATACATGAGTAGCACAGATATCTTATTAAAGTTAGAATAGAGATGGGGAAGGAGAAAAGCCATTAACAACAACAACAATACTAGTAAGCTAAATAACAAAGAAAAGGTTTTATGGGTGTGAGGAGATATGAGTCAGCCAACTGGCTAAAAGACTCTCTCACCACACTTTGGGGTGTTGATGTAGGGGGGAGACTAGGGAGGACCAGTTATAAATATCGGCCCAAACCTAAGTCTGATCCCAGTAATATAATAAAGTAAGTATTCCTGATAAGCTAAACTGAAAGGGAATAATACCAAGAAAGGCAGGGGACTGTAATAACCTCAGCTTAATTCTAAGCTAACAGGACAAGGTATAAGGATAAAGCTAAACACCCAAACTTATTTATAAACATTAGTAGTAATAGCACAAGATATACCAACTTGAAATAACAGTAAATTAAAGAACCATATATGATGTGCCAGTACAGCCTAGACATAGAGCAAGGAATTCAGGGAGCCAGGTGGAATGCAAATGAACAAATATAAAAGGAAAAGTAGATCATTACCACATTAGAGTGACTCTGAGTATACTTTGCAGTGCAGCAGAATAAGTACAAAATAAATACAATATTGAGGGGGAAAGAAGAAAGGGGAGGTCAATTTAAGCCCTTACGCCCTGAGCCAAATGCAAATCGGGATTATGTGGAGAGGTATAGGCTTCGGTGATAACTGTAGACAGAAGAGATAGTCATAGTAAAGATCAGCTCCGATTACTCAAAAATTGCCTAAATAGGTGTTATATAGGGTGACTAGGTCTAGAAGACTAGGCCCAGTGAGCCCCAAAACAGGAGGGACCACACAGCAGTGGATTTCTATAATATCTGTAGGTTTCGAATAAAATAAGGAGCATAAGGAAGATGTAGATTGACAATCCTTTGCAACAGTATACCAAACATAGCCCACCTCTTTGAGTGCTAATGATAGTTCCATATTGTAAACAGGAGGTAGTAAGAATAATGGAGCGTAGAGAAGGAGATAGATTAAATGTAGTTGCCAATAATACTTAAGAACCTGTCATCAGGAGAGGGAAGGGGTAAGCTGCCTTGTAATATGTAATAATTCACATATGAAAAAAGAAAAGACAATAATCAGGATGCATACCAATTGAAGATATGCAACTGAACAGCCAAAAGACTATAAACCTGATGCACTGCTAAATTGGAGAGCAAAAGGCTAGATACAGAGAACCTGTTTAGTGAGGTAATGTATAAGATCTAACACTAAAATAATGGGTTAGAAAAGCATTGCTGATATACCAAAGTTCCTTTGAAGACTTTTAAGCTGCTCATTTAAACACTGCAACAAAAAGTAAGTTGATCGCACCGTGATGTACAGCCTTTGCTTTCTGCACCCGCTGGGAGCAAAAGCAACCAGGCAGCATAAACTGTAGAGCAGGTGGATAGGCAGAAAAAGTGTACTGGTACTCCCTTTAAGTATCTTGGAAGCAAAACCTACCAAGATATAGCAACTATGGCCATATTACTGACCATATAAGCTCATGACATCTTAGATTTATCAGCAGGATTGTGACTATTGACGTTCTTTCTTTTGGTCTTTGACTTACTGTTTCTTTTTGGACAGCTCTAAAGATTTGAGGGGGGAACGTGCAACAATTTCTGCCCATGAAGTATTGGCAGAAATACATCCCTGAGGCACAGGGCCCAAATTAGAGGGATGTTCATCTGAAATTTGCTGGGAAAGATCCTCCTGTGAGGAGTGCATGTCATCTTCCGAGAGAGCAAACTTATTGCTCAAGGGAATAGAGGGGTTGATTTGAAGGTGAGAGGCTGCAGCTTGGGGTGTTTGGGGTGAAACCTCACTAGAACAGCATGACAGTCTTGAAGAATAATGCCCTGACAGAAGCTTCTCTTGCAGCCGTGTTGATTGCCTTGGGGTCAAATCAGTTGCAGCATTGCTGC
The DNA here is from genome assembly GCA_016271365.2 of Neoceratodus forsteri. Taxonomy (NCBI): domain Eukaryota; kingdom Metazoa; phylum Chordata; order Ceratodontiformes; family Ceratodontidae; genus Neoceratodus; species Neoceratodus forsteri. The sequence continues at coordinate 688,093,066 of JADMNL010000022.1, read as the reverse complement.
TTGGGGCTGCGAGTTCTGCAACACTTTCCCCACATTCCTGTACCCTGTCGTCCACCCTCTGTGTGGATACCAAAGCTGTGTTCGGGTTGCCAATTGCTGCTGAACCTACCAGGGTAAGATTACAGAGAGAGACCTCCAGATAGTTGGCTAAGGCGTCAGGGGTTTCAGAATCCTTGAAGGAAGAGCCTGAGAAAAGGCATAGTGTCACGGGGTAACATAGAGCAAATTTAATGCTTCTTGGGGGGAGGATTTGTTTAAGTGGATTGTAGGCCTTCCTTCTGATGGTTAAATCTTTTGAAGTCTCTGTAGATGGAAATATTAAACTCTTGCCACTGAAGTTTCCCCATTTCTCTGGCTCGTTTCAGCATTAATTCTGTATGGGAATAGTTCAGGAAGCGAGCAATGATGGGTCTTGGTCGCTGGTCTGATGTTGGCCTGGGACCCAGTATGCGGTAAGACCACTCAATGATTAACGTTAGGTCAGGAGGCAGTTTAAGCATTGAAGGCAGCACATGTAATAAAAGCGCAGAAGTCTCTCCTAATTCTACACCTTCAGGGAAGCCAAAAAATCGTAAATTGTTGCGACGATTATGATTTTCAATATCGTCAGTTTTGGCTTGTAGGGATTTAATAGTTCGATCTTGATTGTGGACAGTAGCCTGGAGGTCATGAATAGTAGTGGTGTTACAGGCTGTTGCTTTCTCATTAAATGCAATTTTCTGGCTAAAAGTTTCAAGAGTGGTCACATTCTGTTGGGTGGAGGTTTTTAGATCATTATTCTCAGCTATCAGTTTAGAAAACATTACTTCCACTCTAGCAAGTGAGCTTTGCTGTACTTGGAGATCTGCCACGGTGCTGAAGGATGAGGCCTAGTATGCTGCAGTACAGTGTAGAATAATTCAATATAAGTAGATGATGGATCAAAAATGACTTACAAACTGTCAGGCAGTATGATTACAGGATGGTCACAGGAGTTGGTACCAAAGAAAGGTCTGGTGAAGGCTGGATGAGGTTAGATTGCAGTCATTCCTGCAGAGATTCTGAACTATGCTGCCATCTTCTGCCTGGTCAGGCCCCCCAATATATTGATTTTCAAAAGTATAGTACAGACATAGGAGTTTGTACACTTATCATTTTAAGTAACACCATTTTTAAAATTCAGAATCAAAAGAATTCATTCCTTATTAACACTTACAAAAGGATACAAACACTCTAACCCTCTAAAACTTCAAGAGCTCTTACTTCTAAACAAAACCAAGTCACTCCAGTTAATTTAAATTGTTACAGACTCAAATTCTTGAGCATATTCAAGGTAACTAAACCTGGAAACATTTTAGAGAGGGGCCCTTCCTTAGTCAGGTTGCAGCTATTGAGACTCATAACCACTAAGATTATTTCCCGATAATTGTTGTTCAGCCATTTTCTAGTTGGGATAATACAGGGGACCAAATGGTCTTAAAGGTGGTGAGTTTCCCTGATATAGTATGGGCTATACGTTCATTATTTATGGTTTTCCCTAACTTAGTGTACCACTCTTGAAGAGGAGGGACTGAGTTCAATTTCCATTTTGCTAATAAGTTGCTTTTGAAGACTAAAGCTGCTGCCCAAATTCCTATTTTCTGGTGCTTACTGATAAGTGAAACTCCTGTATCAATACCCAGGACTAGGAACTTCAGAGTAAATGGTATTGTAAGCAGTCTCACAAAATTTATGTATGGTCTTCCATAGAGGAGAAATCACGGGCACTCCCAGAGCATATATAACAAGTTAGCATGTCTTTGTTGACATTTCAAGCAAGGTCCCTCTGGCAGGTAGCCCATTAGTTGCAGTCTCAGAGGTGAATAATAGCAATAGTGTAAAACTATAAATTCTACTGTTCTCCCAAAAATGTCTTCACTTGCTAGATATGCATTACCCCATGAAGCAGACCGTTCTGCTTCGGAGATGTATGTTCCCATATTACCTTCCCATTTCTGCTTAGCTGATAGAGTTAACAATGGCATGCCAGGTGTCTCATTAAGCTCTCCATACCCTAAGCTTACCCCCTTTTTTAAGACTTTCCACTTTCAGAATCTGTTTCCGCTGCAAGTCTCCTGAAAGGCAAAGATTTGGGTCCAAAGTAGAATCAGTCAGCACTTTCTTAAGTTGTAGATATATGGCAAAATGAAATCTGTGAAGCGTGAATTTTTGTTTCAGTGCCTTGAAGGACAGTAAAATGCCTGAAATCACTAAGGTTTACTATGCCTAGTGCTCTCCATTCCAGCTCTTCCAAAGGGCTGCCGTTGTAGAGCAGATTTGGGTTATTCGAAATTGTTGTTAGTTTTCCTGGGGCCTCTTCAATTCCTAAGAGAGTTTGCAGCTTCTGGATGATGGAGATAGTCAGAAACACAGTTATTTTCCTTTAGCTACATGGGCATTGTGAAGAACAGAAAATCAGATAGTTTGTAGGGATGTGCTGTCTGGGTTTCTACCCTACACCACAAGGGGCAAGTGTTTTCATTGTTGGGTGTGATGTATAAGGCTGCTTGTTTAACCTGAAAGCTACTAAATATTTTTCCCAGTGGGGCAACCCAGCGCCCCATCTGATCTGCAAGCTCTAAGTTTACTTAGGGACAACCTAGGAGGTGCGTCTCCCCACAAGAATTTCCTAACCAAAGCACAGAGTTTTATAAAGAATTGTCTATTCTTTAGAAATGAGATATTCTGGAAGAAAAATAATAGCTTAGGTGCCACCATCATTTTTATAGCATTAATTTTGCCCCATATTCGGAAGTCTAGGAAGACTAGAGCAATGGATCTGGGTCTCACCTTTGGGTCTCCCAATGGAGGTATCAGCGCTTTATGAGCTCTGATGATGTGCAGGGGTTTGTCTTCTGGCACATTCAATAACTCCTTCTAGAAGCTTTCCACAAAGTGGATCATGTCTCCTTGCTCTGTGCTCTCAGGTGTACAAGCTATTATTCCATCTATTAAGGTTTTCTAATTTTTCTAACTTTTGTTCCAGTAGGAGTTCTTGCTTATGCAGCTCGAACAATGCAGAGTTATGTATGTCCACTGTTGCTGTGTATTCAGTAAGACAGGCCTTGATATCATCAGCTCTCTTTTCAAGGATGTTAAGGTCTCTCCTGTCTTCAGATACTTTAGCTTCGAACCGTTGTAGAGTAGCATTTATTTGATTTAGTGCTTGGAAAAGTTTTTTCAAAGTAAGGACACAGTCTGACTCTTTAGTATCACTGGTTAGTGGTGACATGGCAGGAGTGGAGCCTGCAGATCTAGTCTTAGTATGCTGGACACCATCAGGTTTCTGTTTGGCTTGATCCAGGCGGATTTTCTCTGATGCTGTTCTTAGTCATCACAAAATCAGTTATTTTCTATTTTGAATTCAGGACTGCGGGTTTATAATCTGGATTCTGTCATATTAGTTAATGCTGGTTGGACGCTCATAAACTATGCTGCTATGTAGCTGATGAGGTCACCTGAAGTCCTCTTATTTTCTTTTTCTGTGTATTTTTACTTTTTCCATTTGCTTCTTAGAATGTTTTCTACCTGACAGTGTTTGGTGTGGTGTGAGTAGCAATACTTTACCTAGAGACAGACTTAACTAGCTTTGTTCCTCTTCATACCTCATCAGAATTGTGACTTTGCTTCTTGGTCAGTTGTGATGTAACAGACAGTGAGGTCATAGGGGTGATGATGATGTATGAGGAGAAATATGTCAGTCTCCAGGTAGACTACTGTTCCATATTTCACACCAAGTATTGTCAGGTAGAAAATGTTCTAATCAGCAAAGGGCAAAAGAACAAAAATACTTCAAGTATAAGAAGTAATGCAGTTGTTTACTACTTTTGAAAGGTAATATTAATTTCAGGCTGCACACTATCTCTTAAAGGGGAAATGGTACCACTACTTTGATGTATCATGTAGCAGGCATGGTAACACATTGTAAGCGTTGCAAAACTTGAAAGTCCTAAAAAGCAGTCCAGCACCAAACTCCTCATCGGAACCTGTTATGGGATCAAAGCAAACAACATCAGCGTAACAAAACAGGTCACTGACTTAATTACCTTCAGGCCTTGTACAAAATATATGCATCCTGCCTGGAGAGAAATTCTGTTGGGACCAGATGCAGCTGTCAGTAATGTTCCATTATCCTGGCTATTGACACCTCAGTGGCATCACACTTTATAATTAGACTGATCATTTGAGGGTTAGGGGGACTGGGGATGTCCATACCTGAAGGACCTTCTACATATAGTAAACACTACACATTTCAGCTCTGCATAACCCTCCTAACCAAATGGTATGACACATTAAGAATGACACAGACAACAAGAAGGCACCCTTCTGTAAAATGTTATTGATTTTTACCTCTTCACTCCAGACTAATATGACTAACCATTAACTATCCAGCTCTTTAGCTGAAGGACTGCTCACTAGGCCATACCTGTCACCTTTTTATTTAATTATAAAACAAACGTTTTTCTTATTTTGTACAAAGTTGACAACAAATGAAACACATCTAGTATTAATTTTTTATTTGCCATGTCAATTACATGTGTTTTTTTGTTCAGTGGTTTTATTCAGTGTTTGAATTTTGGGTGGCACAAGCGGTCCTTTTCTGCTGACAGACAGGTATGTTCATGAAAAAGGGTCACCAATACAGCAGTTAGACAGGTCTGGGGTTATCTCCAAAATAAAAAGTCACAGGAAAAATACTGTTTTTAATATGAGTTCCCATGTACATTTTCTTTTTGTAAATATAATTTTTATTCAGACTTTTTCAGAAAATACAGTACATGGCAAAACCTTAACATTTCTCCATACACTGCTTAATTTATATATACAGGAGGACATAGGAAATATTCTTTGCAATAACTCTTATTACTAATGCCCTATGGAGCCCCCCCTCTCCACTTGTTTAACATGGAAGGAGGGAAGAAAATCATAACATTTTGAGGCATAGAGAGTGCCTGATCCTAGGGCCAGTATAGCCTAACTAATGCTCACTGTATTGTCCTGCTGTCTAGTAGATGGCTTACTAAAATTGGTCCCAGGGCGGGTCTAGTGGGAATAAAGGGACAAGGCCTTATTAACAAAAGTCCTACTGGGTTAAAAGGGGAGGGGGCTCTCCTTTTTCTCTTGGGGTCCCTTGCAATTATAGAACTACTGTGGGATCTCTGCTCATGGCATGCATCAGCCACTGCTGCCACCTCTGTGCATGTTGTTTCTGCACGATCATTCAGTGATGCCATGAGTTTTTCTATTTGATAGACCTGGAATACTAATTTCCTCCAGCTCCCAACCGCAGGGGTGGTGGCGTCAGCCAAAGTTTAGTGATTATCTTCTCAGTGAGCGTGAGAAGGGTTCCCAATAAATGTCAGGTAGAAGAGTTTCTTCTTCCTCTTGAATATTGCAGCAGTATGTAGAGTTGTGGAGTGAATTCGAGGGATGGGTCAAATATATCCTGAAGATCTGTTTGTATTTCATCTAGATATGGCTTTATTACTGGGCACACCCACATGACACGGTAATGTGTGGCCCTCTGTTTGCCGCAGTTCCTCCATCAGGCTGAGGTTGCCTCTGGGAGGTAATGGACAGTGATCACCAGAGTGTGAAAAAAGCATATCAATTGCTTCCAGGCATATTCTCTCCACTGATGACAGCTTGTCACTCTGGAGGAGTAACTACAAGCCCTCAACCAGGCTTCTTCTGTAATTCGGAGATTCATTTCACCTTCCCATTTCTGAGCCACCTCCATAGTTGAGACTGCCATAGTGGCCTGCAAGACCTGATATAGTTGTGATATTATGCGTGGTTACATTCCCAATTGGAGGTATGCCAGCAAGTACCTAATAATATTTGGGAGTCCCACATCATCACTAGTTTGTATCGGTAGTGAAAGGATATAGTGCCGAATCTGCAGGTATTGGTAAAAGTCAGATCTTTTTAGATGGAACTGATTCTGTAAGTCTGTGAAAGATAGTAGAATCTGTCCATTGTACAATTGGTTTAAGTATGTCAGGGACAAGCCTGCCCATTGGGTAAATCCACCATCCTGGTGGGCTGGAACAAAATGTTCCAATTGTGCTATCGGGCAGAGTAATGGTAAGTACTGAGTTAGCTGCAGGGTTTTTCTGATGGAATGCTGCATTGTCACCTGGCTATGCAGCCAGGGATTTGAGGGAAGGGACTCTTGAGGCATTATGGCCATATAATACACTGCTTGGACAAACTGTGGGATGGGGAATATCTCACATTCTATCTCCAGCCATGGCGGAAGAAGCCTTACAAAGCCTTACGTGGTGAAGTGCCAGGGCGCCTTACCATGCAGCTTCCACCTTAGTTTATGCTGTGTATATCAACCTTTGCTATTTCAGCATCATTTACTTTTGAGTTCTATACTTCATTGGAGCTCCATAGCTCCTGGCTCTGGAGTGCTAGTGTGACTTTCAGTTGTTTGTTCTCCCTTGTATTTCCCTGGTGCCTGGTCAGTATAAAGCACATCTGTGCCGCCCAATAGTATAGCCTAAGGGAGGGGAGGGCAAGGCCTCCACTCGCTCTTGGCAGGTGTAAAAGCTATAGTTTTATTCTGGGCTTTTGGCCTGCCCAGATGAATCGGGATACCTCACTATCCCACTGCCTCCATATGCTGTTGGGTATAGTGATTGGCAGGGACTGGAAGAGGTTTAATGCCCTGCGTAGAGTAACCATTCTTACCACTTCTATCTGCCTGGAAAGTGACAGCGGCAGAGAACTTCAGCCTCGGAAATCCTGTATCATCTGTTGTGTGAAAGTAGTGTAATTATTTTTAACACAGTGCACAGGGTCCAGAGCTAGAAATACTCCCATATATTTCAGTTTTTGCAGATTCCAGCGGAAGGGATGCAGGTTCTGGAAGGCGTGGTTTGGGGAAAAGTGAAAGCACAGGGTCTCTGTCTTGGTCTGAATTATTCGCTAACCCGACACTTTATTTTATTGAGCAATGATGTTCAGGGCCTCCGGGAGTGATGTTTCCAAATGTCACAGATAAAACAGGACGTCATCTGCATATAATGTGATGTGATGCTCCCTTCCCCCCAGGGGGATCCCCATGATGATGCTTGATTCTCTAAGGGCTTGTGCCAGGGGTTGAGTATAAACTGTAAAAAGTAGGGGCGACATAGGGCAACCTTGTCAGGTGCCCTGATATAGTTGGAAGCTACCTGAGTGATATCCACTCACCTTAACGCTTGCTTGAGGGGCCTGGTATACATTTTGCAGGATGTTGATTAGAGGGGTACATGACAATTCGCTCCCATCTTTTCGCTCCCTGTCTTCTCGCTCCCGACAGTACGCTCCCACTCAAACTCGCTCTTATGTGAACACACTCCCACCCAAATCGCTCCCGTAGTGTCACATTCAAGGGAAAGAGTTGCAATGTCTATGGCTATTCAGTGTATGGGGCAGAAAGGAAATATTTAATTGAAGCAATTAATCAATTACCTGCTTTGGCCAACCACAACTAATGGTACTAGGAAGTTATAAATAATTTCACTATAGCACACTTCCACTAGTAGGTTTTCTTCTTACAATGGCTTGTCGCTTTGTCCTCTCGTCTCAGTCCAAGAAAAAACTGGTGGATGACCGTAACTACCTGTACACATTTTATAAATGTGGGCATAGTGATAAAGCGATATGGCAGTGCGAGCACGCAGTTACTACTGAGAGCTGGTAAGAGATGGGTGTATTTGAAATGTAACAGTGAGTGCTAATGCTAATGTGGCTAGGGGAGCGAGGTTGGGAGCGAATTGCATCAACGTGTAATGTCATAGGCACGAAATGACGCTGGAGTGAACTTTCGGGAGCGAGAAGTCAGGGAGTGAAATGACAGGAGCGAATTGTCGTGCTCCCTGATTAGAGCCTCAGGGAACCTACATTTCCACATTACCAAGTAAAGAAAGGGCCAGGAAACCTAGTCGAATGCTTTTTCAGTGTCAAGACTGAGCAGGATCGGGGGGGGGGTCCTTGCTGCATTTAATGTACTATGTGGAGAGTTCTTCTTATATTATCCGTAGTGGTGCGAGATTGTATGAAGCCCGTTTGATCTTTGTGTATTAGATTCAGCAGCAGATCATCTATTTGGTATGCCAAAATGACCATATAGAATTTGTAGTCTGTATTTAATACAGAGATGGGACAATATGATGTGCACTACAAAGGGTTTTTACCCGGCTTTGGAATAACGGATATTTTGGCGTGCGGCCAGGTGGGTGGGGTAGGCTCCCCCAACATGAACTCATTGTACATCGCCAACATATGTGCTTGCAGGTCATCTAGTACTTGTTTCTGCTCTAATCTTTTAACCTTAAGCCATTTGGCATACTGTATTAAATGCCCCTTAAGTACTACTTTAATTGTATCCCAGTATAGCGCTGCAGAAATATCTGCTATGGGGTGTCTGTTACAATCTCAGACAGCTTCTCCTTAATAAATGTTTGGAAAGAAGGGGACTATAAGAGATACATGTTCAGACACCATCTGGTGTCTCTTCTCTCCAGTCCTATCTCCCAAAAGGTACTCACCAGGGCGTGGTCTGAGAGATAAATATCTTCAGTTCTGCTATTTGAGACTCTGTGGAGATGTTCTGTTTGTGTAAAACAGTAGTCTATTCTGGAGTAACAACCATGGGTTGCTGAGTAATGTGTGTGTGTACTGGCGGGCCCTGGGATTGAGGGAGCACCAGATAGCTATCAGACCCAGCTCCCTGGTGCATGCTTTAAAGTACTTCTGGGATGCTGGTTGCCTCAACTGTCTAGCTGCTGAAGAGTCAACTAGTGGGTTCAGGGTCATGTTAAGATCTCCTGTCAGCAGCAGTATGCCCTTTGTGGTGGTAATGCTTTTGTCCATGAAGGTTCTGATGTCCGGGGTGTTGATGCCTGGGGGGGGGGTAGATATTGGCTAGAGTGACCTCCAAGTCCTGCAGTGTGCCCTGAACCAGGACAAACCAGCCTCCCGGGTCTGCCCAAACCTTATGTTTCTCAAAATTTGTATGCCTGGGAATCAGAATTGATACCCCACCCCGGCTCCTGCCGGTCGCCGACGTGGCTGAGTACTCCACCTGATAGCCAAATTTTGTTAGCTTGGCATGTTTCACTCATGTCAGGTGCATTTCCTGAAGGTATACCAGTTCTGGTTTAAGTCTTTTAATACGATTTAGGACCTTTGCCCTCTTCACTGGGTTAGTTAGGCTGTTCACATTCCATGAACAGAGATGCAACTTAGGGGGACCCATTTAGGTGAAGGTACCATATTCTGGTCCTATGCCTCCCCCCCCACCCGGATCCCAATAAACCATTCTAGGATTTCTCAGTTGTGTCAGGTAACCATGTAATCCTGCTGTATAATGTGGGGGTGGGGTGATAACCAGGAGATAGTTGAAAAGGTAGGGGGTAAATGCACCAAGAGGGCATATGCCTCTGACTGTGGTTCAACTTTAAAGATAAAAAGAAAAAAGCAAGTAAGAATCTCGAAAAAGGGGCATCCATGGGCTCTTCTGCAGGCCAACTGCCTGAGAGGGCCTCAACTAGTGACCCATCTGGGTACAAGGAAAACTTGACTTCCAAGGTGGTGATCCAAACGAACTCTGCAGCAAACTTAGTTTGCTTGAAGATTTATCCTCCTTTGTGGGGGGGGGCCTTCAGTCGAGTGACTTAGGGAGGGTAATGTGAGTGATAAGGGAGGGAAAGGTTGATGCCATGTCAGCCAGTGGGGGTAGCAAATATCTGGAGATCTTTGAGGGGAATTCACAGTGGTATACATTTACTATTCTTAATGACTGTACAGTATTTAAACTTTCATTACATCTTGTACCAGGGAGACTAATTCGCAACCATCCATCAGGTGGTATTGTCAGGGGAGACCTCTGTTTCCGCTCTAAGTGGAGGGAGGGGGACAGGCCCATATATCACCAACATCCCCGTTTCGGCTCATTCCCGGGGGGAGGGGCCAGCACTGAATCCATCAAAAGCTGTCCATGTCTCGCACACCAGGCGCACCTCTGCCCCCTATGTGAGCCCAATGCACGGCTAGGAGGAAAGCTCCCCTCCACTGACCCAAGAGCCCAACATTTTGTATCAACATGAAACATAATAATAAAAGTACAGGCTGGGAGGAGGAAGAGGGGGAATGAGCTACAGCTGAACCTCAGCCCCGGACAGTCTCCGTGTCCCACGTGACCATCCTCCTATACTTGATTAGCCCAGACATCATGTGATATATTGCTGCGCCCAGGACCAGAAAATACTGGGCACCACCCTCACCCCTACAAACCATCCCCCCCCCCCCCCCCCGATCCACTATCTTAACCCTTAGGCTGCCCACAAAATTATAGGAACTTTGGAATGAAATATCGGTCCGTGGCTCAGCAGGGATCAGCCTTCATTTGAGTTCCCATGTACAGATGGCAAAGACAAGCTCAGAATCCTAAGGCATCCATAATTTAAGTAATAATGACTGAGAAGCCTGTCATTTCCAAGGGATTAACAGCTGGCTGGGGGGATGGGTGGCCTGAGGCACAGCCAAGAGCTATCTCCCTCCAGCTGGTCATTAATCCAAGGAAATGGCCAGCTTTGAGGTTATTATGGCGATTATGAGTCTAATCGCAATAACAATTTTCTTTGTTTCCCATTATTTAAGGTTTTAAGTAGAGTGGTGCGAGCCATGCATGCCGCACAGCATCTGCTGACAGCAGGATCAGTCATTTATAAGACGTTAATAACTGATCCAGTAGCCAATCAGGAGCCTAGCTAGGCTCATGTATAATTAATTAGATTTATAATTTTTTTCAAACATTCACAAAAGCAGCATTTTGCATTACCCAAAGAGTGACAAGAAAAAACATGCCTTGTTTACTTGCTTCTGTACTGCCATTTGATTTTTGTGTGAGTCAATAAAAACCTTTACAGTGAACCTCTGGTGTTGTGGGGTTTTTAAAAAATGTGTTATTGTATTTGTGTGCTCTGCCTCCAAGTGCAAGTAATGATTCTGATGAATGTAACCGTACGTGTCTGAGCATGTTACATTCACCATGTTGACCACTGTGCAGCTTTATATTTTAGGAGTTTTCCTTTTATGCCAGCTCCCCTGATAAACAGCATTACTGTTTTCCCCCCAAAAGTTGTTTATGCAGACTCTCATTAGCATGCAATCCTGACCCTCTCCCATTGGCATCCACAATCCCCAGATACTCAGCCATTATGGCCGGGGGTCGTTTTTTTTTTTTAATTCATCTTTATTGATAGGTTAGGGTGTACATATTACAGTATTCAATTTATCAACATTATACATATGGTTACAGAGGTATTTTTCAATAATCATTTTAAGAATGTAACATATGTTTTCTCCTACTGCACTTATTCCAAGCAGTTCTTACTATAAGCAGGTTAAGGCAGAAATTACCTTGTTGTATCAATCCCAGTCCCCAGGTTCTATTCTTCTATGTAACTTCTAACTTTATTCACTTAGGAGGTATCTGCTTTGGGTTGATTTGTGTCAAGCTGTGTCCCTTGATCTCCTGTGAAGGATTTTATTCCTTATCCCCCTCCATCTTTGGGCAAGCATCTAGCCAGATCTGCCATCTTGCCCATCTCCAGGTGTATATATGTATTTTCTGGTTTACTCTGTATGTTAGTTCCTCCATGTTTGAGATTTCTTGGACTATTTTTATCCAGAGCTGAAGTTGGGAGGATCTATCTGAAGCCAACTGCGGGTGATGGCTTTGTGTGCTGCTGCTATTACTAGGCCCCACAGCACTCTACTGGCCAGATTCAATAGGGTATCCATTGTAAAAAGGTCTTTTAGGGCAGTTCCCACCTTATACCATAAAGGTTGGCGTTTCAGGCAGCTTCAGAATACGTGTGTATGGTGGGCCGCTCCTTTGCCACAACCCTTCCAGCAAGAACGCCCCCCCGAGTCGGGTCCCTTTTATTTTATACAGCTGGCGTATGAAAGAAGCTTACCCTGACCTTTCAGGTGAATTCTCAACAAAGGGGCGATGATGCGGTTTTAGTTGCTATGAGGAAAATCTTGCCCCAGTCCTCTTCTGTTAGGTCTAGGTATCCCTCTTGGTTCCATTTTATTTTGAGTTGTGATAAACTGTTACTATTGAAGTCTCTCAGGGCCCTATATAGTAATGAAATTAAGCTTTTTGGGTTTGGCCATTTAAAATTCTTTTAAACACTTCCAATATTGGGGCTGCTTCTTTCTGGGCTTCGTCCTTACTTAGGCATTGGTTGATGTGTGCTCGTAACAGAAGGAAATGGAAGTGATCCGAATGTCTCTCATAGCTTTTCAAAATCTAGTATGATGCCTTCTGAAACTAATTGGCCTAACCAACAGAACCCCCGTCTGTCCCAGCAATGGAAGGTGTGATCTGACTTTAATGGGCGGAAGGTGTCGTCCCATGCAAACCATTGTAGAGGCCACAGGGAGGTTTTTAATTTGTATTTATTCCAGGCCCTAGAAATTGCCCTTAGGGTGTCTAAGGTAGTTAACAATTTCAAGTTAGCTGTGCTTTCTTTAGTTGAGTTGAGCACCGGGGCTACGCTCCACCAGCGGGCGGTCGGCGACCGCAAGGCCGACCTAGGGGACCAGGAGGCCAGGAGAGACAGCCAGGAAGGTACGGGAAAGCCGCGCCAATTCGGGAGGCGAGTGCTGTCTGAGCCTTGCAGCCGATTGGTCCTCCTGCTCCATAGACTTCTGTATTAGCCTTACACTGCTGAAGCTGGTTGGGGATTGTGCGTTTTTTGGTCTAAACTGTCTAAAAAGAGCTGTTCTCCTGTTTTTTTTGCTAAAATAACTAAGGACTCTGTTAACTGTTAAAGTGAAATGTGATTTACAGCCTTTTGGTGGGATTTCTAGTGGGCCAGACGCTAAGGTGCCGAACCCCCCCCAGCCTTTTGTTGTGTAAATTAAGTCACACTGCTTTCAGAATCACTTGATTTCTGCTATTTTCTTTATATTGACTGTGCCTTCCTGTGTCTCCCTCCAGTCAAGCCTTCCCTGCCCTCAAGCACCCAGTGAGTGCCGGGGCTACGCTCCGCCAGCGGGCGGTCGGCGACCGCAAGGCCAACCTAGGGGACCAGGAGGCCGGGAGAGACAGCCAGAAAGGTACAGGAAAGCCGCAGCCAATCGGGAGGCGAGCGCTGTCTGAGCCTTGCAGCCGATTGGTCCTCCTGCTCCATACACTTCTGTATTAGCCTTACACTGCTGAAGCTGGTCGGGGATTGTGCGTTTTTTGGTCTAAACTGTCTAAAAAGAGCTGTTCTCCTGTTTTTTTTGCTAAATTAACTAAGGACTCTGTTAACTGTTAAAGTGAAATGTGAATTACAGCCTTTTGGTGGGATTTCTAGTGGGCCAGACACTAAGGCGCTGAACCCCCCCCCAGCCTTTTGTTGTGTAAATTAAGTCACACTGCTTGCAGAATCACTTGATTTCTGCTATTTTCTTTATATTGACTGTGCCTTCCTGTGTCTCCCTCCAGTCAAGCCTTCCCTGCCCTCAAGCACCCAGTGAGCGCCAGGGCTACGCTCCGCCAGCGGGCGGTCGGTGACCTCAAGGCCGACCTAGGGGACCAGGAGGCCGCGAGAGACAGCCAGGAAGGTACGAGAAAGCCGCGGCCAATCTGGAGGCGAGCGCTGTCTGAGCCTTGCAGCTAATTGGTCCTCCTGCTCCATAGACTTCTGTATTAGCCTTACACTGCTGAAGGTGGTTGGGGATTGTGCGTTTTTGGTCTAAACTGTCTAAAAAGAGCTGTTCTCCTGTTTTTTTTGCTAAAATAACTAAGGACTCTGTTAACTGTTAAAGTGAAATGTGAATTACAGCCTTTTGGTGGGATTTCTAGTGGGCCAGACGCTAAGGCGCCGAACCCCCAGCCTTTTGTTGTGTAAATTAAGTCACACTGCTTGCAGAATCACTTCATTTCTGCTATTTTCTTTATATTGACTGTGCCTTCCTGTGTCTCCCTCCAGTCAAGCCTTCCCTGCCCTCAAGCACCCAGTGAGCGCCAGGGCTACGCTCTGCCAGCGGGCGGTCGGCGACCGCAAGGCCGACCAAGGGGACCAGGAGGCCGGGAGAGACAGCCAGAAAGGTACGGGAAAGCCGCGGCCAATCGGGAGGCGAGCGCTGTCTGAGCCTTGCAGCCGATTGGTCCTCCTGCTTCATAGACTTCTGTATTAGCCTTACACTGCTGAAGCTGGTCGGGGATTGTGCGTTTTTTGGTCTAAACTGTCTAAAAGAGCTGTTCTCCTGTTTTTGCTAAAATAACTAAGGACTCTGTTAACTGTTAAAGTGAAATGTGAATTACAGCCTTTTGGTGGGATTTCTAGTGGGCCCAGGCAGCTAAGGCGCGAACCCCCAGACCTTTTGTTGTGTAAATTAAGTCACATTGCTTGCAGAATCACTTCATTTCTGCTATTTTCTTTATATTGACTGTGCCTTCTGTGTCTCCCTCAGTCAAGCCTTCCCCGCCCTCAAGCACCAGTGGCGCCAGGGCTACAGCGCCAGCCAGCGTCGCCCGACCTAGGGGACCAGGAGGCCGCGAGAGACAGCCAGGAAGGTACGGAAAAGCCGCGGCCAGTCGGGAGGTGAGCGCTGTCTGAGCCTTGCAGCCGATTGGTCCTCCTGCTCCATAGACTTCTGTATTAGCCTTACACTGCTGAAGCTGGTCGGGGATTGTGCGTTTTTTGGTCTAAACTGTCTAAAAAGAGCTGTTCTCCTGTTTTTTTTGCTAAAATAACTAAGGACTCTGTTAACTGTTAAAGTGAAATGTGAATTACAGCCTTTTGGTGGGATTTCTATGGACCAGGCAGCTAGGCGCGAACCCCCAGCCTTTTGTTGAATAAATTAAGTCACACTGCTTGCAGAATCCCTTGATTTCTGCTATTTTCTTTATATTGACTGTGCCTTCCTGTGTCTCCCTCAGTCAAGCCTTCCTGCCCTCAAGCACCCAGTGGCGCCAGGGCTACGCTCCGCCAGCCAGGCGGTCGGCGACCGCAAGGCCGACCCTAGGGACCAGGAGGCGGGAGAGACAACCAGGAAAGATGCAGAAGCATCAAAATTTTTGCCCACCGCCTCCCCGTGTGTTACATTTATAGGCATCTTCCCCTGAAATTCTTATCTCCCCCCACAGCATTACTCCTAACCAATAATCTGTCAGTGGCCTGTGGCGCCACCTACTCTGTCCTTCCCTGTTCTCATTGTGGGTAACTAATAACTGCCACATTCAAAATGGGAGACTCCTCTTACTATTTCTCTCTCTCTCATTTGTGATGTTTATTGAGGATGAAGACATCCGATCCGTCACCACACACTGAATAATGTGGCCCACCTAGCCTCTCTTTTACACCTCCAGTGGATGTTGACGGATCTCACATTTGCCCTACCGATGTTACATCATAATCAGTGGGGTAACCCACAAAGGCAGCAACCTGTCATGTACTTTTCGCTTGATGCTCCATTGTTGGGTCCACAGTTCCCCTTACACCTGTCCACCAAATTAGCACTCTGTGACAGGATACCAAGTCGTAACCCCAAGTGGATCACCTCAAAGCAGTGGCCTCCGAGCAAGAAGAAGGCCCAAAGACAGTCCCATCTTCCTGTCTTTGAAGCCCTTACGAAACTCTTATTCCTTCTGCTGATCTGTATTGGTAATGTTGAAATCAATCCAGGCCCTCCAGAGGCATCACCTCCCAACAGATCTTGCCTTCATCAAAGGACTAAGCTTTCTTCATATCAATGCATGCAGCCTCCTGAAAGCTTTCATTATTACAAGCCTGGGTCGCCCATACTTTGCCAGACTTTCTCGTAATATCCGAGACATGGCTCAAACCTGTAACAACAGACAGGGAGGTAAATCTCCCAACTACCAAATATTCAGAGCAGATCGCCTGACAAGGGTGGTGGAGTAGCTATTTATGTAAAGTCAAATATATCTGCATCTTGCCTTAGTGCAACATCATTGCCCAAAGAATTCAAATGTATATCCCTTAAAATAACTCTCCCCAACATGGCAGCTTTTCAACTAGTTGGTTGCTATAGGCCCCCCTCTGCTAGCCACAAACTCTTAACCCACCTGGGGAACCTAATCAAATTGGCTCCTGAAGATATCATAATCCTAGGTGATCTAAACCTAAACTGGCTCTCCAAGACAGCTGCACCTCTAGTATCATTCTGTGATACATGAAGCACACAACTGATAAATGAACCAACAAGAATCTATTTAAAAATAGAAGTAGTAGCACCTACTTGACATCAAGCTGGTAAACAAACCCACCTATTCTCACACGCTGGAGTGTTATTCAGTGACATAAGTGACCACTGTCTCATTGCAGGAATAAGATCATCGGCAAACCAGCTAACAGTAAAATTCCTTCTGAGAAGATCTAAGAAAAACCTTAATATTGAGGATATCTCCATGACCTAAGCCACTCTACATGCTGGCAGGAGTTTTACTTACGCATTCTGTGGAAAAAGCACATTAGGTGTTAAATAGCATAATCATAGGTGCCCTAACACTCATGCACCAATCACTAGTGTCAGAACAAAAGCAAATCTTGCCGCTGGTTCTCAGCCGACCTTAAATCTGCACTGTTGGACAGAGATAAACTATGAAACTGGCAAGGAAGACTAAGGAACCAAATGACTGGATGCTGTTCAGAAAAGCCAGAAATAGCTGCAAGAAAGTAAGGGATGCTAAGGCTGCTTTCTATATGGCTGAACTGACGCCTCTTACCACAATCCTGCTAGATTCTGGGGCACCATCAAGGGGATCTTAGGACAGGACTCTAGCACCTCTCTGCCATCTCAAGTGCACCTTAATAAGTTGCTATCTCTGATAAGCAGGAAGTACTGGATGCATTCAATAATCATTTCACCACGGCTGGCCTTGCTTTTGACACCTCTCCAGCTAATCACTGGGGCACAACTAAACTCCCAGTCTACTGAGGTTCAGAGGGCTGTTTCTTCCTTCTCCTTCAAACGGTTTATTGAAGCAAGTAGAGGACCTAATGCTGCATTTGGACACTAAAAAAAGCGCAGGTGCAGACTCTCTTGACCCCTATTTTCTAAAAATTGTAATTCACGTGCTTGCAGTTCCATTAACACATCTTTTTACTCTATCATTAACCTCTGGCTCTATTCCTTCGATTTGGAAAACAGCCCAAGTGTTTCCCCTCCTAAAATCAGGGGACCCCAAGGACCTCAACAACTACAGGCCCATATCCATTCTTCCTGTGCTTTCCAAGATGCTAGAGAAATTAGTGAGCATCCATTAAGAGACTACCTTGAAGTTAACAACCTCTTAAATCCTGCTCAATCTGGATTTGGGGCCAGGCCGCTTTCATCTCTGCACTGGCCAAAGTCAAAAAATGACTAGCAAACTGAGCTCGACAAAAGAGCAGTGTCTGTGCTGTATTCCTTGATCTAAGCAAAGCATTCGAACACCGTGGATCATGAGCTGCTACACTCTTCACTGCACTCCATAGGCTTAGACTCACCCTCTCTTATGTGGTTCAGATGTTACCTCACTGATAGAACACAGGCAGGTGAAAGCTGAAGGTGACTTATCCTCATTAAAATCGCTTCTAAGAGGAGTTCCTCAGGGATCTATCCTGGGCCCCATCCTTTTGCCATTTACATTAACAACATTGACACTAATCTCACTAAAGCCAATGTTCACCTCTTTGCAGATGACACTGTTTTATATGTCAGTAACCCATCGCCTGCAGTGGCCTGTGAAATTTTACAATCAGAATTCTCCTCTTGCAACACCAATTACTTGAGAAAAACTCCTCCTAAATGCAAAGAAGACAAAAGCTATGTTCTTCTCCACTAATAACCATACTAACACCTCCTCACCAAGCAATCTTCCCATTTATCCACCATCCTTGGAGAAAGCCTGGACTATGTAGATAAATTCAAATACTTAGGGTGTGGATTGATAGCAGGATTTGACTACACCATATATTGAAGAACTTGAAAAAATCTCGCCAGAAGCTCGCCTATTCTTCAGAATTAAACATTTTCTAACCAGAGACTCAAGGCTGAGACTAATCCAGGCCTCATTTATCTCACTTATCGACTATGCAGACTTCCTTTATGGTCACTGTCCTATTTCCTACTTAAGCAAATTGGATACATTGTATCACAGAGCACTACGGTTTATTACAGATCTTCCATTCAACACTCATCATTGCTCTCTCTATGCTGCAGTTGGGTGGACATCCCTACACCTCAGAAGGAACAGAAATGCTGCACTGTGGATATACAAAGCCTTGTCTAATAAACTTCCATCCTATATTTTAGACTGCTTTACACTGGCCACAGCTAGGTCCTATGACCTAAGAAGCAACAACTTCATCACGCTTAAGTTACCCAAAGCCTACACCCGGCATGGGAGGTCTGCAATCAGCTTACTCTAGCATTGGCATGGAATTTCTACAGAAGACCCTAAAGTTGACCAACTTTATACCTCTAGCATCCTTTAAAAGCTCTCGTAAATCTCTTCCCAGAGAAATGCAATTGCTATCACAAGCCCTAGTCCAGTCACATTCACAACCTCCCCTTTCAGTCAGCAATTATTATTGACAGCTCTTCCATAAATCTTCCCCTTAGTTTTTCCCTCCCTTGCAGCCCCCTTTTTTTTGTATCTCAGCCCCCTTTCATACCTTTTTACAGCTTAGCTTCACCTGACTAAGACCTCCACACCAATTCCTGGCACTTACTTCTACCCCAACTGCTCCTCCATACCTCCTACTACTAGTAGCCTTAGCCCCTCTCTGAATCTCCCACCAGCACCTCCATGTCATTCGTCAGAGGCTGTTTATCATCATTTTTGCAGTCATAAATCATTACATCTGTTTGTCTGCATTAGTTTGCCCTGGAGCCTGTAACCACCTGTTACCATGTATTGCGTGCTTGCTTTGGCTCCTCTATTGGATCTAGGACATTCTGGTTTCTTCTAGGGTACTTCTACTGTATCCTACCTTGTCCTGTTAGGTTGAATCATCCTTATCCTTCATTTGTATATATGTTTATATTATTGTATCTGTTTAAATATAAGTGTTCTGTATATGTCTGCTATTGTACCTTCAATTTGATCCTTGACCTATCAGGTCCATCTTGTAAATGAGCTTTGTTCAATGATGTCCGCCTGAATAAATAAAGATTTGATTGATTGATTGATTGATAGTTTCATCATTAGAGCACCCAATGGCAGACCCTCACTCTCCTTCTCTTGTTCCATAGTCTTCCAGTTGGCCTGGTAAGATGGTACTGACCATAAAAAGGCTGTTCTCATATGTGTGGCCAAATAATAATCTTCTAAATTAGGAAGAGACCTACCTCCATCTAGTCTGTGTGTTTGTAGGATCTGGTATCTAGTTCTAGGTTTCTTATTGTCCCAGATATATCTGGATATATTTCTTTGCCAGATCTGGAATTGGAGTTTTGATATGTAAATTGGTAGGCATTGGAAGAGGTATAAAAACCTCGGGCAAGATATTCATAGTGACTGACTGTATTCGAGAGTACATGTGGAGATTTAGTTGGGACCATTTTTCAGTGTCTTTCTGTATTTGTAGGATTAGTGGGGAGAAGTTAGCTTTAAATAATTGGGTCAGGTTTTTTGTAATGTGGGTGCCTAGATATTTAAGTTTGGGGGCGTTCCAATTAAGGGGGAGTAGCTAAGAGATGGTCTGTGAGAGATTGTAATAGAAGCACAGGGCTTCAGTTTTAGTTTTGTTTAGGGTGTAGCCGGCATGTCTACTGAATTCTTCTAGTAATGCCCAGACCAGAGGAATAGATTTCTCTGGTTTGGCCAGCTACAGAAGGACATCGTCCATGTATAGTGAGATTTTGTGGACCTCTCCTTCCACCTCTATTCCCTCCACCTGCTGTGCCTCCCTAATGGCCTGTGCTAACAGTTCAATATACAGAACAAAGAGTAAGGATGATAGCGGGCAGCCCTGCTGGGTACCCCTGCCCAAACTGAATCTGTCAAAAATGCCTCTATTTACTCTGACATAGGCTTGAGGGGCTGTAAATCATTTAAATGCTATCTAGAAATTGGTGTGGGAATCCTAGGTGTCCTAGAACTGTGAAGAGAAAGCTCCAGGAGACTTTATCGAATGCCTTCTTTGCGTCCAGTGCCATAAGACAGGCTGGTGTGCGGGAATGGTGTATGGCATTAATTATATTGATTGTTCGACGTTATGTTGTCTGGGGCTTGCCTATGTGTTATAAAGCCAGTTTGGTCCAGTTTTATGAGTAATGGAAGGAGGATGTTAAGTCTAGAGGCTATGATAGAAGTGAAGATTTTATAGCCTGTATTAAGGAGTGAGATGGGGCGGTACACGACCACATTCCTCTTGGGGTTTACCGGGCTTATGAATGACCAAGATTGTGGCCATGATGGGGGGTGGGCTGGGTTTCCCTCCTCCCATATCTCTGTAAAAACTTCTTGCAGGAGGGGTATTGCCTCCTTTGAGAATGTTTTATAGAATTCTCCCCAAACCCATCTGGCCCGGGGCATTTCCCTGTTTTTAGGTTTTTGATGACTGCCTGGATTTCCATTTGTGTTATGGTGGCCAGCAGGGTCTGTCCCTGTTCTTGAGTTATGGTAGGGAGGTCTAAGGATCTTAAATAGGCCAGTTTCTCTTCCCTGGATGACTCTGGGGTGGGTAGTAAAGCTTGGTGTAGTATGCCATGAAAGCTTCTGTGATTTTTTCACTTTTGAACGATACCTCTCCCATCAATGGGTTTTTAATCTTTGTAATCGTTGCCGTGGCTGCTTGTTGTCTTAGGCAGAAAGCTAGGAATTTAGTGGCTTTGGGTCCACCCTCACAGTACTTTTGTTTCAAGTACCAGAGGGCTTTTTCTATTTCTGCCTTTTGTAAATATTGTAGGCTGTTTCTTAAATTTTTACCTCTTTATCTCTGTCCTATGTCCACTTCTTCATTTTCTATGCAGTCTCTACTGTTTTTAATTGGTTAAGTAGTTCTGTTTGTTTCTGTTGTGCAAGTATTTTCCTATGGGTGGATATAGAGATTAGTCTCCCTCTAACCATCATTCTGACAGTATCCCATAATATCTGGGGTGTAACTCCTGGTCGAGTATTCTCAACTGTTTTTTAACTACTTCCTTAATCTCTGTAGCTACTGTTTTATCTTGCAATAGAGAGATATTCAGCCTCCAGTGTGTGTTTTTCCTGGGTAGCTTCAGCTCTACTTCAAGGAAGACTGGCTGATGATCGGAGAGGACAGAGGTTCCAACTCACATACTGTACCTAGGAGGGAGGGTAAATCTTTAGTATAAATAGTAAAGGTGTCCAGTCTAGAGAAAATTTTAAACCTAGGGGAGAAGTATGTATAATCTCTAGTTGTGGGGTATTTAGCCCTCCAAACATCAGTTAATCCAAATTCTAGTATACTATTTTTGAATGAGCGGGCTTTCCGAACTTCTGGGTTGGATATCTGGGAAGTTGTGTCTAGTTTTCTGTCAAACATTAAGTTCCAGTCACCTCCCATAACTAATAGGCCCTTTGCTTTTTCCACTACCAGTTGGACTAAAGAACTATAAAATGTTAGGGCAGAGCCCGGCGGGGCATAGACATTCACCAGTGTGATCCTGATGTGTTGAACTTTCCCCATAACCATAATGTATCTTGCCCCAGGGTCTGTGATTATTTCTTCTCCTCAAAAGGGGAGGGTAGTGGACATTAGTATTGCTACACCCTGTTTTCTTCCTCTGTCTAAGTAGGCACGGTATATATGGGGAAAGCTCTTCGATTTTAATTTTAGAATTTCAGTGAGGGAGAGATGGGTCTCTTGCAAGAAACTGACCTCACATTTCTGTGCTGTTAAGAACCTTAGTAACTGCTTTCTCTTTATAGGATTTGTAATGCCGTTGACATTAAGCGAGAGCATTTTACTATTTCTGGTTGCCATTATGTCAGGTACATTGCTTCAACCTCTGAATTAATCACTTGCTTCATATTTAAGTACATTAGAATGGCATCAAAATCCAAGATTCTATATGTGCACCCTTTTGCAAAAAGAACTTGTAACAACAAAAGTTTTAAACCAGTTAAAGCTAAGGTTATTATACAAACTGTAAATAACTGGCAGACAGAACTTCTCTGCCATACTTTTCTAAACTTAGCAAACTTCTGTAACACAAGAAACTTGTTTCAGCTAATATGTAGTTGAAACCATCTTCACATTGAAATACTTGGGTTGTCTTGTTGACTTCCAAGGGGGAGCCGCGATGACTCATGCAGCTTGTGGGACATGGCCTCAGCAATGTAAATTATCATGCCTGTATAGGGCAATAGCCAGTATATTGCAGCATGGACTAATTTCCCCTGCTGCAACTGGGGGTACTCAACATCAGCAACTTTGAATCAGTGCTGTCTGCGTTTCTAGGTCCCCCCGACCCAATTACCATCAGTCGAGCTATTAACTGCCAGACTGTGCAGACAAGGGGTACTTAAACCCTTTTATATTAGTAATTCTTTTTTAAGACCAAGAGCTGTATGGTTTGGTATGTTTGTGAGAGGAGAATGGATCCTACAAAACACCGGATAGGCTGTCTCCCAGGGAACATGAGACTCCATGTGTATTTTCCATTCATTTATGTGCAGGAGGGAGAAGGCCCAGGTTCCCCCGGTAGTCTCCACTCCTCCTGTGGCCCTTCCCTTGTAGTTCGTTAAGTTATTGGAGTCATTTCTCCCTCCATCACACAGCCTCTGCCAGCCTTTGCTCAATCTAGCTCATTTAGTCAAGTTCAACACAAAGAAGTATCAACAGGGCAACTGCATATAAACTTCACAGAGGAAACGGATTCCGTGTAAACCTTTTAAAGACCAAATCTCATTTATACTCTCAGATATTTTGGTGTCCAGGAGAGTTGCAGTCCAGCAGGTTTCAGGCCAGGAATCGGCCTTCTGCAATCCAGAGCAATTTAGGGAGAAAGCTGCCTATCTCAAAGCTCCAACAGGGTACATGCAGGCCGCTTGCATATCCCTTTCTGCTTCAATACTTCCCCGTTGCGCACTTCCCTTAATGTAACATGGTGGGTAGATATCAGCTCTGTGCCGTATTCTTGTTATAGGCCCAAACTGTTTCAGGAAAGTTATTGGCAGGCCATCAGTTAATGCTATGCTGTAAGTCCCCTTTATTTATTATGGGAGATTTTTACTTACGTATTCTATGTGTTCCCTGACCTACAGGATTGAGGATCTGGGGGAATTCATTCCATTTTCCTTACTTTTTAGTCAAAGGGCATGAAAGAAGGTCTGTTATTGGATTCATCTTTCAGAAGGTGTCAGTGTGTCAGGAGGGTGGGGGAAGGCGGCTTAACAATTTAAGTTTCTGGCTGTGCATTAATCAAGGAACCCATCTCATTTGCCTGCTAGTTTCTGGGGTAGCAGATTCCTCTTCAGTCTCCTTTAAGTAGGGCACTTTCTTGTTCATCATCGCTGAGCCGCTGTAGTTTCGGAGCATCGAGGCCAGATCGGAGCGGAGGTTAGTGTGGGGAGCTTTCTGTACAGATCCTCTTCAGGATATACCCTTCTGAGCCACGGACCAAGCTGAAGCCAACAGTTCCTTCTCAATGCATTCTTTTATCAGAGGGGGAGTAGGAATACCTAAGTCTTCCAAAAACTGAGCTGCATCAAGTAGGTCCGAGAAGATTTTTGTTCCTTTTTCAGTTTCAACTTTTAGGTGGGCAGGGAAGAGGATTTGGGCCCTGATATTTTTTGACCGGAGTTGTTTAAGTATGGGCCACAGGGTTTTTGTGGCTTTCTTGCACCGAATTGGTGTAGTCGTTATCGAGAGTGATCTTTTGGTCTTGGAAGTGCAGGTCCCCTTGTTGCCACACTCTATGGAGTAACTCCTCCTTGACTTTGTAAGAAGTAATTTTAACAAATATTGAGTGTGGTCTGGCCCCTGTCCCCTGGGGTTTCGGTCCTAGGGAGCGTATGCCTGATCCATGGAGAGGTCGATCTCTTCTGGCAAGTTGATTGCTTGTCTTAGCATGTTCTGCAAAAAGGATGCAATGTCTTTGGCATTGTCTTCGGCACTCTCCGGTATTCCATAAACTCTAATGTTTTGCCTCTGGCTACGGCCTTTCAAGTCATCCAGGCACTGGGTTATATCATGATCTCTGGCAAGAAGGTAGAGGAGCAGCCAATCCTGTCTGTCTGTCTGCTCAGACAATTGGGTTAAACATACTTTAATTTGTTCAGTTCAATACTCAATTGTATTTATATCAGCTTGGAGTTCCATTAATGATTGGTCTATCTTATTGATGGTCTTAGCTGTTTGCAGTATAGATGAGACCAAATCAGTTAAGCTTTTATCTCCATCTTGGTTGTCTGCCACGCGGCCTTCTGCATCTCCCAGCTCCATCTGTGTTTGAGTTTTTCTTGTCTCAGGAGATCTCTAAGTTTTTGTGCCGGGGTATTTGAATTCCTCACTGACAGAGCTTTTTGATCTGGTGGTCTTGGCTGGGGAATTCACATCTTAGCTGTGGATGTTGTCTGATTCTAGATCGGGGGTAGATGGAGTCCCAGAGCTAGGCAGCCATTAGGTCGCTGATGTCACTGGAAGTCCCCGCTGGGGGTCAGTTTTGGAACAGCATGGCTCATGTCACACCGCTGTTGGAGGAAATTGAATGACTCTTACTAGACCTAATAAAAGTTGCGTTTACAATGCGATCAGTACATTTAAATCCCTAAAGTGTGTCAGCAAGTACACCGGGTCCAGACCCAATCTGCAGGTTACCATCATCACAAAGTAAGGCCATGTTACAATGATCACAGGCTCCAAATGTGCATGATGGGGAAAGAAGCAGTGAAACCGGACTGGAGCCTTGTGCTCTTAACCACTGCAGTGCTAAATTGAAGTGGAGTCAATATTTTATTTGGGGGGGCTGTACTTGGCAAATATTTATTTATTTATTTTAAATTAAATATACTTTATTGAATTTTAAAATTACACATACAGGCACAAAACCATAGAATGACAAATATTTAAATGCATTTCAGTAACTGCGACACCAAACACCATGGGGTCTTTGCTCTCCCATCACAATGTGTGCTTGGGTTCTCAATTGCAGTCATCAGAAGCATTTTCTTATTCTGTTAAAAAGCAGTGTGTTTAATACAGTGTGAGGGATTTACCACATTAATTAAGCACATATTATCGGAGTTTGGTGAATTTTTACTTGTTTATTATTAATTTGCAATACTTATTTGTTTGTTAGAGCTATGTTTTAGGGATAATACATGACTTGTTATGAAATGATACTTAGGTATGCTATTTTGATATTTATCATGTAGTTCCATTCTCCTTGAAAAAGCATAACTGATGTGTGAAACATTGGAGTTTTAAGGTTGCCAGTTTACCTGAATGAGATGGAAATAAAATGATGGAAGTTACTAGCAAATATGCGCTTTTTGGTGTTTGAAAGTTTGTTTGGTTTTGGACTGTCTTACTGCAGACCCAGGCTGCACCTAAATTATTGATAAATAACCCCTGAAAGTTTAGGAATCATCCTTTCTTGCTGCCAATGTTTATTAGTACCAGCGTAATGAAGACAACCATAATGTGCAGGACAGTACAGTGTGGTGCATTTGTTCACTGCAAATTCTGCTAAAGTTAATCTATTATGAAAAGAATGCACCAGTCTTAAACCTAAATTATTGTTTGGCTGTAGTTTCAGCCAGACTGAGGTCTTTAGTATGCTGTTTAGATATGTAAGCAGTTTGGGGGGCTGTCAAAAAATGTGTTTTGAAACCATTTTATATGTGTGTGGGGGGGGAGGGGGTTGCTATGGGAATACATTTCTGTTTGTCTGCTATGCTGACCTTAATACAATTAAACATGATGGGCCAAACACATGCGGATCTGGATTTTTTTATGCACCAATGAGGGTGGTATCTTGTTTGTGTCTCAGCGTGTTTGGTCACCAGCATTCAGCCATATTAAGCACCATGTGATCTTTGTCTTTGTGTGTTTAAAATTCATACTCAGCCATCTTGAGCACCATGTGGCTTCTCGGTGGGGGGGGACCCAGCGATGTGGGTCAGTTGGTTGTTTTGTTTGTTAATAGTTTTGGCTGTTTTCAATATAACCAAACATGAATATCCAAACACACCTGGAAATAACCAAATTTCTTGGGTCAGGATGTTTGTGAAAAGGTCCAGACACACCTGCAAATATGCACATTTGTTTGTTTTGGCCAGCTTGCTTGTTTGTAAAAAGCATTGTGATTAGGCTGGAATCTGGTCCCAGCCAGTCTTTTGTTCCGGTGTGTTTGAATTTCATGTTTGGTCATATTGAGCACCATGCAGCTTCCCTGCCTGTGGGTGAGGGCAGAACAACAAAGGTTTGAGTCTGTTGGTTTCTAAATGTTTTTGGCTGCTCTCATTGGGTTCTGTTTACTTATGGATGGGATTTATGTGTGAAACGCGCATAATCCACCTGTGCAGCACTGCACTCCGGCACAGGTGTGCACCAGTCGGCATTCACAACCGCCACCCACCTGTCCACAGTCCCGCCCCCTCAGCATACAGCCACATGCCAGAGGAATGTGGTGGCACAGGGACAGGGTGTGGGGTGCAGGACAGCATCCAACGGGATGCTTGTCCTGGTCCCCACAGTGGATCCCTTCCACGGCTGGGCAAGGGTTACTGGGAGGGTGCATATCCAACAGTGTATGACCACCTGGCATTTGCCAAAACATCCTTCCCAAACAGCACAATGGACTTAGGCAACAGTGCGGCTGGGGTCCTGATGTTGGTGCCACCAGCCGGTATACAAGGGAGGGTGCGTAACCATGCAGGATGGTTACGTCAGTCTCCCCATGTGCAGCTGTCCAATGCTGGTGTGGCACATAAGTGCCTCCATGAAGTTACGCTAGCACAGGCACCACCCCTTTCATGTTCCCATCCCACCCCTGGCACAGCACCCCATGGCCAGCATGGGATCTGGTGTGCAGGACACTAGCACACCCGTGAATGCCATGGATAGTGCACAGGGCACTGCTGTGCAGTATTCGGGCGTTGGAATGCCCACGTGCTGCCCTTCGTGATACACAGGCCTTCGTGAATCGAGCCCAATAAGACAAAATGTGAAGATCCAAACATACCTGGAAACATTCACATTTGTTGTGGCCAAGCTGTTTGTTTGTAAAAAGGGCTGTGGTTAAGCTAGGATCAGATCCAATCAATCAATCAATCAATCAAAATCTTTATTTAACCAGGTGAACATCATTGAGCAAGCTCATTTTCAAGATGGACCTGGACATAAAACAGTAAGACAGTAAAGGACATCGAGGTTACAGCAGTACCAGTCAAAGAGAGTTGAACTGGGGTCAGGACAATTAACAATATAATGACAACCAAGGAAGAAAGAATCTGAGAACATAGCAATAAAACCACCACATAACAGCTGCATATACATTTACATATAGACCCTGACACTGAGCAGGGGTAAACATGGAAGGATACATGCTAGTTAGGGATGAGTTATCCTATAGGACGGCAACACTCACATATGAACATTAATATGATAAGCTAGGGTGGTGTACTGAGAAGGGTAGGAAGGGTAAGGGGGAGGAAGGAAAGTAAGTGGTCAGCAATTACCCTTGGAAGGTACGAGTTGAAGCAAAAAGGATGGAGAGGGCAGAATGGCGAGGGGACAATAATGGCAGAATTTTGATACAAGGTATGAGGCTAGGTTCTGGGAGGACATCAATAACTAGAGAAATGGCAGCTGTCAATGGAAACAGTTACAGGCTTCCTTGAAAGAGCGATTGTAACTTGATTTGAATGCTGCTAGACTGATAAGGCGGAACAGTTTCATAGTTTCTTGCAACTTATTCCACAACAATGGCAGCATACAGCTTATGGCAGACCGGCCAAACCATGATCTGACCTTGGGCACAGTCAGAGAAATATACTGAGCACTTCTCAGCCCATACTTAGATATGATTCTCAATGGTAGATAGTCTGAGATATAAGAGGTTAGTGATGGCACTATAGGTACACACGGCAGCATTTCACTGCCATCTAAAGCTTAGGGAAGGCCAACCCACAGCTGTATATAGAGCGCAGTGGTGAGCTGAGTAAGGTAGATCCATGATAAACCTCAAGGCTCGGTGATAGAGTGTGTCCAGTTTAGTTGGCGTTGTAGTAGGACCTTGATTATATAGAAAGTCTGCGTAGTTAATCAGGGAGAGGAACGTGGTTTGCACCAATCTCTTCTTCACATCTTTGGTGAGAAAGTGCTTAATCCTGTAAAAGAGACAAAGTCTCTTTCTGAGTTTTTTCGACAGCTCCTCAATGTGATAAATGAATGAAAGCTTGTGGTCAATTCAGACCCCTAGATATTTTAATTTGTCTACGAATTCCAAAGGCTCACCAAGTAGGGTGGTAATCTGTGGAAGCGTTCCATTAGTAGATGGATTTGTTGCATGAAAAAGGGGTGAAAAAAGCATTGCCTTAGGCTTTTTGGAATTTAAAAGTAATTTCTGATTTAGTAGCCGTAGCTGCAAATGATTGAATTCCTGCTGTAGATCACTACAGGCTGATCCAAGGGTAGGTCTGCTGACATAAAGCACAGTATCATCAGTGAAGAGGTGAATGCTAGCGTCTTTGATACCAACATCAATTCTGCTGATGTAAATTGCAAAAAGCAGGGGGCCCAATATAGACCCCTGTGGTACACCTCTCAGAAGTGATTTTAGCAGAGATAGTTCCCCTTCCACTTTTACCTGTTGGAATCAGCCAGTGAGGTAGTTAGAGAACCATTTCAGTGTCAGGGGGTCCAGTCCGATATTCTGAAGAGAAGACAGGAGAAAGCTATGGTCGACTGTGTCAAAGGCCTTACTTAGGTCTAAGAAAACCACACAAATAAATGTATTTTCATCCAGCTCACACTGCCAGTCATCCATCACCTTTGCCAATGCTGAGATGGTGCTGTGCCGTGGTCTGAAGCCTGATTGTAGGGGATTCAACTGGTTAGATGATTCTAGGTAGCTCCTAAGCTGCAAATTCACTAGTTTCTCCAGCAATTTAGACAGGATGGGAAGCAGGGAAATAGATCTATAATTATTTAGGTCACTGGTATCTCAGGATTTGAATAGAGGGACCACATGGGCCATTTTCCATATGGGAGGGATATTTCCTTGTGAGAGCGATAGGTTAAAGAGGTGTGTGATTGGCACCACCAGGACATGAGAACTGATCTTCAGGAAAAAAGGGTCAATAAGGCCAGCCCCGGTGCTGTTCCTGTCCTCTAGCTGTAATAGAAATTCTTCTACCTCTTTCAGGTTACAGACTGTAGAGAAAAAGTTGCACCACTGCCGTAAACTTCATGATTGTGCACACCCAATTGTGTATGGAGGTTGCTTGCGTGAGAGGAATCAAAAGCTAGACCTGCAGTGGCAAAGTGATTATTGAGCGAATTGAGGATAGTATTCCTGTCAGAGACTAGCAGAACCAATTGTGATTTTCTGTGGCAATGAATTTACAGATGTGGAGCCTTCTAACTCCTTTAAGGTTTTCCAGAATTTAGAACACCACTTCATGGAGGATTCGAGTTCAGTACGATAGAAGTGCACCTTGGCTTCTCTGATCATCTTAGTGCACATATTCCTAACTGTCCTAAAAAAAGCCCAGTCCATTGGAAGTTTGGTTTTACATGCAAGTTTCCATAGCCGATCTCTGTTAAGCAATGGGGCCTTCAGGTCAGCAGTAAACCATCAACAGGATTTGGCCTTCACCCTGACTTTAGTAACTGGTGCATGCTTGTCCAGTACCCCATAATGATATTTTGGAAAATGCTATGTGCTGTGCATACAGATTTTGCAAGGTAAAAGTCTTGCCAAAGCAGGGAGTCTCACAAATCCAAGGTGAAAGTGTGAGCATCGAAGGTTCTTCTGCTTCTCTTCAGGGTGGGCTCAGCAACAGAGGGCAGCTTAGGTGTAGCCCTTACACAGTCAATAAAGCAATGGTCACTGATATCAGAGAACAGGACCCCAGCACAGGAGAATAGGTGTGGTTTATTTATTATAATGAGATCCAGCAGTGTACTGTTAATAGGGTTCTTTTTATTGGGGCATGTAGCTTCAGAAATCAGTTGGGACAGGCCTAGGTAGTTACAGATTTAAGGGGAGTAGCGGCTTTGGATAGCCAGTCAAGGTTAAAGTCACCCAGAATAATGAACTTGGATGACAGTGATCCCAGGGAGTTACTTAGGTGGAACAATAGTTGAAGTCCTGCAGATGGGGTCCTATAGCATCCTATTACGCAGAGGGAGATCTTATGTGCAATCTCAACCTTGAGGGTTATGCATTCAAACTCTTTCTGAATTGTAGTTGAGTCAATGATGGTGGCAGAAAATGTGTTTTTAATATATATGGCAACTCCTCCTCCTCTAGACTGCCTGTCTGTTCTAAACAAGGAATAGGAAGGAATATAAACCTCCTGATCCATAGTTCCAGGTTTGAGCCACGATTCGGTAACCACCAAAACACTGTATGACAAACCTATGCATGAATAGACGTAAATTTTTTTAGTAGACTGCATGCATTGACATGTATGAAACTCTTACCGTTACAGCTCGCATATCAGCAGGGGAGGAAATAAGTGCTGGTGGACCAGGATTAAGTTCAACATTGCCTGAGCATAGAAGTAGGATAAGCAGGAGTTTCCTGAAGGCTTCCAAGACATACTTAAGTGATCTAGCCCTTTTATACTTTCGAGAGTTAGTAGGTGTAATAAGGGAGTCCTTGCAGTGGTAAGCTGGGGGGCCTGCAGCCACAAAAATGAGTAGTCTCACAGAAAGCATCAATGGAGAATGGGAAAAGTGGGCAGGGGGCATGCCTTCCCATGTTAGGACAGGAAGTGTACCAGCCTGCCACGGTGTTTGAATAACTGACTCCAACCTAGTGAACCTAGGTGTGCACTTGGGCCGTTCAGAGTAATTATAGGTATTCTGGTCAGCTTTGGGAGAACGGAGATTGGAAGCACCAGACAGAATGAGCTTACGATTCAAGGGGGTGGTACATATGGTGTACAAGGAGGTAGGATACAATAGTTAGAAATAATGCCGATCTCATCTTGAAGTGCTATCCCAAGAGATACTGAGATGCTTGTATAAATGTGGCCAGGAAGATCCAAGGGGGGACAAGTCTAACAAAATCAAGGAAATTTAGGATATACCTTTAAGAAAATAGTATGGAATGTAATAACCAGTCAGGATACTGTAGGCTGAAGTGGGCATGGTTACTGTATATTTAAAGGTGGCCTGGGAGGGGGTGGAGGGTGGGACAGAAAGGACATGGAGGGGTTTAGATAGAGCAGGAGAGAGTGGGAGGGTTCCAATTAAACAATAGCTCAAAAGAGCTGTATTCACTAAATTAAATTGGAGGGTGTGCCGCAGACAGTATGCGAGGTGCCAGCTCTGTCTGCTGGGGGCAGGGGAACAAAGCTAGCTTAACAGTGGTAGTCTCAGGGGACAAAGGAGGACTTACAAATGCAAGCACTAATTTCTGCCTAGCAATCAATACTTTTTTTTTCTTTGTCTAACATCCAAATTAACATCAACACTAACACAATGAATGAGCAGGATTAACAGTGCATTAGAACCAGAGTTTAGGAATGTACAGGCTGTAGTGCTTCTGCTAGTAACACACTACTGCAGGTCAGTAATTGGAGACTGCGCTCGACTGAGAATTCTAAAACTAAATTTAAAGGCAGAGAACACGGGGGCAACAGAGAAGAACAACCAGAAAGGCAAAAGAGAGAAAAAAGAAATTATCGTGGCAGCTTTACTTTAGCACAGTTAGATTAGAAGTTAGTGCTAAAGAGTTGAAAATGCCGGGCAAGTCCGGCCGACCAATCAGCAAGCTCCACGCTGATGAACAGCCAATCAGTTGCACACCATGTGACGGCACCAAAAATTAAGGGAATTGAGAAGGGACCCATGGCTTTGGGATCACCGGTGCTGTGTCCAGTTGCCGTACCTGATGCTAGGACCCTGGGTTGGGCTTGAGGGTAGCTGGCTCCATGCGCCATGGGGGGCACTGGTTTCAGAGGCAGGACCGTGGGATGCGGTTCAGCCTAACAGGCTTCTCAGGACACTGCAGAGAAAGGATGTGGAGGGGTTTAGATAGAGCAGGAGAGAGGGGGAGGGTTCCAATTAAACAATAGCTCAAAAGAGCTGTATACACTAAATTAAATCGGAGGGTGTGCTGCAGACAGTAAGTGAGGCACCAGCTCTGTCTGCTGGGGGCAGGGGAACAAAGCTAGCTAAACAGTGGCAGTCTCAGGGAACAAAGGAGGAATTACAAATATAAGCACTAATTTCTGCTTAGCAATCAATAATTTTTTTTTTTGTCTAACATCCAAATTAACATCCACACTATCTCAACGAATGAGCAGGCTTAACAGTGCATTAGAACCAGAGCTTTAGGAATGTACAGGCTGTAGTGCTTCTGCTAGTAACACACTATTGCAGGTCAATAATTGGAGACTGTGCTTGAGAGAATTTTAAAACTAAATTTAAGGGCAAAGAATACAGGGGGCAACAGAGAAGAACAACCAGAAAGGCAAAAGTGAGAAAAAAGAAATTATCACAGCAGCTTTACTTTAGTACAGTTAGATTACAATTTAGTGCTAAAGAGTTGAAAATGCCGGGCAAGTCCGGGCCAACCAATCAGCAAGCTCAACACTGATGAACAGCCAATCAGCTACACACCATGCAACGGTGCCAAAAATTAAGGGAATTGAGAAGGGACCCATGGCTTTGGGATCACCAGTGCTGTGTCCCGTTTCCGTACCTGATGCTGGGACCCTGGGTTGTATTTAAGGGTAGCTGGCTCCACGCACCGTGGGGGCACTGGTCTTGGAGGTAGGACCACGGGATGTAGTTCAGCCCAGCGGACTTCTCAGGACCCTGATGCTAGGACACTGGGTTGGGCTTGAGAGTAGCTGACTCCACGCACCATGAGGGTGCCGGTCTCGGAGGTAGGACTGCGGGATGCGGTTCAGCCCAGCAGGCTTCTCAGGACCCTGATGCTGGGACCCTGGGTTGGGCTTGAGGGTAGTTGGCTCCACATGCCATGGGGGTGCTGGTCTTGGAGGTAGAACCACGGGATGCGGTTCAGCCTAGCGGGCTTCTCAGGACCCTGACCCCAGGATCCTAGCCAGTCTTTTATCTTGGTGTGTTTGAATTTCATGTTTGGCTATATTGAGCACCACACAGCTTCCCTACTGGGGAGTTGGGAGTGGTAGGGGCTACTGGAAAAGTGTGGCTGATAATAATACACTGCTGTTTCTAATAAGTTCTGTCTTTATCATATTTAGTTTGTAGTCAATGTTTCTGCCTGCAGTGTACTGCATATGTGTGTAGTTTTTGTGTTTTTGCTCATTTCATTTTAAGCGTAAAATATGTATATGTGCATCCTCTCTCCTAAATTCTGTCGAATTTTGTTCAATAAGCAGTCTCTCTCCTTCGATCCGAAGTATCATGCAGAGTATACAGCACCTCTCTTTAAGTCTGTCGAATTGTGTTCAGTGTGCACTCCTTTTGGGGGAAAAGTATTCACTTTAATATCTAAACTTTATTTTAGATGAATATTTTTGAAGCAATGGATAACATGAGATGAAGACCACACGTATCTGCTGCAGTATTTTTGAAAGGTATGCTAAAGAATGCATCCTCCCCACTATCTGATAATCAAAGAAGTCAACATTACAGAGACATTAAAAATTATCCTTAACATTATGAAGAATACTTGGAAAAATCAGAATCATGCTCACAAGCTTACAGAGCTTCTTTGGATGATGTAAAGAACAGTTATGTAAGAATTTACCATAACAGTAGATCTGCAAGGGAAACTCTTGTCATCAGGTCATGCCATCCCTCCCTCCCTCCATCCCTCTTTTGTCTTTCTCTCTACAGCTTGGCTGTCCTGTTGTTCCAGCCTTTCTGCTAGCTGGGTACCTTCTCTCTCTCTCTCTCTCTCCTCGGTTCCCTGGTGACAGTCCTGTATCCCATGGCCAAAGAACTGGAAACTAGGGAAAGAACTGAGGAGCGAGCAGGGCTGCCCTTGCTTATATAGCGTGTGTGACGTTGGAGCCTGATGTCACCATGGGCAGACCCTAATAGGCTGCTGCAGAAAAAGCTTCCATGGGATCCTGATGCCTGATGGCTAAGTTCCATAGATGTGACCTGATGACAGAGATATCCCCGAAGAAGACAGTGCCAAAACTATAATGAAAAGGCAGGGCTACAAATACAACAGTTGAGACAATGGAAGAAGAACCAAGGTTCAGAACCTGCAGAGTGCACCACACCAGATAAGAGGACAACCAGAGCTGATGAACAAAAGAACACGGAACAACAAGCACACTGTAGGGAGAGCAAACAACTACGTCATAGCAGTATGTCAGCCCACAAAAAGAGAAGACTGAATGAAAAGCAACAGTACAAGAAGAAAAGGAGGGAAACACGGCTGTTTCTACCACTGCCTCCATCACTTCTATTACCTCCACCAGCACCTCCACCACAGTTCCTGTGTCGTTAACCAATGGTGGCCAATGTGTATCTCCACTGACAGACAACAGATCAAATCAGGTCATCTGGAAAGCACTGCAAAGAACACAAGATGGATTGCCACAGTCACCAGCAAGATTTATTTATTTATTTCAGTTTCGGATTACACCTTTTGCTACAACTGTGGTGAAACTAATTTCATCCTGCTCCCCAGCAAAATAGATTACCCTATCAAAGGTCAACCTGAGCTTGCCCAGTCGCACCAGCCTGCATGACAAGCTGGTGGCGGTCACAAAGGTGAAACTGGTTCATTTAAAACACCAAAACTGCAAGGACCAAAGAGAACTGAAAAATGCCTTCACCACCTCTGTTCTGGTACTGAAAGTACATCATGCTCAGAGCTGCATGCAAAACCCTGAGGTTCAGTTGGATGTGGATGCTGAGGGCATCCTGGAGTAAATGAGAGAAAAGGAGCAACAGGCACAGGTCGACATTGTCTGCTGAAATGGTGAAGAAGGTGGAATACTTTCTCAAGGCCTCATCCAAGCCTCTACCTCAAAAGACAGCCTTTTAAAAAAGAACAAAGGCTTTCCTTGACAAGCCACTTCGTAGTCTCCACTAGGAGTTCTGTCAACAAAACCGAAAAAAAACAATAGGAGCAACCAGATTCCCCAGTCTGAGACCACAAAATATGAAACTGGCCAAGGAGCAAAAACGTGATCAATGCCTGTGTGAGTACTGCACAAATGTAACCCTAAAGCTGCGGATCACTTAACCATGTTGTCGATATCAAACGACTACCACAATGCAAAATTTCCAGTATCTACAGGACTGTTGACATCACCATGTGCCCAAGGACACTGGGTGAAAAATTCTTTGCAAAGGAATGCATTGAGAAGACATGAGAACTGCAGCACACATGCCATTAAAAAAGGTGCTGAACTCTTACACAGACTTAGCAATAAATGGTATGCCACACTACAGCAACACCCGCACAGTGAACCCCCCACAGCGCCTAAATTAGCAGCGATCGGGGTTTTGCGTCGAGACACTTTAGGACGATGGAGGGTAAATATCTAACTCTACTATCTGTGCGACATGTAGTTAGATATATGTAGTAAGGGGGTGCGTGCATCGCGATGTTGCTGGTTGGTTCGGGGTTGTGTCACAGTTGGGGGGGGTGTCGACGAGTTCCTGGCACTGTAGTGGATGTCGCAGTTGGGGTTGTCACGCCGGTGTCATGGATTTGCAATAAACAACTGAAATGATACCAATGGGACAGTACTAGCATTACCCAAGACATAAATGGCACTGAGACGAAACAGGCCAGAAAAGTCCTGCAAAGAAAAGCAATCATATTATTACAACTTTTGGAAGTCCCACAAGAGGATACAGTCACCACCACTTACAGCGCCCGTGATTTAAACAGGCAGTTGGTTACATTTGCCACTTTCCAGTGCCATAGGTTATATTGTTAAAAATGCTGCTTAGAGTGTTCTGTGCTGGTTTTCTATTTTGGGCAGATTATCTGTTTGTTAGCGCTGTACTCCTACCGTTTAACACCCACTTGCCTGAATCAAGGTGTAAATTGGCAGTTCACACTAAGCTGTGAACCCTGCTGACCCACGATCATCATCAAGTCCCTGTCAGCTGCCAAGTAAAACCTTACACCTGTTTTGGGGGGGATCTAATGCACTGTAATATAAAATAAAGAAGTGAACTGCAGCTCGCTATCGCACCCCACAGATCAGCAGAGAAGTGGTTCTCAAGGTAAAGGTGCTGGCTAATGGAGTTTATGGATTATGGGTTACAGATTAGGGTCGGGCAGAGGGTGGTTATGCATCTCTGTGTCCAGAGCATGGATTTGTACTGTTTATTATAGGGGAACAGCATAGAATGCAGCTACAGGTGGATGGGCATCATTCTTTAAAAGCATTCTACGACTGGTAAACGTAGACAATGTAACTTTTGGTTACAGCACCCAACCCATATAATGGGCAGAATGTGCTTGCACAGATGTACACATTATAAACGGTGGGGATAGTATAACATTTTTTGGGTTTCACCTGCATGTTGCATCTTGGCAACAGAACCAATTTAGGACTCTAAAAGAAAATATGCCAGAAAGTTAGGTCATCATGGCCTTGGAGATTGCAGAGAATTATACTGGACCTGTAAGTTTCAGGATGACATTCAATCCTGTCTCTGGCACCATGAACAGACCACCGTTCACCCTGCAGTCACGTACTACAGGTATCACAAATATGTAGATACAGTCACACAGTCACTAGTATGTATAGCAAGTGACCTTAAACACGACCATCACGCTGTCTGTAATTTAACTGAGCTTGCCAGTTTCCATCTCCAGAACATCAACTTACTTTAGTACTGAGCAACAAGTGTAGTTTACACATGGCCGTGGAAGCCAGTACAAATCAAAGTAGGCATTTAACACAGTTTCTGGCACACCCACGCAATACGAATTTTCAAATGACCACGGTTTTTTTTGGTTCATGACACAGAAAAGGCCCCTCAGATGGCTGAAGTGCTGTAATCAAATATGTTCCCAGTTGAGCTGTGCAATCCTGTAAGGTGGTGATTGCCAGTGCAGAACAACTTTTGGAATACTGTGAAAAGAATAAAATCGCCTGCCACTGAAGGGTACTGCCATTTTCTACACACTTTCTTCTGGTTTGGTGAGAAGAACATAAAAAGGCATGCAAGACCAAAAGTCAAAACGATGCTTGGGACAAGGACGATACAAAGTGTGAGGTCTGTGACTGATGATGTGGTTGCCAAAAGAGAACATAGCTTTTTCTGCAGACCATGCCAAACAGGAGATGGCTCATGTGAGAACACTTTCCACGTGGAAGCATGGAAGGTGAAGAAACTCAGGAACTGCCCTGGCTATTTACGTTCTGTGCCAGAGAGTGATGTCATGCTAGCTACCCATGTTCCTGCCACACTGGCATCTTCTCCCTCCCAATTAAAATCTTTCTCGAGATTACAGATATTGCATCCTAGACACCAATGTAACCACTGCACTGGCACTACTCCCTCACATCCAGCTGTTCCTGCCATAGATAGGATACAGATGCATGCTGATCCTGACAAAGTGTCAGCAGTTCCTGTAGCTACTCCAACTGCCCATACTTTGTGCAACACCAACACCAACCAGGGCCTCGACACAGCCACTCCTTCCTTTGCTTGCTCAACCACTGTGCTGTCTCCAAAGAAACTGGAACACATAAAAGTCAACACCTTGCATACTGCTTATTACTCAAAGAACTAGTTTATTGGACAGCTAACAACTACTGATGAAGGGAGTCAGCGCAACTTCAAGTTTATACATCAATGTGGGGATGGCAGCTTCACATGGCCACGGCGCCAGGACAATAATGCAATACGGAAGACAAGGCACATATTCCATGGATTGCAGTGCAGGGTACAATCAAAATTCCACCTGAAGAGCTGCCAAAAAATAAACAATAAATATAACTGAATGAAACAGCCCTGGAATTAAACTACAGTGGTGTCCCGGTTGCATTTATCACAGTGGAACTATTCAGTGTGTCTTAAACTTCACATTGCAAACAGAGTCATATGTGTGCTGCAAATAATAATGCTGTCAGTGAAACATTCATTTCTCCTACATATTCAAAATGTGGCACATTATGCCACAACAGTAAGCAGCTTTTGATGTCTATGCTAATTACACAATTGTAAAGTATCACAGTTGCCAGCAAAGTAATGTATTTATTTATTTTACATATTTTGTACAGGAAAGACACACTAAGCCAAGGCTTCATTCCAGGTGTGTCCTGAGCACCCAGGGAAGTTAAGTGACTTGTTCATGGTCACACAGTATGCAAGTGGTGGCTGTGGGATTCAAACCCAGTTCTCCAGGTTTGCAGCTCAGTGCTCTTAACCACTATGTGGTACTGCCTACCATTTATAGTAAACCCATAATCATTGTTTTAATGTTTTGTAGTGTTATGATATTTATTATGTCAAGATTAGTAACATTTTTTTCACCAAAACAATTGTGTAGTGTCCTTAATTACATTTACTACAGTGTGTGGTGTCCCTTGTTACACTCACCAGGTCCATGGTTTTTTGTTGGGCACCTGCAAGGTATTTATCTTGCAACATGGTTCTTTTTTTCACTGTTGGGTCATAGTATCTTAAAATGCATCACAAAATTAATCTACAATCTATCTGAAAAACTGACCCTCATGTCACACTTCAGTAACCCATTTTCGTGAACATATCCAGATTCTATGTTTCTATGTCTGTAAGGAGAGGCAGTGTGGTCTAGTGGTTAGAGCACCAGACTGGGAACCAGGAGACTGCAGGTTCAAACCTAGTGCCAAATACTCACTGTGTGATCTTGGGCAAGTCACTCAACCTTCCAGCGCTCCTGTCCACCAGCTGTGGAAATGAGTAGACTTGAAATGAGATGTTGCACATCATCTGGGGTATTCTGGGTAAATAAATGGTGAAAAAAATACATATAGGATATGCCATGGCCCCATGAGTGACGCCAAAGGTCAAACAGCACTCCTAAGAAATATCGGCAATGTTTCTCCTGGGGCCATGGCATATTACATTTATCCATCGCTTGTGAGGCATGCTCAGGATAATACACAGGAATGTGTATAGTCTGATTAAATATGAAATCAGAGGAAAATAAGGACTAGTCCACAAAGGCACCCTGTCTATGTGAAAAATTAAATGAGGATCGCGCATTAGAGCCTGAAGCTTGGAAATTCTGTGAGCAGAAGTCTTTGCGAGCAAAACCAGCACTTTTCAAGAAAAGAAACAAATCTCACAGGTCATACCAGACTCAAATGAAGCCAGAGTTAACTTCTCAAGAATGAAATTCAGGTCCTAAGCTGGAACTGGTTTATGAATTGGGGGACAGGTGCAGAATATCCTTAAATGTACAGGACACCTCTAGTTGTGCCACTGTGCACCCATCAATAGCAGCATGGCAAGTCAAAACAGCAACCAAATGCACTTCATTACTGGAGAGTGGTGTCAGGTAGGTACAGAAGGTAGTCAAGTACAGTATTCATAGGACACTTACATGGGTCCACTGAACAGGAAACATGGCATATGGAGAAGTGCTTCTATTTCAAAAATTAGGTGTGTCTCATAGAAGGTTTTCTAGCTGCAAGCAAGACATCACTCAATTGGGATGAAACTCTGAAATGGGCAATGCCTATGTCTTCAGGAGCCAGGCATGCAGATGCAGAGACGGGATTGACCAGGGACTCCTGAGCCAGGAACAGCAAACTCTGGCAGAGGGGGAGCTGAACTGAAGGCTCCACTGCCAGATGCTGGAGAAGTGAAAACCAAATCTGGTAAGGTCAGAAGGGAGCCACCAGTATCAGGGTGGCATGCTATTCCCGCAGCTTGAGCAAGACCCTCTGAATGAGAGGGATTAGAGGAAATGCATAAAGGAACCTCCCTTTCCAAGACAGGGACAATGTGTCTCGACAAAAACCTGCAGGCCCTGAAGCGAGCAACCAGAAATGCAGCAATTTTGCACTGTGTAGAGATGCAAAAAGTTCCAACTCTGGATGACCCCATCTTGCAAAGAGGTCTTTCACCACATAAGTCAGCAGTTCCCATTTGTGCACCAGGGACTGAGACCTGCTTACCCTGTCTGCCAAGATGTTTTCAGCACCTGGGAGCTACACAGCTGACCACTGAAGGCCGTGAGACATGGCCCAGTATCACACTCTTATTGTTTCCCTACACAGAGGATAAGAGTGAATGTTGCTTTGCTTGTTTATGTAGTGCATAACACTGACATTGTCTATCTGAGTCAGCAAGGGACCAAGGCTAAGATGCTCTTTAAAAGCCTGGAGACCAAGCAGAACAGCCCTCATCTTCAGAATATTGATATAAAGATTGGACTCCAGATTGGTCCCAGAACCCTGGATCTGACAGGACTTGAGATGTGCACCCCAGCTGACCTTGGAGCACCCATTGTGAGTATTTGCATGGAAGTCGGGAAAGAATGTATCACCCTGTAACAGGTTCAGGTGGCCTATCTGCCATATTAGAGCATGGCAGAGAAGAGATGTGATGATGACTGTTTGTTCCAACTCACCTGTCAGCTGATCCCACTGTACCCAAACAGTCCAATTTAGTATGTGCATATGAAGACAGGCAAAGGGAACCATATTGATGGTCGCAGCTATCAGCCCTAGCAGACGTAACA
Organism: Neoceratodus forsteri; assembly: GCA_016271365.2. NCBI lineage: Eukaryota > Metazoa > Chordata > Ceratodontiformes > Ceratodontidae > Neoceratodus > Neoceratodus forsteri. The sequence continues at coordinate 688,052,233 of JADMNL010000022.1, read as the reverse complement.
TTGCCCAAACTGACACATGATGGTTTCTGTTTATCAACTGGGTCTGGGCAATGAGGGCCTCTGCTCTGTCTGCAGGAAGGAAGGTACTGCTGACTGCCGTGTCCAGCACCACACTATATATTGGAGAGTGCCAACAAGGAACAAGTAGAGATTTGGGTGCGTTCACCACAATACCAAATTCTTTGAACATTTGTCTAGTTCTGGACAATGTGTACAGAATTGCTTCCTTGGATGGGGTCTTCAGAAGCCAGTCATTCAGATACAGATATGAGAAGACATAAAGCCCTTCCCTTCAGAGGCCTACTGCCACAACTGATAAGCATCTGGTAAATACCCACTGTGGCAAGGATAAGCCAGAGGGTAAGACCCAGAACTGATAATGGCTGCCTTCCACCATAAAGTGGAGGTACTTCCAGTGGCACTTGTGAATTGTGATATGAAGGTATGCATCCTTCATGTCCAGGGCACGGAGACAATCCCCCATTTGCAGCAGTGGGATGAAAGCTTGAAGAGACACCATTCAAAACTTTTTGTATTTGATGAACAGGTTTAGGTCTCTGATATCCAGTACAGGATGCAGATTGCCTGTTCACTTAGGAACCAGGAAGTATCTGGAATAGAACCTTTTGTTTCTTTCTTGAGGGGGGAATGGATTTGATAGCATGCTTTTGTATAAGCCACTTAACCTCCGTTAGCAGAATGGACAAGTGGCCCAGAAGATAATTACAAGGAGGTGGTGGATGTACTGGAGGGGTAGACAGCAACTCCATAGCATTTCCCTTTTCCACTATTTCCAGAACCCACTCATTCATCGTGATCTCTCTCTCCACTTTTAAAGATGAAGACAGAGCCTTACTCCACCTGCCCTCCAGGAGGCAGTAATGGAGGTGCGGAAGGTGAGGAGTCAGAAATTACTGGAGCAGCAGGGGCCCCACCTTCACCAATACATTTGGGTGCCTTTGCATGGGCACCGGGGGGGGGGGGAGAGGACCCATGAGAGGGGACCTCCAACACAGGCATGGGACTTCTGATGGGAGGCAAGGTCACCACGGGAAGCAGGCTTATGAAATGAGCCCTTACTGTGCCCTCTAATGGGCTGAAGGGTCTGAGATTTGAGGGACCATAAGGTCACCCTTGTGATTTGAAGCTCACATATAGCATTTTCAACATAACCACCAAACAGCCTAGTAGTAGTAGTAGTAGTAGTCATCTTTATTTATTTGTGGCCCCCTTCCCCAAAGGCTCTGGGTATCATTACAAAGAATAACATAAATATTTATGCAGACTTTACTCAATCCATAAAACTGATACAGGAATCATAAAACAACATATAAATAACTCATCAACTCGTATTATTCCCGTAATGCTTGCCTAAATAAAAAAAAGTCTGGAGCCTCTAAAAAGGGCATTCAGCACAGACTGTTGACATCCATGGTAAATCCAGGCAGCCACACACAGCCAGGAATATCTCTGAAGACATATGCTAGAGGCATCAGTCCTGGCCAAAGCACTGGAGGTATCATATGCAGAACACACAGATGCTTACCTGTATCCATAACAGCTGACGCAGCCTTAAGAAAATTTGTTTTGGAGCTAGCTCAGTGGCATGGAGGGCTGAGGTATTACTGCCTTGTCTGCCGCCATGCTGGCAACCCAGGTTCAGGAACAAACCTGGGTCATTCTGAGGCTGGATGGGGGAAAAAGGACTAAGCATCCCACAAGACGCTTTCCTCTTCCGGGGAGGGTGGGTTGCTGCCTCCATTGTGATGCTGCTGCCTGGGTGACCGCAGGTGGTGGTTTGACAACAGAGACACAGCACGGGAGGGAGAGTGTCATGGTGCTAAGACACAGGCTGCCAGCCATAGTCCCCCTGTGGGGAGGAACAGAAAAAGGTGGGAAATGTCAACACCCTGCTTCCCTGCAGGCCCCGCACCATCTACTGGGCTGTCCACTGCAACATCTCATACCCAGCTCCTCATGGGATTGGCAGGCATTCTGGGAGGCCCTGCCCCAAGGGGCACTCTATGGAGCACTGTGCAGCAGTATGGTAAGTCAAAGAGACGATGGGTGATGGGACTGGGAGTAAATGGCAGACCAATGGGGGCCGGCTAAGGTCAGACTGGGTAAAAAGTAAATAAAATAAGCAAGTCTGCCTTGGCAGTACTGTCAGGCAATGCCTGAATAGTGGACATGGTGGACTTCCACAGGCCATTCTGATATTTAATCATATAGGCCTGGTAGTTAGCTACTCTGAGGCCTAAGGATGCAAAGGAATAAGTCCTTTTGCCCATAACATCCAACCTCCTGGATTCTTTATCAGGAGTCAGGGAGCTCATGTGTCTAGGGCCCTAGAATGATCAATAGCAATCATAATAACCACAGACATAGATTCAGGCTGTTATGCATAATATGGTTTAGCACAGGAGGCAGGATGCTGCATGTCAGCCTTTCTGGGTATTGTGGGCAAAGAATTATGCCTGTACCAAGCAGCAAACATGGCATCCTCCAAAGCAGGATATACAGGAGGGATGATAATAGACTGAGTAGTAGGAACCTCTAAAAACTCCATCAAAGTTTTCTTTGTGGAGTCTTGTTCCTCAGCTTCAAATCCCATTACATCTTGGATTTCTCTGAGCAAAGCCTGAAAAAAGTCATTTTTAGGAGGAGACTTGGGTGTCTATACCACAGAATCCTCACTGCATGAGGAGAGGGCATAACTTGAAGGTAAACCCCTCTCATAAGGATTGTGTTCCCTTTCTTCATCCTCCAAGTACTCTTCCATATTAAGGAGCTCAATATTATACTCTTCCTCATCTAGAATGATGACAGGAGTTAAAATCGGAGCCAGGGGCCGGCCCGGTGGTGAAGAGGGTTGAGACACTGGATGCCACACCTGATGCCACACCAGCAACCTGGGTTCAGGAACAGACTTGGGTCGCCATGGGTTGGCTGGGTAGGAGAGGAATTGAGCGTCCGTTGGACTGCTCTCCCTCTCTGGGGAAGGGGGGGTCTTCCATGTCAGTGTGCTGCTGGCTCCTAGCAGAAGCTAGAGGTGGTAAACCACCGCTGCATGTGGGGGGTGAGAGAGGGCAGGCACTGGACGGAGCATGTGTGGACGCCGCATGCTCCCCCACTGGCATCAATGCACGCCCTCTCTAAGGGAGAAAACGGAAAGATGGTGTCCCAGGTCGCGCAGTTTGATGGCTATTCAAAGGGCACCCGCTTCGGGACATCGAAGAACTGAATCCGGACTTGGTGGTGAGTGAGGAGGGGCTCCCACCACCCCGCTGTGGGGGGCAAGCCGCGGGAGTTTGCCGGCGAGGGTCCTAGGCAAGCCGGGGTCCGGACAGTGGCTGGAACCAGAGATGCATGGACGAGGTAGCCGACTGGGACACCAGGTAGAAGAAAGCACATAGCTGTAAAAAAAAAAAAATCAGAGCCAGTGATGGAGGCGGTGGCCACAATGGAGGAATCACAGGCATGCTTTTGGATCCCAACAATGAAGATGGTGCCAATGGAGTGGAGGCCCTTTGAATAGACAGCCATTACTGTTGGTGGAAGCAACAAAAATATTCAGCAAAATAGGTCAGAAAACAATGCCAGCATGAGCTGGGAGTCAACGGCACCCTGTCAAGGGCCTGGGACTACTGCTGTTGATTGAGTAGAATCCAGTGATGATGGCTGCACACTGTATGTAGTAGGTATGGCAATATCAGAGCAAGACCCCAGCCTTGGTGTCTCATTGACAGTCAGGTGGTTGTAGTCATCACAGCCATAACAGGTGACTATTATTATCCTCCTTCAAAGGAGAACTTGACCTCACCAGCGAAGCATGATGCTTGTCCTTATGCTTGTGGTGATGGCTGGAAGAGGAGGACTTTGATGATTTTCCTTGTCTTTATCTTTCAACCTCAATAACTGCATCTGTGAAAATGTCGCTGAACACCGGGGAGTTTCCTTCCCAGAGGTAACCATCATGCAAGAGGGAGAAGCCGATTTGGATCCCACAGCCTCAGTGGCAGTTTCCATGGCTTTAATGGCTAAGAAGGTTTCAAAAGACTTCCTTTCAGAATCTCCTTGTGTGGCTGAATCCCAGGCAGATCTTGCAGGCCCTTACACCATGGGACAAGCCCAAACAGCAAACACAAACTGTGTGAGCATCATCCTTTTAGATCTTGAAACTGCAGTACAAAACCTAAACAAAGGTTTCCTTCAGCAACGGTATAAAAGGATGACATTGAAAAGTAAGTAAAACAAAGTTAGAAAATAAAGTCCATAAATGGTGGTGTTTCTTTCCAGGTTTGATGAGCAGTCAATGGTGGGAGAAAGAACTAAGGAGCAATGGAGTCACCCACATTATATAGACGCTGATGTTGCATGTCACCATGGGCAGCCCCCTCCTAGCAAAAGTTTCCGAGTGGTCCTGACACCAGTGGCTTATAGTTCCAAAGGTGTGGCCTAATGGAGATGTCTTCAGTGAAGATCTTTGCATGCTGGACATGAAATCTGCACTGTAGATGCCCTATTCAAAGCCTCTGTTTGTGCGGAACAAAGCAGTTTGCACATCTGCACAAAGGCCTTGAGTGCAGCCCCAAGTGAATGAAATGCTGAACCATGCATAAAAGGTATAATGATATACGGAAGCCCAGACTCTGCACTAACTAGCTATTTGCACAGTGCTAGTTGTTGCTTGAGAAAAGATGTTCTAATGGCGTGCAAAGAGCGCAGTCCACCCACTCCCGCTCCCTGTCCCTATAAAAGTTTCCCCTGACATCCAGTGGCACCCACTCCATCTCCATGTCCCCACATAGGGCTGCCTTGGTGTCCATGGCACCTCCCAGAGCAACCCAGCAGTGAGTAGGGAAATGGGCAGACTAGGTGGGCTGTATGGTCATTATCTGCTGACAGATTCTATGTTTCTAACCCAACCCCCTGTCCCATTCCCAAGATGTTAGCAAGCACAAACCATCCACTTATCTCCTCAGCTGGCTGCCATCCAACTCATGCACACAATCTATTACTTGAATAGTAGATACAATATTGCAATATAGTAGTTGTTTGTGTTGTGAGCTGTCATAAAATCCCAGAGCTTCTGTGATTCTGGCAATTACTATATCGATATACCCGGTCAATACAGTGTGTGCATAAGTCAGACAGCAGTTGGCCAAGGAGGTGAGCAGAGAGTCTGTGCTAGCTGCTGTCACAAGATGTTGCCATCAGGGTAGGGGGTTGAGGTACTCTGGGGGGTAACACTGGACACCACAGAATCCTTACATAGGGGTGGGGAGTGGGAGAGGCAACATTTGTAAAACTTTCCCAGGGACTGGGAGAGGAGTTGGGGGGAAGTAATGTAATGAGCATGTACACCTTACTGTAAATGCTGGGCTCCCTAAACACAATGACACTTTGATTTCACTGTGGCAAATGTTGTGCCACACACGTCACTCTTCTCACATGTGGAAATGGATTCCACCCACTGTGCTTAGCAATGTGCATTGATAATGACATGTAGATGGCATGGTAATATGTTAAGGAGATTTTAAGGCATTGCATGTTCAACAGACATTATTAGCATTCCTTAACCAATATTGCAGTTCAGCGCTTCAGCACTAAGGGGTCTCACAAACTGTGTGGCTTAATCAGTGGGAAGAGGTGCTTCGGGTGTGCAATCATTCCAGTGGTTTATGCTGTTATATGGGTTTGTGCTTTGCACAGCATTCACAGAAGGTATACTGGAAACCTGTTTTTGCTTGTAACCCTTACATATATTGTGCCTCTTTCAATACCTCTGGTGACCTTGAGTGCACATTTGCGCACACAGAGATGATTGTGCAGCCCTTAACTCATTGTCTCCTAGCAGACGCCTGTAGTCGTCAGTAAAATACACTGGTGTGTCCTGAGGACATCTGCAGAAGTCAGCTACTGACTCCCAGTGTGCCCTTGCAATGTCTGGAGAAGTCACTTATACATTTTAATATATAGTGTAACAGAATATAATATATATTTGACTGCATAGCACCATTGGAAAGGTAATTTTATGCTGAACAACTTTGTCACTGATATTTTGTGCATATCATGTATACTTTAGGAGTTACTTGCATTTGTTTATGGTAAGGTGTGAATGGCTTATGTTGCCTGTTTTAGTGAAAAAAATATATTTTTTTGCTGTTTCAACCAGCTTAAAAAAAAATTACATATTATTATTTGCATACCACCATTGGGAAGGTAATTTTGTGCTGAACAACTTTGCCACTGATATTTTGTGTATATCATGTATACTTTAGGGGTTATTCACACTTGTTTATGTGTGTGGCTGACATGTTTTCCATCAAGATTCACTTAAGCAGCTTGAATAAAATTCACTTTTTTGGCACTTCAGCAGGTATAAAATAAAAACCATATTGATTACAACTGGTTGCATAGCACCATTGGAAAGGCATTTTTGTGCTCATCAACTTTCATGCTGATACTTTGTGTGTACCATGTATACTTTTGGAGTTATACGCATTTGTTTATGATATGGTGTGTGTGGCTGAGATTCATCCCTCAAATCTCACCAAAGCACCTTGACTAAAATGGGGAAAAATTACGTTTTATAGTAAAAAGATATCTTTTTAACAAACATAATATTAAAACACCATCTAATGTCTGTATGCTTAATTTGGTGTTGATATTTTACATATTTTCCAACAAAAAATGGCTTATGTTGCCCTTTTTTAGTGAAAAAAATATTTAGTTTGCTCTTTCGACCAGCATAGAAAAAAAACCAAAATTACTTATTATTACATGCATGTCACCATTGGAAAGGCAATTTTGTGCTGAATAACTCTGCCACTCATACTTTGTGTCTAGCATGTACAGTTATTGAGCTATTAGCATTTGTTTGTGACATGCTGACTATGGCTTGATTTTGCCTAGAAAGGCCCAGGATTCACTGTTAAAAGTATACAGGAGATTCAGGAGGCAAGTGGTGTAATCTCAGAGTAAGCCTGTGGAGGCAATGAGTTAATCACAGAAAAGAAGGCCCTACTGTACTGTAGTTCTTCATCCTCACTCCCCGGTCATCAGATAACACCAGCTCTAGACATACATAGAGCAGAAATTCAAAGGGATGGTGAACATGATCCTGACTCGATCAGCAACGAGGAAGAAACACATCCGATTCCACTCAGTAATACTGACAATACAGCTAACTGGCAGACTGCAGACAGTACTAAGGAAACACAAGACTGCTTGTTCATCAGAAGCAGTAAGAACAGAATAGAGATAGGCAGGAAAAGAAAACGTGTCAATTGTCTTTCTGACTATTCATGGTTTATTAATTTCTTAGCCCTTTGTAGCCCAACTGAGCTGCAATGTCTTGTTTACAGTGTGGTACAGCTTTCACCCATTTTTGCAAATGAGAGGAAGGCAGCAAAGCAAAATTAATTGACTTGGTCAAAAGCACACAGTGAGCCAGTGACTTTGTTAAGGTTCACACCTGGGATCTGCATGACAGGGTCCAGATTCATAGTTCTGTTGGACCATTAGACCACACTGCTCTTTTTACTATCTGATTCGAACATGCTGTCTTAGTTGTGCAATGTAGATTAGAAGCAATGGAAAACATGCAGATTAAAAGTGCCCAGTTCGATTTTGCATCAGACCACTGACTAAGATGTATTGGGGATGGTTTGAACAACTGGGGATCAATAAGGGGTCAAAGGTTGGGTGAACATATTCTAGTAATGAGGACTCATCAGCAAGTCCAATCCGAGCACACACACACACTCAGGGGACATGAACACACACACACACAGGCAATCATACAAACTCAAACATCTAAACCAGAAACGAAATGGAAAATAACAGCAAAAACACTAGTGAAAGGAAGAAAAGTACAATATGAGAAAAAGTCACTAAGTGAACAATTACTGCAAAATGGAGCCTAGTTGAAATCATATCTCTCTCACACTTATATACACACACACACACACAATGTAACCTAATCAGGAACACACCACTCAGGATTATGCATAGCATAACAAAAGTAAGAAACAAATCTTTGTGTAAGTAGTAAGCCCTTTGGTTCAGCAGCAGCACAAAAGACCCATGTTTGAGAGTAACTTTGCATTACTCTTGCTCTCCTGGTTTGTGCTGAGCACGTTTCACTTACAGAGGTGATGCATTATCTCTCTGACTGTAGGTCATTTTGTTTTTATTAAAGTAGCATTTGAGGCAGAGAGGTTTGGTGATTCATCTCACTAAATATCACATTCAGGGACCATTTTACCTGAAGGATATGGCACTGGCCTCAGAGGAAGCCATTTTCCTGCATCACTCATCATGCCTGAGGTGTAGTGCTGAAGACAGAGCTGTTGTAGCAAAAGATCATGAAAGATGGGGAGAATGGGATACATTGAGGAAAGCACAATATTTAAAAAAATGTTTTTATAAGCTCAGATCAGGTGTTTGATGGTCCTGCTGTTCTCCCCAGGCTAAGTACAGTTCTCTATGACTGTACTTAGCCACAGGAGGGCAGTGGGACCAGCAAACAAAAGATCAGAGCATATAAAAATTCTAACCAGTACTTCAAGCTATAGAACATCCATTTCACTGCTGCAGCTCTGTCTTGATATCAGCTGCAGGGGATTCTGGGATTTCTAGTTACAGTAAATGTCAGCTTGGAAGTCAGCAGAATTAGTCTGATACAATCTACTGTATTGCAGGAAACAATAAGTAAATTGTTTTTACACACAAAGTGCAAATTATGACCATCCACTCTGGGCTGTGGGGCTCTTAGTGCTGACTGCTCTCCTGTAAGAAGCTTATCTTGTTTTACCTTCTGGCATGTGGCCCCAGGTCCAGTGGCAGTAGCTGGCTCTTTTGAATTGCATGGGGCCTCTTCCCTGAGTGGCTCCTTTTACTCACAAGGTACAATGGTGCTGCACCCCACTGGGAGATTAAAGTATGGACTAACCCATGGTTGGGCGTGCAACAATGATATAATAACCGAATGACCTGGGAGGGTTGGGAAGCCCGGAGCACAGCCAAGGGCATTCAATCACCAAGGAAGTAAGGTTATTACAGCAGTGACGCACACTTGGAATGGATTATTACACTTATAACATTTGTAAAATGGTCAAAAGTGTTATAAATAATATTATACAATTGCAAGAACATTTCCTGGAATGTGATTATCAGAGAGCCTTGTAGACAGAAATGTTAATCCAGCATGACATCCCTGTATCTAGCTCTGGCACATACATGACCGCCTCACATTTCTAAACATGCCACATATTAATACACCCTAACCTTTCAAATATAATACTTCCCTCCCACTGTGTCACACAGTGTGTCTCCCCCCAAAATCTCACTTGTTTGAAATTCTGTCCAGTTTTTAATTATGAAACCACAACTCTGTGCAGCTTCACATCTCATCTCACAGTGAGCGAGCAGTGTTTCAAAAGGATAGCATATGGTTGTCTGTTTTAGTTAACGATGGCAGTCACTTGCTGTGCATGCAATTAAAACCAACTTGCTGGACTATGTCTGTGTTATGGGCAATGTAGGGCATGCAAAGGTTGCTGTCAGCAGGTAACACAGAATATACCTAGTGGCCAATACAGCTAAAAGACTGATATTGCACCTCTGGCTAGATGTTCACTCCCTACATATAGAGCATGGCTCTCTGATATCCCTGAATGCCTCGGACTGGAACAATTAGCCTATGGAATCAGGAATGCCAATCAAGCATATATCAAGAAATTTGGACATCTAGATGTCCTCATATTGATTATCAATGAAGAAGAACCCTGACTTCTATATATGCATACCCACCACACCCAAACACTGCACATTCTTTCCCCACCCCAACAGACCACTGTACTGGACTGTTTTTGACCCCTAAGGTAAATACCTCTCAGCACCTAAGTTCTATCATTACAGGTATTCTAGCACAGTGTGACTAACATATCTAGGGCCTGTTGCCATTTGGATTAGCTCTATCTACCAGATGAAATGTACAAGAACTTTGTTAAGGGTTATATGTTATGCTTGTGTGTTGGGGGCCATTATATTTCCCAGAGATATATCAATATTAATGCTGGTACAAGCACTCCATAACTTGCCCACTAAAATAGAGAGGGCCTGCCTAACCTCATGTCCATCCCCATGGTTGGGGGTGTACAACCTGCCTGTCTCCAACAGTTCAGTTAAGATGTGGACCCTGCTAGAACAAGAGCATCCAGCCCAATGTTATAGTTGGCAATTCGCCTTAATGACCACTGAGCTGATCTATTTACCTCTGATTAACTGTACTGATAATGCCTCTGTATGTTTGTCATCTATGTATAAACTAGAAAAGCTAAATAAAATATACATTACAAAAAAAACAACAACAGAAGAGACAGAGACACTATAAGTGGGAGACAACTCAGAGAAAGACATGAAAACGGGGGGATCATGCAGAAGCAGTACCACCTATGGGATGAAACAGAAATAGTGCACTTTTCTGCAATAGATATACCTTCTTACGCACACACACACCAAAAAAAAAAACATTGCTCACCTTTGTTCTTTAAAAAAAAAAAAAAAAACACTATATAATAGCAATAATGCATTCCAGAGGTGTGTGTCATGGGGATAATGTCACTTGTTGGGTGTTGGATGCACTCAGCCTATGACCTAGTGCCCAACCAGCAGAGGTATGATGTTATCTCAGTATGACACACACCCTTTTGTGCATTATTGCTTAGTTTAAACATGCGGCAGTCAGTAGTCGCATGCAACACACAGTGCTCTGAAGATGTTAAACCATGTTAAATAAAATCTCCATAAAGCAAGCCCCCCGTAGGTTTATTAGGGGAGGATAAGGCAGGAAAAAATAATAAATGCAAACAGCAATATTGGATTGATAACATCCAGACAGACAAATGCAGTATTCCTCATCTATCTAGTGCATCAGACTAACACTTACTCCCCCCACCCCAAATCTACGGACGCCATTGCAGCTGAGGATTGTGTTTTTACCCAGAAGGAACATGGTATGGTGAGTAAGGAGTTTTAAGCCCCATCTATTTGTAATCCATTGGGAAGTAACTCGACATAAAAATGTGGAAAAGCTAAAAGTAAATTACGATCTTCACCTATTCCTGGCATTCTAGGGGATAGGAAATGTGCACTAAATGGCAGTCGTTAACGATGTTCCTCTATACAGAAATGAAATTCATGTCTCCAAATGATCCAGCTTTAACTGTACTTGAATAAACACTGTTGTGAAAAATGGTGGTGTCAGTTCTTTTCTTTTTATGAACAATCTTTGCAGTTCTTTTCATGGAACCAGTAGTTTGGAGTGTTTACTATGTCATGGTTTGTTTTCAGGATGCTAAGCAGGTGCTGTTAACCTAGCAGAACCATTCTCAGAGTTCTGTACGCTAGGGGTGTTGCTAGTCCCTGGTCTCAGGGGCTTGAGCCCCAGATGTTTTCATGTGGGCCCTGAAACGTTCCTCAATAGAGCTGGTGAAATGAATTATTTTATAAAAATATCTATGGCTACCCCCAGCCTTTGAGGGCTTGGACCCATGATCTTTTGTCACCCCAGCAATGACTGTTCTGTGCATAAATTGAAACACTGTTAAAAATCCAGATCACCAATTCCAATGTGAAGAGAACTGCAACAGAATACTGCCCATAAAATCTAAAACAATGAAAAAAGTAGTCTTCCATATCACTTTTTATTCAGGTACAGTTACACATGGATCATTTAGGGGTATGAATATTATTTCTGAAACTATGAACATTATAAACAGCTGACAATTAGAAATACTTTCTTCTGGTCAGGACTTGGCAAGCCCCTCACTAAGTAAACTGACTAAACTACATGGTGCAGGGATAGGCCCTGTTCAGTACTTAAGTTCTGCTGTCCTTTGGGTAAACATGCACTCAGGCTGGAACCTGGATCCTCAGAGTTCACATTTGTAACTTATATGTACAGGTGAACTTTGTAAATTGGGCCTAATAGTTTGACTTCTGTATAAAAGTACAGTTTTTACTACTACTACATCACAGGCATGCTAATTGTCAATCAGAAGTCTTCCCCTTTGAGTGGAAACTGTTTTGCCAACACTGTATGCTGCCAAGCAGGCCCTTCTGAAACACCTCTCTTGATCCCAGAAGCATTCGAACACTCAGGACAGGTAGATACGCCCCTCTGAGGAGGTTTCCCTCAGTAGTAAACTTCCCAGTTCTGACTGCTAATCTAACTGGGCAATCTGTCAAACTGCAGAAAAGGTAAGCTCTGACCTGAACCAGTTGATTTTATGGAAGAAAAGACAGCAGGCCTTCTCCTGAAGGAGTTCTAAGGTAGGGGCCTCCCACACTGATCCAGCTGCATGTTTACATGGCCTCTCTCAGCGTTGATGCAAATCACATTGGAGAGGGGCTGTGAGTCCAGGGGCTGGGTGGTAGGATACTTCCTGAAGCACACTGCGCTGGAGTGAGTGGTGCAGCCTGTCAACATGGCTGCTTGCATCGCTCAGTTCAGAATGCATTCCCTGGATTGCAGTGGCATGGGGAGCAGTTTGGTGAATGACTTACCGCAATCCAGTAAGTGCCCACACAGCTGCATTTGCACGGCAGCAACCCAAGCAGTAGGGTTGTCGTGGTACAAATGCAGCCATGTAAACTGGCCTACAGAGAACAGCCTTCACTCTTATCCACTGTTTACCCTACAGCTCCCCAATGGCTGCGGTCTGGGTAGAGGAGGGTTGTGGGGCAAAGACAGTCTCCTCACTGACTCACCAATTCATGGGCATCTCATGTCCTTACTTTCTACAATTCTGCTTTGGGCTTCCTTGCCCTTTTCTGCCCCCCCCCGTGATTGGCTGTGTGCACTGGCTTTCAGCCTGTGCTCCTCCGATCCTTTCCCAGCACAAACTGGAGCTCTGCTCCTAAGTACCCCCCGCCCCTCATGTATCTGATGGTGTTCTCAGCCATTACTACAGTGTGCCCCCCCATCCCAGCACAAATGTAAAACTGGTCTCTTGCTACTCAGTCTTGCAGTTTGGGAAATACTCATGCTGCTCCATGAGGCAGCTTGAGTGGTCTCAACCAGTTTCAACTGTGGAAGAGGAGGTACTGTGAACAAGGGCTGTGGGGCTACCTAGGGGGTGGGGAGTTGAAGATGAGCTCTGCACTTTTAGGGAGGAGTACATTTATACATAAAGATTAACAACTTATATGTGGGTGTTTTGGTGTAATGGCATCAAACCACAATGTCCATATTGCTGTTAATTTCATGGTATCCATAAATAAAGGTCCTAAATTTAAGCCCTTAAATAATCCTGTGTGCCATCTGCATTTCTTTCTTCCTCTTGATGCCCTCTTCTCACTCACAGTCTCCAGCTCCCTCCTTTTTCTTTTCTCTCTCCCTCTCTTGCTTTCCATTTCTTTCTTCTTTTGCTCCTCTATGACCTGAATTAGGAGATGGTCTGTACTCGTAACTTGGTGGTTGGGGAAAAAAAAACATGGGAGGTATAAAAGCAGGGGGAGGAGGTGCAGCACCATGTACAGTATAACCATTTCACACCACAGAAGTATTTCAGTACATCAAATACTAATAACAACTCTTTTTTTTCAGTCAGGCAAAAGAATCCATTTATTTATCTGTTTTTGGTCACCAGGTAAGAAGCCTATTTTTAGGGCATGAACTGAATCAAATCAAGATTATCTCAAATGGCCATAAAACATGGAGCCAGTGCAGATCTGATAGCGCAGTGGTGGCATTACTGCTCACTACACTGGCAACCCCAGTTTGGAAATGAGCTTGGAGTACAGGGGCTGGTCAGAGAGAGGAGGATCAGGCATCCCACTGGATGCTCTCCCCCTCCTCTGGAGAAGGAGGGAAGTGGTCTGTGCTCTCCTACTGCTACCTGGGTTCCTCCAGGTGACAGTGCAGCCGGCAGCCACTTACCGGGTGATGAGAGATTGCCTTATGTTGGAATACACACGCCTTAGTGCCCTGATTGGCAACCTCCTGGAGAGAGGACCTGGAGATCAGATGGAAGAAAAACAACTCGTCAGAGCAGGATAAGGATCTTTCCTTCCCAGGCCCCACAATGCTGACCAAATTGCCCACCTCTGTCCTAGATGCAACTGTTATTGTTATTGGTGGAACCAGTTCCTTGCAGTTTGGTGGCCAGATGGGATGCCACTGTATGGCCATCTCTGACTGGTATGACTCTGGCGGGTGCGGACAAGGTTAAAAATCTGTGAGTCAGTGTGGACTCTGGGGTGACACTTTAACATCATGTGCCAGCTGTGGTCCGCAGTGGAGTTTTCCAACTCAGAAATATATCCTGGATTAAACCTTATGTGATGTAAGAGGACCTGGTGACCCTCATGCATGCATTCATGACCTTGAGACTAGGACTACTGCAATGCTCTTTACCTAGGGCTCTCAAGGAGGCTGGTGTCACACCTACAACTAGTGCAGAATGCCGCAGCAAAGCTGATCACTAGATCTACTTACACGGAACACATTACGCCTCTGCTGTGGCAGCTACAGTGGCTGCTAATCAGGTGAGGCACACCTCATTCAGTATAGCAGAATTAACCTACCAAGCCCTGCATGGTTTGGGTCTGGCTACCTTAAAGACTTCTTCAACTAGTATGCTCCTGCATCAATTGCTCTGCTCCACCAAGGGGTTCTTTTTAGCCATCCCAAGAGCACATCTTAAACTATCTAGTGACAGACATTTTTAGTGGTGACCTCACTTATTTGGAACCCCTGATTTGTGATCTCAGGATTTCCCTCTCAGTAAAAGCATTCAAGAAGGGCTGAAAAGCTATTTATTTGCCATAGAATACAATCTGGACACTTATTATAGCACACTGTCTCAGTGTTTTAAAACCACATTTATTATATTTAATTATTTATGTACTTGTTTGGGTTTTCTTGTTAAAGTATGGTCTTTTTCCTATTTGTTCTGTAAAGCACTCTCAGCTCTGGTGGACAGGGCCTTATATGAAATAAAATCACTGAGCTGCCCTCCCTGGATACGGACCCAGGAGTGGCCTGTCAAGCCCTGAAGAAGTAGTCACTGCTGGGGGTTTAGGAAGCAAGCCAGGAAGAACCTGAGGTGGGGTAAATCTTAGAGAAGGTGGGAGCTGTGGCGTGGGGGGGCGGGATCCACAGGAAACAGGTCGAGACTGAGGCGAATAAACAAAGAAAAATAAAATTAATAAATAGAAACCATAACACATGCAATATCTGCTGGAAGGGCACTCCACAACCAGACAGTAGGGATATTAAAAGTCTTTACAATAAGCAGAGTTCAATTTCACTAGGGGGCCACAATTAGCAAGCAGGCTACTGAGAAGCACACCCCGTGGCACAAAAAAGGGAGAGAGGAGCAGCAACAGGCAGCAGGGGCCCAAGGCAGATGTAGCCATTAAGCCATATACAGTACATTGTTTTTGAAACCATTATTATTATGTTTATACAAACAAGAATGTACAATGAAAAAACACGTAGCAAGTATTGATACAGCACAGCACATGGAGGAACAGAGCCTATGGGTACAGACAGTGCAAGTCATATCTAAGAATCTCCAGTCTAGCAGTGATGACAATAAAAAGGATTCAGAACAGTTAATATAGTCCCCTGAGTGTCTGTACGAATTTCCTAGAGGTCTTACTAGAGAGCCAGCTGTACCTCAGCTACCCAACCGTTAGAGCTCTAATAGTAACGTGTTGAATAAAAGGGAACAAACACAGAGACCAAAGCACTACAGTAATATATTCAAAGGTCAGGCAGCCACCCTGGAGGCATCAACACACTAATGAGTTGAAATATTGGTAGAGTGCTGTCAGAGAGGTCAGCTAACAGGGAATTATAAAATGTATGTGTCAAGCAAGGACAGCACGAATGTCAATGAGAATAAGAAAAAAAAAACAGCATTAATAACATATAGAATAATACATGGAGAGGTGTATATAACAAGAATTTTACACAAACCCGAGATGTGGGATGCTACATAAACCCCCGAGAGCAAAGCATCCCTACACTGAGGGTGTGTGTAAAATTCAAGTTTTTAATTTGAACTCTGTGACAGTGTTCACAAATGCCCTGTCAGTTTGGAGCTGGCTGAATGTATGTTTCATTGAATTGTTTTTGTTTGGACATTAACTGGGAGGCAGTATAGCGCAGTGGTTTAAGGCTCTGAGCTGCAAACCTGGAAACCTAGGTTTGAATCCCACAGCCCCCACTTGCATAATGTGTGACCCTGAGCAACTCACTTAGCTTCCCTGTGCTCCCAGGTTGCACCTGTAAACCAGCTTTCAGCTTAGTGTGCCACTCCTGGTTAAACAATTGGGGGGGATGGGGGAAAAAAACAGGTCTCCATTGCTGTTTGAACTGTCCCTCTCCTTACTCCCCTCGAAACATGTTATTATCACAGAGTAATGTGAACTGTTAAAATACACAGCCCCGGGAGCCCCTATACTTTTAAATTTATTCTTTTTGCCCCGCCTCGGTCATTGATCTCGGCCCTAGTCACGGCATCCCTTAAGCCTCCACCACCCATATCTGCCTGCGCTCTCCCGGTTACCCCTAGCTTACACCCCAGAGGGTGGGGTCAAGACCCGCTGGGCTTCAGTGCTGTACTCCTAGTGACTGGTTGGGAAAGCTGGCTGGGTGGCTAATTAGAGGCCGAGGGACAAGGCGTCATGGAGATGGCCGGGCAGAGTGTTTTCTTCCCCTTTGTAAGCTGGGGCTAGGACGTGCAATGACGTCCTATGTCTGTCCTGCCCCAGAGTTCCTTGCATACGATGGCTGCTGTGGCACTCCTGGCCTCCACCAGGGGTCCTTCATGCACCGATGACATCCTGCACTCTCCCCTCGGAGAAGGAAAGCAGTCATGAGACGCTCAATCCTTCTCCCCCGGACAGCCCTCTGACGACCCAAGTCCATTCCCGAACCCGGGTCGTTGGCATCGCAAGCAGAAATCCAACCGCTGTGCCGGTGGGCCGGCCTGCCCCTATACTTTTCAGTTCCATGCAGTTAGGAATTAGACTGCTTCACCTTTTACATTATATTTTATATTCAATACTCCTAGCAATCATATTTGGGTGCCAGGGTAAAAGCTAATATAATGTCACTGAGTAGCATGCATTGTGCAGGGAGAATTCCACATGATGGAGTAATGGCGCCTATCCAGCTCGATCAATTCTCTGGTTTGCCCACGTGGTACATACCCTTTTAGTCAGCATTCTCCCAGTGGTATGACAAACTACAAAGTCCTGTGAAGCACCTAGGTTATCAATTTGTTTTGGTATTAAATGTTCACTATGCTCCTTTTGCAACTTCGGGGGTGAGATACTGTCTTGATTGTCTCCACAGGGTACTGAAGTTATTATTTTTTTTTTATTTATTTCAATCTAGGATTACAATACCTTTGAGCTGAGGCTCTTTTACAAAGGTTCCACGTCAGAAGTTACGTGCGGCAGATGCCAGCATTGATAATATTCATTGCAAAAAAAACTTCATTAATGCATCGGGGTTGAAGCAACAAACATAGGGGAAATGAGGTGTTAGGGTTTCTAACCCTAACACCCCCCCACCCCTACCACCGCACCCCACCCTCCACACACCAGCAGGTGTTGGGGTGTGCCTTGGGGTTGTTGGGCCTCTCACCCTATTCTCCTATACTGTACCCTCTCAGCTTCCTTACACATACCCTTATATGTTACCCATCCGTCTATAGTGTGTTGTGGTTCCCATCATGCTCCCATCACTCCTGACGAAGGTTGTATCCTGAAGAGCTGGGGCGAGTGGTAATGTGGCTGCTCTGGGCTAAACACTGAAATTCAAGCAAGAAATGCTGTTAAATATATTCCTGTGTTTGTGCCTTTGCGGATTATAGTTTGAGGACTGTGCAGTCTGTTTGCACTTATAATTTCCATTTAAGGGCACTGAGCTTCCATCTAGCCATAACTGTAGAGACATTGTAATGAACTGTTATCTCCCTGTGGGAGCACAGAGCCCCTAGTACTGCATAATTGAGGGCCCTGCACTCCCATTACTGCAAAATGGTATCCATATGTGGGAGCACAGGGCCCTCTGGGCCATGCACTCCCACCTACCCATAAGTGTAGAGACACAGTGCAGACCTAGAGATATTCCAAATAATCCTTGTGATGCAAATAGTGCAGTATCTTAGTAACTACAGCAACCTTGGAAGAAAATCCCCTGCAGTTGTAATCATGTCCTGGCAACCTGCATGCATGATTAGCACTGTGCTAAGCTGCGTTTAGTGAAAAATCCATATCTTGAACCGTTTTCAAGGTATAGGTGCCGAAAGGTACTGCATCTGCCACAATGTTATCCTATGGGAAATTTCCCAATTTCAGAATGTTGTAACTATGGAAGCAATGTTAATTTTATCACCAAAATAGCAAAAAATCACATCTGTGGGGCAAGCCTTTCTATCCTGATAATGTCATCCCCAAATTCAAAACTGTTTCTTTGCAGTGAAGTGACAAAGAAACAGTAAACATTAGAAATCCCTTTTTGTGAGCTGTCAAAATCCCTTTTCCCGAGGTGTAAAAATCCCTTTTCATGACTATGGGACCATATAGCCCTGCCAGAAATCCCTTTTTGTGATGCAAAAAGGAATTTTGACAGCTCTCAAAAAGGGATTCAGCTCGTGAAAAAGGATTTTGACAGCTCACGAAGAGGGATTTGAGTTGTCAGACCAGATGGTCCTGCAGGTAATACAGGATTTCGACACCTCGCAGAAAGGGATTCGTCTTGTGAAGAGGGATTTGACAGCTCACGAAAAGGGATTTAAAAAATGAATCCCTTTTTGTGAGGTGTCCAAATCCCTTTTCACAATTGTGGGACCAGATGGCCCTGACAGAAATCCCTTTAGATTTTGACAGCTCTCAAAAAGGGATTCAGCTCGAGAAGCGGGATTTATATAGCTCACAAAAAGGGATTTGAGAAGTTAATCCCTTTTCGTGAGGTGTCAAAATTCCTTTTCATGAGCCGAATCCCTTTTCGTGACCTGTCAAAATCCCTTTTTCGTGAGGTGTCAAAATCCCAAAGGGATCGGACGCGAGTCATGAAAAGGGATGTTAAAAATCAAAAATCAAAATCTGGGGCCACAGCAAAGTAAACCAAAGGCAGAGAACTGTAAAGGATGTCCACATAAACAAAATCAATACTTGGATGTCTGCAGAAGATATCCCTGGGTAAAGTTACGTTTTGTTTGGGCTGGAAAAATCAAAACAAGATGGCAGCTTGCGCAAAGGGAATTTTTTCTCATGAAGAGGGATTTAATGAATCCCTTTTCATGAGCTGTCAAAATCCCTTTTCGTGAGCCCTAAATCCCTTTTTGCATCATGCAGCTATCCAAAAGACTGGCCTGACCATGTTCAAAATCTGAAATTTCAAAACTGAATAACTTTGGCATGGATTAATATGTTTTCACCAAACTAACACTGGCTTGTTCTTTGGGGCAAGCTCTGTCTACCCTGAAAATTTCAGATCAAAAATCTAAATGGTGTGGCCATGTGTGCAATGAAGAATAAACAGCCGCAACAGGCAGAAAACAATTACTTTTACCGTTTTTTCACTATGTACAGCACACAATCCACAAATCTGATCAAAACAAAGCTTGGTACATCAAGATATCTACCCCATGGGACAGTGCATACCAAATTCTGTGCAAATTCACTGAACAGTTGCAAAGTTATTAAACTGCAAAATTTGAGGTTTAATATTAAAAACTACCTACTCAACCCTAACTTAGTGGTGTGGTATAATTACTGCCTAAAATAGTAGGATTATTGTTACAGTTGTACCTCAGATGATGGTTAAAATGGTGTATCGCTTTAACATCCAGTTCACCCTTGGGGTTAAAATTCTTAAGAGTCTTACTCTAGGATATCTTATGTGGGATACTCTAAGGCACAGCACTATGCTGGTAAATTAGGAATTGCTTTTTCTTTATCCTTTAACATTATCCCTGTAAAGCTCTGAGCTGTTATAAGCATTGAGTTATAAAAATGTTTACGTTTTTATTGGCACGTCCCCCTATGATGCATCTTAAGGGAGGGCGTCAATATACTCCTTTGTAAGAGAAATTTTTTTTGTAAGTTTATAAATAAAAAGTAAAAAAAAAAATTCAAGTTTTATACTCATTCCCGTGTGTGCATCTGTGTGTGTTTTAAATATAATTTCAGAGTAGCGTTTTCTTGCCTTGGAAACACTACCCAGCAATTATAGAAAACAGTATGGCCACTGAATCTGGTAGCGCCAGTTCAATAGTGTGCACATGCGTGGAGCAAGGGAAATCTGGTGTGTGTTTGATGCGTGGAGCAATAGATACCCAGCATGTGTTCATCACTATAACCAGCTGGTTATAATGACAGATTATAACCAGGTTTCCCTGTTGAAGAAAATGCCCCTCCCCCATCATAATAAGAGTAAAACAAGCATTTGTCAATGCCGAATGTTGATTGCGTTGGTCTGTTGAGCTCGCGCAGTGGGTCTCTGTCAGTGGCTCAGTCTGTTAGTCCCAGTGCTGCAGGCTGCTCTTTTGTACTGGGCTGGTGCGTGCGTTGGCACCTTGTTCTGCCGAGGAAGGAATACGCAGCTGTCCCGAGAGAGCTCCTTTGAGGTGGCTCACTCCTCCTGTGTCACTCACTCATTCTGTGTCTCCTGGCACTGCAGGCTGCCTTTTTGTACTGGGCTCCTGCCTGTGTTGATGGCTTTTTCTACCCATGAAGAAATCCACAGCTGTCCCGGCAGAAGTCCGTTGAGGTCGCTCAGTCCGCCTGTCTCACTCAATCATTCCGGTTCTCCTGGCGCTGCAGGCTGCCCTTTGTACTGGGCTCCTGTCTCTGTTGGTGCCTTTTTCTGCCCACAAAGAAATCTGCAGCAGTCCCGACAAAGCTCTGTTGAGCTTGCTCACTCCCTCTCACTGTTCATTCTGTTCTGCCGGCGCTGCAGGCCGCCCTTTTCTACTGGGCTCCTGCCTGTGTTGCTGCTTTCTTATGCCCATAAAGAAATTTGTAGCAGTTACAATACAGCTCTGTTGATCTCACTCACTTGCTTATTCTGGTTTTCGTGCCACTGCAGGCTGCCCTTTTTGTACTGGGCCCCTGCATGCATTGCTGCCTTTTTTCTGCCCACAAATAAATCTGCAGCAGTCCCAACAAAGCCCCGTTGAGCTCACTGACTCCCCCTCCCTCACTTGCTCATTCTGTGTCTCCTGGCGCTGCAGGCTGCCCTTTTGTACTGGGCTCCTGCCTGCAGTGGCAGCTTTTTCTGGCCAGAAAAAAATCTGAAGCAGTCCTGACACAGCTGCACTGAGCTCGCTCACTGCCCATCTGTCACTCTTGCATTCCGTTTCTGCCGGCACTGCAAGCTGGCCTTTTGTACTGGGCTCCTGTCTGCGTTGCTGCATTTTCTGCCCACAAAGAAATCTGAAGCAGTCACACTACAGCTCTCCGTTGAGCTCGCTCAGTATCGCTCTGTCACTCGCTCATTCTGTTTGTCTTGGCGCCGCAGACTGCGCTTTTGTATGGGGCTCCTGGCTGCATTGGCACCTTTGTCTGTCCACAAAGAAATCTGCACCTGTCCTGACACAGCTGCGTTGAGGTCGCTCAGTCTCCCTCTCTCATCACTCATTCTGTTTGTCCTGGCACTGCAAGCTGCCCTTTTGTATGGGGTTCTGTCTGCATTGGCCCCTTTTTCTGCCCACAAAGCAATCCCAGCAGTCCTGACAGAGTTCCGTTGAGCTCACTAAGTCCCCTTGTCTCACTCGCTCACACTGTTTGTCCCACGCTGCAGGCTGCCCTTTGTACTGGGCCCCTGCCTGTATTGATGCCTTTTTCTGCCCACAAAGAAATCTGCAGCAGTCCTGACAGCTTGGTGAGTTCGCTCACCTCCTCCCTCACTCGCCTCTCTCATTCCATTTCTTCCAGTGCTGCAGGCTGCCCTTTGTACTGGGTTCTGTGTTAGCCTTGTCTGCCCACAAACAAATCCATAGCAGTCCTGACAGAGCTCAGTTGAGCTCGGTCACTCCCCCCTCTCACTCGGTCGATCTTAATCTGTCCCAAACACTGATTTCCCGGAGTGACCGTGCTATTGTGCGACAGGAGTGCAGAAACATATTTTGGCCAGGATGTGCAAAATGACAGCTGTAGTGTTCATAAGGAGTTGTGAAAAAATGCCACTGTTGAAAATGTGGCATGACAGTATTACAAATTTGCGAAATTAGAAGGGTGCGTGGAAACAGTTCAACACATGCATGTAACACAGTCATGCTATGGCAGTCCCAACAGAGCTCCATTGAGCTCACTCACTCCGCTTCTCTCACTCACTCATTCTGGTGTGCCGGCACTGCAAGCTGCCCTTTTCTACTGGGCTCCTGCCTGCGTTGCTGCCTTCTTATGCCCACAAAGAACTTTGCAGTTGCTAAGTTGAGCCCTCATTGAGCTCACTCACTCGCTCATTCTGGTTTTCCTGCCACTGCAGGCTGCCCTTCTGTACTGGGCCCCTGCATGCATTGCTGCCTTTTCCTGCCCACAAACAAATCTGCAGCAGTCCCAACAAAGCCCCGTTGAGCTCACCGACTCCCCCTCCCTCACGTGGTCATTCTGTGTCTCCTGGCACTGCAGGCTACTCTTTTGTACTGGGCTCTTGCCTGCATTGGTAACTTTTTCTGGCCAGAAGGAAATCTGAAGCAGTCCCGACACAGCTCCACTGAGCTCGCTCACTCCCCCTCTGTCACTCTTGCATTCTGTTTCTGCCAGCGCTGCAAGCTGGCCTTTTGTACTGGGCTTCTGCCTGTGTTGCCGCATTTTCTGCCCACAAAGAAATTTGCAGCAGTCACACTAGAGCTCTCCGCTGAGCTCACTCTACTGCCTGTCACCGCCGTTTGTTTCTCTTGGCGCTGCAGACTGCGCTTTTGCATGGAGTTCCTGGCTGTGTTGGCAACTTTGTCTGTCCACAAAGAAATCCGCAGCTGTCCCGACAGAGCTCTCATCGCTCATTCTGTTTGTCCTGGTGCTGCAAGCTGCCCTTTTATATGGGGCTCCTGCCTGCATTGGCGCCTTTTTCTGCCCACAAAGAAATCCCAGCAGCTCTGACAGAGCTCCGTTGAGCTCACTAAGTCCCCTTGTCTCACTGGCTCGTACTGCTTCTCCCACTGCTGCAGGCTGGCTTTTTGTACTTGGCCCCTATGCCTGTATCGACGCCTTTTTCTGCTCACAAAGAAATCTGCAGCAGTCCTGACAGCGCTTCGGTGAGTTCACCCACTCCCCCTCCATCACTCGCTCTCTCGTTCTGTTTCTCCCAGTGATGCAGGCTGCCCTTTTGTTCTGGGCTCTTGTGTTGGGGCCTTTGTCTGCCACAAACAAATCCGCAGCAGTCCTGACAGAGCTCAGTTGAACTCGGTCACTCCCCCCTCTCACCGGTCGATCTTAATCTGTCCCAAACACTGATTTCCCACAGTGACCATGCTATTGTCCGCAGGAGTATAAAAACATATTGTAGCCAGGATGTGAAAATGACAGCTGCAGTGTTCATATGGAGTTGAAAAATGCCACTGTTGAAAATGTGGTGACAGTATTACAAATTTGCGAAGTTACAAGGGTGTGTGGAAACAGTTCAACGCATGCTTGTAACACAGTCATGTTATGGAGTTTCGTCACCAAATTTTCAACATAGGGATTTTTGGACCTCTGCTCATGAACAGTACCACTGTCATTTTCTTAATCTGTCCCGAACACTGATTTCCCACAGTGACCATGTTATTCTCACCGAAACTGTAAAAACACATTTTGGTCAGGATGTGAAAAATGACAGCTGTACTGCTTATAGGAGGTGTGAAAAATGGCACTGTTGGAAATGTGGTGTGACAATATTACAAATTCATGGTTGCTGTTGGCGTGGAAAGCGCGTGAACGACACTTGTAACACAGTCCATTGATGGGTTATCATCACTCAACTTCAACATAGCCATTTTAGGACCTTACTCATGAACAGTACCATTGTCATTTTCTTAATCTGTCCTGAACAGTGATTTCCCAGCACCGCCTATTCTGGCGCTGGAAGTGCGAAACACATTTTGGCCAGGATGGGAAAAATGGCAGCTGTACTGTTCATAAGAAGGTCTGGGGAAATGGCAATATTGCAAATCTGGGTGAAAATATTAGAAAATTCGCTTGAAGTTCAGTGTCTGCGTACCAACTGTGCAATGCAGCGCTCATACTACAGTCATTTATGGAGTATCATTACCAAATTTTCATCATAGGCATTTTAGGACTCTACTCATGAACAGTGTCACTGTCATTTTCTTAATCTGTCCTGAACACTGATTTCCACAGTGACTGCGCTTATTCTGTGCTGGAAGTGCGAAAACACATTTGGCCAGGATGTAAGCAATAACAGCGTACTGTTCACAAGGAGGTGTGACAAAATGCCAATGTTGAAAATCTGGCATGAAAATATATTGTACATTCGCTGGGTTACGCTACAAGTATTACAGCAACTGGGCGCAACACACGCCAGAAAACAGTCATTTTAGGATTTTTCCACCAAATTTGCAACATAGGCTTTTTGAGAGCCCACCTCATGAACACTGGCACTGTCATTTCATTAATCAGCCCCGAAGGGTGATTCTGCACAGTGACCGCGAAACCAGCTTTCGGGGCCAATTAACGCCATGACAGTTCAAGAATTCATGAGGAGGGGTCCCAAAAACCCCATGTTGAAAATTTGGTGAAAAAATTCCCAAAAATGCCCGAGATATGCACTAAAGTTGAAAAAAACCTATTCATTACATTATACAGCTTACTGGCATTTCCTCAGTTCGCAGTCGGCTTTGAAGAGTGCAGACGTGTTCCCGGTCCAGCGAAGATCGTCGCGCCATGCTCTGGAGGTAAGTATGGGGTGTGGGGGGTGTGGGGACACTGGGTGCGCAGTGGGTGGGTGCAGGTTGTGGGGAGGTGCGGGGAGACTACGAGGTACCGTTTCCTTTCTTTCAGGTACAAGAAAACATTGCGGGATGCTTTCCACATTTTAGCATGGGGTACCTGGGGTGGGCTCCCAGCGTGCCACCAGAGTCTGGGAGGGATAGTTGCAGCCGACGGGGGACTGGGCACCCCATCGGCAAACAACAAAAGGGAAATATTTCGCCGACGGGATTGGGCACCCCGCCGGCAAACAACAAAAGAGGGAGTTTTTTCCGACGGATTGGGCACCCCATCGGCAAACAACAAAGGGGATTTATTTCTGCCGACGGGACTGGGCACCCTGTCGCAAACAACAAAAGGGGATTCTTTCTGCCGACGGGAGTGGCTCCCCATCGGCAAATAAACATTGTACATATTGTTTGTGAATACGGCATCAAGCTGCCGCCATGTTCACAAACAATACCACAGATGCTACATCCTGCCCTGCAATGACAGGTCGCTCCCTCATTGCAGCGGATGGCTGACGCTGCAATGACGAGGGGCCCCTGATTGCAGCGGCTAATTTATTTTAAAGTTGTGGCACTGCTGACTGAACTAGTGTCAGCAGCAGCGTGCCACGGCATTGGGGGACGGGGGACAAGCCTTTGCAGGCTGTGGGGGCATTGCTTCTGCAGAAACCTGCTGCAACAGGTTTCTTGCGCATGCGTGCAATCAACATAAAAAGCATGAAGAATGAGAGTAAAAAAGAAACAGCATGACTAACAATGAGGGTAATATAAAAATAGCCTAACAATGAAAGTGAAAACAAGATTTGGCTGGTGCCAACAAGGCTGGTCTTGTTTTTCAAGTTATGTTTGCTAAACTCTGTGGCTTTTTGTAATTTCTTTTAGTATTGTACAGCACATTCACATCTTAATATAGCAGTTATTAAGTCATTTTTACAATTTTATTTAAAGACCATATCCATCTTCACCTTTAGAGTTGTACTTTACACAGTACTGTGCTGGGGTCCTGCTTGTACACATTTTTACTATATAATTACATAGGATAGCCAGATGAGCGGCAGTATATAATTTTCAGTGGGGTCATGCTTTGACATGTTTGTAATATATTTACCCAGGATAGCCCAGCAGAGATGTAATATCTCATGTTCAGCAGTGCCCTGACTTTACACATTTTTAGACTGTATGTACCCAGGATAGCACTATTTTTATCCATTTTTACAATGTACAAGGACAAGCCAATTGAGAGGCACTATTTCATTTTCAGCAGGCTTCGACATTTTGACCCCAAATTTCCAACAGAGACTTTTTGTTATCTCCCATTATGATCAAGACCAGTGTAATCTTTTAAAACCCATTCAAGGTGATTTTGCAATGCGATTGCAAAAACATGTTTCAGAGGGGATGTGAAAAATGACACCCATCCCATTGATGAGGTGGAGTAACACAAGGGCTATGTTGAAAATTTGGGGCCAAAATCTGCCCAAATGGCAAAGTTATGAGTAAACGGAAAAAATACAATGTGTGTTCATATAAGGCAAAAAGTAGTCAATTTCACCACTCACTTGAATAAAGACTGCTCAACACAAATTGTGGACAGGATTGTGTGCACAATGGCACTTTATTAAAATGGAGCACCTTTAATTTGTGGTGAACAGTCTTTTATTCAGGGTAGGGCGAGTGCGGAATTAACTACTTTTTGCTTTATAGACTTTATTCCTGCACCCCCTTTCATGTGCAACCTCTGTTTCTGTTGTTGGCTCGCGTGTTCATAAAACTTTGTTGTTCTTTCACATTTAGACCCCAAGGCCTGGATATTCAAACTGCGCCAGGCTGTGTCACAAGACTGGGTGCAGCACACTTGGCTGCGCAGGGGTGTTGACTGGGCGATATTCAACAGAGCTGCGCCATGGCACAGCATCGCTGAATATTGCACCCTGGCCACCCGCAGTGTGCATGGCACTGTGGCACTGCACCAGCGCAAGTGCCCAGAGTGGAGCAGAGGGATGCGCTAGAGCAATTTCTGTTGCGCTAGGCACAACAACCGCAATATTCAAAAGTGCACATGCAAATGAGGCCCTTAATATCAGCAAAGTGCAAATGGGGCCATTGCATGTCATCCTCAACTTCATTGCATGCAGGTGCGCCGATCCCCAGCGACTTGCACCTGGCGCCCTGCCAGGCAGCAGCCGTCGGGGACTGACGCCCCCTGCACATCGCGGCAATGTGCCCCACTGCCCGATCACAGGCATACATTGGAAATTACATTCATCCTATATCCCTGGTGGTCCAGTGGACTACTTGCAGCCCGATCGCGGGCTTCAGTATAAAATCAAACACGTCCTATATCCCTGGTAGTCCAGTGGGCTGCTTGCAGCCCGATCGCGGGCTTCAGTATAAAATCAAACATGTCCTATATCCCTGGTGGTCCAGTGGCCCGCTTGCAGCCCGATTGTGGGCTTCAGTATAGCATCAAACATGTCCCATATCCCTGGTGGTCCAGTGAACCACTTGCAGCCCGATCGTGGGCATAAGTTGTAAATACATTCATCCTATATCCCTGGTGGTCCAGCGGTACCCACCTCCCCACCCGCCCACTGAGCCCCACCGCCCTGCTCCCCCTCCCCGTCAGCGGTGGGCGGCAGCTCCCCACCCACTTGCCACCTGCCGACTGACATTGTACGGTAGGGTGGTACACCCATTGGTCCACAGCATGAGCCAATGGGCATGCAGCCCATACCGTACTACATAGTCCAGATTTGTCTGACATGCCAAATGTCAGTAGACCAGAATAAACTCCCCAAAATGGGAACAAAAGCACAAATTGCGGTTGGTTCCCTGAAAGAAAAGGGAATCGCAATTTAACAGAGATTTATTAACTTTTAAACCAAACGCAATCTGTTCCTAACTAAAAACGGGAACCTATCGCAAATAATATAAGCGCGTTATATAATAAGCTCTAAACACTAGATTTTAGCAGTAGGAACCGCAACAACAGTTATGAAATACTTTAAAACTCAGTTCCCAGGAACCGTGAGGGAATCGCTAGGATCGAGTAAAATTACCCAAAATAGTTAAATATGGAAAACTACTAGAGGCAGAGTAATGAACAAAATAGTGTGAAATACCACTTTTTTGACAAAAATAAATGATCTTGCAGCAAAGTTGCTATGTGAGCTCTGAGGGCCGTCTTGTTTGAATGGAGAAAATTAATCTGGCAGTTAGATGGAACACAGTCCACCTAGAGGCAGCGTTTTTTTTATCATTCTAAATTCCAAGATTTGCATACATTCCACATTACATCAGAGCTCTGGGTCAGTCAGAGACTCTGAGCTGACTGCATATGTCTAATACTACTGGGAGATTCCTGGGGTTTGAATACTTTTTTTTTGCATCATTTGTTTATTGAGTTTTCAATAAATTGAACATGAAAACACAAACAATGACATACAAATACAACATAAACAAGTCAATTTCATAACTTATATACATCAAGATCCAGTTTATTAATTGATTTATAATCAGAGATCAGTCATAAACTAAATTAAACAGTAATGTCAGGCATGGCAGAGGGGTCTTGGTTATAATCTTCTTTACCAAACTAAAATTCAGGCAATAACAATGATCTTGGGAGATCAGGCCAGGGTCATGTCTTGCATGGACCAGTTGTATTTCTTTTGTTTATTAAACTCATACTTTCACAACTGCACAGTTTAGAGCCACCCCTCCCCCCAATATCATATTATCAGCAACTGTTAAAAGAGGACAAATACTGGTACCAAGCATTATAGAACTGTTCCCCCTTACCTCTTACCACATAGGTGAGTCGCTACAAAGCAAAGCTCGGAGGATCAGGGTTTTCCATTGAGACATAGTAGGCTTCACAGCTGTCACCCAGGTATTAAGGATACAGTGCCTGGCCATGACAAGTATGACCCAAATCCATCTTGGAAGGGGACACCAATCCTCCTGCCCTGTGTCCTCTACTCGAGGAGTTCTCACACTTTGTCATAGTGAGCCTCCCCCAAGCCTTGGAAAAGATCTTGAGCCTCCCCCTAATACAGAAATTATTTTGGGCCTCCCCATAGTTAGAACTATCATACTTTGTACATTACAGGAAGAATACAATGAAATGCATTTGAGTAGTTGAGTTTATTCTCATTTTATTGATGCTATTATTTCCTCTCTCTATATCCCCCCTCCCCAGGTCAGCCTACTTGCTCCACACTTCTGAGTTTTGGCCCTATTTACCCCTCGTTGCAATACCTCCATGAGTCAGACTGTTTTCTTTGTCAGTTTTACCCTGCTCTTAAACACCTTCTCGTGGACCATTTTGCTCCCTCCTGGCCTTGCTTCTAGTATCTCTCTGCTTAGCCTTTGTATCTGTGCTTTTCTGCAGCCAGTATAATGGGTCAATTGTTACCTTGTTCCTATTCATTTGTATTATTTTGCATTTTGTTTTGCACAGTTTCAAGAATTGTATTTCCTCTATTCAGCTTTCCCCATGTCATACCAGGAAACAAGTGTTTGTTGAGCGTGTTTTCCAGGTAACCATTTTGTACATAAATTCGCATGCCATTATTTGCTTTCAGTTTGCTGCATCCTTTCACACAAAGTATCCAAAACTTGACATTTAAATATAGTACATTTTAAGGCTTGCTTGAGCCTCCCTTGGAACAGGTTGGGGCCTTCCCTGGGAGGCTGGCCTCACCATTTGAGAAACCCTACTCTACTCCAAATAACAACAGTAGAGGGGACAGTGGGATCCGAGTCCCCGTAATTGTCTGCACATCTTGCGCCACCTCTCTCCAGAAATCCTGCAGAGTGGGGCAGGCCCAGAAGCAGTGGTAATAAGGTGCAGGGTTATTGTTACATCGAGGACATATTGGGGATACTGTAGGGTTATACTTGTGCACTATCAATAAGGGCGGTATAATCTGTGACAAAACGTACAGTATTAAAAGATTCCTTGTATTTATTGCATATTAAGATTCCCTGGTGAAGTTGGGACATCATTCTTCAATTATCTTCTAAGATGGGAATTCCCATATCTCTCTCCTAGAGTATCCTGGTCATCTAAGGGAGCAGTTTCTTGCATTCCTTCACCACCCTTTGGATAACTCCCTTAGGGTTGTCCCTCCCCATCTGTATCAGCTTCTCAAGTTGGTCCCAGAGGGGGTCCAGGCCCTGCTGCCTACCAAGGGTCTTATTATAAGCCCTAACCTGCAAGTGGTAGAAGAAATGTCAATGTACCTTTCCTGTCCTGCCCTGAAGTTCCTCAAAGGAGTCAAACCCAATTTTGGTGTACAAATCTCTCAGACATAAGATGCCTCTCTCCTCCCGTTCTCTATATCCTGGGTCCTCCAACCCTGGGAGGAAAAAGGGATTTCCAGCCAATGGAGAAATAATGTCTCCCATTCGTCTATTCCTTGAAGGTGGATCATTCGTCTCCAACTCTCCAGTACAGCTCTAACTAAGGGATTCTGTCTGGGTAGTCTATTATATGCCTTCCAACCCTTTACAGATAGGTACGCAGAAACCCGTCCTAGACAATCTCTTTCTTCTAAGTCTATCTATCCCGCCTCTTGTGGTCTACCAACCCAGTCTTGGGCATACCAATACTGGATAGCTATATGATAAATCCCAAGGTCTGGGAACTGGAGTCCACCTCTTTCAGTTGCTTTTAAATGAGCTAAGCCCATCCTTGGGCGTTTACCCTGCCAAATAAAATCCGAGAATGCTTTTTCTAGCTTCCTTATGTTATCCTTTCTCAATCTTACAGGCAACATCTGTAGCCCATAGAGTATTCTGGGTAGGATGTTCATTTTGATTAAATTAATTTGACCCAAACAAGTGATGGGGAGCTTGCTCCACCTACTGAGGTCTGCTATTATGGTCTGTAATAATGGAGTATAGTTTAAACCATACAAGGCACCAATATTGCTCCCGATTTTAATACCTAAGTATATGAAGGCCTTTTGAACTCTTTTAAGACCCCACTCTGAGTTCTTGATCCCCTGTTGTTCCAGGATCTCCTACTCTCATCTCCTCCGACTTATCCAAATTGAGTTTATAGCCCGAAAATTTAGAAAACTGGTCTATTAACTTCAATAGTGCAGGCATGGATTGGCGTGGTTTGATAACATATAATAACATGTCATTAGCATAAAGTGAGAGTTTATGCTCCCGACCTGATCTCCCTATCACTCCCAAAATCTCAGGGTGCACATGAATGGCTATGGCCAGCAGCTCAAGAACCAAGGCAAAGAGGAGGGGAGACAGCGGACACCCATCTGGTCCCTTGGCCTAGCTCAAAACTGTCAGACAGGGTATTATTAATCAAAACCTTAGCTCTAGGATCCTTATACATCTGTTGTACCAACCAATAAACTCTCCACCCAGACCAAACTGGGTCAGGACCTCCATCAGGTAATTCCACTCTACTCAGTCGAATGCTTTTTCTCCATCCATCGATAAGACAAAATTACTCACCGCAGTAATCTTCTTTCTTCCATGGGATCCTTTAGCATCAGTAACTTTTTGCACTTAGCTGGCTAGGTGCAATTGCCCCAGAGGTGTGCCTGTAAGAGATTTTTTAATGAGTGTGGGCCAGCCAATCAAAAGTCAGGAGGGGAGTGTGAACTGAGTGAGAGCTGTTGACTGCTTCGGAATTTTTTCACGCAAAAATGAGGGCAAATGCCCCAAAAAAGAATTAACAGGATTCAAGAAACATGCAAATGTCCAAAAGTGGAAATAGAAACAGCAACACAAGGTAAAAACTCATCAGTAACAAACGCCAAATTTGGTAAAAGGTGACGTAAGAGCCCTTCTCCGACAGGTGAACCGGGGAGGAAGGGTGGGAGCTTACTGATGCTAAAGGACCCCATGAGAGAAAGAAGATTACTGCAGTAATTTTTTTCTTCTTACCCCAGGAGTCCTTTAGCTTCAGTAACTTTTTGCAGACTACCAAGCAGTACCATGTGGGAGGCGGGCAGAGAACCTACTTAGGAAAGAGGCTCTGCAGAACGGCCCTGCCAAATTTGGCATCAGATCTGGTCTGCACATCCAAACTGTAGTGTTTCACAAAAGTGTGCACAGATTTCCAGGTAGCTGCTTTGCAGACATCCAGTGTGGGAATGCCCCTTGCTGCTGCAAGCGAGGCTGCAGTACACCTGGTGGAATGGGCCCTGAGCCTCACTGGAGGTTGTTGACCAGCTTTCTCATAGCAGAATCTAATACAAGAGACCAACCAATGAGAAATAGTTCTCTTGGTAGCTGGTCTTCCTCTGCCTACATCCAGGTGAGGAACAACTGAGTGGAAGAGCCTCTGGACTGTCTAGTATGCTCTAGGTAGTGAAAGATGGCTCTTTTGACATCCAAGCTGTGGAGCCTTTGCTCGCCAGGAGTGGATGGCTTAGTAAAGAAGACAGGCAGAGTAATGGACTGGTTCAAGTGAAACTCTGAAACCACCTTTGGCAGAAATTTCCTATTTGTCCTGAGCTCAGCTTTATCGTTGTGAGGGATGATGTAATTCGGCTCAGTGCACAGGGCCTGTAGCTCTGAAATCCTCCTGGCAGACGTAATGGCTGCTAGAAAGATGATCTTCTAAGTTATAAACTTGATGTGGGCCGTGGACATAGGCTCGAAAGGTGGATTCATGAGCCCATCTATGCAAAGGTTCAGGCTCCAAGGAGGAAAAGGCTCCCTGGTTTGAAGCTGGAGGTGCAACAGGCCTTTCAAAAACTGTTTAAAAACGTTAAGGGAAAAATGATTTCTTCTTTCCCACCGAAAGGTAGGCTGAAACTGCCGCCAGGTGTAGCTTGAGTGAAGATGGTTTCAAGCCTGACGCCTGTAGGTGTACCAGGTAGTCTAGCAGCAGAGGGTCTGAAGCTGATGAAGTTCGACCTTTTCGCTTCTGCACCAGAGGGAAAACCTTTTCCATTTGGCTGCATAAGTCATCTTAGTGTTCGGTTTTTTAGCCATCCTCAGTATCTTAAGGACCTGTTCAGAGTACTGTGAGGATGGAAACTCTAACTCCTCAAGAACCATGCTTTGAGGTGAAGAGAGTGTACATCTCAGTACTGCACTACTGTCTGAGGAAGGGTCAGCAGGGAGCAAGTTGGAGGCAGGTGAATGGGCCTGTTGCAGGACACTGAGAGAAGGAGGGGGTGCCATGCTTGCCTGGGCCAGTCCGGAGCCACTAGGATCATGGATGCAGGCTGCTGCCTGAGTTTCAGCAAAACCCAGAATAGCAGGGGAAAGGGAGGAAATGCGTATAGGAACCTCCCTGACCAGTCTAGGATCAGGGCATCCAGAGGAAGCGTTCCCGGAACTGGGGGCCTGCAACAGTACTGAGGAAGCTGAAAATTGAGAAGCGAGGCAAACAGATCCACGTCTGGTGTGCCCCACTGCCTGAACACTGTGGCTAGTACTTGCTTGTTCAGTGTCCATTCACTCTGACCTTGACTGATGCGGCTTAGAGCATCCGCCAGAGCACTGGGTTTGCCTGGGAGGTGAATAGCTGAGAGGCTGACTCCCAGGGAGAATTCTGGAGACCGGAGCTTCAGAGCTTCCGAACAGAGTATTCCTGATCTGGTACCACCATGCTTGCTTATGTAGAATATTGCAGTGGTGCTGTCCGTTCAAATTTGAACCACCTGCCCTTCTATGCTGGGAGCGAAAGCTTTAAGAGCTAGTAAGACTGCTCTGAGTTCCAAAAGATTTATGTGCAACTGTGACTCATCGGGAGTCCAGTTGCCACTTACAGAGGCACAGTTCAGATGAGCTCCCCAGCCCAGCAGGGAGGCATCTGTGGTAATCACCTTTGTGGGAACAGTAGCTTGAAATGAAACCCCCTGCCTGCAAATTTGCAGGGTCCTTGCACCACAGCAAATTTTGGAAGAACTGCTCCGACACCGGTATTAACTTTGAAAATTTGTTGCTTCTCTGAGACCAGCGAGCTCTGAGGTAGGCTTGCAGGAGTCTCATCCTGTACCTGACCCCTGGAACTACTGCAGTCATAGAGGTCATATGTCCCAGAAGTTTGAGGAAATGTCTGGCTGGTCTTGGCTGTCCCTGGGCGAAAGAATCTGCCACTGAAAGGAAACTCTGAATTCTTTCCTGTGGGAGGAAAGCATATCCCTTCCGAGTGTCCAGCTGGGGCCCCTATAAAGGTGAGCAGCTGGATGGATTCTGCGTAAGACTTCTTGAGATTTACCAGGAAACCTAGAGACTCCAGAGTGCATTCTGTGAGGGAAAGAGATTCCTTGACTTGGCAAGGAGCCTTTGCTACTATGAGCCAGTCATCCAGATGGGGTAGAGAGCGACATCCAGTCTCCTGAGATGTGCTGCTACTACTGCAGGTCACTTGGTAAAGACTCTTGGGGCTGAGGACAGACTAAAGGGCATTGCAGTGAACTGACAGTGACCAGAAGGAAGTTTGAACCTGAGAAACTTCCTGCTAGATCTCCTTATGGGTATGTGGAAGAAGGCGTCCTTTAAGTCGAGGGAGGCTAGCCAGTCGCCCTGCTGTAAGAACTGTATGACCAGTGACAGAGTGACCATTTTGAATGGTTTTTTTTCAGATGTTTTTTTAAATATCTGCGATCTAAGATAGGTCACCAATCCCCAGTTTTCTTTTGTGTCAGAAAATACCTGGAGTAGAGGCCCTTGCCCTTCTCATGTGTGGGGACCCTCTCCACTGCTCGTAAAGCCAGAAGGTTTTGTACCTCCATTTCCAACAGCGGTATCTGTGATGGTGACAGAGGTCTTGACACCTGGGTATGCTTGAGGTCTGGCAGCTGCTTGAACTGTACTGATAGACCCTTCTCCACTATCTCCAGCACCCACTTGTCTGACATGATGAGGGACCAGTGCTGAAGATAGTGAGAGAGTCTGCCTCCAACTGGAAACAGGGAGGCGACCTGGACACTCACATTAGAACTCAAACTGAGAGGCAGATGGCTGGGTAGAGGTGGATCTTCTTTGGCCCCTTCTGCCCCTGCCTCTGAAAGACCCCCTGTACTGGCTAAAGTCAGATTGTGGATAGGGACTGTAAGGCCTAGGAACAAAACTTCTGCCCCTACCGCCCCTGGGATGGGATCTCTGAGGGGTGGCAGGTTTAGGCTTAGATGAATGGCTCTGCCAGGAGGCCTTGTACTCATTGACCTTTTTCATGTAGTCAATGGTTCTGTAATCAAACAACATATTTTGATAACAGGGAAAATCCATGGCCTTGTTCTGAGTGTCTGTGGTCAGACTGGTTATTCTAAGCCAGGTGAAACGTCTCAGAGATATGGCATGGGCCATTGCCCTAGAGGCTTCATCATTACTGTCATCTGCCATGTGGAATTGTTACATAGTAGCTTCCAAGGCCGTTTTTGATGTATCCACCAGCTCCTGTACCGTTGCAGGCGATAGCCTGGACAGATTTCCAAAGGGCTTTCTGATATTTGGCTGTGAATGCTATGTAAGAAGAATGCCTGAGAAGCAGGGAAGCTGTGGCATACATTTTTTTTTGCTATAAAGTCAGTTCTCTTGGAATCCTTGTCAGGGGGAGAGGGTGACAAGGAGACTCCAGCTTTCTCACAAGCTGCCTGCTGCACTATACTCTCATGGCTAGGGTGTGCTGACAGGAACTCAGTACCATTTTTAGACAATTTATATTTTCTCTCAAGTTGCTTATCAACCCCTAGTATTGAAGTGGGGTGTTGAAGCACCTTCATGGTATTTTTCCTAAATGCCTTATAGATAGGGACGACCAGGGTCTTTGAGGATGAAAGACCCTTCATCTCTCTATAATCTTCGTCTTCATCGACATCCTGGTTGGGCTCCTGTGTTGGGAAGTCCAGGGTATCCAGCATATTTTGTATAAATGAAAACATAGAGGAAGGATCCTCGTGGTCACCCGGGGAATCCCCAAGGCGAGGGTCCAGGGACTCCTGGGACTCAAGGCCCTCAAAATCCATGTCAGGGGCATCATGGAATTAATCATCATCTGCGTCACCCTCACAGTCTACAGAACAGTGAACTGTGGAAGAGTGCTTACCAGCCCCAGTAAATTGAGGGCCCATCTTTTGAAGAGTCTGAAACAGTTGCCATGCCTTTTCCATATCTTGTCCTGACGGAAGAACCTGCGCAATTTGTAAGTGCTTTGCTTTTTCTGAATGCTTTAAGCTGCCTGTTGTTTCACTATTGGCTTTCCCAGGAGCAACAGGAGCATATCTGTCTTGACAGAGTTTCTTTTTAGCCACTTCATCAGAGGCTTGATCAAGCTTCCTTTTTTCGTCACTCCTATTATTTTTCAGTTTGTGAGGAACTTCATCTTTGGAAGCTTTATTTTTTGACTGGGATCTGGAGGGTTCCTCAGCACCTCTGCTTTTGGTATTAGTATTTTTGAATGGCCCCTCATCGGAAACCTTTGATTTATCCTCAGCCATAATTATCAAAGGTTTGTCTGCTATGTTCGCAAATTTAAGCAAAGCAAACCAGTTCTGGACCTATGAACTAAGTGCAGGTTTCTGTGAAAATGCCACTGGCCAGTCCTGCCCCAGTTAATAAACTCTGTCTATTACCAGTGCCTTTTTTTTTTTTGGTTGTAAAACTGGGATCTTTACCAGTGTCAGTCTTAATACAAAACCAGTAATACTCAACTGCGCACAGGTGGCTGCTGGACCCTTATGGACAGTCCTGACACAGATGATACCAAGGTCCAGTAATATAACAAAAAATGTTTCCTCGTTATTGCCAATCTAGAGAGAAAACCCCCAGGCACTGTTTAAGTTTGAAATCTACAGCAGGTGCCTCGCGGTAAACCCTGCAAGGTCTGAGGTTAAAAACAAGGCAACTGTCCCCATATCGATGGTTCCCACAAGAAATTAGTCAAAAATGAAGTAAACCGTCGAAAATAAACACCCACGATAAAATTAGGCTTTAAAGTAAACAGTCGCGGTAAAAATAAAAAATTTGCGAAGTGCTAATGAAAAAGTAAAAGTTGTCACTCAGCACACTAAAGAAAAAGATTTATGAGGAAAACTTTACCCAGATAAGCACTAGGAGGCTGTCAACAAGGAAAGTTGGGAGACACCTCAGAGGCAATATGCTCAGTCCAGCGGAGAAAAAATTATGAAGCAGTCAACAGCTCTCACTCAGTTCACACCCCCTCCTGTCTTTTGATTGGCTGGCCCTACGCTCATTAAAAAATCTCTTAAATGCACACCTCTGGGGCAATTGCACCTAGCCAGCTAAGCGCAGAAAGTTACTGATGCTAAAGGACTCCTGTGGTAAGAAGCTATGCACTGGGTCCTATCCACGGGATGCTCCCCAGATAACATTTAGGAGAGTTCTCATATTATGATAGGAGTACCTATCCTGAATGAACCCGGTCTGGTCTGGATGGATCAGCTCTGGGAGAAGCTTATCCAATCTATTGGCTAATACTTTAGCTAAAATTTTGGAATCACAATTCAAGAGAGAGATTGGCCTAAAGGAGGCACACTCAAATAGGTCTTTTCCCTCCTTGGGGATCAGACGAATGACCGTTTCTCTCCAGGAGCACGGCAGCTCCCCATTTTCCTCCCTATCCTCTTTAAAAAATGCCTCTAAATGTTCTGTCATTTGGACTTTTATGGTTTTGTAGTATTCTGCGGGGAAGCTGTCTGGCCCACTGGTCTTCCCACTCCACAAAGCCGCAATGGCTCTGGAGATTTCTTCTTTTGTTATTGTAGATCCCAGCCAGTTTCGCTGTACTTCCGTAAGGCTTGGCAAGGTTAGCTTCTCCAGAAATGCAAGCATTCCATTCTCTTCCCTCCCTATTTGTGAGCGGTACAATTCTTGGTAATACCTCTTTGATCTAGCTCCAATAAAATTCTTATCTTTTTTAATTGTTCCATCCTCCCCTCTGATTGCACAGATCAAATGTGCATCCCTCTTTCCCCTTATGAGGTTAGCTAACATGGTTCCAGGTCTGTTCCCCCATTCATAAAAATGTTTTCTAACAAAAAGGCAGGTTTTCCACACTTCCCCCAGTAAGAGATTATTTAGGGCCTCTCTGGTCGTAGTCAATAAATGGTGGTCATTTGCTCCCCCCCCCCCCCTTGTGTAGCCTGTCTTTCTAGGGCTCTAAGGTGCTGTTCAATATTTTCTCTTCGCTCCTTAACTTTCTTTTTATGGTGAGCCACATAACTAATTATAACCCCTCTCATAAATGCTTTTCCAGCATCCCAGAAAATGGCCTTGGAAGGAGCCGTACCCACATTTGTTTGTACATATAGTTTCCACTGATCCTGCATATGCTCCTTAAACTCTTTGTTAGCTAGTAAGTAGGTAGGAAATTTCCATGTGACCTGATCGGTCTGCTCCTTTCCCCAACTCAAGGACATTATGACCATGGCATGATCAGAGACATGAATTGGGCTATGCTTAATATGGAGGAACCAGAAATACCAGGCCCTAGGAAAGAATAAATAGTCCAATCTCAACCAAGTTTTATGCGGATGGGAAAAGAAAGTATATTCTCGACAGGTGGGGCTGGCTGTACGCCATCCATCAATCAAGTCTAAGTAAACCATTCCTGCTATCCAATCCCAGACAACTCCCTTAGGGGCCCCTCTCTCTTTCAGAGTGATCAAGGGCTGGGTTCAACAAACAATTCATGTCTCCCCCCAGTACCAGGTTCGGAAATTGCTCCTTCAGTAATAGTGCCATGAGGGATCTGTAGAACATGGGGTCATGAATGGCTGGCACATATATGCTCCCAAATGTAACTTTCTCTCCTTGTAGTTCACCGACAACAAAAACATAACTGCTGTTTTCCAGGTTAGGTACCACCCGATCCACTCTGAAAGGCAGTTTTTTGTGCAAACGCACTGCTACACACCTCTTAAGGGAATTAAAGGCCGCTGCATAGCAATCTCCCACCCAGCCTCTTTTGAGTTTAGCATGCTCTTTGTCCGTAAGGTGGGTCTCCTGTAAGAGAGCCACTTGGGCACACTGCCGCTTCAGGGCCGTCAATAACATTGTGCATTTAATAGGGTTGGCTATCCCCCACACATTCCATGAAATTACAACCAGATATTTTAGGTTATCCATGTTTCCAACAGCTAAATTTCCCTTGACTCCAAACCCTCCCAGTGTTCCACTCCCTCCCTGCCACATCATTCTCTCAGCATTGAGTAGCATCTAATACGGATCTTGAAAAAGTTGCATAACCATATAACAAGAATCAAACAGTAACTATGTACAGCCCCCATCCCCTCGTCCTCCCAATGAAGTTATCCAAAAAGAACTGTGGATATCCCTCCCCTTTGTAACAATAATTGCATAATGCAAGAATTTTACACATCCCTCCCCAATTGTAGCAGGTATGCCTGCCCTGCCCACCACCCTGCTGCAACCAACAATCAAATATATCCTTTTTTAAATTGCCTCAGTAAACTGTAAGGAAATCAGCATTTCTACCAATACACCATTTCTTCTTTCAATCAATAAGTGAACAGTAAAAAGTGCCCTCTTAAAACCCTTTTAGGACACCTGTTGCAGTCACATTAACAGGTTGGTAGTTTCCCTATTGGCTGTATCCCTCGAGCAGGGCCTGCCCGGGTGGAAGGCATGCAGTGCAAACCAACAATCAAGCGCTACATCCCTCTCCCCCCCCCAGCCGCACCCCCAGCAATGAGCCACTCCAAAATGCCTCTCTTCACTCGGTCGGTGCCTCTCACATCTCCGAGAACTGGAGCTATCCCAAAGTTAAACTAAGAACACCAACGAGGCTCTCAGGATAAAGGCCCATTGACTGATGATCTAGAGAGTGGCATTACAAGTAGTTCTCTCCGCTGCCCTCAACTTAAATATATTAGCAGACAGACGAAGGAGCTGGGTCACTCATCCGTGTTCCCCCTTGCCTGGAGAAAAAACATGAAAGGACTGCAATCGTTGTGCAAGGGAGATGTAAAATCACCCCACTCGTTCCCTATGGGGGCTCCTGCAGGCATCATCCAAGCAGTTTAAGCCACAGTTCAGTCCAACAACAAGAAGGCTCAGGCAGTCCATGTGGTAAAGTCGCATTTCGGGAACAAAGTTAACTTGGATTTCATCCCACCTAGATAGTCTTTCTTTATCAGGTAATAACCCTTCTATTACAGTACCTTAATTAAGATAATACATGTCCAGGCTGCCAGGTTGACCCAGGCAATTGGGCCCTCCGCAGCATAATCACACAGCCCATTACTTCTCTTCAGAAAGAATCACCCCATCTTCTCTTTTAGGTCCCGAATGAAGACCTTAACTTTCTGGAACTCCCAAAATGAATACATTGCTCCTTCATGTTTAATCTTGAGAGTGGCTGGGTACAACATAAAGCACTCCACATTAATCTCCCATAACTGTGCCATCAGTGGATTAAAAGCACGGCGCCGTTTCAATAGCCTGGCCGAATAGTCCTGAGAGAGAAATAGCTTGTGCCCTTCATATTGGAGAGTAGATTGGTCCAGATATGCCTTAAGGAAGTAGTTCTTCACAGAGAGTGTTGGAGATGCATGGAACAGCCTTCCAGAGGAGGTCATAGAGTCAAAAACAGTGGGGGAATTCAAGAATGCATGGGACAGATATAAGGCAATTCTAGTGGGGAGTAGGAGGAGGTAGGCTGTTGGTTAACTAGGATCTGCAGCTTATCCATTAGGTAGGGAAATGGGCAGACTAGGTGGGCCAAGCGGTCCTTATCTGCCATCAAATTCTATGTTTCTATGTTAAGGACCGCCTCGTGGTCTTGGTAGTTGTGGAATCTCATTATAATCTGTCTCAGTGGCTGATTTGGGGCAGGTTTGGGCAGTACAGCTCGATAAGCCCTTTCCAACTTCAGGTGGCTGTTCTTTGGGGGAGAGACCGAGCAGCTCAGGTAGCATTTTAGCACAAAAGTCTATCACACTTGGCCCTTTCAGCCCTTCCGGGAGCCCCTTAAGTCTCAGATTCAGCTGACGGTGATAATTTTCCTGGTAATCAAAGAGCTCTTTGAAATCCTCGTGCTCTTTTTGTATGGCAATAATTTGTTCTGGCATTGGAGAGGTGGTATCCTCTACATCCGATATTCGCTGTTCCATTTCATTAAGTCGGGTGGTGTGCGAGGCATGTAGATCCACCAGCTCCAGCAGCTTTCGATCAAAGTTAGTAGCCAGGCTTGTAAGCCGAGGTTCCAGGGTGGCCAACACTTGCTGCATGACCTCGCGGCCCAGGGCGCTTACTTCAGCCGCTGACAGCAAGATAGGCCCTGCATTCTCCACCTGTGAGGCTGGCGGTTGCTTCCTCTGATTTTTGGCGGCTGAACGTGAGCTCTTGGCCACTGAAGAAATAACATACTCATCCATCATCTCTTAAAGTAAGTTCAGGCACAAGTCTGCTGATTTTTCTTTATATTTAGGCAACTTTTATTTATCATTAGTGTGGCGGTAGATGGAGCGAGGGAAAAATGCAACCTCATGCTAGCTGGCTCATTAGCTCCCCTGAATATGGGTTTTAAACAGTAAATACATGTACATAAATTCAGATTTATTTAGGATAAAACTTAGAAGTAGAAATGTTACATTAGGAAATAGGTGACCAGTTCTGACCCAAAAGATACATTCTTGCTTTCAACCCCGCCCCCCAAGATAGCCTGGGAACTCAAGGCTACATTATGTCCTTGTTCTATTTCCTGACAGCCCCCAGATCTCTCAGAATAAACTCCTTTTATTTGCAGAGATCACAAGGGACCCCTCAATCAGAGTTACGACTGTCTTTGAAGTTCATATAGGTGTCATCAGATTTCTTCTCCCAGGCCTCCCTTGTGAGGCAGAAACACCTTTTTGGCTTCAGAGCCCCTATTACCTTGCAGATAGGCCACTACTCCAGCTGTTGAATAAAGCATTTG
Source organism: Neoceratodus forsteri (assembly GCA_016271365.2). NCBI lineage: Eukaryota > Metazoa > Chordata > Ceratodontiformes > Ceratodontidae > Neoceratodus > Neoceratodus forsteri. The sequence continues at coordinate 688,010,365 of JADMNL010000022.1, read as the reverse complement.
ACCCAGGACATGACTGGAACTTTTTTAATGAAAATAAAAGACACGTATGCCACACAATGTAACATGCTCCCAAAGGAAACATTACATGCAGGGAGTACTGAAACATTCAAACCCAAATTTGATCAGTTTCTCATAGAGAATAAAAAGTTGCTGAGTGCATTTTTATTTATTGGAAATCAGAGGGTCAAGAAGAGCCTGCCTCATAGCTTAGTTACTGTGCCTGGGGTGAAAAGGTGGACGGACCACTTACATTATACGTGTATTTTTATAGCTTTTCAATGTTTTTATACTGTAAACAGTATGAATTTCGAATTGTATCCTCATTGGTTGCAATAAAACAAGCCTGACTGATAAACAAAACAAAATTAACCAACTTGACCTCAGGTTCCCACATTTCTGCCACCGGCAGATTTCCTCTCCATAGTTCTTAAAAGAGAACTACAGGTTGCTGTGAATAATATTCAGTGCAAAGAGAGGGGCAATTGACAGCTGCTGACATGCTCTGTTCATAATACCTTTACTTTCAAAATGTAGCATCCAGGAAATTCCAGGTAGGCCAGCATGCAGGTAAACATTTCAAGTACTGTTGCTGACTGCTACAAGACTGCGCACAGTAAGAGTGGTAAACTGAGACAGTGTGATGTGTTTATGCCTTCAAGGCTGCAGCCCTCTGCGTACATAGAATTTGCCCTAATGATATATTATGTCATCTGCTATTTTTACAAAGGAGATAGGAAATTATTTTTACATAGTTAACTGTCTTTCCACCTTCCTTTCCATGCCAGTTATGTATTCTGATATGCTTTGATGATTTTTGATAGATAAAATAATCTAGCTTTGGGGTGCCCTCAGATCTACACCAAGTTCCGTTCTCCTTACCAGCTACTGTTGTTGATTTTCATATTTCTAAGACATTCTATGACTTCACAAACTCCCATTCCATGCTATTCATCTGAATGGCCTGGAAGGGAGTTTGTGACATCATGGAATATTCAGGCAGTATGAAAAGAGAGAGCAGCAACTGCTGAGGAGAGAGGGTAGTTAAAAAGGTAACAAAATTAGATTATTAATTTAACAAAAAAGGTCAAATGCATAGAATACAGGGTAGCCAATAAAAGAACTAGAGAGCTTCTAGAGGTATAAAAACTGTTTTCTATCACCTTTACGCTCACTGTTTGTTGCTTGCTGCTTTATTGAAAAGACAATCTGGACTAATACCCCACCCTCGATTGCCAACTTTTTAAGTGCTCTTATCAGAGCTACTCTATGAGGCCTCATGATAAACTGCTTCTCATGGTGCCAAAAGTCTTCCCTCATATGGGGGACTAGGCCTTCTCCAAATTTTGTCTGTATGGCTTCCAACTCCCTCCCAATATCTCTTCAGGAGGGCACTGAGGAATCACCGGCTGACTTACTCAGCTTGTACTTGCATGTGACTGCTTTTACTTTTTCCCTACTTGCCCCACTTTGCACTATGTCACCTTTTTATCTTCAGATGTACTGATCTCTGAAAAACTGTTTAGCCTTGTGCTCTCTGCCTGTTCGCCTTGTTGTATCTTATGTTATTGTGCACATTATACACCTGTAAATGTGTTCATTTTATTCTAATTCTCCATTGTCATTCCTGAAAATAGGCATTTTGGGGCTGGGCCAGCCTGCCGGTGCAGTGGTAAACCCTACTGCCTGCGGCACTGACGACTGGGGTTCGGAAGCAGACCTTGGACATCGGAGGGTCTGGGGTGGAGGAGGCTGAGCATCCAGAGGACTGCTCACCTTCTCCGTGGAGGGAGGGGACCTTGTTCTAGATGCCTACTGATCCATAGTGGGGGCTGGGGGGTATGGTAATCCGGGACCACAACTGTCTGGCCAGTCAGGTGGGGCCAGCTGACCTCTGCATGTTGGGGGTTGGGAGCTCGCCCAACTGTGTGCCAAGGTCATTACATGACTGCCCCCATGCCAGCAGGTCAAGGGGTCAGCAGAAATGGAAAAATCCTTGGCACAAGCCCCATGACAACTAGATCTCAATGTCCATGGGACCGAGCTGATATGGGAGTGGGTCCGCCCCCCTCCCGCCCAGCCACTGACTGAAGGCTAAACATTTTTTTTTTTCTAAATAGGCTTTTTTATCTGGTGTACTTACCCGGTCAACAAAAACTAATGAATAAAATCAACCATGTGTTTACTTCCTATAAGTCTGGAGGTTAGACTTAAACTTAGCAAACATAGCAGATGACATGATACAATTCATAATTAGGGTAAATTCTCCATACATAGAAGGCTGCTGCCTGAGAGGCATAAATGTGTCATGTTATGGGGTTATGTCTCTAATTGTGTGCAGTCTTGTAGCAATCAGAGACAGCACTTGAAATATCTGCCAACATTTAAAAGTAGAGGTATATTTTTTAGGAACAGAACATGCCAGCAGCTTTCAGTTAGCCCTGTCTTTGCATCTGACTTTGCTCACAGCAAGCCTGTAGTTCTCCTTTAAGGCAAGGCAATGCAGTTCTGTTTTATAGCACCCTATCCCAGAGGCTCAGCACTGGTAATAAACAGAAAGATAAAATCACAATAAATAAAAGCCTGAAGGCAAAGTAATAAATGCGTATATAAATAAATGAAACCGTGCTGAGCACATGTGTAATTAGGTGATTTCAACCCCTTGTTAAATGCTTCCACTGAGGGGGAACTTCTAAGGTGGAGTGCTAAGGAGTTCCAAATAGCTGGGGCTGTCACCGTGAATGCCATACCTCTAGACTGCTTTAATTTAAAAAACATTCTTTCAGTTTTGAGTTCCTACAATGTACTGGTACCTCATCAAAGTAAACAATGGATACAGCAGTTTCTCATAGCATTGAATGCTGCAGCTGTCTGGATGGCAGGAGACAAACTGGATTGGCCCTTGGTGTTTTCTCATCCAGCTTTCCTAAACTGCTGTTACTGTATGTAACTTGCACTTGGACAGGGCCAAAAGACAGAACTGAGACCTGATGCTGGGAGTGCCAAGTACAACGGAGGATCATCAGGACAGGAATGAGCTTCCTCATTGCTCAGAATAGTCAAGGACAGATATGAGGGGCGGCCATTAAAAGGATCACTGTATGTGCATGTTTCCAATGTAAACAGCTCTAAATGTTAACACAAATATATCACTAGCCCATAACACCAACATTACTCATCAGCAACTATTTATTGTACCCATTATTCATGCACTGTATAGATATTTCAGTGCTCTCCCACTGTGAATGCACCTGCAGTTCTGTGTGGGCTGAATGTTTTACCAACTGCATTGCTGTTGAGCACTGATTTTATCTGTGACGAGTCATGTGGCAACAGGGTCTCCTGGAAAGAAACACTACTTGTAAACCCAGTGGCTAACCAAGTCTAGATATTCATTTGTTTTAACTCTTTTTTTCCCCTCCTCCAGTATTTCTGGAAGTTCTGGGGAACCTTGTTTAGCCTTACCATTATTCAGTCTCCTGTCCAGGGTAACCTAATGCCCATCTGTCCCAAGTGACTCACTGTCTACCTCTTTAAAGTCCCTGTGGCTTACCAGCCCCAACAGCATGGCCCAATCCACTTATTTGGTAGTTAGGTACAGGATCTGCTGAAGGAGGGGCGGAGTGGCATGGAGAGAGTGGGTATGCCCTGGTGAATGCGAGTACTGGATCTGCTGAGGGAGGGAGGGAGGAGGGAACTGGGAAAGAGTGGGTGGGTGGGTGGGCTTGCAGTAAACACAGATACAGGTTCAGATGAGGGACAGATTAGAGTGGCATAGGAAAGTGTGGGTGGGCCTCGGCAGCTATGGGTACAGATCTGGTGAGGGTGCCGGGGAGTGGCCTGGGAGAGAATGGGTGGACCTCTGTGGGAATGGGTACAGGATCTGGTGAGGGTGGCAGAATGGCCTGGTACAGAGGGAGTGGGCCTTGGCTGGCATGGGTAGAGGATCTGGTGAGGGAGGAAGGGGTGGAGTGGCCTGGGAGGAAGAGGGTGGATGGCCGGACCTCCGTGGCTGTAGGTACAGGATCTGGGGAGGAAAGGAAGGGTGGAGTGGCCAAAGAGAGTGTGTGTGGGCCCTGGTGGATGTGGTTAAAGGATCTGGGGAGGAAGGAAGAGGGCAGAGTGGCTGGAGAGAGTATGGGTGGGTGCAGCACACATAGGTACATGATATGTTGAGCATGGTGATGGAGTGGCCTGAAAGGGAGTGGGTGGGCCCCAATGGGTGTCACATGATGGCATTACCTGCTTGCGGCTCTCACCTTTTCTCCCCAAAACTCTGCTCTATCGAGACACAGCATGACCACGTCAAAGAAGTAACACTGACCATCTTTTTTTTTAATTTATAGGTATTCCTTCTGTTGTATCCCAGTGTTTTCCCTACTGACATCCCCTCCATCAGTTCTCATCCTATACTACTTCCTACATAGCAGGCACTGCCAATCCAAGAAAGCCAGACCTAGAGAGCATACCACCCATAGTGGGCTTCCCAGATTAGGAGAGAGTGTCATGCCACTGTGATGGGAGGCTATGAGGTGGCTGCTTTTGATGGCAATGGCAGACACTCATGCCAACTACTCCACATCTCTTGCACCAGGGTAGGGGCCACTAAGAAGCAGTCACACAGCGGCAGAGATGAAAAAAGCCGACCCCATAGACAGTATGCATCATTCTACGGACTGCAACTCTTCATCCTGGCCACCTAATCAGGAACTCAGAACTTGAGAATTAAAACTAGGTCCTCCATGTAGAAAGTACACACATTACCCATAAAACCATTGAGTGGTCTGCTGTCTGAATGTTCTTAATAAACATATATGAAATTAAAGAGCTGGTACCTGTCCCATAACATAACAGTAGTCTTGCAATGTGCTTTCCCCATAAGGGAGATACACAACCTTTTCCCCACTGCAGATGAGTTTTATTGATCTTCACTGCCGCTGTTGCCAGACCTGCAACCATGTATCTTTGTGAACTGTACGGAAGACAATGACGTTTATTATTTCTGCGGACAAAAACAGCAAACAGAGAACTCAAGCCAGAAATGGCTGGGAGGCTGAAAGCTCACATATAACCAGACAGTATCCAATTTCTCTGTTAATTACAAATAAATAAGCTACTACACTTACAGGTAGACTACTGAGTTAGGCATTATTAATAAATAGCAGGGGTGTTGTTCAGTGGACTGGACTTATTAGCAGATGTGGATTTAAGATCACTGTCAGCTTAAAATATATTTTGTACTATTTGGCTAACATAATAATGCCCTTAATAAACAAGCATTTGTCAATGCCGAATGTTTGCTTGCTGGCATTGGCAGTGGTAGTGTAGAAGTTACAGAGCTGCGTAATAGTAATGGCAGTGAAGTATTGAACTGAAGCCAACCCCACCAGCACCCTGCAGAGAGTGACAGGCATTGGGGTGTGCCTTTGGGTTGTCAGGCATAACGGCCATGCCATTTCAGTACACCCCAGCCTGCAGACACTGGTAAGTGTCATGGTGTTCCTTGGGGTCTTTGGTCCTTATGCGCACCCCATTCCATTAGGAAATACAGTGAGATGGGTGCGATATAGGAGAATGGGGTGAACTTTGGGGCCAAAGAGTCCAAGGCATACCTCGATGCTTCTCACTGGCTGCAGGGTGTGGAATGGTATGAGCATTACAGGCAAGAATCCTAAATCACACCTTGATGTCATTGCCTTTACAGGGTTGGGCGTTATGGTTGGAAACCCTAATACCTCAGGCATTCATTGGTATTTTCACCCAAATGTCCAACATGGTTTTTGCGACCCCACCTCATGAACAGGGGAATATCAGTTTCTTTAGCCAGCTGCTTATGCACAGCGATTACGGCATTTAAACTACAGGTGCAAAACACTCTGAACAGGATGTAAAAATGACAGCTGTACTGTTCATGGGAGGTGTAAAATGGCAAGCGTTGCAAATCTGCAGTAAAAATATTTAAAAAATGGTGAAGTCAAGCGTGACATAGAAACTGTGCAAAGCACACCCGTAATATAATTAGGTTGGGGATTTTTTTACAGCAGATTGTCAACTCAGGCATTTTGGTGCCTCCGATCATGAACAGTGTCACTGTGATTTTCTTTATCTGTCCCGAACAATAATTTCCCACAGCGACCACGCATCTCTGCGCTGAAAGTGTGAAAACACACTTCGGCCATGTTGTGAAAAATGACAGCTGCACTGTAAATAAGGCAGTGTGGAAAAATGCCACTGGTGAAAATCTGGACTTAAAATATTACAAAGTCATGAACTTACGAGGGTGTGGAAACTGCACAATGCTCACTGTAACACAGTCATTTTATGGACTTTTGTCACCAAATTTTCAACATAGCCATTTAAGACCTCTGCTCATGAACAGTGTAACTGTGATTTTTTAATCTGTCCCAAACATTACTTGATCACCAACACACCAACAGCACCATTGTGCGCACATGCGCTAAACACACTTTGGGCGGCATATGAAAAATGGTAGCTGTACTGTTCATAAGGAAGTGTAATAAAATGGCAAAGTTGAAAATCTGGAGTGAAAATATTAAATTTGCAAACTTATGAGCATGCATCGGAACTTCGCAACGCACGCTCATAAAACAGTCATTTTAAGGAATGTTTTACCAAATTTTCAACATAGCCATTTTAAGACCTCTGCTCATGAACAATGTCACTGTGATTTTCTTAATGTGTCCCATACATTGATTTCGCACATCGACTGCACCATTGTGCGCTACATGGGCGGAAACACATTTTGGGCAATATGTGAAAAATGACAGCTGTACTGCTCATAAGGAGGTGTGGTAAAATGGCAATGTTGAAAATCTGGAGTGTAAATATTGAAAATTCGCGAACTTACGAGCGTGCGAGGAACTGCGCAAACACGCTTTGTAAACAGTCATTGTTAGAATTTTTCACCAAATTTTCAACATAGCCATTTTAAGACCTCTGCTCATGAACAGTGTCACTGTGGTTTTCTTAATTTGTCCTGTACATTGGTTTCAGACACCGATCAGCGCCATTGTGCGCTACATGGCGGAAACACGCTTTGGATGAGATGTGAAAATGACAGCTGTACTACTCATAAGAAGGTGTGGTAAAGTGGACAAGTTGAAAATCTGGAGGAAATATTAAAATTTGCGAACTTCGAAGCGTCGTAGGAACTGCATAGCAACGCATACATAAAACAGTCATTTTTGAAAATTTCACCAAATTTTCAAAATAGACTTTGAGAGCCCACCTTATGAACATTTAAGCAGTGTCATTTCGTTATCCGTCCCAAGGTGATTTAGCATAGTGATCGCAAATCACCTTCGGCCCGAATAACGCCACATGACAGTGACATCATTCATGAGAAGGGGTCCCAAAACCCCACGTTGAAAATTTGGTGCAAAAATTCCAAAAATTCCTGAGATATACAACAAAGTTGAAAACCCCTATCTAGCCCATTATACAGCTTACCAGCATTTCCTCAGTTCGCGGTCGGCTTTGAAGAGTGCAGACGTGTTCCCGCCCACCGAAGATCATCGCGCGAGGTCCGGAGTAAGTATGGGGTGAGAGGGGTGGGGAGGCAGGTGTGCAGTGGGTGGGTGCGGGTTGTGGAGGGGGCCAGGGAGACTACGGGGACCGCTTTTCTTTACAGGTGTTCTTTTGTTTCCAATGACGACGTTGACGCTTGTGCCACACTGGGGTGGGCTCCAGCGTGGCACAAGGACGGTTGGGGGCGTTCAGCCGACGGGGACTGGGCACCCCTCGGTCAAGATCGATTGCCACGCTGGGGTGGGCCCAGCGTGGCACCCAGCACCGGGGAGGGGAGGACAGTGGAGCCGACGGGGAATTGGGCACCCCTGTCGGTTATATCATGAGTTGCCATGCTGGGGTGGGCATCCAGTGTGGCATTTGGAAGGCTTTGGGGGTGGGGAGCGTAGCACAGCCGACGGGATTGACACCCCTGTCGGTTATACAGTATGTGCGAAGCGGCATGGGGGGTGCGCACGCCTGCGCTGTGTGTGGGGGAGCTGCATGAGCAGCTTATATCTTATCACCTTGCTCACTGAAGTGTCGATCCGCTTTGAACTGTATGCCACTGCATTTTGAGCTTGTCATAGACAGCTCCAGCATGCATTGGCTTAGCGTATGCGCCTGCCAACACACTGACTGAATTGGAAGAGGGTGACACACCTCTGAAATCTCAGATGATGGCATTATGTTTCTTGCACATGCGGCAAGCAAACATAACAAACATAATAAATGTATCTTAATTTTTGAAGACCGGGTTTTTTTTTGTGTGATATGGTGACATAGAACATAGAATTTGACGGCAGATAAGGACCGCTTGGCCCACCCAGTCTGCCCATTTCTACCTACTGGATAAGCTGCAGATCCTAGTTAACCAGCAGCCTACTTCTTCCTACCCCACCCCCAGAACTGCCTTATGACTATCCCATGCATGCTTGAATTCCACCACTGATTTTGACTCCACAACCTCCTTCGAAGGCCGCTCCATGCATCCACAACCCTCTCTGTAAAAAATACTTCCTTAAATTACCTCTGAGCCGCCCTCTATTTTCAAATTGTGCCCTCTTGTTCTTGCACACCTCTTTTTTGAAAGATGCTACCTCTTGGACTTTGTTGATTCCTTGAGGTACTTGAACGTTTCTATCATGTCCCCTCTCCTTCTTTCCTCGAGGCTATACATATTAAGCTCCTTAAGTCTCTCTTCATATGTCTTCCGTGCAGACCCTGCACCATTTTAGTTGCCCTCCTCTGGACAGCTTCCATCCTGTCTATGTCTTTGCGGAGATTGGGTCCCAGAACTGTACACACACTCCAGATGGGGTCTCACCAGCTGTCTGTACAGAGGGATAATAACTTCCTGTTTTCTACTGGTGATGCCTCTCCTATGCATCCCAGTATCCCCCCAGCCCTCCTTGCTGCCCTCTCACATTGCTTGCCCGTCTTTAGATCATCTGATATGACTACTCCCAGGTCCCTTTCCATTTTTGTTGTTGTTAGTATCTCACCCCCACTGTGTACTCTTCCCCTGGGTTTTTGTTTCCCAGGTGCATTACCTTGCACTTCTTAGCATTGAATCTAAGCTGCCATACATTTGACCATTCCTCTAACCTTTCCAAGTCCCTTCTCATCCTTTCCACCCCACCCATGTGCATCAACTCTGTTGCAGATCTTAGTGTCATCTGCAAAGAGACATGCTTTTCCTTCCAGTCCCTCTGCAATGTCGCTTATAAAGACATTGAAGAGGACCGTCCTAATACTGAACCTCAAGTGTACCCCACTAGTAACCCTCCTTTCTTCTGAGAGGACTCCATTTACTATTACCTCTGTGTCCTATTCTCCAGCCACTCTTTACCCAGGCTGTCATCTTGGGACCCACTCCCAGGCTGGCTAACTTGCATATTAATCTTTGTGTGGACTGTGTCAAATGCCTTGCTAAAGTCTAGGTAGGCCATGTCCACAGCCCCTCCCTGATCTACTACTTTGGTCACCCAGTCAAAGAAATCTATCAGATTCGTCTGGCATGACCTTCCGCTGTGAATCCATGCTGCCTAGGATCCTGTGCCCTCTGGCCTCTAGATACTCGACAATTCTTTCCTTTAGAGTGATTCCATCATTTTCCCTATCACTGAGGTTAAACTAACAGGTCTATAGTTTCCTGCTTCTGCCTTGCTCCCACTTTTGTGAAGGGGAATCACATCTGCCCTCCTCCAGTCCTCGGGTACCACCTCATCCTCCCATGATTTGTTAAAAAGGGTAGTCAGTGGTGTCACTAGTTCTACCCTTAGTTCTTTTAGAATTCTGGGATGAATCCCATCAGGCCCCATTGCTTTGTCCACCTTCAGTTTTAAGAGTTCTTCAGAACCCTTTGTTCTGTAAATGGGCCGGTATCAACTTCTGTATCCAGAGTGTTACTACTGTTTGTTTTATGTTCTCCCTCTTCCTTTGTAAATACTGAGCAAAAATATTTGTTTAGTATCTCTGCCTTTCACGGTCTCCTCTGCCCACCTCCCCCTTTATTAAGCCTCCCCATCCCTCCCTTGGTCTTCCTTCGCCCCTGATGTACCTATAAAAGGTCTTATCCCCTTCTTAACTGAGTTGGCTATCTTTTCCTCGGTTTGGGCCTTTGCTGTTCTGACTGCCTTCCCAGCCTCCTTTTGCTTTAACTGATACAGTTCTCTGTCCTGCTCCTTCTACATTCCTTGTACTTCCTGAATGCTTTCTTTTTCTTTGAACCTTCACTGCACTTCCTTTGAGAACCATAGTGGTTTCTTACATCGTCTTGTTTTGTTTATTTGCTTCACACAGGCCTCTTACCTCTGTGATGGCAGTTTTATTATTCCCATTGTTCTTCCACCCCTCCTTCCTGCCCATTTGCTAGTGCTGCCTTAGGCACTCACCCATTTTGGCAAAGTCAGCCCTCCTAAAGTCCAGTACTTTTGTCTTTGTATGGCTTGACTCTATTGCTGTGTTTATTGTGAACCATACTGTTCGATGGTCGCTAGTTCCCAGATGGCTACCCACTCTACATCTGTAATCCTCTCACCATCTCCATTTGAGAGAATCAAGTCTAATATTGCTCCCTCTCGAGTGGGCTCCAGTACTAGTTGTCTAAGGCATGCACCCTGTAGGGCATCTAGAATAACTGCACTCTTCGAAGTGGCAGCTGCAACTGCGCTCCAGTTAACATCTGGCATATTCAGATCACCCATCAGCAATATCTCCCCTTTTTCTGCCATTCTAAGTATACTAAGTAAGCATTCTAAGTAAGTGACGTATGAATGAGGGATCCCCTCACTGTAGATCAAGGGAGGATGTGAAATGGTGCAGGTACATGGGGGGGTGAACAAAGTGGTAGACAGTAAGCCCTACCAGAGCTTCAGGCTGATGTAGCACAGCTGGACTAAGGCAAGGGAGGATGTGAAATGATACAGGTACATGGGGGGGTGAACAAAGTGGTAGACAGTAAGCCCTACCTGAGCTTCAGGCTGATGTTGCACAGCTGGACTAAGGCACAAGCACCCACGGCATGTTCTTATAGTCCCCGCTTATATGTCCTTTTATGGTCTTACAGCGTTGATTGCCTAACTGAGCCAAGATGTAAAACAGATACTAAATGTCAGGTTTATTTCAGGTGACCATGTTCTTATAGTCCCCTGCTTATATGTCCGCTTATGTTCTTACAGCGTGATTGCCTAACTGAGCCAAGATGTAAAACAGATACTAAAATGTCAGGTTTATTTCAGGTGACCATGTTCTTATAGTCCCCGCTTTATATGTCCGCTTATGTTCTTACAGCGTTGATTGCCTAACTGAGCCAAGATGTAAAACAGATACTAAAATGTCAGGTTTATTTCAGGTGACCAGGATCGTGAGTGGGAGAGGAGGCAAGTGAAACAATGTCCTGAGAATGTGCTTAAACTTATTAACCGCTGTTGTGCCATGGAGTGATACACTGGTCCAGAATCCCTATACGTTCAAATTCTGTTTGCAGCCTAAAGGTGCTTAGGTGGATTGGCATTTACATTACTCGCGGCAAATCTTTTTTCATATTTTTGTGATCATCGGTTAAGATATAACCACTAACCGATGACAGACACTTGGGGGCATGAAACTGTGCTACCAGCAAAGTTGCATTTGCAAAGCCCTGAATATTTATCTGTTGGTAATGAAATGAAAACTGTCAGCTGATAACATTCATCCACTGTCCATTGCACAGAATAGACATCTCACTGATAGATCTGGAGCAAAGGGACATGCACTTGCCAATAACACCACTACAGCTCCAGACACTGAAGAAAGAAGTTCATGCATTTTCATGGCTGTTAACTTTTTCGGCATTTTAAAACAGTTACTTAGCATCTGCACTAAGATGTTACACGTCGCTGAACTGAATTGTGACACCAGAATCGCTGCGATCAACATTTGTCAGCAAAAGTGAATTGAAAAAATCAATAGCTGTATAAAATGCTAAGTGACATGAGTCAATAACAACATATCTGCATGTAATACTTGGCTTAAAATTTGAGCACCACCATATTCCACACCACAGCGTCAAACAGGGATGCCATTTATAATTCAGCTAATGTCAAGCAGTTTTCGAGCCATAAAAAGAATTACTGTATCAGTATGGTGGCAGCAACGGGATCAGGAAATTATGAAATAAAATGCAACCGCACCCCGTCAGCCATATGTTGAGCGGGTGGAGGGAGTGCATGAGCACCCAGGGTGGCTGTTAGGCGGCTTCAGATTCGCCGGAGGAAAGGGTGGATTCGATTGTGAGCTACGGTTGAATTTGTTCTTTTTCTATACCTAGTTTTCGCTATTTTGTTAGGGCACATGTCCAACCTTAAGTTGTTTAGGGTCACAAGGTGATGTGACCTCATTGAGCATCTGATTTGAGAAAGAGCTGTGTGATTCTATCTAAATGCCAGCTCACGGCAATTCAGAGAAAAAAAAAATATTTTGAAGCTGCATTACCAGACTAAGTGTGCAGTTTAGTGAATTACCACACATGGGTGTGTATATGACAGCACTAAAAGGCGCATTAAAGTGCTTCAGTCATGAAAACCTCCCCCACTGGCTGCTGTTGTAATGCATAGCGGTATGTTCTCCTTTGTGCATTCTGGCTGTTCTTTGCTTCAGCTGCAGGTAGTACAGTACGCTCAAGTTCGTTTGCATAGGTTTTAGCAGCGGGGAGTTCACATTGAGAGAGTCTAATAAGAGAAAACGCTTGGAATTACACATACAACGAAGTCTGAGTTTTCACATCAAATGCTGAGGTATTTTTCTTCTGGAGGATTAGAACCCATGGAGTCCATGAAGGTGTGCTTTGAGAGCTATGGTGTAAGGACTGTTAGGCACTACACATTTTGGTGGTCCTGCTGTGGCAGGAACAGTTTATTAAAGTAATGATGTGTGGCTTGTCTCTAAGCTAGACAAGACTACGCCATCCTATCAGGTAACCAACACAGTTGATCTGTGTGTGTGTGGGGGGAGGAGCTGCTCACTGAAGCGTAGCTCCCTCTTTCAACTGTATGCCACTGCATTTTCAACTTCTGTCATAGACAGCTCCAGCAGTGATTGGAGAACTGTGACCACGCCTGCAAACACACTGACTGAACTGGAAGATGCTGACACACCTCTGAAAAACTCAGATGATGGCACTATGTTTCTTGCACATGCGTGCAAGCAAACATAAAAATGTTCTTCAGACTTGCCTTTGGGGTCTGCCTGCATTGCCATGAGGTAGTAACAGTGTGACTTTTCACTGCTGCTGCTCTCGCAGGCCAGCAGCATTCCTGTGTGAACGAGACTTGATTTTCATAGAACCTATCCTGTATCATTACAACTTTTAAATAAAAAAACAAATATGATATTGTAGTCAATGGTTTCTAGTTAGTTGTACCTCAGCCTCATATAAAAAATGTGGGGGGTTCCAAAGGTAACGAGTTGTTAAAATTTTAGCACACAAGAAGACAATTGGAGTGTACTTTCTTTACATTCTAATTACCCAGGATACCCAAGCTGGAATGCAATAGCTCGGATTTAGTGGGGCCCTGCTTTTTCCCAGTTTTAAATCAGGTTGGACTTAAGCACCTATAGAACTGACTTGTTCAGAGTTATACAACAAGCGGCTGTGATGGATCTGAACATGGGGCTCCTGGTTTCCAAACCTGTGCTTCAGCTACTTGTGGTAAGCGTGGCTCAGTTGGTAGTACATCTGCCTCTGGGTCAGAAGGACGTAGGTTCTAGTTCCCCTCAAGGACTGGACTCATGCCATAAACTCTGACACTCAGGTGCAGTACTGGGGGGTGCTGTACTGTTGAGGTGTGCCATCCATTGGAAGAGACATTAAACCAAGGTCCCTTCTACCCATCTCTGGTGCTATCCTGGTGGGTGTCCAGCTGGAAATAAAAGAACCCAAGGCACCTTTTGCAAGACTAGAGGATTTCCACCAGTGTCATGGCCAGTTTTCCCCTTCCCATAAAACCAGTTCATCCAATTGTCTACGGCTGTGTGTGTGGGTGCTGATGTGCAAAATGGCTGCCATTACACATTCAGTCACTTCACTACCCGTCTCTCATTGCTTGTAAAGCATGCTGGGATACAATGCGTATGAAAAGTGCTATATAATTGCTGATTCTTCATCTACTAGATAATGCCCCCTTTCAGTTATTATAATATAGGGTTTATTAATGAAGCTAGAAAAAATGGAACAAACAGATGTTACACAGTCATATCCATCTCATACAGCTCATCAACACTACATTCAGCTTCATACAGTTTCTTTTTTTCCACCAGGTCTCATCACAGGTCATGTGATTTGCTTAATACAAAAAGGCAATCTGTCATTAAGACTTATCACCAGTCACAGTGCATTTCAAAGTAGGCGGGATCTGGCAGAAAGAAGACAGTTTAAGCCTTGGTGATGTCTCTGAATGGTGTGACACAAATCATAGAACTACACCTGCATGGATAAATGATGATCAGTCATTTCATTAAACTTTAACTTCACCTAAATAAAAATATACATTGTGCATGAGTCATATTGCCAATAAAAACAGTATTTACTTTGGATGTCTGAGCTAGTGAGAGCAGCCAAACCCAGAGGACTTGCACTCAAACTGAGTGACTAGGGTGGGGGAGGATGGCCAGGATAGTGGGAAACATTAGAAAGTATTACTTTACACAGAGGGTGGTTAACTTGTGCATCAGCTTACACAGTGAGGTAATAGAAGCTTGCACTGTTCAGGCTTTGAAAGCAGGACAAGAGAGATTTCTAAGGAAGAATGTCATAATGGGTCACACAGCATAAGTAGAGGTACTGCAACCTTCCAGCAGATAAGCTTGGATGTGTGTCCATACTCAAACTGCATTATAGTCACTGCTGTGCAGCAGGAGCAGCAGACAAGATGGATCCTTAGTCCCTTCCATCATCAGTGTTTCTGTGTTAGATGTATCATTGTATTATGGGTTTGCCACTGCTCTCTCTTCCCGAGTTCTCAGAAGAAAAAATTACTCACTATAGTAATGTTGTTTCTTCCAAAGGGATCCCTCACAATGTTTAACAACTGCAGCCATTCACCTGGAATGCGTGTCCCTGGAGCTTAGAATTTTATGCTGATTACAGAATGTTGGAATGAAATTCAAAACTCTGCTGTGTGGTCACACTCACTCCTGCATTCTAACAACAGATTTATTTATAAAGCTAGTGTGAGCAGTGGCCACTAAACTAGCTAAATGGCTGCCAAAAGATATATCAAAAACCAGTTTAAGGGTTCGGAAGCGAGCCTGGATTGTCGGAGGGTTGGCTGGGGGAAGAGGGATTGAGCGCCCGATGGACCATTCCCCTTCTCCAGGAGGGGTGGGCTGTCTCCTCTCACTGCTATACCGCTACTACCTAAGTGACCACGGGTGATGCTGGTGCAGTCGAGGGAACAGAGCTTGAGGGAGAGGCAGGCGCTGACTGAGGACCAGAGCGGAGGTGCGTCTCTGTGCACCTCTGTCTCATTGGTCCTCCTTGTGCACTGACATCCACAGGGGGCAGGGGTACCAGAAAAAACAAGGAGGAAAAAGCCCACATCTGCGCTAGGAGACAGGCCTCATGCCAACGACCAGGGACAGAGAAAGACTGGCTCCAGGTGTCTGCTCCACTGAGTTTGGAGGAAGGTAAAGGGGGCTTGACCTCCTCCACCCCGACTGGAGGTCATCTGGAATGACAGGTACTAATTGGGAGTCGGGCACTTACGGGAGCTCATGTCCCTCTGATTTTTCTGGCATAGCTGTGGGGCACATTTAGGACCACGAGGAAGGGGCAGACATGGGGTAATAGGAAGGAAAAACAAAGTAAAAAAAAAAAAATTTAAGGCCGGCCTGCCGGTGTAGTGGTAGTGCTACAACCCGGGATGCTGGCGACCCAGGTTCGAGAATGGGCCTGGGTCACTGGAGGGCCAACCAAGGGAAGGTGAGCAGAGTGTCCGTGCAAATGCTTTCCACTTTGGGCAGGGAGGATGTACGTCTGCTGCTGCTCCTGCTCTACCGCCCCGTGGGTGACCACTGGAGAAGGTGCAGTAGACTCTGTCAGAGCAGGGAGGGGGTATGTTGGCTTTGTCCGGCACCTGTGCACACCTCCATGTGTACATGCGCGAAGTCCTGTGGGCAAGGGAGAACACAGGAAAATGCCAAAATGCACAGGATGCCACTCTCCTCACTCTGTTACCGCCGCACAGCTGAACCGACTCCCACCCCCTGGACACCAAGCTAAATGATAGACAGCGAAGAGGGGAACCTGGAGACCCTGCCCTAGGGGTAAGCCAGGGAGGAAGTCTGGGATGAGGTGTGCCTGGAGAAGGTGGGTGATGGTGGTGGAAGCAGGGGAGAGATGATGGGGGCCTTTTTCGAGAAGGAGGAGGAAAAAGCATAGTAAAAAAAAAAAATTAGAAAGTTTTCAAAAACTTTTCAACGTGGAAGAATGATTTCTTTCAAAATGTAATGAAAGATTTTCAAAAGTTTAGCTCACTAAGTATCAGTTGTAAGGCACTATAGCAAGTAATGCTCAAGCAAACAGAAAGAACTGATTCTTGTAGGAACCTTTTCCAGGTTCTGGAAGGGGAGGTAGGGACTGGGATTGTTAAGCATAGTGAGGGATCCCTTTGGAAGAAACAATATTACTATGGCGAGTAATTTTTAATTCAAACCCCAGGAATCCCTAATTTTTGCTTAACAACTGCAGACTCCATAGCAATACTTTGGGAGGCTGGATACAGAACCTATTTAGGGAAAAAGTTCTGCAAGACAGCAGTGCCAAAACGAGTATCCCTTCTGGACTGCATGTTCAGGCAGTAGTGCTTTGTGAAAGCATGTACTGTTTCTGCTTTGCAGAGTTCCTGCAGAGAAACACCTCTTGATGCTGTCAAGAGGCAGAGGTGCCCCTTGTGGAGTAAGCCGTAAGGCCTTCAGGTGGCACTTTGCCAGTTTTAACATAACAGAACTGTATGCAGGAAACTATCCAATGTGAAATAGGTCTCTTGGATGCTGGCTCCCACTTCACCATAGGTGACAACTGAATGCTAGCAGATCTTACATCCTTTGTGTGGTCCAAGTAGTAGTTCAGAGCTCTTTTGACATCCAGAATGTGGAGTTTCTGTTTTCCTGAGCTGGATTTTGCTGTAAAGGATATCGGAAGTGTAAGTGACTGATTCAAATGGAATTCAGACACCTTTGGAGGGGAATCTTCTGTTAGTTCTCAAGGCTACCTTGTCCCTATGGAATATGATATAGTTATAATCTATGCAGAGGGCTTGCAGCTCGCTCACCCTCCTGGCAGATGTCAGTGTCAAGAGGAAAACTACTTTCCAGATGACATACTTCAGAGCAGCAGTTGCCATAGTTTGAAAGAAGCCTCCATCACCTAGGCAATACACAAATTCAGATCCCAGGAAGGGACATGATCTCTTACTGGAGGGTACAGGTGATAAAGGCCTTTAAAGAACCTTTTGAAAATGGGTTGTGAGGTCACCAACCTGTGTTTGCCAGCTGAGGCATATGCCAACAGTGCTGCCAGATGAATCTTCTAGGTTGAGGGCCTGAGGCCCAGGGGACTGTAGGTGGACTAGGTAGTCCATTATTGAAGCCAGATTCTTTCTCAAAGGACTGAGCTGTTTACAGGAACACCAAACAGAAAATCTTCTCCACTTCGAGGTGTAGTTATTTATTTATTTTTTCATCAACTGTTTATACTCCTGAGGCAACGACAGGGCTGGGCTTCCTATCCACCTGACTCCACCCCCCTCTAACCATCCGTCATCTCTGGGACTTACCTGAGCAGCTGGTACCACTATGGATTACCCCGTGGTGAAGTCAGGAAGGGGAGGGCTGTCCTCCCCCACCTAATGTCCTAATCCAGTGCTGACAATAGGTAGTTCCGGTGATGCTGCGGATGGGGGTATGTTGGGTAGGCTTCATGCACCCCCGCCATGCCATCCTTTTTCTCTGGTTTTCTCCCTCCCTGTCCTCAGCCATGGCATTCTTGGTGTACGCATGCACATGGAGGCGCACATGTGTCCCGGCACCCAGCTCCCTCCCCAATCCCCTGATTTATGTCTGTCACTCATGTCTCCTATAAGCTATCACCAGGCCTCCACTTGGTGGCATATAAGAGCTAAGATAGCCAACCACCCTGATCCAGGACAGAAGAGCTGCCAGCAGGCTGCTCGGTCCTCTTCCAGCCCATCCTCTCAGCTGACCCATGGTAACCTGTGCTTGTTCCCGAACATGGGTCACCAGTGTGGCAGGAGGTAAGGTGCTCGGTGCCTCAGCCCTCCATGCAACTGGGCTGGCTAGGCATAGGTTTTCCGTGTTGGTTTCCTGGAAACCTTAAGCACTTCCATAACCTTTTCAAAAAATGTAATCCACAGAACTCTAGCTCTTCAAGTACCACACTCTGAGATGCAAAGTTCTCGGATGTGGGAATGTTATCCTGCCCCAAGACAAAGTAAGCAGATTGTATCTCTGGGGAAGATTGATTGGATGTCTGTTGGAAAGAAACAAGTGCAGGGAGTACCACATCTGCCTCATCTAATGTGGAACTATGAGAATCATTGCTGCTTACTCCCTTCTCAGTTTCAGAAGCATCCTTAGCAAGAGTGGGAAAGGAGGAAAGGCATAAAGGAACTTCTCTGACCAGTTCAGGATCAGAGCATGCTGTAGGATTGTACCCACTGACGGGGGTCTGCAACAGAAAAATGTGAGCTGGTTGTTTTCCCAGGATGTAAACAGGTCTATCTGTGGTGTGCCCCACCTTCTGGACTCTGTCACCTACATTTGCTGGTGATTTCCCTGCCTGATTCAGCTCAGGGAATCAGTCAGCATGTTGTCCTTCCCTGGCAGATGTACTGACGAGAGCTGGACCTCCATGGAGAATGCTAGTTTCCAGATCTTCATTGCTTCTGTGCACAGTTTTCGAGACCTTGTTCCTCCCTATTTTTTTTTATTATGTAATACACAGTTGTGGTATTGTCTCTCATGATCTGGACAGACTGACATCTGATGTGGAAGGAAAAGACCTGCATTGCCAGCTTCACTGCCCTGAGTTTCAGGAGGTTTATGTGTTCCTAAGTCTCCTGTGTGCTCCGCATACGATTTACAGTGAGGTCCTCCAGGTGGGTGCCTGAACCCTGGAAGGAGGCATCAGTTGTGAGTATGGCTGTACGTGACTGCCAAAGGAAGATAAACTCCTCTCTGAGGTTGTATTCTTCCTTCCACCACTCCAGTGTCCTTAGCAGACACCTTGTGATAAGCACTATTTCTGTGGATCCCACCTCTGGGACCATTATCTTCCCTGGTAGTACTGGATAGCTCTCATTTGGAATCTGTCATTTGGCACCACTGCGGTGGATGATGTCATGTGCCCTAGCAAGCAAAGAAAATCTCTTACAGGTCTGAGTTGACCTGCCTTGAAGGATTTTGCAGCTGTGATCAGATTATCTATCCTTCCCAGGGGAAGGAATACCTTCCCTTCTAGGGTATCTGTCTCTGCGTCTATAAAATCCAGAACCTGAACTGGGTCTGCTTGTCACTTTTGAACACTGATGAGGAAGCCCAGGTCCTCCAAGGTGCCTTGTGTCAGAAGGTGGGAGGACTTGGCCTTCTGGTGTGATCTTCCTGTTACTAGTCAGTAATCTAGATACAGAAAACCCACCACTCCTTACCTCCTCAAATGTGCTGCCACTATGGCTAGGCACTTTTGTGAACACTCTTGATGCTGAGGACAGGCCAAAGGGAATGGCCGTGAACTGGCAGTGGCAATTCCCTACCTTGAATCTGAGGTACTTTCTATGGCTGGGCCTGACTGGTATGTGAAAGTAGGCATCTTTCAGATACAGTGACCCCAGCCAATCTCCTTTTTGCAGTGATGGAATCAATGATCCTTGTGTCACCATCTTGAATGTTTCCTTCTTTAAGTGTTTAAATTGGGCCATCACTCCCTACTTTTCTTGTGGGTCAGGAAGTATCTTGAGTAAAGACCTTTTCCCCACTGTGAGGGAAAAACTTATTGCACAGTATCTGCTTGCAGTAATTTTCATATCTCTAACTCCAGCAAGAGCCTTTCTGCTGGAATGTGAGGTAAGAAAGTTTTGTGGCTCTGCAGTTTTGGAAATTTTTTGAACTGCGGGGGCAGACCCTGACTCACTGTTTCCAGGACCCCCCCTTGTCATTGGTTATTTTTATGCATTCCTGAAAAAAGTGAGTCAGCCTTCCCCCCACTGGTAACGGTTGGGTGACCTGTGCAAGTTTGTCAGGGGTTTTACTTTGCTTGAGATTTTGGAGCTGGCGTTGCATCTGAACACTTGGGACTTCTACCCCTACCTCTGAAGAAATTCCTCTGTTGGGAGTAGTCATAATTCCAGAAGGACTCTAGGAAGTGGAGTCCTTTTCTTTCTCAGAGTTGCTCATGTAGGTGGTCTTCTATTCATCCACCTTTTTCTTACACGTCTCTTCCTTGTCACCCAATGGCAAATTTCCATCACAGAGAAAATCTATTACTTTTGTTTGAATGTCCTGGGAAAGGTTTATGGTTCTAAGCTGGGCAAACCTTCTTTGTGACACTGCATGTGCTATAACCCTGGATGCAGTGTCATTGGTGTCCACTGCCATATGGAACTGGTACTTAGTTTTGTCCATGGCTGTCTTTGCTCTGTCAGCCAAATCCTGTGCCAGGCCACCAGCAGCCCTCTCGCTCATTGCCTTAATAGCAGCTAAGCTGAGGTATAAACTTTTTTGCCCATGCTATCCAGTTTCCTGGAGTCTTTTTTAGAAGGCTGGGAAGAAAGAGGAACCTTGACCTTGTCACAGACGGCAGTCCCTCGTGATCAGGGTGAGAATACAAGTAGGTATTCTGAGCCCTGTTTGTTCACCTGATACTTTTTCTCTATTTTCTTATCTATGCCAGCAGCTGAAGTGGGTGCTGACATGATTTTACAAGTGGCCTTCTTGAGGAATTTGTGGATGGGTAACAGCAACCTTTTTGTGACAGTTAAGCTCATCATATCCATAAATGCCACCTTGTCCTCTTCTTCAGCAGTCTTCTGCAATGAGATGTTGAGGGTGTTCACCATTTGCCTCACAAAGGTATGGCGTGAGGAACAGTTGTCTGGAAATGAGGAGGGGAACCAAACTGTTGTTCAGGAAAACCATCGGGCTCTATGGGTTCTCCTTCATCCTTCTCCTACTCCTCACAGTAAAATTAAGCCTCCTCCTCCACAGGCACTGAGAATGGAACTGAAGCTGGGGCAGGCATATTCATGACATTTTCCATAGCCTGGAATGTCAGGAGGACTTGCCATGCCTTTGTCATGTCCTCTACTGAGGGCATTGCATTTGTGTCCACTGGTGGCTCCTTTCCTTCTTCAGGAGGAGGGACAGCGACATGTTTTTCTTTTTGTTTTTTCTTAGTAGTCATTATCTCCAGTGTCTGCTCAGAGACTCTTATTTTTACTGGATACATGGTTCCCCTGTTTAGATACCCTGATTTTTAAACCATCTCCTGCAGCCTTTTCTCTGTTATGCTGCTTACTTACAAGGGCTGGACCCTCATTTGAGCCCTTAGATGATGTGAAGATGTCTTCTAATTTTGTAACCCTTTTCTTTTGTGTTTTAGGGCAGAACTGACTACAAAATTCTCAACTTAAAAAAACATGATCTCGACCCCAGCACCTCAAACACAACTCATGGCAGTCTGCCTTAGCCGGGAGCTGGAAACAGATTTTACAGTTTTTAAAGCCTGTGGGTCCCGTTTTCTTTTTGGGCCTCTCAGTCATGACAAACAAGGGTGTAGCTACTGATACTCCAAGTAAGCCATGGCGTACCAAGTTTAGCAGCAGGGGATAGCAAACAAGCTGACCAGCATTGCTCTGCCCTCTCTAGTCAATTGTGTTTAAATTCCTTTGTTTGGCTTTGCAGGCTTTTCTTTTTCTCTTTCAGCTTTGTTTTGGGGGGGGGAGGGGGTGGCAGAGTGGACCATGGATGTTAAAGCTAAAGGTCTCAATTAGGTTTGCATGGTCTGCCTGCATAGTGATTGGCAGTGGCATCTGGTAGGGGGTGTGGCAAGTCTGGGGCAGTGAGTTTAAATGCCCCAACAAAGTTAGAAGCCATACTATTAGTTCAATTGTACTGCAAGAGAAGCAGTAGAAAACTGAGGAGCAGCAGACAGAAGAACAGACTCAGAGCCTGCTAAAAGAAAACAGACTTCATGTGGATTTGGCAAGTGGAGGAAATCCGCCTGCAGGGGGCAGAGAAGAAATTTCTGCCATGGTCTTGGACTCATGATGTAGTCAGTGATGTCTACCAGCAGACAGCAAGCACCATATTAGTAGCACAGACAGACAGCTGGTCTAGCATGGAAATCATCTGATTGGAGTCGGGAACCTTGGACTCGAGTTGTGGGGTGGGGGGGCAGGTATGAACAACAGTAGGGAAGGGGGTAGCAGTGTGGCAGGTTGGTGTACAAATCTGAAATGCCTGACTACACCCCTGATGACAAAATACTAACAATCCCAAAAAGATGTTCCGATTCCAAAAGTTAAGAGTACTGTTAGATTTTTTCAAACAAATTAAATAATAAACCGTAATCAGTCGAAGTGACGAGAAGACTTCGGGGTGGCTGCTTTCTTCAGATGGAGAAATAAATCTGCCATTAGAATGGAGGGTTCACACAGCAGAGTTTTGAACTTCATTCCAACATTCTATAATCAGCATAAAATTCTAAGCTCCAGGTCAGCTCATTCCAAGTGAATGACTGCAGTTGTTAAGCATAAGTGAGGAAGTCCTGGGGTTTGAACTATACCATTCGGGGGAGGGGAGTCGGAGCACTGGGGTGCATTTTCCAAATAAAAAGGGGGCAATTGAACCAATTAGTAGAAATTAAATGAATTCTGTCACTAGAAGTTTAAATATGTTATGCTCATTTCTCTATGTTACTGATAAAAACTTCTGGGTGTTGCTACAATTCAGACAATTATAGGACAATAGGAGATGGGAAACATGGTGCTTTTTAAAACTGTAGAACTGTTTACTCCAAGTTACTTCCAGTTTATCTATTTACGATATTCTTTTCAGCACTTAAAATACAGATTGATGTCATACACTCTCATGAAACAGTTTTGTCAGTCCAAGGACTTCCTCACTGCTGCTCCAAACATCAAGCATATTCGTCCTAATGAAGCTAAGTGAAGCGAAAGTGCACAATACTTGCAGGAGTGAGCTCACAAAGTTCATGTACACATGAGCAGCTTGCAATTTCTCAGTTTGACTGAGAAAACTATATCTGGCAGGCCCATCAGCATAGCAGCAGTGGTGACTCATGTGATGCCAGAAACCCAAGTTTGGGAATGAAGCGGCTGGCAGGGGGGAGGAGGTTCAACAGGCTTCTCCCCAGTCTCCCCCAAAGAAGGAGGGCAGCAGTCTCCACTGCTATACAGTCACCTGGGTGACAACAGGTGGCTGTGCAGTCATAGGTGCTTATGGGAGGAGGGCATTCAGATTGACTTGAGAATGTGGTCACAAATGGCATGCCTGCAATCGCCATGAAATCCTCAATGACTGCATCATTGGGGGCTCTAAGTTGGAAAAGCCCAGCAGTGAGCAGCATGAATGCACTCTTGGGTCCTGCTGCCCCTTCCTTTTTCCACACTTCATGGACTCAGCTGTGAGGACTGCCTCCAACCCCAAAGGAATCCATTACTGAGAAGGTGGTAAGACATAGAGAAGGGCTAGGCAGGGTTGGGCAGTGGCTAAGCTAAGCGGAGCAGCACCAATGAGGGGATAAAGAAAATATAAAAAGAAAAACAAAACATGTTATCGGTGAATGTTTGATTACAACATGTCTGTATATGGGCTTCCCCATTGGCTGTACTCCCATGCCAGCAAACCAGGTCTGGGAGTGGACGTAGAAGTGGGATGGGCAGCCTGAGGAAGGCTAGAAAGCAGTGCTGCATGGCAGCACTACCAGCCAGGGAGGGTAGTCACCAGATTATGGTGCTGCAGCAGACCCTGTGAAGGACCATGGGTCTTGCTCAGCCACAGGGGACATCTGCATGTGTGCAGACCGACAGCTGCACCAGGAAACAAAGGGAGGAGGGAGAGACATAGAAACAGAGGGATACGGTCCCCCAATGACCTGGTGGCAGCACATTGTCCTGCCTTGCTG
Organism: Neoceratodus forsteri; assembly: GCA_016271365.2. Lineage (NCBI taxonomy): Eukaryota > Metazoa > Chordata > Ceratodontiformes > Ceratodontidae > Neoceratodus > Neoceratodus forsteri. Next base: position 687,986,136 of record JADMNL010000022.1, on the reverse strand, counting down.
ATGACCCAGTGTGGAAGCAAGCCCGGAAAATCACACTGGGAGGCAGGCCAAGGCTGAGACAGCTGCTGCTCCAACAATGCCTCTTGGTCAGGGAGAGTTGGTGGTAGATTCCACCACCAGAGCAACCCCTGTGGCTGGGACAAGAATCTTGCTCTTGCTGCAGGCTGGACTGTGGCTGTGCAAGACTGACTGAGGCACTGCCCCACCAGGGGAGGCGGGGGGAACGGAGGGAGAAAAACCCAGTAGCCATTTAAATGACATCCGGGTACAGCCTGATCAGGGTATATCCCCGAGACATGCCACTGGTAGGGGAAAAAAAAGTAATATGGTAAAAAAACAGGGATCCTCACTGGAGTGATTGCTGGGTATAGTGGAGGATGAGAGTGGGAACTCCGCCATAGAGGTGCGCCCCAGGCCCAAGGACTGGACAAACAACATCAGAGGAAAAAAACCTACAGAAATATATATATATATGTGTGTGTGTGTGTGTGTGTGTGTATGCATGTATGAAGGTGCTAAAAAGAATACCTTTAAATAGCAGCTGACGCCTTCAGTAGAACCTTACCAAAATATAATATTTAGACACAGTCCAGCTTGTATTTCACATTAGTTCTGTATTCCTCCTTCCCATCATTTATTACTGAGGTCATCTGCATGAAAATAGGATCTCTGCTCCTGAAGCGTTCATGTATTCCTGTTGCTGTCTCCCTATCTGAGGTCATAATGCACTGCTTATGACATCACAGTTGCTCCCACAGCAACAGACTGTGATGTCACAACAGAGGATTATGACTTGAAGTAGAGAGTCAGCAATAGAGGCAGATGAACCCTAAGGGATAAAGATCATGTATGCATAAAATGTTCTTAGTAATAAATACTGGGAAGGAGGAATCTTTAGAATATATATGGAATGGAAGCTGAACTGTACTTGATTATTATGTTTTTCAATATTTTTTTAAGGCGTCAGCAGCACTTTAACAGGAAACAACTTTAAGTTACCAATACTCCATGACTTCTAAATGGTGAGGAGTCCCATAGCTCCACCAGTTTGTACCCCATCCCCCATGGAAGAGCAGGACAGGAGATGTGATCCTCTTCAGGTCCCTGGGCAATCCTAAAGGAGAGCGATCATGAACAGCAGCCACTCTAGTTTGAAAGCCCATAAAAGCTCATTTAAATGAGTTATTGGGCCTACCTCTAATAGGCAGAAGTCACTGATTACCACGTCTGGAGTGGACCATATTAATACTACGTTGCCTCCATTTCTAGAACCCTATGATGCCACTGACAACCAAGCTGTGGTTAACCACACTGTAGTCAAACACAGCTTGATCATCACTGACATCACAAGGTTCTAAGAATGGTGGCAATGTAAGGCAGACTTAAATACTGATCTCTCTGGACCGCTGCAAGCTACAGAGGAGCCCTATAACTCATTTAAAGGATCCTTTCATGGACTTTCAAATTGTGATGGGGACTTTTCATAAAGATTCCCCTTTAAACAAACACTGAAAAGTAGTAATATACTTGGTAAGTCTAACTAATGCATGAGGCAAATGTGCGCTCTGATTGGCTGGTGTACTGGGCGTTATTCCTTTAGAAATGCCTGGTATAGATCAGAGTGGCATGCACATTTATAAACTCTTTTAAAAAAGATGTTTCTAACAAATTAGACTTATAATCGCAATAATGCTCTCGCAACCAGTCATTTCCTTTTGATTAACAACCAGCTAGGTGGGGTTAGCCTGAGGCGTTCTCCCCAGCCAGTCATTATTTACCAGGAAATGACCAGCTGTTTGGTCATTACTACTTAAGAAGATGCTGATGGCAGAAAAAAGGCCAATGGCGCATCAAGTCTGCCGAATACCACTGCAACAAGAACTTTGTATAGTCAACCCTGACGAACTCTTTCAGTATTTGGAGCACCATAGTCATGTCCCCACTCAGCCTTGCCTTCTCTTTATAGACTGAATTATTTGAATATCTCCAGTCTTTCCTTGTAGCTCTTGCCCCATAAGCTACCAATCAACTCGATGGCACTGTACTGAACACTACTGACCTCTTTAATTCACATATATGCATTAGGGAGGGGGTCAGGGGGCTATTTTCAATAAAATGTGGTAAATTTAATTCTGCTTTTATATCTTAATTCTCCCCGAAGTAATTTTCACTCACCTTGTCAGCCAGCTTTACAAAGATCTGCATACTGCTACCGATGACGGTTCGTATGTGGTTGGGAGAGAAACACAAAAACTGAACAAAAGTTGGCAGTTGTTCTTTCCTTGACTCCTTTTAAAGTGACCTGAATGCCATACATTTTTTCAAAGCATGTATGTTATGCGACCTGTGCCTGTACTAGAATTCTCCTTTGCTTGCACTGGATGAGACGTTTTGCCAATTACACTACCTTTCATTGCATTTCAAGTGCTGGATCTCTTTCTAGAACTGAATGTTGATGAACAGTAGTTCTTTAAGTACTTGTCATACAGCAAATGCGTATCACCTTGCGTGTGTACTACGATAACATAAAATGTCCTTCTGGGACTGTCATCCAGGACCCCATGGGGAACAAACCCTTGTTCAGCACACATCAAACCATCCTTTGCTACTCTGTGTAAATAAAAACAACAAATGAAATCTTCCAAACATATTAATGCATTTACAAAATACAGCTGTAGGCACATCTGTTCTAGTTTTGATGGAGGATTTATGTAAAATGTAATAAGCAATACGTTTTTGAGGTACTTACAGTGGAGTCAGGCCAGAAGCAACATTCTGTGATAAACATGTCACACTTTACTGCAAGACAACTTCCTGTAATTGTCATTGGATTTAATTTTGTGTCTTTAGAATTCTACAGCACGTCGCTGGCAGAAACTGTGATGAGAGCATTACGTCCTGGCTTACTCTACTGTATGTATTCACTTGTTGGTGTGCATACTCCACACCAGGAACTTGAGCTAATTAAGCAATAAGCCACGAAGGGGTTATCAGGGATTTACCACAGCCATGAGGAATGTTTCATGGGTAAATCACCACCTGTAGTAAATCCTCCGATAACCCAACCCCTGAGTGGCTTATTACGATTATACAATGTATATTTTAGTAACTGAGTAAATAATTTAAGGAAAAATAGTGTCTTATGCTAGTTGAAATTATATTTTATGGACTTTATTACTGCGCTCCAAAAACAGTTCCCTGTTGGTAAGTTGAATATTGAGTAGATGCTCTCGATACAATGGTTTATTGTGAAAAATGTTATAAGCAGGCTGAGGGTATTAAAAAAAAATTATATAGGGATTCTGGAACTATTTATGACTGATGCAGTTGCGGTAGCAGCGTCGGGAAGGGAGAAGACAAAGCACGGTGTTCCATTATGAGAGAAGCATGATCGAGAGTGTGGTTTCAGTGAGCAGGTGTGCTCAGTGACAGCTTTGAATACGTTATGAGGGACAGGGAGCGAAATCTGAGACACAGAGGTAGATGCTGTTTTTTTTTTTCTTACTCAGACAGTGTTCTTCTGAGAGCTGGTAATAACTGTTAGCCAACAGAGTATGTGTACCGAGCACAGACAGAAGACCGCATGTCAGTTTGTTTCTGAGTTCAAGTTTGTCATCTTCCAGGTATAACTTTGGAGGGATAAATGCAATTATGGTGGTGTTCAGGGGAATTTGTTTACAAGTGCTGTTTTTTTATTCATAATTTAACGATTACTGAGGAAGAGAGACACAGTGATTGGGCCAGGAGCCATGAGTCAGATTGGGACTGAGTGGAGCCGGAGAGGAAGCGGGAGTCGAGTGAAGTGAGGTGGGTGCAGCGGTACAGAATTGTGTGCAGATGTGGCTGTCTGGCACCTTTTGCATGGGTATATCGTAGGATTTACCATGGCAGAAAGGTGCCAACCAGCCAATGACAGCAGAGGATTTTAGCTGCTTTTGAATGTCCATGGTATAATACCTAATACTGACACTGTTGTAGCACCAGTGGGCTGCTGCACTGTTGGGACGCTCTCCTTCGGATACAACATTGAACCAAGGCCCCTTCTTCTGACAGGTGCTGGTGACAATCCAAGTGGAAGTTTAAGGCTCTTGAAAAGAGGATTTTCCCAAGTGTCTAGGTCAACACTCCCTGGTCATGACAGACCCATGTAACACCCCCCCAGGATTCACCTGAAAAGTCTTTAATTAGTCAGCATGCCTTTCCTGGTCAAACATTACAAGTAAAAAACTAAATAAAATTTGAGGGTTTTTTTGGGTGTCTTTTTCAAGTGTTGCCTAAATTGCTGTTGTCACTTGATGCCAAGCCCCTGCAGGAAGCTTTTAACTTCCGTGCCTGAACCTGACTGGGTTCCTTCAGCACAGAATGTTTTCATCACAGATGCACTAAAAGTGGATTGAAACCACCTTGCTCTTGCAATGCCAGTTACGTCTCTTTTATTTTGACTAGTTAAACTACAAGCCCCAACAAACCTGAAAAGCATCTTCATACAGCAGACCCGACAATATCTGGTATTACAGATCAAAGGAGTGCTCCTGACCAACTGGGGCGGTCCTTTCCACTGTATGTAAGATACTCTCACTCTATAAAGGGTTTCTCATGTATGGGTATCCTAAAAATAACCACATTCAGGACACTTTTTACAATGTAATAATACATTACTGATCAGCCTCATTTGACTTACATTCTCAGGGTAACAGAAATGCTCACCTGCGGGTCGCGATCCTCTGCCCTAAAAATGCATATGAGACTACTCTTACGACAGTAACAGTGGTATCAGCAGCTGTATTCATATATCCGAGATGTATGCCATTGTGGCTTTATTATTCCTAAAATAAAAACACAATATGGAGAGATGTTAGTAAAATATGATGTGGCCAGGTCTTGAAACAGGTTATCCTCAACCAGCAGAACAACCAAAAGTCTTAATGGTTTTCCTTAAGAATTTGATAAGGATATTGTGCATCAAAGAGACTGTATTAGTTTTAGTGTGAAAAGTGAAACTTAAACATTTTACTCCTGTGTGTGTACTGTGTAATAATTAATATTATTTGCTGCAACGAATCCTGGCCAGGACAACTTGATGAATAGAACTTATGCCCTAGTACTCCTTACTAAATAACTTTACGAATAACTTACAATGTATGTCTTGAGCTGTTGTTGTATCTGCTGCTTGTCTTTACTTGTTAATGAAACATTGTGGTCGGAATGTTACACTCATAAACTCTGTACCTGCACTAGATGCCTTTAGGTATAGGTGGAGACAAGTCAGGGGTGGATTTAAGAGAGACATTAGGAAGTTCCTCTTTATCGAAAGGGTGGTGGAACAATGGAATAGACTACTGAAGGAGGTAATGAAAGAGGGGTCTATAAATGGGTTCAGGATTGGGTGGGAAAGATACAGAAAGGGGGTAAGGAGTGAGAGAGTAGATAATGGAGGGTATCAGCAGGAGAAACTGAGAGTCACATCTCAGGGTATGAACCCTATTCAACAGTAGGTCAATGTATAGTACATAGAAAAACTGGGAAGACTGGATGAACCTTGTTTGTTTCTAAATGAGCCTGACTCGAGGGCTTTCTGATTCTCTGTGCATGAACTTAATGAGTGAATTACTATTGTACCACAACATCAGAATTAAACAGTTTAACGTATGATCTACCAAATGTAATATTTGTGTCTTAGATATAATTTTTTTATTTTATGAGACAGTGTAGCCCAGTTTTAGAGTACAGAGCTGTAAAAAATGGGGCACAGGTTTGAATCTCATCATCACCACTTACAGTGTAACTTCACGCAAGTCACTTCACCTCCCTAGGCTTAACCTCCTCTTTCTTTCATCATGCTGAATTATACAATGGCAAGGACATTTCCTGTATTCTGATTGGTGGGTGCCTGAGACAGTGATGACATTAAACAATAACATCACTGTATTCATTTATTGGAGATTTTCATTGTTCTTTTGTCTTTAGAAGCACAAAAAAATCTACTAAAAACATTTTTTTATTTTTTTTTATTTTGTATAACATCAAGCCATTGTATAATTGCAATAAGGCACTCCAAGGTGTGTGTTATTGTGTAATAACACCACTCCTGGGGTGGTGGAAGCACTCGGCTTCGCCTTGTGCTTCGACCCACCCCAGGAGTGACGTTATTACACAATAACACACACCTTGGAGTGCCTTATTGCTTAATCAAGCACTCCCTCAAATGAAGGGGAGTTCCTGATTTGGGCTGCTATAATCAGAGAGATGTTCACAGGGCCCCCATTTATGTGCCCATTTGAGTATAATGCACTAATGCCGTGCTAGTCCCATTAAAGGTAATCTGTACCTTTAAACAGCACTTTACAGCTATCAGACCCTTACCACCTGATCTAGCCATGGAAGATAAAAGGTTGGTGCTACCAGTGCCTCTAAATAGTGTTTTATAAACTTTTACAGTCCAGTGCCATGAACCACGATGCCATCTTACCTAAATGCAGTTGCACATTGTGCCTTCTGGTGATGTCCATGCCTCACCACCTGGTGAGAGCATAGACATATAGCCAGCAGCGACCTATGTGTTATAGTGCACAATGTGTATTTCCTGCAGCTGTAAGGCCACAATGTTAAATGCACACATACCAGAGTTAAAGTTTCCATATCTCATTTCCAAGGTCCATCCATTAGCATAATTTATTTCCATCTGGTTACACAAACTTATAGTCCACCTGGCATTTAGCAAAGATGGCACAATGGTTGGTGGCATGGGGGGACTATAAATGTTTACAGAACAAAAACACTACTTAGAGGCACTGGTACCACCAGCCTTTTATCTTGCGTGGTTAGATAAAGTGGTTAGGATCAGACATCTGTAAAGTGCTGTACAATGGTACAGATTCCCTTTAAAAACAAGAGGAACCGTTAGTTCTTTGATTCTGAAGATTTGGAGGAATTGGAATAGTTCCATAAGAAACGGGAAATGTCAAAATATGGGCAAAATCAGGGAAACTCCCAGATAATTGAGAGACTTTGAAGATGTGTCTGAACCTCCCTTAAAGAGCAGTTGGCACCTTTATGCCCTTGGGTTAGGAAACTCATAGCAAGGAGCTGCCTGCCTGAGGACCCTGAATCTCCCCTATTTTAATTTTTTTATTCAGGAATTAATAAGATACTTAATTTATTTTACCCACAATCTCGCTTCCACATTCCTCAAAGCCCCTCAGTGCCCGCCACAGCCCCACCTCTAAAAACAGCATTTTGATGACATTAAGTAGGGAACGGGCAACAGGGCTAATAATGGCTATAGACTGTAATGGGGGGAGGCACCCTGTAAATGCATACAGTTTACTTTGTAGGCACTTACACATGTTAAGGGCAACAATATTACATTTATATACCCCCTGAAAGAAGAACTGCACTGAACTAGGAAGTCAGCATCTCCTCTAGAAGCTGATTTAAAATACTGGTTCCGGTTCTGTTACTGTTCCATCTCTATAGGCTTTCTTTGCTGCCCTAGTGGGTGTTTCTTATTTACACACTAGTAGTAAGCACCATTTTAGAACTGTGACAGTTTATGTCCCTTGCACAGGTCTTCAGTTGTTGGTACAATGCATTCATATTCAACTATAGAACTCTGTCGTTGAGAGGGACGTAAACTGTCTGTCAGAGCTCCCGACAACGGTGACCTCTGCTCGCTCCCTCCACACCTCCTCGTGGGGCCTCCTGGACATTCTTAGGGTTCGGCTCAGGACCTTGGGAGATCATGTTTTTAGCATTTCTGGGTCACCCCTGTGGAACTTGCTTCCATCTGCAGTTTGGGAAGTCCCCTCGGTAGAGATGTTTAAGTGGAGGCTGAAGGCCCACCTCTTTAGCCTGGCTTTTAATGATTTCTGAATTTCATCATGTTTTTTGCTCAGTCCCTTATTATCACATCCTGAAAGTTTTTAAATTGACTTATATTGTATTTATTTAAAATTGTACAAATGTAATTTTACTGTTTTATTATTTTATTGTATTTCTCTGTAAGACGCCCAGAGCCCCTGGGATTGGGCGCCATATAAATAAAATTTGCCTTGTCTATATGACACTGTTCCCAAATGGCACATAACACCAGAGTGTAAATCAGAAAGATCTACAGAGGATACTAATAGGCCCATATATAAGGAAAAGTGGAAAAGTAACAGAAACTGAATCAGTATTTAAAAACCAGCTTCTCCTGGGAAAATGGCTTTCAGGTTCAGCACAGTTCTACTTTAACATGTGTAAGTGCCTACATAGTAAACTATATGCATTTACAGGACACCGCTAACCCCCCGACTCTCTATAGTCATTAGTAGCCATGCAGCCCATTCCCTACTTAATGCCATCAAAATGCTATTTTTATCGGCAGGGCTGTAGCGGGCACTGAGCGGCACTGAGGACTACGGAAGCAAGATTGCAGGTAACAAATTAAATCTCTCATTACTGCCTGAATAAAAAAATTCTAAACAGTGGCAGTTTAGGTTCGGGTTAGGTGACTCCTTGCCATGAGTTGCCTGACTATAGGTGTAAGTAGCTCTTTAAAGCAGAAGTATTTGTTAATCAGTAAACATTTTCACCATATAGATTTATAGCACAAATGTATTTCTGACACCCTTAGATTACTTATCAGTGTATGTTTAACTTCTAACTTCCTCAGGTATTTAAAAAACAACTTTCATAACTATGTTTGTAATGAATCCCCCCCCCCCATCACTGTTTTATTCAAATTTACCTCCTGTGCATACTCACTCAGAAGATATTCATATATCTTGCTTGACGTCCCTAGGATAAGATCCTGCTATGGTGCCACATCCCTAAGCCACGCTCTACCTACCCTATGGAATACCCGCCAAAGTTCACTAAAGCTGATACAAATTGTTGGGATGTTCTCCTTCAAATCGCTGCTAAGACACTCAAGGAAAGCTGTCATTGCCATGCCTAACTTACCTTCCTTTCTTGAGGTAATCCTCTAGCACTTACTTCTCTGCACTTGGCCAACTTGTCACCCCTGTAATTGCCTCTTCCTTATGTTTCCTTGGCCATTTCGTCCTTCCCCCTCCTCCCCCTCCCTATCTTCTCTGTCAGCCTTCTCTTCTGTCCAATTCATGCCAGATCTCCCCTTCCCCAACCCTTGTTTTGTCCCCCAATATACCTTCCTAACTCTAGTGTCCTAGTGTACCTGTTATTGTCAAATGATTTTAGATGTCTTTGTTAGGTATACCCAATGTATAACATGTATTGTCATCATTTGTAAAGTGTAATCCTCTGGTTGTAATTGTATTGTTCTTTGACCTCTTTTTGTCTGTGTCCACCCAGAGCCACCTTGTAAATGAGTTTTTTTCTCAATGGTGTATTTCCTGGCAAAATAAAATTGAACTGAATTAATGACTCAAGTCATTAAATATGGCTACCACTCTTTCTTTTTGGTTTTGTGAATTCTTTTTCCTTCCAGTTCACTGGCTACTGAGGTATCTCTCAGGTGGACCCGCTCGATCTTGCCTCTACCGCCCCACCTGAACCCATCCCCCGACTGAGGAATCGGGTGCTGGGTCCCCCCTTTCCTGCCAGCCCTTATGGGTGGAGATGGGGACCACGGAGAGTCAAGTCGGGTTCAGGGCCGTCAGCAGGCATGTGGGTTTGGTCCCTGGAGTTGCGCTGTCGCCTCCCCGGCAGTTGGGGTTTTCCACTTTCGGTATCCCCCTGAGGCATGGACGTGCAATGACGTCAGCATGCAGAGGGAACACTTCCACCTCTCCCGCAGATGTCCGCCGCTGACTCACCCCACGCACATCCCCGCTCAGATGCAGTGCCCCCAGTCTCCACCAGGGGCCACTGCAGAGCAGGGAATCCCCTGCTACCCACCCCAGGAGAGGAGAGCAGTCGACCGGACGCTCACTCCTCTCCTCCCCCTGCCAACCCCTGATGCCCGAGTCCACTCCCAAACCTGGGTCACCAGTGTGGCGCGAGGTGTGGTGTCCAGCGCCTCAACCCTCAGCACTACCGGTCTGGCCCCTGGCTGCCACTCTTAATATCTGAAAATCACTTCTGCTGAGAAAACCTTGTAACTGTACTTACTAGAGTTCTACTGTGGATTCATCATGATGGTGTTAGCACATGTTTCTAATGGCAAACAGCACCACTCCACTCCAATATGTTTCCTTTTTTCATGGTAGGCATTTCAAGGGAGGAGGACTTTTTAAAAAATTTCAAAATCCCATATCCCAGTTCTGGAATTAAAAGAAACATCGGTATATTGATATCCTTGCCAGAAATACGTTATTTCTAAAAATAACTTAATGACTAACAAATACTGCTGCTTTAGGGTCTCACTTCAGGTCCCCGTGTATGCCTACTGGCTCATGCAGTTACAGTACTCATGGCCTGTAAAACACTTTGACTTAGAGTGTAACTATAGGGGCTAGTTCCTATACCTTCTGTCTGGTTTATTTTTTGCTCAAGAGACAGAGATCTGGAAGACATTAAGCAGAAGTTAGGTGGTGCCCTCTTGTGGCATATGGAATCAATGGCATTATTAACCTTCAATGTAAAAGGGCTGTGCCTGGCAGTACACATTGTATTTATTTATTTTCACATTAGAATTATTACCCTTTGAGTCAAGGACTCATTTCCAAAGGCTCCACGTCGATCAACAGTTTACAAACGGGTACACAGTATATACAAATAAAGACAGTACATGAGCAGAGATTTGGTTACAAACTTTGGTTACACCAACAAGGCATTGGCATACACAGTAGATACTGCAGTCCTATACAGGCAGTAGCTAGGCAGTATAACATTGTGTAGGTTAGAATTCAGGTGTGTTCCAAGTAGATGCTGCCTCACTAGAGACATTGCCAACAGGGGAGAGTTAGTTTTGGACTCTAAGGGAGTGGAGGCACCATGGGGTCTATGATCACGCCAAATGAGTGCACGTACATCTGTGGGTGGGCAGAATGCAATTCCTGAGTGCATTCTTGAAAGAGCCTATTTTAAGGAGGGTGGCGAGTGTGGTGGGAAGGGTGTTGTACCAGGAGGGGGCCCTGTAACAGAAGGATCTTTGGGCGAGTGAGGTCCTAACCCTAGGGACCTGGAGAGCAGCCTTGGAGGCACTGTGTGTGTGGAGACTAAGGGGGTAGCAGGGAGAAGGGACGAGGTCACCCCAGGGGGGAAGAGACCAAGGAGTATTTTTTTTGCCAGAAGGCAGGATTGATGTTGTAGTCTCTCCTCAAAAGTGAGTATGTTGGCTAAAGAGTATAGTGTACAAGTGTGGGTCCTCTTATCGGCACCGGACAGGAGCTGACAGGCCTTGTTAATGGACATGTGGATTTTGTTGAGAGCAGTGGCATTTGCAGCTGCGTAAACGGGGAGACCATAATCAACTATGGTATATGTAGGGAGAAAGTAGTGACTGCAACAATGTGTTTCTCACTGCAATAGTAAAATTTGTAATATTAACTTCAGTGTAGAAAAACATAACGGAGGAAATGTTTCTGGCCTGTTATAAAAGCTTACTCAGCTTATTCTGGATATAAAACAGCTCTAGAATATTTATTTATTGTTTTTTTGGTGATTGGGTAGCCTCCCTGGAACTAAAAAAAACTTTTTCAGGGATGACATGGAATCAGTTACAAAGGGAGGTACACACAGGATCCAAAACATTGAAGGAATACCATGCAAAGTTAAGTTGCACAAAACATGTGTGTAAATTAATACAAGAGACTAGACTTTTCAATAGATAAACAGTTATTGACAATTAGTCACTAGACGTATCACAAGGAAGTAAAAGATTATAGGTAGGTTACAATAGGTAGGGATATTTTAAATCCCATTTTTTACTAGATAAAGTTAGATTAACTCAGGGTCCAGTGCCTAGAGACAAATAATAGAATCTCAGGAGTTGCATCTGGCTAGTGGAAGGAGGTGTTCCTTGAGAGCTAGTTTGAAGGTGCCGGGGATTTATATTCTTTAATTGGGGGGGCGGGCCCGCAGTGATGGGGTTAGGTATGCAAAGCAGCTCTCTCTCTCTCTCTCTCTCTCTGGGTCCGTTTTCATGTGGGAGGTTGTATAAGGTTTACAGGATGTGGCCCTCAAATTTCTGGAGAAAGTCTGGCTATTCAAGGTTAGGACCAGGCTGGGTGGGGCAACTGAGCTTAAAGAGTTTGTAGGTCAGGCTTTGCAGAGCCGATCATATCCATCCTTGAAGGGTGGGTCCTTTTAACCATTAGGACTCTACAGTGATGTCTTAGTTAGGCTTCTAGCCCATACAAATAGCCTTAGTTCCTGTGGGAGCATCTATAGTATATGCTTTTTGTATGATAGAGTACAGTCCAAGTGCATTCCAAGATATCTAAAGCTGACAGCAAGTTCTAAAGGGGACCCTCTGCAGTTGTCAATCTTATAAAGTTGATGGTATTGCCATAATTTGGTGCCAAACCACATGGCCTTAGTGTTTTTGTTGTTTAGGATGAGACTGCTATGTGTAAATTATTCCTACGGCTGCGAGAAGACATGTTGGAGGAGGCCAGTGATGGTGTGGCTGTCACCAGCACTGCGATACAGTACCACATCATCCATGTACAGCAATACTTTTGCACCCCTTAGTTGTTGGGCAAGTTATTGATGAACAGGGAGAACAGTAGGGGTCCGTGAAGAAAAAAATTATCACAGTAACGTGGTTTCTTCCAAGGGATCCCTCACAATGCTTAACAACTGCAGTCATTCACCAGGAATGAGCTGTCCTGGAGCCTAGAATTTTATGTTAACTGGAGAATCTCACAATGAAATCCAAAACTCTGTTGTGTGGTCATGCCCACTCCATGCATTCTAATGGCAGATTTATTGCTAGAGGTAGGATGATCAGTGACCACTAAACTAGCTAAAGGGCTATATATATTACATACTGTACATATACCAATTTAAAAAGTTTCCCAAAGCGTTTAACATGGCAGAATAATCTTTCAAACTGTAAAGAAAAATTCTTGAAAGGTTAGATCACTGAGTATTAGTTGTAAGGCACTATAACAAGTAATACTCAAGCATAACAGAAAAGAACTGATTCCTGTGATAACCTTCCCCAGGTTCTGGGAGGGGAGGTAGGGATTGGGATTGTTAAGCATAGTGAGGGATCCCTTGGAAGAAACAACATTACTACAGTGAGTAATATTTTTCTTCAAACTCAAGGAAACTCTTATCGCTAACAACTGCTGCAGACTCAACTGCAGCATCTTGGAAGGCTGGGTACAGAACCTACTTGGGGAAAAGGTTCTGCAAGACAGCAGTGCCAAAGCTGGCATCCCTTCTGAACTGTACGTCCAGACAGTAGTGCTTTGTGAAAGCGTGTACGGTTTTCCAGGTAGCTGTTTTACAGATTTCCTGTCGGGAGACGCCCCTGGAAACTGCCACAGAGGCAGACATGCCCTTTGTTGTGTGGGCTCTGAGGCCTTCGGGTGGCAGCTTGCCAGCTTTGACGTAATACAAGCTAATGCAGGAAAGCAATGAGAAATGGTTCTCTTGGATGTTGGTTTACCTTGCCCTGCTTCACTTTCACTGATAAATAATTGAGTATTGGTGGACCTGATATCCTTTGTGTGGTCCATGTAGTACCTCAGAGCTCTCTTAATATGCAGACTGTGAAGCTTTTGCTCCCCTGGGCTGGATCTTGCTGTAAAGGACAACGGAAGTGGAAGCATGATTGGCTGATTCAGATGAAATTCAGACACCACTTTGTGGAGGAATGTTCTGTTAATTCTTAAGATTACCTTGTCCCTATTGAATATAATACAGTTAGGATCTCCACAGAAGGCTGAAGCTTACTAACCCTTCCGGCAATGTGGGTACCAGCAGGAAAACTGCTTTCCAGGTAACATACTTCAGGGTAGCAGTTGCCATAGGCTCAAAAAGGTTCTATGGGATTATAGCGAATATAAAAGAGCGAGTGCCAAAACAGTGAAACAACAAACATGAAGCCAAAATCAGCACACTCTCTTATCAGTGCCTACATAACACAGCGAACCAGGCACCGGTGACTGTATTCTCTGCCCCAACAAAGAAATATAATCAACACCGGGGAGGGGGTGTGAACTTGGGGATGGGGAGAAACACAGGATGGAGTGGATGGCAACTGTGGGAAGGGTGCATACAAAATATGACAAGATGGGGGGGAGAAGTTGGCTACAACAGTGTGAAAAAAAAGAAGAAAAATATACCCACCCTAAAAAGAGTCTCTCCTGGAATCAAACCCAGGTCGTGTCCCACTACAGCACATGATGCACACACTCACTTAATCCTCTGTGCTACACTGCCAGCATACCTTTGCTCCACACCAAAATGCCTCTTCTAACTCTAACTAGTGACACTGCTCCTCCACCAGCGACTCAATATAATAACAACAGTCGCTCACATTTACTGGTGCTATGAAGATACAGTCACCAATATTGCCGTTGCTCTTTTGCAGTTGCTGTTTTTCATTCTCCAAATGCATTCGCTGAAATTACGGGATACCTTCAAAAGGAGCCTCCATTAGCTGAGCGATACAAAGGCTGAGGTCCCAATGGGGGACAGGATCCCTTACTGGAGGGTACAGGTGATCAAGGCCTTTAAAGAAACTTTTGAAAATGGGTTGCAAGGTCACCAACCTGTCCTTGCCAGCTGAGGCATATGCTGACACTGCTGACAGGTGCACCTTCAGGGTTGAGGGCCTAAGGCCCAGGGACTGCAGGTGGAATAAGTATTCCAGAACTGAAGGACGGCACCCACGAAGTGGTCTGAGCTGCCTAGAGGAGCACCAAAGGGAAAATCTTTTCCACTTTGATGCACAGGTTTTCCTAGTTGCTGGTTTCCTGGAAACCTTCAGCACTTCCAAAACTTTATCTGAGAGGTTTAGTCCAGAGAACTCTAGCTTTCCCAAGTACTGTGCTCTGAGGCACAGAGTTCTCAGATCTGGGAATATTGTCCTACCCTGAGACAAAGTCAGCAGATTGCCTATATGCATTACATCCACTTACTTTAAAGGAGCAAATTCAGGCAATACACTCTATTTAAGAGCAGCCACTGTAAGCATTTTATAGTTAGGACCAGGTGAACCTCTTTTCCATGGAGATAAAAGTAAGACAATAGCTAATTCATGCAGTAAAACTGTTTTACTTCTTAGAGTTACCTTGTGCACTGGGCCTTGTTTGTTTGTTTGTTACATGCCACATAACAAATAGCACCCCTCAGCAGAAATGTGATTTGAATATTTTGAACAATGCAAAGGTTAAAGCATGCTAGTTTTGGAATATGTTTAGAGTTTGGGAACTTGTGGTACTCCTTTTAGCATGCTTCCTTTGATCATCTGTGAAATTACCTGGGTGGAAGCACTTCACTTTACAGGAGACAATTCAGGCAATGTACTCTATTTAAGAGTAGCCACTGTAGGCATTTCATAGTTAGGACTAAATCGTGGCATTCCACATTGGCATCTGGTGATTTGGTTTGCTCACACTGGCATTTCAATCTGCAAACTAAGAGAACCCCTTTTCCATGGAGATAAAAGTAAGAAAATAGCCAATTAAAGCAGTAAAGATGTACTGCTGATGGCTGAACCACCAGGGAGTATGCAAGGTTCCAGATCTTCATTGCTTCTGCGCACAGTTTTGAAGATCTTGTTTCTCCCTGCTTGTTTATAAAATACATGTTAGTGGTGTCTGTCCTGATCTGGATGGGTTGAACCCTGAAGTGGGAGGAAAAACCTTGCATTGCCAAGTACACTGCCCTAAGCTCCAGGAGGTTTATGTGCTCTTGAGACTCCTGTGGGCTCCACATACTGCTTACAGTTAGGTCTTCTAGGTGGGCAACCCAGTCAATAAGGGAGGCAGCTGTAGCGAGTATAACTATGGGTGACTGCTGAAGGAAGGGAACTGCCCTCTTTGAGGTTAGACAGAAACATAGAATGTGATGGCAGATAAGGTTCACTAGGCCCACCTTGTTGGCCCATTTTTGTTCATTTCAGAAGACGGTTGCCTTCTTCCTTCCACTGCTCCAGTGCCTTTAACAGACACTTTGTGACAGGCATTAGTTCTGATAGTGGATCCCACCTCGGGACCAAAGGCTCCCAGGTGGTAGTGGATTTTCTCTCATTTGGAACCTGGCATCACTGCAGTGGATGAAGCCATGTGCCCCCAGCAACTGTAGAAAATCCCTTGCAGGTCTGGGCTGACCTGTCTTAAAGGATTTTGCAAGTACAATCAGGGCTGCTACCCTTTCCTGAGAAAGGGATACCTTCACTTGGTGGGTATCTAGCTCTCCACCTATAAAGTCCAGGATCTGAACTGGTTCTGTTTGTGACTTTTGAGCATTTTTCAGGAAACCCAGGTCCTCCGAAGTGTCTTGTGTGAGAAGGAGGGATGTCTTGGCCTCTAATACTTTTGTATTGGGGTGAGTGGTGCAACATCGCACCGTCAGAGGAAATGGAACCGCACAGCACCCGCCATGTTCGGGAATCATGGACTTTACAAAAGTAAAACAAAATGAGTTAAAATAAGGGGGAAAAAATTTGCTGTGTGAAAAGCTTAGTCGGAAGGGGGTGTAAAGGTTTCAGGGGTGGGAGGGTGAACATAATGATCGTTTCCCTTTAAGAAAAAAACAACATTATTACAGTGAGTAATTTTTCTTCTGACTCCAGGAATCACTCACTTAATGTTTACACTTTATGCAGACTCAGTAGCAGCACCTTGGGAGGCTGGGTCCAGAATCTAGTTAGGATAAAGGTTCTGCAAGACAGTGATTCCAAAGCTGATGTCCCTTTGGGACTATATGTCCAGATAGCAGTGTTTTGTGACGGTGTGTACTGTTTTCCAGGTAGCTGCTTTGCAAATGTCTAACAATGGGACTAGACATTTTTATCCTTCGGGATACCACAGAGGCAGAGGTACTCCTTGCGGAGTGTGCCCTTAAGCCTCTTGGTGGCAGTTTTCCATTTTTTTTCCACAGCAGAACTGAATGTGAGAGACTATCCACTGAGAGATAGATCTCTTAGTAGCTGGTTTGCCTATGCCATCTTCACCATAGGTAACAGAAAACTGGGTACTATGGGACCTAACATCTTTTGTCTGGTCCATGTAGATAGTCAGGACTCACTTTAGGCCTAGGCTATGCAACTTTTCCTCACCTGGACTGGAATGCTCTGGATACAGTACGGGGAGGACTGACTCAGGTGGAATTCAAAAACCACCTTGGGTAGGAATTTTCTGTTGGTTCTAAGAACTGCTTTATCCCTGTGGGGGAATTATGCAATTTGACTTGGTGCAGAGGGCTGGCAATTCACTTGCCCTACTAGCAGAGGTCATTGCAACCAGGAACATGGTTTCCCATGTGACATACTTTAGGTCAGCAGTTTTCATAGCTCAAAGGGAGCCTTCATCAGCTGGGCAAGGCATATGTTGAGGTCTCAGGGTGGGGCAGGGTCCCTCACTGGTGGGTACAAGTGGCTTAGGCCTTTAAAAAAACTTTTGAAAATGAGCTGCGAGGCCAAAGACTTTTTCTTGCCAGCTATATATATATATATGCCAATACTGCTACTAAGTGTACCTTTAAAGCTGAAGGCCATAGGCCTACTGACTGTAGGTGTACTAGGTATTGCAGGTGTAAGCCCCCCATTCTAGGATTACCTGGCTTGTTCCTGTTTCCCCACTTTCCTGTTCTGCTCACCGCTGCTTGGCCCGAGTTCCATGTGCCCTGTGTTCTCTGTCCTGCCACTGCACTGTTTCCCTGTCAGAAAGGGGCCAGAGGAGTGAAGCCATGGAACCGCCATGCAGCTCTCAGCATGAATGTGAAAGCGGCAGTCCGCGCACGCACACTAGCACATTCCAGTTTTTCCGCCACCATTGCGGCAAAGCAACAGCCTCTTCAGTGCTCCCGGAACCCAAAATGGGCAAATTGGGGTCTGGAGACATGGAGGAGGTACTGGAGAAAGCATAAAACTATCTAGTTTAAGGGCGCCAACGAACACTTAGGGGCATTCTAATAAATATTAATAAGGGCACATGAATATTAATGAGAACCTGTCTGCTGCCTGGGAGCAGAGATTATCGGCAGCAACGACCAGCAGGGAATTGAGTTAGACTAATAAACTCTGCATGTGGGCTAAAGGGCAGTGGGTCTACTTCTGAACTTTGGGAGAAATAAATGTTAAAAATATTAAGTTGGGCTGCAAGGGACTTCTATAGTTGGGACTCTGTTTTGGGACTGCATAAACTGTTTCCTAATGCAGCTATACTTGTCACCTTTAACCCCTGCTCAACCAATTAGGAGGCAAGGATTTGTCAGAGGGCTCCTAACTGCTGTTTTGTGTACAAACAACTTCAGATACCAGCAAGGTGCCGCAAAATCAGATTCTGCCACCACCTTTGAACTGCTGAACTGTAAGCACCTCAAGCTGCGTCTTTGGGGAGCCTTTATTTAGTTAGCTAGCTAGGTGGAAGTTAAAGGGGGTAATTCCTGGGCAGGACTATGCCAGAAAACTGCACCCAGGCTGGAAAGTTACAGTTAAGTTTTGTGAATTTAAAGTTTGGGCCCCAAACGAAAGATCCCTGTGATGATTTCTGCGACGCAGCAAGGTACTCACTGAAAAGACTGTATTGACTTTCTGGGCAGCTGCCAAGGAAAAGACGGGTGCACCCACAGATGGGAAGTGGGGATTGTTTGGGGCAATGTAGCGCAGTGGTTTAAGGCTCTGAGCTGCAAACCTGGTGACCTGGGTTTGAATCCCTCAGCCCCCACTTGCATACTGTATGACCCTGAGCAAGCCACTTAACTTCCTTGTGCTCCCAGGTCGCACCTGTAAACAAGTTTTATCTCCCTTTTTTCCCTCTTCTCTTACAATAAACTACTGGTGTTGTTTATGTTAGTTGCTGCTATAGAGTGTTTCTGTAAAGAAGGGGATAATTTCAGAATGTGGGGGGAACTGTTCGGGGGCAGCTAATATATTTTCCTGGATGGTGGTAACCTGCTATTTGCCTACAGGTATTCCCTACCACTTTCTCAGATGGAGGAACCTCGCCACTCTATGCCTATCTATCCTAACTCAGGCCAGCCCCCACTAAGGGGGGACGTCGAGGGCCCTGGAACAGCCAAAGGTGAGTCAGGGGGCTGTTACACAGAATTAGAGGCAACCTTGCCTCTACTGAGTTTATTTTTCTGTAAGCACACCAGTAAGAAAACCTGAAAACCTTTTCCATTTAGGTAAATAAGCTTCACAGGAAGCGGGTTTCTTTGACACCCTAAGAACTTTCAGGACTTCTTCTGAGAAGTTCAATCAGGAAAATTCTAACTCCTCAAGAACCATGTCCTCAGTCACATGGTCCTGGGATTCCAATTCGGGAATGTTATTCTGCCCTGGGACAAAGTCAACAGATTGTGACTGAATGGAGGACTGACTGGATTGTCGGACAGGACCAGGAGCATTGAGTACCAGACCTGTCTGGCCCAGTCTGGAGCTATCATGATCACTTTTGCAGGTTCCCTCCTGAGTTTCAGAAGTTTTTTCTGAATGAGTGGCATTGGTGGAAAGGCATACAGAAACTTCCCTGTCCAGTTCAGTAGAAGGGCATCCTCTGGGACTGTTCCTCTGGCTGGTGGTCAGCAAAAAAACGGTGGGAGCTCACAGTTCTCCCAAGATACAAACAGGTCTATATTACGAGTGCCCCACCTTCTGAACACTGTGGCCAGAACCTGCTGGTTTAAGGCCCATTCATGATTTCCCTGGCTGATTCTGCTTAGGAAATCTGCCAGGACATTGTCTTTCCCTGGCAGATGCACTGCAAATGTGTTTACATCTAAGAAATATGCCAGGTCCCAGATCCCTTACCTCTGTACACAGTTTTGAGAATCTCATCCCTTCCTGCTTGTTCATGTAGTATATTGTTGTGGTGCTGTCTGTCCTGATTTGAATGGTCTGACCCTGTAGTTGGGAGGGGAAAGACTGCATTGGTAGCTGAACTACTCTGAGCTCCAAGAGGTTTATGTGTTCTAGTGACTGCTGTGGGCTCTGTGTGCCACTCACTGTGAGGTCCTGCAGGTGGGTACCCCACCCAGGAGTGAGGCATTTGTAGTAAGAATACTTGTTGGTTATTCCTGAAGGGAATGCCCTCTCTGGGGTTGTTCTCTTTCTTCTACTACCATAATGATTTCACTAGTGTTTCTATCAGTGGCACTAGCTTTGAAAGTGGATCCCATCTTTGGGACCAGTTGTCCCTTAAGTCATACTGGGTATCACTCATTTGGAACCTGGCCCATGGAACCACAGCTGTGGATGTAGCAGTGTGACCAAGTAACTGCAGAAGTCTTGTGCAGGTCTTTGCTGACCTGCTGTGACAGACTGCTGTTGTTATCAAAGTTTTAACTCTGGCCTGCAGGAGGAAATCTTTTCCCATGCAGGGTGTTTAGCTCTATGACTAGCCAGTCCTCTAGATAGGGGACAACTGCCATGCCTTGTTTTCTCAGGTTTGTGACCACCACAGTCATGCACTTTGTGAAAACCCTTGGAGATGAGGTGAGACCAAATGATAAGAGCTGTGAACTGGTATTGGCAGTTCCCCAGCTTGAATCTAAGGTATTTTCTGTAAGACTGTCCAAGTGGGATATGAAAACGGGTATCTTCCAGATTCAGGGATCCCAGCCAATGACCTGTCTGCAGCTATGGTATAACTGTCCTTAATGTGACCAACTTGAATTTTTTTCAAATGTTTGTTAAGAAATCTGAAGTCTAAAATGAGTCACCACTCCACATTTTTCTTGTGGGTCAGGAAGTATCTTGAGAATAGGCCCCTGCCCCACTGGAAGGCAGGGACTTTTTTCTATAGCTTTTGAAAGTAACAGTTTTTTTACATTTTTTTTTTATTTCCAGTTCCAGCAGACTTTTGTTCTGTGGGAGAGTGAGCTGGAAAACTGTTTCTGCAAGTTTGGAAAGTGTTTGAATTGCAGACACAACCCCTGGCCCACTACTTTCAGTACCCACTTGTCTGTTGTAATGTTTATTCCAGGAAGTAGTATGCTAGTCTTCCTCACACTGGCAATGGTTGGATGAGCTGGGCAAAATTGTCAGGGGTTTTGTTTTGGCTGGGGCTCATTCACTGACACTGCAGCATTACACCCGGAAGCCCTTTTTCCCCTTCCCCTGCAATAATCTCTTTGTGACTGGTGCTCACAGGGAGCATAAGAGACACAGGTTCTTGGGAAGTATCCTCTGCTTCTGCCTCCCCTTCTGTATGACCTGTAGGAGGCAGCAGCCTTTTCCTTCTCACTGTTACTTTTGAAAGAGGATTTGTATTCATTCTTCAATTGTGATGTCAGGAATTTTTTCCGGCCCTCGGGACAGGGTTGAACAGGACCCTGTCCCAGTTGTTAGAAAGAGTTTAAACGCAAGGATCTGTTCTATCTTCTCATTTTCTGTCTCTTCTCTGTCTGGTTGCGCAACCAAATTTTTCTTGTGAGACCTAGGCTTTGATCACCCCAACAGTCTTGCAATTCTCTGCCTCTCGCTATCTCTATATCCTCACTTGCTGTTCTGTCTTTTCCTCCCTTGCATATCTTCTGGTATAAACATATGTGCAAATCATTATGTGGAAATGTAACTGATACTGGGATCCCTTTGTTTAGAGCTTGTATGGTGTTGCTGTTGAAGTGTATATAGTTTTACTGTTGAGATGATTGCATAAAGCTATTGGGAACTCAAGGGGTTAACCTGAGAGCAGTTTTTAAGCCCTTTTTCAGAAGCTGTGGAGAAGAGGCCTCAGTTCTGGGACATTGTGTTCTTGCTGCACCTGCATGAAATTGACAAGAACATTTAAAAAAAACAGGATGCTTGTTAAGGAGGGGTGTTGCAAAGACTTATAAGAGAGAGAACTGCAATGTTTTGAGATACACAGAGATTGAAAGAAAATTCAGACGGATCTTCTCTGTTTATTCTGCCTTTGTAAATAGTTATACTGAACAAGTTTATTTTTTTATGTTATTGCTAGTACTACTAAACACTTTTTGCGAATTCTACAACTGCTCCTGGTTTTTCCTAGGCTTCCTGACCTGTGCCTCGATGACAGTCCTTTGAGTAGGAGGTTTAAAACCAAACAAGCTATACAGTATAAAAAAATACTGGTTGGGCAACCACATGCTCAACCAGCCTGTGCCGCCACCTCAGGCTTCTGATGACACTGGATGTAATCAGAACCCCTCTGTGGCAGCACAGGCTGATTGTGTATGGTTGAACAATCAGTATTCTGTACAGAAAATGTAGCAATCTAATGGCCCCACTGCTCTCCCTTTTGGGCCACCATGATTGGCTTCAGAATCCTGGCAATTGATGAAGGCAGACTGGCTCTGCAACTATTATTTTTTGGTTTTTAAACAGAAGCAAATCTGACAGCATCAAAAATGATCCAGTGGGCATGGATCATATCCACTACTTAGGTCCAAAAAGGTAATCAAGCTCCGACAGGAGAGGAACTGAAAAACATAAGTGAGTCCCATGTGACTCCAAATGACAAATCCAGTATCAATCCTCGACTGCTGTCTCTTTTCATATTACCCGTACATTCTATGCCATCGGTACACCATTCTGGGTCATTCTGCTGAACACAAGGAATGGTGCAACTGCTATCTTGAAATGTCTTGGAAATATGAAAAGAAAGAGCTGTAGCTGCTGAGGAGAGAGGGAAGCAATGTAAGTTTAAGGGCACTACAAAAGTAGACCATTAATTCATCAAAATCTGGTCAAATCATATCAGGATTCAGGATACATAGCTGACATGGAAACGACAACAGGAGGGCACAAAGAACTGCAGAGAAGGTTTAGTAGTAAAAAGTATGAATTAACAATATTTATTTATTTTTATTCATTTATGTAGCTTTCTGAACACCACGATAGCCTCATTGAGGTTCGACACCTATTTTTCAGAAGGATTCTGGAGAACAGTTACAGCAGCAGAAACAGTACATGAAGTCTACAAATGTAAAAGTTAAAAATACAGCTAAAGAAATCAAGTTAAAGAACTAGTGTAGTGCCTAAAACTAATGTTATTTTTTAGAAGCAGTCAACTATTACTTTTTATATATGAAATACAGTACTTTTTATTTTCCCTTTGGGTAATTAGATTTTTTATCGGATGTTAAGAGGTGTTAAGAAAACATTACTCACCACAGTAATCTTCTTTCTTCCAAGGGGTCCTTTAGCATCAGTAACTTTTCTGCTCTTAGCTGGCTATGTGCAACTGCCCCAGAGGTGTGCCTTTCAGGGATATTTACATAGAAACATAGACTTTGATGGCAGATAAGGACCACTTGGCCCACCCAGTCTGCCCATGAGTTTAGGGCCAAGCCAATCAGAAGACAGGAAGGGGGTGAGCTGAGTGAGAGCTGTTGAAGGCTTCAGAATTTTTTCGAGGAAAAATGAAGGTAATTGCCCCGAAAAAGAATCAATAGGATTCAAAAATCATGCAAATGTCCACAAAAAGTGGAAATAGAAACAAAAGCAACACGAGCTAAAAACTCATCAATAACAAACTCCAAATTTGGTCAAAGGTGACATAAACAGACATTCTCTGACAGGTGAACCGGGAAGGAAGGGTGGGAGTTTACCGATGCTAAAGGACCCCTTGGAAGAAAGAAGATTACTGCAGTGAGTAATTTTTTCTTCTTACCCCAGGAGTTCTTTAGCATCAGTAACTTTTTTGCAGACTAACAAGCAGTACCAAGTGGGAGGTGGGCAGAGAACCTACTTAGGAAAGAATCTCTGCAGAACCACCCTGCCAAATTTGGCATCAGATCTGGTCTGCACATCCAAACTGTAGTGTTTCACAAAGGTGTGCACAGATTTCCAGGTAGCTGCTTTGCAGACATCCAGTAGAAGAATGTCCATTGCTGCTGCAGGCAGGGCTGCAGTGCCCCTGGTGGAGTGGGCCCTGAGACCCACTGGAAGTTGTCGACCAGCTTTTTCATAGCAGACTCTAATACAAGAGACAAACCAACGAGAAACAGTTCTCTTAGTAGTTTGTCTTCCTCTGCCCACATCCCCGTAGGTGAGGAACAACTGAGTGGAAGAGCCTCTGGACTGTCTAATATGCTCTAGGTAGTGAAAGATGGCTCTTTTGACTTCCAAGCGGTGGAGCTTTTGCTCGCCAGGAGTGGACTGCTCAGTAAAGAAGACAGGCAGAGTAATGGACTGCTTCAAGCGAAACTCTGAAACCACCTTTGGCAGAAATTTCCTATTTGTCCTGAGCTCAACTTTATCGTTCTGAGGGATGATGTAATTTGGGTCAGTACACAGGGCCTGTAGCTCTGAAATCCTCCTGGCAGAGGTAATGGTAAGAGGTAATACCAGAAAGACTGTTTTCCAAGTTACAAACTTGATGTGGGCTGTGGACATAGGCTCGAAGGATGGATTCATGAGCCTGTCTATGCAAAGGTTCAGGCTCCAAGGAGGAACGAGCTCCCTGATTGGAGGCTGGAGGTGCAAGTGGCCTTTGAAAAACTGTTTAACAATAGCATGGGAAAAAAATGATTTTTTTCTTTCCCACTGAAAGGCAGGCTGAAATTGCCACCAGGTGTGGCTTGAGGGAAGATGATTTCAAGCCTGATGCCTGTAGGTGTACCAGGTAGTCTAGCAGATGAGGGAGTGAAGCTGATAGGGGTTTGACCTTTCTGCTCTTGCACCAGAGGAAAAACCTTTTCCATTTGGCTGCATAAGTCTTCTTAGTGTTCAGTTTTTTAGCCATCCTCAATATCTGAGGGACCTGTTCAGAGTACTGTGAGGATGGAAACTCTTAACTCCTCAAGAACCAGGCCTTGAGGTGAAGAGAATGTATGTCTGAGTACTGCACTCCAGTCTGAGGAAGGGTCAGCAGAGAGTGAGCTGGAGGCAGGTAAATGGGCATGCTGCAGGACATTGAGAGAAGGAGAGGGTATTAGGCTTGCCTGGGCCAGTCCAGAGCCACTAGGATCAATACAGGCTGCTGTCTGAGTTTCAGCAAAACCCTGACTATCAGGGGAAAGGGAGGAAATGCGTATAGGAACCTCCCTGACCAGTCCAGGATCAGGGCATCCAGAGGAAGTGTTCCCAGGATTGGGGGCCTGCAACAGTACTGAGGAAGCTGAAAATTGAGGGGAGAGGCAAACAGATCCACGTCTAGTGTGCCCCACCGCCTGAACACTGTGGCTAGTACTTGCTTGTTCAGTGTCCACTCACTCTGGCCTTGACTGATATGACTTAGAGCATCTGCCAGAGTACTGAGTTTGCCTGGCAGGTGAATAGCTGAGAGGCTGACTCCCAAGGAGAATGCTAGAGATCAGAACTTCAGAGCTTCCGAACAGAGTATTCCTGATCTGGTACCACCCTGCTTGTTTATATAAAACACTGCAGTGGTGTTGTCCATTTGAGTTTGAACCACCTGCCTTTCTATGCTGGGAGTGAAAACTTTCAGAGCTAGGAAGACTGCTTTGAGTTCCAAAAGATTTATGTGCAACTGTGACTCTTCGGGAGTCCAGTTGCACTTACTGGGGCACTGTCCAAATGAGCTCCCCAGCCCAAAAAGGAGGCATCTGTAGTGATCACCTTTGTGGGAAGAGGAGCTTGAAAGGGAACCCCTGCCTGCAAATTTGCAGGGTTCTTCCACCACAGCAGGTTTTGGAGGAACTGCTCATAACACAGATATCAACTTTGAAAATGTGTTGCTTCTCTGAGACCAGCGAGCTCTGAGGTAGGCTTGCAGGAGTCACATCCTGTACCTGACCCCTGGGACTACTGCAGTCATAGAGGCCATATGTCCCAGAAGTTTGAGGAAATGTCTGACTGGTCTTTGCTGTCCCTGGGCAAAAGAATCTGCCACTGAAAGGAAACACTGAATTCTTTCCTGCAGGAGGAAAGCATATCCCTTCTGAGTGTCTAGCTGGGCCCCTGTGAAGATGAGCAGCTGGGTGGGTTCCAGGTGAGATTTCTTTAGACTTACCAGGAAACCCAGAGACTCTAGAGTGCGTTCTGTAGGGGAAAGAGATTCCTTGAGCTGGCAAGAAGACTTTGCTGCTATGAGTCAGTTGTCCAGATGGGGTAGAGAGTGACACCCAGTTTCCTGAGATGTGCTGCTACCACTGTGAGACACTTGGTAAAGACTCTTGGGGTCGAAGAAAGACTGAAGGGCATTACGGTGAACTGATAGTGACCTGAAGGAAGTTTGAACCCAAAACACTTCCTGTGAGATCTCCTTATGGGTATATGGAAGTAGGTGTCCTTTTAAGTCTAGGGAGGCTAGCCAGTCTCCCTGCTGTAAGGACTGTATATCCAGTGACAGAGTGACCATTTTGAATTTGGGTTTTTTCAGATTTTTTTTAAATATCTGAGATCTAAGATAGGTCACCACTCCCCAGTTTTCTTTTGTGTCAGAAAATCCCTGGAGTATAGGCCCTTGCCCTGCTCGTGGGCGGGGACCCTCTCCACTGCTCATAAAGCCAGAAGGTTTTGCACCTCCAGTTCCAACAGTGGAATCTGTGTTGGGGACAGAGGTCTTGACACCTGGGTATGTTTGAGGTCTGGCATCTGCTTGAACTGTAGTGGCAGACCCTTCTCCACTATCTCCAGCACCCACTTGTCCGAGGTGATGAGGGACCAGTGCTGAAAATAGTGGGAGAGTCTGCCTCCCACTGGAAGTGGGGAGGCAATCTGGACATTCACATCGGGACTTAGACTGAAAGACAGATGGCTGGGTAGAGGTGGCTCTCCTTTGGCCCCTTCTGCCCCTGCCTCTGAAAGACCCCCTGTACTGACCAAAGTCAGATTGGGGATAGGGATTGTAAGGCCTGGGAACAAAACTTGTGCCCCTACCACCCCTGGGACAGTATCTCTGAGGGGTGGTGGGCTTAGGTTTGAACAAGTGGCTCTACCAGAAGGCCTTGTACTCATTGACTTCTTTCTTGTAGTCAGTGGTTCTGTAATCAAACAGCATATTTTGATCACTGGGAAAATCCATGGCCTTGTTCTGAGTGTCTGTGGTCAGAGTCAGCCTGTTTTTTTTAAGCCAGGCGAAGCATCTCAGAGAGATGGCATGAGCCATCAAACTAGAGGCTGCATCACTGTTGTCATCAGCCATGTGGAATTGGTACATAGCAGCTTCTAGGGCAGTTTTTGATGTATCCATCAGCTTCTGCACCACAGAATCTGATCCGCTATGGGCGATAGCCAGGCCAGATTTCCAAAGGCCTTTCTGATATTTGGCTGTGAACGCCACGTAAGAAGAAAGTCTGAGAAGCAGGGAAGCTGTGGCATACATTTTCTTTGCTATAAAGTCAATTCTCTTGGAGTCCTTGTCAGTGGAGTGGGGGACAAGGAGACTCCAGCTTTCACACAAGCTGCTTGCTGCACTATACTCTCGTGGCTAGGCTGTGCAGACAGGAACTCTGTACCATTTTTAGACTGTCTATATTTTCTCTCAAGCCGCTTATCAACCCCTGATACTGAAGTGGGGTGCTGAAGCACCTTCATGGTATTTTTTCTAAATGCATTAAAGATGGGGATGACCAGGGTCTTTGGGGTTGAAAGACCTCTCATCTACCTATAATCTTCATCTTTATTGGTATCCTGGTTGGGTTCCTGTGTAGGGAGGTCCAGAGTGTCCAGCATATTTTGTATAAATATAAATATAGAGGAAGGATCCTCCTGGTCACCCAGGGGATCCCCAAGTACAGGGTCCGTGGACTCCTGGGGCTCAAGGCCCTCAAAATCCAAGTCAGGGGCATCATAAAATTGTTCATCATCTGCGTTACCCTCACAGTCTACAGAAGCGAGAACTGTGGAAGAGTGCTTGCCAGCCCCAGTAAACAGAGGGACTATCTTTTGAAGGGTCCAAAACAGTTGCCATGCTTTTTCCATCTCTTGCACTGATGGAAGAACCTGCGCATACTTGTTTTTTTCTGTATGCTTTAAGCTGCCTATTGTCTCGCTATTGGCTTTCCCAGGAACAACGGGAGCATTTTTGTCTAGACAGAGTTTCTTTTTAGCCACTTCATCAGAGGCTTGATCAAGCTTCCTTTTTTTGTCATTTCTGTTATTTTTTAATTTGCAAGGAACTTCATCTTTGGAAGCTTTGTTTTTTGGCTGGGATCCAGAGGGTTCCTCAGCACCTCTGCTTTTATTATTAATACTTTTGAATGGCCCTCATCAGAAGCCTTTGATTTGTCCTCAGCCATAATAATCAAAGATGTGTCTGTTATGTTTGCCAATTTAAGCAAAGCAAACCAGTCCTGGACCTATGAACTGAGTGCAGGGTTCTGTGAAAACGCCACCGGCCAGTCCTGCCCCAGTTAACTAACTCTGTCTTTTACTAGTGCCCTTTTTTTTTCTGTTGTAGAACTGGGATCTATACCAGTGCCAATCTTAATAGAAACCCAGTAATAATGGTCAACTGCGCACAAGTGGCTGCTGGACCCTTACAGACATTTCTGTGACAGATGAATCAAGGTCCAGTAGAATAATAAAAAGGTCCTCTTGTTAACTGCCAATCTGAAGAGAAAACCCCCAGGCACTGTTTAAATAATGAATTCCACTGCAGGTGCCTCACGGCAAACCCCACGAGGTCTGAGGTAAAAAAAACAAGGCAACTGTCCCTAATTCGATGGTTCCCACAAGAATTTGTCCAAAAATGAAGGGAACCATCGAAAATGAGCACCCCACAATGAAATTAGACTTTAAAATGAATACTCATGGTAAATATAAAGTCAAAACAGCGCAGTCGCGCTAAAAATAAAAAATTAGCGTGGCGCTAACAAGAAATTTAAAACTTTCACTCAGCACACTTTTAGAAATAAAATATGAGGGGGGGCGCTGTTGAGCCCGAGCAAGATGGCCGCTTTTCAATAATGCTCCTCTATATCGCTCGGTTTTAAAGTTTAAAAACTAAGTTTTTCTGGTCATAGCTTGTAGATTCTTAAACAGCAATTGAAATCAGAAATCTGCTGTCTCAGGATGGGAAATCCTCGAAAGGAATGTAATCACCCCGACGGAGCAAAAGTTAAAAGTGCTCTCGCTACCTCTGCCATGTGGTCTAGCGCTACCATACAGGCCCCGGACACGGAGACCACAGGAGAGGAAACTTTACAATCACTTGGCCTAAAAATAAACAGGCTCATATCTTCTGTTTTGGGTCTGGCAGATAAAATAGATGGTATTGCCAACAGGGTGACTAACCTAGAAACCTCCATTGATCTAGTAACAGCCGAATCATCCGAAGCTGAAAAACGTTCCGATGCAGCTATGGGGGTCATCACTACAGTGTTGAAAGAAAATGGGCATCTACGTATGAGGCTGTAGACTTTGGAAAATCAAACCGGGGCTTCCAATATTCGGCTGCTTGGTCTCCCGGAAGGGTGTGAAGGGGACCACTTGGTATTATTTCTGCAGGAATGGTTAATACAGCAGTTTGGGGAAGAAGCCAGGGAACATGTAAAGAACATACAGAAAGTCTATCGGATTACCACACGGGGAAAACCTGACAACGTGGAAGCCCCACGAGCAGTTTTGGCAGTGACGGATGGCGCGGCAGCAAGGGACTACATTCTGGCCTTAGTCAGACAACATAAAACTTTGTTGTGTGAAGGAGAGACAGTTCGAGTTTATCCAGATATTAGTTACGCCACCAGGCAAAGGCGCAAACTGTTTGACGGCTCTAGAGCACTTCTACGGGAGGCAGGGATTCAGCATAATGTGATATTCCCAGCTCGTTTGAGGATTACCCACCAGGGCAAAATCTTTATCTTTTCGGACCCGAAGGATGCTAACCGCTGGGTTCAGAAGCAGGTTCCAAGAAGAAGGCCCTCGAGAGATCCAGAGAAGCTCTCTTCTGATGATGACGAGTCATGAAAACGAATATGGATTACCAGATCTGAGATGAGAAATTATAGGAATTACTCTGCCGACTGATTATTATGTTCCCTCCTGAGAGAGTGCGTGAGTAAATGCTCAGACTGCAACGAGGACCCTTAATTTTGTAAAATACTTTATATCCTTATCACTATGATTCATAGTGTTGTTTCTAATAAATGCAGTCTTAATGATGGTTTTTCATTTTTTATTAAGTTGACCATGTTTAATTTGTCATAAAGTTCTAAATAACTTTATGAGCTAATATGTTAAGTATAAAGGTATAAGAGTTGTAGCATTATCTATTGTGCATTTAGCACCATATGTGTGCACTTATTAATGTTAAAGCATGGACCTCAGTATCAACCCTCTTTTGAGGAGAGTAGACACTTGGACAATACACAGAATATAATGTTTTAGTTTTTCCATGCAGCTCTTGGGCTTTTCAAAACAGCCTAAAAAGGATTAAAGGACTTATAAGGACTTCTTATATTAAGTAACCCCCACAGACGTATCTTTATGCAGTAGACTAAGCCCAAGTATTGTATAATATGAGGAGTGGCGCCCTCAGTGTGTCCCTTTTACTAACATTTGATATGTCTCTGCTGGAAATGTACACTATTTGTTCACAATGAAACAATAAATATGAAGTTTAAAAAAAAAAAAGAAATGAAATATGAGAAAAACTTTACCCAGATAAGTATTAGAAGGCTGTCAACAAGGAAAGTTGAGAGCCACCTCAGGGGCAATGTTGCTCAGTCCAGCAGAGAAAAAATTCTGAAACCTTCAACAGCTCTCACTCAGCTCACTCCCTTCCTGTCTTCTGATTGGCTTGCCTTGGCCCTAAGCTCATTTAAATATCTCTTACATGCACACCGCTGGGGCAGTTGCACCTAGCCAGCTAAGTGCAAAAAAGTTACTGATGCTACAGGACTCCTGGGGTAAGAAGTTTGGAACAGCACTCTGCCTGGCAGCTGATATACAGTATCTAGCTCTATTCCTCCCATTATCATCAACATTGTGACCTCCCTGACTGTGACTTCACAGATGCTCAGAAAGAGCCACTAAGCAGCTTCCAGGTCAGTCACCTCTGATGTCACTATCAGTGAGGTCACAGTGCTAATGATGTAGTGGAAGGACTAGAACTAGATATGTCAGCTGCTAGGCAGAGTGCTAGTCCACACATTAAGCATGATACTATCATAAAGAAAACCTGATAAAAGAAGGGGAAAAAGAAAAACACTTGAGAAATAAAACGTTACAACTAACTACTTAAAATTTTTACCATTTTCCTGTCTGCTAGTTTCAGTTCCACTAGCTCTTTAAAAAAGTACAATCAGAAAACATTACATATTTACATATTAACATAAGAACATTCTTGATAGTAGTAAGTTTAAGTTATAGAAATGATCAGAAGCAGTATTATGTGGCAGGGGATAAGATACTTGAGGATACAGTGAGGGAGGAGGTATCAATCTGGAGAAGATGCAGCAGGGATATGTGTTAGCATTTACAAAGATTTTGTAGGTGTTGGAACAATGCCTTCTTGAAGGGTCGCAGGGTACTGAGGTTCTTCACACTTTCAGGTAGTGTATTCCATGTGGCTCAGGGAGAGATGGTGAAGGCCTCTGCTTCAGTTGATATGTGTGTGCGAGGTTGGTTGGTGCAGGATATTTCTAGACTGGGAATGCAATCGATAGTTCTGGATTGGTCTGACATAAAGGCTGTTTAAGTATGGGAATAGAGACCCTGGACACATCTGTATGTAAAAATAGTGGCACATGTGTTCCAGAGAGTCAAGGCAACATTGAAAGAGGCACTACTGATCAAGAAATAAAAACCTCAGGAAGTACCAGTACCAAAATCTGTGACCAACTATAACCCATAGGCAAACAAAGTGAAAGCTATCATTAACAAACACAAACAAACCATAGGTTGAATCTGTCATAATGCCGTACTTGGGAGAAAAAGCCAGCTCCCTGGCACAACAGTAACATTGCTGCTCAAAATACCAGTGACCCAGGTTTGGGTTTGAGCCTAAGTCATCAGAGGGCTGGCCGGGAGGTGGGGGAGTAGGATCAAGTGTCCCACATGACACTTTCCTTCTCCAGGGAGGGAGGGTTACCACAGACAATGCGTGACCACCACCTGGGTGTCCCTGGGTGGCACTGCAAGTGGAGTGCAGTCAGGCAGACAAGGCACTGACTGTCTTGAGCAAAGTCACTGATGAACACTGTGTTCATGCCTGCTCTCAGTCTTACATCTCTATGAGGGTGGGAAGAAAACAGAAAGACAGGGAATCTTGGCTGGATAACAGACTTGGAGCATCTGCTGATCCCACAACCCACCAATCCGGGCTCTCCCTTGGTGACTAGGAGCTGGGTCATCGGCGAGGTGGAGGGGTACAGGGTAGTGACCTGGATCTGAGATGGCACTGGGTCTCAATGCCGCCGGCAAGAACAGTGTGGTGAACAACCATGCAGCAAAAATGCTGCCACTCTTGTTTTTGTGGGGGTTCTGTCTCCCGAACTCCCATACTTAAAGATCCTAACTCTAGGGGGAGCAGATCATGGGGCAAGAGGAAATTTGTGGAGCCATGGAATACTGTTTCCATGGCCCCTTGTTAAAAAAAAAAAAATCACGAGAAGCAAAATCCAGGGAAACCAGGTGCCGCTTGGCTGAGCTGCTCCATGCCTCAGCCCTCCACGCCATGGGAGCAACTCGGCCAGCTACCAGTGTTCTTCTTCCCTTGTCCTATGCTAGGACCACAGACAGCGACCAGGAGAGCGTTAATGCATAGCGTTGTGAATCCCCCATCGTTGTCCGAGGTACTGCTACACAGACTTGCGCTATGTTGAGCGGTGCTATTATTGTAACATTATTATAACCAGGTACCATCTGAGACTGGGTGGCTTATCCTTGATTCCCTCCACACAGGTCAGGGATCTGGGTGTGGTTCTTGATGACAGCCTGACACTTGGTGCTCAGGTGTTGACTGTCGTCCAAAGTGGCTTTTATCATCTGAGAAACATTGCCCGGATCTGTTTCGAGGATACCGCCTGATGACCTTGCCACCCTAATACATGCCTTTGACACATCAAGGTTAGACTACTGCAATGCTTTATACTTGGGGCTTTTGGGAGGCAATCTCCACTGTCTGCAGCTGGTGCAGAACACAGTTGTCAGGCTATTGACTGGTGTGTCCAGATTTGATCATATTATGCTGGTTTTCCGTGGGCTGCACTGGCTATTGATAAGGTGGAGAACTGCCTTCAAGGTCGAGTTGCTGAACTATAAAGTCCTACACGGTTGGGGACCTGTCTATCTGCAAGACATCCTGGTTCCTCACTGTCCGGCTCATGCTCTTCATTCCTCCAGAGGTGGTCTCCTGATGGTTCCTAGGATGAGGCTGCGACTGTCAGGAGATTGGGCCTTCTCCATGATTGCACCTGTCCTATGGAATTTGTTTCTGGTTTATCTTAGAGAGGCCCCCTTGGTGGAAGCCTTTAAGAGGGGGCTCAAGACATCCCTGTTTGAGCAAGCATTTAGCCTGATATAATATGAGATATTAAAGTTAGTGACTGTCATTGATTTTAGAAATATTACAATTTGGAATTGATGGACGTCATGCTCTGAAATGTGTTTTTTGACTGATTTTATATATGTTAAGTATACATTGTACAGTGCTCCAAGACCCCGGGAAGGGGCACTTTATAAATAAAGTTTTGATTGAGTGATTGATTAATTGATAGATGTTATCTCCCAAGGGATGTAGACCAGCCCAATGGCCCCCTAGTGGAAGGCAAGTCAGAGAAGCAATGTAGGGGATAAAAAGGTAAGCCCCAGGAGATGGTGGGGTGATGGGGTTGGGATGCTGCAGTGTCCTGAGCGGGCCATAAGCTAGCCGACATAAGGAGCATAATAAAAAAAAATGTATAGGAAATTTCCTACATCGTGATTCTTCGAGAGGGGTGGTAACTCACATACTTACACAGTAACAACCATCTGTGTGGAAAGAAATCCTTTCAGCATCCAGGATGCAGCACATTGAGATATCCATGCCTCCATGAAAGTTTTTTTATTTGTTTACCTGTTTCTCCTCCGTGGCCGTTGAAGGCTTTTTTCCATCCCACTGACCCCAACCCCCAGTCCCATCACCCAGGCATCCCAGGGATTTACCATCAATCCTGGTGCTTCCCCCATGGCTCAACCCCCCCCCATGGTGAGGTACAGCGGCTGTCTGCCCACTGTCACTTGCATCCGGTTACTAGATAGGGTACTGGAACCTCATGCGGAACCTGTGAGGGGTCAGTGTGTCATTCGCACTGTGCCCACCCATTTTTCCTCCAGTTTTCTTCCCTGGAGGAACAGGTGTGCAATGCCATCCAGACATACCCACGCACACTCCCTGTGCATGGGACATCACTGGCTGCTGTTCCTTCAATTCCCAAGTTGAAGTCCCTGGCTGTCTGTATTCCTCGCCCCTGCAACTGGCCAGATGTGTGATGGGACCCACATCCCTCCCTCGTCAGCAGAGGAGAGCAGTCCACCAGATGTTTGATCCTTCTCTCCCTGGCCAACCCCCAGTGACCCGAGTCTGCTCCCGACCCTGGGTCACCGGTGTGTTGTTAGGTGAGGCACAGTGCCTCAGTCCTCTGCATCACTGGACCAACAAAAAGTGTTTTTTAAACCATTCAGGCAGCTATGTTGGTATGGGACCCTGCCACTTGCGTTCACTCACAAACACAAAATACTGTCACATATAACCTCACATATAACCTCCCAGCTCTCCAACCACCACCACCACATACATTTTTTATTTTCACCAATGCAAAACTATCCTTTCCCTTATTTTTTTTTTTAAGCTCAGTTTATTAAAGATCTTGTGCACTGAAACAGTACATGTATTACAGTAAAATAGGTTAAGCAGAACCTCAGCATGTTATAACATATCTGAACTGTATACTCATAGATGTACAAGTGAAGATTCAATATGCTGGGCTTAGTCACCCCAATGTTCAGTGATATTACTGTTGCGCACTAATGGGTCTTTGTGCTGAGGAAAGGCATATCTCTGATGTACCAGTTTTTACTGGGCGGTAAACGCTCAATTGGAAAATGCTAGCTACTTACGGGCGGAGCAGTGTGTATGGTTGCTAGGCAACACCACACTCCACTCACAAAGCACTTAAAATCATTCTGCTGGCTTGAGCACTGCTTGATTTTAAACTTATTCGTTGTGTGGGACTGTTGCCTGACCTTTTAAGGGCAGACAAAGCCCCTGGTTAATTATTTGGTTGAGAGCTGTAGCGAGGGACTGGAAGTACGAACTCCACGGTGCTTCCAACCTCCCGCTATAAAACCCGGTGCTATTCCAGGCTAACTAGGGTCTTTGTGCTGAGGCAAGGCATATCTCTGGTGTACCAGTTTTTACTGGGAGTTAAATGCTCAATTGGAAAGCGCTAGCTACTTACGGGTGGAGCAGTGTGTTTGGTTGCTGGGAAACAGCACACTCCACTCGTAAAGCGCTTAAAATCGTTCTGCTAGCTTGGACACTGCTTGATTTTAAACATATCTGTTGTGTGGGACTGTTGCCTGACCTTTTAAGGGCAGACAAAGCCCCTGGTTAATTTTTTGGTCAAGAGTTGTAGCGAGGGACCGGAAGTATGAACTCCATGGTGCTTCTGACCTCCCGCTATAAAACTCGGTGCTATTCCAGGCTAAATAGGGTCTTTGTGCTGAGGCAAGGCATATCTCTGGTGTACCAGTTTTTACTGGGAGGTAAACGCTCAATTGGAAAGCGCTAGCTACTTACAGGTGGAGCAGTGTGTATGGTTGCTAGGCAACACCACACTCCGCTCGTAAAGCACTTAAAATCATTCTGCTAGCTTGGGCACTGCTTGATTTTAAACTTATTCATTGTGTGGGACTGTTGCCTGACCTTTTAAGGGCAGACAAAGCCCCTGGTTAATTATTTGGTCGAGAGCTGTAGCGAGGGACCGGAAGTACGAACGACACCGTGCATCCAACCTCCCGCTATATAACTGTTCTCATGGCGAGCATCAGTGAGCCCTGCATCAGCGAGCCCAGCAAAGGCAAAACAGGTAAGGCTCCAGTAGTGTCTGTCATGTCAGCCAGGGAATCGGAGAATGGGGATGCGGTAAATGGAGGCCAGGTAGGAATTAGTACTTGTAACGCTGTTATATTAGACATCTTGGGCAATGAATGGTGGAAGTGCACTGTATGCGAAATGTTGGGCCAGTTGGGTCAAATAGAGAGTTCTTGCTGCAAAAAGTGTAGGTTACTAAAATCGCTTGAAAAAAAATTGAGGAATTACAGGAAAGGGTAGCAGTCCAGTCGGGTATTAATGAAATAGCCAAGTTTATGCAAACAATGAAAACTATAATTGTAAATACTGAAAGGGAAATAATACATAAACAAATAAATAAAGGACCAAATGATAAAAGGAAAGTAAGTTCTAATGAAAGTAGTATGGAAGAAGAAGAAGATGATTGAAGTATTGTGCAAAGGGGCCCTAGGAAACGAAGATGAGATAGACAGCAACAATTAGAGCTGACTAATAGATATAATGGTCTAAATGATGAGGAAATTAGCCATGCTCAGGTGGACGTCACAGAAAATGATAAAAATACCTCAGAACTGCACCAGGAAACAGGTATACTTAATACTGGGAGAGGAAACTCATCAGGAGTAGTTACAAACCAGAAGAAAAATATGAGACCTGCAAATTTAACAAAACCTATGTTAGAGAATAAAGTATTATCTGGATTGTTAGATACTCCTGGAAA
The DNA here is from genome assembly GCA_016271365.2 of Neoceratodus forsteri. Lineage (NCBI taxonomy): Eukaryota > Metazoa > Chordata > Ceratodontiformes > Ceratodontidae > Neoceratodus > Neoceratodus forsteri. The sequence continues at coordinate 687,949,455 of JADMNL010000022.1, read as the reverse complement.
TAAGCAATGAGATGTAGTAATCATAAGTGATTCTATGCTCAAATCTGCTGACAGAATGATTTGTAACAATAGGAAAGAGCATGTTACTTTATCTTGCTTACCAGGAGCAGGAATAGCAGATATAAAGCAAAGGCTGAATGGGTTTTTTGAAAATACAGTAAATCCTGTGGCTATATTACATATAGGCACTAATGATATTGGGAAGAGGGACCTTGCAGGTATCCAAAGGGATTTTGAAGAAGTAGGAAGAGAGTTGCAAAAGAAAAATATTCCGTCGATTATTTCTGAGGTAATCCCAGTCCCAAGAGCTAATAGACAAAAGCGTATGGAACTAATAAGATTCAATGGATGGTTAAAAAGATGGACTCAAAGGGAGAAACTGCAATTGATAGATCATTAGCAAAGGTTCATTAATGTTCCTAATCTGTTTTCACAAGACGGACTACACTTAAATAAGTATGGGCTTCGGGTTATGGCAGATAGACTCAATAACAAAATAGCGGACATTTTAAACTAAAGAATGGGGGGGTGGGATGTGATCCAGTTTATAGTGCAGTGGATAAGGGAAAAAACTTTAGTGGGAAATCTGATCACTGGACTATGTTGCTATTAAATGCTCGAGTTTGGGGGAAAAAGGAGGAATTAGAGATTATATTAAAGAAGGATTGAATTAAATTGTGTGCAATAACTGAAACTTGGTGGCAAAAGGATGACTGGGGAACTAATATTGATGGATTTCAAGTATTTAGATGTGATAGAGACAGTAGAAGCGGAGGAGGAGTAGCTTTATATGTACACAATGATATAATGGCTTATGAAATGAAAACCACTAAGCACTTAGAATTTGAACAAATTATGGTGAAAATTATACCTCCCAAGGGGCAGCAAATCTAGTGGGTGTATATTACAGACCCCCATCATTAAATACTGGAAAAACCTTTGAATTAATTTAGAGTATTAGTGAGCTAAATGAGGCCCAAAATATATTGTTGCTTGGCGACCTCAATTGTAATGGTATTGAATGGAATACCTGGTCTCCCTCATCCCCTTGTGAAGTAGCATTTTTGGAAGCTATAGACTCCTTGGCACTGGAGAAGTATGTACAGGAAGGAACAAGGGGAGCAAATATCTTGGACTTGCTTATGAGCAATATGAAAGAGCAACTATTTGGTTGTAGAGTAAGGGAGCCTTTAAGGGGAGTGACCACAATATGGTCGAGGCTAAAATTTAAATTAGGGGTGTTCCCAAGACTGGGACTACTATAAGAAACTACAATAAAGTGGATTATACTAGGTTGGGATTGTTGGTAGAAAACTGGGATTGGAAGACACGTTTCAAAGGGTGTACAGTTAGTGAAATGTGGAATGAGTTTAAATCATTTATACATTATATAATTGATTCAGAAATCCCCATCAAGAAGGAATATAATGGTAAAGGGAAGATTCCTGCTTGGTATAATGATAACATCCATAGATTAATTAGGAAGAAAAATAGAGCTTATAAACAGTATAAGAGGGAGGGAACCAGGGAGTATCAACTAAAATATAAAAATAAACTAAGAGAGGTTAAAAGTGAAATAATTAGGGCCAAAAGAAAAAATTACTCACCTTAGTAATGTTCTTTCTTCTAATGGAGTCTTGCTATATTATAGACATTAGCAGTTTGATCCAGCTCTAGAACTGCCCCGGAGTGCAATGGTTAAAACCATTCCAAAATAGAATTTTGGCACGAGAGCAGCTCTATCTGTGTCATTTCAAACTTGAACTGTCAGATCTTTACGAGCCAAACTCACTAAGGTCTGTGTGGAAGCTGTAACCTACACTAGCCAAATGGCTACCTAAATAATAATAATAACCATTGATGGTCCCAACACCCAAGACTCAAGTCAGGGGACCAGAAATACTAACACCATTCTAATAATATGAAAATGGAACATAAGTATAATAAAACACACACATGCACACATACACACCCCAAAGTCCCAAAGGGGACAAAATGCTAACAGGACATAAGTAGTGCCCACACTAAGTTGCCCGCACTCCACCAAGTAGAGGTTCTAGAGGGCAGGTTGGAGGTTTATAATATAGCAGACTCATTAGAAGAAACAACATTACTAAGGTGAGTAATTTTTCTTCAAACAACATGAAGTCTTGCTATATTATAGACATTAGAAGAATACACAGCAGTACCTCCATGGAGGAGGGCAGAACCTACTTAGGAATAGGCTCTGAAGAACAGCTGTGCCAAACCGAGCATCTCTCCTGGCCTGGACATCCAGGGAGTAATGCTTGGAAAGTGTGTACCGCTTTCCAAGTAGCAGCCTGGCAAATCTCTAATAAAGGGATATCTCTGGCAGCAGCTAGAGACGCAGCTGTACCCCTGGTAGAATGAGCCTCAAACTGGGGGCTCTGCCCACTTTCTGATAACAAAATTGGATACAAGAGACAATCCACCTGGCTATTGATCTCTTAGTGGCAGGTTTGCTTTTCCCAACTTCACCTAGGTAAGAAAAGTTGGAGGGATTCAACCTGTGACCTTTGGTATGCTCTATATAATAACTAAGAGCCTCTTAACATCCAGGTTGTGCAACCTCCTCTCACCCAAGAGGAGTGATCAGTGAAAAATACTGAAGGAGATAGATTGATTAAGATGGAAATCTGAAACCACCTTAGGCAAAACTTCCTATTAGTCCTAAGGACTACCTTATCCCTGTGGAAAGAAATAGTCAGTCTCCACTGACAAGGCTTGCAATTCACTTATGTGCCTGGCAGAAGTGATAGCTACTAGAAAAACAGTTTTCCAAGTTAGGTACTTAAGCTCTGCAGAAGACAGAGGTTCAAAGGGGGTTGCATTAACTGGGCAATGCAAACATTAAGGTCCCAAGCAGGGGCGATTCCTAAAGGGAGGATTAGTATGGAGTAATCCCTTAAAAACTTGGAAAACACAGGATGAGAGGAAAGAGGGATGACTTTCCTGCTGACACAAAAGCAGACACAGCTGCCAAATGAACTCTCAGGGTAGCTGGTCTGAGACTCAAGGAATTAAGATGTACCATGTAATCTAACAAATGGGCAATTCGCAGATTCTGGGAAATATTTTTCCCAGCACACCAAATGGAAAACCTTTTCCATTTAGAACTATAAGTAGCCTAGTGGAAGGCTTTCTGAAGCCTTTAGGATCTCAAGAACACCCTGAGAGGGTGTAAACTCAGAATCTTAACTCCTCAAGAGCCAGGCCTTGAGGTTGAGGGATTTGAGGTCCGATACCAAACCCTTCCCTGGGCACAAGTCAACAGATTGTGATTCCTGGGGAGGCACAGGGAAGATGGACTGTCAGAGACAGAAGGAGGGTACCAGGGCTGCCTGGCCTATCCGGGCAATCAGAATCACCCTGCAAGGCTGAGATCTGATTTTGACTAGTACTTGAATAGAGGAGGAAAGAGGGGAACGATAGAGGAACTTCCTCCCAATCCAGAAGAAGGGCATCCAGGGGAACTGAGCCCAGCACTGGAGGCCTGCAACAGAACAGAGGAAGTCTGTGATTGTCTGGGGCTGCAAAAGATCTATCTGAGGGATGCCCCACCTGGCAAAAACTATCCCAGCACTTGAGGATCCAGGGACCATTCGTGATGGCCCTGGGAAATCCTGCTGAGGGCATCCGCTAGGACATTGTCCTTCCTGGAAGATGAACTGCTATGAGGGAAGTGTTCAGGAATAGACCAGAGACCACAACTTCATTGCCTCGTGCACAAGGCCGATGACCGAGTGACCCCTGTTTGTTGATGTACCACATTGTTGTGGTGTTGTCTGTTCTGACTTGTATCACCTTTGTTGTGGACAGATGCAGAAAAGCTTGAAGAGCTAAAAGACAGCTCTGAGTTCCAGCAAATTGATGTGGAGCAGAGATTCCTGGGGCCAAACTCCTTGAGTGGAAAGGTCGCCCATGTGGGCTCCCAACCCAGAAGGGAAGCATCTGTAGTGAGAGTCAAGTCGTGAGAAGGGAAATGAAGGGGACCCCTGCTTAAATTGCTCTGATCCTTCCACCACTGGCGAGCTAGGATCAAGGTTCGAGTCACTGGGACCAACTTGAAAGGGGTCTGTTCCTGAGACCAAAAGGTTCTCAAGTGAAACTGAATGTCTCTCATCTGAAATCTGGCTCCCTGCACAACAGCTGTGGATGCAGCCATGTGCCCCAGGAGCTGCAGAAAGTGTCTTGCTGGTCGAGAGACCTGCAGAGTGAAGGAAGAGGCCAGAGCCACTAAATTCCTTACCCTTTCTGGGGGAAGAAAGGCTCTGGCTAGCTTTGTGTCCAATTCTGCCTCTATAAAGGTGAGTACCTGGACTGGTTCCAGAACTGACTTTGGTAGGATTAGCGGAAAACCCAGGGAGGTGAGAAGCTGCTGGGTGACCTGCAGGTGAGATTTTACCTGTTCTGGGGACTGGCCTACAATGAGCCAGTTGTCTAGATAGGGAAAACAGCAATCCTCTGCCTCCTCAAGGGGCCACTGCCACTGCTAGACACTTTGTGAATACCCTTGGAGCAGAGGTAAGGTCGAAGGGCATTGCTCTGAACTGGTAATGACCTGAGGGCAGTTCGAATCTGAGGTACTCCGGGGGATCTTCTGATTAGGACATGGAAATAGGCATCCTTGAGGTCCAGGGAGGCTAGCCAGTTCCTGGCCTTAGGGAAGGTAAAATCATTGCCAGAGTTACCATTTTGAACTTTATCTGAATACAGACCCCTGCCCTGATGCAGGAGGAACCCTTTCTACTGCTCTGAGAACTAACAGGATGAGACCTCTGTTTCCAGAGCGAGGGTCTCTGAAGCACTTGCAGGTAGAAAAAGTCTGCTTCTCAACTTGGGAAACTTTTTGAAGCTGAGAACCAGACCCTGGCTTACTACTTCCAGAACCCACTTGTCTGAGGTTAAAGAAGCCCAATTCTGACTGAAGTAAGCCAGCCTGCCCCCCACTGGTACAGGAGAATCGGCCCTGGGCACCCCATCAGGGTGCCTGTTTCGCAGGAGCTTTAGGCTGGGGGGTGGGAGCAGGTCTGCCCACCCCTCATCTGCCCCTGCCTCTGAAGAAGCCCCTCTGAGCATAGGCAGAGGAGGCCTGAGTCTGGTAGAAAGGCCTGTGAAAAGGCCTACCCCTACCCCTGGGGGCATGCCTTTGAGGAGTGGCTTGCTGCTCCTTAGCCTGGGCACTCTTGTAAGTAGTCCTATATTCATCCATCTTCTTCATGTAATTCTCTGTCTGCTCTCCAAACAGAGAATTTCCCACCACAGGAAAATCCATAGCCTTAGTCTGGGTATCCTGTGACAAACTAGTACACCTGAGCCAGGCCAACCCTACAAGCTACAGATGTGGCCATGACCCTAGAGGAAACATCATTAACATCCACAGCAGCATGAAACTGAACCTTAGAGGCTTCAATGCCATCAGCAGCCACCTGTTCTAGTTCACTAGCCAGCTGGCCATGGGCCTGCTTGTCAATTGCATAACAGTATCCCATCTAGATTTCTGATACCTAGCTACATAAGCCATATAATTTGCTTGCCTGAGTCCCAGAGAGGCTGCCATATACTGTTTTTTTTTTGCCATGGCATCAATCTTCCTGGAATCTTTGTCAGGAGGATGTGAAGCCAAGGGAATATTAGCTTTATCACAGGCAGCAGCCTGAACTACCCCAACATGACTGCATTGCTGAGAAAGGAATTCTGTATCGGGCCTGACAATGTATACCTTCTGTCCATCTTTTTATCTACAGGAGGCACAGAATTAGGAGCTTTTAAAATTTTAATTGTTTGTTTCCTAAAAGACTTATGTAAAGGAATAGACAATCTCCTAGACTCTGGAATATCCATCATTTCTACAAAATCAGGCTCTTGTTGCTCATCCACAGCCTCTTCTAAAGGAAGCTGGAGGGTTTCAGCAACTTTTTTATAAAACATAAAATGAGATGGGGACTCAGACAGCATAGGGGGAGATTCTAAAGGTCTGTCTGGGGAGATGTCCAGTTCAATGGGTACACCCAGACCTTCCCAGCCATATTCATACTGTTCATAATCCTCCTCCCCCTCCTCTGGTTCATAAAATTCCTCAATATCATAATCCTGAATCACTGGGACCGGACGAACCGACCTTTTACCAGATAGTGGTGGTTCGGACAGACCCTGAGACAGTGACTGGACAATTTGTATGGCTTTTGCTATCTCTGCAGCAGTTGGAGAAGGAATTTTGGACTCTAGGCCTGCTGATTTTCTTGTTTTCTTTACTGGAATTGGTTCCTCAGAACCAGCTTTTCTTTTGCCCGAGGAAGTCTGGCCCTGGTCAGAGGGCACTCCCTCTGGTTCGGTTGGCACCGAACTGGGCTGGCCATCCGGGTCAGCGGACTTTTTGGCCTCTCGCTCCCTGAGCCTGCCCAATCTTTTTTCCAGGGTGGCTGCAGGGAAATTTTACATACCTGGCAGTCTGACTGGAGGTGGTCAACCTCAGACAATAAACACATGGTGTGTGGGTCAGCCTTGGCAAAGACTTCCCCCACAAACATCATACAGTGTTGAAACCCAGTGGGCCCGGTTTCTTTTGGGTTTCTCAGACATAATGCCAGCCTAACCAAAAACTTGCCCTTTAACGCCAGTGCTAGGCAAGACACCCTTATCGGTTCCTAACCGTGTCACGGGTATTGGAAACCGTAATAAATCCGTTTTTTAGAACCGAGCAAGAACCGAACTGCAATTTAAAATAGTAACTTTTAGTTTTAAATGAGTTTAAAACTCCACTGATCGGTTCAAAACCGAACCGATAACTTACAAGTTCCACACAGACAAAACCTTCATTTACTTACGGTTAAAATAAAACTATTCTCGGTTAAATCCAACCGAGAAAACACTTTTTAAACCAAGAAAAGAACCGAGCAGAAGGAGAAATCTCCGGAGCGACTGTTCACTGAGGCGGAGTAAAGAATCTGACAGTTCAAGTTTGAAATGACACAGATAGAGCTGCTCTCCTGCCAAAATTCTATTTTGGAATGGTTTTAACCATTGCACTCCGGGGCAGTTCTAGAGCTGGATCAAACTGCTAATGTCTATAATATAGCAAGACTTCATGTTGTTTGAAGAAACTTTTAAAACAATCTGGTAACTAAGGTATCAGATAATCAGAAAGCTTTTTTTGGATACATAGCTTTCCTAAAACAAAATAATAACAATGTGGGTCCCCTGCTAGTGAGTAATAAAAATGTAACAAATCAAAAGGAAATGGCAATAGAGTTTAACAAATATTTCAACAATATATACTCTAGAGGGCCGGCACCTGACCCCATATCTATAAAAACATCAGATATACCTTTAGTAATATCAGTGGATACTGTGAAGGATAAATTGCTTAATCTGAAAATTAACACCTCCCCAGGACCAGATGAATTACACCCAAGACTTCTCAAAGAGCTTGCCACATTTATTTGCAATCCACTCCAGGCTATTTACCAGTCCTCTATAGCTTGTGGAGAGGTGCCAGAGGGCTGGAATATGGCAAATGTAATCCCAATCCACAAAATGGGACCAAAAACTGATTGCTCTAATTATCGACCTATTAGTTTAACCAGTATATTGAGTAAAATATTAGAGTCTATTATAAAGGAGCATGTTGAGGGCCATTTAAGGGACAATGGACACATAGATGTTACACAACATGAATTTAACTAACTTGCTATCTTTTTTTTGAGAAAGTAAGTACAGCCTTAGACAGTAGCCTATCAGTGGATGTTATATACATTGACTTTCAAAAGGCAATTGATTCCGTGTCCCATGTAGAAATGTTGCGTCGATTGGAGACTCTGGGAGTGAGTTCCTATATTGTTAGATGGATCACTACATGGTTGTCTAATAGGAAGCAGCGTGTCTGAATAAAGGGCGATAAGTTGGATTGGAAGGCGGTGCCCAGCGGGGTCCCTCAGGGCTCTGTTCTGGGTCCATTTCTATCCAATGTACTGGTTTCCTCCATTAAATGTGATAGCAATGCATGGATTGTTAAATTTGCCGATGACATCAAACTTGGGCAGTAGTCACTAATATTTCAGAAGCTCAGAATTTTCAGAAAAATATTGATTCAATATATACAACAGCTGTAGAGAGAAAACTGAAATTTTATATCAATAAGTGTAAGGTCATGCATTTGGGGAAGAAAAATCCTAAAAACAAGTATTTCATAAATGGAGCACAGTTAATGGAAGCTGAGATGGAAAGGGATTTAGAAGTATGGATAAATAAAGATTTGGAGTCTAATTACCAAGTAAATGAAATATCTAAAAAAGCATATAGAATTTCGCTCTAATCATGAAAAACATAAGGAGTAGAGATAGGGAGGTTATTGTGCCACTCTTCAGGTCCCTGGTTAGACCCCATTTGGAATATGCTGGTAGTGTATGGAGCCCCAGGTTCAGGAAGGATGTACGTAGGTTAGAGGCAGTTCAGAGACGAGTGATGAGGAGTGTGTCAGGTTTGGGATGACTGTCTTATGAGGAACTGAGGGAACTTGGTTTGTATTCCTTACAATACAGGAGATATCGTGGGGACATGTGTCTGATTTATAGGGCACGTAGATCTCCTGATTTCTGGGAATGTCTGGGGTTAACATTAAGATCAAGTTTAATTATAAACTGGGATCATTTGCATCAAATAAAATGAGAGAATTATAATAAGAATCTGAGAGGGACTTGGTTCTCACAACGTGTTGTGGACCAATGGAATGATCTGCCAAGCCATGTAGTTTCCAGTGAAACCATGAATGAGTTTAAAACTGCTATAGATAAATATAGAAGTAGTCACCTATATGTTCTGAGGCTGTAGACTATGGCCTTTTGGCTAATGTTCCTGATATTTTCCTATGTTCCTATGTCAGACATGATTGGACATTCAATCTCAGCATACAATTCAGGATTATTAGCACTCCTTGGTGACACAGTATAGTACTGATAAAACATAGTTTGGAAATGTTAATAGTCTATAACTAAAGTTTAAATAACTAAACCCACTACTGAACAAACACATGGTGATAGTTTGTCATTAGAACAGTATTCTACCTGAAACAGATTGCTTACATTGCATCAGAAAACCCACAACTGACATGACAAGACCCAGACCTGTGATTATTACATTTTTGAAATCTAAGGACAAAATAGCTTCTAGCTTTGAAAAAAAAAAAATATAATTTCACTTTTCGAGAACAAGTGATTATAGCAAGACAAGATTACTCTAAAGATCTCTGGTTGCATAGGAAAAAAAATCAACCCAATCCTACAGACGCTGTGTAAAGAAAAAAATAAAATCCACTGTGAGATTTCCTGCCAGACTCAAAAAGTTCTACTCAATAACCAGACTATATATTATTCATCATTTGAGGAAATATATGATAATCTAAAAATCTGACTTCCACAATTGTTTACGTAAGAGTTAGACTATTGGTCTGGGAAATAAGATACTTTGAATCTTCCAGGGTTTTATCTCTCTTTTTTTGTACAATTATTTGGTGGTTGGTAGCAGAATGACTAAATTAAGATGGTAGGCATAAAAGATACAGATTGAATATATGATAGTAAAAAGTGTACTATAGTCAGTAAAATAATGAGGAGCAGTAAAAGTACTTAGTAAACAAATCTGGAAGGTTATGTGCACAAGGGGGAGATGGGAGGGGGCTCCTGCTTTGCTTCAGCAGGCCAAGTCTATATGGATTAAGCATTAGACAGTGGTCATTGATGCTGTTTGGGGAGGGAGAGGGAGGAATCGTATAAGGAAAAGGGATGTAGATAGTTTAGTAAGAGATATCAGTACATGAGAGTTCAAGATTACAGATACCGAATGTCAGTGGTTAACAGAAGTATGGCATTAATATAATCATTTGCAGTCATTGCTTCAGACATCTAGCATGAGAAGATGCTGTATTTTAATCTCATTTTTTTTCTGTCCTAGCATGTTTTATCATTGCAGGACGTCCACATTTAAAATAATTTCCTGGAATTTAAATGGGATAGAGTCCCCATAAAAAGAACCTGTATAATAAACTATTTAAAACAAAAAGATACTGATATAACCCTCTTGCAGAAATCTTTTTTTTTCTGTCAATTCAGAAGCTAAAAACTATAACAAAAAAAATAGGGCTGGGTCAGTAAGGTTACAACATCTCCGGGAACTAAAAAATGTAGAGGGGTCCTGATTTTGATAAACAAAAAACTTCACTACCTGGTACAAGACTCCCTGGGAAGATGAAGAAGAAAAATTACTCACTGTAGTAATGTTGTTTCTTCCAAGTGATCATTCACTATGCTTAACAACTGCAATCATTCCCATGGAATGAGCTGCCCCAGAGCCTAGAATGTTGTACTAATTATGGAATTTTAGAATGAAATTCAAAACTCTGCTGTGTGGTCACACTCACATCTGCCCACTAATGTCAGATTTATTTCTGAAGCTAGGGTAAGCAGTGGCCACTAAATTAGCTAAATGACCGCCACAAGAAATTATTAAAATTAAGAGAGTCTCAGGAGACTCTTCAATATGGCAGAACAAATTTAAAAAGATTAGATCACTGAGTATCAACTGTAAGGCAGTATAACAAGTAATGCTCAAGCATAACAGAAAAGAACGGATTCTAGTGAGAATCTTTTCCAGGTTCTGGAAGGGGAGGTAGGGATGGGATTGTTAAGCATAGTGAGGGATCCCTTGGAAGAAACAAAATTAATACTGTGAGTCATTTTTTCTTTAAGCCCCAGGAATCCCTCGCTATGCTTAACAACTCCAGACTACAAAGCAGTACCTTGGAGGCTGGCTACAAAACCTATTTAGGGAAAAGGTTCTGCAAGACAGCAGTGCCAAAGCTGGCATTCCTTCTGAATTGTACATCTAAATAATAGTGCTTTGTGAAGATGTGTACTGTTTTCCATGTGGCTGCTTTACAGATTTCCTGTAAGGAAGTACCCTTTTTTTTTATCATACTACTGTTTTTTCCTCCTCGGCAGGTGGCCCTTAATCTCAAGCGCTGGCCCTGCCCCCGAGACACGGTCGTCTGCAAGGGCCACACTCAACCCGCCTCCCCCAATGGGACAGCCTTTATTCGCCTCGCAGCCACTGGGTACTTGCCTCTCAGGTCTCTCCGGGGCCCAGGCACAGCCATCAGCTAGAAAGATAAGCTGCATTATCCACTTTTCTCCTTGTGGAGGCCGGATGCAATATCGTCCAAGCACATAGTGCTGATGCCACCGCAGCTCTCCCCGCTATTTGCATGCCACTGTAGTGCGGCTGGCCTCTGCTACAGGGCGATTCAAGCCCCACTACACACCCCAGAGAGAGGACAGCAGTCGTCGGACGCTCAATTCTCCCCTTCCCCTGCCAGCCCCCGGCGGCCTGAGTCCGTTCCTGAACCATGGCTGCCAGCGTGGCATGAGGTGTGGCGTCCAACGCCTCAACCCTCAGTGCCACTGGGCCAGGAAGTACCCTTTGATGCTGACAGTGAGGCAGAAGTGCCACGCGTGGAGTGTGTCCTAAGGCCGTGAGGAGGAGCTTGCCAGTTTTGCTGTAACAGAACAGTATACAGGTGACTATCTAATGAGAAACTGTTCTCTTCTATGCTGGTTTGCCTTTACCCACTTCACCACAGGTTACAAACTGAGTATTGGTGGACCTTACTTCCTTTGTATGGTCCAAATAGTAGCTCAGTGCTCTCTTAACAACAGACTGTGCAGTGTTTACTTTCCAGTAGTGGATTTTGCCGTACATGACACTGGAAGTGAAACTTGACTGGTTCAGATGAAATTCAAACACCTTTTTATAGAGGAATTTCCTGTTGGTTCTTAAGACTACCATGTCCCCATGGAATATGATATAATTAGGATCTGTACAGAGGGTTTGCAGCTCACTCACCCTTCCAGTAGCTGTCACAGCCACTAGAAAAACTGCCTTCCAGGTGAAATATTTAAAAACTGCAGTTGTCATGGACTTGAAAGGAAGCTCCATGAGCTGGGCAATGCACAGATTCAGGTCCCATTGTGGGACTGGATCCATGACTGCAGGATATAGGTGGTTAAGGCCCTTAAAGAACTTTATGAAAATGGACTGCAAGGCCAGTGACCTGTCTTTGCCATCTGAGGCATACGCTGACATTACTACCAGAAGCACCTTCAGAGTCCTAGGTCTGAGATCCAGAGACTGAAGGTAAATGAGATAGTCCAGGACTGTAGGGAGGTCTGCCTGAAGTGGGCTGAGATGCCTAGAGGAGCACCACAGTGAAACCCTTTTCCACTTTGAGGCATAGATTTTCTTTGTTGCTGGTTTTCTGGAAACTTTAAAACACTTCCAAGACCTTTTCAGAAAGGTTTAGTCTAGAGAATTCTACCTCTTCAAGTACCACACCCTGAGACAAAGGGATCTTGTGTCTGGGAATGCAATCTTGTCCTCGCATAAGGTCAGCAGATTGTACCTCTGGGGAAGGCTGCTAGGATGCTTGATGGAAAGGGACAGGAGCAGTGAGTACCAAGCCTGCCTGGCACAGTCTGGTGCTATCAGGATCATGGTTACAGACTCTCCCCTTAGTTTCAACAGCACTCTCAGTAAGGGTGGAAATGGAGGAACGGCATAAAGAAACTTTCCTGCCCAATTGAGGAAGAGGGTGTCCACTGGGACTTTCTCCACTGAGGGGGGGTCTGCAACAGGACACAAGAAGCTGGTGGTCTTCCTGTGATGTGAACAGCTCTATCGTTGATACACCTCATCTTCTGAACACTGCAGCCAACACCTGCTTAGTCAGGGTCCATTTGTGATGTTCCTGACTGATTCTGCTTATGGAAATCTGCCAACGCATTGTCTTTCCCTAGCAGATGAACTGCTGACAGCTGCATCCCTAGGGAAACAGACCAAATTCCAAATCGTTACTGCTCCTATGCATAACTTTGAAGGTCTTTTCCTTCCTGTTTGTTGATATAATACATTGCAGTGGTGTTGCCAATCCTGCCATGAATGGGTTGACCTCTGATATGGGAGAAGGAAGCCTGCATTGCCAGAAACACCGCTATGAGCTCCAGGAGGTTTCTTTTTCCTCCTGAAACTCCAGAGGGCTCTGCATCCCGCTTATGGTTAAATCCTCCTGATAAGACACCCCAGCCCAGGAGGAAGGCATCTGTAGTAAGCACAACTGCGGGTGGTTGCTGGAGGAAGGGAATCCCCATTCTGAGATTGCCTTCTTCCTTCCACCACTCCAGTGCCCTTAACAGGCACTTTGACAAGGGCACTAGCTTTGAAAGCAGATCTCGCTTTTGGGTACAATGGGACCCCAAGTGGTACTGGATGTCCTTCACTTGGAGTGTTGCACCTGGAACTACTGCTGTGGATGAGGCCATGTACCCCAAGAGCTGAAGGAAGTCTCCTGTGGGTCTGGGTTGCCCTGCTTTGAAATACCTTGCAGTCAGTATCAGGTCTTCCTCCCTTTCTTGGCAGACATCCAATTCTGCACTGGTTCTATCTGGGACTTTTGGGGATTTAATCAGAAATCCTAGGTCCTCCAGGGTGTGCTAGGTGAGAAGGAGGTAAAAATCTGCAAAATCAACCACCTCAAGAACAGACAACTTTACAACAGAGCAAATTCCAAACAACTCTGGGGGACATTAAACTCTCTTTTGGGTAAAGACAAAAAGTGCAAGCAGATTACACTTCCGGCAGAAGGGAAATTAACACCACGACCCAAAATGCATGGCAAACTTGTTTAATTCCTTTTTCAGGAACCTTGACAAGTACAAGACCCCCTCTCCTCAGCCGCCCCCAAGCAGCCTCTTCAACCCACCCTTTCCCCGAAAGCGTCCTACCCCACTTTCTATTTTAAAGCTCTCTCAGCCGCTGGCACTATAAAACTTATTAGGAAAAACAATCACAGACCTAACACTGGATCAGATGGTCTTGATCATCACATCCTAAAACTCATAATAAAGGAAATTGTCACCCCTCTCACAAATATTCTGAATTTTTCCCTCTGTTCCAGTATTCTCCCGCGGCCTGGAAACTGCTTCCATCAGGACCCTGAAAAAAGCTGGTTCTAAACAAGACATAAGCAGTTATAGGCCAGTCTCACTTCTCCCCCTCTCTCCAAAATCATGGAAAAAATTGTTCATTCACAAATCACAGAGCACTTAAACAAATACAACATACTGACCGAGGCTCAACATGGTTTTAGGATATAACACAAACACAGAAACTGCTCTTGTTAGGTTCTCACAGGATATTTACAAGGCCATGGATGGCGGTCTGTACATGGGTGCGGTCTTCGTGGACCTCACCAAGGCTTCTGATTTGGTAGACCACAACCTTCTAATAACTACTCTTGCCCTCATGAATTTCTCTCCGATTGCAGTCAACTGGTTTGGTAACTATCTACAATCAAGATACCACAAAACAGTTATTAAGGGTCATCTTTCCTCTAAATGCCTTATTGTGTATTGAGTTCCACATGGGTCTATACTTGGGCCCCTTCTTTTTTCTCTGTTTATAAACAACATTCCTTCCAACTGTTCACATACTAACACCATCCTATATGCGGACGACGATGTCTTATACTGCAAGGATGCCAACCCTTCCACCCTTCTCTCCAAACTTCAGACTTCAAACAGATTTCCACAGCCTCCACTCCTGGTTCACCACTCAAGGAATGGTTCTGAATTCCAAAAAAACTAAATGTATGGTATTCACTGACACACGTAAACCATCTAATTTCAATTTCACAGTCCTAGATAATGATGGCATAGTCATTGAATAGATTCCAGAATTTACATTTCCGGGTCGCCCCTGAAAAAGGGTCTGTTTCGGTCTCAGTGACCTTACCTGGTCACTAAAGTTTAAATAAATAATAAATAAATACCTTGGCTTTTCTCAGAATAGCAAAGGCCCAAAATGAGGAAAAGATAGCCAACTCGGTTAAGAAGGGGGATAAAACCTTTTATAGGTACACTAGGGAGCGTAGAAAGACAAAGGGAAGGATAGTGAGGCTGAATAGAATGGACGGTGGGTGGGCAGAGAAGGACAGTGAAAAAGTAGGGAAACTGAACAAATACATCTGCTCAGTATTTGCAAAAGAGGAGGAGGGGCTACCTAATCCAATTAACAGAAGCACTCTGGATAGCGGGTCGATTCCAGTCCTTTCACAGAAGAAAGGGTTCTGAAAGAACTCTTAAAACTGAAGGTGGACAAAGCAATGGGGCCTGACGGAATTCACCCCAGAATTCTAAAGGAATTAAGGGTAGAGCTAGTGACACCACTGCTTACCCTTTTTAACAAATCATGGGAGGATGGTGTGGTACCTGAGGATTGGAGGAGGGTGGGTGTGATTCCCCTTCACAAAAGTGGGAGCAAGACAGAGGCAGGAAACTACAGACCTGTCAGTTTGACCTCTGTGGTATGGAAAATGATGGAATCACTTCTGAAGGAAAGAACTGTTGAGTACCTAGAGGCCAGTGGGGCACAAGACCCAAGGCAGCATGGATTCACAGCGGGAAGGTCATGTCAGATGAATCTAATTGATTTCTTTGACTGGGTGACCAAAGTAGTAGACCAGGGAGGGGCTGTGGACATGGCTTGCCTAGACTTTAGCAAGGCATTTGACACAGTCCCACACGAAAGATTAATACACAAATTAGCCAGCCTGGGAGTGGGTTCCAGGGTGGCAGCCTGGGTAAAACATTGGTGGGACAACAGGACACAGAAGGTAATAGTAAACGGAGTCCATTCTGAAGAAAGAGGGGTTACTAGTGGGGTACCATAGGGGTCAGTACTGGGTCCAGTCTTTTTTAATGTCTTTAGAAGTGACATTGCAGAGGGACTGAAAGGAAAAGTATGCCTCTTTGCAGATGACACAAAGATCTGCAACAGGGTTGATACACAAGGTGGGATGGAAAGGATGAGAAGGGACTTGGCAAGGTTGGAGGAATGGTCAGGAGTATGGCAGCTTAGATTCAATGCAAAGAAGTGCAAATTAATGCAACTGGGAAACAAAAACCCAGTGAAAAATACACAGTAGGCGGGAGGTAGTAACAATAACAAAAATGGAAAGTGACCTGGGGGTAATCATATCAGATTACCTTAAATTTAGGAAGCAATGTGAGAAGGCAGAAGGGAGGGCTGGGGGGATACTGGGATGTATAGGGAGAGGCATCATCAGCAGAAAACAGAAAGTTTTTATCCCTCTGTACAGGCAGTTGGTGAGACCCCCTCTGGAGTACTGCGTCCAGTTCTGGAGACCCCATCTCCACAAGGACATAGACAGGATGGAGGTAGTCCAGAGGAGGGCAACTAAAATGGTGCAGGGTCTGCAAGAGAAGCCATACTAGGAGAGACTAAAGGAGCTTAATATGTATACCCTTGAGGAAAGAAGGAGGGGCATGATTGAAACTTTTAAGTGCCTTAGTGAAATAAACAAAGTCCAAGAGGGTAGCACCTTTCAGAAAAAGAGATGTGCAAGAACAAGGGGACACAATTTGAAGATTGGGGGATGGCTCAGGGGCAATGTCAGGAAGTATTTTTTCACAGAGAGGGTGGTGGACGCATGGAACAGCCTTCCTGAGGAGGTTGTGGGGTCTAAAACTGTGGAAGAATTCAAGAATGCATGGGACAGACATAAGGCAATTCTTGTGGGGGGTAGGAAGAAATAGGCTGTTGGTTAACTAGGATCTGCAGCTTATCAGTAGGTAGGGAAATGGGCAGATTAGGTGGGCCAAGCGGTCCTTATTTGCTGTTAAAGTCTATGTTTCTATGTTTCTACTCTGGACGAGCACCTCCCTTTTGGCCAACACATAACACAATTAATAAACAAAATTCACCAGAGACTGGGGCTCCTCTACAGGATCAGGCAATTTCTCATCCCTGAATCTAGAAGTACACAGGCTAGCTTCCAGCTTACTCCTACCTCTCCTAGACTACGGATCCATCATCTACTCACCACAAAGTAATTTCATCACGTTCAATAAACTCAAAATGGCTTACAACATTATCAAATTTGTGACTGGGCTCCCCTGTCATACCCACAGCTGTGCGTTTTACGAAACAGTACATTGGTTCTCTCTAGAGGACAGATTCACTTGGAAGGCTTCAATGTTTCTCTACAAAATCCTCCACAACCACCTACCTCTTAGTGTCACCTCTCTGTTCAAGAAGACTTGCTCCACTTAGCTCACTAGGAATGCCACCACATCACCTTTTTGGGTCCCTTACTGCAACACCTCAATGTGGCAGAGATCGCTTACCTACAAAGGTCCCAAGCTTTTTAACACACTTCCCCCTAACCTTGCGAGCAGCCCCTCACACTGTACTTTTAAGGTTAAACTGAAGGAGCACCTGTTCAATAAACCCACCTGCAACTGTCTCACGTAGTTTATCACAGTTTCTTCACTATGGCCCGGGTCAAACCTTAAGAGCACCTGTCACAAATGACTCCTACAACTTCTAGTTTTTCCCTTCTTTCTCTAATAACCACATTTCCTCAAATCCTATGCGCCTGACTGTTCCCATGCCACCTTCCCCTTCTAAGTGTTCTCTGGATTATTTCTCCCGCCCCTCCTGTTAAGGTCACCAGTGTAAATATGTCCATATTGTATAGTCCTGCTGTAAATATTATGGTTGCTGTACATAAGTCATTTTTTTTTTTCATTTTCCTACATTGTATGAAATTTGATCATTCTTTGTATTGGATTCACCCTGTGCTTGTGCCTAACTGTCCTGCTTTGTAGTTTCGTCCCTCATTGTATATTTATAACCATGTGTCTGTAAAAAAAATTGTTTTTATCCGTAACCACATAAGGCCCACTAGGCACAAGTGCCTGTAAATATCAAAGCCTGTATCAGTCAGTTGATACCTTAGATAGGGAAGAAAAACTACAGTATTGTTCTAAGGTTCCATGTCAAGACCACAAAAATAAGCACATCATTGTCAGTCACCTGAAAGGAAAAAAATGCATCCATGCAAACTAGAGAAGAGGAAATGACGTGTCAAGGAAAGAATATCACAGAATTCTATAAGTAACTAAAGAGACTCTACTATTTGCTATAGCTAGCTACTTTTTTTTTTTTTTTTTACTTTTTCCTTCGGTACTTTCTATAACGTGACTCTGATGGTGCATGGCTAAATGAACTCACTATTTCGTGATCACTTGCTATATTGTATTCTTTGCTGTTCCTTCTTCCATGATTCAGACAGTGTGGTTTTCACCACGCTTGTTTGCAGGATGTGGTTTTAATGTGATACCGTGTTCTAATGTATGCAATTTGTATTTAATTAATGATAGCGACAAAGAAGAACTAAATGCCGCTATTACTGAACAAGAAATACGGGATGCCCTTATTGATATGCAAAAAGGGAAGATCCCTGGAAAAGATGGGATAACAGCAGAATTTTTTTTTCCAGGCACTAAAGTTATTTCTTTATTGCCTTATTTAACCAAAGTCAAAAAAAGATCATTAACAGATGAAAATTACTATAGTAATTGCAAGTATAAATTACTCATCAGAGTATTAAATAACAGATTTGGAAGGGTTATTCAAAAAATGTTTTTTTATCCCCACAAAAAAAAACAAACAGACAAGTATTCATAACATACAATTTATACCCTGACATCTGAAAGACAATAATACAAACGCCATTCTGTTATTACTTGATGCCTGCAAGGCCTTTGGCATGTTCGAATGGGAATTCATGTTCGTGGCCTTGAAGGCATGGAATATTCCAGCTACACTAATTCGAGCTGTAAAGGCCCTATACAAGTTATCCACATCAAGTCTGAAAACAAATCAAAATAAAACCAACACTTTTATGTCGCCCCCCCCCCATGCTTTTTATTTTAAGAAATATTTCTGGTACACATCGACCATGCACCAAAACACTAAGGGGAACCAGAATCTACTGGGCTAAATAGTTGTAATGGAGTGAACTTTTATACGTACTGTAATGCCTATCAGCTTTCTAATTTTTATTTTTATATTTGAGATAAGCATAATTCCTGCATAAGAAAAGAAAACCAATGAAGTATACAGTAATGCATGTCATGTCAGTACGCTTTGGTTAACTTTAATTTTTCTCTCCAAGTTGTATCCTTCACTGCTGTCTTGTCTATGTATCCCTGAATGAAATAACAATGAACAAATCAAACAAAACAAACACAAATAAATAACATTAGAGGAATAACAGTTAATTATCATACTGTAACAATGCCTATTCAGGTGATCGATTAATCATAATGGCTAACCCAACAGAAGGGATCCAAGCACTAATTAAATAATTTTTCTAGATCATCGGGTTACTCCGTTAATTACTATAAGTCTGAAATACTAATAATTAATGACCCAAAGGTTTCCCTATTAGGCCAAGCCCTCAGAAATCTGAAAGCAGTTATTCAAAAGGAATATATTGATTACTTAGGATTAAACATAACCAAATCAGTTTCAAACTAGTACTTTAATAAACATGTTCCCTTACTCGAAAATGTTAGAAATAAGTTAATTGGATGGTCTAAGATTTCACTGTCTCAGTGGGGCAGAATTCAATTACTTAAACCAGCGGTTATTCATATGTTATTCTACACTTTACAGTCCCCCTTCTGTGAGATGCCAGATATATGGTTTAAAAAATTAAACACCATGTTTAGGGCTTATATATAGAACAATAAAAAATTAAAAAAAACAAGACTTACTTGGAAAAAAGTTATGTCTACCTAAAGAGGTTGAGAACATGGTATGCCCAGATATGTTTTTATACTACTTACTCCATTAAACTGGCATGAAAATGGGCAAAAGAACATCATAAATCTGCATTTAGCTGAGAAAAGAAATAATCTGGGAGGGGGGAATGATGGAATCTCTCTCTCATTTATGGATAGGCCTAAAGAAATTAAAAAACAAAAGTAAAATAATAAAAACAATTAGTAAAACTATTTGGAGATGTAAACAAAAGGCTAATATTAACCTAGAATTTAACAAATATGATCAAATTTGGCATCTCACTAAATTTACAATAAACCATCAAACTTTTAGTTTTAGATCTTGGGTTGACAATGGCATTAATACATGGGTAGATTTAATGCAGAATAACACGCTAGTATCATGGAAACTATGTAATAACCTCTATAGGTTGACAGACACAGAGAGTTATAAATATAACTAGTTGCTCATATATTTATTATGAAAATAAAGAAATAAAGGGTCCAGAAATTCTAGAAGGATTTAAGTAAAAAGTTATGAATTTCAAGGGGCTATTTGTTTGGCTATTAAGGCCATTAAATATGTACTATATAAAAGAACAAATCACAAGCAAAAAGAAATGTGAAAGAAATACTAATATGATATGGAATGATACTAGTTAGACAAGTATAATGGACTCAATAAATTATTTTAAAACAACTAGAACTAAAACAATTCAGTTTAAAATATTAAATAGCGCTTACTATGCTGTAGAAGACTTGGTTTGCTGGCCAAGGCACCTAGCTTCACCTGAGCTCTTTCCTTCTAAGACTGCTTGAAAGGCAGAGTAGAGAAACTTACCAGAGCAAGGGAGAAGGATTAAGACTTAGTTTGGCTAAGCAGATTTACTGTGTGGTGGTGTTTTTATTTTTTACTCACAGGGATTGCTACTGTTTGTTGCTAACATTTCATTGCTTTATTTTTCTCTGATTCAAATTGTTGTTGCTGGTATACCTTCTTCTGCATTATTACAAGGTGTGCCTACAGGTGTGCTAACAGATTACTGCTGTAATCTTCTGATTCAAATTGTCTTTGCAAGGTATATCTTCTGTTACTGCTTTATTTTTCTTGGAGCAAAGTGTTTCTTACAGGGTATATCTTCTCTGAAATTACTGTATTACAGGTGGAGCTTACATTTTGTGACTTTTTATCATTGGGCTAAGCAAAATTACTGTTTGACACACTGTGTTTTATTTATTCTTGTTTGTTGAAAAGGTTTGTTGTCTCAGAGGTGTTTCAGTCTCCTTCTCACATTGAAGGAGCTAATTGCTTTTCCTCCCACAGCTCTTCCAAAGGATTAGGTGTGTATGTGGGGTGGAGCTGGCAAACTGTCAGTAATTTCAACAGAAAGAAGGGTTAAAAAGTCAGGTTAGTTGATATCTTGGAGGTAGAAGACTTGGTTTGCTGGCCAAGGCACCTAGCTTCACCTGAGCTCTTTCCTTCTAAGACTGCTTGAAAGGCAGAGTAGAGAAACTTACCAGAGCAAGGGAGAAGGATTAAGACTTAGTTTGGCTACAGATTTACTGTGTGGTGGTGTTTTTTATTTTTATTCAAAGGGATTGCTACTGTTTGTTGCTAACATTTCATTGCTTTATTTTTTCTCTGATTCAAATTGTTGTTGCTGGTATACCTTCTTCTGCATTATTACAAGGTGTGCCTACAGGTGTAAAGCTAACAGATTACTGCTGTAATCTTCTGATTCAAATTGATCTTTTGCAAGGTATATCTTCTGTTACTGCTTTATTTTTCTCTGGAGCAAAAGTGTTTCTTCAGGGTATATCTTCTGAAATTATTACAGGTGGTGCTTCAGGTTTTACAGTTTTATCTAACATTAGGATAAGCTCAGGGTTACTGCATTTGTTGTTGACTGATTGTTTCTGCTTTTACCTCCTTGTTCTTCGTCTGGTTCTCTTTTTGTGCAGGGGAAGGGCCCAGCCACCCACCCCATCCCCAACCACCCCATGCTACACTCCTTTATAGGGTACCACAGTTGTGACATTTCCTGTGGCAGAGCAGGAAGGGCGGATCAGTGGGGCCTCCACAAGGTGATCTCATTTACAGGCACTAGTAATTTAACTTGTTATAACAAGTTAAACAAAGCACAATTAAACCATTACTTGCATTTTTTTCCTTCTAATTACTCTGACTAGGTTACAAACCCAGCAACTTATTTGGAATGGATTTCATTAACTGCAGGTACTGTGGAACAATTTTCAGAAGGACAGTCTTACAGGATTTAGGACACTGTCCCACATGCTGGGCCTTTGAGATCTTAGGTCTCAGCTCCAGGCAGCATGGGCAGAGATTGCACGCCAAATTTCATATTGAGAGGAAATACATTATAAGAACCACCCGCCATTTCCCCAGCATCCAACAGAAAAACCTCGACCGCAGAGGGTAGTTGGTCCAGAGGTTGGCAGGTGGTTAGGAGGAGCAAATCAGGTGCCCCATCACCTCTCGCTCTCCAACACATTACCTCCAAAACCATATAAACACTATAAACGGGTATCTGCCTCTATCTCTGAAATCAAATAAAGAGGCAGATTACACTGCAGAGCAGGACACTGCGGCACAGGAGCTAGCACAACAATACTCACCCAAATCAGGAACCAAACTAAACAAGCACAAAGGAAATCCAAAAACTTCTGATCATAGGAGACTCCATGATTCGGGAGTTGATACCCATCTCCAGCCAGGGTGATGGTCAGATGTCTCCCAGGTACATCAGCATGGAGAGACACTGACCGCATTGCTAAAATTGTTCACAAAGCAGGAGAAACATTGATGTCCTAGTACACATAGGACTATGATCTCGCCAGCCGGGTCAGTTGTGGAGACCAAGGAACACCTGACTAGGCTGGGTGACAAACTATCATCTATTTCGCTCGGCATCTCCTTCTGAGATCCTGCCAGTCTGGGAGAAAGGAGCAGATGGACGGAAGGTCAGAGAAGGGAGATAGGGAGCTAAAACACGTGGCTCAAGGACTGGTGCCAGGAAAAAGGACACAGATTTGTAGGAACTGGCAACAGTTCTGGGAGCGAAAGTTCTTAAATTTGATGGACTGCATCTGACTAAAGAGGGAGTCAGTGCATTGGGGCAGAAGTTTGACGCCTTTGCAGAATATTTAAACTAGCAATGGGAGAGGGTGCAGCACCTCATACGTCGAATGGGAAGAACACCCCTCCCCTCAGCTAGTGGTCAAACAGGAATTCAGCGGTTTGCCATTCATTTGCATCACCAGGTAAGAAAAAGGTTTGTGTCCCATACGGTGCACAGGGTAATGCCAAACTTCACCCAACAACTAACACACCAAAATCTGGCCAATGGAAAATCATGTACACAATGCTCACAGCCTGGGAAATAAGATCCCAGACCTGCAGGCATAATGTCAGAGGCTAAACTGGACATAGTAGCAATTAGTGAGACGTGGTTTACCAGTAACCACACTTGGGAGACTTCAGTACCTGGCTATGTATTGTCTCAGAAGAGACCGAGGTGCAAAAAGGGGGGAGGTGGCCCTGTATGTTAATGAAAATATCAAAGCTACAGAAATTCAGAATACACATAAGGAGCCAGAAGAACTGTGGGTCACCCTGGAAACAGGAAATGGGACAGCCATAAGAACTGGGGTTGTCTACAGGCCCCAGACCAGAGGGAGGACATAGACACATTACTGTTAGAAGATATACAAAACATGACAGCTAAAGGGGAGGTTCTGATAATGGGAGACTTCAACATGCCAGATACAGATTGGTCAATACCAGCAGGAACATCTGCCAGAACTAGACTCATAGTGGATTCCCTGCAGGGGGAGGGCCTCAAACAACTGGTACAGCAACCCACAAGAGACAGGGCTATCCTAGATCTAGTACTGACTAACAAAGAAGGGATCACAGATCTCCAGGTAGAAGGTCACCTGGGGCCAGTGACCATCACATGGTATGGTTCAATTTGGCTACATCTAAATCATCCCATTCCAAAGCAAAAATATGGGACTTAGAGGAGCTGACTTTGATAAGATGGCCAACAGAGTTAAGCTAGCCCTGGCAAAAAGAAACACAGGTGAGGAGGTACAGGCAAAGTGGGCTAACATTAAGGATACAATACTTGAAGCAACATCCCATTGTGTTAGACAGAAAAGGAAGTGCAAAGAAGAAGGAAACCACTTTGGTTCTCAAATACAGTAGCAGAAAAGGTCAGAGCCAAAGGCTGGCCTTCAGAAAATATAAGGAACACAGCAGCATGAAGATAGGGAGGCATACCAAACTGCCCTAAGGGAAGCAGGTAAGGCAGTAAGGCAGGCAAAGTCCCAAACTGAGGAAACACTAGCACGAACAGTAAAAGAAGGTGACAAGACTTTCTATAGATACATTAGTGAAAGGAGAAAGTCCAGAGGGGTATTGCTAAGCTTAATGGAGAAAAGGGAGCATGTGAGGAGGAGGACCCTGTAAAGGCATCTATCCTAAATAGATACTTTTGCTCAGTATTTACTGAAGAGAAGGTAGGGCAGGGCCCACAGCTCAGCATCATGGACACAGGGGGGAGGTGAGCACTACTCCCTTCACAAAGAAAGGTCCTACAAGAGCTTGCTAAGCTCAGGGTGGATAAGGCAATGGGACCTGATGGCATACATCCCAGGGTACTTAAGGAGCTAAAGGAGGAACTAGCAGAGCCATTAGCAGAATTGTTTAGTGAGTCTCTGAGCACAGGAGAGGTCCCAGAAGACTGGAGAAGGGCTCATGTGATCCCACTCCACAAGAGTGGTAGCAGGGAGGAGGCGGGAACTACAGACCGGTCAGTCTTACCTCAGTAGTGGGCAAGATTATGGAGGCACTCCTTAAGGAAAGGATAGTGCAACACCTGGAATCCATAGGGGCACAGGATCCAAGACAGCATGGGTTTACAAAGGAAGGTCCTGTCAAACTAATCTCATAGATTTCTTTGACTGGGTAACCAGAGTGGTGGACCAAGGGGAGCAGTTGATGTCACCTACCTTGACTTCAGCAAAGCTTTTGACACTGTTCCACATAGAAGATTGATAAATAAGCTAGGTAGGCTGGGTGGGTCAGAAGTTGGTCAACTGGGTGGCAAACTGGTTGACTGGCAGAAAACAGAGAGTGGTGGTAAATGGTATACAGTCAGAAGAGATGCAAGTCACAAGTGGGGTACTCAGGGATCAGTCCTGGGGCCAGTCCTATTCAACATCTTCATTAGTGACCTCGAGATGGACTAGAGGGTAAGGCTTGTCTGTTTGCAGATGACACCAAGATCTGCAACAGAGTAGATGATCCAGATGGGGTGGGCAGAATGAGAAGAGATCTGGATAAACTAGCAGAATGGTCAGAAGAGTGGCAACTGGGATTTAATGCAAAGAAGTGCAAAATCATGCACATAGGGAAGAGAAACCCTGAAGCCACTTATAGGCTGGGAGGAGTTGCTAGCAGTCACAAAGGAAGAAAGAGACTTGGGCATCATCATCACTGATGACCTAAAATCATCCAAGCAGACCTCTAAAGCAGTAGGTAAGGCTAGGGGGTGTTAGAGTGTATTAGTAGGGTATCACAAGTCATAAGAGGGAGATAATAATCCTCTGTACAAGACATTGGTTAGGCCCCATCTGGAGTACTGTGTGCAGTATTGGAGAGCCACACCTTCACAAGGACATTAACCAAATTGAGGCAGTCCAGAGAAGGCAACCAAAATGGTGCATGGACTGCATCAGAAGACATATGAGGACAGATTAACGGAGCTCAATATGTATACCCTTGAGCAAAGGAGGGAGAGAGGTGATATGATCAGACATTTAAACACCTTAAGGGCATAAACAAGGTGAAAGAGTCTAACATGTTTAAATATAAGAAAAATAGCAGGACAAGAGGACACAGCATGAGATTAGAGGAGGCCGATTAAGGGGAATGTGAAATTCTTTTTCACAGAAAGGTGGTAGACGCATGGAATGGCTTACCACAAGAAGTGGTGGCTATGAATACAGTGCAGGGCTTCAAACAGGCATGGGATAGGCATAAGGGAGCAATACAAATGACTATGAATAGATAGATCACTGACAGAGCAAAGGCCGATGGCACATTTATAAGGTAGAAAAAGAAATGGGCAGACTGGATGGGCCTTGCGGTCCTTATCTGCCGTCAACTTCTATGTTTCTATGTAATATAATACTTAAGATGGGTTTGGCTAGTACAGCAGATTGTTGGCACTTTTTCACATGTTATGGTCATGTCAAATTAATTTTATTTTTTTATTTTATTCATTTGTTTACCGGGTTGGTGCACTGATCCATGTACTGTTTTCAGGCATGATCTGTGTCATAGAGATGGCACAAGAATAAAGCACTACAAAACATCAGCGAACAAATACAGCACGGTCACATACAATACACTAGGCAAACTGAAGATAATGGGGGGAAATTATACAGGTGCATGTAAAACAAGTGCAACTGAAAAACTTCCTATTTTGGCAGAAACTTAGAAACTCATAGACAGGGGAAGGCAGCATCAACAAGTCACCCAGGGGAGTAGGAGCAGGTAGTAATGGCAACTAGGTGCATCCTGAGGAGACAGCAGAAAAGCCATGGGGAGTCTAGGGCTCTCATGGAGGGAGGCAGCCTATTCCAGAGGTTAGGGGCAACAGAAGAGAAAGCCCTCTGACTCATATAGGTGGATAATTGCAGGCATTCCAGCAGGGTGGCAGAGGTCCCAACTAAACATCTTCAGCCGAAGTAGAGGGGAGAAAGGGGATGTCGTAGGGTTGTGGATCACCCTGCCTATGGTGCAAGCCAGGAGGTAGCTTTGTCTAGCTTGAGGAGGGAGCCATCCAAGTGTCTGATACAGGGTGCAATGGTGGGAGAAGTATAGAGCCCTACGGGCAAAGCAGCAGATGCTGTGTTAAGTGGTGTTTAGTCTAGCTAGGTTAGTGGAGGAGGTTTGTGAGTAGATGGGGAGCCATAATCCATAAGTCGGAGGAGACTGCTCTGAGCAATAGCAAGGTGGGCTTCAGTGGTGATATAATTGATTAGTCTGTTGCTGATCCCCAGTTTTTGATGTACACAACATGCTAAAATTTCAATATGATCAGAAAAGGTGAGGGCAAGGCTGAGGGTGACACCCAGCTATTTAAATGAGCTGACATTCTCTAGGGGTGAGCCATTGGGAAAAGGTTGTTGAGGGTGTTTTTGGCTAGAATTAGTTTGGTGAGTTTAGGCTTGGAGCCAAACAGCATTGTCTTGGTCTTCTTTATGTTTACCAGCAGCCTATTTGCAGTGAACCACACATGGGTGTTACAGTAATCTGTGGTGAGTTTAGAGGAGAGATAAGTCAAGGATGGTTCACTATGGTAGAGGATTAAATCATCTGCATATAGCAGGAGAGGCAGTCTTGGGGGAAGGAGTTCACATAGAGGGAAAAGAGAATGGGCCCCAGGATAGAACCCTGGGGGACACCAGTGGAACCAGCAAGGCGGCAGAGGTAGCACCCTAGGAACAAACCATTTGGGTGCGGCCAGTAAGGTAGTCACTGAACCGAAAAGTGGTGGCGGGGTATAAACCCACGTTACCAAGTTTGTTCAGGAGTGTACTGTGGTACAGCATGTCAAACACTCTGGAGAGGTCCATAAATACAGCCCCTGTAAATGACAGAACAACAGTGGCAAATTTGAGATAATCTATGCAATAAAATCATGGAACAAACCTTAATTAAAAACATAAATGTATGTATTTTCTCTCATTTTTTTGGGGGGGGGTGTAACATGACAAAAATAACTAAAATACTAGTAAATGTTGCGTTTATTGCAACTAAATAATTAATATTAAACAACTCGAAAACCAAGAAGCAAATATCCCCTTCCCAAAGGCTGACTGGAAATTTCAATTTTTAGGCATCTTATATTTTGAAGGCTGGTTTAAAGATATAGCCCATTTATCTATTAAAAAATACAGAACTAAGAAAATGGTGTAAATAAATGTTTCAAACTGATCTAGTATTAATATCAAATGGTTGAACCTGTAGTATCTAAATGTATTACTCTGTGCACTTTTTATGAATTATGTCTGTCAGAGTTATAACTTTGAAAGCTTGTGACTACCACCACATGATGTAAGCTCTTTCAGTACAAAGACACATTTGTACATTTGTTCCTGTATATTATTTATATATGTGATGAAATTGTTTTATTTATTTGAATTTTGTTAACCAGGTAAATCCCACTGAGCAGTTCAGTTTGATTCTTCATTTAGTTGAGGCAGGATTCATGGATCCTAGCTGGTCAGTTTGTGACTGTGTGTTTGTAATTTAATTTGATGAATTTTCTTAACTGCAGTTTCTGTATGCGTTTCCATTTAGTTTGGGCAGGATTGAGGGATTCTAGCAGATAAGTTTGTGACCATGTGTAATTGGCTGTATCTGAACTTTAAGTGCAGGCATCATATTACAGGGATTAGTGTAGTTCGAATGTGAGTGCTTAAGTGCCATTTCAGTTGGATTCTTCATTTAGTTGTGTCGGGATTCAGGGATCCTAGCTGGTGAGTTTGTGACTGTGTGTTTGTAACTGAATTTGAGGTCTTTTCTTAACTGCAATTTCTGTGTGCTTTTCCATTTAGTTTGAGCAGGACTGAGGGATTCTGCCTGATAAGTTTGTGACTGTGTGTTTGTAATTGGCTGTGTCTGGACCACAGTGAGTGGAGTGAGAAGCCACTGCCAGAGGACTCCTTGGCTGATTGTTTTTGAACACAGCCTGTAGTGTGGTCCCACCCTTCCATCCCACAACCCACCCACCCCAGGGCTCACCCTGCATTTATAGGGTGGGTCCCATAGGGCCTAGCAACATCCTGCATCTATACAGGAAGTAGCAAAGAGAGAAAGCATAACAATAAGCAAAAGAATAAAACAAATATTTGAGAGATAATAAATAGCCATCTTAAGCAGGCAGTTGATTGAGGAGAGAAACACACATGATGGGAGTGGTGCAGTGCAGTGGTTGTGGAGCAGCTGTCTTCACGAAGACATTCTGGAGACTGCGATGCTGCCCTATCTGCAGGCACCCCTCTGGGCTGAGGGAGGAGGTTGCCTGTCTCAGAGCAGAGTTGGCCAAGCTGAAGGCGGCATCCACCCCCACGCAGAGACCACCAGGTCCACAACCTGTACCTCAAAGGACGCCACAGAAGAGGAATGATTTGACTTTGGTGGGTTCAAGGAGGGTGAAGGAGGGGGGGGTCGAAAGCACATCCCCCAACCGGTCCTGCTTAGTATCTCCTACACTGTTTAGGAAGAACGGGAAAGCCCAACTCAGCAACCCGAGACTGGGACCAGGGAGGATGGGAGGGTCCTCCAGGATGCAGCCCCAGGGAAGGGAAGTAGGGGACCCTGGAGGAGGGGGAAGCTTCTCCTAGAGGGGGACTCTACTGTCTGGGGAGTGGAGTTAGGGACACCTAGCAGGGGAGAGAGGGAGGTCAAGTGCCTCCCTAGAAATGCTGTGTGGAGGGATGGAAGTGGATCCATAGGATCGCTACGGCAATAGCTAGGAGGGAGCAGCTGGATGTCATTGTCCACCTGCGGACCAATGATCTGGCCAGGAGAAGGGTGGAGTTTGCCAGAGTCCAGGAGGATTTCAGGAAGCTTGGGGGGGGGACCTCAAACAGATAGCATGCTCCGTCTCATTCTCAGAGGTGCTACCTGTCCATGGCACAGGGGAAGCTAGGGAATTCCACATCCATATCTTCAACTCCTAGTTGAAGGACTGGTGCGGAAGGGAGGGTTTTGTCTTCATAGGGGACTGGGGCTTGACCTGGGCAGATGCGAGCTTATATAAGGAGGGCGGCCTGCATCTATCTGAGAAGGAGACCTTGGTCCTTGGTGAGAAGTTTAAATGCTTCAGCTGTGAGCATTTAAACTGGCCAAGGGGGGAGAGCCAAGACAGTCAGGAGGCTTAGGAGCACCCCCCTATGGGAACATACAGCAACATAAGTTGACTACAGGAACAGCTAAAGCAGGCAGGGAGAGGCAGGCAGGTGAAGAATGTATAATGAGTGTTACGGGGGGAGGGCAAGAACACATGGGAAAGGAAACCAGGGTGGAGGGAAGACATTGGAGAGGGAGAACAAGAGCAGAGGAAGGGCAGACTGTGGAAGGTCATGCTAATGAATGCCCATAGCCTAGGAAATAAGGTTCCAGACCTGGAGGCCTTGTTGAAAGATGCTGACCTTGACAAAGCAGCAATAACAGAGACATGGTACTCTACTAATTATGGCTGGGAAGTCAATGTACCAGGCTATACACTGTTCAGGAGGGACAGGAAGGGTAAAATGTATGGGGGAGTGGCCCTGTACATCAAGAGATGGTATAAAGGCGACAGAAGTCCAGGGAAGACGGGGGAAGGCCTAGATAATGTGGGTCACCCTGGAGCCAGGGAATGGAAAAGCAATACACAAAGGGGTGATCTACATACCTCCAGCACAGAGGGAGGAAGCAGACAGGGAACTAGTGGAAAACATATGTGACATGGCAGCTAAAAGAGAAATCCTGCTACTGGGGGATTTCAATATGCCGGAGATGGATTGGGCCATCCAGGTGGCTGCTTCAGCCAGAAGCACAGCCATCCTGGAATCCTTGCAGGGGGTTGGACTTAGGCAGCTGGTGCATGAGCCAACCAGGAACAAGTAAATTCTGGACCTGGTATGAACCAGTGGAAACAGTCAAAGAAATACAGGTGGAAGGGCAGCTGGGGTCCAGTGACCACCACATGGTGTGGTTCAACATGAAGTCATGGACTCAATTAAGTCACACAAGGGCAAGAGTATTAGATTTCAGGAGGCTGGATTTTACTGAAAAGGGTAGATGTATACAAGCAGTCCTGGGGAAGGGAGAGGTAATAGAGGAAGTGGAAAAACAATGGGATAAACTGAAAGGAGCCATAGTGGATATAACAAACCAATGGTTAGGACAGTGGCCAAAGTGAAAAGAAGAAGGAAACCACTATGGTTCTCCAAAGAGGTGGGGGACAAAGTCAGGGCTAAAAGGCTAAGTTTCAGGAAATATAAGGGGAGCCCAAGGGAAGAGGACAGGGAAGTGTACCTTGAATGTCTAAGGGAAGCAGGGAAGGCTGTTAAGAGGGTGAAGGCACAGACAGAAGAGGGCTTAGCACGGACTGTAAACAAAGGGGATAAGGCATATTATAGGTACATCAGTGAAAGAAGAAAACCCGGGGGGGGGTGGATTGTGAGGCTCAAAGGGGAGAAGGGACAGTGTAAGGAGGGGGATCTGGAGAAGGCAGAAATACTGAACAAATACTTCTGCTCAGTATTCACTAAGGAGGGGGAGGGTCAAGGACCACAGTTGGGTTGCAGAGGCAATGGGGGGGAGTGGACACCAGTCCATTCACAGTGGAGAGAGTTCTGGAAGTACTCACAAAGCTGAGGTGCATAAGATCATGGGGCCAAGTGGCATCCACCCGAGGATATTAAAGGAGCTGTGAAGGGAACTAGCAGTGCCTCTGGCGGCCCTGTTCACAGAGTCACTCAACACGGGTGTCGTTCCAGAGGACTGGAGGATGGCACATGTAGTCCCACTGCACGAAAGCGGCAGTAGGGAGGAGGCGGAGAACTACAGGCCAGTCAACCTCACCTCAGTGGTGGGAAAGATCATGGAGACACTGCTGAAAGTAAAGATAGTGGCACATACTGAATCCAGCGGTGCTCAGGATCTGATGCAACACGGATTCACAGCAGGAAGATCATGTCAAATAAATCTAATAGATTGTTTTGATTGCATGACCACAGAAATAAATCAGGGAAGGGCAGTAGACATCGCCTACCTAGATTTCAGCAAAGCCTTGGACACTGTCCCACATAGAAGGCTGATTAATAAGATGGGGAGTCTGGGCACAGGAGACAAAGTGGAAAACTGGGTTAGGAACTGGTTAACAGACAAGAGACAGAGGGTGGTGGTAAATGGGGTACAATCTGGGGAGACACTGCAGTGTTCTCTCAGATGGGCACCCATAGCAAAGCGTGCTGTTTTGTTGTAGAGAGTCCTTAAGTTAGCTGGAACAGCATCTCGAACGGATTGTAAAATTAGGGCCACGTAAAAGAGGGTAGGCAGTAGTGTGGTTTTAGTTACTGTGAGCCACGCAGGAGCAGAGACGAAGGGGGAGTCTATATAGTAGGCCGAGCTTTTGGTTTAGAGTTTTGGAGAGGATGTCTACATGGGGTTTGAAGGACACATATTGATCTAGTACCATACCTTGATATTTAAATGACTGCATTACTAACTTATTTATCTGATAACCGGGTAGGTGCACTGGTCCAGGAACTGTTTTCAGGCATGACCCGGGCCACTGAGAATGGCACAGGAATACAGCAAGTACAAAAATGTATGGTACAAGGCATATGGAGACATCAATAGGTACTGAAACATTACAAGACATATACAAGAAGAAATATAAACTAGAAGCACAATTTACCTCCCACTGCTACTAGCAGAACCCTAAAAACCTATCCAGCCAACCCAGTCCTGATGTTCAAGGCACTTATGTCTCAATCGGCTATGCCACTTATACCAAACTGTTGTTTACTAATTGTGTTACTGTTATCTGAACCTTGTTTTGTATCCAAACTCTATAACTTTACTGTAAACAACCATGTACTTGTGTACCTTGGTTTCGCTGGAATACTGTTCTCTCCCCTACCCAAATGTATTCCCATTTATTCTACCTCTTTGTCAGTTGTAATATTGACTATTGCTAAAGTGTGTTGTTATCAGTCATGTTTGTTTCTGTATGCATTGATTATACTGTACCCTCCCGGGTCCTGCCTGAAAATAGTCATTTCTATGGCTGGTGCACCTACCCGGTAAACAAAAACTAAAACTAAATAAAAAACTACAATAACAGACACTGTGAGTAGCAGGCAAGTTGCAATACAAATAAGGTATGGTAGAGGATGGATATAAGGAGGGTACATAAGGTTGTATAGGTATTGACTGGTGGGGGGTAAGGAGCATTTAAATCAGCCTGGGGAGCAGGAGCATGGGGTAAAGGACAGAAGGTGTGACCTGAGAAGAGAGTGGAAAAGCCCTGGTGAGTCTGAGGCTCTAAGCTGGGGGGGGGGGCAGGTTATTCCAGATGGTAGGTGCTATGGACAAGAAAGCTCGTTTGCCCATGCAAGTGGAGACTTGGCGACAATAAAGCATGGGGTCAGCAACGTGGCGGAGTTCCCAGAGAAACATTTTAAGCCAGAGGACAGCAGTGAAGTATCTTGATTTCGGATGGCTTTTTAGACTGTACTGGCCAGGAGATAGTTACATCTAGCTGGTGGGGGGAGCCAGCTGAGGGCCTGAGTGAGCAGTGGTGGGTGGTATATGGGGCTCAAAGGGAAAACCGGCAGATGTTTCTATAGGTGATGTTTAGCCAAGCCAGGTTTGTAGAGCAGGTAAGGGTGAAGATAGGGGCGCAGTAATCAAGCAATAGGGGAGGTTGCATTGAGCAATTGCAAGCCGAGCTTCAGGAGTGAGATACCGAATAAGGTGGTAGCTGACCCCCAGTTTCTAGTTTATGTGGCGTATCAGGATATATATATATATATATATATATATATATATATATATATATATATGTATGGAGAAAGTAAGGGCAGGGTCAAGGGTAACACTCAGGTATTTAAAGGAGTGGACTGTCTCAAGGGGTATGTCATCGGAAGATTGAATGCTGAGAGTTTTATGGGCTTGAGTGAGTTTGGCTAACCTGGGTTTTGAGTCGAAGAGCACAGATTTTGTCTACTTCCAAGTTCATGCATGAACTGGTAGAAAGTTTGAGGAGGTGGTCTATACATGGCCCCAATGGTTTGCTGCCAAAAACCACAACCTTGTTTTTTTTTTTTTTTTTGCATCGAGTACTAATTTATTTTCTGAGAACCAGCTTTCTAGGAGTTGAAAGTCTTTACCTAATTGCTGGTTGATCCAACTGATGTTAGCACTGGACCTGTAAAAAATGGCATCCTCTGCATATAGCTGTATGGAGGTATTGCTACAGTTGAGGGGTAAGTTGCTTATAAAAAGGGAGAACAGTAGGGGTCCTAGAATGGAACCTTGGGGTACCCCTGCAGTGACCAGTTTGAGGGCTGAGATTGTTCCCAGCCACTTTACAGATTGTTTCCTCTTTGATAAATAGTTTGCAAACCACCAGCAGGAGAGATTATTTAGCCCAAAGTTTCACTAGAAGAAGGTCATGATTGACTAGGTCAAATGTCTTTGTCAGGTCTACTAAGACTGCCCCGTCACCATCCTTGCATCCATGGCCTTGAGGATGTCTGTGGAGACTGCGCAGTGTCAGTGCCGTGATTCTTCCGAAAGCTGTGCTGAGCGTGTGTTGGGGAGTTGTTGCGATTAAGATATTCCTGAAGTTGGTCAAAGACCAGTCTCTCCTGAAGTTTTCCAAGTGTACTATGTAGGGAGAGTGGCAGTAATTTTCAAGTAGATCATTACGGCCTCCTTTATGAACTGGGGTAACAACTGTTGCTTTCCATTTCTCCGGAACAGTACCTAGGATGAATGACTTATTGATAAGGTGTGTGTGTGTGTGGGGGGGTAGCAATAACAGATACAGCTAACTTGAGGAACTTGGGTTCCATACCATCAAAACCTGAAGTGCCATCAGCTCTTAGGTTCCAAAGTTTTATAAAGACTTCTCTCCTGGTAACCAGTATGAGGTGGAAATAGGGTTGAGGTTGGGGACAAGCTGAAGGCAGGGGACAAGCTGAGGTATCGGTGGGAGGGGCTTTGCATTTATCTACGTCTGTGAAGAAATCATTGAATCCTTGTGTGATAATTGTGGGATCTGAGGTGATCTGTCCATCCACATAATAGTTCCCCCATTGAGACATTTGGACTGCCCTTTAAAAGCCAGTTAAGCTAGGCCCAGAAGGTCTTAAAAATTAGACAAGTTAGAGTTTTGTAGTGACTTCAGATATTTCTTTTTGGCACTTCTGAGGCCATTCTTGCAGCTATTCCTTAGATTCTGATACATATGCCAATCTGCTACCTGTCCAGATATTCTGAACTTTTCCCAGGCATTATCTCAAAGCCTCATTTGCTTCCTGAGGTCACTAGTGATCCATCTGGCGCATAGGCCTGTAGCCCCACATTTTTCTTAGGGGAGCATATCTATTGATCACATTATCGAAGGTATGAGTTAGATAGCCTAGGACTTGGTTAGCATCTGGGAGGTCTCTTACTGGTGCCCAATTTACTGCTTTTAAACTTCCAATGAAGATGCTTTCATCAAAGCCAGTTAGGTCTCTAACAGAGAAGATACTGGGAGGAGGGTTGAGGTAACTGTTTTTCCATATGCAGAATATGGGAGAATGATCCCTTAGGGAGTATGGGAGTATTTCTGCTGCCCTAATTCTGTCACCTCTAGAGGCAAGAGCCTAGTCAAGAAGGGAGTTATTGCCAAATAAAATGTTCAGCCTTCTAGAATCATTTATTAGCTGCACCAGACTGGCATTTGCAAGGAGGGATTTGGGTTCATTCAGTTGGGGCTAAGCCAATTTAAACTGAGGTCACCACATATTATTAGTTCCTTATGGGACAGGTCCGTAAGGCTATTAGTAAGAGCTGCTAGGGCTTGGGCAGCAGTATGAGGGTGGGGGTGATAGACTCAACAGAATGAACTCTCATTTGTACCCTATATGCCATTCATAATAAATTATGAACAAAATAAAAGTTGCATAGATGCTCAGCATGTTATGACATACTTGAACTATACACTGACAGAAATACAAGTGAAGATTCAACATGCTGGGCTTACTTACCCCAATGTTCAGTGATTTTACAGTTGCACACTACCGTCAGACATGATTGCATATTTAATCTGAACATATAACATGGGATTATTAGCACTCCTTGGTCACACAATATAGTACTAATAAAACATAGGTTGGAAAAGGAACAAGCTAACAGCCTATAAGTACAGCTCAATAACAAAACTAACTATTGAACAAACACATTGTGCATATATAGTTTGCCATTAGAAGGTTAATAAAGTGACTGATGTAGGTAACTTTAGTCTATGTGTGATTGATTTACTGAAGAAGCTGATCCAATGTCAGTGTCTTGTCTATTTTGTTTCTTTATGATAAAAAAAAAAATGGAAGCCATGGGTATTTAATTTATCTTTACTGACCCTTAAAAGAGCAGTGATGGCCTCCAGGTCATGTATCTGATCACAGATAATCAATCAATCACATGGACCCCAGGGAGTTGGTCAGTAAGCCATCTTGTAATTAGGGCTTTTGCTGCAGTGGCAATCAGAATGAAAAAAATACATATTGTATTGCTCCTGCAAACACCTCTCAGGAGAAGCATGAAATCAGATTCTGGAATGAAGGAGGAGATGGAAGCTCCAATTTTTCCTGTATGACACCCTGTGCCTCGTTCCAGAAGGGGGCAATATCCAGGCTTCCACAACAAACATGGAAGGGGGTGCCTCTCCCTCCACAATGCCACCAGCACAAATCCAAGCTGGTGTTGAAGAAGTGTTTGGATTTTGTTGGGGTAAGGAAAAAACATGCCACTGTTTCCCACTGAAATTCCCTCCATATTGTGGAGGATGTGTTTTTGTGACTCCCTGATGTGCAACTCCATTATTAGGGTGATAAATTAAAACTCCCTCCATGTTCCCATTTCACTTGGACATTTTCTACTGCCAGTCTGCCAGAGTCTGCCATTTACAATTGATAAGAGTGTAGAGATATGATGTAGTTTAGACCTTGATATAAACAAACAAACAGGAATTGCTCTAGCTATCCCATGACATACGGTAAACATACTGCACAGCAAAACAACAAACTGGGCTCAACGGTCAAACTGTCATCAAAAAAACAGTCCTACTCTGACAGTAGTAAATTTAAATTATTTATTAAAATAAAACACTTACATACAGACTGCATTCACAGACTATTCACCTGACGTTTCATGCCCTAAACCAGTGCCTAATCAGTATGTGTGCTTTACTAAACAGTTTAAATTAATTACAGTCAGAGTAAGACTGTTTTTTTGATGATGGTTTCACCACTGAGCCCAGTTTGTTGTTAGACCCTGATTCCCCAGATTCCCACACAAAATGAATGACCGGTGGGAAGTTGTGCTCCAACTGCAATTTGGACTTCCTTTTTCCACAAAAAACTACAAACTTGGAGACAAAGAAAATGGTATAGGTTATGGAGGTGGAATTCCCATTTAATAGAGTCAAAGTCCTTAAAGTTATTATGTTCCCAAAGTTGCAAGACCAACAGTAGTCTGCTCTGGCCACATATACAATAAGTGGTATCTAAGGTGGCTGGGAGGAAGCCCGGGATGTGTGTTAAAGAAATAAAAGGCCATAATAAGGAAGAGGTTCCCATTTTGGTTTTAACCGGGGACCAAGCTTTGAACACTGTCTTTGACCAAGGGTTACAAAGGAGGATTAGATTGGCAGAACTCAACACCCAAGGCAAATACCGGAGTGGGGTAGAGCTGGAAGACGCTCGCTCCTTCAGAGGACTTACTCAGCCCCAGTACAACAGTGGGACTGGTAAGCATCTGGTCGGAGCTTAAAAAAGCTCTAACATACACTGCAAGATATTGCATCTCCTATTGCTGCAGCCCCTCCTCTGATATCAACTGCAGGGGATTCTGGAATTTGCAGTTACCAGTGTTCAGCCTGCAAGGCAGCAGAATCAGTCATACAATTTAGTATACTGTAGTAAACAGTAGGTAAAAAAAAATGTTTTTACACACAAAGTGCAATTTGGGACCAATCCCACACTTAGGTACGGGGCTCTTGGTGCTGACTGTTCCCCCATAAAAATACCTGTATTAGACTGAAATGCAAATTAGGTAACTCATTTTTTATTAAAACTGTGTGCCACATATGGTAATTTAATGACCCCCCCACCAGAATATGGACTATTTGTTTGGTATTCAAGGTTATAATGAAGGCATATTTCAATGAAAGTTCTTATTTTATCTTTTTAAAATAATTTCTTCATATTTTTGTTCATTTTAAGTCAGCCATTTAAAAGCCATTTAATCAGTGCAGTAAGACAGTACAGGGTATGACATTATGGTGATATAATCATACTTTTCAGGTGCATTTAACAGCACTTGGCTGTGCCTCATGCCTAACAACACACCTGAGGCGTGTGATTATATCACCACAATGTAGCCCCTGTGAAGTCTTGCTGCTTATGTAAAACATCAGAAGGCACCATAATTATATACATCACAACACACATATAAAAACTATGTTAATGCAGACATTAGGGTTTAAGAACACAAAGCATTAAGGTTGACAACCCCAAGGAACACCACACCACCAATTCATCAAGACTTCTGAAAACTGCAAACCCTAACACTTTTATTTCCTTACTTTGTGTTCTTCAACCCTAATGTCTGCATTAATGTAGGTTTATGCAATGAATTTCCCTTCCTTTTGTGATAGTGGAATCATATTTGGGATCTGTGCAAAACAGAATAAACAGAACAGTGGAGATATTACTAGCTCTGCATCACCAACAACCTAACAACTGAAACCCAAAGTTGCGCTGTTACACCTTACCATCCTAGTATAGATAATAAGAAAGAGATTTCTTACCTGGGTCCTGGGGATCCTGGGATGGTGGGGAAGATACTGAGGGAAAATCCATTCGTACCTGTAAAATAAGAATAGTGATGAGTTCACAAAGGATCTGCGGCTCTTTAGTAACTAACTTGGGCAAACAAGATAGTATAAACATAAAACAATACATATCTACTTATCTGATACACTTGGTCAGTGTTCTGCCACAGTATGGTCATGATTCCATTGGACCTGCAGACATAATGGGGGGAAATGGCTAAGTATCAGTAATTAAAATATGCTGGAACAGTTTTGTTTTTTGTGTGTTAGTTTGTTGAAAGTGGTTTGGTTGGGAGAGCAAATACTGGCACCAAGGCAGTGACCCGGGTTCCAGAATGGAACTGAGTTGCTCATGGAGGCCAGAGTGTGGGGAGGTGGGGGGGCAGGAGGAAGTAGGCTGTTGGTTAACTAAGATCTGCAGCTTACCCATTAGGTAGGGAAATGGGAAGACTAGGTGGGCCAAGAGGTCCTTATCTGCTGTCAAATTCTATGTTTCTACGTAAAGGATTCAGCATCCCTGGAACCACTCTCATCTCATGGTGGGGGGGGCTATGCTGATCTGCTTGTCGACTGACACCACGACAGGATGAAGTCACCAACTGCTACACACCCAGCAACACTGACAGGGTGCCAGACTGCCAAAGTGGCTGACAGTCAAGGGGGAGCAAACAGCCTTCCCCTTTGGTCCCCATCATGGGGAAATTTGTGGGGGGTACCAAAGCTATGAGGTAAGTCCCTGGCATGGTGGGTGATGAGACTCGGTGGATTGTGGCAATAGGGGACTTTTTGGTGGTGCGGGTCCTGCAGGGACTGGATCTTCATCCTGCCAGCTGCTGGTAGTGCACGTCCTGCAGGGACTGGATCTTCATCCTGCCAGCTGCTGGTGGTGTGGGTCCTGCAGGGACTGGACCTACATCCTGCCAGCTGCCACTGTCCTCATGTTTCATGCCAGCCCACCTCTCCCGATGCAGTAGGTGGCACTGTCAGGCCCTAACACACATGTCAACTCCTTGTGAGGGCAGGCTTCCCTACCTGCCACAAGATGTCACCTGTGCAGCAGAGCCCTGGGCAATCCCTCCCCAGGCTAGGAGTGGTGGCACCGAACAGTGCCAGTCCCCATCCTCAAGCTACCCAGTTGGCTCCCTGAGCTCTTCCCCAAATTTGAATCGCCAGCACTGGAACACAACACACTACCCACTGGGTCAATGACTGGCTCTGCACACAACATTTCTACATTACATTTTTTTGACATTTTCACAAATTGTTTACAGTCTTTTTTATGAATGACCCCCCCGAACATGACAGGTGTAGTTTATAAAATACTGACCAAAACATCACTTTGCGTCACTAGTGCAAAAACACATTCTGAGCAGGATCTGAAAACAACACCTGTCACATTCATGAGATGGGGTAAAAAATGGCTATATCAAAAATTTGTGGTCAAAATATTGAAAATTACTGAAGTTATGAGAACATTGAAAAATGTCACTGTTCCTTCAGAACTTTATTTTTTTTTTTTTAATTTTGGCCCCAAATGTTCAACACTGTCTTTTTATGAACCCCTCCATAAACGTGGTAGGTCAAATTTTTCAGATTCAGTCCAAAAGGTGATTTTGCAGAGCAACTGCAAAATCTCCTTTTGGGCTGGATTTGAAAAATGCCACCTCCCTTACTCATACAGTGGGGTCTATAAAAAAGCCATGTTGAAAATTTGGTGAAAGAAGTCCTAAAAATCAGCAGTTATGAGTAAAAGTTGTTCCTTTGGTACTAACTATAAAATCTTGTTGTAAGTTGGTATTCCTAGGTTGCACCTTCCTAGGAGGCAGTATAATGCAGTGACTTAAAGCTCTGAGCTGCAAACCTGGAGACCCGAGTTTGAATCCCACAGCCCCCACTTACATACTGTGTGACCCTGAGCAAGTCACTTACCTTCCTTGTGCTCCCAGGTCACACCTGTAAACAAGCTTTCAGCTTAGTGTGTTTCTCTCGGTAAATAAAAAAAATACACTTTTTTCCGGCATAAGAATTCTTGGCCAATAACAAAAGAATTGGCAACACTCTCTAACTCTCAACATAAGATTTTGGGGTGCCCAGAAAATGTATTTCTGAGTAATCTTTCATCAAACAAGCTCCAGAATCTAGCTAAACGGCTCCTGTTTAGATGGGTTCAGCAGCTTTTCTTTTTGAAAAAGCATTATTTTTAAGTTTTTCCAGTTACCGAACCCTAACATTCTTGTGCTACTGCACTAGTGTTATATATTTATAAAATGGATTGGGAATTTTCTGCATCTTGATTGGCTAAGAAGCACCATTTGCCATGTCCTTAGTGCATAACATATTGTGCCAACTGGTACTTCTTATGCCAAGCAGGATGCAGTGCACCCAGAAATGCTTGCTGGAAAGTTTTGAAACAATATTTTCTGGCAGCCATATTACTACTGTAAAAACAGTGCCCATACAGTAGTTGTCCTAACAGTGAAAAAGAACCTTTTCTCCCTTTTCAAATACTCCCAGCCACTGCAATATAAGTAACAAAAACCAACACTCATGTTTCAGGGATGTAACAGCACAATCTCATCTTCATTTGTCTTTATTTCAGCAACAGTTCCTTCCAGGCTGCTAATCCCTAGCTCTCCCAATGATCATGGTCACTGCAGAGCTACACCGCACTCACTCCGTACTGCAGCTCTGCCCATTCTGTGGTTCTCCATCCCCCCCCATTGCCATTTAGCTGACCATGACAGTTTGCTGAAGAGGAAAAGAGCTGCTCGCCTCACTAGTCACTTTGCCTTCACATTTGCACTCACTTGACAAGACGGGGAAAGAGCTGCTCTGGTCATTCGTGGCTTGCCTTTGAAAGTTGAACCTACTTGGCTAGATACGCTGCATATGGTGGCTTCCAAGGGATATGCACATGTTCAGCCCACTCCCACTGATCAAAGCCTCATATTTAAATGAAACGGGAAAACCAAATAAAAAAAATGAAGTGTGTATGTGGGGGGGGGGGTGGCAGACAGACACCAATGCCCTCTAATGGCATTATAAATGCAAGCACCACTTACAAATGTAACTATTTGCACTATTTATTTGTGTTTTTATTAAACTACTTGTTAATACTTTGTCACAATTTTTTTAAATAATTTGTTTTCTTTTTACGGGGAGACCCATTTTAGAAGCAGAATAAAACACTCCAAGGTGTGGTTTATGGCTGGTAAGAGCACTTCCGAGGTTCGAAAGTCACGAGGCGCAAGTGCCTTGTGCCTCATTATCCACCTGGGCCGGGCACTTATCAGCCACTAAACCACACCTCATTGTGTCTTATTCCTTACAGATATACTGTACATATCTTATAGAGGCATAGTAGTGCCCCTATATTTAGGGTCGAGTAGGCAATTTAATATTAAAGCCCAATTTTTGCACTTGAATGGTTGCGAAGTTATTAATCGGATTTGCATGAGATTTTGCATGTGCAGTCTCATGTGGAGGATCTGTGGATGTGTCAAGTTTCATTTAGGCTGGATGTGCGGATTCCGAGTTCTGGATAGTGCCAAAAATGAATTTTCGGGCCATTGGTTTTCCTGTGTTTTTTTTTTTTTTTAACTTGGCTACGGCCAAAATGGTTTGGAATTGTGGTCTGAAATTGTCACTGTAGTAAGGGGCTAGCCCACCGATTTGCCTTTTGCTTGTGTGGTGAAAAGTTATTAATCAGTTCCAAAGTTATTTAATTTTGAAAAATTTGGCTCTGAGCATGCTCAGTAAGCACTTTCAAGATAGCTGTATGAAATGAAAAAGGAACCTTTCTTCATATTGACGTTATCCTTTTTGTGAGGGGAAAAATCCTTTTTCGTTTTCCACCATCATGTTTCCTTTTTTCTTAAAAAAAAAAAAAATTCAAAAGCCATAAAAATGCCATCCTAGAGAGAAAGCAACACATCTATCTGGCTCATTGGTGCCCTGTTATATGGAAAATGACTCCCAAATGTGTTTTCTCTTAATCTCCCTTTTTCGTGACATGATTCCCACCTGTATCAAACAAAAAAGGAATCATTTTTTTAATGAGAACAACGATCCTATATTTTGTCCCTGGTGTCAAGTGGCGCACCCCACTCACTGATTGCTTCCCTATATTGCTCATTACAGTCTCTGTTGAAGACACGTCTTGCTGCTGGAAACACCAACTGCTATATGAGAAAGTAAGGTAAGTCTGGTTCAATGTATTTAAATGGGTGGGGGGGTTCAACTTTGTAGCATAACTTTGCCATTTTTGCATATTTTGAGCCCAAATTTTCAACATGGCCTTTTTGGGACCCCACCTCATGAACGTTGGTAGAATTACACAAATCTAGCCTGAAAGGTGATTTTGCAGTCACTTGGTGAAATCACCTTTCGAGCGGGATTTGAATACTTTCACCACCCTTGTTCATGAGGTGGGGTCATAAAACAGCTACGCTACAAATTTAGAGTCAAAATATGTAAAAACAGCAAAGTTATGCACATTCGTTTAAATTTTGCTATGCTTACTGGCAACTTTGGTAATTTTAAATATTTTGACTCCAACCACCTCACGAATGTGACAGCTGTCAGTTTTCAAATCCTCCCAAAACTGTGTTTTTGCACCTGTGGTGCATAATTATGTTGCGGTGGCTCAGAATAACTTTTTGGCAGGGCTTTGAAAATTTTAGTACTGCGTTCATGAGATGAGGTAAGAAGAAGGCTGTACTGACAATTTGGTTGCTGTTTTGCTACAGCATCTATGGAGGGATGGACCCTGCACTCCCACAGGCAAATGAGGATACGAGTATACTATCTCAAAAAGTAAGGAAATTCTTTCCATAAAACTCCATTAATGCACCATTTAGGGTTAAGTCTATAGCTACAAAAGCAGGGAAATGTGACTTTTCCGGGTGCAGTCTTCATTAGGGTTGTCA
The DNA here is from genome assembly GCA_016271365.2 of Neoceratodus forsteri. Classification (NCBI taxonomy): domain Eukaryota; kingdom Metazoa; phylum Chordata; order Ceratodontiformes; family Ceratodontidae; genus Neoceratodus; species Neoceratodus forsteri. The sequence goes on along the minus strand of JADMNL010000022.1, from coordinate 687,906,108 downwards.
GCCCTCAAGCTCAGCACAATAGGTGTGTATGTTTCTGGAGTGTATAGAATGGGGTGAGCTTTAGGATTGACAACCCCAACAAAGACTGCACCCCTAAAGCCACATTTCCCTACTTTTGTGGCTGTAGTCTTAACCCTAAATAGTGCATTAACAGAGTTTTTTGCAAAGAACATATATAGATATATATTATACTGGCACAGTAGCGCCAGCGTTATTTGGGTTGCCTGACAGGTTTTATGTTAAACCCCTGACTTTGCACCTTAATAACTTTGGCAGTTTTCAATGAAATTGCCCAAAATCTTGCATGCATTGTTTAGGAGTCTAGTTCTAAATATGTGGAAAGTTTCATGATGTCAGCTTGTGCAGTTTCTGAGATCTGGATATGTCACTTTCCTGTAGAGGGCTAATTTTGTTCCCTATACTTAACGTTTGTTTTTCAACAAGCCTTTTTGTGAAGCAAGTGAACAACTCAAAACGAAAGAAAAAATCACTATAGTTCTGAAAAGAAGTGGCGGGGAAGGTTAGGGAGAAAAAGATAGCATTCAGGAAGTGTAAGGAAACACAGAAGGAGCAGGACAGAGAACTGTACCAGTTAAGGCAGAAGGAAGCTGGAAAGGAAGTCAGAAAAGCAAAGGCCCAAACTGAGGAAAATATACCCAACTCGATTAAGAAGGGGGATAACACCTTTTATAGGTACATTAGGGAGCAAAGAAAGACTAAGGCAGGGATACTGAGGCTGAATAAAGAGAAAGGTGGTTGGGCAGAGAGCGACAGTGAAAAAGCAGGGATGCTGAATGAATACTTCTGCTCAGTATTCACAAAAGAAGAGCAGGGGGAAATACCTAATCCAGTTAACAGAAGCACTCTGGATAGGGGGGTTGATAATAGTCCTTTCACAGAAGAAAGGGTTCTGAAAGATCTCCAAAAACTGAAGGTGGATAAAGCAATGGGGCCTGATGGGATTCACACCATAATTCTAAAAGAACTAAGGGAAGAACTAGTAACACCACTGACTACTCTTTTTAATAAATCATGGGAGGATGGTGTAGTACCTGAGGACTGGAGGAGGGCAGATGTGATTCCCCTTCACAAAAGTGGGAGCAAGACAGAGGCAGAAAACTACAGACCTGTCAGTTTGACCTCAGTGGTAGGGAAAATGATGGAATCATTTCTGAAGGAAAGAACTGTTGAGTACCTAGAGGTCAGTGGGGCACAGGACCCAAGGCAGCATGGATTCACAGCAAGAAGGTCATGTCAGACAAATCTAATTGATTTCTTTGACTGAGTGACCAAAGTAGTAGACCAGGGAGGGGCTGTGGACATGGCCTACATACACTTTAGCAACGCATTTGACACAGTCCTGCACAAAAGAGTAAAAAACAAATTAGCCAGCCTGGGAGTGGGTCCCACGGTGGTAGCCTTGGTAAAACACTGGCTGGACAACAGAAAACAGAGGGTAACAGTAAATGGAGTCCACAGTGAAGAAAGGGGGGGTTACTAGTGGGGTACCGCAGGGTTCAGTACTGGGGCCAGTCCTTTTTAATGTCATTATGAGTGACATTGCGGAGGGACTGGAAGGAAAAGTATGTCTGTTTGCAGACAACACAAAGATCTGCAACAGGGTTGATACGCCAGGTGGGGTGGAAAGGATGAGAAGGGACTTGGCAAGGTTGGAGGAATGGTCAAATGTATGGCAGCTTAGAGTCAACACAAAGAAGTGCAAAGTAATGCACCTGGGAAACAAAAACCCAGGGGAAGAGTACACAATGGGGGGGGGTGAGATATTGACAACAACAAAAATGGAAAGGGACCTGGGGTAGTCATATCAGATGACCTAAAGGTAGGCCAGCAATGTGAGAAGGCAGTAAGGAGGGCTGGGGGATACCGGGATGCAGAGGGAGAGGCATCACCAGTAGAAAACAGGAAGTTGTCCCTCTGCACAGACAGTTGGTAATACCACAACTGGAGTACTGTGTACAGTTCTGGAGACCCCATCTCCACAAAGACATAGACAGGTTGGAGGCTGTCCAGAGGAGGGCAACCAAGATGGTGCAGGGTCTGCACCAGAAGACATATGAAGGAAGACTAAAGGAGCTTAAGATGTATAGCCTCGAGGAAAGGGGGGGGGACATATTAGAAACTTTCAAATACCTCAAGGGAATCAACAAAGTCCAAGAAGGTAGCATCTTTCAGAAAAAGAGATGTGTAAGAATAAGGGGGCACAATTTGAAGATAGAGGGGGGATGGCTCAGAGGTAATGTGAGGACATATTTCTTCACAGAGAGGGTTGTAGATGCATGGAACAGCCTTCCTGAGGAGGCTGCAGAGTCAAAAACAGTGGGGGAATTCAAGAATTCATGGGACAGACATAAGGCAATTCTAGTGGTGGGTAGGAGGAAGTAGGCTGTTGGTTAACTAGGATCTGAAGCTTATCTGTTAGGTAGGGAAATAGGCAGACTGGGTGGGCCAAGCGGTCCTTATTTGCCATCAAATTCTATGTTTCTATATTTTCACACCTAGAGCCTAGACAGAACAGAATTTGTTTCCGAAACTTTCAGTGTTGAAGTGGCCTATGTCAAGGTAGTGCCTTTCAAGTTACAAGGATTTAAAGAGTTTTTTTTTGGATAATCCTCTGATATCACACAAAACAGTTCATTTTGCTTTCTTACCACTTGCTTCTCAAAACACACAAAAAATGTTTTTTGTATTGTGATGGCCACCATCTTGTTGTTTTTCCCCTGACCTAAAAAAAAAAAACATGGAAAATACATAGAGATGATTTTTCTCTTTTTTTATTCTGTTTCCTCCTTCACCTGTGGCTGGTCCTCCTTCCCACCGACACTCCCAGCCCTCTTACCTAGCTTCTCCCTGGCCTTACCTCTCCTGGAGTCCTCCACAGCTCTGCCTTCCATGGCAGGGTGGCAGGGAGCCCCTTGACTTGCTGAACAAGGGATCCAGATCTGGGAAATGCCTGGGTCACCAGTGCGGGGCCTGCTGAGGTCGTCTATCATCTTGCCAGCCAGGGTGTTTTTTTTAACTTAGTTTTATTCACATATTCCACAAGAAAAAATAACATACATTTACATAATGTGGCTTATACAGCACAAGTCAGAATTATAATGACACAAGAGTTTATCATTTTGTGTTTTCAGTAGACAGAGCTGTGTCTCTTCTATTCCAAGAGGTGTTGAAACTGAAGCTGTTACATAGAGTCACTGAAACCTGCGGACATATGTTAATTTTCATTTCATTTATTTATAATTGCAGGTAAGTACACTGGAATAATAAAATTCCATTTTCAGGCACGGCCTGAAGTCAACAGTTATAACATACAAACATAAACTGACAACAAAAAATTACACAGTTTAACAATTTACACATACAACAAATGATACATCAAAGTACACAAGTGCACACAATAAATTTTTTAAAATGATTATAAGCAGCAGTAGAAAAAGTGCTAATAATTGAACTAAGCTTAACAGCTTCAGGTAAAGAATTCCACACCATGGCAGCATGATAGGCAAACAACCTTTTTCCAGAATTAGTGCATACCAGGGGGAGTGCCAATTGATGTTTGTGGGAAGACCTTGAACTGTATGGAGTGTTATATGTATCCAAAAGAGCATGTAACAACAAGGGAATTCCTGTATGCATTAATTTAGATGTGAATCGTGACATGGTCAAATTATAACTATTTTGTATAGTGAACCAATCAAGGTTAGCAAGTATGTGGCAGTCACTAGTTTGTTGTGGGGCCAACAAGACAAATTTTTCCAATTCTGTGCAACAGCATCTCTTTCCTAGATAATACAAAAGCTGATGAAGCATCAATTATTAAAGATGCATAATTTAATACAAGAAGTAAGCCCTGCTACGCAATTATTTTCCATGATTCTGTTGTTAAGAATTTCGATCGTCTGTAAAGGGTACCGATTTTAGAGTGTAATTTAGCTGTAACCTTATCCATATGTATATTATACTTCAATGCAAGACCTAAATATACCCCCAAGGTATTCAAAATAATTGACAATATCAATAGGCTCTCCCCCCGTCATTCTCACAGTGAAATTAATCAGATGTTTCCTTAATTTAGACTCTGAACTAAACAACATGGACATTGTTTTCATTTTATTCAACACTAGTTTGTTACGTATGAACCAAGATTCCAGAGCGTGAAATTCTTTACTTAAAGTAAGGTTAATGTCAGTGACAGTTGGATTTTGTATGAATAATACTACGTCATCTGCGTATAAAAGTATATTGCAGTGTTTCACCCCTTCTACTACTGGATCTAAAAATAGAGAAAAAAGCAGGGGACCCAGTATGGAGCCCTGAGGGACCCTACACTGGATCCCACGGTAGGATGATTACTGTCCATTTTATGCTCTGCTACTTGCTTGTGAGACAATCACTGAACCAAAGTAATGCGGAATCACCTACCCCCAGATTCTCCAGTCTATCTAATATTATACAACAGGCAAGTTAAATCCTGGCTTGTGATTGGCTAGCTATCAGGATTTACAACGTGTAAATCCTGATAGTACCCCACGGGGAAAAAGTGTCAACTAGCCTCATCTTATGCCCACCAAGTATCACTACGACCCCTCCAACATCAAAACTTCTCCCCGCTATAATAGATCCCGCACTTCAGATTTCTTCTTAACCCTTTCGCTGCAAGGGGTATTTTACATTCCTGGGCCAGGCAATTTATGTTATTTTTGCACAATACTATATAAAATTAAAATATCACTATGTTCCCTTCAAGGAAAAGTTGGGAAACCATGGATGTTTTTTATTGTTAGACTCTGAGCTTTTTATAGGTAGTAAGGTTTTGTCAATATCAGGTCATGTGGCCATGAAACACTGCCTGAAATGTAAACAAAATGCTATTTTTACTCAAAAATGTTGCAGAAAACATCACAGAAAACATATTATTTAACTGAGAATTATGGAAAACTATATGGTGCTGAACTTCTCAGTGTCTGTGCTATATACTCTCCAAAAATCTTTGTTATAGGCAGAAACATATTATAGCGGTAGTACTCTATTTAATTTCTACTTGAAGTGCCTTAAATTTAATTTAATGCACATCATTGCTTCGTTGTATTGTAGAGACCAAGAACTTCATATTATTTTAGGAAAAGTATATATTTTTTGAAACTACACAAAATACTGTTTTTAAACATGGGTAGCATAGCCCACTACCCAAATATATATTACACATTATTATTCTTTATATGTTTTGCAAAAATCAAAAATAATTTAAATTCACAGAATTTTCATGTTCTAACAAAGTAAATGCAAATGTAACATAAGAGGCAGGTATATAAACATTCCATTTCTGGATTCTGTGGAGAGCACTGATTACATCGGTACCTAATTTATGTACCTTTACCAAAGAAGTCTAGCAGAAATAAGCCCTATACACACAGGTTGCTAAGTGCATTTTAAAGTGGAAATATTTTTGTCCATAACAGTAAATGCCTGGCATTACCTCTCTGGCCTGTAGACATTCAGGACACCTTATCACCATAGAAAAAGTATATCTTTTCTGAATCTGAACAAAACACTGTTTTTAAAAATGTATGACACTGCCCGCTATCCAAATGTTTTCTACCCATAATCCTCCTTTGCATTTTGTGGATCTATGCAAAATGACGGAAATTCACATAGTTTTCACACTTTAACAAACCAATTGTCTATGTCAAATTGGATGGAGGTACACAAACTCCACATTTGTGGATTCCACTAAGAGTACTGGTTATAATGATGCAACATTTATGTACTTTCACCACAAAGATTTGTCTGAAATAGGCTCAAAATCTATAGAGTGCTTTGTGTATTTTAAATGGGAAAATATATGCCCACAGTGAAAAATGCACAACATTGATTCTTTGACCTGTAGACACTCAGGGCACCATGATATCATAGAAAAAGTAAATATTTTCTGAAACTGCACAAGATACTGTTTTTAAAAATGTATGACACTGCCCGCTATCCAAATGTTTGCTACCCATAATCCTCCTTTGCATTTGGTGGATCTATGCAAAATGACGGAAAGTCACATAGTTTTCACACTTTAACAAACCAATTGTCTATGTCAGATTGGATGGAGGTACACAAACTCCACATTTGTGGATTCCACTCAGAGTACTGGTTATAATGATACCACAGTTATGTACCTTCACCACAAAGATCTGTCTGAAATAGGCTCAAAATCTATAGAGTGCTATGTGTATTTTAAATGGGGAAAATATACACCCACAGTGAAAAATGCACAACATTGATTCTTTGGCCTGTAGACACTCAGGACACCATGATATAATAGAAAAAGTATATATTTTCTGAAACTGCACAAGATACTGTTTTTAAAAATGTATGACACTGCCCACTATCCAAATGTTTGCTACCCATAATCCTCCTTTGCATTTGGTGGATCTATGCAAAATGACAGAAAGTCATAGTTTTCAGACTTTAACAAACCAATTGTCTATGTCAGACTGGATGGAGGTACACAAACTCCACATTTGTGGATTTCACTAAGAGTACTGGTTATAATGATACCAAATTTATGTACCTTCACCACAAAGATTTGTCTGAAATAGGCTCAAAATCTGTAGAATGCTTTGTGTATTTTAAATGGGAAAATATATGCCCACAGTGAAAAATGCACAACATTGATTCTTTGGCCTGTAGACACTCAGGATACCATGATATCATAGAAAAAGTATATATTTTCTGAAACTGCACAACATACTGTTTCAAAAATGTATGACATTGCCTCCTGTCCAAATATTTGCTACCCATAATTGTCCTTTGCATTTGGTCGAACTATGCAAAATGATGAACATTCGCATAGTTTTCACAATTTAACGAACCAAATGTCTATGTAAAATAGTATGGAGGTACACAAAAACAAATTTGTGGATTCTGCTGAAAGTACCGGTTACAATGATACCACATTTATGTACCTTTACCACAAATATTTGGTTTAAATAGGCTTGAAACCTATAGGGTGCTATGTTGTATTTTAAGGGGCAAAATGTTGGCCCACAGTGAAAAATGCATAGCATTGCTTCTCTGGCCTGTAAACATTCAGGAAGCCATGGTATCATAGAAAAAGTATACATTTTCTGAACCTGCATAAGATACTGTTTTTAAAAATGTATGACACAGCCTGCTATCCAAATGTTTGCTACCCATAATCCTCCTTTACATTTGGTAGAACTATGCAAAAGGATGGAAATTCGAAATGTTTTCACTGTTTAACAAACCAAATGTCTATGCAAAATAGGATGGAGATACAAAAATACCACATTTGTGGACTCTGCTGGAAGTACCAGTTACAATGATACCACATTTATGAACCTTTACCGCAAAGATTTGGGTTAAATAAGCTGGAAACCTATATGATGCTATGCATATTTTAAAGGGAAAAATGTAGGCCCACACTGAAAAAACACATAGCATTGCTTCTCTGGGCTGTAGACATTCAGGACACCATGGTACCATAGAAAAAGTATATATTTTCTGAAACTGCATAAGATACTGTTTTTAAAAATGTATGAAATTGCCCACTATTCAAATGTTTGCTACCCATAATCCTCCTTTACATTTGGTAGAGCTATCCAAAATGATGGAAATTCACAATGTTATCACAGTTTAACAAACCAAATGTCTACATAAAATAGGACAGAGGTACATAAATATCACATTTGTGGATTCTACTGAGAGTGCCGGTTACAATGATGCCACATTTGTGTACCTTTACCACAAAGATTTGGTGGAAATAAGCTCAAAACCTTTATAATGCTAAGAACATTTCAAAGAGGGAACATTTTTGCCCACTGTGGAAAATACACATCACTGATTCTCTGGCTTGTAGACATTCAGGACACCATGGAATCATACAAAAAGTATATATTTTCTGAAACTGCATAAGATACTGTTTTTAAAAATGTATGAAAGTGCCCGCTATTCAAATGTTTGATACCCATAATCCTCCTTTCCATTTGGTAGAACTATGGAAAATGATGGAAATTCACCTAATTTTCACAATTTAGCAAACCAAATGTCTATGTAAAATAGGATGGAGGTACCCAAATATCACAATTGTGGATTCTGCTAAGAGTTCCGGTTACAGTGATGCCACATTTATGTACCTTTACCACAAAGATATGATGGAAATGGGCTCAAAACCTATATAGCGCTAAGAACATTTCAAAGGGGGAAATTTTGGCCCACTATGGAAAATACACAACACTGGTTCTCTGGCTTGTAGACATTCAGGACACCATGGTATTATAGAAAATGTATATATTTTCTGAAACTGCACAAGATACTGTTTTTAACAATGTGTGACATTGCCTGCTGTCCAAATGTTTGCTACCCATAATCCTCCTTTACATTTGGTAGACATATGCAAAAGTATGGAAATTTGCATCATTTTCACAGTTTAGCAAACCAAATATCTATGTAACATAGGATGGAGGTACACAAACACCACATTTATGGGCTCTGCTTAGAGTACTGGTTACAATGATGTCACATTTATGTATCCTTACTACAAAGATTTGGTTGAAATAGACTTGAAACCTATAAGGTGCTATGTAGACCCATCATGGAAAATCTACAGCATTGATCTCAGGACACCATGATATCATAAGAAAAGTATATATTTTCTGAAACTGCACAAAATGCTGGTTTTAAAAATGTATAACATTGCCTGCTGTCCAAATGTTTGCTATCCATAATCCTCCTTTACATTTGGTAGAACTATGCAAAATGATGGAAATTCAGATCGTTTTCACAGTTTAGCAAACCAAATATCTATGTAACATAGGATGGAGGTACACAAACACCACATTTCTGGATTCTGCTTAGGGTACTGGTTACAGTGATACCACATTTATATACCTTCACCACAAAGGTTTGGTTGAAATAGGCTTGAAACCTATAGGGAGTGATGTATATTTTAAAGGAGAAAACTTAGGCCCACAATGGAAAATCCACAGCATTGATCTCGGGACACTAGGATACCATAAGAAAAGTATATATTTTCTGAAACGCAATAAAATACTTGTTGTAATCACTGGTAAGACTGCTTGTTACCAAAGTATGTGCTACCCATTATCCTCCTCTACAGTTAGTACAATTATAAAAAATAAATACATTTTGCATAATTCTCTCATTTCAGCAAGTTAAGTAGGATGCTGGTATAGGAAAACTTTTTTTTTTATTCTCAAGAGGGTACTGCTTAATGTGGTATTAAATTTATGTTTCTTTACCAGAGTCTGGCAGATGTAAGCCCAACACACAGGCTGCTAAATGCATTTCAGATCCATTGAATGTACAGTGTTACCAGGTTTGGAGCATTTTGTACCAAGGGTCCTTTGGTGGAGATGTAAGTTTGTGGTACCAACACAGTTAGTACTCCCCAAAGAAGCCCAACATGGTAGGAGATTGTACTTGATAAATGAGACAGCCAAATAATTAGGTAGAAAAGGGGCCAGAATATTGCATTTTATTTAGTATTTTTAGCTGTGGAGCTTACTTCACTAGAAGATTATAGATAGCGAACACGTGGGTAGGATACTTTCTCAGACATCCTTAAAATATTTATTTTGTAATCCTTGAAGTAATATGTATTGTTCCCTGGGGTAATACAATGCATTGAAGTTTTCTGGAGGTGGGAAATGCAGGCAGGGAGGGAGGGGCTGCATGACAAAGGTTTCTACAAAAGCATATTGTAATAGGCAGGTCTGGACAGAATGCCATTGTAAGATTGCATGTGTTTCACATTTGCATTACCAAAATACTCTGGCAGAATCAGAAATAAAGTGAGTTTGCCCATACAGTGTAAAATACAATTATATCCTAAAGGCCCTTGAATAAAGGGCTGACAGTATAGCCTAGTGGTTAGTGTAATGAGCTGTAATCAAGTTTGGTACAGCACTGGGTTTGATTCTCACCACCTCCACTTGCATACTATGCGACCCTGAGCAAGTCACTTAACATCCCCAGTGTTTCCAGGTTGTCCCTACAAACAGGCATTGTGCTTCGTGGGCCTTACTTGGTTACCAACAGAGTAAAAAAACGACAGTTTGTGGGTGCTTAGATAAGAAAATAACTTCTCCCAAAATGTTTTTAACCTAATAACTGCTTTGGCCTCATTGTCCTATTCAAGATGAATTTTTCCACCCATCAGTCATTCCAGTAATTGAGCTTGGTGTGGTATTTCTCAAAACAGTTCTCTAGGCACAGCCCTGGCTCTGTGGGACAGTGTGGACAGTAATATCTTGAGTCTCTCCTAAAGCCTTTTTTTTGTAGCAGACTCTACATCTCCTCTGGGGCCTAGCCTTCCTTTCCGTAGGTGGCAACGTTCTGCAGAAATGTCTTTCAGTTAGTCTGGCTACACCCTCATTTCTTTCTATTTCTGGTATTTCTGCTGAATCAAATAGAAGACTTGAAATTACATCTGTTTGGAAATCTAGGAAGGATTTTAAATGACTAGCTGACTTTGCCCGGTACAAAATAAAAGCATTATACATAGCCAGCTGAAACAGGTGAACAGCTAACTTCTTGTACCAAGCCATTGTTTTTCGAGTGGCATCATAGGGCTCAAGCATCTGATCTGTTTTGTCCACACCTCCCATATGTTTGTTATAATCTAGGACACACTGAGGCTTGCTTATTAATTTGTCCTGACCACGAACTGGAACTGCTGCTGTGGATTCATCATGAATTGTACTAAGGAGATACACATCTTTTTTATCTGTGAATTTTATAGCCAGTAGTTCATCACAACGGAGAGCACTGGTCTCACCACGTTTTTGCTTTCTGGCTACCAGCTCTTTGGGAAAACGTTGCCGTTAGGTCTGATGGATACATATGCTACTGTATCAAACTGATACAGAATATTAAACAGAGGAATCCAGTATAGAAATTATCAACATACAGGTTGTAGCCAGAGCCTAGCAAGGAAGAATTAGGTCCCACACAATTTTCTCATTTGTGTTTAGACATGGGGCAGCCTGCAACATCCTGTGTGGCATCCTTTCCTGTGTAGATTCTGAAACGGTATGTGTACCCAGTGGAACTTTCACAAAGTTTGTACAATTTAATTCCATATCAGGCACGTTTCAGAGGAAGGTATTGTTTAAATATTATTCTCCCTTTGAAAAGCAGAAGAGACTCATCCACTGAAATGTTTTGGGATGGGGTGTACACCTCAGAAAACATTTTAAAAAGATGATCAATAATAGGCCGTAATTTAAAAAGCCTATCATTCTCTGGATGGTCCCTTGGCAAAGCCTTGGTGTTGTCATTGTAGTGCATAAATCTCAGCAGAAGCTGAAATCTGTTCCTGTTCATTATAGCTAGAAATACAGGGGTAGAATGAGCAGGGTGGGTGGACCAGTACATGCTGATGGTGGACTTTTTCACAATCCCCATTAAAAATGTCAAACCCCAGAACCTTTTCATTTCCTCTAAGTTTGTGGGAGTCCATTGGTGAGCCCTTGCATGTGGTTTTAGCTTGTCCCCATACTGAGCTAAAAACTGATCTGCATATAAATTTGTTTGAGTCACTATGTGAGAAAGTATTTCATCACTAAAAAATTAGAGAAAATATTCTAGGGGGGTAAATTCCTTTGTGTCAACCTGGACACCTGCATTCCCAGTAAATGGTGGAACAGATGGTTTTTCCATATTTGGGGGATTCCATTGGTAAACTGGAGTATAACCACTGTAGTGCCTGCTAAGGCCTGTACCTAGCACTGGGGCAGTAGTTTCAGACTCAGGCATTGCTAAGGGATCAGCTTTTTCTGAGAAAGTGGCACTGCAGGTGTCAGGCTCAAACAGTGAATTACACTCAAGCTGAGTGTCTCCCTCAGGTAAGATGCAGGACTTGGGCAGAGTGTCAGGCTCAGGCAGTGTGTCAGGCTCAGGCAACACGTCAGGCTCTCGCAACATGTCAGGCTCCGGCAACACGTCAGGCTCAGTCAGAGTGTCAGGCTCAGGTAATGCGTCAGGCTCGGTCAGGGTGTCAGGCTCAGGTAACATGTCAGGCTCAGGCAATATGTCAGGTTAGGCAGGGCATCAGGCTTAGGTGGGGAGTCATATGCAGGCAGAGAATAAGGCTTGTCCAGGGGGTCATGCTCAAGCAGGGTATCTGCTCTGGGCAGAGTTTCAGGCTTGGGTAGTGTGCGAGTGTCAGACAACTGCTTGCACTTTAGCTACGCCTTTTGGGTTGAGATTCTTGCCTAGGTTGGGGCTCTGATTCTGGCTGAGGCAGATGTTTGCACTTTTTTTTGTGCTTTTTGCATTTACCCTCATGCTGTGTTGTAGGCACCATAACATGAGTAAATGGCAGGTGCTTCTGCTTACACTTATGCTTCATGTGACTTCCCTCTGCCTGCATTGTGGCATCCAGATCCATCAAAGGCACAGATGGGGCCTCTTTCTGGGGAAATATCTCAGGCTCTGGTATCTGCACAGGCTTAGGCAGATCCCCATGCTTCTTCTGCTTTTTATGTTTGGATGCTTGCTTGGGCTGTGAATTCTGCTTTTTCTATTTATGCTTTGGCTGGTGAGCACACATGTGCACTTGCATCCACGTGGGGACTTTGACTTGGTCTTAGGACTGTATGGACCACCCTCGTCGGCATCACTCGATATTGTATCGTCAGTAGGAGTACTGCTTGGACAGTAGTCACTCCCAGACTCTGGATCAATAAAATCATCCAACTCTGAATCAGAGCTGATAATATATTTTACAATCTCCTCTGCAGTGTATTTCTTTGGCATGATTAGCAGCCAGTAAGTCTTGGTGGCAGAGATACTCTCTCTCTCCCCCCTCCCTCTCCTGTATTGTAAAGCACTTTGGGATAGTGCAAGTAAAAGGCACTAAATATTTTTGCCTAGTGCTTGAAGCACACAAGTAAGAACCAGAGGTCAAGGTTTGACTCTCACCAGGGACACTTAGATTGTGGCTGGGTATCATTGCTGTATAATATCTGGATTGTTTTCTGGAATTTTATTTATTTTTTGCTAACTATGTGAGAACCTAGAGCCCTAGGTTTGTATCCCACTACAGATACTTCCAGCGTTGCTGTATAATAGCTCTTATTCTTTTATGCTATTTTTTTGGGGGGGTATCTAGAAAGGACATCAAAAGAAGGGCTGTCGCAGAGTGACAGTGGTGTGTAAAGCCCCAAACAACCAAAACTATGTAAAACAGAAGGCTCACACTCTTCACCAAAAGCAGTAAACTATATACAACTGTGTCACACTATGAGCACGTACAGCGTCACTATTCACTAACTCAAAACTGATTTATGATATTGTTTGTAACTAAAAGAGATCCTAGAGCCCTAGGCTTGTATCTTACTACAGACAGAGTGACACTTTTTTTTTTTTTTTACCAGGAAAGACACACTAAGTTGAAAGCTTATTTACAGGTGCAACCTGGGAGCCCAAGAAAGTAGAGTGACTTGCTAAGGGTCACACTCTTACTGCAATGTATACAAAATATCAAATTCTTTACATGTATATACATATTTTTTTATTTATTGTTCCTTAGTAACTGGGTAAGACCCACTGGACACAAGGCCCATTTACAGGGTTGACCCTGGAGCACTGGAAATGAATACAAATCAAAATAAAGCAAATGAAAGGCACTTTATAAAACAAAACTTGTTTTCAACACACCACAAAACACCAGTTAAAACTATTAAGTTCTGAAACAGTTGTCTGCAAAAAAAAAGTGTAAAAAAAAAATGTATTGCCAAAATACAAGGCAAAGGCTGGTAAAAAGAGCAATGAACTTTTAACTTTTTTTTTTCCTACTAAATGAGTCTGCCTAGTACCCACACTAGCTTCAGAAACACAATAAATCTCTTCCAAAACACTGCAGGTCCTTGATTTACAACTCAAAAGCAAGTTATCAAGTAGTTTTATTAGCAACTGTAGCAACCTCCGTGTGCTCTGATACAACATTGCTTCTCAGAGTGGAGCCCAAGAGAAAGTGAAAGCAGACAAACCCAGACAAGCCACGTGTTTGCATGCTTCTGCAAACACGTGATGTCTGCTGCATTCCAGACCCCCAGGATCGCGAGACTACCATCTGCTCTCGTGACCCCAGGGGTCAAAGCTTGTAAATCACATCAGATCCCCGGTGCACCGGAGGGATTTATGGCCAGACGTACTAAAAACATCTTTATGGCCATATGCAGCTGTGCCCTGTGTCGTACACAATACGACATAGGGCACTAAAGGGGTTAAACATCCGCTCCCAACACCAGTCTACAGCAAGCGCATATCAAAAACAAAAGTCGTCTATAAACTCTCCCCCAATCAGACGCCACCACACCACATCCACAGCTTCAACCCACTCTAGTAACACAAGCAAACTTTTTTGGTCTCGCTACCATGTCCTCTTCTATCCTAAACACACCTAAATTGCAGCTGCAGTACCTAACCTGTCACTTGCAGCTCCAATCCGGCTACCTCTCCTGTCCCAACTCATCACAAAATAAAAATCAAACACAACCCCAACTTTTGTTTTTCCTGCATTATGTCCTCGTTTTCCATCTCCCAAAGTGGCACAGTTCCAGGACTTCAAAAAGCGGGACCAGAAGAAAGAATGTAGACCGCAGCTGCACAATCTTCATAAGTGTGGCGGTTACTGTTCGGCACTTCGCACCCTCTCCATTCTATGACGCAGATGACAACTGCAATAAAAAAAGCATATCCTTTTATTTTCCAGCCCAGAATCTAAACAGGGACGTGGAATGAGAGTTCTGGAAGCATGATTCCTTCCAAGTTTCCACACAATGCGCATGAACGGAGCCGGTGCTCCACAACAGTAATGGGAGTTGGTTTCTCCTTACGTCACAGAACTGTCAGCTTCTGCAATGTAAACAAAGCCAGAATTCATGCATAATCTCTGCCTTTCAAGCACCAGAAAACCATCAGGTATGTCCAAGAAATAAAAAACAGCACAGTATATTTTTTAGTCTCAGGCCTCACCCTCACAGCATTCCATGCCGCCAACAGTCACACTGCCTCTCCCCGTTTTTACACCTCAAACTCCCACCAGCTCATCTCAACCACATACTGTACACTCTCTTTCTGTACACTACCTCTTACAAAAAAAAAAAAAACACTTATGCATGTGTGTGTGGGAAGGGGGTGACTAAAAGTCTCCTCAATAGTCTCCCTAGCAATTGGGAACTACTTTTTGACCCGAACAATATGCTACAGCCTGCAACTCAGCAGTACTATTTTTTCCACCCCACTAATAAAATTAATCATTTAAAAACCAAACTTTTATGAGCCCGTCTTCACAATTCCCAATTGTACAATAGCAATATCCCACTTGAGACTGTGAGTAATGCCAGGATTTTCCCACTTCTGGTGTGTTGCTGGGGCCTCGGCTGTGCCTCGTGACCGAACAATACACCACACATGGGTAAATCCTGGCACCACCCACAGCCTCTCATAGTATATTGCTTAAATAAAGTGTGATCAACAAGGTCGAATGCCTTGGTCAGGTCCATGAACAGTGCCCCAGTTAGACCACCATTCTCAGTGACCCTGTGGACAGTGTCAGTGAACCTGACTAAGGCAGTCTCAGTGCTATGTCTCCCCCTAAAACCATGCTGGTTGGGGGAGATCAAGTAATGAACCCAAATATAATTATTAAATTGTCTAAAAACTATTTTTTCTAGTAGTTTTGACAATGCGGATAATATTGAGATTGGTCGATAATTACAAAATTCAGTTCTTAGACCAGATTTAAATACTTGCACAATATAGGCCTTTTTCCATAGTAAAGGTAACTGCCCTGTTTAAAAGGACAGATTAAAAATCAAGCTAATCAGGTAGGACAAGTGAGAAGCAGCAACAGCAAGCAATTTTAGAGAAAGCTCATCGCAACTGGGGGCCTTGTCTATTTTCATACTGTTTAACAATTTTAATACCTCAGTACATTTAACAGTCTTGAGGTAGAACTTAGGTGAGTGTTCTGACCACAGTCTAATAGTTCAGTTCTGTAAGAATCTAAATTAGAGAACTGAGCATCAAACTCCTCAGCGATAAGTGCGGGGTCTGTCATCAGTTCCCCATCCTTATTCATGTAGGAGACATTGTCACTAGAAGGGGAGAATAAATGTTTGCTAGAGCTCCAGAATCTTTTAGGATTGGACAAATTAAGGATGTTGTTTTTGAAAGTAATCAATTTTTGCAAATTTCACCTCCTTTTTACATAAATTTCTTCTAAACCGATATGTATTTAAATCAGCGGGTGATTTGGTTTTCCTATACTTTTTCCATGCTACACCTCTTTTTCTCATGAGTTTAAAATCCACTTGGTTTTACTACCACTAATTCTTCTTCTAACCATAGGAACAAATGTGTTAACTACGTCCCTAAAAGATCTAATAAAGAAGTCCAAGGCACAGCCTATGTCTATATAATCACATATCAACCACTATGTATCACCCCCTTTCGTCGACACCCTGGCGGTGAGAAACAGGAAAAAAGACCATTACGGGCATTTACGGTTAATGGTCCTTTTTCTGTGTTTCACCTTCCCCAGTGATCCGCCCCCTCCTGGACCAACTCGACCTGAAATCCTAGAGTCTGGGGCGGGGCAGAGCCCCTGCATGAGGGTGTGGGGCACAGCCCCCCGACAGAAAACACCCAGTCAAGAGGCAGCACAATACCTGCGTCGGTATTTGGCCGTTGCTGTGGGGGAGGTCGTCATTCTCGCTGATGGGAATACTTGGTGCTTCCCATCCACTAAAACTTTAAACTATCTGGGGTGTGGCTGCCCATTCCCCCCCCCACACACACCATTGTAAAATGAATATACTAGCATTTTTGTTTGCATTAGAGGAGGGATCAGAAGAGAGAAACCAAACAAAAGACCAAATGGGAAGAGAATGGAGGACCCATCTCCTACGCCCCTAACTAGCCCTCCCCCCCCTTGCACGCACCCACTTCTCATAGCCCATGAGAGCCACTGAACAATCAAAAAGTTCTCCTAAGAGATGGGCGTGAGCGTGGCCTCCCTCCAGAATCATCTGAGGGGGAGATCGCATGTTCCAATGAGTTGTAAGCATCCCATTGGCACCATAAGTCAGTGAATTTTTCCTGCGAGAGCTGCAGCATCACAGTGATTCACTCCATTGAGTAAATCTCCCTAACCTTTACCCTCCACAACTCAACTGTCGGTGTGTCTCCCGTACACCAGTGTAACATAATTCCCTTTGTTGCTGCCAAGCAGAAGAGTCTAAAGAGCATCTGCTGTGGGTGGTTTCCAATACCTGGGACTCTTTTGCCCAGGAACATATGTTCAAAGGTGAACGGAAGGTTACTTCCCCATATACTTTCAAGGGCTATATGTATCTGGGACCAAAAGGGTTGTATCTGTGGGCCACCCCAGAAAATGTGGTACTGTGTGCCCTCCTGCCAGCAGTCCCGCCAACACAAATCTGCACCCCCGACGTAAAGTGTTTAGCGATTGAGGGTGTGTGAAAGA
The DNA here is from genome assembly GCA_016271365.2 of Neoceratodus forsteri. NCBI lineage: Eukaryota > Metazoa > Chordata > Ceratodontiformes > Ceratodontidae > Neoceratodus > Neoceratodus forsteri. The sequence goes on along the minus strand of JADMNL010000022.1, from coordinate 687,888,560 downwards.
ACCATGTAACGCACTTCCATCTAAACTTCCACCATGTAGGGCAGTCCATGGTGCACCAGCCGATTTTCCATATGTGATCCCAGTCTTCTGTGCTTATCGAGATCTGGGCATCATGCTCCCAAGCCTCCCGAACAGCCTGGCTCTTGGAATGTTCCATCCCCTGTAGCATTCTATATGCCACTGCTATATTACTTTGTCTGCCAGTTAGCATAGAGGCCCAATGTAAAACATTTTTAAGCGTTGTAGGGTCTCGAGTAACCCTCACCTGAGAAAGGTTTCCCTGGGTCCGCAGGTAGTGGTGGACTTGTAAAAAGCGAAAAAAGTCCTGCTTTAGCAGGTTAAATTTCTGTTGCACGTCCATAAAGGAGAGGCATGTCCCATTCTGTATTAACTACTTAAACTGAATAAAGGAGTTGTGGTTCCATCGTCAAAAACCTCTGGCCTCTCAGGGAGGGGGGGGGGATTTAGAAGTCTGGATCCCAATTATCACTGTAAATGGTACAATTTCATTGGGCATACTGGAGACCTGTCTAGCCTTCACCAGTATGCGGACGGTGAGTCAAGTTAAAGGGTTCTGGATAGATGCCAGCAGGGCTGGGATAATGTGGGCATGTGGTAGTGCAAACAGGGGTGCAGTGAGTGCAGGGATTGCCTCTAAATCCATCCATCCTGAATCTAGGTTCTGCTTGGTCCAGATGATCACATGGGCCAGTTGTGCAGCCAAATAATAGAAACAGAAGTCTGGTATTGCCAACCCTTCCTTTTCCCTTTGGAGCGTCAGAAGCCTCCTCCATAGCCATAGTCTGTGGCATGCCCAAACGATAGTCAGCAGTGTCTTCTGGAACCTTTTCCAAAATGCCTTTGGAATTTTCACTGACAGGGTTTGAAAGAGAAAGAGATACCTGGGTAGAACATTCATTTTAAGGGTGGCTACCCATCCTGCAATACCCAAGGGAAGGAGGCTCCAGAGAGCAATATCTACCTTTACTTCTCCCTCCAGCTTCACATAATTCAGTTTGAAAACAGAGCTGAGCCTGGATGATATCTGAATACCCATGTATCAAACAACACCTTGAGGCGCCCACTGAAACTGAATAGTCTGCCACAGACTTGGGGGGCAAGCTCCGCAAATTTTCAGCACATCTGATTTGGTTAAATGTATCTTATACCCTGCAGATCATACCATATGTCACAAGCTCTGCAAGTAGCTCAGGTATAGACTTCTGGGGTTGGGTAAGGAAAAACAGAGGTCATCGTCTGCGTATAGTGATATCTTATGCTCCCTTTCTTGCCCAGTTACCCCCATGATCCCTAACTGCCTGCATGAGTGGTTCTATAGAGAGGGCAAAAAGCAGTGGGTACAGAGGACATCCCTGCCTCATGCTCCTGGTTAAGGAAAATCTTCCTGATGTAACCCCATTAACCTTGATCATGGCCTGTGGAGAGGTGTAAAGCTCCCATACACAGGTGAGGAACATCCCCCCAGTCCCATCTCCTCCAGAGTCTTGTATAGGAATCCCCAGTTCACCCAATCGAACGCCTTCTCCGCATCCACGACAATTGCTAGACCAGCCCTTTCCCTTGCTGGGCCCTGACCATTATATTAAGAAGGCGTCTGATATTATCTTGTATAAGTCTGCGGTTGATAAAGCCAGTTTGCAGTGAACTAAGTACGCCACACAATTTTGCAAACAAGCTGCCAATATTGAGGTAAAGATCTTTAGGTCTGTGTTTAAAGAGCAGCTGATGCCTTTGGGAAAACTTTGAAACACATAATAGCTGGACATAATTCAGCTTGTATATCATATATCTTCTGTAGATTTCTCATCTCTATTATTTATTACTGAAGAAATTCCCACAAAAAAGATCTTTATCCCTTTGGGTTCATCTGCCTCTATAGCTCACTCCCTACTTGAAATCATAATGCTGTGCTGTGACATCACAGTCTGTTGTTATGGGAATAATTGTGATGTCACAAGCAGAGTATTATGACATCAGCTAGGGAAGCAGTAATGTGAGCTAATAAACCATCAGGGAACAACTCTCCTGTTTTCATGTATATGCCCTCAGTAATAAATAATGGGGATAAGAAATACAGAGCTAACAAGAAATATAAGCTGATCTGCGTCCCGATATTGTGTTTCCCAAAGTTCTTCTCAAGGTGTCAGTTGCTCTTTAAGAGGGAGATGGAATGATAAGAGCTGCATAATGTGGCATCTTTACCTGGCTTTGGCAGCGCTGTTATTCCTGTATCTTGCCAAGAAGGTGTCGCGCTCTCCATCCTGAATTCCCTGACAAACCCCTAAAGGCTGGGAGGCCAGTTTTTCATGAAATTTTTGATAGAATTCTATGCAAGTTTCATAGGGACCAGATGCTTTGCCTGCTTTAAGTTTGGAAATGGTCCCTACTACCTCAAGCGAGAGGGGGAGGTTTGGAAATGGTCCCTACTACCTCAAGCGAGAGGGGAGCAGAAATGGCTTCTTCTTGTTCCACTGTGAGTTTATGGACCTTGACCCTCTTGAAGTAGTCCTGAAGCTTACAACCAAGAGCAGGGATTTGCTCTTGTCTATATAGCTACTTGTACTAACTCATAAAGTGCTACATGATTGCGGATGGATCCGAGTCACATTGCTGCACCCCCCCAACGCTGTATACGCAGCACCATTGGCTAGCTGCTTCTTTGCGAAGTTGCCAAGCCAGTAGTCTCCCAACCTGCTGGCCTGATTCATAATAACGCTGCCTCAAATACCTAATGTTACCCAAAATTTTGGCCTTGAGGCGCCAATTAAGCTGCGCGTGGCATCTCTCCAGCCTCTCTTTAACCCCGGCATTAAGAGTAATCTTGTACTCTGCCTCCAGATCGAATAACTGCTCTTCGAACTCCACTTGTTTTTTCTGGTTTTCTATTTTCCATCTGGAGGCATAGCTTATGATCTGCCCTGTGAGTATCACTTTGAGGCTGTCCCACCAGGCTGCCTCACAGGGTTCCTCCTTTAGGATTCGTGGTCGAATAGCTCCCTATCTCTTCCACCATCTGCCGAAGGTCAGGGTGGTTCAAAAGTGAGACATTGAGCCTCCTCCCCCAGGATCTTACCAATGGGGTGATCGCAAGATCTAGCATCACTGGTGTGTGATCAGAGAGAGTGGTGGGTCCAGTTATTCACCACTCCACCGTATGTAACCACTCTGCTGAAACTAGAAAGAAATCAATGCGGGAGTACACCTGGTGCAGATGGGACCAGAATGTATAATCCCAAGTGTGTGAGTTTAGGAATCTCCACACTTCCACCAAGCCCAGCTTTTGAGATTGCCTTTTTATACATGCGCCCACCTTGGTCTGGGTCCCTGAGCTGACTCCCAATCTCTCTAGCTGAGGTTTAATCATGCCATTGAAATCTCCCCCAGTCAGGAACAATGTTCCTGGATTTGGGGTGCAGCTTAGTAATATGTCCATGAGAAATTTCACATTCTTCTTCTTTTCCGAACTGGGGCAAAGATGTTCAGCACCGTGCAGGGGGTCAAGCCGAAAAAGCCACGAATGCACACACATCTACCATCTGGATCCTGCTTCACCTGGGTCACCGCAAGGGGACAATTCTTGTGAACCAGAATGGCGACATCTCTTCTGTGGGGATGGGCAGCATATGATGCCGCATATTCTTGGCCCACCCAGGCTCTCTTAAATTTAGCGTGTTCAGCATCAGTCAAATGGGTCTCTTGAAGGAGGGATATTGTGGCATTTTTTCTTTTGAGCTCTTGAAGGAGATGGGCCCTCTTCACAGGACTATTCAGCCCTTTTACATTATATGTAATAACTGTACGCTCCATCCTAAAGGGGTCCATATCCCCCCCTCCACCTCCCCCATGCAACATCCCAGGGAAGTAGGCAGCCACATCCAAACCACACAACTTGGAAACTGGTAACAAAACTACAGCAACACTAAACCTTGTGAACCAAGGTCAAAACCTAACCCATCTGGCCTCAATGGTTGTAGAAAGATGCCCTGCCAATGTCAGAAAGTTGTTATCCCACAGGGTAGTGCTGATTATGGTGACTATTAAAGGCACCATGCATATTGTGGATTTAGATCCACCTTCTCTCTCCTTTTCCAGTACAGTGACTCTAAAGTCGCCAACCAAGGAAATACAAGTAATCCAACCCGCCAGCTCCCAGGGGCTCAATCCCTAAGTCAACATAGTAATGGTCACACCTGAAAATTCGTGCCCTCCTGGTAGGCTGTCTGAATACATCTCCCTCTCCTTTGCTATGGTGCCTTACGTCAGATGGTAGAAACCCCACCTCCATCCCTAGCATTAAAGTTTGGGGCCCCTTTACTCAGCACTTTCATTGGTCTGCTACCACAGAAGCAGACCACTTGTCATCCCGTATACTGAGAGCTGACAGTATAGGTACACGTACATGTACAACCCAGAGGGGCCCCCCCCCATCACCGGCAGATAGGAGTCTAAAGGCCTGTGCAGCGCACACAAGTACATAATGCAGATACTCAGTCCCATCTGCTTTGGAAGAGGGTTGGTAACCTCTCAGCTATGGGTCAGTCAGTCATCCCTGCCCAAGAGCCAAGGACTCCCCTCTGTGTTTAGTACCCTTCCTTGTCATAAACGCAGTTGTACCAGCCCTGACCCTTTGTACATTCTCCTTCAACACAGTACAGATGAAGGCCACGTGGCCATCAGGATTGTTCTGCAGCGGCCATCCTAATCTTCTTGGGCACAGGAAGAGTCCCACTCCAGGCCAGGTGCATCCCTGATTTTCCCCAACTCCCATCTGTTGCAAGAAAGAGGGACCAAAACCCTTTCCCCAAAAACCCTGCATCCAACCACGATATCCAAAGGAACAAGAAACCCAGGCTGTATTAGCTTGCTACATGTACACTGCAATCTTCAGTAACTGTTTAGATTTATAAAACTCAAAATGGATTTGTTTTTACCACAAGATCTGATACTGGCATAGCGTGCAGCAGAGGAACCAGTGCCTGAGCCTGCACAGGAGCTCTCTTAGCTGGAGCCTGGTCTGCCGTAACTAGCAGCTAGGGGAGAAAAAAATGCTGTGAATGGTGGCCCATAGTTACCTATTACCCCCGCCACCACCCCTAGTGCTCGGTCAACCTTGGAAGCAATCCGGAGCCAACACTGCACCACTGTATCATCACAGCCCCACCAATGGAGTAATCTGTTGACCCCGGTCCACCAAGCTAGGCAATCGCAAAGCCCACACTACTGTTTATCTTTTTTACCCTTTCTTTGTGTGAGCAGCCACTGCACCAGATAGCCACTTATGTGTCTGTGACACCACAACAACCAGGGGAAACAGCAAAGTCTCCTCATGTGTGATGCTGAATTCGATTGGTAGGGCCTCCCTGCAGGCGCCTTGTGGGCTACCCAGTGCCGCCTGCCCTGGCCCCCTGCCACACACCATGCCAGCCACCATCAGTTTATGGGATCAATATATGAACCACTTCCCACCCCATGGCCCCATACTGAAAAGTGTCAGACAGAACAAATTTGGGACCTATTTACAGTCTAATGCTCTGCAAACAGTGAAACCTATATTTAACCTCTACCTGTATGAAGTGTAGTGGGCATCCAAAGAGGAGCAAGATAGATAAAAAAAACTTTGTTTTTCCACAGGTAGAACTTTTAGGACTATAAAGCCCTGTTTTACAAAGTTGTCCTGATATTCAAATGGTCACCACCGGCATACCATTTCGCAGGGAATCAACACCGGCACACCATTTCGCAGGGGAATCAATAATCAGGGTAATCTGGTGACCATCGAACCTCTACCTCTACCTAATCTGAGGCATGAAGGAACAGTGTGAGGTATCATAGGTATATTCAAGCCAGAGGATAGAATTCTACCCTATAAGGCTTGCCATCCATGTTTTAAAATGAACATTTTTTGTTACCAAAATGATTGTCTATCCCATTCTTGAATTCGTTCATGGTGGTACAATTAACGAGTTCTATCGGTAATGTATTCCAAACTCCAACTACTCTACAACTATACCATTGTTTCCTGAAAGTATGCTCCCATGTTTGTTGGTAAAGTTGTTTCTTATGCTTTCTTGTACTGATTCTACCAAGGTTTTTCATGAGTCCCATTTCCTCCATTAAATCTACATCATTCATATTTTTGTATAGGAAGCACAGATCACCCCTTAATCTACGATAATATAAAGAATAAAGATTAAGGCTGACTAGTCTATCATGTTAACTTTTATTCAATAATCCTTTTATTTGCTTTGTTAACTTTCTCTGAACCCCTTCTATTGATAAGATGTCTTCCCTATTTTGAGGTGACTATACTTGAACGCAGTACTCCAGGTGAGGTCTTACCAATGCACTGTATAGGGAATCAGCGCCTTCCTATCCCTACTTGCTATGTGTTTGAGTATACAATTAAGGTTTTGAATTGCCTTCCTAAATTGGATCCTACAATGCGATCTGAATGTCATGTCATTTGTAACTGCAATTCCCAAATCCCTTTCCTCTTTTACTACCCCCAGAGTGGTATTATCCAATAGATATACCTCTTCCTTATTGTTCTTTCCAAGGTGCATAACCTTGCATTTAGTTTTGTTTAATACTAACTTATTTGAGTTAGTCCATTCATATATTGAATTCAAGGCATGTTGTAGTGTAGCTTTTTGTTCAGCATCATTAACGACTAGGCCCAGTCTACAGTCATCTGCAAATTTATACATCCAAATGTTATTATTTCTAATTTTTAGTGAAGCGATGTATATATTGAATAAACTGGGGCCCAACACTGAGCCCTGAGGGACTTCACTAGTAATAGGAGCCCAAGCAGAGTATTCCCCATTGATGACTACTCTCTGCCTTCTATCTAGGAGCCAGTTTGAGACCCAGGAATACTCGCAACCGCCTTCCACTACCCTCCATGATTGTTGTGTAGCGGCTACTGCTCTTATTGTCTCCCCCCCCCCACAATTGGCTGAAACATCAGTATGTTACCAGAGCAGCCTCCTCCTGATCTGAAACCACTGATTCATCAGGCTGGTTTGCCCACTGAATAACAACCCTTGCTAGCTAGGTCTCCCTTGGATGGATGCAGCCACAGCATTATGCCCCCATATGTATGCCCATACAAACCACCGCTGTGAACTGGAGCAAGGGATCTCTTTTTATTAGTCCCACATCAACTTTAGCCCATCTTACTGTCCTTACCCTGGGACATTCAGCAAAAAAAAAAAAAAATGCTGTTGGCCCATCCAGCCCAAGATCAGGTCCCCCCGCCTCCATCAAGCTGAGCCACCGGCTCCAATTGTGCCCAACCATGTCGTTTCCTTGGAGCTTTTGAAATTTTACCAAATTTCCCCTTATCTTTGGATGGCAGTCAGAGGCAACACAGCACCTAAACCTTCGAGTTGGAAAGGCCAGATGGGACCACAGCAACACCCAATACGGGACTCTGTGGCAGCAAACTACACCTGCAAAAAAACTTTATACTTGGCCCCTGGCCCAGAATAATAAATAGTACCCACTCCCCCCCCCCTTCCTGGGAACTCAGCAATTCTTTAGCCTAGGTAATTAAAACTGATTGACAGGTGTCTGACCCATCCCCCACCCAGAAAAAGGACACTTAGAACAATGGGCTGTAAACAATGGTATGGTATTTAATTCAGAAAAATGTGTTGTCATGCACTTGGGGAAAGCGAATATATTTAATACTTACTCGATAGCAGGCAGAAAATTGAGGCTGGTCGAAAGTAAAAATGACCTGGGCATACTCATCAACAATGATCTAAAATTCAGTAAACACTGTATCGAAGTAGCTAAAAAAACTAGTAACATCATTAGTTGTATTAAATGGTCAATTACATCAAGAGATAGAACTTGTATTATCCCCTTGTATAGGGCGTATATCCAACCCCATTTGGACTATGGCTCCCCATTGTGGAATCGATTCCTGCGTAAGGATATTAATAGACTGGAGGGAGTTCAGAGGAGAATTACGAGAATGGCTCGGGGTTTCCAGACTATGGATTATGATAGCAGATTGAGAGAACTGAAACTTTACTCATTGGAATGTAGACACACTAGAGGTGATCTTATGCAAATGTATAGAATATCGAGGGATGCCTCTCTCATGTCTGACTTGGGTCTCATATTTAATTAAAGGGAGTTTAACCTCAGGAGCCGTAATTACCAATTAATGCTTACTAACCCAAAAAATAATACAAGAGGAGGTTATTTTCCACAGAGAATTTTCCCCATTTGGAATTCTCTTCCTAGAGATATTGTGGACGACAACTTCTTAATCAAGGCAGGGAATAACCCCGCATTGCAGGAGTTGTACTCAAATGGGCTTTCAGCCTTCTGTACAACGAATTTTCCTAGTATGAATCCAAGTATACATGGGAGTTGGGTGAGCTGAAGCCCCAGTTCCAGTGACCAGAGCAAATCAGTATAACTGGGGAGGTTCATCCACCAACCACCACTTGTAATTAGTTAGTCAGGAGAGCAAAAAGACACAGAGGTAAGCCAACTGGGGACATTGTCCAAAAGTCAGTAGAGGTCCAGTCCCACTGGAACCCCAGTCCCGGCATACACTTCATCTGGCACCCATCTGGGAGAAGAAGTCAGTAATTTTTGCTAGGATTGCTTCTTCCTGGGGCCTGAATGGCCTACCTCAGAATCTGAGGCCGAGGAGGTGGACTTGCTTTGCTTCTTCACCACCGTTGTCCACAGTGAGTAGTCTGGGAAGGCCTCGATTACTGGGTCTGGTGGGAAAGTCCGCTCCGGGGGGGGGGACGCCAAGTTTTTGGAGCAATGGTTTGGCATCTGCTAGAGTCTGGAAGAACTTGGGACCCATGTCAGTGTGAATACTAAATTGGGCAGGAGCCAGCACTTGCATCTTAATGTTCTTGTTCAACAGAAAACGTCTAAGGGCTAAAAGAGGCTTTTGTTTGAGGAGAGTAAGAGGGGTAAAATCATGCTCAAAGTACTGTTTAATGTCACCGAATGTAATGTCCTTTCTTCCCAAGGCCAGCATGGGGATTTCAGACTGAATGCAGTAATCCAGGAGCTGCATTCCAATTGAGTGGGGGCAGACCTTCAGATCCATAGGCCGGTGTGCCAAGGCTCAATCTGAAGGGGGCTATCCTTTGGCCAGACCAACAGCTCCCAGAGCAATGACTCCAAAAGGTTTCCATCTCCCCATTTCAGTACCATCTGGTAAGCCATGGATGTGAATATTATTTCACCGTGAGTGCAGCTCTACATCATCCAATTTTTCTGTGATCTCCCTCTCCCAGCAGTGCAGGAAATTAAGGATCTCTTGGTGTCCGTCAACTGTGTTGGAGATCTCTGTCAGGCCTTCCTCCAAGTCTGTTGTGCATTGTTGGAGCTCCTGCAGACCGTGATTCATTTCAGTCAGTATGGCTGCGGTCCACTCCACCGTATAATTAATTTTCTTTAATTCGTGAAACAAACATTTAGAAGTAATTGTGAAATGCTCTTCAGCCTCATTGCCAGTAAGACCGCTCATAGAGCCAAATCTCTTAGATCATGACCGACTCAAGCTGTGGCCCCTCGTGGCTGTCACCATCTTCATCTTACCATCTTCCGTATCCTTGTTCCTTGATTTAGGAGACATCTTTGTGGTGAATCGTACATCCATTATAATAGGTTGCAGTCCAATTCAGAGTAATGTTCGCTGATTGGGGTTTAATAACTGACTGTTATTGATTAAAGCCCTGGGGGCCAGGAGATCAGCCAAATCAGGACTGCATCAGTTCTAGGCAGAACAGGAGTTCCCAGGGTGTTTTATTTTAACTGTCTTCGTGTTTCCCCTTTTTGTTGTGCCATTCTGCCCCTCCCATAGGGACACCAGCATTTGGGACTTTGTTGACACGTTCATGTGACATGCACTGAGATGCATCCTTCCCACCCAGTGTCCCTCACACCCTACCTCCCACACGTCTGCAGGTGGCAGTGCTGTAGCAGCACACAGCACCTTCTCCCTGGGAGGATTAGAGCGCCCTCTCGGATGCTCGATCCTCCTCTTCCCCAGCCATCCCCTGACCACCCAGGCTCATTCTGGAACACAAGTTGCTGGCATTGCGAGTGGTAGCACTACTACTACTATGCCCATGAACTGGCCAAACTTACTTCCCTGCAGAACCCCCAAAATGCAGAAAGGCAACACCTGGGTGCCCATACCCGGTGCCACTGTATTGTAAAAGTCGACATTGGGGTGCCAAATCCCCAGTGTCATATTTCCAATCTGAAAACAAAAGAAAACAGTCCCTCACTGCCTTTTTCATCACCGATATGACTCCCCAAAACCCCCACCCCAACCCCCCACTTAGCACCCACCACCCCACACACCCTCAGTCATCAATCAATCAATCCTGTATTTGTTCAGCGCAAGTTTCAGGGAGTTGAAGCGCTTTACACACTATCAAACATACATCTTATTTAAAATCAGCAATACTAAAATCTTTAAGTTAAATCCCCTCAGGAAAGGCCTGGCTAAATAAAAATGTTTTCAATTCGACTTTAAAATGATTGATGGTCTGGCACTCTCTAACCTGGCAAGGTAGAGAATTCCACAGGGTCGGGGCCGCAAAAGCAAACATACGGGCCCCAGATGACTTAAGTTTAACCCTGGGAATCTCTAGCAATCCATCATCAGTGGAGCAGAAAGGGCAGGAGGGGTGATAGGGATGAAGAAGGTCTTGCAGGTAGCTGGGTCTCTGCCTGTGTAGGGCTTTGTAGGTCAGCAAACCGACCTTGAAGGAGATCCACCAATTTATCAACAGCCAGTGCAGATAGCAGAGCACAGGTGTGATATCTGAAGATGTCCCACAACGCAGATCTACTGTCTGACCAAAAACATGTCTTGGTGATGAACTGGAAACTGCAATATGAGAAAATAAGGTTAAGTCCAGTTTAATGTATTTCAATGGGGTTTGAACCTTTCCTCATACCTTTGTCATTTTTTAATATTGTTTCACCATATTTTCAACATGGCCTTTTTGGAAACCTACCTAATGCACAAGGGTGGTGAAATTTTTCAACTCTGACCCGAAAGATTACTTTTGCGGTCACTGCGTGAAATCACCTTTCAGGCACGATTTGAACATTTCCACCTACTGGGTTCATGAGCTGGGGTCATAAGAAGGCTTTGTTGAAAATTTGGTGTAGAAATATGGTAAGATGACCAAGTTATGAATGAGCATTGAAATATTTAAATGTTAACTCATAACTAATTTTCAATATTTTTCCACCTTTCAACATAGCCATTTTCCTGACTCCACCTCATGAGCAAGGCAGCTGACATTTTTCAAATATGTGCCAAAAGATGATTTTCCAGTTGCTGTTTGACATCATGTTTCAGGCAGGATTTGAAAAGTCTCATCTACTGGGTTCATGAGGTAGGGTCATAAGAAGCCTATGTTGAAAATCTGGTAAAATGACCAAGTTATGAGTGATTGTTGAAATATTGCAACAATCGTTCATAACTTCTTGAATTTTCAATACTTTGACTCCGGACTTTCAACATAGCCATTTGTTTCACACCATCTCAAATTTTTAAATCCTGGACAAGATGTGTTTTCGCACTTGTGGTGCAAAATTACATTACGGCCAGCGTATTAGAAATGTCACACATTACGTTTATAAGAGGAGTCATAAAATGACTATCTTGAAAATTTTTGGTCAAAATTTAAAAAAAATATATATTATTAAGAAACGTATGTAGTGCTAGCCTTTAACCCAGTGGGTACTACTTTGTAATCCCATACTGGTGAGCTGAGCTCGGGGGTGAGGTCAGTGAGTCAGCTGGATGAAGTGAGGCTGGGGGATGGCACTGTTATGTGACACCAGATCCCAGTCAGGGAAGGAAAGGTGCAGGGTTGACTGCATGGGCCCAGGGACCGTATAGTGAAGACAACTCTTCTTCTGGCATAAGGCCTTGCACCTCTGCACCCATGGGGCAGAGGGCCCTGTGCATTGGCTAAGAGATGAACTCTTTGTCCTGTGTATCTGTATCTGCAGCCACATGGAAGCTTCTTGACATCCATCATTGTGCTTCCATAGGCAGACAGAGTCTTCCTTGGCCCTGCATGTCTGTATCACTTCATGGAGGTACCAAAGGAACCTGCATGGATGAGGATACGGAATCCACTATCTTAAAAAGAAAAGAAATTCTCTGCAAGAACTGCGTTAATGCACTGGTTAGGGTTCAACTTACTGCAACAAAAGTTGAGAAATGTGCTGTTAGGGTTTCCAACCAGAACCCCCCCCCCCCAAACTCCCAAGCAACACAAGGGAAAAACATTAGGGTTTTGGGTCTCCACAGTCTTGGTGAATCAGTAGTGGGATCTTCCTTGGAGATGTCATCCCTAATGCTCAGCCCCTCCCCTGAGCAAACAAGGTCAGATGTGATCTCTTTTTCTTTTCGCAGGGCTTGACTAAAGAATGCTACAGCAGATTCTGTTGGCAATGTGTGGCAAAACATACTTCTCTACCTTTGATGAATGTATCACTATGAAGCACTGACTTGGAACTGTTCCTAGTGCTTCAGACAGGACGCTATGGGCTGGGGGGATGGGTGTGCATTTGGGTTGATGATCCCAAGGAAGACCCTACCACTGACTCACCAAGACTCTGGAGGCCCAAAACCCTAATTTTATTTTCCTTTTTCTGCTTGGGGGGTGGGAAGTTAGGGTTGGAAACCAAACCACCACATTTCTACCTTTGTGTGTATGTATGTATGTGTGTGTGTATATATATATATATATATATATATATATATATATATATATATATATATATATATATATATATATATATATATATATATATATATATATATACATATATATACACACATGTGTGTCTGCAGCGGAAAAACCTTTTCTGATTCTCTGTGGGAGGGTTGGCTCAGTTCTTCTCCGACAGGGTGTACTCTATCCAGCAGGGAATTCCATCAGTGAGCCGGACTATGGCCTGCAGTGATCACTGAAGGCATTGCAGAGGAACGCCGCTTGTTTGTGGTGAATTTAAACCAGTGGAGGTGGCCGAGGTCATTGAGGTTACCTCTAGGCTAAAGCACACGTACTGTGAACTGGACCCAGAGCCGACACATTTCTTGATGGGATGTGTTGGTTCTGTTGGCCTGGTGTTGGCCTTGATTGTCCGGTGTTCTTTGTCGGAGGGAGTCTTCCTGGATTCCTTGAAAGAGGCTTTGGTGAGACCTCTCACTTCTGAAAAAAACATCTTTAGACCCTGACATCTTTGCAAATTACTGACCTATCTCCAACCTCTCTTTTTTGGGCAAGGTTGTAGAGAAGATTGTGGCGCAACAGCTTGAGGAGCACCTTGTGGCTTTTGACATCTACGAGCCACTCCAGTCTGGATTTTGTGTGAGGCATAGCACCGAAATGGCATTCGTTTGGGTGCACAATGACCTCCTTAAGGTGAGACATAGAGGAGAAGAGTAAATTCTTATTCTCCTCAATCTCTCTTCCACATTTGACACAGTGGACCATGTTGTGTTGCTTGACCGTCTCAGAGAGTACTGTGGGCTTGCCTGCACTGTCATCTGCTGGTTTGAGTCCTACCTCGCGAACAGGAGGCATTGAGTTGTGATGGGGAATTTCTCCCCCTCAAGCCTCCTGTCCTGTGGAGTACCTCAGGGTTCGGTCTTGTCACCAATGTTGTTTGCTGTGTACACGCTGCCCCTGGGTTAGCTCATTAGGAAGTACAATGTGGGTTTTCATTGCTATGTAGATATAACCCGGTTGTATCTTTCCTTTGCCCCGGGTCATCCGATGCTGTGGAAGTGCTTAATAGCTGCCTAGCCGAGATTAATGACTGGATGTTCTCCAGCTGGTTGCGACTGAACCCCAACAGGACAGAGGTCCCGGTTGTGGAGTCGAACCAAAAGCATGATAGGATTGCCTCTGGTGTGGCAACTGGTCTTTTCCTGGGGCCTACACCATTGATGGCTTCCTCTAGGGTGCGGGATCTGTTCCTAGATGGTGGACTGACATTTGAACCCCAGGTATCGTCTGTTGTTCACAGTAGATTTTACCATCTGAGGAATATCGCCAGGATCAAACCCATAGTTCCACCTAAGGACCTCCCTACCCATCCTTGGTACATGTCTTTGTAACGTCCAGGCTTGATTACTGTAATGCGCTCTACTTCAGGGTCTCTGGAGGTACCCTCTGCTGACTGCTGTTAGTGCAGAACGCTGCTGCCAGGTTGCTGATGGGACTCTTCAAGTTCAGTCGTGTAACCCCGGTGCTGCGTGAACTGCACTGACTGCCGGTCAGGTGGAGGGTTATCTTCAAGGTGGGCTTGCTCACCTTTAGAGCCCTGCATGGACTAGGCTCTGGCTATCTGTCTGACCTCCTTACACCTGCCACTCCTGTCCGCTCCCTCCATTCCTCCTCCAGGGGTCTCCTCACGATTCCCAGGATGAGGTTAAAAACTGCTGGCGACAGGGCATCCTGTGGAATTTGCTACCACCTGCTATTAGGGAGGCCCCTTCAATTGAGGTTTTCAAGGGCCGCCTAAGGACCTGTTTGTTTGCTCTGGCATTCCCAGATATGGAGCTGTAGAGAACTGTCTGAGCTATCTTTAATGCTTGCTTTTTGTACTCAGTTTACTGATTTTATTATATTTATATTTTTTTAGCTATATTTATGTATTTATATACTGTCCTTTCTCTTTGATTGTTTATATTTGTAAGGCACCCAGAGCCTCCGGGATTGGATGCCTAAGAATTAAAACTTGCCTAGCCTTACATAAAAACATAGAAGTTGATGGCAGAAGGAGACCGCTAGGTCCAACTAGTCTGCCCATTAGTTTTAGACCTATTTTGACACTCTAGTTGCCCTTTGTAGTCAAGGCTCCCCTTGTGTCTATCCCATGCATTCTTGAATCCCCCCCCAGTGTCGACCCCCACAACCTCTTTGGCAGGCTGTTCCAGGCATCCACCACTCTTTCTGTGAAGAAAAACCTCATGGTGTTGGTAGAGAATGTCCCTCCTTGCAGCCTGAGGTCATGTCCTCGGTCCTGGAGCCCTTCTTGAAGTGAAAAAGTTCCTGTGCCTGTACCTTCTTAATGCCTTTTATGTACTTGAATGTTTCAGTCATGTCCCCTCTCTCTCTTCTCTGCCTCAGGGAGTACATATTCAGTTCCCTAAGTCTTTCCTCATAGGATATGTACTGCAGACCCTGAATCATTTTTGTCACCTTTCTCTGTACTGTTTCCACCGGTCAATGTCCTTCCTGAGGTGAAGCCTCCAAAATTGGACTCTGTATTCCAGGTGAGGCCTGACCAGTGATCTATACAGTGGTAGTACCACCTCTCTCTCCTCCTGCTCTCAATTCCCCTCCCAATGCAGCCCAGTATTCTGTTGGCCTTCAGTGTTGCCTTCTTACACTGCTTACTAACCTTCAAGTCGTCTGAGATTATGATTCCCAGATCTCGTTCCTGGTCTGAGGCCGCCAGACTTTCACCTCCTAGGTAATACTTCTTTCTTGGATTTTTCTTTCGTATATGCATAACCTTGCACTTTTTACAGTTAAATCTCAGCTACCACACTCCAGACCACTCTTCTAGTTTCTTGAGGTCAGCTTCCATCTTGTTCACTCCTTCTGAGGTGTCCACCCTGTTACATATCTTAGTGTCATCTGCGAACAGACACTCCTTCCCTTCCAGTCCATCAGCAATGTCTGCTATAAAAACAGGAAGAGCAGAGGCCCCAGTACTGAACCTTGGGGCACCCTGCTGATCACCCTGCCTTCCGTCGATTGCATTCCATTAACCTGTACCCTCTGGGTTCTGCTTTGTAACTGGTTTTGTACCCATCCGACTACTTCTGGACCAACCGCTGTGTGGTCAAGCTTCTTTATGAGCCTTCTATATGGAACCAAGTCGAAGGCCTTACCGTACATTGGCCTTGCCTTACATTGAACTGCACTTACCTTAGTTTCTCATATTGCAGTTGGTGGTTCCAGCAACAAGACGCGTCTTTGATCACAAAGTGGATCTTTGCCAAGGGACATGTTCAGGTGAGTGAAGGGGTGTGGGGTTGTAGGTTGTGACTGGGAGGTCGGGGTGGGGGTGTCAGATCGACGAGGGACAGTTTTCTTTTTTGTAGGTAAAAAAAACATCAACAGACTGTTTCATCTATTTCAGCTGACACTTTGTTGTGTTGGGCAAATGGGGGCAGATGACCTGGAGAAAAGGGGGATCCACATAAGCAGTACTGGGGGTGGGCACCCCAGTCCACTTATAGCTTAAAAAAAATTATAATAAACAGTGGGCCACCCAGAGGGAAGGAGGAGAAAGAAGCAGTACTGGGGGTGGAAAGAAAGAAAGAACGAAAGAGGGAGCGAGAGAAAGAGACAGAAAAAGAAAGAGAAAGAAAGAACGAATGAACAGGGGATCGGCATCTCACTCCTGTCACTGCAGCTTGCAGCAGGACTCCAGCTGTGGCTGCAGAATTCAAGAAAGTCCAGCTGTTCTCATACAGAGAACGCGGGTGAATGGCTTCTCTCACTAAGCTGGGCACCCTGGATTTTGGGGTGCCCAGAAAAGGTATTTCTGGCCATTAGTTTAAAAAACAAACAAACATCATAATCCAGTTAAATAGGTCCTGTTTAGCTAGGTTCAGATGTTTGCTTTTTTAAAATTATACCATTTTATGTATTCTCTGTGTTTTTATTTTGAGGGGAAAAGAAAAAAAGATGGCAGCACTCATGGTACAAAAAAATGTTTCATGATGTAAGAAGCAAGTGGTGAGAAACCAAAACAGTCTTGTGACAATTAATTTCTGGTGTCATATCAGAATGTTATTCCCAAAAACCTACTGAGCATGCTCAGAACAGGAAAAAAAACACGTTAAATCCTTATAACTCTGGAACCATTTAATCTTTTTTCAAGAAATCTTCCAAAGGTACTACCTTGGCACAGTATGATTCTACTCTAAAAGTTTTGGGGAAAAAAATCCATTCCGTGTACTGCATGCTGTAAGTGAGAGCAAACCCAAACCCCATGTTAAGGATAGGAAACAAATTTGGCATCTACAGAAAAAGGACATATCCAGATCTCAGAAACCACGAAAGTTGCCATTGCAAAACTGTCCACAGATTTAAACCTTGCTTCCTAGACAACACATATGAAATTACAGCTAATTTTATCAACTGCTGCCAAAGATATTAAGGTGCAAAATTAGTGGTTTAACATTGAACACATGACTCAACCTTTACTATGGGGTGCTACACACACACATAATGTGGTTGGGCCCTTGTCCTCTTAGAAAAAGCCATCATGTATTTTCCCATGTATGATGGTAGCCAATTAGCATATTATGACACCAATTAACTAATTACACTGTATTAATGTGTTATTAACACCTTAATAACACATTAATACCCAACACACTACAAACCACCCTAATAACACATGTAATAAGTCCCTTAATAATACATGTAACAGCCACCTTATTAACTTCCATAAAAGCCACCCTAAAATCTCCCCAAACTCTACCTACACAAAACTACCCTAACCTGCACTAAAAATCCATGCAACACTCTCCCTACACTCTCTTACTCACCAAGCAAGCAGCTCTGCAATGTAGGCCCTCCAGCTAATGCTGACACCATTCCTCTCGTCTCTAGAGACTCTCGACCTCCATATACTCTGGCTCAATGTCTGCCCCAGCCCGAAATGCCACTCTTAGGCAGGCTACACACTGCTCTCAACTGCACACCATGCCACTCCATGGCAGACTGTAAGATGCTCCTGATGCACACCACGATGCTCCCAACTTAACGCCATGTCACTCTCCATACTGAAACTAAAGGGAAGACTGCCACAGCCACGCCTTCTTTTACAGAAGGCCCTTGCACTATGGAAACCCTACAGGGACAAAATACTGGAAGTCCCACGCAAACCAACTACACCAAGCAAAAGCACTACTAGACTTACTACTACACTATGGAAAATTCCTACACTACAAAAAATGCCACCACACATACAGTCCCACTACGATACAGAAAATCCCTACACTATGGAAAAAACACTGGACACAGAATACAGTGCCAAACTTAATACAATATATAAAATAAAATATGGTGAAGTCCAGCATACTCATGAAATAATATCATTTTGGGGTCGAACAAGCTCATAAAGGCCATTCACTCTTCAGATGTACAGATTTATGGCTCGTTTGACCCCCTGATGGTATTTTCTCCTTGTATACCACACTTTGCCATCATTTAGTCTCAGTCTTGCCATCACTTTCTCCCTCTCTCTCTTTCTGTGTGTGTGTGTGTGTATATATATATATATATATATATATATATATATATATATATATATATGCCTTGGCTCAAGGTCAATTAGTTGGAGCAATGTTCATTGACCTTTTCAAGGCATTTGATACTGTAAATCACTCTCTACTTATTGAACAAGTATCTGATCTAGGTTTATCCACAGACACCACCAATTGGTTCAACAGCTACCTCAGCAGACAAGTCAGGATTGGTGATACACTATCTACAAAACAACCGGTTCATTCAGGTATCCCACAAGGGTCTATCCTGGGTCCACTACTTTTCAACATATTCCTGAATCAGCTCCCAGCCTCCTCTCATGGTCAGATCCTACTCTACGCAGACGACGTGGTTCTTTACTCAAGTAATACTGATCCCACACTCCTGGCTAATCAACTGCAGACTAGCTTTACCAATGCTGAGGCCTGGTTCCACTCACAGAAGCTGGTCCTTAACTACATAAAATCAATAACGATGTTGTTTCACAGTGCACAAAACAGGTTCCGCTCCCACCAGCTGGAAATCAGAAATAGCTCAGGCATTATCCTAGAACAGACTCAACTTTTTAAGTATTTAAGAGTGAAAATCGACAGCACTCTGTCATTCTCCAGCCATACTGACAATGTTACCAAAACAGTGAATACCGTATTGGGCTACTATACAAACACAGACACTGCCTTACCCCAGAAGTCCTCAAGCTTGCTATACATAGTTCAATAGTCTCAGTAATCAATTATGGGCTTGTGATCTATGGATCTGCCTCTGACACCGCCCTGTACCATGTCACCACTACCCATAACAAGGCCTGCCATCTTCTGACTTGGGCTACCCACCTGACACACACATGCGACTTACATGAGCAAGCAAACTAGCTTCAATTCAAAGGCAGACTATCCTATCAATCATGCCTAACAGCAAAATAGGCCTCCCCTGGTCTCTTGCTTCCTGGTGCACAGTCAGTGTTTAGATAGCCAAACCACACCCGGCACACTAGACACACCTTGAACCACGCGTTCATAGTGCCTCCCTGCCGTACCACCCAAGGGCAATGCTCATTTGCATACAGAGCACCATTGTGGTATAATTCACTCCACTGTGATGTTACCAAAGACCAAACACTGGGCTCCTTCAAAAAGAAACTTTGCCAAGCACTAGTCACCAATGCCTCCTGTGACGGCGGCGCATAAAACAACTTGGGCCTGTTTCCTCTCCTTCGCCCACACCCTACCCCACCCTCCTCCACTGTACCATTTTATCCTTGCTACTACCCTATAACTTACCTGCCTTCCTGAGGTCCCCATTAACCAATCCCAGCATCAAACTACGCTTGCTGCTCCATAGTCCATCATCAGTTCCTGCACTGATTGCCCCACTGGAGTGCACTCTTAAACTGAATGACACAGTCCACGTTTGTCTGCTGATATTCCCCTCCTGGCAACACCCCCCCCCAACCTTGCTCAGACAATGCCTTTGGCTGTATCCCTACTCTGGAACAATGTTAGGCCCTGGCCTTAGCTTCTGTCTATCCTGTAAGACCATGTCCCTAGTTGTTGTTTTTCCCTCATTTTGTCTCTGACAATGCCACTTAGCTGCATCTTTTTCCTCCTGTAGCTGGATCTCAACCCTAATGCCCTTCCTTGCTAGTTAAGCTTACTCCTAGTTGCTGTATGTCTGCAAAATACCTGTTTTTGTAACTTAAATCCATATGTGCTTATTTTATTGTTACCTTTACTCCTAGGATCACTATGTATTTTCTCACTATACTATCTGTTCTTTGACATGATGTGGAGCCTATGAAAACAGCCTTTGGCTCAAAGGTATTAATTCCAAGACTGAAACATATAAATAAATAATATATACTGTATATATTATATATTCCTACACCCATGATTGGAGAGCTCTTCTCTGATGCATCTGCTAACGGGGGGAAAAAAAGCAATTTGTTATGTTCAGTGGCGAATATGAAAATCGGAGGCACCTCTGCTAGGCCTCACACTGTTTTGTAGTGCCACCAGGGTCAACTAAGTATTCCCATCAAACTGCTTGAACAGATACCAACTGCAACAAAGCAAATTCTTAATTCATCGTTCCTTAAACTTCATTACCAGAACAAAATAAACTATACTTTAAAACAACTACTGTAATGAACACAGCATTAAAAATGTACTGTGTTTTAAAGATTTTTTCTTTTTTTTTTGTACTCAGACAGGTACCTATTGCCAGGCACATAATATATTGCGGTATATGGTATTCTTTTGCATCAATGCACAAATGGGGTAAAGCTGTCACTAAACTCATCTTTGTTCACCGTATGCGCACACGCCGTGAACTTCTTGCTATAAGAGTGACTTTTGAAGGGTGTGACACTCTCCAGTGCAGAATGGTCTGCAAGGAGCAAGACAGGGCTGCACCAATCGTCAGCCAGGATGATTGTGACATTGTTTTGCCTTGATGAGCACAGTCTTTGTCTAGTTGAAAAGAAAAAGCTGAACCAATCATACGGTGACTTTTTCCTTTCATCTGCAGGACACTGCCCAGCAAACAGATGTTCAGTGTCCTGAACATCTATATGGCACCCAATATTCCCTTCACCATCCTTGTACTCATTATGTGAGTGACTGTCATGGCCCTCATTGTGATATATATGTATTGTACATATTGTAGATGTCATGGCCCTCAATGTGATATATATGTATTGTACATATTGTAGATGTTAGTTTAACTTTCTCTTGCCAAGCTTTAACATGCGAATTCTCTGTATGTTATTGTGTTATAAATAACATTTTCTTGTTTCTGTATGTATAACTGTCTCATAAGTATGTGATGTAATTGCTGTGCACCAACTCGAACCTTGACCTTATCAGGTCCATCTTGTAAATGAGCCTTGCTCAATGATGATCGCCTGAATAAATAAAGATTTGATTGATTGATTGATTGATCAGCCTGGCCGATGCAAAGCTGCCCCCTCTCCCTCGCCATCCTGATAATTCATTTTGTAATTTGCATAAATTTGTTTCGTTCATTATTCCTTTTATTTTCATTTTGTTAGTATAACACAGTGGAGATGGAACATCTTGATTTAGTGGGTTCTGCATCCTGGCTCAGTAATGGGAGCTCAGTATTTAATCAGCAATGTAATTTTGGTGCTGAATCTCCAGCAATCTGATAGCAAAACAAAACCCAGAATCCACAATGCACATCTAATTCAAAACATTGCATTTCACGCCCTAGTAAATGACTGCTTGTCATATATCTGTATTTTCAGTTATTTATACTCCAATCTCTGCACTGTTTACACTGGCAGGGTTTCGGCATGCATGCCCTGTGTGACTGCTGCATGTGCCCCCCCGAATCCCCGACCCCATTCCCATTCAGAAGAAAAAATTACTCACCTTAGTAATTGTGTTTCTTCTAATGGAGTCTTGCTGTATTCTGACAATTTGCAGTTAGCTCCAGCTCTTGAACTGCCCCGGAGAGTGAAGGGTTAAATTCTATGCCAGGCATAGAACGTTGGGCTCGAGCTCAGTTGAAAACTCTGTCTGTCTGTGTCCTTTTGAAACCAAACCGTCAGATTCTTATGAGCTAAAACTCACTGACTAAATAATGTGGAAATTGTAAAAACTCCTAGTAGCCAACTGGCAACAAAGACTTTGGATTCCCCAAAAGACTCAAGTCAGGAAACCCAAAGAACCAAAACCAAGTAATAAGAACTAAAAACTCTTAATTAAACAAATACAAAGCACCCAACACAACAGGAGTGGGGTAAAGACACCCCTGGGGTGCAACACTGCACCTGCCCACCCACTTCTCAAAAACAGGTTCTGAGAGGGGAGACAGGAAGGGAGGTCAGAATACAGCAAGACTCCATTAGAAGAAATACAATTACTAAGGTGAGTAATGTTTTCTTCAAATAACATGAAGTCTTGCTGTATTCTGACAATTTGCAGACTACCAAGCAGTACCTCCAAGGAGGAGGGACAGAACCTACTTTGGGAATAGGCTCTGAAGTCCTGCTGTGCCAAACCTAGCATCACTCCTAGCCTGCATATCCAGAGAGTAATGCTTGGTGAAGGTATGAACTGTTTTCCAGGTGGCTGCTTGACAGATTTCTAACAAAGGGATATCACTAGCTGCAGCCAGATATGCAGCTGTACCTCTAGTGGAATGAGCCATCAGACCTGAGGGTGCAGTTCTTCCCAGTTTTTCATAGCAGAATTGAATACAGGACACAATCCACCTGGCAATGGTTCTCTTGGTGGCAGGTTTTCCCTTACCTTCTTCCCCATAAGTGAGGAATAACTGGAGGAAGTCAAACCTGTGACCCTTTGTACATTCTATGTAGTAACTAAGGGCCCTTTTAACATCTAAACTGTGTAGCCTCCGTTCCCCTGAGGAGGTGTGATCAGTGAAGAACACAGGAAGAGACATAGATTGGTTTAAGTGGAAATCAGAAACCACTTTAGGTAGGAACCTACTGTTGGTTCTAAGGACCACCTTATCTTTATGGAAAGAGATGAAGTCAGGCTCCACTGACAGGGCTTGCAATTCACTGATACATCTGGCAGAAGTAACAGCAACCAAAAACACAGTTTTCCAAGTCAAGTACTTGAGCTCTGCTGAGGACATAGGCTTGAAGGGGGGTTGCATCAGCTGAACAATACAAATATTCAAATCCCAGGCAGGGTCAGGATCCCTAAAAGGGGGATTGGTATGAAGCAATCCTTTGAAAAATTTACAGAATACAGGGTGAGATGACAGAGAGGAAGATTTCCCCACTGACAGGAAAGCAGAAATAGCTGACAAATGAACTTTGAGAGTAGCTGGTTTGAGGCATAGGCCATTAAGGTAAACCATGTAATCCAGAACTGTAGACAAGTCAGCAGTGTCTGGGAAAATGTGCTTCTTGGAACACCAAACACTGAACCTTTTCCATTTGGAGTTGTAGGTTTTTCTTGTGGCGAGGACTGGAGGAGGGCAGATGTGATTCCCCTTCACAAAAGTGGGAGCAAAGCAGAAGCAGGAAACTATAGACCTGTTAGTTTAACCTCAGTGATAGGGAAAATGATGGAATCACTTCTAAAGGAAAGAATTGTCGCGTATCTAGAGGCCAGAGGGGCACAGGACCCTAGGCAGCATGGATTCACAGCGGAAAGGTCATGCCAGACGAATCAGATAGATTTCTTTGACTGGGTGACCAAAGTAGTAGATCAGGAGGGGCTGTGGACATGGCCTACCTAGACTTTAGCAAGGCATTTGACACAGTCCCACACAAAGATTAATATGCAAGTTAGCCAGCCTGGGAGTGGTCCCAAGATGACAGCCTGGGAAAGAATTGGCTGGAGAATAGGACACAGAGAGTAATAGTAAATGGAGTCCACTCAGAAGAAAGGAGGGTTACTAGTGGGGTACCGCAGGGTTCAGTATTAGGACCGGTCCTCTTCAATGTCTTTATAAGCGACATTGCAGAAGGACTGGAAGGAAAAGTATGTCTCTTTGCAGATGACACTGAGATCTGCAACAGAGTTGATGCACAGGGTGGGGAGGAAAGGATGAGAAGGGACTTGGCAAGGTTAGAGGAATGGTCAAATGTATGGCAGCTTAGATTCAATGCTAAGAAGTGCAAGGTAATGCACCTGGGAAACAAAAACCCAGGGGAAGAGTACACAATGGGGGGTGAGATACTAACAACAACAAATGGAAAGGGACCTGGGGGTAGTCATATCAGATGACCTAAAGACGGGCAAGCAATGTGAGAGGGCAGCAAGGAGGGCTGGGGGGATACTGGGATGCATAGGGAGAGGCATCACCAGTAGAAAACAGGAAGTTATTATCCCTCTGTACAGACAGCTGGTGAGACCCCATCTGGAGTATTGTGTGCAGTTCTGGAGACCCAATCTCCGCAAAGACATAGACAGGATGGAAGCTGTCCAGAGGAGGGCAACAAATGGTGCAGGGTCTGCACCGGAAGACATATGAAGAGAGACTTAAGGAGCTTAATATGTATAGCCTCGAGGAAAGAAGGAGAGGGGGGGACATGATAGAAACGTTCAAGTACCTCAAGGAATCAACAAAGTCCAAGAGGGTAGCATCTTCACAAAAAGAGGTGGCAACAAGAGGGCACAATTTGAAAATAGAGGGGCGGCTCAGAGGTAATTTAAAGTATTTTTTACAGAGAGGGTTGTGGATGCATGGAACGGCCTTCGAAGGAGGTTGTGGAGTCAAAATCAGTGGTGGAATTCAAGCATGCATGGGATAGTCATAAGGCAGTTCTGGGGGGTGAGGGTAGGAAGAAGTAGGCTGCTGGTTAACTAGGATCTGCAGCTTATCCAGTAGGTAGGGAAATGGGCAGACTGGGTGGGCCAAGCAGTCCTTATCTGCCGTCAAATTCTATGTTTCTATGTTTTGAGAAGCCTTGAGGATCTCCAGAACCCCTTGGAATAGATGTAAATCTGCATACTCAGTCTTCAAGAGCCATGCCTTGAGATTGAGTGACTG
Organism: Neoceratodus forsteri; assembly: GCA_016271365.2. Taxonomy (NCBI): domain Eukaryota; kingdom Metazoa; phylum Chordata; order Ceratodontiformes; family Ceratodontidae; genus Neoceratodus; species Neoceratodus forsteri. The sequence goes on along the minus strand of JADMNL010000022.1, from coordinate 687,863,718 downwards.
GAGATTGGGTTAAAAAAATCCTCCCCTGAGAGGAGGTTAGCAGATTGTAATTCCTAGGAAGAGACAGGGGATGATGGACTGCTAAGGACAGCAACAGGGGGTACCAAGGCTGCCTGGCCCAGTCTGGAGCAATCAGAATCACTTTGCATGGTTGTGACCTTACCTTGACTAGAACCTTGAACAATAGAGGAAAAGGAGGGAAGGCATAAAAAACTTCCCTTCCCAGTTCAAAATCAGAGCATCCAGAGGGACTGAACCCAAGACTGGGGGTCTGCAACAAAACAGAGGAAGTTGGTGATTGTCTGGGGCTGCAAAGAGATCCATCTCCGGAGTGCCCCACCTTGAGAAGATCACCTTCAACACCAAAGGATCCAAAGACCATTTATGATGGCCCTGGGAAATCCTGCTCAATGCATCCGCTATCACATTGTCCTTTCCTGGGAGATGGACCACTACTAGAGAGGTCTGCAGGGAATAAGCCAGGGACCATACTTTCATAGCCTCCGTGCACAAGGTCGTGGACCGAGTGCCTCCCTGCTTGTTGATATACCACATGGTGGTAGTGTTGTCCGTCCTGACCTGAACCACCTTGTTCTGTATTGACTGAGAGAAAGCTTGTAGGGCAAGAAGTACTGCCCTGAGCTCCAGAAGGTTGATGTGAAGAAGGGATTCCTGAGGGGACCACAGTCCCTGGGCCATGAGAGCCCCCAGATGGGCTCCTTACCCCAAAAGGGAAGCATCTGTGGTAAGAACCACAAAGTGAGTCTGAGGGACAAATGGAACACCTTGCCTCAGATTGTCCAGGTCCTGCCACTACTGAAGGGCCTGAATTAAGGTCTGAGTAACAGGAACTAGCTTGGTAAGAGGATCTTTCCTTTGGGACCAAAAGGTTCTCAGATGGAACTGAATGTCCCTCATCTGAAACCTGGCCCCCTGGACCACCGCTGTGGAAGCTGCCATGTGGCCCAGAAGCTGCAGAAAATACCTTGCTGGTCGAGAAACCAGAGGGAGAAAGGAAGAGGCCAGCTGAGAGATGGCTTTTGTCCTTTCCAAAGGAAGGAAGGCTCTTGCCTTGAGGGTGTCTAGCTGTGCTCCTATAAAAGTGAGGCGCTGTACTGGTTCGAGAACTGACTTGGGAAGAATGAGAAGGAACCCCAGGAAAGTGAGAACTTTCTGGGTAACCTGCAGATCTGACTTTACCTGGTCTGAAGACTGGCCCACCAGAAGCCAATCGTCCAGATATGGAAAAATAGAGATCCTTTTTCCTTCTCAAGAAGGCCACCACTACTGCTAGGCACTTTGTAAACACCCTTGGGGCTGAGGTTAAACCAAAGGGCATTGCTCTGAACTGATAATGGCCTGAGGGCAATTCGAACCTGAGGTACTTTCTGTGGGAGCAGTTGACGGGAATGTTAAAATAGGCATCCTTGAGGTCCAGGGAGGCTAGCCAGTCTCCTGGCCTCAGAGAGGGAAGAACTGTTCCCAGAGTCACCATCTTGAATTTTGGCTTTACTAGGTGCTTGTTTAGGTATCTTAGCTCTAGGATGGGTCATCACTCCCCCCTGTCTTTTTCGGGGTAAGGAAGTACCTGGAGTACAGACCTTTGCCCCTGTATGGAGTAGGAACTCTCTCTATGGCCTTTAAAGCCAGTAGAGACAAAACCTCTGCCTCTAGAGCAAGGGTTTCTGAAGTATTAGCAGGTGGTAAGGATCTGGGTCTCAGTTTCGGAAAACTTTTGAAACTGAGAACCAGTCCCTGGCTTACAGCCTCCAGGACCCACCTGTCTGAGGTAACAGAAATCCAGTCCTGGACAAAGTAAGCCAGCCTGCCTCCTACTGGAATGGGGGAGTCAACCCATGCTGATACATCAGGGTGTCTGCTTGGCAGAAGCCTCAGGCTGAGGGGTGGATGCAGCCCTGCTCATCCCCCTTCTGCCTCTACCTCTGAAGAACCCCCCCTCTGAGGGAAAGGAGAGGAGGCCTGCACCTGGTAGAAAGGCATGTGAAAAGGCCTGCCCCTGCCCCTAGCTTGCTGCCTCTGAGGAGTTGCCTGCCTCTCCTTGGCCTGGGCACTCCTATAAGTGGTCCTGTACTCATCCGTTGTCTTCATGTAATTCTCTGTCTGCTCCCCAAACACAGAATTACCCACTACAGGGAAATCCATGGCCTTAGCCTGGGTGTCCTGCGAAAGGCTAGTATATCTGAGCCAGGCCATTCTCCGAAGAGCCACAGATGTAGCCATGACTCTTGAGGACACATCATTGGAGTCCACAGCAGCAAGAAATTGCACCTTTGATGCCTCAATCCCATCAGCAGCCACCCCCTCCAGCTCCTTGGCTAGTTGGGGGGAGGCCTGTTTAGCCAGTGCCAGTACAGTATTCCACCTGGACTTCTGGTACCTGGCTGTACAGGCCATATAATTAGCCTGCCTGAGTCCCAAGGATGATGCCAAGTACTGTTTCTTTGCCATGGTATCTATCTTCCTAGAATCTTTGTCTGGGGGGTGTGAAACCAAGGGGATGTTTGCCTTGTCACAGGCAGCAGCCTGCACTACCCCAACATGGCTGCATTGTTGGTAAAGAAATTCCATATCCAAGCCTGACAAGGTGTACCTCTTGTCCATTCTCTTGTCAACAGGAGGTACAGAGTTGGGAGACCTAAGAATTTTTTGTGTCTGTTTCCCAAATGACCTATGAAGGGGAATAGATAGTCTCTTAGACCCTGGGATGTCCATCATCTCTATGAAGTCAGGCTCCTCTTGATCCTCTACAGCCTCCTCCATAGGAAGCTGGAGGGTTTGAGCCACTTTTCTGTACAACAGAACATGAGGAGGGGACTCAGAAAGCCTAGGAGGGGAAACACCAGAAGGTCTGTCTGGGGAGATGTCCACTTCCACAGGCACATCCAGACTTTCACTGTCGTAATCATCCTCTTCAAAATCCCCCTCCTTATCAAACTCCGGTTCATAAAAATCTTCAGTGGAATAATCCTGAACCGGGGGGACTGACCAAACTGATCCTCTGCCAGAAGGCGCTGGATCGGTTGGAACTGGACGGAGTGATTCCACAATCCGAATCACTTTGGCTATTTTCTTCGGCGGTCGGAACACACAGCTCTGGATCTGAACCGGCCGATTTATCCTTTCGTTTTCTTTTTGTAGAAACTGTTTCCTCAGGATCGGCTCTCCTCTTGCCCGAAGAAGTACTGCCCTGGTCAGAGGGCACTCCTTCTGGTTCAGTAGGAGCTGAACCGGGCAGGCCTTCCGGGTCAGTGGATTTCTCGGCCTCCTTATCCCCAAGTCCACCTAACCTTTTCTTCAGGGTAGACTTAGGGAAATTCTTACAAATTTGGCAGTCTGAATCGAGGTTGTCAAACCCCAGACAGTAAACACAGGTAGTGTGGGGATCGGCCTTAGCAAAGACCTCCCCACACACACTGCAGTGTTGAAACCCAGTGGGACCATTTTTTTTTTGGTTGGGGGTTCTCAGACATGACCAATCTAACCAACTTACCCTTTATATGGCAACCACCTGGTAAGACTCCCCTATCGGTTTCATGGGTGATAGAAAAAAAATGCAAAAATTTGTGTTTTTTTTTTTTTTAAAACCGATACGGACTGGTAATCACACACTAACTTTTTCTTTTTCAAGATCTTGCTACAAGATCGGTTCAGCTGAACCGAACAGAAAAATGTAACAATTTCCACACAACAGCTTACTAATCTAAGTACTTACGGTACCATAGACAGAGTCTCAAACCGAAAAACGGAACAAAAATCGGACTAAAGCTGAAACTTTAACTGCGATAGAACTGAGCAGGAGGAGAAATCTCCAGAGCGACTGTTCAGTGAGGCAGAGTAAAGAATCTGACGGTTTGGTTTCAAAAGGACACAGAGTTTTCAACCGAACTTGAGCCCAAATGTTCTATGCCTGGCATAGAATTTAACCCTTCACTCTCCGCGGGGCAGTTCAAGAGCTGGAGCTAACTGCAAATTGTTGGAATACAGCAAGACTTCATGTTGTTTGAATCACTGGTGGCATTTTTAAATTGGCACCATTTAGGTGCACCCTGTGACCTGCTGTGGGTGAGCAACAGCTAGTGAGGAGTGAGCTGTGACAGATGAGGTAGTGCCAGCAAGTAAGAAGGCAAAGCATCTGAAAGAGGACTCCAGGAGGAAGACATTCATCAGGCACTGGCAGACAGAGAATATGTTGAGGGGGCAACCAGGCCTAGCATTGCAGCAGTGCAACTCGAGGGAGCTGAGCGCTGGGGAAGTTGTGTGTGTGCAGAGCATAGAAACATAGAAGCTGACAGCAGATAAGGACCTTAAGACCCATCCAGTCTGCCCATTTCTTTTTCTTCCTTATGAATGTGCCATTGGCCTTTGCTCTGTCAATGGCCTATCTATTCATACTCATCTGTATTGCTCCCTGATGCCTATCCTATGCCTGTTTGAAGCCCTGCACTGTATTCATATCCACCACTTCCTGAGGTAGGCCGTTCAATGCATTCACCACCCTTTCTGTGAAGAACTTCCTCACATTACCCCTTAATCAGCCTCCCTCTAATCTCATAAAGAGCAGTATGTAATGTGCCCGGTGGGAATGAAAGTGACCATGGCCCCCAGGAGTCGTCGGGATAGGCCGTGAGCAGCCAGGTGGGTCGTCATGTGTGTAATGTCAATCAGGTCATTGCATGGGCCTGGCCGGGCAGCCAGCTGCTGAGGACGGAAGAGCCAGACTACCAGGCCAGCACAGCACCACACCGCACCATAGTGGTAACAGTAATGGATGCACCTTTCATTTTGTTTATCAGTTATTCTTTAGCTTAGGTTGAAAATATTTGCAGCTCCCTGGCAGCTTTATATGTCAGACTCACATTACCTAGTATCCTCCTTTTCTCAGGAGACAACAAATTGAGCATACTTAGTCAATCCACTTCGTACTCATGCAACGTGTACCCTAAAATGCACTGCCCAAAATTGTATTCAACACTCAAAGTGGGGCCTCACCAGTGATCTATGAAGAGTCAATACTGCCCTACTGTACCCACTAGTGATGTTTCTTTTTAATACAGCTTAAAAATCCCATTGCATTTTTGGGGCACTATCTTGAAATAATTTCCATATTTGAGAGCTGCTACATTTACACTAAGGAATTTTCTTGGTTGTAAGACCTTATGATTTTATTATAAAGGGCCTTTATGTTTGTACTCTTAAAATGTAATACCACACAGTTTGTGATATTGAATTTGTGATTCTGCTGCCTACTGTTTCAATCAATCCAGATTTGCTTGCAGTTCCACTAGCTGCTGAACTGTAGCACATATCCACTGGGACAAATATTGACCACAGTTGCTGAGCCAAGCTCATGGCTTATAGGTGTGCACCTGGTCAGATAAATTTGAAAGTTAGTTTTTGCATGCTGCAATATGTCTGAAAACAGAACTGACATTTGAAGTCATTGTCGAGAGAAGGAAAAACACAAATGCTCAGTAAAACTATAAACATGTGACAGCTGGCCATCCCTTTCTAACATGCTTTCTGTGTAGGACAAAGCAGGCTGAACTTTGCCTTTTCTACCTGGAGATTTATATGCTTCTATTTAAATGGGGGGGAGGTACAGCAGATTCTCAATTCCTGCTACTGTAATGAGAGACAACAAAATGAGTAAAATCACATCCTCCAAAGCTGTAAGAAGTTTATGTGTGTTAAGCAAAATATTTCAACATATTTACATGTTCTGCCAGCTGTTAAAATGCTTTATAAAATGACAAGAAAACAATCTAGAAATCTCATTGGCCAAGAGAGATCAGCTGACTGTACATTAAATCTCTATATACACACAGTCATCCTGGTCTTAAACCACATCACACAATGAGCAAATCAGCCCTCCTACACCCAGAACTATTTTCCATCAGTCTCCCTACAATCAGAACTGATCTTCCACCACAGACATGGCTGCTACCTTTACAAGGTAAAAACCTTCAACTGGGACCTAAAAATAAAACTACCTTAAATATAAAACAAATTAATTAAATGTTCCCTGACTATCACATTCTCCTTACACACATAAACAAATTAGAAACATCAAGTATTGTTTATAGTTTTCATTACAACGGTTTCTTTGCTAACAGTGAAACATCCCCCTTCTATCTTTACCTGCCCATCAGGGAAATCTCTTCTGTTTGCTCTGACAGTTAGAAAACTGAGTTTCTGGCTTTAAAATATGCCTTTGTTGTGTGTGTGTATATACAGTATGTTAGGAAAGGAACATTCTGCCAGTAGAACTGAGCAGAATTTTGAATCCCTGTACTCCATGGTAAACATTCCATGATAAACATTTCATATCTTGAATGTGGGGAAAAACAGGAAGAAGAAAGTAGGCAATAATACTTTGTAAACAAAGAGAAAAGGTGGGAAAACACAATACAAAGGTAGAGGTAGACCACTGCTCCACTCTAAAATCCCATGCCTGGAATCATGAAGAGCACAGAACAAAAAAATGGCACTTGGCAACAGGCTACTAAAATCATGTTAACACAGCATTTCCTGGTGATGAAATAAAATGCACTGTCAAATCATTAGTCCTGCAAGTGTACTGTCTTTTTACTTTATCATGAAATAAAGTGTTACATGATTTTAGCATCCTCTTGCCCCGTGCAGTTTTTCTTTGTTCTGTGCTTGATCATTTTAAAATGTTCCCATATTTCCTCAGTCTATCATTCACTGCATAATTCTGGTGAGTAAGAAAGCTGCTCGTTCAGATTTCAGTATGGTGCGGTCCTGGCAGACAGATGGAATCTCAATCATCCATATATATATACACTTGCCTAACTTCATTTGAGTGAATCAGGCAAGTGCAGGGGAAGTAAAATACTTATGCAAGTTATAAAAAAAAAAAAGGGAAAATAAAAATGTTGCCTGATAATTCACCGATTGGGTGGGCAAGGAGGGACACAGACAGGATAAACCTACCAAACTAAAATAAAACTACCATGGAAACTAACTAAATTTAACAGTATCACTATTATTATCATTACTATTACTAATTTAAGCTAGTACCAGTAGGTGGAAGGACTATTTTATGTTAAAATCACATTTTCATTTACATTTTTACTTATTTGAAAATAAGTTTCCAAATAAAAAAATGTTTATAAAAATAAAAGGGCCATTTTATAAGTGCAATAAGACACACCGGGGTAGTGCATTACGGTGTGATAACCGCATTCCTGGGGCAACCGGCACCCGGCCTCATGCCTAACGACACCCTTAGGAGTGCGGTTATCACACACAATGCACACCCTGTTGTGTCTTATTGCTTACACAGCTCAGATATGTAACCACTGCTACATTTTATGAATTTGTAAATGGTGACAAAAGGCTGTGTCCAGAATGAGTAATATTTATTAAGGCAGTGCTTTAGTAGTCATGAAGTGTCCTTTTACCATATTCACTAATACCACAGATGTCTTTTCCATTTATAACAAAACATTTCACGCAGCCTCACAACCTAAGATCATATGCTCTCCCATTATTGCAATAGGTGAAAACAGAATATATCTTTAAAACCCAGTACTTCTATTGAAGTAGTGTGCAGTTGTTGAACATTTCCCTGGTACCGGACAGAAGCAGGAACCTGCTAAAAATAAAAGTTTTGATTTACAGCTTGGTCATCCTATGTTAAAAAGTATACCAATGATAATCAGTCTTTCATACTAATGACTTTGCACAATGATAAGGGTTCAGAGTCCAGTTCCTGATATTTCCCAGTATTCAGTGGTCCACCTGAATAGTAGGAATGGCAACCCCCCCCCCAAAAAAAAACAACCAACACACAAATAAAAAAGATTCTGGGACATTCAGTCTCTGGGATATCGATAGCTCAACTTCTCATTTTACTGTAAGAACTGTGCTCTTTCCTCTTAACAATAGTTAGCATTGGGCAGTTCAGTGACTTGTTTAGGCTGGGCCACACAGAAAGTAGCACATAGGACTTGAACTTCAGCCTCTTAGTTAACTGTTGTTTAATATATGGATTGTTGAAATAATACGTCTGAAAAGCATACAAAAAAATTCTTGTAATACCATCGCTCCTGGAGCGATAATACTACTGTTCCTAAGTGATAGTACTATCGTTCGGGTGCCGTAATAGTATCGCTCGCACCAACGATAGTATTATCAAGAAAGCTGAAGAGCGATGCGCAAGTCTGTCCTTCGCCGCCTTTGAAAGCGTGTCTTTGTGATTGGACGCTGTTGCTCTGGGGGCACGAATCCGAAAACATGGCGGCCTGCTCCTTCGCTTAGCGAGTGAATGGTCTGGAGCAGCAACCGTTTTTCTTTAGTTTTCAAAAAATTTTGTCATTATGAAGAATTCGACTCTGTCCGTGGCTCCTCTGCTCGCCCGATACTGCTGCTGACAAACAGTTTAAAAAAAGGCACTGCTAAATGAAACCCACAGCACTGGGAAACCCTGCCAGCACGCACATGAACCGGCTGACTGCACTATTCAAATGAAGGTCTGAGAATTCACCTCATGTCCATATATTAAAAAAAATAACAAATAGATTCTGGCATAACAAGATAGCAATTCCATCTCGAGGTTCTGGGGACACATGAAACCTCTCGAGCTTCGCTCTCGAGGTTTTCTGTGTCCCCAGAACCTCTCAATGGAATTATTGCCTTGTAATACACCAGAACCTATCTATTATTCTATTTGTAGTATATCCCAAGGCTACATGGCCTGCCCATCTACTATAAAAAGTATATCACTCCCATAAGTTGTGAATAAATAAGAACCTTGTATGGTTAGTGAAAAATGCTGCTGGTCAAGCTCATGTAAATAAGCCAGCAGCCGAGGTTGCTGGGAACTGTAGTCCTGCCCCACCCAGTACAATAGCAATACCAACGGCAAACTTTCAGTATTGACAAATACTTGTTTTATTTGTCTTGCTTTATTTCTAAATATTTATAGATCTATGTCGTACTACTATAAATCTTCTGTAAATACGCTGCAAAGGGATGCCAAATCTTCTCAAAAGTTTCTTCCTTTTGTTCCTTTATGTAGTATATTCTTTCCAGCTTGTAACTTTGTGTCAATACATTTAACCAGTCTTTATAATTTGGAGCATCCGGGTCTTTCCAATGTAATAATATTAACTTCCTTGCTAGCTCTAATGCAAGTGATAAAAAGAGACCCTGTTCCAGTGTCGGATCCAAATGGGAAATCAGTCACAGCAATAGAATCCCCGGGTCAAATTGTATATTTTCCTGCAAAATTTCAGCAAGAATTTTTTTAATCTTCTCCCAATATGTTTTCAAAAATTGACATGTAATAAAAGTATGCAATAATGAACTTTTTTCTACTTTACAGCACAGACATATATCAGAAATGTTTGGGTTACATTTATTCAATTTGCATGGTGTGAAGTAGAGTCTACGAATTATATTAAACTATATTTGTCTTATTTTATTGTCTTTAGAAATTGTTTCTGTTGTGGACAACACATTTTACTCCATTCCTCTGTTGCCATATCCTTCCCTAATTCCTTATTCCATGCAATAGGTTGGGTTTATTTGCTTCTAATAATAATTAATAAATCTTAGACAATACTTTTGTTGCTTCTTATTTATTGTTGAATAGTAACTCAAGGGGGGTTGCCAACACTTCATTGCTTATTAGTGCATGTTTATTAATGTAATCTCTCAATTGTAGATAAGCAAAGAAGCTTCCCGCAGGCAGATTCTATTCTATTTTTAAACAATCAAATGTTTTCAGGGAACCCTCCTGCAAGCATTGCATCAAACAGTCCAGCCCTTTCAATCCCCAAGACTGAAAGGTTTTATTTTTATGTATAAATTTAAGATAGCTATTCTCTTGTAGAGGAGAAGAGATTGATAAAGATGTTTTATGACCAAAGTTTGTGCAGTTTTCCATATTTTGGAAATATTTCTGGTTGAGAATAACATAGTGTGGTATAATGCTGTATTGTTACTATCTACATATAGAGTATGTGCAAGGTCATTGAATGGCGTACAGTGCTTTTCTATATATATCCAATTCGACTGAGATTTCTTCTTGCCCTGGAAACCAAGCCTCAGTTTGTTCAAGCTGTGCTGCTAAATAATATAACTGCAAATTCAGAAGACCCAAGCCCCCTTGATACATAGGGGAATAAAATTTTTCTAATCTGGCTCTCAGTCTCTTCCCTTGCCAAATAAAATGTCTAAAGATTTTGTCTATTTTTTGGAGCCCTTTTTGTCCAGTGTAATAGGTAAAGTTTGAAAAAAGAAAATAAATCTGGGGAGGACATTCATTTTTATGTTTGCTTGCACGCATGCACAAGAAACATGTTGTGGCAGCTTGCTGGAGAAGCAGGTTGTGGAGGTGCGGCAGTGTTGTGGCCAATGCCACCACTGCTTTTTGGGGCTCATCTGTGTGTCACCAATGCAGAAGCACGCTGGCTATGGCAGTAGTCTGCAAGCATGCCACCAACTTGAAACAATTTTGCCACTGCAATGAGGGAGCACCCCCTCATAGCAGGGCGTGCCTTGCCTGGTGTAACATTTCAATAAACATGGCAGTGGCTGTCACCGTCTACCTCTCACAGTCCCCAGCAAGCCAACCTCGAGGGTGCCCAATCCCTCTGTTGGCATGTCCCTCAAATTTGTTTGCCGGCGGGGAGCCCAATCACGTCCAGCATATGTACCATTTTGCTGTGTTTGTCTGCTGAGGGGGGTGACCAATCCCCCTTGGCATCATCCCCCCAAACACAGATAAGCTTGCCCACGAGGGGCCCAATCCCCCTCGGCATCATCCCCCACCAAACACAGACATGCTTGCCGAAAGGAGGCTCAATCCCCATCGGCTTCAGTGCCCTGTCCTAAATCTGCCAAGGGGGGTACCCAATCCCCCTTGGCATCATCCACCCAAACACAGACATGCTTGCTGACAGGGTGCCCAGTCCCCCTGTTGATATGTTTAACCCCATCGTGTTAGCATTTTCCTGCCCCGTCCCACTCCCATTGTGTGCCACACTGGGAGCCCACCCCAGTGTAGCTAACATGACCCCCCAAACTCTTACACCTGTAAAAAAAAGAAAACGGTCCGTGGTGTTTTTTCATTTTTATAACCTGAAACATAGAAAACAGTCCCTCGCTGTCAGGTCCCTCCTCAACCTGCACCCACCCTCTGCACACCCACCTCCCTACCCCTACCCCATACTTACCTCCGGAGTCCAGTGCGATGATCTTCGGTGAAGCGGGAACATGTCTGCGCTCTTCAAAGCCAACCGTGAACTGAAGAAATGCTGGTAAGCTGTGTAATGGCATAAATGGGGGGTTTCAACTTAGCTGGATATCTTGGCCATTTCTTTGACTTTTGGCCCCAAATTTTCAACATGGGGTTCTTGGGACCCCACCTCATGAACTCAGTCACTGTCAAGTCGTTATTCGGTACCGAAAGGTGATTTCACTGTCACTGCACGGAATCACTTTCAGGGACTGAGTAATGAAACGACAGTGTCACTGTTCATGGGGTGGGCTCCCAAAAAGCCTATGGTGCAAATTTGGTGAAAAAATTCCAAAAAATGACTGTGTTACAAGCATGCGTTGCGCAGTTCCCATGCACACTGGTAACTTTGAGAATTTTTAATACTTTCACTCCAGATTTTCAACATTGCCATTTTTCTACACCTCCTTATGAACAGTACAGCTGTCATTTTTCACATCCTGCCTGAAATGTGTTTTTACACATGTGGCGCACATGACGCTGTCGCTGCATGAAATCAACGTTCAGGACAGATTAAGAAAATCACAGTGACAGTGTTAATAAGAAGAGGTCCCAAAAAGCCCATGTTGCAAATCTGGTGAACAAATTCCAAAAAATGATTGCGTTACCAGTGTGCATTACGCAGTTTCTACACACGCTTGTAACTTTGCCAATTTTTTATATTTTTACTCCAGATTTTCAACATTGTCATTTTTGCACACTGCCTTATAAATAGTACAGCTGTCATTTTTCACACCCTGCCTAAAACATGTTTTTGCACCTGTGGTACACAATGGGCACGGTCGCTGTGCGAAATCAACGTTTGGGACAGATTAAGAAAATCGCAGTGCCACTGTTCATGAGCGGAGGTCCTAAAATGCCTGTGTTGAAGATGTGGTGGGGAAAAAAAAATCCCCCAAATAATTGCATTACGGGAGTGCGTTGCGTAGTTTCTTCGGATGCTCGTGACTTCAATTTTTTTATATTTTCACTCCAGATTTTCAACATTACCATTTTTTTTACACCTCCTCATGAACAGTACAGCTGTAATTTTTCACATCCTGCCTGAAATGTGTTTTCATACCTATGGCACCAAATGGTGCAGTCACTGCGCAAAATCACCTTCCGGCTAACAAACTGATAGTGTCACTGTTCATGTGGTGGGGTCACAAAAATCACATGTTGAAAACTTGGGAGTGAAAATACCAAGAAACGCCCAGGGCATTAGGGTTTTTGACCATAACACCCTACCCTGTAGGGACTGACAGGCGTCAGGGGTGTGACCTGGGATTGTCGACAGTAATTCTCACACCATTCCACCCTCACCCTGCAGTCAGTGACAGGCATCGAGGTGTGCCTTGAACTCTTCGGCCCCAAAGTTCACCCCATTCTCATACACTGCACCCATTTCAGCATATTTCCTTATGAAGTGGGGTGAGTGTAAAGCCTGAACACCCCAATGCACACCTTGACACTTGTCAGTTTCTGCAGGGTAGGATGAGATGAAATGACATGAGCGTTAAGGGCGATGACCCAAAGGCACACTCTAATGCTTGCCTGTCCATCTCTGCAGGGTGGGGGTGGGGCTGGCATCAGTTCAATACTTTACTGCCATTCCTATTCTGCATCTGTCTAACTCCTGCACTTCCAATGTTAATGCCAGCAAGCAAACATTCAGCATTGATAAATGCTCGTTAGTATATTAATTCTGTTCAACACTGTTATAGGCAAGCTAATCCATTTATCATGATCTTTTTGTATTTTAACCATTATTGTGTAGAAGCATAGACTTTGACAGCAGATAAGGACTGCTTGGCCCATCCAGTCTGCCCATTTCCCTACCTATCAGATAAGCTGCAGATCCTAGTTTTAGCAACACCCTACTTCCTCCTACTTCCCACTAGAATTGCCTTATGTCTATCCCATGCATTCTTAAAGTCACCCACTGTTTTTGACCCCACGACCTCCTCAGGAAGGCCATTCCACCCTCTCCATGAAAAAATACTTCCTCACGTTGCCCTAGCAGTCCCCCCCCATCTTCAAATTGTGCCCCTTGTTCTTGCACATCTCTTTTTTTCTGAAAGATGCTACCCTCTTGGACTTTGTTGATTTCCTTGAGATACTTGAAAGTTTCTATCATGTCCCCCTCTCCCTCCTTTTCTCGAGGGTGTACATATTAAGCTCTTTTAGTCTCTCTTTATATGGATTCTGGTGCAAACTCTGCACCATTTTAGTTGCCCTCCTCTGGACTGCCTCCATCCTTTCTATGTCCTTGCAGAGATGGGGTCTCCACAACTGCATGCAGTACTCCAGATGGGGTCTCATCAACTGTTTGTGCAGTGGGATAACAACTTCCTGTTTTTGACTGGTGATGCCTCTCCCTATGCATCCCAGTAGCTCCCCAAAACCCTCCTGGGGGGGATACTGGGATGACAGATCTTGTTGGCATCTAAAGAAATAGTAACCCCCAAGTATGTAAGCTCATTTTCAACTGTCACATTCTTTAATAACTGGTTTGATGTCCAATTTGCTGTCGGTTCATCTTGAAGCAAGCATTCTGATTTTGTCCAGCTTCCAAACTCTTGTAATGTATTAGCTAGTGGCATAGTTGAGTTCTTAAGCTCTTTTATAAATAACAGAACATCATCTGCATATAACGTCTGCATCATCTGCATATAATGACATTTTATATTGTTCATCTTCAACCTGTAGACCTTTTATTTGCTCATTTTCCTGGATACTTATTGCCAGTTTGATAAATATTGCGAAGAGCAGGGGCAATAATGGGCAGCTCTGCCATACACCTCTATGCAGATGAATGGGGGTCACATACGTTTTTGTTGGTCTTTATTCTTGCTATGGGTTCCTTATATATATTTAACCCATTTCATAAACCTGTCACCCATGTTTTAAAGATTTTTTTTTAATTAGTTCCGACTCTCTCCAATTGCACTAATTGAAATTTTGCTGTATAAGGATGCACTTTTTTTGTCATCCTAAAATAGTCTATGAATTTTTATGGAAACACTTGGTTTGGCTTGTGGGAGGGGTGTCTCTAGTTTGGGAGACTGGGCAAGGAGTGCTATTAAGAGTGTCTTGGTGTCAGACAGAATAACTCCACTGCTGCAAGAGCACTCGTTTCCATCTCCTGAAGACACTGGACACATGCACTTCCAGGGTCTGAGGGCTAGATGTTTCACAGCCCTCCCCAGCCCCTCGCTGCAAGCCACTGAAAACTGCCATAATGGAAGGTATAGGACTCGGAGCATCAGACTGCAGACGAGACTTTATTTTTTAAAACTTGGTACCTTTTTCGAGCAGCGCTGTAATTTAAATGCTCTCTTCCTGTTAGCTCAGCTTACTACCGCCACGGCTCACACAAATGATCTATGTCCTCTCTCCTCAGGTTTCTCTCCCTGCTCCTACTCCTATCTGGCAACATTCATCCAAACCCTGGCCCATCTCCTCCCTGCCAAACTCAGACCCTCCCTACATCGGGGCTAGGCACAGCCTCTATGAACATCTGTAGACTCTTAAAAAAAAAAAAAAAATGCTACGCTCCAGTGCTGGATGGCACATCAGCCTGACATTCTGGCAATGTGGAAGCCTGGCTGTCTAAATCTACCCCGGGCTCTGGAGTCGCTCTCTAGCTACTCCCTTTTTAGGAGGGCAGAGTTGAGAAGTAGCGATGGGCGACTGCGCCGTCGTATATGCGTGACTGCTTGATGAGCCACGCTCTACCCATTCCCAAGCTCAACCACGGTACCCAAGCCATCTCACTTAGAATCACCCCAGACCCCTCTATCTCGGTAGCCTACATTCCTCCGCAGAAACAAACCCAAGCAATCCAATCCCTAACTGACTACCCATCCAGCCTCTCGCATAAGGGCGAGCAGAAACTAGTGGGTGACGTCAACACCAACTGGCTTGCCAGTTCATCTGCCCTTGCCAAGGATGCTTTTGCAGCCCTGGACTCAACACAGCTGGTAACCCAGCCTACCCATCTGAACCCATCCAACAGCTCTTACACATTACTGGACATCATCCTTGCCAACCGCCCGCACAGAATTGTGGACATCATTGTCCATTCAAACTCCCTAAGTGATCACTCACCAGTAACTTTCACATGGTCCTGCCATCTACCAAAACCTGTGCTCAGCATGGTCTCCCGCCGACTAATCCGACCAGGTAACCTCACTAGGCTTAAGCAGTACCTCGCCAAGTGGGACTGGTCACCAATCAACTTAGCCCCTAGTATTGATGAAACACTCGACTACTTTACCCACTCCTTCAATAAGACCTGCGACATCCTTACCCCGCTGGTCAAAACCTGGACTAAGCAACATAGTGCACCATGGATCACAACATCACTGCTCAAACA
Organism: Neoceratodus forsteri; assembly: GCA_016271365.2. NCBI lineage: Eukaryota > Metazoa > Chordata > Ceratodontiformes > Ceratodontidae > Neoceratodus > Neoceratodus forsteri. The sequence goes on along the minus strand of JADMNL010000022.1, from coordinate 687,848,071 downwards.
GCTCCACCACAGAGAATCTCTGGCATAGAGCCAATTCCTCAGGCAAGCCTGGAGACAGGCAGTCCTACAATGCTGAGCACAACAGATGTACGTGGGCCACTCGTAAGACTAAAGCAGAGTACTACAGATCCACACTAGCCTCCTCCTGGGGATCTACCCGGAACTTCTGGGACAACACAAAGGAGCTAAATGGGAAGTCTCACTCCCGGCCCTCATCTCTACTCAACTTTAATGGAACTGCTATCACTAACCTCACTAATATTGCAGACTGCCTAAACACCGTCTTCTCAGATCTCAGTGCAGTTCTCCCTAGTAACTTCTTCGACCCTACCCCCCCAGCCACAGCCCCTCCCTCACCCACCTTTCTACCTGAGGACCATCTCACCACAAAAAACTCTTGGCACTATCTAACAAAAGCCATCAGTGTTACCAGCCTTTCCTCTGACACCCTGGATACTAGGATCCTATGGCAGGTCCTTGACGTAGTACTTAACCCCCTGACTGATTTACTCAACCGCTCCCTCTGCCTGGGCCAGTTCCCTGTAGCTTGGAAAAAAGCTGTGATCACCCCCATCTTCAAAAGTGGTGACACCTCCTCTCCTGGAAACTATTGGCCAATCTCTATTCTTCCTCCTCTCTCTAAAGCCCTGGAAAAAATAGTGGCAGACCAATTATCTGAATATCTTGCCTCCCACAATCTCCTATGCAGAAAGCAGCATGACTTCCGTCCAGGTCATAATACGACCACTGCTCTCATGGAGTTCTCAAACTTCTTTCACGAAACCCTTGACAAAGGCCACCTTGCAGGGGCTGTCTACATCAACCTCTTCAAGGCCTTTGATACGGTCTGTCACCCACTCCTACTGGACACTCTCCTTTAAATAGGCTTTTCCCAAGGCCCGCTGGACTGGTTCTCTAGCTATCTCTCTCTTCAAGGTCCCAGTGTGTCAAAATAAACAGCACCCTCTCCAGCACTCGCCTCGTCCGCTCTGGGATCCCACAGGGCTCCATCCTGAGCCCTCTTCTTTTCAGTCTCTATGTAAATGCCCAACCCAACTCCTGCTCCAGCAAGATCCTACTATATGCAGATGATGCGGTTCTCCTCTCCTCCCACCCTGACCCCTCCTCTCTTCAGGCCTCCTTCCAGCACTCTTTCAGTCAAATTGGAAACTGGTTCAATGACCGCAGGCTGGTCATTGATATTAAAAAAACAAAAGCCATGTTGCTTACCCATCATCAAAATAAGGCAAAAAACTCACCCCTCGATATGCTATCCAGCTCACTCCACCCACTAGAACAAGTTAGCAGCTACAAATACCTGGGCATTACCTTAGACTCTGCCCTCTCCTTTCACTCGCACATCGACCTGCTCACTTCAGCAATTAACATGCGCATAGGCCTTCTCTACCATCATAAGGACTGCCTCCCACCGGATGCCCTCAGATTGACTGTCTCTTCCTCTGTCCTGTCTCTTGTAGACTACGGCCTCCCTGTCTACACTGCTGCTGATGCCACTGCCCTCAGAAGAATCCAACTATCCCTAAATAAGGCCTATAGGCTCCTCACTGGTGCAGACAAATGGACTCATGTATGCACTCTATACTCGCTGGCCAACATACTCAATCTGGAAGAGCGGTTACAATATCAGACCTGCCTCCTGGTTAAAAAAAATACTTCTAGGTCTCTCCTGCCCAGGGGTGTCCGCCTCCCTCCACCCTGCTTCCCCCTCTACCTCTACCCATGGCTCCATTAAGGCCACTCTCAGAGTCCCGAGGGTGCAGACATCACTCGCCCAGAGACCCTTTTGTTACAGGGCGCCACACTGGTTCAACACCCTCCCCTCCCCTCCTCGATCTCCTCACTCACTAAAATAGGTCCTTTTAAGGCAGCTCTCAAGAGCCTCATTTTCTCCACCCACAGCTGCGAATGCGCTCCACAAACGGGATCCTAGCCCATAGGTGTCCTGCTCCCTCCCCGGCCCCTTTCCTAGACTCTTGACGACAATCGCCTTATCTCAGGCTGCAATTCTGAATTTACTGTATTTGTCCTTGGAGCATAGCTTTTGCACTGTATAGACCTCTGTACTGCTATTGTAAACTGTAACTTTTATCTGGGCACTGGATGGCTCGGGATTCTATGTTGCTTGTTCTGACACCTGCAAATATATGAATACTGTTTGCTATTTACTGTTTGGTATGTAACAAAAAACTTCTGTAACCTCCTGTCTATCATATTGCATTTGTGTTGCTCTCTATGTGTTGAATCCACCGGAACCGACATGGAACCTTTAGAAACGAGTCCTTGACTCAAAGGGTTGTAATTCTGATATGTATAATAAATAAATAAAATAAATAAATCTGGCATCACTGACATGCATTCATTGCAAATAACTTCAGATAACAGTTCTGCAGGCAGGCCAGCACACATACTGGCTCTGGCATGCTGCTGAGTAAAGCTTCACTAACCCTAAGGGTTTTAAACCCTTAGGGTTAGTGGTGCTTTACTCGGCAGCATGCCAGAGCCAGTATGTGTTTTAAACCCTTAGGGTTAGTGGTGCTTTACTCGGCAGCATGCCAGAGCCAGTATGTGTTTTAAACCCTTAGGGTTAGTGGTGCTTTACTCGGCAGCAAGCCAGAGCCAGTATGTGTTTTAAACCCTTAGGGTTAGTGGTGCTTTACTAAACAGCATGCCAGAGCCAGTATGTGTTTTAAACCCTTAGGGTTAGTGGTGCTTTACTAAACAGCATGCCAGAGCCAGTATGTGTTTTAAACCCTTAGGGTTAGTGGTGCTTTACTCGGCAGCATGCCAGAGCCAGTATGTGTTTTCAACCCTTAGGGTTAGTGGTGCTTTACTTGGCAGCATGCCAGAGCCAGTATGTGTTTGAAACCCTTAGGGTTAGTGGTGCTTTACTCGGCAGCATGCCAGAGCCAGTATGTGTTTTAAACCCTTAGGGTTAGTGGAGCTTACTCGCAGCATGCCAGAGCCAGTATGTGTTTTAAACCCTTAGGGTTAGTGGGGCTTTACTCGGCAGCATGCCAGAGCCAGTATGTGTTTTAAACCCTTAGGGTTAGTGGTGCTTTACTCAGTAGCATGCCAGAGCCAGTATGTGTGCTGGCCTGCCTGCAGAATTATTATCCGAAGTTATTTGCAATGAATTCACGTCAGTGATGCCAGATGCTAAGTGCATGTGTCCAGTGTCATCAGGAGATGGAAACAAGTGCTCTTGCAGCAGTGGAATTATTCTGACACCAAGACACTCTTAATAGCACTCCCTGCCCAGTCTCCCAAACTAGAGACACCCCTCTCACAAGCCAAACCAAGTGTTTCCATAAAAATTCATAGACTATTCTAGGATGACAAAAAAAAGTGCATCCTTATACAGCAAAAGTACAACTAGGGCAACTGGAGAGAGTGAGAAATAATTAAAAAATCTTTAAAACATGGGTGACAGGTTTATGAAATGGGTTAAATATATAAGAAACCCATAGCAAGAACAAAGACCAACAAAAACCTATCTGACCCCATTCATCTGCATAGAGGGGTATGGCAGAGCTGCCCATTATTGCCCCTGCTCTTCGCAATATTTATCAAACTAGCAATAAGTATCCAGGAAAATGAGCAAATAAAAGGTCTACAGATTGAAGGTGAACAATATAAACTGTCATTATATGCAGATGATGATGTGCTCTTATTTATAAAAGAACTGAAGAACTCAACTATGCCACTAGCTAATACATTACAAGAGTTTGGAAGCTGGACAAAATCTGAATGCTTGCTTCAAGATGAACTGACAGCAAATTGGACATCAAACCAGTTATAAGGATATCGCCCATTTTAACACAGGGCTTGGTGAGTTACTTTAGAGACATTTAATGTGCAAAGAAAAATGAGCAATACTGCAGGCAATTCCACCTGCTTGTTTGCACCAGTCTAAAGGAACTGTAAATGTCACTAAGTGTATATGGTGCTAAAAGTTTATGAATATATTTTATTTACCCACTAGGAGATAAAGATGCCCAGAGATGGTTGATGGTTCAAAAAAAAAAAAAAGAGGAAGAATTAAGAATGTTCTGGGTGGCTGGTGGTATCTGTTCAAGCAATTTGAGTGGCTAATATGTAAATGAATGTTAACTGCAATAAATGTTTCCCATGTCATCTTTATAAAATCAGAACACCATTCTTTACATAGTCCCTGCGCACACACAGAGGAATCTGTTTACTACCAACTGGCAACAGATTACACTCACATACTTGCATGCAAGTGTGTGCAAACTTAGCAAGTGATGTTCCCTTGGTAACGGAGCCTGTCCCTACAGCAGACTAAAAGGGTGCTTTACTTTGTCCTGTCAGAGTCCCCCTTCTGTCTTCTCATTCCTGCTTTCAGTATTTCATATTAATGGTTGCCAAAATCATGTTTTGTGCCTGACTAGTGACTTGATGGTAGTCACATCTGCTGGCCATGCAGAAGACCTGGGGTCATGTCCTGTTCCTGGTGGTCTGTATCAAGGTGGCTGATGCCTTGGCATGGAGGTGGGACTGACTTTTGCTGGTGCACAGCTGATTCCCACCCCCCCCCCCAAGTAGAAACAGCTCTTGCACTAACATACAGAAGGGTACTGAATGAACCAGAAGAACTCCAGACCCACTAAGGAGGGGCAGGAAGGATAGGCTGCAGGATATGTCTTGGGGGGGGGGCAGCAAGGGGGAGAAACAGGTTGTGCCCAAGGGAGAAGGGCAGAAAGGATGAGTGACAGGCTGCACCCCAGAGCGGAGAGACAGGAAGGATGAGTGACATGCTATACCCAGATGGGATGGAAGGATGAGTGACAGACTAAGTCTCAGGGCGGTGGGGTTGAGGAGGAATGTAGGGAAGGGAAAAACACTAAGTTTCTAAATGTACCAGCAGAATGATGATGCCAGAACTTTCCATTTAGCCCTCAGTGGAAGTCCAATCTACATAAGTCACTGCCTAGTAGGCATGGACACTGAGGCTTATGGAATGGCTGAAGGAGAACATGACTGAGCAGGTAAGGTTTAACCATTGCTCTGCTGCAGACTGATACATCAGTACAGAATTCCAACATGTTCTAATTCTGTTGGCAACCCAAGGCCTATGAAGGACAATTATAAGGTGTGTATATATATATATATACACACACATTTACCCAACAGTATAATTTGGGGCAAAATTGAACCCTTAGATAGTAAGATGTTAGACACCTTCCAATTTCACTTATTTGAAGGCTCCTTTAATTCCAACATTTAGGGAATAAAAAAAATAGAAACATAAAATTTGACGGCAAAACAGGACTAGTTGGCCCACCCAGTCCCTGCATACTTAGTCTTCACAGACCCTAACTGGTCTCCAGCGACCCACCCTCCTTCTTGCATATTTATTAATATTCCTTTACGTCTAACCCATGCATGCCTGAAGTCCCCTACTGTTTTCGCATCCACCACTTCCACTGGCAGTCCATTTCAGGCATTCACCACTCTTTCAGTAAAGCAGTACTTACTCACATGTCTCTTAACTCCCCCTCCCCTTCCAACTTCATCACATGCCCTTTGTTCCTGGTGCTCTTAACTCATTTGAAAGAGCCTCCCCTCTTGTACCCTGTTCACCCCCATGAGGTATTTGTAGGTCTCTAGCATGTCCCCTCTCATTCTCCTCTCTTCTGGGGTGTGTATATTGAGATCCCACAGTCTCTCCTCATAGGGCTTTTGATGCAACCCCTGCACCATTTCAGCTGCTCTCCTCTGGGACTGCCTCCACCCTGATTGTGTCCTTTCTGACTTACAGTCTCCAGAACTGGACACAATACTCTGGATGGGATCTCAACAGTGAGCACTACAGTGGTAACGTCATCACCTCCTCCTGCTGGAGATACTTCTCCCTATGCATCCCAGCATCCCACTGGCCCTATCCACTGCTTTGTCACATTGCCCTGTCACTCTGAGGTAATCAGATATGATAACCCCAAGGTCCTTTTCTTGGTTAGTGATTATTAGTACTGCTACGATGTTCTATACTCAGCTCCCGAGTTTCTATGCCCTATGTGTATGATTTTGCACTTTCTGGCATTGAACTCCAACTGCCTTGCTCCTGACCACTCCTCAAGTTTCCCAAGGTCCCTACGCATTCTCTCCACCCCTTCCTGTGTATCCACCCTATTACAGATTTTGGTATCATCTGTAAAAAGGCATATCTTCCCTTCCAGTTCTTCTGCAATGTCACCTATGAAGACGCTGAAGAGAACCGGTCCCAGTACTGAGCCCTGTAGCACCCTGCTGGTCACTCTCCAATCATTACAGTGAGTGCCAGTAACCAGCACCCTCTGTCTCTCATCCATTTACGAGTTCCTTACCCAGTTTACCACTCTGGATCCCACTCTTGGGAAGCTCAATGTCTTTATCAGTCTCCTGTGTGGCACTGTGTCGAAAGCCTTGTTAATGATCAGACAGGCCAAGTCCACTGCCCTCCCCTGATCTATTTCCCTAATCACTCACTCAAAGAAATCAATCAGATTCTTGTGGCATGACTTCTCCCCCATGAATCCATGCTGCCTTTGGTCTTGTAGTCCACTGGATTCAAAATATTCTACCACCATTTCCTTTCACAGGGTTTCCATTAATTTCCCCACCACAAATATGACACTGACTGGTCTATAGCTACAAGCCTCCTCCCTGCTGCTGCACTTATGGAGTGGGACCATATCTACTCTCCTTCAGAAAACTGGAACCACATCTGTTTTCAGTGAGCTATTGAATAAGGTCATCAGTGGTGCAACTAGCACCTCCCTGAGTTCCTTTAATACCCTTGGTGTATCCTATCCGGTCCCATAGCCTTGTTCACTTTCAGAGCTGCAAGTTCCCTTCAGGACTCCTTCCGCTGAAAACGGACTCTTGACGCCTCCCCCCCTTTGTTCCTGCAGCTCCCTGGTGGTCCAGTCACCCCCCCAACACTGTGAAGACTAAGCAGAAGTATTTGTTCAGGATGTCTGCTTTTTCTTGGTCCTCCCCTGTGCAGTCTCTCGCTGCAGCCCTCCTAATCCTTGCTATCATTTCCCTTGCTTTCTTCTTATTATTTATGTACCTGAAGAAGGTCTTGTCCCCTTAAGCTGCCCCCTTGGCTATCTTTTCTTCTGTCCATGCCTTTGCTCCCCTTACTGTCATACCTGCTTCCCTCTGTTTTATATGGTACACCTCCCTTTCTTCCTCCCTCTGTGTTTCTTTGCACCTCCTGAATGCCACCCTTTTTTCCTTCACTACTGTGGCCACTTCCCTAGAGTACCACAATGGTCTCTTTTTTCCTTTTGCTTTTATTCGCTTCCTTCACACAGAGGCTAATGTATTCAAACTATTGTTTCTCATGAAAAGACAAATATAGCTACTCCCTGCCTTGTTTATCTTTCCCTGTCTCACTGCATGCCCTACTGCCTGACATAAGTATCTAAATATTCCAGTCTGCTCATCACTGCAGTGCTATGTAGGCTGGTGCCTCTCCAATTAGTTTAGAAATGAAACGGTGGGCTTGGCAACGCAGGAGAATTTATAATATTACTGCAGCACTATAGCTGGGGTTGACTTTCCATACAAAACTCAAAGTTTTCATTCACTGAAAGGAAGATCTAGTGACTGCCTGAGAGAAGTGGTATTTCTAACATTGGTTCCTAGTTGCATAATTGTGCAACACTAGAGAAAGGAGTGTGTGTGGATGTAAGGAAATTCCTCAGACGCTTTGACCAGTGAGCCTGTAGCTTAATGGTTAGAGCACTGGAATGGTATAACACAGATCTGAGGTTCAAATCCCAGTAGGCCACACTTTTCCTTTCTCATTTCCATCCTTGATTTAAAAATATGTATACCGTGCAGGGTTAAACTGCACTGAGAGAAGTGGTATTTCTAACATTGGTTCCTAGTTGCATAATTGCGCAACTCTGAAGAAAGGAGTATGTGTGGCTGTAAGGAAATTCCTCAGACGCTTTGACCAGTGAGCCTGTAGCTTAATGGTTAAAGCACTGGAATGGCATACCAGAGATCTGAGCTTCAAATCCCAGTAGGCCACACTTTTCCTTTCTCATTTCCAGCCTTGGTTTTGAAATTAGATGCAACTTTCAGAAGCAGGCAACTATGACATTTTATACCCAAATTTTTTTTTCTCATCTGTTTTGCCAATTAGAAGATTTTTTGCCTGATAGTACTATTTGTGATGGTATCCATTCAAAATCTGGAAACTCACCGACTCAACGCTCATAATCCCAACAATGGGTGCCCGAAACACGGTTGCCTGACATCGGGTTTGCCCGTATCAGAGTTGGAATCTTTAAAATGCCGAGGGTGTGTGGGGCAAAGCCCGAAACGATAAAAATATTTGCATCAGGCAAATCCGAAGTTAGGCACCTGTGTTTTGGGCACCTGGCGTCGGGATTATGAGCGTCGGGCCAGTGAGTTTTGGCCTTTCATAATATATCCTTTGTGATGTGTAGAACAGCACTCTTCCTAGAGGTTGACATAATCATTTCTATTCCTCTCTATACATCAGCATAGTGATCTCACAGACTGTGACATCACTAGTAACCAAGGAGAGCCTAGCTCCTTCTTCTTGATTGGTAACTTGTGACACATGTTATCAATCAGACAGCAGGGCTTGTCCTGTAACAATGATCAATGTCATGCTGATGAAGCGATGGGAGGAATAGCACTAGATATGTTTGCTTCCGGGTAAAGCACTGCTTTTCATATGACATCTAACACTATTAGGTAGAAAACCATCTAATGAACACACAGAAAAAGATTTCAGTAATAAAAAGTAATAAGTGTCTACTTTTAAAAGTTATTAACATTTTCTGTCCACTATTTTTTGGCACTACCAGCTCTAATTCTTGGCCATCCTGACACCTGAAAATTGACATTCATACTCTTTGGGGCAGGATCTCGAGACTTGCAGAGTCTGATTACATTTCCATACGTTGTTTTTGAGCTACTGGGCTCAAAATGTAAAAATCTGGGGGAAGGGAAGTTCTCCAAATTACTTCTCCCTTATATGTTACCAGCCTTTAGAGAGGTAGCAGAGGGAGATTCCCCATCCCCCTTATGGGCTTATCCAGTTCTTGTGTAACCCCCCGGTTCCCTGGGGTTACTAGAATCCCATCAGTGTCAGTGCTAGGTAAGGAAGGCAGCTGGTGAATAACTGGTTAAATGGTTTTTCACCTGCTCCCTGATGCCTTAATAGACCAGAACCGAAGCCCCTACTGCAGATCAGGACCACAGCCTGTCTATCTCCCTAGCCATCTAGGGAAAATCTATCTGACAAGGCTGCCCCTTGGGGAATCTCCCCCAAAGCTCCCAGGGCACCTGCGAACAAAACAAAAAGGAAGAAACACATTACAATGCATTACATTTCCCAAGATTTCCCCACAACCTCACATCAGTGAAGGGAAAAACATGTTAACACCCTGTTAACCACAAACAATCCTAAATCTCTAAGAAAAAGAGGAACTTGGCTGAGATCCAGCATCCTCTTCTTGTCTTCTTCTTTCTTCCTCAGAATCACCTGCAAGAGAAGAAAACAACACACATTCTCTATACCACACAGTGCCTAAATCTCCACCTGAACACTAGAGAATCCCCTCAAAATGTTTTCTATGAAAGTACAAAAGTAAAAATGGAAAGAAGACATTTATACAATACATTTGGGGGTGGAACACCCTAAAATGTCCATACTAGTGACAGAATGTTTTTGCCTGAAGGCAAAGACCATAAAGAGTCTTTCCTGGGCCGGAGCCCGCTGAAGAACAGTTCTGGAATAGGGCAGGGCCTAAAAAGCACGGCAATCCATGGGGAGAGTCTTTGAGGACAATTCAGTCTGTGGTCAGTCTGCCAATGCAAGGTGTGTTGTGCAAAATCAGTTATGGGAAAACACTGCCAGGCTGCTGAATCTGGATGCACCTGAAGAATCCTGGAATACCGGTAGAGCTGTATCTTCATCCTTGGATACTGCTTCTGCTGCTGGATGACAGACACTGGGCTGCCACTGTTCTCTTCCCTCTAGGCATGCTGGGCATATTTACAGGGAGTGGCACCATTAAGGGTAGTATCACTCGGGGTGAGGTGCAAGAACTGTGACACCATCTGGGCAATCAAAGTTGATGTTGTGGAATGTCTCATTCCCTGCCTTGTCCACAATTCGCACAGTGTCCATAAACAGAGTTCTGCCCAATTTCCAGAATTTAAGTCGCTCAGTTATGACTCTGTCCCTGACACATTCTGCTGCACCAGAGTACAAATCCTTGCTTGCCTCTTCCAACAACCAGGATTGCCTATTCTGTTCAATTTCCTCCCAGACTCTACGAAGAAAGGTAGGAAAGGACTGCCCATAGATGGTGTCAGCCCTGCTACGTAGCAGTCTCTCCTCCTTGCTGCTCTTCACAAGTTTGCGGCCCATGGCCTGGCGTGGGGGTGGCCAGTCCTGGTTAAGCCTGTGCTATACTTAAAGAATGAAAGAACTTGTCCCCGACCATCTCTGTGGGCAGGTTACTGGAGCCGCCTTCTTCTTCTCTCCCTGGTTCCTCTAAGGCAAGAGCTTGAGGTGACTCACGGGGACTCTCAACATGAAGATACATTTCTTTATCCTCCTCACTCAGCATCTTGGGCCCAGGAGAGAGCAGATGTCCTCACTCCCAAGACAGTCCACTCCTCACTGGGCATGGAGGTAGACACCTCCCAGTTCAGTGTCTCTTGCAGTTCATCCTCCCCTACTAGGCTAGGATTTGGACCCTCCTTCCATGGGTCCAGGGATCCTTCCGTTGCACTGTCCACCTGAGACATGGGTGTGGAAACCCTTCTTTGTTCCTGCCCTTGTAGTAGATCAACATTGCTCTCTCCCTCTGTGCCACACTCTATGCAGCTTTCCCCAACAGGTTCAACCTGGTGCTGTGTGCTGCTACATGCAGAGTTTCCTACTCTGGTCCATGTGGGAGCCAAATGAATTTGTGACGCCTTCTCTGGCGCTGCACCCCTGCTCATACCACACTTCACAAGGCAATCCAAACAGTGGGGTATCAGAAACACATCCCTCCCAGCCTTGAGGCACATAATGTCTCACTGGATAGCTATGGATTGCTACACCTGGAGGCAACCCTTCACCATAGAAAGTTTTCTCTAGTTCTCTTAGTGCTGCCACCTCCTCTGCGATCATAGTTCGGGCATGATCCAGGTAGTGGGGATTTCCCGAAGCCATGTCTGAAAGCAAACGTACAAAAGTTGGTTGTTACTGAATTGTTCACTAGTCTCTTTACAGTCTCACAAAATGGCTCCCTGCTGCTATGTTTACATACTAACCCCACCCTATAATGGCGGTGGTAGCTCTCCTCATGCATCAAATCTGTTTCTAACTCAATAACTGTGTTTCTGACCTTTTCTGGCTACTGATTTTTGCTCAAAACTGTACTCGACTACACTGCTCATATCTCTCAGCAGATTCATGTGGTTTTACCTCAACTTTGCGATCAGCATCAAATCAAAGAACTATTTATACATGCTCAAAGTGACTTGTAAGCCACGGTATTTCTGTTGCACAGGATTACCTGTTTGCTGCAGCCTAATATACAACTCACAGTCTCTCTTTGCTTAGAAACATTTTACTCATAGGCATAGGGACCGGGAGGGGGGCGAAAGGGCCCCCCCCTTTTTTTTGCATGGCAAAAACTAGTTTAGAAAAAGTGCCCTTTTTACCATTATAAGTGCCCTTCTATTCCTCTGCCCCCTCAGTTTTTACCACCTTCCAGCACCCTTGATTTGACTGTTGCTGAACCCATTATGGATGCTTACAGTCTATGCTCAGAATTTTTGTTTGTTGCCTTACTGTTTCAACAAACAGTCCTTCTTTGCAAAACAATCACACTGCTTGCACACAGATTCAGCTGGCCTGAAAATCACACAGTTTGATGCTTAGTTAGTTGGTTTTACTCACTGAAATCAGTTGCTGGCTTTCTCCAGTGGAAATGTTTGGCCTGGTGCCATTCCTGGAAGGTCTCTGGGGTAGAACGGGCAGGCAGTCCCACCGACTGTAGCCGCGTATGCCACACTTACTTTCCAGTCGGTCGGATGAGTTGAGCCCGAATTTAGACAGCAAAAGTCTGTTTTCTACAGGTTAGAACTTTCACAAGCCCCTCGATGGTTGATCCTGGTCTGACCAGCTCACATGCCATTTTCTCTCTCTTCCTCGAACACTCAGCTGCACACAGAAGCTGACTAGGGGCGGGACTGATTGCAGTTGCACCAATCACTCAACGCCATGCAAATAAGCCTCTCTTGCTCTCACTCTTCCTTCACGGCAATCGTTGAGCAGGAGCAAATTTAAACTACAAACTGTAACTTTTTTTCTCAGCTGCAATTTCAGCAGCGGGAGCGACGTTTTGACAATTTTCTCCTCAGATTCTGCTAATTTCCCTAGCGACTCCCCCAATTTGCACACAAAACTTTCAGGGCACATTTCTTAGTATGTTTCCTAATGTTCACACTACTTTTGGCATTTGAAAATTGTAAGTTAAAAAGTTCTGTAAATGTTCTGGGTGCACAGACAAGGACATACACTTCCAAACTTTACTGTTCATTGTAAGTTGACAAAACACACAGCAGCACTCTGTTCTTTCTGTACTAGCAGGCATGCAAGCAGCACATTCGGATGGCACTTCTGTGGGCAAAATCCTTTTGTGCAAAGCTTCCTTTCCTGTCTGGGCTACCATGCTACCAGACAGACAAATACTAGCCATACCCTCAGCAAAACTCTAGTTATCTCTTCAAATTAAACAACATCCCGGATGAGCCCCAATTTTTTGTAACCCCCCCGCTACTTTACACAGTAAGCTACCCTTTGGTACCCTCAACTGGGCACCCAAGATACTTTTGACAATTTTTGGTACCACCCCTAGCTTTGGGAATGTATACCAGGCTCACTACTTCTAGAGGTTGGGGGTGGAGTGTACAAAAGCATATTACACACAAATGACCACTATAACCAGGCCCTAAGGAGAGAACATTTTGCTAGGGCTATGCTAGGTCTTTACTTCTGAAGAAGTACCCAGTAATTGCACACAGGAAGCAGTAACAAGAATGTCTAAACCAGGTTGGGGTTCTAGAGTGTGGCTTTATTCCAAAGTTGGTACACTAAAGCAAAGGTGGACCCACAAGGGTTTACACGTCATGGCACATGGCAAAGCAGAAAAACAACATCTGTAGTGGACAGAAACTTTAATCATCCCATATTGCATAGGACCTTGGACTCTCTCCAGTGGCAAAGTCTCAGCTGAAACACACATTTTCTTCTAGTGGCACTTGTCACAACGGAGCACACAATTGCTTCTAGTGGCACTGGCCACAACTTAGAACATTTTCCATATAGCATAGGATTTAGACTTTTAGCAGTGTGGCAACTGGCCATGACAGAGCACACTGGTGCTCAAATTAGCACAAACATACACCGAGGGTAAACCTTCTCTTCAGGCATTGGCCACCATGTCCTGAATAAGCAGACACCCTTATGGAACCTGCAGTGCTGAAAGTACAGTTACGTAAGAACTTATTGTAACAGTAGATCTTTGAGATGAGCTCTTGCAGCAGGTAATACCATTAGGACTAAGGCTGCAGGCGTTAGGACTCCTCGGAAAAACCTTCTAGCTAGCAGTCTGTAGCGGAGGCACACCAGACATCAGATGTGGTGTAAAGGGTGCGGTCCCCAGGCGCCATCTCAGTTCCCCACGGAAGACCTCGTTGGTAAATAATGGAAAATGGGGAAGGGACTCTCACTATAGAGAGAAAAAATTAGAGGCACAAACTGACCTGGGGGTGGAGGGTGGGTTCACCTCAATTAGGCATACGACATCCTCGTTGTCAATAAACTCCCTACTAATCAAAATCTCTCTTCCTCACTCAATTCCCATGTACTTAGCAGGGTCTTACTGCTCCCCGGACACACTGCTACCTGCCATTCTAGATCACTTGGGCACCCTGAGGTCCCTCGCAGCTAGGGGTGAGCTATATATCCTTGGGGATTTCAACCTGAACTGGCTAGCCAATGCAAGCTCTAAAGTCCGAAGTCAAGTAAATGCGCTAAATCTGACCCAACAAATATCTGAACCCACTCGCCTAAACCACAAATCCCAGAATCACACTCTATTGGACTGGGCCCTAACCACACACCCCCATCGTATTATTGATGCTGGATTACTACCAGACTCTCTCAGCGATCAACACATGATTTACGTGGTACAGAAAATATTCAGACCTAATGCCCCACCCTCTTGTATACTAAATACTAGATCCTACAAATCCCTGGACCTGACCACGCTCCTAAATGACCTAACATCGATGGTATCACGTCAATACATCGCAAACATTTCATCGCAAACACTTTGTCGCAATCAGCTGATCGCAAACAACTTCAGTGCAACAAACAATTCAATGCACGGCATTATATCGCAAATAAAAGTAAAATACTAGTACCTTAGTGCATTAGAGTTATGTGATCGAGTGCTGGGTTTGGTGAGGAGTGATGCGTAATGCGTCATGGTCAGGTCAAGGGTCATTTGCCACAAATCGTGAAGGACACAGTTAGATGATGCATGTTAAAGGTACATCTTTATTGAATTCATTTAGAATCGAATCATGTCTCACTGTTTGCTACTGATAATCCATGATTTTGAGTGTCATCTTAGAGCTGGGTTGGGTAATTCGTAATGCGTCCGGGTCTGGGTCAAAGGGTCAGATGATGCAGGTTAAAAGGTAAATCTTTACTGAAGTTATTTTAAATCAAATCTTGTCTCACTACTGATAATACTTGAGTCTCACACAAAACAGATCTAGACCTGCAGTTGGAAGTTGTGAACAATAGCTCGTAAGAAGTTCATCCTCTCTGTCTCACAGTATGTTTCTATGACCTTTACAATTCTTTTTGCTGTGTCTTTGTATTTTTTTCGTGGAGCCGGAGGCTCTATACCAGCCAGATATTGCTCCATATGTAGCTCGTTTAAGTTCTGTTCTACCTTTAGGGCATTAATGAATTTCCAAACGGTGGGGTGGCATGCACCAAGCAGACTATTAAAACTTCAGTGCCACCCCTCCACTGAGTTTATGGTTCTCGGGATTCCACTATTTACTGCAGAACTGTAGTTCCAGAAATCAATGGCAAAATGTGGTCTGCGCCTACCACGACGACCAACTGGCCTCCCTATCCATGTGTCTTCGAAGTAATCAACTAGAGAAGCCAGTTGGTCGTCGTTTGCAGTATAAAACTCAGTCACCCTTAGTTCTTCAAAGGCATCAACAATGTCAGCAGGTTGAACATATATATGTAAGTGTAGGAAGCATTCTTATTTGTAAAGCGTAGTAAGCATCTACTGTATAATTTTTATGAATAACTGAATTTTCCTGCACTTTTCACCACGCAGCTTGGCAAAGGTGGAAAAAGCAGCCCCTTGTGCTAGCCCCAGGAAACTCGGTTGCAAATGCTTTAACTGCTGCTAGTTCAAAATCTGTCATAACCGATGAAGGGGCCAGTTCAGGACAGAGCATTTTTAATTTTTGCAGAACCCTTACATAACTGTCAGTCGCATGGTTAGACATCAATATGGACACGGATGGGATAACTGCAGATTGGCAGACTCCATGTATAGTGTATAACTGTGTGAAAAGTGTCGGTGCACATTTAAATGTCCCATCTGCATACCAGCATGGGGTGGAGCGCATGTAGTGTAAGTTTTTATTTGTTGCAAATATGATGAAACGCTGGTTATCATCTGCCCCTGAATCATACTGCAGAAACAGCTCTCCTCTCTCGGTATTCCAGTATTCAGCTGGTATAAGTAAATCAACAAGAGATGTTGGCCGAGTAGCGACTGCAGCCACTGTCTGGTGTGCTCTCTGTGCAGTGCACTTAAGGCTTTCAATGGATGGCAACTTGGCACTGACTGCCTGGCTAAGCCCACTAACAGCACTTGCAACGAGATGCTGGGTGCTGTCCTGTGAAGAGCTTGCTTTGTCCTTCAAATCTGCTTCTGCTTTTATTGCCATAGTCGAACCAGCATCAGGAACACGGTTATGTTCTTGTATATATTTTATTATTTCATCATCACTCATGTGAACTCTAGCTGGGCATTTAAAAGTGTCATATTGACAACGCTTTTAGTAGTTTTCCCCCATAGGTATGCTCCAGGCGGTATATGAATCCAACATCACACAGCAATGGCTGGCCTCTAATGCTTTTTACAAACTCGAGAGGCATGGCTGTACAAACTCCAGCTGCACTGTAGGTGGCAGCACAACAGAACAGCGAATAATATATGCTAAACTGTCATGTGCTGTAGAGTCTATGCACCTCAATGTATTGCGCTTTAATTACCACACCGCAATTAACCGCGATGAAAAGTTTTGCACTGAAAAGACATGGAACCAACATCGATTGGTCCTACATCCCTCGGGCCCCCTCCATGGATGTGGCCCTAAATTTCTTCACATCCAGATTCCTTGCTATCTGGGACTCCCAAGCACCACCCAGAAGATCCAGAGTAAGAGGAGCCTACCTACCCTGGGTTAACGCCAATCTCTTAGAGCACCTTATAGTCAGGGACCGGGCCTGGAAAGCATATACGGTAACAGGTACTCAATTGACTCTGCAACACTACTGCTTGCTATGGAATGCCTGCATGAGACTTATCCGACAGGCCAAATTTAATTATTTCAAGTCTGCTTCCACAGTAACTTCACACATCCAGCCAAATTCTGGAAGTCCATTAAATCACTCATCTCCCCATTGGCCCGACCCCCTACACCAACCCTCAATATAGCAGGTATCTCTATCACCTCATACAGCACCACAGCCACAGAGCTTAACTCCTATTTTACAAGCTGTACGTCCTCTCTCCTCTCACCCCAGGCCCCCTCCCCTAGATCCCCCAGTTTTTTCCTCACCCGCCAACTTCGCCTTTCGCCTTGTTACACCCACAGAGGTATTAAAAATACTTTGGTCACTCAATCCCGCCAAAGGCAAATGCCCCTCGGGACTTGACTCCAAAATGCTATATCTATCTGCCCCAGCCATAGCCAATCCACTGGCCGTGCTATTTAACCTGTCATTCAACCTTGGTTCTATACCATCTAAATGGAAACATGCCACAGTCATCCCCTCCCCAAAGGCGGCGACCCTTCCTCCCCGGGAAACTACCAACCTATTTTGCTGCTCCCCATCCTAGCAAAAATCCAGAAGCGCCTTGTATTATCCCAGCTCCCCCATTTCCTCGACTCCACCTCCTTCTTCACTC
The DNA here is from genome assembly GCA_016271365.2 of Neoceratodus forsteri. NCBI lineage: Eukaryota > Metazoa > Chordata > Ceratodontiformes > Ceratodontidae > Neoceratodus > Neoceratodus forsteri. The sequence goes on along the minus strand of JADMNL010000022.1, from coordinate 687,830,756 downwards.
CATACCAGGCGGGCTTTAGGAAAACAAAAAAATCACTCCACCATCACCTCTCTACTCCCGACTTACCGACACCATCCTCACGGGGATGGATAATGGGGAAATAAGAGCGGCTATCTTCATCGACCTGGCTAAGGCTTTCAACATGGTTTCTCACATCCTGTTACTGTCCAAGCATGCCCTAGCTGGAGTGACAGAGCCAGCCACCAGTTGGTTCCAGTCATACTTGGTGGGCAGGTCCCAGTGAGTCCGTATTGGCTCTGATGTTTCCACCACACTCCCTGTTACCACCGGGGCCCCCCAAGGCTCTGTCCTAGGCCCTTTGTTGTTTTTCATTTTCCTCAATGATCTGCCTGCGGCCTGCCCTCCTACGTCCACTCACATGTATGCAGACGACACTTCTGTATGCCTCTGGGTCATCCCCCTCCGCAGTAGCTGCCTGTCTACAGCAGGATTTCAACACTGTCCAACGCTGGTTCCATTCTCATCAGCTATTTCTAAACCCCCCCAAAAAATGTCTCCCTAACATTCGGCACTAGGGCAAAACTTTCCCGTATCCCCGCCACCCCATTTTCCACACACTAGATGGCTCCCCCCTGGAGGTTTGTACTTCTTTCAGATACCTTGGGGTCTGGTTAGACCAACATCTGGACTTCACTGCTCATATTGACGCTATACATAAGAAACTACACCCCATGTTGGGTGCATTATATCGGAATAAAAGTTGCATCCCCTGCCTACGTGCCTGACAATCGTCCAAAAGATGGTCCTCCCAATAATGGACTACGGGGATGCAGTCTACTGTGTAGCCCCTAAGTCCTTTTTGACCAGACTAGATCCTCTCTACCACTCGTTCTGCTGTTTCTCCCTGGACTGCCCTCCCACTGCCCATCATTGTGACCTCTACCGTTCATTAGACCTTCCATCTATCCACAATTGGAGATTGTTACACTGTGCTAGAACCATTGTGAAATTCTGGTCACAGTCCCTCCCCTCCTACCTTGTGGCCGCCCTAGCTGTTCTACCCCTGCCAGCTTACTCACTCAGGAACATTGATTCCTGGCTACTTCACATCCCCCAATGTCCACAGGGTCTGGCCAGGCTGCTTTCAGCTACCAGATACCAAAGTTATGGAATTCCGTGCCAGCTGATGCTAGATATTCCACCTGCACTCCTCACCTAAATGCACTTCTTAAGACACACTTCACCACTACTTGCTCATGCAAGTTGCACTGTTAAGCCTGTGCAATCATGATGGCTGCTGTGTATATACCCTGTATACTCCATTATATGGATGCTGTTGCTTGCTCTGTAAATATGCATGTACTGCTGTCTTTCGCCTGTATTTCTTCTTACTCCTGCTGTGACTACTCTGTATGTATATATTGTTGTTGTCAAATTTGTTTTATGACTGTATAGAAACATGTATTTCCACTGTATTCTCCTACTCCCCCTTTCCCCCAGGGCGCATCTGGAATTGAGTGGTACCCTGCTCAGTATGCTTTCCTGGTAAAACTCTTAAATAAATAAATAAATCCACCAGCTGCAAGAGCTCCTCTCAAAGATCTACTGTTACAGCAAGTTCTTACGTGACTTTACTATCTGACTTTGAGGTAGAGCTGTTGCAGCAGGTAATACCATTAGGACAGAGTCCCAAGCAGTGCCCAGATCAGAGGGGAGGAGGAATGACTGTGAGGGGATGAACAAGATCACTCTCTCATGAGAGTAATCTCTGAAGGACAGCCAAACCAAACCCTGCTCTCTTCCTAGAGGCTATGTCCAGACTGTAGTGCCGAATGAAGGTATGGACAGTGCTCCAGGTAGCTGCGACACAAAGGTCCACTGCCGACACATTCCTTAGGGAGGAAAAAAGTGGTAATAGCTCTGGTGGAATGACCCTTAACCGAGCCCGGTAAGGGTTTTGCCGTGATGCTGATAACAGAAAGAGATGCAATTCACTAACCACTTGGATAGTGTTTGCTTAGTGACAGGATCCCCTGTCTTGTGTTTTGTAAACGCCACGAACAACTGGCCCGTGTTCCGGACAGAATGAGTCCGGTCCAAATAATAACAGAGAATTCTGTGAACATCCAGAGTATGTAAGAAGGCCTCTGCCCCGTTGAAGAATTCTGGGTAGTAAACCCTGTCCTTGTTCAGAGTCAAAGCGGACACCACATTCGGCAGGAATTTAGGATTTGTACGCAGCTGCACCCTGTCCCTATGAAAAATAAGGTAAGGCTCCTTTCACATCGGGGCTTGAAGCTTGTAAATCCTCTGGGCTGAAGTAATGGCAACTAAAAACAATGCCTTTCAAGAAAGGAAGCATAGCTCGCATGATGTGGCCTGTTCAAAAAGAGGGAGGGTGAGCTTTTTCTAGAATAAACAGAAGGTCCCATGGAGCATCTGGATCCTTCCTGGGAGGGGGGGTCTAATATGCAAGACCCCTTTGAGGAATGTATTGCAAATGTCAAGCTGTGCCAGAGTCCTTTCTCCAATCACATCATGATACGCCGAAACTGCGCAAAGATGCACCTTGATAGAGGAATAACTCAGACCCAAGTTGAGGAGGTGGAGGAGGTATTCTAGTACGAACTTGATGGAGCACTGGAGAGGATCCGAGGATCGGGCTGCCGCCCAGAGACAGAATCATTTCCACTTCATAGCATAAGTGGCCCTGGTACAGGGGTTTTCTTGCTGCCACCAAAATCTCTGCCACCCTCTGAGAAACTCCCAGTCTCTCCTCTGCTAGGACTGCAGGAGCCAAGCATGCAGGTGAAGGGATTGTAGGGACAGGTGAACCAGCATCCCTTGATCCTGGGAGAGCAAGTGGGTGGAGAAAGGCAGTTGTACAGGGGGGCCCGTAGCCAACTGCTGAAGAAGCAGAAACCAAATCTGATGAGGCCAGAAAGGGGCTACCAAGATCATCCTGGCCCCTTCCAACTGAAGTTTGAGCAGTACTCTCTGAACTAGAGGGAAGGGAGAGTTAAGGCATAAAGGAACCTCCCTGCTCAAGAGAGGGACAATGCGTCTTGCCAGAAAACACCAGGCTCTGGATCTAGCGAGCAGAAATTTGGCAGTTTGGCATTGCACGGGATGCAAAGAGTCCAGCTTGGGATGACCTCATCTTGTGAACAAGTCATCTGCTACATCCTGCAGCAACTCCCACTCATGATTCCAGTGATCAAGAACGGATTAAGACTGTCGGCAAGAACGTTCTGAATGCCTGGCTCGTGGACCACGATTAGGAACAGACCAAGTTCTATCGCCCAGTCCTAGATTCTCATGGCCTCTCTGCAAAGAGGATACAACCCCCTTCCTCCTTGCTTGTTCAGATAAAAGACTACTGGGGTATTGTCTGACGGGATTGCCAGAGGGCCCCGGGACAGCTGATCCTGGAAGGCTTGAAAGACATAAAAAAATGCCCTCATCTCCAGTATACTGATGTGGAGAGACCTTTCTATGGCAGACCATGATCCTCTCATCTGCAGCCCATGAAAGTGAGCACCCCAGCCTAGTCCAGAGGCATTCATTGTGACAGACTGTTGGACTTGCCTCTGAAAAGGGACACCCTGTTCTAAGGGAGATGGAGCTTGCCACCACTAAAGGGAATGCCGGACCACTTCTGAGATCTAGATAGGTCGGTCCAACTCATCTGAACCCTGATCCTACTGGACCCTGAGGTGCCACTGGAGAATTCTCATGTTGAAACGTGAGAAGGGAACCGTGGCTATGGCTGCAGCCATGTGACCCCACAACTGCAGGACTACTCTGGCAGGCACTTGATCCTCTGACTGGATCCTGTGAGCTAGGGCTGAAAGTCGAAGTGCTCTGTCCACAGGAAGAAAGGCCTTGCCTTGAAGAGTGCTGAGCACCGCTCCAATGTATTGAAGCCATTGGGAGGGCCAGAGCTGGGATTTTGGCCAGTTCAGGGTGACTCCGAGAGACTGGAATGCTCCACCAGGAATTAAACAACGCTCCAACGTCTGCCAGGGGGACAACCAGTGGAGGCAGCATCGGGGCTGACGGACTGGGTGTCGGTGGGCTATCTGGTACTGGGATCTCCGTCACGGAGGCTGCCCCTGTTGCGTCAGGCTGTGGAGTTGGGTCCCTGGGAAAGCAGTCGTCCAACCCGGTATCCGGACTGGCATGCGCCGTTTTGGGGGACCTCGGACGGGTGGTCACCATCGGTGGAACACCTGTCAGGTGACTGCCCATTCTAGGGCAAGCGCCTACTGTCTGTTGCAGGTGTTACAGTCGGGGGACGTTTGTCCTTGTTAAGAGGGATCCTCATGGCCGGAGTCGGTGGAGGAGGCATCCGGTGGGTGGGTGGATGACCTCTTGCTGCCGGTTGGAATTGTCTAGTCTCATGTCTATCAGAGGATCCCGTGGTGCTGTGGCCCTCCTTGGGCTGAACAGCAGGTGACTGTCCTTCCCGGACAGAGCCCTGTGAGGGTTTATGGAGCCAGTGAGCCAGGGGGACCTGGGCCTGGTTTTGTCCCAAGGATGAAGGTTGGTCCTTGGGTTTGGAAGAGGACAATCTGTGGGTGCTGGTCCCCTGTGAAGGAGGGGACAGACCCTGACCTCCCATCGGATGTTGAAGGCCTGGAGAGCGACTTGTGTCGGGACTATGACTGGGGCCTGTCCTTGTCCTGGGAGTGTTTACCCAGGGTCTTCTCTCTACGAGGAGACTTCCTAGTAAGCAAAGAAAGACTGAGACCCAATGGGGACTTTTGCATGGTGGCTACTTTCTGCTCAAGGAGGTATGCCTTTAAAGCCTTAGCCCTGCAGATCCTGGTTTTGCTGTTGAACTTCCGACAATGTTGGCAGTCGTCAGGCCAATAATCGGGGGCCTAGACAGATCAGGCAGGCCTCATGGCTGTCTTTAGCCAGGATCTGTTTGCCACAGCGGCACTTTGACTTCCGCCGAGGAGGTGAAGGAGAAGACATGCACTCTTTAGTGAAAACTTGTTAAAATTATCGGAAAAATACGTATATCTAAGTGATTTACTTATCTGCGGTCAACTGCTGTAGCGAGGCGTCCGAGGAGCCGAACAATGAGGGTCAACAGCGGGAAAATAACTGAGATGGTGCTGGGGGACCTCCCCCTTATACCACGTCTGACGTTGGGCGTGTCCGACATCGGGTGCGGTCCCCCATTATAGACTGCTAGCTAGAAAGTTTTTACAAGGGGTCCTAATGCCTGCGGCCTTAGTCCTAATGGTATTACCTGCTGCAAGAGCTCCAACTCAAAGTCAGATCTGGTCACTCCAGATGGGGGGTTGCCCACCTTTTTGTTTCCATGTCCATACCCAGTCATTCTTTTAGAGTTGCACCTCAAACTTTTAGTAAAACAGTAGAACAATGCTCCTTGGAATGACTTTCATATTCAGCATCTGAAACACACTACTTCTGAGTGTACGCTAAAGTCCTGAATAATGTGCCAAGCCCACTGGGGACTCCATGATTGTCAGCCAACTTTCAGAAATGATAACAGTCTCAAACTACACCAGAATTTGGTGTATATTTCCCTTTATCAGAGTACATCCCAAAAGAAAACACAGGTACATTCCTCCTGGGATGCCCAAAGTCAGATTACTCACTGTTGTACACAAACAGGCAACTTCAATGTCCTGGATCAAAGACAGGGGATTGCCCTCGGATCCATTCTGTAGTCCTGCTCATCTCACTGGGGATGAGAAAAATCAGGAACTCCTGCTAGACAGTTTCCACAACTTCTACTGGCAGGCAGATGGTTCTCAGCACCAGGGTGAGAAAAACATGCTCTCCTCACAGAGCCCATACTGCAGCTCTTCACTGCTCCAACTGCTTACTCTGGTTGCTGACACAGAACTAACTGAAAATTCTAAAGCTCCTCACTCACAGCTAGCTACCGAGGCTTATGCTGCTGCGAGAGTTCTAAATGACATCACCTCTCTCTCCTCTCAGCTGAGACCAAGTAAACAGAGAGGGAGCAGGTGAAAAAACATTTAACCAGTTATTCACCAGCTGTCTTCCCTCTCTAGCACTGACACTGATGGGATTCTAGTAACCCCAAGGGACCAGGGGGTTACACTTGCAAAGTTGCTGAAACCAGAAAAGGTCATTACAGACCCAGCACTGTATCGCCCAATTTCAATCCTGATTGTAAATTATAAGATCTATATGGCAATCTAGGATACCAGAATGGAACTTCTTTTGCCCTCCATTATTCATCCGGACCAGGCAGGGTTTATAAAACAAAGAAGCACTATTGACAATATATATATATTTTTTAACCAGGAGAGATGCACTAAGTTGAAAGCTTGTTTACAGGTGTGACCTGGGAGCACAAAGAAGTTAAGTGAATTGCTCAGGGTCACACAATATGCAAGTGGGAGCTGTGGGATTCAAACCTAGGTCTCCAGGTTTGCAGCTCAGAGCCTTAAACCACTGCACTATACTGCCTCCTCTGCTATACCGGGCTACATCTGCCACACTTTATTATTAGTACAGTATATCCAGACCAGGCAAATCCCGGCAGCACTCCTTAATCTTGACACTGACTAGGCGTTTGACAGGGTGTCCTGGGATTTTCTCTGGGACACCTTGGCAGCCTTCCATTCACCAGACTCCTTCTTTTAAATGAATAAAATGTATATATAATGGCACTCAGCCATATATCCAGATTAATGGTTTCCTTTCCTCCCCTATCCCCTTACAATGAGGCACATGTCAGGAGTGTCCTCTTTCCCCACTCCTGTTTGCTCTCTATCTGGAACCCCTTGATGTCACCCTATGGAGTGAGGTGCGGATAGATGGCAATCCACTGGGGCAGACGGAATACAATGTTTCTTTATTTGTGGATGATGTCATTTTATCTGTTTTATCTCCAGAAACATCAATATCGGCAATCTGGGACATATAAGTTTGAGGCAGTTGCCGATTTCAGACTTAATGTCTCCAAGAGGGACATTCTTCTGCTCAAGTTTGCCCCCTCGGAGACATTAAAAAGGAGTTTTCCTTTACGGTGGATACACACAAAAATAAAATATTTGGGTATTTACATTACTAAAGATGTTAACAATGTTGACCTAGTAAACTATGAACCATTAACAGTCCAAATTCAGGAAGACTTGAATAAATGGGGGAAATTATGTTTAACCCCCTCGTGTTGCTGACAACTAACAGGCTCCCTGTTGGGCACAGTTATTTAGTCTGTTCCTGTATGTATCTGATTGTGTGTACTTATTCCAGTTTTAGTTTTCACTGTATTTTTTGCATTCCTTTGTTTAAAGACCAAATGTACCTAAATGTTCTCATTCTAATTCCATTGCCTTGTTTGTCTCAATCCTCCGTATAATCACCTACTTGTTCTAAATGTACTAACATGGAACCTATGTAAAGAGCTCTGAGCTCAAATGGTTAATCCGAGATCAGAAATACATTTTTTTAAATAACTTTTTTCAACAGGTAGAGATATTCCATATGAATATTCTGCCAAGACTACTATATCTTTTCCAAACTATCCCACTTCCTCTGACTCATTTCTATGATACTTCCTGGAATAGAACGATCTCAAATTTTATATGGGGGGGGCCAAAAACTCCAGGTCCATTTCTCAATTCTTCAACTTTTCCTAGCTCAGGGAGGGTTTAACTTGCTCAATCTTGAGCTATATGCCAAAGCAGCCTTTCTCAGGGTGCTGTTTCTTAGGCTGACATCAACCTATTCAGCCCCATGGAAGGATATTGAATTTATTATTAGTGAACTACATGACCTAGACATTATCTTGTTTGCCACATGGGGAAAATCTCCCCATTGACATCATTTTGCAAAATTTACCTCTAACATCTTGAGGGTGTGGTATCAACTGAAATCAAATCCCAACTTTAAAAACAAATTTTACTACTGTAGACTATTGTTGGCAGATGAAAACTTTCATCTGGCTCAGACGGACCTTGCATTTAAACAATGGCGCATGTTGAGACTGAACTACATTTACCAGTTTCTAACCCCTATGGGTATCATCACATTTGAAGTATTGCAACAGTCTTATGGGTTTACTGACTGAGACAATTACAGATATTTACAAGACAAAACCTACATTTTACACCAGCATTCAGAATTTTCCAGATTACCCAATCCAAAATCTTCACCTTTAAATATTCTAATCAATTACTTGAATGGTAACTCCTGGAGACACTTAATAGGTCAAATATATGAAATCCTAAGAGACACTTTGGGAGATTCTATCCAATCAGAGTTAGAAAGCTGGAACAAAGACTTGGGCCTTTTGGTGTCCTATGCCTCCTGGATGTGATTCACACACACTGCTAAATTACTGCATTCAATATTTGGAGAGTAGGCATGGAAATGTAGGTATAGGTATTTTTGTTCTCCAGCAGTTCTCATAAAATATTTGCCCTCTACATATGGGACTTGCTGAAGGGGATGCAAGTGCAGTGTGGCAGATTTGGGGCATGTTTAATGGAAGTGCCCAAGGCTGATGCCCTTTTGGTGCACCTTACAGAAGGAACTGAAGGAATGCCTGGGGGAGCAGGTTGAATTAAAAGCAGACATGCTGATGTTATCAGTCATGCCTCAGCATCACCCTCTTGGCATAAAACATTATTGCCACTTTACATTTTGGCTGCCAAGAAAGCTATTACCCGTAGATTGATGACTTCCATAATCCCGTCTGCAAACTGGCGTGGGATTCTCATGGATACATGCCAGACAGAAAAACTGACAGCTGGTCTCCATTATAAGCTTACTCGATTTATGACAAAGTGGCAAAGACGGATATGGTATATGCTGTAGTGCAGATAGATACAAACTTTGTGTCTTAGACTGGGTTGGCACAGGGTGAATGTGGGATGCTTCCCCGCCAGGGAAGGAAAATAAGGATATGACAGATTCTAACTGTCAGTGTCAGTGGCTCAGTAGGTAGCACATTCGCCTCTGAGGCCGGGAGATCAGAGGGCTGTGGGTTCAGTTCCCACATCTGGCACTTGGGGTTAATATCCCAGTACTGACACTGTGGTGCAGCACGAGAGGGGTGCTACACTTCTGAGGTGCCGTCTTTCGGATGAGACGTTAAACCGAGGTCCCATCTGCCTGGATTGGTAGTAGTTCAGGTGGATGTTAAAGATCCCATGGCACTTATGAAAATGAGTAGGGGAATTTTTTTATTGAAAAAATACACAACAATCATAATGACACACTCCATTTTAGCAATTGCCAAACATACGTATTTACAAACATTTTCAAAAGAAAAAGTATAAAGTACCCCCTTCAATATCTTCCCCCCAACCACACTCCAATACACCGTTTGAAAGACAATATAGAAGTAAGACACCCGAAAGCCCCTATTCACCATATTCAATTATCCCCCTTTTTCATCTTAACCATGCAATATGTTTCCAAAAATCCTGAAAAATATTTTTTTCTAGCATGCATTGTTCATATTGTTTTTGTTTTCCCACTGCTAATTCAATACGACTAAAAAGAACATTATTGGGCAGAATGGTATGTTGTAAAGAAAACTGACATCTTGCTTGCCATAGATAATACTTGATACAGGCAAATATCAAATTTAGTGTACTTGGGTGATATCTTCGTAAAACCTGAATAGTCCCCCAGGACAAGACTCTGATAAGAAATATGAATCAAAAATCCCCATTCCCACCGCTTTGCCAACTCAAACCAAAAGACTTAACATACGGACAAAGTAATAAAAATGTTCTAAGGTTTCAATTTGATCTAAGCATCCTGGTCTAATACACATTCGATCCTGAATCTGTTTATGTTTTAAATTACCCCTGACTCCCAACCTCCCATGGCAACAGAGCCACAACACATCCCACATACTAGGGGGTATCCTATGATCCATCAAGAGTCGTAATGCTTGAGATAATTTTGTAGGGGTACACAAAGGAAAATCCACTTGGACGTAAAAAAAATTGAACATAATTTCTGCATAAAATTCTTTCCTGGGAATGTCCTGCAGTTGGGCTTTTCCTAATTTCCATTCCCGTAGTTTTCTGATCATGCATCCAGATAGGATGGGGCTAACGCCATCTTTCCTCTCATGGGAACCCCCTCCTTCCCAAAACGACATAAAGGGTGAAAAAGTAATTGTGTCTAAGCCGACCAAGGATGATCCTGAGGTTTAACCCTGGTTTGAAAGGCAGCAATCATGAAAAGGAATGAAAAATACCACTGGATTTATCATCCCTACACCCCTTGATTCAGTTTTAAATAAGTAAAGGCTCTTTAATTGATTCAACCAACTACCCACACCATTTGAAAAACACACTATACAATCTAGTTTCTAAAGCAACCGGAACTGGGAAAATTGCAGCTACATGTAAAAAAATAGGTAGTAAGAACTTTTTAATAATCAAAACTCGCTTTTTTTTGGAAAAACCCCAGGATTTCCATTGCTGTACTTTTTTCTCTGCAATAACCAAAGCTTTTTCCCAGTTTAAAAAGGTTAAGTCTCCTTTACCAAAGTTTAGCCCTAAAACAGAAATATTCTCCTTAACTATAATACCCCCAATATCCTGACAGACCATATTCTCCCCAACTCCCAGACAATTACATTTTTCTAAGTTTAGTCTTATACCGTTTAAATTAGCTAGACTTTCAATCACTTCAATAGCCTTAACCCCTGAGGTAACATCCACTACCAATAGACATATGTCATCTGCATATGCAGATATCTTCTCAGCTGGTAAAATACAAGAGGCTATAACCCCGATTGACCTGTTGTGCTCAATTTCTCTCAATACTGGGTCTAATGCAAAGGCATATAGTAACGGCTAATTGGGCAACCCTGCCTAACCCCTGCTTCATCTGTATCTCAGAACCTACCACCGTATAATGCATACACAAGAAATTGCATTGCAATATAAAGTGTGAACATATTGCACAAATATTTTTGGAAATCCATATTTCAATAACACCTGGAAAAGAAAATCATGAGACACTGAATCAAAGGCTCTTGCCTGATCTAATGCCATAATAAAACCAGAAAGTTTTCCTTGACGTCCAAATTCACATATATCTCGTAATAATCTTAAATTCTGCTGAATTGATCTATATGGAATAGCACATGTTTGTGCCGGATGAAGCACCCCCTTAGCCACCTCTTGCAATCTTTTACACAGGATTGAGGAAAGGATCTTATAATCTGTATTCAAAAGACTAATAGGTCTCCAATTACCCAGTTCTGTAACATCCCCTGTCTTAAAAATAAATGTTAAAATAGCTAGATTAAATTTTGAATCTCCAAACCCATATTGTAAGATATCATTGAAAACTTCAGTCAAAATACCACTCAGGTCATCTGCAAAGGTTTTATAAAATTCATTAGTCAACCGTCCAACCCTGGTGATACTCCCTACCTTAAGGCACCTATTGCCTGTTGTACCTCCTGCAAAGTTATAGGCCTTTGCAGCATTTATACTTCTACCTGAGAAATATATGGAATTGGGAAATTAAAAACGTCTTCCCACCCCAAGGTGGAAACGAAACTATTTCCAAATTGGGACACCACCTTCTCCTCTGCTATAACTAGCATTTCTGCCATGGATGATTTTAATTCTCCAACAGACTTTCTGAGCCCTGACATCACTCTTTTCTCAATCTTAGTCTTACATGCCTTATACGGATCTTGAAAAGGTTGTTGTTGAGTACCGAATTTAAAACCAGCATGAATAGATGCAGCCCTATGATATTGATAAGTAAACATATTTTTTTTCACCCTTTTAATCTGGGACTGAATCTCTGCATCCTTACTTCTAGAATGAGACTGTAATTTATAATATTGATTTCAAAAATTCTAAGTATTGTAAATATTCCCTTGAACCTTTCTGTTTCCCATATGTTATAAAGAAATCCTTTAACGCCAATTTGGTATCCGACCACCAAGAAACCCAGTCTAAGAAAAATACTGCTACTGATTTACGGAAAACCATAAAGTTTTTAAATTGAGCCAACAATCCTGCTTCTGTCAGCAACCGTGCATTCAACATCCATCTGGCCTGCAAAGCTGGGAAAAAGTTGGAATCTGTTGTAGACCACAACACTGCATAACACATTATGATCAGAAAATCATATGAAATTACTGAACACTCCACCGGAGTTAAATGATAAGATAGAAAAATAATCTATTCTCGCCTGAAAAGATGCCTCCTTATAAGTAAAACCCCTTTTCATGCAATTCTCTAAAAGTGTCCTTTAACTTTGCAACCCCTATAGTTTATGGAAGAGCATGCGAGTCACAATAAGTTTTTGCTGGACACCGCTCTCTTAACCGAACATCTAGGCTGCAATTCATGTCTCCTCCCAAATTATATGTTTTGATGAAAACAAATATGGTTTTACCAAATTAAACAAGGCTATCCTTGCAGTTTTGACTTGTGGAGCATAAGTATTAATTAATCTAAAACACAATCCCTTTAAAAACAATCTAACAACAATACCCTACCAGGCAGGACATCAATCAGCCTTGTTACCTGAACTGCTGTGTTGAAAATAATATCCCTACTCCGTCTGCCACATCTTCCCGAATGACCAGAAGGACGGCCTTCCCACCATAGCTTTGTAATCTGAGACACCTCTGACAAAGAAGAAAAATGAGTCTCCTGTAAAAGGATCACATCTGCTTTCAATTCTCTGCAATACTGTAAGGTAATAAGCCGCCTCTTATAACTCTTAAGGCTACAGCAATTGAGGGATATAATCTTTAAACAGGCCATATTATGCTTTGGTCATTTATTCACGACTTATTTTGTTTCCTCTTTCTTCCCTTTTTCTTCTTTCCTTCTAGTCCACCCTCTTCTTCAATTTCCATGTTTAAGCTCTCATCTGATTTTAACAAATCAGGAACTCCTTCCCCTTCTAAGTCTGCTAGAGCTGTGAAGGAATTCTGAATCAAACACCCCCCTCCCGTATGACTACTTGCTCTGGTTACCCTCCTTGGAGTCTGAAAGGGAATTTCCTTCTCAGGTTCCCTTGTCAGGTCATCCGTGCTTTTAGTCAAGGAATCTGCCATAGAAATGGGGGGAGGGACTACATTCTGTTGCAAAGCTGACCCAGTGGATCTTATTTCACTAATAGAAGACTGATATTACAGGAGGCGTCACTCTTTCAGTTTCCCTTCTTACTATGTTTTTTACACGGGATTGAGTAGGCTCCCCCCTACATTGGGCCTGTGAAATCAGCTCTTCTTTATTCAATCCCCTTGCCTATTCTGCTCCTTAGGACACTGATGGTAGGCATGCCTAAATCGTCACATAAATTACATTTGAATTCATTCCTACACACTTCACTGTCATGGTCCAATTCCCCACATAAGGCATATTTCACTCTATCGCATGCACTGCTCAAATGCCTATGACTACCACATCTATAACACGCTTTTGGCTGGCCTGGGTAAACAAACCCCACGATCTCTCCCCAAAAGAAGCTATTTGGGACATGTTGTATTTCATTATTCACATAAACAATTTAACTTTAAATTTCCATGCCCCAGTCCAAATGTTTTCAGAGTCTACGATAGGTTCCGTGAGCCTAGTACCTCCATTTCTGTTTTAACCAAAAACAATATCCCCACATTCACTCCTCATTCCTAAACATTACATTCACAGTTTTAAACACCGGTTTCGTAATTGGAATGGCTAAAAAGGGTGTCCATAAAGGTAACATTTTACAACTATCATATTTATACCAAAATTTTTCAAGACTAGCCATTTGTTTAAAGCTTACATCAAAAGTATCCTCCCCACGAATGTTAATTAAAGCATAGATATCGGAAGGTAAAAAGTTCATAGAGTCCATCAATAATTTTCTGGCCACATATACCCGGTCCGGGTGTTCAGGTAGGCCTCCTCTATACCTTATTCGTACTACATTTCTTCTTGGGGCTTGCTCCACCTTATTTCTTTTAAAAAGGTCCGTAAAAGGCCCCTCCTTTCTTCCTGCTCTTCTGGCCCCAGTCCATGCAAACTTTCAGCAGGAGAAACCTCCCCCTTCCTCTGCTTAACTGATGCCCCTGCCTGGCTTAATGCCTGGTCCTGAGAAAACAGTCCATTCGAAGCCAAAGACTCACCGCTCACTGTAGGTTCTGTCGATGCCTCCGTTGCCCCTGAAGAAAAGGACAGCCACTCTGGGTCTGGTACCCATCTGCCGTCTGCCTGCCGAATCCAACCCGCTTGAGATATGGCTGATTCAGCTGACCAACTGGAGCTGGGCCCTGTTTCCTGGTCCGTTCCTCCGGTCCCACACTCAAAACCGCCGACTGCTGTCCTTCCTCTATTCAGTTACTCAGCGATACCCGAGACTTCCTCCTTTCCTCCGTGAGCTCGATCCATGGCGCCCACCCCTCGGCTATACCGGTAGTACCTCTGCTTTATGACCGATCACCGCCACGCCCTTCCTCCACAGCATCTCCTGCCATGCTCGACCTCGGACTGGCTCCGACTGACTTTCCAGAGACTCCATGCATTCCAGTCTCTACTGCAGCAGGCTCGGCGCAGGCCTCGCTGCACAATCTCCGTAAGCACAGTTGTTTAGAGACAAAACCTGTACTTCCTCTGATGCCTCCGCTTCCATTTCTCCAACCGAGCCTCCATGCTCCACACAGAATCTGACCACGCAGCCATCCTCTGGGTCAGCAGCTCCCTACTGACCAAGAACAGCAGCGCCTCCGAGTAGGGGAATTTCCCCGGTGTCCTGGCCAAATTTCCCTCATTCACTGAAAATACCACCAACAGCTTAATCTAGTTCAAGGTCAGTTGGCATTCATCTGTATCCCCCTCCCTCGCGTCGTGCCTGAAAATAGACAGGATTTGTCTAGTGCACTTACCCGGTCAACAAAAACGAAATAAATAAATAATTCTCCCCTTCTGGCAAGCCTCTATGGTATTCAATAGGTTTTGTGGGGCTATTCATTGCTAAATGATATAGTTTTCTTTAATTAAGGGAACACTGTAAAAATAAGAGCTATTGTATCCGTGACCTCAGATATGCATTGATTCTACGCTACTATTGCTGTACATCGTTTCTCTTGTTTATCTGATGAGCTTCGTTCAATACAAATGACATTAAAAATATGGGGGGAGGGCTGTTTTTGCTCATCAATAACTAAAATATGGTTTGGATGGGAAACAAACTTTTAGGTTCATTATATACTGCCACGAGGGTGGCACTGTTGGTCTTTCGGTAACCAGCGTTCAAAAATAAAGAATTTGTAAATAACATGAATAACAACCGTAGGATAAGGCAAATTCACATGTCATCTCTAAATACACTGTCTAATGCACAAAACTGTTTTCTGAGATGACACTAGGACTTAAAAATCGCTTTTTGCAAATGAGCACGCAGATTTAGAAAAGCATTTCTAACAACACTCAAACCTGACACCTGGAGTGCAAAACAGTTCTTTTTTTTCTTATGAGTAAATACAAAAGAGTTGGAAACTGAAACCTGAAACTTTCAGGTTTGTCAGATTCTGTCCCAAGGACAGCGCTTTTGATGTTTTGGAAACGAAAAATTGTAAAAAAAAATAAATAAATAAATAAAATAATTAACAAAAGGTTAAAACCACTTTTGTAAATAAAAGCAGAAAACAGCAACTGCTTCTGTAAGTTGGTTTACTTAAATGCTTTCATGTGCAAAAGTGGCTTCTACCACTTGCTGAAATGGACACTTGGGGCCAGATATTCAAAAATGGGCAAAGTGGAGTGCAAAGTTTTGCGCTGTGCTTCTCACTGCCCACAACCTTGAGGATGCTATATTCAGTTGGACAGTGCACCGGCACCATCCGACTGAATTTAGGGGCATGTTGGCACAGCGATAAGCCAAGTAGCGCTGTCCTAACATGGATGCTGCCATATAGCAGGGAACAGCACCACCAGACCCGATAGCACCAGTAGCTTCAAGCGCTATTTTCGGACAACGCCATGCAAGCAAGCCCATTGGGCATGCAAGGTGCTAAGGGGCCATTTGCATGCCCATTATGGGCACATCAGCATGGGAGGCAGTGGTAGGTTTGCATCTCTGTGACTCGCTTTGCCACTAGCCTGACTACCCGCTCCCATACAAAGCATGTATTCCCTGGTGCCTAGTGGCACTCCCCACCCACTGATCTCTGGCCCCATATATGTAAACGCATGTCCTGGTGCTAGTAGTCCCCCTACTCACCAAAAACTGGCCCCATATATGTAAACTCATGCCCGGTGCTTACGGTCCCCCACTCTCCAACTGCCGGCCCCAGTGTAATTTTGCTCATCTCTGGTGCCCAATGGTCCCCCTCCACTCTCCGATCGACAGTCCTATAAAGTATAATATTTTTCCCTAGTGTCCAATGGTCCACCCCTGCCCTCCAAACACTGTGCAGTACACAGGCTGTGCAATCCCCCTGTACAGTATAGGCTACATGCTCTGCGTACAGTACACATGCCATGTGCTCCCTGTACAGTACATGAACTGCGCTCCCTGTACAATACAGAGGATGCACCCTGTATGGTATATTTCACATGCACTCCCTGTCTATCCATACAGCAGTCAGGCAAGGAGGTGAGTGGAGGGCTGTGCTGGTCACCTAACTGGTTCTGCGGCACATGTGTGTAAGGTAAGAGGGGGTTGGCAGGGCGGGTTTGTCGGGGCCCATGGAATTAAACTAGCAAATGGGGAGAGGGGTGCAGCACCCCATATGTCGAATGGGAAGAACACCCTTCCCCCCTCAGCTAGTGGTCAAACAGGGATTCAGCATGTTTGCAGTTCAGCTGCATCACCAGGTAAGAAAAAAGGTTTGTTTCCCCATACGACGCACAGGGGTAATGCCAAACCTCACCCAACAACTAACACACCAAAATCTGGCCAATGGAAAATCATGTAATATTAATGCTCGCAGCCTGGGAAATAAGATCCCAGACCTGCAGGCACAATGTCAGAGGCTAAACTGGACATAGTAGCAATTAGTGAGACGTGGTTTACCAGTAACCACACTTGGGAGACTTCAGTACCTGGCTATGTATTGTTCAGAAGAGACCGAGGTGCAAAAAGGGGAGGAGTGGCCCTGTATGTCAATGAAAATATCAAAGCTACAGAAATTCAGAAACTACATAAGGAGCCAGAAGAACTGTGGGTCACCCTGGAAACAGGAAATGGGACAGCCATAAGAACTGGGGTTGTCTACAGGCCCCCAGACCAGGGGAGGACATAGACACATTACTGTTAGAAGATATACAAACATGACAGCTAAAGGGAGGTTCTGATAATGGGAGACTTCAACATGGCGGATACAGATTGGTCAATACCAACAGGAACATCTGCCAGAACTAGACACATAGTGGATTCCCTGCAGGAGGGCCTCAAACAACTGGTTCAGCAACCCACAAGAGACAGGGCTATCCTAGATCTAGTACTGACTAACAAGGAAGGGATCACAGATCTCCAGGTAGAAGGTCACCTGGGGGCCAGTGACCATCACATGGTATGGTTCAATTTGGCTACTACATCTAAATCATTCCATTCCAAGGCAAAAATATGGGACTTCAGAGGAGCTGACTTTGATAAGATGGCCAACAGAGTTAAGCTAGCCCTGGCAAAAAGAAACACAGGTGTACAGGCAAAGTGGGCAAGCATTAAGGATGCAATACTTGAAGCAACATCCCATTGTGTTAGACAGAAAAGGAAGTGCAAAAGAAGAAGGAAAACACTTTGGTTCTCAAATACAGTAGCAGAAAAGGTCAGAGCCAAAAGACTGGCCTTCAGGAAATATAAGGGAACACAGCGAGATGAAGATAGGGAGGCAAACCAAACTGCCCTAAGGGAAGCAGGGAAGGCAGTAAGGCAGGCAAAGTCCCAAACTGAGGAAACACTAGCACGAACAGTAAAAGAAGGTGACAAGACTTTCTATAGATACATTAGTGAAAGGAGAAAGTCCAGAGGGGGTATTGCTAAGCTTAATGGAGAAAAGAGAGCATGTGAGGAGGAGGACCCTGTAAAGGCATCTATCCTAAATAGATACTTTTGCTCAGTATTCACTGAAGAGAAGGTAGGGCAGGGCCCACAGCTCAGCATCATGGACACAGGGGGGAAAGAGGTGAGCACCACTCCCTTCACAAAAGAAAGGGTCCTACAAGAGCTTGCTAAGCTCAGGGTGGATAAGGCAATGGGACCTGATGGCATACATCCCAGGGTACTTAAGGAGCTAAAGGTGGAACTAGCAGAGCCATTAGCAGAACTGTTTAGTGAGTCTCTGAGCACAGGAGAGGTCTCAGAAGACTGGAGAAGGGCTCATGATCCCGCTCCACAAGAGTGGTAGCAGAGAGGAGGCAGGAACTACAGACCAGTCAGTCTTACCTCAGTAGTGGGCAAGATTATGGAGGCACTCCTTAAGGAAAGGATAGTGCAACACCTGGAATCCATAGGGCACAGGATCCAAGACAGCATGGGTTTACAAAGGAAGGTCCTGTCAAACTAATCTCATAGATTTCTTTGACTGGGTAACCAGAGTGGTGGACCAAGGGGAGCAGTTGATGCTCCACCTTGACTTCAAAGCTTTTGGACACCGCCCACATAGAAGATTGATAAATAAGCTGGGTAGGCTCGGGTGGGTCAGAAGTTGGTCAACTGGGTGGCAAACTGGTTGTGGTGAGAAAACAGAGAGTGGTGGTAAATGGTATACAGTCAGAAGAGATGCAAGTCACAAGTGGGATACCTCAGGGATCAGTCCTGGGGCCAGTCCTCTTCAACATCTTCATTAGTGACCTTGCAGATGGACTAGAGGGTAAGGCTTGTCTGTTTGCAGATGACACCAAGATCTGCAACAGAGCAGATGATCCAGATGGGTGGGCAGAATGAGAAGAGATCTGGATAAACTAGCAAAATGGTCAGAAGAGTGGCAACTTGGATTTAATGCAAAGAAGTGAAAATCATGTACATAGGGAAGAGAAACCCTGAAGCCACCTATAGGCTGGGAGGGGAGTTGCTAGCAGTCACAAAGGAAGAAAGAGACTTGGGCATCATCATCACTGATGACCTGAAATCATCCAAGCAGACCTCTAAAGCAGTAGGTAAGGCTAGGGGGGTGTTAGGGTGTATTAGTAGGGGTATCACAAGTCGTAAGAGGGAGGTAATAATCCCTCTTTACAAGACACTGGTTAGGCCCCATCTGGAGTACTGCGTGCAGTATTGGAGGCCACACCTTCACAAGGACGTTAACCAAATTGAGGCAGTCCAGAGAAGGGCAACCAAAATGGTGCAGGGACTGCATCAGAAGACATATGAGGACAGATTAACAGAGCTCAATATGTATACCCTTGAGCAAAGGAGGGAGAGAGGTGATATGATCGAGGCATTCAAACACCTTAAGGGCATTAACAAGGTGAAAGAGTCTAACATATTTAAATATAAGAAAAATAGCAGGACAAGAGGACACAGCATGTGATTAGAGGGGGTCCGATTAAGGGGGAATGTGAGGAAATTATTTTTCACAGAAAGGGTGGTGGATGCATTGAATGGCTTACCACAAGAAGTGGTGGCTATGAATACAGTGCAGGGCTTCAAACAGGCATGGGATAGGCATAAGGGAGCAATACAAATGACTATGAATAGATAGGCCACTGACAGAGCAAAGGCCGATGGCACATTTATAAGGTAGAAAAAGAAATGGGCAGACTGGATGGGCCTTGCGGTCCTTATCTGCCGTCAACTTCTATGTTTCTATGGAGCAGGTGGGCTACTCGATGCCAGGGAATGATTTCCATCAATGGGGCTGGCGATCGGAGGGTGGGAGGACCACTAGTGCCAGGGAATGTATTTTCAGCTATGGGGCTGGTGATAAGAGGGTGGGGGTGACCACCAGGGATAATTGAACTTACACTGGAGCTGGCAGACAGAGGAAGGGGGGACTACCAGGCACTAGGAAAAGGATTTTACATTACCAGGTATGATGATCAGAGAGAGGGAGGAACCACTAGGCACCAGGGGTGAGTAAGAGTACAATGAGGATGGTGATGATGACGATGGCGATCCTCCTCCTCCTCCTCCCCTTCCCCCTCCTCCTCCTCCTCTTATTTTTAAAAAGCACCCTTCTAGAGCTCAGGGCACCATTAAAGTTAAAATACAAAATACATGTACACATAAACATACATTCACAACTTCAAGCATAGTTAAGATATTCATAAAATCATTACATACCATTATAGTTCTTATGAGTGACTATCTAGTGAAATACCCTTCAAATTATAGCTCAGAAAAGGCTTGATTAAATAGGTATGTTTTTAGGGATGCCTTAAAACCCTCTATGGTCAGGCTATCTCGTACCTGACGAGGGAGAGAATTCCACAGGGTCTGAGCCATAAAAGCAAATGCTCTACCTCCAGATGTCTTCAAACGGACCCTGGGAATCTCTAGCAAGCCCTTGTCAGAGGATCGAAGTGGGCGGGACGGGTAGTAAGGAATTGGAAATTTTGTAGGTACTGTGGTCTCAGGTCGTGTAGGGCTTTATAGGTCAACAATGTGACCTTAAAGATTGAAGGGTTGTGAGGAACCACTAGACACAGAGAAAGGATTTTACTTTACTGGGGATGGCAATCCGTGGACGGGGGGGCACTAGATGCCAGGGGAGATGGTGTCCTCCCCCACCTGCCAACTTGCCTGTCAGGTGCAGTAGCCCCAGCGGCCACTATGGTTGCCCGCAGTAAGTCAGGGTTTTAATTGGTGGCATTTGTGCTGCTCAAAGTGGCCCGTGCTAACCTATTTGGCTGCGTCAGTATTCCTGTCCCTGCCCTTCCCTTTGCTCACCACATATATTATTTTTTTTTCTGCATGTGCTAACCCTGTTAGCATATGCAATAGCCCCCTTTAAATACTGCAAACAGGTGCAGACCCCGGGCAAAGAGGGTGCAATGCCTTTGCCCACCAGATAAAGTTTTGAATATCTGGCCCCTGGAGTGCAACAATAATTTGTACCCCCCCCCCCATTAGTTACTAAAAAAAACAAAACAAACCAAAAAAAAACAGATCTCTGAGATCTGAAACCAGAAACTCTTAGGTTTGTCAGATCCTGTCCCAGGGGTGCTGGTTTTGGTGTTACAGAAACTAAACAAAAAGTTTGAAAAAGGAAGCCATAAACAAAATCTAAAAGGTGTTACAACCTTTTTCTCAAATAAAACCAGGAACTACTAACTAGTTTTACAGATTTGCAAGGGCAAGTTTTATTTTATGCTGTCATTAGCAAAAGCGATTTCTGACATGTGGCAAAACTGACACCAGAGTAGAAAAATCTTGTTTTTTCTCATCAGTAACTAAAAAAAGACTTTGTGTTTTGGAAATGAAACATTTTTATGTTCATACATGCACAGAACTTGAGAGGCCTGGCGAGCAGCCAGTGGGAGCACACTCTTTATTTCTGAGCTCTCAAGTTTACATCTAAAACTTTGCATTTTTACACATCTTAAACTTGCATTTGGACTTTCAGACTTACGACCAATTGTCTGGAGACCACTGCGATCAGAATCCAGAAGCTGAAAGGGGTAATGGCAAACAAGACTTCTTTAAGCCCAAACAAGGCCCAGTCTGAGCCAAGTAAGAGCAGAGAGGCCCTGAAAGCAGTAGGCGCCGGTGCTGACAGGACCCAGGTGTCCCTGGTCATGGTTAATAAAAACTTTCAGCGACCTTCAGATCAATGTAGGACTTTGATAAAAAGTTGAATAGTTTACAAGGCCGGGTACAGAGAGTCAAGACCGAACGGATTTAACAGAGGGCCTGATGTCTGCAGTAGGCAAAGATTAAAAAAGCAGTCAAAGCCACCGAAAACGTGGTACAGGAAAATGTGCTTCTCTGGCAATGTTTACCCAATATGGAGAACTTGCAAAGAGCTGAAAATATTCAGATTTTGAGCATCCTGGAACAAATGAAAGAGGAAGACCTCTGTGGTTTTACAAAACTGTGCCCGGCACAGACTTTGCAATTATCTGAAGAGTTTCTTCCTCTCTGGGTGGATAAAGTCTACATGGTGACATCCAGCAGAGCACAGCTGCCTAGACAGCTGGTGAGACCCCATCTGGAGTACTGTGTGCAGTTCTGGAGACCCAATCTCCTCAAAGACATAGACAGGATGGAAGCTGGCCAGAGGAGGGCAACTAAAATGGTGCAGGGTCTGCACCGGAAGACATATGAAGAGAGACTTAAGGAGCTTAATATGTATAGCCTGGGGAAAGGAGGGAGAGGGGGGACATGATAGAAACTTTCAAGTACCTCAAGGGAATCAACAAAGTCCAAGAGGGTAGCATCTTTCAAAAAAAGAGGTGTGCAAGAACAAGAGGGCACAATTTGAAGATGGGGGCGGCTCAGAGGTAATTTAAGGAAGTATTTTTTCACAGAGAGGGTTGTGGATGCATGGAACGGCCTTCCGGAGTAGGTTGTGGAGTCAAAATCAGTGGTGGAATTCAAGCATGCATGGGATAGTCATAAGGCAATTCTGGGGGTTGGGGGTAGGAAGAAGTAGGCTGCTGGTTAACTAGGATCTGCAGCTTATCTAGTAGGTAGGGAAATGGGCAGACTGGGTGGGCCAAGCGGTCCTTATCTGCCGTCAAATTCTATGTTTCTATGTTAAAACAGGGCCCTGTACAATCCTCAGAGTCCTACTCTTAGCACACAATAAAGATCTGATCATTCAGGTTACGAGACGATGGAGTCCTATTGCCTTTCAAGAATCTAGTATGTAGATTCATCCTGGTGTCAACTACCCAACAAGACAGAAATGGCAACTCTCTGACAGCATCAGTTCGACTCAGCAGGAGCTTAAGGTGCAACACAACTGAATTTTCCCAGCCAGAATGCGTGTGGTGGCAGCAGGGCAGGAGTACAATTTTTTTTTTTTTTTTTTTTTTTTTACACCCACCCCCGAGAGACCAGCCGATTGGCAGACAGTTTGAAAACCAATCGCCACCCATCTCCAGATCAAGAATTCTCTGAATGACGAGGATTGAACTGAGGAGGACATTCATATGTAGGTTGGGGGAGTAGGGGTCAGTGGAGGATTAGGTAGAGGTAAGGTTATTTCACTGTAAAATCTCTTAAAAGCCCATGTTTTGGATGATACGTTTTCCCTTGTATTTTCAGAAGAGAACTCATGGACTTTTTTAATGTTACATTTTTTATTGAAAAATGTTTAAACATTACATACTGACATACAAGAAGCAAGAAACATACACATAAAACAACATATATATTATGAGAAAAGATGCACATTAATAGCAGAGGTGGTACTGTACAGCAGCAACATAACTTAGGTGATAATGTAACAGTAGAGCTAACTTATCTTATGGTCATACGGTTATCACTGCACCCTGTATTGGCTCTTAATCCGAGGAAGAGGGCCCAAACTTTGTCAGATATTTGAATTTTATGGACTTTTTAACACTAACTGTTGAACTGAGACATAGCCATGATGGCAAGGCCATGTGCTCATTGCAAACTGGGGGCATACTGTTCATTTTCTTGTTTCCACTGGCAGGTATTTGTCCTCTCTGTGCTTAGTAATTCTCTGGGTTTTCAAGTACTGTGCCTTTCCTACTCGTTCTCTCACCTTTTTCATATTAAAAAAATAAACTGCTACTGTCTGCAAGTTTATTTATTCTCCATAGTTCTCTGTCTTATGTGGGCTTAAATGCAACTGCTTGCTAAATGTTTTGCTCAAACTGTTTTAAGTGTAGCTTAAGAAGGATGTATCTCAAATTACAATATATGCCTACATCTACCACCGTAATTTGGGTGTTGATTGTTTCAGAAGTATCTCAGGGGGCTATAGCTTGCATTTAGTAGTGAGCTTTACTAGTACAGACATATTGGGCTAGGTTGGCATGAATAGTATATGTCTAGTGTTATTTCTGACAGTAATGACCTCATGATAGTCCCATAGCACATTCCACCATTTGTAATGCCATGTTCCAGATTTACAACAGTAATTTGCTAATTCCATCAGTAGTGTGACATTTATAATAGTGTCCTATCGAGGGTGGTCTCGCTGAATGCAGAAAGCTTAGGCAACAAATCAGCTGAGCTACAGGCACTCTAAGCAGTGTGTAGGGTGGATATTGCAGCTGCCACAGAAACGTGGGCCACTGAGCATCAGGACTGGAATCTGGCAATCCCAGGATACAAATTATACAGGAAGGACCATAAGGGTGGGGTGGGGTGGCAGTCCATATGAGGGACGGGATCAAAGGCACAAGGGATGAGGGGGAAGAAAGGAGAACAGAGGCAATCTGGCTGCAGCTCCAAGACTCTAGGGGTAGGAAACTGAGGTTTGGGGTGGTATACAGGCCGTTGTCCCAGTCTGAGCAGCTTGACAGGGAATTAGTGGGACAAATCAGAAAGGTATGTAGAAAAGGGAAGGTGGTCATTGTGGGGGATTTCAACTTGCCGGGGGTTGACTGGAGCGTTCCGGTCACCTCCAGTGCTAGGGAGCAAGTGCTCCTGGACACGATTCAGGAGGGTCTCCTGATACAGTTGGTTACTGTACCTACTAGGCTAAAGAACACTTTAGATCTGGTACTGTCGAATGGGGAGGCAGTAAGGGAAATAAAAGTGGAGGACCCACTAGCCGACAGTGATCACCAAATGGTGTGGTTTAATATCACGATGTGTGAGGACCCAGAGAACTCAGTTACTCGAGTGGTAAACTTCAGGTGGGTGGACTATGGGAGGATGCAGGACGCAGTGAAAGGGAAACTAGGGCATAAGACAGGAAATGGGTGCAGAGCAGAAATGGGATATAATTAAACGGGGGATTACAGAGGCAACAGAAGCCTGCACCAAGACACAGAGTAGAAGAAGCAGAGCAAGAAACTATGCTGGTTGAACAGCGAGGTAGTGGAGGTGGTGACGGCAAAACAAGAGGCACACCAGAGGTATAGGACGACAGGGAAGGAAGTGGACAGGGAAGAGTATGCAAGATGGTCCAGGGAGGTGACCAGAAAAGTGAGAGAAGGCAAGGCCCAGAGGGAGTAGAGATTAGCGTAGGGAATTAATGCGGGGGGAGGAGAGAAAGACTTTTTCAGATGCATCAGGGAGAAAAGAAAGTGCAAGGAGATAATAGTGAGGATAAAAAGGGGTGGGGAGTGGATGGAAAAGGGGGAGGAGCAGGCGGAAGCACTGAATGAATACTTTTGCTCAAGTGTTCATGGAAGAAAAGGGGGGACTGCTACCACGATGTGCTGAAAGGGTGGGGACGGGGGGCGATGAGGCGACAGATGAAAGAATTGAGGAAAGAAGAATCCTAGAGGGACTGAGGGCACCAAAGGTAGACAACAAGGCACCAGGGCAGGATGGTATACACCCCAGGGTGCTGAGGGAGATGGCGGAGGTGTTGGCAGAGCCACTGGTGGATCTGTACAGCACCTCACTGGAGTCGGGATGTGTGCCACTGGACTGGAGGATGGCACATGTAGTACCATTACACAAGAGTGGACCAAGGTATGAACCGGGTAATTATCATCCAGTAAGTCTCACCTCCATAGTGTGCAAACTCATGGAAATGATACTAGAGGAAAGACTGGTGTCATATCTGGAGGACAATGGCCTCCAGGATGTGAGGCAGCATGGGTTTGTTTCAGGGAAATCTTGTCAAACCAACCTGATACAATATTATGACTGGGTGACAGGTGAGCTGGATAAGGGTCATGCAGTGGATGTTCTTTACTTGGACTTCAGCAAGGCCTTTGATTCAGTGCCTCATGGGCAGCTTGGGAGGAAGCAAACTGGTGTAGGGGCAGGGGCAAAAATGATGAACTGGATTACAAGCTGGCCAAGTGGGAGGCTACAATGTGTGGTGGTGAGAGGGGAGCTCCCAACTCCAAGGCCTGTGATGAGTGGAGTGCCACAGGGATCTGTGCTGGGGCCAGTATTTTTTGGGTTCTTCATCTCAGACATTGCACATGGGGTGGTAAGCAAGGTAAGTTTGTTTGCGGACGACACCAAAATCGGAGCAGTGGTGGATGGAGGGGAGGGATGGAAGCAGCTGTAGGGGGACCTAAGCAAGCTAGAGGAGTGGTCAGAGAGGTGACAGCTGGGGTTCAATGCAAAGAAGTGCAAGGTTATGCACTTTGGGGTGAAGAACCCAAGGAGAGAATACTGGTTGGGGGGGTTAAGCTGGTGATCACTGAGAAGGAGACGGACCTAGGGATAATGATAACAGGGACCATGAACAACACTGCCCAG
This sequence comes from Neoceratodus forsteri, assembly GCA_016271365.2. Classification (NCBI taxonomy): domain Eukaryota; kingdom Metazoa; phylum Chordata; order Ceratodontiformes; family Ceratodontidae; genus Neoceratodus; species Neoceratodus forsteri. The sequence continues at coordinate 687,804,539 of JADMNL010000022.1, read as the reverse complement.
TGCAGGACAGCAGCTGCAAAAGTGAACAAAATACTGGTGTGCATAGCAAGGAGGTTTTCATCCAGGCAAAGAGAGGTGATCTTGTCCCTCTACAGGTCACTGGTAAGACCGCACTTAAGAGTATTGTGTGCAGTTTTGGAGACCATACCTAAAGCATGATATCAGGCTACTGGAGGGGGTGCAGAGGAGGGTAACAACAAAGATGATATATGGAATGGAGGGGACAGACTATGAGAGCAGGCTGGGAGACCTGAACATGTACACCCTGGAGGACAGAAGGGACAGGGGGGACATGATAGAGACATTCAAGTATCTCAGGGAGATCAATAAAGATGGGGCAGATGGGGTCTTTAAGCTAAGATGGGAGTAGTGACACTAGGGAACATGGGCTTAGAATAGAGGAGGGGGAAGATTTAGGAGGGAAATAAGGAGAGACACTATTTCACAGACAGGGTGGTAGCAAAATGGAACACACTACCAGAATGGGTGGTATCATGTAAATCTGTGAACAGCTTTAAAAGGGTATGGGACAGGAGACAGGGAACAGCAGAGTGAGGTTGGGGGTGGCAGTGGGTTGACAAATGGGAGGGGGGTGGGGCAGCTACAAACTACAGGTGCTAGCTGCACATTCGAGCAGACTTAGATTGACCGGGTGGTCTGTTTCTGCTGGCACGTTGGTATGTTTGTCCTTAATGTACCACTGATTACCTGTTATTGTTTTTTACATACACTTTTGCCATCTCTCTGTTGGTGCTTATTGTACCTTGTGTGATGTTTCGTGCATGTTTCAGTAAATAAAAAAGTTGAAAGAAATACACAGAACTTAAAGCAGCAGTGCATGTCACAGTGAATATCTGAGCTGTACTTTTTAATTCCATTTTAGATTGCCCCTTATTTATCTCCTGTATTGTAATGTCTCCTTTAGTCCCCATTTGGTCTCTTTTAGCCCTTGTTTGTACGTTTGAAATAATAAAAACAGTTCTCCTTTTAATATGTCTCTCTTCCAATTTTCATCATTATTCTCCATTGTTTTTGAGCAATCATTATCCCATAAAGCCAGGGATTAGAGTCCGATGCACACTAGTTTGGTCACAATAGTAGTAATAAATGTATTTATAAGGCACCCTTCCCCAGGGGCTTGGGGTGCTGTACAGCTATAAACAGGCATATAAAACAAACAATAAACAATTAAACAGATAAATAAATCAGCAACTTAAAATGAATAAAGCAGATAAATTCAACCATTACATTTAAAACTGTTAAAACAGCTGCTGCATCATAGATAATACCTGGGGACTAGCTATATTCAATCCCCGAAATAAAAGCCTATCTAAACAGGTAAGCCTTCAAACCCTGTTTAAAGACCTCCATCGAGTGGGCCTCCCTCAGTCCCCTAGGCAGATTGTTTCAGGTTGCCAGCCCTGTGCTATGGAACATACTATCTCCAGGACTTAAGCTGAGCCCTTGGGACCAAAAGAATACCCTCTTTGGAGGAGTAAAGGGGATGTGAAGAATGAAGAGGAATCAGAAGATCCGACAGGTAGCCAGGGCCCAACCCATGTAGGGCTTTATAGGTTAGCAACCCAACCTTGAAGGTAACATGCCATTTTATTGGCACCCAGTGCAAGTCACGCAGGACTGGGGTCACATGGCTAGACCTCAACAGGCAAGCCATCAACCTGGCTGCTGTGTTCTGCACCAATTTGCAATAATGGTGATGTAAATCTAAATCTAACCTTCAATGGTGGGACGTTACATACAACAACAAATGCAGGTTTGCCTCCTCCTCCTCCTCCTCCCAAAGACTAAAGCACCACTGCCTCCTATACTCTGATATGAATTGGCTGTCTCCCACTGCAGCTAGACTCTATGCCCTCTGCTCCACAATTAATAGTACTGTTAGAACCCAGACCCTCTGAACACTGGCAGGGCTGCTCAATCCCCTGTCCTCCCAACTACGGTTTGCGCTCCATTGAAAAATCACTTCTAAATGTGCCAAAACATAAAACAGCCAAAGGTGCTTGTGCTTTTGCACCCTATGCCCCCCAAAATGGAACTCTCTCCCACCTGAAGTACGCCTGACACCCTCCCATGATGCCTTTAAAAAAGCACTCCGTTGTCACCTCATCTCATCTCGTCAGTGCTCCTGCTTTAAACCGCTTTAGCACTATGTCCTCCCACTGCACTGTTTAACCTGCAAAATGCCTAGATACTATAGGGCTACAACTTCTTTCCTCATTCACCGTTACCCTCTTCTCCTCTAACTTTTCTACTACTCTCTCTTTCTCAAAATAATCTCCCTCTCTCTGAGCTTTGCCTCTACTTGAAACTCAAACTGTATCCATTCCTTATGCCCTGCTGCTCTCCCACTTAAACACTTTTCAGCCTTATGCTTTTTTTTTTTTTTTAAGTCTTTGGTAACCAGGTAAGGCCCACTAGGCACAAGTGCCTGTTTTCAGGGGCGACCCGGGAGCACTGGGCGGTTAAGTGACTTGCTTAGAGTCACACACCCTGTTCTATGATGCAACCCTGATATCTGTCTACCATGTTTTGAATCTTCTGTATTTTTGCTGCTGTTTGTCATCTCTGTAATTCTCCCGGGTTGTGCCTGAAAATCGTCATCCCTATGGCTAGCGCATCTACCCAGTAAACAAAAATTAACTAAATAAATAAATAAAATGGGTGTTCAAAAACAGCTCCGAATAGCTGACTCAGTGGTAGTGCTACCATCTGCCATGCTGGCACCCTAGGTTCAGAAACAGACTTAGGTCACACGGGGGCATTGAACGTCTGAAGGACTGCTCTCCTCTCCCAGGGAGCGTGGTATGTCCACTCCACTCTATGCCTGCCACCTAGGGGGAGGGCAGGTGACAGGACAGTGGGAGCGATGTTGGGGGTGGGACACCGGTTGGTGTGAAGCAGGTGTGTGCCTCCCACACATCTGTGCCTGTGTCCCTACGTGTATGGAAGCTGAGGAGAAAAGCAGGAGGAAAACTGGTGGGGATCATGCAGGGTGACGGCTCAGTCTGCCACAGGACTTACAGCCACTGACTAGACACCCTTTTCCAGAGTTAACCTGGACTGTGTTCTGGAGGGGTCTGGCCAACCCTGGCTGCAAAGTCATCAGGGGCAATTTTTGGGGGATTGCCAGAGAAGTATGTAAAGTCCTACAGATGGTGAGGGTGATGATGCTGGGCAGACCGAAGCCCAATGGGGGCACGTCCCAAAGAGGGAAACAGTTTATTAAAGAAAAAAAACTGCTGAGAATACTGATAAATCCTGAGAAAAGCCATGTTAAAGAGTGCTCTTATTATTATTCTGAATATAAAAAGGTACTAAAGCAGATTCAGAATGGGGGAAAAGGGTATTACACAAGACTGGAGATAAGGGAGCAATCTAAAAAAGAATTAATGACTTTGTTACTCGTGCACAACACCTAAAAGTGTTGTAGCATGTCTAACACCTAGTGTAAAACTGCTTTTGTAAATGGTATTGGCAGGTTTTACTTTATGCTTTCATCTGCAAAAGTGTTTCCTCCCATCCGCTGAAACTGACACAAGCTGCTCAAACTTAAGCAATAATTTATTTCTTTAAATAATTTAAAAGTTTTACGAGGAAAAGCATACTGACATTATAACAGTTCATTTCTAGATGCTTTCTGTGAGAAGAATGGGAGCAATTTGACTAAAATGGACAAAAATGAACACTAGTGCAGATGAGTGAGCAGATAACCCATTAGATAAAAGCAAGTATTCTCACTGCAGTGTTAAAACTTCAGATGTCACACTGTGATGACATCCTCAAACAAACAAACAAAAAAACACAGTCCTGTTGTATAAAAGGAATACGTGATGGCTAGGTGTGTGATACAGAATATATCTGAACTCGTGGCAAGTGATCTCAGGGAACCATCACTCATGGTTCCACTACGCTCCGCCACTTGTGATATTCCCCAAGCTCACTTGCCACTCATTCAGATATATTCTGTATCACATACCTAGCCATCACGTATCCCTTTAATACAATGCAACACAAAATAATGTTGACTAGGCATGACTAAGGCATGATTTCAGGCATGGTGGGGGGGGGGAGGAACGGTACCACTATATGCTAGAAAATTATGATTTGGGGCAGAGGGAAGGAGGGGTATCACTGTACACCAGGGACTGCTTGGTACAGGGGTCGGGTGAAGGACAATGTATCACTGTACTAACAGGACTGCTTGGCAACAGGTGACATAAAGGTAGAAACATAAATTTTCCAGTCAAAAGTAGCCTAATGCCCATCAAATTTGTCCGTCACTACCTCAGTAAATTATACCCTTCTAGGCCCTTAACATTTATAAACTGGTCTACATTCTTTTTGAAATCAGCTAGGGTCTTACTACTCACTACCTCCCAGGGGAGTGCATTCTGGGAAAATAATTTTTTTTGTTGGGGGGGGGTTAGGGACAGGCATTCCAAAAGTTAGCATTTTCTGGAAATCTGCCATATTTTCACACTGTCCTCCAAGGAGGGCAAATTCCTCTCTGGTACCGGTTCCTCTAATTGCTCCTTTTGCTTTCTTTAGCCAGCAGTATTATTTGGCTGCTGGTCTGAAAACCTTGTTTTGCTTTCTGCCATCTGAAGCATCAGGGCTCACCATGCCTGGAGCTTTGTGCTCTTCACTGGATGATGGCTCACTTGGCAGTCTTATCTATCTCCCTGGGTGCCAGAGACAACCACTCCTTTAAAGAGGAGTGCTTGCAGCATTATTCAGTCTTCTTGGATGCCAGAGACTGCTATGGAGATGAGGCACCATATAAGGCTTGCTTTCTACCTTAAAAACAGTACCAGAGAGCTGATCCTGGCATGCATTCTCAGTGTCGGCTACAGTACAAGCACCACAGAAGTCTGTGTCTTGGAACCTTAGCAGATTCGGGAGGGACAGAAACTTGCTGGGCGGACTTGGACTTACTAACTGAAACTCATACCTTGTTATTGTTCATGTTTGCAGGGCAGCCTACTCCTCGATCTGAGCAAAGGTCAAGGTCCAGAATGATGGGACACAGTGCAGAGGAGCTGTTTAATTGAAAAAAGCAATTAATGCAGCTTTTGGAAGCAAACTAACCTGCATTTTTGCACTGTATTCTGTTTGCTCTCAGCTTTCATAGGGTTCCAGATGGAGGTCGAAATCGGTGCATTACAGGTAGATGGTGGTGGTTATGTGATCCTCACGGACCAATCAGCAGCCAGCAGGAAGTGACAGAGGGACTATAAAAGGACTGTGTACCAGCGAGTAAGTGGAACAGCAAAGGAGTGGGAACACATACTGACTTACTAGACATCTGCAGGAGGAAGCAGACTCTGCCGGTTGACTAAGGTAAGGTACCTGGTCACTCCCGTTGTAAAACTCACTGCAGGGAAGGGTGGGAAGTAAATGGTAGGCCACAACTTGGAATACATGCAACATCCTATCTAGGTTAGGAGTATAAAGGGATTTAAGATGGGAATAAAGGAAAACTAATAACACTCAATCTAGGGAAAGGGAATAGGGGAAACTAATACCCTATCTAGGGGCAAGCAGCAAAGGGTTAGGTGAAGAAAAACAAGGGAACAATTAGAAACACTATCTGGGACAAGGATACATGGTTCTTTCAATTTCAAGTAAGTGTAGGAAAAGAAATGTTGGGAGTGGTGCAATGCAGTGGCTGTGGGGCAGAAGTTTTCAGAGAGACGTTCTGGAGACTGAGCTGCGGCACCATATGCATGCACCTCTCTGGGTTGAGGAAGGAGGTCACTAGACTCCAGGCTGAGTTGGCTAGGATTCGAGGGACCTCTTCCCACACCCAGGGGCCACCGGGTCTGCCACTGTTGCCCAGAGCATGCCAGTAAGGCGGAATGGATGGACTGTGTTTGGCTCTTGGAGGGTGAGGATGGTGGGAAGGGGTCACATTCCTCAGTCAGTGCTACTAGGAATTCATTTGCCACTCTAGCAGGACAGGACTGCTGGGTGGAGGCACCAGAGGTAGTGGTCAGAGAGAATGTGTGGGTAGAGGACATCAGCGAAGAAGGAAGCAACTCCTGGTGGGGAACTTGACTGTACGGGGGAGGAGGGGTGCAGATTTGGGAAAAGGGAGGAATGAGAGAGGGAGGTAGGGAGCCTGCCTGGCACCATGGCTCAGAGGGATGGAAAGTGGATCCTAAGGATCACTACAGCGGCAGGGCAGCAGGAGGGAGCTGGATGTAATTGTCCGCCTGGGGACTAATGACCTTTCTAGGGACAGGGCTGGAGTTGTGCAGAGTTCAGAGAGATGGGGAGAGGTCTTAGGTAGCGAAATCAGTGGCTTTTGCTGAGGTACTGCCTGTGTGTGACATGAGGGAGGCTAGGGATCATCACACCAGGAGCTTCCACTCACGGTTGAAGAAATGGTGCAGAGAGGAGAGGTTTGGCTTCACTGGGGACTGTGGACCAACCTGGAGGGATAAGGGCCTATACAAGGGTGATGGTCTCCATCCATCTGGGAGGAGAACCGCAGTCCTCAGTGGATAGTTTAAATGGTTTTTTTTGAACACTTAAACCAGCCAAATTGGCGGTGGAAGGGCTCAGGAAGGCATAAATTGCCACACACACACTGAAACAAAGAGTAGGTAGGACTCTAGGGGAGATAAAGCCCCCGAGGTGCAGATCAATGAAAGAAGTAGAGTGGTAGAAATGGAAAGGGAAGGGAAAGTGTGTAGTATATAGATAGGGCAAAAGGAAGAAGAGCAAACAGGTACTGGATGGAAGCATGAAGAGTAGTAACAAAGGGTGGAAGGCCATGTATGCCAATGCAAGATGTATAGGGAGAAAAAAGTTCAGACCTAGAGACCACCATGGCAGAGGCAGACCTGGATATTCTAACAACTGCTGAGTCATGGTGCACAGAAACCACAAATGGGACATGGTCATACCAGGCTATATTCAGTTTAGGAAAAAAGGGTGGGTATAAAGGGAGGAGGGGTGGTGCTATATGTGAGGGAAGGCATAAGGGTGACGGAGATGCAAGAAATCCTGGGAGAAGTGGAAGACTTGGAGGTACTGTGGGTCACTCTGGAGAAGGGAGACGGAGTCACTGTTCACACTGGCATGATTTACATACTTCCAACACAGGGGAAGAATCTAGAAAATGTACTGGTGGAAATCATTATCCATATGGCAGGAAAGGGGGAGGTGCTGCTATTGGGGGACTACAATCTGCCGGATGTAAACTGAAGCCTTCCAGATGCAGCTTCAGCAAGAAGTAGGGACTAATTAGACTCCCTAAAGGGGGCATTCTTCAGGTAATTAGTCAGGGATCCCACTCATGATGGGGCAATACTGGACCCAGTGCTAACAGGAACAGTGTTGCAGACATCAAGGTGGGAGGCCACCTGTGGACCAGTGAACACTGTACAGTGTGATTAAATGTAAGGACGGTAATGGAATCAACCACACAAGGACAAGAGTCCTAGACGTCAGGAGGAAGATTTAAAAAAAAAGTGTGAATGCCTCAGGGATGACCTAAAGGAGAAGGATGACCTGGGAGTGGTGACTGAGCAGTGGGCAAGGATAAGGAAGTGCACAGTTAAGGCGACAAACTTCTGTGCAAAGGAAGTGAGCAAAAACAGGAGGAAAGAGAGATCACTATGGTTCTCAAAAGAAGTGGATGAAAAGCTAAAGCTAAAAGGGTAGCATTCAGGAGGTATAAAGAAAAGCAGAGGGAGAAGGAAGGAGAGGTGCACTGGGAGAAACATAGTGATGCAGGGAAAGCGGTCAGGAGCACAAAGGCACAAACAGAGGAAAAACTAACCCAGGGGATAAAGAAAGGGAACAAGACATTTTTAGGCATATAAGTGAGACGAGAAGGCCAGGGACCGGATTGTAAGGTTAAAAAGGAGAGGTAGTACTGTTCAGAGGGGGACCATGAAAAGGCAGATATCCTGAACAAATACTTTTGTTCTGTGTTCACAGGAAGGAGGAGGGGAGGGGCCACATAAAAGCCTCAGAAGCAGTGGACAGAGGGAGGTGGACACTTGTCCTTTTCAGAGGAGAAAGTTCTAAGGGGACGCACAAATTTAAAAGCAGACAAGGTACATTCAAGGATATTGAGGGAGCTCAGGGAGGTACTGGCTGCATCTCTAACAGTCCTATTTAATAGCTCACTAGAAACAGGTGTGGTTCCAGAGGGCTGGAGGAGGGCAGATGTCCCGCTTTACCAAAGTGGTAGCAGGGAAGAAGCTGGTAACTACAGGCAAGTCAGCCTGACATTAGTGATGGAGAAATTAATGGAGACACTGCTGAAGGAAAGGATTCTGGAGTTATCTTGTATACAACTGGTTACAAGACCTGAGGCAACATGGGTTCATGGAGGGGAGGTCATGTCAAACAAATCTACTGAGTGATGAGAGAAACAGATCAGGGCGAAATAGTGGACATGGCCTACTAACATTTCAGTAAGACTTTCAACACCATTCCACACTGGAGACTCAATAGGAAGCGGGACAGTTTAGGGGTGGGTCTGAAGGCGTTAGACTGGGTGAAAAAACTAGTCAAGGAGAGGCGACAGAGGGTGGTGGTAAACGGGGTTCATCCCGGAGAAGGAAGAGTGATCAGCAGGGTGCCCCAGGGCTCGGTACTGGGGCTGGTCCTCCTAATGTCTTTATAAGTGACACTGTAGATGAACTGAAGGGAAGTTATTATTCTTTGTGGATGACACCAAAATCTGCAACAGGGTGGACACGGGGGGGGGGGGGGTTGACAATGAAACATCTCTTTTTGGAATGTAGTTCCTCTAAGTGATGTCTTCCTTGGGCTTTGGACAGGTAGTTGCCACTGGTACCCACCATCATGGCCACACCTTGGATCTGTTTTGTTCACCGGGTCTTTATATTAGCAATCTCAATGTTGCTCTAGTCATTTGGTCAGATTTTCATGTCATGCTGTTCCCTTTTGCAGCACCTTGTTTAACCTCCCCAGTGGAGATGGTCAATTACTGCTCTTTTAGAAATCTGGAGCCTCAAAGCTTCTTGGTGGTACTGGACATCTTGGGCATGGAGACAGCTTGTGCGATGGAAGCCCAGGCGGCCATGGAGGGTTATAACCTGGCTCTTATGGCAGTGGTTAATGCCCTAGCACCTCTATGTGTCTGCTCCTTGATTTCCCACCACAGGTCACCACGATTTCATGGAGATATGAGAAAGTTGGGGGAAAAAAGGGGGGGAGGCACAGAGGTTGGAGCATTGTTGATGGAGATCCCACTCAGAAGAGGACATATTGGCACTGAGGGCTCATTATGATGAGTATCAGTAGGCAGTCACTCAGAAAGTCAGTAGTCCAGTCATGAGTGACTGCTGCTTGAAGGAACTGGCCAGCTCAGCTCTAGAACACTGTGGACAAACTACTGAATTTAGTCTCCAGTCCTGCAGAGCCTTTTCTTTTGATAAGTGTGAAAAGTTGAACTGGTTCTTTCTGGACAAAGTGTTCTCCATTCAGACTGGAATATCCTCAAGCAACCTGTCACTGGCCAGTGGTACCCGATCTTTGATGGACAGAGGCACTCCGTTTTAATAGGCAGGGTTTTAAATAACTGATTAGCAGTTTTTTCTTGGGTCAATACTAACTCTACAGAAAGTATTTATATAAGTTTTCTAGAAGTGTTATGTTTGTTAAATACAGTGAGACAAGTGCTATGAGCCAGTGTTGGTGGATGATGTCCTCTAGATGGGTTCTGATCTGCATCCCGCCTTCTGTATGTTGTACCCTGGGCCAACTCGCTTCTTTTAGAGTGCTGGGATTTTCAGTCCGATTGTTGACAGACCATTAGGTATTCCGTTGGAGAGGGAATTTTTCCATCCACCCTGAAAAGGGCAGTGGTTAAACCCCTTCTTAAGAAACCTTCTTTTGACCCTGATGAACTAACTACAGGCCAGTCTCGAACCTTCCCTTTCTGAGGAAGTTGGTGGCACAGTAGCTAGAACACCACCTGGAGAAATAGGAGAGCTACGAGTCTTTAGTCTAGTTTCCAGCCTCACCATAGTACGGAGACTGCTCTAGTCAGGGTGCACTATGATCTTTTTCTAGCAAGGGATAACGGGTGTTATTTCTTCCATGTCCTGCTTGATCCTTCTTTACCCTTTGATGTTATGGGGTTTTGTTGACTCAACTGAGGCACTATGCAAGATTTGCAGGGATTGTATTACAGTGGTTTTACATGTCCTGCAGGGTGCAGAGGTGGAACTTGGCTCTTTCACATCGAGCAGTGCTACATTCTGCTGTAGTATGCCTCAGAGGTTGATACTAGTTCCCATGTTGGTCGCTGTGTACATGTTGCCATTGGGGGAGATTATTAGATACTGTGGCTTAGGGTTTTCATTTTTATGCTGATGATACCCACCTGTATGTGTCTTAAGCCCTGATGATGGTGCAGCTGCTTCAGAATGGAGGGAGTGCCTTAGGGAAATTCAGGACTGGCTGGCGGCACCTGGCTTAGATTAAGCCCATTGAAGACAGACGTTTTACTGGTGGAGCTGGATTAGTTGGGTTCAGCAGCGAGCAGCAGCGCCACCCTACCCTTGTTGGATGGCATGACACTTGGAGCTGCAGACAGGGTGGGGAATCTGGAGGTCATTGTGGACTCCAAGCTGTCCTCAGAGTATCAGGTGTCAGCTGCTGTCCACAGTGGCTTTCCCCATTTACAAAACATCTCCCGGATTACCCCTTTCTTGAACCGACTAACCTAACACTGGTGCACGCCTTAGTCACATCAAGGTTGGATTACTGTAATGCTGTATACCTTGGTTTATCTGTGAGATTGCTGCATCATTTGCAACTAGTCCAGAATGTGGCAGCCCAGCTGGTTGCTGGGACTTCTCGGTTTGAGCCTATCATGCCAGTTCTCTGTGTTCTTCACTGGTTGCCAATGCGGTGGCACGTGAACTTCAAGGTGTGCTTTTTAACTTACAAGGCCCTGCACGATGTTTGTACAGGCTACCTGAAAGACTTCCTGGGACACTATGCTTCTGGCCGTTTCCTCTGGTCAGTGGAGGCAGGCCTCTTTATGTCACAAGATCCTGCCTGAAATCTTCGTATGATAGGATGTTAGGAGTGGCAGCCCAGATTCTTTGGAACACTCTTCACCTGGAGGTAAGAGGTGCTCCTTCACTGGTCATTTTTAAAACATCTTTGAAAACTCATCTTTTCATTCTGAGTTTTGGACCTGGTGCTGCTATGCAACCTTCTTGAGATTGTATACTTATTCTTGCTTATTGATTTTAATTACATTTATTGTCTCTGCCATACACATTGTAAGGCGCCCAGAGCCTCTGAGCGTCCACATAAATAAAATTACCTTGCCTTGCATTTACTATATATAAGTGCAAATCTACACAAACTATTAAAGGCTATCATGCTTGTGTACACAGTATTTTGTTTACTATTGCTGAAATACCTGTTCAAGCTCAATTGCTTTTAGCCCTTTCAGTTCCCTAACATAGTCACCCTCCTACCGCAATGACTGCAGAAGCATCTCTTCTCTTGATAACTGGTCAGGATCTCAGAGGCTTTGGACCAGCTTTTTCCAGAGGCCACAGGAGGGCAGTCAAAGGCACTGAGGTAAACAGGCAAGCTGCAGATATCATACGCACAGCACAGCAATAATACTTCTATTAAGCCTTCTGCCACCTCTGATTTAAGGCCTGCAATGCCACTCTTGAAGGGGTGTGTGTGTGTGTGTGTGTGTGTGTGTGTGTGTGTGTGGTGGGGGGGGCAGTGGCAAAGGGGGACATCTGGTCTTGTATGATCAACCTTGGTATCAGTTCCATCCTTGTTTTTACTCGCATTACTAGACCAGGTGAATATGTTCCCACCCTGGGATCAAAGCATAACATTACTGGCCTAGAGTAAGACAGTCCAAAAAAATCAAACCAAGGTATCATACATGGCAGTTAGATGTTTTACCAGCCAGTGCCACCAAGCCAAAAGGTCACTTTTAAGTAGGCAATAGTTGGTAATGCAGCCTGCTCAGCTGCAGTATTCACAATATTCGGTACCATTTTTGTTTTCAACTTCTGCTTTACTGCTTTTGGTCCAATCAGGACAGGACTGTCTTCAGCTGAAACCATGTCTTTTCCCAGTCATAAGTGATTTTCTTGATCAAGTTGCCTTGAGGATTCCCAGGATACCACACCACATCCCATTATCGCCCAAAACCCTTATGTCTGCCATGCCCCAATAACCAGTTGCCAGCGATATGGGGGACGGGCGGGTTCAGGCATCTGAGGGTGTCCTAAGGGATGAAGAGAGAAGACCCCTGCTGAAGTATCATCCCAGTCTTTCTCCCCAAGAAATCCCCACCCACAATCACACCCTTGGGCAGGCCGGCAAAATGTGCTGGCATCTGCACCCTCCGTTCCCACTTGCCTTCCTTGACTGCATCACAACCTGAGTTCACTCAAGTAGTGGTAGTGTTGCAGCAGGAACCACAGCCCTCCCATCCTGGAGGAGGGCATCCTCCGAGACACTCGGTCTTCCTCCTGCCAGACCCACCATGATGTTGTGGGTTTGCACCAGTAGGGCAAGCAGGACCTGCCACTGTGCTGTCAAGCTGGCTTTGAATGGCTTTTAATCAACCAAGTCTGAAGACTTTCAAACCAGAAATGTCTCAGTTTGGTTATGTGAACTGCTTAATAAGACAGGAGGATTCAGTAAATAAATAAATAATAAAAAAAAAGACTGTAGACCAAGTAAAGATGGTGGTACTTTTTTCCCTCCAGTTGCTATAGGGACTGACAACATGTTAACAGTAAACCTATTTCTCATATGTGATGTGCTCCAGTTTCTAACTTTGCAGTACCCTAAGAAATCTCACACCTATAGTAAATAATGAAAGTAAGTGCTATTTTTGACTTCAGACAGCTACATTTTTTCTCTGATGTATTCAATGTGATTTTTTTCCTAAACCAAAGGGCCCAAACTACAAAAATTAGGAATATTGTATCTCCCTTCCACCCCCAATAAAAATCATAATAATTGCAATTATTACATTCAATTTAAATCCAGGGAGCCAAGGACACTTTCTAGTAATTCTTGAAATAAGATGTTTTTGCTGCTGTCCACTAGAGGGTACTGTTAGTGCTAGTTGAGCCTAATTTCCAACGTAAAAAAAAAATTCATAGAAATTGAGATTACCAGGAAACCTTTTACTGACAGTATTTTACAAAAGATTACATCATACTCAAAACTGTAAAAAAATTCAATTGATAAAGATATCATGGTGCAACACAAACACAGCAAAATAATGCACCTGCATTATATAGTCTTTTATGCATTTCAAACCGGCTTACCTACGAACATACGAAACTTGCCAGCAGATAAAGGCCTACAGGTCTATCAAGTCTGCTCGAATGTGCAGCTAGCACCCCTTATTCTGCAGCTGCCCCTCCCTTCAACCCTTCCCCTTCATTAACCCTCCCCCATGTCCAGTCCCATCCTCGTTTGAAGCAGTCCACTGTTCTACTGCATACCACTTCAGCAGGTATCGCATTCCACCCAGCCACCACCCTCTCTGTAAAAAAGTGTCTCCTCATCTCCCTCCTGAACCTTCCTCGCTCCAGTCTCATATCATGCCCCTAGTATCCCTCCCTTCACTTACTTTGGAGCAGCCCCTCTGTACCCGTCTTGTTTATTCCTTTCATGTATTTAAAGGTTTCAATCATGTCACCCGGTCTCTCCTCTCTTCCAGTGAGTACATGTTCAACTCCTTCAACCTCCTCTCGTATGATAAGTCCCCCAAGCCCCTTGATCATCTTTGTCGCTCTGCGCTGCACCCCTTCCAGCACCCCCTCCAGTAACTTAATGTCCCTCTTCAGATACGGACGCCAGTACTGCACGCAGTACTCCAGGTGTGGTCTAACTAATGACCTATACAGTGGCAGAATCACCTCCTCCCTCCTTCCTCGAGGATATACCCCTTTCAATACAACCCAGCATTTTGTTGGCCTTTGCAGCTGCCTTCCTACATTGTGCTGAGTTGTTCATTGACCCTGTAATGAGCACACCCAGATCCTTTTCCTCCTCTGTCTGGGCTAGCTGCACTCCCCCTAGTTGGTAACTCCTCCTTGGGTTCTTCATCCCAAAATGCAGCACCTTGCACTTTTTGGCATTAAAGCCCAGTTGCCAGGTGTCTGACCAGGTTTCAAGCTTTGCAGATCATCCTGCAACCCCTGCCATCCCTAGGTCATCCACCACCGTGCCTACCTTAGTATCATCAGCAAACAGACTGATCTTGCTCTTGATGTCCCATGATATGTCTGCAATGAATATCCCAAACAACACTAGTCCCAACACTGAGCCCTGTGGAACACCGTCACACTGCCCTTGGTGTGAGAACTCCCACCCACCACCACCCTCTGTTGCCTTCCTGCAGCCAGTTTCCTACCCATCTCACCAGCTTTGCACCCGCCCCTGTGCCTACTAACTTCCTTCCCAGCCTTCCATGTGGCACTGGGTCAATGCCTTACTGAAGTCAGATACAGGACATCCACTGCATGGCCCCTGTCCAGTTGCCTAGTTACCCAGTCATAGAACTCGACCAGGTTGGTTTGGCAGGATCTGCCACGTATGAAGCCATGCTGTCTGCTGTCCTGTAGTCCTTTGGCCTCTAGGAGGGCCACCAGCCTCTCCTTCAGGATGGTCTCCATTAGCTTACCCACGATGGATGTGAGGCTTACTGGTCTGTAGTTTCCCGGTTCATCCTTGGGGCCACTCTTGTGGAGGGGCACCACATGAGCCATCCTCCAGTCCTGAGGTACACACCCTGAATGTAGTGAGGCATTAAATAGGTCTGCCAAAGGTCCTGCAAGGACCTCTGCCAGCTCCTTCAGTACCCCGGGGTGGATGCCATCTGGGCCTGGCGCCTTGTCCACCCTCAGTGCCTTCAAACCCTCTCGAACTCTGCTCTCCATGCTCTACCTGCAAGTGAAAGAGAAAATAGACACCACTACTCCAGTATCCAGGGAAATATAGTAAAGTACAATTAGACACATTTCTGCTTATTTTATTAATTTCCTGATTATCTTCCCTTATCCTTTATTACTGAGGTTATTCACATGAAAATAGGATTTTCCTGCCTTAGACTTCATCTCATCCTCCTGCCCCCTTTGCCAAATTTATAATCCTGTTTGTGAGATCACAATCATTTCCACGGCAACCCAAGAAGCAGGCCAAGGAAGACTAAATGTGTGTGTCCTCATCTCCTTCACAGGAGGAGACACCAATGCCAAGTGGACTGTCATGCTAGGTGGACAGATGGGAGTGCCAGTACTGGAAGTGATCGTGCAAAAATACAGAATGATGTATGAAAGCCCATACCCAACAAGGCTGTTTTTCCACTGAGTGCTTACCTGGTTATCATGATGAGAGCGACCTCGAGAGCAAAGCTCGAGCAGTCCATGTCGTCACTGTGGAAAAAACAAAACAAAAAAACAAGCATTTGTCAATGCTGAATGTTTGCTTGCTAGTATTAGCATTGGAAGTGCAGGAGTTAGACAGATGCAGACTAGGAATGGCAGTGAAGTATTGAACTTCAAGCAAACCCCACCTCCACCCTGCAGAGATGGACAGGCATTGGGGTGTGCCTTTGGGATGTCACATAATGCTCATGCCATTTCACCTCACCCTATCCTGTAGACACCGACAAGTGTTGAGGTGTGCCTTGGGGTGTTTGGCTTTATAGTCACCCCATTCCATAAGGACATACACTGAAATGGGTGCAGTATAGGAGAATGGGGTGAACTCTGGGGCCGAAGAGTCCAAGGCACACCTCAATGCCTGTCACTGGCTGCAGGATGAGGGTGGAATGGCATGAGCATTACAGCTCGCAATCCAAAGGCACACCCCGATGCCTGTCAGTCTGTACCAGGGTGGGATGTTATGGTTAGAAACTGTAACGCCCCAGGCATTTGTTGGTATTTGAACTACAAATTTTCAGCATGGCCTTTTTGTGACCCCCACCTCATGAAAGCATTTGGTAACTCTGCTCATGAAAAGTGGCACTGTGATTTTCTTAATCTGTCTCGAATGTTGATTTGCTACAGTGACGTGCCATTCTGCGCCAGATGTACGAAAACACTGTTCGGGCAGAATGTGAAAAATGACAGCTGTCTTGTTCATAAGGAGGTGTGACAAAATGCTAATGTTGAAAATCTGGAGTGAAAATATTAAAAATTCTCGAATTTATGAGCGTGCGTGGAAACTGTGCAATGAATGCTCATAATGCAGTCATTTTGTGAAATGTTCTCACCAAAGTTTCAACACAGGCATTTTGGGACCTCCACTCATGAACAGTGTTACTTTGATTTTGTTAATCTGCCCCCGAATGCTGATTTCCCACAGCAACCGCGCCATTGTGCACCACATTTGCAAAACCACATTTCGGGCAGGATGTGAAAAATGACAGCTGTACTCTTCATAAGGAGGTGTGAAAAATGGCAACGCTGAACATCTGGAGTGAAAATATTAAAAATTCTCGGAGTTATGAGCGTACGTAGAAACTGCGCAACGCACGCTCGTAACACAGTCATTTTTTGGAATTTTTTCACCAAATTTGCAACATAGGCTTTTTGGGAGCCCACCTCATGAACAGTAACACTGTTGTTTTGTTACTCAGTCCTGAAAGATGATTCCGTGTGCAGTGACCGTGAAATCACCTTTCAGGACAGAATAACGACATGACAGTGACCGAGTTCATGTGGTGATGTCCCAAGAACCCCATGTTGAAAATCTGGTACCAAAATTCACAAAAATGGCCGAGATATCCACCTAAGTTTAAAAAAAAAAAAACCATGTATGCCATTATACAGCTTACCGGCATTTCTTCAGTTCACTGTCGGCTTTTGAAGAGTGCAGCTGTGTTCCCAGTCCACTGAAGATCATCGCACCAGGCTCTGAAGGCAAGTATGGGGTGAGGGGGGTGCAGGGATGTGGGGTGTGCCGAGGGAGGGTGCGGGTTGGGGGAGGGGACACCGGACACAACGAGGGACCATTTTCTACTTTTCAGGTAAAAAAAAAAAAATTTATAATATATATTAAAACCATCGCAGGAAGGTTTTTTTTTGCAGGTAGATTTGGTACACTGTGGTGGGCTCCCAGCGTGCCACCTGCATGTTTTGGGAGGGGAGAGACTGGAGCTGACGTGGATTGGGCCCCCTGTCGGCAAAGACAAAACAATCGGTGCTGGGGGTGGGGAAGACATGATGCCGAGGGGCATTGGGCACCCCCCTCGGCAAACAAAATGTACGGGGACATTATGCTGATGGGGAGTGAGCTCCCCTGTCTGCAAATGAACTGGGGAAGGGGCATTTGGACAGGGGGAATGGGCACCCCATCGACTTTCATGGGGACTGTGAGGTGGACGGCGATAGCTGCTGCCATGTTAATTGAAATGTTACACCAGGCAAGGTACCGCCCCGCAATGACAGGTCGCTCCTTATTACAGCGGCAAATTCGTTTCAAGTTGGTGGCACACTTGCTTAACTAGTGCCAGCAGCAGCATGCCACTGCATTAGGGAGAGGGCCAAGCCTCAAAATGCAGTGGGGGCATTAGCCGCCACAGTGCCGCACCTCCAAAACCCTGCTTCTCTCCTAAACTGTCACATGATGTTTCTTGTGCATGTGCACAAGCAAACATAAAAAAAAGAAAAGCCTTGATGTGCATGGGGGCTCCCATCTGTTATTTTATATAGTGTATGGGTAAAGAACACACTAACCACCCTGTCAGTTTCGCCAGTCTTTACTAAAGTAATTTAAACCATGCACTAAAACATTTCTCAGGTTTCAACAACACAGTAGCATTTGCACATTCAGCAACTCATGTAAAAATGGCTTTGATTTAAAGGAGTACTACTACATCCTCATATCTTGTAGATGGTGTTTCCATGTCAACAGACACAGAAACATAGACAATGACAGCAGAAAAAAGGCAATGGTCCATCCAGTCTGCCCATGGTCGCCTGCCCAACCCTGTGACCTAACACCTATCCAGGGTCCCATCCCCCCATCAACCCATCCTTTCCCCTCTCCATATACGGTGCAGAACTTGCTACTATTTTCTTTATTCTGTCCCATCCATACTTAAAGCCCACCACCTCGGTGGGCAGACCATTTCATGGTTCCACCACCTTTTCAGTAACATAATACTTCCTCAAGTCCCTCCTGAAGCTCCTTCCTTTCAGTTTCCAGTCATGCCCTCATGTCACTAAGCTGATATTCCTGATAAATATTCTGCATGAAAAAATTACTTATCGGCCGGCCCGGTGGCGCTAAAGGCTGAGGCGCGGGACACCTTTTCCCTCGTACCACGCTGGCGACCTAGGTTCGGGAAGGCGATGGGCAGCCAGGGTCGGACCGAGGAGGAGAAGAATAGAGCACCCAGTGGCTGCTCTCCTTCTCTGGGGAGTGCATGCTTCCACTGCAATACCACCATCTGGGGGAGCCCAGGTGGAAGGTGCGGTAGGTGGAGAAGCAGTAAGGATATTGGGCAGATGTCAGCAGAGGGGCGGAGCAGGAGGCACGTCTCAGCATGCCTCCTAGCTCATTGTCCCTCACTGCACGCCGACGTCTGGGGAAGAACAAGGTAAAAACACCTCGGTCTCTCCTAGGCGATGACACCTCTCTGGGGGGGTCTCCAGGCTCATCGGACAGACTCTGCTGTACCGATTCCACAACACAATAGTTGGTTTGAGGAGATAAGGCTCTGAGCTGCAAATCTGGAGACCTGGGTTTGAATCCCACAGCCCCCACTTGCATACTGTGTGACCCTGAGCAAGTCACTTAACTTCCTCGTGCTCCCAGGTTGCACCTGCAAACAAGCTTTCAGCTTAGTGTGTCTCACCTGGTAAAATAATTGGTTAAAAAAAAAAAAAAAGGCATGGGGGGCCCTCCTCACCGGAAGTAACTAGTGCGGAACCATGTGCTCTAGAGGCAGATCATGATGAGAGTGGAACCTGCAGAAGAGGATGTTTGAGAGAGTGGAGAGAGGAGGCAAGTAGGGTGCATAAATACAAGGTTAAACAAAAAAATAATAATTACTTATCAAAGTAATCTTGTTTCTTCCAAGGGAGTCTTACTGTATTCTGACTAATGCAGTTAACTCTTCCAGTTGAACTGCCCCAGAGATGAAAAAGTTAAAAACCCATATGCTAATAATGGAACGTTCAATAGGCTCGAGCTCAGTTTTCAAACCACTGTCCCTGGTACATTCTATGTAACTGCCAGATTCTTACGAGCAACTATAACACAAAAATAAGCTAAACTATGCTAACAATAACACTTAACTAACACTGTGCCATTGACTATAGAACCCACAAAAAAGGGCACATAAAAGATTCAAGTCACAGATGCCCAAAAATAACCACCCCAGTGGCTCAGCATCATCAAAGAACAGCTGGAGTGCACTACCCCGCCCCCCCCCAGGTTCTGGTAGGGGCGGCAAGGTGGGAGGTCAGAATACAGTAAGTCTCTCTTGGAAGAAACAAGATTACTATGGTAAGTAATTTTTCTTCAAACCCCAGGAAGTCTTACTGTATTCTGACCAATATAGACTACCAAGCAGTGCCCCTTGGAGGTAGGCACAGAACCTACTTGGGAAATAGGCTCTGCAATACTGTTGTTCCAAACCTGGCATCACTTCTGGCCTGGGTGTCCAGGCAATAGTGCTTGGTGAATGTATGAACAGTTTTCCAGGTAACTGCTTTGTAAATATCCAGCAAGGGGACCTCTCTAGCAGCTGCTATGGAGGCAGCTGTCCCTCTAGTGGAATGAGCCCTTAAGCCCACTGGTGGCTCCTTGCCCAGTCTGCCATAGCAGAACTGAATGCAGGCCACAATCCATCTTGCAATGGTCCTTTTTGTGGCTGGCTTGCCCTTTCCCACTTCACCATAGGTGAGGAAGAAAAAACTACTCACCATAGTAATGTTGTTTCTTCTAATGGAGTCTTGCTGTATTTAGACATAATACCGTTAGCCCCAGCACTTGAACGGTCCCGGAGAGGAAAGAGTTAACTCCATGCAGAAGCAAGGAACGCTGAGCTCAAGCTCTGTTTTCAAACCTCTGTCTGTGGTACTTACCAGTGCAACTATCAGATTCTTACGAGCAACTAACTAACTTGACACTAAACTGTAGAAATTGTTTGAACACATAGCCAAAAGGCAAAATACTTTTTGAGGTCCAAAAAAGACTCAAGTCGAGAATCCAAGAAGAAATAAGGTAGTGACAATTCAAACTATGCAACACAAGAAGGAATAACATAACAGTTACCCCACCAAGAGGGAGGGTACAAGGTACATCCCTGAGGTGGAACACTGTGCCTGCCAACCCATTTCCCAAAAACAGGTTCTGAGAGAGGCTGAAGTCTAAGATACAGAAGACTCCATTAGAAGAAACAACATTACTACGGTGAGTAATTTTTTCTTCAAACAACATGAAGTCTTGCTGTATTCAGACATAATGCAGACTACCAAGCAGTTCCCTTATGGAGGAGGGAAGAAAAAATTACTCACCTTAGTAATGTTGTTTCTTCTAAAGGAGTCTTGCTATATTATGACATATGCAGTGAGTCCCAACCTTCGAACTGCTCCGGAGGTGAAAGAGTTAACTTTCCATGCCAGGCAACTGGCTACTAAACATAAGAACACATTTTTTTTTTGGTCCCAAAACAAAGACTCAAGTCAGGAGACCCAAAAATGAAAAACACAACACCAAGTCACCCCAAAAAAGGAGGGGTGAAAACAACAAGGTGAGCATCTACTAAGTGCCAACACTGCACTGCCCACCCACATCCCAAAAACAGAGGTTGAGAGGGGCAGGCGGGGGGGGGGAGGCCATAATATAGCAAGACCCCATTAGAAGAAACATTACTAAGGTGAGTAATTTTTTCTTCAAACAACATGAAGTCTTGCTATATTATGACATATGCAGACTACACAGCAGTATCTCCATGGAGGAGGGACAGAATCTACTTAGGAAATAGGCTCTGAAGCACAGCTGTGCCAAACCGAGCATCACTCCTAGCCTGGATGTCCAGGGAGTAATGCTTGGTAAAAGTGTGAACTGTTTTCCAGGTAGCTGCTTGACATATCTCTAGAATAGACATGTCCCTGGCAGCAGCCAGGGAAGCAGTTGTACCTCTGGTAGAGTGAGCCCTCAGGCCTGAGGTAGGAACCTTACCCAGCTTTTCATAACAGAATTGGATACAAGAAACAATCCACCTGGCAATGGATCTTTTAGTTGCAGGTTTCCCTTTACCAACCTCACCATAAGTGAGGAACAGTTGGAGGGAGTCAAACCTGTGACCCTTGGTACGCTCTATGTAGTAACTAAGGGCTCTCTTCACATCTAAGCTGTGCAGCCTCCTCTCGCCAGAGGAGGAATGGTCAGTGAAGTACACTGGAAGAGACACAGATTGATTAAGGTGGAAATCTGAAACCACCTTAGGCAAGAACTTCCTGTTAGTCCTGAGGACCACCTTATCTCTATGAAAGGAGATAAAATCAGGCTCCACTGACAAAGCTTGTAATTCACTTATGCATCTGGCAGAAGTGATGGCTACTCGACACACAGTCTTCTAAGTCAAGTACTTAAGCTCTACATGAGACAAGGGTCAAAGGGAGGTTGCATAAGCTGAGCAATGCAAACATTAAGATCCCAGGCAGGGGCAGGGTCCCTGAATGGAGGGTTGGTGTGAAGCAATCCCTTAAAAAACTTGGAGAATACAGGATAAGCTGAAAGAGAAGAGGGTTTACCTGCTGAAATAAAAGCAGACACAGCTGCCAAATGTACTTTTAGGGTAGCTGGTCTCAGCCCCAAGGTATTTAAAGGGACCATATAATCCAGGACTGTGGGTAAATCAGCAGATTCTGGGGAAATATGCTTCCCAGAGCACCATATGGAAAACCTCTTCCACTTGGAATTATAAGTAGTTCTGGTGGAAGGCTTCCTAGAAGCCTTCAGAATATCCATAACACCTTGGGAGAGGTGTAAATCAGCAAACTATAACTCTTCAAGAGCCAGGCCTTGAGATTGAGAGATTTGAGATCTGGTACCAAACCCTCCCTGAGCACAGGTTAACAGGTTGTAATTCCTGGGAAGAGCCAGGGAAGATGGACTGATAAGGACAAAGGAGAGGATACCAGGGCTGTCTGGCCCAGTCCGGAGCAATCAGGATCACTTTGCAGGGTTGAGACCTGATCTTGACTAGCACTTTGAACAGGAGAGGGGAGAAGCATACAGGAACTTCCTTCCCAATTGAGAACTAAGGCATCCAGGGGGACTGGAGCCCAACACTGGGGGCCTGCAGCAAAAGGGAAGTTAGCGTAATACCTGGGGCTGCAAAAGATCTATCGTGTGGTGCTCCATCTGGAGAATATCACCTCCAAGACCAAGGGATCCAGTGACCATTCGATGATGGCCTGAGATATCCTGCTGAGAGCATCTGCCAGGACATTGTCCTTGCCTGGGAGGTGAACTGCTGTGAGGGAGGTGTTCAGGAATAAGCCAGGACCACAACTTCATTGTTTCTCTGCACAAGGCCGAGACTGAGTGCCTCCTGTTGTTGATGTACCACATTGTGGTGGTATTGTCTGTTCTGATCTGAATAACTTTGTTCTGAACAGACTTGGAAAAAACTTGAAGTGCTAGAAATATTGCTCTGAGCTCCAACAGACTGATGTGGAGCAGAGATTCCTGAGGGGACCACAACCCCTGGGTGGTCAGGTCACCGAAGTGAGCCCCCCAACCCTAGAGAGAGGCATCTGTAGTAAGGATTAAAGAGTGAGACTGAGTGACAAAGGGAACTCCTTGTCTCAGATTGTTCAGATCCTGCCACCAGTGCAAGGCCTGGATCAGGGTTCGAGTCACTGGGATCAGTTTGATCAGAGGTCCTTTTCAAGACCAAAAGGCTCTCAAAATGGAACTGAATGTCCCTCATCTGAAATCTTGCTCCTTGCACCACTGCTGTAGAAGCAGCCATGTGCCCCAGGAGCTGCAGAAAATGCCTTGCTGGTCGAGACACCTGTAGGGTGAAAGAGTGATAAGGGTCCTTGCCCTGTCCAGGGGAAGGAAGGCTCTGGCCCTTTCTGTATCTAGCTCTGCGCCTTTGAAGGTGAGGAGCTGAACAAGTTCTAGAACTGACTCTGAAAGATTCAGAAGGAAACCTAGAGAGGTGAGCAGTTGCTGAGTTATCTGTAGATGTAACTTGACCTGGTCTGGGGACTGGCCTACTATGAGCCAGTCATCTAGGTATGGGAAGAAGGCAATCCTTTGCCTTCTTAGAGAAGCAACTACTACTGCCAGGCATTTTGTGAACACCCTTGGAGCAGAGGTTAGTCCGAAGGGCACCTCGAACCTGAGATACTTTCGATGGGAGCTTCTGATGAGAATATGGAAATAGGCATCCTTGAGGTCCAGGGACACTAGCCAGTCTCCCGGCCTTAGAGAGGGTAGAATTATTCCCAGAGTCACCATTTTGAATTTTGGCTTTAAAAGGTTCCTGTTTACATATCTGAGATCCAGGATGGGCCGCCATTCTCCTGTCTTTTTTGGGGTAAGGAAGTACCTGGAGTACAATCCCTTGCCCTGGTGTAGGGGTGGAACCCGTTCCACAGCTCTGAGAGCCAGAAGGGAAGAGACCTCTGCCTCTAGGGCAAATGCCTCTGAGGGATTTGCAGGTGGAAAAGATCTGGTTCTCAGCTTTGGAAATTTTTTGAAACTGAGAACCAGTCCCTGGCTTACTACTTCCAGGACCCACTTGTCTGATGTTAGAGACTTCCAGTCCTGGACAAAGTAAGCCAGCCTGCCCTCAACAGGTGGTGAAGAATCGGCCCTGGCAAACCCATCAGGGTGCCCGTTTGGCAGGGGGTTTTGGCTGAGGGGTGGAAGCAGGTCTGCTTGTACCCCTTCTGCCTCTCCCTCTAAAGAACCCCCTCTGAGCATAGGCAGAAGAGGAGGCCTGGGCTTAGTAGAAAGGCCTGTGAAAAGGCCTGCCCTGGGATGCTGCCTTGAGGAGTGGCCTGCCTTTCCTTGGCCTGGGCACTCCTATAGGTGGTCCTCCATATTTATCCATTTCTTCATGTAATTCTCTGTTTGCTCCCCAAACAGAGAATTACCTACAACAGAAAATCCATGGCCTTAGTCTGGGTATCCTGTGACAGGCTAGTACATCTGAGCCAAGCCATTCTGCGAAGTGCCACAGATGTAGCCATGACTCTAGATGACACATCATTGGAGTCCACTGCAGCATAGAATTGCACCTTGGATGCCTCAATACCATCAGCAGCCACCTGCTCCAGCTCCTTGGCAAGCTGGCCAGGGACCTGTTTTGCTAAAGCCATGACAGTGTCCCATCTGGATTTCTGATACCTAGCAGTATAGGCCACATAGTTGGCCTGTCTGAGTCCCAAGGATGCTGCCATGTATTGTTTCTTTGCCATGGCATCAATCCTCCTGGAGTCGTTGTCTGGGGGGTATGAAGCCAAGGGAATATTTGCCTTATCATAGGCTGCAGCCTGCACTACCCCAACATGGCTGCATTGTTGTGTAAGGAACTTCGTATCTGAGCCTGACAATGTATACTTCTTGTCCATTCTTTTATCCACATGAGGTATGGTGTTAGGAGTATTTAAAATCTTAAATGTCTGTTTCCCAAAAGATTTGTGTAAGGGAATAGACAGCCTCCTAGACTCTGGGATATCCATCATTTCCACATAGTCAGGCTCCTCCTGGTCATCTACAGCTTCTTCCATAGGAAGCTGGAGGGTTTCAGCCACTTTTTATAAAACATGAAATGGGAGGGGACTCAGAAGCCAGGAGGAGACACTCTGAAGGTCTGTCTGGGGAGATGTCCGTCAATGGGCAGATCCAGACTTTCAAAACCACATTCACTTTCCTCATACTCCTCTTCTCCTCCTCCGGTTCATAAAACTCCTCTAATTCATACTCTTGAACCGGTGGAACTGTGAGCCAGCGCCTCCTGATGGGTGATGCGGTTGATTGAGAGGCTGAGAAAGCGACTGCACAATTTTTATAGCTTTGGCTATTTCTTCAGTGGTTGGAGAAGAAAGTTTTGGATCCACACCAGCTGATTTTTCCTTTCTTGTTCTCTTAGCTGGAACCGACTCCTCAGATTCGGATCTCCTTTTGCCCAAAGAAGTCTCGCCCTGGTCAGAGGGCATTCCTTCTGGTTTGATTTGAACTGAACCGGGCTGGCCATCCGGTTCAGCTGACTTTTTGGCCTCTCTTTCCCTGAGCCTACCAACTCGTTTTTCTAGGGTAGCTGCAGGAAAATTTTTACAAATCTGGCAGTCTGCATTGATGTGGTCAAACCCCAGACAATAAACACAGGTGGTGTGGTGATCAGCCTTGGCAAAGACTTCCCACACACACTGCAGTGTTGAAACCCAGTGGCCCAGTTTTTCTTTGGGTTTCTCAGACATTGTACCAGTCCTAACCAAACTTACCCTTTAATGGCAATCCGCCAGGCAAGACCCTCTTATCGGTTCCTGACCGTGTCACGGGTCGTGGAAAAAAACGTAATAAAATCAGTTTTTTTTAGAACCGATAAGAACCGGTAACCACACTCTAAAAGTTCAAATAAAGATTTTTTAGCAACTTGATCGATTCAAACCGAACCGATGAACCGTTTACAAGTTCCACACAGAATAGAAATAATATAAACCTATCTAGTACTCACGAATACCACAGACAGAGACTGAACCGACAGGTTGCGGTTTAAATGCGGTCGAAAACCGAGAAAAATGGTACTTTAACCGATAAATTGAACAGAGCAGAAGGAGAAATCTCCGGAGCGACTGTTCAGTGAGGCAGAGTAAAGAATCTGACGGTCTGAGTTCAAACAGCAACAGACAAAGTCTCAACCGAGCTCGAGCTCAGCGTTCCATGCCTGGCATGGAAAGTTAACTCTTTCATCTCCGGGGCAGTTCGAAGGTTGGGACTCACTGCTATTGTCAGAATACAACAAGACTTCATGTTGTTTGAAGGATTTGGCAAGGTTGGAGGAATGGTCAAATGTGTGCAGCTCAGATTCAATGCAAGGAAGTGCAAGGTAATGCACATGGGAAACAAAACCCAGGGAAGCATACACAATGGGGGTGAGATACTGACAACAGTAAAATGAAAAGGGACCAGGGTAATTATATCAGATGTCCTAAAGTGGGCAAGCAATGTGAGAAGGCAGTAAGGAAGGCTGGGGGGATACTGGGATGCATAGGAAGAGGCATCAATAGTAGAAAACAGGAAGTTGTTATCCCTCTGTACAGACAGTTGGTGAGACCCCATCTGGAGTACTGTGTGCAGTTCTGGAGACCCCATCTCCGCAAAGACATAGACAGAGTGGAGGCTGTCCAGAGGAGGGCAACCAAAATGGTGCACGGTCTGCACCAGAAGACATACGAAGAAAGACTAAAGAAGCTTAATATGTATACCCTTGAGGAAAGAAGGGAGAGAGGGGACATGATAGAAACTTTCAAGTACCTCAAGGGAATCAACAAAGTCCAAGAGGGTAGCATCTTTCAGAAAAAGAGATGTGCAAGAACAAGGGGGCACAATTTGAAGATAGAGAGGGGACGGCTCAGAGGTAATGTGAGAAAGTATTTTTTCACAGAGAGGGTTGTGGATGCATGGAGGTCGTGGAGTCAAGAACAGTGGAGGAATTCAAGAATGCATGGGACAGACATAAAGCAGTCCTAGTGGAGGGTACGAGGAGAGTAAGCTGTTGGTTAACCAGGATCTGCAGCTTATCTGTTAGGTAGGAAATGGGCAGACTAGATGGGCCAAGCGGTCCTTATCTGCCGTCAAATTCTATGTTTCTAAGAGCCTCCTATTAGTTCTTAGGACCACTTTATCCCTATGGAAGGATATGAAGTCATGTTCAACTGACAGGGCCTGTAATTTGCTAATCCGCCTGGTAGAAGTAATATCTACCAGGAACAGAGTTTTCCAGGTCAAGTACTTCAATTCAGCCAAAGCCATAGGCTCAAAGGGTGGCTGCATAAGCTAAGCAATGCAGACATTAAGATCCCAAGTCGGAGTAGGTTCCCTAAAGGGAGGGTTAATATGAACCAGGCCTTTGAAAAACTTTCTGAAAACAGGATGAGATGCCAGGGAAGAGCCCTTCCCTGATGAAAGGAATGCAGAGACAGCTGCTAGATGAACCTTCAGAGTGGTAGGCCTAAGGCCTAGACTATTCAGATGAGCTAGATAATCTAAGGTTGTGGAAATGACTGCAGAATCAGGCACAATACCTTTCTGAGAGCACCAAATACTGAACCTCTTCCATTTGGAATTGTAAGTTTTCTAGTGGAAGGTTTCCTGGAGACCTTCAGAATATCCAGAACTCCCCGAGAGAGAGGTAGAGCTGCATATTCTAACTCTTCAAGAGCCAGACCTTGAGGTTGAGAGAGACTGGAGATTGGGGTACCAGATCCACCCCTGGGAGGAGGAGAGATGACTGTATCTCCTGGGAAGAGACAGGGGACATGAGACAGCCAAGGACAGCAGAAGAGGATACCAGGGTTGTCTGGCCCAATCTGGAGCCACCAGTATCACTGTGCAGGGTTGAGTTCTTATCTTGATCACAACTATGAACAGGGGAGGGAAAGGAAGGAAGGCATAGAGAAACCTACCCTTCCAGTTCAGAATGAGGGCATCCTGGGGAACCGTTGCCAGGACTGTAGGTCTGCAGCAAAACAGAGGAAGCTGATGATTGTCTGCTGTTGCAAACAGATCTATTTCTGGAATGCCCCACTTGGAGAAAATGACCCTCAGAATGTGAGGATTCAAGCACCATTTGTGATGCCCCTGTGAAATCCTGCTCAGGGCATCTGTCAGCACATTGTCCTTCCCTGGAAGATGAACTGCTACCAGGGAAATCTGAAGAGAATAGACCAGAGACCAGATCTTCATGGCCTCTGTGCACAAGGCCATGGACCGAGTGCCTCCCTGCTTGTTGATGTACCACATTGTGGTACTGTTGTCCATCCTGACTTGGACCACCTTGCCTTTGACTGAATCAGAAAAGGTCTGAAGGGCTAGAAAAACTGCCCTGAGTTCCAGGAGGTTGATCTGAAGAAGAGACTCCTGCGGGGACCAGATCCCCTGAGCTGTCAGGGCTCCCAGGTGGGCTCCCCAGCCTAGGAGAGAAGCATTCGTAGTCAGTACTACTGATGGAAGTTGAGGGAGAAATGGAACCCCTTGTCTGAGGTTATAATGGTCCAGCCACCACTGAAGAGCCTGGACCAGAGTTCGGGTCACTGGAATCAGTTTGGTGAGAGAATCTGTTCTCTGTGACCAAAAGGACCTTAGATGGAACTGAATGTCCTGCATCTGAAATCTGGCTCCCTGAACCACTGCAGTGGAGGCTGCTATGTGGCCCAGGAGTTGGAGGAACTGTCTCGCTGGAAGAAAAACCTGAGGCCGGAAGGAGGAAGCGAGGACTACTAAGGCCTTCACCCTTGCCAGAAGAAGGAAAGCTTTTGCTTGGGTAGTATCCAATTCACCCCTATGAAGGTGAGAAGCTGTACTGGTTCAAGGACAGATTTTGGCACATTGAGAAGAAACCCCAAGGAACTGAGCAAGTCCTGAGTGGTTTGCAGAGCTGATCTGACCTGGTCTGAAGACTGCCCTACTAAGAGCCAGTCGTCCAGATATGGAAAAATGGTGATACCCTGTCTTCTGAGATAAGCCACCACTACTGCAAGGCACTTTGTGAATACCCTTGGAGCTGATGTTAGGCCAAAAGGCATGGCCTTGAACTGATAATGGCCTGAAGGCAACTCGAACCTGAGGTATTTTCTGTGGGAGCACCTTATAGGGATATGGAAGTAGGCATCCTTGAGGTCCAGTGATGCTAGCCAATCTCCTGGCCTTAAAGAGGGAATGATTATTCCCAGAGTTACCATTCTGAACTTGGGTTTCGAAATGTGTTTTTTCAGATACCTTAGATCCAGGATGGGTTGCAACTCCCGTTTTCTTTGGGGTAAGGAAGTACCTAGAGTACAGGCCTTTTCCCCTGTGTTGAGTAGGAACCTTCTCTACGGCTCTGGAGCCAGGAGAGGAAATCTCTGCCTCTAGGGCAAGGGTTTCTGAAACTGATGCAGGTGGAAGAGACTTGGCCCTCCTTTTTGGGTACCTTTTGAAGCTGAGGGCTAATCCCTGGCTTACTACTTCCAGGACCCACTTGTCTGAGGTAACAGACTTCCAGGCCTGAAAGTAGTAAGCCAGCCTGCCTCCTACTGGGATTGGAGAGTCGACCCGGGCTGACACCTCAGGGCGTCTGCTTGGCAGGAGCCTTACATTGGGAGGAAGAAGCAGCCCTACTCATCCCCCTTCTACCCTTCCCTCGGAACCCCCCCCTTTGTGGGTAAGACGAGGAGACCTGGGCTTGGTAAAAAGGCCTGTGAAAAGGCCTGCCCCTGGACTGCTGCTTCTGAGGAGTGGCTTGCCTTTACTTGTCCTGTGCACTCCTGTAAGTGGTTCTATATTCGTCCATTTTCTTCATTTAAGCCTCTGTCTGCTCCTCAAACAGAGAGCTACCAACTACAGGAAAATCCATAGCCTTAGACTGGGTGTCCTGTGATAGGCTAGTACATCTGAGCCAAGCATGCCTTCTGAGAGACACAGATGTAGCCATGACTCTGGATGCCACATCGTTGGAGTCGACAGCAGCGTGAAATTGTACTTTGGATGCCTCAATTCCATCTGCAGCCACCTCCTCCAGCTCTTTGGCTAGCTGGGGGGAGGCCTTTTTAGCCAGTTCCAGAACCGTATCCCACCTGGACTTCTGGTACCTGGCTGTGTAGACCATATAATTTGCCTGCCTGAGTCCCAAAGAGGATGCCAAGTATAGTTTCTTGGCCATGGCATTGACTTTCCTGGAGTCCTCGACTGGGGGATGTGAAGCCAAAGGAATGTTGGCCCTGTCACAAGCTGTAGCCTGCACTACTCCAACATGGCTGCTATGTGAATAAAGGAACTCTGCAGCTGAGCCTGATAACATGCATCTCCTGTCCATTTTATCTACAGGAGGTAGAGTTAGGAGTCTGTAGAATCTTTTTTGTCTGTTTCCCCAAGGACTTGTGAAGGGGAATAGACAACCTTTTGGACTCTGGGATGTCCATCCTCTCCACAAAATCAGGCTCTTCTTTCTCCTCAGCAGCTTCAACCAATGGGAGCTGGAGGGTTTCAGCCACCTTCTTGTAAAACAAGAAGTGAGAAGGGGACTCAAAAAGCCTGGGAGGGGAGACATCAGCGGGTCTGTCTGGGGAGATGTCCGGTCCAATAGGCACATCCAGACCCCCACCGTCGTAGTCATTGTCGGGAAAGTCTCCGTCTCCCTCCCACTCCTCACAGAAAGCATCCGGATCGTAATCCGAAGGAGCCGGTTCCAACCAAACCGACCGCCTAACCGGCGGCACCGGTTCGGACTGAACCGGATGAAGCAATTGGACAATACTAAATCACTTTGTCTATCTCATCCACGGTTGGAGTAAGCGGTACTGGATCCGAACCGGCGGACTTTCACTTCTTTTGTGACGGAACCGACCCCTCAGAATCAGCTCTCCTTTTGCCTGAGGAGGTATCGCCTAGGTCAGCAGGCACCTCCCCAGGTTCGGCCGTAACCAAACCTGGCTGGCCATCCGGGTCTACAGACTTCTCGGCCTCCCTTTCCTTCAACCTACTCAGTCTTTTTTCTAGAGTGGTTTTAGGAAAGTTTTTGCAAATTTGGCAGTCTGACTGGAGGTGGTCAAACCCCAGACAATAAACACAGATGAGGTGGGGGTTGGCCTTGGCAAAGGCCTCCCCACACTCAGTACAGTGTTGAAACCTAGTGGGACGGGTTTTCTTTTTGGGTTTCTCAGACATGGCCAACCTACCAAAATTACACTATAGAAGTGTTCAAGCCAGGTAATACCAACCGATCAGTAACAACCGTGTCACGGGTTTGGAAAAGAACCGAGAAAAAGCCTGGTTCTTTTGAAACCGATCAGTACCGGAACACCACTCTAAAATAATAAATTTAAAATTAGAAGGAAACACAAGGTCAGTTCCTAACCGGACCGAACGGGAAGAAACCTAAGAAACCAACAATTTCCACAAGTTATTTAAAATAAAATAAAATACAGTCACTACCTATCTACCACACTACCTGTACCGTAGACAGAGGCTGGAAATCCGAAAAAACAATAAAGAGTAAGTTTTAAACCGAACGCCTTACATTTACCGAACCGAGCAGAGGAATCTCTGGAGCGACTTCACTGTTAGGCGGAGTAAAGAATCTGATGGTTGAACTGGTAAGTACCACAGACAGAGGTTTGAAAACCGAGCTCGAGCTCAACGTTCCATGCTTCTGCATGGAGTTAACTCTTTCCTCTCCGGGGCAGTTCAAGTGCTGGGGCCAACTGCATTATGTCTGAATACAGCAAGACTTCATGTTGTTTGAACAACTGGGTACTCTCATTCTTATGGCCCTTTGTTCAATCCAGAAAGTAGCTGATAGCCCTCTTCATATTTCGGCTATGCAGCCTGCATTCTCCAGAACTAGAGTGGCTGTAAAGAAAACAGGCAATGTAGT
This sequence comes from Neoceratodus forsteri, assembly GCA_016271365.2. NCBI lineage: Eukaryota > Metazoa > Chordata > Ceratodontiformes > Ceratodontidae > Neoceratodus > Neoceratodus forsteri. Next base: position 687,772,903 of record JADMNL010000022.1, on the reverse strand, counting down.
GTACTGGTTCAAGTGGAAGTCCGAGACCACTTCGGGAAGGAATTTCTGATTTTTTCTGAGAACAACCTTATCCCTGTGGAGTGCAATATAGTTAGTCTCCACAGACGAGGCCTGTAGCTCACTGATCCTTCTTGCTGAAGTGCAAGCTACCAAAAGAAAAAATTACTCACCTTAGTAATGTTGTTTCTTCTAATGGAGTCTTGCTATATTCTGACATATGCAGTGAGTCCCAACCTTCGAACTGCCCCGGAGGTGAAAGAGTTAAACTTTCCATGCCAGGCATGGAACGCTGAGCTCGAGCTCGGTTGAGACTCTGTCTGTTGTTCTTCAAACTCAAACCGTCAGATCTTTACGAGCTAAACTCACTAAGGTTCTGTGTGGAAGCTGTAAACCTACACTAGCCAACTGGCTATCAAACATAAGACACATTTTTTGGTCCCAAAACAAAGCCTCAAGTCAGGAGACCCAAAAATGAAAAACATAACACCAACTCACCCCAAGAAAAGAAGGGGTGAAAACAACAAGGTGGGCACCTACTAAGTGCCAACACTGTACTGCCCACCCACATACCAAAAACAAAGGTTCTGAGAGGGGCAGGCGGGTGGGGGGTCAGAATATAGCAAGACTCCATTAGAAGAAACAACATTACTAAGGTGAGTAATTTTTTCTTCAAACAACATGAAGTCTTGCTGTATTCTGACTAATTGGAGACTACCAAGCAGTACCTACATGGAGGAGGGACAGAACCTACTTAGGAAATAGGCTCTGAAGCACAGCTATGCCAAACCGAGCATCACTCCCAGCCTGGATGTCCAGGGAGTAATGCTTGGTAAAAGCGTGAACAGTTTTCCAGGTAGCTGCTTGACATATTTCTAGAATAGGGATGTCCCTGGCAGCAGCCAGGGAAGCAGCTGTACTTCTGGTAGAGTGAGCCCTCAGGCCTGAGGGAAGAACCTTACCCAGTTTTTCATAGCAAAATTGGATACAAGAGACAATCCACCTGGCAATGGATCTTTTAGTGGCAGATTTCCCTTTAATTACCTCACCGTAAGTGAGGAACAGTTGGAGGGAGTCAAACCTGTGACCCTTGCTATGCTCTATGTAGTAACTAAGGGCTCTTTTCACATCTAAACTGTGTAGCCTCCTCTCGCCAGAGGAGGAATGGTCAGTGAAGTACACTGGAAGAGACATAGATTGATTAAGTTGGAAATCTGAAACCACCTTAGGCAAGAACTTCCTGTTAGTCCTGAGGACCACCTTATCTCTATGAAAGGAGATAAAATCAGGCTCCACTGACAAGGCTTGTAATTCATTTATGTGTCTGGCAAGTGATGGCTACCAGAAACACAGTCTTCCAAGTCAAGTATTTAAGGTCTGCTGAAGACAAAGGCTCAAAAAGGGGTTGCATAAGCTGAGCAATGCAAACATTAAGATCCCAGGCAGGGGCAGGGTCCCTGAATGGAGGGTTGGTGTGAAGCAATCCCTTAAAAAACTTGGAGAATACAGGATGAGCTGAAAGAGAAGAGGGTTTACCTGCTGAAATAAAAGCAGACACAGCTGCCAGATGCACTTTCAGTGTGGCTGGTCTCAGCTCCAAGCTATTTAAATGGACCATATAATCAAGGACTGTGGGTAGATCAGCAGAGTCTGGGGAAATATGCTTACCAGAGCACCATATGGAAAATATTTTCCATTTGGAATTATAAGTAGCCCTGGTGGAGGGTTTTCTAGAAGCCTTCAGGATATCCATTACACCTTGGGAAAGGTGTAAATCAGCAAACTCTAACTCTTCAAGAGCCAGGCCTTGAGATTGAGAGATTTGAGGTTCGGGTACCAAACCCTCCCCTGAGCAGAGGTTAACAGGTTGTAATTCCTGGGAAGACACAGGGGAAGATGGACTGCTAAGGACAGTAGGAGTGGATACCAGGGCTGTCTGGCCCAGTCTGGAGCAATCAGGATCATCTTGCAGGGTTGAGATCTGATTTTGACTAGCACTTTGAACAGGAGAGGGAAGGGGAAAAGCATGAAACTTCCCTTCCCAGTGAAATTCTAAGGCATCCAGGGACTGAGCCCAACACTGGGGCCTGCAGCAAGGGAAGTTGGTGATTGTCTGGGGCTGCAAAAGATCTATCTGTGGGGTGCCCCATCTGGAAAATATCACCCAAGACCAGGGGTCCAGTGACCATTCGTGATGGCCAGGAAATCCTGCTGAGAGCATCTGCCAGGACATTGTCCTTGCCTGGGAGGTGAACTGCCGAGGGAGGAGTGTTCAGGAGTAAGCCAGAGACCACAACTTCATTGCTCGGTGCACAAGGCCATAGACAGAGTGCCTCCTTGCTTGTTGATGTACCACATTGTGGTGCTGTTGTCTGTTCTGACCTGTACAACTTTGTTCTGAACAGATTTGGAAAAACTTGAAGTGCTAGAATACTACTCTGAGTTCCAACAGATTGATGTGGAGCAGAGATTCCTGAGGGACCACAACCCCTGGGTGGTGAGGTCGCCCATGTGAGCCCCCCATCCCAAGAGGGAGGCATCTGTAGTAAGGATTAAAGAGTGAGACTGAGTGACAAAGAGAACCCCTTGTCTCAGATTGTTCTGATCCTGCCACCACTGTAGGGCTTGGATCAGGGTTCGAGTTACTGGGATCAATTTGGTCAGAGGGTCCCTCCTTTGAGACCAAAAGGCTCTCAAATGGAACTGAATGTCCCTCATCTGAAATCTTGCTCCTTGCACTACTGCTGTAGAAGCAGTCATGTGCCCCAGGAACTGTAGAAAATGCCTTGCTGGTCGAGACACCTGCAGGGTGAATGAGGAGGCCAGAGAGACCAGGGCCCTTGCCCTGTCCAGTGGAAGGAAGGCTCTGGCCTTCTGTGTGTCTAGCTCTGCGCCTATGAAGGTGAGGATCTGGACAGGCTCCAGAACTGACTTTGGAAGATTTAGAAGGAAACCCAAAGAAGTGAGCAGTTGCCGAGTTATCTGTAAGTGTAACTTGACTTGGTCTGGGGACTGGCCTACTATGAGCAAGTCGTCCAGGTAAGGGAAGATGGCAATTTTCTGCCTTCTTAGAGAAGCAACTACTACTGCCAGGCATTTTGTGAATACCCTTGGAGCAGAGGTGAGGCCAAAGGGCATTGCTCTGAACTGGTAATGGCCTGAGGGCAGCTCGAACCTGAGGTACTTTCGATGGGAGCTTCTGATGAGAATATGGAAGTAGGCATCGTTGAGGTCCAGGAACACTAGCCAGTCCCCTGGCCTTAGAGAGGGTAGAATAATTCCCAAAGTCACCATTTTGAATTTTGGTTTTAAAAGGTGCTTGTTTAAGTATCTGAGATCCAGGATGGGCCGCCATTCTCCTGTCTTTTTTGGGGTAAGGAAGTACCTGGAATACAATCCTTTGCCCTGATGTAGGGGTGGAACCCTATCCACAGCTCTAACAGCTAGGAGGGAAGAGACCTCTGCCTCTAAGACAAGTGCCTCTGATGGATTTGCAGGTGGAAAGGATCTGGTTCTCATCTTTGGAAACTTTTTGAAGCTGAGAACCAGTCCCTGGCTTACTACTTCCAGGACCCATTTGTCTGATGTCAGAGACTCCCAGTCCTGGACAAAGTAAGCCAGCCTGCCCCTCAGGTAGCTGAGAATCGCCCTGGCAACCCCATCAGGTGCTGCTTGGCAGGGGCTTTAGGCTGAGAGGTGGAAGCAGGCCTGCTTGTGCCTGTCTGCCTCTCCCTCTAAAGAATCCCCTCTGGGCATAAGCAGAAGAGGAGGCCTGGGCTTGGTAAAAAGGCCTATGAAAAGGCCTGCCCCGCCCCTGGGAAGCTGCCTTTGAGGAGTGGTCTGCCTTTCCTTGGCCTGTGCACTCCTATAGGTGGTCCTATACTCATCCATTTTCTTCATGTAATTCTTTATCTGCTCCCCAAACAGAGAATTACCCACAACAGGAAAATCCATGGCCTTAGTCTGGGTATCCTGTGACAGGCTAGTACATCTGAGCCAAGCCATTCTTCGAAGTGCCACAGATGTAGCCATGACTCTTGATGACACATCATTTGAGTCCACTGCAGCATGGAATTGCACCTTGGATGCCTCAATACCATCAGCAGCCACCTGCTCCAGCTCCTTGACAAGCTGGCCAGGGACCTGTTTTGCTAAAGCCATGACAGTGTCCCATCTGGATTTCTGATATCTAGCCACATAAGCCATATAATTTGCCTGTCTGAGTCCCAAGGATGCTGCCATGTACTGTTTCATTGCCATGGCATCAGTCCTCCTGGAGTCCTTGTCTGGGGGGTGTGAAGCCAAGGGAGTATTTGCCTTGTCACAGGCTGCAGCCTGCACTACCCCAACATGGCTGCATTGTTGTGTAAGGAACTCCATATCAGAGCCTGACAATGTGTACCTCTTGTCCATTCTCTTATCCACAGGAGGTATAGTGTTAGGAGTTTTTAGAATTTTAAATGTCTGTTTCTCAAAAGATTTATGCAAGGGAATAGACAGCCTCCTAGACTCTGGGATATCCAACATTTCCACAAAGTCAGGCTCCTCTTGATCATCCACAGCTTCCTCTATAGGGAGCTGGAGGGTTTCAGCCACTTTTTTATAAAACATAAAATAAGAAGGGGACTCAGAAAGCCTAGGAGGAGACACTCCTGAAGGTCTGTCTGGGGAGATGTCCGGGTCAATGGGCACATCCAGACTTTCAAATCCACATTCACTCTCCTCATACTCCTCTTCCCCCCCCTCCTCCGGTACATAAAATACTCCTCTAAATCATACTCTTGAACCGGTGGAACCGGCCGACCGAGCGCCTACCCGATGGTGCCGGTTCGGTTGGAACCGGGGAAAGCGACTGGACAATTTTGATCACTTTGGCTATTTCTTCAGCGGTTGGAGAGGAAAGTTTTGGCTCCACACCAGCTGATTTTCTAGTCCTTTTTGCTGGAACCGACTCCTCAGAGTCGGATCTCCTTGCCCGAAGAAGTCTCGCCTGGTCAGAGGGCACTCTTCTGGTTCGGTTTGAACCGAACCGGCTGGCCATCCGTTCAGCGGACTTTAGCCTCCCTTTCCTGAGCCTACCAACTCTCTTTCCAGGGTAGCTGCAGGAAAATTTTACAAATCTGGCAGTCTGCATTGAGGTGGTCAAACCTCAGACAATAAACACAGGTGGTGTGGGGATCAGCCTTGGCAAAGACTTCCCCACACACACTACAGTGCTGAAACCCAGTGGGCCCGGTTTTCCTTTTGGGTTTCTCAGACATAGTGCCAGTCCTATCCAAACTTACCCTTTTATGGCAATCCGCCAGGCAAGATCCTCTTATCAGCTCCTAACCATGTCACGGGTCGTGGAAAAAAACGTAATAAAATCCTTTTTTTTTACAACCGATAAGAACTGGTAACCACACTCTAAAAGTACAATTTAAGATTTTTTAACAACTTGATCGGCTCAAACCGAACCGATGAACCGTTTACAAGTTCCACACAGAATAGAGTAAAATATAACCTATCTAGTACTCACAAATACCACAGACAGAGACTGAACCGACAGGTTACGGTTTAATTTTGATTGAAAACCGAGAAAACGGTACTTTAACTGAGAAAATGAACCGAGCAGAAGGAGAACTCTCCAGAGCGACTGTTCAGGGAGACGGAGTAAAGAATCTGACGGTTTGAGTTTGAAGAACAACAGACAGAGTCTCCACCGAGCTTGAGCTCAGCATTCCATGCCTGGCATGGAAAGTTTAACTCTTTCATCTCCGGGGCAGTTCGAAGGTTGGGACTCACTGCATATGTCAGAATATAGCAAGACTTCATGTTGTTTGAAAGACAGTTTTCCATGTCAGATGTTTAAGCTCTGCTGAAGACATGGGTTCAAAGGGGGGCTGCATCAACTGAGCTATAGGTTCAGGTCCCAAGAAGGGGTAGGTTCCCTATGAGGGGGATGCAAATGGAGCAACCCCTTAAAATATTTCTTGAAAATAGTGTAGATGCCGGGGAAGGGCCCTGCCCTGCTGAGAGATAGGCAGAAACAGCTGCCAGATGCACCTTGAGGGTAGAAGGCTAGAGGCCTAGCGAATGAAGGTGAGCCAAATAGTCCAACAGGACTGCCAATCCAGCTTCCTGTAGATCTGTATCCCTTTGGGAACACGAGATGGAGAATCTCTTCCATTTTGAAGAGCAAGTCCTCCTGGTAGAAGGCTTTCTAGAGACTCTTAGAATATTCACCCCGAGAGTGCAAGCCTGCATACCTAGGTCCTTAAGAGCCAGGCTTTGAGTTGGAGGGACTTGAGGCTGGGGTAAAGAATCCTCCCCTGGGAGGAAGTCAGGAGATTGTGCCCCCTGGGGAGGCAAATTGGACTGGTGGTCGACAGGGTCAGCAACAATGGCTGCCTGGCCCAGTCTGGAACTATCAGAATCACTGTAGCTGGCTGACACCAGAGTTTGCTCAGAACTCTGAAGATCAGAGGGAATGGAGGGAAGGTATACACAAACTTGCCTGTGCAGTCCAGAAGCAGTGCACCCAGAGGCACTGAGCCCAGTACCGGTGGTCTGCAACAGTACTGGAGTAGCTGATCATTGTCTGGGGCTGCGAAGAGGTCTATCTCTGGGGTGCCCCATCTTCTGAATACTGCTAGCAGTACTTGCCTGTTCAGGGTCCATTCGTGATGGCGCTGATTGATCCTGCTGAGTGCATCTGCTAGGACATTGTCTTTCCCTGGCAGATGAACCGCTGTCAGGGAGACCTTGAGGGAGTAGGCCAGACTCCAGATTCTCATGGACTCTGCACAGAGAAGAGGATCTTGTTCCTCCCTGTTTGTTTATGTAATACATGGTGGTGGCATTGTCTGTTCTGACCTGGACCACCTTCCCCTGCACCATTGTGGCAAATGACTGAAAAGCCAGAAACACTGCCCTGAGTTCCAGCAGGTTTATGTGCAGGAGAGATTCCTGCTTTGACCATGTCCCATGAGCAGTGCGATTCCCTAGGTGGGCTCCCCACACCAGGAGAGAGGCATCTGTGGTCAGCACCACAGTAGGAGACTGTTGCAGGAATGGGACCCCCAGTCTGATGTTGTCCTTGTCCTGACACTACTGCAGGGCTTCCAGCAAGGTGGATGTCACTGGCACCAGCTTGGAAAGGGAATCCTTTCTCTGAGACCAGAAGGACCTGAGGTGAAACTTAATGCCTCTCATTTGAAACCTGGTTCCTGGGACCACTGCTGTGGCTGCAGCCATGTGGCCCAAGAGTTGGAGGAAATGCCTTGCTGGTCGAGGGACGTACAGGTGAAAAGAGCTGACCAGCTGGACTAGGGTGTCCACCCTTGCTTGTGGTAGAATAGCCTTTGCCTGAACTGTGTGCAGCTCCGCCCCATGAAATCCAAGAGCTGAACCAGTTCCAATACTGATTTCTTGAGGTTAACCAGGAACCCTAGGGACTGCAGAATGTTCTGTGTGACAGCTAGGGTTTCCTGTACCTGATGAGGAGAGTGACCTACGACTAACCAGTCGTCCAGGTAGGGAAACACAGCAATTCCTTGCTTTCTCAGATGAGCCACGACCACTGCCAGGCACTTTGTGAAGGCGCCTGGAGCGGAGGTCAGGCCAAAGGGTACAGCCCTGAACTGGTAATGGCCTGATAGCAACCTGAACCTGAGATACTTTTTGTGAGATTGTCTGATGGGGATGTGGAAGTAGCCATCCTTGAGATCCAAGGATGCCAGCCAATCCCCTTGTCTAAGAGTGGAAAGGACCATAACCAGAGTGACCATTTTAAACTTTGTTTTTGTCAGATGCTTGTTGAGGTACCTCAAATCCAGAATGGGCCGCCATGTCCCATTTTTCTTTAAAGTAAATGTGCGATAAAAAAAAAAAAAGTTTTGACTTCATAGCCTGCTACTCTTGGGCAGCGGTAGCCCCTCTGTGTGGACATTTAACAATTTTTACTCACTCCATAACGTTTGGGAAGGGATTGTAATGCTGTTCGAACTGGGAGCCAGACAATCCCTTCCCACATCTGAGTCTGCCTGCTCTGTCTCCACGCTCCCGTTTTGTGATGTGGTACCAGGGACAGCATGGGGACGTGCCCCCTACAAGTCTTTGGGGCTAACTTTTAAAATGATTTTACTAAACTTAACTAATAGCCATGCTTTTAACTCTTTCATCTCCGGGGCAGTTCAACTGGAAGGGCTAACTGCATTAGTCAGAACACAGTAACACTTCCTGGGGTTTAAAAGTTCACTTTATTAATCCCTTTTAGAAACTTGAAGGCCTCTATCACATCTCTCTTCTGGCCTCCAGTGAGTACATGTGTAATGCCCTAAGACGTTCCACATAGAACTTCCCCTGTAGGCCCTAAATCATCTTTGTCACTCTACATTGTACTACCTCCGGCCTATCTTTATACTTTCCGAGGTAAGGGCTCCAGAACTGGACAAAGTACTCTAAATGTGGCCTCACCAAGGATCTATAAAGGGGTAATATAACTTCTTTATTATGCCCCTCCCTATACAACCCAGCATTCTATTTGCCTTGCTGTAGGCTTTGCTGCACACACTTGACCGCTTTAGGGTGTCGCTGATAATGACTCCCAGGTCTTACTCCTCTGTTGTAGTGTTAAATTTAATCCCATCCAGCGAGTACTCTGCTCTGGGGTTCTTTTTTCCTAGGTGCATTACCTTGTACTTCTTGGCATTAATTTCAGTTGCCAAATTGTTGACCATCTCTCCAGCCTTTGAAGGTCATTTTGCAATCCACTAACTCCCTTGACATTATCCACTCTTCCACTGAGTTTAGTATCGTCTGCGAATTAATCCTTCCCCAGACTGCTTCACCAATGTTACTAATAGGCAAACATATATATCCCCAACGGCTACATGAAACATAAGGGGGCACAATTTGAAGATGGGGGATGGCTCAGAGGTAATTTAAGGAAGTATTTTTTCACAGAGAGGGTTGTGGATGCATGGAACAGCCTTTCGGAGGAGGTTGTGGAGTCAAAAACAGTGGTGGAATTCAAGCATGCATGGGACAGTCAGAAGGCAATTCTAGGGGTTGGGGGTAGGAAGAAGTAGGCTGCTGGTTAACTAGGATCTGCAGCTTATCCACTAGGTAGGGAAATGGGCAGACTGGGTGGGCCAAGCGGTCCTTATATGACGTCAAATTCTATGTTTCTATATATCCTAACCGAAAAGAGTTGTCTGTTGACAAGAAAACATTTACAAGACATGAGGGTGTACCACAAGGTTTTAAATAATTGATTAGAAGTTTTTTTCTTGGGACAATACTAACTGTACAGAAAGTACTTATATAGGTTTTCTAGAAGTGTTATGTTTGTTAAACACAGTGAGGCAAGTGCTATGCTTTTTCACAATCTTTTTGCACTTTTATGAGCAAAATGCTAATCAATTTTTAGAGTTAAATAAAACCCTGTAGTACTCCTCTAAACAGCAGCTTGAGACTTCACCTTACACTTCCCTTCAGTCTTCCAGAATTGAGCCTGCAAGACAGAAAAGATAAGGAAAAAAGTTAGTTACTGTGTCCTTTGGTGTCTCAAATACGCAGATTCTGCCTAACTACACACACACACACACACACACACACACACACACACACAATCTCTGTGCTTTTCAAAACTGATTACTGTTTTGTCGTTCACCAACAGTACTACTTTTTTTTTTTGGTAAAGTTGGTTTGTGCTGTCTCTACCCGAAACAGATCCATATGTTTTTTAAAGCACTACTGATCGTGCACTTCATGAGTATGAGCGGTGGTAGTGCAACTGACAACCAGCTGATGCAAAGCACTGCGGCGCACTATCCCTACTGCAGCAGAACGAAAAGCCGTTCTGTTGCAATACAAATGTCACTAGTGCAGCAGAATGTATTTTTACAGGGCATGGAAATCCCTGCTGAACTACATCACACCATACACTATTGACAGCTCTTGGGTGGACGGAAACAAAAAGGGAAAACTGGAGAGGCTGGTGATAGGATTATGGTCACCACCTGTTACCCGTACAATACAGAAGACCAAGGGAGCGAGTGGATCCTGCAAGAAAGGGGTAGTTGGCCTGATACGTCTAAGGCAGAAATATCTAGATTAAAACAAATCATGCATTACAACTGCATTTAAATGTGCTTCACAAACACTAAATTTTCAACAACTACCCTCAAAATTGCTAAGTATTTGACACCACAGTCTGCTGATATGTTAAAGGATACCTAAACAACATTTTGGCAACAAACTATTCAAAACTCTGACTCCATAGGTGACTAAAGGAAAGGCTGCTGTATTCACTAATGCTAAAACTACATTTACATAATTTACCTAAATGTGGTTCCAGAGCATTTGAAAATTGTAAAATCAGCCTTCCAATTTAAAAAAAAAAAAACTGTCTTACCTGCTTCCTAAAATGGCTGCCAAATGAACTGGGTGATGACATCATTGGAGCAAAAGCCAGAGAGATATATGGCTCTGTATAGTGCTAACTAGTTCTTTTTATCCCTTTGTATAGAATTTTTTCACCCAAATGGTCAAAACCATGTGCATTACTTTGTATACTGCACATGTTAGGCTATGGTTCTGTTCATTTTGTTTACTTTAGCATGTTGAAAATGTGTTTAAATCCAACCGATTGTCTCTGTGGCAAACCACAGTGCAGTACAAATCCTGAATAACCTGGTGATCTAGTGGTCATGGTGGATCCAGGATGCTACAATGGGGAAGCTAGGGTGGTGTGCATGCTTAATATGCACTTTTTAGCATTTTTTTAAAGCTTTATATTTTCTGCTATTATTGTTTTCTAGTACGTTTTTGACAGAACCTACACATGTAATCCATTGTTTGAATGTAAACATTTGTACAATCAATAAATCAGACTTCTTCAACAAAGTGAAATGTAGCAGCAGCAGCAGCAAGAATACGTTACTGTGTGTGGGGCAGAGGTTGCAGCCACACCCTTCACCACCCCCTAGAGTCACCACTTTTTTGTAGCAAAGTTTTTGTGCAGTCCAATGTTAGAGTTCATACTTTCGCGAAACTCAAATATATGCTTGTCTTGTCTTCTTTTTCCATGGGAAATAATAATCAGCATTTATATAGTGGTTTTCATACACATTGTATCCCAAAGTGCTTTACAAGCAATACTAGACTGGTAGTGAAGTGAGTGAATATGTAGTGGCAGCCATTTCATACATTAACATCCACACACACCCTTGGACAATTGCATGAACTGATTTTATGGGAAGTGGAATGTTGGCCAGGACCATGGGGTCAGGTAGTGATCACGGTGCTGGCAGCCCCACATCTTATTTCTCACAATAATCTGCTTATATTGCTCTCCTTCTGTCTTCCCCCTTCCCTGAATATAGCAGTACCTTGCAAGAGTGGCATTCCCAGTCCCCCTCTGGTATTCATTCTTCACTATTCCTCCTCACACCAAAAACTGGTGCGCTCATCACCCTTTTGCATCATGAATGCACGCAGTACAGTCTTTTTTTTATTTTGACATATCAAATATAAACATATATTTCCATTACGTCAGGCTCATAGCAGCAGGGAACAAGGGGAATGATGGGCTTTCCTATCCTTAAAAGATCTAGGCTACCTTTGATTAGGCACTATTAAATGATGGGTGTGCACATCATTATGCACATCATTTAATAATGCCTAATCATAGGTGGCTTAGATCTTAAGAAGGCTTTTTCCCCACTTGTGCAATGCTGCTATCAGCCTGGCTTACAAGAAGATCATGTTTATTATTAATATGTAAATATAACACAGGAGACTGTACTAACCACATTCATGATGCGGAGGGATAGTGAACTCACCAGTTTTTTGGTGTGGAGAGCAGGTGAGAAGAATGAATGCCAGAGAGGGACTGAAGAGGCCATTCCAGCAGGGTTAGTTTTATATATTCAGGTTAGTTGAAGACATGACGGAGGACGTTGAGCAGATCACTGTGAGATCTGAAATGTGGGGCTGCCAGCATTGTGATCACTACCTGACTCTGGATGAGAGTAGCCAACAATGACAAATACTCAGAGTGGCAGGGCTGTACCTAAACTGTTACTTGAATTCAGTGTAGGGAGATTACCCTCGGGAGGGGGAGGGATGTTGACATTTGTTAGGACAGTAGTGAGGGAGCTGTATATAGCTCATTCAAGATTTGGAAGGGCCAGCCAACTCACATTGTGGAGTAGAGCACAGAAAAGTACTGGAGAAGAATTGCTGGGAACTGTCCTGCAGGGTTCTGCAGATCACAGGTAAAGGAGTAGACTGACACTGGAAGTCAGGTGGATTCGCTCAATGTATTAGTATGCCTCTCCTGCTAATAACTTTGTTATACATTGTGAGTGCAGCCCTTATGAGGGCATGAACAGCAGTTTTTCTGGTGGGTCATGATGCTTATTGCTTGGCCCCCCAGGAAGACCTAGTTGTTGGTTAATGAGGTGGGGAAAAAAACATAACAGGGAATTGTACATACTACCTTCACTTTGCAGAAGGGTGGTGATCCACTGAATGTTTACTGTGGGATCAGAACTCAAACATTGACAATGTGGACTGCAGAGTGATTTGGGAGGCATTTTTTTAAACAGTGCCAGCTGATGATGCTCAACAGGATAGGTGTGCACAACTCTCTGAGTTACAAGATTAAAATCTGAGGTGTGATAATTCTCTTCATGAAACTGTAAGGACATATGCGGCCCCAGGCAATACTAAGGACAGGGTATGAATGGTAGGGTGTTGAACAGAAGGCAGGCTAGGTGCAGGAGGTTCACATGGAAAAAGAAAGCCTTATTTGTGGATTAACAAGACATCATGAGCTTTGGAACTGAACAAGACAGGTACTTTGCTGTGTGACCCGGAGCAAGTCACTAAACTTCCTTGTGCACTCAGACCACACCTGTAAACAAGCTTTCTGCTTAGTGTGTCTCTGCTGGTTAACAAAAAAACTAAATTCAGTGCATCACATAACCACTAGATCATCAGGTATTTGAAGTGCTGAACAGTAATGCAGTTTGCCAAAGAAAAAGTCAGCTGGATTGCAAAACATTTTCCGCAAGTTAAATTAAACAAAATGAACAAAATCATAGCCTAACATGAGCACTGATGAAAATAAATCATGAGGTAATACATGGTGTTGATCATTCTGGTACAACAATTCAAAACAAAGAGGGGGGAAAAAAGAACTAGTTGACACTATAGGAATATATATGTGGATCTCTGGCTCTGATGATGTCATCATGACTCGTCATTTAACACACTTGGCAGACATCTTAGGGAGAAACCAAGGCTGTTTTTTGAAAGTGAAAGGCTGATGTTTACATTTTTCAAATGCTATGAAACTGCATTTATGTTATTTACATAAATGCAGTTTTATCATAAATGTAAACAGTAGCCTTTACTTTACCTCGATATGAAGCCAGATTTTGGAGTTTGCAGTTTAAAAAAAAAAAAAAAAACGCTTGTTTAGGTACCCTTTAAGGATTGTAATGTCACACCTCAGTGTGATATGAGGTCAAAAATCCTCTTTAAATGTTTTTATACTCTATGGGAACACTACAAAATACACTGTAAAAGCTGTGCAGGCTACTGAAATTGTAAAACTAATATCTAGCAAATCATAATTCTGTGTCATTCCACATTGTCTCATTAACTGCTGGTCAACACATGCATTCCTAATATGGAAGTGACATCCTTCAACCTGGGACCTCATCATGGAACCAGAATCCCTCCCTCTTCTCAGTGGCAGCTTAGAGCCATCAGTTGTTCTGTGTGTCAAAGGGACAAGCAGCAAAGCCAGAGGGCTCTCCTACTTCATAACTTTTACTATTTTTTCTACTGTAGGAACGTGTAGCAGAGAATCCTGTTTGTTTTTAACAAGCAGAATATGGTGACCACTATGACACAGAAAACGGCATGTATAACAGCAAGCAAGCATGAGACTGCCACGCTTCTGGTTTGTTCAGAGAGTTTGAGCAAGTTTTGCTTTGCCTGAGGGAAACAGGGTTAGGTACTTGACGACGGCAACTGATAGCCAAACACGCAGCCACCCTTTCCTCTGTTGTTATTAGTTTTTTTTTTTTATTGGGGGGGGGGATATCTTTTGTTAATTTAGGCAATATTTCTTAGATTTCAACAACAGCCCGGCACTCTTTATAACTTTCACTGTGTTTGGTCTGTTGGCTGGGACAGACATGACAGTTAAAGTCTGGTACCAGCAATAAGAAAAAATTACTCACCTTAGTAATTGCTTTTCTTCTCATGGAGTCCTGCTATATTATGACCAATGCAGTTAGCCACTGCACTTGAACTGCCCCGGAGAGGAAAGAGTTAACTCCAGGGAGTCTGGAGTTCTACAGCGCAAGAGCGCTTATGCCAAAGCTCTATCTGGGCAGTTTCAAATGAAACTGTCAGATCTTTAGGAAGCTAATACTAAGCAACAAGTCTGTGTGGAAAGCTCTACACTAGCCAAATGGCTACCTACTAGTAGAAATAACAACAATATAAACAACAATAACAATAATAACAATGAATAATAGTATTATTAGTTACCCCCCTGACAAGCACCATTAGGACCCCCCCTTCCCCCAAAAACTCAAGTCCAGAAAGGGGGCCAATATATACCTAAATAAAATAACCTAGTTCCCTAACCCTAAATAAAAGAAGGTAAGGGAAACAAAAATACAATGGCATGACACAGTGCTTGCACTAATTTGCCACCTACCCAAGTAGAAGTTCTGAGAGGGGCAGGAGGAGGTGGTCATAATATAGCAAGACTCCATGAGAAGAAAGCAATTACTAAGGTGAGTAATTTTTCTTCAAACACCATGAAGTCTTGCTATATTATGACTAATGCAGAATACATAGCAGTACCTCCATGGAGGAGGGTCAGAACCTACTTAGGAAATAGGCTCTGAAGCACAGCTGTGCCAAAACGAGCATCTCTCCTGGACTGAATATCCAGGGAATAATGCTTGGTAAAAGTGTGAACTGTTTTCCAAATAGCAGCTTGACAGATTTCCAGAATGGGAATATCTCTAGCAGCCGCTAGAGATGCAGCTGTATCCCTGGTGGAGTGAGCCCTCAGTCCTGAGGGGGGTTCTCTACCCAGTTTTTGATAACAAAATTGGATACAAGAGACAATCCACCTTGCAATTGTCCTCTTAGTGGCAGGTTTCCCTTTGCCAACCTCGCCATAGGTAAGGAAGAGTTGGAGGGATTCGAACCTGCGACCCTTGGTGCGTTCCAAATAGTAGCTTAAGGCTCTTTTGACGTCCAAGCTGTGCAGTCTCCTCTGACCTGAGGAAGAATGCTCAGTGAAAAATACTGGAAGAGATATGGATTGGTTCAGGTGGAAATCTGAAACCACTTTAGGCAAAAACTTTCTGTTAGTCCTGAGGACTACCTTATCCACTGTGGAAAGAGATAAAATCTTCTTCCACTGACAGAACCTGTAGTTCACTTATCGTCTGGCAGAAGTGATAGCCACTAGGAAAACGGTTTTCCAAGTTAGAAACCTGAGCTCTGCTGAGGACAGAGGCTCAAAGGGAGGTTGCATTAACTGAGCAATGCAAACATTCAGGTCCCAGGCGGGAGCTGGTTCTCGAAAAGGAGGGTTAGTGTGAAGTAACCCCTTAAAAAACTTGGAAAACACAGGGTGAGAAGAAAGGGAAGCAGGCTTCCCTGCTGACACAAAAACAGAGACAGCTGCCAGATGAACCTTTAAGGTAGCTGGTCTAAGGCCTAAGGAATTTAAATGGACCAAATAGTCCAGTAAAATGGGCAGATCAGCAGATTCTGGGATAATCTGCTTCTCAGAGCACCAGATGGAAAACCTTTTCCACTTAGAATTGTAAGTGGCCCTAGTGGAAGGTTTCCTTGAAGCGTTTAAAATATCCAGAACACTTTGAGAAAGGTGTAAGTCAGCAAATTCTAACTCCTCAAGAGCCATGCCTTGAGATGGAGGGATTTGAGGTCCGGATACCACACATTCCCCTGTGCACAGGCCAGCAAGTCGTGGACTCTGGGCAAGCTCAGGGCAGGGTGGACTGTCAAGGACAGAAGCAGTGGGTACCAGGGCTGTCTGGCCCAATCTGGGGCAATCAGAATCACTTTGCAGGGCTGAGATCTGATTTTTACTAGTACCCTGAAAAGAAGAGGAAAGGGGAAAGGCATACAGGAACTTCCCTTTCCAATCCAACTGAAAGGCGTCCAGGGGGACTGAGCCCAGCACTGGAGGCCTGCAACAAAACAGAGGAAGTTGGTGGTTGTCTGGGGCTGCGAAAAGATCTATCTGAGGGGTGCCCCATCTGGCAAGGCCGACCCCAGCACCTGAGGATTCAGAGCCCATTCTTGATGGCCCTGAGAAATCCTGCTGAGGGCATCCGCCGGGACATTGTCCTTCCTGGAAGGTGAACTGCTATCAGGGAGGTGTTCAGGAGTAAGCCAGAGACCACAACTTCATTGCTTGATTGCACAAGGCTGAAGACCGAGTGCCCCTTGCTTGTTGATGTACCACATTGTTGTGGTGTTGTCTGTCCTGACTTGAACTACTTTGTTCTGGACAGAAGCTGAAAACGCCTGAAGAGCTAGAAAGACAGCTCTGAGTTCCAAAAGGCTGATGTGGAGCAGAGATTCCTGAGGAGACCACACTCCCTGAGTGGACAGGTCGCCCAAGTGAGCTCCCCACCCTAACAGGGAGGCATCCATGGTGAGGGTGAGGGAGTGGGAGACGGGAATGAAAGGAACCCCTTGTTTTAGATTGCTTTGATCCTGCCACCAGTGTACAGCCAGGATCAGAGTTTGGGTCACTGGAACCAATTTGGAAAGGGGGTCCCTCCTTTGAGACCAATAGGCCCTCAAATGGAACTGAATGTCCCTCATCTGGAATCTTGCTCCTTGCACTACCGCTGTGGAAGCAGCCATGTGCCCTAGGAGTTGCAGAAAATGCCTTGCTGGTCGAGAAACCTGCAGGGTAAAGGAGGATGCCAAGGCAATGAGCCTGTCTACCCTTTCCGAGGGAAGAAATGCCCTGGCTAACTTTGTGTTCAATTCTGCACCTACGAAAGTTAGTACCTGAACTGGTTCCAGAACTGACTTTGGTAAATTCAGCAGGAATCCCAGGGAAGTGAGAAGCTGCTGGGTGACTTGCAAGTGAGATTTTACCTGATCTGGGGACTGACCCACTATGAGCCAGTCGTCCAGGTAGGGAAAACAGCAATCCCTTGCCTTCTTAAATGAGCCACTACCACAGCTAGACATTTCGTGAATACCCTTGGCGCAGAGGTAAGGCCGAAGGGCATTGCCCTGAACTGGTAGTGGCCTGAGGGCAGTTCAGACCTGAGGTACTTTTCGGTGAGAAGGCCTGATCAGAACATGAAAATAGGCATCCTTGAGGTCCAGGAAGCCAGCCAGTCCCTGGCCTCAGGGAAGGCAAAATCATTGCCAAGTTAACATTTTGAACTTTGGTTTCAAAGATGCTTGTTCAGGTACCTTAAATCTAGGATGGGCCGCATTCTCTTGTCTTTTTGGGGTAAGAAAGTATCTTGAGTACAGCCCTTGCCCTGATGGCAAGGAGGGACCTCTCTACTGCTTTGCAGTCCAGAAGAGAAGAAACCTCTGCTTCCAAAGCAAGGGCTTCTGTAGGATTTGCAGGTGGAAAATGTCTGGCTCTCATCTTTAGAAACTGTTTGAAGCTGAGAACCAGACCCTGGCTTATTACCTCCAGAACCCATCTGTCGAAGTTAGGGACACCCAGTTCTGGCTGAAATAAACCAACCTGCCCCCACTGGGTACAGGAGAATGGTCCTGGGCACCCCATCAGGGTGCCTGCTTGGCAATAGCCTTAGGCTGAGGGAGGGGGGCAGTTTACTTGTGCCGTCTACCTCTGCCTCTGGAAGAAACCCCTCTGTGCAAGCGCAGAGGAGGCCTGAGATTAGTAAAAGGCCTGTGGAAGGCCTGCCCCTACCTCTGGAGCGTGCCTCTGTGGCGTGGCATGCCTCTCCTTAGCCTGGGCACTTTTGTAGGTAGTTCTGTATTCATCCATCTTTTTCATATAGTTTTCTGTTTGTTCCCAAACAGAGAATTACCACTACAGGAAAATCCATAGCCTTTGACTGAGTATCTTGGGACAGATTAGTGCATCTGAGCCATGCCAACCTCACGGAAAGCTACAGAAGTGGCCATGACCTAGAGGAAACATCATTAACATCAACAGCAGTATGAAATTGAACTTTAGAGGCTTCAATGCCATCAGCAGCCACCTGTTCCAACTCACTAGCCAGCTGGCCATGTGCCTGCTTGGCTAACTGCAATACTGTGTCCCATCTAGTTTTCTGATATCTAGCTACATAACCATATAATTTGCCTGCCTGAGTCCCAAAGAAGCTGCCATATACTGTTTTTTACGCCATGGCATCAATCTTCCTGGAATCCTTATCAGGAGGATGTGAGGCCAGGGGAATATTAACCTTGTCACAGGCTGCAGCTTGAACCACACCTACATGACTACACTGCTCAGTGAGGAAGTCTGTATCAGAGCCTGACAAAGTATACCTTCTGTCCATTTTTTTATCTACAGGAGGGACAGAATGAGGATTTTTTAAAATCTTTGTTGTTTGCTTCCTAAATGACTTATGCAAAGGAACAGACAACCTCCTAGACTCTGGTATATCCATCATTTCTACATAATCAGGCTCCTCTTGCTCATCCACAGCCTCCTCTAAAGGAAGCTGGAGGTTTCTGCAACCTTTTTGTAAAACATAAAATGAGAAGGGGACTCAGACAGAATAGGAGGAGATTCTAAAGGTCTGTCTGGAGAAATGTCCGGTTCAATGGGCACGTCCAGACCCTCCCAGCCACATATACATTGATCAAATTCCTCCTCCCCCTGTGGTTCATAAAATTCCTCAACATCATACTCCTGAACCACTGGAACTGAACGAACCAACCCTTTACCAACTGTTGGTGGTTCGACAGGACCCTGAGACAGTGACTGGACAATCTGTTGGCTTTAGCTATTTCTGCAGCAGTTGGAGAGACAATTTTGGACTCCAAACCTACTGATTTCTTTGTCTTTTCACTGGGACTGGTTCCTCTGAACCAGCCTTCTTGCCGAGGAAGTCTCGCCCTGGTCAGAGGCACTCCCTCTGGTCAGTGGGCGCTGGACCGGGCTGGCCATCCGGTCAGCGGACTTTTGGCCTCTCGTTCCTGAGCCGGCCCAATCTCTTTTCAGGGTGGCTGCAGGAAATTTTGATACACCTGGCAGTCTGACAGGGGTGGTCAACCCCAGACAATAAACACACAAAGTGGTGTGCGGGTCAGCCTTGGCAAAGGCTTCCCCACAGAACATCACAGTGTTGAAACCCAGTGGGCCGGTTTTCTTTTGGGTTTCTCAGACATAATGCCAGCCTAACCAAAAACTTGCCCTTTTGATGGCAGTGCCAGGCAAGATACCCTTATCGGTTCCTAACCGTGTCACGGGTATTTGAAAAAACCTAATTTCAAAGCAAGGTTTTTTTAGAACCGATAAGAACCGGGAACCGCACTCTAAAAGCCCAACCAACACTTTAAAACGTTAATTTCAGCAAACCCATCGGTTCAAAACCGAACCGATAATTGAATTTCCACACAGACTTTAATTTTTGTACTTACGGTTTACCAGATAGAGCTTTTAACCGAAATGCGGTAAAATAAATACTTTTGGCCGGTTCAAATCAACCGAAAATACTCGCTTGAACCGAGAAATGAACCGAGCTGAAGGAGCTGATCTCCGGAGCGACTGTTCAGTGAAGCGGAGTAAAGAATCTGACAGTTTCATTTGAAACTGCCCAGATAGAGCTTTGGCATAAGCGCTCTCGCGCTGTAGAACTCCAGACTCCCTGGAGCTAACTCTTTCCTCTCTGGGGCAGTTCAAGTGCAGTGGCTAACTGCATTGGTCATAATATAGCAAGACTTCATGGTGTTTGAATAAAAAGCACTGGGTGTAATAACAACTCAATTTAGTTAGTTGGTTATTTTAAACTTTTTTATTTATTTTTTTTAATTTTTACACACCCTCAGTATGGAATGAGTAGAAAACCCACTCATGTGTCATCCTATACACAAGCCCCATATAGTGTTATCCTGCCTGTTAGCTAGGTGTTTACAACTAATTATAATAGTTCGCTCTGCCTGTTAGTTGGTGCGTGCCTATTGCTCCGCCTGATTTATCCAAAGTCACTCCGTTGTTGCATTTGTCTTTTTCACGAAGGCATTCTGTGTGGTTACCTGCATTACTAGCTTATCCAGCAAATATTATTGATGCTGCCTATTTTTCTGAGTTTTACACCCTTGCCCTCCCAAACAGGCATCCCTGCTATTCCCAGCGTTCGTAGGTCCTCCTGCCTCTAATCTTCACTCACCATACTCCTAACTTCCCTTCTGTATCTTCCTTCCATCTTTCCTACCCCAGTCCCCACCATCCCCCTCCTCCTCTCCATCTTCCCAGGCCTCCTCTTACACTCCCATCTCCTCTCCCACTTCCTCCTCCTCTTCTCCCCTTCCCCTCCCTACCCCTGTGGCACCCCTACCTCCTCCTTTCTCCACCTCCTCCCACTCTATCACAGCCTTCCACCCTGGGCTCCTCTACTCCTCCTCCATCAATCTGGAACTTCTACACCGTATTCTCCTCTCCATCTCTATCTCCCCCTTCAACCCCCACCCTCGCATTAGGGGGCGAAGTCCCACTCTTTCCTCCTCCCTCTTTTCTTTCTTCTCCTTCTGGCTGGTGACACTGAACCCAACCCCGGCCCCCACTTTTTCTCTCAAAAGGGCTTAGCATATTCCACCTGAATGCCAGGAGCCTTCTCCCAAAGTTTAACCTACTCAAGGTATGGACCGCACAGTACTCTCCCAGCCTCCTATACATATCTGAGTCCTGGTTCTCCTCTAGGGTATCAAACTCAAACGTGGCCTCTTGGACTTCCACCTTTTCCGACAGGACCATGGCAAACGCGATAGCAGACTAGCTTTATATGTACACCAAAACCTGTCCTGCACAATCATCCTCAACGAATCAGTCCCTTCCTCTCATGAACTCTTACTTGCCAAACTATCCCTGCCCTCTCCCTTCCCTATATATGCAAGTGTGTTCTATGCTTCCCGTAAGCTCTTTCCTGCCTCCCTTCTTGATACTCTGTCTTCCTTTGTCTCCCATGCTGCCTTCGGTGAACTTATCCTCTTGAGTGACTTCAACCTAAACTGGTTTTCCCTTACCTCCCAATCCACATTTCAAAGGACCAAGTCCCTAAACCTCACCCAATACATTTCTGAAACAATTCAATACAACCCTTACTCCACCAATCACTCTCTCCTCGACAGGGTACTCACCTCCCACCCCATCGCATCATAACAGCAGGCACACTGCTGGATGTGTTCAGTGATCACAGCATGGCCTACTGCATAAAGAAAGTGAGACTTACTCATTCCACTCCCAAATACATATGGTCAAGATCTCTCGACACTCATGCCCTACAGCAAGACCTTACTGCCTCAGGCTGGTCACCATACATCATGCCCCTGATACTGATACTGCCCTATCCCACTTCCTAGCCATTCTTACTCACACATGGAACTCTCATGCCCCCCTAAGAAAATCAAGGGTCAGACATGGCCACCATCCGTGGATCACTCCTGACCTTATTGCCTTGTGTAAATCCCATGACTAGGTATGAGCTGTTTCAGATCTTCACAATCTCCATCCCACCTTCCATCCTACAGTTTGCTCAGGAATTCATGCACCAAAGCAAACCGCTCTGCTAAGGCCCTCTATTTCAAAAATACACTCCAGTCCAATCTAAATTCCCCAGAAAAACTCAGGAAAGTTATCCACTCCATTTTATACCCCCCCCCAGTCCTCTACCCCGTCCTGATGGTGAATGGGTCAACAGTCTGACCCTGACCCTTCCTCTGTTGCTGCATATCTCAATAATTTCTTCACCACCTGTGCCCTAACCTTCCTCCTCTAGCCTCCCCCCTCCCCAGACCTCTGCCTCCACTCCTCCATCGTCACCCATAGGATACTGTTTCCCCTCTGTCCCCCATCAAGTTTTTTTGTGCCCTTACCTCATTTAACCCTTCTAAGTCCAGCCTTGACGGGTTGTACCCTAAACTCCTATGTATCTCGGCCCCAGCCATTGCCTCCCTTCTAGCTCACATTCTGAATCTCTCCTCCTCCCTCTGCACTGCCTCCCAGGCCCGGAAAGTTGCTAAGGTACTCCCCCTATATAAAGGGGTGGACCCACTTCCTCTAGTAACTACCATCCCATTTTTCTCTCCTCCCCTACCTAGCTAAGCTCCTAAAGTCCCTCATCTATTCCACATTAACTTCTCGCCTCTGATTTTCACTTCCCATTCCTGTCTGGCTTTAGAAAGCACCATTCTACCATATCCTCCCCACTGCAGGTTACTGACTGTATCCTCATAGAGAAGGATCAGGACCACATCACCTCTGTTATATTGATAGACCTGGCCAAAGCCTTTGATTCAGTGTCCCACCCCCCACCTCCATAACAAACTGTGCTCTGACAGCCTATCAGCCAACACTGCTGCTTGGTTCCACTTGTACCTCTCAGGCTCTCAACAGTCTATACAGGTGGGAAGCATCCTGTCCCCCCCCCCATCCTAGGTCCTGTCCTTTTCTCCAGTTTTTCTCCACAGCCTCCCCTCTACATGTCTCCTCGAACATCCATGTGTACGCGGATGACATGGTTCTCTACACTTCCAGCCCTACGGCCGCTGCTGTGACCGGGCCTCTCCAACAGGATTTCCACAATGTCCTACGTTGGTTCTAAGAAAAACCATCTGAAGGTCAACCCCAAAAAGACAGTGATCAAGAACTTTGGCACCTGCCAGAAACTGGACAGGCTCACGTCCCCCCTGTTTTCACTACTCTAGATGGCACCCCCGTTGGAAGTGGTCCCTGTGTTCAAGTACCTAGGAGTTTGGCTCAACAGTAAGCTTGATTTCTCCATCCACATAAACACCATTCATGCCATACTCTGTCCCAAAACTAGGCACCCTATTTTACAGCAAAGACTGCCTCTCCCTTCATGTCTGTAAGGAACTTATGTGAATATAGTCTGTGGCATCACCCCCTCCTCCTCCCTTGCCAGACTGGACACCCTGTTCAGCGCCTTCCGCTGTCGCCACCGACGTTCCTCTCTGTACCCATCACTGCTCCCTTTACTCTTTCTTCTCCATCCTCCCCCGTCGTCACGTCACCAGGCCCACTGTGCTGCCTTTTTTGCCAAACACTGGTTTGTTCCTTCCCCTCCTATTTATCTTCCTTGCTCTCCCCCACTCCTTGCTCTTCCTATCTGCTTCACTCCAGGGATTTCTGCACCTTCTCCAATCCCCACCCTCACTCCTCTGCTGGCCAAGCAACATTCCCCTACCGCCTTCCCTCCTACTGGAATCTGCTCCCTTCCCCATCTCTCTGTCTTCAGACTCCACCTAAGGCAACATCCTGCTCCCTTCGGTTCCTGCCTACCACCTCCCTAACCCGATTTCCTCTCCCTTGATCTTCACCTGCTCTGTCCCTTAGTTGCTGTCCTTCACCTTGCTTCCCCTACCCCAACACACACACTGAGCACTTTGCTTCACACTTGACTGTTTACTGCTTACTGATGACTACCACACTGTATTTATATTATGCCAGCACATGTGACCACTGCCTCTGTATACACCTGTTATCCTGTAATTGTTATGCTGACTCTGAACTGAATTTGTAACTCTTCTCCCTACAACCCTTTCCCCAGATCACACCTGGAAACAAGCCTCGGCTAAGCATGCCTTTCCTGGTTATCAACTTTTAAATACATAAAATATGCTATTCTACATGTAATATCTGAATAAATGCAGTTTCTGAAAGTACTGTAAGAAAACATTACTTACCATAGTAATCTTGTTTCTTCCAAGGGAATCTTACTGTATTCTAACAAATGCAGTATGGTCTCACCATAGGACTGCCCCGGAGCAGAAATGGTTAATAGTACCTATGCCAATAGTGGAATGTTAGGCTCAAGCTCTGTTTTCAAACCACTGTCCCTGGTTGCACTTCCTACAACAGTCAGATTCTTACGAAGCACGCAAAAGCTAAACGAACTAGCTAACTAATCTAATAAAAACAAATCAATCCCCTTTGAAGGGGCAAACACTTCTTAAATAACAGAAGGCATCTCTTATGACTCAAGTCAACAGATGCCCAAGAAACTAGTAAGCACCCACAGGTTTCCAACATCAGTTGTACAGACAATGCGCAGTGCCCTGTAGGTCCTGGCAGGGGAGGAAGGGTGGGAGCTCAGAATACAGTAAGATTTCCTTGGAAGAGACAAAAATACTATAGTGAGTAATGTTTTCTTCAAACCCCAGGAAATCTTACAGTATTCTGACAAATGCAGACTACCCAAGCAGTGCCTTTGGAGGCGGGCAGAGGACCTATTTAGGAAACTGGCTCTACAGGACTGCTGTGCCAAACCTGGCATCACTCCTAGCCTGGGTATTCAGGCAATAATGTTTAGTAAATGTGTGAACTGTTTTCCAGGTAGCTGCTTTGCAGATTTCCAGCAAATGGATATTCCCCTGAAGCTGCTATTGATGCAGCTGTTCCTCTGGTGGAGTGGGCCCTGAGCCCCGTGGGGGTTGCTTGCCCACTTTGCTATGACAGAATTGGATACATGCCACGATCCACCTTGCTATGGGCCTCTTCCTGGCTAGTGTACCTTTTCCTACTTCCCCATAGGTCAAAGAGAGTTAGATCGTGTACTCTCTGTGGCCTTCTGTATGCTCAAGGTAGCAGCTGATAGCTCTTTTCACATCCAGGCTATGCAGTCTATGTTCCCCTGAAGAGGAATGGTCAGTGAAAAAAAGACTGGTAGAGTAATGGACTAATTAACATGGAAGTCAGACACCACTTTAGGGAGAAATCTATTGTTGGTCCTAAGAACCACCTTGTCCCTGTGAAATGCAATATAGTCAGTCTCCATGGACAAAGCCCAGAGCTCACTATTCCTCCTGGCCGAGGAGACTGCAACTAAAAAAAACACAGTTTTCCAAGTTACAAACTTGAGATCAGCTGATGATATGGGCTCAAAAGGTGGTTGCATGAGCTGTGCAATACATATGTTCAGATCCCACACTGGAGTGGGAGTTTTATGAGGTGGGTGGGTGCAAATGTAGCAACCACTTGAAGAGTTTTCTGAACACTGAATTCGAGGTCAGACATGATGCCTTGCCTGCTGACAGGTAAGCTGAGACAGCAGCCAAATGCACTTTCAGTGTGGATGGTTTCAGACCAAGGAAATCCAGAACCACTGGCAAACCCACCTGAGTGTGGTCCAGATTCTTATTCTGACACCAAATGGAGAATCTTTTCCACTTGGATGTGTAAGTCTTCTTAGTGGAGGGCTTTCTAGAAACCCTAAGGATATCCCTGACCCCTTCAGAGAGATGTAGGTCAGCATACTCTTAAGTCCTCAAGAGCCAGGCCTTAAGCCTGAGAGACCACAGGTTGGGGTATAGGATCCTGCCCTTGGAAGAAGTCAGCAAGTTGTGCTTCCTGGGGAGGCTGATTGGTTTGGGCAACTGATTTGCCCGAACCAAGGCTGCCTGGCCCAGTCTGGAGCAAAGAGGATCATTATAGCTGGCTGGGATCTGAGCTTCTTCAGGACCCTCAGAAGCAAAGGAAATGGAGGAAAGGCATACAGAAACTTCCCTGTTCAGTCCAAGATCAGTGCGTCCAGTGGCACTGAACCCCTCACTGGGAGCCTGCAGCAAAACTGGGGGATCTGGTAGTTGTCTGGGGCTGCGAAAAGATCTATTTCTGGAATGCCCCACCTTTTGAACACTACCTGCAACACCTGCCTGTTCAGTGACCATTTGTGATGGTTCCGATTTATTCTGCTCAGCGCATCTGCCAGCACATTGTCCTTTCCTGGTAGGTGAACAGCTGACAAGACAATTGGTGTTGACCTTGTGCCTCCCTGCTTGCTGATGTAGTACACTGTGGTCATGTTGTCTGTCCTGACTTGCACCCCCTTTCCCTGCAGCATGCTGGCGAATGCCTGAAGTGCTAGGAAGACTGCTCTGAGCTCCAGCAGGCTGATGTGCAACCATGACTCCTGCTTGAGCCATGTATCATGAGCAGTGTGCTCCTCTAAGTGGGCCCCCCACCCCAGTAAGGAAGCATCTGTGGTTAGCACCAAGGAGGGTTGTTCCTGTAGGAATGAAACTCCCTGCCTGAGGTTGTCCAAGTCCAACCACCACTGAAGTGCTTGCAGGAGCGTTTGTGTGACTGGAACCAGCTTTGATAATGAATCTGTTTTCTGGTGCCAGTAGAGCCTGAGGTGATACTGGACATCTCTTATCTGAAACCTTGCCCCTGACACTGTAGCTGTTGAGGCTGCCATGTGGCCTAACAACTGCAGAAAATGCCTGGCTGACCTTAGGCTTTGGAGCCTGAAAGTGCCTGCTAGTGGTACCAGGCTGTCTTCCCTTGTCTGGGGAAGAAAAGCCATTCCTCTCACCGAGTCTAGGTTGGCGCCTATGAATTCCAGGAGCTGCACTGGCTGCAAAGCTGACTTTTTTTAGGTTGACCAGGAACCCCAGTGACCACAGTAGTTTCTGTGAGAGTGCCAGAGACTGCCTTACCTGTTGAGAGGACTGCCCTAGGACTAGCCAGTCATCCAGGTAAGGGAAGACTACCACTCCTTGCCTCCTGAGGTGTGCCACAACCACAGCCAAGCATTTTGTGAACACCCTTGGAGCAGGAGTAAGTCCAAAAGGCATTGCCTTGAACTGGTAATGGCCTGATGGCAGTCTGATTCCGAGGAATTTTCTGTGGGGCTGCCTTATAGGGATGTGGAAGTATGCATCCTTTAGATCTAGGGATACAAATCAATCCCCTTGTCTTAGGGTTGGAAGGATTGTTGTTAGGGTCACCATCTTGAACTTTGGCTTCAGCAGATGCCTGTTTAGGTGCCAGAGATCCAGTACGGGTCACCACTCCCGTTTTCTTTTACTGTGAGGAAGTACCTTGAATGGAGTCCTTTCCCTTTCTGTGCCGGAGTAACTGACTCTATTGCTCCCAGAGATAGGAGGTTTAATACTTCCCTTTCTAGCAACACTGTTTCTGATGGGGGAGGATGGTCTGAAGACCCTTGCTCTCAGCTTTGGCCTGAGCTTGAAACTGAGAGCCAGACCTTGGCCCACTACCTCCAGGACCCACCTGTCTGTGGTGATGGTTTGCCATTCCTTGAGGTAGTGGGCCTGCGTGCCCCTTACCTGGGTTGGGGAAGCGACCCAAACAGACACTGCAGGGGGCCTGCTTAGGCTGGGATGCTGAGTGCTTGGGGCTAGTTGGTTGCTACCTCTTCTGCCCATGCCCCTAAAGTAACCTCCCTGCTGTTGGTATGGGGGCTAGGCCTGAGGCTGGAAGAATGGCTTATACTGACCCCTATCCCTAGTATGTTGCTTTTGGGAAGTAGAAGCCTTCTCTTTAGCTGCAGCACTTCTATATGCTGTCTTATCATCCATCTTTTTTCATGTAGGCCTCAGTCTGTTCACAACAGAGAGGAAAGCTCACATGGAAAGTCCAAGGCCTTGGACTGCGTGTCCTCGGTCAGGTTAGTAGTCCTGAGCCAAGCAAATCTCCTGAGTGAGACAGAAGAGGCCATTTGTCTGGCTACAGTGTCACTGTTGTCCACAGCCAGCCTGAACTGGGCTTTCAAAGCCTCTATACCCCTTTTTGAAGCCTCCTCCTCCAGATCTGCTACCAGAAGGGCTGGGACAGAGTTTGTGATCTCCATCACAGTGTTCCACATTGTTCTTTGATATCTGGCTACACAGACCATGTATGAAGCCTGCCTGATAATCAGAGAGGATCCCAAATACAATTTCTTAGCAATGGAATCCATCCTCCTCAAATCTTTGTCTGGAGGATGAGATGCCAAGGGGATGCTTGCCTTATCACAGGCAGCAGCCTGCACCACTCCCTCACAGCTAGGGTGCCTGAACAGGAACTCTGCTCCACTCTTTAGCCACCCAATACTTCTTATCCACCTGTCAAACAGTGGCACAGAAGAAAAAATTACTCACCTTAGTAATTGCTTTTCTTCTCATGGAGTCTTGCTGTATTAGGACTATAGCAGTCAGCCTCAGCCTCTGAATTGCCCCGGAGAGGAAAGGGTTAACTCCAGAGAAGTCTGGAGTTCCACATCGCGAGGGCGCTGTTCAAAGCTCTATCTGTGCAGTTTGAAGTCAAACTGCCAGATTCTTTACGAAGCTAAACTAATATAGCAAGTCTGTGTGGAAAACCTACACTAGCCATTGGCTACCTACCAGTAGTAAAACTACAAAAACACACAACAATCACAGAATAGCAACAAAATTATTAAATATTGTTAGCATCACTGAAAAGAAGCATTAACAGACCCCTCTCCAAAAGACTCAAGTCCAGGGAGGGGGCCACCTACCACTCAGCAACAACAGAATTACCTAGTTCCTAAACCCAATAAGCAAGAAAAAGGCATGACACAGTGCTTGCACTAATTTTCCAACCCCATACCCAAGGAGGAGTTCTGAGCGGGGTAGGAGGAGGTTGTTCCTAATACAGCAAGACTCCATGAGAAGAAAAGCAATTACTAAGGTGAGTAATTTTTCTTCAAACACCATGAAGTCTTGCTGTAATTAGGACTATAGCAGATACACAGCAGTACCTCCATGGAGGAGGGTCAGAACCTACTTGGGAAATAGGCTCTGAAGCACAGCTGTGCCAAACGGGCATCCCTCCTGGATTGAACATCCAGGAGTAATGTTTGGTAAAGGTGTGAACTGTTTTCCAGGTAGCAGCTTGACAGATCTCCAAAATGGGAATATCTCTAGCAGCTGCTAGAGATGCAGCTGTACCTCTGGTAGAATGAGCCCTCAATCCTGAGGGGGGCTCTTTACCCAGTTTTTGGTAACAGAATTGGATACAAGAGACAATCCACCTTGAAATTGTCCTCTTAGTGGCAGGTCTCCCTTTGCCGACTTCCCCATAGGTAAGGAAGAGCTGGAGGGATTCAAACCTATGACCCTTGGTGCGTTCCAAATAGTAGCTTAGAGCTCTTTTGACGTCCAGACTGTGCAATCTCCTCTCCCCTGAAGAGGAATGCTCAGTGAAAAATACTGGGAGAGAGATGGATTGGTTGAGATGAAAATCTGAGACCACCTTTGGTAAAACCTTCTATTAGTCCTAAGGACTACCTTGTCCCTATGAAAAGAAATGAAATCTTCTTCCACTGACAAGGCTTGCATCTCACTTATACGTCTAGCAGAAGTGATGGCCACTAGAAAAACAGTCTTCCAAGTCAAAAACTTGAGGTCTGCCGAAGACAGGGGCTCAAAGGGGGGTTGCATTAGCTGAGCAATGCAAACATTCAGGTCCCAAGCAGGAGCTGGTTCCCGAAAAGGAGGGTTAGTGTGAAGTAACCCCTTAAAAAACTTGGAAATTACAGGGTGAGAAGAGATGGAAGCAGGTTTACCTGCTGACACATAAGTGGAGACTGCTGCCAGATGAACCCTTAAGGTAGCTGGCTTAAGGCCTAGAGAATTTAAGTGGACCAGATAGTCCAATAAAACAGTCAAATCAGCAGATTCTGGGGAGATTTGCTTCCCAGAGCACCAAATGGAAAACCTCTTCCACTTAGAATTATAGGTGGCCCTAGTAGAAGGCCTCCTGGCCGACTTCAAAATATCCAAGACACCTTGAGAGAGGTGTAGATCAGCGAATTCTAGCTCCTCAAGAACCAAGCCTTGAGGTGGAGGGAACTGAGGTTCGGATACCACACTCTCCCTGTGCACAGGTCAACAGGTCGTGGGTCCTGGCAAGCTCAGGGAGGGTGGACAATCAGGGACAGAAGGAGAGGTACCAGGGCTGTCTGGCCCAATCTGGAGCAATCAGAATCACCTTGCAGGACTGAGTTCTGATCCTCACTAGTACCCTGAAAAGGAGAGGAAGGCATATAGATATTTCCCTCCCAATCCAACTGGAAGGCCAGTGGGACTGATCCCAACACTGGAGGTCTGCAACAAAACAGAGGAAGTTGGTGGTTGTCTGGGGCTGCGAAAAGATCTATCTGAGGGGTGCCCCATCTGGCAAAGACTGACCCCAGCACTAGAGGGTTCAGGTCCCATTCGTGGTGGCCCTGAGAAATCCTGCTGAGGGCATCCGCTAGGACATTGTCCTTCCCTGGAAGGTGAACTGCTATCAGGGAGGTATTCAGGGAGTAAGCCAGAGACCACAGCTTCATTGCTTCAGTGCACAAGGCAGAAGACCGAGTGCCCCCTTGCTTGTTGCGTACCACATTGTTGTGGTATTGTCTGTCCTGACTTGAACTACCTTGTTCTGGACAGAAGCTGAAAAGGCCTGGAGAGCTAAGAGGACAGCCCTGAGCTCCAGGAGGTTGATGTGGAGCAGAGATTCCTGAGGAGACCACACTCCCTGAGTGGAAAGGTCGCCCAAGTGAGCCCCCCATCCTAGGAGGAGGCATCTGTGGTAAGTGTGAGGAGTGAGGAATGGGTAAGAAGGGGACCCCTTGAGTTAGATTGCTCTGGTCCTGCCACCACTGAAGGGCCAGGATCAGAGATCTTGTCACTGGGACTAATTTGGTGAGGGGTCCTTTTTTGGAACCAAAAGATTTCAGGTGGAATTGGATGTCTCTCATCTGGAATCTTGCTCCCTGCACGACAGCTGTGGACGCAGCCATGTGTCCTAGGAGTTGCAGAAAGTGCCTTGCTGGCCGAGAGACCCGCATGGTGAAGGAAGATGCCAGGGCAATGAGTCTGTCCACCTCTCAGAGGGAGATATGCCCTGGCAGACTTTGTGTTCAACTCTGCACCTATGAAAGTTAGTACCTGGACTGGTTGAGAACTGACTTTGGAAGATTCAACAGGAATCCCAGAGAGGTGAGAAGCTGCTGGGTGACCAACAAGTGAGATTTTACGTGATCTGGAGACTGACCCACTATGAGCCAGTCGTCCAGGTAGGGAAAAACGGCCACCCTTGCCTTCTCAGATGAGCCACTACCACAGTCAGACATTTTGTGAAAACCCTTGGGGCAGAGGTAAGGCCAAGGGCATTGCTCTGAACTGATAGTGGCCAGAAGGTAGTTCGAACCTGAGGTACTTTCTGTGAGAAGGCCTGATCAAGAAATGAAAATAGGCGCCTTGAGGTCCAAGGAAGCTAGCCAGTCTCCTGGTCTCGGGGCAAAATCATTGCCAGAGTTAACATTTTGAACTTTGGTTTCAGAAGATGCTTGTTCAGGAACCTTAAATCTAAGATGGGCCGCCATTCTCCTGTCTTTTTGGGGTAAGGAAATACCTTGAATAAAGACCCTTGCCCTGATGGCAAGGGGAACCTCTCTACTGCTTTGCATCCCAGCAGAGAAGAAACCTCTGTTTCCAAAGCAAGGGCTTCCAAAGGATTCGCAGGTGGGAAATGTCTGGCCCTCATCTTTGGGAACTGTTTGAAACTGAGGACCAGACCTTGGCTTACCACCTCCAGAACCCACTTGTCCGAAGTTAGGGACAACCAGTTCTGGCTGAAATAAGCCAACCTGCCCCCCACCGGTACAGGAGATTCGGCCCTGGGCACCCCATCAGGGTGCCTGCTTGGCAGCTGTTTTTGGCTGAGAAGAAGGGGACGGTCTGCCTGAGCCCCGTCTGCCCCTGCCTCTGAAGAAACCCCTCTGAACAAAGGCTGAAGAGGCTTGAGCTTGATAAAAAGGCCTGTGGTAAGGCCTACCCCTACCCCTGGGGGCATGCCTTTGGGGGCATGCCTCTCTTTAGCTTGGGCACTTTTGTAGGTAGTTCTGTATTCATCCATTTTTTTCATGTAATTTTCTGTCTGATCACCACACAGAGAGTTACCTACTACAGGGAAATCCATAGCCTTTGCCTGAGTGTCTTGGGACAAATTAGTGCATCTGAGCCATGCCAACCTACGGAGAGCTACAGAAGTGGCCATGACCCTAGAAGAAACATCATTAACATCAACAGCAGTATGAAATTGAACTTTAGAGGCCTCAATGCCATCAGCAGCCACCTGTTCCAACTCACTAGCCAGCTGACCCTGGGCCTGCTTGGCTAACTGCAAAATAGTGTCCCATCTAGACTTCTGATATCTAGCCACATAAGCCATGTAATTAGCCTGCCTGAGTCCCAAAGAAGCTGCCATATATTGCTTTTTGCCATGGTATCAATCTTCCTGGAATCTTTGTCAGGGGATGTGATGCCAAGGGATATTAGCCTTGTCACAGGCTGCAGCTTGAACAACACCTACATGACTACACTGCTCAATGAGGAAGTCTGTATCTGGGCCTGATAAAGAATACCTTCTGTCCATTTTTTTGTCTACAGGAGGGACAGAATGAGGATTTTTTAAAATCTTTGTTGTTTGCTTCCTAAATGATTTATGCAAAGGAATAGACAACCTACTAGACTCTGGAATATCCATCATTTCAACAAAATCAGGCTCCTCTTGCTCATCCACAGCCTCCTCTAAAGGGAGCTGGAGGTTTCTGCCACCTTTTATAACACACAAAATGAGAAGGGACTCAGACAACAGAGGGAGACTCTAAGGGTCTGTCTGGAGAAATGTCCGTTCAATGGGCACGTCCAGACCTTCCCAGTCACAAATGCACTGATCAAATTCCTCCTCCCCTCCTGTGGTTCATAAAACTCCTCAATAACATAATCTTGAACCCCTGGACCTGGACGAGCCACCCCTCTGCCACTTGTGGAGGCTCTCAAGTCCCTGAGACAAAGACTGAACAATCTGTATGGCTTTTGCTATTTCTGCAACAGTTGGAGAAACTATCTTAGACTCCAAACCTGCTGATTTCTTTGTCTTTTTGCTGGTGCTGGTTCCTCTGAACCAGCCTCTCTCTGCCGAGGAAAGTAGCGCCTGGTCAGAGGCACTCCCTCTGGTCCAGTGGGTACTGGACCGGGCTGGCCATCGAGGTCAGCGGACTTTTTGGCTTCTCGTTCCTGAGCCGGCCCAATCTCTTCTCCAGGGTGGCTGCAGGGAAAATTTTACATATCTGGCAGTCTGAAAGGAGGTGGTCAGCCCCAGACAATAAACACAAGTGGTGTGTGGGTCAGCCTTGGCAAAGGCTTCCCCACAAATATCTGATGTTGAAACCCGTGGTGGTTTTCTTTTGGGTTTCTCAGACATAGTGCCAGCCTAACCAAAACTTGCCCTTTTCTTCAGGGGTGCACAGAGCAAGACACTTTATCGGTTCCCAATCGTGTTTCGGGTATTGAAAACCCGATTAAAAACTAGGTTTTTTTTAGAACCGAGAGAACGGGTACCTCACGTCTAAAATTCACCAAAATATAAGAAACGATCGGTTCAGACTGAACCGATAATTATTTCCACACAGACTAAATTTTCGTTTTACTTACGGTTACCAGATAGACTAAGCCGAAACCGCGGTAATTTTGAGACTTTTGCGGTTTCTGAACGAAGAACGAGCGAAACGTAGTGAGCGAGCTGAAGGGCTGATCTCCGGAGCGACTGTTCAGTGAAGCGGAGTAAAGAATCTGGCAGTTTGACTTCAAACTGCACAGATAGAGCTTTGAACAGCGCCCTCGCGCTGTGGAACTCCAGACTTCTCTGGAGTTAACCCTTTCCTCTCCGGGGCAGTTCAGAGGCTGAGGCTGACTGCTATAGTCCTAATTACAGCAAGACTTCATGGTGTTTGAAGCAGGGGTCTGCAGGATCTTGTTAACCTGCTTCTTTAGGGATTTGTGGATGGGTAGTAACAGTCTTTTAGAGACTACCACATCCATCATCTCCATGTAGTCCTGCTCTTCTTCCTCATCGGTTGACTCCTGGGTAGAAGATCAAAGAACTGGGCTACTTGTCTGATAAAGGCAAAGTTAGAGGTATACTCCTCACTCCCCTTGTCAGGAGAATCAGCATGATGAGGGTTCAGGGAAATATCTGGTCCAGTCCATTCCCCGTACTCCTCATCATCAGCATCCCCTTCCTCCTCCTTGACAAAAGGCTCCTCTTTGTGTTCCAAGGAACTGGGAACCGAAGTAGTGCCAGGGTAGAAAGATGCGGCCACTTCTCAACTGGAACCGGAGTACTCGGCTGGAGTGCCTGGATAATTCTGATAGCATTTGCCATCTCCTCAGCAGTCAGAACCGATACATTCTTTTGTTGTGGTTCGACCGCTGCATGCTTTTCTTTCTTTTTTCTTTTTCCTGCAGTTGCCGGGTTAGCGGCTGTATCAGCAGGATGTTTTTTAGATGAGGAACCATCACCCTGGTCAGAGGGTTGTTCCTCCGGTTCATTTAGACTGGTAGCCGGTTTGTCCTTAGCTGGGTCAGCAGCCTTATTGGCCATCTTCTCATGTAGTCGTTTAAGTCGCCTCTCAAGCATCGAGTGAGGGAAGTTTTTACAAATACCACAGTCCTCCTTGAGGTGGTTAAACCCCAAACAAAATACACAAACTAAATGTGGATCTGCTTTGGCAAACGGTTCCCCACACTCTGTACAATGTTGTAAACCTGTGGGGCCCATTCATTTCTTTGTCTGTAACATTCTATCGGTCTATTAAACCGAAGAACCAAGAATTAACCTGGTAACTTGTCAAATTCTTAGAAACAAACATATACTGCCTTACCGGATGGTAGAATAAAATTAATACAGACCTTAGCAAATATTCAAATAAGGTAAATACCACTGGTTCCCTCTCGGTTAAAAGAACCACTAAGAACCGAAAAAACTAACTGAAACTCACTCAGTGTAGACCAAGTCTACCTGTGAACCAAGGACAGTGCTTCAAAAATTGAAATAAATGGACTTAAAAAAAAAAAAACCATCTTCAGTCAGAGTGAAGGAGAGCTCTCGGGAGACGTCTTACTGAGGCAAGCGGAGTAAAGAATCTGACAGTTGCAGGAAGTGCAACCAGGGACAGTGGTTTGAAAACCGAGCTCAAGTCTAACATTCCCCTATCAGTATAAGTTCTATTAACCATTTCGGCTCCGGGACAGTCCTATGGTGAGACCATACTGCATTTTTCAGAATACAGTAAGATTTCCCTGGGTTTGAAATACTGTTCCTTTAAACAAGTAAAATAAGTTGGCCTAGTGGTGTGTTGACACTACATCATGTTGCCTTTGAGAGGCTGGGGTTCATGTGTGAGCCTGAGACCACATGCTGCACCCCGCACCCCAGAGTTCATGTGTGAGCCTGAGATCCCACTCTGGGGCCCAAGGTTCATATGTGAGCCCCAGGCCCCACTCTGGGACCTAGAGTTCATATGTAAAATGCCAGACCCCACTCTGGGGCCCAGTGTTCATGAGTAAGCCCCAGACCACACACTGCAGTCCAGAGTTCATCTGTGAGCCCCACTCTGGGGCCCAGGGTTCATGTAGGAGCCCTACACCCCACTGCAGCCAGGTGTTCATGTGTGAACCCCAAACCCCACTCTGGGGCATGGATTTTATGTGCAAGCCCCAGATCTCATTCTGGGGCACAGGGTTTATGTGAGAGACCCAGACCCCTTTTTGGGGCCTCCTGAAAATTGTCATGGAGGTAAGGCAATAAGCTCCCAGGGAGGAAGAACACAGGCTACCCACTGTTTGTACACCCCATGTCAGTCAACAGAAGCTGGCCTAGTGGTGTGTTGACACTGTATCATGCTGCCTTTGACAGCCTGAGACTCCATGCTGCACCCCAGAGTTCATGAGTGACCCCCCCCCAGACCCCACACTGGGGCCAAGGCTTTATGTGTAAGCCCCAGACACCATAATGCAGCCTAGAGTTCATGTGTGAACCCCAGACCCTACACTGGGGCCAGGAGTTCATGTGCGAGTATCAGACCCCTCTTTGGGACCCAGGGATCATGTCTGAGTTCAGCATCACAAGCTACAACCCAGAGTTTGTGTGTAAACCCCAGGGGTCTAGGTTCATGTGTGAGCCTCAGACCCCACTCTGGGGCTAGGTGTTCATCTGTGAGTCACAGTCCACACTCTGGGGCCAAGGGTTCCTGTGTGAGCCCTAGACCCACTCTAAGGCTGGAGTTCGGGTGTAAATTCCAGACACTACTCAGGGGCCCAGGGTTCATGTGCAAGCCCCAGACCCCATGCTACAGCCCAGAGTTCATGTGTAAACCCCAGACTCCACTCTGGGGTCCAAGGTTCATGTGTAAGCCCCAGACCCCACTCTGGGGCCCAATGGTGACTGTCCTGGAGATAAGATGATTATATGTACACCCCATCTCAGTCAACCAAGATGTAGCATTGGTACAACCCTCGCAATGATTTTTTTTTTTTTTTTTAATAATGCCAGTCTTCCCAATCCTCTGCTGAAAATGCAAGTTATGCCTAAATGATAGAAGGTTTCTACGTATTTTTCACTGTTCCAGGAATTTTCCTTGCAAATCTATTGCAATAAACATTTATTAAAGAAGAACTACACCTTTGCATACATTGTACATTTTATCTGCTTCCTTGTCACCAATCAATTCAATTTCTATTGGGGTGCTCGGATTTGCCTAAATCCATTCTGATAAGATTGTTTAGGATTTCAAAAGGTCCAATTTTGAATCAGAATCTAAAATCCTAAAAATCCTTGCAGACAAGAAACACTTCTTGTGTGCAATCACAATTGGATTTCGGATTATGGAATCAGATTTCAGAATCAAAGTCCAATATGAACATTTTTAGGGTTTACATACTAACATACTAAAATGCCAGCAGAATAGGCCTAACGGTCTTTCGTGTCTGCTTGTTTGGTCAGCCCCCACCCTGGGTGCTGACCTTGCTGCCCCCCTCGCCTTCTCTGACTTCTCCCTTCCCAGTTCCGGATATTCTTGCTGCATTGGATTTTGCTTCCAGAACCCTTCCCCTGTACCTGTCCACCCCTCTTGAACCCCTCCACTGTCTCTGCCTCCACCAGCCCCTAGGCAGCGCATTCCATGGCTCCACCACCCTTTCAGTGAAGTAGCACCTCCTCCTTTCTCCCTGAATCTTCCCCTCCAGCTTCCACCCATGCCTCCTAGTGGCCCCCTCCTCCTTCCTTCCAAGCACCCTGACTGTTCCTCCCTATTTAACCTCTTCATGTACCTGAAGACCTCTATCATGTCCCCGGTCCCTTCTCTCTTCCAATGTGTACATATTTAGCTCTTGAACCTCTCCTCATAGGTCCTGTCCCCAAGCCCCAAATCATTTTGGTTTGCCCTCCTCTGGACCCTCTCCAGGAGGTTAATGTCCCTCTTTAGTGTGGCCTCCAAAACTGCATGCAGTACTCAAGGTGCGGCCTCACCAAGCAGTTATACAGAGCGAGTATCACTTCCCTCCTTCTGGAGGTGATTCCCCTAGCGATGCATCCCAGCATCCTGTTGACCTTGGCTGCTGCCCTCCTACAAGTCTCAGAGTTGTTCATCTTGACATCCACCACCACCCCCCCCAGGTCCCTCTCAGCCATCGAGACTTGTAGCATTCCCCCGGTGTACACTTGGCCCGGGTTTCTGGCCCCCAGGTGGAGTACCTTGCATTTCCCTGCATTGAACCTCAGCTTCCACTTTCTAGACCATCTTTCCAGAGCCTCCAGGTCCCCCTGTAGGGCCACCCTCCCTTCCTCCCCATCCACCACCACCCCCAGTTTCGAGTCAACCGCAAAGAGACTCATCTCACTCCTGATTCCTGTCTTTATGTCACAGACGTAGGCGTTGAACAGAAGGGGCCCAAGGACTGATCCCTGTGGGACCCCACTAATGACCCTCCTTGGGGATGAGACTATCCCGCCAACTACAACCCTCTGGGTCCAGTCCTGGAGCCAATTGCCTATCCATCTGATCATCTGGTTCCCCACCCCCATTTCTCCCAGCTTATCCAACAGGCCCACGTGAGGAACAGAGTCAAATGCCTTGCTGAAGTCTAGAAAGAGGACGTCCACTGGTCTACCCAGGTCCAAGGCACTCGTCACCCAGTCATAGAACTCCACCAGGTTTGTCTGACATGATTTCCTGGGATGAATCCATGCTGCCTATCGTCCAGGCACCCTGACTTATCTAGGTCCCCCAGCCTCTCCTTGACAATGCCCTCAATCACCTTGCCCACTGACCCCATGTCAGGCCGACAGGCCTGTAGTTCCTGCCACCTCCCTTGATCCCCCTTGTGGACAGGCACTATATGCGCACCTTCCAGTCCTGGGGCACCCACCCTGTCCTCAGAGAGATGGTGAAAAGCTCCATGGACATCCGAAGTTCCTTCAGCACTCTGGGATGTAATTTATCCGGCCCTGGTGCTTTCTCCATCTTAAGGGGCTGAGGGCTTCCTCACTCTCTGCTGTGATTTCCACTTCCGGTACCTCTTCTCCCTGTAACCTTCCCTCCTGCCAGTGATGCCCTCCTCCCAGACCCGGCCGATCGTAAGGGTCCCCCTCCTCAGTATCTCTGTCTCCTCCCATGTATGATGCAGCACCCTATTTTCCTTGGTGAAACTGAGGTGAAGTACTCATTTAGTACCTCAGCCTGCTCCCCCGGTCTGTGCCCATTCTCCTGATTTAATCCTGCTAATCTGCCCTTCACCCTTCGTTTTTCCCCAATGTATCTAAAGAACCCCTTGTTCTCTCTCCTAATTTCCCTGGCCAGGTTCTGCTCCTTCCTTGCCTTAGCCACCCTCACCACCCTAGTGGCCCTTCTAGCCATCAGCTCGTACTCCCCCTCGATCCCTTTCACTCCTTGAGCACTTGAATTGCGTATAGGCTGCCTTCTTTCCCCGCACCACCTCCTGGACCTCCCTGGTCCACCAGCATGGTTTTGGCCCTACCACATTTTCGTCTTACCTTGCACAGGTGCTGTAGCATCCTGCACCTCTCCTGATGATTTCCACCTACTATCAGCGTCCATGTCTGACCCAATCCCATCCAAATGCTCCTTAAGGATCCTTCCCATTTCCTTAAAATCCGCCCCCTGAAGTCGGTTACTTCCGTCTTTGTGCAGCCTTCTACCCCTCCTAGGTCCAGGAAGAACCAGACCGTGGCATGGTCACTCCCCGCCAATGGGTCCCTTACCTCCAGGCCCCCAATCTGGTCACTGTCTGCCAGGACCACATCCAGTACCCGCACCTCCCTGGTCGGTTCCCTCACCTGCTGAGTTAGGAACACGTCTTGAAAGACATCCAACAACCTCTGTTCCCTGGTCACAGAGGATGTCATAGTCTCCCAGTCTGTTCCTGGCATGTTTAAGTCCTCCAGCACCACCACTGTTCCTCTGCCCAGTCTGCAGTGTCTCCCAACATCTGCCATCAGACTGTCCTCCAGCTCCTCCGCCAGGGCAGGGAGTCTATACACCACTCCTATTTTTACTCTCTTGCCCCCCCTTGTTATCAAGGTGACCCAAATCGCCTCCACGGTTCCCTCCACCTCCTCTACTCCCCCTATGCCAATGCAGTTTTTGACTATCATTGCTACCCCTCCTCCCCTTCCCTCCCCCTGTCCTTCCTGAACATAGTGTAACCCTCCAGGTTCAGGTCCCAGTCGTGTCTTGCAGTGGCCAAGTCTCAGTGACGCTGCCACATCCACTGCTCCCTCAGTTAGCATCGCTGAGCTCAGGCATTTTATTGCCCAAGCTCCTGGCATTTAGCAGGACTACCTTCCACCCTTTCCCCTATAGTTCCATTTCCCCTGCTTGTGTTCCCATGGGGACTTGGTTTCCCTGGTCTGCACTTTGCCAGTCGGCCTTTTCAGAATCCTCCAGCTCCTGGGGAGACAGAGTCCTCCTTTATCGGCACCCCTTGATAGCCTTTTCTCCCATCCCTCCCCTTCACAAGTTTAAACCCCACTTTTCACCAATGAACCCCTCTATTTTCAACTTAAGGATTCCCTTCCCCTCCAATTGAGATAGATTTAGGATTTTCAGTTCTGAAGTTCCTGACAATGGACTGGAATCAGACAAATCAGTACCCTTCCGGTTTGCCGAGACTCACTATCCTGACACTGACCTGCCCAGGCAGTACTGCCCGACAAGTTCAGTATCCAGATAGTGAGCATCCCGGCAGTAGGAAAACCAGACAGACATTTACAGGGGTAAGGTAGCAGATGCGACAGCTTGTTACCTTACCCCTGTTGAGATTTAAATACTGCAGGAATCAGGAGGCTGGCCGAACTGTCCTGGTGGTGCTAAGGGCTAAACAACTGGCAGCGGTGCAGGTTCTATCTGGCGCTGCATCAGGTAAAATTTAAAAATGTTATACCCTATAACTAATTTTTTGTAACTCCAAGGTCCACCCCCCCTCGGATTAGTTATTTTAGTTACGGGGGTGTGGTGTTCGGGGAGGAAAGCCCTCCCGAACTGCCTCATGTATTTTTCAATCAGACGCCAGACACCATATTGTTGGGCATCTGATGACTCGGGAGCATGGATTTTGGGCCAGTGGGGTCAGTATCCCGAGACTTAGGATACTGAGTTTAGGGATACCATAGTATGTCCAAAAAAATCAGAGTCTGTTAATCAGATTCTGAGCAATCCTACTAGCTACATCTGTAGGGGACTGAAACGTTTGATTTTGTTCTTTACTGTTAACTGGCCCTTGTAACTATCCCGAGGACCTCCATTTTCTGACTGTTAAAATCTCATTTGTTCCAGCACCAACAATGAGAACACAAGGTCACTATGCTCACTTACACCATTTATGCAGCAAATACAGAAATGCTGTAAAACAGGAGTTTGCTATGATACACCACATGCAATTTAGTGGTTTTGACATCAATTTACTATAGAAGGATTATAATAAGTATTTAATAAATCTGGTTAGAGAGATGGATATGTAATGATGCACAACAAACAATGCAATTAGTAAAAGAATCAAATATTTCAACCTGGCATGGAAACATTTTAACCCAATCCTATATAAATTTAAGATCTGGAGTAATGCCACATACGATATGTAACCTCCCCTAAAACAATTGTGGGGCTGTTAGTTGCATCCATACTAATTCCAGGGTGTAGGATGGCCCTACATTAGTATGTTTCAGAGGTATAAAAGCCCTAGGCAGGAACAAGATGGGAGTTCCAGAGACACAGACAAAGGGGTCCATCTCATGGGGCCAGCTGCAACTGGCAGAGACCTGCCAGACTCAGGAGGTGACAATATGAGCCCCAAGTCCTGGGTACAGCAGAGGTCTCCAGTTGGGTCCAGTTTCCAGCTAGCCTTCTGAGCAAGAGAACAATTTCATAGGTTTTATTTTACCAGGAAAATATCACTGATATAACCCCCAAGTGGCACTACTCCAAGGGATACTACCCATGCCTTTTGGGTCTGTACAAGGTTAAGGGGCCTGGGCTCCCAAGATTTACTT
The DNA here is from genome assembly GCA_016271365.2 of Neoceratodus forsteri. Taxonomy (NCBI): domain Eukaryota; kingdom Metazoa; phylum Chordata; order Ceratodontiformes; family Ceratodontidae; genus Neoceratodus; species Neoceratodus forsteri. Next base: position 687,731,508 of record JADMNL010000022.1, on the reverse strand, counting down.
TAAACTGGTTCTTACCCAAGATATTATTTTTGCGCAGTGCCTCCACCCAGAGTATAGCTTTAAGTGGGCTAGCTTTAACCCGGTGCAACCCTATGGGATGCTGTACCCACTCACATTTATCAACTGCCACCCCAAACATGACCAGATAACATTTCCCCACACTCAATACTTTTCACCATTTAGTAGCTGGATACTAATAATATGCTTATGACATAAGTATCTATAAAACAGCAAGAACAAAGTTTATTTACACAGGGAGTGGTTTAGGATGGGTGAAAAAAGGAACAGAGGTTATGCATTTACAATATCTACAGTTGTATTGATTTGTTTGACTTGGTTTGGAATACGTTCAACAGTTTACATTTTAAATCACACTGTACTCACATTTCCCACCAACCTCTAGAATACCCAGAGCCCTGGCTATCTAACTGGGCTGCAATAAATCAGATAACATGTACATATTATATCCACACTGGTACCAGTCCCCAGCATTTGGTATGAGACCCCGCAATCCCAACCTTAACCTGGGTACCCAGTAACCATAGTTCAGAATGGTGCAGGCCTGATGAACAGTGCAACTGTACACTGGCCAGCTAATTAAGAAGATTAAAGCTTAGCTCGACAAATTAAACACTTTATATACAGTCATTTCCCTTGGTGCGGGGGCCTGCATTCACTCACAGTAAAATTAGAATTGGGTGCTTCCAGCAAATGGGCACTATCCCTAGAGGTTAAACTGCAGGCAAGTCAACAGCCAATCCCACCAAAACTGACTGCAGAGATTTTCAAACTTGATGATGGAAACAACACTTTAACATCCTGAAATCTGTGCCCCTATTCTGGGCCAAAAGCACTTACGGTGTAACCAGCCGGTTACATTACATTTGGCACAGTTATATTTCCTGAAAATTCAGCACATTTACCTTTTTAATTTTTTTTATTTATTTATTGAAATGTTTTACCAGGAGGGCACACTGAACAACAAGTTGCTTGTCTCACGGTGTGACCTGGGAGGAGGGGTTACATAGTGCTGTGAAGGATGATCAGCTACAATAGTATGTGGGTAATACAAACAATACAACATTGTAAGACTGTGCAACAGTTGGAACACAAGGTATTGTACAATAAACAGTAGTGGAACATTGGGTAAATTACAGTACATGTCCAAAATCATACAAAAGAACATATACATGTACAAAACAGTAATAATGCGACAGAACCATTTATAGTGCATGAGTGTACCAGGAGCAGGCTCGAGGTAGTACGCAAGTGCTGTTGGAGTAAAATGGATGGGGTAAGGTTGTGCACACTGGTGACCCAGAAGGGCAGGTGGAGAAGAGAGGGGGTGAGGCAAGAACTGAAAAAGGAGAAGGGGCAGCCATTTCCTGATTTCTCCCTTCAGGATGTTGAGAACCCTGCCAGGGGGGTCTTGATAGGAAGGCAGAAACTGGGGATAGGAATTAAGCTGGGTTAAAGCAGGAACAGCTGAGGGAAAGGTAACTGTGTAGGGCAGAGGTAAGGGAGTAGCTGGAGGAGGAGGAGTGTCATATTTTGGGGGGAGGGAATTCCAGATGTTAGGAAAACTATGGGTGAAACCAGTCTGACCGATGAGGGTGGAGCAGCGAGGGACTGTCAAGGTGCGGGCGTCATTTGATCTGAGAGAGAGTGGGTGGGGGGAGGTAGAGTGGAGAGAGAGGAGGGGAGCCCCCCCCCCAAACCAAACCAGAATTTGGAGGTTAGTTTGGCACAGTGAGAGATGCGTCTGTGAGATAGTGGAAGGAAGGTTAGAGCACGATAGAGTTCACAGTGGTGGGGGCGAGAAGGGAAGTCGATAGCAAAGTGGCAGAAGGCGTTAAAGAGAGTGTGCAACTTGGTGAGGGAAGTTTTGGGAGCAGCACCATAGACTACATCACAGTAGTCAAAGATGGAACCTTTTGTAAATCTGCATCCAGCACATTTATAACTCAGTCTTTCAACCACGGTCCAGCGTGGTCACCATGGTCCCCTTCAGCTTTAGATTTTTCAGTGGGTACTTGCTCCCTACGGCTAGGATGACCAGGTTCTTCACGTTTCATATCACACTAATATACTTTCACAATACTGTACTTTTAATTTAGCAATTTGAACAGTTACTACAGTTCTTTCAAACACAGATCTCAACATCTTAGTCCCATGTGGCAATGGCTGGAGTTTACAGCTTCCAAAGGACATCACGACAAACAAAATCCCTGTTGGCAACTGCTGCCCTTAATAGCTCCAAACAAATAAATACTGGACCTCCCAGGCAAAGTCAGAAAGAGCCCCAGCTCTGAGTACTCTCCTTCCAGACCTGTAGGCACTTAACAATTCAACCACATTTCAGACACATATGTATATATATTCACAAGATCATCCATGATCACTCACTCAATAAGTGTCCACCCTTTCTATGCTTTTGATTAAACTTGGGGTGCAGATAGCACAGAGTTCTAAACATTTCTCTAGGGTTTGGCTGCCCCATAAAGCTTTCTCTTTAGTTGCACTCAGAGATACAAGTTTACTCACTCAGGCATCCTCACGGAAATGGCTTTACTTCATCTGAGGTTCCTGAAGACATCAGCACTCACTGCTGAGGCAGGTTCAGCTCTCTCACAGCTGGCTCATCATCAAGTTTCAGGACCCACGTTTTTCCCCAAATGTGGAAAGGATTTGACCAACAACCCCTGGAGGACATTTTTCTGGCAACCCCCAGGCTAGCAGGATCTACTCTAAACTTTCTCCTTTTTGGCAGTGGAAAACAGACCCCCTCCCCTGTGGAGGGCTTGCACTGGATCACCAGGCCCAACTGGCTTGCTGAGGACCCGAGTTCCCACCCCTGTATGGGACTCCCGCTCGAATGTGAAAAATCTGCTGAAAGACCGTCTTTTATGGTGCTCTCCTGAGGCTCCCTATTGACTGAGACTATTGGTTGCTTTGGTTCTGATTGGCTGGAATGCTTGTCAATCACAAAAATGAATTATTCATTAAGCCTCTTCGATGCACAGTTAGTTTGCTGTTTTGGCACCTGAATTTCGGTCCATGCAGTTCCCCAAAAGCACTCAGAAGTTTCCCATGAGCTCTGGCAAAATTCTCACAAGTCCTGGCTTAAAAATCCCAGCTTTCCTATTAGCTGTTGCTGCTCTATAATGGCTGCTTAACACATAGTCCCTTAAGCAGAATTAACACGGTCCCAAATAAAGTCCTGGTACAGCAAAAATAATTATTTAATTTGCCCAACAGTTCAACAGCCAGTGTGTTCTTATTGTCGCTACCCAGCTTTAGCAATTTCCTCAGTCCGTTTGTTTGTCGTTGCCAATATTTTGTATCCCATGTTTTCAGCAGGCAGGCTATTTCTCAGAGTCCCAACATTAATGGTGCAGCCAGGATTATTTATTTATTTTGGAGGGCTGGGGGTATACTGGGATGTATAGGGAGAGGCATCAGCAGCAGAAAACAGGAAGTTGTTATCCCTCTGTACAGACAGTTGGTGAGACCCCATCTGGAGTACTGTGTCCAGTTCTGGAGACCCCATCTCCGCAAGGACATAGACAGGATAGAGGCAGTCCAGAGGAGGGCAACTAAAATGGTGCAGGGTCTGCAAGAGAAGCCGTATGAGGAGAGACTAAAGGAGCTTAATATGTATACCCTTGAGGAAAGAAGGGAGAGGGGGACATGATAGAAACTTTTAAGTACCTCAGTGGAATCAACAAAGTCCAAGAGGGTAGCATTTTTCAGAAAAAGAGACTTGCAAGAACAAGGGGACACAATTTAAAGATAGAAGGAGGGTGGTTCAGGGGCAATGTGAGGAAGTATTATTTCACAGAGAGGGTAGTGGATGCATGGAACAGCCTTCCTGAGGAGGTTGTGGGGTCTAAAACTGTGGGAGAATTCAAGAATGCATGGGACAGACATAAGGCAATTCTTGTGGGGGGTAGGAAGAAATAGGCTGTTGGTTAACTAGGATCTGCGGCCTATCCTGTAGGTAGGGAAATGGGAAGACTAGATGGGCCTAGCGGTCCTTATCTGCCGTCAAAGTCTATGTTTCTATACATGTTTCCCTTTCACAATATTCCCTTAGAGTCCTTGGCTACAGCTGCTGCTTATTTATTTTACAAATTTTGTCCCTTGCAGCAGCCGCCAAAATATAGCAGTAAATTCAGAAAGACAAAAACATGTAAGAAAGAGTTGGATATGTATTTACAAGAAGCATATGTGACAAGGAATTATCACTGAAAAGTAACTATGAGCCTTCTTCCATCCTATTTTTTATATTTTCATATTGTGCTCCCAATGTGTCTCCACACACACACACACACACACACACACACACACACACGTCTTCACTTGTTTTTATTTATTTTTCTCTTACCTGGTTCATCCTGCTGTTTCTGTGATGCTTTCTGCAAAATAAACCAGGACTCTCAGCAGTCAGTCTTTGCCAGTGTGAGTAAAGACTGACAGTGAAAATGGAGCACGGTTCAGCATGCCATATAATTTAGGTATGCTTAGTCACTCTTACTGTATTCAAGCTGAAGTAACAATTAAATAGTGTAGGTTCAACAACTGTAAACAGTATTCTGTTTGTGTTGAGAGGTTTTAGATTTCCCCTGGAAGAAGCCATTACAAGTTTGGCAAAACGTTGGGGGTGGTAAAATAAAAGAATACAGAAAGATAGTTTGTGTTGTGGCATTACTTATCCCAGAGTGACCCACCTTCCACCAACTGCTGTCTGGCAACTTCCACCAGGACCAATTCCATATCTAAGCAACTTTAGGCCATCAGTGATTTCTAGTTAGAGCCCCAGTCTCTTGCATCAATGTTAGTACCTACCCTGTTGACAGTCTTAATCTGTCCCCTGTTGGCAATGTTACTCTCGCCCTTGTGGACAATCTTAATTGGCTGAATTTTATCTAGGGGATTTATTTGCCCATCTCTTATCAGAACAGCATGTCTTAACCTGTTTAAAGGGGAACTGTCGGCACCAAGAGCTCCATACCCAAGTATGGTGCTGGTCCTAATTTACACTCTGTGAGCAAAAACATTTTCTTTACTTACTGTTACTGCAGTATAGTAGATTGCATCTCACTAATTCTATTGACCTGCAAGCTGACATTTTTTGTAATTACAAATCCCAGAATCCCCTACAGCTGACATCAGAGGAGGGCTGCAGCAGTTAAGAGATTCAATAGCCTGCAGTGTATATTTTTTTCTTCAAACAATGTGGCCTTGTTGTATTCTGATATTATGCAGACTACCAAGCAGTACCTCCATGGAGGAGGAACAAACCTATTTTGGGAATAGACTCTGCAGTACTGTTGTACCAAACCTAGCATCACTCCTAGCCTGGATATCCAGAGAGTAACGCTTGGCGAATGTATGGACTGTTTTCCAGGTGGCTGCTTTGTATACCTCTAGTAAGGGTATATCTCGGGCAGCAGCCAGAGAAGCAGCTGTACCTCTAGTCGAATGAGCCCTCAGGCCTGAGGGGGGTACTTTGCCTAGCTTTTCATAGCAGAATTGTATACAAGAGACAATCCACCTGGCAACAGTTCTCTTAGTAGCAGGTTTACCCTTCCCCACTTTACCATAAGTGAGGAACAACTGGAGGGAGTAAAACCTAAGTGCCTTAGTACACTCAATGTAGTAGCCAAGAGCCCTTTTAACATCCAAACTGTGTAATCTTCTCTCTCCTGAAGAAGAATGATCAGTGAAGAAACACAGGAAGAGACATGGATTGGTTCAGATGAAAGTCTGAAACCACTTTGGGTAAAAACCTCCTGCTGGTTCTAAGTACCACTTTATCTCGATCAAATTAGATAAAATCAGGCTCCACTGACAGAGCTTGTAATTCACTAATACACCTGGCAGAGGTAACAGTTACCAGGAACACAGTTTTCCAAGTCAAGTACTTAAGTTCTGCTGAGGCCAAAGGCTCAAAAGGGGGTTGCATAAGCTGGGCAACGCAAACATTAAGATCCCAAACAGGAGTAGGATCCCTGAAGGGAGGATTGGAATGAAGCAAACCTTTGAAGAACTTACAGAAAACAGGGTGAGATGCCAGTGAGGAGGGCTTCCCCACTGACAGAAATGCAGAATCAGCTCACAAGTGTACTTTGAGGGCAGCTGGTCTAAGGCCTAAGCCATTAAAATGAACCATGTAATCCAGAACTATAGACAAGTCAGCAGTATCTGGGGATATGTGCTTACTGGAACACCAAATGCTGAATCTTTTCCATTTGGAATTATAAGTCTTTCTGGTGGCAGGTTTTCGAGAGGCTTTGAGAATGTCCAGAACCCCTTGAGACAAATGCAAATTTGCATATTCTAGCTCTTCAAGAGCCGTGCCTTGAGATTGAGAGACTGAAGGTTGGGATACCAGATCCTCCCCTGAGAGGAGGTTAACAGGTTGTGATTCCTGGGGAGAGACAGGGGAAGATGGACTGCTAGGGACAGCAACAGGGGATACCAAGGCTGTCTGGCCCAGTCTGGTGCAATCAGGATCACTTTGCAAGATTGTGACCTTATCTTGACCAGAACTTTGAATAACAGAGGAAAGGCATACAGAAAGTGTCCCTCCCAATCCAGAAGTAGAGCATCCAGGGGGACTGAGCCCAAGACTGGGGGTCTGCAATAAAAGGAGAGGAAGTTGGTGATTGTCTGGGGCTGCAAAGAGATCCATCTCTGGAGTGCCCCACATTGAAAAGATCACTTTTAACACTAGGGAGTCCAGTGGCCATTCGTGATGGCCCTGAGAAATACTGCTCAATACATCTGCTAGCACATTGTCCTTCCCTGGAAGGTGGACTGCTACCAGAGACGTCTGTAGAGAATAAGCCAAGAACCATAATTTCATGGCTTCCATGCACAAGGATGTAAATAGAGTGCCTCCCTGCTTGTTGATGTACCACATGGTGGTGGTGTTGTCTGTCCTGACCTGAACAACCTTGTTCTGTACCGAGTCCGAGAAGGCTTGCAGAGCCAGGTACACTGCCCTGAGCTCCAGAAGATTGACGTGGAGAAGAGACTCCTGAGGGGACCACACTCCCTGAGGTGTGAGGACTCCCAGGTGAGCTCCCCATCCCAGGAGAGAAGCATCTGTAGTTAGAACCAGAGAATGAGACTGAGTGATAAAAGGGACCCCTTGCCTGAGGTTGTCCTGATCCAACCACCACTGGAGAGCCTGGATCAGAGTCCGAGTCACTGGAATTAGTTTGGTTAGAGGATCTTTTTTCTGAGACCAAAAAGCCCTCAAATGGAACTGGATGTCCCTCATCTGAAATCTGGCCCCTTGGACCATTGCAGTGGAAACTGCCATGTGGCCCAGGAGTTGAAGAAAATGCCTTGCTGGTCGAGACACCAGAAGGTGAAAAGAAGTCGCTAGCTCTATAATGGCCTTTAACCTTACCAGAGGGAGAAAGACTCTTGCTTTGACAGTATCCAACTCTACCCCTATGAAGGTCAAGAGTTGAACTGGTTTGAGAACTGATTTTGGAAGACTGAGGAGGAATCCTAGAGAAGTGAGCACTTGCTGGGTCACTTGCAGGTTTGACTTGACTTGGTCTGGAGAATGACCCACAATGAGCCAGTCATCCAGGTATGGGAATATGGAAATGTTTTGTCTCCTTAGAAATGCCACTACTATTGCTAGGCATTTTGTAAACACCCTTGGTGCTGATGTTAGGCCGAAGGGCATTGCTTTGAATTGATAATGGCCTGAAAGCAGTTTGAACCGGAGGTACTTTTTGTGGGAGCACCTGATGGGAATGTGAAAATAGGCATCCTTGAGGTCCAGGGAGGCTAGCCAATCCCCTGACCTTAGAGAGGGAAGAATTATTCCCACAGTCACCATTTAGAATTTTAGCCAGGTGCTTGTTTAAGCATCTTAAATCTAGGATGGGCCGCCACTCCCCTGTCTTTTTTGGGGTAAGGAAGAATCTGGAGTACAGACCTTTGCCCCTGTGAGATGTAGGAACTTTCTCTATGGCTCTGACAGCCAGCAGAGATGAAACCTCTGCCTGTAGGGAAATGTTTTTGGAGATGTTTGCAGGTGGAAAAGACCTGACTCTAAGCTTTGGACATTTCTTGAAGCAGAGGGCCAGTCCCTGGCTTACTACCTCCTGGACCCATTTGTCTGAGGTAACAGACTTCCAGGCCTGGAAGTACTACGCCAGCCTGCCTCCTACAGGGTGTCTGCTTGGCAGGAGCCTTAAACTGAGAAGAGGATGCAGCCCTGCTCATCCCCTTTTGCCTCTCCCTCTGAAGAACCCCCTCTGAGGAAAAGGAGAGGAGAGGAGGCCTGTGCCTGGTAGAACGATCTGTGAAAAGGCCTGCCCCTGCCCCTAGATTGCTGCTTTTGAGGAGCTGCCTGCCTTTCCTTGGCCTGTGCGCTCCTGTAGGTGGTCCTGTACTCATCCATTTTCTTCATATAATTCTCTGTCTGCTACCCAAACAGAGAATTATCCATGACAGGGAAATCTATGGTCTTAGCCTGGGTATCCTGTGATAGGCTAGTACATCTGAGCCAAGCCAGCCTCCGAAGAGTCACAGATGTAGCCATGACTCATGATGACACATCACTGGAGTCCACAGCAGCATGAAACTGAATTTTTGATGCCTCAATCCCATCAGCAGCCACCTCCTCCAGCTCCTTGGCAAGCTGGAGGGGAAGCCTGTTTAGCCAATTCCAGAACAGTAACCCATCTGGACTTCTGGTATCTGGCTGTGTAGGCCATTATAGTTAGCCTGCCCGAGTCCCAAGGAAGATGCTTTGTACTGTTTTTTAGCTATGGCATCCAACTTCCTGGAGTCTTTATCTGGGGTGTGTGAAACCAAGGGTATGTTAGCCTTATCACAGGCTGCAGCCTGCACGACCCCAACATGGCTGCATTGCTGGTACAAGTACTCCGCACCTGGATCTGACAACATATACCTCTTGTCCATTTGTCAGTCAATAAGAGGTAAAGAATTTGGAGTTTTAAGTAACTTTTGTGTCTGTTTCCCAAAAGATTTGTGAAGGGGAATAGACAATCTCCCGTATTCTGGGATGTCCATCATCTCCACATAGTCAGGCTCCTCTTGTTCCCCGACAGCTTCATCTAGTGGGAGCTGGAGGGTTTCTGCCACTTTTCTGTACAACATAAAGTGTGAAGGGGACTCAGAAAGCCTAGGAGAGGAAATACCAGAAGGTCCGTCTGGGGAGATGTCCGGTTCTATGGGCTCATCCAGACCTTCTACACCACCACCACCACCACCATCCCCATCCCCCTCTAGAGCTGGTTCATAATAGTCTTCCGGAAAATAGTCTGGAACCGGAGGAACCGACTGAACCGAATGCATACTGGGAGGCAACTGATCAGCTGGAACCAAACAGAGCGATTCAACTATACTAACTGCCCTGGCAATTTCCTCACGGTTGGACGATGCGGTTCTCGATCCGAACCAGATGATTTTTCTTTTTCTTTTTGACGGAACCGACCCCTCAGGATTGGCTCTCCTTCTGCCCGAGGGAGTCTCGCCCAGGTCAGTGGGTACTCCCTCAGGTTCGGTCGGAACCAAACCGGGCTGGCCATCTAGGTCAGTGGACTTCTCGGCCTCCTTTCCCCTAAGCCTACCCAATCTTTTATCCAGGGTGGCCTTAGGAAAAGTTTTACATATCTGGCAGTCTGAATCAAGATAGTCAAAACCCAGACAGTAAACACAGGTGGTGTGGGGATCAGCCTTAGCAAAGGCCTCCCCACACTCACTGCAGTGTTGAAACCCAGTGGGCCCAGTTTTTCTTTTGGGTTTCTCAGACAAAGCCATCTTACAAACTTACCCTTCACTCGGCAAAAGCCAGGCAAGACCCCCTTATCGGTTCCTAACCGTGTTACGGGTACTTAAAAAAAAAAAGCGTTAAAAATACTTTTTTTTTTGAACCGAGAAGGACCGGTACCTCATACTAAATTTAGAAAACCAAAAAACTTAAGAAATACAGACAATCTGTTTAGCCAAACCGATCGAAATATATGTTTTACAATTTCCACAGAAATAGCACTATACCACTACCTAAAGTACTTACTGTACCGCAGACAGGGATCTAAACTGAAATAAAAGAACAGTGGTTTAAAAAACGATGCTTTTTTACTGTACCGAACAGAACGAAGGAGATATTCCGGAGCAACTGTTCAGTTAGGCGGAGTAAAGAATCTGACGGTTACACTTCAAAGTGCAGCAGACAGAGGTTTGAACTGAGCTCGAGCTCAACGTTCTATGCTTTGGCATAGAGTTAACTCTTTCCTCTCTGAAGCAGTTCAAGTGCTGGGGCTAACTGCATAATGTCAGAATACAGCAAGACTTCATGTTGTTTGAATATGTTTTCAACACACAGAGTGTAACTTATGACCAGCTCCACACTTGGGTGTAGGGCTTTTACTGCTGACAGTTTCCCTTTAAATAATTTGGGTTGCATAGGTATGGGTAACACTTGAAACAAAGACAAGTAGCAGGTGAATATGGCCATTCTGAGAACATTTATTGAATATTACCATTTTGAGAACATTTGTTAAATACTACCATTTTGAGAACATTTGTTCTGCCTATCAAGGACAGTGGCAGAGACTTCCATTTAGCACACAGTTCTATTATGCTAACTAAGAGTTGGGAAGCTGGCTTCAAACAAACCACTAACCTCGCATGTAAGAGTCACACCCAAGTATCTGAAACCAGTCAGAGTCCACTGAAAAGGTAGAGTGGAACGCAATGGTAATCACAACAGCACAGTAGCATTACAACTGCTTTGTAGAGACTGACTTTATATCCTGTCTGTACACCAAAAACTTCAAATACCTCCATAAGTAATGGCACAGATGTGTCTGGATGGGTGACACTAATCAAACAGTCTTCTGTACAGTATATTGCGTCACCAGGGCTGCAATCTGACCCACCATGATTCTAGTAATACTAGAATGTTCCCTAATTGCAACAGCCAGTGGTTTAAGAGCTATGCAGAACAGTGGTGACGGAGGGCAGCCCTGCCACTTACTTCTACCCCAAGGCACCTGCCGTAAGATGCACCCCATTAGTCTAAACTGCAGCTGTAGTGTTATTATAGACATGCTGTACCGATTTAAAATATTTTGGCCCAAAGACCATGAGCTCCATTGTACGCTACAGGTGGTCCCACTAAATCCGATCAAAAGCTTTCTCAGCCAGACAGTCGGAATCATCTGCCTGCCCCCAGGCCAATATCTGGGTCAGAGTCCTCACTTTAATCTGAGCCCCCCCCCCAAACAAATCATTCACAAAGCCTGATTAGCCTGGAGATATCACCCCCTGGCTGTATTCCTTCCAGCCTCACTGTTAAAAGCTTGGTGTATACTTTAAAGTCTGCGTTGAGAGGGATACTGGGCAGTAGGTCACCAGGTCTTTTGGTTTAGAGGGTTTGAGGAGAACGGATATCCTTCCCTCTGTAAATGATTGACAGTTTTTCTGCTTCAAATGTTGCTGTTTAGTGTTTCAAATAGGAGCCCAGAATATCTGCAACTCTACATTTGTACAATTTCATGGGCAAAACATAGAACATGGCAGCCAGAGCTGCCAGGACTTCAATTCCTGTTTTGTAATTTTCCCCTCAAGAGTCAGTTTGTTGTCCTCACTAATTTGTGGGAGTTAGGCACAGAAGAAACAGCTGGCCAAGTGTGACCCTCCTTTGGGGTTACCCTAACCTGTCAAATAAAGCTCTGAAAAAAAATTTAACAAAAGCGTCATTAAGATGTCCTTTTGTCTGGTTAAGATTTTACCCTATCTAACGTGGTTTATAAGTAAATGGGGCTCAGGGGATGTCTTTTGGCTACTGAAGAGTGTTTCCTTGTGACTTCTGATGGTTCAAGCACCAAGAAACAAAGTGAAGGTGTTCTGGGACTCTAAAAAGTTATGGCGGGATGCCCTTAAATAATCAAGAGACATCTCAGGAGCCCCATTTACCTTTTTATTAAATACCCCCAAAACACTCAAATTTGATTCCATGGAAAATGAAACTGCTTTGGAGTAAACAGCAAAAAAAGAATGCAATACACCTGCAGAGCAGGATCATGTTCACGTACACCTCCATGCCTGGGTTTCATTTTGTGTCAGTCTTTTAGATATTTTGTTAAGTATGCTTTATTTTATTTTTGAAGAATGCAGCATTTTAAGTTTCCAATCATGCTAGCTGAAAACCAAAACCTCGTACCACCACCAAACCACTCTCAAGCAGTGCAGTGCACGTCTCAAAGTCTCCTGCGATTCCATGCTACCATTAGCATGGAATTGCAGGATATATTGTTTGACCGTAAAGCAAAATTACCTGTCTGAGGATAGTCTACAGATTATTACCTGCCTCTGAGACTTGAACTGCACTGCCCGAGAGTGACATACACTATGTTTTACTGGATATGGTATGTTGAATAAATGCCATCACTTCTGCACAGCTACTTAAGACTGGCTTTGAACGTTCATTTTGGAAGCGCAGACTGTTGCTGGAGTTTGCTGCAGTACATCATCCACTGTTCATTTCCCCATTAATAGCCCCTGGTATGTGCACCTAATCTTGTGTTTGAGCTGCTGGTACTGTGTTTTGTTTCAGCAGGCAGATGGGTCAGGGACTGCAGGGCCAGAGACCACAGTTCCATCAGTACCCACTGTAAAACGCGTAACTGCAAGTTAGACCATAATACTATCAAAATTAGACTGATCTTACACCCAATAATTTCAGCAGTGGTCTTGGCAAAGAGTTGTTGCTGCTGCTGCTGATAGCCAGTGCTGCAAGCACCATTTTGTCTGATGCTGGGGACATGACCGAACTTTGCCACCTTGAAAGTGTCCAGGACTGATTTGAGTGTAGTCTCTAATACAAGACACGTGCAGATTCTACCAAAGTAACCAGACCACTGAAGATGTCTAGCCATTATCTGGTACAAAACAGAGTAAGCACTGTCTGGGCATTTGGAGGAACCTTGCAGTAGCCAGCCCCTGTAACTGAAGATCCTAGTGCTCTAGGCAGAAGCAGAGGCACTGCCTGTGGTTCTGTTTAAGTGTAATGCGCCAGTACCGAAGCCTGCATAGGCAGAGTGCATTACCAGTCCTCTCACATTAGTGAGAGAGCTGAGACCACTGTGATATCATGTGGAAAGTAGTATATCCCACATGCCTTGATCAGAGGCTGGAGTAAAGGATGACAGTTAAAGTCCTTTGCCCCTCTGGAGACCAAGAAACACCAGGTGTACAATCACTTGAGTATGGTCTGAGGTGCTAATGGCCCTGTTCTGCAGCAGTGCAGGTCTCATCCCCGATGGAGAGAGGCAGAAAGCAGCCGACCAAACATGCTCACTGATGGTCAGGCAGGCAGAGAAATGACCCGATCAAATTAAACTCGTCCGCCAGAGTAACATCCTGCAGGCCAGAGGAATACGAAATGGAGGCTACAAACAAAGGTCCAGTGCGCCCAAAGCAAGACAACCAAGGGAGTCAAAAGACACAAGTACAACAAACTGAATTGCCCACAGAGCTCCCTTGACAAGGCAGGGTCACCCACTTAAGAACCATCCCACAGAAGGTGGAATCAAAAAACAGCCATGTACCAGAGGTCAGAAGATGCAAGCAGGGGTAGAAATTGACCTTTTTTTTTTAGTACTTGCACTGCAGTTCGTGTAGCCAAAAAGTTACATACACCAGAGATAGGTTACCTGGTCTGGAAAAACCTGAAATTAAACTAAGGAGGCAGAAAAGTACTAAAAATTGTAGTACTGTGCTTTACACACTTGATTTTCCCTGCCTAATTAACCACTAAGAACAATGATTAAGAATATCTGTGCCAGACAGATTACTCATCCTCCTTCACACACTTTCCTCTCCAGGACAGCTTTATATGAAGTGATCTGTGCTCTCACATGTGATGTCAAGACTCTACCTCCATCCTTAGTTCTGGGCTCTGATTGCTGCTGAACAGCATCCATCACATAGTACTACCCCACTGATAAATGCTCTTCAAAGTAAAAAAAAAAAAAAGTTGCTCTCCCGATTAGCCGCCCAAGACTGACTTCTCAGCAAACACATTCTCCTACTGCAAGCCATGTGAGTTTACTTATTTTCAGCCACAGTGATGGTACTCTCATGGTCAGTTGCTAGACAGCCTCCCTCTTCTCACACACACACATTGCTCAGCAGTGCCAGTCACAGTGATAACCCAGAGACACTGACTCTGCCCATCAGTATGAGGTGATTGATAGCAGGCACTCCAAGTCTAAATCCCCCCCCCCCTTGCCACAATTGGACCTGGCATGCTGCAACTCCTTCTCTCTTTCTCTCCCACGCTGCTCTCCCCTGCTAGTCACGCTGAGTGACTCACACAAGCAGTCTTTAAAACATAAATGAAAATGAAAAGAAAAAGCACAGTGCATGCTCGCTTCTGGCTTGCACACCACCACCACCACCACCACCACCTCCCCAGGCACGGACTGCAAGTCATAGTGTGGTGGCATTCTGCAAGACTGTGTAATACATTCTCCTAGGCAATGCAGTAACTGCCAGCAGTGCAGCACAAGTCTCTGACACCAGGTGCAATGTGCACTGTGGTGCATGCAAGGAACAAAACACTACATGCACTAGCCTGTATCCACTTGTACAGGGAACAGGTTTTGTATGTTAATTTCATCCCCTGGATGCAAGCACATAGGAATGAATTGTTCATGGAGCTTCCTGAACCAGGACAGCACAGGGAGATGAGGACTTGTTACCTTGCATGGACACTCATCGGAGATCCCTCCCACAGGAGGGGAGCTTCAGAGCCGGTGCTGTACAGAGGTGACAGCACATAAAACAGAAACTGGCAAAGTACCCAGGACTCCCCAATCCAAGACAACTTTGGGAGATGGGATTCACTTTTCCCCCCTTAAGTACCCAGAGCCAAAGCCCAGTACTGCCACATGAAGGACAAGTGTTTCATCAAGGCCACATGCCCACACCATATAAAAGTGACAGAATGTACAATGGAAATTCTGGTCTGCTTACAGCCCACCAAAAACTGTCCCCCTACCATAGGAGACAGTGTGCAGAGCATCCTACACTTAGGACAAACAAGCACAGCGACATACTGGTCACCAAAACCATGCCCCTGGAGGTGCAAATGTACCTAAAGAGACACCCAATCATGGTGGGTAACAAAAAAAAAAAAAAAAAAGCACTTGTAGTGCAACACCACAAGTCTGCGAAGGAAACAGTGGCACTCAAAGTGGCCACCTTGAAAGGAAACAGCCGGCAAAGTAAAAAGGAAAAAACGTGTACAGAATCCAGACCAGTAGTGACACAGCCAGCTAGGATTGCAGCCCCAGGCCCTGCTCCTTAATGCCATAGATGTTCCATCATCCATCCGGAAAATAGCAGGCATCCTCCTACAACAATGGCAATACTGACATGGGGCTGAAGAAGGGGAGACCTAAACCTTCCTGCCCGTCAGTAGATAAGCAACTGACTTTTTTTTTTTTTAATACAATAAATGAATAAATAAATAAATAAACAAAACACACTCACCCCAGCCTGGCCCAATTGCACAGTAATAGCATTACTGCTCGAAATGCTGGTAACCCAGGTTCCGAAACATGCCCAAGTTGTCAGGCACCACCTGGGGGGGTGCGCAGTGGACTGATTATCACACATGATGCTCTTCTACTCTGAGGAGAGAGGGCTGCCTCTCCTGCAGTGCTGTCACCGGATATACAGGTGGCAGACCAGCTGTCGGAACACTTGGAGGGGTGTGGGCACAGAATGCATCAGCATGCTTCTGCCTGGACTGCAGGCCCCACGCTAGCGTTCCTACAAGAATGAAGAGAATCACAGAGAAACTAAGGGGTAAATCCACTCTGTCCAAAGCTCCCTGATGGCTGGTAAAAATCCGGTCTGAAGGTGGTACACCAGCCACACCTGGCGGAGGAACAAAAATACAAGTTCAGAGGCGAGATCTGGAGAAGCAGAATGCCAGAGCAAGCCATATTACTTTTAATAGCGGAACAAGATTGTCCTCTCACCACAGCACCAGCAGTTTGTTGCACTACATCTATATTTTAACAAAGGAAAACTAACTTTCATGGTTTGAACACGTTTTAGTTTTGCATATATGCAGCTCATTGTCGTAGATGCATGTCAGGAAGCATAGGCAGACCAGGAGAAGTTATAAAATTTGCAAGTAACATTTTATTATCAACAACAATAACATAGAAAAAATAACATTACATGGGATAGCTCTTCATAAAGCATGTACCAACAAAAAGGTCCTCCACCAGAGTCTCTCCAGGAAAAGCCTTCCTCTGTTTATATCAGATGTTTCTGCCTGGCAGTTCAAACTCTGCATCCTGTTGCAGTAAATTATATCTCCTGTATTTCCACAAAAAATATCAAAACGTTGTCAGTTTCCTTCCTGAACCAGCCTGAATAGCACATCTAGTCTTAACAGGTGCAACAAAATAATCTCACGGTCAAAGCCCTGTGCTCCAGATTGTTATCTTTTCTAATACACCCAAACAGTTTTCTGCAATCATTCAACAATGTAAATTATATACATTTGCAAATTAAGGGATCCCAGTTTCACATAAAGATTCACACATATTTTTTAAACCGCAGAGAAGCAAGGGGAGAAAGAACAGAAACAGCAAATGAAGGAAGGAAGATAACAGGGAAATTGTGGGAGCATCAGCATGGCCAGTTCCTAAGTGCACAATACAAATTTGATTGTGCAATAAAACAGGCAAGAGATAGAGATAAGTGGCAAAACAGATCCTTGCTTTTAACTCTCCCTCCATAACAAATGGGCCAGGGACTTACCCAACCCTGACACACTCATACAACACAATAATACTGTATCATATGCTACAGTAAATACATAATAATGAATGATACATATGCAACCAACATTATTTCTTTATTTGGAGTTGGATTTGTTTAAGCAGGTAGGTTCACTGAGACTGGAAGTCTCTTTTTCAGGAGCGACCCCGGAACTAATTACATGTAACATAATGGGCTTCATATTACATATATATAACAGCTACAGCCAATGAAGTACACTGGAGTTCACATATGAGAATTACTTTGCAAAGTCAGACAGACAATTCAACAAATCCATTACATTAATCTGAGCAATATAATGTTACATACTAACATACTAAAATGCCAGCAGAACAGGCCTAACGGTCTTTCGAGTCTGCTCGATTGGTCAGCCCCCACCCTGAGTGCTGACCTTGCTGCCCTCCTCGCCTTCTCTGGCTTCTCCCTTCCCAGTTCCGGATATTCTTGCTGCATTGGATTTTGCTTCCAGAACCCTTCCCCTGTACCTGTCCCACCCCCTCTTGAGCCCCTCCACCGTCTCTGCCTTCACCAGCCCCCTAGGCAGTGCATTTCATGGCTCCACCATCCTCTCAGTGAAGTAGCACCTCCTCCTTTCTCCCCTGAATCTTCCCTCCAGCTTCCACCCATGCCCCTAGTGCGCCCTCATCCTTCCTTCAAGCACCCTGACTGTTCCTCCCTATTTACCCTCTTCATGTATCTGAAAACCTCTATCATGTCCCCCGTCCTTCTCTCTTCCAATGTGTACATATTTAGCTCTTGAGCCTCTCCTCATAGGTCCTGTCCCCCAAGCCCCAAATCATTTTGGTTGCCCTCCTCTGGACCCTCTCCAGGAGTTTAATGTCCCTCTTTAAGTGTGGCCTCCAAAGCTGCACGCAGTACTCAAGGTGTGGCCTCAACAAGCAGTTATACAGAGGGAGTATCACTTCCTTCCTTCTGGAGGTGATCCCCCTAGCGATGCATCCCAGCATCCTGTTGGCCTTGGCTGCTGCCCTCCTACAAGTCTCCGAGTTGTTCATCTTGACATCCACCACCACCACCCCCAGGTCCCTCTCAGCCATCGAGACTAGTAGCATTCCCCCCCCCAGGGTGTACACTTGGCCTGGGTTTCTGGCCCCCAGGTGGAGTACCTTGCATTTCTCTGCATTGAACCTCAGCTTTCACTATCTAGACCATCTTTCCAGAGCCTCCAGGTCCCCCTGTAGGCCCACCCTCCCCTCCTCCCCATCCACCACCACCCCCAGTTTTGAGTCATCCGCAAAGAGACTCATCTCACTCCTGATTCCTGTCCTTATGTCAGAGACGTAGGCATTGAACAGGAGGGGCCCAAGGACTGATCCCTGTGGGACCCCACTAATGACCCTCCTTGAGGATGAGACTATCCCACCAACGACGACTCTCTGGGTCTTGTCCTGGAGCCAATTGCCTATCCATCTGATCATCTGGTTCCCCACCCCCATTTCTCCCAGCTTATCCAACAGGCCCACGTGAGGAACAGAGTCAAATGCCTTGCTGAAGTCTAGAAAGAGCACGTCCACTGGTCTACCCAAGTCCAAGGCACTCGTTACCCAGTCATAGAACTCCACCAGGTTTGTCTGACACGATTTCCCCAGGATGAATCCATGCTGTCTATCGTCCAGGCACCCTGACTTTTCCAGGTCCCCCCCAGCCTCTCCTTGACAATGCCCTCAATCACCTTGCCCACCACCGATGTCAGGCTGACAGGCCTGTAGTTCCCTGCCACCTCCCTTGATCCCCCCTTGTGGATAGGCACTATATGCGCCACCTTCCAGTCCTGGGGCACCCACCCTGTCCTCAGAGAGATGGTGGAAAACTCCACCAGGGAGTTCGCCAGGACATCCGCAAGTTCCTTCAGCACTCTGGGATGTAATTTATCCGGCCCCAGTGCTTTCTCCATCTTTAGGGAGCCGAGGGCTTCCCTCACTCTCTCTGCTGTGATTTCCACTTCCGGTACCTCTTCTTCCTGCTTAGCCCTCCCCCCTCCTGCCAGTGATGCCTCCCCCTCTCCCCAGACCGCCCGATCGGTAAGGGTCCCCCCCTCCTCAGTATCTCTGTCTCCTCCCATGTATGATGCAGCACCCCCATTTTCCTTGGTGAAAACTGAGGTGAAGTACTCATTTAGTACCTCAGCCTGCTCCCCCGGGTCTTGTGCCCATCTCTCCCCTGATTTAATCCTGCTAATCTGCCCCTTCACCCTTCGTTTTTCCCCAATGTATCTAAAGAACCCCTTGTTCCCTCTCCTAATTTCCCTGGCCAGGTTCTGCTTCTTCCTTGCCTTAGCTGCCCTCACCACCCTAGTGGCCCTTCTAGCCATCAGCTCATACTCCCCTCGATCCCTTTCACTCCTTGAGCACTTGAATTGCCTATAGGCTGCCTTCTTTCCCTGCACCACATCCTGGACCTCCCTGGTCCACCAGCAGGGTTTTCGGCCCCACCCGATTGTCGTCTTACTCTTGCACAGGTGCTGGTAGCATCTTGCACCCCTCTCCTGACGATTTCCCACCTACTATCAGCGCCCATGTCTGACCCAATCACATCCAAATGCCCTAGGATCCTTCCCATTTCCTTAAAACTGCCCCTGAAGTCAGTTACCTCCGTCTTTGTGCAGCCTTCTAGCCCTCCTAGGTCCAGGCAGAACCAGACTGTGGCATGGTCACTCCCCGCCAACGGGTCCCTTACCTCCAGGCCCCCAATCTGGTCACTGTCTGCCAGGACCACATCCAGTACCTGCCTCCCTGGTCGGTTCCCCCACCTGCTGAGTTAGGAACGCGTCTTGAAAGACATCCAACAACCTCTGTTCCCTGGTCACAGAGGATGTCATAGTCTCCCAGTCTGTTCCTGGCATGTTTAAGTCCCCCAACACCACCACCGTTCCTCTGTCCAGTCTGCAGTGTCTCCCAACATCTGCCACCAGACTCTCCTCCAGCTCCTCCGCCAGGACAGGGGGTCCATACACCACTCCTATTTTTACTCTCTTGCCCCCCCTTGTTATCAAGGTGACCCAAATCGCTTCCACAGTTCCCTCTGCCTCCTCTACTCCCCCTATGCCAATGCAGTTTTTGACTATCATTGCTACCCCTCCTCCCCTTCCCTCCCCATGTCCTTCCTGAACATAGTGTAACCCTCCAGGTTCAGGTCCCAGTCGTGTCCTGCAGTGGCCCAGGTCTCAGTGACCGCTGCCACATCCACTGCTCCCTCAGTTAGCATTGCCTGGAGCTCAGGCATTTTATTTCCCAAGCTCCTGGCATTTAGCAGGACTACCTTCCACCCTTTCCCTATACTTGCATTTCCCCTGCTCGTGTTCCCATGGGGATTCTGTTATCCCCTGGTCTGCACTTTACCAGTCGGCCTTTTCCCACAATCCTCCAGCTCCCAAGGGGGGTGGAGACAGAGCCACTCTTTTATCGGCACCCCCTTAACAGCCCTTTCTCCCATCCCTCCCCCCTTCACAAGTTTAAACCCTTTTTACCAATGAACCCCTCTATTTTCAACTTAAGGATTCCCTTCCCCTCCAAATTGAGATGGAGTCTATCTCTAGCATACAGCTCCTTATCCTCCCAGGTCTCCCCAATCCCCTCATCAACCCATACCTCTGGCCTCACACCACTCCCTGAGCCACTGGTTTATCTCCCAATCTTCCTTTGTGCTCCCCACTAGCCCCTTGGCACCGCAGGATTTCTGAGAAGGAAACTGTGCATCCTATGTCATGACAGACCCTGGCAAGCTCCCTGAATCTTGCCTGTATCTCTAGCTCGCTATTTCCCTCAATGTCATTTGTACCCAGATAGACCAGTATGTCTGGGGAACCCCCACAATCCTTTGCCAGCTGATAGACCTCGTGCTTAGCCCTGTGCACCGTTAGTCCAGGGAAGCATTTTGTTCTAACTGGCCAGGCTTCTCCTTCCCTATCCCATTTGATACCCCTGATCATAGAATCCCCCAACAGGAGCACTCTGACCGCTCCTTTTCCTCCATTTCCCCCCTTCCATGTCCCTCATCCTTTCTACCGGCCCCCTCCATCCAGCCGGCTCCTTGTTCCTCCCTCTATCTGGGTACCACATGCCACCCCTCCTTATTTACCCTGGCCACCCTCCCTCCAATCCTATGCCTCCTCCTCCTGAATATCCTTCTGTACCTTGCTAACTCCCCTCACTGCTGCAACTGGTCCTTCTCTCCCATCTGCTAAACTAGCCTGGCTCGTCCTCCCTTCCTTGCTGTCTCCATTTAGTCCCTCCTTGCTTGTCGTACTCCCTGGCCTAAACCCTCAGCTCCCTTTAATGAATCCTCCTTGTACTTCTGGTCCTTCTCCTTTACCTTTCCTCCCAACTGGTCCTTCTCCTTGCGCTTTCCTCCCTTTTCCCCCTGCCCCTACTGCTCCGATTCACTGCTCCCCCCATTTTCCTGCATTCTAGGTTCCCCCCTGTTCTTCCTGCTATCTGGCCCCTGCCTCCTGCCCCCCCACTCCCTTTCCTTCTCTAACCACCCCTGTCGTGGCTACATCACCCCCCTCATCCTCGAGCAGAAGAAGAGAATTGAAGCAGTTACTGATTGTAAGGTCTGATCCACCTCCCCGCCTTGCTTCCTTCTGTCCAGCCCTGGCCATCTGCCTACTTCCCTGAGAATGCTGTCCCTCTGTCCCTCCTTTGTGAGGGTCCCCAGTTACCTGCCTGCTTCCTTGGTAGTGTTTCCTTTTGGGCCCCCTCTGCCAGGGTCCCTATGTGACCCCTGAGTATTCTCCTGCACTCCTTTCCCTATGCTGCTGCCCCCAGTGCTTGGTGCAACCCTGTAGGAGATCCCCTGTCCTCTTCCCCAACCATACCTTCCCCCTTCCCCCAGCTGTCTCCTAATCCCCGCAACCTCCTCCCTAAGCTGTGCCAGCTGGTAGCACACTGGGCAACCACCAAACTTCCAAGCCCAGTCCAGTATCATGGCTGCTCCACACCCTGTGCACCCCACCATCCTCCCAAAGATGCGGTCCTAATGCCATGTGGTTCCATCCCTTCAAGTAGGTTTCTTGGGTGAGCCACCAGGTTCCCCAGTCCAAGATACACCCCTACTGCCTAATCAGGTCACCCACTAATCTTAGATACAGTCCCACAGTACACAGTAACCCTGTTACTAGGTGCAGTACAACACAGTAAACTTTTAAGGAAGTGAACAACTCCCAAGCTCCTCTCTCCAGCCTTTAAATCCAACCCCCAGCGGCTAGAACTACATGAGCTGCACCTGCAGCCTTTTCCTCCAATTGCAGGCAGGTGTTCCGATAAATTAGCAGAACTCTGGGAGGGAGGGTGGGGAGGGTGGGTCTTGGGCAGACACCCGACTCGAGAGAGAGTGCATCAGCCCTGTGTCTCCCCTCCAAGCCCAGCAGCCAAAGAACCAGGCCCAAGCAAATCCCACCAAATAGGTTTTAAATCAGAAGAAATAGGCCTCCACCAGCGCAGCCTGTTACACAGTGAAACATCCAACAAATGAGCCCACTTACAGTCACCAAACCGGTTTTCAAACTTCCAACAGCCCCCCAAAACAATACCCTGCTAGCCCCTTAGAAGTAAGAAAGAAAAGAAATAACCTTCTACCAAGTAAAATCCACAAGAACCCTGTGAAAACAACAAGAAGCAGCTACTGTCTTGGAACACAACTGATCCTGTCCCCTTCCAGTTCCTTCTGAGAAGACAAAGCAGCCAACACCGCAAACCTGATTCAGCTCTGCCTCCAGTCAATTAGCTGAGTGAGACCTGGCCAGACCATTAACACCCTTCCCCCACTATGCAGTAATCTTTGCAGCTACTGAAGTCAGCAACAAGGAATCAAAATTCAACTCAAAGCCCCCCAAAATATGTTTGCTGCCAAAGGAAACAGGTCTCCAATTTAACCAGCTTCACTAACAACACATCAAAATAGGCGTGAAATTAACAGATATAGGTCTCCAATTCAAATAACCGGGCCCAAGCAAATCCCATCAAATAGGTTTTAAATCAGAAGAAATAGGCCTCCACCAGCGCAGCCTGTTACACAGTGAAACATCCAACAAATGAGCCCACTTACAGCCACCAAACCAGTTTTCAAACTTTCAAGAGCTCCCAAAACAATACCCTGCTAGCCCCTTAGAAGTAAGAAAGAAAAATAACCTTCTACCAAGTAAAATCCACAAGAACCCTGTGAAAACAACAAGAAGCAGCTACTGTCCTGGAACATAACTGATCCTGTCCCCTTCCAGTTCCTTCTGTTAGGAAAGTATAAGTTTGCAATGGCAGTACAACATCTTAGGCAAGGCAGAATCAAGACAACAGTTGTCGAAATTAAAAGAGGGCCTCAATGAAAACATGTACAACTAGCAGCTTACAAGAAGCAGGTCTCAGAGGGAGATTTTAAATGTCCTGAAACTGGACCAGGCCTAGACATCTGCCAGGAGCTTGTTCCACAGCCTAGGTGCCACTGAGGCATAGAATCTCATGCCAGATGCTGAGAAGGTTCTATGGACTGTTAGGAGCATCTGAGAGAAGACCAGAGGTTCCTCTTGCAGGGTTTAAACTTCAAAATAGAGGTTAGGTGGGGGTGGGGGCGGTAAAGTGCAAAATGTTATGACCACCAGGGTACAGAGTAGTGGAGCCTCCCTTCGAGAGAGGGCCAACGGAAGGTTGAAAGAACCTTAAAATGGTGTTTCTCATACTGACACTGGTTGCAAAATGAGTGACACTAGTACAGGGCCTTGAGTTTAGAGAGCTTGGTGTCTTTCAAACAGTATAGGACTAGGGCACCACATAACAGGAGAGATAGCAAAACATTGTTAGCTACAGACAGCCTAGATCTGGCAGGGAGGCAGGAGTTGAGCCAATAGAATAGTCCTTGTTTTTGGTTGAGCAACTTGTTCACCCAGTCAACCTGTGGCTTGAATGAAAGTTCTCAGTCCAGTAAAAGTCCCAACTATTTTATTAACACAACATTCTCAATGGGATCCTCACCTTGGTGTGTACAAATTTCTAGAAGTTCACTCCGATGTTGGCCGAACCTATGAAGGCCAGAAAGGACAGACTTCGTTTTCTTAGCTTCTCCAAAAGGTAGAAGTAAGCTTTGAGCTCTGCTCTGACATTTTATGCCCAACATAAAATATAAATGTATACATCACTGAATACCAAACATGTATCCTCAAGAGCAATGCAACCTATGCATTACATAGAAAGATAAAATGTGTCAGCAGAAAAGGACTGGTAGGCCCATCCAGTCTGTCTTATTTTCCCTGCTAAACACTACACGCTGGACTCTTGTTTGGTCATGGGTCTCTCTCTCCCTCCTTCCTTCCTTCTATTTATTATACCCATGTGCCTATCCCACACGTGCCTGAAACTCCTCATTGTCTTCAACCCCATCACCTCGTCTGGCAGGCTGTTCCAGACACCCACCACCCTTTCTGTGAAGAAATGTTTTCTCACAGCCTTTCTTCCCCCAAAGCTTCATAGCATGCCCTCGTGTTCTGGTGGCTCCTCCTCCTATTAAGGAGACTACGCTCCTGCACCATGTTCACCCTCATGAGGTACTTATAGATCTCAATCACGTCCCCTCTCGCTCTCCCCTAGGGAGTACATGTTGGGCTCCCACAGCTTCTCTTCATATGGTTTCTTGTGCAACCCCCACACCATTTTAGTAGCCCTCCTCTGCACTGCTTCCAGCCTGCTGATGTCCTTGTGGAGGTGCAGCCTCCAGAGCTGGACACAGTACTCCAGATGTGGTATGACAAGTGAGCAATACAGTAGCAACACCATCTCCCTTGTCCTGCTAGAGATTCCTCTCCCTGTGCACCCAAGCTTCTTGATCTCCTTACTTGCGGCCCTGTTGCACTGCCCTACCACCTTGAGATCATGAGATATGATCATCAAGGGGGCCCTTTCTTGATTAGTAACTGCAAGCATCACCTCCCACCTTATACACCGCCCCTGGGTTTCCCCGCCACAAGTGAATGACCTTGCATTTTTGGCACTGAAACCCAGATGCCACTCCCCAGACCACTCCTCTAGTTTCCCCAGATCTCTCTGCCTTCACCTGGGTGGCCACCCTGTTGCAGATTTTTGTGTCATCTGCAAAGAGATGCATCTTCCCCTCCAGTTCCTCAGCAATATCACTGATGAAGATGCTGAAGACGGCAGAGCCCAGTACTGATCCCTACAGTACTCCACTGGTTACAGTCCCATCCTTTGAGTGACTGCCATGTACCACCATCCTCTGCCTCCTATCTTTCAACAAGTTTGATACCCAGCACACCACCTTCTCTCCCACCCTCCAGACTACTAAGTTTCTTTATCAGCCTCCTGTATGGAACAGTGACAAAGGTGTTACTGAAGTCCAGACAGGCCACATCTACTGCCCTTTCCTGATCCACCTCCCTAGTTACCAAGTAAAAGAAATCTAAGAGATATGTTTGACATGACCCCCCCACCCCCGTGAAGCCGTGCAGCAGGTGGTCCTGCACTCCATGTGTCTCCAGGTACTCCACCAATCTCTCCTTCAGCAAGAACTCCATTTACTCCCCCTCCATTGATGTGAGACCAACTGCTCTGTAATTACTGGCCTCTTTCCTACTGCCACTCTTTATGCAGAGGGACCACATCGGTCCTCCTCCATTCCTCTGGAACCACTCCCGTCTCCAATGGGGTGCTACACAGCACCGCCAGAGGGGTGGCTATCGCCATGCTCAATTCATTAAGTAGCCCTGGGTGAATCCCACCTGGCCATATCTCCTTGTTCTCCTTAAAGGCTTCTGACCTCTAGCAGACACTCTCTTCTGTAATTGGATTTGTGTCCACTCCCCCCCCCCCCGGTGTCTGGTAATGCATGATAGCCTGTCTTTCTCCAACCCCGTGAGGAATAAGCAGAAGTATTTAAAATTTTAGCCCTTTCTTGATCTTAGTCTGCATATCCCCCACCTCATCTCCTGATCTTCGCTATACTACCTCTTGTCTTCCTCTTTCCGCTCACGTACCTGAAAAAAGTCTTAGCCCTGTTTATGATCTGCTGGGTGATCCTTTTACTCAGTTTGACCCTTTGCTGCCCATACCCTCCATCCTGCCTCCCTCCGTTTCCCTAGATAAACCTGTCTGCCTCTGTTTGAGTCTCCTTGTGCTTTCTGAAAGTTATTTTTTTCTCCTTTACCAGATCAGAGACATCCTAGCTAGAGGAATGGTCAAGGGTGCGACTGTTGAGTTTCAGTGCAAAGACGTGCAAAATCATGCACTTGGGGCACAGAAACCAAGGAGTGGAGTACAACATGGGGGATGTAGTATTAATGACCACCAAGCAGGCAAGAGAACTGGTGGTAATCATATCTGATGACCTAAAGGTGGCCAGTGTGACAAAGCATTGGGGAGAGCTAGTGGGATGCTAGGGTGCATAGGGAGGGGTATCACCAGCAGAAAGAGAGAGGTGGTGTTACTACTGTATACAGCACTGATGAGACCTCACCTAGAGTACTGTGTCTAGTTCTGGAGACCACATCTCTGGAATGACATAAGAGCTGAGGCGGTTCAGAGGAGGGCAACTCCTTTAAGTGTTATGTCCACCCACCAGAAGTTAGGATTTCTCTATAGGCTGGGTGACTCTTTCTCTCGAGTCTCGTTGTGCCATATCTAACTGCACCCTACTCCCCTCTATCGGGCTCCCCTGCTGCATTCCCTAAGGAAGGGCGAACAAAGAAAGCTTACTATGCTCTACCACAGGGTGGCTCGTTTTGCCACCAACTCCCCCCCAAGAAGGCACCGCTGCGAGGTCCTCGCTGATCTCTGCTGGCCTTCTATGTGACAAAAACTAGCCTACTCCTCTTTGAGCCTGACCTTCAAAGTTACCACTGTTGGCCCTCCTCCTCACCTGCGAGGGCTGCTAAATCTCAAAGTCCGGAGCCTGAGATCCTCCACTGGCTGTCCCCTAGACATCCCTCGTGTCCGAACTAACTATGGCAAGTGCTCCTTTAGGTACGCTGCCCCACATTTATGGAACCTTCTCCCTGTTGACTTGGCTAATTGTTGTACTATTCAGGGTTTTAAGTTGGACCTGAAAGTATACCTGCTAGAGCTTAGTCTCTGTGGCTGTAACCGATGGCCTGGAACTTAGTCTTGGTGGCTGAAACTTGCTTGCCCACGGCAGTCAGCCTACAGGGTGGCACTATATCCTGCATATTGCTCTTACACGACCTCTCTCCTAAAGCACTGTTGGTTAAGATGTCATATATCTGAATTAATTTATGTTATTATGTGTATGTAACTGACATGCTCTGTAATGTACTCTACACCCTATCCAATGTATGCTCCAGCTAGTGTGTACTCCTACCAGTGTATGTACTACTGTGTACTCCTGCCAATATATTTATCATCTGTAACTAATCCGGGTCACTCCTGAAAAAGGGACCTCTGGTCTCAGTGAGCTTACCTGGTTATCAAAATCTAAATAAATAAACAAACTAAAATGGTGCAGGGTCTGCATCAAAAGCCCAGTGAGGAGAGTCTAAAGGACCTCAAAATGTACACCCTGGAGGAAAGAAGAGAGAGGGAGAGGGGGGATATGATAGAGACTTTTCAATATCTCACAAGATTCAAAAGGGCAGCAGTTTTCAGAAAAAAAAAAGATGCTCAAAAACAAGGGGACATGCAAATAAGCTGGACGAGTGAAGACTCAGGGGAGATGTGAGGAAGTACTTCTTCACAGAAAGAGTGGTGGATGCCTGGAATGGTCTTCTAGCAGAGGAAGTGGTGGTGATGGTGGCAAAAATGGTAACGAGATTCAAGGCGGCACTGGATAACATAAGGGAACCTTAGTGGAATCTCAGTTTGGGGGGGGGGGGAGTAAAGCCAGAGATCAGGTAGGGTCTGCGGTGTTACAATAGGTAGGGTAACTGGGTAGACTAAGTGGGCCAAGCAGTCCTCATCTGCTGTCAATTTCTGTTTCTATGTTTCCTTCGAGAACTGCAGTGGCCTCATTCTCCTCTTACCCTTATTACCTTTAAAACATCTTGCCATTACCCTACTTATTCCCTCCTTTATTCTATTCCACTGTGCTCAACCCCACTACTCCCCTTCAAGGCATTTCCTAAGGTAGTCTCCCATTTCTTTAAAATTTGCTCTCCTGAAGTTTAGGACCCTCGTCCTAGTGTGGTTTTAATCCTGCCCAATCCGTATGTCAAACCACACTATACGATGGTCACTTGAATGCAGGGGGCTACCCACTGTGAAGTCTGCAATGTTGTCCCTATTTGTAAGTACCAAATTCAGCACTGCCCCATTTCTAGTGGGATCTGTAACCAGCTGCCTGAAAAATGCCCCTTGCAGGGAGTCTAGGATGACCCTGCTCATAGCTGCAACTTGGATGTTCAGTCAACATCTAGTAGATTAAAGTCACCCATAATTATTACTTCCCCTTTGTCTGTCATTTTGCCTGTGGCCTCCCCCAAGACCCTGTCAATACTTCCCCTATGCTGGTGTCCTGTAGATCCCCTACACGTGTAAAGGCCCCTGGCCCCATCTCCAAGCCAACACAAAAAACCTCCAGCCCCTCCCTCTCCCCGCTATGACTTTGTATTTTCGTGGTCTTAATACCTTCCTACATATAACCCCCCCTTTTCTCCCTGCCCTATCCTTTCTAAATAATGTACCCCGGTATGGCCACTTCCCAGCTGTGGTTGTCGGTGCATCACGATTTTGTTATGACCACCAGATCCAGGTCCGCCTCCGCAATGGTAGCCTCAAGGTCAGGAATTTTGTTTCCTAAGCTCCTTGTATTGGCACACGTAGCTCTCCACTCCCTTTGTCCCTCCCTGCCCCTTCTTTGTCCTGCCTTCCCGGGTCTATCCTTCACACTTTTTTCATTGATACTGTTCAGTCCCTTTTTATTCTTCCTCTGCCCACCCTGCACAGCAGTTTCCTCCACTACAGTCCCACCACTCGACTCTCCAGTCCCTTCTCCCCACTACCTTGGGGAGTTAATTTCCCCTGGGCTATCCATCGTTGTTGCTCTATCATCTGGGGGGGGGGAGGCATTCACTGCCTCCCACATCTCTTTTGCCAGCCCCTTGGCTAGTTTAAATGACCATCGAAGTATCATTTAAACCTCCCACTCAGGACTGCTATTTCCCTCCTGGATGGATGGAGGACATCCCATGTACAGGTCTCCATCCCTCCAGGTAGGACCCCAGTCCCTGTTGTAACCAAACACCTCCTCCCTGCACCATCCCTTCAACCAGCTGTTGAAGCATGCAGTGCAGTATGCCCTTTCCTCCCCCAGCTTTGCACAGGTAACAACTCAGTGAACTGTGCAGCGCACTGCACTTAGTCTGGTAGTTATCCAGGGCAGGGGTCAGTTCTTATTTTTTATTTCCGAAATATTTTTATTTTTCCTTTTGCTTATTAGAAAGTTTATTACTTGATAAGATTGTCCACAATTCTTCACTGCTTCTCTTTGGACTGGTGTGCTGATCGGAGTCACTCAGGCTCACTTGTTGGACTAGGTTGCTGCTTTCCTGCCTGGCTGGACTTGCCCCTGTGCCCTAAATCCTCTGGTGGGAGGTTTGCTGTCTGTGTTGGGGTGGGGCTTGAACTGACTGGTGTGAGCAGCATTTGAATTTCACCGCATTCCACAATACTTCACTGTTTCACTTTGCACTGGTGTGCTGACTATAGTTTATCGGGCTCACTTGTTGGACTGGGCTGCTGCTTTCCTGTCTGGCTGGACTTGCCCCTGTATCCTGATCCTCCAGAGGGAGATTTGCTGTCTCTGCTGGGGGCAGGGTCTCAGTGCTCTATTTTTAGGCAACTTCTTAGCGGTCCTTACGCAAAAGGGACACTGCTTAAGGGTACCACACTGCAGGCGTCTAGCGTTGGGCGGCAGTTGGCAGGAGAGACTGTACCCAGAGTAAGTTGCTAGAATTCAGCAGATTCAGGGCGCCCTTCGCTCTGCTTCCCTATATTATTTGCTTATTTTTCTATCCCTACCTTACTGTTTAAGAAGTACATGTAATTATTTACAGCAGCTTAGTTTCTGCTGTGTCTCTCAAACTATTTGTGCTTCAATATCATGCTTTTCCAAGAGGTTGTTGCTTATATCTCCCTCGACAGCATGTACTGGTTGTTCCTATGCTTAAATGTTCATATCTATCCTTGTGATCCTTCATATGGGGAGATGGACTGTGCTGCATCCATGTTAACGTATTGCTACTAGAGTTTTAGAGTACATGTGTTTATTTTCTGTTCTGCTGGGAAATGTGCTTACTCTGGTATCATTGCTATGTAACAGCTATCCTACATTACTGCAGCTGCAACAGCTCGGAACATATTGTCCTTGCTGTTTATTGCAGTTGCATTATTTTGGCTGCTGTCTTTGTTTAATATTACAACTTTTGCTACTTAAGTCTTGAAGGTGCATTTACTACTGCTCAATTTATAAGGCACTTTATATTACTGCAGTTGGATACTGGTTGCATCTCACTTTATCATTGGTGTCCGTCTTAAGCTGCCTTATCCTAACTGCCTCAGTTTAGTTTCATATATTGCTATTGCCTATGTATCTAATACTACAACTTGCATTTATATGCTGCTCCCACTCACTATCCTCTCTTTTGACCTTGACTCTGCCTTCTACCTACCCCCTATTTCTGTCTAAGTGCCAACACTCCCTCTCTCCAGGGTCTCCTATCCTTGTATCTATACCTCTCTCCATCTTACCTTGTTTACTGCTCCCTATTTAAGGTCCCCCTTTCCGTTTACTGCTCATCTTCCGTCTCCCATCCCCCGCCTGGCTAGCTCTTACCTTCCACTTTCTCCTCCTCACTCCTTCTAGATTTGAATCCTTCTCCTGCTCCTCTCACAGCTTAACCCTACTCCTCCTCTCCTTGATCTCCCCCCTTTCCCTGCTAAGTCTTCTCCCTCATCTTGCTCCATCTGTAGTGCATACCCCACCTCCTTTACTGCATCAGCTTGATCCCCTCCCTCCTATAAACTTCCCCTGCTCTCTTTACTTCCTATCAAATATGTTTTGTATGTCTCTCTCGCTCCCTCCCCTCTTGTTTACCTGTGCTTCCATCCCTTCTACATGCTTTTCCTCCTCACTCCTCACTCCCCTCTTTCCCTTCCCTTCAATCCTTCCCTCCCCTGCTCCAACCTTCCACTCTCCTCCATTCCCCATGGCTACCTGGCTCCTCCCTCCATCTTGCATCTCTTAGATTCAGGTTTCACACCAACCCCCCACCTCCACCCCTACTCCCCCTACTACCAGGTAGATGCCCCTCTGCTCTAGTTAAGCTATTTATCTCCCTGCTGCTACTGGCTGCAGGCGACACGGAGCCCAATCCTGGCCCTCTTCACTCCACCTACCTCCCCAAAAGATTGAGAGTGGCTCACCTCAATGTCAGAGGCCTCTTCCTGAAGGTGGGCAGGCCTGCTATAACCACTCATAGTTAAAATTAGCACGTAAGGGTGAAAGTTATCAGTCTTGGCTTTCGCCCAAGATTATGGATACTGCTGTAGCCATACCTGGATACTCCATTACCCGCTAGGATCATGCCCACAGGGGTGGTGGTGATGCCATTTACCTATCCTCTGCCATCAAGTTCGCCTCCATACTTTCCATCTCTTCCCCATTTGCCTATGAACTTTTACTCCTCAAATTGTCCCTCCCTTTCTCTATTCCCATCTTTGTGGCTGGTGCCTACTACTGTCCAGCCCTCTTCCCCTTCTTCCATCACCGCCCTCACTACAATCTCTGCCTCATCTGGTGAGCTACTCATTCTTGGGGATTTCAATTTAAATTGGCTCTCCCCCTCTCATTCCAAATTCTGCCAAATCATTAAGTCCCTTAATTTTTCTCAACTGATCACTGAACCTACTACCTGACAGAACCTTAAATCCCTCAACCACACCCTGTTGGACTGGGGTCTTGCCTCCCATTCCCACTGAATTATTAATGCCAGCACCCTTCCGGACACCCTCAGTGACTGCCATCTGGTCTTGTGTCTGCAAATTACACGGCCCCAAGGCTCCTCCTGAGCTCCTCCAGAGCCGGTCTTTCCAGTCACTGGATTTATCCCACCCACGCTGACTTGACAGCCACTGACTGGTCACCCATCTCCTCTGCTAATTCCATCGATTCTGCCTTCCATTAGTTTAAGTCCAAATTCCAGTCTATATGGGACCAATATGTTCCTCTCAAAAGCCAGGGTCCATGGTTCCCATCTCCCATGGATCTCAGCCAAATTACTTGCCTCCCACTGTGCTCGAGATCTTGCTTGGAAGGCCCACAAGTCCTCTGGCTCCCCCAGTGGATTTACTAAGTATCATGCCCTTCACAACACTTGTACCAAAGCCACTAGGCTTGCCAAAGTGGAGTACTTTGCCTCCACCTTTCAGACCAACATTAAGAAAAAAATTACTCACTTTAGTAATTGCATTGCTTCTAATGGAGTCTTGCTGTATTCTGACATTATGCAGTTAGCCCCAGCACTTGAACTGCTCTGGAGAGGAAAGAGTTAACTCGATGCCAGAGCATAGAATGTTAAGCTCTCGCTCGGTTCAGACCTCTGTCTGCTGCACTTTGAAGTGTAACCATCAGATTCTTACGAGCTAATACTAACTACACCTACTAAGTGGAAATTGTAAAAACTACTAGCCAAAAGGCAACCAAATATTTTGGGTCCCCAAAAGACTCAAGTCGAGGACTCCAAAACAAAAACTAGGTAGTGAACAAAACATAACTATAAAAAAACATTATAACATAACCCCTTCCCCTTCTCTATATAGGGGAGAGTGCCCATTGCAGCCCTGAGGTGCAACACTGCATCTGCCAGCCCACTTCCCAAAAACCAGGTTCTGAGAGGGGAGGCAGGAAGGGAGGTCAGAATACAGCAAGACTCCATTAGAAGAAACACAATTACTAAGTAATTTCTTTCTTCAAACAACATGAGGTCTTGCTGTATTCTGACATTATGCAGACTACCAAGCAGTACCTCCATGAAGGAGGGTACTGAACCTATTTTGGGAATAGGCTCTGCAGTACTGCTGTACCAAACCTAGCATCACTCCTTGCCTGGATATCCAAAGAGTAATGCTTGGTGAATGTATGGTCTGTTTTCCAGGTGGCTGCTTTGCATATCTCTAGTAATGCAGTATCAGTGGCTCAGTAGGTAGCACACTCGCCTCTGAGGCTGGGAAATCAGAGGGCTGTGGGTTCAGTTCCCACAACTGGCACTTGGGTTAATATCCCAGTACTTACACTGTAGTGCAGCATGAGAGGGATGCTGCACTTCTGAGGTGCCGTCTTTCGGATGAGATGTTAAATCAAGGTCCCATCTGCCTGGATAGGTGGTAGTTCAGGTAGATGTTAAAGATCCCATGGCACTTATCGAAAAGAGTAGGGGAGTTTTTATTGAAAATACATCAAAATACATAAAAAAAAAAAAACATAATACATCAGGGAATCCATCCAAGTAAGAGAACACTTTATTATTTCTTACCATATTTAACAGGAAAAGGAAAAAAGGAAAAACAATTACCTAAACATCATCATTTATATATAATCCCTATCCCCCTTTATTTATATTTAATAAAAATCTGAAATCCTTTCCACCATTTAATTACTTTCTCAGCGGTCCCAAAGTTTATAGCTTTCATATAAACAGATTTCATCGCTTCCATAACGAGTACATAAAAAGTTTCATAAGGCATAAACTTTTTTTGTAGTACCCACTGGCATCTAGCTTGCCACAAATAATATTTCAAACAACAAAAAAACACAACTAGAGTGCCCCAATCATAAGATCCCAACAAATGGGGAAAAAAAAACAAAAACCAAGGCCTGGTAATCCAAATTTTGTAACCAAAAAAACTGTAACTTGGTACTTAAAAAAAACCCATAATCCTGAAGCACAGGAACACTTAAATAAAAAATGATCCATAGTCTCCTCTTTCGCCTGGCACAGCATATAGGGACAATACCTTTCACTAATCATTTTATGCTTAGCATTTCCCTTAACATATAGCCTTCCATAAACTGACAGCCATAGTACCTCCCACATTTGAGAGGGGATCCTATGGTAATTAAGTTGTTTGAGTGCAAATTCAGTACAAAAGGAAGGACAATTAACAAATACTGGTTCGCTTGGATATACTTTTCCCAGGAGAAAAGCATACAATCCATTCATTATATTATTTTTAATACACTGATAGGAAAGAGACCATTTAAACAATTTCTGAGCACATGGTATAAAAAACCCTGGAATATATATATTTTTAGAAATCCGTGGGGTAAGTGGAGCCCTCCAAACCCCAAAAAAGGGTTTAAAGTTATTCATTATCCATTTTTGTTGTATTAATGATGGAAGGAATGGATCAAAATTAAAATTCTGAGACAGAAAGAGCCCATAAAAAAAACTAAGAGGGTCTACCATACCCAAACCCCCTTTAGAAATTGGAAGATAAGTGTAACAACGTTTAATAGGGTTAAGTCTACTCCCCCAAAGCACTGAAAAAAACATGCATACAAAGCAGGTTTCTAAGGCTAGCAGGGAGGGTACACCAAAGCAATATATAATAACCCAGGAATAATAAATTTTTTAATAACAAAATCCTCTTTATTTTAG
The DNA here is from genome assembly GCA_016271365.2 of Neoceratodus forsteri. Taxonomy (NCBI): domain Eukaryota; kingdom Metazoa; phylum Chordata; order Ceratodontiformes; family Ceratodontidae; genus Neoceratodus; species Neoceratodus forsteri. The sequence goes on along the minus strand of JADMNL010000022.1, from coordinate 687,697,013 downwards.
ATAATCTCCATCCCTTCCATCTCTGCACCTTCCCTTCTGCTTTTTTTAAGGCAATATCCCAGTTCTCCATAGGGAGGTTATGACCTCCAAAAAGGACCCCTAAAATTTTACATGGAAAGGAAGAAAACACAATGCCAGATACTATAAACTGCTCATAATTACCTGGCCCTAAGAGCAACCCTCTAGATTTCTTAATATTAATTTTAGAGTTGGAAACCTTCTCATATTTAGAAATACAATTTAAAATGATAGGAATTTGAGCCAATGCAGTCAAAAAAATGCAGATATCATCCGCATAAGCTTGGACAATCACTGAATCTAAGGGCATATAGCCAGAAATACCTAGTAATCCATTATCCTGATCTAACATTTTAAGTAATGGATCCAAGGAAAAGGCATATAATAGGGGGCTCAGAGGGCACCCCTGTCGTACCCCAAACTTAACTAAAACTGGGAGGGAGGATTTGCCCTTGATGACCGGGTATACTACCACTTTATTATACATTAGTTTAATCCAATAAACAAAATCATGAGGTAACCCATATTTTTCTAATACTACGAATAAATAGGAACGAGATACCCTGTCAAAGGCCTTATTTTGGTCAAGTGACAAGATACAGTGCCAATTTGGAGATCTATTGGAGAATTCTATAATTTCCCTAATGATCGTAATTGCAGATAGAATTTTTCTATTTGGGATGCCTCAAAACTGAAAAGGGTATAACAGATCAGCTGACACTGATTTTAGTCTTTTATTTAAGATTTGAGATAGTATCTTAAAATCTGAATTCAAAATGGTTATAGGTCTCCAATTGCATAGAAAAGTTCTATCACCCCCCTTAAAAAGGAAGATCATTAACCCTGCTGAAAACTGCACAGGTAAACAAGAAAGGCCATGTAAAAAGGAAAAAACCTTTACTAAACAGGGAGCTAAAATCTCCCCAAAATGTTTAAAGAACTCATATGGCAACCCATCAGCACCTGGAGAAACACCACCCTTTAGGGAAGCAAAAACTTCCAAAATTTCATGCTGGGATATAGAACCGGCTAATTTATTTATTTCCTGGCCACTTAGAGGGGTTACAACAATATCCTGAAAAAATTGATAAACCTCACAATTAGGGGTCTTATGCCCTTCCAGCTCTTTTATAAAATCCTGAATAATAAGAAATAAATCATCCTGAGAGGTTTTAAATTTCCCCTCCTTGTTTTGTAGTACCTCTAATCCTAAGGAACTTCTTTTTTCTTTAAAGGCTTCAAAGGGGTCACCCAAGGGCGTTCTTTGTGTGCCAAAAGAAAGCTCTGAATGTAAAGTCTGTGCTCTATCATACTGGCACTCCCTCATAGCAGATTTTATTAGGGATATCTGGGAAGAATAATCCCCTCTAGAAGTGTTTGCCACTGAAAACAACCCCTGGAGTTTCTTCCTAAGATTTAAGTACCTTAGGAATTTAGAAGTGACTCGTTGTTTTCCATATATTTGAAAACATTTCCTGATATCTGCTTTTGTATCTGCCCACCAATCCCATAAATCCTCATATAGAAACATGACAGATATTCGAGCATCTAATAAGGAGAATATACCTTTTACCACCCCTGGGTCCTGTGATACGGAAGAATTTAATTTCCACCATGGTTTATTTATAGGTTCATACTGGGAGTCACTAAAAGAAAGGGTAATTAACAAGTGATCAGAATATTCAGAAATATGAGTTCTATGAACCGGAAGGGGTAAATTCCTAGAGAAAAATAATCTATTGTGGATACCAGGGATCCTTTCCTAAATGTATAATTCAAACCCATATCCTGATATTTCCTCCCATTCCTTAACCCTGCTAAATTAATAACTCTCTCAAAGGCAGTAGTATCACAATACTTTTTTTTTCCTGCTTTCCCCCTACTGAACTCAGATATTTCACAATTAAAATCTCCTCCCAAAATAATATAACTTGAGGTAGCCAAAAAAGGGGCAAAGGCCTTACACATTGCTACTCTTCCTGCCTTTGTTTGTGGCCCATAAACTATTATAAAACGGAATTCAGCCTGTTTCCATAACCCATCAATGATCAATAATCTCCCAGGTATGAGATCCACCAGTTTTTCAAGGGTGAAGTTAAAGGAACCAAAAAGGATCCCCACACCATCTGCTTTGTCTAATCCAAAGGACCAATAGGAGGGCCCCCAAATTCACTCAGTTTGAAAGGACCAACACTGGTTTAACGTATAGGCCCATGTTTCTTGTAAAAAACAAACATCCAAGCCAAAAAAATGAAAAAAAATAAAAAAGAGCATTCATTTTACAGTTGTTTAAAAGACTACTGCAATTTAGGGATCCAACATTTAGGGAAGTCATAGTTGTTTAAGTTTTCTTCCTTCTTTTTTTTTTTTTTTCCTTTGTAATCAGTGGAAGAAGAAGCTTTACTCCCATAGGGTTGAGATAGAGAGAGAGTACCAGTATCCATATCAGAATCCCCTGTGACTGTCTCTAGAATAGCATATGAGTTTTCCATCTCAAAACAGGGAACATCTACTGAATTTGAGGGGGGGAGGAAATTTTTTTTGGGGGGGAAGGGAAGGAACCGGGGATAAGGGTCTAGAACTCCTAGTAATTCTTTTCTCCACAATACTAGTACTCAGAGGTTTAGTTTTTATATTATCCTGATAACATACTGGTGGAAATTCTTTAACATCAAAGGGGTCAGGGGGGCTACTCCTTATTTTGGAAGGAATAACAGGTTCAGCTTCAAAAACCTCCCTTCCTTCTTCTACCCCTTCAAGTTTTGTGATTTTAGAGTGAACACCTGTTTTCTGGTTTTTGGAAAAAGCTTCGTCCTGAGCTTTTTGTACTATTAACTCAGGACTACTAACAGAAGCTTTATTAGAAGCTGCCCATGGACAATTCATGTACCCATGACCTGACTCTTCACATAAATCACATTTTATCAAATTACCACACTGAAAATTACCATGTCCAAGTTCCCCACATATCTCACATCTAGTAGTATCACATGAACTAGAAAGATGAGTCCTGTTCCCACATTTATAGCATGCCCGGGGTTGGCCAGCATAAAAACATACCCCCCTATCTCTCCCTAAGGAGAAGGAATTAGGGATGTGTTTGATTTCATTATTTACTTGCTGTAATTTTACTTTATACCTCCAACTGCCATTCCAAAATAACTCGGGAGTCTAGCACAGCCTCAGGACTACTTAACACCTCACATTTCTGAGACAGCCAAAAGGAGATGTCATCAACGTGGACTCCTTCGTTCCTAAACATTACTGTCACATATTTAATTAATGATGGAGTAAGAGGAGTAACAACAAAGGGAGACCATAGTGGAGAAAACCTCAATTGGTTATAACATTGCCAAAAAAGGTCTAACAGAAAACCAGATCTAAAACTAACATCGTAATTGTCTTCTCCTGAAATATTAATAAAGGCAAACACATCTTTAGGTGAAAATTGCAGTGATTCTTTTAGTAATAGTTTCCCCACATAGACACGATCAGGTCGATCCACCAGTCCTCCCTTATACCGTATACGGACACCATTTCTATGGGGGGCTGAATCTTTTCGAGACTGTGTAAAAAAAAATCTGAAAGAAGAGGTCTAATAGGGGGAGGGTTCACTGGGGGATTGTTAGAATTTTCCCCTTCCTCTATAACATTTATTCCTTTTTCCCCCAAGCTAGATGGTAAGGGAGCAGTCACTTCACCATTTTCAGGTTGCATTAATGAAGACTCAGGAGCTTTTTGAAACACAGGAGGCCACTCTGAAGGGAGGGAAGGCAAAGGTGAGACTAACGACCACTCTGGGTCTGGGGTCCATGATCCCGAGAGATTTAATTTCCATCCAGAATCCAACAATGCTTTCTCTGGAGCCCGATCCTTCTCTTCAGTAATTAATTTTTCCCCAGGTATAGAAAAAGTTTGCTGAATTAGAGTAGAAGTAGAAATCTTCTGAGGGCCCTTATCCTTATTACCAGCCTGCTGAATTTGCAAATTCCAATTTGCTGCTGTTAAAGCAGCTCTTTTATTTTTAATCATGTCAGGGGAAGCTTTGTTTCTAGTCAAAAAGGAAAAAGATGTAGCATGCATTTGACTAGAAGCATCAGTTTGATATGTTAATTCAACAGGTAGCTACACCAACTTGCTGTTTAGGTTCCTCCACTAGCGAAGGACCTGAACCAATAGTGAAAGCTTTGTTTGTCCGTTACTAGGCAACCCACTAACACACGGAATGTTCAAACAGTTGAAGATTTAGACTGACCTTGTAATTTCCCAAAAACAGCGGTATTAACCTCAGGATTCGGCTCTTGGCACTCGCTACAATCGCGACTACACTGCTGGCAATCCTTCTAGTAAATCCACAATAGAAAGCGTTAAAGCACTTTGTGTCTTGGGAGCGTTCTCCTTTACCTGTGTGGTGTCATCAGCTGAGTAATCCATATTCTCCGCAATAACAGGCTTTAAAACCATAGGAGCTGCCCGGTTAACTGGAAGACAACTGTCCTCAGTTCTTTTATTAGCAGTCGAAGAAAGCAAAAATCCTGATGCTTCAGAAGGTAAGGAAATTACGTTCCCTAGAGGTTCAGTTGTTTTTCTTTCCAAAGACTCGTTATCAGCATTTCCAAAAGCCATACAAAAAGATTCCGTTTGTACTACGGAATCGCAACTTTCAATCAGCATAGGTCCCGAGACGGAGGCTCGCTCCCCCGACTCACATACGTCTTCCTCCTCCAACGCACTTAGGATAGTGGCCGTGATGATAGCCAGCAAGTCCCCCTACTGGCCAAGCAGTAGGGGAATTTCCCCGGTGTCCTGGCCAAATTTCCCTCATTCACTAAAAATACCACAAACAGCTTAATCTGGTTCAAGGACAGTCGGCATTCATCTGTATCCCCCTCCCCCGGGTCATGCCTGAAAATAGGCAAGATTTGTCTAGTGCACTTACCCGGTCAACAAAAGCTAAATAAATAAATAATGGTATATCTCTGGCAGCAGCCAAAGAAGCAGCTGTACCACTAGTCGAATGAGCCCTCAGGCCTGGGGGGGGGGTATTTTGCTTAGCTTTTCATAGCAGAATTGTATACAAGAGACAATCCACCTAGCAATAGTTCTCTTAGTAGCAGGTTTACCCTTTCCCACTTCACCATAAGTGAGAAACAATTGAGGACAGTCAAGCCTAAGTGCTTTAGTATGCTCAATGTAGTAGCTAAGTGCCCTCTTAACACCCAAACTGTGTAATCTTCTCTCTCCTGAAGAATAATGATCAGTGAAGAACACAGGGAGACAAACTGGTTCAGATGAAAATCTGAAACCACTTTGGGTAAGAACCTCCTGTTGGTTCCAAGGACCACCTTATCTCTATGGAATGAGATAAAATCAGGCTCCACTGACAGAGCTTGTAATTCACTGATACACCTGGCAGAGGCAAACACTACCAGGAACACAGTTTTCCAAGTCAAGTACTTAAAGGGGACAGGAAATTTTTGCTAATTGGCAGCTGTTTATAAAGTTCTTATTCTCAGAAACTATATGCATTCTCCTAAAGCATCCATATTTAACTGTACCTGAAAAAAATTTGATAGGTAAAACTGTAGTTTGCATCATTGTGTTTTTATGGGTAGCATTCTGTTACAGTTCAATTCATGGAATCTGTTATGTGGAGTTTTTACTATGTCATGATTTGTGTACAGAATGCTAATTATGGAGTTGCTGACCTATCAGAACCCTGTTTAGAGTTCTGTGCACAAACCATGGCATAATTAAAACTCCAAGTTATTGGTTCCATGAAGAGAACTGTAACAAAATGCTGCACATAAAAATAAGACAATGCAAAATACAGCTTTTCATATCACTTTTTATTCAGGTACAGTTGAATATGGATAATTTAGGTGAATGCATAGCATTTCTGAGAATAAGAACTTTATAATGGCTGTCAGTTAGAAATTATTCCTGTCCTCTTTAAGTTCTGCCGAGGCCAAGGGCACAAAGGGTGGTTGCATAAGCTGAGCAATGCAAACATTAAGATCCCAAACAGGAGTAGGATCCTTAAAAGGAGGATTGGTATGGAGCAATCCTTTAAAGAATTTACAAAAAAAAAGGACGAGATGCCAGTGAGGAAGCCTTCCCCACTGACAGGAATGCAGAAACAGCTGACAAATGCACTTTCAGGGTAGCTGGTCTAAGGCCTAAGCCATTATGATGAACCATATAATCCAGAACTGTAGCTAAGTCAGCAGAATCTGGGCATATGTGCTTACTGGAACACCAAATGCTGAATCTTTTCCATTTGGAGTTATAAGTTTTTCTGGTGGCAGGTTTTCAAGAGGCTTTGAGAATGTCCAGAACTCCCTGAGACAGATGCAGGCTTGCATATTCTAGCTCTTCAAAAGCCACGCCTTGAGACTGAGAGACTGAAGGTTGGGGTACCAAACCCTCCCCTGAGAGGAGGTTAACAGATTGTGATTCTTGGGAAGACATAGGGGAAGATGGACTGTTAGGGACAGCAATAGAGGATACCAAGGCTGCCTGGCCCAGTCTGAAGCAATCAGAATCACTCTGCAAGATTGTGACATTATCTTGACCAGAACTCTGAATAATAGAGGAAAGGGGGAAAGGCATACAGAAATTGCCCCTCCCAATCCAGAAACAGAACATCCAGGGGGACAGAGCCAAAGTCTGGGGGTCTGCAACAGAAGAGAGGAAGTTGGTAATTGTCTGGGGCTGCAAAGAGAGCCATCTCTGGAGTGTCCCACCTTGAAAAAAATCACTTTTAACACTAGGGTATTCATCAACCATTTGTGATGGCCCTGAAAAATCCTGCTCAATGCATCTGCTAGCACACTGTCCTTCCCTGGAAGGTGGACTGCTACCAGAGATGTCTGTAGAGAATAAGCCAGGGACCATAATTTCATGGCTTCCGTGCACAAGGCTGTAGACAGAGTGCCTCCCTGCTTGTTGATGTACCACATGGTGGTGGAGTTGTCTGTCCTGACCTGAACCACCTTGTTCTGTACAGAGTCTGAGAAAGCTTGTAGAGCCAGGTACACTGCCCTGAGCTCCAGAAGACTGATGTGAAGTACAGACTCCTGAGGTGACCACATTCCCTGTGCTGTGAGGACTCCCAAGTGAGCTCCCCACCCCAGGAGAGAAGCATCTGAGGTTAGTACCACAGAATGCGACTGGGTGATGAATAGGACTTCTTGTCACCATTGGAGAGCCTGGATCAGAGTCTGAGACACTGGAATTAGTTTGGCTAGAGGATCTTTTTCTGAGACCAAAAAGCCCTCAACTGAAACTGGATGTCCCTCATCTGAAATCTGGCCCCTTGTACCACTGCAGTGGAAGCTGCCATGTGGCCCAGGAGTTGAAGAAAATGCCTTGCTGGTCGAGACACTAGAAGGCGAAAGGAAGATGCCAGAACTGTAAGGGCCTTTACCTTTGCAAAAGGAAGAAAGGCTCTTGCTTGGACAGTGTCCAACTCTACCCCTATAAAGGTCAAGAGTTGTACTGGTTTGAGAACCGACTTTGGAAGACTGAGGAGGAATCCTAGAAAAGTGAGCAGTTGCTGGGTCACTTGCAGGTTTGACTTGACTTTGTCTGGAGACTCTCCCACATGAGCCAGTCATCCTGGTATGGGAATATGGAAATGTTTTGTCTCCTTAGAAAGGCTACCACTACTGCTAGGATTTTGTGAACACCCTTGGTGCTGATGTTAGGCCGAAGGGCATTGCTCTGAACTGATAATGGCCTGAAGGCAGTTCGAACCTGAGGTACTTTCTGTGGGAGCACCCGATGGGAATGTGAAAATGGGCATCATTGAGGTCCAGGGAGGCTAAGCAATCCCCTGGCCTTAGAGAAGGAAGAATTATTTCCAGAGTCACCATTTTGAATTTTGGCTTGACTAGGTGCTTGTTTAAGTATCTTAGCTCTAGGATGGGCCACCACTTCCCTGTCTTTTTTGGGGTAAGAAAGTATCTGGAATACAGACCCTTGCCCCTGTGCCGAGTAGGAATTCTCTCTACAGCTTTGAGAGCCAGCAGAGAGGAAACCTCTGCCTCTAGGGCACTGGTTTCAGAGATGTCTGCAGGTGGATAAGACCTGACCCTCACCTTTGGAAATTTTTCAAAGCTGAGGGCCAGTCCCTGACTTACTACCTCCAGGACCCACTTGTCTGAGGTAACAGACTTCCAGGCCTGGAAATAGTAAGCCAGTCTGCCTCCTACTGGAAAGGGTGACTCGACCAGGCTGATACATCAGGGTGTCTGCTTGGCAGAAGCCTTGGACTGAGAGGAGGATGCAGCCCTGCTCATCCTTCTGCCTCTCCCTCTGAAGAGCCCCCTCTGAGGGAAAGGAGAGGAGGCCTGTGCCTGGTAGGAAGGCCTGTGAAAAGGCCAGCAATCTAGGGGCAGAGGCAGCTTTTGAGGAGCTGCCTGCCTTTCCTTGGCCTGTGCACTCCTGTAGGTGGTCCTGTACTCATCCATTTTCTTCATATAATTCTCTGTCTGCTCCCCAAACAGAGAATAATCCACCACAAGGAAATCCATGGCCTTAGCCTGGGTGTTCTGCGAGATGTTAGTACATCTGAGCCAAGCCAATCTCCAAAGAGACACAGACGTAGCCATGACTCGTGATGATACATCATTAGAGTCTACAGTAGCATGAAACTAGATCTTAGATGCCTCTATCCCATCTGCAGCCACCTCCTCGGCCAGCTAGGGGAAGCCTGTTTAGCCAGTTCCAGAACAGTATCCCACCTGGACTTCTGGTATCTGGCTGTGTAGGCCATGTAGTTAGCCTGCCTAAGTCCCAACGAGGATGCCATGTACTGTTTTTTAGCCATGGCATCCAGCCTCCTAGAATCTTTATCGGTTGGGGGTGGGGTGAAGCCAAGGGTATGTTAGCTTTATCACAGACTGCAGCCTGCATGACCCCAACATGGCTGCATTGCTGGTACAAGAACTCCCTACCTGAGCCAGACAGCATGTACTTCTTGTCCATTCATCTGTCCACAGGAGGTAAAGAATTTGGTCTCTTAAGCAGTCTTTGTGTCTGTTTCCCCAGGGATTTATGGAGGGGAAACAGACAATCTTTTTGACTCTGAGATGTCCATCATTTCCACAAAGTCAGGCTCCTCTTGTTCCTCAGCAGCTTCAACCAGCGGGAGCTGAAGGGTTTCTGCCACTTTTTTGTAAAACAAAAAGTGGGACGGGGACTCAGAAAGCCTAGGAGGGGAAACACTAGAAGGCCTGTCCTCCTCATACTTTTCTGGGGGATAATCCGGAACCGGAGGAACCGACCGAACAAGCGCCTACCGAGAGGTGCCAGATCGGTCTGAACTGGACGGAGCGATTCAACAATACTAATCGACCTGGCAATTTCTTCGCCCGATTTCTCCTTTCTCTTAACCGGAACCGACCCTTCAGGATCAGCTCTCCTTTTGCCCGAGGGAGTCTCGCCCTGGTTAGAGGGCATTTCCTCAGGTTCGGTTGGAACCGAACTAGGCTGGCCATCTGGGTCAATGGACTTCTCAGACTCCTTTTCCCTTAGCCTGATCAATCTTTTATCCAGGGTGACCTTAGGAAAATGTTTACATATCTGGCAGTCTGAATCAAGGTGGTCAAAACCCAGACAGTAAACACAGGTGGTGTGGGGATCAGCCTTAGCAAAGGCCTCCACACACTCACTGTAGTGTTGAAACCCAGTGGGCCCAGTTTTTCTTTTGGGTTTCTCAGACGTAGCCATCCTAACACTTACCCTTTAATCGGCAAAAGCCAGGCAAGACCCCCTTATTTCCTAACCGTGTTACGGGTACTGGAAAAAAATGGCAGAAACGTTTTTTTTTTTTAAAGAACCGATAAGGACCGCTACCTCACACTGAACAGAAAAAATACAAAATTGAATTAAAGTAAAACCAGACAATATGTTCAGCCGAACCGATTGAGAAACTTTTTTTTTACAAATTTCCACATACAGAATAACACTCAGTCCACTACCTAAGCACTTACTGTACCGCAGACAGGGATCTAAACCGAAGTAAAATAAGAAATAAGCCGTATAAAACTGACATTTCACTGTTACCGAACCGAAAGCGATGAAGAGATCTCCAGAGCGACTGTTCAGTTAAGCGGAGTAAAGAATCTGACGGTTATAATTCAAAGTGCAGCAGACAGAGGTTTGAACTGAGCTCGAGCTCAACGTTCTATGCTCTGGCACAGAGTTAACTCTTTCCTCTCTGGAGCAGTTCAAGTGCTGGGGCTAACTGCATAATGTCAGAATACAGCATGACTTCATGTTGTTTGAATCACCCATCCAAGTTCCATGCACTCCCCCCCCCCCCCAGTCCTCAAGATAAGTGATGTCCAGGGGTGTAGCCAGAAATTTCAGTTTTGTACACAATCTCCAACAGTTACAACCCCCCCATTAAAAAAAAATTTACACATCCTTTCCAAATGACACCCCCTTCCAAACAAGTCAGATTGTTGTCAGATGATTCCTCTAATCTCTAAAGAGGTTATACGTATATCTGTCTCCTAAACAACAGAAGTTTGAACAGAGACACTACTCAGTAGCCTACACTAACTCAAATACTACAGATTAGAATGAAAATGTTAACAGAAAGGCATATGGTTTGTGACAGGCACTCAACAAAACTGTACACAAATGTGTACAGTGAGTATGCCTGCCTATACCCTTAGTGATGTCACCATTTCTGACCCACTCTCTGTTGCCTCCGAGTTCAGCACTTTCTTCACCACTTGTGCCTCCTCTCTTCTCTCAATCCCTCCCTCCTCTCCCCTTCCCCGAATCCCCCTTTCTCCTCCTCTCCTGTTGTCACGGTCCAATCCCTACTAGGCCTAAACCCTCTTAAGGGCAACAGTCCTAAACTCCTCTCCTGCCCCTGCTACTGCTCTTCCACTCTCCTCCCTTTTAAACCACTCCTTCTCCCTTGGCTCTGTCTCTATCCCATGGAAAATTACCACTGTCATATCCCCTTCCTAAAGGTGGCAGCCTATCCTGTCCTGCAATTACCTCCCTGCTCCCCACCCTTGCTAAATCTAAGAGCACGTAGTTCTCAACTCCTTCCCTTCCTTGATTCATCCTCTTTCTTCACCCCTTTCCAGTCTGGTTTCAAAAAATCCCACTCCACTTCCTTCTTCTGCTTACTGACTCCAAACTCTTAAGCAAAGATCAGGGCCTTACCTCCGCCATCTTTATCGATTTGGCCAAAGCCTTCAACACTGCAGCCCATCACCTCCTCCTTGACAAACTTACATTGGCGGTGCTTTCCCCATCTGCTACTAACTGGTACTGTTCCTACCTGGGTGGTAGGACTCGATCAGTTAGAATTGATGAGTCCTTATCCCCTCGACTCCCCAACACCAATGGTGTCCCCCAAGGCTCTGTCCTTGGCCCATTATTCTTTTCAGTTTTCCTGAATGACCTCCCCACTGCATGCATCTCTGCGACCATCCATATGTATGCAGATAATACAGTTCTTACACCTTCAGTTCCTCTCCCCCAATGGTCAAGCTCCAGAAGGACTTCGACAACATCCAGCACTGATTCCGTTCAAATCAACTGTCCCTCAATGTCAAAAAAATGGTCTCCATGACCTCTGGCTCAAGGCAGAAGCTCTCAAGGCTTACTGACCTCACCTCCTTCAACACCCTAAATGCAACCTAGATAGATGATGTTTCCCCCTTTCAGTATCTTGTGGTCTGGCTCGATCGACATCTCAAGTTTTCTGGACATGTGGACGCCACTCCAAAAAACTACACCATAAACTAGGTGCATTATACAGGAACCATGGTTGCATCGCCCTGCTGGCTCATAGAGCCATTGTCCAGCAAATGACCCTCCCCATTTCTAACTATGGAGACACTGTTACAGTGCTGCTCCTAAGTCCACCCTGTCCAAACTGGATTCTCTCTTCCACTCCTGTCGCTTTGCTTTGGACTGCCCGGTCCTGCACTCACCATTGTTCCCTTTGTATCTCCATCTCCCTTCCCTCCAATGAAGCAAGGCGCCTCTCTCATTGTTCCTTCTTTATCTCTGAATTCTGGCTGGGCTCTCCCCTCTTACCTCACCTCGCTCCTCTCCCCCTTCACACTACAACCTTCATAAAATACAGTTACATAAGAACTTACCGTAACAGTAGATCTTCAAGAGAGGCTCTTGCAGTAGGTATTCACATATAGGACTAAGCCGTCAGGCATCAGGAACCCACGGAAAAATTTCTAGCTAGCAGTCTCTGGCAGGGGACTGCCCCCACATCAGGTGACCAGCGTCATGCTACGTCGGTAATAAGAGGCGGTCCCCCACGCCCGCCTTCCAGTTCTTTCCTGCCAAAGGCCAAAAGAGGCAAGATGAGAGAGAAGATGATAATTCCTCCCATGGAAATGAAGCAAAACTTAGGGGGATGGAGGGTGGGGAAGGCAATACTCACTGCAAGAGCCTCTCTTGAAGATCTACTGTTACGGTAAGTTCTTACGTAACTGTACTTTCTTACTTCAAGAGGGCTCTTGTAGTAGGTATTCACATATAGGACTGAGTCCCAAGCAGTCTGGAACAAGGAAAAGCACTCGGGAGGAGGGGTATTATCCACAGCATGGAACCTCAGGGCTGAACGGATCTCATGAAAGGAGACCTTGTAGGACAGCCAACCCGAAGCCTGCTCTACGACAAGAGGCGATGTCCAAACTGTAGTGTTTCATGAAAGTATGGACAGAAGTCCAAGTTGCAGCTGCACAGATGTCTACCGCGGACAAATTTTTGAAACAAGCTGCAGAGGTAGCTACTCCTCTGGTGCAGTGACCTCTGATTTGACCCGGAAGGGTCTTGTAGTACTAGTCGTAACAGAAAGTGATATAATTCACCAACCATTTTGACAGGCATTGCTTAGAAACAGCATTGCCTTCTCTTTTGTCAGCAAGAGAGACAAAAAGCTGATCAGTCTTCCCGAGATCCTTAGTCTGATTGGTGTAGTATCTCAGGATTCTGTGAACATCCAAAGTATGCAAGAGGTACTCCCCTTGATTGGAGTGTTGCGTAAAGAAAGCGGGTAGCTCAATAGATTGATTCAGCGGAGATTCAGCCACCACCTTAGGGAGAAACTTAGGGTTGGTGAGTAGAGCCACACGCTCCTTGTGAAAAATCAAGTACAGGATTTTACACATTAAGGTCTGAAGCTCGGAAATTCGTCGAGCAGAAGTAATGGCCATTAGGAAGAGTGTCTTCCAAGAAAGGAACTTCAAATCAGCTGCTGCTGCTGGCTCGAAGGGAGGTAGAGTAAGCTTCTCCAGGATGAAATTCAGGTCCCGTGGAGGAGCAGGAATGTGGATTGGGGGGTCTCAAATGGAGAACCCCTCTAAGGAAAGTCTTAGAGACTTCCAACTGAGCAAATGTCCTGTCTCCGAAGGGAGTATGGTAGGCTGAGATAGCTGCCATGAAGACTTTCAACGAGGAATGGTTGAGACCCAGATCAAAGAGGTGATGCATGTAGTCTAGGATTTTGTTGACTGGGCACGAGAAAGGCTTGAAGTCTGTCGAAATTGCCCAGACAGAAATCGTTTCCACTTCATAGCGTAGGCAGACCCGGTGGAAGGCTCCCTGGCCTCCACCAAAATGTCCGCTATTAAAGGAGAGACTCTGAAGTGGGCTTTAGCTACGTCTGTAGGAGCCAGCCATGAAGATGAAGGAATTTGAGACCTGGATGAACAAAGGTCCTCTGATCCTGGGTCAACAATTGGTGCAACAGAGGAAGAGGAGGTTCCTCTGAAAACTGTTGCAGAAGAGAGAACCAAACTTGCCTGGGCCAGAAGGGAGCAATGAGAATCATTCAAGCTCCTTCTGATCCGAGTTTGTTCAGGACCCTTGGAATTAAAGGAATGGGAGGGAAGGCATAAACGAATCTGTCCTTCCAACCGAGAGACAGAGCGTCCGGCCAAAAAATGTCTCGCCCTGGAGCGAGTGAGCAGAAGGCGGGAAGTTTTGCATTTTGGGGAGAAGTGAAGAGGTCTATCTGAGGTGGTTCCCATCGCTGAAAGATGTCATATACGACTTGTTGATCTAACTCCCATTTGTAGGACCTGGTTAAGGACCGACTGAGTTAGTCTTCCAGTGAGTTTTCCACTCCTGGAACATGAGCTGCAGTCAAGTGAAGGTGATGATGGGCTGCCCAATTCCAGACTCTCTCTGCTTCCTGGCACGGGGGTAGGAACGTGTTCCTCCCTGTTTGTTGAGTACCAGATTACGCACATGTTGTCTGATTGTATGAGGAGATGGCCAGGGAGGATGAAGGGAAGGAGAGCCTGAAAGGCATAAAGGACTGCCCTCAGTTCGAGCACATTTATGTGCAGGATTTACTCGAACTTGGACCAGCTGCCCTGAGTCCTCAGAGACCCTAGATGGGCACCCCAGCCTTCTCCTGACACATCTGTCATCAACGTCTGGGAAGGGGGAATCGATGCAAAAGTGAACTCCCAGGCACAGGTTCTCCTGAACCATCCACCATTGTAAGTCCCTGATCATGGGATCTGAAACTAGTACCTCTTGGTCTAGATTGTCTCTGGTCTGGTCCCACTGCGACCAAAGTGTCCACTGAGAGATCCTCATATGGAGCCGAGCAAAGGGGTCTGTCGAAATGGCAGTCGCCATTTGCCCGAGGAGTCAGAGGACTGACCTGGCTGCAACCCTCCTGCCACCAGACAGAAGATGAGCCCAATTCTGAAGAGTGTCTACCCTGTCCAGGGGCAAGAAGGCTTTGCCAGTGGTCGTGTCCAGAAGCGCGACTAAAAACTGGAGGCATTGGCAAGGGACCAGGTGGGACTTGGCCTGGTTGATGGCGAAACCCAGGCTGGTAAAAACCTACAGGTTAAGAGAAAGGGAGTGCAGGAGTTCCTCCCTGGACGAGGCCGCCAGGAACCAATCGTGCAGGTACGGGAACACTTGTACTCCCTGGGTACGCAGGTAGGCCGCTACCACCGACAGACATTTGGTAAACAACTGGAGGGCCAAGGAAAGACCAAATGGGAGGGCCTTGAATTGGTAGTGGTCCCCCTGAAAACAAAACTGGAGGAATTTGCGGTGGGAAGGGCATATGGGGATATGTAGGTAAGCATCCTGCATGTCCAGGGCGCATAGCCACTGTCCTGGATGAAGTAGTGGTAGAAGGCTCTGCCAGGAGAGCATTCTTTGTCTTTGTCGGTTTTGGCGACGAAAAGGATGCTGCTGCCCTTGAGGGAGCCTGTACATAATCTGGACAGACTTCAGTGCAGTGCCCTTCTCTTGCAGTTCGGTAATGATGTCCTTGACATCACCCTCCGAACAGCACCGAACCCCCTGAAGGGAGCATCCTGAATAGCGGACTGTACCTCAGGGACCAAACCTGACATGCGGAGCCAGGTGTGACGCCGTAGGCCTACGGTGAAGGCCGAGCTCCTTCCAGCTGTGCCCACCGCATCGTAAGTGGAACGGAACATATGCCGACAGGCCGAGCGAGCGGAACAGACAAGGTCACCCACTTCCTGCTTAGTCTGTGACTCAGGAAGGGAGTCCAATTTAGATTCCACCTGGCTAAGGATGGGCTTCTGGAAATCCCCTATGTGGGAAACATAGTTAAGGGCCCCGATGCCTAGGGTAAAAGAGGAATAGATCTTCTTCCTGTACTGGTCCAGAAGCTGGGATTCCATATCAGGTGGAGACGAGCTTAGGTGTTTAGGATTGGCGGAGTGACCATGGGCGGCGCTGATGACGACCGAATCCACCTTAGGGTGAAGGCTGAGAAAGTCTACACCCTCAGGAGCCTGGTATAGCATGTCCGCCTTCCTTGGAAGGGGGGCTAATGAGAAAGGTTGTTTCCAAATGGTGGGAAGAAGATCTGTGTGAGGCTCTATCCAGGGTGGAATCAGCGTAGAAGCAGTCTCGGGCAGATCCAGATGGACAGCGAGTTTTTTTTTTTTACGCTGTGGGTCTGGCTCCACTGATTGCCACTGATGTACTTCCTGGATTTTCCTCAATAACTCTAGAAAGGATGGGTCCTCCGGAGGGGACCTCGGAGGATCCCTCGGCCTGGGGCGTTCCGGAGTTTGGGGCTCGCCTGCGGGGTCAGAGTGGCTGGACTCGGAGTCCGAATCAGAAGTCTCTGAAGAAGAGGAAAAAGACTCCTCCCTAGGAGGGGAAGGGACGACCCCCTCCTGGGGAGTTCACGGGGTGCGTATCCTCCCAGCCTTGGGCACTGGAGGGTTCTCCTCTGGTGTCGGGCAGTGGGGAAGGAGTCTCCCATCACCAACGTAGGGGATCCGGTATACAGATCGGCGTCAGGAGACTACTCTCGACCTCCCTGGTGAGCTGAGCCTTGACCTCAGGCCACCAGAAGGCCAAGGTCTCCTTCAGATCCGTCGGCAGCTGTGGAGTGGGCAGCGGAGGTGGAGGATACCGGGATTGAGGGTACCCATAAAAAAAAAAAAAAAAAGGGGTATCCGTAGCCCTAAGGTAGGTAGCCCGGTGTTGGGTACTGCGGCGCTAGATACTGCGGCATCAGGTACTGCGGCGCCAGATACTGAGGGTCCGGGTACTGCGGCACCGGGTATTCCAGTGTCGGGTACCCTGGTGCCAGGGGCTCTGACAGAGAGGCCCTGCTGGCAGGCCAGACGGAGGAAGCATTGGGCCCAGCGTGGGCATACCATTGAGTGGGTCCTGACGGAGGAATAGGTCCTCCATCGGGCAAAGGGATGCCGGAGGGTGGAGTCAGGTAGGCCAGCGTTGGGACTGGCATCTGAGGATCCAAGGTCAGGGGGTCCGGCACAGGGGGAGGGAGCCCTGACGGCAGCGCCTCGAGGTCCTTGGTGATGACCGGGGAAGGAGGATTGAAATCCCTGGGTGTCAGTTGAGGGGCCGCGGGGACCTCAATAGGCAACATGGTGAGACATTGTGGTGAGCCTAGGACGTCAGATGGGAGAATAGGGTCTGGCGCAGGCTTCTTGGCCAGTCGGCGGGAGAGCCAGCGTCCGACTTATTGAGACTCCCCTATCCGAGGCACGCCAAGGAGTGGCGGCTTTTGTCGAAGGGGTTGGTTGGGCGCTCACCCGAGGAGGTGAGCAGCTTAGCGGCCTTGTCCGCAGGTGTCGTGGATCCAATGTCCGACTTACCGGACCTATTCTGACCGGAAGGCCGCGAGGAGAGAGCGACCTTAACAGAAGCAGAGGCCTCCTTTACCCCAGAGGCTCCTGAAGGGCCCTCACGTGAGCCCGACGGGAGGGGTGACGCCTTCTTGGCATCCACCAAGACGGCCGTCGAGGAACGATCCCCTGGAGATGATGTTACCTTAAGGGTCGTGACTCCAGCCAAAGTCACGGCTGCCGTTGAAGACTACTCCTGCTCCCGGTGCTTCTCCTTGTCACGCTTTTTCTTATGGTCTTCGGGGGAAGTGGATGCCTGCCTAAGCTTTTAACTCTTTTTCCATGGAGACCATTTTCTTCTTAAGGAGATGGGCTTCCAGGGACTGCTGCCTTCTGTTGCGGGTAGCCAAGCTGAAATTCTGGCAGTGCTGGCACTTCTCCATGGGGTGGTCTGGGCCTAGACAGAAGAGGCGCAAGGAGTGGCCGTCCTTGTGTGGAAGCTGAGAACCACACAAGTCGCACTTATTCTTATGCGATTCGGAGGGCATCGGGGACGACATACACAGCAATTATTGAAGAGAAAAATCAAAAAACAGAGAAAACAGGTCGAAAAGAGTTTAAAAAACTTAAGACCGACGAATGACTGATGAGTTCTGTTCTACCACGAGGAACTTTCACAAGCCGACGGTGGGAAAGAACTGGAAGTCGGGTATGGGGGACCGCCCCTTTATGCCGATGCCATATGACACCGGTCACCTGACATGGGGGCGGTCCCCCGCCAGGGACTGCTAGCTAGAAATTTTTCCGTGGGGTGCCGACACCTGGCGGCTTAGTGCTATATGTGAATACCAACTGCAAGAGCCCTCTTGAAGATCTCTGGTTTCTGCTCCCTTGCACTCCCAACAAAGACATCCTCAGCTGACCAGGCTGCCTTCTCCTACCACTCCCCTAAACTACAGAGTTCTCTTCCTCTCCCCATCTGCTCTGCCTCTTCACTACGCTCTCTCGCCTCAAGTCCTCTTCTCACACCTGCAATTTGCTCTGACCCCTTTTTGTACCTCTCCTCCCCTCCCTTTATCCCCTACCCTCTATACTCTACTCCTTGCCCTTTATCCGGCTGCCAACCCCCGTTTCCCCTCCTCCATACAAACTCTTCTAATATCTACTGGTTAGCTTAGCTACCATCTATCTGCATGTCTGCACTGTGCTCAACTGCATCCTCCTATCTTCAAGATGCATCCTGCCATATTTGTCTCTATATAGATAGATATAGATAGATAGATAGATATATATATCTATATATCTATATATCTATCTCTATACATATATCTATATATATATATATATATATATTCATATTCTCCTGCTTTTGCCGTTTAGCATTATTTTATCTATGCCACTGTACATAATTTATTTTTAAACCTCTATGTTCTTTGTTATAAGATGCATATGTGATGGTTAGTATGTTTTTACCTTATATGTAATTCAGTTCTAATTGTTTTTCATGTCTCTCCTGGACCCCTTACCCCAGGATACATCTTGAAATGAATCAAGAGTTCAGTAGGTCTTTCCTGGTAACATTTTTGATTGAATAAATGAATTAGGTTTGCTACGTAGAGCAGTGCTTCATCAGGCAGCTAGTAGACTGTATCCGGTTTTCACCTCTTCCTACTACAAAAGTGGGAACAAAGAGGATGTGGGGAACTACAGACCAGTCAGCCTCACCTCGATAGTGGGGAAGATCACGGAAGCACTACTGAAGGAGAGATTGGTGGAACATCTGGTTGTCAATTGTCTGCAGGACCCAAGGCAGCATGATTTCACCAGGGGGAGGTCATGTCAGACCAATCTCAATTAATTTTTTGACTGGGTGACTAGGGAGGTGGATCAGGGGAGGGCAGTGGACATGGCCTATC
The DNA here is from genome assembly GCA_016271365.2 of Neoceratodus forsteri. Taxonomy (NCBI): domain Eukaryota; kingdom Metazoa; phylum Chordata; order Ceratodontiformes; family Ceratodontidae; genus Neoceratodus; species Neoceratodus forsteri. Next base: position 687,677,968 of record JADMNL010000022.1, on the reverse strand, counting down.
TGGACTTCAACAAGGCCTTTGACACTGTGCCACACAGAAGACTATTACACAAACTGGAGAATATGGGTGTGGGCAGGACAGTAATACAGTGGGTAGGTAACTGGCTGGGCGGCAGGACACAGAAGGTGGTGGTAAATGGCTGTCACTCCACAGAGGGAAGAGTGACCAGTGGGGTACCACAGGGATCAGTGCTGGGACCAGTCCTATTCAACATCTTCATCAGTGACATTGCGCTGGACCTAGAAGGCAGAATTTCACTGTTTGCTGATGACACAAAGCTCTGTAACAGAGTAGACACACCAGAGGGTGTAGACAGAATGAGAAGGGGCCTGCAGAAACCTGAAGAATGGTCAGGGGTTTGGCAGTTGAAATTCAATGCAAAGAAGTGCAAGATAATGCATATGGGGCACAAAAACCCTGGCACAATATATCAGTTGGGGGATGAGGATATAGCATGCACCAAGCAGGAAAGGGATCTTGGTGTTATTATCTCTGATGACCTCAAGGTATGGAAACAGTGTGACAAGGCAGCAGGTAAAGCAAATAGGATGCTGGGATGCACAGGCAGGGCCCATCACCAGCAGGAAAAGGGAGGTCATAATTCCACTATACAAGACACTAGTGAGGCCCCACCTGGAGTACAGTGTACAGTTCTGGAGACCTTACTTATGTAAGGACAGACAGGGTAGAGAAGGTTCAGAGGATGGTACATGGATTGCATCACAAGTCCTATGAGGACAGGTTGAAGGAATTGAATATGCACTCCCTGGAGGAGAGGAGGGAGAGAGGGGATATGATAGAGCCATACAAGTATCTTACAGGAAGGAACAGGGCCCAGGAATACACTATTTTTAAGCGAAAAAGATGTTCCAGGACTAGAGGGTATGGGATGAAGTTGGAGGGAGGACGATTCAGAGGAAACGTGAGGAAGAATTTCTTCACAGAACGGGTGGTGGACAAGTGGAACACCCTGCCAGAGGAACTGGTGGGGGCTGAAACAATCACGGGATTTAAGAATGCATGGGATAGACATAAAGGAATTCTGGAGGTCAGGGTTAAGGGGCAACAGACTTCTAGGAAAACATAAAGTAAACTTACAAGCTCAAATGGGCAGACTGGGTGGGCCGTAGGCCCTTATCTGCAGACACTGTCTATGTATCTATGTACATTAGCATTGTGACTTCCCTCACTGAGACTTCACTAGTGATCAATCTGGCAGCTGTTCAGTGGTTCTTCCTGAATAGTTGTGATGTCATAGTTGGTGGAGTGGTCATCTCCAAAGGACAGAACCACCATAAAAAAAAGAGTACATGTAGACCTTATACTGCAGAACTGAGAAGGTCGAAAATAGAGCATCCATCAATGCAGGACAGAAGTAAGCACAACAAAATAACGTGCAAAAAACATTTATTGTGCACCCCGGCAATGCGAATATAAAAACATGTGGTCAGACTGGCCCACGGACAAACACTTACGTTTCACCCCCAGTTACCCACTGGGCTTCATCAGAGTTAAAGCATTGTTCTCATTTACTCTACTTATACATGTTACAATTTAAATGAATCACTTATCCAATTAACTGAAATTTATAAAAGTGCACGTGTTTCTGCATGTTTAACTTAAATAAGTACTATAAGCCTATTGCAAATTACAAAACTATTAATATAATTACTACATAAAACTATCACACAAAAGCACTCAATTCTACATAAGTAATTGAACCCACTAATCATCATATAAACATTTATTCATTTACATCTAAAATGAATGAGACCACCATTTTAACAAATACAGGTTCGATTTCATTTGCTGGCTGGTAAATGGTACTCTATTGCAAAACCCCCTTTATATTGTACATCATTCCATTATGGCCTAATCTGGTGCAAAATGTACCAATAATAGATGAATGCACTAAATTTACAAGTGCCAATCACCCTTGGTTCAACTTTCATACATTATAAGTACAAATCAGCCCCTAAATTTGTTTAAAAAGGCTGACAAATCAATATCATTATTAAGTCCTTTACCTTTTCTTGCTCCTAATTTGAAAATCCAAAAACTTTCACATTGGCCAATTAATTTTTGAATGTCTCCCCCCCCAGCTCCAACTTTAACCTGTTCTATGCCTATAAATGAAAAAGTATGTTGACCAAATCTGTTCTCGTTAAGATGCTTCACTATGGCGTAGCTATTATCATTTTTAGGTATGGCCCTTACATGTTCCCCTCTTCTAATTCTGAACTGTCTGACAGTTCTCCCCACATAATAAGCTCCACACAAGCATAATAATAGACTATACCAGTACTATAACATGCAGTAAACTCACGGATAAAAATATCCGTGCCTGTCACAGGATGTGTAAAAAATTTACATGGTTGTACATGTTTACAGTAGGCACACTTGCCACATCTAAAAGTTCCACCTGGGAGGGGGGCCAATATAGCCTGATTAGGAGATACTTGTTTGGGCATAACATTATGCACCACTATATCTTCAATATTTCTTGCCCTTTTAAAACTTACTTTCGGACCCTGTGCTGTCACCTGTTCAAGTTTTGGTTCCAACTCTAAAACAGGCCAATTGTTGGCTACTGTTTCTTTTATAAAATGTCCCGACGTTTTCGTTTCTCTCCCTTGTCTATAAACATATCACTACGATCCATGTCCTCCACTTTGTGGACTGCTGTAGCTATGATGTACTACACACCCTCTCTTTGAACCTAGCGATCTGTGATCCTCTCTTTTGTACAAACTGTTAGTGATCCGTACAATTGCGTAAAGTCCTAACTGTCCTTTAGGATTTGTAATACTAAGACAGAAGAACAGCAAGTAATGTGTCCCACCTCTTTTTTGGTAAAATTGACTAGTGAAGTGCTGACTAATAATGTGTTCATGTTTCAGGATAAAACTTTTTTATAGGTACAAGGTACTGCCATAGGAGCCACCATGGCACCTAGTTATGCGAACCTGTACATGGGTTTTTGGAAACTTAAACATCTCTATGGAGCCACCACAAATCCTTACATTTCCTGCCTGGATTTGTGGCGGCGCTTTATTGATGATATTCTGGTTATATGGAGGGGAACAGCTTCAGAATTTGTTAGTTGGTTAGAAAATACTAGCCCCTGTTTGAAATTTAAATATGAAATACATAAAACAGAGATCAATTTTTTGGATCTGAAGATCTATAGGAATGCCAGGGGGGATGTCTGTACCACACTATATCAAAAAGCAACAGATCATAATACTCTGTTACGTTATGAGAGTTGTCATCCACTGCATGTTAAATTTAATATTCCTAAAGGACAGTTAGTTAGGACTTTACGCAATTGTATGGAACATGAACAGTCTGTACAAAAGACAGGATCACAGATCGCTAGGTTCAAAGAGAGGGGGTATAGTACTCACAGCATAGTTACAGCAGTCCACAAAGTGGAGGACATGGATCGTAGCGATATGTTTATAGACAAGGGAGAGAAACGAAAAATGAAAAGAATTATATTTGCCCCTTTATAACAACTTTCTCTAGTCGGGCGCATTTTATAAAAGAAATAGTAGCCAATAATTGCCCTGTTTTAGAGTTGGAACCAAAACTTGAACAGGTGACAGCACAGGGTCCGAAAGTAAGTTTTAAAAGGGCAAGAAATATTGAAGATATAGTGGTGCATAATGTTATGCCCAAACAAGTATCTCCTAATCAGGCTATATTGGCCCCCCTCCCAGGTGGAACTTTTAGATGTGGCAAGTGTGCCTACTGTAAACATGTACAACCATGTAAATGTTTTACACATCCTGTGACAGGCACGGATATTGTTATCCATGAGTTTACTGCATGTTATAGTACTGGTATAGTCTATCTATTTTTATGCTCGTGTGGAGCTTATTATGTGGGGAGAACTGTCAGACAGTTCAGAATTAGAAGAGGGGAACATGTAAGGGCCATACCTAAAGATGATAATAGCTATGCCATAGTGAAGCATCTTAACGAGAACAGAGTAGGTCAACATACTTTTTCATTTATAGGCATAGAACAGGTTAAAGTTGGAGCTGGGGGAGGGGAACATTCAAAAATTAATTGGCCAACGTGAAAGTTTTTGGATTTTCAAATTAGGAGCAAGAAAAGGTTAAGGACTTAATGATAATATTGATTTGTCAGCCTTTTTAAATAAATTTAGGGGCTGATTTGTACTTATAATGTATGAAAGTTGAGCCACGGGCGATTAGCACTTGTAAATTTACTGCATTCATCTATTATTAGTACATTTTGCACCAGATTAGGCCATAATGGAATGATGTGCAATATAAGAGGGGTTTTGCAATAGAGTACCATTTACCAGCCAGCAAATGAAATCAAACCTGTATTAGTTAAAATGGGGTTCTCATTCATTTTAGATGTAAATGAATAAATGTTTATATGATGATTAGTGGGTTCAATTACTTATGTAGAATTGAGTGCTTTTGTGTGATGGTTTAATGTAGTAATTATATTAATAGTTTATAATTTGCAATAAACTTATAATAAACTTATTTAAGTTAAACATGCAGAAACACGTGCACTTTTATAAATTTCAGTTAACTGGATAAGTAATTCATTTAAATTGCAACATGTATAAATAGAATAAATGAGAACAATGCTTTAACTCTGATGAAGCCCAGTGGGTAACTGGGCAAAACGTAAGTGTTTGTCAGTGGGCCAGTCCGGCCACATGTTTTTATATTCGCATTGCTGGGGTGCACAATAAATGTTTTTTGCACATTATTTCATTGTGTTTACTTCTGTCCTGCACTTGATGGGTGCTCAATTTTCGATACTTTAAGTTTTCAGCAGTGTGTAGCACCACCCATGGCATGCTTGGTGCTTACCATTTCGTTGTTTTCTAGAGCTGAGAAGGGCAAACAAACATATAGTGTACGTAGGGATGTCACGGTATACCGGTTTAATGATATACTGTGGTATCAGAAGTCACGGCATTAATATTGTGAAGCACACATTAAGCATGTGGTTTAATGTTTAGCTGCCGCCCCTTTAAGAGCACTTAGAACTGCATGTATCTAATTGTTGCAGTGCCATGTTGGTCTGTCAGTCAGAGACTAGTCAGTGTGGGGCTTGTCCTCATGAACAGAACACCTACTGAACTGAATAAACCTGCCTTATTCTTTATTTTATGCGTCCGACTAGTTATTCACACGGTCCAGATGGAGTCCTCACCAGCAGCAACCGAAGGGGCTGGCAGACTACAGAGAAGGTAAGGGGTATTTTAGTGGTGGACCATACACCAAAAAAACGCCACAATATCATGGGCAATTTCTGATACCGTGATAACCATGATTCACGGTATACCGCAATGTTAAGACCTTTCAACCAATTTTTTTGTATTTTCAGGGAAAACTGTCCCTTCACGCCTACTGTTCCTGATGCTTTGTACAAAAATAACTTATTGTGTTATACCGCGATGTAACGGTTATCGCGACAATTTTATCAAGGTTACTGTATCATGGAAATGTTATTGACACCCCTAAGTGTATGGTGGAATGCTGTTATGCATGGAATTCCATGCCTAGAATATGCTTGTTGTCCTGCAGCAGTGACATCATTATACTGTTGTGCTGCAGTAGTGATGTCACTACTGCAGCACAACTTAGAAAGCCACCAAACAGCTGCTTTCCTCTATCAAACTGAGCTGGAAGCTTTTTTAGTTTTTAAACCTGAACTTACAGAAAACAGCTGCAACACTCTTAATCAGTAATCTGAGCCTGCCACCAACCCTCAAGTGCTGCCCAACCACTAGTTCACAAAAAAGAAGTGGAGTACCTGAAATGGACATGGATGCCCATATACTATAACAGATAATGTATGGGCGTCCATACACAGACAAGCCTGTGTCTTTATCTCAAGGTTTATATGGCAACCAGTGAACCTCTTTAGCTTCGCTCTTGAGGTTTCTGGTTGCTATCAAAACCTCTTGATCCAACCACAGGCTTGCTGTGTATGGCTGCCCACATATTATCCTCTACAGGTATAGAATTAAACAAAATATTAATAACACACAAAAAAACATAGAAGGGGCACAATGTCCCAAACCTAGGGGGGAAAAAAAAAAACCAGGAGAAAATCCACAGGGAACACCTGACAGAGACCAGACAGCTACACTCAACAGTAGAACAAAGTGAAGGTCATTGGGGCCAGCCCACCTTGTATAGGTAGAGCCGGCACAGGGCCAGCTAGCATAAGGTGTGCAGCCCCAGCTATGGAAAAATTCCAAGGAGTCCTAGTGCCTGCTGGCCCTAGTCCAATGTATTATGGTTCTGTGGCGAAGATATGAACGTTGTAGTGAGTACAGCGCAGACAACAGGGCAGTTTTGCAAAATTTTATTTATTTCATTAATCATTTTAGTCTTTGGTGACCGGGTAAGACCCACTAGGCACAAGTGCATGTTTTCAGGGGTGACCTGGGAGCACTGGGCGATTAAGTGACTTGCTCAGTGTCACACAGTATGCAAGTGGAACTTGTGAGAATCCAACAGCAGGACAAAAATGTGCCTTTTACAAAAGGCTGCAACGCCTAAAAAGATAAAAGATGAAACAGTGTAGTACACGTGGAGTAAAGGACATCCTGGGCAAAACTGTGCCCTCTAGGAGGGCAAGCAGGTTCCCTGATAGCAACAGCTTTAGTCAAATGAAGCATTTTAGGTTTTGAGTTATTTGGCCAGATCTTTTTTCCTTCCTTCCTTATAGCCATTTGTCCCCCCCCCCACCGGGCCCAACACTTACTCCTCTCCCTTTCGGGTCTGCCACTGCCCCCACTATCATAGCCGGTAGAGATATACACAGGGCTGCACTCAAGGGTGCCCGCAACCGCCATTTAGACAGTTTGGTACATATGACCTTTTCTGGTTTTCTCCCCTGCTCAAAGCATCTCCCCTCCATCCCATGGTTGAGTAGTGCCACTGTTGGCCTTGTATGCACACAGCATCCCTGGAGCAACAGCAAGCTCTTAAGCCAACTGCAGCAGTCGCTGTAGCACCAGAACGCACCACCAGCTCTCCACTTAGGCATTCTACCATGCAGAAGCAACCTTAGCTTGGGCTGCCTCCCATCGTGGTAACGAGAGTTCACTTCCAAACCCAAGCTGCCTGCATGGCAGCACGTTGGGCTGAGTTCATCACCTGCCTCAAGGCTCAAGTCTTGGCACTTCAATGGGTCTCCTGGAGTCCTGCTAACTTGGCCTGGTGCCACATGCTCCTTAAAGCCTGCACTAAAGCTGCTGGACTTGTCAAATCTCAATATTTTGCTTCCAGATAACCCTAAATTACTCCTCTAAATTCTGAAAGGTCATCCACTCTCTGTTTGCTCTTCACCAGTTAACAGCTATGACCCTCAGACCCCTCTGGGGCATACACTGCATTCAATACCTTCTTCTCCACTTTTGCAGTCTTCCTGCTTTTCCGCCCTTCATCTTCACCCTCCTCCTAACACACCTTCCCCTGCTTTCTCTTCTCCCATCTCAGCAGCATCTGCCCTACTGTCCCTTGAATCCACTAAATGTAACAGCCCAGATGTCCTGGACACAAAGCTCCTGCTACTTCCCTTCCAATCTCCATCCTGCTCAATCTTTCTTACTGGTACAGTTCTGGGTGCTTGGAAGAAGGCTAAAGTTCTCCTCCTACACAAACTCCTCTGTTCCTGTTAACTAGTACCCTCTCACCTACCTTTGCAATGTCTAAACTATAGCATAAATTGGCGTTCTACCACCTCTCCTCCTCTCTCTCTCCTTTAGTTGGCTCCTTCTGTCTGAATTCAGTAAGACCCACTCCACAGTTACTTTCCTTCTCAGTCTTACTAATACTATCCTGAAGTGGGATGGATCATGGAATGTTGACCTCGCTAAGATTTTTAACTCAGTGTCTCACCCATTTATACTTAGAAAGCTTGCTAGCACTGGACTGTCTGACCTAGCAGTCAAATGGTATGCCTCTTATCTAGTCACAAGATTCCATGCTGTCTTTGCAGACGATTCCTTCTCCCTGTTGTGTGCCCCCCCCCCCACTAAGGGTTATGTCCTGGGCACCATCATGTTCTCGTTCTTTCTACACGACCATATGTATGTGGAGGACATGGTGCTTTACGTGCCTGTGGTCCCCAAGCCCGAGCTGATGGCGCAGCCCCAGAGTGTTTAACAGTGTCCAATGCTTGTTTATGTTAACCACCCATCGCTCAATGCCAAGAAAATGGTCTCCATGATCTTCAGAACCAGGCAGCAGGTAGCCAAGCTTCAGTCCAATCCTGTCTTCATGACCCTTGAAGAAATTCCACCAGGGCTTAAACTTCAAGGGGGGGACTGCACAAGTTTTTTTTAGCCCCCCCCTCATATTCTGGATCCCCATGCAGGACAATCCCACTCACACACACTCCCTTATAGTGCAGTGGCAAAGTGCCATAGAGCGCCATCTATGGCACTTTGCCACAGAGTTTTTTTGGTCTTTTGGGTTCCATGACCCTTTGCAGCCGCTGTAGTCCCTGGCAGTGTAATGTGTGCGCCTCTTGACCCTCCACTGCTCTCTCAAGAGCGGCTCATGTGAAGGAACTGGAAAGACATCGCAGCATTGAGCAGAAGATGCCATTTGCTAAGGAGACCAGGACAAGGGAACAGCAATGGTGGAATCAACAAGGAAAGCCAACCTAGCAGACAACGATACTTGAGGACAACTTAGTGTAAGATGGGTGGGAGGGTCACCGGCGTTCCTGAAATTGGTTACCAGCAAAAAAAAAAAAAAAAAAAAAAATGATTTACAGTAAACCCATGCAGTATCGGTAGTGGGAAACTGAGGGCAAGTGCGTTTAAGGCCTGTGGCCAGTAGAGTATACTTGGTCAGCCAGCGGTCACTGAAGAGTGCCAAAAACAGAAGGAGGAAAAAAAAAAAAACAACAGGCACAGACATGTGATACGGCAGTCACTGAAGCAGCCGAATGAATGAAGACACAAAATACTGAGCTAAAAACAGTCTGGTGAGGGTGAGTGAAATGGATAGGGGCCTTTTGCTTAACTTTACCCTTATCATTCATAAGTTGACAAAGTTTTTAGTAAGTTGCTCACTGTCAGAAAGAAAAAAAAATTGGGGGGGTGAAACTAAAGGATGGGAAGGTCCGTGACCTGGGTGTATCCCAAGACCAGCTGTATTACAAAAAGAATTTAAAAACGTTTTCCTGTTTTTTAAAGTTGTTCAGCTGGAACTCTGTGGGGAAACAAGTGAAAGGGGTCGGTGAGAAGGTCTGTGACTTGGGAATATCCCAAGACAAGCTAGATTACAAAACAAATTTAAAACACTTTTTCCAAGAACTGTGGGGGAAAATGAAAGGGGTTTGAAGGTCTGTGCCTCGTCTTGTGTGTACGGATTGTGTGCCAAAAAAGAAAAACTGGTCCCCGAGTGGGAAGGTCTAGCTGGGCGAGTCCCATGAAGAGGTTTCTTTGTTATATTAACTCATTGGGTTCGGGAGGCCATTTTGGGTCAGGTTCTGCAATGGATGGTTCCGATGCCATATGGCAGCTGCTGGACCCAATGAGTTTTTAAAAGAAAAAGGAAAAAAAATGTTTAAGTAAAGTGGGAAGGTCTGTTACATGGGCGAGTCCCAAGACAAGGCTTCTTTGTAAAAAAAAAAAAAAATTCTGAGTGAAGCAACTGGGTGAGAAGACATTTTACCAGGGTTATTTTTTTATTAAAAAGGACTAAAAAAAACACAACAAAACTTTCTGACAGTGAAGCAACTAGGTGGGAAGGTCTTTTACCTGAGTGAGTCCCAAGACAAGGGATTAGATATTTTGTAAGAATGAACAAAAAAATAAATAATTTTTTCTGAGAAACTTGAGGGGTGGGAAGGTCCGCAGCTTACCTGGGTGCAGACAGTGAATGACAAAGCACATGCATGTTAACTGACCTGGCTGAAAAGAAAGCAACCAAACGTGCAAGAAGCCTCTGAGGAAGAATAAATACTAGAAAAAAAGGCTACATAATGAAGAAGTAGTAGCAGACACATAAGACCCTGCACTGGAACTCAAACCAGGCCCACAAGACTAGGGAGGGAGAGTTTAGCTCAGTATTTTGTACTTTAATTCATTTGGCTGCCATTTCACAGTCTCTCTCTCTCTCTGTCATTCCTGCTGTGTTTATTCTCTCTTTTACACTACTGTCATTATTGTTCATCAAATTGCAGCTGACGTCCTCCAAGTTTGTGATCGGAGAGAACTTAGAAATTTTTTTTAAGGAAATCCTCTTCCCAAAAACAAAATGTGGGCTCCCCCCATTTGGTAGACCGGGGGGGGGGGTGGAAATCCCCCGGAGGCAGTCTCCTACTTCAAATAATTATACCCAAGGTCATCTCGACTTCAGGAACCATCCCTAACTTGCCTTTATTTTACATATGCCCTGAAACCTGAAATCTGCAGATTAACTTTGGCTGGGGTTGGGGGTGATAACACTATTTGTAGACTATTCATTTTAGCACAATGAGCTACACAAAATTAGCAATAAAACTATCTAGGAAACTGGACAGACTGAAACCCCAAAAGAAGTGAGATCAACTGGAGAAGTGTAGTCTAGTGGTTAGAGCACTGGCTTTGGAACCATGAAATCACAGCTTAAAATCCCACCACAGCCATATACTTAGTGTATCCTTGAGAACATGACTTAACTTCCCAGTGTTCCAGTCCACCCAGCTGTGGAAATTAATAGAAGCAAGTCAAGACCACACAGAAAACCAGATGCTGCATCTCAGCTGGGCTATTCCTGGCTAAACTGTTAACAAAATTGAATCAAAAGCTTCTGGTGGGCCAAGTGCCAGCATAGTTCACACTGTGCTAAGTAGCTAATTTAAAATGTTACACATTAATGTCATTCTTTCTATTAATTTTCTATGTAATTTATTTTTTGCTTTAATTCACTATATAACTGCATACCAGTTCTGCTGCTTTTCTTACCCCTCTTGGGACCTTCTTACAAAGGTGCTGCCAGACACTCAGAGCAATGAAACTGTGTTCATCTTCACAAAGCACAGTGTTCACAGAACATTACGCAGACTGAACAGGGGCAGGGGACTTTGTGGATACTCCAAGTGATAAAATGAGGAACTGTCACATGTAATGTGAGACAGTTTGTATTTTACTCTCACATACACCCCATATTGTCTACAAATGACACAGTTCCACAGTGAACAGCAGTATCAGAAATCTCCCTAGTGACACCATGGGCAAATTTCCAATATCCTGATAATAATGGTTTATGGTGTATCAACAATTTCAGGCCTTTCAATGAATTTGTTTTGATATTGTTAGAAACCTAGTTTGTGTCAGCAGAAAAAGACCCAGAGGTCAATCCAGTCTATTCATTTCTCCGCCTAGCTCCACACTCAGCCCAGACCCCCTTCTCTTCTCCTATGGGTCCCACTATTCCTTTCTGTCTGTCCCACCACTGCAGTGCACCGCTTGTAACATCCCTTACTTCTGAGAACTCCCCATTTACTATGACCCTTTGCATATGCCTCCTCAGCCAGTTTTAAGGTTTAAACACAGAAACACAGAAGTTGTTGGCAGATAAGGACTGCTTGGCTCACCCAGTCTGTCTATTTTTTCCTACCTACAGTATCACCGCAGACCCAATTTGATCTCCAACTCATTCTCCCTCCTCCACTTCCTTTCCACTACGATTCCCTTTTGATAATCCCATTCATTCTTGAACCCCACACAACTGTTTTTGTCACCATCACCTCCGCTGGTAGGCTGTTCCAGGAATCCACCACTCTTTCTGTGAAGAAGTACTTCCTCACATCTCTCCCGAGTCTACCCCCCCCTCCAGCTTCACAGCATGTCCCTTGTTGTTGAGCACCTTTTTTTCTGAAAAATACTTTCCTCTTATACCTTATTTACTCCTATGAGGTATTTAAAGGTCTCTGTCATATCCCCCTCTCTCCCCTTTGTTCAGGATGCACATATTAAGTTCATAGTCTGTCCTCATAGGGCAGTTGATGTAGACCCTGCACCATTTTGGTTGCCCTCCTCTGGACCGCCTCCACTCTACATTCTTCCACGGATAAGGTCTCCAGAACTGGACAGAATATTCTAGGTGGGGTCTTACCAGTGATCTATACAGAGGCAACACCACTTCCCTCTTTCTGCTGGTGATACCCTTCCCTATGCACTGCAGCATCCCACTAGCCTTCCTAACTGCCTTATCACACTGCCTGGCCACCTTAAGTGCATCAGATACAATTACCCCTAGCAGATCTCCTTCTTGCTTGGTGGTCATCAATAACACACCACACATTTTGTACTCCAGCCTTGGATTTCTGTGCCTCAAATTCTTCCACTTTTTTGCACCGAAACCTAACTGCCATATCCTAAACCACCCTCAAATTTTCCAAGATCTCTGCTCATCCTTTCACCCCACCCCCACCCAGTGTCTACCCTATTACAGATTTTGGTGTCATCCATAAAGAGGTAAATCTTCTCCTCCAACTCATTGACAATGTTACTTACAAAGGCATTAAAAATGACCTGTCCCTGCACTGATTTCTGAGGCACTCCACTGGTCACCCTCCCTCCTCTGAGTGAACTCCATTTACCACCACCCTCTGTCTATTCCCTAACCACTACCACCTCTGGACTCACTCCCAAGCTACCCAGCTTGCTTACTAGTCTCCTATGTAGAACAGTGTTGAAAGCTTCACCGAAATCTAGGTAGGCCACATCCACCACTCCACCCTGATCTAATCCTTGGTCAGTCATTTAAAGATATCTATCAGATTTGTTTAACATGATGTCCCGGTGAATCCATGCTGCCTCAGGTCTTATAACCCACTGGATTCAAGATATTCCCCTCCTCTTTCCTGCAGTAGTGATTACATTGACTATCCCCAACAATGATGTCAGGTTGCCTGCCTTATAACTGCCAGCCTCCTCCCTGCTACCACTTCTGTGAAGTGGGACTACATCTGCCCTCCTCTAGTCCACCAGAACCACTCCTATCTCCAGTGAGCTGCTAAACAGGACTGTATGAGCTGCAAGCAGTCCCTCCCTGAGCTCCCTTAATACCCATGGATGCAGCAGTATGGTCCCATTGCTTCGTCTACTTTCAGATTAGCGAGTCCCTTCAGGACTCTCTTCTCAAAAAAAGGACTAGTATCCACCTCCCTCCAGTGCTGTTACATTTTTTGTGGCCCCACCCCTTCTCTTTCCGCTGTGAACACTAAACAGAAGCATCTGTTCAGGATGTCTGCCTTTTCCTGGTCCCCTCTGCAACACCCCATCCATCCTTTTCACTTTTTAACATTATTATCCCTCATCTGATCTTCCTCTTTTCACTTACATGCCTAAAAAATGTATTGGCCCCTTCTGTTAACTACGTGGGCTATTCCTTCTTCAGTTTAAGCCTTCATGCTCCTTACTGCTTTCCCCGCTTCTCTCGGTTTCCCCCGATATACCTCACTATCCCCCTCCCTCTGCATCTCCTTATACCTTCCGAATCCTACACTTTTATTTATTTCTGGGTAGGTAAACTAGACAACCAAGCGCCTATTTTCAGATATGACCCAGGAGATTACATTACACAAGAGAACACCAATAGTCTTAGTACAATACAACAAGAAGGGACCAACAATATACAAAAAAACAGTACAATAACATCAGGTGGGATACAATAAGAAACGAATTACTCACCGCAGTAATCTTCTTTCTTCCAAGGGGTCCTTTAGCATCAGTAACTTTTTTTGCACTTAGCTGGCTAGGTGCAATTGCCCCGGAGGTGTGCCTTTAAGAAATATTTAAATGAGCTTAGGGCCAAGCCTATCAAAAGACAGGAGGAGGTGTGAGTCGAGTGAGAACTGTTGAAGGCTTCAAAATTTGAGGAAAAACAAAGGCAAATGCCCCGAAAAAGAATCAACAGGATTCAAAAAACATGCAGATGTCCACAGAAGCGGAACTAGAAAACAACAGCAACACGAGCTAAAAACTCATCAATAAGAAACTCCAAATTTGGTAAAAGGTGACAGACAGCCTTTCTCCGACAGATGAATCTGGGAGGAAGGGTGGGAGTTTACTGATGCTAAAGGACCCCTTGGAATGGAGAAAGAAGATTATTGCTGTAAGTCACTTTTTTTTCTTCTTACCCCTGGAGCCCTTTAGCATCACTAACTATTTTGCAGACTACCGAGCAATACCAAGTGGGAGGTGGGCAGAGAACCTAATTAGGAAAGAGGCTCTGCAGAACCACCCTGCCAAAATTTGGCATCAGATCTGATCTGCACATACAAACTGTAGTGTTTCACAAAGGTGAGCACAGATTTCCAGGCAGCTGCTTTCCAGACATCCAGTAGGGGAATGTCCCTTGCTGCTGCAATGCCTCTAGTGGACTACATAGAAACATAAGACTTTGACAGCAGATAAGGACCGCTTGGCCCATCTAGTCTGCCCATTTCCCTACCTACAGGATAGGCCGCAGATCCTAGTTAACCAACAGCCTATTTCTTCCTACCCCCCACAAGAATTGCCTTACGTCTGTCCCATGCATTCTTGAATTCTCCCACAGTTTTAGACCCCACAACCTCCTCAGGAAGGCTGTTCCATGCATCCACTACCCTCTCTGTGAAATAATACTTCCTCACATTGCCCCTGAACGGCCCCCCTTCTATCTTTAAATTGTGTCCCCTTGTTCTTACACATCTCTTTTTCTGAAAGATGCTACCCTCTTGGACTTTGTTCATTCCACTGAGGTACTTAAAAGTTTTTATCATGTCCCCCCTCTCCCTTCTTTCCTCAAGGGTACTTGCTTGTTCAGTGTCCATTCGCTCTGGCCTTGACTGATGCAGCTTAGAGCATCCGCCAGAGTATTGAGTTTGCCTGGGAGGTGAATAGCCAAGAGGATGACTCCCAGGGAGAATGCTAGAGACCAGAGCTTCAGAGCTTCCAAAACAGAGCATTCCTGATCTGGTACCACCCTTCTTATTTGTGTAGAACATTGCAGTGGTGTTGTCCATTCGAATTTGAACCGCCTGACCTTCTATGCTGGGAGCAAAAGCTTTGAGAACTAGTAAGACTGCTTTGAGTTCCAAAAGATTTATGTGCAGCTGTGACTCTTCGGGAGTCCAGTTGCCGCTTATTGAGGCACTGTCCAAATCAGTTCCCCAGCCCAAAAGGGAGGCATATGTGGTGATCACCTTTGTGGGAAGACTAGCTTGAAAGGGAACCCCTGCCTGCAAATTTGCAGGGTTCTTCCACCACAGCAAGTTTTGCAGGAACTGCTCAGACACAGGTATCAACTTTGAAAATGTGTTGCTTCTCTAAGACCAGCGAGCTCTGAGGTATGTTTGCATAAGTCTCATCCTGTACCTGACCCCTGGGATTACTGCAGTCATACAGGCCATATGTCCCAGAAGTTTGAGAAAATAGCTGGCTGGTCTTGGCCCGTCCCAGGGCGAAATAATCTGCCACTGAAAGGAAACTCTGAATTCCTTCCTGCGGAAAGGAAAGCATATCCCTTCAGAGTGTCCAGCTGGGCTGCTATGAAGGTGAGCAGCTGGGTGGGTTCCGGGTGAGATTTCTTTAGAAGTACCAGGAAACCCAGAGACTCCAGAGTGCATTCTGTGAGGGAAAGAGATTCCTTGACCTGACAAGGAGACTTTGCTACTATGAGCCAGTCATCCAGCTAGGGGTACAGAGCAACACCCAGTCTCCTGAGATGTGCTGCTACCACTGCGAGACACTTGGTAAAGACTCTTGGGGCTAAGGACAGACTGAAGAGCTTTGCAGTGAACTGATAGTGACCTGAAAGAAGTTTGAAGCTGAGAAATTTCCTGTGAGATCTCCTTATGAGTATGTGGAAGTAGGGGTCCTTTAAGTCTGGGAAAGCTAGCCAGTTTCCCTGATGTAAGGACTGTATGACCAGTGACACAGTGATCATTCTGAATTTGGGTTTTTTCAGATATTTGCTTAAATATCAGAGATCTAGGATAGGTCACCACTGCCCAGTTTTCTTCTGTCTCAGAAAATACCTGGAGTAGAGGCCCTTGCCCTTCTCGTGGGCGGGGACCCTCTCCACTGCTCGTAAAGCCAGAAGGTTTGTACCTCCATTTCCAACAGTGGTATCTGTGTTGGGGACAGAGGTCTTCACACCTGGGTATGCCTGAGGTCTGGCAGCTGCTTGAACTGTAATGACAAACCCTTCTCCACTATCTCCAGCACCCATTTGTCCGACGTGACGAGGGACCAGTGCAGAAGATAGTGGGAGAGCCTGCCTCCAACCGGAAGTGGGGAGGCAACTTGGACACTCACATCAGGACTCAGACTGAGAGGCAGATGGCTGGGCAGAGGTGGCTCTTCTTTGGCCCCTTCTGCCCCTGCCTCTGAACAAAACTTCTGCCCTTACCATCCCTGTCACAGGATCGTTGAGGGGTGGCAGGCTTAGGCTTGGATGAGTGGCTCTGCCAGAAGGCCTTGCACTCTACCTTTTTTCACGTAGTCAGTGGTTCTGTACTCAAACAACATATTTTGATCACAGGGAAAATCCATGGCCTTGTTCTGAGTGTCTGTGGTCAGACTGGTTGTTCCAAGCCAGGTGAAGCGTCTCAGAGAGATGGCATGGGCCATCACCCTAGAGGCTGCATCATTGTTGTCGTCTGCCATGTGGAACTGGTACATAGTAGCTTCCAGGGCAGTTTTTGACATATCTACCAGCTCCTGTACCATAGGATCTGATCCGTTGTGGGCGACAGCCTAGACAGATTTCCACAGGGCTCTCTCATATTTGGCTGTGAATGTCATGCAAGAAGAAAGTCTGAGAAGCAGGGAAGCTGTGGCATACATTTCCTTTGCTATAAAGTCAATTTTCTTGGAATCCTTGTCAGAGGGAGATGGGCACAAAGAGACTCCAGCTTTCTCACAAGCTGCCTGCTGCACTATACTCTAGTGGCTAGGGTGTGCAGACAGGAACTCAGTACCATTTTTAGACAATTTACAGTATATTTTCTCTCAAGCTGCTTATCAACCCCTGATACTGAAGTGGGGTGTTGAAGCACCTTCATGGTATTTTTTTCTAAATGCATTATAGATAGGAATGACCAGGGTTTTAAGAATGAAAGAGCCTTCATCTCCCTATAAACTTAGTCATCGACATCCTGGTTGGGCTCCTGCGTAGGGAGGTCCAGGGTGTCCAGCATATTTCGTATAAATGTAAACAGAGGAAGAAACCTCGTGGTTACCCAGGGGAACCCCAAGATGAGGGGCCGGGGACTCCTGTGGCTCAAGGCCCTCAAAATCCATGTCATAAAATTGATCATCATCTGCATCACCCTCACAGTCTACAGAAGAGAGGGAACTGTGGAAGAGTGCTTGCCAGCCCCAGTAAATCAAGGACCCATCTTTTGAAGGGGTTGAAACAGTTGCCATGCTTTTTCCATATCTTACACTGATGGAAGAACCTGTGCAGTTTGTGTTTTGTTTTTGCTGTATGCTGTAAGCTACCTGTTGTCTCGCTATTGACAGAGTTTCTTTTTAGCCACTTCAGAAGCTTGATCAAGCTTCCTTTTTTAGTCACTCTTATTATTTTTCAATTTGTGAGGAACTTCATCTTTGGAAGCTTAATTTTTTGGCTGGGATCTGAAGGGGTCCTCAGCACCTCTGCTTTTGGTATTAGTACTTTTGAATGGCCCCTCGTCAGAAGCCTTTGATTTATCCTCAGCCATAATAATCAAAGGTTGGTCTGCTATGTTTGCCAATTTAAGCAAAGCAAACCAGTCCTGGACCTGCGAACTGAGTGCAGGTTTCTTTGAAAATGCCACCGGCCAATCCTGCCCCAGTTAGTAAACCCTCGTCTATTACTAATGCCTTTTTTTTTTTTTTTGGTTGTAGAACTGGGATCTATACCAGTGCCAATCTCAATAGAAACCCAGTAATACTCAACTGCACACAAGTGGCTGCTGGACCCTTATGGACAATCCTGACACAGAAGATACCAAGGTCCAGTAATATAACAAAAAATGTTTCTTCATAATAGCCAATCCAGAGAGAAAACCCCAGGCACTGTTTAAATTTGAAATCCACTGCAGGTGTCTCGCGGTAAACCCCACGAGGTCTAAGGTTAAAAAAAAAAAAAAAAAAAGGCAACTGTCCCCAATTCGACGGTTCCCACAAGAATTTGCCCAAAAATGAAAGAAACCGTGGAAAATAAGCACCCATGATAAAATCAGGCTTTAAACTAAATAGGCATGGTAAAAATAAAGTCAAAAATAGCGCGGTTGCGCTAAAAATAAAAAATCTGCTAGGCACTACTGAAAAAATAAAACTTTCTCTCAGCACACTAAAGGAAATAATTTATGAGGAAAACTTTACCCAGATTATCACTAGGAGGCTGTTAACAAGGAAAGTTGGGAGACACCTCAGAGATAATATTGTTCAGTCCAGTGGAGAAAAAATTCTGAAGCCTTCAACTGCTCTCACTCAGCTCATATCCCCTTCTGTCTTTTGACTGGCTTGGCCTCAACTCATTTAAATATCTCTTAAAGGCACACCTCCAGGGCAGTTGCACCTAGCCAGCTAAGTGCAAAAAAAGTTACTGATGCTAAGGGACTCCTGGGGTAAGAATAAAAAGTTAACATATTCAGAGTACAAGGTCCAAATTCAACTTGTCAAGAATATACTGTATATGAGAAACACCTAAGAGCAAATAATAGCAAAACCTACAATCAAGAAACAGTGCTACATTAACGAGCAAGAAGTGGATTAGAAACCTTAGTTACTGTAGGTAGTAAGGTTGGGAGGGAAGGAGACAGACTTGCAGTTGGGGATAAGATAACATACAGCAGCTAATAAGTGAAAGTGGTCAGGGGGGTTGGAAGCACTTGCAGGTCATGGAATAGATATGGTATGTTTTAAAGGCAGATTTCAAAGAGAAGGTGGAGGTTTAGCCTTTACCTTTTCAGCCACTTCTTTCGAGAACCACAGCATTTTTTTATCTCTTGCTTCTGCTCACTTGCTTAACACAGACATCTGTTACCTGCACTATGCCTTTTAGTGTTGCCCATGTTCCTCCACCCCACCTTTTTACACCCAAGTTGCCAATATTTCCTCTACCCCTAAGTACCTTAGCTTCTTGACCAGTCTTCTTGCTGAAATTTAATTACACTGTATCTACTGCCAGTCCTTTAAATCGGTCGCCCTGGTCCCTCAGTCAAAGAAGTCAACTAGATTAGTCTGGCAGGACTGCGCCCCCACCCGCGAACCCATGATGCCTATGCTCCTGCAGTCCATATCCCTCCAGAAGTTCACTAGCTCCTCCCTCAGTATGAACACCATTATCTTTACTACTACGCACCTCAGGCTGACTGGTGTATAGTTCCTTGGCACATCTTTACTTCTGCTCTTGTTCAAAAGGAATACGGCTGCTGTCCTCTGGTTCCTAGGGACCACGTTTGTGTCCAGCAAGCAGCTGAATAGGTCCTCAAGTGGCTCTGCTATTACATCCACACACTCACCGAGTATCCTAGAGTGTTAGTCATCAGGTAGGTCTCAAAGATTTACTTACCTTTAATCCTTTAAATTTTCCCAACGTCCTTTCCCACCTTATGCTGAAAGTATACCTGCCCTCTCTTTCCCTCCTCACCCCACATTCCAGCAGTGGACCATCCTTCTAGCTAGTAAACAGTGAACAAAAGTATTTGTTCAGCACATCTTTTTCCTCTGTACCCCTCCTCCCATCCTTCCCTTTTATTTTTTATTTTTACAATATCACGTTTGTTTTTCCACAGATAATAATAATAATAAACTATTTTTAAGTGCCTTTCAAGATATCAAGGCGCTTTACAATAATTAAAACATAATTCCAGAAACAACAAACGCAATAATAAATTGCACAACAGATCCATACGAGTCACTGATAGGCCTGTCACCACAAAAAAGTTTTAAACGCTTGTTTAAATCCCCCCCCCCTACGGTCGCGCACTCCCGAAGCTGACGGGGTAGAGAATTCCAGAGGGTAGAGGCCGCAAACATAAATGCATGGGCCCCAGAATATTTCAAAATCACCATTGGAACCTCCAGCATCCCCTAGTCAGCCGAACAGAGCAGTCGCACAGGACTGTAGAGAATTAGAAACTCTTTCAAGTAGTCAGGGCCAAGTCCGTGTAGGGCTTTATAAGTCAGTAAACCAACTCTGAAAGTGATCCACCACTGAATCGGTAGACAGTGCAGATTGCGCAGCACCAGGGTAATATGCGAAGCCTAAGAAGACCCCGTCAGGTAGAAGTACAATGACACACAGCAACCAAGAGAAGAAGTCAGAAAAACAATGTAACATAACATCCATCACATTCATGGATAACTGTACAGTACAGAGCTGGGGGAGAAGATGAGACAGTAAATACAGCATGACTAAAAGGAGACGTGAATCTCCGAGTCAGTTTTTCAAGGTACAATTAAAGAATTAGTATCCAGTTTATAGTTGGCCCACCTGCCTCAAATTTCTTCAAATACAGATAATTATTTAGTATGTATGTAAATCATTCTAGCCTGTAAATAGATTCCATCATCCCCTGCCAAAAGTCTATGGGTGGCAGTTTGTCCATCAGCCAGAGGCAAGTGATCACCTGTTTAGCTCCAGTAATTAACAGAAAAGAAATCAAAGTTGCCTACTTCTTATTTCAAGGGTTGGCAAAGGGATTACAAATAACAGCAGGGACAGGGAAAGCAGTCCCACTGCAGAAAAAATGTGTTCAAGTGCAGCACCTATTTGCTCCAGTACCTTCTAACATTTGGGTAGGCCCATCCTTCCTCTGTCTTACACTTCACAACTCCCCCATTTACCCTTCTGCTTCTTCCAGAAGTAACTGAAGAATGGTTTATCCCTTTGCTTCACCACCATTGCTAGATGGAGTTCTGCCTCTGCCTTGGCCTATATGACCTTCTTACCAGCTACCTCATCCTCCTCCTCCACAATCCATGTTCCTTCTTTCTTTAATCTGATAATACCCTTGGTTTTCCTTTTCTCCATAATGTAAGATGCCTTCCACAACTCGTCTGAACAGATCTTGATGAAACTTCCCCCCCACCTGCACAGGGTCCTCTTCTCCCACTTCCACCTTATTGTTGCAGTAGGTGTCTTGTCGGATGCATTCAGTGACCACTGCATGATGTTCTGCATCAGGAAGATCCGATGTCCACCCTCCTCCCCTAAATACATTTTCACTAGATTTCTCCAGTTGCTCAACACCACTGCCCTCTTGAGTGACACTGCTGCTGCTGACTGGACAGCCACACCCTCTACCAATGATACTGATGTTGCCACCTCTCAGTTTCGCTTTAAATTCTCTACTGTCTGGGACAAGCAGGCCCCATTTCAGAAAATCTAGGGTCAAAATGCACCGCAGCCCCTCTATAGATTACCCCAGGCATCATCAGTGCAAGTCCAGAGACCCTGCCTGGGTATACACTATAAATCATCTCTCTCTCTCTCTCTTTCCGACCTCTTAGTTTACAGAACTATCAGAAACTCCTACACAAAGACTGTCCAGGCTGTGAAATTAAATATTTCAAGATCAACCTTCAGAACAACCTTAGTGCTCCCTCAAAGTTCTGGAAGACTATTCACTTCCCTCTTTGACCATCCCATGCAGTCCATCCCTCCAGTCCTTCAGGCAAATGGTTCACCAGTGTCTGACCCCTCCTCAGTTGTTGCTCACTTCAGAGAATTTTTCATTTGTGCTCTCCCTTCTGATCACCCCCCAGCAGCCCACACTCCTCCTCATGTTCCCTCTCTTATTCTACCCTCACGGGTGTTTCCTTCCCTCCCATCCTTCCCCGGTTACTGCCCAGGGAACCCTGACTGCCCTTTACTCCCTCAACCTACACAAATCCAGCCCTAATGGCCTGGATCCTAAACTACTCCATATATCAGCTCCTGCAACAGCATCTCCTCTGACTCACCTACTCAACCTTTCCTTCTCCCTCAGTGCTGTCCCTCGTCCTGGAAGCTGACCAAAGTTATTCCACTCCACAAATTGGGGAATGCCCTCCCTGGTAACTTCCAGCCAATCTCCCTTCTCCTTTCTCTTGGCAAGCTGCAACAGAACCTTGTCTACACCAGACTCTTGAGTTCCTATCCTCAACCAACTTCCTCACCTATTCCAGTCAGTCTTCCAGAAGCACCACTCCACCATCTAATCCCTGCTGGGTGTAACTGATGTTGTCTTTTCAGGGATGGATCAGGGGTATGCCACAGCTGCCATCTTCCATCGATCTGGAAAAGGCCTTTGACATGGTGCCCCATACACACCTCCTGAATAAGCAGAGATCTGCTAGCCTTTCAGCTCCTGCAGTTGACTGGGTCTGTTCTCACCTCACTGGCCACCACAAGTCCCACAGAGCTCCTTCATGGGTCCCATTCTCTTCTCCATCTTCCTTAGTGACCTCTCGCTGGCCTGAGCCAACTCGCATATTCATATGTATGCAGACGACACTTTCACCTACAATTCTGGTCCCTCCACCTCTGCCATGGAAAGTCTGTTCCAGCAAGACTTTCACATGTTCTGCGCCAAGACTTTCACATGTTTTGCGCTGGTTCCAATCAAACCAACTACAGATCCACACGAGGAAGAAAAAAATAAAATAAAAAAATTAAAACACACACACACACCACAGTGTCCTTAGTGGGCAATCATCATCTTCCTATTGCTTTGCTTCACTGCAAAACCAACCTTCCTCTTCCCTCCACTTCACTGCCTCACATGGCTCCCTAAAGCACCAGCTGAAACTCTCCCCCATGCTCCTTCCCTGACATTTCCATTGCAGTTACCCTATATCTAAATGTGAGTTACTCATAAGCTCATCTGTTGCTCATGCCAGAGTGCCTAATTTGCATTTACCTTTACCTCCTGCATTTATAATGTCTCTGAGTGCACTTTATTGTAACTGCAAAAGTTTTAACGTGTTACGTATTTTGTATCACCTTCTCCCTTCCAGCGGGTCACACTTGGAAATGAGCCTCGTCTCAGTGCGCCTTTCCCAGTCACCATTTTCCAAATAAATAAAATTATACAAAAATGACTAATTCTGAGAAATTGTGGTATTACAATAACCACAGTATTACAGGTAATCAAATCATCAGTATTTCATGCTGTAACATCCCTACCTTTAGTAGGCACAGGTACCCCTTTGGCCCTAACATAGGGCCAAAGTCTCTGCCCCTCAGACCACCAGTAAATCCACTGCTCAGTCAGTCCTTGCTAGCCTACAACTCTCCTAAGTCTCTACCCTTCATAACACATATATTATATTATATATATATATATATATATATATATATATAAGTTTTTGTAACTGGATGGGAGCACTACTACACAAAAAGTCTATTGTCAGGCTCGACTCATGCAGTACATATAGCACACAGTACATAACATACGGTATTTGTCATTAACCACCTTACACCCTCGGGGCAGGTAATGAGGAACTAAAATACAGTGTTAGAACTGTTCTTTTTTTGTTTGTTTGTTTCTTAGGTAATATTTACCTTTAAAAGTCATGCTCACAACTTCCGTAAACAAGCAGAGACCTGCAGCCCTGCCTGCAAAATTAGCAGTCTGCTGACACAAAGTTGGGAATATGTCTGTAGGCACATAATACTGAGAGACTATGTATTAGGATGGGTGGCCAACTAAAAATAAGATTTATAACTTTGCAGGCCAGTCTACATGTATGTGGTTAGTCTTATATGTATCATATAGCCACATACCTATAGACAGGCCTGCGAAGTTTACAAGTCGTATCTTTAAGCCCCCCATCCTTAGTCTGTGTATATTATGTGCCCACATTCCCATTTCCTACTTTATCAAACTGCTGAAATTAGTGTCAGTAGCTCGGCAGGTAGCATGCTCACCACTGGGGCTGGATGACTGTGGGATCTAGCCCCACATCAGGTACTTTGGGTACTATCCATAACGAACAAAGACAGTATGAAGGAGGTGCTGCACTGCTGAGGTGCCACCATCCTTCGGATGAGATGTTAAACTGAGGTCCCTTCTGACCATCTCTGGTCACTATCCAAGTGGAAGTTAAAGATCCCATGGCACTTAAAGAGTATGAATTTCCCTGATGTCATGGCCAGCATCCCCCCCACCAAATAAAACAGGCCCATGTAACCCACCCACAGGACACACCTAGAAACAAGCTATCACAGCTTAGTGTGCCTTTCCTGGTCAAAAATTACAAATAAACATTTTGGAGGCCGGGCATTAGAACTTGGCCCATTTCTGGACATTATAAGCAGGATTTTCAAAAGGTAATTATTACCTAAGAGACTATATAAAAAAATTAAAACACAGTCTACTTTGGTTCTTCGGCAGGCAGCTTCTTACTGTGAGTTGCCTGCCTCGGTATAAGCCATCAGCTGCTCTTTAACACAAGATCATTTGCTGATACAAGGGGATGTTTAACAAGAGGGCTCTAAGCTTAATGTTTATTCCAGAATCCAGGTGCTGTAAAACAGAAAGCTTTTTGGAGCATCTGTCTCGCAGTACCCCCTCCCAGAGCGTCTGCCCCTCACCACTGGTATAAGCACTTATAATTTGTTATCCTGTTAAGTTTCTGCATGTCTGTACTCTCCCCGGTCGTGCCTGAAAATAGTCATTTTATGGCTAGTGCACTTACCCAGTTAACCAAAGCTAAATAAATAACTGCACTTGGCCTCTTACTGTAACCTCAGTGTCTGTGCCAAAGAAGGCACCAGTACAGGACCTTTCGCAGACCTATCACAGCACTACATGAGGCAGCACATATCTGCAGCATGGTACTAGTCTGTTTTTGTGGCATCCAGTCTGACATAAAACTGTGCAAGGATAGAAAACCCTATACGCTCTGCACTGACTGGCCTTAATCTCAACATACCTCTCAACCTTTCTTCACCAAAAGGTGTGACAAATTATCAAACTGTGGAACAGATCACCAAACAGGGTACTGCAAGCTCACAACACTATGGCCATCAGTGCACTAATGCTCAGGTAAAATGAGTGACGTACCTCCTAATGTGACAGCGGAGGGGAAAGCCTCTATGCCCCTCAGGTATAGGGATGATCATGCAATGTTGTATGTCACAGCCCACACTCCCACTCCCACTCGCTGGTTGGGGGGGGAACACTCCGCTCCATAGGATGGGAACTAGCGGCACTTTTTGCAAGCAGCCCGTCCTGTGGGAGTCGTCTAAAGTAAGCTTTGTTTACATTCCATGAAGAGATTCGATTTTACCACTTATAACTTCTCTAACCCTACACAAAGTGCTGTCCACAGAAATTCCCAGTGGAAACAGTATATTCATTTTTGATCTGTTATCAGTAAACCCTATCACTTGTTTTTACAGATTTCTGCACTTTTGTTTCCAACGTTGATAAAATGTGCCCACATCTCCGCGACGAACCGTTGACATGGTATGCTCTCGAGACGGGAGACACAGTACCCTCCCCGCAGGCTGGCTCCTAAGACCCAGTACTAGAACACTGTCTTGAAAGTTCGGTCCAACTCTCAGTTTCTCAAAAAGACAACGATAATGATACCGCCGCATACATGGTCCCTTGCTGCGTAATCCGACTCTTGTCTCTCGGACCTCTACAAGGTGATATATAACTGCCGTACGGACAAGAACAGTCCCTCTCTGCAAGTGTAACCCGGTCCCCGAATCTCTGCTCCTGAGGACGCCAGCATATAAGTGCCCCTCGGACGTTCCATCTCACTTAGCCCAGTCTGCTCCTCCAGGGAACACCAATATTCCAACCACTACTCGCTCCTCCTCTCTCTGCCACACTACTGCTCTGATCTCGTGCCGCAGCCCTGCCTGCCTGGCTCACTTCCCGACGCTCCGCCTACCAGTCAGCGTCGCGAGACCGAGGCATTAGGAAGGAGAAATAACCGTTACGGGGAAGCTACGGTTGGCCGACTGTGAGGTTTCCTGGGTATTTCGGATCAGACTACTTACATCATGGGCATAGGCTGCATGGGCGAGGGCCCGCTTAGAAATAGACTCTGGGACCTGGATTTTACCCTTTTTCCCCGTAGTTTTTATAATTGTTTTCATGGAAAGGTGAACATTTTTGGTTAATGCAGAGACATTAGTTGTTGAGAATCTGCTGAGGAAAGAGACCTAGGAGTCACCATTATTGACTCCTTTAAACAGTCTCGGTAGTTTAACAAGGTCTGGTAGGCAAATAGGATAGTTTTAGACAGAGCATTGACAGACGAAAACAGTATACTCGCGGGTATACTACCTCTTTACAGATTCTTGGTGAAGCCGCACCAGTACTACTGTGCCCAGCAGTTCTGGAGTCCTCATCTCTGTAAACACAAGGACTGTGCGACAATGGGAGAACGGGATGATTCAGGGAACGCAGGACAAATCTTCTGAATATCGATTCATGGCACTCATTGGAGACCAGAGGAGAGGGGGATGGGGGTGGTATAATAGTAACCTTCCTGAAAGAAATAAAGCTGAACTGCGAGGAACTATGTAGCATAAAAGTTCAATGATACAGGGGCTTGAGTGAAAACTGATGGGAGGGAGGTTCAAGAGGAACAGGAGCACAGCAGGTTTTAGTTTACAAAAGGGTGGCGCAACCGTGGAGTAAGTATGCCAGCCGAAGTAGTGGGCACGAAAAACATAAATGGGTTCAACATACATGCAAGGGGTTGTAGCACCCCCACTTTTGCCTATGAGCATTCAAAGTGTCCCATTACTTGCAAAAACTACATTTTAACCCTATGCTGTGTTGAACTTAAGCACCTCCATTTTTTCGCTTTTTGTGGCGCCCATGGGTTTCAAGCGTGGCTGGGACAGAGTTAAGGGTACTATGGTTGCTCAGGCAGGGTGGTATTAGTAGGGAAGGGAATATAGGGGTGGATAGTGAGGGCTAGTACCCTGTATGGGCAGTAGGTCCCGGGGTTAGATAGGCACTATGGGCAGACTGACTGGACCATTGGTCTTATTCTGCTGTCATTATCTATGTTTCACATTTCAGTATTAGCATATCAGTGGTTGGTGTGCATGTTTTGATTTTTAGGCCCTCCTACTGCAGGGGTTGAACTTAATTGTTTTTTTTGTGCACCAGGCAACATGACAGAGGTAATAAAAAAAATTTGTAATAACCCACAGAAGCTTACAGTAGTTCACAGTTGCAGCCAACTGGAGATTTAATAGTATAGTCGACAAGGAAAAATGCAACCATGCATTATGCCAAGAAATTAAAAAGAAGAAAATTGATACATTTACATAACTTTCACTCTTAGAAGTGACTATACAGCTCCCAGAAGTGAAGAGCATTAACTTTGGCAGTATTATCCACATTAGCCAGCACGGATAGGTATAGGGGTAACTGCTCTGTCCTGGGCAATTAGCATTATGCCATGGACAAGTATATGAATTAAAATCAACTCTTGCAATGCCAGCCACATTTGAATGCAGTCTGGGTTAGTGTGCATGCATAAAAACTTACCGCTGGCATAATTGTTTGTGTATACAGTATCCGGCCTCACAGCACATACACAGCAGGATTTGGGTACTCTGGCCATCTTGCCCTCCCTAGGCAGGAGCTCAGCCAGATAGTCATATGAAATTGCCAGCAGAAGAAGGCCTTACAGTCAGTCCTTTGATTATTAAATGCACTTGTTATTGCTTTTATTGTTAATTGTTTTATTGCACAGTTACGATTGTTGCAGATTATTCTAATTAACTTTGATGGCATGTATCTTTCTATACATTACTTGGTGTATGTATGCTATGATGTAGATGTAACGGCTTCTAAACATTTCTGTGCTCTCTCAACTGATGCTTCCCAATGTCTTGGAATCTCTGTATAGGTCATGTCTCAAAATGGTCACTTTTGTGGCTATGGCACCTACCCGGTAAACAAAAACGTAATAAAATAAAAATCATGTCTGAGCGATGCAGTGGTCATGCATCTTGTGTTACATGGCGCTACACCGACTTTCTCCCCTGGCACTTTTATGCTCCCCTTGACTTTACCCCACCTCCTCTTAAACCCCCCAATTGCTTTCTGGTTTACTACCTCCTCTGATAGTCATTCCACCCTGCCTTGCAGCTGTATCTCTTTGTGTTCTTGTTCTCACTAATTCTAAAAAGGTCACCAAGGCTGAACTGTTTATACTTTTGAGATACCTAAAGAGCTCTGTCATGGCCCCTCATTCCTTTCTATCCTCAAGTGAGTACATTGATAGGTTCTCCAGCCCTGCAGGCCCTCGATCATTTTTTGTGGCTCTACTCTATGCTGCCTCCAGCAGGTTGATGCCCTTTTTGTGGTAGGGGCTTCTTTGCGGCACACAGTACTCCAGGTGCTGCCACACTGTTGATCTGTACAGCAACGATGTGACCTCTTTCCTCCTCCTGATGAACCCTCTATTTACTGCATGCAACTCAGCATCCTATTTGCCCCTCTCTGCTGCACTGTGTAGAGGGTTTCAGATTGCGCATATTTACATTACCTGGGTCTTCCTTGGGCACCGTGATGGTCATGCCTCCTAGCCTGCAGCTGGCCCTGGGGTTCTTGCTCCCTGTGTGCATGACCTTGCACTTTTTTGCCTTGAACCCCAGTAGCCAGATTCCATCCAGACCCTTTTTCTAACTTGGCTAGGTCCTCTTTTAGGTCTCTGATGCCCTCATTCATGATCCCACTGCTGCTACACTTCTTCAGGATGCATCTGGAAATGAGCTGTTACCAGAGCAGTATGTCTTTCCTGGTGAAACTTTTGAAATAAATAGGCACCCTCCCACAGAAGTTGCTGTTATCCGCAGATAAGCAGATTTTGCTCTCTGTGCCGTCCCCAATGTCGTTAATGAGCTCATTGAACAGAACTGGACCAAGCACCGACTGCCTGTAGAACAGTGCCATGCCAAGTACTGACCCATGTGGAACCTCGCCATTGACCTGCCTCATCCCTGAGTATTCACCCCCCCCAGCCACCACCCTTAAGGTTCTACCCCAGCCAGTTTATCACTTAACTAGTCAATTTGTCCCCTGCCCCAGGTCCTCAAACTTCTTGATCAGTCTCTTACGAAGGACTGAGTCGAAGGTCTTGTTGATGTCCATGTACAGTAAGTCCACTACCTGGCCCCTATGCACCGCCTTTAGACCAGTCTCTAACCTGCCTTTTTTTTGGGCAGGGTTATTGAGAAAACTGTGGCATTGCAGCTTGAGCCCTGTGTACATGCTGCCCCTATCGATAGCCCCGTGGCTGGTTACATTACTTCTCTTGCCATTTTGCAGACTTCCTGCCTGCAGTAACTGTCACTCCACAAGCTGTATTATGTCCAGCTTGCATCTGTGGGTTGTCCCCAACAGCAAGACCCGTTGCACAAGCACTAGATGACAGAAACAAATCCATTTAAGCCAGGCAGAGCCCATAATAACTCAAACACATATGCTTCATTATATCTAGTGCCTTATAAAAGTAGTTACAGGATATTAAAAAGCTTGTGATACCTATGAGAAAACGGAACATTTGCATGAGGTTCTAGTTCTATATATTTGCTGTTTTTATCTTCCCCTTATTCTGTTACTAAGGACATTTCTGTGGAAACAGAATCTTTCCCTTTTGGATATTACCTGCTGCTGTTTGCCTACATGTGGTTTTAGCATCTCCTGTTTGTGACATCATAATCATTTCCATGGTAACTAATTGTGATGTATGAACTGAGCATTATGACATGACGTGTGTAATGGCAGAACAAGCAGTTTTTCCAGAGATGTCACATGCTCTTCAAATGCCTCATGGTTAGGGTCACTGCCATCCACCCAGGCACTGCCGTGAGGGTAAGTCACGATGACTTAGCTGTTGCATAGAACAATGACAGATGAAACAGCCAGTAGGGAGGTCTCCTGGGTGAACAGAAGTGTTTGGCAAGTGAAAGGATGTCCTGTGTGGACCGTTAAATGTGAGAAGGAAAAAAAAGCATACAAGTTATAAAAACACAATACAGCAAGTGTAAAGGATAAAAGGCAACAACCAAGAGAATTATTCTGCTCATAGACAATTTCCAGTACCCTTATGTAGAGCTGGAGAAGGGAATTTCTAAATAAGCATTAATGCGCAACAAGATGTGCTAATAATGTGGATCAGTGCACACCTCCATGGTGTCATGAGGCATGAGGGCACAGCCCAAGTGCTCTCGCAGCCCCCGGATGTGTGTTAATCCACATTATCAGCACACCGTGGCGCGCGTTAATACACTTATTACATGGCTAAAACGTGTGTGTGTGTGTGTGTGCAAAAACCATACCACAGTGTGTGGGAAGAGATGGCAAATATTTGTAACCATCCTAAAAACAACACTTTAAAGGGTTTTGCTCCGCAGTACAAAGTAATCCCAAACTGTGCATTAATCCCACATTGACAAACATGACACACCTACCAAACTGTGCATTAAGCGGTCCTGACATAGTGTTCACAAACTGTGCTTTTTACTCACTGCTGCTACTCAGCATGCACAGCTCGCTAACCCTGCATTGTGAACATTGCTGTGAGCAGCTCTCTGGATCATTGATGACGAAGGAAGTGAGCGATCCCTCAGCCGACAGCCACCTGTTACTCTCCGGTAACTGGTCCAGCAGTAAGTGTTGTTGTTCCCTGCCATTATTACCATACATTTTCTTGCCCAACACGGACTGGAGTTCAGGACATATCAGCACCCGGGAGTGCGTTAATGTTCACACCCTCAACTGCGGCACTGCACTTCTTAAATGGCAGTTTCTAATTACTGGAGGTAGCACACCATGCTGACAGCACCTCGCACTTGTGACTCAACTCAAACACGGCCTCAGCTATGAGTGCAATTTGGTGTCACTGCCTGTAAGCAGTACTGTACAGTATCTGCGGCATGATTATAGCACACTGTCCCCTGTTTTGCATGGTGCGGCTGTGATACTGTGCTTCTCTGTTCCAGGCTTCACAGGTGATAACATACCACACTGATGACAGTGCTGTCTGACTGGAAAGACAACAGTGGGGGCTGCATTGTACCATCGGGCTCCTGAGTTCTGCGGGGCAGGTGGGGGTGGGGCACACAGCTTCGGATAAACATGAAAAATGAGGAGAGGAACAGACACCATAACCCTGCACAATACAGATTTTGGAAAAATGAGGGAATTCACAGCACAAGTACCTAGGAAAAACAACTATTACATTGAAGTCATCAGCAACAATGGGACCACCTCAAATCCAGTTTCACAGCTAAAACCAAGAATGTATCCCACGGAGGAGAAAGTGTAGTAGTAAGAGATGCATACCTACAGTATGCTAATAGTGATGGAGGTAGTCACCATAACTAGGGAAAAAAAGGAGGGATACAGAACGAGTAAATTGCAAGACACCAGCAAAAACTTGCAGAACTACAGGGGTGATCCCTAAACACAGAGCCGAGTGCAAAACAAATGGCAAGGAACTGCTCTTGAAGTCACATCCAATAACAAAATGTTCTTCAGATCATGTGAGATATGTAAATACATAGAGGAAAACACAGACAACCGTTGACCTGCTGAAGAGGCAAAGACACTGGTGACATAATAACCAAGGCGGAATAGATGGCCAAATGTATCAAGTAAGCTATAACCCACAACCAGCCGCGGGTATACTAGGCATTAATGCATGCCTCAAGTGCATTGTGAGGCACGAGGGTGCAGCCCGAGTGACCGCCAACCACCTGAGGCATGCACTAATGAGTATTGTAACACGGCATTATTGAAAGGTGTACAAGGGCGCCCCGTGATAGGCGCAACGGCATCACGTGGTGCCGGAGGAACACGGCATTATGAGACGATAATGCCGTGTTGCTGTTGTGGGAAGCGCGTTCACGAGCCCAACATGGCATGATTTCTCATAATGCCGTGTTGCTGTTGCACGTTCACGAGCCCAACACGGCATTATCGTCTCATAATGCCATGTTGCTCCTGCAGTGGCCACAACAGCCACTGGGTCGCAAGTGGCGCTGTGCCGGCCGGGGGTTAGCGAGAGAAACGGGGGATGGAGCCAGCGAGCAGCGAGACTGTGCTGCAGGACTGCAGGACACACATACTGAGAGAGAGGTAGGGGCTGACCTTCTCGTATTACAAGGCATTAATCACCTCAGCGTCAGGCTGTACCGGTGATTAATGCCGCTGAAAGTTGAACCCTCGGGCTTCGCCCTAGTGCAACAATGCCCCCCCCAGCGGGCATTAATCACCGGTAGAGCCCTCCTCTGTCGGTGATTAATGCTTACGTATACCCACGGCCGGTCGTGGGCTATTGCACTTATAAAATAGCCCAGAAAATGTTAAAAAAACACCAAAGTCTTACAAATCAGTTTTAATTTGATGATTTCTACCGGTCTCACTCCGACATAGAAAGTAGTTCCTTACATCCAGACCTGAAACGCAAAGTGGAATCAGAAAGAGATTTCCTTAGAAAGCAAACACATTGCGACATTTTGTTTCAGTGGCATCCCCTTCCCCCGTAACATTTTGTATCCCCTCTTCTCCAGAATGCCGTTCCTCACAAGGTAATTAAAATATAGAATTTTTATTTACCTTTGGACGTATCTTGTTTAGTTTTGTCTTGCGATAAATTGATTGGTGGTTTGCTCCTGGTGCCAACTAATGAAGAAATCAGTTGACAACCACTTTAGGGAGTACAGCATCAGTGAGTTAAAGGGCCAGTTAACTTGATCTTGCTATACTTGCTAAAGTGAATGTCAGTTGATTTCTTCATTAGTTGGCACCAGGAACTATCCACCGATTGGTTGATTTGACTTTTTTTTAATGAATGCTAAGTTGCAATGGCCTACGGCAGTCTGAACGCTGTTCTCTAGGTTGCCTCTATAAAATAAGCAGCTGTATCACAATACAGCCTTTTTGTTTATATAAATCAGAAGCCCACACATGTGTTGGTTGGGATAGGGGGTGGATGCTGTATGCCACCACTGTATTGTACCCTCTTTTGGCCTTTGACTACTGTCAAAATTAAATTCAGTGGTAGTGGGAGTTGAACCTATAACCTAGAACCACCCCTATAATGAATCAGACATTTACAGTGTATCCTGAAACATAGACTTACAATCCATTTTAAGCTGCCAGCATATTTTATATTTAGATACACAGACACACACACACACACACAGGTATAGTGAATAAAAACACACCAATTAAACTTATTTAAAATGTATTTTATTGTACCAGTGTGTTTTTCCTTCACACATAGCGGACCAGCAGCAAGTGAAGAAAGGGATGAAGTGGCAACCTTCCCGATTCACCCTATGCCCCCCCCAACTTCAACAACTGTCTGCATCATTTTGCCATATCTACATAACATATAATTTTTATGTTGGCACGCTTGCGCAACCAACATCTTGGGACAGTGGGGATTTGGAGGCGCAGTCGCTGTTGAAGTGGCGAATGCTGGGCACGCACCAGTAGGTGCGTCCCACATTCCCCAATCAGCTTGCATGCCGGTGCCACACCATGCATACATAATGTGGCAAGCACATCTAAGAAAAGGTCCGCTGCAATTGGAGCAAAGCTCGTCAGATGCAGCGGACCTTTTCTTGACGTGCTCGCCAACATTATGCACATGGCAGAACACTGGCTGCCGAACTGCCAACTTCAGGGGTCCCCAATCCCCCTGTCGGCTGACCCTGCCCCCTATGAATGTGCTGACGGGGGAGCCCACTCCCCGTTGGCATAAAGCACACCCCCATTTGTGTTATGCCAAGGGGTTGCCCAATCCCCCTCGGCTCTTACCCCCCCCTTTCCTTGTGTGCCAACAGAGGCCCACCCCATCGGCATAAAGAACCCCCAATTGTTTAATGCCGAGGGTGCCCAATACCCTCGGCTCTGCGCCTTCCACCCTTCTTTGTGTGCCGACAGGGCTGCCCCAGTCCTAAAGTAAAGCATAAATTCCTCCCCTTGTGTCATTTGCCAGCGAGGGTTCTCAATCCCCATTGGCTACAGACAGCCCCCAAACAGTTAGGTGGCACGCTGGGAGCCCACCCCAGCATGCCAACTCCTACAAAAAAACTGCCCCACAGTGTTTTTTTTTTTTCTTTTTAACCTGTAAAACGAAAACGGTCCCTCGTAGTCTCCGTGCCCCCCTTCCCCCACCCTCTACACACCCTCTACACACCCTGTCTTCCCACACACCCCCACTCCATACTTACCTCCAGAGTCCAGCGCGACGATCTTCAGTGTACCAGGAACACGTCTACACTCTTCAAAGCTGACTGCGAACTGAGGAAATGCCCGGTAAGCTGTATAATGGAATAAATAGGGTTTTTCCAACTTTGATGCATATCTCAGGCATTTTTGTGAATTTTGGCCCCAAATTTTCAACATGAGGTTTTTGGGACCCCTTTTCATGAATTCTTGCACTGTCATGGCGTTATTCGGTCCAGAAACATGATTTCACAGTCACTGTGCAGAATCACCTTTCAGGACTGAATAATGAAATGACAGAGCCACTGTTGATGAGGGGGGCTCTCAAAAAGCCTATGTTGCAAATTTGGTGGGAAGAATCCAGAAAGTAACTGTTTTATGAGCCTGAGTAGCAACTGCACAATGCACGCTCGTAACTTAGCGAATTTGCAATATTTTCACGTCAGATTCTCAACATTGGCATTTTACTGCACTTTCATGTGAACCATACAGCTGTCATTTTTCACATCCTGGCCGAAATATGTTTTCACACTTCCAGCGCAGAATAGTGCAGTCGTGGAGCGAAATCAGTGTTCGGGACACATTACGAAAATGACAGTGACACTGTTTATGAGCAGAGGTCCTAAAATGCCTGTGTTGAAAATTTGGTGACAATACTCCATAAAATGACTGTGTTATGAGTGTGCGTTGCACAGTTTGCCTGCACGCTCATATGTTTGCAAACTTATAATATTTTCACTCCAGATTTTCAACATGCCATTGTTCTGCACCTTCTAATGAACAGTACAGCTGTCATTTTTCACATACTTACCAAAATCTGTTTTTGCAGTTTCGGCGCAGAATAGCACGGTCGCTGTGGAAAGTCTGTGTTCAAGACACATGATGAAAATGACAGTGACACTGTTCATTAGCAGATGTCTTAAAATGCTTGTGTTGAAAATTTGGGGACAAAAGTCAATACAATGAGTGTTTTACGAGCGTGCATTGCACAGTTTGCATGCACGCTCGTGAGTTTGTGAATTTGTAATGGTTTCACTCCAGCTGTTCATCAATGGCATTTTTCCATACCTCTTTATGAACGGTACAGCTGCCTGAAATGTGTTTTCGCACGTCCGGCACAGAATTGCACGTTTGCTGTGCAAAATCAGTTTTCGGGACAGTTTAAGGAAATGAGGGTGACATTATTCATGAGCAGAGGTCCTAAAATGCCTATGTTGAAAATTTGGTGCTGAAAGTCCATACAATGACTGTGTTGCAAGCGTGCATTGCGCAGTTTCCATGCACTCTTGTTGCTATATTTTCATGCCACATTTTCACCACTGGCATTTGTGCACACCTCATTATCAACAGTCCAGCTGCCATTTTTCACTGCCTGCCCAAAACGCCTTTTCGCAGCTGTGGCGCACAATGGCATGCTCGCTGTGCAAAATCACCTTTTGGGACACATTAACAAAATCACAGCACTATGTGTCTCTAGCTCCACCACTCCCACTGCCAGTGCCAACGCGACAACATTCGGCATTGACAAATGCTTGTTTTTCTTATGTTCTGCTTACATTTGTCCCAACCCTCGCTAACTAATTATAAGCATGTACTGCAAAACTGCCTCTTTAGCTAAACCTGTGGAAAAATTATATTTTAAATGGCATAATATATTTTTATGCAACCTTTATCAAATTAATATAAAATCAATAGTTAAGCAAATCTTTTTGTTTTAATCTATAATAAATCCACAAACTAGTGTAATTCTTTTTTATGTGTACTTTTTTTCAGATTTGCTTTCATCATCTGTCCAGTCTCCATTTTTATGATACCTTGCTAACTAGCTTTCAACCGTTACTGTTGTGTTGATAATGTAAATCATTTTTGTGTTAAAACATTTTTTTCATTTCTGATACACTCTCACTATTTACTTTTTTTAACTTTTAAAATAAATAAAGCACAGGTTGAAAAACATGTTTTCCCTTTGTATTGTAACTACCTGCTGTCCTGAACAGTTCTTTAAGTCGGATGTACACCTGAACGAGATGCATTAAGAATTTCAAAATCATTTTCTTTGCTGATGTTGTTTTAGAACCTTCCAGCCAGTCTTTATACGCCTAATTTAATTTGAATTGTAATAA
Source organism: Neoceratodus forsteri (assembly GCA_016271365.2). NCBI lineage: Eukaryota > Metazoa > Chordata > Ceratodontiformes > Ceratodontidae > Neoceratodus > Neoceratodus forsteri. The sequence continues at coordinate 687,641,639 of JADMNL010000022.1, read as the reverse complement.
TTGTTGAAATTAACTGTGCCATGAATAGTCATGTTGCCAATGGGGAACTGGCCTGCACTTCCAGGTGAACTATTGAAGGCTGTCATATATTTGTCTGGTGTTGCTTTTTTTGCACTACTCAATTCTGTACATTATTTTTCCTTTTTTTTTTTTACTTCTGCACCTTTGGATGAGGTTTTCTTTTCTCTCTGTTGATCAGTTATTGTTTGTGGATTTTGCATTGCTGTTCTACTGTTGCTTAGTAATATGTTTTCTTTCAGAGTTATTTATTTTGTCATGGTTTTCATTTTCTGGTAATTGTTTTTCTTTCAAAATGCTGTCTTATGTGCCATTCTTTTTCATTTCATATCCTTCACTTAAAATCTAGCTCCACTCTTTACGGTCTGATTCTGATGCGCTCCAGTAATTCCTTCAGCTTGACTCACATCGGTGGCCTGTCCCTGCCATGGTTTCTCTACTTGCGAGTCCTGCTTCAGAAAGCAAATGAACAGCCGTGCTTCTGAGTCAGTAATTAGTGTACATTGTTGATATGCATGCCTGTTTTGATATTGAAGACATCATGTTACCCAGGTAATTGATACTCATCGGTTGCTTGCTGTACCATGTGTCTTCCTTGTCTAGTGTAACTTGTGGTGCCTTTTTTGGGTGAAGGTACAGAGAAGGTGCATCGCTGGGACATTTTGACAAGTATTTTTTAAACAGTTTAATTGGGCAATGTGGATTCATAGGTTGGCTACACAGGAAACCCCTTAGGTGTTCTTTATTTGGTTGTAACAAATTCGCATGATTCTTGGTGTGTTCATTGTAGCATATTGTTATGTATTCCATGTTATTTTTGTCGAGTTCTATCACAAACGAGTCTTGTTTTAAATGTCTAATAACTTCTCTTCCTCTCCTAGCCAACCCTACCTATAGTACAAACCAAATTCTTCGGACTAACCCGTTGGCTGTGTCCAGGCTATGTATGTCAGATTGTCTAAGTTTTTTCAAATCACTATCTGTGATTCTTGGGTGGTGTATCGATCTATCATTCCCCTCTGTTCAAAATTGTTTACAGACTGAAACAAAGACACTGTTGGCTGACTTGAAGATGGGGGTAACTTATTATATTAACTACTCATTCCACTTCCACACTGTTTAGATGTCTGTTTATTCTGGTTCGTAAACTAATGAAGCCGTTTATGGTGTAACTTTTTTTTTTTTTTTTTGAATTACAAACAGAGGCATAGAACTCTCTTAGTAGGTCGGAAGGCTCATTTAGTTCTACTGTTTTGAAGTTTATTTGTTTATTCTTACTGTTTAACCAGTCTTCCATTACATTAAATGCCCATTTGGTAATTATTTGGGGTATCTTTTCATCCTTTTTTTCTCAATTATCTTTAATTCTTCCTCTGTCCATAGCATATGTCTGTTTTCTTTGTTGTCTTTCAGTTCCTTTCTCTGTATTATTTTTACTGTTATAGTCTCTTAATTTATGTAACTTAACTGGCTTTCATTTGCACGTTGAGTTAACTGTTTATTTTCTGAAGGTATTATTTTTAGCACTGTAGTACATTCCTTTTTTTTTGTTCTTTGCATTCTTTCACTCCACTTTCCTGATTTTATGTCTTTTTGTTATTATACTTGTTTGTGCATCTACTTTTTTGTGGCTTTGTTTGTTTATCTCAGTGCCATTTGCCTTTTTTTTTCATTTTTACCAATATTTTCATCACTTGTATTCTCTATTATAAGTCTAGCTTTCTTATTTTTAGTTTGTATTTGTAGTGCATTTTCATTAAACTCTGTAACTGTTTTGTTAACTAATGGTTTGACTGCCATTAATTTTTCTTGCACTTTGTTGTTGTCGTGTACACTGTTTTGTTTGAAATCGTTTTGTTTTTTTTTCCATTTTGTCATGTTGCTGATTGGTCCATAAATTTTGTTCTGTTTATTTTAGGGTAAACTCATTTGATTTTAAGTTATCTTTTTTTTTCTGTACGTCATTTGTAACAATCATTGCTAGTTGGGATGGTGACATTTCAATAATGTTATTGACATTGCTGTCTTGTGATGTTGTATTTGTATATTTTATGTAAAAAATGTTTTCATTTACATTTATCTCTTCTCCACACTGACTTATAAAATTTGTCATCTCTTCTGTCCACAATGTGATATTTTCTCCACTTTCTATGGAGTTTAGTTGTAATAATTGATTTAATGTCAACTGTTCTTTTTTATCACCAGCCTCACTTTGCATAATCTGTCCTAATTATGACGGTGTGATTTCTCTAATGGTGTGTGTTGCATGAGTATATTGACATGCAGCATTCTCTAACTGCTGTAATTCTAGCACTATCACTCTTTCATACTGTTGTTCTGCAGATTTTACAGTATCATCAGTTTTCTCTAGTGTTGTATTTTCCTCACATTCTATCCAGTCTTGTTTTGCTACATCATTGAATGTTAATAATACAATAATGTATGGTAGAACGCTATTAACTTTAGGAAATCATCAGTTCCTAAGGCTGTTATACCATCAATGTTTTTAGTTTTTGTTGACCGGGTAAGTGCACTAGACAAATCCTGCCTATTTTCAGGCACGACCCAGGGAAGGGGGATACAGATGAATGCCAACTGACCTTCAACCAGATTAAGCTGTTGGTGGTATTTTTTTTTTTTTGTGAATGAGGGAAATTTGGCCAGGACACTGGGGAAATTCCCCTCCTCTTTTCGATAACTGCCATGAGATCTTTAGCATCCACCTGAACTGGTGGTAGTTCAGGCAGATGGGACCTCGGTTTAACGTCTCATCCAAAAGACGGCACCTCAGAAGTGCAGCACCCCTCTCATGCTGCACTACAGTGTCAGTACTGGGATATTAACCTAAGTGCCAGATGTGGGAACTGAACCCACAGCCCTCTGATCTCCCGGCCTCAGAGGCGAGTGTGCTACCTACTGAGCCACTGACTGTGACGTAGTAATGTTGTTAACCTATCGATGCTACACCACATCATTAGGTTAACAATGGGGATCGGTCTGCACATGTGCGCACCTTTTTTTTTTTTTACACTTGGGAACTGACGAATGCACACAGCAGTAAGGGAAGGACTGAACGGCCGTGGCGGTGACTCTGTTTCGAAAAGTAAGGAGCCGTTTTCCCTTTTTCTTGGGACCATACACTATAAAAAACAATGTGTGATCCTTCTATCGGCAACCGGTTAATGTTAATCATCTGGAGGTTGCCATGGCGACGTAAACCTCTCGAGCTTCACTCTCGAGGTTTACATGGTCGCCCTGACAACCTCTCGACGGTTAACAAACCGGTTATCGATAGAGGACCATACGTTATCCTCTATTTTTCTGTCTGTGACAGGATTATTTCAAGTATGATCTCTGGGGCATCCTTGCAGTTTGATGCTGCATTTTGCCAAGGATGTATTTCCATCATTCCTATATTAAATTTTTTCATTTCCGTTGTTTGGTCTGTATTGCTGAAACTGTCATCACTAAAGTCAAAGCACAATAGTATTTCATTTTGTTCTTTCTTTTCTTCACTCCTTTCATCAGTTTCATTTGTCTGTGCTACTTGAATTTTGAGTGCATTTCCACTGATTGCAGACTCACTGTCTCTGGTTTGTATCTTCTGTTCCTGATATTTCAAGCCACTCGCTTCTTATATTTTCACTGCCTGAAAGCTGACTTTCTCTGATGTTTATTTCTTTATTTACTGACATTTATAGCCAGTCTCTATTTCTATAGTCTCTTTTTCCAAGTTTGCGTTCTATGCTGTCTAACACTGTTACATACTCCTCATTGCTGTCACTTTGTTCTGTGTTGTTAATTTCATTTTCAAAGTTACTTATGGTTACCACCTGGCCGGATGTGTGCAAGACAGTTCTGATTCGGTTATTTGTGCCCAGCAATAAAAAAAATGCATGAGCAATTCTAACTGTCTGGCATTATAGTCTTAACTATTTTTTCTGATAAATTTTACAGAAAAAACTTTGCACTTATTTGCATTGAATCTAAGCTGCCATGTTTTTGACCATTTCTCCAACCTTGCTAAGTCCCTTCTCATCCTTTCCACCACCTCTTGTGTATCAACCCATTTGCAGATCTTCGTATTGTCAGCAAAGAGTCATAGTTTTGCTTCCAGTCCCTCTGCAATGTCACTTGTGTAGATATTAAACAGGACTTGTCCCAGTACTTAACCCTGCAGTGCCGCACCCCCCCCCTTTTCGGAGTGGATGCTGTTTATTATTAACCTCTATGTCCAGCTGAGCAGCCAGTTTGTTATCCAGGCTAACACTCTGGTACCCACTCCCAGTCTGGCTAACTTGTTTATTAATCTTTTTTTGTGTGACTGTGTCAAATGCCTTGCCAAAGTATAGGCAGGCCACATCCACAGCCTCTACATGGTCTATTACTTTGGGCGGTGTTAAAGAAATCTATTACTTATCCTATGTCCTGTGAAAAATCCAGTTTCAGTATGAACATTCACCCTTTGTGCTTCAAACTGCAAAATGCAGTTTTAATTCAGACTATATAGAAAATAATTCTTCTGCTTTTGTCTGTGTTATATTACATACAGTTTTAGTATCAGTTGTCTCACTTTGTGCCTAAAAATGCTACACTCCATCATCATTTAGATGAGTGGTAAAAAACATGTCTGTTTCATAGGTCGATGTTATACTTTGTCCTGCAATAAAATCTTGTTTCAGTATGCAGTGTCTCACTTTGATCTTTAAACTTTAATACTTAGTCTACATTTTGATTTATAAATTCCCCATTTTGAGTTATGAAGTTATGTTAACACTAATTTCACTTGCCTGGTATTCTGGCCACATGTACTGTATATTTCACTGCGGCTGTCATTGGGATCACTTTCACTGCCCAATGTAATGTCGACTTTTAACTCTTTTTTACAGGCTCAGTGAACTGTGTTGATAGCTAATTATCTGCTGTCAGTCCATCCAACAGATCAAACTGTGACAAATGGTCATTATTCATTGTCCCTCTCTAAACTAGCCACTTTTGTCTAGGCGGTGAATATTCCCTCGCTAAGTTACCCACTTTGCACGCGATTACTTTTTCTAAAACTTCCGCCAAATTATTTTTTTCTCCACACAGAGAAGGATTGCATCCCAAATGTAAACACACCAAGGACGTAACTCATATGTATCTCAGTAAATCGCCCAAAGAGGAATGGCAGGTAAGATGTTGGTATCCTGGGGATTAATCAATGCCCGCATATGCTGGAGGGACAAATTGGGTTGCACGTTTTAGGCAACCCATTTTATAAAAAAGTATTTTGCATCAGTATTCACAGAAGAAACAGATGGAATGTTGGGATAGGATACATGTCTTTTTATTGGCGGGTGGCCCATGTTGTACCAATATACAAAGAAAGTCTGGAAACCATGGGCCCATGGCTAAGAGTAATTTTGGGGCATGGCTGTCTAAAGAATCATTGGAGTGTTACACTGTCTTATCCATTGAACATTCTGCACCTGCCCCTTTTTTTTTAATTGCTCTCTGCTAACCTCCAAGTGCAGTATTGTGAACAGGAACAGAAACAGGGTAACTCTCCTGTCTGTTTTGTGGGTTTGAATCAAACTTTGGTCTCCAGTTCTGGAGGGATTCAAACTGTGAACCTCTTGCTAGCATCCCCAATGTGCAGACTCAGATAATTCTGCTCTTGGGGGGGGGAGCAGATATCTTTTGCCTATGGACACCTAACCAGGTGTACAAAATGAACCCTTAAAAACTCTATGAAATACCTCAGAATAAACTCTTACCTTTTCCTGGTTTGGTAAACCAGTAAGCTTTTGCACAGTGTCAACTTTAACCAGCATTGCTTCACTTGTCAAATAAAGAATGTCAAAGGCACACCAAGTATCTAAAAATAGAGGTTTACTTAAAAATAGATAAAAAAAAATGTAAACACAGAACAATATATCACAAAAACATACAATCACTTAAAATAATCAGGGTTAAAAAGTGCAAATTCCTACCACCAGATGATTAGATGTATCTGTCTAATGTATCTCTTCTAATAGTGTTAGAGTAGATGTTTCTTCTTCAGAGTCCAAACATGTGTCACCTAAAGGTCAGTCACAGCATAATTAAAACACTGTCTTGAACCTGCCTTCTCCCCATGATGTCATCATCTAGCTCCTCCTTTTCAGGATATATATATAAAAAAATTATATATATATATATATACACACAAAACAGGAAGTCCCATCAAGGGGTATTAAATTCTGTGATTTCAGCAAAATTAATTTTCCAAATGATGACACTCTTAATTAAGACTGTGATTTTCCAGTGTCTTCTTTCATCCAGGAGCAGTTTCCTGCTTTCACAAAGACATCAAATTGCTTTTACAACTCAGTAGTTTTCTCACCTCACTGTTACATAGTTTTTCCTGCTCCAGTTGAAATTCACTGCCCTTCCTGAGGACGTCATGAAATGGATATTTTAGTTCTTAGCTTCAAACAACCCAGATCCTAAATAAGGCTATAAAATGCGAGTTTTTGCAATTTAATCACCTTATAGAGATCTGCTGTTTAACATATATCCTGCCCTTTGAAGTGAAACGGGGGGGGGGGGGTCATCCAGGAGCACATAATTTCTCATGACAGACAATCACACTGTATTTTTATTTTACAAAAAATCATAGAGTAATCAGAACCAGCTGTCCAAGCCATCACAATCCTCCCTACCTAGACTGAATTTGGGGGCTCTATGCCCTGCAAGGGATAAGCTTCCCAAATCAGTTCACTCCTCATAGACACAAGACAACCCCATCTGAGTTCTGATATTTTGCTCCAGCCCTATGTAGAGTTGTCATGTCATACCCTTCCAAAGCAAGACTCCATCTTAACAATCTACCATTATTCTTACCCATTTGTGTCAGCCAAACCAGGGGGTTGTGGTCAGTCTGTACCACAAAATGCTGCCCATATAAGTATGGCTCTAACTTCTTTAGGACCCACACTATGGCAAGACACTCCTTTTCCACAGTAGAGTATGCCTGCTCCCTGGGAAGTAACTTTCTACTCAGGTACACTACTGGGTGATATTTCCCTTGGCTGGATGTCTGACTCAGTACTGCCCCAATACCAACATCTGAGGCATCAGTCTGAACCATAAAGGGTTTGCTATAGTCAGTACTTGTCAAAACAGGAGCACTGCACAGTGTCTCCTTCAGTCTGGTAAAGGCTTTCTCACAGGCTGGGTCCCAGGTAATTTTCTTTGGCATCCTTTTCTTTACCAGGTCAGATAGGGGAGCAGCCAGGGCACTGTAATTGGGTACAAATTGTCTATAGTACCCTGCTGTCCCAAGAAAACTGCTGACCTACTTCTGCATTTCTGGTCTGGGCCACGCCTGGACCATCTCTATTTTTATTTGGTTAGGACGGAGCTGTCCTCGGCCTACCACATGCCCGAGGTATGTCACTTCTCCCATGGCTACCTGGCACTTCTCTGCTTTGACAGTGAGCCCAGCCCTCTGTATCCTGCCCAGCACTTCCCTAAGGTGGGATAGGTGTTCCTCTCAGCTGGCACTAAAGATGGCAATGTCATCCAGGTACGTCACAGCATACTCCTCAGCGCCATTTAACACCTCGTTCACCAACCTTTGGAAAGTGACAGGGCATTCTTCATTCCTAAAGGCATTACTTTAAATTCAAATAAGCCTATTGGAGTGATGAAGGCCAACCTCTGCCTAGCTCTGTCCGTTAACTCTACCTGCCAATACCCCTTGGTCAGGTCAATCGTCGTAAGACAGGTCATGCCTACCAACTTGTCCAGGAGTTCGTCTGTCCGGGGCATCGGGTGGGCATCTGACTTCGTGACTGCATTCAGTCCATGATAGTCCACACAGAAATGAGTAGAGACATCTGCTTGGGCACAAGGACTACAGGTGAGGCCCAGGGGCTGTGGGATCTCTGGATTACCCCTAAATCCAGCATCTCCTCCACTTCCCTCCTAATTCTAATGTCCTTTTGGACAGCATCTGACACCCGATATGCTGTCCGCCATATGGGCGTCTGTATCCCTGTCTCTACATTGTCCGTCACTAAGGGGGTTAGCCCAGGCTTGGCGCTAAACAATGGGCCAAAGTGTGCTAAAACCTCCCTTGCTTCCTGGATCTTGTCCGGGGCCAGCTGGGGAGACAATTTTACTGCCTCCGCAGAGGACTTCCACTTGCTTTCTTCCAACAAGTCCAGAAGGGGGTTTCCTTTGTCCATCCCCTCCCCAGGACTACACACTGCAAACACCATGTCAGCCTTATTAGCATATGGCTTCATCATGTTGACATGGTACATCCTTTCTGCCTGTCTTCAGTCAGATAACTCTATAATATACTTCACATAATTTACCTTCGTAACCACTTTGTATGGTCCTGCCCACTCAGCCTGCAGCTTGTCTTTCTGGACCAGAATAAGGACCATGACTTCCTGACCCAGCATGTATGAGTGAGCTCTGGCTCTGCGGTCGTACCACACTTTTTGTTTCTGTTAGGCAGATGCCAGGTTGCTCTGGGCTGTCCTCATAAGCTCCGTCAGTCTGTCCCTAAACTTAAAGACATGATCCACTATGGGAGTTCCCTGGGTGGTGTGCTTGCCTTCCCAGTCCTCCCAGATCAAGTCTAGGGGCCCACGTACCCGGCGTCCATATAAGAGTTTGAAGGGGGGAAATCCTGTCAACTCTTGGGGCACCTCCCTGTATGCAAATAACAGGTGGGGAAGGAATTTCTCCCTGTCCCTCCCATGCTGTTCAGCAAACTCCCAGAGCATTGACTTCAGGGTACCATTGAATTTTTCCACAAGCCCATTGGCTTGTGGGTGATTCGGTGTCGTCATCTCTGCACCACCCCACACTTCTCCCATAAACATTTCATCATGTCCAAACTGAAAGAACCAACTTGATCGGTGAGAACCTCCTGCGGAAACCCAACACAGGAGAAAATCCCAAGTAAGGCATCTGCCACTTTGTCTGTCCTCAGTGAGGATAGGGCGACTGCCTCTGGGTACTGGGTGGGATAATCCACCACAGTCAGGATGAATCTCTTCCCTGAGGAGCTGGGGGTATTTAAAGGCCCCACAATACCCATTCCCACCCTCTGGAATGGCTCCTCCACTATGGGCAGTGGAATCAGGGTGGCCTGGGTTTTCTTGCCCGCCTTCCCTATTTCTTGGCACCAGTGACAAGACCTGCGATACTCTTTCACCTGCTGGGTGAAGTTAGGCCAATAGAAATTCTGGGCCAACCGCTGCGCAGTGTGCATGATTCCCAGATGACCAGACAAGAGAATATCATGTGCAATCTTGAGCAACTGCTCACGATACCTCTGGGGAATGACAAGCTGCCACCTAGCACCCCTCTCTCTGTCTGCATAGCTTGAGTATACAGCAGTCCATTTTCCCAATAAACCTCATGTCTGCTGTCACATTTCTTTGCTCCGTCAGATTCTGCCCAAGCCCTCAGCTTCTCTAGACTAGGGCCACTTCTCTGAGCAGCTGCAAACTCCTCACACATTTCCAAGACATGGGACAGGTCCCCTTTAGTTGCTAAACTAGGGTCCCTAGCACTAGCGTCAGGGCAGTCAGGATCACTGTCAATCCCAACCCTCTGACAATGGGTCACCCTTCCCTTCTTGGAGCAACCCTCTGTAACTGTGTGGTTAACTGCTACTGGGGAAATTTCTACCCCCTTTTCGTTAGTCTCCATATCAGGAGACACAGGCTGGTGAACCAGCCTCCCAGTGGTTTCCACAATGGCTTCTGTGGGGGTCTGTGGAACTACAGTGTTCCTTGCTGCTTGGCTATGGGTAACTGCACACGCCATCCCTTGTTTGAGGTTGTTGCCCAGGATCACATCCACTGCTAAGGTTTCGGCTACAGCCACCTGTTGCACAGTTCCCCCTGTTTCACCCCAGTCTAGGAGAACCCTAGCGAGGGACAATGTTTTCTCTTCACCAGTGAAGTCCCGTACAGTGACATATTTATTGGGTATAAGCTGACCAGGCTCTACTAGATCCCCCTTTACCAAGGTCAGGGAGGACCCTGTGTCCCTTAACCCTTGCGTCTGTACACCATTCACCATGTCTGGGTGCATGTGCTCCCTTATGTTCACAGGCATGCTTCCAGGGACACACAAACAACCCACTTCTTTCCTAGCCCCCTGTTGTGTATTGCTCACCTTTTGGGACACTGTCTGGCAATATGTCCAGTTTTTTACACAACCCAACATTCATTTCTTTTCTCAGAGAAATCTTTTCTCTGAAACCTGGGGCTAACTGGTTTCAGTGGAGGCAGTGAGGGTTTTAGCTGCCCTGAAGGCGCACTTTTCCCTTTCTTTGCTGCCACACCCGCCCCATTCGCTCTCAAGGCAGATCTGCTCTTGGCATAGCGGTCTGAGAATTCAGCAGCCTCTTGCATTGTTTTGGGATCTCGGTCCTCCAGCCAGGTTTTCAGCTCTGCTGGGCATGCCCAGAAAAACTGTTCTAACAAAATCATATTTTCAATTTTATCAACAGAGTTTGCTTCAGTTCCTTCACACCATTTTAAAAACTGATGTTGTTTCGTGGCTAGCTCCTCGTAGCTCATATCAGGGCTGCTCCTGAGCTTACGGAATTTAGCTCTGTATGATTCAGCAGTTCATTCAAATTTCTTTAACAGTGCAGCTTTAAGTTTGCTGTAATCATTACTGTCCTCATTGTCCATTTGACCCAATGCATCCCAAGCTTTCCCAGTAAGTAGTGGGGATAGCTGGAAGCTCCAGGGCTCATTAGGAATTTTAGCCCGAATACAAACTTCTTCAAAAGAATTTAAAAAGGCATCCATATCCTCCCCCTCTTTAAATATGGCTATCAGTTTGGAATTCAATTTGTAACCCAGTCCTGTAGTCCCAGTTAAACCCAAGCCACTTACCTGCTCTGGTGCTGGTGGTTGGAGTCATAGCTTCTCCAATTCATGTTGCCTCCCGCTGTTCACAGTCTGCCTCTCGCTGTTCTTGCTCCCTCTTCTCCTCTGCAGCTCGCTGTTCTCACTCTGCCAGTCGGCATTCCCGCTCTGCCTCTCGGCGTTCTCGCTCTGCCTCCCTCTGGAACTTCAGCTCCATTCTGCTCAACTCAGTCTGCAGCCTGAGTACTCCTGGCTTCAGAATGCTGGTGACCTTCCCTGCTGCTGTGGCCCTTCGCTGGCACTGGCCCTGTTGCCCTCCTCATCGGATCTGGACACTGCACTGGCCACTAGCCCTTCCACACTCAAGGTTCGGTCCTTTACAGTCACTGTCTGTGACTCAATGCTCTGGATATCTGCTGCCATCAGGGCATCCATGAGGTTCTGCTTGGTGACTTTCACCTTGAATGGGACTCCTCTGTCCCTGCACAACTGCTTTAAGTAGTCTACAGTGTGCCTGCTGTAGTTGGAAGCCATCTTCTTCCCTAACTACAGCTACTCTGACTTGCACTTTATAAAAAAAAATAAAACATGTAGGAACTCGACTGTAAGCCAAGTGATATAGTTCTGTTTCCTTTTAAAAATAAATCACTGCCTTTTTCTTTTTTTGCAAGTGAGCTGACAGTATCAAGCTGGCACACTGAACAATAAAAGCTTGCAATACCAAACTATGCACACTGCTGCTAATCCATCTGTCACAACCCCACTCAGCAGGTCAGGCCCTCTGCTCCCACAGTGCCAACCTCCAAGTGCAGTATTGTGAACAGGAACAGAAACAGGGTAACCCTCCTGTCTGTTTTGTGGGTTTGAATCAAACTTTGGTCTCCAGTTCTGGAGGGATTCAAACTGTGAACCTCTTGCTAGTGTACCCAATGTACAGGCTCAGATAATTCTGCTCTTCGGGGGGGGCAGATATTTTTTGCCTATGGGCACCTAACCAGGTGTACAAAATGAACCCTTAAAAACTCTATGAAAGATCTCAGTATAAACTCTTACCTTTTCTCGGTTTGGTAAACCAGTAAGCTTTTGCATAGTGTCAACTTTAACCAGATATACTTCGCTTGTCAAATAAAGAATTTCAAAGGCACACCAAGTTTTGGAGGCAGTATAGCACAGTGGTTTAAGGCTCTGAGCTGCAAATCTGGTGACATTTAGCAGACCAGACCTGGGTTTGAATCCCACAGCTTCCACTTGCATACTGTATGATCCTAAGCAAGTCACTTAACTTCCCTGTGCTCCCAAGTCGCACCTGTAAAAAAGCATTCAGCTTAGTGTGCTACTCCTGGTTAAACAACTAAAAAAAAAAAAGTAGTCTCTAAAAATAGAGGTTTACTTAAAAATAGATAAAAAACATTTAAAATGTAAACACAGAACAATATATCACAAAAACATACAATCACTTAAAAGAATCAGGTTTAAAAAGTGTAAATTCCTACCACCAGACAATTAGACCTATCTATCTAATGTATCTTTTCTAATAGTGCTAGAGTAGATGTTTCTTCTTCAGCGTCCAAACATGTGTGTCACCTAAAGGTCAGTCACAGCATAATTAAAACACTGAAACACTGTCTTGGAACTGCCTTCTCCATGATGTCATCATCTAGCTCCTCCTTTTCAGGATATATATATATATATATATATATATATATATATATATATATATATATACACACATACACACACACAAAACAGGAAGTCCCATCAAGAGGTATTAAATTCTGTGATTTCAGCAAAACTCATTTTCCACTGACACTCTTGATTAAGACTGTGACTTTCCAGTGTCCTCTTTCATCCAGGAGCAGTTTCCTGCTTTCACAAAGACATCAAAGAGCTTTTACAACATGTCCGTTTTTTCACCTAGCTGTAACATAGTTTTCCCAGCTCCTGTTGAAATTAACTGCCCTTCCTGAGGATGTCATAAAATGGATATTTTAGTTCTTAGCTTCAAACAACCCAGATCCTTAATAAGGCTATAAAATGTGAGTTTTTGCAAGTTAATCACCGTATAGAGATCTGCTGTTTAACATATATCCTGCCCTTTGATGTGAAACCTGGGGGGGTCATCCAGGAGCACATCATTTCTCATGACAGACAATCACACTATAGTTTTATTTTACAAAAAATCATAGAGTAATCAGAACCAGCTGTCCAAGCGGTACAGTGATAACTGGTAATTTGAACATATTCACTCCATAACCATAAAGGGAAGTTCTAAGATATTTAAAAAAAAAAAGGTATGACATACTCATGAAGGACAGTAACACCTTATAATTACTGGGTTGCGTTTTTTTATTAACTGGGTAGGCAGAGCTTTCAAATGTCATAATAATCAGCTGGATATTATGGAAGAGCTGTCAGTCAAAGCCGTTCAAGTAAAGAAAACACCTTTTCCTCATGTACTTTTAAGTCATGTAAACAAACTGCTATATCTGATAGTTGTGCACTACCTAGCTTCTGCTTTTAGTTCAAAAAGCCTTTAAACAAACAATTGTCACAAAGTTTGTGAAGTACCATACTGGAAGAAAACATTTTTTAGCAGACATACTTTTCAGTACATGTTTCAGGGTACTTTCCAAATTTTCAGAATGCCCCCCAAAAAAATTTGCAAATGTATGTTTTTTTGCCTAGGAGGCTTTTTACACAATGTGACAATGTTTGTGTTCATTCAATACGTTCCTCATTAAAGACAGTAAATGGCAAAGCAAATTAATTCTTCAAACTTTCACAGTGCTTTTCCAGTTACTTTATAATCTCCAGTCGAAAATCTCCAGCAGTTATGTAAAATAAACTGTAAGGCAGGTTGACATTATTCATTTTATTTGTTTTTACACACCCTCGTTGTGTGATACCATCACAAACCACTCATAATTCGCACTTGTGGTTTATGTGGTTTCACACACCTCATATGTGTACAAAAACTGATAATGTACAACACCCATATATTATTCTGTATCCGATACTAATTTCTTAAAGGGACTTGTTGAGTGATGGCTTTCATGGCTGACATCATAGCTGGAGATCAGCTGTGGGAGAGTCAGTCTAGAGTAGTTAAGTAAGAACCTTTAAAAAGATTAGTTTTGCTGGTCGCAGAACCTACTGTATGCCTAAGACTAAAGTCCAACCTGCACTATCTTGTACCTTATTTAAATGAAAGCAGAGTTGGTACTGTTTAAGGTGCAATACAAGTAGCCTTACCTACCAGTAAAACAGCCGCAGGTATAATTCTCCAGTCTTTTGAGTACTGCTACGTAGGAAGGGACAGAATTTTATTTTTGGCTGTTTGGAGCTAGCAGGACGATCCCTTCCACTTCCCCGTTCTGAGTCTGTTTTTTTAATGTCTGAGTTTGGATTGAAGTGAATGGGGAGTCTTGTGCTGCACTTTTTTTAAATATGATCTAGAGACCTGTTTGTCTAAAATCAGAGCCACTGCTCAACTAATAAGAGCCTTTTATTTGGAAGGTTGAAGGATATAGATCACTGCCACCAAGTCTTGTCCAAAAAGATATACAACGCACTTTAAACAAAAAGGAAAAGGTTAATTGGGCCCACTGGCACTGCAGTAGCGCTACTGCTTGCAGTGTCAAGGCTCCGGGTTCAGAAACGAGCCTGGAGCAGCGAAGAGTTGATGGGGGGGAGACTAGAGCGTCTAATGGACAGCTCTCCTCCTCTGGGGTGGGAGGGTCATGGTGCCTGGCAATAGTCCAGTGGCAGCTGGGGTCTGTGTGCCTGACTCCAGAGCAGGCTGCAAGACTGGTGGAATTGTGGGTATCAGCACGTCAGGTGTGGGTGTGTGCCTGATATTGCCTGGATGTCATTGCACATCCACTCCACTGAGGGAACCTCAAGCACAAAAAAAAACCCTTAACCGCACTCCATGATGCCTGGGATACCTCAGTTGCACTCTGTCTACCACCAGGACTCCAGATTAGCATACTCTTTCTCCCTTCCCCTGCCACCCTCCGGAGGGGAGGGGGCTTACCATATTGGTCATACATGGTCTCTGGCTTGCAAATGCTGGTAAGTCCCTGGGGTAGCATGAGTAGGGGCTGGCTGGATTCCTCTAGAAGGATAATATTGGGCATATCCCCACCGACTCAAGGGAGAATAAACAGAGTTTGGGGGGGGGAGGTTTGTTGGTTGTTAATACTGACTGCTGGGTGGCAAGAGACTTACAGCTGAAACCACCTTAGCCAGCTGGGAATTAAAGAAGAACCTTAACTTGTCACTTAAAAAAGGGAAGGAAGGTACCACTTAAAGCAAGTGGGAGGGTCCTGGTTGCCTGTTACACTACCTTTGAAATCTCCACAGTAACTAAGAATTTTACAGTTTTAGGATTTTTCTACACCATTTTCAAATGTCTTCTTGATTTCTGCAGTTCCCACGGGGCTGTACTGGAGAACTGGGTAATGCTGTGTTGTTCCCAGCTCCCACAGTAGTCAAACTGTTTGAAGGGAAATTAGGGGCTTATGCTTTCTGGGCATATGGGGGCATTACGAAAAGAAAATACGTGGCTGCTTGGGTCAAGTCACTAGGGGAAATATTTAAAATAGACTCTGGTGTGACTGTGTTGAGATGCAGTAAAAATGAAAGTAAAATAAGGGAGGAGCACCCTTTGTTTCAGCAGCCAGTTAACCACTCAGACCTCATAGTTTTCATGAGGATGGTCCCTCTAGAACACCAGAGTGGGCTAATAGGGGTGCAGGAAATTACTGGTAAATAAATAAATTATTTTTATTTAACAATAAAAGAGAGAGCCAGGCTGGCTCAATAAGGCTGTTGGCTGAGTAGTACTGACTGGAAGGAGAGGAGCAGAAGTTCAGGAGGAGCTAAGACTTGCTGTAATTCCTGGTGAGCAGCAGCAGGAGGGTTCTGCCAAGGGGAGGAGCTGCAAACGGAAGGATTGGCCCTGTTCTAAACCAGAGCTCCAGCTAGAGGACCTACCCTGTTAAGAGTTTTTTGCTGTCACCTTATATTTTGTTTTGAGGTTGTCTGCCTATGTTTTAATGTCTAAACAGAAAGAAAAATATTTCTAGAACTTTAAATCAGTGCATATCTACTTATACAATACCTTGTTAGGTAACCTGTTCAGAAGTTCTAAAATAATCAGGTTCTTGGTAAATCTAAGTACAAGAAGAAGTTAATAGAAAATTGAAAAGAATTTGGCTATCCCAGTGGCCCAGCAGCAGTGTATAATGCTTTCGTGCAGGCATCGAGTATTCGGGAGTGGATTTGGGGAGCCACCTTGGGAAGCAGCTACCAACCTGCAGTGCGCTATACCTGGGGAGGGTTAGCAACAGATTTGGGCACCAAAGTGACAACGGCTGAAGGGCCAGGGTGCTTTGCCTCTCTCAGTGTGCTGGGGCTGCACGCAGACCAAAAATGGCTACAGCACATACCACAGGGGAGAGGGAGGGATAGGGAAAAAAACCAGTAAGAAAGAAAACAGTTGCCATCCGAATGATGACTTCGGCCTGATACAAGGTATATCCCTGTAAGACAAGCAGCTGGCCATGGAAAAGATACAGTACCAAAAAAACATTATAGAAGGACTGAATGTCTCAGTAGGCAAAATGTTCAGACCAAGAAAACTGTGTTTAGAATGACAAGGCTAACAGCATTCTACTCTGAAAAGTCTGTTGTGGCTTAGGCTTGTGCAGAGTTCCATGGCACAATCAACTAACTGGTGGGATCAGGTTGGGTCTACTCTTGGCTGACGAATCCTGCTCCAACACTTTGCAGATAATGCTTTCATCACCAGGATATATAAGGAAAGAACATTCCCAGGAAAAGCGCTTTTAAACTTTGACTAGGCACTGATTAGGAAGAGGTCTGCAGTGAGAGATGCATTGACATTTTTCTTTTGCTGTAACACGCAGCAGCACCCTAGGGTGTGGTATTGCACTTATAAAATGGCCAGGCATGAAATGTTTTGGCTGAGAAAATACAGCAATGAGCTTGTGTGAATCAGGAGTGTGGCTGGAAATTTCAGTTTTATACACACTCTACAACTGTTGCACCCCACCTTTTATATAAAAAAAAATCAGATTGTTCCTAGTCAAGATGTTGCATTTTATCTAAAGAGGTCATACACCTATATCTCTAAATAACAGCAGTTTAAGCAGATGCAGGCACTACTCAGTGGCATACACTATATAAGGTACTCCAGATCAAAATGATAATGCTTACAAAAAGACATATGGTTTGGGACGGCTACTGAAAAAAAAAAAAATGCATCAATGTGTATAGTGAGTATACCTGCATGTACCCATTACATGAGTACATATAGCCATAGCAGGTGCCCTGGTTTATCCAGTTCGTGAGCAATATTTGTGGTGCCATCTTGACCCATTTTATAAAATGAAATACAGAAGTACTGTGGTTATATCTCTTGTAACGAGGAAAAGAGAGAGGGAAAATTAGTGAATATGTATAATGGAAAACAGCCGCTCTAGGGTGAGTGCTTGAAGAATGGAAGACGAGACTGGATAATGATGACACAGTAAACATCCATCTTTAAGGAGGAACACTTCCACTCCAGAACAGCAGTAGTCTACATCATCCATCCAAGGCATGGCCAACAAATCATGCATGATGCATCAATACTGTATCTGTGAAGATATAGGGACACATATAGAGGACAGTTAGTCGGAGTGGCAGTCAAAGGTACACTTTAAGTATTTATTATTACTATAACACTCGGTTTGTGCCAGTCTTTTGTTGTTTTACCAGTCTGAAGTGCTGCTGATTTGTGGCGGCATCCGTGAGTGTCCTCAATTTCTGGAAAGCACACTCTGTAGCAGAAGTCAGTCATAATGTACTGTAGGTACTATTAAGGACTTGCTTCAAATCAAAATGGTCGCACACATTTTATTTTCCTATAAATATAAAGAATATCCTCTTAAACATATTTTGAACTTATTACAGTTAAAGATGGGATTCAACTGCAAGCCCAAAACTTACATCAGGCACACACACCAGCTCAGAAGCAGTATAGTCTCCCAAAACTTGAATGTCAGGGCATTCAGTGGAACATTGCCTGTTACAGTTCATTTACAGCTGAGGTTTATTCAGGAGCTATGGTCATAATGCCCTGCTTGTGACCTCATAGTCATTTCCACAGCAACAGCCTGACATTAACTCACAAGGGATTATGGCTTCTACATCTGAACCAGCAGGTCCAGTTTTCATGATGACGTCCAGAGATGAAGACAGTAGTACTCTTGAAAGCTAGTCTCTGAAACAATATTGTTAGTCTGATAAAAGGTATCAGTTGCAACAAATTTGTTGTTTTTTCCTGCCTCTTTGCCTGCACTAACACATATACCATGGTTTTGCCAAACATGTTGTTGTTTGCGCTACCCAGTGGCCTAGTGGCAGCACAATGCACTGCCACACTGGTGACCCAGGTTCAGGAGCTGGATGGGGTGACACTGCCACATGGCAGCATTTCCTGCTGGGGAAGGCAAGCAGCAGGTTGCACAGTGACCGTGGGGTGGGCTGGTGAGCTTTCCTCCTCCACGGAGGCTGCAAATTTGCAAGGCTTGTCAAGGCACTGCCTGACACTCTATAGAATGCAGGAGGTGAACGGGATCAATTTTATGTATTTCTTTGATAATCATTCAATACAATAACATACTAAAATACACAATAATCATAGATAACATGCATGCATTACACAGATAAACATTTAACTTAGTTAAGAGATGTTTTGCTTAACCCTTAGGCTGCTGACATAATTAGAACATTTAGGAATTTGGGACTGATACGCCAGTCAAGCAGTATTTGTTAGTCGGCACAAAATTTCATCATAGTTTTTTTGCATTAATATATTTCTATTTTTGTAATAAAATATTTAATTGAGAGCTTTTAACCCTTGCTGTGATATATCAGGCTAAAATTCCCATACATTCTAATTCTGTCAGCAGCCTAAGGATTAAAGACAGAAGAAATATAACTATACAGCAAGCATAAAATCAGCAACAGCAGTTGCAGGCAAGAGATCGTGCAAACGTG
This sequence comes from Neoceratodus forsteri, assembly GCA_016271365.2. NCBI lineage: Eukaryota > Metazoa > Chordata > Ceratodontiformes > Ceratodontidae > Neoceratodus > Neoceratodus forsteri. Next base: position 687,622,677 of record JADMNL010000022.1, on the reverse strand, counting down.
CTGAACTTAACAGGGAGCATGGGGCTATAGTTTGAAAGTACATGAGAATACAATTAATGGGCTTTCCTGGGTCTTCAATGACTTGCTAAGAGCCCCACGGAGAAATATTTTTATAATAACAACAGAAAATATGTACCAAAGCAAAGTAAGTACAAGATGAGCAACAATAATTCACTTGCAGAAATGTTAGTTATGCAATAACATTTATCAAGGCACAAACTTGTCTCCATCTAGTTTGTATAATGTCCATTTATTCCAGATCTCTTCAAATACTGGGAGATGATTTAAGTAATATGATTGCTTTTCTAGATGACAGAGGAGATCCACTATTGAAATCCACAGGGCCAAAGTGGGGGGATGAGGTTGCAACCATAACTTAGTTATTGCCTTTTGTGCACCCAATAATATAATAAAAAGTAGCTTTAGCTGTCTCCCTCTCAGTGATCGGGTCAGTGAGACTACAAACATTAGGGCTAGCATAGGGATTATTGTTCCCTGGTAGTCAAGCATGGTTTCCAGAGTGTGAGTTACCTCACCCCAAAAGAGCTGTAGAGCTGGGCACCCCTAGAATATATGAGCATGATCCGCAAGAGTCTTCCCCGCAGGCTTCCAGCATTTTCTGGCCTGCTTCTCCATATACGACTACTTCATCTGAACAGCTGGAATTCTAAAAAAGTGTGTTTGGCACTTCCATGCAAGTTCTTTAAGGTATGGAGCCAAGACAATTTATAAGTGGGTAGGGCATCCTTAAAGGAGAAGACTCCTATTTATTATGAATTGGATATTTCTGACTTTTTTAATACATTATATCAATTACTGCAAGTATGTCAATAAGGAATTACATCGATTACTGCAAGTATGTCAGTAAGAGATCAGTCATTGTTTTCTGCGACCTAAATAATTACCACCCAATCTCCTTGCTCCCGGCCTTGTCAAAACTATTGGAGAAGGTAGTAAATGAACAGCTCAGATCTCATCTGGAAAGTTTTAATCTACTAAACCCAATTCAATCCAGTTTCCATCCAATGCATAGTACCCCACTGCCCTTGCCAAGGTTATAAATGACTGGCAGTCCACACTTGATAACAAGCAATATATTTGCGCCTTGTTTCTGGACCTTAGTAAGGCTTTCAACACGGTGGATCACGATTTACTCTTGGTGACCCTGAAGAAAGTTGGAGTGGACAATCTGTCCCTAAATTGGGTTTGCAAACTGTCTTGTGGACAGAGAGCAGCAGGTCAAGGCTTAAGGAGACATATCACCAAAAAAAATAATCCTTAGAGGTGTCCCCCAAGGATCCATACTTGGTCCACTTCTCTTTGCCATTTATATTAATCAAATTGACACTGGCTCAAAGTCATCTAGTATCCACCTCTTTGCTGATGATACAGTGTTATACATTGACAGATCAACTCCAGATCAAGCCATTTGGACCTCTGGGACAATTTTGGCATCCTCAAAAAAAATCTACTCAACTTGAAACTCCTGCTCAATGCCAAAAAAATTAAGGCCATGATTTTCTCTGCACTGGCCTCTCATCTCAAAAAAGAAAAAACACCCCAGATAAGGTTCCTCACATATGCACCCTTTTGGGAGAAACCCTGGAGTTTGTGGAACAATTCAAATACCTGGGGGTCTGGATTGATTACAAATTGTCCTTCACTGATCACATTGAAGAACTCACTAAGAAACTGTGTCAAAGGCTTGGTATTTTCTTCAGGATCGAGCACTCACTAACCCAGGAGGCTAGAAAACTCCTAGTCCAAGCTACCTTCTTCCTCTCCTAGACTATGCAAACTTCCTATATGGCCATAGTACTAGCACAGCTCTTTCCAAGCTTGATACCCTATACCACAGAGCCCTTAGGTTCATTTTGGATGCCTCTTATGACATGCATCACTGCATCCTTTATTCTTCTGTAGGATGGAGCTCCCTTAGCTTCAGGAGGCAAAAGAATGCTATTCTATGGACATATAAGGCAATCACTCATAAATCACCTCTGTACCTCACAAGCTGCCTAACTCCCTGCATCCCTAGTGCCTATTCTCTCAGAAGTCTTACCATCTTATCTCTGGCTATCCCTAAAGTTAAAACACACTTTGGTAGAGCCTCAATAAGCTTCACTCTGCCTACGCTCTGGAATAAGATCCAGAAAACCTTAAGGCTTGCTTCCCCTATCACGTTCTCCCTCTTAAAATCCTTGTTCCTGAGGACCTTCTCTGAGGCCTGTCATTGCTTAAAATCAAGGTCTTAACATCACAGTTTGTTACTGCTTTAAATTCTGGACATAAATCTCAACCATTGCCTGAAGCGTCATTTGAGTCCTCCCTTCTGTCATTGTCCAAATCAAGGTCCCAACATCACGATCTGTCTTTGCTTCAAATATTGGACATAAATCCCAACCATTGCCTGTGGCATCTGTTGTGTTCTCCCTTTGAACAGTCCTTCCTCCCTAGGCCATCATGTCCAACCCTCTCCTATCTCGTCTGACCTTCCTTCCCCACTACCTATACCCCCCTCCCCTTCCCACCCCACTTGCCAGGACATGTCTACAGTACTTATCAAATGACTTTTACATCTCAATCTTCTTCGCATTTTGACACTAGACAGAGGAACTGCCACTCCTGCTCACTATGACTCCTTCAATGATGTTTACTGTATAAACTTTAGCTCATTACCTTACATCCATATATCTGTATCCATGCAATTGTATTTAAATGGCACTACCTCCTGTTGAACCTATTGCTATGTTCTGGTGCAAGTATCTTGTCACATGTGATAGTTATATGTTATTATGTTATTATTATTACTATGTAATTGTTATGTATGTTCACTCCACCTGTTATGTCTTAACCCTGTTGGCAATTGTTTTGCCCCAGGTCCATCTTGTCAATGAGCTTGTCTCAATGATGTTCCACCTGGCATAATAAAGATTTCATTGCTTGATTGATTGATTGACTATTGTAACACACATGTAGATTCTGAGGCTATGAAACAAGCTTGTACAGTTTGAAGCAAGTCTCCATTTATATGCAAATTAGGTACTTGTAATACAATCTCTCCCATTCTATGGTGTCACTGCAGCAGCTCAGAAGAAAGCAGAAGATTTTCAATGCTTCTTATCGATATTTCATTTTAAGTTTGCAATGGCTTAAGACACTCCTGTCACGCCACTTACACAGTGTGTAGTATTAGTAGTCTTTATTTGTGCATAACAAATAATACTTCTAAAATTATTTCATTCACAAGAAACAAATATATTTCTTTGTGCTGCTCATCTTTCACTGTAAGACATTTGAAACAAGTTATGGGGTAGGAGTAGACTGAATGCTTCCTTTACACAAATGACACACATCCCCCTTTCAGCAGCGCAAATACCGCTGATGAAAACCTCAGCTTAAGTCCAGGCAGCCTTAGTGGCAACTGGAGCTACTGCAGCTAACAACCAAGTTGGTGGTCGGGGGAGCACACCTGTCCCTTGGTGGACTGTGGTCCTCCCTTAATGTAAACCAATGTACCCTGGTTGTCTATGCCCCTCCCAATCACTGGCCTGTATAAATGTAATGTAATCCCTGCAATCCTGCAATTGCTGTCCCATCGAACTATCATGTAATCACTGATAGTCTGTTGTCCCCCTGATCTCTGGCTCCATGTGACAATTCACTGCCCCGGCATCCAATGGTACCCTCAGTCTCTGATCCCCAGCCCTGTGAAAGGATGTAACTTCCCTGGTGGCCCTTGGTCCCTCCCACCCATCAATTGCCAGCTCTTTATGAAATCCCTGAAGATGTCCGAGATACAGAGTTGCAAGTAATAAAGAAAAACTAAAACTCCCACAGTCCCTGACATCTAGCACCCCCCTGTGCCACAAACACCAACCAACCACCCTGACACCCCCCCCTTACCTGCAGTGCCATGGCTGAGATATAGCGACCGTCACAGCCCTCCACTTACCTTCTCGGCCGGCCAGCGTATGACAGGAAAGAGAACATGTGTCCTAGGTATAGTACAGGGCACATGCCCCCTGTACAGCACAGGGAACGCATGGTCTGTGTACTGTATTGTAGAGGACAGAGGCTGTGTGCTCCCTGTACTATACATATGACACGTGCTCTCTATCTTGTCTTACAGTGGCCAGCCGAGGAGGTAAGTGGAGGGCTGTGTTGGTCACTGTATCTCAGCTGTGGCACCAGCACTACAGATACAGGGGGTCTGACAGGCTTGGTGCTGGTGCCCACAGTGCGTGGGGAGGGCCTGAACCGGGCACCAGGGACAATTCTACTGTCACCAGTGATGGGGCACAGGAGGGCGGTGGGACCACTGGCCACCAGGGAAGATATGTCCTTTGACAGGGCTGTGAATTGGAGACTGGGGGGGACCACTGGGCACCAGGGACTTTGCAGTTTAGTACAGGGCCAGGGATCAGAGACTGGGGGGACCATTGTTAAGTAGAGAGACAACAAATCCCACTCCACTGACTAGATCTGTGTTAAGCTAACCTAATACACACTCAGACAACAAAAGCTGGCACTGAACACTGCATACTATTTGAAAAAAAGCTATCGGTTCATACAAAAATGTACCAGTATGCGTCTTAAAAGGAATGGGGGGAATGCTAGAAAACCCCTGCCAGTTCTGCACCACATGCTTCTTCTATATTGTTAATCTTGCATTTGTCTGGTGTATGTGAATTGCACCTGTGACCTTGGTTAAGCCCATGTGGTGTTCAGGTCTATGAAGAAGTCATTGAAAATGTTAGCAAGTGAAAGTGTTAAGATGATCTGGCCTGGTAGCGCTGGAGGTTGAGGCGCTGGACACCGCACTGCCGCCATGCTAGCAACCCGGGTTCGGGAACTAGCCTTGGCCGCTGGGGTCAGCAGGACAAGAGAGGATCAGCATCCAGAGGACTGCTTGCCCTCTCGGGAGGGACTGCTATCCTGCCTACTGATTGCCCTCTAGTGGAGCTGGAGGGACATACAGGTCAGGATGCACGCAGCCAGTGCATGGCGTCCGAGGGGGGGGGTCAGGAGAAAAATGGGGCTAGCAGGCCTCAGTGATGGCCCTGGCTGTGCGTGCAAACCCCAGAATCTGGATGTTGGCTATCTGGGGAGGGAGAAAGTCAACGCTTCTCGCCCCTGGCCCTGTTGGGAGGGGGGCAACCCGGAGGGGATTTCACGGGGAGATCAGTGCAAGGATGCAGGGCCGGAGAGATGAGCTCCCAGAAGGAGGAGCCATAGCTGCCTGCCAGCTCCCCCCATAATGAAGATTAAAAAAAGTGTTAAGATGCCAATACATTGCTATGACAAATATACTTTGTTTTTCATTAATATGGGCAGTGTAGTAAGACATGTTAGATTTTCAGGGTTAGGGCATCCACAACTACAATTTGGGGATCTTATGTGTTCTTTTTCATATCTATGTTCTAAGATGTTACTCTGAAATATTTAAAATCTAAAGACCAAATACTTGCCTGTCAGCAGGGTCACTTCATATTCCCATACATTTTTCAACACCAAATGACTGTATATTCTTTGTGAGCCATGGACATCACTTCATTTGTTTTAAGGGAGTTTAATTCATTTTGTTTTGATATATCCAGCATTTTTTCCTTTATTTATTAGTTCTGTAAGTCTCTGTGGGTATATAATAGGGAATTCATACATAAAACCAAGTCCATTAGTATACAATAAACGTTTAGCAGCAGATAACCATGTGGGAGGCAGGAGGTGGGCAGAATTTAAAGGGAAAAATTCAGGGAAAATAATGTATCACGAGCATCAGTATGAGGGTCACTGGCACTCTCGAGCCTCGGTCCATGTGGATCCGCACTGGCATGACAGCAGAAGGAGCAGCAGATGGGGTGGGAAAGGCACACTAAGCCTAATATTGTTTCCAGGTGCATCCTGGGAGTGCAGGAAACAGGAGAGCAAAGGAAATGCTGAATAACAAAAAAGGCAAGGGGCTGAGTTTTCAACCAGTTATGACATTATTCAACTAAACTTTCAGTACTTGTGGCTAGATTAGTAGACCACTGCATACTGAGAAATCTCTTTAATTAGTACTGATGAGGAAGCAGTAGAGTCAGATGTGGCTGTCATCAAGTATAGGCATGAGGAAGTGCATGAAAGCGTGTTTTCTTTTAGATGCCCTGAGGCTGCATTTTGCTCTGAATGCTCTGCCTTAGCCTAACAATGTATAGTATGTAGTCACTGTATTTGGAAAAGGTCAGGGAGGGTTTAACCACAGCCCCTGGTATTTAACGCAATCAACAGTTTCTAGATTGTAAATGAGTGGGTCCAGTGCTATTTTTGGAACGGGGTGGGGTGGGAATGGCAGAGAACATTGTTTTAATTTCACAGTGTGCAAGATTAGTTTGTTTCAAAATTATTTTTTTTCTGTAGAGGTCTTTTTCTCCCCTCACCAAGCACTGATGTGCCCTCTTTAAGCTCTGGCAGACTCTTGACCCCAACATCATAGCCTAGAGAACCACTCAGAGAATTTTTGTACTCTACTTGTGTGATGATTTTCCTCCAGGTTTTCACACCATGCTGTTTTTGCTCTCCACTATACTGTAATCTCATAACTGATATTATGACAGTTTGGTATGATAAATACTTATATATTTTATGCCACTTCAGCTGCTCGTAGGACATACCTGGAAACAAGTCTTAGCTCACTGTGCCAGTCATGCCAAATATAAATAAATAAACACGCAAACAAATACATTTATATTCAGAGTGGATTCTGTAGACAGTGACAAGCTGAGAATGACCAACAAGATAATTTGCAAATGAAATGATGTCAGCTTTATCCATTCCAAAGTCCCTGAGTCTTTCTACCAGGACATCATGATTTGCAAGGTTGGGGGCCTTTGATAGCTCTATGAAGATGGGTCCAAATTACTTGTAACTCCGTGCCAATTTGGGTGGTTACCAAGTGATGCCCTGCTGGCATCGGGAGTCCACGCGTGTGCACTGCCAGGTCAGCCGGGGGGGCCTGGGCAACGCGAGGGTATTTTCAAAGTGCCAACTGACATGAGGGGGATCCATTGGAGAGAGAGTTCAGCAGCAGTTGGAGTGTAAGGAATGGTTGGAGCCTGCTCCTAGGCCTAAGGGGTGGGCCGCCAGTCTAGGCTGGGTAGGCTCAGGGCCGGGGTGGGGAGATTGCTCCCCGGCCCCACTTCAGCAGCAGCAGTACCCCACAGCCCATCGGTGAGGGAAGCTTAACAGCACCCGCGGCAGTGAGCAGAGGAAAGCCTGCTTGGAGCCCATTTGGCTCCAGTAAAAGAGGATCCGTGAGGGGTGGCTGCCATGAAAGGGGCTGGAGCATTGAAGTGGCAGAGAGGTTACGGAGGGACTGCAGTGGCAGTGTAGCCCCTGTGCCTGTCCATGTCCACCTCAGGGAGACAGAGTGCTGCTGTGGGGAGGATTTAAAGGGTCCTGTGCCCAGTATGGAAGGTGGCTGCTGCCCTATGCGAACCCTGCCTGTGGATCAGCAGCGTGGGCCAGCACCTGGAGAAAGGACTGTGCTGTTGGTAATATCAGTGCACTGGGTGAGGGAAAAACAAACAGTGGTCTGTGGTATGGTTTTTGCTCTACTCCCACTGGTAGGGGAGAATTTAAAGTAAAGTGTTTGCCAGTATGAGCACCTCCAAGTGCTGACAAGAAAAGGAGCCTCTTCTGGCTCACCAAAGGAAATGTTGTGAGGGAGAGGATCCAGGTTTGGGATCCAGGTCCCCTAAGAGCTGTGCCATGGCCGTTTGCCGCAGTCATTGTGGAAATGCACAAATGAACTGTAAATACCCCACCCACTCAATGGAGCGGTTGTGTGGCTTGAGCCTTTTGATTTTTAAAAATACAATGGTGCCTGATTGCATCGGAGATCCTGTCTGGACCAAATCATTGGTGACCTGTTTTAAAACTGTTTCTGTGTGTGTCCTAATGGAGTTTTCTCTAGACAATCAAGCAAATGCCTGAGTCCACCTGTTGTGAGGGGGAGGAAGAGTCAACACCAGCCTGCATCTCAACAGAGTCCACGTCGTCATGGTATAAATCCCAATCTACATCTCAAAGGTACTGTCACTGTTTATTGCCCCGCTACATGTGCTGCGCTGCCTAGTCTGATTGCTGGTGCTGCCTAGTCCAGTTGCTGGTGCTGCCTAGTCCGATTGCTGGTCCCCCCTCTCCTTTTCTCTGCAAACTTGTTAACATCTCTAAATCCCTAGACAGAGAAGGGAAGAGGGTAGCCATCTGGAGATGTGTCACCTCAGGGACTGGGAGTGAGTAGCTGCCTGCCTGTTCAGCATACTGTGTGAAATGAAGTTAAGCAAAACACCAGGGCAGGAGCTAGGATAAGAGTGAGCAAGTATTTTAAGAATGATCACATAATTTAGCAGGAGGAAGCGTGGTTGCAAAAATGGAGGCTATCGTCCAGGATTTGAAGAGGAGGTGCAGTCACCTACCTGTCATGATTGGAGGGCATAATCTCAGGTGATGGAATGTTGGTGGGCCGCAGCACTGATTAGAAGTTTAAAGTTGCAGTTGTTTGTGAAGTGCTTTGTGAGGAAATAAAGTGGCGTCTGACCCTCATGTGGAAAAAAATGTGACGACGAATGTATAATTAATTACAGATTTCTGTGATCTGATTGCTGGATGGGACTAATGAGATGCATCTAGATAAGAGTGAGATCATTTGACTGCCTGTTATTCGGCCTCAGGACTCGCGTGGTAGAGAGAGAGAGAGATACATCCATTAGCCTAACAAAGCTGTTTAAAAGTTTTGCTGTAAAGGAAAACTGCAAGAAAGGAAAATAAAATGGTGTGGACTGTAAACCTTGTGGATTACAAAGCATGGGTTACAAGTTGCAGAATACAAAGTTGGAGCTGCAAAAGAGGGAGCAAAGAAAAACAAATTCAAGATCCTCAGAGAAATGGCATTTGCACCAGATCCTGCTGGCAAGACTGTAAATGTGCCTGAGTCATTGCTCTCGTGGTTCTGGACTATGGTGGAAAGAGGAAATGCTGATGTGATGAGTCCTGCATCTTTTGTGGGATTACTGGGAGTGGGGTTTTAAGACAGCCAGTGTGCTTGCAGTGTTTCTGTGGCCCTGCCCATGTGCCGCCTGTGGTAGCAGGGCCGCTGCCTATGTTGCCATGGACGTGGGTCCATATTGTTTGAGTTGCATGCCCTTTTAGGAGTGAATGTTCAACCATGGAGCAGTGGGACGATGTGGCAACCAATGTACTTGAAACTGAGCCACCTGTGGGGGAAGGACACCAATTTCTGCCCAGTCCTCCTCCACAGCTGAGTTTCCAAGAACTTCCCCGTGGCAGAGGGAGGGGCCGTGGGTGATCTTCCCAGATGAGGTATGCTGGGGTTGACGTTGTGGGTGACAACCCCCACCAGCTGAGCCCCCCCCCAAGACTGTGGTACCCAGCTCTTTGGCTGCCACAACTGCACCATCCTCAAGAAAGGTAGAGGAAAAGAAAGAGACATTAAAACCAGCAACCCCCTCAAAGAGATTGGAGAGTACTCCTCCTGCTTCCAAAGAATTTACCCCACTCTCCACTGAGCCAGAAAGTGCCCAGGCTCAGAAAGATCCCAAGGTGTTAAAAGGAAAGGATTTTGATGCAGACAGTAATGATGACCATCCTCCAGAGGTGTCCATCTATTTTTTTTTATTTATTTTAGTCTTTGGTAACTGGGTAAGGCCCACTAGACACAAGTGCCTATTTTCAGGGGTGACCTGGGAGCACTGGGTGGTTAAATGACTTGCTCAGAGTCACACAGTATGCAAGTGGAGGTTGTGAGAATCAAACCTAGGTCTGGTCTGCTGGATGTACCAAGCTCGTTCATAGCTCATTACTCTAACCTCTAGGCTATACTGCCAGCCCTAAAATAATCAGAACAGTCTCACCAGGTAGTCCTATGAACAACTAAAAGAGGGAGTGATCCGAATGTTCAAGGACTTGGTTGTATAAAGGGACATTCCCAAGCCTTACACCATACCCATTTTGGGGGTACTGGAGACCACCCCATTGCTCCTCGAGACATGCAGGCGTAGAATGGTGGACATGGATGCCAGGCATCATCTTGATTTGACTGTCATCAACTATTGGAGTGGCATCTAGTTGCAAAAAGGAGTGGCTCCACGGTCCAGTGTGCGCTGTATCCCAATATGGAGCCAAGCAGAGCATTGGGTGAGGAGGTACCTGAGGATGGAATGCCCAGGAGAGGATTAGCCATATGTTAGTGAATGGATTTGGGACTTGATTGAATGCCGAAGGTCAGATTGGGTGTTTCATGCAGCCATGGAAAAGATCCACATGAGAAACAGCGTGGACCCTGCTGATCCTGCTTATGACCGACAGAAAGTGATGTCACTAGCCCAATCCCTGTGCGTTTTCTCTGCCTGGGAGGGAACAACTCTGTTCAAAAGTTTTGCTTTGATTTAAGACAAGGTGTCGAGTCATAGTATCAAGTACTATGTGGTCAGCCATGATTGTCATGGACTTGAGTGTACCAAGCTGGACCCTTGCTTTTATTATGCCCCAGATTGCCCTTCTGCAGGCTCCAAGGCACCATCTAGAAGAAGAACCTAATCCTGTAGTGCCCCCTGGTGCTGCTGTGGACTGTACCCTGTGTGTACCTTGAAGGACTACCTGGTGAGACTGTTCTGATTATTTTCTGTTTTGAAAAAAAAAAAAAAACTTTCAACATTTAGCATGGACTGTAGCCAGAGTAATGGACATTGCTTGATGGTTTGAAAAAAAATGTTCTTTAAAATGTCAATAGCATTCACAGAACTGTGGTTATTAATTAGTTAGTTAGTGGTAGTTAGGACTTAATAGCTGTAAGTAGAATATAAAAATTGAGTAGAACTATTAAGTAGAATTGCTATGTAGGGTAAATGGTTTGAATTGTTGCTGTCAAGAAAACAAATGGTGGAGCTAGGGGAAAATAGACTCCAAGCACAGAGACTGCCACCTAATGAACTCCATGTGAGCACTTTGAAAAAAAGTTTTCTTTTAGACCGGCAATAGGTACTTCACACTGTTAAGTAGCCTAGAGAGTAGAGTAGTGAGCTAGTGTGTTGGTTTTATTTCTAGCTTAAAATTTAGTAGTTTAGAAACACATACAGATCTGTATAGGGCACTAGGTAGTTCTGTGGGGGGGGGGAGCAGCCACAGCATTCCCAGTTGCATTGTTTTCCTTAAAGAAACAGTATCCATAGTCCACCGTGGTGGACAGTTAGAATACTAGGTAGTTAGTAGATAGATAGGAATCTGTTTGGTTGAATAGAAAGGTTTGAAAAATGTTTTATATGCACCAAATATGGCCCCTGGGCATATTTTGGGTCCTGTTAGAGAAAGGTTTAGGATGTTTGGAGTACCTATGGGGGAGAGACGGCTGGGATGCCGGCTCTGACAGGACCAGCCATTTGACTTAGGGAGCTCAGGCCAGGTAATCATGCCCCTATTGTGGTTACCAGGGAACTGCAGGTAGGTGGGTATGTCCACCTAGTTAATTGGAAGGCTGCTGCTATGCAGCCTAGCTGGTGGAGCCTGGATGTGGTGGACAGTGGGAGAGTGCACATTACCCCATGGAGCACAGTAGCCATGGTTAGCCATGTCAGAGAGCTTCCCCAGGAGGTGAAGCATTTCTGTGAGGGGAAGTGTAACCCCCGTACTGATTTGGGGGTTACCAAATGATGCTCTGCTGACATCTGGAGTCTGCACATGCTCGTTGCCAGGCCAGCCGGGGGGGGGGCCTGGGCAGCCTGAGGGTATTTTCAAAGTACCAACTGGTGTGAGTGGGATCAGTTGGAGAAAGAGTTGAGCAGTGGTCAGAATGTGAGGAGCAGTTGGAGCCAGCTCCTAGGCCTGAGGGGTGGGCTGCCAGTTGGTGCTGGGGTGGGGAGATTGCCCCCAGACCCACTTCACCTGCAGCAGTACCCCACAACCCATGGGTGGGAGAAGTGGATGGTAGCACCCGCCTGCATCTCGACAGAGTCCATGTCGTCATGGTATGAATCCCAATGTACATCTCAAAGGTACTGTGACTTATTGTCCTGCTACATGTACTGCACTGCCTAGTCCAATTACTGGTGCCTTCCCCCCTTCTCTGTGAACTCGTTAACATCTCTAATCTTCTAGACAGGGAAGGGAGGAGGGTAGCCATCTGGAGATGTGTCACCTCAGGGACTGGGAGGGAGTAGCTGCCTGCCTGTTCAGTGGACTGTGTGAAATGAATTTAAGCAAAATGCCAGGGCAGGAGCTAGGATAAGAGTGAGCAAGTATTTTACAAATAATCACATCATTTAGCAGGAGGAAGGGCGATTACATACTGGTTGCTATCCATGGTGGACAGGATATCACTGGTCACTTTCAGTACTGTGGTCAAATGTACTATTCTGAAGCCAGATTGGATGTTCATTTGTATAACCAGGTTTTTAGTGAGAAAGTGACAGCACTAGCAGATCTAGTTATGCCGTGAGCACCCATTATACATTAAGCTAAGAAATAGTAATTGCTTTTTTATTGCAATAAAAAAAAGTGTTCTAAAGAAGGCAATTCCAACATTTTGAAAACAATAATGATCAGATACTCAACTCTCCGACAGTTGCAAGGGATAGGGCAGTATAAACCACAATAACTGATATGATGGTAAGTAGAGATAAATGTGACACCAAATAGTAATTGTTATAACAAGGATTTTTGAGAGAGCAGATCAAAGGCTATACCACAGTGGCTTACTACATCCTCAGTGAAAGTATACCATAATAGTCTGCTAACTCCCCTGCTTGTAACCTGTACATATTAACTGTAGCAGTATTGGTGGTTCAGTAGGCTGCATGCTAGTCTCTGGGGCTGGAAGATCAGATGGTTGTGAGTTCTAGTCCAACAGCAGGTACTTGGGATAATACCCATAACTGACAGTGCAGTCCAGTATGAGGGAGGTGCTGCGCTGTTGAGGTACCATCCTTTGGATGAGATGTTAAACTGAGGTCCCTTCTGCCCAACTCTGGTCATTATCCAGATGAAAGTAAAAGATCCCAACACACTTATTGATGATGAGTGGGGGAATTGTTCATTAAAGAAAATCAGATGGTAATGGTACAAAATCAGTGCAACAAAATGGAACTCAGTCATGTAAACGGTGCATAAAGAAACAATAGACATCTGTTAAAAAAAATCTAAATAGTACTTCCCACCCCCCAAAGCATCCCTATGCCTATGTCTATGTAGAGATCAAGGGGAACCCATGTGAAGACCCACCACCTAACTTACTTGTCGGCACTAGTAGGTTTTCCAGTGTAAATGTCAAGGCAGAACCAAGGTAATCAAAAAAGTGACCACGGACAGTGTTTCCACGCTCTCAGTGAAAGGTGAGTCCTTTCTGCATTGCATTGTCTGTGAAGGTCTGAAACCACCATTCTTAACAGGGTGGGGTGGTCCAACACCTGTTGTTGCAACACAAATTTGCAACAAACCCTCCATATCATGACCATAAGACAGGAAAAAATCAGTAACATGGAAGGATCATGCACCAAGGTGTGACCCGATAATGAGCCATAGAGCAATGAATTAAAGGGGAGAGCAGTCCAAAATTGATCTGCCTATGTGGCACCTAAAAATGTCCAGAAGAGATGGATATACAGTCAATCAAAATAGTGTTGGATAGTTTCCACTGCAGTAGGGCAACTGTTTCTCGGACAAAATCATTCCGTGACACTCTTATGCTTGTTATTCCCTTTGACATTCAATCTGCCATGGCAACACAGCCAGGTTACATCCCAATATTGGGGAGGGATCAATTTATCATTCAAGCAGGTGAGGGCTGTATGATTATGTGGTTGCGGAATTCCTGTCATAACAGGCACCTCCACCAGAAGCAACCTATCATAAAAGGATTTCCAATGCTGGGTATGAATGACGTCCCACAACAACTGGTGGTGTTTTATGAACATCAGTATGCCTGTATAAACCCAGGGAATTAGGTTACAGACCTGAACTTTGGGGTTGGCCAACCCATTCCGTAACCATGGGTTTCATCCAAGGTGTCGCCCACTCTGACCACAAGGCAGTGGCGCCGCTTGCCCATGGAAAGATATTATACTGAAAAAAAAATACTATAAAAAAAACACACCGAATTCACCATATTAATCCCCCCCCGTCATATGGGAGATAGAAAACAACCCATTTAATTGGGTTAAGCCAACTTCCCCAAACCATCATAAAAAACACACTATATACCCTGTTTTCCAAATCCACCGGGAGTGGGAATATGGTGCTAACATAGAAGAAGATGGGTATTAAAAACATAATCTTCCCCCCGCTTCTTTTTGGACAACTGCCAAGTCCTCCAAAGTGCTACTAGGGGCCACTCCTAAATCTAATGCATGAATCCAATTTAGGCCCAGCAAGTCTGAACTCCCAAATGGAATGCCAAGGATTTTCACCGGTTCCAAACAAATTGGTATAGCCTTAATAACACTCAGAAGAGTCCCATGCTCCCCAATCGGGAGCACTTGACATTTGGAGGAATTAATAGCTGCACTAGTCATTAATGCTATATCAGTAATCAACTCTATAGCCTTTTCCCCAATGACATGTCATTCACAAATAAGTAAATATCGTCTGCATAAGGGGGCAACTTAATTGCTGTCAAGCTGAGGGGCCGGGTGATACCTACAATTTGTGGTGCTGCCGTCACAGCCGTCAATAAGGGATCCAGTGTAAGGATGTATAAGAGGGGGCTCAAGGGGCAGCCTTGTCGGACTCCCCTCCATAGCCAGATGCTGGTATCCTGCCAGCCATTTATAATTAGCCAGATGGAAGAATGGGAATACATAAGTCTGATCCATCGGATGAAAACATCCAAGAAACCGTACTTATGAAGGACGAGATACAGGTATTTGTGGGGCATCTTATCAAAGGCTTTAGCTTTGTCTAACATTATTATGAAATGTCTGAGCTGTTGGGACTGACTGTAGGCAATCACATTCCTAATCAATACAAGACTATCCTGTATCCTGCATCCGGGAATGGAGCAGGACTGGAAAGGATGTATGATAGTAGGAAAAATTTGTTTCAGTCTTTGACAAAAAATATGTGTTAACAATTTTGCGCCCGTATTCAGGAAGCATATAGGTCTCCAATTAGACAGGCTGCAGTGATCCCCTGATTTAAACAAAAAATTTGAATAGCTGCTATCACTGTCCTCATAAAACACTGGTGTGCCAATATAAAATTAAAAACTAAGGTAAGTATAGGTCCACAAATCGAGGGGTACAGCTGATACAGTTCAGAGGTGTGTCCATCGCTACCGGGTGAAATCCATTTTCAAAGGACCTGAATTGTTTGAACTCCCAGTTCTTCTATCTGTATATTAAGGAGATCATTGCCAGCCCCGCTGCACCTGTGGCAGCAAGAGGGAGTCCAAAAAACTGGGCACTGAGTCCCCAATCACAAAACTTGTACCGACAGTCAGGTGAAGAAAGTCTTGTAGCATCCCATCTCGGGTGGAAAATTCTCTCCCCGAGTGGTCACATAAGGAAGTCATCTGGCGTTGCTGCACTCTGTGGAAGCAACTAGTAAAAATGTCGCCCATCAGGTGCTTACTCAGTGT
Organism: Neoceratodus forsteri; assembly: GCA_016271365.2. NCBI lineage: Eukaryota > Metazoa > Chordata > Ceratodontiformes > Ceratodontidae > Neoceratodus > Neoceratodus forsteri. The sequence goes on along the minus strand of JADMNL010000022.1, from coordinate 687,607,046 downwards.
ACCATATTGACATTCTAATGCCAGGGAGTGAACCCTGTCGTACTGGAGATTTTTCATATGATCCAACACAAAGCTGATCTGGGCAGTAAGGGTCACCCCTCTTTCGGTCTGTACCAACAGCAATTTCTGGAGTGTATAACGCAACTCCAGATATGCCAGGTATAAAGACCTCCCAATTAGCTTTGCTCGGCCCCTCGCCAAAACTCCAATGGACCATTTAGTGTGGTCCCACCATTGTAACACGTTTGTGTTCAAATCCAGGACAGACAAACATGCCCATAACAATGACCTCAAACATTCTAAAAAGGAAGAATCAGTCAAAATATTGTTATTCAACCTCCAACAGGGCTGCCCAGGTTGAAACTGTGAATCCACAGTTAATACACAATTTAGTAAGGAATGATCTGTTAGTCTAACTGGAAACACTGAGGCCGACCGGAAGGAACGCTTGTGGGAGACAAAAATATAGTCAGTGCAGGTAGCCAATGTTGCCCTGTAGTTGATATAACAACCCGTTGGGTGGAATGTTCAATAAGAGTCAACCAGGTGGGACTCTCTGACTATTGCCTGCAAACATAAAGAATCACAAAGACACTTAGATGTCCGTGCACCCCTGTCACGAAGGCAAATTGGGCAATTGAAATCTCCTCCAAAGATAATCACCTGGGAGGTGCATAAATATGGTTGTAAGGATTTAAACAATGTCACCCTATCAAATTTAGTTTATGGCACATAAACTATTATTATACAATAGTAAGAAAAGTTCCTGGACTCTGATTGGTCAGTGTGTGCTTGTTAAAGTGAGGTTATGTGAGCACAGTCTCTCAGCATCAAGTCCAAACACACAGATGACAGGATGCCAGACTAAATAACCAACCACACTCTCTCTTACTAAGAGAGTTTAATAGTTAAAAATTGAAAAGCAAAAGCTTAGTTTCATATAAACACCTTATTTACTTATATTGTGGGGTGGCAAAAATGTTTCTCATGGCTAAAAAATTTCATAGGCAGAGAACAAGTGTCAGAACATCTGCTTTATAGTGTGGGAACATCTCTTTTATAGTATCCATTTTACAGTTTTATTTTTTATGAGGAAACGGACCACGTATGAATGCACTGCATCATGGGTATACAAATACATAATTGTCTGGTTTTGCATAACACACTACCAGACAATTGAGTATTTGCATACCCATGATGCAGTGCTTTCACATGGGGAAGTGTTTCCTCTAAAAAAAAAATAATTTAAAAACTAAAACTGTATGACTGATACTATAAAATAGATGTCCCTACACATAAAAGGGATGTTCCAGCACTTGTTCTTTGCCTAATAGCCATCTACATGTGCTCATTTGTGTCCCCACAATATTAATAAATAAGAGCCATTGTATAATAACAATAATGCACTCTAGAGTGTGGGTTGTGCTGGGATAACCACACTTCTGGGGTATTGGATGCACTAGGCCTCAGGACCAACCACCCCCAGGTGTGAGGTTATCCCAGCACAATCCATACCCTGTTGTGCATTATTGCTTAATTAGTTGGTATGCCACTTGATCCAATATGCAATCCAGTATGAGAGCCTGACCTGGTGGAATATCCATCACTCTTGTCACCTGGAGAAAAAGATGAATAAACAGAATTGCCACCCCAGAACACCTGTCGGGGTCAATGGAGAAATAGGAAATTCCAGGAGTCCAAAGCCATTGCGTGATGGTGATGTCAGCCAAGGACTGGAGTCTCATGTCTTGAAGGAAAGTGAGCTTCGAACCAGTATCCTGCAACATTTGTAAAAGTACCTTCTGTCCCATGGGATTCAACATGCTATTGGGCATCAAGTACTAAGGTGGCTGAGTATGCATTTTCTTGAATCTCACTTTTGATCTAGGCAAAAAACCCACTTTCCATTTACAAGTGGTGATCCACCGAGGGATGTCATCGTTGGTATCCTGGGATCCATCACAACCAAAGGACATCATAGAAGAAGCCTCCGAGTCAAGGTCCACATCTGTATCTTCCCACGCTGTTGACGTCGCCAAGGAACGAAATCGATTCCAGAGAGGGAGAGGCTTATTCTTCTGCTCCTGATCAGTCAGTGGTTGAGGTCTGGTCCAGAAAGACCTCCATCATGGCAATACAATGAAGCGGGGTCAGTGGGGGCATGGTGGATTCCTCCATGCCCCCACTGATTCCTCTGCAGCTGCCTGAGGGAGTCCAGGTTTCTCTCCCCCTGAGGAGTCTGAGAGGGGAAAGAACCACTGTCACTGAAGTAGGCATTGGGACCACCCCTGATAGGTCCAACAATGGGTGTTCCAGGGTGGAAGAAGAGGAAAACCCAGAACTTGGTGGCAAACCCAATGTAAGGTCTAGGCCTGGAGTATTGTCTGGTGAAGTAGAAAGAGGAGGAGTAGCGGCATCATAGCTCCCTGAAGATTTATTATGGGCCACCCATGGACAGTCCCAAAAAGTATGTCCTTCCACATGGCAGAGGTTACATCTCATCCCATTCTGGCATTGTGGTGCAGTATGTCCATGTTCCAAACAAAGGCTGCAAGATCATTGGTCACAAACAATGCTTAGATGGTTTAAGCAGCCACATTTAAAGCATGCTTTTGGTTGGCCCGAATCCACTTCTCCCCCCAGGGGTCCTTTAGCATCAGTAACTATATGCAGATAGCTGGCCAGCTATTGCTGCCTCAGAGGTGTGGCTTATGGAAATGAGCTTGAGCATCAGCCAGTCAGAAAACAGGAGGGAGTGTGCTGTGGAGTGTCAGCCTGAGGAGGCACCAGAATTTTTTCTCTGGCTGTCTGAGCAGCACTGCCTCCGAGATGTCGCTCTCAACTTCATTTTGAAGCGTTCCTTCTTACTTTGTGGTAATCTTTTTTTCAGGTTATTACTTTTTTCTGTGCTGAGTGTGTTTCTGTGGGGTTTTAGTGGTTCCCTTCTGTTCCTGGGAACCACTATTTTTGACTTAAACCACGGTTCCCACTGCATTTTAAACTCATTTATTTACATCGCATCTATAAGTATTTTGATGGTTATAGGGTATGGGATCTATTTTTTCTGTTATGTCTAGTAAGCACCCCAGCACGGCACCACCTGAGACAGGTGCCTATGAGGGGGAGGAAGAAGAATATTATGATGCACCTGACAATGCATCAGAGGGCAGTCTCAAACCAGATGTGTCCCCTGACCCTCTCATTTTGGGGCATCCCCTACAGACCAGGAGGATACCTCCTCTATGCTGACAAAATTAGGGGACGTATCAAAGTTATTGCCACATATTTCTTTTTCTTAAGTTTCTTTATCTTCCTGTGGTGGGTCACCCTCGTCGTCCTCCAACCCTACTGGTCTTGGGATCTTTCAGGGTCTTGAGGCACTGTGCACACCCTGGAAGATCCCCTGAGCCAGTTTGGAGGCATCATCCTTGGTGGCCCCACTGTTTTCCTCCATTACTCCCCGTGATCCTATGCCCAAGACCCCCGGAAATGGTGGTGCATGTGCGTGGATGCGCACATGTGCACCACAACTCCAGTGCCAGATCTTTTCACCCCTCCCTCGGCCTAATGCTGGCAGTCCTTGGAGCAGCGCTGCCACTCCAGCCTCCACCAGGGGGCAGCCAAGCTCTGAGAACACCACTTACTCCCTCCCGAGGCAGAGGGCTGGCAGCCGGTCACATCCTCACTCTCCCCCCACCGACCTCTGACGGCCCAGGCTCGTTCTCAAACCCGGGTCGCCGGCATGGTGCGAGGTGTGGCGTCCAGCACCTCAACCTTTTTCAACAGGGGAAAAAGACCTAGGGGTCATGGTGGATGCATGTGTGAATAACTCTGAGCAGTGCAGGAGAGCGGCTAGCAAAGCAAGCAGGATGTTGGGATGCATTGTAAGGGGGATTACCTCTAGGAGCAGGGAAGTGATTCTCCCGCTGTACAATGGACTGGTTAGACCACACCTTGAGTACTGTGTACAGTACTGGAGACCACACTTGAAGAGGGACATACAGCTCCTGGAGAGGGTACAGAGGAAGGCTATTAAGATGGTAAGAGGACTAGGGAATTTGACGTATGAGGACAGACTTGAGGAGCTCGGCCTGTTTTCATTGGAGGAGAGGAGATATGGGGGGACATGATTGAGGTCTTCAAGTACCTCAAGGGAATAAATAGGGTAGACACGGAGGGGATCTTTAGACTAAAGCAGGGAGATATCACCAGAGGACATGGTTTGAAGTTGAAAGGTGGAAGGATGAGGGGGGAAGAGAAAGTGGTTTTTCGCTGAGAGGGTGGTGGATCCTCAGAACGCTCTGTCTGGTGAGCTGGTTCAGATATCCACAGTGGAGGGCTTCAAGAGAGGGTGGGACAGATACAGAAAGCGGATGTATCAGATGATGGCCTGGCCCAGAGGGGTGGGGATGGATGATAGGGGTTTCTGGAACATAAGGGGGGGCCTCGGTACCCAACTAGGGATCTGAGGTTCGAGCAGACTCAATAGACCATAAGGCCTAATCTTCTGGCAATTAGTATGTTAGTATGTAACCCGCTGAGCCACCGGGCGGCCTAGTTATTGCCTCATATTATTAAGGATAAATAAGACAAGCTAGTTGTGCTGATAGATGGAGGTACTAATGACCTGCAATCTACAAGGGAAGACTGCTGAAATCCAGAGCAGAGACCCCTCCAAGGTCTTACAGCCAGCAAAGCTCTGTCTGCCTGTTAAACTTTGTGCCTTTTCTGCCCAGGGACAAGAATTTCTTAACTTGGATACAGTGTCTGTTCTGCTCTGTTAGTTAGTTAGTGTATAGCTGTTTAATTAATTTCACTGCTTAGAATTCCTAAACTGAATATATTTTAAAACGTTTTTGCCTTTTTTTTTCTCCCCACTTTCCTATTTGCAAGTTATACATCTTTACCACTTGAGGGCACTGTTCTGAAGCCAGCACTACTCAAAGGGCAAGAATCTTTCTATCTTTCTAACACATCACCTGACTTTAAATCTTACAGGCTGTCAATAAGAAATTGTCCTTCCTTTGCCTACTTCATTTTTACTGCCTTAGCTCCACCCTAACTAGGTTCTACTTACAGCTTCTACTCTACCTGATATAGACCTGTCACCATACCTCTGAGCATTAAAAATCATTGCACTGGCCTTCAGAAATCACAGCAAATGGGCAGAATGTGTAGCACTTTCTTATTTTAAACAATAGCATGTCTACAAATGGTGGGCCTCATACAGTTAGTGTTAAGGAACATTTCTATCAACTTAATTCAATTATTTAATAGTTTGTTTGTCCAGAAATAGCTCTAACATTATTAAGAACATCAGTAAACTTATGCAGAGCAATGATAAATTTGAGTGTGAAAATCTTAGCGCTATACGAAATTCATAGCAGTTGAGAGGTATGCCTGTCACTTAACTAGGCATTACCGAATACTTCCTGAGGTGTCTGCTATGACAAAAAGCCACAATGTTCTTCCTAGCCTGCCTATTCTATTCCCTGTAGTCCCTGTGCTTCACTACTGTCTACTTCCCACCATATGTAGGCCCTCTGGAGATGCACCACACTGATGACTATTCTTACTCCAATCTTATAGCTTTCTGGCAAGCAAATGTGTGTCTCCTCTGGTGCTTCCCACCAAATTCAGTGAGAATTGCGTTTAGACTGCTCAAATGCTTGTGATACCATCCTCATAAAATACCTTACAGGAGGACCTGGCTGCGCCACCTCCTGTGGTTCTCCACTGTCCTTATCCTCCTTGCTGGAGATGTTAAACTGAACCCTGGACCTAACTCACAACAGACCTTTAACACCCCTCCTGGCCGTCTCTTAAGGGTCTTAAAATTGCACATCTCAGTGTTTGTAGTCTCATCCACAATCATGCTGAACTGACTGCCTGGGTTGACCACTATAACCCTGATATTCTGTGCCTCATGGAAAAGTGGTTGAAACCTGCCACCCCTGACTCAACCCCCACGCTCCCCAATTTTAGCCTCCTGCACCTCGATCGCTTGGGTAAAAAGCATGGGGGTAGTCTTTTGCTGTACTACAAAAGTCACCTTAACAGATCTCTAATCCAGTATGACTTGGCCCCCTCCTGTGAATTCCTTCATGGGCTCCTCCTACTAGAGAATGCCAAAGAATTCACATAATCTACGCATTCAACCCTCCAAAGCAGGGTATCAGGGGGCTCTCCTAGCTACTTGACAGCATTAGCCCTAAAATCACCTCAAATGAGATACTTATATGTGGTGACTTCAATCTAAACTGGTCTGGTGACAATGCCAAAAAGTATGAACCACTGCTGGGGGCCCAGAGCCTTAGTCAGCTCATCAGTGAGCCCACATGAAACCACCCCAATGGGAGTCAAGAAACACTCCTTGATTGGATTCTGACAAACAGGCCTGATAGGATCTCAGCATCTGGAGTCCTTCCTGACTCCATATCTGACCATTCCCCCCATCTACTGCATTTGGAGAGTCTCCTCTCCCAAAGTGCCCTATAAAATTATACAAGTCAGAGACTTCTCCCACTTTAACTCTGCTCTCTTTCTTCAAGATCTTGCAACAACAGATTGGGCCACAGTACTCTCTGCCGCAGACATCGCAAGTGCTCTTGACAAGCTTCTAAACATCCTCCTCTCTCTCTGCAGGATAAGCATGCACCTCGCGTCACAAAGAGAGTTAGAGACACTGTCACTAAATGGTTGCATGGGGACTTGCTCTCCCTCATGAAAGCCCGCAATGAGCACTGGGGTAAATTTAAAGCCTCTAAGGAATTGTCTGACTACCGTGAATATCAGCGGCTCTGCAACATCTGCAAAAAAGTCATACGTAACTGTTAAAACTGTAGTCGGGAGTTATAGCTGGTATGATACTACAGATATGATTGTCGATAGTAGAAATTGCAATAATGCTACTAACATCACCAGTGCCTTTAACAAGCAATTCTCTGATCTCTCTGCATTCACCTCCCTGTTTACTACTGACAATGACAAGTCATCTACCGCTAACCATTCCTCCCCTCCAGAATCTTTGTCTCACCCATCTTTCTATCTTGAAACAATCTCAGTGAGAGAAACCTACAAGCTTCTCGCTGGTCTTTCTCCTCATATGAGTGCTGGTCACGATGACCTTGAACCAAAACTCCTAAAGATTGGGGCCCCTTTGCTTGCGCTCCCAATATCCCATATTCTTAACCTCTCCCTCACCACCAGAATTGTTCCTGCAATCTGGAAAGTAGCAAAGGTTGTTCCTGTTTTCAAGCAGGACGAGCGGAAATGCATAGATAACTACCATCCTATAGCCATCCTGTCTGTTGTTAGCAAGATACTGAAAACAGTGGTGGAAGTGCAGCTGATGAACTACCTGTCTAAACATACCTTACTGTCACTCGAACAGCACGGATTCCATAAAGGGCATAGCACTGGTACAGCCCTTGCTAAGTTACATCTGATATAAGGATTGCCATGGACCAGGGTATGGTGACTGGCGCTATCTTTGTAGACCTCTCAAAGGCCTTTGATCTAGTGAATCACGTCTTACTCTGTACCATGTTTCACTGCCTTTGTGTTGCTGGTCCAGCCCTAAACTGGTTTTCCAACTATCTCACTAGCAGACTACAGCTTGTTAAGTACAGTAGAGCTCTGTCAGAACCTGTTCCTATCACTATCAGTGTCCCTCAGGAATCTATTCTGGGCCCTATCCTATTTTCTGCTTTCATCAATGACTTCCCAATGGTCCCTACCCATAACACCACAACCCTATATGCTGATGACCTGGTCCTCCTAGCTAGCTCAGGTGATGTCCATGCCATATATCACAACCTACAAGCCGACTTCAGTAAACTGCAACATTGGCTCCTGACAAATAAACTTGTGCTGAACTTAAAGAAAACTCGACTCATGCTTTTCGGCTCCTCTGCCAGACTCAAACAGTGTCCTGTCCCACTCAATGTCTTAAGCCTTGATGGTGTCCCAGTTGGCACTACATGCTCCTTTAGATACCTGGGAGTTACTCTTGGCCCCCAGTTAGACATGTATCTACACATTCAAAATATCTGCAGGGCAACAAATATCAAACTTGTACTTGCATACTGGGCTCATGGGTCCCTTACTGCTGCTGCATGACTTGCTCTTGCTAAAGGTTTATTTCTTCCCTCTCTCAGCTATGGACTGACAATCTTTACCCTCATCGCAAAAACTAGCCTTGCTAAATCAATCAATCAATCAATCAAGTCTTTATTTATCCAGTCGAACACTATTGAGCAGGCTCATTTACAAGGTGGACCTGCGTTACACAAGGTCAAGAATAACACTTTTATGTACAGATAATAAATAGACATAGTTATACAGAGATAGAAAAGAAAATACACAGAGCAATAACAAGTATTTCAGGTATAGGGTTAACAAGGTTAGGGAGAATGGTATGAGAAGGGGAATTAAAACATTCTGAAACAGCCAGCATATTAAAACATTTTCAAACAGCATGGCATATCATTGGTCAGGACATATGCAAACTTAAGGGGCAGATATGGAGGGGAGGGGTACAGGACTGCAGCTGTTCTAGGAGGGGTGCTACGGTAGATGGGCTGGGGACATATATGTTAGGAGTCTAAGGGTAAGAAAGGTAGTGGATTAGCAGAAAGAAGGGGAGGGGTATAGGTGGAGACAATCAAGGGGCCGGGTTAGGTGTAGATGTAGTGGGCAGCTAAATGGGATGTGGCCTATAATATATTTGCCCCTTTGCCCTTGCCATCCCTCGACTTACCCATCACTGATTTATACAGTCAACTACACTGGTTGTCCCCAGGTAATTATTGCTCATTTGTCTTGGGCTGCTTCACAGATGAAATTGTCTGCAATGCCACCCCACCTGCCCTGTCCAAACTCCTTCAGCTGGCTCTACCATCATACCGGCTAAGGTCAGCTGTCTTGCAACCCCTCCTTGTCCCAAAAACTCATACACTGTCAGGTGATCAAGTCTTTGCTGTTTGTGCCTCTAGATTTTGGAATACCCTACCTGCAACCATCAGATGTACCCCCACCCATCCCATCTTTAAGAGCTCCCGCTGGTTGCACCTGAAGTCTGCCTCAGCCTGTAACTGTTCCAAGGCTGATTGATATCCCCTACCCTGCTTGGACCCTGTTGTGCACCCTCAACTCCCCTGGTTCCCCTACCCCCTCTGAGCTCTAGTAAGGAGAATTATCTACACTGGATGCCCGTCATCTCAGCACTTACCAACCTCAAAAGGGGACAAATTGCACTTTTTTTATTTCCACAAAATGTAACTATTGTTTGCTTGTTCTTATCTTTAATATATATGCTTATCTGTTCATCCTGTACCTGTTTATTTATATCACCCTGCTCATTGCTTGTATTTCACATTGTTGTAATTCACTTGCACTATTCTGTAAACCATGCTCTTGTAATCTCCCAGGTCGTACCTGAAAATAGGCATTCTTTGTCTAGTGTGCTTACCCAGTAAACAAAAGCTAATAAATAAATTATTTAGAAATCTTGAATATTGCCAATATTATACAAAAAGTGATTGGAACTGCGATCTTTTGAAAATACTACCCATACCAAGGGGTCAGTGACAAAATTAACCAAACAATCATGAGGGGTTAACAACTGGATTAGGAGATGGTGCCTCACTCAGGGACTGAGTTGTATAACTACTTGGGAAAAATGTAGTAATGAAGTGGCACTCTATGGAAAGATGGTCTACACTTAAATAGAAAAGAGAGTAAGGTACTAGGAAATATCTTTAAAAAAAGATTGATGAGTGGTGAAACTAATTAACAAGGGGAGTGGGGATACACCTATCCCACATGTAGCTAATGATAGAGTGAATGGAAGTATCACCACCAGGAAAAAAAATACCAGAGGATGTTATAAACCCTGATATTAAAATGTACTTAGAGACTTGAGGAAAAATCCAATCCAAAAAAGAATTAAAAATATTAATGGTGACCGCTAGGAGTATAAAAATATTATAAATTGAGGCAGCGCTCCCAACCAATCGGAACACTCCTTTCCCCTGTGCATGAGGCACTCTTATTCTGTGAAGAGCGTCTCACGCGCAGATGCCCTGGAAATGGGTACATTCTGGGAAGTTTTTTTTTTTTAAATATATTATTGATCGCCTCGATCAATAATATATTAATATCCTTCCCCATTGCTAAAACAAGTGGTTTCATTTGCCTTCAGCTTGAGCCAGAGCAGCTCAGCTTCACTTTGCTGTTCTTGCTCAGCTGAAGGCACGTGAAATCACTCGTTTTCAGCAATGAGTGGCTCCGGGGGACGCATTAACACATAAATTGAAGGAGTTGAAACATATAACACTGACACAGAAAATAGACATCGGTGGAATTACAGAAACATGGATTAAAGCTGGCGATTAGGTCAAAAGCATAAATGGCTATGATTTTTTTCACAAGGACAGGGAAAATAAAACTGGTGGGGGGTGGGTCTATATATTGCTTTCCATTTAAAAGTACAAGAAGCATATATTGAGGATAGCATTTACCCAAAAACTGAACAGATATGGGTTGAATTTAAAACTAAGAAAAAAAATCAATTGCTCTCGGTGTGTGTTATAGAGCCCCGAACTTGACTGATGAAGAAGATAGCGAGTTTATGAATGAACTGGAATCAATGACTGTGTCTGAAAACTGTTGTGTTAGTGGAAGATTTCCACTTTCCCAAAATTGATTGGGGCCATGTACATGGTTCTAGCAGACAAGAAAATAGATGTATTGAAATTTGTTTAGAAAAGGGACTGGATCAGTATGTCATTGAAGGTACGAGACATAATAACATCCTGAATTTATTATTTAGCAATATAGAAGGGGTTATACAAAATGTTACTATTATCCAGCAATTGGGGGGGGGGTGCAGTAACCATAACATGGTCCTATGCTCACTGTCAAAAGAGTCACAGAAAAATAAAAGAAAAGTCTACAGTATGGAACTTTGAAAAAGCAAAACTGTAAGTAAGTGGGACTGGAAGAAAGACTTGGAAAATGAAACCTTAAATTAAATGTGGGTAAAAATAAAAAATAAAATACAATCATGTATGGATAGTTATGTCCCCTTAAAAGAAAAATATAATGGTCAGGGAAAATCCCACGATGGTTTACAAAAAAAATCCAACAACTAATAAAATTAAAAAACAAAGCGAAAAAAAGATTTAAAGTTACACCAATGGATGAAAAAGGGATGAGGTATAGATTATTAGTTAGGAAATGTAAAGGGGCAATAAAAAAGGCAAAAGCCAGTGCAGAACTGAATTTAGTTAAAGACAAACAGGATAACTACAGGAAGTTTTATAATTACATTGGAAGTCTTAAAACAGGGAATAGGCAGATATCAAATCTAAAAGAAGGTGCTGTAGTAGTAGATAATGAAACTGAAATAACAGTAAAATTCAATGATTATTTTCTGTCTCTTTCAGAAACATGACATTATGAGACATACTACAGATATGAACACAGGAGGCCATACTACGGAATATAAAATTTCAGAAACACAAGTGTATGAGAAATTAAAAGCACTAAAAAAAAATAAATTGAGTGGTCCAGATGGGATATATCCACATTTTTTAAACACTATGGCAAAAGAAATCTCGGGGCCCCTCACAGTATTATTTAATAAGTCCATAGAGATAGGAGAAACATTGGAGGAATGGAGATTAGCTGACATTACCCCTATCCATAAATCCGGGGACAAATCATTGGTAGAAAATTACCGACCATTAAGTATAACATCCGTTGTGGGTAAAATAATGGAAAGCTTTGTAAAAAGCTTTGTTGAGGCTAATTTAAGTCATTTGGGAATTGTGGATGTATCCCACCATGGATTTGAAAGGGGGAAGTCTTGTACTAGCAATCTTCTAGACTTTTCTGAGTCTGTGAGTCAGGCCTTGGACCAGAGATTACCAGTCGATGTGGTGTACCTGGACTATGACAAGGCCTTTGGCTCAGTGTCCCTTTTAAAATTAAAGGGATGCTAAATATTGCAGGGTTACTCAAAATGTAAAAGCCCATGAAAAGATCTTTCAAATGAGATTTTGGGTTTACATGTAGGGGACAGGGGTCTTGAGATATGAATAGCTAAGTAATGTGTAAATCAACTCATAGCAACAGCCATTTCATGCAGTCTTGAAAACAGGAAGTGATGTCACTGAGGGGCTAGCTCTATGTTGTTAATTACAGTTTGTCCCTCAGTGACATCACTTTCTGTTGAAAGATCGCATGAAATGGCTGCTGCGTTATTTTGATTTTCAGATGATTTAAATAATCATATCTTTGGACATTTGACACCTACAAGGAAGCCAAATACCTCATTCAGCATAACTTTTCATGGGTTTTCACAGTTTGAGAAATCCCTGCAATGTTTACTGTCCCTTTAATAGAAATTTTTCAAGACATGGGGGTGGACCCAGCCCTAGTCAGATGGATACAATCCTGGCTTACGTGCCGCTTGCAGAGGGTACAGATTAGGGGCTATACTTCTAATTGGGGCAGAGCAACAAGTGGGGTGCCGCAGGGGTCGGTCCTGGGACCACTGCTGTTCTCCACTTTGGTTACAAGTATGCAAGAGTCAGAAGGGGCATGGTTAAAAAAATATGCAGATGATGCTAAAGTGGGGGCAATAGTAAATGACATAAATGATATAGAAGCTATTCAACGTCTGCAAAGACAACTTAACGAACTGGAAGTATGGGCACAAAATCATAACCTTAAGTTTAATGAAAACAAATGCAAGGTGATGCATTTCGGTATAAACAACCAGTGTACTATATATACAATAGACAATAAGGCAATAGCTTGCTCGGAATGTGAAAAGGATCTGGGAGTGTGGATCACTAATAACCTTCAGTTTGATACACATAATAAAAATGCCATAAAAAAGGCTAATATGGTCATGGGGAATATATTCCGAAATATAAAAAGCAGGAATAGGGATGTACTACTCTCCTTGTATAGGTCCCCGGTGAGACCAGTACTTGAATATGGGTCACCCCTAACTATACCACAGGGACTGGGAATTACTAAACTCAGAGAAAGAGTACAGAGAAGGTATACAAAAAGAATAAAAGGTATGAAAAATGAGGAATATGGTGAGAGACTAAGACAGCGGGGATTGTTCTCACTTTCATACAGGAAAATTAGGGGCGATCTTTGTTTTGTATATGGGGCACACGAGGATAAGGTACTGTAGGAAGCAACGAAAACCTGGTAATGAAAGAGGAACAAGGTCTCATAATAAACAAATAAAAGGAGAACAGTTTAGGACCACAAAGCGAGAACAGTGGTTTAGTCAATTGATGGTCAGTACATGGAACATACTGCCCTCCACAGTGGTGGAGGCATCCAGTATGCAAACGCTTTAAAACCTTTTAGATAAATTTATGAGAGAAAGACTAAGAGAGTATCTCCGCTGATATGTGGCAAGTCTCACATGACTTTATGGCCACTTTACTTGTAGCCCTTCCTATGATTCTTTTTTACAACACTTATTGGACACCGAGGCCCAGATATTCAAACTCGCTATTCTGAGGCTCAAGCCCCTCGCTGCTCAAAATAGTTAGCGCGGGGAATTGTGGCGGTGATATTCAAGGTGCGCTATTGAGCAACTCCTTTGAATATCACCCCCAGTCATTAGTGATCCTGGCGTTTCACCGCAAGCTGCCAGAGTTGAGTATTAAACCAGCGGTGGCGTTATACCATTGGCGCCATGCGCAAATTTCTGATATTCAAAAGGTGACATGCAAATGGGGCCATAATTTATGCAAAGGCGCAGGAGGTGCCATTTGCATCTATTTATGGCCCCATCTCGCTCTTTAGTATGGGTGCGCGATCCCCAGGACTTTGCCTGGCCGCCCTGCCAGGCAGCAGCCGTCGGGGACCGGCAGCACCCTGCAGCTCCGATCACGGGCAGTATCTCTGTATACATTCCCCCCACACAGATCCGAAGCCGATCGCCGGGCAGAAATATCATGACCCCACATCTCCCGAAGCCTAATACGTGCATAAATAACATGACCCCCACACATTTCCCGATGCCGATCGCTGGCGCATAAATAACATAGCCCCCACACATCTCCGAAGCCCGATCGCGGGCAATAAAGTAACATGAACCCCCCACCCACACATCTCCTGAAGCCCGATCGCAGGCAATAAAGTAACATGAACCCCCGCCCACATCTCGAAGCCCAATCGCGGGCAGGCGTTATATCAACCCCCAGTGCCCGATCGCGGGCAGAATGTAAAAAGCCCCCAACCCCAAATATCCTGGTGGTCCAGTGGACCGTAATGCCCGATCGCGGGCAGAATGTCAAGATTACAACCCCCAAACATCTCCCTGGTGTCAGTGTCCCCACCCCACCTGAAGCCCCTCCACCCGCTCCCCGGCGGCGGCGGGTGGCAGCATCCACCCCCTGCAGCCGCGCGCCTGCCGACTGACTATCGGTAGGGCTGCCGCCCACAGCCAATGGGCGGCGGCAGGTGGGTGGGATGCTGCCGCCGCCGGGGAGCGGTGGAGGGGCTTCTGGTGGTGGGTGGGGACACTAGACACCAGGGAGATGTTTGGGGGTTGTAATTGACATTCTGCCCGCGATCGGGTATTACGTCCACTGGACCACCAGGGAGATATTCGGTTGGGGTTTTTACATTCTGCCCGCGATCGGGCACTGGGGGTTGATATACGCTCTGCCCGCATCGGGTTCAGGAGATGTGGGGCTGGGGTTCTTTTACTTTATTGCCCGCGACCGGGCTTTGGGAGATGTGTGGCTGGGGGTTCATGTTACTTTATTGCCCACGATCGGGCTTCGGAGTTTGTGGGCGGGTTCATGTTACTTTATGCCCGCGATCGGGCTTCGGGAGATGGGGGTCATGTTACTTTATGCCCGCGATCGGCTTCGGGAGATGTGGGGGTCATGTTACTTTTATGCCCGGATCGGGCTGGTGGGGGCACAGGGACCAGGTTAGGGGCCAGCCAGGGTGGCAGCTGCTGTGTTGCGCCCTGCAATACAGCAGCTCACCTGTGGGTGGCCCTCAACTTGATCCTTTTTTTTTTGGCTCAAGGTTGTGCAGGCGCAGGTTGGGGGTTGCGCATGCACACCTCTGCACAACCCGACTGAATATCGGGTTGCGCAGTTTATGCATGGTTCCTTCCCCTCCTGTTGAGCATGCATTCATTTGCATTGCGCTGTTGCGCAACCTGTTGTCAGTGGCGTAACTGCCTCCTGCTGAATATCACAGAATGGCGCAATGTAGGACTTGCGCATGCGCCACCCTGTTGCGCATGGCGCAACCCTTTTGAATATCTGGGCCCCTGAACCTCCCGACCCAGGAGACTATCCAGGATGAAGATGAAGACCAGGACTATAGGGGCATGAAAGGCTTTCCACTCCCTAAGGAACTGGTCCTTCCTATTTTTAAGGCTTTCAGGAAAAATACAATGAAACTGCTTCAGACCCCCACATCCCTGGCAGGGATTGCTAAGCGGATTGATAGGCAATATCAGTTATCCAGTCGTGACACTGAGTTCCTGTCTATGCATCCTGGCCATGAGAGTATTGTACAGCAGACTGCTTGTGAAAAAGCTGGAGTCCCCCTGTCGTCTCTGCTTCCTGACAAGGATTCAAGGAAAATTGATTTCATTTCCCAAAAGATTTATACTACAGCATCTTTACTCCTTCACCTCTCTTCATATCTGGCCTATACTGCCAAGTATCATAGAAACATAGAAACATAGAAACATAGACTTTGATGGCAGATAAGGACCGCTTGGCCCACCTAGTCTTCCCATTTCCCTACCTGCAGGATAGGCCGCAGATCCTAGTTAACTAACAGCCTATTTCTTCCTACCCCCCACAAGAACTGCCTTATGTCTGTCCCATGCATTCTTGAATTCTCCCACAGTTTTAGATCCCACAACCTCCTCAGGATGGCTGTTCCATGCATCCACTACCCCTCCGTGAAAAATACTCTCCTACACTGCCCCGAACCACCCCTCTATCTTTAAATTGTGTCCCCTTGTTCTTGCACGCTCTTTTCTGAAAGATGCTACCCTCTTGGACATTGTTGATTCCACTGAGGTACTTAAAAGTTTCTATAATGTTCCCCATCTCCCTTCTTTCCTCAAGGGTATACATATTAAACTCCTTCAGTCTCTCCTCGTATGGTTTCTCTTGCAGACCCTGCACCATTTTAGTTGCCCTCCTCTGGACTGCCTCTATCCTGTCTATGTCCTTGCAGAGATGGTGTCTCCAGAACTGGACGCAGTACTCCAGATGGGGTCTCACCAACTGTCTGTACAGAGAGATAACAACTTCCTGTTTTCTGCTGCTGATGCCTCTCCCTATGCATCCCAGTATCCCCAGCCCTCCCTACTGCCTTCTCACATTGCTTCACTAACCTTAGGTCATCTGATATGATTACCCCAGGTCCCTCTCCTTTTTGTTGTTGTTACTACCTCCCATTGTATAATCTTCCCTGGGTTCTTGTTTCCCAGGTGCATTATTTGGCCCTTCTTTGCATTGAATCCTAGCTGCCATACTTCTGACCATTCCTCCAACCTTGCCAAGTCCCTTCTCATCCTTTCCATGCCTCCTTGTGTATCAACCCTGTTGCAGATCTTTGTGTCATCTGCAAAGAGGCATACTTTTCCTTCCAGTCCCTCTGCAATGTCACTTATATCAGAAGGCACTATGGAACTCAGTCCTGGCCATTGCTCAGCATGAGTCTGATACCATGGCACAGGACCTAATAGAAACTGAGAAAACTGCCCTGGAAGCCACTAAGTACCAGTTCCACATGGCAAATGACAACAAAGATGCAGCCTCCAGGGTCATGGCCCTGGCCATATCCCTCAGGCGTTTTGCTTGGCTTAGAACTACCAGTCTCTCTCAAGATAACCAGTCTAAAGCCATGGATTTTCCTTGTGACCAAAATCTGCTGTTTGATTCCAGAACACCTGATTATATGAAAAAGGTGGATGAGTACAAGACCACTTGGCAGAGTGTCTCATCCAAACCAAAAGTCTCTACTCCCCAGAAGTCCCAGCCTAGGAGTAATAGAGGCAGGGGGTACCTTCCCAAACCACATTTTCCCTACCCCTCTCTATTTGATTTCTTTCAGTCATGGGGGTACCACAGAAGGAGGGGCAGAAGGGGCCAGAGAAGGGCTGTCTCTGCTCAACCAACCACTATCCAGCCTAAAGGAGGCAGTATAGCGCAGTGGTCTAAGGCTCTGAGCTGCAAATCTGGTGATATCCAGCAGACCAGACCTGGGTTTGAATCCCACAGCTTCCACTTGCATACTGTGTGGCCTTGAGCAAGTCACTTAACCTCCTTGTGCTCCCAGGTCGCTCCTGTAAAAAAGCTTCCAGCTTAGTGTGCTATACCTGGTTAAACAACTAAATAAAAAATAAATAAATAAAGCCTGATTTTAATCCCAAGGTCACTGCCCCCAAGCCTGTGGGAGGCAGGCATTTCCACTACCTCCAATCCTGGACCCTCATTACAACAGACAAATGAGACCTGGAGGTAGTGGAAAAGAGCCTGCCACTTCAGTTCAAAAAGTAGCCAGACCTCAGGCGTACCCAGGTATCCAAGTCTCTGACCCCAACAGAAAGACTCTTGTTGGAGTTAGATGTAAAGAACTTCCTGGCAACAGAAGTCATAAACAGAGTTCCTGCCCAGGAAAAGGGCAAAGGTCTCTACTCGAGGTACTTCCTGACACAAAAGAAAACCGGGGCGTGGCGACCAATTTTACACCACAGATACTTAAACAAACATCTATTAAACCCCAAATTTAAAATGGTCACTTTGAAAATGGTAATACAATCCTTACAATAGGGGGACTGGCTAGCCTTCCTGGACCTAAAGGGTGCATATTTTCACATTCCCGTAAGGAAGTCACACAGAAAGTTTCTGAGATTCCAGTTTCCTTCAGGACATTACCAATTTGCTGCCATGCCTTTCGGCCTGACCTCTGCACCAAGGGTTTTCACAAAATGACTAGCAGTGGTCACAGCACACCTCAGAAAGTAAGGCGTTTCAGTCTACCCATACTTGGACGACTGGCTCGTGGCGGCAAAGTCTCCTCAACAGGTGAAGGAGGCTCTCAGTCTCACAAAACAGGCTCTGAAGTCCCTGGGGTTTCTTATAAATCTAAAGAAGTCCCATCTGGAACCCACTCAGCTCCTCACTTTCATAGGAGCTCAACTGGACACTCAGAAAGGCTCTGCCTTTCTGCCACCAGAAAGAATCCAGAACTTCTTATCAGTGGCAAACTCATTTGTTGTGAGCCAGCCCAAGCCAGCCAGACACTTTCTAAGACTCTTGGAACACATGGCATCCATGACTGCAGTGGTTCCAGGAGACAGGTTCAGGATGAGGGACCTACAGTTTTACCTTTGATCTCACTGGTCCCAAAAGAGCAGTGCCCTGTCCAAACTGGTGCCAGTAACAAGTGCATTTCTTCAGGCTCTGATGTGGTGGAAGAAGCCCACACATTTGTCACTCGGGATTCCTTTCCAAGGCTCCCTACCCACAAAGGGATCACCACAGATACCTCCCTACTAGGATGGGGAGCTCATTTGGACAGTACCTCAGTAAGTGGAGTTTGGACTCCAGAGGAGTCACAGTCCCACATAAATCTCCTGGAGCTCAGGGCCATTTTCCTGGCATGAAAGGCCTTCACCTCACACGTAAAGGGCCAAACTGTGCAAATATGGACAGACACCACTGCAATGTTTTACATAAACAAGCAGGGGGGCACCAGCTCAGGTATTCTCTGTTCGGAAGCTCTGAAAATCTGGTCCTTAACCTACTCCTTGGATGTCAGCCTCTTGGCTATTCACATTCTAGGCAAGGACAACACCCTAGCAGATGCCCTCAGTTGCATCAGTCAGGGGCACAGCGAATGGACTCTGAACAAGCAGGTGTTAGCTACAGTGTTCAGGAGGTGGGGCACTCCAGAGATAGATCTGTTTGCCTCTCCCCTCAGTTTCCAATTTCCTCACTATTGCTGCAGGCCTTCACTCTTTGGAACCATCCAGTGGATGCCTTAGTTCTGGACTGGTCAGTGAAGTTTCTTTATGCATTCCCTCCCTTCCTTCTGATATTCAAAGTGTTGCTGAAGCTGAGGCAATACCCTGCATCAATGATTCTAGTGGCACCGGACTGGCCCAGGCAAGCCTGGTACCCTCTCCTACAGTCTCTGGCCTGCAACAGGCCTATTCACCTGCCACCAACTCACTCACTGCTGACCCTTCCCCAAACTGGGGTGACCTATCCGGACCTGCGCTCTCGTCACCTCAAATCCTGACTTTTGAGGAGTTAAAGTTTCTGTCCACTCAGTACTCTGAACAAGTTCTTAAGATCCTGAGGATGGCCAAAAAGCCAAACATGAAAAAGACTGCCAAGTGGAAAAGATTTTCCCTTTGGTGCAAGGGCAAGAGGATTAATCCCTTAGCAGTTTCGGATGCACACTTGCTGGATTGCTTAGTGCATCTCCAATCTTCAGGCCTAAGGCCTTCCTCCCTGAAGTTGCACTTGGCTGCAATCTTAGCTTACCTTTCAGTGGGGAAGAAGAGATCTGTTTATTCACATCCAGTGTTTTAACAGTTCTTTAAGGGCCTTCTCCATCTTCAGCCACCAGTTAGGGAACCCATTCCTCCTTGGAGCCTGAACCTTTGCATTGCCCAGCTCATGGCGCCTCCCTTCGAGCCCAAGGCTTCGGCTCATCTCAAGTATTTATTTATTTATTTCAGATTGGGATTAATACATTTGAGACAAGGACCCGTTTACAAAGGTTGCAGATCGATCAGATACAATGAAATTACAAACAACACACAGGTTACATAAGGTTACACAAAGGCAATATTCAGTAACATTGCAAGTTACAATGGCTCAAACAGGAATACAGCGATGCAGGGAATTTTGGTGATGCTGATGAACCAGGCCACACCATATCTAAATAAGAATACAGTGCGATAAAAAGAGGGTAGTAACAAATCAGTTGCAGAATGAAGCATATTGTCATTCAATAGTAAGTGTAGAGTGCAACACGAAGGATAAGGTCCCAGACTTGCTAGAGATTGAGGAGCAGCCAGATAAGGCACTGGCCGTGCATGGCAGAGGTGAAGTGGGGGGAAGTGACAAGATATAGGTTAGCAGAGAGGAGGGGGAGTAGTGGAGGAGGAGGGATGGAAAAGGGGGAGGAGGACCAGGGGAGTGGGGAAAGGGTGGCATGAGGGGGGATAGACAGGGAGGAGGAAGGGTGGGAGGTATAGGGAAGGGGGGAGAGACATGAGGTGGGCAACACTGACAGGTGGGTGGAGAGGAGGGCAATTAACTTTAGCCTGTTGTGTCCAAAGGGGAGGAGGAAGGAAGCCAAGGAACACAGCTTAGCAAGGGCTTGGTATTGCTAGGGTTTGAGGAAACAGTTGCAGACATTCTCTTTGGGCTAAGTTGGTTCGGAAGGCCCAACTTGAATTGGCTGACCATACTACATTCGATGAGATCCTTGGGGAGTTTGTTGAATCTCTTGGGACCACGGTAGGAGAGGGATCTCTGGGCTTGAGCTGTTCACTTAAACGGTATCTCCAGTCCCCCCTTATCTGCATTTCAGGTCATAATCATTGGTTGAGCAGTGTGGAATAGTCAAGAGGTTGATCCAGGGGGTATGTCCCAGCAAGGACTTCATGACAAGTAGACACATTCAGTATATAATCTATCATCCTAAGGTGAAGAGGGAGCCATCCTGTCTCTTGATAGAGGGCACAGGTATGTGTCCAAGGATCCACCTCCAGAACCAGTCAACAGGCTTTGTTAAGTAGGATTTTTACCCTTCTGGGGGCAGTGTCAGTGCCAACACCATAAATAACAAGGCCGTAGTCTATGGCAGATAAGACCAAGCAACTTGTGACCAATTTCAGGGCCTCCTGTGTCATTGAATGCCTGTGGTGACAGAGGGTGCCAAGCTTTGCATTAGCAGTCTTAACAACATGGTCAATATTAGTTCCAAATGTTAGGGTGTCATCTAAGTGAACCCAGAGATATTTAAATGTGTTAACTTGTTCCAGTATGTCACCTTTGAGACTCTGGACCTGTAGAGGCCCCAACTTCTTCCTGTTCTGTTGAACAGAGAAGAGCATGCTCTTAGTGTTTTTATAGTTGAGCAGGAGTTTGTTACTGGAGAACCGTTTTTTGAGTATGTAGAAATTGTCTTGCAGTTCAGTGGAGATAGCAGCCTGATTTTTTCCTTTAACAGCGATGACCAAATCATCTGCATAGAGCATGATATGTGCTGGGCATTCTGCTGGCAAGGGGTTAATAAAGAGACTGAAGAGAAGTGGCCCTAGTATTGATCCTTGGGGGACAACCATGCACACTTCCCTTGTCTCAGAGAAATTTCCATTTATTTTGACACATTGAGTCCTACAAGTGAGGAAGCTGTTAAATCATGCCACCATATCAGTGGACAGGCCCACTGAGAGGAGGTTTTGGAACAGGAGTTGATGGTTAACGGTGTAGAATGCCTTGGTAAGGTCTATAAAGATAGACCCCACTGTTAAACCATCATCGAAGGCATTGTATAAATGGGAGGTGAACTTGATCAGGGCAGTGAGGGTGGAGTTATCTCTCCTGAACCCGTGTTGCTGGATGCAGAGTAGGTTGTGCTTGGATAGCTACTCAGTGAGTTGGTCCGAGACCATGCATTCAAGGACTTTAGATAGTGAGGGGAGGATAGAGATGGGCCTGTAATTGGACTTGTTGGTTGTATCCCCAGTTTTGAAGATTGGGGTAACCAGTGCCTCCTTCCATTTGTCAGGGAAGACACCTGACCTTAGGGAGGCATTGAATACTTTAGTGAGAGG
The DNA here is from genome assembly GCA_016271365.2 of Neoceratodus forsteri. Lineage (NCBI taxonomy): Eukaryota > Metazoa > Chordata > Ceratodontiformes > Ceratodontidae > Neoceratodus > Neoceratodus forsteri. Next base: position 687,585,157 of record JADMNL010000022.1, on the reverse strand, counting down.
TTCAGCTACCTCACTTAATACCAGTACTATCAATTTCATATTGATGAGGTCACTACTCATCTGTGTCTTCCCTATTGCTCGTTTAACATATTTTAATGTTTCAAGTCTATGGATCTGCCTAAAGTAGAATGGTGGGATGCAACTTAAAGGCGAGGAGTTAGACATGATTTTTGTGGGCAGAACTAGAGTACAGGGGGATAGATATTCACTGGGTAGTACTGTACTGAGATTTGTGAAGGACTGGTTAAAGACATTAGCAATGTCGCGAGACTCCTGGAGTGTCCCAGCAGTAGTGATAATTAGTTCAGGAGGCGCTCTAGAGGACTTTCCAGTAAGTGACTTTACTGAGTCCCAAAACTCTCTTCCACAGCCCCAGCTCTTCTTAAGGAGGTCATTGTAGTATGCGGCTTTAGCCTGATGGATGAGCTTGGTGCATTTGTTCCTGGCTGTTTTGTAGGCAACAATGTCAGGATGCTTACCCATTGTCCCTGTGGTGCATGAGCTCAATGAGGGAACCATAGAGCAATGGGTTGGTAGCCCTTCTTACTTTTTTGGTTTTGTAGGGGGCAAATATGTTGCATGCCTTGTTAAATGTTATGAGGAAGTAGTTGAGGGCTTCATTGCCATCCTGAGCCCTGTCCAACAGTGACCAGTCCACCAGTTTGAGAGATTGCCTAAAGGCATTCAGCTAATTGGATCTCAGTGATCTATTTCTTACAATCTTGGGAGCAATTCTGGAAAACTTACTCGACCAGGTGCACATAACTGGGGAGTGATCACTAAGGGTGTCAGGTAGGACTGTGACCTCGGTGATGTGTTCTGGGCAGATAGTGAGGAGCCAGTCAGTTAGCATACTGGTGCCCATTTTGTAGTTATGTTTGGTGGGTTGATTTGCCAGCTGTGAGAGGTAAAGGCCTGAGACCTGGTCACGGACAGCGGATGCATCCTTGGACTGCCAATTGATAAAGTCTGTGACAATGATGTGTTCCCAGCTTTGCACATGCTGCTCTAGGTTGGAAATCACTTGTTGGATACCAGTGGTGTGCATACAAGGGGGTACATAAATAGTGGAGAGTAGCAGACAGTGGAGAGTTTGAGGCTTAAGATTTGTGCCTCCTTAGTGTGGAGACTAGTGGCCTCTGTGTTCGCTCTTGATATAAACCAAATGGCCACCCCCACAATTGGATAATACATCCTGCCAGAACACAGTATAGCCATCTAAGTTTATGGCAGCATCATTGACCTTTGGGGAGAGCCAGGTCTCAGTGAGTGCTATAACATCTGGTTGGAGCAGTTCCACCCATGCCTGGAATTGCTGCATTTTGGGTAGGAGGCTGGGTATGTTTAGGGATACAATTTTGAGATGTCCCAGGCTCACTGGGGACTTAGTCTTGGAGGGTCCTGGGTTGGGGTGTACATTCCCAGAGATTAAAAGTAGTAGTAGTAGCAACTTCCTTAGTATTCTTGCCCAACAAATCCAGCCTTTTGCAGTATATATTTTACCCTGAGATGCTTATGGTCATTGGTAGCAACTGCCAGGGTATTGCAAAGTAATATGGCAGCTATTGGGACTGTTTGGGTAGTAGGTGGTAAGTAGGTTTGAGATGTTAGACCAGAGGGTGGGTGTGTGTGCAGGAGTCAGCCTTTGTGCCCCTTTGGTAGTGGGCAGAGGTTGCAGGGCAGGTGGTAGTGCCTAGTTTTGGGACGGTGGAGAATTTCTCAGCAATCCCCTATGAGGTATAGGATTAATAGGATAAGATACCAGAGCATCTTGCTATATGTGTGATGACCTGGCACAAAGAAAGTTGTCAAAGCTGCTGTGGCTCCTATACAGTCAATTGGTAGTTACAAGTGAGAGGCCACCAATGGGGAGAGATGGGTGGGGAAGAGCTATAGGAAGAGAGCATTTAATAGAGGTCGGGGCTGGGGAGGGTGGACGAGACAAATTTTGCTGTGAAAACTATGCAAAACCAAAAAGGCACTATCAGAAGGCAGCGCTCTAATCAGAGCAGATAGGCTAGATTTTCAAAGTCTTAGAGCAGCCAATAGCAGTGAGAGAGGTGGGAGAAAACCACCAATGGCATCCATGCTGTTGTGGAATTGTCCAGTCAGAGGCGCGGGTTTCAAGCCCAGCTGGAACTGTACCTGGGCGTTCAGCTGATGGGAGTCAGGCGGGGATGGAGAGCAAATGGCCGGGGACGATCCACGCCACAGCTGCTTCTTTGGCTGAAGCCCAATCAAGGGCATCTTCTGAAAGGAAGAGAAACGGGATTAGTAAGGTTAAAGAGGAGCACCGAGGCGCTAGCATCTAGGGTTAAGCGGTGGGAGGGACAGAATACAATAGGAGGGAGTATGTGAGGAAAAGGGGCAGTACAGACAAAGGGAAGAAGAAGAGGAAAATGAGTTAATTACGCTACTGAATGGGGTGGGGGATACCTGGCCTTTGCTGCCAAGAGCCTTATGGCCAGCAAGTAAGGGGTTGGGAATTTTGGAGAGCGAGAAGAAGGAATTAAAAGCAGAGAAGAGATAAAACAAGCAGTTAGGCTCTTCAAGACTGAAGTAAATTGACCTAATGCTAGCTAAAATCACAGTTTCTGGCTACTGTTTAGTACAACATCAGGTCTTCACAAAAGCAGCCTAGGTTTTACAAATTTTGCTGTTAAAACTATACAAAACCAAAAAGGCACTCGCAGAAGGCAGTGCTCTAAACAGAGCAGATAGGCTAGATTTTCAAAGTCTTAGAACAGCCAATAGCAACGAGAGAGGTAGAAGGAACCCTCCAATGGCATCTGTGCTGCTGTGGAATTATCCAGTCAGAGCTGTGGGCTTCAAGCCCAGCTGGAACCATACCTGGGTGGCAAGCTGGTGAGAGCCAGATAGGGATGGATAGCTGGTGGCCGGTGAGGATCCACACCACAGCTGCTTCTTCAGCTGAAGCCCGATCAAGGGCATCTTCTGGGTAGCAAGCTGTTGTGAGTCAGATGGGGATGGAGAGCGGGCAGTCGGGAAGGATCCACGCCACAGCCGCTTCTTTGGCTGAAGCCCAATCAAGGGCGTCTTCTGGGTGGGAAGCTGGTGGAAGTCAGGTGGGGATGGAGAGTGGGCTCACGGGGAGGAACCACACCGCAGCCGCTTCTTTGGCTGAAGCCTGATCAAGGACGTCTTCTGGGCAGCAAGCTGGTGGGAGTCAGGTGGGGATGGAGAGTGGGAGGCCTGGGAGGACCCACACTGCAGCCACTTCTTTGGCTGAAGCCCAATCAAGGGCATCTTCTAGGTGGAAAGCTGGTGGGAGTCAGGCGGGGATGGAGAGTGGGCAGCCAGGGAGGATCCATGCCGTAGCCACTTCTTCGGCTGAAGACTGATCAAGGGCGTCTTCTTTTTTTTTTTCAATTTAAAGTTTATTGATACATTTTACACAATAAAAGGCAGTTTAAGTGACAGTGACAATGACATTCCGATGCAATGTAAAGGAATAACTGCCTGACCCACCCTTCCCTCCCCTTACTGCAGTAACCCAACCTAATACCCATCAAATGCCAAGCACCTTGCTTAAGGTCTTACATGACAATATAGTCTGAGATACACTTAGACTTGAACCAGAGAGATTAGAGAGTGAAGGGGATCCCAGATTTTAGTACATGCTGCAATTCTATTGTGGAGACTAGCAATCGCTTTTTCTGTGCACAGGTTGGACAGAATTTCTTTTACCCGTTCCTGGACAGATGGAGAGGACTTATCTTTCCAGTGACGTAGAATTAGCTTCTTAGCAGATAAGGCAATCATAGAAATGTGAAACTTTCGTACCTTAACTCTAATAGATGATAAGTCCCCTAACAGACAGATCTCGGGAGTGAAGTATTCCTGAAGGTCCAACAGAGGGTCCAGGAAAGTTTTAATTGAATCCCATAAGGGGGAGATTTTAGGGCAGGACCAAAACATGTGGAGAAGTGTTCCCTCTTCCTGCAAACATTTATTGCATATATTGGAATTCAGGTAACCCCACTTCTGTAATTTAACCAGGGTGTAGTACAAGTTATGTAAAATATGATATTGCACGAGACACAATCTGTCTTGAGAAATGTATTTATAACATGATCTCCACAGAGAATGCCAATCCAAATAATGTTGAGGGAAAAATTATTCCAGAATCTTGAAGGCCCAAAGGAACCCCCATATTTTTTGTAAAACAAAACCTGATATAGCTTAGAGAGTACACCTGAGGATCCAGAGAGTGGGGAAACCTCAGGTATCAGAGAAGTGATGGTCTGGGAGGAAGGGGTATTGCCGAAATTGATTACAAGTAAATGCTTTAATTGTATAACTTTGAAATGAGAGGAAACTGGAATGAAAAATTTCTTAATGATATCTTCCACTGATAACCAATGCCCCTCTCCACCAGTAAAAGAAAAAAGCTTCCCATCTCCCAGTTGGGACAACCATTGGTGGGAAATCTGATTCTTATTAATAGTGAAAGATGGGGAGTTCCAAATAGACTGGGCCAGGTCCCGATGAGGGGAGTATTTTAAAAATGAACACATTTGAGAATAAATCCTTAAAGAGGTCATTATTATGGGGCACTCTTTGGTCATGCGTGCCTGGGGAAACTTAAGGAAAAATTGTGTAAGAGGGTCCAAATTCTTGGACTTAATTGCATCCAGTTCTATTCTAAGCCAAACCAGTTGCTCTTTTTCTGGGCCGGGGGATACCCATCTCAAACATTTTGCTAAGTGACTAGCCCAGTGATATATGGCCAGATGGGGAATTTGTAAACCCCCCTGCAATTTCGGGGCTACCAATTTATGATAAGCCAACCGAGGATATCTGTTGGCCCAGATAAATCTGGTGAATACACTATGTGTCTTTTTAAACCAGAGTAAAGGAATAAAGGTATTAAGGAGAGATAATGGATAGAAAATTCTAGGAAATATGTTCATCTTAATTATGTTGATCCAGCCCCATAATGAAATAGGAAGTTTGGACCCCCTCTCAAGGTCATGAGCTATCAACTGCAAGAGAGAATCCAGATTTTCCTTAAACTATGTTAGAGGGTTATGAGAAAGTTTAATACCCAAATACTTAAATGACCTGGAAGTCCAACACAAACCAAAAGGGCTAATGTCATTTTTGAAAACTTTATGGTTTAGTGGAAAAAATAGGGATTTGCTAGCATTCAGTTTGTAATTGGACAGGTCGCTAAATCTTGCTATTTCCCTTAGCAAAGCCGGAACAGAGGATACAGGGTGAGATAAATGTATCAGCTGGTCATCCGCGTATGCAGTGACTTTAATTTCATGTCGCCCAACTCTAACACCCTGTATAGAAACATTATTGAGAATGTTTTGAATGAGAGGTTCCAAATATAAATTAAATAACAAGAGAGATAAGGGGCATCCTTGCCTAGTTCTCGAATGAAGCGAAAAGGGCTTAGAGAATGCCCCATTCGCAGAAATTCTTGCAGTGGGGTTTTTATAAAGTGAGGCAATCCAGGAAATAAACAGAGAGGGAAAATGAAATGCTTCCGGAACTCGGAACAGAAAGTTCCAGTTCACTCAATCGAATGCCTTCTCAGCGTCCAGGGAGACCAGTCCTGCAGGGAACTCTGCATCCCTGGTAGCTGAGAAGACATGCGATAAGGTACGTAAGTGGTCAGAAGATGAACGCCCTGTCATAAATCCTACCTGATTTATACCTATCAACTCAGGAAGAACTACCGTTAACCTATTGGCTAATATTTTGGAGAGAATTTTAATATCCTGATTTAAAAGTGAGTTAGGTCTGTAACTCTGAACCAGCTCAAGATCTTTATCTGGTTTGGGGAGCAAAACAATCAGAGTCTCAAAAAGGTGGGAATCGGTCTCAGCCCCAGCTAAAATATGCTGAAATAAACAGCAAAGTACTGGTAATAGAAGGTCCTGAAAAACTTTATAAAATAAGGAGGAAAAACCATCGGGGCCTGGGACCTTGTCTGCAGGCAATTCACTAATAACATTGGCAATTTCCTCCTGAGAAATGGGAGCAACCAGAAAGTCCTTATGTCAATCAGAGAGAGGGGGCAAATGGGAATCTTTCAGGTAACTCTCCGTACTCCCAGGGCAAGGGGGATGCTCCATGTCACTGTACAAGTTTGTATAGTAACGGGCAAATTCTTGAACTATTTCAGTGGGAGATACTTTTAAGGCTCCATCAGCCATTGCCCTGATAGGAGGGATAAATCTCACTGATTCTTGTTGCTTAATACGCAGTGCCAGTAGGCACCCCGCCTTTTCTCCCTGGTCGGTGTAACTAGCTCTTGTACAAATAATAGCTAATTCTGCTTTATCTCGGAGTAACTCCAAATATCTGTCTTTCAACACTACGAGTTTCCTCATATCCTCATCGAGAGGATTAATCAAGAAATTATTTTCAAGTGATCCAATTTGGGATAGTAAAGATAATAATTCCTTCTCCTGTGCCCTTTTCCTACCATCCACCATGCTGATAAGGATCCCTCTCATGAAGACCTTAAAGGCCCCCCACAAAATGTCCGGCGTTGCACTATCTAACGGGTAGATGAAAAGAAGGATTCAATTTGTTCCCTTATAAGTTTGCAGTATTTAACATCCTTGAGAAGTTGTTCATTAAGTTTCCATCTGGTTTCCCTGTTAGGTAAATTAAGCAGTAACAATTTACATAATGCTAGTGAATGGTCAGAGATTGGGCCAGGTTGAATCAAGGAAATCTTAACCCCAGGTAATAGGCACTGAGAAATAAGTATGTAATCAATGCGGGACTGCGAGCCATGCGTCATTGACCTGAAGGTAAACTCCCTAGAATCAGGATGTAAAACACGCCAGATATCACAAAACCCGCATTGGTCCAGTAGATCTTTAAAAGCCTTCTGCCCCGGAGTGACCCCTCCCAGACCTCTGCCTGATCTGTCTAAATTAGGCTCGAGTACTTGGTTAAAATCCCCCCTAAAATAATCCTGATGGGAAGTATTGGGAGAATAGCAGATATAAGTCTCATAAAAAATCCTGGGTCATCTATGTTAGGGCCATAAATACTGCCAAGTAATATTGGAACAGACCAGAGAGTACCTTTAACAAGGATAAACCTTCCCTCGGGATCTTTAATGGCCTGTGTAGAAACAAAGGGAATACCCCTGTTAATCATGAGCATGACACCGCAGCTATTTGTAGATCCCTGGGCATTGTAAATCAATCCCACCTGTTGTCTCCTTAACTGTAAAGCTTCCACTTCTAATAAATGGGTTTCCTGTAAAAAAAGTTATCTGAGAGCTAAGTAAGCTTAAATGTTTAAGAGTCTGATATTGTTTGTGCTTCTTTCTGATCCCCTTAACATTCCAAGTCGCAAAAGTTATCTCATTAGCCATCCAGTAATGGTAATTAGACTTAGTGTGTTCAGCTCAGCACACGGGATACATATTCCCTGCAAACGAACACCCATGGTTACTGCAGTAAAGCCCACCTCCTCCCTAACCCCCACAATTAAGTCCATCCCATCCCCTACCCACCCACCTACCCTTCAGCAATACCCGAAACCCGCCCCCAACCTCTAAACTGTCACAAGCAATGTTCAGCACAGTACTGGTGCTTTTCCTTCATCTCCGGCCCCCCGATAATGCATCCCTGTTAATAGAAACTCTTACATTCCGCTATCCTCGTATAGAAAACAAAACAGTGCTGGTTATCCCCAATAAAGAGAGAACGGTCCTGGGCTTTTACTACTAAAACACCAAAGTGTAAACCTATTGGGAGCCTATTAGGAAAGCGCCACAGCGAGAGCCATGTACAACTCAGGTAGCTATGGCAACCCAAGCAAAACTGAGAGAGAAAGTTGAAATCATCCTTGCCTCGTGAGGCAATTATGGAGGAAGTAAAACCAGATCAGGAACCCAGTGAGGGGGAGTAACCTGTACCACAGACTGAGAGCGGGAATCAGGAAAGAGATAGTAAACACATCGCAGGAAGGGAAGGCAGAAAAAAACGCGTCTTCCCAGAGATAACCCACCTCCAAGTGCACTGGCTCTCCGTGTGACAGTTAACTGTCCTGCACTCGAGTCTAGTGAGAAAGTTCAGAAAGATCCCCCTCGAATTGAGGGCTGCACCCTCGTGGATTACTAATGCTTGATATGCCCTCTAGTGGCCAGTTCCAGGTCGTGATAGAGTGAGAACGTGCTACAGAGAAAGCCCAAGACCGCTCTAATTCCAATCCAGATGAAATAACTCCAAATCTAGATCACAACAAAACCAACTCCCCTCTCTATTATGTTTACCACACAAAAAATACTAAAACTTGAAATATTGTTCCCCCCGTAAACAAGCCCGAGACCCTGAGTGTCCTTTGCCCTTAACCGGCATGGGCCCTCTCTGTAAATGGAGCCAAGGAAGCGGTATGGCCTTGGCCGCTGATCCCCAGTCCAAACATGACGGGAAATCTCCCCTCGCATTGGGCTGAACAGTTTCTCAAAAGGAAAAACGAGAGTTCCACCTCAGTCACATGCCAGTCATTCCAAGTGCAGCATTGGGAACATCTCAGGGATCCTTAAATAGGTCTGGTAGCGAGACTTAAGGCTCATCAGGGCAACTGCAGGATCATCGTAGTTGGACCAGGATCCATTTATTAGAACCTGTAACCTGGCCGGGTATTCCATCCTGAACTTCAAGCCTGCCGCAATTATCTTGGAAACAATAGGACGGAACGCTTTCCGCTTCATACGAACCGAGCCAGGCAAATCTTGTGAAATTCTCAGTTTCATGTTTTCCCAATGAACCTCTTGCAAAGCTCTCACTTTCTGCAGAAAATGCTGCTTCTCCAAGTAATTCAAAAACCGACAGATAATGGGATGGAGGGGGTCCTCTGGAGAAGGTTTAGGCCGTAGGGACCTGTGCTCACTCTATAATATAGCCAGGGCCAAGGGAGAGATTGAGTAACCCGCTCCACCAACTTCTGGACAAATGCCACAACATGTTGGCCTTTCTTCCTCCGTAACCCGAGTATTCATAACGTTGTTTCGCGGCAGCGGCCCTCTAGATCTTCGAGCTTGGTCAGACGAGATACTTGGACGACAGATACCAGATCAGGATCGAGATTTTCTAACTTTTTCTATTGAGACTATTTGAGCTGTATTATCAGAGACAGATAGCGAGACTTCATCTAATTTTCTAGAGAGAGACTTCAGATCCATCACCATTTCTTTCATTTCCTCACAAAAGGGCTTAAACTCTTCAAGGAACCTAGTGAGCGTTAAAGGTTCCTGCTCTCCAAATTGACTCGGAGGATCAGGCCTCTCAGGCCCACCTGAAGCCCTGGATTTTTTAGAGGCCTTTTCGGGAGTAGCTGGGGGTTGTGCTTCTGTGGGGCTTTCTTCATGTAAGCCTCCATGCGCCAAATTTACACTCAAACCAGACTTCCAAAGTACTTAGACAGCACTGAATCTCGAAAACAGAGGAAACTGAAGAATTCAGACGTCCAAAAAAGACGATTTAGTGATCGGGAGGCAGGAGCTTCTTGAAGGAGCTTCTACTCAGCACTCTGCATCACGTGATCTCCCCAAGGGCGTCTTCTTAAAAGTATGTAACTTGGAAAGCTGTTTTTCTGGTGGCCATTACCTCTGCAAGGAGGATTTCGGAGCTACAGGACCTCTGTACTGAGTCTAACTATATTATCCCTCACAGGAATAAAATTAAACTCAGGATGAATAGGAACTTTCTGCCTAAGGTGGTCTCTGAGTTTTACCTTAACCAATCCATCACCCTACCAGTGTTCTTCACTGAACATTCCACCCTTGGGGAGCATAAACTCCACAGTCTGGATGTTAAAAGGGCCCTGTTCCACTACCTGGAACATACCAGGCAGTTCAGAGGGTCCTCCACTCAGCTGTTCCTCACCTATGGAGAGGTAGGTAGAGGAAAGTCAGCCACTAAGAGAACTATCTCTCAGATAGTCTCTTGAATTCGCTTCTGTTATGACAAGGCTGGCAAAGAGCCACCTGAAGGCCTCACTCTCACCTAGAGCCACTGCAGCCTCTGTGGCAGCTGCAAGAGACATACCTCTCCTGGATGTCTGTAGGGCAGCAGCTTGGAAAACTGTACACACATTCACTAAACATTACTGCCTGGGTGTACAGTCCAGATCTGATGCCAAATTTGGCTGGGCAGTTTTGCAGAGCCTCTTTCCTAAGTAGGTTCTCTGCCCACCTCCCATCTGTACTGTGCTGAAGTCTGCATATAGTTACTGATGCTAAAGGACCCCTAGGAGAGAAGATAAAATTACTCACCATAGTAATGTTCTTTCTTCCAAGGTGTCCTTTAGCATCAGGAAGCTCCCACTCTCCTCCCCAGTCACCTTTTGGGGGAAGGGCTCCATTTCAGTTAATCCAAATTTGTCATAGGAGTTTTCTACTACATTTATAGCAAAGTTTCATTGTTGTTTTTATACTTCATGCTTTCTGCATGCTTTTTAAATCCTGTCGGTTCACTTTTGGGGCATGTGCCCATCTGCCTCTGAAAAAATTCTGGTGCCTCCTCAGGCTGACACTCCACAGCACACTCCCTCCTGTTTTCTGATTGGCTGATGCTCAAGCTCATTTCCATAAGCCATGCCTCTGGGGCAGCAATAGCTGGCCAGCTATGTAAGCAATAATACCCGACAGGGTGGGCGGTATTGGGCAATACCGGACCGCCTAGGGGCGTAATGAGGCCCAACGCCGCAGGCGGAGGGCCTTATAGCCCTTGAAGGTCCGGGTATTGCCTATACCACCCTGGAGGGTATTATTGCGCTTAGAAAATGGGTCCATTATAAAAAAAAAGTTGAATAAAAATTGTTAATAAACTATTCATTTAAAGTAAGTTTTGTAATAAAATAGTTCCTTCACCTGCATTATAATGAGTTTTTTGGACGAGGTTTGTCTATTGGAGACCCTGTAGTTAAAAATTAAAAAAAGCTAGTTGTATGCACTTACACCTAATGTCTGCCCCCGCCATGGTGCACCTTATTTACAGCATGATGTCCATTTTGGATTAATTTTCTTTTGTCCCCACTCTACACACGTTTACTTATTTAAACTGACAGATACCACAGACAGCGAGCAGGGCAGTGTACAGAACAGTTCAGAAGCTGGCGGTAGAGCTACCGTATTATTGAGGAGGACAGTCTCTGGGGAAGCAGATATTTCATTTCTGTGCTCCTCTCATTACTGATTAGGACTAAAAAGTTACAAGTGGAGAGTGGAGTGAACAGAAACGGTGGTGACGTGACTTTGGCGAGTTCGTCTCCGGGGAGATGGAGACAGGATGCTGGGTTATAGTAAGCAATTTAGTGGCCGGTGTTTCGGGAGTTTGGGAGCATAAATAGTAGTAGTAGGGACTGCAGTAGCAAGATCTGTGTGCTGCTTTTCCTGTGCAGTTTTCAGAAGGGGTAGTCTCTACCCCTCTCCCAGACAGTGTCACTATGGTTTAGCTGGCACTAGGGACAGAGGCTTTTTTTTTTAAGTTTAACGTCGCTGGCATGGCGTGGGCAGGCAGCCGAAAACCGAGCAGAGAAGTGATACACCGATCAAGTCGACGGAGAGAGAGACAGCAGCGGGAAAATTTAAGCTGAATTTCTGGTTTGCGAGAGACAGTCTTTTATTACTGTGAGTTGTGACATTTCTACTAAATAGAGTCGGAGAGTGCAACGGTGAGAATTCAGATCATGGGATGTCAGTTAGTGGTTGGGAAGTGGCATGACAGGGCTGTTTCCTTTTTTTAAATGTTGTCTTTGTGCACTGTATTTGGTAACGGGGTACAGGATGACAAAAAAAATATATGTTGCAGTCATTTACTCGGTTGTGACTGAGGGAAGTTAAGTTAAATGGCAGGCGCGACAGGAGGAGATCAGCTAACTGCTTTGTTTGTAGGTGAGAAGAAACATGGCTTCACTTCCCGTTTTCAACGTTCTACTGGCCCAATATTATTAGAACTATATGAGGCAGCAGAGACTGGGACTAGAAATTTCCCGGTCTCTGTTGTCTCATACTGGACTGGCTGATTGCCAGTTTTATCCAATCAAAATGTAGCTTTGCATATTTCCATTTTCTAACTGCATATAGTTACTGATGCTAAAGGACACCTTGGAAGAAAGAACATTACTACGGTGAGTAATTTTTTCTTTTGTCCCTGAGTACTTCCCCGGATTACAAAAAGAAAAGCTTGCCACTCATGATTTTAGGTGCCTGCAATAATGGAAATATATACCTGTCATGGAAACATTAAAAGGCAAAATATGCAGCACATAAAACACCAAAGAGTGTATAAAGTGCTCAGAGTAAAGTGTTTTAAAGGTACATACAAAAATATTTATAAAATGGCAAGAAAAAATCTAAACATTTCATTGGCCGAGAGACATCACCTAACCATGAGTTAAATCTATAAAAGCAGGGTCAGGTCCTGAATCTCATTTACTTCCCCCCAAAAAAAACTACTTAGAGCCATTTTATAAGTGTAATAAGCCCCTTCAGGGTGTGCATCGTAGGCTTTTAATGCATTTTCCAGGCATGTAAGGACACTCGTCCTGCAGCCTTAGGCATTATTACACCCCTTGGGTGAGCATGGAAATCCTATAATGCACACCCTGTTGTGGCTTATTACAAACATAAAGAGTGCACATATAGCACAAAGTGCAAAATGTTCAAAAGCACTCTTATTGAGTGCAGGAATAAATGGCAGGAGGGCTGCTGGCTAGACCACTACCTCTTCTTCCCCTGATAACTAACAAATGAAATGAAAGTAGCAACTTACTGAGCTTGGTACAACAGAGCAGAATTGTGACTGATTTAAAAGAGTAAGGTGGGAATTTTTGAAGGTCTTGACAAAAGTGCAGTTCCCAATTTTGGGCACCACCTGCGTCAAAATAAATGCACTAAAATCTGTAAGTGCTTTTTTCAAACATGTTGGCACATTTATGACAGGTTACCTTCCATTACATCTAAAAAAATTATGCATGCTTCAATATTGTAACGCATGCCTGATTTTTTCAAATGCAGCTTGCAGTACTCGCATCACAAAGTTAGACCTAATTTTAGGTTGTCTAACTGTTGTGACATAGGCTGTGCAAATGCACTCCAAATGTAATGCAGGGATGGAATCATGTCAGATGACGGTTTCAAAAATCCTGTCCAAAGGTGTTTATGAAATAGCAGACTTCAAACTATTATATTTACAACAAAACTGTTGAACTTTTATGTTTTTTTTTAGTTTTTCATCTTTGTTTGCGTGTGCAAAGAAAATCACATGAAGAATATAGAGGCTGTCCAGAGAAGGGCAATTAAAATGTTGCAGGGTCTGCATCAAAAGCCCTATAAAAAGAGACTGAGGAATCTCAGTATGTACACCCTGGGAGAGAGGAGGAGGAAGGGAGATGATAGAGACCTATAAATATCTCAAGGGGTGAATAAGGTACAGGAGGGGAGTATTTTTCAGAGGAGAAGGTACATGAGAACAAGGGAGTATCCAATGAAGCTGGAAAGGGGGAAATTCAGAATGTGAGGAAGTGCTTCTTCACTGAAAGAGTGGTGGATGCCTGGAAAAGTCTTCCAGCAGAGGTGGTGGGGTTGAAAACAGTGGCAGGCTTCAAGCATGCATGGGATAGGCACAAAGGAATCTTGGGAGGAACACAGGAGGGAGTGGGAGGTAGCTGGAGATCAGGTAGGGACTGCGGTGACATTAAAGGCAGGGGAAAATGGCCAGACAAATTCTATGTTTCTGTATAAGATGAGGTCATAAAAAGACAGTGTTGAAAATTTGGGGTAAAAACAAACAAGGTTATGAAGAAACATTGAATTTTTTCCTAAATAAGCTGTTCTGCCAGTGCAGCAGTGGTAATACTGATTGCAATGGCAATGACCAGGTTCCAGAGTGACCCAGGTCTGTTGGAGGGCCATTCAAGAGAGAAGGCTGAACATCTGATGGACTGCTCTGGGGATGGAGGGATCTAGCACCTGGCAAGATGCAGACCCCTATTGATGGCTAGGGGTGGGTCAGCCTGGGACCAGTGAGGAAGCTGGGATTGTTGGAGGCATTGGACATCTGCATGTTGGGAGCAGAAGTACACTCAACCATGTGCTAACTTCATTGCATGTCTGCCTCCACCAGGGACACAACTGCAAGCAAAAAAACAAAATGTTTTGTAACCCATGTCCCCCTTAAACTGACAGCTTGTTGGCAAGGCAACTACTACAACAACAAAGGGTATACCCCTGGCATTAGGGCAACACCTAGCTCGAGCTTCTAGGAGGTGAGGGAGTGGTACAAAGCAACATTTAAATTTTTACCCAGGTCTAGGGAGAAGGTGCCAGGGCTATGGTGTGTCTTCTGTCTGTGGGGGCCCCAGGAACACGCTCAGGTCATTCAGAGATGGAATGCCCACAACCAGAAAATTGAGATTGTACTGTATGGCTTTTATTCCTGAACAGATGGTAACAGAAAAATGGTGGTGCCTCCAGGCTTGGTAGCTGGCTAAACAGATGGTACACCGGTAGCAGGCAGAAACATTTTACAAACTCTTTCTCTGTTCCCACTTTCTTACAGTATTGAGACTTTTCACAAAACACTTCCCACGGATGTCCATCCCTTTGATTAGGGATCTCTGGTCTTTACCAGTGCATTATAGTGGTTGTTACCACAGCACTAAATTTGAGCACTCACTGGGTGAACCAAGTTACCATCCCTCGGAGCCCATTAAACTCTACACTTTGCTCTTTGCTCTTCTACGGAGGGTCTTCACCTCTCCCCAATGTATACTTCTACCAGCTGAAAGGACTATATTAACTTCCAGACCTAGCATCCTTCAAGGGGTACTTCTTGTCTCCCCACACATCAAACACTTTAGGACTGTTTTAACTTCCACAACTAGCACACTTGGAAGAACTGTGTTGACTTTCACCTGAATCTCCTCGGGGGGGGCAGCGGAGGCACTTCTTGTCCACCCCACATTTCAAACACTAACTCTGGAGAAAATCCCAGGATTACCTAGGCTGCAAACTTTTGTACCTCTTTCCTGAAATCTAACTTTATTCCAAGAAATCTTTAGCTTCCCTGGCTAGAGCTTTGACACTTTTAAAACACTTAAAGTCTGAATCTGGGCAGCACTGTTAGTTCTCAGTCTTTTAGGGATTGCCCCAACACTACTCACTGAAACCTTCAGTCCCATTTACTCCTGCTGAGAAATTTTGAGCCCCTCGGGCTTTACAGGATCTGGTAGCCACCGCATGCCGCAAAACCGGCCACTGTTTACCATACTAGGGTGAAAAATTAAAAAACTGAGGGCCCTTCCCTCTGAGAAGTGGCCTTGGGAGAGCACCACTTGCCTGTGGAACTCTCTCACTCCAACTCCAAACTCCAACTGACTCACAGTTTTCAAACAGTAGAGCACTGTGGCTCCTGCTGCTGCGAGAGTTCTAAATTCCATTACATCATCTCTTGCCTCAGTAGAGCTAAGCAGGTGATGATGTAATGTACTGCAGAGAGTTTTATACCCTCTGAACTGCCCAGTTTCTGTGTCTTATCTATAACTGATGGGATCCTAGTAACCCCATGGACTGGCTGGTTACATTTGGATGAGAAGCATGATGCCCCAGGTCCCTGCCAGTGCCACCTCTGCAGTCCTGTCAAGCCACTGAACCTCTGGATTAGCATCTCAGTTCTCCCCCTTCAGGATGCCAGGGGGGATCCCACCGTGAGGAGCATGCCATGGTCTCTTGGGGGCCAGGTGAGTTTTTAGATGTAACCCCCCTGCAAATGGGGGTTCCCAAAAGTCTTCCAGGAGCTGGCTGAGTGCTCCCAGCCTAAATGGTGTTCGGTGTTTAAGCCATGTACCTGTGAGTGCTTTTAGAGCCTCTGATACTGTCTCTTTAAGAGCTGTCTGCTTGCAGGCATGATTAGTTCGCATGGGGGGACTGTGTGTTCCCTGCTCAAGTCCCACTTGAGTTGCTGACAAATCGCTCTGTTTCTGCCGCCGCTAAGTGGGCAGAGTGAGCACTTTTCAAAGATGTAACTGTTTGCCACATATCGTTTAGAGTATTAGTGGAAATGTAATTTGTCTAACCTGCCTTTCTTGCAGCTGGGACTCTATGTTTTTGGCCCCTCCATTTTGGATCTGAACTATTTAATAGATCCAATCAGTGTGGGGGAGCCTCTAAAATGGAGTTTATGTGGACCAACCAGGATCAGGACTCTCTTGAGAGCTGGCTAGCCATAAGAAACATAGCTAGTAATTCTGGGAAGTGAAGTTCTGGACCTTGGTGCCTATTTGCACCAACAGGGGGAGTTTTGAGTGATTGACAACTGAGTCCACCAATTGGACGGGTGGCACCCAAATGGAATGCTTGTGCCTGGAGAAGCAGATCCGTTGTGACCGGGGAAGGAGCTCCGAGCTTCTACGCTACTGCGCTACAGAGTTTCGCGCAGGAAACGCGTGTGGAGGCTCTAAACTGGGCAGCTGCTACAAGTTACGGCGCGATTCAGACCGAATCTGCAGCTACCGAGAAGAAGAGAGGCTGGAACAATTGGGAACCAGGCTCACCCTGTAGAGGACTGGAGAAACTGCTTAATCACACTCAGTCTGTCAGGAAAGTGAAGCTGCAGTGTGAACTCCCGGGTTAGCAGTAAGTGCGATTGGGACCGGAGAGCAGCTGCCTGGTATAGTAATTTCCTTTACATATAAATGTATGGAGTGCTTGTGAAGGACAGCTAAACGAGTCCTCTTGACCCGTGTGTGTAGACTGAAAAGCAGTTGCGTGCAGGTGGACTGAATCCGTTGCTGCTTGCAGCTGTGTGCCTGCTTGTAAAATTTCATCCCCCTGCTGTGCGAGGGCGTCTGGCAATCCATGATCCCCTCGGTGCCAGTTTTCAGCATCGAGTTTGTGAGTGCAAATCAGGGTAGCTCCCTGCCATCTGTCTATTTAATTGCAGGTGTTTCATCTGATTTCTTTTCCTTCTTTCTTCATGAACTGAGCCAACCGGCTCCGGATTACAGTTGGGTATTGTGCAAGTGTTTTCCATCACAGGGCCCCTACCAGCTGCACCAATCCTGGCTAGCCCCCCACCATCCTGGGTACCCAGAGGAAGTGACATTTTGGGACTCTGAATATGCGCACAGTACTGTGATTATTAATGTGTCTAACCTAATTATCCTGATTTCCCCCTGTCCTTGTTACAGCCCCTTAAATAAATCAGATCCGTTTGTTTCAGCAAAGTTACACTGACTGAGGTATTTATTTATGTTAAAGTATTGTACAGTGGCTATTGTATTACATCATCTTGTTTTACAGGGGTCCCCAGAGTCAAACTGACTGAACCAGTACTGGGGGTAAGTGTAAATAGTGAAGATACTCATGGTGTATTGTGTGGGCCACTAGTAGGAATAAAAGGGGGTCTCAATGTTCCAGAGGGCTGTGACCAAGTTAGTCGAACTACTCTAAACCCTGACCTCTGTGTGGAGGCACCTGCCATAGAACCTAGGCCCCTCAACTTGTTAGCAGTTAGGCAGGCAGGTGTAGTAGCCCCTGGGATAGCGCCACCTGGGGGTTACATCTTGGAGGCACCGCTGGGATTAGCGTCCCCTAGTGGCCAAGTGAAGGAAGTACCCGATTATGTCTAATTTAAAGGAGAAGACGGAGGGGGATACCACGCCCAAGTTAAAACTCGATCCCCTTAAGATGATGGTGCACAAATTGATGGGGTGTTGCGAAGCTGAGGAGTTGGACTAACAAAAGGCTGTATTATTGTTGGATGTCCCATTGCAGATTAAAAGCGCTGACGTTGTCTCTACTGTGGAGTGTGTCAAATGTCTGGGCAAGGTGGAAGTAAAAGGGCGATATGCTGACTTGCTCGAACAGACCCTGCAAGTGCTGCTTTCATACAGTATTACGATAGACCCTGAGAGGGTGCCCCCAGTGATTTTGCCCAAAGGTGCCCAGAAGGGATGGAGGTTTATTCACACACGTAGTGGTTTGGCCGCCTCGGGTGGGTCCCCTAAGACTAATAGTTTTAAAGACAAATTGCTCAAACTCTTAGCCGCCGAAGGGAAAACTGCTCAGGAACTGGTAAAGATATTAGACATCTCAGGCGACCACACTCCCCTGCCGTCCCCAGGTACATCTCCTGAGTCCTCTAAGAGCTCCATACTAACCCCACCCCCTATGGTTATTCCTTCCATAAAACTAGATTCCGATCGGAGATTGATACTCTTCTCCAGTACTGTTCCCGTGCCTTCAGGGGAAGATGATTTGGAGACATGGATGGACTCTTTGGTGCAAGAGTGGCAGTGTTCTGAAGGGGAAAAGAGGAAATGGTTGATAGAAAGCTTGAGGGGTCCTGCACTGGAAGCCATTCGATTCCTATGGGTCACTAGTCCAGAGACCACTGCAGCAGAATATCTTTCCGCCTTAGAGGAGGTGTTTGGCAGCACTGAAACCGGAGAGGATCTATTATGGAAATTCAAGTCAGCCAAACAGTGGAGAAATGAGAAATTGACTACTTTTGTTACTAGAATGGAGAGGGCTTTGCAAAAGGCCCACTGGAAAGGGGGAGTGTCTGCCCAAACGCTAAACCAGGCCTGATTAGACCATATATTGAAGTCAGCCAGATTTTCAAGTGTAATACTGCTGAAACTCAAATTGCAAGATAGGAGGGCTGACCCTCCTGAATACTGTCAATTGATGAGAGAGATTGGTGAATTTGAAACTGATGAAGAGGGGTGGGAACCCTATGCTGGGGCCATGAATCTATGCCAGACCCCTGAGAAGAGTGAGCCAGATGAGACTCAACAGCTGAGAGGGTTGATCAAGGGGTTGATGGAGACCTACCGGGAACAGGTTCTGTATCAGGCTCCTCCTGAGCCTAAAAGTGGAGTGGGAGTGCATGTTGTTTCCCCTGACACCCGGACTGAGAACAACCTGAGAGCGGAAATTAGAGACTTTAGAGAGATGGTGAGGAAGCTGCAACAGGCTGCTCTCACCACCAACAGAACTGGAGAACCAGAGATCCAATGGGATAAACGCCCTGTTCAAGAAGAGCCATGTAGAGCCCCTGAGATGCCCCGCCAGATAAGAGATCCCCCTCCCTCCAAAGACAACCGAGATACTAAGTACTGTTACCGTTATGGAGAGGATGGACACTTTTAGACTGAGTGTCGGCTGCCAGAGAACTTGAGGAAAGTTACCAGCAGGTTAGTGGCCTGGCATCGCAAAACCTGTGCCCAGTCACCAGGGGGAGCCAACCGGAAAAGTTTTGCCACCAGGGCCAATGCCCGAGCGACATCTCAAGTAATGCCCCCTGAATGGTCCGAAGTGGTGGGTCCTTCTATGGAGACTACTGTGAAAGTGAATGGGGTATCCAGCAGAGCTGTACTAGATAGTGGCTCCCAAGTGACAATCATGTTTCAGGACTGGTATCAGAAGCATTTGTCTGATGTGCCCTTGCAACCCCTGGAGGGGCTACATGTGTGGGGCTTGAGTGAGAAGGCCTACCCCTACTCTGGCTATATCCGAATTTGGTTGTCCTTTCCTACTTCTGTGGCTGGAGTGGCAGAGCAAGTGGAGACCCTGGCCCTAGTGTGTCCCCCTACTGGACTGTATGATGGGGTCCCATTGTTGACTGGAACTAATGCACATATGTTTGGGCGACTGGCACAGTTGTGTTATGAAAAACAAAGGTCCTGGACTGGCAGAGCTCTAAGAATTCTGGCCTTGATTAAAAGGGCCTATGAGGCACAGAGAAAGGCTGATAGAATGGAACCAGAGGAACCGAAATCTTTGCTTTTGGTACAGAATGCTCAATGTGTTCTACAAGGAGAGGTCCACATAAAAAAGGATGTCAAGACAAAATATTAATGCTGGATGCACCAGGAGATGGAAAACTGCCTGAGGGGCTACTGGTCAAACCAAGTATTCTGCCTGCTAGAGCCCATACTTTTGCTAAAAGAGTGATGGTTCAAGTTCACAATGTGTCTGACAGGGAGATCCGAGTAAATCGAGGCTGCACCCTGGCCACTGTGCACTGTGCGGATACTGCCATACTACCCAGTAACAAGAGTTTGGGGAAGAGTGACACCGTAACGCCTGACTTGTTTGATTTCAGTGACTCCCCATTGCCAGCTGAATGGAGAGTGAGGCTCAGTGAGAAGCTTGCCCAGAGAGACCAGGTGTTTTCTTTAAAGGAATGGGATGTAGGATATGAGCAAGGAGCTGAACACTGTATCCGGCTGCATAATGAAAGGCCATTTCGTGAGAGGTCTCGACGGCTGGCACCTGCTGACATAGATGATGTGAGACGGCGTCTGCAAGAGATGCTTGCTGCTGGTGTAATACAAGAATCCAGAAGCCCATATGCTTCACCTATCGTGGTAGTGAGGAAAAAGAATGGGACAGTTGGGATGTGCGTGGATTATCGCACTTTGAACCGGCGGACTATTCCTGATCAGTAAACAATGCCACACATTCAAAATGCGTTGGACTGCCTGAACGGTAGTAAGTGGTTCTCAGTGTTGGATCTTCGCAGTGGGTACTACCAGATCCCGATGGCCCCAGAAGACCGTGAGAAGACAGCCTTTATCTGTCCACTTGGTTTCTATGAATTTATGAGGATGCATCAAGGGATTTCAGGTGCTCCAGCCACTTTTCAATGCCTGATGGAGCGGGCGGTGGGGTATATGAACTTGTTAGAGTGCCTGGTATACCTAGATGATGTCATTGTGTTTGGCAGCTCACTAGAGGAACATGAGAGCAGATTGTTCAAGGTGTTGAACCACCTGGAAGACTTTAGCCTTAAACTGTCCATTGATAAGTGTCAATTCTTTCAAACATCAGTAAAATATGTGGGACACATAGTATCCACTGAGGGAATAGATACCGACCCAAGTGAAGTTGAGGCTTTGACCACCTAGCCGCAGCTAAAAAATCTGAAGGAGCTACAAAGATTCCTGGGTTTCTGTGGCTATTATCAGCATTTCATCAAGGACTATTCAACAGTGATCCACCCTTTACTTATCCTTACTCAAGGGTATCCCCCAACCACAAAAGATACAAAAAGTCAGCGCCCCTTGAGACTGAAAGAGTGTGTTTTTATCCAAATGAAGTATTTGGGACCCGCTGGACTCCTGATTGTGAGACTGCTTTTCATGAGATCATATATCAACTTACCCATGCCACAATGTTGACCTATGCTGATCCCACAAGACCTTATGTCCTTCACACTAATGCTAGTTTGCAAGGGTTGGGGGCTGTGTTGTATCAGGAGCACACGATTGGCCTGAAACCAGTGGCCTTTGCCAGCAGAAGCCTGACCCCTTCCGAAAAGAACTATCCTGTACACAAGTTAGAGTTTCTAGCTTTGAAGTGGACCATTGTTGATCAATTTCACGAGTACTTGTATGGTGCTTAGATACTGGTAAAAACTGACAATAATCCTTTGACCTATCTGCAGACTTCAGCTAAGTTGGATGCCACTGGCCATAGGTGGCTCTCTGCCTTATCTACATACGACTATGCTGTTGAATACAGAGCAGGTCTGAACCACATAAATGCTGATGCTCCCTCACGGAGACCGGTCCCCTCGAATAACTGGGTCAGACTGTCAGAAGCTGATATTCGAGCACTCTGCCAGAAGTTTGACAGGGAAGAACAAATGTCCACGGACGCAGTGGACTGTATGGTGGATTGTTTGGGACCCTCTTAGAACTGCATACCTGCTGCTTATTGCCACTTCTCTTCCTTGGGCACTGGTGCTTTGCCTCAATTCAATAATGACAGTATTCAACGGGCTCAATCCCAAGATCCCATGATCAAAACAGCTCTAGAAGCCCTCCAAGCAGGGAAGGATGTGTCCAAATTATGCTCCACTGATTTGAGAACTACATTGCTATATAAAGAAGGCCCTAAGTTGAGACTGATCAATGGACTGTTATATAGAGAGACAGTGGATGAAGGGGGCCAACTGGACAAGCAACAGTTAGTTTTGCCTACTGCCTTTCAAGATCTGGTGCTGAGGTCCCTACACAACCACATGGGACACCTTGGCATAGACAGAACACTTGACTTGGTGAGATTAGATTTTATTGGCCTAAAATGGGGGCTGATGTTGAACAATACATTAGAACTTGTAGTCGCTGCTTACAGAGGAAAGCTTTGCCTCAGAGGGCTGCCCCCTTGTTAACATCACCACCAGTGCACCTATAGAATTTGTCTGTATTGACTTTCTGAGTTTGGAGCCAGATCAAAAAAATATCAGTAATGTGCTGGTGGTCACTGACCATTTCACCTGATATGCTCAAGCTTTCCCCACCAAGGACCAGAAGGCCTCCACTGTGGCAAAGGTGCTTATAGAAAACTTTTTTGTTCACTATGGGGCCCCACAAAGAATCCATTCTGATCAAGGGAGGGACTTTGAGAGTCGCCTGATTAAAGAGATGCTTTCATTGTGGGGAGTGCGAAAGTCAAGAACCACCCCTTATCACCCCAGGGGGACCCACAGCCTGAACGGTTCAACCGCACTTTGCTCGATATGCTAGGCACCCTTCAACCAAAGGACAAGTCCAGATGGAGCCAACAGATTAGCACACTGGTACATGCCTACAACTGCACCAAAAGTGATGCCACTGGGTTTTTCCCCTATCACTTAATGTTTGGAAGGGAAGCTCAATTACTAGTAGATGTTTGCTTTGGAGTTTCTCCTGATGGGGTTCCAGTAGCTACTCATTTACAGTATATGCAAAAGTTAAAGGCCCAGTTAAACCATGCATACCAACTGGCTCAAACCATGGCTGCCAAAATAAATCTAGCTAATAAAGAAAGGTATGAGAAAAAAGTGAAAGCACTGGAACTCCGGGAGGGAGATCGGGTGTTGCTAAGAAATCTGGGACAGCATAGAAAACACAAGATTGCTGATCGGTGGCACCATCTCCCCCACATTGTGGTAGGCAAACTAAATGATCTGCCTGTGTACAAGGTAAGGTCCGAGAATAACTCAAAAGATGTAAAGACCATGCATAGAAATCATCTACTACCTATTGGCCAAATTTTGATTGAGTCTGAACCCCCAGAAAATGCCCCCTCTGGACCAATGACTAGAGCTGTAGCTAAAAGAAAGTCAAAAAGCCCGCACCTGTCGAAGCTGAATTAACATGCTTCCCTTCACAAGTCCCAATTGAACATGACTGTTAGTCTGTGTCAGAAGAAAGTGAGTGTGGCCTTGAATATTACCCTTCTTATGAACTGAGTCAACTGTTTCGGGGCAATCCCCTAGTAAATCCTAGAGATGAAGCTGGGCCTTCTGGACTGTCTAAGCCCCCAGCTTTGTCCCTGGAGCCAATGTTCTCAGAAAGTGAAGTGCAAAGCATCAAATCAGATGATGTGGAATCATTGTGCATGGTTGAACTGCTCGACTTTTCAGAGGAAGAGAGTGATGGACTGGGGCAAACTAGTGATACACCAGAACAAGAGCAGTGTGTTGAGTGCCCTGATAGTTCACTGCCAGTGTCAGAAGCCTCCCCAGGTGAACCAAATGTTGTGGACTCAGAGATTGCAAACCCTGGAGCTGAAAGTCTCCCGAGTTCTAGCCCCTCTGCCCCAATGGAGACCCCCCTGGCAAATACAGACATTGATGAAAGTGAGCCTAACCATGCAGAAACTGTGACCGTTCCCCCCAGAAGGACTGGCCAACAGTTGAGGTCTGTGGTACGGCTAAGTTATGAGTCCCTTGGCAGACCTGTGGACCTGCCCCTTAATGTGGTCCATAAGGGAGTGTATGTGACCCCGAGCTCGCTGCCAAAACTAAGCCTGGGAGATAACTCCAGATTACTTGTTTTGCCCTCAGTATGGTGCCCCTGCCCCCTCCAGCCCCAATGTAGCTGATAGAGAAGGTTCCCCCCTCTATCCAGGTTTCATGTGCAGGAAGTGATGACCTGAGTTAAAATGTTTGTATGTATACTGTTGTATAATCAGTAGTAGAATGTATAATACAGTGTAAGTGTGTATGACAAAGGTTTAATATGCTGATTGCTGTTTAAAAGGCATGCAAATTCAAACTGTTCCACCTTAAAGTGATTTAAGGGTATCTACTTGTCGCGGACGTCAAGCTTTTCAGGCCAGAAAGGGTGTAGCCCCCCTGCAAATGGGGGTTCCCAAAAGTCTTCCAGGAGCTGGCTCAGTGCTCCCAGCCTAAATGCTGTTCGGCGTTTAAGCCGTGTATCTGTGAGTGCTTTTAGAGCCTCTGGTACTGTCTCTTTAAGAGCTGTCTGCTTGCAGGCATGATTAGTTTGCATGGGGGTACTGTGTGTTTCGCTGCTTGAGTCCCGCTTGAGTTGCTGACAAATCGCTCCGTTTCTGCCGTCGCTAAGTGGGCAGAGTGAACACTTTTCAAAGATGTAACTGTTTGTCACATATTGTTTAGAGTATTAGTGGAAATGTAATTTGTCTAACCTTCCTTTCTTGCAGCTGGGACTCTGTGTGTTTTTCCCCTCCATTTTTGATCTGAACTATTTAATAGATCCAATCAGTGCAGGGGGGGGCCTCTAAAATGGAGTTTATGTGGACCAGCCAGGATCAGGACTCTCTTGGGGGCCGGCTTGCCATAAGTAACATAGCTAGTAATTCTGGGAAGTGAAGTTCTGGACCTTGGCGCCTATTTGCACGAACAGGGGGAGTTTTGAGTGATTGACAACTGAGTCCACCAATTGGATGGGTGGCACCCAGATGGAATGCCCTGCCTTGTGCTTGGAGAAGCAGATCCGTTGTGACCGTGACCAGGTAGATCACCATTGTCCTGGACAACATAGCACTTTTGTTACCCCACCTAATAAACATGACACGTGTCATTTTTGAATCCCTTCTGAAACATGATCCCACAGTGAGAAACACCTTTCGGACTGGATTTTAGAACATTTATTTATTTTTTTATTTATTTAGTTTTTGTTGACCGGGTAAGTGCACTAGACAAATCCTGCCTGTTTTCAGGCACGACCCGGGGAAGGGGGATACAGATGAATGCCAACTGACTCTGAACCATATTAAGCTGTTGGTGGTATTTTTAGTTCGCCTGAGTTGATCGTAACATGGGGGCATAAACGACTGGTCAAAATGTGAAAAAAAAAAACAACTAAGTTGCAAATGCTTTCCCCAGTTTGCACAGATAATGTACCAGGACGAAATACCACAATAAGTGCAAAGCATATAAAACATATAACAGATACCCATGTACCCATGTCCCATGGCAATAAAGATGATGATTCAGTCTGCCCAGTTACTAATTTGGTTACGACCACAACTGATATCCTGCTTCAAGACTCTGCAGAAAAGGAACTATCACAACAAGTTTTTGTACCCGGGGACTCAATGATCAAGCACATTGATTGGCATATTTGTAGTCCTGACAAACAAAACAGAACATGCAGTAGCTTTAGAGGAGCTACTATATCTGATATTACAATGATGGTTACTAATATTCGAAGAAATGGTGGGAATAAACCAATGGTCATAATGCATGTTGGAACCAATAATATTAACAGAAATAGTATTGAAGATATTAAGAAAGATTATATCATATTAAGTGAAATCCTGCTAGCTAGAGATTGTGATATTTCCTTTTCTGAAATATTGCCTGTCCCACGAGCAACAAATGCGATGATTGGTAAAATCAAAGCAATTAACAACTGGCTCAGACATTGGTGCCTTATAAAAGACTTTAATTGTATTACACATTGGGAGGACTTTGATGACAAGCAACATTTTTTTGCATGGGATGGTTTGCATTTAAATAAAAGGAGAAGCAATATATTGGGCAGAATATTTGTCAAAACCATATCTGAAAATTTAAACTGATTGGGGAGTATGATATAAGCAATCCTTAAGGCCTGAGGGATGTAATACACTCTACTAACGCAAGAAGCTTAAATTTGCATAACAAAGGCCTTGATGATGCTTCATGACATGCAATTACAGAAACTTGATGGGACCAGGATTCTGAAGGTCTAATGGATATATGTGGCTATAAACTTTATAAAAATGATAAGGATGGAAAACGAGGAGGAGGTGTTTGTATCTCTGTGCATGAGTCATTACCATCTTCCCTTATTGATCCTCCCTCAGACCCCAGTATTAACTTGGAATCAGTTTGGGCTAAAATTACCCTCCTAGGTAGGAGATCTATCATTCTGGGCAATTGTTATAGACCACCAACAGCTACTAGTGAGTACAATAAAGCTCTTGATTAAATTTCCAATCTGTGCTCATTGGGAGATGTGATAATAGTGGGAGACTACAATTACCCAGGAATTAATTGGGTGGACCTTTCTGGTTCTGACCCTAAAGACAGAGACTTTATTGAACTCTGCATTAATAGTGGGATTGATCAACTAATAGATTCTCCTACCAGAGATGGTAATATATCGGATTTATTATTGACAAATATGGAACATGAAATAGAAAACATAAATATTGGGGCTTCCCTGGGTAATAGTGATCATCTAACTATTAGATGCCATTTTACTAAGGGAAGATTATATTCTGGTACTACAATTTGGATAAAACTGACTTTTCCAAAATGTGTCAAACTATCTCTGATATAGACTGGGAAAAGGCCCTTGGTTTAGAGTCAACACAACATATATGGGATAGGTTCGAGGGGCTCTTATTTGAGATAGAAGACCTTTTCGTCCCTTCCAGAGCAAAATGTAATAAGACAGGTAAAATCCCGGTGTGGATGAATACAAAGATTAAAAAATTGATTAAACATAAGCAGAGATTATATAGTAAATTAAAGACAAATTCTATGGAAGAGGGTAGGAATAGATACCTCTTAGCACAAAACACTTAAAAAAACAATTAGACTTCAAAAAGCCCAATTAGAATTTAGGATTGCACATATTAAAAATAGAAAGTTGCTATATTCTTATATGAATACTAATTGTCAAAATAGGGTTAAAACTGTAGGACCAATTGCGGAGAACAAACAGGAAATATATGATGATAAACTTATTGCTAATAAATTTAATATGTATTTCTGTTCAGTGTTTTCTTACTCACCTATATCTCCCTCGCCAGAACTCCAAAAATCTGGAGATATCTATTTCTCTGAGGAAGAAATTATCAATCTTGTAGACCAACTAGATACTACTTCTAGTCCAGGGCCAGATGGTATCGATACCATCATATTAAAAAAAGTGAGTAGGTCATTGGCATATCCTCTTTCTCTACTTTTTAACTATTCATTAAGGGAAGGTTATGTCCCTGATGATTGGGAAAGTGCATTGGTGGTGCCTATTCATAAAACAGGTAGTAGGGGAAGGGTGGACAGTTATAGGCCCATCAGCCTTACTTCCCACTGTTGTAAATTAATGGAGCACCTCATTAAAAATAAGTTAACACTACATTTAGAAAATACAGATCAAATTGATGGTAAACAACATGGTTTTGTCAAGGGACGTCGTGTACTACTAACTTGATTACATTCTATGATAACATCAGTAAGAGTCTTGATAAAAGTAATTATTCAGATATTATACTGCTAGATTTTTCTAAAGCTTTTAACAGAGTGGTACATGGAAAATTGATTACCAAGCTTATTAATTTACAGGTTAATAGTCTTCTGATTAGATGGATCTACAATTGGTTATTAAATAGAAAACAAAAAGTGCGTATTAATAGTACTCTATCTGAAGAAGGGTTAGTAGGTAGTGGAGTCCCACAGGGTTCGGTGCTTGGACCCATTTTGTTTAGTATTTATGTACAAGATATGAACAATGATATTCAAACCTGTATAAGTAAGTTTGCGGATGACACCAAGCTGGACGGTGAAGTTGATACCATTTATAAACATTTTCAGTTGAATTCAGATCTGGCTAAGATTGAAACCTAGGCCAAGGAAAATTATATGAAATTTAATACTGATAAATGTGTAGTGCTCCATGTTGGGAAGAACAATGTGGGATTTACGTATATTTTAAATCAAACTTTTTTGAAATCAGTAACTTGTGCCAAGGAGGCAGTATAGCGCAGTGGTCTAAGGCTCTGAGCTGCAAATCTGGTGACATCCAGCAGACCAGACCTGGGTTTGAATCCCACAGCTTCCACTTGCTTACTGTGTGACCCTGAGCAAGTCACTTAACCTCCTTGTGCTCCCAGGTCGCTCCTGTAAAAAAGCTTTCAGCTTAGTGTGCTATACCTGGTTAAACAACTAAATAAAAAAAAAAAAAGATCTGGGTATAGTTGTAAATGGCTCTTTTTCATCTGATAGTCATTGTAAGAGAATAGCCAAAACAGCACAGTCCTTTTTAACTAGGATAAGGCTACATTTGTTAACATAACAGAACAATTTATTATACCCTTGTATAAAACTTATGTTCGACCTATTCTGGACTATAGCTCTCAATTTTGGTCACCTTACTTAAAAAAAGATATTAAGATTCTGGAAGGGGCCCCAAAAAATGTAACTAAACATATCCCTAGATTAAAGACACTGGATTATCATGTAAGATTAAAGGAGTCTGGATTACATACATTAGAGGCACGAAGGCAGAGGGGAGATTTGTTGATGTTGTATAGACTATCCCATAGTGATTCCAGTCTGTGATATAGCTATACAAGGAACAATCTACAGTCACATAATAAAAAAATTGTAGTCAAACACACTGATACAATTAAGAGGGATCATTATTTTACAATTAGAGCCCCGCTCTTATGGAATAAACTCCCCCAGTTAGCGATTGATAGTACTAGTCTGGATTCCTTTACAAACTATCTTGACAAAACTTATTATATTAATTACAAGTTGGTTTAATTGCCCCACATATGTGGGAGACATATAAAATGGGTCCACTGGCTCCCATATGTCTTTTAAATCCTAGTAATCCTGCACCCTGTTCACTCCTATCAGGTACTTCTCTATTATGTCCCCTCTCGCTCACCTTTCTTCCAGGGTGTACATATTGAGATCCTTCAGTTTCTTTTCATAGGGCTTTTGATGTAACCCCTGCCCTATTTCAGTTGCCCTCTCCTGG
This sequence comes from Neoceratodus forsteri, assembly GCA_016271365.2. Taxonomy (NCBI): domain Eukaryota; kingdom Metazoa; phylum Chordata; order Ceratodontiformes; family Ceratodontidae; genus Neoceratodus; species Neoceratodus forsteri. The sequence continues at coordinate 687,556,129 of JADMNL010000022.1, read as the reverse complement.
ACTGCCTCCACCCTGTCTATGTCCTTTCTGAGGTGTGACCTACAGAACTAGACACAATATTCCAAGTGGGTTCTCACAAGCAAGCAATACAGTGGCAACACCACCTCCCTCTCCTGCTGGACATACCTCTTGCTATGCATCGCAACATCCCCCTCGCCCTACCCACTGCTCTGTCACACTGCCCTGCCACTTTAAGGTCATCAAATATAATAACACCAAGGTCCCTTTCCTGCTTAGGGACTGTCTTTACCTCCCCCCCATTCTACACTCAACTCCTGGGTTCCTATACACTAGGTACATGATTCTGCAATTTCTGGCATTGAACCCCAACTGCCACGCTCTTGATGACTCTGCAAGTTTCCCAAGGTCCTTACACACTCTCTCCACCCCCTCCTGAGTGTCTACCCTCTTACAGATTTTGGTGTCATCTGCAAAAAGGCACACCTTCCCTTCCAGTTCATCCACAGTGTCACTTATGAAGACATTGTAGAGGACCGCTTCCAGTACTGAACCCCACTGGTCACTCTCTCCTCATTAGAGTGAATGCCGTTAACCACCACCACCCTCTGTCACCTATCCATTCATTACTTTGGATCCCACCCCTAGGCTGCTTGATTTCTGTATCAGTCTCCTGTGCAGCACAGTGCCAGATACCTTGCTATAGTCCAGATAGGCTACATCCACTGCCCTTCTCTGTTCTATTTCCCTGGTCACACAGTCAAAGAAGTCAATCAGATTAGTCTGGCATGACCTCCCCCCTTGAATCTATGCTGCCTTTGGTCTTACGGCCCATGGGATTCAAGATACGCTACCAAACTTTCATTTGGGAGGGTTTCCATTAATTTTCCCACCATATGGGTGAGACTAACCAGTCTATAGTTGCTAGTCTCCTCCCTGCAGCTGCTTTTATGGAAAGGGGCCACATCTGTACCCCTCCAATCCTCTGGTACCTGCCTGTTTCCAGTGAGCTGTTAAATAAGGCCATTAGTGGGCCAGCTGGCACCTCCCTCAGTTCCCTTAGTTCCATTGGGTTGTATTCTGTCCATTCCCATAGCCTTGTCCACTTTCAGATCTGCAAGACCCTTCAGACCTCTTTCCTCTGAAAATTGACTTGTGTCCACCTCCACTCTCTTTGTTTCTGCTGCTCACTGGTTGCCCATTCACCCTTCCCACCACTGTGAAGATTGAGCAGAAGCACCTGTTCAGGATGTCTGCTTTTTCTTGATCTTCTTCAGCATAGTCTACCCCTGCCGCCCTCCTTATCCTCACTATCCCTCCCCTTACTTTCCTCTTCTCACTTATGTACCTGAAGAAAGTCTTATCCCCTTTAGCTGCCCCTTTGGCTATCCTTTCTTCTGTCTGTATCTTTGCTCCCCTCACTGCCTTTTCTGCTTCCCTCTGTTTTACTTGGTATACCTCCCTGTCTTCCTCCTGCTGCATTTCCTTTTACCTCCTGAGTGCCAGCCTTTTTTCCCTCACCTCCATGGCCACTTCCCTAGAGAACCATATTGATCTCTTTTTTTTTTCTACTTTGTTTCACTTCCTTCACACAGAGATTGGTTGCCTTAATTATGCCATCCCTTATTTTTCCCCACTGTGCCTTTAGCCCTCCCTGGCAACCCCTTCCCCCATAAGGCAGTTTCTAAGACAGTCTCTCATTTCTTTAAAATCCACAATCCTAAAGTCCAGGACCCTCATAGTGTGGTTTGCCTCTGTTCCCTCCTTAATGTTAAACTATACTGTATGGTGATCACTGGTATCTAGGGGATTGCCCACTGTGACATATGGAATGCCATCCCAGGTTGAAAGCACCAGGTCCAGCACTTTCCATCCTTGTGGGTTCCTTCACCAGCTGCCTGAGAAATGCCCCTTGTAGGGAATCAAGGACGGCCCTACTCCTAGCTGAAGCTTCAGTTGGAAGGCTCCAATCCAAATCTGGCAGACTGAAGTCCTCAACTAGCAGCACCTCCTCCTTACTTGCCATCCTGATGACGACTTTCCAAAGTGCCTTATCCAACTCCTCTCCCTGTGCTGCCCGTCTGTATACCACCCCGTATGGCTAGGAGCCCTGGTACCTGTCTCCAGGATGACTCACAGCACCTCCAGCCCTTCTTTTTCCTCCAGGAGTCCCCATATTTCTGTGTCCTTGATTCCCTACCTGACATATAATACAACCACTCCTCCCTTCCCTGTTTCTCTTGAACAGAGAGTAGCCCGGTATTGCCATGTCCCATTCATGGCTGTCCACGCACCACGACTCTGTTATGGCCACCAGATCCAGGCTAGCTTCCACCATGATGACCTCCAGGTCCAGAATTTTATTTCCCAGACTCCTTGCATTGGCACACATGGCTCTCCATACCTTACTCCCTCCCTGCCTGCATCGCTGCTCCCCCTGAAGCTCCCTCTGACCCCCCACTTCCCTTGTTACCTTTTCTATTACCTGTCTCTTTTACTCTTTTACTCTTTCCATCTTGCTTTCCTGATTTATACCACCCGTGTCCCTCTGTCTTGTCTCCTGTCTTCTTACACCTCTGTGCTGGGGGAGCTTGCTCCCCTCGGGCTCTCCCTCCTTGCTGCTTCATCCTCTGGGGGGGCAGTTGTTGCCTTCCTTGGTTTTACAGCCTCCTCCACCCCCAGGATAGTTTAAATGCTCATCCAGGTAGCATTTAAACCTCCAACTAAGGGTTGTGGTCCCCCTTCTGGAAAGATGTAGTCCATCTCTTCCATAGATGTTCATATCCTCCTAGGATGGCCCCCAGTCCCCTATGTAGCTGAAACCCTTTTTCCATGAACTATGCCTTTAACCAATTGTTAAAAGCTCTGGTATGGAGTTTCCTATCCTCTTCCTGGAAATACAGTAGTAACACTATGGCAAAAGTCACCATGCGTGCCACCTGCTTGAGGTCCCTTCCAAGCTCCTTGAAATTTCCCTGTGCTACCCCTACCCTGTCCCTAGCAAGACCATTTGTCCCCATGTAGGCAATGACATTTAGTTCACCCCCATTTTCTGCTGCCCTAGCGATCTTCTGGATCTGTTTTCCATTCCTCCAAGCAGAAGCACCACGGAGGCACTTCACCTCTCTCTCCCTCTCCCTCTCCCTTTCTCCTCCTGCTCCCAAGTCTATCCCCCTAACAACAAAGTCCCCCACCATTAGCTGCTTCCTCCTCATCTGGGACCTCTTCTTCCCTCCTTGGGGCCCTTCTTCTGAGAACCCCCACTTCTTCCTGTCCCAGTGCTACAGGTGCCTCACCCTCCCCACCCAGGTGCCCCATCCTGCCATTACAGTGAAAGATTTGTGTAGTGATACAGGCTGAGGAGTGCATACCCCATCCGCCTCCCCACCCTCCTAGAGCCCGCCAATGTCCAACCATTCTGCCTCTGCCTAGGCATCCTCTGGGGGAGCAACAGCAGACTTGGTGGCCCCTACATGGGTCAAAAGGTTCTTAGTACCCTTGCCAGTGCAGCCTGGAGTCCAGCAACCTCTGCCCTCAACCCAGTGAGGTCTGTACAAAAACAATGTTGTAGCCCACTGAAAGTTAGATATTGCCTCTCAGCAGGCCTATCCTGAGTAAATAAAGTCTAAAATGTGTAAATGTAGGGCACCACAGAAAATGAGATATTGCATTTCATCTGGTCTGTCCTGGGTAAATATACAATAAAAATGTGTAAAAGGAGAACCCCAGTACAGCAGAGCCCCCACTGAACTGTGCATATATGCTGCTACATCCTGGGAAAAATACATTGCAAAAGCTGGAGCCAACTGAAAATGAGAACTTTTCAGCTGGGCTATCCTGGGTAAATACATGATAAAATGGGTAAAAGCCAGGCCCAATCAATAACGAGATATTACATCTCGGCTGTGCTATTCTGGGTAAATATAGTACACAACTATGTCAAAGTAGGACCCCACTGAAAATGAGATATTGCATCTTAGTGGGGTTCTCCTGGGTAAATATATTGTAAAACTGTGTAAAAGCAGGACCCTACAGCAGAACCCCACTGAAGAGGAGATGTTGCATCTAAGATAATCTGTCCTGGAAAAATGCATTTTAGATGCAGGACCCCACTTAAAACAAGATATTGCAACTCACTTTTTCTATCCTGGGCAAATGCAGTATAACAATGTGCAAATCAGGACCCCAGTGCAAATGAGATATTGCATCACATCTGGTCTATTTTGGGTAAATATATAGGAAAAATGTGTACAAGCAGGATCCCAGTACAGCAGAGTCCCACTGAAAAAGTTGCACATATGTTGATCTGTCCTGGGCAATATGCACTGTAAAAGCTGGGCTGACAATGAGAAATTACTGCTAGTTGGGCTGTCCTGGGTAAAAACATTGTAACAATGGGTGAAAAACTGAGCTCCCATTGAAAATGAGACATTGCATCTCCAATGTGCTGTCCTCTATGAAAACTGTAAAAATGGATAAAAGCAGGACCCCACTGAAAACAAGATATTGCATCTCAGCTGCACTCTACTGGGTAAAGAAATGTGTCAAAGCAGGACCCCACTGAAAATTAGATATTGCATCTCAGCTAAGCTATCTACAGAGCCGCTTTACACTGAATTTCCTGAGTGCACCAGGATGTGCAGTGGCAGAGCTGCCTTTTACCAATGTTTGGGGCAAGGGTAGCGAGATCGGGAAGGGCAGCAATTGGAGGGGGAGAGAAATCAAGTGCCACAGAGTGGCTTGTTTGAAAAACTGCCAGTGTCAGCATGGGGAGAGAGACATGGCCATCTCAGCTGTGCTATACAGGGTAAATGTTGTCTAAAAATGGATAAAAGAACGACCCCACTGAAAATAAGATATGGCATCTCAGCTCGGCTATCCTGGCCAAATACATTGTAAAACTGTAAAAGTGAGACCCTACAGCAGAACCACAGTGGAAGATTTGCATCTGTGCTGGTCTATCCTGGCAAAAATACAACCCGAAAGCTGAACCACACCGATGAGAAATTGCCTCAAAGCTGGACTATCCCGGGTAAATACATTGCAACAGTGCATAAAAGCTGGCTACCCACTGAAAAGAGGATACTGTATTTCCACTGTGCTATCTTGGGTACAGTGTAACAGTGGGCAAAAGTAGGACCACTCTGAAAACAACGCAGCATATCCATTGGCCTAGCCTGAATAAATACAGTGTAAAACTGTGTCAAACCAGGAGGCCATTGAAAATGAGATATTGTATCTCAGCTACTATATCCTGGGTAAATATAGTCTAAAAAGGAAAAAAGCCGAACTCCACTGATAATGAAATGTTGCATCTGAGCTGTGCTGTCCTGAGTAACTACAGTGTAAACATAAGAAATCTCTGTCCATAGCCCGAACATACTGTTATTCTAACTTGTAACAACATGCAAGCAAACATGTTCGACATTGACAAATACTTGTTTTACTTTATCTGGTTATTTGTGTACTAACCATTCCAAGTAATTGGTCTCAGAAGAGGCCTGTCGCTAGCGGCGGCCGTACCTCAAGTGTTAGGCCAGGAAAATGAGCCCCACGAGGGCCAGCTGGGGGTCCTGTCAACCTGGTCTCATAAGAAACGCGAGATAGTGAATGATATATTCGAGGAGATACACCTGGTGGCATTCACTCAACTAAAGCAACTTTATGATCTCTCTGTGCAGTATGTCTTTGTCTAAGAATTGAACATGAGCTGCTAAAACATATCCAGAGCCACTGTACCACTTCCCTCCTCTTCCCCATTTGAGGAGGTGGTGTACTCCCCCATGCTGAGCTCTAGGCCCCGTCACTGTTCTATAAATTATTGATCAGTTTAGGCCTGGATGGATTCACTTAAGTGCAACATAAGTGTTGGAAGACCTGGGCATTCATCTAACAGATGGCATAGGGGAGAAGGCTTTCTGATTTGTGTATAAATTCTTTAAAAACAACAAGTTTCAGCAAATAACATTTTGTATAGAACATACTTCACCAACTCTAAACTCCACAAAATTGACCTCAGACACTCAGAGATCTGCCCCAAGTGTGGCGTGGCAGAGGGTACATTCCTACATAGGCCCATGTATACTTAAACTGTGCCCTTTTGTCATGAAGTGTACAGCATTACAGAGAGGGTCTTGAAGACAAGGGTGGGCAGCTTGCCTATACAGCTCCTACTGGGCAAAGGCAGACCACTGGGAAGGGGTGGAGCATACCTAATTGTGGCACTTAGTGCTGGAAAATGGCGAGAACACAATAGCCCAGAAGTGGTTAGGCACTTCGCCTCCTTCCATATCATAATGGTCAGCAAATGCAATAGTTAGCATGGCCTTGGAAATGGTTCAGTATAAGTCTCTAGCATATTCTCATGAGTTTGAAACTCTCTGGTACCATCCTGGAAGCAGCAGAATGAAGAATACACCCAGTTTAATTCAACTCCACTGTTACTTTTGCTTCTATGCCTGTAAGAAATGTGCCACTTAAAGTTTCTACTGTATGTAAAAATGTCTATGGAATGTTCCGAAGAGGTACCTCAAAAACTTTCAATTAAAATATTTTACAAAAAAAATCAGATAATGCGGTTCTTAGTTCACTGTGTCTTTCACAAAGTATCTAACTGTCCCCAACTGACCTCACAGTTGCTGTTATTTGTGACATCAACGTTTGTTGCCATGGTGAGCACTATGCTGTCCTAAGCGAGGGCACTAAGAGGTCAGTTGGGAACAGTCTACTGCTTTTTATGCAGACTTCTTGGAAAGACTACCGTACCAAGATGTGCCATAAACCCTAGAAAAGGAAACTTGCAACTCAAAAAATGTATTCTCTAGTAAGTCATAATAGCTGAAACAGTACATTTATGGAAATACATGCTGAATCGGATAGCAGATCTTTAAGGCTATTAAGTAATGTTTAAACATGTAGTACTCGGTACTGTATATCAAGAACATCTGGGAAGCAAATAACTGTACGTATAGGGACACAATGTATCATCCTTACATGGCAATGTATTTGAGTACAATATTTCATCTTAAAAGGATTTTCCAGCTTCCTGCAAACAAAAAAATACAGCTGGTATCAGCAGGACTCAAATCTTACAACATTCTCCCCAAATAATTGGATTTCAGGCTATTGCATTCTTTATTATTAAAGATCTTTGCAGGAAAACAGACTCGTTGCCCCTCAAATTTAATCTCTCCCTGCTGCTTTTCCTGCCCTAAAAAATCATAATCCTCTGCTTCTGACATCAGAATCATTTCCGGATCAGCAGGTTGTAATATCATAAGCAGATGGCTATGACTTCACGGCAGGAATAAGCAACAAGAACAGATGGAAGTGTTAGGGGAAAAAAGATCCTGTTTTAATGAAAATGTCTTCAGTAATAAATCAAAGTACCAGTGGCACCGAGAGGCATCGCGCTGTCCCATGCAAATGCAGGACCCCACAGGAAATGAGATGTGTTATCTCAGCTATCACATGTAAATAAATTGCTTGTAAAGCACTTTGGGCTAATGTGTATGAACTTTACATAAATGAAAATTCTATACTTTTCTACAGTCCACGCACTACCAATATTTAATAAAATCCTAATAGTAGTGGGGGGTTCCAAATCAGCAGTTCTTGCTTTGCCTTACTATTTTCCTCAGTGACCTCCGATCTTACTTTTCCTCCACTATATCTGCAGCATTGAAGGACCACAGGAGTATCAGCTTGATTCCTCAGGAACAGCTCAGCAAAGCATCATATACTGTAGCTCTGTTTCATTACCAGAGCCAGCCTTATGTTTCTAAGGGCCTCCAGCAGGGTTAGTCATTGGGGGCCCTTGAATATTGATTTAGCTTTTGTTGACCGGGTAAGTGCACTAGACAAATTCTGCCTATTTTCAGGCACGACCCGGGGGGGAGGGGGATACAGATGAATGCCAACTGACCTTGAACCAGATTAAGCTGTTGGTGGTATTTTTAGTGAATGAGGAAATTGGCCAGGACACCGGAAATTCCCTACTCTTTCGATAAATGCCATGGGATCTTTAACATCCGCCTGAACTACCACCAATCAGGCAGATGGGACCTCGGTTTAACGTCTCATCCGAAAGACGGCACCTCAGAAATGCAGCACCCCTCTCATGCTGCATTACAGTGTCAGTACTGGGATATTAACCCAAGTGCCAGATGTGGGAACTGAGCCCATAGCCCTCTGATCTCCCGGCCTCAGAGGTGAGTGTGCTACCTACTGAGCCACTGACACTGCCTAATATACCTAATATACCTTAGCGAGTATTCTTATGACATTATGATCCATAGTTGGAAGGTTCTGCCCTGACCAGTGATGTCCCTTGTGCAATTTTTCAGCAGTACATACTGTAGGCAATGAAACAAACATGCAATTTAAAAGACTGATGAGCTGTACAGCTTCTGCCTGGGGTCCCTATGAATGGGGGCAGCAACTGCTGGAATTGAGGGTGTCTAAGGCCAGCCCTTTTCATTACTCCCAACACCAGACAACCAGTGTAACAGTACACACAGTTCACTTTTTCACCAGTCAGTTGTCTACTACAGACCAATGGATATGTAGCCTCCCCTTCCCCCTCCCCTTGTCTCAGTGTATGATGGATGAAATCCGTGGGGAGGGGGCATGTACAGACAAAAGGAGCACATGCCTGGTTGGCCTGTTTCTCAGGCTTTGCTGGCACCGGGGTGCCCACATACTTCTGGGTGCAGAACTGTGGAGGCAAAATCTTGTTAGGAGCAACAGATCATCCAAATGAATGCATCAACACTTCAAACTGCAAGAACAAAGGATCTCATTTAATGAACAGTTAATTCAACAGGAACAGTCATGTTCTGCTATGCTATGCTATGTTATGTTATGCTATGGAGCAGTAGAACACACATAAATGGGTTTGCTCGGGACCAAAGAGTTCTCAAGAAAACTTGGCACTCTAGACCGTGAAGGTTGCATTAGAAGCTCAGTTCCAGGCAACTACCTTTAGACTAGGCAGCCAAAGTCCACACACAGGTAACATAACTTAAGGCCGAATCAGGCCTGCCACTGCAGACAGCAACAGTTAGCTCTTTCTTCCTCTCTAAAGTCAGGAGCACAGACCTCCTGAGGGCTGACCAAGTCCCTTCCAGACTGCCCTCCTATTCAGACTCCTCAAAATCCAGGGACCCAGGTAGACAACTTCACCCCAGGCAGCAAAGATGAACATCTCCACCTGGCCCCAATCCCAAAACAGGACAGTCTCAAGCTTGGCAGACTGAAACCAGGGCTGCCCCAACCCTGGTTCCCACTGAATCCCTCACCAACAGTCTCTCCATATTCCTGGTTAGGGCATATTCAAAACTTGTGGAGTCTGGGACCAGGGCTATGCAAGGACCCCAGGCCCCCTCACCTCAAAGTCTCTTTTCTCTCTCTAGGCCTCTCTTCCTCTGGTCTCTCCCTCCTTCTCACCAAAAAGCAGCAACTCCTTACTTGGGGTCCCACGGGCTAGTGGCAGACCAGCCACCTCATGATGCTGACCATAAAACAAACTCTCCTCCTTCTCTGCCTGCAGCTGTCCTCTCATCTTTTTTCTTTTCCTCTTTAGTGGTGAATCTCCAGTCCATCCCCAGAATGGGGCTCACCAAAGAAAACAGCCACCGCCATGTCCTCAGCCCCCTGACCACGCTGCTGCCCAAAAGAAAAAACAATAGTTGGTACCACTGACCGGGCAGGCAATCGCACCCACCTGATCCTCTTTTCACTCTCTCTTCTATCCGAATCCCTCAATCTCTCGCACACTCCTCCTTATATTGCTCTGGCACCATGCATCCCTATGGTGCAAAACCTCTGTCCCCCTGAGACTTACAGGACATGGAGTCCCAAATAACTTAGTTACACTGCACCACCCCCCTGGCACCTGTGGTGCTGAAACTACCCCGTTAAACTGGAGCTGCAGTTCCTTTAATTTTCTCTCCCGGGTGGCTGCATATAACTGTGTGGGCTGCCATAACTATTTGCATTTTTTTTCCACATGGCTATGAAGCTCAACCACCCCCCAGAAACCCGCAAAATGCCCACAGTTGCAGAACATCCCAGCACTCGGCCCACCTGCCCAAATGGCCGAGACACCAGAAACCGATGCAGCCAAAACTGCAGAGAACCAGGGGGTGGGAACCACAGCTCTGACAGGTAAGCCCATTTGGGGGACTTACACACTCTCCTCCACCAAATACTCACCATCCTGGTGAGCCAAAACCCATCATAACAGCCACCCCTACCATGGCCCAGCAGGTATGGGATGCGCACTTCCTCAACCCGTCCAACCACTGAGTGGCTTTAGGCTGACACCACTGGGGTGGCAAGGGAAATAATATCATACATGTACCTAAGCTGACACTACCTGAACTAACACTAACCCGGCTCTCTAAACCATGTGGGACCACTTTTCCCCCTCTGGGCCACCCACCACCAGAGCCTACTAACATCAGCTTTAAGCTTGAACTGGTGGTGTCCCCAGGTTTCTACTTCTAATCCAGCTCCACCTCTAACCCCCTTTAAAGCTGCCAGCTGCCTGCAATAGACTGCCTGGTTATTCAATAGAAGATAAGATATAGGAGAAGCAGAACTTTTAACAATGGTTAAACAAAACACATTACACTAACATACCCAATAAACATTTTCTCACTCTCTACTAGCCACAAGGTACACTACAGCTAATGGAAATAATTTTAGCTGGCTCTAAACATTGTTACACAGCACATGCTCTCTCTTACTTTTCTGTTCCCCATAATAAAGCACCCCCCTTATAACAGTGCAGCACTTCTGAACAAGATGCAAGCTCATTCAATCATAGCATAGAAAATGCCACAACTAACAATTACTTTATGAGCTATAACATACAACATTAACAGTTATAGCAAAAATTTTGCTTTTTTTCAAATGAGGTACGATTTTCCCCCCAAAAGCCCATTGTCCCATATTAAACAGTTAGTGGGTCTCTGAATGGAGCTGTTCTCAAATCCAAGTCCTCGGAGCAGTAGATAGCCATTAGGTAGGCTGCCCCAACATGTCTGGACCCTAGGCATGGCATGAGGCACCTCCGACAGTACAGTCTCTCCTCCCACCAAGTCCATTCCACTTTCAGTCCCAACAACAAGCAGAAGCAATGGTAACAGCAGCTTCATACAAAAGATGCAAACTGTCCCCAGTCCACCATGCCATCTTATTTGTTCAATAATTAGTCCAGCTGATGGGAGACATCCACAGTCTTTCTCAGCACTGCAACCTGGAGTCTGCTGAGGGTCAAGGCACCTAAAAAAAATTATCTTGGATGAGCCCCTACATTATAGCACCCCCCATCCCTTGCCTATGGATATGATGGAGGAAGTCTGTGAGGAGGGGGCATGTACAGACAAAAGGAGCACATACCTGGTCAGCCTGTTTCCCAGACCTTGCTGGCACCGGGGTGCCCACATACTTCTGGGTGTAGAGCTGTGGAGGCAAAATCTTGTTAGGAGCAACAGCACATCCAAACGAACACGGCAACACTTCAAACTGCAAGAACAAAGGATCTCATTTAATGAACAGTTAATTCAACAGGAACAGTCACTCCATGGAGCAGTAGAACACACACAAATGGGTTTGCTCTGGACCAAAGAGGTCTCGGAAAACATGGCACTCTAAACTGTGAAAGTTGCATTAGAAGCTCAGTTCCAGGCAGGTGCCTTTAGACTACGTAGCCAAAGTTCACACACAGGCAGCATAATTTAAGTATGAATCAGGCCTTCCACTGCAGACAGCAACAGTACACTCTTTCTTCCACTCTAAAGTCAGGAGCACACACTTCTTGAGGGCTGGCCGTGTCCCTTCGAGGCCACCTTCCTGTTCCAGCTCCTCAAAATCTGGGGACCCAGGTAGGTGACTTCACCTCAGGCAGTAAAGATGAGCGTCCACACCTTTTAGATCCAAAAACTGGACAGTCTCAAGCTTAGGGCAAACTGAGACTGAGGGCTTTGCCCAGCTCCCAGGCTCCCACTGAACCACTGACCTATAGTCTTTCCATATTTCTGGCTATGGCATATTCAAAACTTGTGGAGTCTGGAACTAGGGGCTGTGCCAGGACCCCCTTAAACCCCTCACCTCAGAGTCTCTTCTCTCTCTCTAGGCCTCTCTTCCTCTGATCTCTCCCTCCTTCTCATCAAAAGGCAGCAACTACTTACTTGGGGTCTGGCTCAGAAGCTGGCCCTGTGGGCTAGTGGTAGACCAGCCCCCATGATGCCGATCATAAAACAAACTCTCCTTCTTCTCTGCCTGCATCTGTCTGCTCATCTTTTTTCTTTTCCTCTTTATGGGTAAATCTACAGTCCAGCCCCAGAATGGGGCTTCCCAAAGAAAATGGCTGCTGCCATGTCCTCGGACCCCTGACCACACTGCCGCCCAAAAGAAAAAACAATAGTGGTACCACAGATTGGGCAGGCAGTAGCCCCCATCTGATCCTCTTTTCACTCTCTCTTCTCTCCAAATCCCCCGATCCATACATTCCTTCTTATAGTAGTCTGCTGCCATACATTCCTATGGTGCCAAAACTCCATTCCCTCCTCCAGAGCCTTATGGAACATGGAGTCCCAAATAACCTATTTACAATGCGCCCCCCCCAGGCACCAACTGGTACTGAAACTACTCCCACAAACTGGAGTTGCAGCTGCTTTAATTTTCTCTCCCAGGTGGCTATGCATGCTCCAAACTGCATGGGCTGCCATAACTGTTTTCCTTTTTTTCCGGCGCAGTTCAAGCTCGTCACCCCCAGGAGCCCCACCTCAGAAACCTGCAAATGCCCACAGGCACAGAACGATATCCTGGCGCCGCCCTCTGACCCAATGGCCAAGACACCAGAACCTGATGCAGCGAAACCATGGAGAACCAGGTGGCTGGGAGCTGCAGCTCTACAGGCAATTGCCCATTTGGGGGCTTACATATAACATCTATCCAGTCTTAAGTAACAAATCTGTAAATCAACATAATACAGAACCAGTTTGAAAGAAAAGCAGTATGTAGGATGCAGAAACAATAAAAGGTGACAGATAATTTCCAGTTTGGTTTCTGTTAATATTTCCATGGCATATGCATACATTCTAAAGCATAAAACTCTATGCAAAGCATCGTGAGCAGTGTTGGGGAGTAACTAGTTACTTGTAACTAGTAATTGTAATCTGCTTACTTTTTTAGGTACTATAGCTAATAATAGTAATAGATTACTTTAAAAAAGTAATACGTGCCAGGCAAGTGGTGTGGAGGGCTAAGGCGCTGAGCGCCTTACCACCTGCCATGCTGGTGACCTGTGTTCGAGAATGAGCACAGGTTGCTGGGGGTTGGATGAGGGGGTAGGACTGGAAGAGGACTGAGCAGCCACCAGGCAGCTTTCGTCTCCCAGATCAGGGAGGCTGGCCATACTGGCTCTCAGCTTCCACCAGCTGGAGGCCTGGCAGTAGCCCATAGGAGAAGCAAGAGGCAGATGAAAGTTAGAGGGAGGGGGAAGGATCCATGGGTCTCAGTACTCATGTTCACACGCATGCATTACCTGAGTATGTCACGGCTGAAGAGAGGGAAGATGGAAATCCAGGAGGAAAATGGCAAGGCATGGCGGGGGCATATGACGCCCATCCACTGCACCTCCACCCGCCACATCAATGGGACAACCTGCGTCAACAACTAGATTCAGGCATGGAGGTGGCCCTCCCCCTCCTGAGACCACCATGGAGGGCAATCTGTGGAGGACTGAGCCACCAGGAAAGCCCTGGGGAGACTGTGGATGGTGGGAGGGAAATGAGGGCCAGCAGAAGGAGCTGCCCCACTTGGTCCAGAAAAGACAAATAAAGCACGAAAAAAAATAATAAGTAACTGAAATGATACTGCTTTTCCTAAACGTACCTAGTTACTATGATATACATGGTTAGTTACTATTAAATGCCCTTCCATGGCTGTTTCCTCGCATGCTTTAGTAGCACCAGGTAGAAATGTGACAAATCAAGGGTTTAGCTTCATCTGGCATTCCAACAAAGACCCCACAGAATATGGTTTCATAAGGTGAACTCATATTTAAACCTGCAAAGGACACTAGGCATGTGGAAGTAATGAATATTAATTCCTGAATAGCGCAAATATTAAGCTTCATGAATAACCATCCTAATAACGAATGGTTTTCAGTATTCGTATTTGGCCAAGGGTATTTGGGAATGAATATATAAAAGTATTCTTCCTGCTGCCCAGGTGGCCAGAGCTGGTCTCCTAGCCACTCTCTCTACTTATTCCAAAACTTTTCCCACCCATTTACCCATTGCTTGGAGTCTCCACAGCTATTAAAAGTAACAGTGAGCAAGTGTGGTGGGGCCATGCCTAACAATTATGAGGGAGGAGGCAGCAGCATCAGTAATATAGAGGATAATGTATGGTCCGTCATTGGTAACAAACATGTGTAGCCATTGAGAGGTTGCCATGATGACCATTTAAACCTTGAGAGTGAAATTCGAGAGGTTTCGGTCATCTTGGCAACCTCGAGATGGCAGCACATGTTTTGTTGCCGATCGCAGACCATACATTATATTTTATAGTGTATGGTCCACATCAAGAATGAAAAAAGAGAAGTAAGATACTTACTTTTTAGTTTTTTCAGTCACCGCCGCTCTGCTCCGTGTCCAGTTCTCACCGCTGCAGCCAGTTCAGTAAGGTCGGTGGTCGAGTAACTCACATGGCAAGAGTGATCCCTGTTGTTGTACCATCGATATGATGTACCCATGATAGTATAACAACATCGTGATGTCACATTGAGGGTACAACAACCCTGTGAAATGATAGATTCTTGGTAGTAACAACGTTCTACCATACATTATAATAATATTAGGCAGTCTGAAGAATTAGACAAGCTCAGCTCGCACTTCCTCCGTGATCAGCTGTGATTTAATCAGAGAAAAGGGCTGGGGGCGTGACAGGAGGTGGGAGGGAGGTCAACTGAGCAGCTTGGATATTTGCACTAGCCCACCTTCCCAGTTGAGGACTGGGCTTAGGAAGGAGGGCCCAGGAGTATAACTAGTTAATTCTCTTCCCTATGTCAGGGAATCCAGTTAGCAAGAAAGCCATTTGTGGTTCAAGTTGCAATGTGAGAACCGTCCTGAGAAACTGTTTGGCACTTCAGCCCTGAGGTGAACTGGACTGGTTTTCAGAGGCCTTGAAGTCTGCCAACTGCAGAAAACAAGGATTGAGTGGATTCTGAGCTGTCGGAGGAAAGCTTTGCACAGCAGACAGTCTGGGGAATAGGCCATGTAGTGCTATAGCAGGAATTGCCCATCATCTTCCCCTAGAGTTAGAAGCCTGGATGTATAGGGTAAGAATATGGCCCTGGTCCCCAGTTTTGGCCTATTCCAGTATCTTTGGAGATGCACTACAGGAGGTAGCAAGCTGCCAGAACTGAGCTGCAATCGAGTAAGCTGCCACCTTGTTAGTACAATCCAAGGCCCCAGCTTTGACTAACTGAGTCTGTTGCTGTTCATCAGGCCCTGTGAGACTGTGCTACAGAACCATGACCAATTACAGGGCCTGCCCTGGTCTCGGGAGAATAGATAACGCTCATTTCAAGTTCCTACCTACTTTAATAAGTGCACAAACACTGGCCACCCAGCTGCACCGTTCAGGTCTGCAACACCAGTACCTGCGTACCCAGATTGACTTTAGGGGCACTGGTACCAGTGGGGAGGTGGGCAAAACTGTGTGGGATGTGGTCATTGGGTTTGGGGCCTGATTTATGTGTTGTTGTTTGACTGTTTCATTTGCTACGTCAGATTCCAGCAAGACTGTTATTTATCTCTGCATCCTTTTTCTGCACCTCCCTGTATAATAAATTCTTCCCTGTTGTTGCTCAATATTGTCTGTGAGCATATTATTAGTGATTATCTTTAACTGCATGGGTCTTTAGAGGGTACAGTTTAAAGTGTTATTGTGTGTGTAGGGTGACTGTGAGGGTCCTTGTTAGTTGAGCAGTGGCCTTGATCTGTCATAATCCCAACTGTAAAGTATAAAAAAAAGAAGTTAAAAAATGTCCCTATTCTACTTTATGGAGTGCACCCCCATGATCTCCATTTACTGACATTACAAAACGTTCAAACACGGGGATATGTCTTGAAATATGGAAGTTGCTGCATTTTAGAGATTGGCTAAATGGATACATTTATGACCTCTTGGTTTGTTCTAACTGGGCAAAAATAAATTAAAAGTTTTATGGGAGTCCCCTTGGGGCCAAGTAAGCTTTCTTATATGTTTGTATGTGGGTTTTTTTTTGGGGGGGGCTGCCAAATAAGAACATGCTCTTTAATAAGAAATATAGTAGTGCACTGCTGTTTATTTATTGTTGCTATTTTCTGACCCCTGCCTCTATGACAGTTGCCACTCTTTGATAAACTTTTGGCATTTGTACTCTGAGTATGACACCTGCCTGTCCTTGCAGGGCAAGAAGATCAGCTACACATCTGGATCCTTCTGTGCACCTCACCATAAAACCTCCTTAAGGTAATATGGATATCATGCTGACAACAAAACTTAATGAGCAACAGTATTTGTAAGCAGGATACCAAAGTAATAGAAGTTGGTGTTGGTCACAACTCGAACCTTAGCACGACACAACTAAAGTCTAAAAAGAGAACCAGATTCACAGGGTGTAAAAGCTACCAAATGTGTGGTCTCTGTTGTGTGGTCTCTGTTGTTCAAGCGAGATAGGCATACAGAGTGCTACGGGTGTTTGGGCCCAGAACACGACTAGCTGAACTGTGATGAGTGCAAAGTGTTTTGTTCTAAGACACAGAAAAAGAGAAAGACAGAAAGGCAGTCTTTATGACTTTCAGCCTCTCTGTCTGACTCCAAAGAGTGTTCCCCTAGTAAACACTGCCATTTTGTTTATTGTGTATTTCAAAACCTTGAATCTCACTGCTAACATGGATTGTATTTCAATTATTATGTATGTACTTCTCCCGGGTCGTGCCTAAAAGTAGGCAACTGTTTGTCTAGCGCACCTTACCCGGTTAACAAAAACTAAATAAATAAATGAAAAGATTGAGAACATTTCTATGATAATATCTGCTGAAACAGCTTCCCCTGAAGACCAATCTAAAGCAGAGTCTGCAAGGAAGCTCACAAAAGACCATAAATCCTCAGATGAAGAATGCTCAGCTAGAAAGGATACCAAGAAAAGGCAGGTAGAGGAGTCGTCATCTCACACCAGCTTTAAAAAGAACAAAAAAGAAAAACACTTTTGAGACAGAATAAAGGAAAGGAAAATGAGCCAGTCATCCAGCCGGCTGGCAATGCTGAGAGGTCCTCCATGGAGAAATTCAAACAGATGTGACAATTCTCCCAGACCATGAAAGAGCAGGCCTCCGAAATTCCTCACTCAATTGCTCCTAGTGTCACAGTTTAAGAATATTATTTTGAGGAAAAGGAGGAACTCATTACTCCAGAAGTCACAGGTGGTCAGGAAACAGGTACACCTCTACATCCTTTAGAGGACCACTCATATGCTGCCTTCCTTAAAGGCATGGCAGCTAAGATGTGTATCACCACAGTAGAATCAGATTCTGACATTGGGGACTCAGATTTCTTAAGCATGTTGGGACAGACATCAACCAAGAGCATTAATATCCCCATTCGTGACACTTTTATAAAGATGAGTAAAAAGGGGGTCATCATATCTGATGACTTCAAAATGGCAGGGCAAGCAGTGTGACAATGCAGTGGGTCAGGCCAGTGGGATACCGGGATTCATAGGGATAGGTATCTCCAACAAGAGGAGGGAGTTAGTGTTGCCACTATATCACTCTCTGGTGAGATCCCACCTGGAGTATTGTGTCTATTTCTGGAGGCCACATCTAAGAGAGGACATAGACAAGGTGGAGACAATCCAGAGAAGGGTAACTAAAATGGTGCAGAGGTTGGTAGTAGTAGTAGTAGTATTTATTTATTTATGGTGCACACCAAATAAATAAGATCCTCATAAAAATATCAATCAATCAATCAATCAAACTTTATTTAACCAGGCAGTTACATCATTGAGCAAGCTCATTTTCAAGACGGTCCTGGACACATAGGACATATTCGATAACAACAGCATAACAGTTCATGCATGACAGACAGTAATACAATGTAATAAAAGAAAATCAATAAACAACATAGCTTGTCTTTGATGGCAAATACAGGCATAGGCAATTAGCATAATCTGAATCTCCACATAGTACAGGGGTAAGGAGAGGAAGGGAGACACAGAGGAGGTTAGAGGGGGTAATAAAATCATGCGGGAGAAAGAGGGGGCAACCTAATATGGTGATGGCCTCCAAGGGAGCTAGCTAAGTGCAGGAGGGTTGGTGCCCAGGGGGGTGGTATAGTGACCCTAATGGGATGCTGGCTGACAGGGGATAGAAGGGCCTGGTCCATTAAGGCTATGGAATTGGTTGAGCGGATGGGGAAAGTGTTTACCTAAAGCAGTCACACACCGTATGCAAGCATCGGTTGAGCAGCTGTCTGAAGATGTATGGGCTAGGCAGGATGAAGAGTTTAAGTGCTTTGCATGTTATTCCAAAGTGTTGGTAGAAGGAACTAATGCGGTAGAACCAAGACGTGTCCTGGTCCATGGTATTTTAAAGTTGATAAAAAAGGAGTTCCTTATGCCATAGGTATCAATCAATCAATCAATAAATCAATCAATCAGTCAATCTCTTTATTTACCCAGGCGATCACCATTGAGCAAGCTCATTTACAAGGTGGACCTGCAGTTTGCAAGGACGAGGGTACAAAATAGAGTACAAGTAAAATATACATAAAACAGCAGTAGCAAGACGTATACAACAAAATATATACAGTGTAGAAATAAAGGTAAATAATATATACAGAGATGCCTTTATAATCCTATCCATCAATAACATGTTCATAGCCTGTAAAGGAGTCCCTGGGATATGGAAAAGCGCACGCGTAGGAGGCAGGGACGCTAGCAGAAAGATTCTGGGATACCAAGCAGGTGGTATCAGGCATAAGAGGGCCGATGGTGGGTGTGTTGCAGTGAGTACATAGTACCGGTGGGACTGGAATGGACTGATGTGAACCAGTAGTACTGGTGGGACTAGAATGGACTGAGGAAGGGGGGAGTAATCTTGGCAAGGGAACACATAGTTTGAATGCGAAGGACTTAGATTGAGCGGAAATGTCAGCTGGACAACTAGGAATGGTGGAAACAGTTACAGAGCTCCACAAATGTTTTGGCATACAGGGTCTTGAACATAACAAGACTAACAGGGGAGCTAAGTCTCAGCGATTTCTGGATCCTATTCCAAATCGTGGGCAGGACAAGGCTTACGGCTGCTTCCAAAACAGGTACCAACCCTAGGTACTTTCAGAGAAACCAGCGAGTGACTTCTCAAGGCATAATTCCCAATCAGGCTTAGTGGGAGACAGTCAGCAATGTATTGCGGGAGTTTGTTGGTGATGGCTCGGAGAGTCCAGAGGGCTGCATTTCTATACTGCCTGTGTTGAAGGTAGGGCCAACCCACAGCTGCATATAGTGAACAGTGGTGGGTGGAAAAGGGGAGGCCTGTTATAAATCTCAGAGCTCTATGATATAGTACGTCCAATTTAGCAAGGTGTGAGGCTGGGCACTGGCCATATATGAAGTCAGCATAGTCAATTAGTGAGAGGAACGTGGATTGGACGAGCTGTCTTTTGGTGTCTGCGGTCAGGAGGCGATTTATTCTGAAGAAGAGTTCAAGCCTCTGCCTCAGTTTTTCATCAGTTCTTCTATATGTTCAACAAAGGAGAGTTTATTGTCTATCCAGACACCCAAATACTTGAATTGGGTGCATGATTCAAGATGTTCACCTAGTAAGGTGGAGATAGAAAGTAATGGACCAGCAGTGGCAGAATATGCCCCCTGGCCAGTTGGTGAGAATAGCATTGCCTTGGTTTTCTTGGTGTTAAGTAGTAGGCTTTGACAGAGGAGCTGGTGCTGCAGGATGTTAAAGTCGGTTTGCAGGTCGCCACAGGCAGCTTCAGGAGATTCACGGCTTATGTAGAGCACTGTGTCATCAGCAAACAGGTGAATGCTTGCTTCCTTAATGCCTACATCCAGGCTGTTGATATAGATAGCAAACAGTAATGGTCCCAATATGGACCCCTGAGGGACACCTCTTTTATCAGTTTAAGTAAGAAAGCTCCCCTTCAGCCTTGATTGGTTGTTGCCTACCAGTGAGGTAGTCATGGAACCAACACAGGAGGGTTCGGTCTAGACCTATTGTTTGTAAAGTAGAGAGGAGCAAACAGTGGTTGACGGTGTCGAAGGCCTTACTGAGATCCAGGAAAACTGCACAGATGCATTCTTTTGTTGTCTAAGTCCTGTTGCCAGTCATTAGTTACGCTTGCCAGGGCCATAATGGTACTGTGCTTTGCTCTGAAGCCTGACTGCATAGGGTTTAGTAAGTTCGAGTTGTCTATGAAAGATCTCAGCTGGGTATCCACAATTTTTTCTAGGAGCTTGGAGAGTATGGGGAGGAGGAGATAAGCTTATAGTTATTTAGGTCACAGGGATCCCCTGATTTAAACAGGGGGATGACGTGAGCAACTTTCCATAACTGAGGGAGGGAACCTTGCCATAGGGACAGGTTGAATAAGTGAGAGATAGGTGCGGCAAGGATGTGATATGCAATTTTCAAGTAATATGGGTCGAAGAAGTCAGCCCCAGCACTTTTTTTAGTGTCCAATTTTAGGAGAAGATCTTCAACTTCCTTTACAGAAGTGGGTAAGAATGAGAAGGTTCCGATATTGTTACTCCATTCCGGGAGCTTAGTGTTGATCTGTGGGTGTAGTCTGCTTACCGGTGTGTTATCGAATGCTAGGCCTGCAGTGGCAAAATGATTGTTGAAGGCCTGCAGGATCTTGTTTCTGTCATTGATTATAGCATTGTCAGTGGTAATTTTGGAGGGAAGCACATTTCTTGGAGAATGACCAGTCAGTTCTTTTAGTGTGGACCAGAACTTGGTAGGGCATTTCGACGCAGAATCTAGTTCAGATTGGTAAAAATTGGACTTGGCCTCTCTGACCATCTTAGTGCAGGCATTTCTAGCTGTCCTGAAGAGACACCAGTCTTCGTCTGTGTGTGATTTGCGAGCCTTGTTCCAGAGTTGATCTCTTTTTAGTAAGGCAGCCTTGAGGTCTGCTGAGAAGTACGACATGTTCTAGCTTTTATGCGTGCTTTTACCAGAGGAGCATGGTTATTTAGGGCACTGGTTATAATTTCATGGAAGATGTCTTAGGCATTACTCGCCAATTTAGCAAGGTAAAAACTCTGCCAGTGGAAACAGTTTTTTTAATTCATTGAAGTATGCGAGAGGATCGAAGTTCCGTCTGGACCTTTTAGTGGAAAATTTAGATGTTGGTTAGGGTTTAGCGTCAGTTCTTATACCAGCAATAAAGCAGTGGTCACTAACATCAACTGAAAAAATTCCGGCATGGGAAAAGGAATATGGTTTGCTTACGAGAAGGACATCCAATAGGGTGCTGTTCATTGGGTTTTTCTTGTTAATGCGAGTTGGCTCAGTAATAAGTTGGGGTAACGAGACCTTAGTCAACCAATCATAATTAAGGTCTCCTAGAATAATTGTTTCAATGAGGACAGAGCCCATAATAGATGACAGATGGGACAGGAGCTGAGGCCCCACGGCTGGTGGTCTGTAACAGCCTATGACACGGAAAGCCATTGATGGGGAAAGTTCAACTTTAAGGGACAAACATTCGAATCCACCTGCAATAGAGGTAGGGTCTAGGATGGACACTGAAAATGTATTTTTGACATAGATGACTACTCCGCCTCCCCTGGTCTGCCTATCGGCTCTAAATAGGAGGTAGTTAGGGATGTTAACCTCTCTATCTGGGGTGGATGCCCGAAGCCAGGATTCAGAGAGCACAAGTACGTCTGGTGCGGTATGAGTAATCCATGCCTGGACTGATGTGAATTTCTTTAAAAGACTGCAAACATTTGCGTGCATAAAGCTGACTCCTTTCAGTCTTGTAAGGTCGGATGGAGATGAGAGAGCTTTTGTAGGACGAGGGTTGAGTTCAACATTACCTGAACACAAAAGTAGTAGGAACACAATTTTCCTTAGGGCAGCGAGGAGTAGTTTGAAAGCACAAATCTTTCTGCATCTAGTATAAGTTTGAATGCGGGGTCCGGTCAAAGTTTCCCCTTGTGCTGACCTGAGACGCGTAGCCTATGGTCCATCAGTATAGCACCAAGACGTGTAGGTTTTGGGTGGGTGGGGTGAGGGGCCACATATTGGTAACAAGGTAGCGGTCCCACCTCGAGGAGATTCCACAAAGTGAGAAGGGTGCGGAGTCATGTGGTGGCAGCATAAGTTATACGTAGTATTAATATAAAGGCAGTCTAGCAGTGGTAGGCATGACTCTATGTTGGGGTCAATTCTGCTCGAATGGTCTGTCACGTGGGTACCATACATAAGCAGGTAAGTAATTGAAACCTACGAGGACTATGATTGCATAATGGTAACAGGGTGCGAGTTGCACCAAGACTCACTAGCTAGGTTCTATAAATCTCAAGGATCACTGCTCCATGTTAGACTCACTAAAAGAGACAGGGATCGATGGTATGCAAAGATACATGAAAACAGCCTGACGGCACAGATGTCTTAAGGATTTATCTTCAACAGGCAGGGGTATCCTACCGATTACGCTGCATGAAGAATATTGGGGAATTGCTTAGAGGAGACAAGTGAGCTCAAGAGAGGATCACCCCTTTAAGAAGTTACAGAAAGGACAGCCCCTTTAAGCAGTTGCTGTAATTGACTAGTGTGAGGCCTCAGGGGGCGTGGATCACTGGGGAAGTGTACTTAATAAAGGAGGGAGGAGGGGGTGGGCGAAAAAAATTGTTCAGACAGCAGTACAGCAAGGCAGTGGCCAAGCTGTGTTTTGAAAAAGGCGCCTTGTGTGCTTCCTTTCTCAGTGGGGATCTGCAGCATCCAATCGGGAAGCAGCCACAGTCCCCAGGAGCCAGTCCAATTACGGGGATTGAAGCCTGACAGCTCCGAGCTAGGTGCTGACCAAACGTACCTGCTTTCCTTGATCAGGGGGTGGCGGGCTGGATGCAGAGGTCCTGCCGCCAGCAGGTAGCAGCGCCAGGACCACTCAGCTGAAGTGGAGAGCCTTGTTTTTGCTTTGTGTCTGCTTTCCTTGGTCAGGGGGTGGTGGGCTGGATGCAGAGGTCCTGCCGAAAGCAGGTAGCAGTGCCAGGGCCACTCAGCTGAAGTGGAAAGCCTTGTTTGGGCTTGTGTCTGCTTTCCTTGGTCAGGAGTGGCAGGCTGGATGCAGAGGTCCTGCTGCCAGCAGGTAGCAGTGCCAGGGACACTTAGCTGAACAGTTCACCGATATAGGGTGGCAGATTGTTTGAAAAGGCCCAGAAGAACCAAATGAGGGTGTTTTTTTGTCTCCTCAGGGAGAGGGGTGGCCAGTCTAATGCTTGGTACAGCAAGCAATGATGAGTCTGTAGGGGCAGGTCAAGAACAAATCTCAATGTGCAATGATAGAGAGTATCCAGTTTTTGGAGCTCACATTGGGGGCATTGACTATAAAGAAAGTCACCATAGTCAAGCAGGGGAAGGAAGGTTGTTTGAACCAACCTCTTTCTAGCTTCCAGGGTGAGTAGGTATCTTATACGGTAGAATATACCGAGGCACTGCCTTAGCTTTTTAGATAACTCATTTAGGTGTACATTGAAGTTCAGTTTGTTATCCAGCCAGACTACCAGATATTTGAATTTGTCCACTATTTCTAAAGGTTTACCAAGGAGGGTGATAATCTGGGTGGTATTGGGGGGCCTTCATATTGAGGGTGGAGGATGGGGAGATAACCATGGTTTTTGTTTTTTTGGCATTTAATAGTAGCTTCAGATTCAGCAGGTTGTGTTGGAGTGTGATAAAGTCCTGCTGTAGTTCCTTGTAGGCAAGATCAAGGGAGGGGCTGGTTGAATAGATGACAGTGTCATCTGCGAAAAGGCCAGAGTCGATACAGTTGATATAAAGGGCAAAGAGGATCGGTCCTAGGATCGAACCTTGTGGGACGCCTCATGGCAGAGTTTTTAATGGGGAGAGTTCATCTTGGCTTTTAATTTGCTGACTCCTATTTGTAAGGTAACAGCAGAACCACTGTACTGTGGGGGGGGGGTTAAACCAATGCATCTCAATGAGTCAAGTAGTATGGAATGATTAACTGTGTCGAATGTTTTGCTAAGGTCAAGGAAGAGTGTGTAGATGTGCTGTTTATTGTCCAGGGCATGTAACCAATCATTAGAAACTTTGTCGAGAGCCGACACGGTGCTATGTTTGGGTCTGAACCCTGATTGAGCAGGGTTGAAGATGTTTTTAATATCCAAGTACTCCCTTAGTTAAGCGTTGACGATTTTTTCAAGTAGCTTGGATAATACAGGAAGCAGTGAAATGGGCCTGTAGTTGTTCAAGTCTGTAGGGTCTCCTGATTTAAACAAGGGAATAATGTGTGCAATTTTCCAACTAGATGGCAGTTCCCCTTGGACTAGTGAGCAATTAAAAAGGTGGGCAATTGCTGTCCCGGTGGCGCTGAGGTTAAGGTGCTGAGCATACACCTCACGCTATGCGGCGACCGGGTTCGGGAATGGACTCGGGTTGTTGGGGTCGGGGGGGGAGGGAGGATCAAGCGTCCCAATGGATGCTCTCCTCCTCTGGGTGGGAACCAGGGTGCTTCTAGCACCCGACACCCCTGAAACCGGTGGATGCATGGGCTTTCGGGGCACCGGCGGCTCTACAAGAGTCGGGGAGGGGGGACGCTGTTTCGCGCATGGCTGTTGGCGTGCATCAGCACATCGGCAAGCCTGGACATCAGCCCTAAGTGCAGGCGTCTCAGGGGAATGGGAGAAAAACAGGGGAAAAATGAAACACCCTTGGCCCTACGCACGGATGAAACTAGGGGATGGGATGCCGTGGGGATCGCCCTGGCAGACGGAGTAGGAGGAGGTATGAGGCCTCCTCTGAAAGCCATGGGAGCCAGGCAAATTACAAAAAAAAAAAAAGGTGGGCAATTGGTGCTGTCAGATAGAAATAACCTGCTTTTAGGAAAAATGGTTCTAACAAATCAGCACCCGCACTCTTTTTGATATCCAGCGAGAGGAGGAGGCCCTCCGCCTGTTTATAGGATACCGGTTGGAACTTGAATGGGGGGCTGTCAGACCCAGGGGCAGAGGTTGGGCTAGGTATTGAGCTGGCATAGCAAGTGGTGCTCATTTTACTAACAGGCGACACGTCAAAGGAGAGGCCTGCAGTTGCGAAGTGGTTATTGAGCTGATCAAGGATCTCAGCCCTGGCTGTGTATGTGATGTTATTTGCCACAATTTTGGCTGGAAGAGGGGTGGCAGGAGAGTGACCTTCGACCTCTCTTAAAACCTGCCAGAATTTGGCTGAGCAGTTTTTGTTTTCCTCAAGGGTGGACTGGAAAAATCGTGCTTTTTCCAACCTGACCAATTTGGTGCAGGTATTCCTGGCTACTCAGAAGGAGAGCCAATCTGTGTAAGACTGCGACTTCCTTACCTTTTTCCATAGAATATCTCTATGATGCAGGGCCCTCTTCAGTGCTGGGCTGAACCAGTCAGTGCAGTGGGTAGGGCCAGTGGGATACTGGGATGCATAGGGATAGGTATCTCCAACAAGAGGAGGGTGCTGGTGTTGCCACATATCTCTCTGGTGAGATCCCTCGGAGTATTGTGTGTCTATTTCTGGAGGCCACACCTAAGATAGGACATAGACAAGGTGGAGACAATCCAGAGAAGGGTAACTAAAATGGTGCAGAGGTTAGTGTTAGTAGTAGTAGTAGTATTTATTTATGGTGCACACCAAATAAATAAGATCCTTGTAAAAATATAATTCAGATATCAAAAGCCTGAGAAAAAAGAAAGGTTTAAGTCCTTTTTTAAAGACTTCCACCAAGGGGGCTTCCCTCAGGGCCCACAGTAACAAACTTCACAGTATAGGTCCAGCTACTTTGAAGGCCCTGTCCACGGATGTTTTGAGTCTGGTCCTGGGGACAACCAGAAGACCCTCCACAGTAGAATGAAGGGTCAAGCAGGAAGATAAGGATGAAGGAGCTCACAGAGGCAGCCTGGACCCAGACAGTATAGGGCCTTATAGGTTATCAATCCAACCTTGTACGTGATCGCCACTTAAGCAGCAGCCAATGGAGTTCTCGCAGCACTGGCCAGTCAGCAACCCGCAGTCATGTTCTGCACAAGCTGCAGGCACCGCAGCCCACTTCAATGGTAGAGGTATTACAGTAATCGAGCCGAGATGTCGCAAAGCATGTGCTAGAGAGGGCAAGTCCTCAGAGGAGATGGGGAACAAATCTAGCTAATATACCTCAGATGGTAGAAGCCATTCTGGACAACTGCCAACATTTGAGCCTCAAATGTCAGCCCTTCATGCAGAAGACACCCAGATTCTTCACCTTTTTTGCAGTGTCAAGCCTGAAGGTACCAATGCAAAGCCTGGTGCCCTCCTGACACTGCCAGCCCCAACCTGGTTCAATCACCAGTACTTCAGTTTTGTCTGGGTTGAGTCTCAGCTAGCTTGATGACATCCAGTCCTGGATCTCAGCCAGACACTGGTTCAGTACATCCACTGCTCCATGATCCTGAGGTGAAAAAGAGAGTTAGAGCTGGGTATCACCAGTATAGCAGGAAAACACAACTCCATACTGCCTGATGATCCTGCCCAGGGGCAGCATGTATACTGAAAACAACATGGGCAAAAGGATCGACCCTTGGTGTACACCACAGTACAAGCCCATTGGGCATGATGAGAAGTTACTCATCACAACCCTCTGAGACCTGCCCCCGAGGTAGGACTCAAACCACTTTGCTGGCGAGTCCCACGTACTTACCCCAAGTCGATCCAATAAAAATCCATGGCCAACAGTGTCAAAAGCTGAGGTAAGATCCAGGAGAACAAGGACTGACCACTCTCCTCTTTTCCTCACCATGAGCAAGTCATCATGCACCCTGACCAGAGCAGTCTCAGTGCTGAACTTTGACCAAAATCCCGACTGGAGAGGATGATATATGTCGAAGGTGGCCAAGCGTGCCTCTAGCTGCAACAAAAACAACCTTCTCAACAACCTTACCTAAAAAAGGCAGATTAGATAGGCTGGTAGTCTGCCAGGATGTCCAGGTCCAACGTCAGTTTTTTTCAAAAAGCTCTATGAGGAGAAATTGAGGGATCTCAGCAAGTACACCCTGGAAGACAGGAGAGCAAGAGGGCCATGACAGAGACCTACAAGTACCTAACAGGGGTGAACAAAGTGCAGGAGGGGAGTCCCTTTCAAATGAGGAACAGCACCAGAACCAAAGGGAATGCAATGAAGCTGGGGTGGAGTTTAGGTGGGATGTGAGGATGTACTATTTCACTGAAAGAGTGATGGATGCCTAGAGTAGACTGCCAGAGGAAGTAGTTCAAGTTCAAGTTCAAGTTTATTGCAGGAAAGACTCCGTTGAGCAAGCTCATTCAAAGGAGGTCCTGAGGCACATACACATACAGTTCATAATTACATAGACAGGAGATATAAAATGTAGAACAACAAAGAAAAAAATATATACTACAAGAGGTATACACAATAGAGTCCTTATGCTATATGCAGTACATTCCAGCTTTAACCTTGCCTAAATTATGCAACACATTTCAGCTTAATAAGTAGAGGGCCAGTTGGTATCTAGGAAGTTGACTTGGCGTTGGGCCCAGTAGCACTACATATGTCTTTTAATTTAGAAATAGCTAGTGTTTTGTAGGAGTTAATTGATACAATGCTGGTTAGTTCAGCATGGCTTGTAGTTGGTTCCAAATGTTTGGGAGGGCGTATGAGACAGCTCTTTGGCCAGCTGTGGTACGTGTCCTGGGAACATCTAGTAGGATAAGGTCGGAAGGTCGAAGTAGTGGAGGTGAAAACAGTAGGGGGCTTCAAGCATGCATGGGATAGACACAGGGGACTATTAGGAAATGAGCAAGGAGGAGGGAGGGTCCGGTGTTGGATCCAGGATTTTACAGTGGGGGGAGGGGTGCTGTGCATTCTTGATATGCAGTTTTAAAATGTTTTTAATTCTTTATATTGTCTGCTATTATCTTTCTCATTACATTTTTGACAGAAAATACAAATGTAGTCTATAATTTTGAACGTGTATTTTCTTACAATCAATATATTAGACTTCAACAAAGTGAAATGCACCTGCCACTAGGAGGGTCATTGGACACCTGCTACGGTCTGCTGAGACAGACTAGGCAGGGACCATCTGGGCAGACTGCGTGGGTCAAATGGTCCTTTTTTGTAGACAAATTGTATGTTTCTATGTGGTTCAAAGGTCATAAAAAGTTGTACACAGTTCCAAGGTCATAAAAACTCGCTGTGTATTGCTAGCTTCTGTTAAGCTCCCTGTCAACATAATAATTTATCTGTAATATAGTTACTGACTATCAGCGATGAAAGGTATGAGGAAGGGGAGTGAACGGGTCCAGCTTCTTACTATATATAAACTGAAATTTTCACTTTTGACATACAGTAATAGGCAGTATAGTGCAGTAGTTTAAGGCTCAGAGCTGCAAATCTGGTGACATCCAGCAGACCAGACCTGGGTTTGAATTCCACAGCTTCCACTTGCACACTGTGTGACCCTTAGCAAGTCACTTAACTTCCCTGTGCTCCCAGGTTGCACCTGTAAAAAAGCTTTCAGCTTAGTGTGCTACTCCTGGTTAAACAACTAAAAAAAAAAGTAATAATGATATATTATAAAAAAAGAGAACATGGGCAATCATGCCCAACTTGGCTTGTATTTTTGTCTCGGGGTTGAGATGACATTATGAACCTCTTGAGGTCACTTTCAAGGTCCGTATGATGTCATTTCAACCCCTTGATGGCAACACACACCTCATTGTTCATTGTTACTCATGCATTATTCTCTATATAGTAACCAGGACTACTTCAGAAAATCTTTACCAACATCCTAACCCTCTGGGTCTAATACAGACTGCTCTATATGAAAAGTCAAAAACAATCTTTTCTACAAATACCACCTGACTTGCACCCCTTTACACAACCTGCTCTACTGTGAGTGGTGCACAGCAATTAACGTCACCTTTCTGGATGTGTATATGGGAGCCGCATCGCAGCCAAGGGGAGCATTCTCTGGCCTGGCATACCCTGCTCTCCTGGGTTTGCCTTTGTGTTTCAGCATTTTACGCTGCCCCATACTGTCATGTAATACGAGCACAGCACTCACACCGATGCAGCCCAACAGTTAAGTCTTTGGCTCCGGGCAGGCTGGAAAACTGCAAAAATGCCAGAAGAGCTGCAAGACTGTTACAGAGCTGCTGTGTGATAAGAAATGGGAGCGATGGATGAAGCAGAGTGGTGGTTGGAAACCACAGTGCTACAGATAAAGAGCTCCATGTAAAAGGGGCTAAAGACTCCAGAAAAACTCACACATTTAAAAAAATAGTACTCTTTTGCTACATTCCTCACACTACCAGGAAGCACTCTGAAAAGCTGTTCTATTGTTTTGCTATTCTCTGCCCTATGATGAGAGGTCATAGATGTTGCAGCATGTAAAAGCTGGTCAGGATACTGCCTAAAAGCAATTCAAAATGTCATTAATAATACAGGAAACAGAGCCCTGGCAAATGCAATATCTACCAGAAGGTGTGCTTGGTTAAGAACCATAGGATTATTTATCAATCTGCAGAACAAAGTCATAGACTTTCCCTTTGAAGATGTGGAGATCAGCCAGAGAGTGGTATGAATAATGTTGATAAAAGCAAACTACTACTACAAATGTAGTGAAAATGAAAGCCCAGCATGAGATGGGGTACTGTCACAGGCAACATGACCATTAGCCATATAGTGCCGGGGTCTCATAGAGGTCAAGGTGGAGAGGCAGGGGGCAAGCAGCAGCAGCTCCAACTCATCCACCACAGACAAACACTAACCCCTGATGTATTCACAGGTGGCCACACCTCAACCTTGGGGCCTGGGAGGACATCTCTCACCATCTTCAGCAGTGGCAGTTTGTTCGACAGGCAATTTTGTGCTGGAGATTGTGAGATTTTTGCTTGTCTATCTATCTGTCTGTCTGTCTGTCTATCTATCTAATCTATCTAATCTATCTGTCTGTCTATTTATGTATTTGAAAATTGCTGCTCGGAAAGGCACATTGAGCGAGGCTCATTTCCAGGTGTGACTAGGAAAGGAAACAGGAGGAACAGAAGCATAATACAGTACATTACATGATATGGCAATAAAGTGCAGGCACACTTACTTTGCAGGTACATACCTGGAACAAATTAAAGTGCAACTGACAGACAACAGTCAGCCAAAATTCAAGTGCAAGATATGTCACCAAATATGTTCACCAACTAGCAGCACAGTGCAGTGGAGCAAGTATAATCAGGGGAAAAAACAAAACCCTGTTCTATCTATGTCAAATAGTGAAGGCCTCCTACAGGAAACAGGTGAGGCTGGGGTGGGAGGAGTTTCAGCAGGTGCTTGAAGGAGCCAGAGGAGGTGGAATGGCAGAAGGATGGAGGAGCTGGTTCCATAGTGTTGGAGCATCAATAGGAGAAGATGAATTGCCCAGCAGAAGAATGGGATGAGGAGTGGAAAAGATACGCTGGTCCCTGGAGTGGAAAGGGCATGGAGCAGGGGTGACTGAGCAGAGGAGTGATGAGACGTGGGAGGAAGTGAATCAAACCAGTATTTTCAGATGAAGTAGGAGCAGTGGGACTGGCAGCATGATGGTAGGGGAGGACTAGGACCAATGGTGAGTATGAGAGAGGAAGTTTGTCACAAAGTGACAACAGACATTGAGAGGTGTCCAGTCTGGCTAGGAAATGGTGGGGATGGTACTGTACACCACATTGGCATAGTCGAAACTGGGAACACCATTTTAGTGACCATCTCATGGCAAACATGCAGAGGAAAGCAGTCCTTATTATGGTACAGGGCATCCAACCTAGGGCAGAGTTTCAAATGGATGGTATTGATGTGGGCTGAGAAGTCAAGTTTGCTGTCAAGCCACATGCCGAGGTAATTAAAGGATTGCACCACTTCAAGAGCAGAGCCATACAACGTGCAGAACACTGGAAGCCTCAAATGTCTGGCCATTTTCTGGCTGGTACCAAAGGTTAAGAATGCTGTTTTTGTGGTATTGAACCCAGAGATGGTTGAAGTGAAACCATCACAGGATGTTGTGGAAATCCTGCTAAAGCAGGTCTTCCACAGATGCGGTGGAGGGACCAGAGGCGAAGATGACTGTGTGCAACTTGGCACAGGCAGATGGGAGTCATAGTCATAGTCAACTTTATTTGTAAGGCGGCTAATCCCAGAGGCTCTAGGTGCTGTACAGATCATTAAAAGAAACATTCAGACAATTAAAAATCAGCAATATCCACACACAAAATAAGTAATCTGATTCTTCTAGTAGCATAAATTAATTAAAAACTATCAAAAGCCAATCCAAATAAATAATGTTTGAGGCCACGTTTAAATACGTCCACAGAGGGTGCCTTCCTCAAAGTTTTAGGAAGGGAGCTCCACAGAACAGGTCCAGTGACCCCGAAGGCGTGATCACCAGAGGTCTTTGAACGCGTCCTTGGGGTCACCAGAAAACCCTCTGTGGATAATTGAAGAGAGCGCACAGGGCAGGTGGGTGTCAGGAGGTCAGTCAGGTAGTCCAGGCCCAGTCTGTATAGGGCCTTTTAGGTGAGTTAACCCACCTTGAAGGTAACCTTCTATCTGTCTGGCAACCAGTGCAGTTCACGCAGAACAGGAGTTATGTAGGTGGACCTAGAATGGCCCAACAGCCTGGCTGCCGCATTTTGCACTAGCTGCAGGTAACGAAGGTTACCCACTGACCCCGAGGTAAAGAGCATTACAGTAGCTCTAGTTCGACATGATGAAGGCGTGCACCAGTCCTCTTGCAGGACAAAGCATTTAATCTGCAGACAACAGCCGACAACTGATGGTCTAAGGTCAGACCGTCATCAAAAATGACACCCAGATTTCACACCTTTGGGATGCCTCTAGAGTGGTGGTACCTAAGGACAAACCTGTTCCTGCTCCAGTTGCAACCAGATCCCACCTTCAACCTGGTTCAATCATCAGTACCTCAGTCTTGTCTGGGTTGGGCCTCAGCCAGTCAGAGGACATCCAAGTCTGGATCTTGGATAAGCAGTTATTTAGCATTTCCACAGCGTCCGCTGTACCAGGAGCAAAGGACATATATTGCCGGATATCATCTGCATAGCAGTGAAAGCCCAAGCCATAATGCCCAATGATATCCCCAGGGTAGCATGTACACGCAAACAACATGGGCGACAAGATCGAGCCCTGAGGCACTCCATGGGTCAGGGCTTCAAGCTAGAAGAAATTTCCCATCACCACTGTTGCCTCCTGCCTGTCAGAAAAGATTCACACCAGCTGATGACCTTGCCGGCGAGTCTACAGCACTCTCTCAGGTGATCGAGTAGCACCATGTGGTCAATGATATCAAATGCTGAGGAGAGATCGAGGAGAATGAGAATTGTATCCTCTCTTCTATCTCTCTCGCCCTGAGGAGATCATTTTGCACCTGAACTAACACTGTTTCCATGCTATGCCTTCTCTTAAAGCCAGACAGGAGTGGCTCGTAGATGTCAAAGGCTGCCAGGTGCACCTTGAGCTGCAAAGCCGCCATCTTCTCCAGTACTTTTCCCAAGAATAGAAGATTGGAGACAGGTCTGAAATTCACCAAGATGTCAGGGTCGAGTGATTGTTTCTTTAGCAGGGGCCTCCCCAATGCCTCTTTCCAGGTATCAGGGAAAAGCCACTCAGAAAGCAAACACCGGACAATCTCCGTGATCACTGGACCAACAAACTCCACACATCCCACTAGGAGATGCGTCGCGCCCGCATCCAGTTCACAAACAGTGGGGCGCAGCTTCAAAATCACCTCGACAACCTCCGACACCTCCACTAGCCGGAACTCATCCTAGACAGACTGAGTGCCATCTACCTCACCAGTCTCAACACTGCAAGAAAATCTTGCTCCACTGGTGAGATCCTGGCCCTAATTGAGGACACCCTGTCAGAAAAGAACAGAGCAAACTCTTTGCATTGTGCTATTGAAAATGCTTTCTTCAGCTGTAGACAGGCTGGATGAAGAAGTCTGTCCACAGTCCGAAAGAGAAAAGCTGATCTGTTCCTTCCTGCAGCAATCTCCCTGGACAGGAACTCTGCCTTTTTATGCTTCATTGCCTTTTGGTAATCATTGTAATTATTACCCAAAGCCAGTCTGTCGTCCACCGTGCCAGTCCTCCTCCAGCAGTGCTCCAACCTCTGGCCCCTGGTCTTCATCACCTTGAAAGTCCCATCAAACCAAGGGGGTCTCAAGCCAGGGGACCTGGGTTGTATACGGACCAGTGCGACAGCGTCGAATGTCTTGGTGACAGCAATATTATATGCTGCCACTGCCTCATTCAGCCCTGACGCACATGCAGTACTAACACCAGATAGATCCATCACCGCCAGTAGTCCCTCTGGGTCAATCCTCAAAGGGCAGTAATTGCACCATCTCAATAGGGTAGGAACTAACAGCGGG
Source organism: Neoceratodus forsteri (assembly GCA_016271365.2). Lineage (NCBI taxonomy): Eukaryota > Metazoa > Chordata > Ceratodontiformes > Ceratodontidae > Neoceratodus > Neoceratodus forsteri. Next base: position 687,522,465 of record JADMNL010000022.1, on the reverse strand, counting down.
GCCAGGATGAGAAATCACTGTGCAGTGATCTGACCAAACAACCGGATCAATCTTGAGATCATTGGTCTCAAGGACATTTAGAAAAATGGAAAACAGGATAGGGCCTAAGGTGGAGCCCTGCGGGACCCCAGCGAGGATGGGAAGGGTGATAATAAGGTGCTTCCAACCTGTACCAACTGTTGAAAGCCCATAAGGTAGAAATGGAACCATCCAATGGCGGGATCCGAGAGGCTAGAGGAGCTCTGCTTATCCAGGAGAAGCGGGTGTGACACGAGTTCAAGGCTTTGGGCAGATCAATAAAAATGGTGGCCATGGTATGATCCTGATCCATCTCAGAGAGGATAAAGTCAGTGGCATGCAGCAGGAAGGAGACTGTGAAATGGTGCTTCTGGAAGTCAGACAGGAATGGGGAGAGGAAACTGGAAAAGGTAAGGTAGTCAAGAAGTCTTACAGCTTGGCGAGGGAGGGGGAAGAGGGAGATAAGACCTCAGCCTATCTTTTGTTACTGGTCCAAAACAAAAGAAATTCACAATATTCAAACCAAATTCATCAGAACAGGTACAGCAACTACAATGTGAAGACAAACTGTAGTTTCTTTATGTTGCGAAGAGTGTACCAGCAAAGGAAAGAGGAGCATGATCTTTTCAAGGTACTTTTTTTACAGACAAATTAGGAAAATGGTGACTAGTCCTTGACCTCAGATACCTAAACAGACACATAACAAGGAAATATTCAAAAAGGTGACCTTGCAAATAGAAATGTCACCTTTGTAGCAAGGGGCCAGGTATACTTACTGAATCTGAAGGATGTTTACTTCTGTATCCCAATAAGAGCAAGCCACAGGAAGAACTTATGCTATAGAGTAAGTATGGGTCAGTACCAGTGAGTAACTGGAGTTTGACACACACACACACTCAACACACACACACCACTATGTACAGACTCACATATTCAAAACACTGCCTACCCTTATTTATTTATTTATTTCAAACGTTTTACCAGGAAACACATATTGAGCTGGTAGCAGTTCATTTCCAGATCCGTCTGGGTGGGTGGGGGGTACAGTGTAATTACAAAACACAGCATTCAGAATGGAGTAATATGAGTAAGTACAATAAAATGAGCAATCCATTGACAATGCTCCTGAGCATGAATTATGCTATACAAAAACATGCAGAAAAAGAACGAAGAACAATATGCAGCATGCTAACAATACAGTACTGAGAAGGAAGGGGCTACTAGCTGAGAACTGGTGGAAAGGGGCTGTACCAGTGAACAGAGTAGGGTGGAGGGCAGTGGACAAGTCCAGTACCCAGTGTGACAAGGAACTGCAGGAATGAGTGGTGAAATTACAGAGGTGAAATTTCAGAGCATGAAGGAAGGAGGCCGGAGTGAATGGAGGCCTCAGAGTTTAGGGAAGCAGAAGAGAAGGTAGATTAACTACCAAAGGATTTCATTGGGGTAGGTGAGAGAATGAGAGCCATAGCTGCAAAGAGAGTAAAAAAGTAGTTGGGGGGAGAAGCAAGGTAAGAGAAGGAACCAAACCAAAATTTGGAGATAAGAGGCACAGTGAAGAGACACCTGGCGTCAGGAGAGAGAGAGAGAGGAGACATACAAAGAACAGTGCTGAATGAGTGGGGGTTTGTTGAGGGAAAATCAGCAGAAAGAGTGAAAAGGGGTCCAGTCTGGCTAAGGTGGACTTGGAAGTACTATAAATGATGTCACCATAATTCAAAATGGGGCGTATCATCTTCAGGAGGATTTCTCTGTGGGCAGGAAGTGGGATGCCCTCTTGTTCCTGTACAGTGCACCGACTTTGGGGTGGAGTCTCTGTGCATTGCATCCACGTGAACAGAGATGGTAACAGTCTAGCCAGACCCTGAGATATTTCAAGGAGAAGACACCTTCCATTGCTGCCCCATCAAGGGTGTGGGAGGAGAATGAAGTGGGTCTAGCAGGCCACTGCCTGGTGCAAAAGTCATAGTGACCATATTCTCATACACAGGAACTACGGACTAAACATACAGTATGTGAACACACAGCACTACCTGCACAGACAAGCATAAACACATTACCCCTACATATACAGGCACACACAGAGCACTACAGTACATACACATAGACTCAGCACTATATACAAAGCACTACTTTACATACAGAGACAAACATACGAGGTAAACACACGAGTACTACATACAGGATCTACGTGCCAGTTCAACTTAACAATTTTACCGAACAATGTGACAGTGATGGTTTTATGTCAACCACAATGCGTTCAGCATAAAACCATCCAGTGAAAAGTTTGCTTTTCTTCAGGGGCCACCTCCTGTAATTTAAGATTATTAACTCTGAGTTGGAGTTGATTCGGGGGGAGGGTGCAAACCCGGAGACAGCAGTGCCAGAGTCCCACGGGTACATTACAGTGGCAACTTCCTGCCGCTGTAATGTTCACTTTGAAATGTCGCTGTTCGATCAGCATACTCTGCATACACAGGTGCACACATGCAAAGCACTACATAGAAAGACACAAACACACATGCAGCATTACATAGAGATTTAAACACATTTCAAGCACTGCATTCAGCCAGGTATACATCAAATGACAGTCAGCTGCATACACACACAGATGCACGTATGAGCACTACATACAGATGCGCATGTATGCAGTACATACAGACACACACACATTGCATAGACACACACAGCTCTATAAGCACACAGCACTACACCCAGATTCAAACAGAGATAGTGCTACAGATGCACACAGACATAAACACAGCATTACTCACACGCATTATATACAGCACTACATACAGACACACGTCCACATCGCACTACATACACAGCACTTCTTACAGATGCACATATGCACTGCACTGCACTACATACACAGCACACTACATACACAGACCCACACACAGCACTACATACACTGACCCACACACAGCTCTATGTACATAGACACACACATAGCATTACATACACAGACACACACACACACACACACACTACATACACAGACACACACAGCACACTACATATACAGACACACACTACTACATGCACTGACCCACACACAGCACTACATACACAGACCTATACACAGCACTACATACATGGACCCGCACACAGCACTACACACATAGACCCGCACACAGCTCTACATATACAGACCCACACAAGCACTACATATACAGACCCACACACAGCACTACATACACAGACCCGCACACAGCACTACATTCACAGACCCGCACACAGCACTACATACACAGACCTATACACAGCACTACATACACAGACCCACACACAGCACTACATACACAGACCCACACACCGCACTACATACACAGACCCACACACAGCATTACATACACGGACCCACACACAGCACTACATACTCAGACCCACACATAGCATTACATTCACAGACCCACATACAGCACTACTTACACAGACCCACACACAGCACTACATACACAGACTCACACACAGCACTACATACACAGACCCACACACAGCACTACATACACAGACCCACACACAGCACTGCATACACAGACCCGCACACAGCACTACATACACAGACCCACACATAGCACTACATACACAGACCTACAGACAGCACTACATACATGGACCCGCACACAGCACTACATACACAGACCCGCACACAGCACTACGTACACAGACCTACAGACAGCACTACATACATGGACCCGCACACAGCACTACATACACAGACCCACACACAGCACTACATACACAGACCCGCACACAGCACTACATACACAGACCTATACACAGCACTACATACACAGACCCACACACAGCATTACATACACAGACCCACACATAGCACTACATACACAGACCCACACACGGCACTACATACACAGACCCACACACAGCACTGCATACACAGACCCACACACCGCTCTACATACACAGACCAACAGACAGCACTACATACTCAGACCCACACACAGCACTACACACACACAGACCCACACACATCACTACACACACAGACCCACACACAGCACTTTATACACAGACCCACACACAGTACTACATACATAGACCCACACACACAGCATGACATACACAGACACACACAGCACTACGTACACAGACCCACAAACAGCACTACATACACAGGCCCACACACAGCACTGCATACAAGGACCTGCACACAGCACTACATACACAGACTCACACACAGCACTACATACAAAGACCCACACACAGCACTGCATACACAGACCCACACACATCACTACATACACAGACCCACACACAGCACTACATACACGGACCCGCACACAGCACTACATACACAGACCCACACACAGCACTGCATACACAGACCCACATACAGCACTACACACACACGGACCCACACACAGCACTACACACACAGACTCGCACACAGCACTACATACACAGACCCACACACAGCACTACATACACAGACCCACACACAGCACTATATACACAGACCCACACACAGCACTGCATACACAGACCCGCACATAGCACTACATACACAGACCCACACACAGCACTACATACACAGACCCACACACAGCATTACATACACGGACCCACACACAGCACTACATACACAGACCCACACATAGCATTACATTCACAGACCCACATACAGCACTACTTACACAGACCCACACAAGCACTACATACACAGACTCACACAGCACTATACACACAGACCCACACACAGCACTACATACACAGACCCACACACAGCACTACATACACAGACCCACACACACACTATACACAGACCACACACACAGCACTATAAACAGACCCGCACAAGCACTACATACACAGACCCACATAGCACTACATACACAGACCTACAGACAGCACTACATACACAGACCCGCACACAGCACTACATACACAGACCCACACACAGCACTACGTACACAGACCTACAGACAGCACTACATACATGGACCCGCACACAGCACTACATACACAGACCCACACACAGCACTACATACACAGACCTGCACACAGCACTACGTACACAGACCCACACACAGCACTACATACACAGACCCACACACAGCACCACATACACAGACCCACACACAGCACTACATACACAGACCCACACACAGCACTACTGACACAGACCCACACATAGCACTACATACACAGACCCACACACAGCACTACACACACAGACCCACAGGCATCACTACACACACAGCACTTTATACACAGACCCACACACAGTACTACATACATAGACCCACACACACAGCACGACATACACAGACACACACAGCACTACATACACGGACCCACACACAGCACTGCATACACAGACCCACACACAGCACTACATACACAGACCCGCACACAGCATTACATACACAGACCCACACACAGCACTACACACAGACCCACACAGCACTACATACACAGACCCACACACAGCACTACTACACAGACCCACACACACACTACACACAGACCACACAGCACTACACTACAGACCCACACACAGCACTACATACACAGACCCACACACAGCACTACATACACAGACCCACACACAGCACTTCATACACAGACCCACACACAGCACTACATACACAGACCCGCACACAGCACTACATACACAGACCCACACACAGCACTACATACACAGACCACACACAGCACTGCACACACGGACCCACACACAGCACTGCATACACAGACCTGACACACTGCATACACAGACCACACACAGCACTACACACAGACCCACACACAGCACTACATACACAGACCACACACAGCACTACATACACAGACCCGCACACAGCACTACATACACAGACCCACACACAGCACTACATACACAGACCACACACAGCACTCATACACAGACCCACACACAGCACTACACACACAGACCCACACAGCACTACACACACAGACCCGCACACAGCACTACACACAGACCCACACAGCACTACATACACAGACCCACACAGCACTACATACACAGACCCACACACAGCACTACATACACAGACCCACACACAGCACTACATACACAGACCCACACACAGCACTACATACAGACCCACACACAGCACTACATACACAGACCCACACACAGCACTACATACACAGACCCACACACAGCACTACATTCACAGACCCACACACAGCACTACATACACAGACCCACACACAGCACTACATACACAGACCCACACACAGCACTACATACACAGACCCACACACAGCACTACATACACAGACCCACACACAGCACTACTATACACAGACCCACACACAGCACTATATACACAGACCCACACACAGCACTACATACACAGACCCACAGCACTACATACACAAACCCGCACATAGCACTACATACACAGACTACAGACCAGCACTACATACATGGACCCACACAGCACTACATACACAGACCCGCACACAGCACTACATACACAGACCCACAGACAGCACTCACACACAGACCCGCACACAGCACTACATACACAGACCCACACACAGCACTACATACACAGACCTGCACACAGCACTACGTACACAGACCCACACACAGCACTACATACACAGACCCACACACAGCACCACATACACAGACCCACACACAGCACTACACACACAGACCCACAGACATCACTACACACACAGACACACACACAGCACTTTATACACAGACCCACACACAGTACTACATACATAGACCCACACACACAGCACGACATACACAGACACACACAGCACTACATACACAGACCCACACACAGCACTACATACACAGACCCACACACAGCACTACATACAAGGACCTGCACACAGCACTACATACACAGACTCACACACAGCACTACATACAAAGACCCACACACAGCACTGCATACACAGACCCACACACAGCACTACATACAGAGACCCACACACAGCACTACATACACGGACCCGCACACAGCACTACATACACAGACCCGCACACAGCACTACATATGCAGACCCACACACAGCATTGCATACACAGACCCACACACAGCACTACACACACGGACCCACACACAGCACTACACACACAGACCCGCACACAGCACTACATACACAGACCCGCTCACAGCACTACATACACAGACCTGCACATAGCACTACATACACAGACCCACACACAGCACTACATACACAGACCCACACACAGCATTACATACACGGACCCACACACAGCACTACATACACAGACTCACACAGCACTACTGACACAGACCCACACACAGCACTACTGACACAGACCGCACATAGCACTACATACACAGACCCACACACAGCACTACATACACAGACCCACACATCACTACACACACAGACCCACACACAGCACTTTATACACAGACCCACACACAGTACTACATCCATAGACCCACACACACACAACACGACATACACCACACACACAGCACTACATACACAGACCCACCCACAGCACTACATACACAGACCCACACAGCACTACATACAAGGACCTGCACACAGCACTACATACACAGACCCACACACAGCAATACATACACAGACCCGCACACAGCACTACATACACAGACCCGTACACAGCACTACATACACAGACCCACACATAGCACTACAAACACAGACCCGCACACAGCACTGCATATACAGACCCACACACAACACTACATACAAAGACCCACACACAGCATTACATACACAGACATGCACAGAGCACTACACACACAAACCTGCACATAGCACTACATACACAGAACCACACACATCACTACATACATAGACACACAGATATACAGCACTACATACAAAGACCCACACACAACACTATATACATATGCACACACCACGTTACAGACACAGACACACACAGCACTACATACTCAGATGCACACATACAGCACTATATATAGATGCACACACAGCACTGCATATAGACACACATACACACCACTACATACAGATGCATATGCAGCACTACTTAAGAGACATACAATTCAAATCACTATATCGCAGATGCACACGCAGCACTACACATAGATGTACACACACAAAGACCACATACACCGACACGTGTACACAACACTATGTACAGACACACACACACACACACACATATACACACATGCACAGCATTATTTAAAGAGCCAGTGATGCCTCAAGAAGAACTTTAAAAACGTTATATTTGGACATAAAACAGCTTATATTTCTCTTTAGTTCTGTTATCTTAGCCTTTATTTACTACTTAGGTGATATGGATGAAAACAGGCTAGTTGTTCTTGAGGGTTCATCAGCTGTTAATGCTTATTCCCAACCTGGTGTCATAATGCACTGCTTGTGACATCAGTTATTCCCATAGCAATGGACTGAGATGTCACAACAGAGCATTATCATTTCAAGTAGGGAAAAGGCTGTAGAGGCAGATGAACGCTAAGGGATAAAGATCTTGTTTTTGTGGAAATTTCTTCAGTAGTAAATAATGGAGAAGAGAAATCTGTAGAACATGTATGAAATACAAGCTGAAAGCTGAATTGTGTCTAAATATTATGTTTTCCAAAGGGCGTCAGCTGCTGTTTAAGATGTACACAAAGCATGACACACACATACGCTTTAGCGTGCACAAAATATACAGATGCACGTACATAACCTACAGATGCACACAAATGCTACACCTTTTTCTTACCTTTCCTGACCTTCCTGTTGAATTATGACACCTGGCATACAGATGCTTTCTAAAAAAATGTTTTGCAATTTATTTATGCAGAATTGCCCAGCTGAGAGCAGCATCTTGTTTCCAGTGGGGTCCCTACTTCTACCGGTATCAATCTCTACAGCTGGTGAACCAGATCACTCGGAGGGTAAGTGACTTACTCAAGTGCATGAGAGTGGTACAGCAGGTGGTAGAAGTAGGAAGGAGTTTGCTGCTAGCAGCAATGTAGGAGGCCATTAGGGGCTGTCTGGATTACACTGCTGCTGGTGGCAACATAGAAGGCCCATTCAGGGCAATTTTGGACACCACTGGCAGCAATAGTGGCCACAGTGCTGTGGGATGGAATTGGCAGGATGGAGAGCATGCAGACGGAGGAAGTGAGTGAGCTTTTTGCTGAGACTGGGTCTGGAAAAGCAGGGTTAGTGGGAAGGACAGCATGATGAGGGAGTGAGTGGGGGAAGCCAGAGGGGGCCATGAGTGCTCTCATATTCTCTGTAGTCTGGGCCCCCTCCTGGGAACAAGTTCAGGACTGCTAGCCAAGGAATCATGGGGCTTGTCGCAACCTGAAACTACAGTGGCATCAGTCCCTCGGGCTCATTGCCAGCTTGTGGCAGGAACAAAACACCCCTCACTGGTGGCTCTGGCAATGAACATGGGTTCAGGCACTGTGCGTGCCAAAATCCATGTGGTCCCACCCCAGCATAGTTGCTGCAGTTCATGGTGGCTCAAAGAAGCTGGCATAGAAATATGGCAGCTGAACTGCATGTAGTCAAGCTGCCAGTGGGCCGTGGGAACAGCAGAGAATATGTGAGAACAACAGAAGAGTGAGCACACAGGAATGGCAGATTACATAATTTATTGACTGAAGAAAATAAAGTGAAATAAATATACGGCATAACAGTGCTATACCAGCTGAACTACAAATGCTGTTATCATGTGCCAATTCAGGGCAAAATACTCCTTCCTCAGGGTGTAACAACAGATAAGAGCATACAGCAACCACAGTGGAGGTTGTGGTGCACTGCCAGCATGGAAAAGGAGTAGCATATGCTGCAGTGCTCCCAGGTGGAAGTGCAGAGCTCCCATGGGGCAGGGGTACACATGGAATGTAGGGTTGGTGGGAGGAAAATACACAGATGAAGGGAGCAGGTTGGTGACCTGGCTGGAAAGGAGGGTTTGCAGGGGATAGTATACTGAGGGAGGGAGGGAGGGAGGGTGGGGGGTGACCAGACTGGTGAGTGAGGGTTAGCAGGGAGAGCACACAGAGGAGGAGGGAGGGAGCAGGTTGGTGACAAGGCTGGAAGAGAGGTTTGCAGGAGGGTGATTACATAGAAGGAGGCAGCGGGTGGGTGACGAGGCTGGAAGAGTGTTTGCAGAGGGAGCATACACAGAGGAGGGGAGCGGGTGGGTGATCAAGCTGGGAAGGGAGGGTTGGCGGAGGGATAGTACACAGAGGGAGGGAAGGAGGGAGTTGGTGACAAGGCTGGATTTTCTCCTATATAAATACAGTACAAGCGATTCCCCAGTAATGTCTTGCTTGTTAGATGTCAAAAATTAGCAAAGGACATGGAAGCTTGTGCTTGTTCCATAGGTGAAACAGAAAATCTCATGCATGTACTCTGGAGGTGTACATGGTACACAAACGAAAGGTTGTATTGGTTGGGCCCTTTTTTAAATACAATGTATTCTATTGATGAAGAACTCTTAACTCTGATTCTTATACATACTTTTGATAATTGAACTCTACTTAGATTGACAAAATACTTCAGTGCAATATATAAAATTAAAAATAAATTATTAGTGACACAAATAACATCTTTGGTGGTAGGACTGAATGGTTTATGTAACAACTTTGGTGGATAAACTGAAGCAATGAGTTTTCATGTGATGGCCCTTAAATTTCTATATTTTATCTCTGTATTATCTGTCATTTAATATTTATTTGTTGTATATTTTTCGCAAGGCAAGGCAACTTTATTTATGAGGCACCCAATCCCGGAGGCTCTGGGCACCAAACATAAATAAGGACATACAGCAGTGAATTAAAACATAATAAAACCTCATAGAAACCATAAAAAATTAAAATTCATTAAGACAAAAGTTTCCAGAAGTCAATCTTCAGGAGACTGGCCAGAGCTAAAGATGGCGTCAGCAGTCAAATGCCAGGCTGAAGAGGTGGGCCTTTAGCCTCCCCTTAAACACTGCAATCGAGGGAGCCTCCTGGACTGCAGGTGGAAGCGAGTTCCACAGGGTCGGCCCAGAGACACTAAAAGTGCAATCTCCCAAGGTCTTGAGCTGAACTCTGGGAATGTCCAGGAGGCTTCTCGAGGAGGAGTGGAGGGAGTGAGCAGAGGACACTGGTGTCAGGAGTTCAGACAGGTAACCAGGACCCAGCCCATATAGGGCCTTAAATGTGAGAAGACCCACCTTGAAAAGGACCCTCCACCTGACAGGTAGCCAGTGCAGAGCACGCAGGACTGGAGTCACATGACTGGATTGCGAGAGGCCCATCAGCAACCGTGCTGCTGCATTCTGCACTAACTGCAGCCTGTGGAGGGTCCCACCTGTGACCCAGAAGTACAGAGTGTTACAGTAGTCGAGCCTAGAAGTCACAAAGGCATGCACTAGAGTTGGCAGGTCCCCGGGCAGAATGAGGGGCTTAATCTGGGCAATGTTCTGCAAGTGGTAAAAACCACTGCTGACTACAGCTGACACCTGATCTTCAAAGGTCAATCTGCAATCAAGGATCACACCCAGATTTTGCACCCTCGGAGAAGCAACCAATGCAGCAGACCCCAGAACAAGTCCAGAGTTAGCTCCCTGGTGGCAACCCATCAAGGCCGTGATCAGACTCGATGACCAGCACCTCAGTCTTAGCCAGGTTGAGTCTCAGCCAGCTGGAAGCCATCCAGTCATTGATTTTAGCCAGACAGCTGTCAAGCACATCAACTGCTCCCGATATTCTGTGTGCAAAAGAGATACAGTTGGGTATCATCTGCATGGCAATGAAACTCCACACTGTACTGTCGAATGATCTCGCCCAGTATATTTTAAATATGTCTTAATAATTATTGACAGCTTTTTAGCCAAACAATAAAGAGTCATTGATTGATTGACTGATTGACAAGGCTGGAAAGGGAGGGCTTGCAGGAGGAGAGTAGACAGAGGAGGGAGGGAGGGAGGAGGGAGGGAGGGATTGGATGGTTGACCAGGCTGAGAAGGAATGTTTGCAGGAGGAGAATATACAGACAAAGGGAGGGAGCAGGTGGGTGACCAGGCTGGGAAGGAGGGTTTGCAGGAGAAGAGTACACAGAGGGAGGGGCGGGTAGGTGACCAGGCTGGGAAGGGAAGATTTGAAGGAGGGAAGGTACACAGTGGGAGGGAGCAAGTGGGTGACAAGGCTAGGAAAGGAGGATTGGCAGAGGAAGAGTACACAGAGGGAGGAGGGAGCGGGAGGGTGACAAGGCTGGAAAGGGAGGTTTGCAGGAGGAAGAGCACACAGGGAGGGAGGGAGGGAGTGGGTGGTGACTAGGCTGGGAAGAGGTGGGTTGCAGGAGGAGAGTACACAGAAGGAGGGAGGGAGCAGGTGGGTGACCAGGCTGGGAAGGGAGGGTTGGTGGAGTGAGAGTACACAGAGGAGGGAGTTTGTGGATGTCAAGGCTTGAAGGAGAGTCTGCAGGAGGGATGGAGGAGGCGGGTCAGTGACAAGGCTGGAAAGGAGGGTTTGCAGGAGGAAGGGTACACAGAGGAGGGAGGGAGGAGGAGTGGGTGGGTGACCAGGCTGGGATGGGAGAGTTTATAGGAGAGAGGGTACACAGAGGGAGGGAGAGAGGGATCGTGTGGGTGGCCAAGCTGGGAAGAGAGGGTTTGCAGGAGGGAGAGAACACAGAGGGAGGGATTGGGTGGGTGACCAGGCTGGGAAGGGAGGGTTTGCAGGAGGGAGAGTACACAGAGGGAGGGAGAGAAGAGGTTGTTGGTAAGGCTGGGAAGGGAGGGTTTGCAGGAAGGAGAGTACACAGTGGGAGGGAGCGGGTGCGTGACCAGACTGGGGAGGGAGGGTTGTCGGAGGGACAGCATGCAGATAAAGGGAGAAAGTGGGTTGGTGTCTGGGCTGTGAAGGGAGGGTTGGTGGAAGGAGCCCACACAGATGAAGGGAGTGGTTGAGTTTGTGAGGTGCCAAGCATAAGGGCAGAAGTGAGACATGCAGAGAGAGGTGGGTTTGTGAGACTGGGACTAAGAAAGGATGGTTGGTGGGAGGGAGAGCACACAGAGGCAGGAAGGGAGAGAGAGAGAGAGAGAGAGAGAGAGAGAGCAGATGGCATGGGCACCAGAGCAGAAAGGGGATTGTTGGCGTGTTGCAGTTTACTACGAGAAGGAGCAGGTGGGATTTACGAGCGAAATTGTGCTCCTCAGTACTGCTGGAAATAAAATGACTGAGCCATTTTCTCTGAGGCAAACCAGGTGAAGCACTTGCAAGAGTTCCCTGCACTCAGCACAATGACATCACTCTGAAAGCTTCTGAGAGATGGAGCAAAGTGCAAAACTCTGCAGTGGTTTTGCCAATGTTCCATTTCCAAGTCAGGAACATACCTGATTTGAATAGTTCCTCTCAGTTCCTCTCATTTTTGGGAACACTCTCAAAGTTATTGCAAGAGATAGGCTACAATGCTGCACCCCCTTAAAAAGACAGGATTCCCTTTTTGTTTGGATTGGTTGCAATGGATGGTGGTCCCAGTGCAGCAACCCTAAAGGCTGCAGCTGTGCTGTTGAGTTGTTAGGATGCCAGTGTGGCACCTCTCTTGAATTTCTTCAGCAGAACATTTAAATGCAAAAGGATGTGCCACTGTGCAGTTGCCCATATCACTTCTTAAAGATGGAGCTGGCTTTTTCCCTGTGGGCTCTGCATTGCATGCTGGAAATGGGACAGAAATATTTATTTGCACCTGAGCTCAAATTCTGAAACTGCTTCTGTTAAGGTGTACTGTAAAGATGTCCTAGAGTGTCGGCAGTAAGACATCTTGTTTCTTCTGAACCTGTCCTGGAATGACTAAGCTCCGATATTTATCACAGTCCCATGAATGTCTCCTTAACAGGCAGATTACTTTAAAACCTCCTGCTTTGGGTAAAACATATTACTGGGTGGAAGGAATGTGAACCTGTTTCTAACAAGCCAAGAACCATCCTAAGAAAGTCAAAGCATGGAGCCTAGAGCAGACAAATATTTCAGCCCATAGTGTGGCTTAGTTAAATAAACAGCAGCAGCATTACTAGTGGATCAGCAGAGACAGCTGCTTTCCAGTGAGACCGTTTTTTCCCCCAGTACTGCCTGTAAGCTCATGACTGTGTAGTAGAAAGCTTCCACCTTGCAAGCAAGAAAAAAGTAGGTATCAAATGCTGCCGTAAGGGGTCACAGACTGAAATCCAAGACAATAAAAAATAATTCAATTGAAATCACTAAACATATTTATTCATTCATTCATGCATTTCTTTACAATTTTGATGACTGGGAAAGGTACACTGAGTCTAAGCTTATTTCCAAGGGTGACTGGGGAAGGAGAATTATAAGGGGGGACAGAAAAAAAGAGAAATGTACCATATAGATGTGAGGGCAATATAATATTTACACTCAAGTTTCTGGGAGACAAGGTGTAAATGCAATAAATAAATCAGCACAAAATAGTGAGAGAATGCAAATTATAATGAGGTCAGCACAACAAAAAATACATTAAAAGATAGCAGTACTCAGGGTCGTCTGATAGCCCACATGCAGCCGAACATGCTTCCATGGGCTCAGCAGTGAGCCTGGGAGCCTGTATTGGTGCAGTTCAGGGTTGGGAAGGTGAGGTAAACACAGCTCCTTAGAAGTTCTGTGGGTCGTCCCCAGGACCCAGTCCTTGAAAGCTTGCTGAGCTCTCCTGGCCTCAAGTCAGAGAGAGAGAGAGAGAGAGAGAGAGAGAGAGAGAATATGTTTGTGCCAGAAGGGCACCGACAGAGCTGAAGTGTTTCTGCCAGAAGGGCACCATCTGAGTGAAAGTGCCAGAAGAGGCACAGTTTAAGACAGAAGAAGAGATTGTGCTAGGAAGGGCACCATTGAAAGAAGTAAAAGATATAGTGCCAGGAAGGGCACCGTGAGTGTAAGAGAGTGACCTAGCCAGGTCATACGTCCTCTGAGTCCAACCTGGGGCTCATCAGGAAGATTTATTGGAGTCCTCCCCAGGGCTCATCCAGAAGACTTCTGGCAGTCCTCCCCAGGGTTCCTTCCTTGTGAACCTTCATCTGGGTTCACCTATTTCCAGAGGCTATTCTAGACTGCCTTGCAGAAAGTGTGAATCAAAGAGCCCCTGCTGATCCAAGAGAAGACAGAGACCGTATACTGTTAAGGCCACCACTGAGCCAGGTAAGGGACCAGCTAGCCCTTATCAAGTGGGGTGGATTGGGGAACAGGGAGTCACAGGTGCCTGCCCGAGTGCTGGGATACTTCCAACCCTGCTGGGGGAGTTGGACTGTAGGGTTGCGCCTGGGGTATGGGCTCCTTGGAAACCAGGAAGCCTCTGCACAGTGCTCCTGTATCCTGGCTGTGATTCAGAAGCACCATGGCCAGAGAAGTGGTGCTAGAAGGGTTCTGCATCCAGAGAAGTGTGAGCCAGAAGGACGCCATAGCAAAGAAGTGTGAACTGGAAGAGCTGCATTTGGAGAGTTGAGCCAGAAGGGCTGCGGCTTGAGAGCAGATACAGAAGAGCGCTGCACTCAGACTTCTGGTTCCGGCTCCAAGCTTAATGTCTGCGTAGATGATCAGCTCCGCTTAACCCCCCAGCATTTTCACCTCCATCAACCGCTACTTACTAAATCAAGATAAACTATTTAATTATGAACAGGAGGGGAAACAAAGGGAGCAACCCCCGGGGTCACAAAGACTTGAGAAACGCCCAGTAGATGAGGAGCGATCTGATTCAGATGCCACAGACACAGATGATATGTTCCCTAGGCCTGCTGTAACCTATCCAAAATCTGCCAGCATCACCCCAAATACCCCAAAGGCAAAGAAACGAATCAAATTAGATACAATCTACAACGAGCTGTGTGCTTTTCGGGCTGATATTAAACAGCTATATGGTGAGATGCGTAGAGACATTATTCAGCTCGAACAACGAGCAGATAGAAACATAGAAACATAAAGGGTTGACAGAATAAGGCCCATAAGACCCATCAGTCTGCCCATTTCTTTTCTACCTTATAAATGTGCCACCCGTACCACACTTTGTCAGTGGCCTATCTATTCATACTCATCTGTATTGCTCCTTGTGCCTATCCATGCCTGTTTGAAGCCCTGCACTGTATTCATAGCCACCACTTCCTGAGGTAGGCCGTTCCATGCATCCACCACTCTTTCTGTGAAAAAGAATTTCCTCACATTCCCCTTAATTGGCCTCCCTCTAATCTCATGCTGTGTCCTCTTGTCCTGCTATTTTTCTTGTATTTAAACATGTTAGACTCTTTCACCTTGTTAATGCCCTTAAGGTGTTTGAATGTTTCGATCATATCACCTCTGTCCCTCCTTTGCTCAAGGATATACATATTGAGCTCCGTTAATCTGTCCTCATATGTCTTCTGATGCAGTGCCTGCACCATTTTTGGTTGCCCTTCTCTGGACTGCCTCAATTTGGTTAATGTCCTTGTGAAGGTGTGACCTCCAGTACTGCATGCAGTACTCCAGATGGGGCATAACCAGTGTCTTGTAAAGAGGGATTATTACCTCCCTCTTACGACTTGTGATACCCCTACTAATACACCCTAACATCCCCCCTAGCCTTACCTACTGCTTTAGAGGTCTGCTTAGATGATTTCAGGTCATCGGTGATGATGATGCCCAAGTCTCTTTCTTCCTTCCTTTGTGACTGCCAGCAACTCCCATCCCAGCCTATAGGGTGGCTTCAGGGTTTCTCTTCCCTATGTGCATGATCTTGCACTTCTTTACATTAAATCCCAGTTGCCACTCTTCTGACCATTTTGCTAGTTTATCCAGATCTCTTCTCATTCCGCCCACCCCATCTGGATCATCTACTCTGTTGCAGATCTTGGTGTCATCTACAAACAGACAAGCCTTACCCTCTAGTCCATCTGCGATGTCATTGATGAAGATATTGAAGAGGACTGGCCCCAGGACTGATCCCTGAGGTGCTCCACTTGTGACTTGCATCTCTTCTGACTGTATACCATTTACCACCACTCTCTGTTTTCTGCCCGTCAACCAGTTTGCCACCCAGTTGACCAACTTCTGACCCACCCGAGCCTACCCAGCTTATTTATCAATCTTCTATGTGGAACAGTGTCGAAAGCTTTGCTGAAGTCAAGGTAGGTGACATCAACTGCTCCCCATTGGTCCACCACTCTGATTACCCAGTCAAAGAAATCTATGAGATTAGTTTGACAGGACCTTCCTTTTGTAAACCCATGCTGTCTTGGATCCTGTGCCCCTATGGATACCAGGTGTTGCACTATCCTTTCCTTAAGAGTGCCTCCATAATCTTGCCCACTACTGAAGTAAGACTGACTGGTCTGTAGTTCCTGCCTCCTCCCTGCTACCACTCTTGTGGAGCGGGATCACATGAGCCATTCTCCAGTCTTCTGGGACTTCTCCTGTGCTCAGAGACTCACTAAACAGTTCTGCTAATGGCTCTAGTTCCACCCTTAGATCCTTAAGTACCCTGGGATGTATGCCATCAGGTCCCATTGCCTTGTCCACCCTGAGCTTAGCAGAGCTCTTGTAGGACCCTTTCTTTTGTGAAGGGCAGTGCTCACCTCCCTCCCCTTGTGTCCATGGTGCTGAGCTGTGGGCCCTGCCCTACCTTCTCTTCAGTAAATACTGAGCAGAAGTATCTATTTAGGATAGATGCTTTACAGGGTCCTCCTCCTCACATGCCCCCTTTTCTCCTTTGAGCTTAGCAATACCCCTCTGGACTTTCTCCTTTCACTAATGTATATATAGAAAGTCTTGTCATCTTCTTTTACTGTTAGGTGCTAGTATTTCCTCAGTTTGGGACTTTGCCTGCCTTACTGTCTTCGTGCTTCCCTTAGGGCAGTTTGGTATGCCTCCCTATCTTCATCTCACTGTGTTCCCTCATATTTCCTGAAGGCCAGCCTTTTGGCTCTGACCTTTTCTGCTACTGTATTTGAGAACCAAAGTGGTTTCCTTCTTCTTTTGCACTTCCTTTTCCATCTAACACAATGGGATGCTGATTCAAGTATTGCATCCTTAATGCTTGCCCACTTTGCCTGTACCCCCTCACACAGAGCAGTGGGTGACGGCAAATGAAAACTGTGTAGATGATATGGAGAGCCTAGTTCAGCAAATTCGGAAGCAACAAGAGTTACTGGCGGCCCGGCAAGAAGACACTGAGAATCGGGCCCGCCTAAAGAATATTCGCATCTACTGTATTGCCGAGGGAGAAGAGGGAGCAAACATTAAAGAATTTGTTACTACATTACTACAAACCTCTTTAGGCCTTCCTGCTGATCACGAGTGCTTGATTTCAAGAGGGTTCATCGAGCCTTGGCTCCCAGGCCCACCTCCCCCACAGCTACTCCTAGATCCATCATAGCCCAATTTGGCAGTTATGTGGTCAAGGAGCAGATCTTTTTAATGGCATTGTGTAAGAAACAAACGTTCCATGGTCAACGTTGCTACTATTTAGATCACAATTACGACCCTAAAACTATGAAACTTCGGAGAGCCTACTTCCCTCTTTTGCCAGTTCTCAAGGCGCAGGGGCTGAAATTTACTACACCATACCCTACTAAATTGATTGTGCATTTACCATCGGGGAAACACAAATTTACAACAGCCAAGGAGGCCCGTGAGACTCTTCTTAAAGAGGGTCTGGTGTTTCCAGAGTGCCCACCAACAAATCAGAAACCCCAGCCTCCAAGATGGCAGACACGGAAGGGGAAACAACACAGAAGGGAAGAGAATAAAGGCAGTGACCTGGATCAAAACAACGCACAGCAATTGGGAGAACTGAGAACAATAACAGAATACCTGAAAAAGAACTGGATTCTTCTGCATAACTGTATGTCTTAAGGTACCAGGGGAGATGGGGGTAAGGAGGCAGAGGTGGTTAGATAGGAGTTTCTTCTGCCTAGGCCTAGATGGAGGGCCTGACTCTGGGCAGTAAACAGATGTTGCTTATCCTCTATCTAGCTGAGTAATTTTGGTCTACTTGTCATGGCACCATCTAAGGGTGCACCCTCTTAGTCCTCTTCTCCCTCACATCCTTAGGAGGTATAAAATTAAAGTTATTAATGAAGCGGGGCCAAATTCTAACTCTACTCATACAATGTGAACTGAACATCGCGGGTTAGGCCTGAAAGCCTGAAAGATGATGGCAACCTGACTCCTGGAGAGAATTCATATGCTAAGATTATAATTTAATTAAGGAGACTTAGAATAATGTTTAGGGGATTTAATTGGCACCTGCTATATTATGGAAGTACCAGAACTATGAGAGACTATATGATGCAAGACATTCAAAATATATAAAAGTCTCTGCGGGGTTTTCTCTTCTTTTTTTTTCTTCTCCTTTTATTTGAACCTGGGTGCTCTACCTATAAAGGCAATGTTTTTTCGGTTTGGGGAGGGCAGGCGGTGAATCATGATTAAGCCAACAAGCGTGATTCCAGAATAATCCTCTGTTTTTTCCCAGCCTCCTTCATATGTTCCTCCTTTTTTATTTGATACCATGTCCGGGGATAGCCCTCTTGTTAATATTGTATTTGTGCTTATAGTTCTATTATTAGTACCGGACAAAAGTTACCACACCCTTTGCAAAACTGCCATTTTATATGCCCCTTGCTTGAGCTGGTGCGTATATGCAGTGGGGTTCGAGGAGAACTGCCTGAGGGTGGTTGAGTATACAGCAACTTGTTATTGTCTAACCCCTGCTCTCCCCATAGCTTCTCGGCTTCTATGCCAAAATAAAACACAGTTTTATTTGTTGCAGTTTATCACTGTGTGGGTATTCAGTTTGCACATTCTGACTGAATTATTGTCTGGTAAAGGTAACAGCTATTGGTGGTCCTCAGGGGGTGGTGGTGTCCAGTGTAGGGAGGTGGGTAGGCACTGCATCCCAGAGGGTGCTACTTCACACAACATCTGGCCCACTTTTCTCTCTGGATGGAGGCATCATACTATTTACTAATTTAGGATGAACCCCCATTACAGGAGAACAAACAAACCCAACCCCTCAATCAGGTGCGCCACATTACAGTCACCAGGCAGGGGTGTGAACCCAGTCACCACACTGACTCGGGGGTCACATGTAAACAACTCAATACCACGGAGCACTGTCCCACCAAAATGAAGGCACCGGCACTCTTGAGTACTGCCCCATGCAGATCTACATTGGTCTTGATGATGGGGAGAAGGAGTTGTGGTCGGAACTGGATGGTCATCAGGAGATATGCCTGTAGGATGACTCAGGTGGCAGACCAGGGGCCAAACAGCTGATTTAAAAAAATATTCAGTAGGGGCCTATAAGAGTCAGTGGGGCATAAGCAGGGGGCTATAGTAGAGAAAGGGGGGAGAGGATAGTAGCTAAAACCCGGGGCACAATGATGAAGTGGAGGCTAGCTGCAGGAGCAAGTGAGTGTGGAGAAGTCATGGAATAGAAAGGAAGAGGAAAATCAGATAGCAGAAGGAGATTATTCCAGTGGAGCAGGAGGTGAGGAGGAGGCAGATAAATACACATTACAGTTATAGGTATAAGGAATAAAGTGTATTTTTCTCAGATAATTTAGGTTTCAAAGAAAGGACCCCCAAGGGATCCCAGAACTGAGTATTTCATATGCAAGTGCATGGTCTTTAGGGCCCTTTGATTTTAAAAGGAGGACCACAACACAGGAAACAGTTTCAGTGACTTGTTCCTTCAAAATGAAGTATTTTCAGTTCTGAGTCATATCAAGCCTCCCTTAAACTTCAGGAATTTCAATCTGTATTTTGTGCTCCAAAAATCCTACTAAATAGTGACAGAATACACCTAAACTTTTTTCTTCTCTTATTTGATAGGACACGTACTGTCAATTCCCAAGTAGTCTGAGAAACTTTTGAAAGCGGGTGGCCCCTTTTGCTCGACACCCAACAGCGAAACACGGAAAGACCACTACCATGACAGTCACAGTTGTAGTGCGTTTCCGTGTTTAGCACTTCAATGTTCTGCCCCTCCTGGACCAACTCCAACCTGGAGTTGAGAATCCTAAAGTCCAAGGGGTGGGGGACACAGCCCCCACAGAAAACACTGGGGATTAGGGCGCACAATACTGCATGCCGGTATTGTGCCGTCACAGTAATAGGTCGGCATTTTACTGTCGACGGAAATGCCTAAAGCCAACCGCATGGTGCTGAGGGTTGAGGCACTGGATGCAACACCTCACACCATGCTGGCAACCTGAGTTCGGGAAGAGATTAGGTCATCAGGGTCGGCCGGAGGAGGGAGGGGCGCTGGATTGAGGGGAAAGTGGGGGAAAGGGGAAATTGTTTAACCGGGAAAGGCACACTAAGCTGAAGCTTGTTTCCAGATGTGACCTGGGAGCACAGAGAAGTTAAGTGACTTGCTCAGGGTCGCACAGTATGCAAGTGGGGCCATGGGATTCAAACACAGGTCTCCAGATTTGCAGCTCAGAGCCTTAAACCACTGCGCTATACTGCCTCTGGACTGAGCAGCTAAACGGTAGCTCTCCTCTCCCAAGGAGGGACTTTGTCACCCCTCGCAGTTCCACTGCCCCTAGGTGGAGGCTGGAAGGTAGTGTAGGCTAGCGGGTGCCAGAAAAAGGCAGGGTACTGCGGAACCACAGTGTGCACGTGCCTGCAAACGCATATGCACAGCCATGGCATGGGGGGGAAGAAAACTGGAAAACAACAGAGCTGGCAGGCTCCATGAAGCCTAGCTACAACCATGGTGATGGGATCACAGTTTGGGAACTTATGTGAGCCCCCGTGGGGGGGCCAGAGCCCCGTCTGCCAGCTTCTGGGGACATAAATACAATGATTAGAAAAAAAATTTTTAAATATAAGCTTAAAATAAGGGTTCCTGAAGTCCCACTTAACAAAGAATCTTGAGCTGGCTCCATGGCAGTAAGCAGTGGGGTATCCAGTAGGCACATTGCTGACTCGGGTTCATGCCAAAAGTTTGGGACAATAGAAGCAGAGCTGACAGGGAGGTCTTTCTGGGAAGGGTGGAGTGTTGCATTGCTAAAGAGCGGATCCTGGTGGCAGTGTTAGGGTTGTGCCTTAGACAGTGTTACACGAGGTCCCTGCACCCTTATTGGTACCCTCAGAGGTACACCGTAGACAGGTAGTGCTTAGGCATATGTTATACTAACATATAGGGCTAAGGGCATCTACCGTATAAAAGTAGATGTCAGGATATGTACGCATATTGTTGTAATACACTTTGCTTGCTAATACACATATTCTTCTATGTATTTTCTGTGTATTTCTTACTTATAAGATGTTAGGACACCTGTGTCCTTGGAATAATTATGATATGTAAGTCAACATTGCCACCTTTTGGTGATCTGTACTACTACACTGAGTTATGTAAGACTCTGTATAAGAACTCTTTTGTTTCACAAACTGATTACTACAAAATTGTATAATGTTATCTTGGACTATGGAGCCTCCTCTAATTTAGACAATAGGGCTCATCTCTGTAACTAGAAATGTTTCTATCTTACAGTAACCATAGTAATTATCATAGGTATATAATGTAATACACCATTCTTGTACCTTGGAGATCCCAAGAGGCAGAAAGAAACCTCGAGGTATAGGGAACGCTTAGCACTGGCTCCCGGTTCATATTGGTAAGAACTGCTTAGGGCAACTGTGATTTTATCCTTTTTGGTAGTAATAAACAAGTTTATTACTCTTATGCAACGTGTCTGTGATTACTTGCATTCCCAATATTGCAAAGAACCTGAAAGTGAGGTTTAGACCTCCTGACAATTGGTGACTGTGTGCAGGCGACATTTGGTGTTTGTAAGTTTTCACTAGTTACTATAAACTCTCCCTTTCCCATGAGGGACAGTAGGTGTACATTCCCGTATCGCTCTCTCCTGTTTTACAACCAGTTTGTAGTCACTACAAGGTCTGGCTGTTTTCTTTTGGGTGTGGTCAATGCCGACTCGACTCACTCCATAACAGCTTTGAATTGTAAGCCTACAAATTTACAGTAGCCCGACTGTGTATAAAGTGCTCCTGCTGTGGATCGATACATAGCATGGCACCTTTTCAGATTTGATTTTCGTTCCTCCACACAATGGCCACCGTATCAAATATCTGCAGAACTGAGACTTGATGTCTCGAACTTCCTTGCCTCCACGGAGGATGGTCTGACTGCGTGGGACGCAAGTCAATCCGACAACCCTATACTGGGGATTTCAACCCAGTACACAGAGATGAGACAATCAACCAATAAGCGTCAAGCTAAAGGGCTGATGGTCGCGACTCTTTATACTGCTCTGGAAGCCTCTGAAGCGAGGTTTCGAATCCTTGATCTGCAAATTTCGTCTCTTAAGCAACAGATGGGTTTGCAGGAAATGGAATGTGTTCGACTGCAGCAAATTTGGAGTCTGAACTTCAAACTCTGCAGAATGTAAAAGATTCACTTTGCATCATTCAGCTCAAGCAGGAGAACAGGAACTTTGTATGTTGAGGCAGGGTGTGAAAGTTTGAGACAGGATAAGGTACAGGCATTGCATATCAATGACTTGTTAAGTACTGCAAATGCACAGTTGAGTGAGGAGATGGGAGAGCTACAAGGCGAGATAAACCAGGTAGTGGCTACTAGGGACAGTCGTGAATTGGCGCCACGTATGGAGTGTTGCAGAAGCAAATGCAGGATGAGGTTGATATGGATCTTGCAACAGTGAGTCATGCTGAATGTAAAAGTAAGATGGTGAAAGTGCGCCATCAGCGGGAGGTTCTGGCTGGACATGTTAAGGCGATGGGAGGCGTAGCCCCTGCCTTACACATGTCATCTGAAGGGGAGGTATCAGATGACAACATCTCTCAATACAACGCTCAGTCACACCCCAACTATGGCCCAGAAACCCCACCCAGCCATCCACAACATGGCGGGTCCCCACTCCACCCGCACCATGTCATACATCGTCGACGTCGTGACCCCCATCATGGAAGACGCCAACATAGTGGCCCCCATGATAGGGGGGAGCAGGCCCAAGCCTGGTTCTGATGGCACCCCCGATAGCCATTATTAATGTGGAAGACAGGCAAGAGATAGAAACAATGATTGAAACTGCAATAGGTAATGTACCTCTTCCTGAGATGAGTAAATGGGCCATTAAAACCCAAATTAGGCAGCTTCTACAAGAGGCTGGCACTTAGGATGGTATTGTTCATACAGTGGCTGAGTCTGCAGCTCGGGCCACCCTAGATGGTGCCCGAGACAAACTACCTCTGCCTGATTGACCCAATAATCCCCTACAAATGGCCTACCCTGTTCAACAAATAGCTGACAGTATCAGTCGGATGAACCCATCCGACAATCTCAGCTGTCACTTAGAAAAGGTGCATTCTAAATGTGAGATTCTTAGCCTTGCTGTAGAATATCAGGTCCAGATACTACACCAAACCATCAATTCTACTTTGTGGGCCAAACTCCCGATGCCATCCGTCAGGATGGAACGCCACCTTGATGAGGTTGCAGCTGAGCTCATTTCTGCTCACAGCCCAGGTGTAGTAGAAATGATGCTTGCATACCCTGTAAAACAGAATGCAAAGGAAAGTCCAGCGACTTACCACCAGAGACTCTGGGTGGCCTACCGAGCAGGAAAGCACCTGGCACAAGAAGCTGCAGATGTAGATCTTATTGAGTATAAGACCCTGTTCCTTAGGAACATGATTTCTGCAGTACGAAAAAAGGTAGAGCCAACCACCTACCCCAACATGGACAGGTTTGCCATCATCCTTCGGAAAACCGAGAGAGTTTACCAACTCTACATCCGTGATCTGGGCTTCGGTTCCAAGAAAGTAGCCACCATGGAGCCTATCCAAGAGGCCGCGATGCACTACACTGTGGAAGGGCAGGTCCAACACCAACAGGCCCTCCCAGCAGATAACCAACACCCCCAACAAGCCCAGCACCACCAACAACAACAACCAACAGTAACAGCAGCAATGGGGTGGGAACCGGAACTGGCATAAGAATAAAAAGCACAAGAATAAGGGCAAACAACAACAGCAAAGAATGGGCCATTCATATAGGGAGATAGCCGAGGAAAATCGGAAATTCCGAGAGCTCCTGGGGCAAGTGCGCTCTGTGGTGGACACTGTTACCGCTCAGGCCCTTGCGGCTGTACAACCGGTGACCCAGACAGCAACGGGCCATGGTGACACTGAAAGTACAGGCCTTCAGGCCCATACAGGCCTGAATCCGGAAGCTCCTCCCTATATAGCGTCGGTGCAGCATGCTGAAGTAATTCAAAGAAGCCAGGCCCAACCTCTCCATGCTCCCAACAGTACAGATTGACAATTACAGGCCCCAGTCTGGATTGTAAACAAGCTGGTCTTGGATACAAACAGAAGGCCCTGCACGAGGCCAAGGTTGGGGGCTGCCTACTTGTAGTCTTGCTGGACTACAGGTGCAGCTGTGTACTATGATGAACACCAGGCACATCTCCTTGGTCCACCAGATGAAGGACCAACATGTCAGGAGTAGATAATACTAAGTTATCTGCATACGGTCTCTACCCTTGCCGGTGAAGCTAGGCCATTTAAAGGCCTCACACACCTTCCAACTGATGGTAATGCATGATCATCCTAGTATCATAGAATTGATTTTCTTGCACCACATAGCTGTGTGTAGATCTAGTTAACATGCTATTGATACAGATTCAGGGTCAATACCACACAATTTTGATCCCCGATTCACACGTTGTGGCGACAATTTCTGCTAACAACAAAGAGAATGACGTCATTGATTTGTTCAAAGACCACAAGCTTTTTCGAAGCTTCTCTGCAGCAACATTTGGAAGTGTTTGCAATCAATAAACATGAGTGTGGTAGAATGCACACTGTCATCGACGTGCTAGGCCCAGCACGTGAGAGGCAAAGGCAATATCCTTTTCCAGCTGAGCCTTGCCTTCTCTCAGAGAAACAATCAAGTCACTTCTCAAGCAAGGAGTAATCAAAACTTGCATTTTCTGAATATCTCCAATGGTTTTTGGTCATTACCATTGGCCCCCAAGAGTCAATATAAGTTTGCCTTCACCTTTGAAGGAAGACAGTATACGTGGACTTGATTACCACAGGGATTCAATAACAGCCCGTCCCTGTTCCATCTGCATATGATGGATGCCCTTGAGCGTTTCTCTACTCTCCAGTGTCTCTTGCAATATGTGGATGACCTGTTGCTGGTAACTGCCACACAGGAACAACACCTGAATCTCTTGGACTTAACTACTGACTCTCATTCAGAGAACAGGCCTGAAATGCAATCCAGCAAAAGCACAATTATGTCAGAAAAAAGTACTCTTTCTGGGTCTAAAAATAACTGACCAAGGTCGAAGCCCTACCTGGAAGAAGATACAAGGATTGCAAGACTTGCCGTTGCCTACCAGCGTGGCAACTCTTAGAAGGCTTCTAGGTATGGTAAATTATTCGAGAGATTTTATCTGTGATTTTGCTCAGAAAGCTGCTCCTTTGTATGAGCTACTGAAAAAGAACATCCCATGGACTTGGGGCCATCTACATACCCAGGCTGTGACGTCACTGAAGCAGGCCTTCCTCCGCCCCAGCTCTGGTCAACCCAAATCCAGCACTACCATTCCATCTGGAATGTGCCACTTCTGACACTGCTTTGTCAGCAGTACTGGCTCAGAAGGTATATGGCACCCTGAGACCTATTGCATATGCATCACAGCTCTTGACCCCACTGGAACAGAAGTACAGCCTTTGTGAAAGGAACCTTCTGGCCACCTACTGGGCTGTCAAGCACTTTTTGTGTATCATTGGGTACTCTCCACTTATTATCAACACCAATCACACACCAACTACCTTTCTGCTCTCAGATAGAGTGAAGGATGGGTCAGTCTCCAATACCAGGCTGACACACTGGTCACTCCTTTTCCAGGATAGAGACATACAGGTACACCCAACAAAAATTCCATCTTTGCTGGCTCATGGACTCCTTTTTCAAGGAGAACACCATGACTGTACACTACAGTCACCTGATCTTCTGGATCCAGGTCCTTTCCTCCCTGCCACGCCACAAATACTTGACAACACCTCTTTGTGTTGTATCTTTACTGATGGTTCAGCATTCTACTATCAGGGAGAACAAACTGCAGGGATGGGCATTCTAGTGATTTACCCTTATGGGAACACTGTTAAAATATCTAAGCATAGCAGTGTAACATCATCACAGTATGCAGAGATGGCAACGGTGGCCTGTGCCCTCGAGTTCATCCAGCATGGGACCAAGGATACCATCATTTTTATAGAGTCTAATCAGGTTTGTTGTTCTCTTACAGAATTTCTTCCTTTCTGACAGAAGAACTCCTTCCTCTCCTCTGACGGCAGCCCAGTGACGTACAAGGAATTGGTAATATACATACATTCACTGACACAAAAATTTGCACACAAACTCTATGTACACAAAGTTAAAGCTCACTCTCTCTCTCTCCATGATCCCTATCATGCCTTCAATGATACAGCAGACACCCTTGCCAAGGAAAGGGCTCAAGGGGGGGACACCTGGATGATGGACCATCCAGAGGCCAATGTGGCCGTACATATTGCAGCACTCAGGAAGAAACCTGAACCCTTTTCCCCCTTGGACCTCTCAGCAGCCCAACATGTTGATTCTGAACTCAAAGAAGTGTTCAGATTCCTTGACAAGAGTACCGAAGAAAAATTTCCCACACATAGCCCCTACTGGAGGCATGAAGGTAAGTTACACTTGTCACCAGATGACAAGCTCATCTGGTACCGGCCAGATGACTCCACCACTAAGTTGTGGGTGGTCCCCAGACATCTTAGGTCTGAATATTTGCACCAAGTGCATGATACGCACACTGGTGGACACCAGGGAGCGGAAAACACCCTCCAAAGGCTTAAGACCACCACCTGGTGGCCTGGTGTCACCAAAGATGTTAAACAGTACATAGACAACTGCCTTGTTTGTGCACAAAACAACCCCATCCCTACCAAAAGAAATGCCAAGCTCTTACCACAATGACACTCTGGCCCTTGGCATGCCATACAGATTGATTTTATTGGTCCTTTGACCAACACCAGCAGAAATAACAAGTGTGCTCTTGTGGTAACTGACCTCTTCTCTGAGTGGGTTGAAGCTTTCCGCACTAAAACATGCACTGCTAAAACCACTGCCAAAATCCTGGTGGAACAGATTTTTTCCAGGTGGGGCCTACCTCTTAAGGTAGACCCTGACGAAGGAACCAGTTTTACAGGTGAGTTAATGAAAGAATCTCTTGAACTCATTGGAGTTCAACAAAAGTTCCACATACCCTACCACCCCCAATCTTCAGGTCAAGTAGAGAGAGCCAACAGATGGATTAAGCAAATGCTTTCCAAATTTATTGAGGACAATCCCAAAACCTGGGATTCCCTACTGCCGTTACTCCTTATGGCAATTAGGGGCACAGCCTCAGCCACCATCCAGCTCACACCCTTTGAGGTGATGACTGGAAGACAGATGAGATTACCTGAACACCTGTTGTTTGACCTGCACACTCCCACTGCAGACTGTGTGTCTATAGATCAGGATGTGGAAAAACTCAGAAAAGACCTCATACACACACACTTGTATGCTGCCAATTGCATGGGTAAGGCCCAGCAACAATCCAAAATACAATTTGACAGGCACACACAAGAAGTGGATTGGCAGGTTGGAGATCAGGTAATGGTACTCCGATTTGCACATCCCACTCATTCCTTCTCCAATAAATGGAAAGGCCCATACCCCATTGTCAACAAGCTCAGTCCAGCAGTCTATAAAGTTAAACTCCTGCACAACAATATACTGACTGACAAATGGTTACATGCAAACCAACTGAAACTGTATAAAGGAGCTTAATTACTTTTCCTCACCCCGTTGGGTGGAATAGTACTGACTTACTAATGTTTGATTTGCTTTTCAGATACACTGACAAGATGGCTATCTTGTTCCATTATCTTCTCCTCTCAGGAGTTATCCCCTGCATCCAAGGCACGGTATTGAACCTCCTACCACACCTTGATCATCCAGCATCTCCTTCAGAGGGAGTATCCATCAATATACCCGATAGTCTAATTACTGTCCAGGAAGGTACCGATGCTTACCTCACTGCCTTGGTTGTTGCTCCTGATAAATCTACCCTAAAAATTGAGTAGCAAACCACATCACAAGGACAAATTCTCCCTGTGGCCAAATTCTCCAAAGGAACTTTCCAGGGTTGGCCCAATGCTAAATTATCCCCAAATGGTTCTCTGTCCTTGCTACAAACTGCTCCTAGACATTCTGGTTTGTACAATATTACTGCCTTAATTGATCCTTCATACTGTAATTCTTTGTCTAAGGATTCTGCTAGAAAATTTTGTGCTGTACACCACATGGCTTCTGTTGCCATATGTCTCTCTGTGTTACCACCCACTGATAAACAGCTTTTGGAATGTTCAAAGCATACCCCTGGTCCCCGTAGTGGTCTAACAGCCACTGCCCTCCTTGGTTCATTGATTAATAACTTACAATTTATGCATATACCTGTTTTGTTTAATCCTACTTACTGGACTATGAAAGAATTTGGTATGTGTCACAATACTAATACATCAGCATTTTATAGTACATTATTGCTTGATAGTTTAGCTGCATTTCAGATTGATACTCAAGACCCTATTGCCGGGGTCCATACTACTGAACATAGAGGAAACTTCAGGAGAAAACCAAATCCTGATGATCAAAGTCATAAACGTAATACATGTGAAGTTGACAGTTCTGATGTCACAGGTGCAACAGGAACTGTCACAGGCCTTTTTGGTACGGCTATGTCTATTTGGAATAAAGCGGACATTGCTGCTATCAAATCTCATTTTGCCAAATTTTCGACTGGTTTGGTTAATAATATACTACCCCCATTATTGCATGGTGTGGATGGCCTTAGTCAGGAAGAAAGATACACTGTATACAACATGCACGACATTGCTAAGGCATTTACAGACTCTAATGACAAGATTAAAGGGACACTGTCAACCTCCTTAGGTCTCAAAGTGTCCCTGGTTTAAAAAACACATTTTATGATTGCCAGCATTCTGTAAGATTGTTGATGCAGCTGGTAGTTTGATTCTGACTCTTAGTTTCTGTAAAAAAGTTAAAAAAGACTGCCCAACATACTGGTGTTATCACACCAAAACAGGTTTGTTTACATTCTTTGATCAACTCAAAATGCATCTTTCCTGGACCTAGGAACACCCACAAAACAGTCTAACCCCTCATGATGCAGTGAATGTTTAGGAGGCTACTTTCTCATAAGTGATTGCACTGTTTAGGTTTGTTTCTAATGCTCAGGAAGTATGCAGCAAGAACAAAACCAGGATTATAAACAAAAACAAAGTTGTTTATAAACATACATTGCCATGCATTTCAGTTCTACTAAGCAAGAAGACAGACAAAACAAACAACAACATCAGTGAATTTTAGAGAAAGTAAGCAATCATAAAATGTGGAGTTTTAACTAGAAATAATATGATGAAAAACAGGTTGACAGTGTCCCTTTAATGCACTCATTGCACAGAACAACAAAGAAGCAGATAAACAATACATTGCTAGAGAAATCCTCTGTTCTGCCTAAGGCTCATACATTATCACTACCATCAACAATCTCTTCCGTGATCTAGAATCTGGAAGAATCCCTGATATCATACATGATAGACGCATTTCCAAATGGTATTGTCCATGATGTGAAACCCCTAGATGTATTGCTATGTGTATGCAACAATCTCTAACCATTCCTCTTTCTACAGCTAGAAACCTGGGGTTTGTGACCAGACACCCTAACACTGGTCCTTGTTTCACTGCTAAGAAATGTTCCATAAGAGATACAATGTTTTTTTTTTTTACTGTCTCTTTACCACGCTTTGATCCCACTACAGCCTTGTTCGACAAACTTGCACTGGTACATTCCATTGGGCACCTGGATGAAGACATCTACAGAGAATGCCTGAATCTACCACCTCTACTGGTTTTCCATCCTTCCTGGATGCTCAAGTGGCTCCGCAGACGGACTGCTGTGCGAAGAAGCAATACATTTACTTGTGTCTATGTGATGTATTTGATGTTATTCAACCTGTCTGTGGTTATTCTCCAGACAGCATTGATTGGACTTTTACCATGGATGATGACATCACCACTAATGGCACGGATTTTTCGGATTCTACTTGGGCTCCAGATAAACTCTATCAATCATGTGGTGAGGTGGTTTATTGCCTGTCAACATGGATTTCGAAGACGACCTACACCTGCCCTGTACAGCTGCAAAAGTGGAGACTCTCTACTGTTCGCTCTCAGTACAGTTCTGATGGGGAGTACTGTGTGGTAACTAACTTTAAAAGCTATACTTATGGATCTGTGACATGTGTTATTGAAGCCCCGAATTTCTGTTTCATCTCCCACCAGAAGACTGTTATTGGACATACCGTTATAACCCCCGTCCCCCTTATGGATGCAGACATCATTGAAGGTAACCCCGATTATCTTCTCACACTTTCTGAATATTTACCATATTTTAATGTACACATAGACCCACTCACACTTACATTAAAATCACTTTTAGACAGGAAGGACACACACCTCATCCACATCAGCAATAATATAACCAAGGCTAATGAAGCTATCCTTTCGTTGATTAATGATGGTGATATGAATGATGCATTGACTAACACTTAGTTAGAAATTACTTTTAAAGGTTTTATTATACAAGCATTTCTGATATTTGTCTTAATTATTATGCTGTATGCCCTCGTGGTGCACACTGCGCCAACACCATGAGCAGCTCGAGTTCCTTTACAAAGCTTGCGCTTCGGGTTTGTAAATGACCCCTGCTCCCTGACCTTTCCCTAAATTTGCCTGTGTTGCCCTTGGAGGCAACAAGGGGGGGAAATGTTACATGAGGTCTCTGCACCCTTATTGGTACCCTCAGAGGTACACCGTAGACAGCTAGTGCTTAGGCATATGTTATACTAACATATAGGGCTAAGGGCATCTATCGTATAAGAGTAGATGTCAGGATACTGTATGTATGCATATTGTTGTAATACACTTTGCTTGCTAATAGCCATATATTTTTCTATGTATTTTCTGTGTATTTCTTACTTATAAGATGTCCTGTGTCCTTGGAATAATTATGATATGTAAGTCAGCATTGCCACCTTTTGGTGATTTGTACTACTACACTGAGTTAGGTAAGACTCTGTATAAGAACTCTTTTGTTTCACAAACTGATGACTACTACAAAATTGTATAATGTTATCTTGGACCATGGAGCCTCCTCTAATTTAGCCAATAGGGCTCATCACTGTAACTAGAAATGTTTCTATCTTACAGTAACCATAGTAATTATCATAGTTATATAATGTGATACACTAAGTCTTGTACCTCAGAGATCCCGAGAGACACAAAGAAACCTCGAGGTATAGTTGAACGCTTAGCACTGACTCCCGGTTCGCATTGGTAAGAACTGCTTAGGGCAACTGTGATTTTATCCTTTTTGGTAGTAATAAACAAGTTTATTACTCTTATGCAGCATATCTGTGATTACTTGCATTCCCAATATTGCCAAGAACCTGAAAGTGAGGTTTAGACCTCCTAACAAGAGTATGGGTGAACATGGGTTGTCAAGAACTCTCCAGGATGCTGAAACATATGAACTGCTGTGGGTGGTGGTGGGGCACTAGATGGACCAGAACAGGGAAAACAGTGCCCACCCTTTTGATATACCAGATAATGACCCTCTGCTCCCCAATGCCATCAAGCTCCTTTGTGCACCACTAGGAGCCCTAACCATTGTCCCCCAGATTAACATCCTTTCTCCACTGACCACAGCAGGGGCCCCTAGAGCAGGGATATTCATGAGCTGGGAGCTGACAGATAACCCTGAAAGCCGGGTGGTCACAACTGATAGTGAGAGATGAGTACAGGAGGTCAAAAGAAGTGGTGAGCCTGGGGAGACATGGACAAGAGCAAAAACTTATTTTTCTTTCTCTGAAAAAATGTCTTGAACTGCAGAGTTATTAAGTGAAACATGAGAACATATTCCTGTTTCTAGGTCAACAAATTCAGTTCAGAACTCTAAAGGCTTTCATTGACTTTGCAGAGTTCACGAAAGTACTGCATTGCCATTGTTTCTATCGGTAACTTTAAAGTGGGTAATTACAACACCTGCATTTTTTTCTTTGCAGTCATCAATTTTAAGGTTTTAGATACCACATACAAGAAAACAAAAATACACAATCATGCTTCAGAGGAACTAGTACAAAGCACAGGACCTACACAATAACCAGACAGTTCCAGTTCCATATCAAATGGTGTTCCTTCATAGGTCACTACAAACTATTAAACAGCTGTGATATGACAGGAATTCAACATGCAGATTTCGGCCCCTGATCAGGCTCACCTCTACCGCTGGAGCTGCGGCGGCTTGGGAAGCTAGCCGCTCACCTTCACCACCTCCGTTAGCCGCCCCAGGAGCTCCAGAAGCCAGATTTTGGCCCCTGATCGGGCTCACCTCTGCCGCTGGAGTGGCCTCGGTTCAGGAAGCTAGCCGCCCACCCTCACCTCCTCCGTTAGCCGCCCCAGGAGCTCCAGAAGCCGGATAAGACCACAGACTGACCGAGACAGCACTGAGAAGCTACCATTGGCTAGCGCTGTTTGCTGCCGCCTCCGATTTGACTTGGCCTTTATGCCTTTGCTTGTGATTGGTCCGGCTTCCAAACGCTGTCCTGGGTTTCAGCACCCATTGTAGCATATTGGAAAGTGCCAACATTTTGCTCAATTTTGTTTTCTCTCATTTGCTTCCTGTTTTTAACCTAATTTATTGCCTGCTGTAACCTACATTGCAATCTGTATTTAGTCCTGAAAAAATAGCTGTTAATTCTACTGATTTGTTTGCCCTGCCTTACTTATTCCTTAGCTTCCGTGTCATCTGTTTTTTCACTCCCTGTGTCTTCAAGCCAACTTGCCTAGCTCTGTAACTCCAGCACCCCCCTATTGCCCACTTTCCGGCCTTATCTCCCCGCCCCTATCACTGCTTCTATTCTTCTTCTGTCTATCTGTTGGTGCCCCCTGTCTAACACTCTTCAGTAATCGCCCCTGGCTCATCCTTCCCCCTGTGGTGCCAGGGCAGGTGAATAGTCTCTCTTGTTCTTGTCTGCCCCCCACCCCACTTCCTTTGCTCTTTTAACTGTGTTAATCTTTCTCACTTCCGACCCCCTGCAGTCTCCCCTGCCCCTCATTTAGCACCTGTGTCACTGTTTCTTTGTCCTTTTTGAGCTTGTCTGTGACCCCTTCTCTCCTCTCTCTCTCTCTCCCTCCCTCCCGCAGATTTTGGCTCCTGATCGGGCTCACCTCTGCCGCCAGAGCGGCTGCAGCTTGGGAAGTTTGCCGCCCACCCTCACCCCCTCTGTTAGCCACCCCAGGAGCGCCAGAAGTCGGGTAAGACCGCAGACCAACCAGGACAACACTGAAAAGCTACCATTGGCTAGCGTTGTTTGCTGCTGCCTCCAACTGGACTTGGCCTTTACACCTTTGCCTGTGATTGGTCCAGATTCCAAACGCTGTCCTGGGCTTCAGCACCCATTGTAACACATTGGAAAGTGCCAAAATGTTAAGCCTGCCCCCAACCCCCCACCTTAATTAAATAGTCCATAAGCTCCTCCACTTTGTTCCAGCTGCCTTCCTACTTCAATCTCTATTGGGCCCTCTTAAGGACCCCCCATCACTCTTACTATTGCCTGTCCTCCCCTCCTCTCCATCTCTCTCTCCCTCCCTCTGCATCTTGTTTCAACATTTTCTTTTCTCTTGTGTGCTCCCTGCTGCCAACCTTACTTACCAACCATGACTGTTGGAGGCTCTAATTGTTCTCCACTATGCTTGTTCGACTCTAATTCTCTCTCGTCACTACTCCCACTCTTCTACCTCCCTGGGGCTGTTGCTGCCCCCTACCCAATTGCTATTTCAATTTCATCCACTACCCACAGGCACCCTTACTCTTTTTCCTCCCACTCCCTGTACCTACCACATGCTCTAAATGGCACCTCTCAGGAACTTCCACCCATGGTCTCTGGGCTCTCCCACTGCCTCTCCCCCTTTTAGACATTATGATATCACTCTGGGAACAGCACCAGCAGCCTGCTTGATCTAGCAACACTGAGCAGTCTCGTAAGCTTTCCATCAGGGCCTTACATTTGTCTTCCCCGAAGCTACTACTCCTTCTGTTACTGCTGTCTGGGAACATTCATCCTAACCCTGGCTCCCTAACCACTGGGCCAGCCAAGAAAGTGAAACACACTGGAGTTCTCTCCTTTGTGACCCTAAACATTTGCAGCCTTCTTCCTAAACTTGAAGCCCTGCAAGTGTTCGCCAACCAGCATAAACCTGACATCATCGCAGTTATCGAAACCTGGCTCACACCCAAAGTCCCTGACTTGGCAAGTGCCCTACCTGGCTACACTGTTTTTAGGCTGGATCGGCAAGCTAAACAAGGAGGGGGCTGTGCACTATACCTCAAAGATTCCCTCCTGGGCCACCCCCTAACTGCCCCACCCTTTGACTCATCTGCACATATCCTCCCGATTCGTATCATCCTTGGAGCCCATGGCAAAGTCCTCACAATCACCGCAGTCTATATCCCTCCTAAGGACCAAGTGAAAGGCCTCAATACTGTCCTGGAATTCACCCGATCGCAACCACCTGGTTCTGAGTTAATCATGCTTGGCGATTTTAACATAAGCTGGCTTGCCCCAGATCCTGGAGGCCTCAAGGACTCCATCTCCTCTGTAAACCTTACACAACTGGTAGCCACCCTGACCAGGCAGAACTACAGAACTGGTACCAGCTCTCTACTGGACTGGGTTCTAACCAGCCACCCCACCTGAATCTCCAATATCTCCATCCTTGCGGATTCTCTGTGATTACTCTCCTGTTACCTGTGTGTGGTCTAACAAATTCTGCTAACCTCCACCATCAGTCATCACCAGCAGAATCCTGCCCCACAGGTACTTGAACCTCCTTAAATCCCATCTCATGCAGCAGGATTGGTTGCCTATCTTCAATGCAAAGTATGTCAATTCAGCCTTGGAGTCCTTCATCTCCATCTTCAACCGCAGCCTGTGACACCTATGCCCCCTTCAAAAGCGTAAAGTTAAGGCCCTTTTGTAATCCCTAGCTTACCACTGACCTAATAGCATAGCTAAAATTGAGGGATCACCTCTGGCTCCTGGCCTGAGACTCTGGGTCACCAACTGCCATTCAGAGCTATAAACTAGCACGGAACGATTGCACAAAGGCTATTAGAATACACAAAAGCACCTATTACAGGGAAGCCCACACAAACACATGGGGGGAAATGAAAGAGCTTTCTGGAACAACATCAAAGAAGTGACTAGTAAACAGCCCAAAACATCCCTAAATATGCTCAACATTGACGGAACTATAACACTTGACCCCACGACTATCGCAAATACCTTCAATACCACCTTCACTGACCTCAGGTCTGTTCTTCCCCCGACTTCTTCAATGAATCCAACACCTCTGCTGACCCTACCAGCACTCCCCACTCTACTTCCTACCCCCCTTCTATTTTAAAGCAGTCAAGCAGCATGAAGCTCACAAATACATTAGTAAGGCCATCGCCAAATCAAGAAATAATGGGGACTCATTGGACCTAAAACTGCTGTCCCTTACTCTCGACGAAGTTATCAGACCACTCACCAAGATCTTTAGCCTCTCCCTCTGCCTTGGCCAGTTCCCTGACAGATGGAAATCTGCTATCGTCACCCCAGTACACAAGAATGGTGATAAGACCTACCATGGAAACTACCGACCAATCTCCATAATACCTCCCCTCTCCAAGGCTCTCGAACGCATTGTTGCTGACCAACTCACCAACTATCTTGACAACCACAATATCTTATGTCCACAGCAACATGGCTTCAGAAAAGGACACAGCACCACATCTGCCCTCTTGAATTTACCGAGTCATCCACAGTTCCCTGGATAACAGTCGCTTTGCCGGGTCAGTCTTCATCGATTTGACCAAGACTTTCGATACCATCCACCATAAACTGCTACTGAACAGCTCTCAATTGCTGGGCTCTCCCTGACTCCATGGCCTTGTTCCAAAGCTACCTGGAAAATAGATCGCAACAAGTAAAATTGCTGGTGTTCTCGCTAATGCTATGTCAGTCCGCTCTGCAGTTCCTCAGGGCTCTATACTGGGACCACTCCTATTTTCCCTGTTGCTGAATAAATTCCTCAATCCTGTCCAGAACAAATTATACTCTATGCTGATGATGCCGTAATTCTCTTCTCCCATAAGGACCCACACTCCCTGCAAAATAATCTCCAACTTGGTTTTGCATCAGTGGAAAACTAGTTCAGCACACAGAGACTTATTCTCAACTTTAAAAAAACAAAGACCATGCTTTTCAGTAACTCCCACAGCAAACACAGGTAGCCCCCCCGATCATCTCAAACCAACATGACACAACTCTTGAACAGGTTCTAACCTTAAAATACTTGGGGATCACTCTTGACAGTAACCTGTCCTATGGGGCCCATATTGACAACGTTGCTAAGGCTGCCAACATGCGGCTTGGCCTTCTCTACAGGCACAGGACTAGCTTAACCCCTGTTGCCTTATGCATTGCAGTTCAAAGCTCGATTGTCTCCATCATCGACTATGGCCTCATCATTTATGGATTGGCCACTTCAACAGCCCTCAGACGCATCTCAACTTCACTCAACAAAGCCTGTCGATTTATTACTGGGTCCCACTCTCTAACCCACATGCAACCTCTAGCCCAAACTGGCTGTCTACAATTATCCAATCGCATAAAATACCAAACCCACACTATGGCTAAGAAGATCACTATGGGCCTGCCCCGAGGGTACATCTCTCCTCTGCCCAAGTAGTAACCCCGCCACACTAGGGGTTCTGAATCACAGTGCCTTTTGTCCCACTCTGCAGAACCTCCCTGGGTCAACCCTCATTTGCCTACTGGGCTCCTTGCTGATGGAATAGCCTCAACACTGAGATCTCCTCCGCTCCCAAGCTAGGCCCATTCAAATTAAGGCTTTGGCTCCACCTCTCTACCTCCAGAACCTGCAACTGCCATACCTAGCCAACCCTCCCAGCAATCCTGCAGTCCTAGTTGCATTTGACCCCCTACAGCACTTCATACCTCTTTCCCTACCTTCCCATCCCCCATCCCACCCTGCCCCACTACCTGTACTTCTCTTCTGGTTGACAACTGCCTCTGGTAAGCTGTCACCCTTCAGTGTCCCCCTTATTATCCCTAGTACCTCTGCCTGTATTTTCCTACAAGTATTCTTTGGTTTTATTTACAACTGTGTGTTAAATCTGTTTCATCCTCCCTAATTTTGCACTTGCTTTATTGTGAATTGCATTTGCTCTACTGTGTACTATTGTAATGTCCAGTTTCTGACATGGAACCTTTGTAAAAGAGCCTCGGCTCAAAGGTACTTGTAATCCTAGATTTAAATAAGTAAAATTATAAATAAACTTACCACTCAATCAACAATGACAACTGTTGTACTGTTCTATTATTATGCTGTGTCCTGAGGCTCACACATTGGCAGGCTGCAACATACAGTAAATGGAAAGAGGGTAAACAAGAAGGAGAGGGGGGAGCAGAGCCACAGATACCACACAACAGTATCAATGGGTATCCCAGTCATGGTGGGGAAGGAAACAAGTAAGCAAACCAGCTGCAGTTGGGAGATGCCTATACCTATATGCAAAGACAGATACTCTCCCACTTCCCGATATTTAGCACCTTGACCTCTAATTTTAGAATGAACCCTTTCTACACATACTACCTCATTTCAGTAAAGTATAAATAGTTATGACTGACTGACTGATTGATTGATTTGTTCATTCATTCATTCATTTAATTACTTATTGTTGGCCAAGGCTAGACAATACTGCCTATTTTCAATCTAATCTTAGGGGGGAATGTGGGATACAGATGCAAACTAGCAGAAATTGAACCAGATTAGGCTGTTGGGGTATTTTTAGTGAATGGGGACATTTGACCAGGACACCTGGGGATTACCCTACTTTGCCAGTAGGTGAACCTCTGGCCATCTGCCAAGATGGCCGCCCAGGTAGTGCAGAAGAAGGAGGAATGCTGTAACTGCTGATGTGGACATAGATGTTGTGAATACTGTGCCTGAAGCATCTGTTGGAACTGTGTCAGAAAGCTCTATGGATGTAAGTACACTGGAGATTTTTGTTGTTACTACCATTGCTACTGGACTGACTGCAGTGCCTAGCACTTCTGTGGATATTTCTCAGATGGACAGTTCTGGCTCTGTGACTGATGGGGAACTTTACTGGCAGAACAGCGTTTACACAACTAGCTGACCAAAAAGAAGACATAGTTGTTAGCTTTATTGGAACTCGGGGAGGAAAACTATCTCAAAGCCAAACAGGACTTGCATTCTCACGGCAGAATGAACTCTAAAGTTTTCACCTCCTGAAAGCATTTTTTCAATGCAGCTCACGGGTGTGTGTCATTCTCCTAACCCTCACATTTCTGCTGAGTTACTTACTGACCAAGTTTCTGCCCACATACCTGACCAGATGTTGTGGCCAGTTCATCAGCACGTTTCAACTGCTTTTCAGTCTGTACAACTTATGGTCACTTCTACTGAACTTGTGTTTCCATTTTTATGGTATTCAGAACTCTGCTGGGAGCAATGTTAATTTCCAAGGGACTGATTCTGCTACTACAGAAGAACTGCCTACACTGATACTTAACAACTAGACTCTTCAGTCTCGTGACCCTGCCCCAGCAACAGAGCCCAATACTGCCAGACAATTAAATACACTGGCTGTTGCTTTGGCCACTCAGGGAGTGGAGGCTGACAGGACCCGCATGGAACCCGCAGATCAGACTGTCACAGTCTCCTAGCATGTCAGATGCAGTGCCTGTCATAGTTTGGGGTACAGACAAGGCTCTGCAAGAGGATGACTGTTCCTGCCTACAGAATATATTCATGTGCCTGATAATACTGCATCCCCAGTTAATACATTGCACAGTGCATCTCACCCGGGTTCTGCTACCCCCAAGTGGATTCTACCCACATATGGATTCTGCTTCAGATGCTGTTGCTGACTTCTTCACATACTGCTCAGGATGGGGCTATTGTTCCATCTGCCCTTAGTTCCAAATATTGTTGTGCCGATTCATTCGTGACTGATGCAGTTGTTAGTCCTGCTTTACTTACTAATGATGAAATTTCTTCAGATGTACCTCAAAATCAATCTCCACACAATCCTGCCATTTCAAAGACTTCTGAGCAGCATTCAGAGACTAGCTTCCAGCTTTTGTTGCATAACCTGCCCTGCCCATGGTGCAATGCTGTTAGAATCAAATATAGGGAGGCAAGGAACTACCACCTGATCACTCCTTTATTGTGGAGAAACTTGTTATGGATTCCATGGGATTTCTGACTTTGGACATTTATGCACTGATTTATGCCTCTGGAGACACCCTGTATGACATCAGCTTCAGGATAGCAAAGCATGAAATCATGGCGCCATCCGCCAGATGCAGTTTACAAATTTTATAACACACAGTTCATGCAGTTCAATAAAACAGCAGTGCCACGTAGGTGGATGACATTTCCCTCATGTACAAAAGGCCCAACTGGTTTTGCGTATGCACGCTTCCTCAGGGATGGCCTTCCCCATTCACAACAAAACTTAAATAGTGCAGAAATTTAAAGTGACACAATCCTTCTGCTACTGTTTTTTTACAGGATACTAGACTTAGATCTTTGCCTGACGTAGCTACTGTGCAGAGACTGTGGACAGCAGGTGTCTCTTACTTTTCCATTTGAACTGAAACTTGCACCAGGGTTGCAGTTCTGTTCAACAGGATTCAACCTAAGATGTTGAAAGTTCTTGATCTCCTGCCTGGTAGGGCACTGCCGATGGACAGTGTGTTGGACGCTATTATCTTTTGTTCAATTTTTGTCTATGCCTCACAAACAAAATTTGATGGGGTTTCCCTTTTTCAAGTGATTAATCCATTTTTATACACTTCCACAATTGTCATTTTTGGTGGTGACTCTAATTGTCCATTACATCTCCAAGACAGAGGAGCAAAAATGCTTAAATTATTTTGTGATTTCATTTGTTTACAAACAATTTGTAAGACTGCTCAGTTGGTTGATTCATATAGCTCCCAACATCCCACTGGAGGGTACACGTATTATACAGTGAATCTGGCAACCTGAACTGATTATTTTTTGTCTCCCGATACAGCTTTATTATGGATAACAAAATGGTACCTGTAGAAACTGCAGATCATCTATTATAGGGTTGTACTGTTGCCGTAGCTCCAGAACATAAATTAGGTAAACTTAGTTGGAGACTGAATAATACTATTCTTTCTTCGTTGCACTATCAAAATGCAATTCAGGAATTATTATGGACTCGTACTATGGTTATTTGCTTATATAAAGATAAGTCTAATTGGTGAGAAGATACTAAGAGAGATACTGATAATTTGGCTAACGACACTCTAGTTCTGCATATTTGCATGATTATACAACATATTTAGACTTGAGCTATCAGTTACATAAATTGATCTCCCTTCAGGCACAAAGGGGCATGTCTTTACAAACCCAGATACAGGCTCTTAAGGACCAAATGAAAGCCATACAATATGACAGGGTTAAGACTATTTTGAGCAACAGTGTGGAACCCAAGGTCAACATTTATCCGAGGATGTGCTTCAAAGTTGTTCCTCCAGAATTCAAAAGAGAATGTATTTCTAAGTTGATCAAGCTGATAATGTTCAGATGTCTAAATGGGGCATGTTATGGGTTGTTCAGGACTTTTTATTGACTACTGTGGGATTACATTTTTTCATAGATGACCAGATTACACAATTTTTGGACTCCTTAGGCCTGCCCCAAATTTCTGCCACTCACAATGCTTTTCTAATACATCCCATTAGTACTGCAGAAGTTGACTTAGCAATTTCTACTGTGAACAAATAGATCTCCAGGCACTAATGGTCTGACTTCTGAGTTTTATCAGACTTTTATCATTTTATTGGTCCCAATCTTAGCTTTTGTCTTTAATTATTTTTTGACTCAGCTTACTCTTTTGGATCTATTACTGACACCATAAAGATATTTTTATTCAAAAAAAGTAACCAGGCAGAGTTGAAAAATTGGAGACTGATTTGTCTTATAAACACCGATGCCAAAATTCTTACATAAACCTTTTGTAAGCATTTAGCTGTGTTTTTTTTTCACTCATATACCCTTTACTGACATGCTGTATTCCAAGATAAAAAATTCAGGACAATTTATTACTTGTCAGGGAAATTATTGAGTATTGTAACAGAGAAGGAGGAAAAGGTCTCTTCATTTTCATCTTGGATCTGGAAAAGGCTTTCAATAAGGTCTCCTATGATTATATTTTTCTTGTATTATACAAATATGGATTTTCATAGACTTTTATCAGTTGGATCGAACTTCTATATTCTCATTTATTTATTATCCCTAATATAAATGGGTGGCTTGAAACTGGGATGCCATTACTTGGAGGTGAATGGCAGGGTTGTCCTCTCAGCCCTATTCTCTACATTTTAACATTAGATCCTCTGTTACGAGCCATTAAAACTGCACCTATGATTCATGGAATTAGGAATCCATTGTCCTTAATTAACTGAAGTTAAAGTGTCAGCCTATGCAGATGAAGTCTGCTTATTTATTGAAGATGTTCTGTCTGGGGAGGCTGTTGTGACACTTATTTAAAACATTGCTGAGACTATGGGGTCACAAATTAATCTTCAGAAAAGCCAGGTGCTACCTACTGGACCCCATGGGATGTTCTTCCTGACACTGGTAATATTAAGGTATCCTTGGACCCAATACAAATTTTGGGGATCTACTTTGGTCAGACTAATTTACCAACATTTAACTGGGAGAAGGCCTTAGATCTTGGGGTTTTGCAGGTTATGAAGTGGAAATATTAGTCGTTGTCTAAAAAGAAACAAGTTGGTGCCATTAAAACATTTTTAATATCCATATTTCTTTACGTCAGTGCAATATTTCCCTTACCACAGTCATTTAAAACCCAGTTACTCAGTATTTTCTTTCAGATGGCATGGGGCAGTAGACTAAATCCTATTAAAAGAGATATTCTATATCTGCCCTTCCATCAAAGAGGGTTGAATATGGTTCATCCAGTCATATTATTCTTAGTATATTTATTCAAACAAATATTGTACCTTGGGTTTCTGCACAACCCTGTTTGTGGACAGAATGGGCTACTATATGGTTGGAACCACTTCAATCTGAATGGCAAAGAATGAAGCCCATTTTTAGACACAGGGCTCAATTTCAGAGCCCCAAAAATGCCACAAGCCCCTGGCATGCTGATTGTTTGGCGTGATGAGCCTTGCAGCATTCTCCCAGCTGCCCATCACGATTTCAGTCTGAGTGCAAATGTTGCAAGTTAGACCAGGTTTTCCTGTTATACCTTGCACCATTTGGGGACCATTTTTATGGGGCTTGTG
Organism: Neoceratodus forsteri; assembly: GCA_016271365.2. Lineage (NCBI taxonomy): Eukaryota > Metazoa > Chordata > Ceratodontiformes > Ceratodontidae > Neoceratodus > Neoceratodus forsteri. The sequence continues at coordinate 687,478,852 of JADMNL010000022.1, read as the reverse complement.
CTAAATATTTGCAAGCTGCCATAAAGTGTTTAAACTGTTGAGGCTGCCCAATGTACTAAAATCGGCTGCAGTTGCATCAATGGAGTTTGGCTTAGCTGCACCAAAGAATACGGTTGACACAGGCTTGGCACAAGCCTTGTGTCAACCTTTGAAAATTGAGCCCATAATGAAGTTTTTCCACCTTGTTTGGAACGCTTTCTGAAATTTATTAGAAAACTGAAAATTTCCTGTGACACTATTCACATCCAACATCATAAAGCCTTTTACAAATCCTCAGTTTTCCTGAGGTTGAAATAATGCCAGGAGTCTCCCATGTCTTAAACAAACTGCCTTGAACTATTTGACTGATAAATGCGTTCCTGCACAATACTAGGATGTTGCCTGGCTCCGTTGCAAGGGCAGACTGAATGTAAAAAATAACAATAAACACAAAAGTATCACCGGAAGGTTTTGCCCCAGAAGCAGTTGTGTGGCGCAGTTTGAAACAATTAGACACTTGTACTGTATTTTGGCTGTCCCTTAATCCAAAGGTTTTGGGCCCTGTTGGGTAGTTCTTGGTCTGATTCTTTTTGGATGACTATTTCTTACAAAACCCTAAGAAATATGGAGATTTACATCTGCCTTCTGAATCTGACCCTTCTTTGCTGTTGTTGATTATTTCTTGTATCAAAGTTTTGATTTGGCAAGTTTGGTGTGAGTAAGTCTTACAACAACTGTATTTGTATCAAGCTGTGCTCTTGAATATGATTGAAACTGCTATGAGGAGACATTGTGCCTTAGAGCACATTCATTTGTCTCGGGCTTTGTGGAGTATGCAATAATCACACAGACACCAACGTGAGGTAAGTTGGCAAGTTTACTGTACTGATAACACATTCAGGATAACTGCAGAATAGGTGCACTGCTGCCCGCCAGTGCATTGGTAAAGCATATGTAAGTCATGTATGCTAATTAACTTCCTTACATCTCCCTTCTCAATTAACCCCCCCCCCAAAAAAAAACATAAAAGTTTAAAGTTCTATAAAGCTCAAAGTTTCTGTGAGTCTACACAGTCATGATGCCAGGCGGGCCTTCGGACCTCCCTTCTACTGACATAGCTAACTCTTGGGCTAGGGCTGGTGCCAGTCAATTGGTCCGGAATGCTCAGGACCAGTGCTGACTCCACAGACTCACTTTGTGACCACCCCAGTGTCCCTTGTGGAGGGACCTCTGTTGCAGGCACCTCAGGGATCCCTTCGTCCTCCATAATGTCATCCTGCTCACTGTCCTCTTCTTCTCCTCCTTGAAGTGCAAATTTTGTGGGTCACAAGGGTGGTGTGGCTCTGGGGTTAATATGAGGTCTCTCCTGTTTCTTGCGATGCAGTTTCTCATTTGCTTTGACTACATAGGAGCGTGGCTGTTCACTATGGTGTGCCACAATTGCAGGGGTCCAGGTGTTTTCTGGTGTTTACAGGTAATTAGCTGTCCTGGCTTTAAGACTGGGAGTGATCGGGTGTGCAAATTGTAATATGATTTTTGTTTTTCTAGAGCCCTTCATAGTGTAGCTTGCACCTCAACTTCTGGTACTTTTGGTTTAAGTAGCTCATATCTGGTAGGCATTAAGGTTCTGGTTCTATGCCCACGAGTAACTGCACAGGGGATCCCAGCTCTTCCAGTGGGGTATTTCTTAATTTCAAAAGTGCTAAGTAAGAGTCTTGATGGTCCACTAGTGCTTTCTTTAACAGTCTCTTTATTGTTTGAATGGCTCGTTCTATCATGCCATTACTCTGGTGGGATCTTGGTGAAGAGGTTACATGTTTAAACTCATACTTCCATTGAAAGACTGAATTCAGTGCAGACAAATTGCGGGCCATTATCTGTTACAAGGATTTCTGGAATACCATGTCTTGCACATTGTGATTCAATATGGTTAATCACCGTTTTGCTTGTTGTATTTTGCAACTTAGATATCTCAGTATATTTGGAGTAGTAATCAACCATTGCCAGATAAGTTTCCTTTTCAAATTCAAATAGGTCAGCCCCAACCTTTTGCCAAGGCCTCTCTGGTATATCATGCGGCTGCAATGGCTCTCGAGATTGTGTTTTTCTGAACTGGTGGCAAATGCTACATTTGGCCACCATGTCACTGATCTAACTGTTTATCCCTGGCCAGAACAGGAGATCTCTGGCCCTGCCCTTGCATTTTTCAATGCCAAGGTGGCTGCTGTGTAATCTGGTTAACATGTCTGATCTCAGTGATGTGGGGACTATTAGTCTCTCCTCCTTCAGCAAAAGTCTATTTTCTGTCGAGATTTCATCTCTGAACTGCCAGTATTGCCTTATCTTGGGGTGCATTGATGTCTTGTCCTGAGGCCACCCATGCAAAACAGCATCTCTCAATTTGACCAATGCTGAATCTTTGTCAGTCTCTCACGGAAACAACCTTAGTTTTTCATCACTGATCGGCATATAGTCCACTGTGTGAATCTCATATTTGTCAAGTTCAGTTTCTGGTAGAGAATTTTCTCCCACAGCCCTGCACTTAGGGCATCTGCTGTATGAAGTTCTTTACCCGCTTTGTACTGTACTTGCAAATCCTATTTTTGCAGTTTTAACATCATACATTGAATTCTCGGTGGGGATGAGGCCAGTGTTTTTTGGAAAAGGCTTTCTAGGGGTTTATAATCCGATTCAACAAGGACCCTTGGTCTGCCATAAATATATCGGTGAAACTTTGAACAGCCAAACATAATAGCTAGCATTTCTTTCTCAATATGTGCATAATTTTTCTTAGCTTTATTAAGTGATCTGGAAGCATAAGCAATAGGCCTGCCTTCTTGCAGCAGGTATGCACCCAGTCCTTCTGAGGATGCATCAACAGATAATTCAACAGGTTTCCTTAGATTATAGTAGGCCAGCACTAGGAGGGGTTAGTGACAACTGTTTTCAGCTCCTGAAAGGCCTGTTGGTGGCGCTTCTTCCAGTGCCATGCAATTTCATTCTCTAGTAACTCTTTTAACGGCTTATTTACAGTTGATAGGTTTGTAATGAACTTTGCCAGGTAGTTTACCATGCCCATAAATCTCTGTAAGTCAGTTTTATTTTTGGGAACAGGCACCTGGGTGATTGCTTTTATCTTCTTGGGGTCTGCCAACAATCCATTGGTACTTAACTTGTGTCCGATAGATTGGACCTCAGACATTTTGAGTTTTGATTTCTTTAGGTTTAAAGACAAGTGCTTATCTCTGGCTCTTTGATGAACATTCCTTAACCTCTCATTGTGCTCTTGTACATTGGTTCACCATATTAGTATTATCATCCATAATAACTATTTTCTTTTGAAAGACCTCTGGTGCTGGGGGGGTGGTCTAGCCACTGAGGAAGATGGCAGCATAGCTCCGTAGCTCTCACTAGACCTTAGCCCATCTGCGCTCAGACGCTGTGATCCCGTGGAGTCTCCCATCGTAAACAATGGCTTAATGTACAGGTAATACCCTACTTGCTGGGCGGCATGTCCTTTTAGCGGATTTCGGAGCACATACACAACTTTGGTGGTGCTGTGATCTGGACTCATTTTGGCCCACTTGGGGCTAGGCCTTGTTGTGCACCACAGGCTTGGCAGTTAGCAGGTCGGCTGTATCGCTTATTCCCCTCCACCAGAGGCTGGTTCTAGTCCACAGATCCCCTACTAACTTGCTGACCATAAGATAGTCTCTTTAGGTCATCTCAAACATCGGAGAATCAGAGCCTGAAAATGGAACAACCAATGGCTATTGGGGAATCCTTGCAACATATTACCAAACTCCTGGAAACTTTAATTACCAGAGTCGATGATATCACCCTAACCTTAACAGGAATTACTAAAGATGTCCAACAACTACAGGACAGAATGAACGTGGTGGAGCAAAGAGCAGAAGCCTGCGAAGTGCAACAAGCTCAAGTATGGCAGCGGCTCCAGCAGCACAAAGAAAGGCTTCCAGTGTTTTGGAAGAGGGCCGAGGACCATGAAAACTGCAGCCACTGCAATAACTTGCTGATATCTCAAATTTTATATTCGTGGGGAATTCATTAAATTAGCTACCAGAAGAAAGAAAATGAGAGAAAAAGAAACCTTATCCTTATTAACTCAAATAAGAGCGGCCGAGCTTTCTCTCTCATTCTCAACAAACCCCGACTCCACAACCGAGCTCTTAGATCTCAGGAACAAATATGCAGACCTCTTAAGAGCAAAAGCAGAGTATGCACTCTTAAAAACTAAATCCACTTACATAGATCAGGGAGAAAAAGCGGGCAAACTCCAAGCTCTTAGACTCTGCAAATTGGAAAGCTCAAGACATATACCTTCTCTTCATGCTCCGGATGGGACTATTAAAACCAATCCCAGAGACATTGCTCTAATATTTGAGAACTTTTATCGTTCCCTCTATGGGGAAAGATCCACGCCCACTCCTACCCAAAAGATAGACCCTTATCTGGATTCCTTAACTCTCCCCTCCTTACCCGAACACCTCCAACTTTTCTTGACTTCTCCTATCACCCTTTAAGAAGTGATAGAAACAATTAAAGACTTAACCCTTGATAAAGCTCCAGGCCCAGACGGCTTCCCCACTAATTTTTACAAATCCTTTGCAAAGGAGCTGGCTCCACATCTACTCAAACTATACCAATATATGCTCTCAGCTAAACCTTTGGATCCTACTTTATTAGAAGCGACCATATCTCTTCTAGTAAAACCCAACAAGTCCCACCTGCTCCTAGAGGGTTATCATCTGATCTCCCTCTTAAATTGTGATATCAAGATCTTAACTAAAATCCTAGCTTTACACATTCATAAAGTATGGTTTCATCTTCTAAGTCCAGAACAGGTGGGATTTGTCCCTAGTAGATCCTCCGCGGATCACCTTCGAAAGTTTTCCCATATTTTCAATGCAACAAGATTATCTCAAACCCGATGGCCTAATCTCATTGGATGCCGAGAAGGCCTTTGACAGAGTGGACTGGGACTTCCTCTGGCCGACTTTAAGTAAGATTGGCTTCCCTCTCCTCTTCATCCAGTGGATTCAGGCTATATATTCCTCCCCTTCAGCAAAGATCCGTTCAATGGGGTATTCCCTTCTCAATTTCCCTTTACTTAAGTGCAAGGCAGGTTGTCCCCTCTCACCTTTCCTATTTAATCTTTATTTAGAACCCTTGATTCATCATATCAAACAGTCTTCACAAATACAGGGAATTCCAATACTCAATCATAACCTCATCATCTCTGCATATGCAGATGATATCCTCCTCCATTTAGAGAATCCTGCTAAATCCCTGAGACAAGTAGTGGAGGTAATATCCCAATTTAGCTCACTATCCAATTATAAACCTAATCTGAACAAATCAGAAATCTTTCCCCTAAGTCATTTCACTCACAAAGCTGACTTCAATGGCTTTGACCTAAAATGGACTCCTCATTCACTTAAGTATCTGGGCATTCACCTAACCATGGATCCTCTTCGGACCAAGAAACTCAATCTCAATGACCTAGTGACAATCCTTCAACTTGATCTTCAAAGATGGGAATCTCTTCCATTATCTCTTTGGGGATGCATAAACAAAATTAAAATGAATGTCCTGCCTAGACTTTATTATCCATTACATATGCTGAACATGTGGCTCCCACTATCTTTCTTCCAGAAGGTATACTCTCTCATCTGTGGCTTTATATGGCTACATAAACAACCCATAAAATCCTTTATTAAACTGAGTCTCCCCAAAGCATCAGGGGGTCTCCGCCTCCCTAATTTTCTTCTTTATTATTGGGCGAGCCACTTCTCTAGGATCGGGAAATGACTTACGGATCCCATAGATGAAGCCTCTCCTAGTTGGCTGCAAATAGAAACCCAGATCTTACAACAACACCACTTGCTTTCCCCTGCCTTTTACTATATTCTCCTGAAGAAGTTGCCTGACCCAATCAGCCACTCAGTAATTGGAAGCTCCCTGAACATTTTTTCTCAATTTTGCTCCTCTTACAAATTTTCGCCTCATCAAGACTTCACACAACCTCTCATCTTCAACCCCAACATTAAGATAGGTGGCACTTTCCTCATGCACACTTGGTTACCTCCTCTACAAAATGCTAAAGTAACAGATCTCTACTCCTCCTCGTCTCTTTTCTCCTTTTCCAAAATCCGACATAAATTTGGCCTAAATGCTTCTCATAATTTTAAGATCTTCCATTTGAGACACCTAATAGCACAAGTATTTGGTACTGCTTCCCTAGAATCTAAGCTTCAACCTATATTGGAAGGCTTCCATGATCTATCTTCCAAGCCACACTGCTTGTCCCTCTTATACAACTATATCCTCTCCACTGGACACACTGATCCTGTACCCGGTTCCAAAATCTGGTCCTCTCTTCTTCCAGGAACAGTCATTGAATGGTCAAATGTCTGGCAAGATTTATATACATACATCTCCCAAGAAAAACTGCGACTTACCCAATACCATATACTACACAATCTATATTACACACCAGTAAAATTAGCCAAAATTGGCCACCTGCCCAACTCTAATTGTTCCAGATGCGGTAAAGGTGAAGGAAATTTAGTACATATATTCTGGGACTGTGCTAAAATTGCCCCCTTATGGCTGTCAATTCAATCCAAATTGAACCCAATACTTGATCTAGGGGACCTCTTCACTGTGGAGGTCTGTATCCTAGGAATTTACACCACTATCCAGATTAAAGAACAGAAGTATCACATGGCACTAATTTCCATGGTGGTAAAAACAAGTGCTTAAACACTGGTTGGATCAATTACATATCTCCTATAATGTATGGCTAAATGACCTCTCAGCCTACTTCAGGATAGACTTGATTGCTGGCTCCCATAATAATCTGGCATCATTTGATAAAAAATGGGCCAAATTGTACACTTTATATCTGCACTGAGGTTATTAATATTTCATTTTCCAGGTCCATCTCAAGATGTTTCTATGTACCAAATATTTCTTTCAAGTATTATACTATATGTATTGGCACACTCCAGGGGTTTCGGAGGAGGGAGGGAGAATGGGATGAGGGAGGGGTTTCCTTTGTCTTTTTCATCGGCTTTCCATAATATACACTAAGTGGATGGTTGCATCTATGTATCATACCTGTTATGAATACTACTATGTTTATAATTTAAACCAATAAAGAGGTTGAATTGAAAAAAAATAAATAAATAACTTGCGGATGGTTGGCCTCCCGAAGGGGGCTGAAGGACAATCAATGGAGCAATTCTTATATAAAAATTTGCCTCGCATGCTAGGGGACTGATGGAGACACCCAATTGAAATTGAGAGGGCACACAGAGTCTCTGCCCAGGTAAACAAACATTCCAATACACCCAGGCCCATTGTGGCCTATTTGCTGCGATACACTACTAAAGAGAGAATCCTTCGGGCCACCAGAGACTTAGGGGAACTTTCCTGGCAGGGTGCCCTAATTGCCATATACAGGGACTTTGCACAGGAAATGGCTGCGAGGTGGAGAACATTCGGAACTATAAAAAGATTTCTATACCAACATGACTTCAAGTTTAAATTCAAAAATCTTACTAGATTACATGTTGTCAAAGAAGGTCATGAACTCATTGCAGATCATTCAGGGGACACAGAAAGATGGATTGTTCGACTATGGCCAGGCCTTCAGTGTCCTACTACAAATCCCAGGAAGCTTTCAGAGCCTCCTCCAGCACCACCTCTGGGTAGGAACCTTTTTTCTACATATGGTTCCACTGCACCCTATTTGCAGACCGGACAGGTCCCAAACCAAAAGGGTCCCCCAGCGAAGACTGCCTCTCAGACGACTGGCTCCAATGCCAATTCATTGTCACCGGAGCTGCAGGCATCCAATTTGCAGCTCTCCCTTCCTCGGCGAGGACTAAATCCATCACCTAAGCCAAGACAGAGATCTAGGAGTGGCCCACAATATTCGCCTTCCAAATCCATGGCAGCTCCACTGGCAAAGATCTCCAGTTATGAACCTTCTCCTATGCTGAACCAGGTGGAGAATGGAATCCAGGATATGGACGCTGAGCAAGTGACAGACTGGGGGGATCTCCCTGAAACATTCTTAGTGGAACTGGTAGACACTCCTTCACCAGTCCATCCTGGTCTCATCAGCTACGCGGCTGCAGTGGCATGACACCTTTAGATCCTGGATGTACCCCATGGGGCTCCCCCGAGACGGCCGAAGATTAATTTATTGGACTTCCTGGAATTGGACAGTCTATCTGTTTCTGTACTTAAAAGGGTCAGTAGGGTTGGGGTGCGAGTTTATACTCCACAGTTTCCTTTCTCTCTCCACTATGTCTTCCTCCCCCAGCCTATTCCACAGTCCTAGTATAGCTATGTGGATCTCGCTATATCCTTTACTTCCCCACCACCACTGGCTAGATAGTTGCTTTAATGCAGCCCCATTTTGACTAATTAGTATTCCCAGTTATGAAGGCAAGTGGGCAAAGCAGCCCTCCCCCCCATGTAACATATGAGCAGGGGTTCGCTCCCAGGTCTGGGGCACTCCCACCTTACATAGGGTGGTCTCACTTTTATTTATGGCAAGCAACCAGCAGGTGGGTAGCCCAGCCTCCCTCTCTCCCCTCCCCTCCATGTGGTTTGGGTCGTCCGACCAAGGGTCAGGATGGGTCTAGGAGGAGTCAGTTCCCTGTATCATCCTCACAAGACCCTCCTAAGTTGAGTACTGGGGATAGCTTAGCTGCAGGGTACATATTTATATTACTCCATTTGCATTGACCCCCAGTCTCACACTACTGTTGTTGTTGTATCTCTCTTTGACACTATTCCGTTTACTACTGGGCCAGTTGCCACTCTGATATTGAATTACTGTGTCTAACTACTAATTAACTTTCTATTTATTGTTTCTAGGATTGCTGTTACAGCCCTATCCACATCTTAGAAATGCAGCCCGGATGTTACAGGCGATGCTTATATCTTTTACAACAATGGTGCATGTATTGATAATTCTACTCTCCCTCAGGTATTTGGTGGCTCCGCAGGTTGGTAACCTCTCTGTCCCTCATTCAACTGGAAGCCCTGTAAGTACCTCCTCTTGTCTATTGTGTGGTAAAATGTCTGTCACTCCTGGGGCCCAACATGGATATCGCTGGATATCCTGGAATGTGAAAGGGTTAAACCATCCTGTTAAAAGTACAAAAGTCTTACAACACTTGAAATCCTTGCGGACAGATATTGCCCTCCTTCAAGAAACACACCTGTTATCTAAATGTTCCAATTGGTTAAAAAATACTCTAGGTAGGAGAAGTGCTGGCCAGCTCCGCCAACTCTAAATCTAAGGGAGTAGCCATCCTCATTCATTGTGCTTCCCCCTGGGTGGTGAAAGAAGTCAAAAAAGACACTCAAGGCCACTGGCTAGTAGCCAAGCTGTTTTCCCCTGTCGGTGCTACCCTATTGGGCAACTTGTATGCTCCCAATGTTGAGCATGTGGATTTTTTCCCCGTGATCAGCCAGGCCATATCAGAGCTACAATGAGAGGGATCGACGCTCCCTGTAATTTTGGGTGGGGACTTTAATATGGTAGGAGATACATTTTTGGATAAATCCCATCCCATCTCTCATGCTAACCCCAAAGTCAGGCAATCCCTCCAATGTATATTAGAGGAATGGGCCTTCACAGACGTCTGGCATAGAGAGCACCCTACGGGTAGGGATTTTTCCTTTTACTCTGTGCCTCTTAAGTCCCACAGTTGTATAGACTTCTGGCTTGCTAATGAATTAGCAGCCAGATGCCTTTCTGATTCTAACATCGGCTCAATTCTAATATCAGATCATGCCCCTGTCTCAGTGAGATTTACCCCTCCAGGGCATTGCTCTACTGGAACTCGCTGGCACTGTAACCCACTGCTGCTCCAGGACCCAGACTTTCGCCCATACCTCATACAGGCCACAAAAGACTATTTTTCTCTCAATACAGATTGTGGAGTTTCCCCATGCACTGTCTAGGAAGCGTTTAAAGCGGTATTAAGGGATCACATCATCGCCTTTTCAGCAGCATGTGATCGGAAACGTAGGGAAACTCTAGCCCAGCTCCAAACAAACTTAGTTGCTTTAGAACATTGCTTTCAAACTATCTCACAAACTACCCCAGATAATACCCTATATAAGCAGATTGTTGGCCTTAAATATCAAAGTAACACAATCTTACATCAAAAAGCCGAATGGCACCTCTTGAGGGTAAAGCAGGCCTACTGGGCTGGCGGTGAGTGCGCAGGGAAGCTACTTGCCTTTCGCTTACAGAAACAGCAGGCAGCTACACGAATACATGCCCTCTACACCTCGGCAGGCTCCATAGCAACCAATCCCAAACAAATCAATGCTACTATGCAGCAGTTTTATTAATCTCTCTATCAATCTCGTTCCCCTATTACTACTCCAGAGTTACAGGAGCATTTTGTCAAGTTTTGTCGACAAACCCCTTTACCGACTCTCACTCCTGAGCAGGTGACTCTTCTGGAAGCATCCATCTCTTCTGCAGAGCTGGAACTGGCATTATCCCAAATGGCACGGGGGAAAGCCCCAGGACCAGACGGTATATCTGTGGAGTTATACCAGGCCCTTGGACCAGATATTCTCCAACCACTGCAGTGTGCCTTACACTTTGCCCATACCTCCAGATCTCTCCCTCCCACTATGAAGTAGGCAATAATTTCCCTTCTCCCGAAAAAATCATCTGATCCTATGGACTGTGCTACCTTTTGACCAATATCCCTTCTATCAGTTGACACAAAGATACTAGCCAAAGTATTGGCGTCTAGGCTGACGACTATTCTCCCATCAACTATACATCCTTCCCAAACGGGGTTCATGTGGGGAAAATCAGGGATGGATAATACCAGACTCCTTCTAAACCTGAAGTAGTATGCCTCCAAATCCCTCTCCCTCTCCCTCTAGTGGCTTTGGTGGTTGATTTCTCCAAAGCGTTTGACTCTGTCGAATGGCAATATCTCTATCAAGTCCTTCTTAGGTACGGCTTTGGTACCTCATTTATGCAGTGGATACGTACTCTCTACTGTTCCCCCACAGCCCGTATTCTCACCAATAGTGAGATCTCCCCCCCCCCCTTTGAGCTACATAAAGGCACCAGACGGTGGCCCTGGATCCGCTGATCAGAACATTTGTCACCTCCCCACAAATTCAAGGCATTGTCATCGCCAATCAATCCTACTTGGTAGTGGCCTACATGGATGATCTCCTGCTAACCCTCTCTAACCCCCAACAAACCCTGCTGAAAGTGCTTCAGATGTTAGAAGAATTTGGAGCGATTTCTGGTCTTTGTATTAATATAAAAACACCTTAGCCCCTTAAATAACCACTGTACTAAGTCCTGCATTCAAGGAACTAAGTTGTCCTGGGTGAGCACCGGATTTACCTATTTGGGTATTTGCATACCAACAGCCTGGCAGGCACTCAGATCTGTCAATTTTCCCTCTGCTGGCACAGCTAACGGTGAAGCGTTGAGAGATGGCGTAAGCTGCAACTTTCTTTACCTGGCAGGATAGCAGCTCTCAGCATGCTCTTGCTACCGCGTGTCATGTATCTGTTAAACAACCTACCTATCCCTCTCTCACCTAAGCTTTTCATTTCTTTAGAGAAACTAACAACCAATTTTCTATGGGACTCCAAACTACCCCGGTGGGGTAAGCATAAATTGAGGGCACACTGGTCCCAGGGAGGTCTTAATGTCCCCTGGTACTATGGTTATTACCTTTCATGTATAGCTGTACAAGCTACTAAGTGGTTTGTGCCCAGCGCTATGGGTGCCTCGATATGGGTTAAATTGGAATATGACCTGGCAGGTGCAATACCCTTATATACGCTTCTCACTCCGCAGTCGCGCTTGACACACTCCCTTCTGCCCACAGTGTTATGCACAGCCTGCTCCTGGAAGTGCCATAGGGCCAAATCTCATTTGCCTAGACAGTCCTGGAACCCTCTGATACAATATGCCCCTTTATGGTGCAATAACCTTATTCAAATCGATGGGGTGTCAATTTGTTGGCCTTCCTGGTACACAGTGCTTAATTTGTGCCGGTGCTAGCTGGGGCTCAGCTCCGGTACTTATTTTCATTCTGGGGCTGAGCCCCAGCACCTCTCACACAGTCACACTGCACTAAATATTTAACTACTGTGTTGTTGCAGCACGGCCAGCCACTTTGTTTGCGCTGCTGCTGTTGCTGCTGCTGCGGCAGGCGCCGGCGTAGATCAGAGATCACACTTGCAGTTGCAGCAGCTGGCTATACTATATTTAACTGGACCTTAAGTAGTTGTGCTCGTCCTCGCTTGCTCCGGAGGGTCAGGACCATTGCTGGCGGCGGTGCGAGTGACTGCATTCCATTGCATGGGATCAGATTGCCACCAGTCACCTGATCAATTGTTCTGTTGTCAGGTGGTGCGTGTCTCTATTGCTGCCAAGTCTGCCAATCATAGCGTGATTTAACATGGGGTGGAGTGACTGATTCAGTCAGTGCAGTCGCTGACGCTGAGTCGAGTGTTTCAGTAGGGCCAGCCAGGCTCAGACTGTGGCTCGTTTTACAAAAGCAGTACAAAAATAATCATCAGTTTGTGTGAATAAAATGTTTGAAATGTCTGAACTGTTGTGAGATCGGGGATAGTCTAGGGTTGTGGTTTTTCCTGGCAGTGCAGGAAAGTCGGGCATCGTGGTAAGGCAGGGAGCGAGTGACCGACTGTGGGTTTCGGAAGACTGCAGCTGTGGCGGCAGGAAAGGGGAAAGTAGTGGCTTCTTCTGGCTAGAGAGAGCCTGAGGAGATTCAATGAATCAAACCAGAGGCAGCAAAATTTGGGGTCTGGCAAAGCAAGCTCAGCCTCAGACAATTACTTTGGCAGTAGTAGGCTACATTCAAGCAAATTAAGGATTTAAGCCAAGGAGAGGTGCAGGGCCCCTGCACTTCTGGTCAGAACAGAGGAAGAAAGCAGCCTGTGCTTCAGGCAAAGGACTTTTTCACTTAAGTTGAGAGTGAGACTTAATAAGGCAAATGAAACACAAATAAATTTGAAACCTTGGCTCAGCTGGCTCTTCAAAAAAATAAATAAATAAATAAATAACGAAACAGACAGTCGAGACAGACTGCATTGAGGTTTTGTTTTTCCAGCCTGAGCTCCAGTCCAGACAGACTGAGAGCTAATCAGCAGCTCAGTTGTGTATTTGAAGTTGGTAAATTCAACCAGCAGTCTGTCAGGGTTTGGGTTTGACTTATTATTTACTTAAAAGTTTTCCTGCTAGTTCTAATCTCCTAACTCCACAAGCTGAACTAAAAATAAAATAAATAAACCCCTAACCCAAGGCTATATAAAGACTGAGGTGAGGAGCTGTATAGTACCATCCAGGAGACTGGACCGACTGGGTTTGAATCCTGCAATCTTAAAACTGTCCTGAGTACTGTACTGGGTTCTTCTGCAGCTGCTGGTTCCACCAAAAAAAATAAAATAACAGTAAAACCAGAAAAGCAGAGGAGAGGAGCTATGTAACCATAGTAGACTGGGTTATATTCGCAGAAGCTTCACTTAGGCAGCACATTACATAACTGTGTGTGACAGTGTCGTTGAAGGGACTTTTATAAAAAAAAGGCTAATACAGGCAGAGGAGCACGTGTGCGGACTGCGAGCTTGGGTTTGATTCTCACAAGTTCCATTTACATATAGCACAATACTGTGCATGACAGTAACTGTCTTTGTCTCTTTGAAGGGGCTGGAGCTTGAATAAAAAAGGCTAATACAGGCAGAGGAGCATGTAAGCGGATTAGAGCTTGGGTTGATTCTCACAAGTTCCACTTCACATATAGCACATTACTGTGTGTGACAGTAACTGTCTGTCTCTTTGAAGGGACTGGGGCTTGAATGAAAAAAGACTAATACAGGCAGAGGAGCATGTGTGCGGACTCGAGCTTGGTTTGATTCTTACAAGTTCCACTTACATACAACACTGTATAGGAGCGCTGGACTCTGCAGGGCTTTAAAAATAAAAAGGCTAACTAAGATAGGCAGAAGAGCAGGTTAGATCTCTATTCATTTTGGAGACAGGCAGACAGCTGACACATAAATCCAAAAAAAATGTCTCATGCTCAGAAGAAAATATGATCATAGTTTTCTAAGCCAGGAGGTAGTATGAATGAGTGTGAGCCAGTGACTAACAGGAAGAAAATGGAGAGTGATAAAAACTACAGAAAAGAATCTGAAGATGTATCAGGTGCCACTGTTACATGTGTCAGCATCCTCAGTGCTACAAAAGAAAAGCAAGTTCATGATTATGAAGGGAATAGTGTTGCAGAAAACAGTTGTGCCAATAATGACTCTGAATCACAGAGCTCTGGTAGTGAAGAAGAATTACCTGAACAAGTTGTGGATCACAGCAAGATTTACTTCCTGCAGGATGGACACGTGAATAAAAACATTTTTTCAGAGCAAATACTGGTGGTTAGTCGGATCAAATCTTGGTTTGTAGAGGAAAATCAGTAACTTGGGTCCTGAAAAATCTGCCGGAATGAAGCTGGCTAAAGAATGGATTAAAACTGCTGTTACTTCATATGGTACCAATAAAGCAAAGCAACACAAATCACTACGGAAAAAGATAGGAGAACATGCACAAGCTAAGTCACGCCACGGTTTCTCGCTCTTGAGCGGTCAAAAAGACACATTGCTGCAATTATCTGCAAATGCACAGACTACCCAAACTGCTACTACAGCCAGAATCTTCAGAACTGCTTATAAAGAAGCAAAGCGTAACAGGCCGTCATATGGTTTTGAAGTAGAAATAGACTGTCAGCAGTTGAATGGACTGGACATGAAGAGGATTTTGCATTCCAATGTGGCATGTTTTAACATTCAACATCACATTTCATCTGCGATGAAGAAAAATTTGTTTGCCCAAATCACAGCGATTGCTCCTAAAGTGAGTCTTTTACTTGATGAAGCTACTGCTTTAAACAAGAAGAGCGCTTTAATTGTGTACATGCGACTGATGTTACCTGGCATGGAGTCTCCTGCTAGTTTATTTGTGGACCTTGTGGAGCTGCAGGATCTGACTGCTGAGGGAATAGTCAACAGTTTATTGTCTGCGCTCAAAAAAATTAACATAACTGAAAATTTCCTTGCCAAGTGCCTGGTAGCGGTTGCTTGCGATGGAGCTTCAGTGATGTTTGGACACAATACGGGTGTCGTGAAGCAGTTGCAAGACATGTTTCCAAATATCATAGCATGGCACTGCTCTGCTCATTGCCTAGAGCTTGCAGTCAGTGATGTCATGAAAGATGTCGGAGCTACGAATCACTTTAAAAGTTTGCTAGACAAGCTATATTCTCTTTATAGCACATCTGGGAAAGCTGAAGGAATGCGCTGAAGCACTTGACATTCAGCTTTACAAGATAGGTAGAGTGTTAGACGCCCGGTGGGTTGCGTTGAGCTTTAGAACAGTAGAGGCTGTTAGGAATGCTTACCCTGCTCTCTATAAGCACTTCACATCTGCGGCTAATGACATTTTCGTGACAGCACAACACGCAAAACCTACTCTGGTCTAAGCAAATGGTTGTCGTCTATTCAGTTTGTCAGCAACCTTGGAATTATGTATGATGCCCTACAGGAGTTGTCAGAGTTATCTCTTGAATTGCAACATCGCGATTGTACAACTGTTGATGCACACCGAGCTATCTGCTGCCAAATAGCGGTATTCGACACAATGGTAGAAAAATTAGGCAATTTTTTGGCACAGTGTGAGAAAGCCATAGAAGAAAGGATGTTTCAGGGTATCCTATTGCATGAAGGAAATGTTTGTGACAAGAAGATTCATCCAGAACAATTTTTCCGCAGCTTAGCAGACAATTTGCGAAAACGTATGCTGTCTACAGGAGGCACCACTGGTGACAAGACTGGATATGAGAATCTGATCACCGAAATGTAAGTGTTATATAAGCAGTACAGGCCCGATGAGCTACCTACACTGTATGGAGAAAGTGAGATTGAATCTCTTTGCGGAAGATTTGATATTGGTACCACTCGTGAAACCATTCGGGCATACAGGGTGTACAAGGAGTCAGGTGGTAAAGAAATTCAGGAGCAGTATAAGGACCTCTTGACAGCCGTGAGCACTATTCCTATCTCCAGTGCCGAGTGTGAGCGAGGCTTTTCCCAAATGAACCTCATATGCACATCAACACGAGCATCAATGCTTATTGAAACTATCTCATCATTACTATTCCTCAATCTAGTCAGCCCGCCATTGAAGAAATTCAATCCCATCCCTTATGTTCGCTCATGGCTTGCCAAAGGGCACAGATCAGCCAGTGACACACAAAGTAAGGAAAGAAAACATGAGGATAACCAGAGAAATATGGAAATTCTATGGTCTTTTCTTGATATGTAGAGAACAAACCAAACCAAACTCAGAATTTCTTTCTGCAACCTACAAAACTGGTGTAGCAACGTGGATGCTTTCTTAATGGTATGTGTAGCTTAATACAGAAACTGTATTTCTGCTAGCAGCAGCTGAAACAGTCGTCGTATACTCTTTTCTTTGTGCTATACTTCCACCATGCATTACCACACACACACACACACACACAAATTAATATAGATTTTGTGCAAGCACCCATCATAAAGTAATGGTGGCCTAGCTACCACCACCATCCATTACATCATGATGGATACTTGCACAAAATGTTATGGTAACTTTTGTTAAGGAACGGTAGTGTCTCTTACCTGGCCAATCCAAGTTGGGGATTAGCTATTCATCAAAACTGAGTCTGGTCCTGAGGAATGCCTGCAAAGGAAAACAAGAAATGTAAACAGGACACAAAGAAACAAGGGTTGGATTTAAACCACATGTAAATCATCAGATTAAAAAAATGTTTATACTTATCTGATAGGGCAATTAAGATATGTCAAGACCTGTAAAATAAAAGAGAGGTAACTAAATAAACTCTTCTAGAAAAAATATTTTTTTTAAAAAAGGCAGATAGTGCAATGCTAGACATTTTAATATCCTGTTCTGATGAGGGCCCCCAGAAACTCCTGGGTTTTAGATGGTCTGTTTTGAGTATTGTGGCTTTTATTGAAGATAGAACACACTTCCGTTACAGGTTCCCTAGTATCTCCATGTTGTTGCTTAATAAGGTGAGCGAGAGTCTCCAATATCCTGACTCCGTCCAGATGACAAAAAAATGTTCCCCAAGGAGTCAAGGGAGCATCCCCTTGACTTATAGGGGAACATTTTTTTTTCATCTGGACAGAGTCAGGATATTGGAGACTCGCTCACCTTATTAATCAACAACATATACCACATGGCATCTAGCAGGGTACAACTTTGCCTGGTATTGTATGGTGTGCACAGTGGCCTGGGATTCGATAAGTTTTAGACCCTGTCAATGTCATATTATGAAATGTTCTTACTTGAGCAGCTAACCTCCCGTTGTAACAAATTAATTGCAGGAGCATAGTTAATGTTATAGGTAGGCCAGAAGCTCTTGGGTTTTGGATGCACTGTGGTAAGTTTGGGGGCTTTTATTTAAGATAAGGCACACTTCTGTTACAGGTTCCCTAATAGGAACCTGTAACAGAAGTGTGCTTTATCTTCAGTAAGGGAACATGTAACAGAAGTGTGTTTCATCTTCAGTTAAAGCCCCAAAGCTCATCGCAGCGCTTCTAAAACCCAAGAGTTTCTGGGGCCTTCCAGACCCCACACCCCTGGCCTTTGGATCACAGTACCTTGCCATGGCTTCTACATGCCCATGATCCTTTACCTATAAAAACCTTTTCATGCTTCAGTTTTAATTGGTTCTTCTATTACTTGTACCATGCTAGATGTTATGTGGTACATTTTGTTGCTTAGTAAGGTCAGCCAGAGTCTCCAATACCATAACTCTGAGTATAAAGGGCAAGATGTTGTGAATTGACCCAAAGGCCAGGGGTCTGGGGACCAGTAGGCACCCAGAAGCTCTTGGGTTTTAGATGCTTTGTGGTGAGTGTTGGCCAGGGTTATATTGCAGATAAAACACATTTCTGTTCTTTGTCCCCCTCAAAAAAAATTCTTCCCTTCGATTCAGGGGTAGGGAACCTGGCACAGAATAGAAATGTGTTTTATCTGCAATATAAGCCCATCCAAAACTCACCACAGAGCATCTAAAACCAAAGAGCTTCTGGGGGCCTACCGGCCCCCAGATTCCTGGCCTTTGGGTCAATTCACAGCATCCTGCCCTTTATACAAGCCCACAGTCCTTTACCAGTGGTCAGCCAGACTCTCCAATAATTGACTGTACCCTCAAAACAATTCTTACCCAGATTCAGGGGTAAGGAACCAGACACAGAAATGTGTTTTATCTGGAATATAACCCCCAAAATTCACTACAGAGCATCTAAAACCAAAGAGTTTCTTGGGGCCTACCGGCCTCAAGGCCCCTGGCATTGGAGCCAATTCACAGCATCTTGCCATTGCATTATACTTGTACATGCCCCATGATCCTTTATCAGCGCCCAGTCAGCCAGGCTCTCCAACCTGACTCCATCCCCAAAAAAAAAATCCTTCCCATGGATTCAGGGGCAGGGAGCCTGTTATAGAAATGTGTTTTATCTGCAATATAACCCCCAAAACTCACCACAGAGCATCTAAAGACCCACAGCTTTTGGTGTTTGGACTCAGAGCCCTGGCATCTCTTTCTTTACAAAATAAGCACTGCTGGTACAAAGCTGGAATTCAGGTTGTACAAGATCTTTCTCCCTCAGAGACATACCCCTGCCTCCCTTTGATCAGTTACAAAGACAGTTTTCTCTGCCACACAAAAACCTTTGGAGAAACTTACAAATTCGCAGTGCATTATACCCCCTTATTCCCAAATCACAGAGATCACACAGTGGTCAAGCTTGCATCGTCTTCCTTCCTGTAAGGGAGTTATGGGGCGCTTCTGTAGTTCTTGGAGAGACTCACAATCCAATACAACTTTGTCTTGTAAAAAGAAGTGGGAACTATATACTGGCTCTCCCATCTCTGACACTCAATGGACTTATTATATTAAGGAGATATACCGCACATACAGTGACACCAATAGTCACTTCCTACAGTTAAAAATGTTACTATTGTGGCACCGCACACCAGTGATTCTCCACTCTCGTGGTTTGCTTGGCCATAACAAGTGTTGGTGCTGCTTCCAGGAAGAGGCACATATTCTTCATATTTTATGGTCCTGCCCTAACTTGGTAACTTATTGGAAGATGGTTGCCTCAGATATTTCTCTAGTACTTAAGCAACCAATCGATTTGACTGGCGCAAACTATGTTTAGGAAGACACTTCCACCTTGACTCAGCTATCTAAACCCCTTAAAGATTGGACCCTGGTAGCCATCCTGGAGGCTAAATGCCTTCTCTTCAAGTTTTGGCGGCAGTCTGGCACCCTTACCCAGAATTGCCTGGCACACAGCTTTGGCTAAGCTCTCTCTGTTTGATAGGCTTTCCCACCTTCAGAGAGGTAATCTCTGCCATCATCACCAAAGATGTGATCCGTATCTTAGCTCCCCTTTTTGCAAAACCCCAGAGCCACCCTCTAACCCACCTACTTAGTAGGTCATCAGTATTCTGTTAGTCATATTATAGATTATGTTATGGGAAGATACGTGTCTGTCATAAGATATCAGCATCTGCCCTTATCCTGGGCTTAGTTCATTTCTATGCACTACTCTCCTGAAAGTACTATAATGTTTAAGAGTAACTGTAATATGAAACTCAGGTATCTAGTTATTTAGGACTTACAATCAGAACGTATGTGTACTGAAGAATAACACTTTTTTCATTGTATCTTTTGGACTGTACCGTACTTTATAATCAGTAAACTGTGCTGCTTACCTTCTACTGTATGAAAGCACTTAAAAAACCTCAATAAAATATTATACAATAAAAAAAAAAAGAAAGACCTCTGGTGCTGAGCAAATCCCAAAGGGAAGGCGCTTGAACTTATATCTCTCAAAGAGTGTATTAGAAGTCATTAGATCGGAGCTAAGGTCATCCAGTTTAATCTCCCAGAATGCATGCTCCACATACAATACTGTAAATACTTTGGCCCCCGCTAGCTTGGCTGCAGCCTCTTCAACTGTTTTCATCTAGTGATGTTCCCTTTTAATTACTCTAGTAAGATCTCTGGGATCTATGCAAATTCGTGCTTTATTTGTTTTTTCTACAACCACCATCGAGTTAACCCAGCTTGTAGGTTTCGTCTCTTCCTCATTAACCCCCAATCTTTCCATATTCTCTAGCTCAGTTTTCACTTCGTCTTGTAATGCAAAAGGTATTTTCTGGGGGGGGGGGGTGGATCACAGGGTTGACTATCTTATCTATTTTAATGTGGTATTCACCCTGTAAGCATCCGAATTCCTCAAACACATCTGCAAATTCAGCCAGTATTCCTTCTGTGGTTTCCTCTGCACTTTCACTTGCAGCACCTACCGAAAATAGCTTTTTTATAACTTCGTTTCCAAACAAGTAGGTAGGCCCAACACTGGGGTCACGTTTGCATTAACCACTTGAAATGGCAACAGGTAATACTTTTGCTTAAAACATGTTAACAGCATTATTTTGCCTTTCACATCCAATTTATGCCCAGAATAAGAAACCAGTCTAGTTGGCGACCTTTGAACAGCTTCTCTAGACAATGTCTTATACATCTAAAAAGGCATCACATTGCACTGTGCTCCAGTGTCTAATTTGAATGTCACCATTTTCCCATTTATGCTCAAATTCACTTTGTAGTCAGTCTTGGGTTTGTAGTAGACACAGTCTCAATACTAAACGTACTTTCAGTTTCCTGGGCATCTCTTCTCCCACAACATAGCTTTCCCTGTGTTTACCCCACAGGAAATACTCTAGCAATATGATTTTTCCTGTGGCATAATCTACAAACTGTCCATATGCTGGGCATTTGTTTATCTCATGCTCACGACCATACTTTTCACATTTGACTTTATTCACTGCATGTGTATAGCTCCCTTGCTCACATTGGGACTTGCTTTTGCTCTTTCTTTCTGCACAACTGCTACTTGCACTGAGCTTTCATCCTGAGCATTCCCACTTAAGCATTTAATCTGCATTTCACTCAGTTCTGCGGCCCTGCATATGTCTATGGCACGATCTAGCTAGGTCTGCTTTTCTCAACAGTCTGCTCTCATGTTGACTCTGCATGCTGCATACTATTCTATCTCTGATCAACGAGTCAGTTAAATTTCCAAATTCACAAGATTTTCCCATTAGCCTCAGTTTACTTACATATGAATCAATGGACTCACCTAGATTCTGGCTCCTAGTATTGAACAAATGACTCTCATAAGTCAAATTCTTTTTTGGGTTACAATACCTCTCAAACTGTTCCATGATTTTATTCAGTTTCTCCTTCTCTTCCCCGTTTTCCCAAATGAACGTATTGAATACCTTACTGCATCAGGGCCTGCCATATGCAAGGGGTCATCACCCGAATTTGCTGGAATTTTTCAGCGAGTCCACTGGCGACCAAGAAAATTTCAAATTGCTGCTTAAATCTCCAATTTTCAGCAACATTTCCATGGAAATTGAGTGCAGTGGGAGGCTGCAGGCAGTCCATTCTGACACCATGTAATAATCATGCAGACATTAACATGGGGTAAGCTGGCAAGTTTACTGTACTGACAACATGTTCAGGATAACTGCAGAAAAGACACGCTACTGCCCGTCGGATACAGGTTTATATATACTGAGCTAGCATGCGCATTGGTAAAGATACATAAGTCACGATGTTAATTAACATACTTACAGAGTAGAAGATGGAAATATTGTCCCAGGGCAAATTTTTGATACAAGCACAACTGTAACTAACATGTACTGTGTTTCCTTGTTTTCTGACTAAAGTTGTGTAACTCTTATGTTGTTGTTCTTTGATTTGTACAAATAAACAATTCCCCTACTCTTGCTGAGGGGACACTGTTGCTCCCAAAGGCAAGATGGTTATCCCCCGAGCTAACAGAGGAGGAGGAAAAGCTAAGGCAGGGGAGTCAATGTCCCTCCCTGCCCAGAAACTGCATGAGGTCTGCATGTTTGAAAAAGTCTGAATCTAGAAACAGCAGTAATTTTGTAGACAAAATTATCAGATGAAACTACCAAAACTAAAAATGAAATCAGAGCTCTAAACCTCTCCCAACTGATATCTGAATCCACCCACCCAAACCACAAGACATAACAACACTCTCTACTCGACTGGACCCTTACCTCCCACTCCCACCGCGTCATCACCTCTGGCATCCTCCCTGATGTTCTCAGTGACGATAACCCAACATTCATTGTTAGGAAAATCCACAGAATTAAATCACCAAACAAAACCATACAATTACACTCTTTCAAGTCTCTTGACCTTGAACCTCGCCTGAGTAACCTTGCCACTTATGACTGGTCCTCCTAACCTCCTTCTCCTCAGTTGATAAGGCCCTTGCCTACTTCAAAGAAATCTTTCTTGTAAACTGGAATGTCTTTGCCCCATGCAAACAAACCAGAGTCAGAGGTAACCACTTACCTTGGATAACCCCTGAACTTCTGGCCTGCATCAGGGCTAGAGATCTAGCCTGGAAGTGTCATAAAGCTATCCAGCATCCTAGTGATCTCGCAAACTACCGATGCTCTGAAATGCTTGCACCAGGGCTACAAGGTTAGCCAAGTCGAATATTTCAAATCTGCCTTCATCACCAATATGAATTCTCCTTCAAAGTATGGAAGGTGGTCCATGCCCTGTTTACCCCTCATCTCAACCCCGGTACTTAAAGTAGATAGCTCACAGTGTCTGACCCACCAGCTGTAGCTGTAAAATTTAACTCCTATTATGAAATGGGTAGAATGAATGCGGAATTCTGATTGGCTGAGAGCTGCTTTCAGTTGGGACGTTATCACAGCACAATGGCCCAGCTGAAAGTATTATGTTTAAAAATGCATAAAATTTACTAAAAATGGCCCATTTCATAATCGCAATAAGGCACTCAAGGGGGTATGTTATGGTGGGCTAATGGCCCTTCTCAGGTGGTGGAAGTCCATGGCTATGCCTTGTGCTTCAACCCACCCCGAGGTGGGCTGTTATCCCACCATAACATACCCCCATCATGCCATATTGCTTAACTATACCTCCTGTGCCACTGAGCTACTGAAATCCCTCCTCTCCCCTCCTACCCATCCCCCTCCCCACCCTCTACCAGTGCACCCCCTCCACCATCCTCCCACCTTCCCTTCACTTTCACTACCATAACCCCAAACAATGCCCTAAGTGCCCTCCTCACCATCAACCTCTAAAGGTGCCTCCCCTGATGGCCTTGACCCAAAACTCCTCTCCCTCTCCACTTCGCCATTGCCTACACCCTCTCAATAATCTTAAATCTCTCATTTTCTACTGCCTCGGTCCCCTCTTCATGGAAACATGCTGTGGTTCTCCCTCTACCAAAAGGGGTGACCCTCATCCCCTGGCAACCATCACCCCATTTCTCTCCTCCCTACCCTTGCCAAGCTTCAAGAACACATTGTCCTCTCCCAACTCACCTCTTTTCTGTCTGACACCTCCTTTTTCACCCCTTTCCAGTCTGGTTTCAGGAAAAAACACTCACCCACCACCTCTCTCCTACATCTCACAAACTCCATCCTAACCAGGATGGACAATGGGAAAATTACCTCTGCCATTTATGTCATCCTGACCAAGGCCTTCAGCACTGTCTCTCACTCCTTCTCCCTGATTCACTCCCAGCAGCTGGCCTATCTCCCTCCACCACAAACTGGTTCAAGGCCTACCTTATTGGCAGAACGAATCAGTTAAGATGTTGGAGACCACTTCCCTGCCCCTTCTGATTAGCACTGGAGACCCCCAGGGCTCTGTATGTAGCCCCTCCTATTCTCCATCTTCTTAAATGACTTTTCCTCCATTTGCTCCCCATCCTCCGCTATACATGTGTATGCCAATGACAGTCCCGTCTGCGATCTAGCTCCTGTTCTGATGAAGTTACAACCAGCTTAAAGCAAGACTCCGACAAGGTTCAGCTCTGGTTTCTAACCATCAGCTTTTCCTCAATGCCAAGAAGACTGTCTCAATGGCCTTGACACAAAGCAGAGACTCTCTAGGCTTTCCTCCCTACCCACTTTCCACACCCTTGATGGGACTTTACTTGAGGACACATCCTCCTTCAGGTACTTAGGTGTTTGGTTGAACCAGCACCCAACTTCTCTGGACATATAGACGCCATCCAGAAAACACTGCGCCCCAAGCTTGGTGCCCTGTTCAGGAACCGTAGTTGCATCCCTCCTATGGCTAGGTGTGAACTTGTTCAGAAGATGATACTGCCCATTTTCAACTACTGTGACATAGTATATGGTGCTGCCACTAAGTTCTCCCCAGCCAGACTGGACAATCTTTTCATTTCCTTCTGCTGCTTTGCCCTAGATTCCTCCCCCTCGCACCCATCACCGTGATCTTTATCGTGCTCTATCCTTCCCCTCTCTTACAAATAGGTGACTCTCCCACTGTGCTAAATTCACCTCCAAGCACTAGTTGTGTGAGCTCCCTTCCTACCTCACCTTCTCCTTTATAACACCCCCCACCCACCCTCTCATTCCCTTAGATCATTCGACTCGCGTACCTTGGTTGTCACCCGCAGATCCACCCAAATCGGCCAATCCAGTTACTCTCACCACCTCCCAAAAATGTGGAATTCCCTTCCCCTTCAAATCCGGCACTCATCCTCTGCCTACTCCATCAGCTCTGTCCTCAATAATTACCTTGCACCTAGCTGCTCCTGCCATATCCCTCCCTAATTCCCTCCTCTAATCCCTGGACAAACCCTACCCCTCTACCGTCACCTTCATTTTACCCTATGCACATCCACCCCCCCAAATTTCTAGTTCTCCTCCCCTTCCCCCAAATTGCTCCCCCTTATTGACCTCCCTTGATCTCTCACAGAATGTAAAGGACCCCGAGTGCTCTCCATGGGTCCTTCTCCTACCGTCCCAAGGGGCTTGTATCTCTTATCTACTCCCTTCTCCCACCATCCTAAAGAGGTCTCTCTGGGACAAAGCCTTATCCCCTTCTCTCTGGTCCCCCCAGTCTCTTTGCAGGGTTCCTTGCATCCTGAGGGAGGTCTCCAGGGACACGACTCTTCCCCTTCCCCCCACCTCATCCCTCCTTCCTTCCCTTTCCACCTTTTCTTTCAAGTAAGCACTTGTTTACTATTAACCCAGCACTTACTATTGTCCACTCTTTCTACATATTATGTGCAACACTGTTGTAACACTGTTTGTAACACCTGCCTTACAACCGTATGTTAATGTTGATCTTGTAACTTGAATGTTTAATGTCTCATTGTTACTGCACCCTTCCCCCAGGTTGCACTGGGAACATTTCAATAAATAAATAAATGAGGACAGACTGCAGAAATTCTCACAGGAAGAGGCTTGTTTAGCAGCAGAACTCAGTGAAAAGAAAGAAACATCTGCAAAAGGATTGAAGACCTGGGTATGGGTCAAACTGTAGTGAACTGGGAGGGTAGTTGGCTAGAAGGGAGGCAGCAGAAGGTGATAGTCAATGGGGTTAAATCAGAGAAAAGGGAGGTTATGACAAGCAAGGTTCCACAGGGATCAGTTCTTGGTCCAGTCCTCTTCAGCATGTTCATTTGTGACACTGGTGAGGGAATCCAGGGCAGACTGTCTCTTCACAGATGACACAGAACTATGTGAGAGGGTGGATAGTGATGAGTGAATACGGTGTATATATAAAGGGACCTACAAAAACTAAAGGGGTGCTCAAGGTTTGGCAGTTAAAATTCAGCTCCAAATGTGCAAGGTAATACACCTGGGGAAAGGGAACCACAAGACGGAGTACTAGATGGTTGGGGGAGAATTAACATTACAAAAGAGGAACGGGATCTAGAAGTTATTAGTAAGTCCCTTAAACAAACAAGCTAAAACAACAAGGCCTACAACAAGGCTAACAGCATGCTGGGATGTATCAGGCAGGGTATTGATAGCAGAAGAAAAGAGGCGCCCTTCTCCCATACATATCCCTGACTGAGGTTCTCACCTGGGAGTACTGCATTCAGTTCTGGAGCCCTCACCTTAGAAAGGACAGGGTTATGTTAGAAACAGTGCAGCACAAAGTAATAAAAATGATTCAGAGTCAACAGGGCAGATCCTACGTGGAGCGCCTCAAGGAACTAAATATGTACTCACTAGTAACCAGAAGTGAGAGAGGAGATATAATAGAGACCTTCAAGTTCCTTAAAAGAATTAACAAGGTAAACTTGAGATCATATGGTCACAAGTGGAAATTAACAGGAGGGAGGATAAGGAGGGATGTGAGGAAGTACTTCTTTACAGAAAGGGTGGTGGAGCCTTGGAACAGTCTGTCAGCCAAGGTGGTGGGTGCAAACACAATCAGGGTACTCAAGCAGGCATGGGATAGAATGAAGGAAATAGCAAAGGAGGAGAATGGGATAGGATGAGGAGGGTTAGTACCCTGGAGGAACAAGAGGTTCCAGCGATTATACAGAATATGGTCAGACTGGATGGACCTCTGGGGCCCAACATTCAAAATCTTTCTTTCTGTATTATGGGAGGCGATCAGAGGGGGGGACCACTAGGCACCAGGGATGCCTTTCTTTATTATGGACTGGCGATTGGGGTTGGGGGACCCACTAGGCACCAGGGATGCCTTTCTTTATTATGGACTGGCGATTGGGGGAGGTGGAACCACTAGGCACTAGGGATTCCTTTCTTTATTATGGGCAGGTGACTAAAGGGGGGACCACTAGGCACAATGGATGCCTTTCTTCATTATGGGCAGGCAGTCAGGAAGGGGGGGCCACTAGGCACCAGGCATGCCTTTCTTTATTACAGGCAGGCGATCGAAGGAAGGGGACCACTAGGCACCAAGGATGCCTTTTACTATAGGCAGGCAATCAGGGTGGGGACCACTAGGTATCAGGGATGCCTTTCTTTACTATGGCAGGCGATCGGAAGGGGGACCGCCGGGCAGCAGGGATGCCTTCTCATTATGTGCTGTGTGACTGGGAGGGGGAATCACTAGCACCAAGGATGCTTGTCTTTCTTACAGTCTGGTGATCAGAATGGGGTTGTCCACCCACCACAGAGGGAGGGTGTGCTTCCTGGCTGCATTACCTACAGCAGTCACCAGGGCTGCCTGGAGTAAGTCAGGGTTTGATTCATATTTCGCTGCACAAAAATACCACTCTAAATCCTTTTGTGCAAAGCTATTGAATATGGTGTAGTGTGGTTATTCATGGCCATGCCCCTCCCCTTGCCCACAAGACACACATACCTGTACAGTACATTATGTGTTGTGTGGGCAGTAACCCTCTTCACCCACACAACAGCTCCTTTTGAATATGGGGATCCAACACTAACCCCAGTTTGCATGGGCAAAGACCCATTAGTGTCCACGCAAACTTTTGAATATAGGGCCGCTGATCTTTTTCTGCTATCATGGTCTGTGTTTCTATGATCTATGAAATGCAACAGCCTGAGGGTCCAGAGGAAGAATGAATGCTGGAAAAGGTTTTCCTGGCTGCAGGATGTGTACAAACACCAGATGGAGAAACCGGGTACCAGAAAATCTGACAGCCAAGGAAGACGCTGTCAGAACTGCCATGCGTCAAACAAATGAGCATTAAACTTCAAAAGACGCCATTGGATATGGAAGTCAGGAGCAGCCGACTGAAGTGCTACAGGACAAAGATGGCTGAAGCTTCTGCAGAAAATGAACCGAATGGAGAAAGACTGACTGATCCAGCGGTACAACCAGGACTGAAGCAACAAGATGGCAGGGGCACTGCAATAATGGCGGCAATGGCACAGACCTCTCAGCAGCAACCAGCTACAATTTTTTAGGTTGATACAAATAAACATGTTTCTTTTACTGTGAAGGCAGTGTATGCTACAAAGGGGGAGACTTTGCCCACAGACAACACAAACAACTCCCCAATGCCAGTACAAGGCAAAGGCCAGGAGGGTTGTCGAGCACAGGCACAGGTTAACAATAAAATATGGGGAAATGTTTCAAAATTGAGGTTAAGTTAACAGTAGAAAAAGGGAATGATAGTAAATAAGTAATTATTTATTTATATGGCACTCAATCCCAGGGACTCTGGGCTCCTTGCAGAAAATATATAGAGCAAACAGAGTTAAACAGACAGACATACAGGGTATAAAATATACAATAAATTAATAACTAAAATAATTAATGTCATGATTAAAATCAACATCAGTTTTCAAAATATGCTTTCTTAAACAGGTGAGTTTTCAGACCCCTATTAAATGGCCTCCCTCAGTGATCTGGGGAGCGACTTCCAGAGGGCCTCGAATGAGCGATCACGAAGCTGGAGCAAATCAAAGCTCTGCAACTAATAATATCAGCTCTACAACAAATGTTAGTGCCAGACATGAAATGCAGGACAGACCTGAACTGCAGCAGAAGCAAAGAAGGAATTTCAGGATGTCTGATTTATTTTGGCCCAACCAGCACCAGCATAATGGAGAAATGCAGTATGCCTGCTATACCAAAGTGGTCTGGAACTCCTCCCTGATAAAACGTACAATATGTTTCTCGAAAACTGCTGAAGGACTTCATGAAGTTTCCCCCTCTCAAATGTATGTCCTAATCCATACTACAGTGAACCCGCTCGGGCAGGCCTGCCCCTGCACTCAGAAAACTCAGAGGGAAGAGACTCTAGGAGGTTTATGGGGAAAGGAGGGGCATCAGGTTCTGGCATCTTTTGTGTGTCCTGTGGGTTATCGAGTTTCTGGAGTGAAAGCCATAGGCACAAACTGAGACAGACTGTGAGCTGGGTTTATAAAGGCAGGGCTGTACCAGAGGAGGGCAGATCTGGTGAAAATCTCAGGGTGGAAAGGTTTAAAGTGCTGGAAGTGGGTGCAAGCTGTACCATCCCAGGTCTCAAAAGCGGAGAGCTAACTGTAAACAGAGCTGCTGAGTTACGGAGAGGAAGAGAGTGGCAACCGCATGCAAGCCAGCACATAGGCAGCACTGAAGATATCGCATGGAGAAAAAGACCAAGGACTGCAGATCCAGGTCCTGTAGCAGGGACTACAGCACGGTACTGATCTGCCTCTGACCTAGGGGTTTGGAACCCAGGATGTGTAAAGGTCAGATTGGGGCCTCAGCAGTCCAGAATAAGTGGAAGGAGGTTGGAAGACTCTGCAGTCAGTGCCTGAAGTAGCCAGTTCAGCATGGAGTAGAGCAAGGAAGCCCACCTGCATTGTAAACACCATGGGAGAGCAAAGATCCAGGGGCCTGCTGTATCAGAACCATGAGTATGCCACAGTGCATCATTGTTTTAAGGGAAAGTGCCTGTTTCACCATGTTTTGCAATTTGGATTACAAAAAACCCATGTTGAGGGTTTTTTTCTGTCATTTAAGAAATTGCGTGTCCTGTAAGGTTTGGGGAACTGAACACATTGCTCTTTTTAAAGTGCACAAAAGCCAACCAACCCACAACAACCTCTATGGGCCTACAGTGATCTCTACACCGCGTGTACCCAGAGACTGAGCTAATGGAGCTCCCATTGGGATCTGTGTAAAACCAGTACTAGCTGGAAGGGGTAGGTCTGGCCTGCCTAGGAGGGCACCTAAGAGGGCCGTGTTTAAAGTTGACATCTGTAGTAACCCTCTTTCTTGCAGGTGATTAATTATTAATAAAACTGTATTAGTCTGTTAAACTTGGGCTGTTTACTGACTCTCCATGTACTGTAGTAGAGAAAGTATGGGTTTCCTTACTGAGCCCAGCAATAGGCGAAGCCCTTGCAGCTCAGCTAATTGCACTGTCTCTAGCACTTGGCCCTGAACCACAGTTTATCAGACTGCACCAGTTTGCCAGTGTTGGGGGCAGTGCCACATGTACAGCCCAGGCACACCTTGCTGAGGGGGGGGGGCGTCTGTCACAATTAGAAGTGGGCGAAGTGACTAAAATTCGATGTGCATAGTATCTTACATAGAACCCAAATTTCGCATCATTCTCTGCATAGTGAAGTGAAACCTTTGCATCCCGAGTAACGCCAAGTTCCCATTATTCTCTATGGATTTTGCATTACTTCACCTTGTTTTCTTGCTCTTGCTTAGTTTTGCAGTGATTCATGGAATTTAAGGTCACATGGGCTGTATATTGTTTTGCACAGCCTCAGTTCAGCCTTAGTGTGTGTGTAGTGGAAAGCTGGAGACACTTTGCTGTCAGAGCTCTGAGATTTAAACCATCAAAAACCTTTAAAAACGCATTTTTGCCTCAAAATTTTGTGTCAAAATTTAGTACATTGATTGTAGGAAACCCTTATGTGTTTATAACATCAAGCATTTATTGATTATGTGTGAATATTTAATGTTAATTTAGTATATTCAGTCTCTGCAGTGACAGACTGTAGATGTGTGCTTCGGGGGAGGGGCAGATCTGTGGTGTAGAAGGGAGATTAGTGAGAAAGGCAGTTTTTCCAACTTTTGTTGGCTAGTTTTTATTATTTTGTGTTCAGGTACAACAGTACAACTTTTCTTAATTTTTATAGTTTGTTTTCTGTTTGCTGGGCATTTTTCAGTCGCTTTAAAAGTCTGTCTGTATTGTCGCTACTGATCAGCTAAAGTTTCTGTGGCTGACCTTTAATGTGTGTGCATTGTGTGAACTGATTCACATGTTATTGTGGCACCACAATAGCAGTATTCTGTCTGTGTAGCTAAAGTTGTGCAGCCCTCCGCTAAACAAGGTATTGTTCTGTGACTTTTGGATTTTTGAAGACTGGTTCAGGTCTTGTGTTACTTGTGCATGTGGGCTGCATCTCTTGCATTTTTGCTTCCTATCCCCCAAAACAGCCGAAATAATAAGTTGCTGTTAATTGTCTGTGTACTCTTAAAAATGTCCACAAAGAGACATTCATGCAAAGCTGTTTCTGGCTGTGGCACTGCTGCCAATAAGACTATTAGACGTGGAAATTGTTGTGATGATGAGGCAGGTTCTACAGGGCCAATAGCAAGTCTAGCAGTGTTAAGAGTAGTGATCGTGGCTTGGGGTAGTACGAGCAGAAGGGAAAGGTAGCAGTTGCTGCAAGTAAAGGATTTCTCCGACTCTGTTTTTCACAGCTAAATCAGTCGCTCAATGCTGGTTGAGATGTGCTGTTGTCCATGCTGGTAACAAAGTTAGTGATGGCATGGTTGATGACAGCATAAGTATTGCTACAAGTTCAACTTGGGCAAACTTATCAGGAGGGAAAAATTTTGTTGAACCTGCAGACTTGAGTGTAGTTGATGTCCCACCTCACAGTAGCTGAACATGATTCTGATCTTGCTAATGACTCACGGTCTCATGTTTCCACTGATCTTGAGGTTAGGCCATCCAAACATTCAGATGTTGATGAAAAAAGTGTGGATGATAATATTGAGGCTGCGGTTGGAATATCTCCACAGGAGGACAGCACTGAAAGTGAATTTGTGGATGATGATTATGATAATGATGCTAGCAACCCCATTTGGGAACCAGACAAAAAGAAAGTGAAGGTGGCTGTTTGTAAACAGTCTGTTCATCAATCCCCCCCAACTCCTCAAAGTTATGATGTAGCTGTGTCTGCTGTTGACACTGAAGTATTAGTCATCAATTGTGATGTTCAGTCAAAGTCCAAGTGTGCACAACACTACAA
This sequence comes from Neoceratodus forsteri, assembly GCA_016271365.2. Taxonomy (NCBI): domain Eukaryota; kingdom Metazoa; phylum Chordata; order Ceratodontiformes; family Ceratodontidae; genus Neoceratodus; species Neoceratodus forsteri. The sequence continues at coordinate 687,447,120 of JADMNL010000022.1, read as the reverse complement.
TTCATGCCGTACACCCCCCATTTAATCATCACCAAAACTGCCATTCCATATGTAACCCCAGAAGCAGCATATGATGGTCAGGCATCAAAATCCCTAGTTTGGGATTTTTTTCAGACAAGATGGTAGCAATGAAACAGTGCCAATCTGTCAGCTTTGCCAAACACATGTGAAACATGGTAAAAGGGTAGCCATCTGGGCACTGGGGGCCAGCATACTTATCTCAAGAGAAGGCACATGGCACTGTGAACTCAGCAGCAGAAGGGAGCTAATGCCGTGAGTGGGGCATTCACCCTCAGCCACCTTAATGAGCATGGTATCACCTTCCTTTAGGGTAAGTAGCCGTGTCAGTAAAAGTGGTGAAATAACACTGAGGATTACTACAGGCATGAGGAGGAGGAGGATTTTGAATGTTTAAGTAGTGGTCAGAGTAGCAGTGGTCCATGTAGTAATTCTAGTACATCAACCCCTGTGCTTAAAACAGGTAAAATAACAGCATTTATTGGCTTGTCAAGTGTGAACACACCATCACATGTCAAAGGTACCCCATCCATGTTGGATCGAAGAGGAGAGCCATTTGGCATGCCATGTGCAAAATACCGAATAATGCAGCCCACATTGCACAGCCTTTTGCCCAGAACAGTAAATACCCACAACCATGTAGTTGCTCATGAACTCAATGCTGCAGTAGTGAAAAAGCTGGCAATTGACCTTTTGCCCTTGTCCTTTGTGGAGAATGTGGAATTTCGGCACTTTGCAGCACGCGCCTGTCCTAAATGGAAGATCCCGTCCAGGATCAACTTTTTCATCCATGCTGTCCCTGAGTTATATCGGACGGTGACAGAGTCTGTAAGACATGCCTTTCAACATTCCACATCACCTTACATTCACTTAAGCATGGATATGTGGACAAATGGTAAAATGGCAGGTAGTTCCTATCTGTGTATTGTCACAAACGCACTCAGCAGGTCAGGCCCTCTGCTCCCACAGTGCCAACCTCTGTGCGCAGTATAGTGAACAGGTAACAGACAGGGTAACCCTCCTGTTGGCTTGTGGGTCTGAATCACCTTTAGTCTTAAGTTCTGGGGGGATTCAAACTGTGAACCTTATGCTAGCGTACCCAAATGTACAGGCTCAGATAATATTCTCTGCGGGGGATGCAATGTATCTTTCGCCTAAGGGCACCTAACCAGGTATCCAAAATGAACCCTTAAAACTCTATAAAAGACCTTAGGTATATTCTTACCTTTTCCCACTTTAGTAACACCATCAAGCTTTTGAACAGTTTTTGTCAGTCTTAACCCTCTATATGTCACATGCAAAAAAGAACTGGCAGACCCAGGCAGTCTTTCAAATTAAAGATTTTACTTAAGATGATAAAAATATGAAAAATGTAAACACAGAACAATATATCAAAGAGCATACAATCACTTAAAAGAAAACAAGGAAAAATACAAAATAAAAACCCCTACCACAATACATTTAGACTTTTTCTATCTAATGTATTATCACTATAGTGCGTATAGTTATATCAGACAGCTGTGTCTGTCTAGAGTCCCAAGATGGTATATGACTACAGATCAGACACAAGTATTAGTTTAAACTGTGTCTCTCCTCACCCCTTCTGTGAGTCATCTAGCTCCTCCTTTTTAGAATTAAAAAAATACAAACATGATGTCCTATCAGGAGGTATAGTAAATGATGTGACATCAGCAAAAACTCAGTTCACAAAGTATGACAGTCTTTAATCAAGCTTTTCCTTTGAACTGGTGGTTAATTCCTGTTTTCCCAAGGAACATCAAAGGTTTTTACGACTCAGCAGTTTGTCACCTAGATGCAAATATAGCCAACAGCAATCAGCTAACTTATGTCCTGTCCTGTAATAAAATGCATATTTAGCTTTCCAACTTCAGAGGCAGGAGGGCATAAAAGGCCATAAAATGCAATTTCTCAAGGAAGTTAATTACATTACAGAGATCTCCTGTCAGTGTAATATATATAGCTTCACTGAAACCTGGGGGGGGGCACCCATGGAGCACAGAGTCACAAACTATATTTTTATATTACAAATTTCATACAGCAATCATAACTAGCTGGCCAAGCATCACAGTCCTCCCCACCTAGACTGAACTTGGGGGCTTTATCCCCTGCATGGGATGAGCTCTCTAAATCAGTTCACTCCTCCTATAGATGTGACAAGCCATCTGTGTTCTGATTGGTTACTCCAGCCCTATGTAAGATCGTTATGTCATACTCTTGCAGGGCAAGACTCTATCTTAATAGTCTACCATTAGTTTTTTCCCATTTGGGTCAGCCAAACCAGGGGGTTGTGGTCCGTTTGTACCTCAAAATGCTGCCCATATAAGTATGGGTCTAACTTCTTTAAGGCCCACACTATGGCAAGACACTCATTTTCCACAGTAGAGTATGCCTGCTCCCTGGGAAGTAACTTTTTACTCAGGTACACTATGGTGTGATCTTTTCCTTGGTTGGATGTCTGACTCAGTACTGCCCCAATACCCACATCTGAGAGTCAATCTGGACTATGAAGGGTCTTCTATAGTCAGGACTTGTCATCACAGGAGCACTGTACAGTGCCTCCTTCAGCCTGGTAAAGGCTTTTCACAGGCTGGTTCCCAGAAAATTCTCTTAGGCATCTTTTTCTTTACCAGGTCAGATAGGGGAGCAGCCAGGGCACTGTAATTGGGTACAAATTTCCTATGGTACCCTGCTGTCCCCAGAAAACTCCTGGCCTGCTTCTGTGTTTCTGGTCTTGGCCATGCCTTGATCACCTCTATTTTTACTTGGTTAGGATGGAGCTGTCCCCAGCCTACAACATGCCCAAGGTATGCCACTTCAGCCATGGCCACCTGGCACTTCACAGCTTTGACAGTGAGCCCAGCCCTCTGTATCCTGCCCAGCACTTCCCTAAGGTGGGACAGGTGTTCCTCCCAGCTATCACTAAAGATGGAAATGTCATCCAGGTATGTCATGGTGCACTCCTCAGCACCATTTAACACCTGGTTCACCAACCTTTGGAAAGTGGCTAGGGCATTCTTCATTCTGAAAGGCATTACTTTAAATTCAAATAAGCCTATCAGAGTGATGAAGACCAACCTCTCCCTAGCTCTGTCAGTTAACTCTACCTGCCAATACCCGTTTGTCAGGTCAATAGTCGTAAGGTATGCTGCCCCTCCCAGCTTGTCCAGGAGTTCGTCCATCTGGGGCATCAGGTGGGCGTCTGACTTTGTGATTGCATTCGGTCCATGATAATCCACACAGAAACAAGTACAGCCATCTGGCTTGGGCACAAGGACTACGGGTGAGGCCCAGGGGCTGTGGGATCTCTGGATTACCCTAAATCCAGCATTTCTTCCACCTCCCACCTAATGCCCTTTTGGACAGCCTCTGACACCCGATATGCTGTCCGCCGTATGAGCATCTGTGTTCCTGTCTCCACATCGTGCGTCGCTAAGGGAGTTAGTCCAGACTTGGTGCTAAACAGTGGGGCAAAGTCTGCTAGAACCTCCCTTACTTCCTGGATCTTGTCTGGGGCCAGCTGGGGAGACAATTTAACTGCCTCAACAGAGGATTCCCACTTGCTTTCTTCCAGCAAGTCCAGAAGGGGGTCTCCTTCATCCGTCTTCTTCCCAGGATTACATACTGCAAACACCATGTCAGCCCTATTAGCATATGGCTTCATCATGCTGACATGGTACATTCTTTCTGTATGTCTTCTGTCAGGTAACTCTATGATATAGTTCACATCATTTACCTTTCTAACTACTTTGTACGGTCCTGCGCACTCAGCCTGCAGATTGTCTTTCCGGTCCGGAATAAGGACCATGACTTCCTGACCCACTGTGTACAAGCAAGCTCTGGCTCTACAGTCATACCACACCTTTTGCTTCAGTTGGGCAGCTGCCAGTTTACTCTGGGCTGTCCCAATAAGCTCCTTCAGCCTTTCTCTAAACCTAAGGACATAATCCACTATGGGAGTGCCCTGGGTGGCATTTTTGCCTTCCCAGTCCACCTGGATCAAGTCTAAGGGCCCACGTACCCAGCATCCATATAAGAGCTTGAAGGGGGAAAATCCTGTTGACTCTTGGGGCACCTCCTCGTATGCAAACAAGTGGGGAAGGTGTTTCTCCCGGTCCCTCCCATGCTGTTCAGCAAACGCTAGGCGCATGGACTTCAGGGTACTGTTAAATCTTTCCACAAACCCATTGGCTTGGGGGTGATAAGGTGTCTCGTGCCTGTGCACCACCTCACACTTCTCTCACAAACATTTCATCAGGTCCGACATGAAGGAACCCCCTCGATTGGTGATAACCTCCTGTGGAACCCCAACACAGGAGAAAATCCCCAGTAAGGCATCTGCCACTTTGTCTGTCCTCAGTGAGGATAGGGTGACTGCCTCTGGATACCGGGTGGCATAATCCACCACAGTCAGGATGAACCTCTTCCCAGAGGAGCTTGGGGTATTTAAAGGCCCCACAATATCCATTCCCACCCTCTGGAATGGCTCCTCCACTATGGGCAATGGAATTAGGGAGGTTTGGGTTTTCTTACCTGCCTTCCCTATTTCTTGGCACCGGTGACAAGACCTGCAGTACTCCTTCTGCTGCTGGGTGAAGTTGGGCCAATAGAAATTCTGGGCCAACTGCTGCATAGTGCATGCGATTCCCAGATGAACATACAAGGGAATATCATGTGCAATCTTGAGCAACTGCTTATGATACCCCTGGAGAACGACAAGCTGCCTGCCTATCACCCCTCCCTCTGTCTTCACATCCTGAGTATACATCAGTCCATTGTCCCAATAAACTTTATGTTTACTGTCACCTCCCTGTGCTCCATCAGAGTCTGCCCAAGCCCTCAGCTTCTCTAGACTAGGGTCACTTTTCTGAGCAGCTACAAACTTCTTACACATTCCCAAGGCATGGGACAGGTCCCCTTCAGTCTCTAAACTAGGGTCCCTTGCACTAGTGTCAGGTCACTCAGAATCACTGTCATCTCTAACCCTCTAACAATGGGTCACCCCTCCTTTTTTAGTGTAACCCTCCGTAGCTATGTGGTTAACTGCTACTGGGGAAATTTCTACCCCCTTTTCATTAATCTCCATATCAGGGGAGACAGTATGGGGAATCAACCTCCCAGTGATTTCCACACTGGCTTCTGTGGGGTCCAGAGAACTACAATTTTCCCTTGCCGCTTGGCTACGGGTAACTTCACACACCATACCCTGTTTGAGATTGTTGCCAAAGATGATGTCGATTGTCAAAGTTTTGGCTACAGCCACCTGTTGCACAGTTCCCCCATTTCACCCCAGTCTAGGAGAACACTAGTGAGTGGCAATGTTTTCTCCCCCCCAGTGAAGTCTTGTACAGTTACAAATTCATTGGGTATAAGCTGACAAGGCTCTACCAGATCCCCTTTTACCAATGTCAGGGATGCTCCTGTGTCCCTTAACCCTTGTGTCTGTACACCATTCACCGTGACTGGGTGCATATGTTCCCTCATGTTCACAGGCATTGCTTCCAGGAACACACAAACAACCCACTTCTTTCCTAGCCCCATGTTGCATATTGCTTGTCCTTTTGGGACACTGTCTGGCAATATGCCCAGTTTCTTTACAAATCCAACATTCATTTCTTTTCTCAGAGAACTCTTTTCTTTGAAACCTGGGGCTAACTGGTTTTGGTGGAGGCAGTGAGGGTTTTAGCTACCCTGGAGGTGAGCTTTTCCCTTTCTGTGCTGCCATGCCCACCCCATTCACTCTCAAAGCAGGTCTGCTCTTGGCATAGCGGTCTGAGAGTTCATCAGCTTCTTGCACTGTTTTGGGATCTCGGTTCTCCAGCCAGGTTTTCAGCTCTGCTGGGCATGCCCCAAAAAACTGTTCTAACAAAATAGCATTTTCAATTTTATCTACAGAGTTTGCTTCAATTTTCTCCCACCAACATTTTAAACATTGACGTTGTTTTATGGCTAGCTCCTCATAGCTCATGTCAGGGCTTCTCCTGAGCTTACAGAATTTAGCTCTGCATGCTTCTGCAGTTAAATCAAACTTTTTTAAAAGTGCAGCTTTAAGTTCGCTGTAATCATTACCGTCCTCATTGTCCATTTGACCCAATGCATCCCGAACTTTCCCAGTAAGTAACGGGGATAGCTGGAAGCTCCAGGACCCTCTAGGAATTTTAGCCTGAATGCAAACTTTTCAAAGGAATTTAAAAAGGCATCCATATCCTCCCCCTCTTTAAATTCAGCTATCAATTTGGAATTCAATTTGTAACCCAGTCCTATAGTTCCAGTTAAACCCAAGCCGCTTACCTGCTCTGGTGCTGGTGGTTGGAGTTGTAGCTTCTCCAGTTCATGTCACCTCTGGTACTGACGCTCTTCATGGTCAGCCTCTCGCTGTTCTCACTCCCTCTTCTCCTCTGCGGCTCATTTCTCTCACTCCTTTTCTCGCCGTTCTCGCTCCGCTTCGCTTCTCGATGTTCCTGCTCAGCCTCCCTCTGGAACTCCAGCTCCATTCTGCACAACTCAATCTGCAGCCTGATTGCTTCTGGCTCCAGAATGCTGGTGACCTTCCACTGCTGCTGCTGTGGCCCTTCACTTGCACTGGCCCTGTTGCCCTCCTCACCGGATCTGGACACTGCACTGGCTGCTAGCCCCTCCACGCCCAAAGTTTGGTGTTTTATAGTCACAGTCTGTGACTCAATGCTCTGGGCATCTGCTGCCATCAGGGCATCCACAAGGTTCTGCTTGGTGGCTGTCACCTCATGCAGGACTGCTCTGTTCTGGCACAACTGCCTCAAGTAGTCTTCAGTGTACCCGCTGTAGTTGGAAGCCATCTTCTTCCCTAACTACGGCTACTCTAACTTGCACTTTAGGAAAAAAATAAAACAGGTAGTAACTTGACTGTAATCAAAATTATATAGTTCTGTTTCCTTTTTTAAAAATAAATCACTGCCTTATTTTGCAAGTGAGCTGTACAGTATTAAGCTGACACACTGAACAGTTAAAACTTGTGTTACCAATTTTATCGCACCACTGCTTACCAAAATCTATCACAAATGCACTCAGCAGGTCAGGCCCTCTGCTCCCACAGTGCCAACCTTTGAGCATAGTAATGTGAACAGGCAACAGACAGGGTAACCCACCTGTTTGCTTGTGGGTCCGAATCACCTTTAGTCTCAAGTTCTGGGGGGATTCAAACTATGAACCTTATGCTAGCGTACCCAAATGTACAGGCTCAGATAATATTCTCTTTGGGGGATGCAATATATCTTTCGCCTAAGGGCACCTAACCAGGTATCCAAAATGAATCCTTAAAACTCTGTAAAAGACCTTAGGTATATTCTTACCTTTTCCCACTTTAGTAACACCATCAAGCTTTTGAACAGTTTTTGTCAGTCTTAACCCTCTATACATCACATGTAAAAAATAACTGGCAGACCCAGGCAGTCTTTCAAATTAAAGATTTTACTAAAGATGATAAAAATATAAAAAATGTAAGTACAGAACAATATATCAAACAGCATACAATCACTTAAAAGAAAACAGGGAAAAATACAAAACAAAAACTCCTACCATAATACATTTAGCCTTTTTCTATCTAATGTATTACCTCTATAGTGCTTGTAGTTATATCAGACGGCTGTGTCTGTCTAGAGTCCCAAGATGGTACATGACTACAGATCAGACACAAGTATTAGTTTAAACTGTGTCTCTCCTCACCCCTTCTGTGAGTCATCTAGCTCCTCCTTTTTAGAATTAAAAAAATACAAACATGATGTCCTATCAGGAGGTATATTAAATAATGTGACATCAGCAAAAACTCAGTTCAAAAATTATGACAGTCTTTAATCAAGCCTTTCCTTTGAAGTGGTGGCTAATTCCTGCTTTCCCAAAGAACATCAAAGATTTTTACAACTCTGCAGTTTGCCAGCTAGATGCAAATATAGCCAACAGAAATCAGCTAAGTTATGTCCTGTCCTGTAATAAAATGCATATTTAGCTTTCCAACTTCATTGGCAGGAGGTCATAAAAGGCCATAAAATGCAATTTCTCAAGGAAGTTAATTACATTACAGAGATCTCCTGTCAGTGTAATATATATAGCTTCACTGAAACCTGGGGGGGAGGGTGGCACCCATGGAGCACAGAGTCACAAACTATATTTTTATATTACAAATATCATACAGCAATCATAACCAGCTGACCAAGCATCACATGTATTACTGACCATTGAGTGCAGCTTCTTGGGGTTCTCTGTGATGATGGGATGGGAAAGCAGTGTAATAAGTCAGACTGTGTTGGTAGCAACCTTCATGGCCTCAGACAGCATGCCACACTTGCAATGTGTAGTGTAGCAGGGTCACATACAGGTGAAAACATGCTAGACTTGCCACTGACAGAAAGTGATGAGTAGTTGCACCCCCGTCCCTAAAAGCTGGCTTCATAGCTAGTGATAATTGATCAAACGTTGTTAAATGTATCAGCAGTGGGGGCTTTGAGAGGGCTCCTCACATGGCCCACTGTTTAAATCTTGTGGTACAGGAGTTTCTGCAGTACCCTGAAATAAAGCAAATGCTGACTGTTGCATGCTGCATCTGTGCCCACTTTGCATGCTCTGGAAAGACCCGTGATCAACTTAGGCAACTGCAGATTCAAAACAGCCTCCCTCATCACCACCTCAAGCTTGAAGTTGTCATGAGATGGAACTTGACACTTTACATGGCAGAGCAGTTGTATGAGCAGTACAAAGCCATCTCTGAGTACCTAGTTATGCATACTAGCAGAGGCAGTATAGCGCAGTGGGTTAAGGCTCTGACCTGCAGATCTGGAGACCGGGGTTTGAATCCAATGGCCTCCTATGTGCATACTGTGTGACCCTGAGCGAGTCACTTAACTTCCTTGTGCTCCCAGGTTGCATCTGGAAACAAGCTTCAGCTTAGTGTGCTACTCCTGGTTAAACAATGTTCCCTTACTAGCCGTGACAGTTCGGGGCCTCAGTGTCTATGACAACTGAACAATGGAGACTCATGGACTCAGTAATACTAATTTTAAGGCCATTTGAACATGTCACACAGGGAGTGGTAACACTGCATCCATTAGTCAAGCCATTCCACTGCTGCGGGAGCTGAGGAAGCGTTTGTTGAAAGTACAACACTGACTTTCTGCCTATTTAACTGCCTCCCTAAATCATGTGACCCGTGGACCTGCAGAGACAGTCAGGCATGTGATCAGTGTTCTGTTTCTTATAACTTTGCCTTATCAAACTGGAACTTGAAGTGAACCCGAAGTGGACAACGCGAAGTGAGGCAAATTTCAACTTTTTAATGGAAATTTCGTGTAGTGATATGTGAATCCGAAGTGGACCACTTTGCGTTCACTTCGCCAGTGAATTAAAACTTTGCTGCATCTCTAGTCACAATACATCGGGGGACAGCATCTTTGATATAAACTTTAAAATGGCAACAGCACTAGAAAGATTTTAGGTGAAGTATAATGATTTGAAATACTCAGAGCTGTGGATACCATTTCAAGTTATTTCCCTGTCAAAACCGGCCTTAAAAACAATCAGCATAATGTTAAGAAATGAGGGGGGAAATGTTTACCATATCAACTATTGGCTGGCTCAGGTGCAAGGTGCTAGGCCACCCTGAACATATTATTGATACAGAACAAATATGGACTGGTGGATGGCATTATTATTTTATTTTTAGTCCTTAGTAACCGGGTAAGGCCCACTAGGCAGTACTGCCTGTTTTAAGGGGTGACTCAGAAGCACTGTGGAGTTTAAGTGACTTACTCAGAGTTACACAGTATGCAAGTGGAGGTTGTGGGAATCAAACCTAGGTCTGCTGGATGTACCAAGCTCATTCACAGCTCATTATTCTAACCTCTAGGCTATACTGCCAGTCCCAAAGTATTTCAAAATAAACCTACAACAGGTAGACACTGGCGTGAAACCCCTACCTTATAATTTTTACATTGGAAGAGGCAGAGAGGGGGGGTCTGCTTTTATCCAGGCTAGCTTAAAGCCTGTATAAAAGGCAGATCACAAGCGCATCTGAGTTACATGTGTGATTAGATACCATGTAAACTCTGCTTAGAATATGGCTATGTGAGTGTATGCACTACAGCAACAATTTAAAGTGCAATTTATTTGAGGAGGGGGGCACTCTTTCAGATTATGTCCATGGGTGACACATAACAGAGCTGACAGACCTAAGCAAGATGTTATTTTGGATATAGCACAGAAAACTGGAGCTAAAAAGCAAGACTAGCAACACATCTAGCAGAACTTTCTCAACAAGCTCAGCCTGACCCCACTTTGCCCCAACAAGCCCAACCTGAGGCAGGAACTAACACCGAAAGACAAAACAATAAACAAGCAGAAAAAGGGACACCTGTGATGGCATTATCAGATAAAAAAATATACACACAGAGAGAAGAGGAACTGGGGATAATGGACACACCAGAAGACAGAACCAGTTCAAGGGATAAAGGCATTATTACCTCTTGAGTCGAAATAACTATGGTTAGCAGAAAAAGATCTCTCAAAAACTGACCATCAAAATTAATAAAGAACCCAGTACAAAATATACAAGTCTGGGAAACAGATATGAACCCCTTTCAAAAATGAAAGAGTGTGTGTGTGTGTGTGTGTGTGTGTGTGTTGGGGGGGGGAGTTGGATGAAGATTTAGACTTCAAAACCTCATCTACTGTGTCATCACAGAAGATGGTATCTTTGGAAACAAAAAAGAACAGCATACATCACAAAAACAAAGACACGAGATAAAGACCAGGTTCAAGAACAAGAGGGGGAAAAATGGCATTGTGGACTTCTACAGTACCATAAGTTACTGAGAAACAGAATTTGTCAGCAGAAAAGGACCGTTTGGCCCATCCAGTCTGCCCAAAGGTTCCCTGCCTGCTCTGTCTCCATAGACCCTAACTTGGTCTCTGCCAACCCTCTCCCTTCCCTGCCTAATTACTAATATTCAGTGTTGGGTAAGTTACTTTTTCTATTACTTTCTATTATGTTTGGAAACTTGTTCCAGGAAGCTCTGTGCAATCACTAGCAAGGATGGAGAAGTACTAGAAAAAGTAATACATCTTAAAATTATAGTTACTTATTTCTTTTTATACAAAAACAATACAAAACTAATAAATAATATAACTGCTAATATTCCCGTGTCTATCCGATGCATACCTGAAACCCCAACTGTTCTTCCCTCCACTATTTCTACTGGCAGTCTGTTCAAGGCATCTACCACCCTTTCACTGCAGTAGTACTTCCTCACATCTCTCTTAAACTCCTCCCCTCCAACCCAGCTTCACTAAATGTCAACTGGTCCTGGTTCTGTTGCTTATTTAAAAGAGACTTTCCTCCTGTACTCTGTTCATCCCTATGAGGTAATTGTAGGTCTCTATCATGTCCCTTTTCCCTATTCTCTCTCTTCCAAGGTGTATATGTTGAAATGACTCAGTCTCTTATATGGCTTTTTATGCAACCCCTGCACCACTTTAGTTGCCCTCCTCTGGACTACCTCCACCCCTGTCTATGTCCTTTCTGATGTGCAGCCTTCAAAACTGGATACAGTCCTCCACATGGGGTCATAGCAGTGAGCCATACAGTGGCAACACCACCTCCCTCATCCTACTGGTGGTATCACTTCCTATGCACCCCAGCATCCAACTAGCCATACCCACTGCTTTGTCATACTGCCCTGCCACTTTGAGATCATCAGATATGACAACCATAAGGTCCCTTTCCTGCTTAATGATTGTCAGTGTCTCTTCTCCATCCTGTACTCCGCTCCTGGGTTCCTACACCATAGGTGCATGATTTTGCACTTTTTTGGTATTGAACCCCAAGTGCCATGCTCTTGACCACTATTTGAGTTTCCCAAGATCCCTGCATATTCTCTCTACCCCCTCCTGAGTGTCCATTCTATTATCTAACTTGGCATAATCTGCAAAAAGTCATACCTTCCCTTCCAGTTCTTTGTAACTTATGAAGACATTGAAGAGGACAGGAGTCCTGCTCCACCCTGCTGGTCATGCTCCCATCATTAGAGTGAGTGCCATTAACCACCACCCTCTGTTGCCTATCCATTGACCAGTTTTAACCCAGTTCAGCACTTCGGATCCCACCCTAGGCTGCTTAATTTCTTAATCAGTCTCCTGCGTGGCACAGTGTTGAAGGCCTTCCTAAAGTCCAGATAGGTCACGTCCACTGCCATCCCCTGATCTATTTCCCTTTTCACCCAAAGATATAACTGGTATGACCTCCCCCAAATGAATCTATGCTGCCTGTGATCTTGTACCCCACTGGATTCAAGATACTCTACCAACCTTTCCTTAAGCAGGATATCCATTGATTTCCCCATCACTGAAGTGAGACTGACCAGCCTAGAGTTGCTAGCCACCTCCCTTTTGCTACTCTTATGTAGAGGGACTATGTGCATTCTTCTTCAGTCTTCCAGAACCATGCCTTTTTCTAGTGAACTGTTGAATAAGGTCATCAGAGTACCCTTGGGTGTATCCCCTCCAGCCCCATAGCCTTGTCTACCTTTAGAGCTGCAAGTCTCTCCAGAACTCTTTTCTCTGAAAACAGACTTATGTCCACTCCCCCCCCTCTTGTTCTTGCTATTTCCTGGTGATCCACCCCCTCCTCCTTCCACTGTGAAGACTGAGCAGAAGTTTCTGTTCAGGATGGCAGTTTGTTCTTGGTCCTTTTCTGCACAGCCTCCACCTGCTTCCCTTCTAATCCTCACTATCCCTCCCCTTGCCTTCCTCTTTTAACTAATGTATCTGTAGAAACTTTCATCCCTTTTAGCAACCCTTTTGGCTATACTTTTTTCTGTCTGTGACTCTGCTCCCCTCACAGCCTTACCTACTTCCTTTTGTTTTACTTGGTATATTCCCTGTCCTCCTCCCTCTGTGTTTCCTTATTCCTCCTGAATGCCATCCTTTTTTCCTTCACCTCCTTGGACACTTCCCTAGAGAATCCCTAGAGAACTGTGACAGTCTCTTTTTCCTTCTCCTTTCACTTACTTTCTTCATGCAGAGGCTGGTTGCTTTAATTATTCCCTCCCGTAATTTTCCACTATGTCTCTATCCCTCCCAGCAATCCCCCCCCAATGAAGCAGTTTCTGAAGTAGCTGCCCATTTCTTTTAAATCTGCTCTCCTGAAGTTCAGTTACGTCTCTCTCTTCCATAGAATGACCATAGATTTGAACCTTAAAATTGCCACACTAAATGTAAACAGTGTAAAAAAAAAAAAAAAAAAAAAAGGAAGATTGATGGCCTTTTCATTTTTGAAAGATTCCTCATACAACATAATTCTGGTCCAAGAAACAAGAATCATGCCCATATATGAGATTACACAAGTCAAAAGGGCCAGGATATGTGGAATCTTTCACTGTTCATTTTGGGAAGATGTATGTGATGGGTGGACATTTTTTATAAAGAGATTCAGCCCTCCGTCTCTCGATTACTGGATTACTAGAAATTTGCCCTGGAAGAGCCTTATTATTAAATATGGTAATACAAGTGGTTGGATTAAAGATAATCAGTATCTACGCCCCTCAAATAAGTTGCCAATAGTTGACTTATTTAAAATTGTGCAGTCATTTTTATACACATTAAGGAAAATTATACTGGGGGAAGGGGTTGATTTTAACTGCATAATAGCAACAATAGACAAAGGGCCAAAAACCAAGAACACATTCGTGATTTGCAATTTTTTTTATCAAAATGTCTAAAGAGGGAGTGAAGCAAGATGGCTGCCACTGATTAGGACACTTTGTGATGGCTGCCACTGATTAGGATGCTTTGTAATGGCTGCCACTGATTAGGATGCTTTGTGATGGCTGCCACTGATTAGGACACTTTGTGATGGCTGCCACTGATTAGGACACTTTGTGATGGCTGCCACTGATTATGATGCTTTGTGATGGCTGCCACTGATTAGGACACTTTGTGATGGCTGCCACTGTTTAGGACACCTTGTGATGGCTGCCACTGATTAGGACACTTTGTGATGGCTGCCACAGATTAGGACACTTTGTGATGGCTGCCACTGATTAGGACGCTTTGTGATGACTGCCACTGATTAGGATGCTTTGTGATGGCTGCCACTGATTAGGATGCTTTGTGATGGCTGCCACTGACTAGGACACTTTGTGATGGCTGCCACTGATTAGGACACCTTGTGATGGCTGCCACTGATTAGGATGCTTTGTGATGGCTGCAACTGATTACGATGCTTTGTGTCGAGTACCTGACACTCATTAAAAAAATAATTACTGAAGAGCTTTCCTCTTTGCAATCCATAGAGCAAATAAATGAAAAAAAGGTAAAGAGAGGGGGATCCTCATCTTTGGAAGACATCTTTTTTGTATGTTACAGTCCCTTGGAAAAATCTTTTAAAGCTGGTACACCCAGCCTGGGACATGAGGAGGTGCAGGCTGGAGCTATGGCAGGGCCTGTAAGCCCCCCCCCCCCTTTGGCAAGTACAAACCAAGCAGCATCTTAACAACAGCAACCAATATCTTCTATTTCAGCACCTATAACAAATTTGGAGAAAGCAATACTGACTATATATCAATACAAGTACTTTGTGTTTTCGGAATCTGAACCCAAAAATGTTTTTTAGCTTTACCTACTACAAAACAATTACCTTTTTCCGTGTTTCAAATCCAACAGCACCTGGAGAAACTTGAGATGTTCAAATGATTAGAGCCCTGGAAAATATGAGTACTTGGATGGCTAAATTGGATTTATGTATTTTAAACACCAAAAATAATCTCCAGTAGCTATGCCTGAAAACCTCTGAGATAGAAAATGACACCAATAAAACTAAAAATGAAGTTGTTGACATTAAAAAAGACTTGAAATCTGTGAAAGTAAATCTACGACATTAGATGCCAAAGTTTCTGCTGCATTGTGGGACAAACTGTTTCTAGCCAAAAACTTGAATCCCTTGAGAAATCCAATCGATACAGAAATTTGTGAATCTGTGGCATACCCTCCTCTTTTGATTCTGCATATCCTACCATCAGAGACAGAGCTAAAACAATTTTAATGGTGACTCTTTAACTGCCAGAGGAGAATTTCCCCCTGTAATTATAAAAGGTCATTGTATCACCTTGTAGAGGAATCCTAATGACATTAAACTGCCAATGCTGGTGCAGTTTGCATTTGATACTGATAGATACTTTATTTTCAATTTGGCATGAATTCAGAAATAACTAACATTTCAGGAGCTAGCAGTATAGCCAAGAGGTTAGAGTAACGAGCTGTGAATGAGCTTGGTACATCCAGCAGACCTGGGCTTGAGTCCCACAACCTCCACTTACTTACTGTATAACCCTGTGCAAGTCTTTTAGCTTCCCCAGGAAATACAATATAACAGTGGTACATCCTTCTTAATGGAATAGCGATATGCAATACAAGGAAAATCATTAACAGGAAACATGTGCAAATGCTGTAGAAACAGAGTTAAGAAATGAATTACGACTAGCTTGCAGAACAATAAAGGATATAAAAAATTTAAGAATGACAGAAATAATTATGGACTATTTAAAGAGCATGGTTTGAACAGAGAAACACATCACAGTCCAGTCTGAGAATTTATTTTATAATCTGTGTAATCTGGACACTCCAAATTTACCAGAAGAGATAAACTAGAGACTTATTAAGCCAATTTCTAAAGAAGTAATCTCAGCAATACAAACAGTAAGAAAACATCTCCAGGAATATGTGGTCTGAGTTTAGATTTTTTTAAAGCTCAGTGGCTTCATTATCTAAACAAACAAGTATTTAACCATTATCTAAGCACTGGTGAAATGAATGGGACATTAAGTAATGCTATACAAATTAAGTTTTATACACAAAAAGGAAACCAGCAAGAGTTAAAAAACTGGCACCCAATATGTCTCCCAAATACCGGCAGAAATTTAGGGTTATAGATTGGCAACCCTGTCAATGATATGTTAATCCACTTCTCAGACTTGCTCAATGCCATTTAGAAAAATACAGGATAGCCTGTCGTTAGTAAGAGAAATGCTATACAGACATAAACAAGATGAGTTATAAGGTTTCATCCTTTCTGGATCGAAAGGTTTTTTCACACAAAGTGCACATTGGAACCAATCCAAACTTGAGCATTGGGGCCCTTGTTGTTGACTGTTCCCCTTAAGACTGGGTCTAAACTTAGGACAAAAAGAATGAGGCTTAGAGGACATCCCTGTTGGACACCTTTCTTGACTGATATTCTTTCCTAGCCATGCATTCACACTGGGGATTAAGCAAACATTTCAATATAAACTTTTTAACCAATTAATGAATGTGTTTGGGATTCCATACATAGTTGAAACCTGAACCGGATACTGATGGGACACTCTGTCATATGCCTTCTCTTGGTCCAAAAGACATCAGAAGAGTGGGCAGCATTGAAAAGATTCAGTAGCCTACAGTGAGTGTTAGAGATTATATGAGCCCCAGTCATTTGTTTGCTGGTCCTCGTGTCCTTCATGGGCTATGCACAGTCACAGAGGACTGCACTTAGCCTCCAGAGAAAAGCACTCAGAAAACACCGGCCCAGAGATTATAAATGCTGTAACATGCACTGCAGGCTATTGAATCTCGCACTGCTGCCTACTGTTCTCATGTCAGCTGCAGTGGATTCTGGGATTTGTAGAAAAAGATGTCAGCCTTCAAATAAGTAAAATTAGTCTGAAATAATCAAGTATACTACAGTAAATAGTAAGTAAACCAAAATGTGTTTGCACACAAAGTGCACATGTAACCCTGGCACCGTGTCTAAAAAGGGCTACTACCCCTGCCTTGTATACACAGTCAAGGTTGAGGGGCCTGGGCTCTGTTTGGAATGGTCTGGGAGTTCATTTCCAAATGATTTCGCAGTAAGTGTGGTACCTTCACCCAGAGTAAGGTTTTGTGGGCAATTTGGGTACAACCCCCTGGGATGCTGTACCTATCCACCTCCCTCACAATCACCGCACACATGGCATACCAGAAACCAAACAACAAACCACATTTTCAATAACTTTACATTTGTTGACTTCAGCTAATAATATGCCCATGAGACAGATTTTTCCAAAACAGATAAAACACATTTATTTACAGGAGGAGGGTTAGGACTGGGTAAAATGAAGCAGACATTAAAACCGCAATTTCAGTTTGAGTTCAAAGATCAGAATTCAAACAAACCTTTTGCATTTTACTTTTTCAAGAACAATCATGTCCCCTGTAAGTTCAAAGCATAGTTCAAGTCACACACCTTTTTTTCTATTTAATCCACACATCAACATTTAGATGACATTAGAATTAACTTTCTGACTAACTGCTGCAGATCTTTTTTAGTTACCCTTGGACAAACCCCAACTGGTACCAGTACCTCAGTTTAGATCAAACCCCCCAACACTCTGTCCCTGGGTACCCAGCGTCTAGTTGCAGACCTGTATGATGCAGCCGGTTGGCCAGCATTGGTGCACATTTAAAACATATTTCGACTCACAACCTGACAGGCCATGCAATTGTGCATTTAACTGAATCACTATAAATCTGGTCACAGACAGTCTCGGGTGGCATTGGAAACTGTAGCTCTGGGGGAGGAGAAACAGCAGAACTCTGGAGTTAGAGAGGCTGGATATGAAAAACATGTAGTTGGCGCCTTGCAGCTTGGAAAACTGGCACCTTTCTACTTGATTGTAGGTTCTAGCAGCTTGTCCCCTTCAGCCCACCAAGCAGGCCAGATGCAGAACACAACTCAAGGCTTTCCAGACCACAAGTGAACCCAGACCCAGGAGTGATCCCACAATCTGGTTCCCCACTAATGGATCTAGAGTGCCTTAGCACTTGGGCCCATGTCTGTGGCTCCCTGTGGCCCAGTCAGCCCTACTCAATAGGGGTTGGCAGTTTCTCTACCTGGCTCCAGGTTGCAGCTTGCAGTCATGTTCTTCCACCTGCTCTGGAATCAACAGCATCTTGATACAGCAATGCTTTCTTTGGGACTCTACCTTGCTAGTGGCTGATGCTAGAAACTCACAGTCTCTCACAGCTTCACAATCAAGTTAGCAACTTCATTTTAAAAGAAGCTTTTAGTCACATCAGGCGACTAGAGGTAATTTTCAGCCACACTGCCAGCGTGGCAGCCTTGGCTTTTTGCATACCGGACACAGTCTCTGGGCTCTCACTGAGCAGGCGGTCCCAGTGAGAAGTGGGCACATACAGACAGGCTCCTGTGGGGACCCCGATCTTGGCACTGACTGAGCACACCATGTACACAGACAGTCCCTTGGTACTAGAAATGACTTTTTCCTCACCGTGCAGGTGCTGATGAACCAGAAGAACAAAACTCTCACTGTTAAGGTGCAGCCTCAGTTTTACTTTCCATTATACTGGAAACTTCAGGTAGGCTTACATTGGCTGGGCTGTGCAAGCCTCCAAATAGACCTCTGTACCTCTTCAGACATCACAGGCATCCTGGTCAAGTTCCCTTTCCTTTGGGGACTCCCAACCGATGACCTTGACACCGCTTTAGCAATGACATATTCATTCTGACAAACTCCTTCTCTTCAGAAGAAGACAACACAGGTGCCTCCTAGACTAGTGGCTGTGCAAGCCCCCAGGCAGGCCTCCATCTTCACAGAAAAAAACACAGGGAGACTTCCTTTCCTTCAGGAAAACTGTCACGTAACTTCCCTGCCTCTTACCGGTAAATCATGATTTTAAAGTGAAAGTTCTCCTTCCAGGCATTGGAAGGTAACACAGGTACCTCCTGGCTAGTGGCTAACAAACTCCTAGGCAGGCCTTCTTCTTTTCCTCACACTCCATCAGGGAGCAAGGGGCAGGAGCCCACTCCCTCAGGAGGGGCTCCAGCTGAACTGACTCGATTGTCTCTCTTCACAGGGTTTTCAAGAGCCAAAACAGCTCCTGATTGGCCAGAACAATCTCTCAGAGGAACATGGCAGCCACTGAATGACTGATGAAAACTGTCAGTCAGAAAAATGGTAGTCAGTGGTTCACTCGACAGCCTATTGGCTGGCTGTTTGGGATGCAAAACTTGGAAACCCCTCTTTTCCCAGCAGCCATCACTGTAGCTCCTTGGGATCCTGGCTTCCTGATTGGCTGTGCAGTGGTCACCAGGCTGGCAAACATGGCTGCCAGAAAAACTGTTCACACAAGGTCCCAACTGTCACATTATAACACTGGCAGACAGTAAAGTTATACAATTATTTTGACCCCTATGTGTGTGGCTGCTTCTCTGCTCTATAATCCAGTGGCAGAGTGGGTTTAGCTCAGGGCTTCTTTTGCCCATTGCTACCTCTGTAGTGCCATCCCCCCCCCACCAGAAGAAGTAAAAGCTCATTAATATTTATGAGCAGCCTCGGCTGCTCCTTAAGGATACAGTGCGCCCCTTACAGATATAGTGCTTAAGAACGTTTTTAAAACATTTTTATTTTTTATTTCCCAAGTGCCTCCGGACCCCCTCCACTTGTATTTATGCCTATAGGGGCTGAGGCACACATACTAGAAAGCTTCTGGAGCTGCACGGAGCAGCTTTCACTGTGGAGCGCCACAGCACTCACTTCAGAGTGAGAGATGGGAACCAGAGAGCCAACTGCAGCAGCTCACACACTAAGAGCCACATGGCAGTCGACTGAACCACCAAGTGGTCGGTTTTACTTTTTTTTCCTCTTTGCTCCACCGGTCCCCCTAGTATAAATGGAAAACTGGGCTGGCAGGAGCATTTGGGGGTCCAGTCCAGGACTGGGAACTGATGGCACCAACAGCGGTAGGTGGCAGCAAGGTAAGCCCTCACTGTGGGGGGGAGGGGTTACACACACT
The DNA here is from genome assembly GCA_016271365.2 of Neoceratodus forsteri. Classification (NCBI taxonomy): domain Eukaryota; kingdom Metazoa; phylum Chordata; order Ceratodontiformes; family Ceratodontidae; genus Neoceratodus; species Neoceratodus forsteri. The sequence goes on along the minus strand of JADMNL010000022.1, from coordinate 687,427,233 downwards.
TGGACCAGTGCCACACCGGAGTGTGGGGGCCCTTTGTACTGATTGTTCCCCTTTAAGGAAACTACAGCAGGAGTGAGAGAGTCAAGGTTTTCAACATACAGAGAATTCCCCACAAATTAAAGCTGCCGCTTATGCAGATGATGTATGTCTATTTATGAGAAACATAGGGTCAGGACAAAAAGCACTCCAAGTTCTGAAAGTTTTTACCAAATTCTCTGGGTCACAGATAAATATGGAAAAATGTATAGGCTTAATTGTGGTCTCTAACATGCAAGAAGGAAGAGATTTGGTGGGAGGTGGGGATTTGTCTGACTACCACCCCTATTAAGATGACAGGAATCTATTTTAAACCAGAAGATATGGCCACAAAAAATTGGGACATAACATTAAATCTGAGTGGTACTGAAGTATCCATTTGTAAGAACTGGGAGCCGTCCAAATAAAACAAAGTAGCAATAATGAAGACTTTCTTACTCCATCTGTATATGTGTTTAAGTTCTGTGTACCCTTTGCCTGTCACCATGGAAACAAGACATTCAGCCATCTGCTAAGATGTTATGGGGAAGCTGACTAAACCCCATAAAAAGAAATGTGACATATTTACTGGTCAATAAAGGAGGTAATACTATGGTCAATCTGATTACCTTTTATATAAACTTGTTTATGCACTGGAATTTCAGCACATACCTAAAGCAATCAGACCAGATATGGAGACCATGGGTAAGTGCATGGATGGAACCACTGGTTGCTGAATTGCAGAAAGATAAACTGTGGTTTAAGAAAAATGATGTAACTCCAGATTTTGCACAGGCAGTAATTACTAAAATAAAATAACAGAAAATTTGACCTGATCTAATCAGAAATGGAACCAGGAATTTCATGTATCAGGAAATGCAAACACAGGGCTTTGAAGCAAAGGCAGATTTTATTAAAGGAACCTCAGAAAGCAATTTCTCATTGGCAGTTGTACAAATAACTCAGCAAAGAATCCCTCCAAGAATGTGGGAAGTAACCTAGTTTAGCTGCATGGGAAGCTTAATGCGAAAATCAATTTAAAACATAAAAGCATTCTAGAATGTTTTTGTTTCTGCCATAGGAAACGTTGTATTGCTATGTTTGAAACCATGAAATTCCTATATTTAGAGTATCCAAACACTAGGGATTTTTGTCTACTACTAGCAAAAAATTGGAAGGAGCAACAGTGGGCGGCTTTAGACTACAAAACAGAGAAACCTAGAATTTGCCAGCAGAAAAGGGTAATGTGACTGTCTTCCTAGTCCTTCCCATCTAATGTGGAGCTTAAGAGTCCTGTGGCTTGAAAAAATTAAATGGTAAGTCAAAAAAATTAAGACTCCTATTCACAAATGATAGGAGAAATTTTGGCAACTTTGCTGAGAATTTGCACAGTTGCCAGCAGCAGACAAAGGTTTACCTACTCACATTTAGATAGAAGTTAAAAACACCCAAGGGTCCAAATTCTGATGCCATTTTTTGATTATTCTTTTGGTAACCAGGTAACGCCCACTAGGGCCAATGCTTATTTTCAGTGATGGCTCAGGAGCACTGAGGAGGCTAAATGAATTGCTTAGGATCACACTGTATGCAAGGGGAGGTAGTGGGAATAAAACCCAGGTCTGCTGGATGTACCAAGCTCATTCATAACTAGTTACTCTAACCTCTAAATTATACCACCAGCCCTACCTATTCCATTTTTTTTAATCAGAAGACTTCTCAAGTTCCAAATACTGGTCTATGATATTCTGTGAGATGAACACTTTTAGAAAATAAATATTAGTGGTAAACACTCTGTCAGAATCTCTGAAACCAAAAAGATTAGTGCATGGACCAAAGGTAATATAAGGGGATTCTCAGCTAAATGGCAAACTATATACAAGTTCTTGATCACTAATACCTGATAAAGAAAGATTTCAATTTTGTGATACTACTCTAAGACCCAAATACATTAAATTTTGTACATTATAAAATACTTTTCTTGCACAATATGATTTTATTCTCTTGTTCCTCTTTTTCTTCTTTTGTTTTCTTCTAGTGTGTCTTCTCTTTTTTTTGTATTGTTTCAAACATGAAATCATCAAAGCATCCTTTTTTAGGTTAACAGGTTAAATTAGTTCTACACTTAAGTGTCTTTCCCACTGTGCTAGGGGATTTCTCATAATCTTTCAGGAAATAGAACAGAAATATTTATTGGTATTTTTCTCCTGTTTTAAGTTTTATCATTTGGCAGGTCAGAAGTACATTTGTTTTCCAACAATTGGAAGTTTCACAGCAGTCATTATTAACTTTCAGTTGGTGGTTCTCATACCCTAAGAATGCGCATGAGATCACTCTTAAAACCGATAGAGAGCAGCCTTAGAGAGATATACTTATTTGATTACACGCTAGTTATCGCATGAATTATGGCAGAACCGATGGTGAAACATGATAAGACTGCAAACAAAATAGGTGTGACTTGAGCAAGTCTGAGGTTCATTGAATAACTACACTTGTTTTGTTTACAGGCAGACTGTTTTGTATGTACTAACTACTTTTCTCCCTTTTCTCATATTTCCTCCTTTTTTCTATTTGTATTTTATCTCTTTGTCTAACATTTGAAGTGTAAAATTTCTATATTATTTTCTTGTTTACATTTTCTTTCAATAAGAATTCCCCAGTTCTACTTGAAAAGTACCATAGGATCTTATGTCCACCTGAACTACCACCAGAAAGGCAGATGGGAACTCAGTTCAACATCTCACCTGAAGGATGACACACCCTGGCAGCACAACATCCCTCTAGTACTGCACTTCAGTGCCAGCGTTTATTGTATGAGCCCAACCCCAGTGCAGGACTAGAACCCACTAACTTCTGGCACAGAGGAGGATCTGCTACCAACATAAGGGCTTAAATAGAAAGATGAAACAACAAAAAATACATTAGTAGTGTTTTGCAAGGCCTTTGGAGAATATCTTTCCTCTCTTCTTTCCCAGCAACATTTGATCAAGTTGGGAGCACCCTGTATGCTGGAATGATGAAACTATAAGTTAGTTTCACATGGTAAAAGCAAAGCACAATCTTACTCACCGAGTCAATAGCTAGCCGTTTTTCCAGTGATGGCCTAGGGCAAAGGATGTTAAGCCAGAGATATCACAGATATGATTCTTGAATGAAGATATAGTACATATGAACAAACACAGAAACATAGAATATGACAGCAGAAAAGGACTGCTTAGCCTACCTAGTCTGCCCAGATCTTCCCCACCTGTTCTGCCTCCGCAAACCCTTTCTGGTCTCCATCAACCCTCCCACCTCCCTGCATCCTAGCTAATATATGCTATCCCATGCAAGTTTGAAGCCCCAACCCCCAACTGTTCTGGCCTCCACTATTTCCACTGACAATCTATTCCAGATATCTACTACCCTTTCACTGAAGAAATATTTCCTCACATCACTCTTGAACCTCCCCCCCACTTCATTGCATGCTATCGGTGCTGGTGTCATTTCTCATTTGAAATAGATTCCCTACCTGTACCCTTTTCACCCCTTTCAGGTACTTGTAAGTCTCTATCAATCTATCATATCCCCTCTCCCTCTCCTTTCTGCCAGGGTGTACATTTCGAGATGCTGCAAACTCTCCTCACAGGGCTTCTCATGCAAACCATGCACTGTTTTAGTAGTCCTCCTCTGGGCTGCCTGTCCTGTGTCTTTGTCCTTTCTGAGGCGCGATCTCCAAAACTGAACACAGTACTCTATGTGAGACCATACCTGTGAGTGATATAATGGCAATACCACCTCTATCCTCCTGCTGGGCATACCCCTCCTTGTGAAACCCAATAATCCACTTGCCCTACTCACTGTCTTGTCACAGTGCCCTGCCATCTTGAGGTCCTCAAATGTGGTTTATAGATTCATAGAAGTAGCTGGCAGATATGGACCACGTGGCCCACCTAGTCTGCCCATGAAAACCCCCAAGTAGTGTCCATCTATTGGAGGCCCCCAAACCTGCCCCTCTCATAGATTCATAGACCCTGATGATAACCTCGGTTATAACTATGAGATCCTTTTCCTGCCTAATGACTGTTTGTACCTTCCCCCATCCTATACTCAGCACTGGGGTTTCCATGTCCAAGGGACATTATTTTCTACTTTTTGGCATTGAACCTCAACAACCATGTTTTTGACCATTCCTCAAGCTTTCCAAGATCCCTGTACATTTTTTCTGCTCCTTCTTGAGTGCCCCTCCTTTTGCATAGATACCAAAATGCCACATATCTTAGAATTATTAACAGAATGAACCCAAGCCTCTATATACCAAAATGTTGCATTAACCACTGATTGCAACCATCACATCTTGGAAACTGTGCACAATGTTAATTTATCATTAAAACGTTTAAATTTGAGGTCAGTCTTGAGTTCTGAAGGCAGTTTTTTCCGCAACAGTGAACCAACATTATTACAAGAAATCTTCAATCCAATTTACTTTTGATTTTTCCAAGCGATACAGTAGCAATTTCCAGTCAACATGTCTTACTGAATAACTTTGTCAGATGGAAAATAAGCCATTTAAGCTGCAAGCCAGAAATCCGTGATAAGTTTTTAAAAAGAAGATTAGTAAATGAAAGTATCTACTGAGTTGAGATCCTAGTTTGTTTGTTTTTCTCTCACAGTTGTATTTGGGACATAAATTGTAGTAAGAAAGAAATAATGTGACCTACTGGGAATGGAACCCAGACCCCCAGAATACTATCCCAGTGCTCTAACCACTTAACTACAGGCTCACATTATTGGACCTGAGCTTCCCAGACACATATTTCTTTTCTCTGGTATTGTGTATCCTGCAACTAGGAATAATCAAGATGACAATTAAATGTTTTTGGTGCAGTATTAGCCACTGCTAAGCAATTTAAATCACAAATTGTGGTGAGAAAAAAATAATATGACATACTGGGAATTGAACCCATGCTCCCAGAATACTGTTCTGGTGCTCTAACCACTGAACTACAGGCTCACATGGTGGACTTGAGATTCACAGACACATATTCCCTTTCTCTGGTAGTTGTGTTTGGGAGACAGTGACAAAAACCTTGCAGTTTGATGATATAGAACTTAGACAGGGGCTCTGGCAATCAATAAAAAACATTTCAGTTGGCATCAGCAAAACCCAACTACGAAACATTCCAAAAATGTTTGCTTTTATTCTTTTCATAAACGTTTTCCTTTTTTTAATTTTCTTTTTGTTTCATTGAACAACTCATTACAATCTGAAGCAATTGTGACTCACTTGCCCACACATACATACATACTTACTTACCCTTACCATGCACTATTGGGTTCCTGCTTCCATTACCCTGGGGATACCTTCCCCCATGGGGCCTAATACCTGACCCATGCATCGCCAAGCATGGAGGATCAGCCAGGGTCTCCACTGGCTGGAAGCATCGGGAGTGTTCTGTACTGTCTAGGTAGGTGGGCCCTCTGCATTGTTATCCATGTGGCCAGTGGTTTTTCTCCCACTTTTTCTGCCCATCATCCACCCCTGGCTATAGCCAATGGCATCCTGCAGCACCCCCCATCTGGTGGGTGCCAGCCGGCACAGCGTGTTCACCCACTAGACAATGCCAGCACCACTTCCCACCAGAGGAAGTGTTAAGAGAGTGGAATGCTCTTCACTCCCCCCCCCCCCCGAGTCAGCATACAGTGCCTCTGCATCTTATTACAGACCCCACCAGCCCAGGGCAAAGCAGTCGGACTTAGATCTAGAACTTGGGCCACCAGTGCTACTGGGACAGGCTTTTTCCTTTCTTTGAATCCTGAATTTGTTCTACTGTCCACCCTGGCTGGCTTCTATCTGGACTACTCCCCCCAGGCCCATCACCTGACTTATATGGAACTTACCTATTCTGGTGTGTTTTTTGCCATAAGACTCATGCTGGAAGGGCCCAGTCATCAATGCAGGGCCTGTGGGGGCCACGCTGTCACCCAGCTGCAACCAGAGGAGTTTTTTCTTCCATTTTTCTCCCTGGGGCTCATGTGCTTGCAATGACGCAATGTGCATTCTCTGCCTCCACAAAGATGCCCCCTGTGTCAAGATATGGGAACCCCTTCCCTTGCCGTCCTGCTGTTCTGCCACCCAGAATCCTCCAGATGATAGCCTCCCAGTAGAACTCATGCACTGCCCTCCCTGAGGGAGGAGAGCTGCCTTAGTTATGTTCTGAGGCTCAGAAGAAAAGATGACTCAGGCCCACCCCCGATGGCTCTAGGCCAATCATGGTAGACATCTGAAAGAACATCTATCACAGCTGGTCTAGAGTTGCTGGGGGTCAATTGGCACCATCTCTTCTTCAGATCCCTAGAAAATAACTAAATTAAAAGATAAACTATTTTACCTTAGTTATTTTTTAACTTACATTAGTGCAATTTAGTAAGGAAGCCTAATTGCTCCCTTATTGAATGAATCAAAATGGCACTACTGCTTTTTTTGTTTGTTTGTTTTTTTATAAGAAACATGAACTGCTGGTTTACAAACTTCGGTTAGAAGCAGGGACATCCTGGACTCTCTGTCAGGAAGTCCACTCGGGATGGGGCAATACTGGACCTGGCGCTCACAAGCAGGGACAGTATTTCAGACATCGGGGTGGGATGTCACCTGGGGACCAGTGATCATCGTACATTGGGGTTTAACATATGGATGGTGGTGAAAGTGAACCACACAAGAACAAGAGTCCTGGACTTCAGGAGGGCAGATTTAAAAAAAATGGGTGAATGCTTCAGAGAAGACCTAACTGGGGAGGGGGTGGTGGAATGACTTTTGAGGGTGGAGGAATAGTGGGCTAAAATAAGGAAAGGCATCATGAAGGCAACAAACCTCTGTGCAAAGGAAGTGAGTAAAAGCAAGAGAAAAGAGACCACTATGATTCTCGAAGAAAGTGTCTGAAAAGGTTAAGGCTACAAGGGTGGCCTTCAGCAGGTATAAAGAGATGCAGAGGGAAGAAGACAGGGAGGTGTATCAAGAGAAACAGAGGAAGGGAGGCAGGGAAAGTGGTGAGGAATGCAAAGGTGCAAACTCAAGGAAAAAATAGCCCAAGGGGTAACTAAAAGGGGCAAGACATTTTTTAGGTACATAAGTGAAAAGAGGAAGACTACGGAAGGAATTGTGAGGTTAAGAAGGCAGATAGGGACTGTGCAGAGGAGGGTCAGTAAAAAAAAAAATGATATCCTGAACAAATGCTTTTGTTCAGTCTTCACAGAGGATGGGGAAGGAGATGGGCTACATAAAAGCAATAGAGACACTGGAAGGGGGAGGTAGACACAAGTCCCTTTACATCAGAGAGAATCCTGAAGGGACTCATAAATCTGAAAGTGGACAAAGCTATGAGGCCAGATGGGTTAAACCCAAGCATACAGAGGGAGCTCAGGGAAGTATTGGCCACACCTCTGATACCCCATTTTAACACCTCACTGGAAACAGGGGTGGTCCAGGATTGGAGGAGGGCAGATGTAGTCCAGCTTCACAAAAATGGTAGCAGTTAGGAGGTGAACAACTATAGGCTAGTCAGTCTGACATCAGTAGTGGGGAAGCTAATGCAGTCACTGCTGAAAGAAAGAATTTTTGGAATATCTTGAAGCCAATGGGTTGCAAGACCTAAGGCACCATGGATTCAGTGAGAGGAGGTCATATCAGACAAATCTGATAGATTTCTTTGACTAGGTGACCAGGAGAATAGATCAAGGTGGGGCACTGAACGTGGCCTACTTAAATTTCAGTAAAGCTTTCGACACCCAACATAAGGAAACTGAGCAGCTTAAGGGTAGATCAGCAGGTGATAAACTGGGTAATAAATTTGTTAAAGAAAAGAAGACAGAGGGTGTTGGTAAATGGAGTTTACTCCAGGGAAGGGAAGGTGGCAAGCAAGTGCCACATGGCTCAGCACTGAGATCAGTCCTCTTTAATGTCTTTATAAGTGACCTTGCAGATGAGCTGGAAGACAGGGTCTGTCTCTGCAGATGACACCAACATCTGCAATAAGGGAGACACTCCGGAGGGGGTGGAAAAATGTGCAGAGACCTGAGATAACTTGAGGAGTGGTCAGGGGCATGGCAGCTGGGTTTCCATGCAAAAAGAAAGCAAAATAATGCACCTGAGGCACAGAAACCCAGAGGCGAAATACAAAATGGGAGAAGAGGTGCTGACAGTCACCAAACAGGAAAGAGACCTGGGAGTAATCATATCTGATTACCCCAATGTGGCAAAGCAGTGCAACAAGAAAGTGGGTAAGGCCAGTGGGTTGTTGGGGTGTATAGGGAGGGGCATCACCAACTGAAGGAGGGAAGTGGTATTACCACTGTATAGATCATTGGTGCGGCCCCACCAGGAGTACTGTGTACAGTTCTGAATACCTTGTCTCAGGAAGGACATAGACATAAGAACACAGGAAAAGTGCCAGCAGAAGGAGACCACTCAGTCTATCGGGTCTGCTTGAAATAATATGGAATGTTTCCAGCCTTCAGCTTACATCTGAGCCACCCCCGAATTTTCTGGTCTCTCCCCTTACGGGGCTTCCTGACATTCCTTTATGCTTGTCCCAGATAAGATTCCCACTGACTTCGACTCCACCACCTCCTGTGGCAGCTCATTCCATGTCATCACCACTCCTTCTTTTAAAAAATGCTTCCTTATGTCCCTCTTGAATCTACCCCCCACCAGTTTAAGGCTGTGCCCTCTGGTGGTGGTGGTGGTGGCCTTTTTATTAAATAGGCTCCAGCAGTCCACTCTGTTAATTCCCCTCAAGTATTTGAATGTCTCAATCATATCCCTTCTCTGCCTCCTCTCCTCCAGAGTGTATATCTCCAGGTCCTTCAACCTCTCTGCATATGATCTATCCTGCTGTGCCTCTGTCATTTTAGTTGCTGTCCTCTGGACCCTTTCCATCATGTTTATGTCCTTCTTCAGGTGTGGGTGCCAATATCTTACTCCGTATTCCAAGTGAGGTCTCACCAATAACCTGTATAGCAGCAGAATAACCTCACTCTTACTACTGCTAAATCCTCTTGCAATACACCCTAACATCCTATTTGCCTTTGCTACAGCCTTTTTGCATTGAGTCGAGTGCTTCAGGTCACTAGAAATGATCACCCCAAGATTTTTTTCTGCCTCTGATGGCGTAACCTGAACTTTTCCAATGTAGTACTCTGTTCTCAGATTCTTCGCCCTATGTGCATCACCTTGCACTTTTTGGCATTGAACCCGAGTTGCCGTATCCCTAACCATATCTCTAGCTTGGCTAGGTCCTCTCTCATCTCCTTTATCCCCTCCTGAATGTCCACCCTCCCGCAGAGTTTGGTGTCGTCTGACAGAACAGAAACAGTCCAGAAGAGGGCAACTAAAATGGTGCAGTGTCTGCACAAGAAGTCCTATGACAAGAGACAGAATGACCTCAACATGTGTACCCTGAAAGAGAGAAGGGAGAGAGGTGCTATAACAGAGACCTATAAATGACTCACAGGGATAAATAAGGTGCGGGATGGGAGCATTTTTCCAGAGGAAAATATGTACGAGAACTAGGGGATATGAATGAAGCTGGAAGGGGGTAATTCAAGAGAAATGTGAGGAGGTACTTCTTCACTGAAAGAGTGCTACATGCCTGGAACGGTTTTCCAGAGGAGGTGGTGGGCGTGAAAACAGTGGTGTGCTTCAAACATGCATGGCATAGGCACAAGAGAATCTTAGTGGAAAGTAAGGGTGCGAGGGAGCCAGAGACCAAGTGGTATCTGTGGTGATAGTATAGGCAGGGAAGAAATGGACAGACTAGGTGGGCCAAGCAGTCCTAATCTGCCGTCAAATTCTAGGTTTCTAGGTTTCAATTCTAAGAATGGCACCGGTGAACACAGATGCGTTGCTCTGAGCTCTGTGGTTCCAATGCCCCAACCCCTTGGCCTAACCACAGACAATGTTAAACTTAAATTTAAACTTGTCTTTTTGGTGTAAAACTGAGTTAAGAACAGAGTGTGGACCTGACAAAGAGAAGAAACAACTAACTCAGACATTGATTGCTTGTTTTTCTGTTCTGTTCAGCTGATGCACTCACCTTGGTAAACGGCAATCTGGTTTGAACTCTAACTTCCAACCCATGACCTGTTGGTAAGAACATATTTTAAAACATTATTTTGAACTACCTAGCTACTCAGACTGAGAAATCTAATCACAGGAACTTCCAAATATTACTCAGATTTAATCTGTTTCCAAACCTGTTTCTAAGCATTTTGTCTGCAATTCTGATTCACGTTTTTAATGAATCATGGGCTAGGGGTAAATTACCTCTAGAGCTAGGGCATGGGCTAGGGGTAAATTACCTCTAGAGCTAGGGCATGGGCTAGGGGTAAATTACCTCTAGAGCTAGGGCATGGGCTAGGGGTAAATTACCTCTAGAGCTAGGGCATGGGCAAGGGGTAAATTACCTCTCTCCATGCAATGAAGGATTATAATTTAATACCAAAGACAGGCAGTGATCTCGGCGACTATGTAAGCATTAATACATGACAGAGGAGGGCTCTACTAGGGAATTAATGCCTGGTTGGGGGGGTTGTGGCATGAGGCCGAGTTCCTCCAACCAGCAACCGGGCATTAATTCCCTAGCAGGCCAGTCTGGAAGTCGATAATACTTATAATATGGGAAGCGCTACAAATATTGAGTTCACAGAACTGAATTTTGAAAGAAAGACAGAGATGTACGTTTGTGCTGATTGCAATTTTTTTAATGCATGTACTTCATTTTCATAAATGGAACATTGCTTAATATTGTGTCTGCTACATAGTGCTGTGCCAGTGAAACATACAAAATGTGGAACAGTAACACATGGTAACAAATGGAATATTTTTACATTTTACTAGAATCTACTTGTCAATTCGAAAAAGTCCTTGTAACTTGCTCATTTTCTGCTTATCTGTGGAGCAATGCACTGTGGAACTGGTCATTAACATATTTGGCTCTAACATTGCCTATCACAAACAGAACTCAGAGATTGCGGCCAAAAGCAGCTTCAGCACACATATTAAACCGTCAGTAACTTTCTACTATTCTGTCATCCACCGGAGATCAGGAGTTTCTCTCCTCAGGTACTTTTATGGCATTTTCACTATGGGGAACACCACCACCACCACTTGGCATGTTGCTGCCAGAACTGAAATAACTGAAATGCACTGGGCCGGTCATAGTAAAATGGCTGAGGCTGAAGGGGCTCCAGCTTACAGCATTTTGAACATCAGGAGGGCCACTGGGTTGACGGGGTACATAACTTTCTTGCTTTGGCATATGTGGACTGTGCTTCTCATGCCCAGATGGTGTGTTAATTCCTACTCCTGTTTATGCTGTGGGATGTTTTGGAGAGCTGGCTCCAGCCACGAAACCTGGGTTTGGGGAAAGCAGGCATGTCACACTCTTATTCTGTTTGAATATCTCCCCGGCGTTTTACCTTGGGGGCATAATTACAAGCTGTGAGCTTTTTTCTGGGGAGAACCAATGAGATTTGTTTTGCTTTAGTGGCTCTAGGGCCACTTTTGAGGGCTGCTTCTCACAATATTCCTTGTTGCTGTTTGACAGAATAGATGGCCACTTTCTCCGGTCATCTTGAGAGTGGCACCAGTAGTTTTTCAGGCTGGTCTCACATCTATGTCCAGTAACGGACGTGCTTTCTCTTGATGCAAGACCAGCCTCTGACAGCATATGCACTGCCTGCTCCTGATGGAGTGGTTGGTGTATCTGGTGCTCAATTCAGTGTCTGAGGAAATCAGTCCCATTAGCTCCCCAGGATAGTTCTTCCCCATGGGCTGCTTTGAAAACCAGCTTTCCTTTGTGTCAAGCACTTTCTGAGAAAATTTGAGGGGGGTGCAAATAAAATGCCGGTGGGTTCTTGGGTACCGGGCTACATACTCTTTAAAGATGGCCACAGGGCAATTGTTGCTGCCAGGCTGAGCATAGAGAACCCCAAGAAGAGCTTACTTGTTGCCATCTGAAATCTGATTGTGGTTTTTAATGTTCTCATTAAAGGCAACTGTGATAAATTCAATACCCTCATCATCAGTTTCAATTCTGAATGTGTCATGTCTTAGTATGCGCTGGCCCTCTCTCCCATGTCTTGCCAAGCCCAACTGACTCTCGAACCACACTCTCCTTATTATGCCGTAGGCACTTTCAGGGTTCAGCTTGGCACATGAACATATCTTTTCAAGGTCAGAGGGGGAGATGCGAGGGTGGTGGGATGCAGTGTCTTTGCCAGCTCATCTGTATTCCTTTTGGATGGCTAAGAAGACATTATTTGCTGATGTAAATTCGGGGTCTGCAGCTATATTAATATATCTATTGACTTCTGCAGAATTAATGTAGCGATTCAAGCCAGCCCTTAGTCCAGTGAATGAACTGATACTGTACTGCTTCCCCTCCTCTGTCCTAACTGCACCATAGAAATTTCGGAGGAGACAAGCAAGTTTGGGAATGGGGACAGCTCTTATGTCAATACAAAGATTATCACCTCTCAACCAGTCTGAAAGAAACATTGCAGTCCCAATATGTATTTTTATGTGTATTGGCCTCACATTTCCTCCCCTCGAGCTCATTGAGCTCTTTCTGGCTTAGTTGGATATGTCTCTGGCCACCACTAACCTTTGCACTGCTTGCTGCAGGCTCAATATGCTTTTTTTTTACTTTTCTTTTTCAGACATGCTTGTGGTGCCTTTAAGACTGACGGTGCAGGTTGCTGGGATAGAAGGCATATAGATGGCGCCATCTTCCAGATCTCAAAGGCTCCAGGTATGTCGACCCACAATGCGATGCTGCCTAGACTGCACAATTCAAAGGTACTGATGAATTCAGCTGGCAGATTGACATCGCTCGGCTTCTGATACATTTTGTTTCCTCCACTGCTGCTATCGTAATGCTGCAATTTAGGTTGTATGATGATGCAATTGTGACCGTTGAGCAGGTGGGTGGGAGGTAACTAGTTAATATGGTACTCGGCTGGCGATTCTACTGTGGAGATTCACAGTACTGCAGAATGAAGTGGGCATTATTAGGGAATTAATGCCCACTTCATTTTGTATCACGGGTTGTGTTTTGGTGAATTAGAATACTGTATTCATATACTGTATCAGAAAAATTGCCATGTTACAAAATAATTCCATGCCCATTACACTGATAAATTCAGATAACAAGATTTTAGCGAAAATACTTACTTGCAGACTAGACACCTGCATGCAAGACTTTATTGGCCCATCTCAAATGTTTTTTTTAAAAGGACGAAACTCCTCTGATAAATAAGAAAAGTCTTTACTTAATGAGCATGGCTGAACACTTGGAAACACCAGTAGCCCTGTTATCAGTTGATGCTGAGAAGGCATTTGATAGAATATTCTGGAGGAATATTCTTGACAGGTTAAGATTGTACAAATTCCTAGACAATTTCATCAGGAACAAAAAAAAAAAACCTCCAGCAGTCCATACTAATGGAATCCTCTCCCCTACATTTAGCATTCAGAGGGATGAAGCAAGGCTGCCTACTCTCACCTTTACTCTTCATAATATCCTTTAACCAATTAGTGAGAAAAACATGACAAAGATCCAGGGGTAGATGGCATCCCCATCCAAGGAATAAAATACACCTGCGCTTAGTATGTTGACGATCTTCTGATCTCTGTTCAGAACTCTCTGTCCTCTGTACCAGCTGCATTTCAAATCATTAAAAAGTTTGGAGAAGCTGGCCCATTGGCACAGTGGTTGGATTTTTGCTTGCGATGCCGGCGACCCAGGTTCAGGAATGGACTCGGGTCACTGGAGGGCCGGCCGGGGGAGAAGGAAGGAGGAGTGACGGACATCGGCATTTGCCTTGACGTAAGTGGCACATCATTCTCCAGGGAGAAACCCATGAAATAGCTCCCTGGCTAAGCCAGATGACGGTCTCTGGCCCCCCGCTGCCGTCAGCCCTCATGACCGACCCGCCTCAGTGACACCCAGAGCCGATTGACTAGTGAGTTGGACGTCCCCCACTGGTGCCTTCCCTCTCGGTGGAGGGGGACCCACCTGGTGAAGGGATATGCTGGGCTACCTCAGGGGGGTTGCAATGTGAGATAAGGGTCGGCGTCGGGGGAGACAGGCAAACGGAAGGACCAAGGAGGCTTGAAGGAGAGGCTGGCCGGGGGGGGAGAGGAGCAAAAAAAGTTTGGAGAATTCTCAGTATATAGAGTGAACATAAGGAAAACACAATTTCTCTCATTAAACAGCCTTTGCCTAAAAACTGATGTCACTAACCTAGGTCTAAATTGATCAGAAAACTTCACTGAATACAAGTGGAATAAGCAAGCAAGTTTTATTTATATAAGGCGCCCTTCCAAAACTCAGGGCGCCTTTACACTTATAACTTTAAAATCACCACACATCATAAAACATATAAAACACTAAAACAACCATATCAGTTTGAACTCAAAATATCCCTGAAAAGGCCTGGTTAAACAAGTATGTCTTCAGACAATTTTTAAAACCATCTAGGTCTGGCTATCTCGTATATGGCAAGGTAGAGAATTCCACATGGTAGGAGCCACAAAGGCAAAAGATCTTCCTCCCGATGTTTTAAGGGATACCCTGGGAATCTCTAGCAATCCCTGACCAGAGAAGCGGAATGAGTGGGAGGGACAGTAAGGGTGCAGGAGCTCTTTCAGTTAGTAGGGACCCTGCTCGTGTAGAGCCTTATAGGTCAGCAAAGCAACCTTGAAGGTAATCCGCCGCTGTATTGGCAACCAGTGCAAATCACGCAGCACAGGTGTAATATGACTAGACCTAGAAGCTCCAGTCAGCAACCTGGCCGTCGCATTCTGCACTAGTTGCTAGCAGCGGATATCTACCCCCGGTAGCCCTTGGTAGAGGGAGTTGCAATAATCAAGATGACAGGTGACAAAGGCGTGGACCAAGGTCAGAAGATCTTCGGGCGGAACCAGGTGCTTCACCCAGGCTATGTTCCTAAGATGGTAGTAGGAAGATTTGACCACGGCCGAAACCTGTGCCCTCAGGGTCAGACCTTCATCAAAAACAATGCCCAGGTTCCGCACCTGGCCGGAGGCAATAAGCGGGATTCCACCAAGACTTAATCCTATTGGTTTTCCCGCCCATGTCCCTATCATCCTATAACCAGGGTCCACAACCAATACCTCAGTTTTTTCCGAGTTCAACCAAAGCCAACTGGCACTCATCCTATTCTGAATCTCCAGTAGGAAGTTGTTAAACACTGCCATGGCATCTAATTCCTGATCAGGTACAAAGGACATGTACAGTTGAGAATCATCAGCATAGCAATGAAAATTCAACCTGTACCACCTTATAATGTCCCCTAATGGAAGCAGATACACTATGAATAACATGGGAGACAGCACCGAGCCCTGTGGAATTCCTCAGGGTAGTCCATGAGGGACCAAGGAATAAATTCCCGACACCACTCTCTGAGACCTACCCTCGAGGAAGGACTTATACCAATTGTGGACTGCCCCCCCTCAGTCCACAGAAAAATCATAGGCGCTTGAGCAGCACCCCATGATCCACAGTGTCAAATGCTGCTGAGAGATCAAGGAGAACCAAGATCAAATGGGCTCTCCGATCTCTCGCCATCAGGAGATCATTAAGTACTCTCACCAGGGCTGTTTCTGTGCTGTCTTTTTCTGAAGCCAGATTGGAGAGGATCGTAGACATTGTGGCTGGTCAAATGATCCTCCAGTGGCAGTGCGACCACCTTCTCAATAACTTTCCCAACAAAGGGTAAGTTCAAGATTGGCCCGTAGTTAGCTGGGCAGTCGGGGTCAAGGGAGTTTTTTTTTAAAAGGGGGCAAACTACTGCCTCCTTTAAGGGATCTGGAAAAATCCCTCTCTCCAATGAAACTCCCACTATCCCAGCAAGGACTGAGCTGATGACTTCTACACACCCCACTAGTAGGTGTGTACGGCCCAGATCCAAACTACAGTAGGTTGGCCGCAGAGTCTGGATGATCCTCACTATATCTACGACTACTGGTTGGCTAAAGGTGGACCAGGTCAACTGGGTATTAGTACCACCCGGTTGACTAATGCAAGGACCAATGGGAAGGCACAGGCTTATCTCATTTCTGATGGTGGACACTTTACCAGAAAAGAACTGTGTAAACTTCTCACACTGTTTTTCTGATAATACTCGACCAGAGTGGAGACAGGCTGGATTGCACAGCCTGTCCACAGTCCAGAAGAGTTGGGCTGGTCTGTTTCTTGCTATAGCAATTTCCCTGCACAGGAATTCTGCCTTCTTATGGGAAATAGCTGATTGATAGACTTCATAATGGTCTATCAATCTAAGTCTGTCCACTTCCAGGCGAGTTTTCTGCTAGTGTCTTTCCAACCTTCACCCCCGCCTCTTTAATTCATGTATCTCCCCATTAAACCATGGGGCACCTGGTTGAGAGGTAAGAGGGTGAACATGAGAAGGAGCAATGATATCCAGTGCCACAGTAACAGCCTTATTATAGGCTGACACAAGAGGCCCTGGAACAGTGCTATCCCCTGGAATTCCTGAGAAGTCCAGTACCACCATTAGGCCTTCTGAGGTAACTCCTCTTAAAGGGCGGAACTGTACCAACTCCCTTGAGGCAGGCCTATTTCAGGGGGCTGCGAAACTGCATCTCAGGAGGTGATGGTCAGACCATCCAATGGGCTCCACCTCCACATCGGAGGTCTCCATCCCCAGGTGAAACACCAAGCCCAATGAGTGTCCTTTCTCATGGGTTGCAGTGGTAATAACCCATGTCAAGCCCAACGAATCCATCAATTGGAGGAAGTTTTGTCCAAACAGTGAGAGTTCATTGTTGACCCAGGCATTGAAATCTCCCAAGATAAGACATCTGGGAGACTCAAATACCCTGTCGGCGATGAAGTCTGCCACCTCCTTCAGGAAATCCCTCCCATCACCTAGTGGATGGTAAATGAGAAGGATCCTGTAGCCAACACCTGCACTCATTATGCACTCAAAGGCATCAGTAGCCTCAACTGGGACCTCCAAGATACCCAGTTCCTGTCTAAAACAGACAGCAACCCCCCCCCCCCCGCTCTGATGATCCAGTCTCAGCGGTGAATCACCGAGAACCCGGCTGGAATTGCAGACTCCAAAACTGGACCAACACTTCCATCCAGCCAGGTCTCAGTGATGCATGCCAGGCCTGCAGATGCCACAAGATCAGCAATAGCTGCTGTTTTATTTTTCATAGACCTGGCATTACTTAACACTGCCCGAAAGAGTCTGGAATCCAGGGATGACCCCACTTCCTGCCTGATAAAATCAGAGCCCTTGGGTATGGGCAAAAGACAGGGAAAACCTCGTTCCTGTGCCCATTTCACCCCAGGGCATCTCCTAGTCCTCGCTGTCCTAATCCGTCCGCCCCCCACCCCTCGAGAGTTCCAAGATCTCCTATTCCATCTGCTTCTTTGTTCCCTTAAAATACCAAGGGCACGACATCTAAAATACACATCAGATGGAAGCGATGGATAATCAAATGGACAGAGACCACTTAGTCTCGAGGGGGAGTACTGCCTGACTGCATTCCTACTTTCCCAGCACATAACTCAGGTATTATAGAGTTCAACAAAAATCATCAGCCTCCTGAGGCCCTCTCACAGCCTAAAGCGGCCAACAAAATACAGATACTTTACCCCCCTTTCAAAAAACCCTCCTCTCTCTCTCTCTCTCTCTCTCTCTCTCTCCCTCTGCACTACAGAATAAAAATAAAACCAACCCCCTCAACTAAACTATTATATGCCAACTAAAAATCAGATAATGACCCAATAACCCCACAACCCTTAAATAAACAAAACTCAAACAATAAGCACACGTAAATTACAAAATTTAAAATATTAACCAAAAATACTGTCCATTAAAATGGTATCAATCTTATCCCACTGAAGATAATTAAAATATCAGCAAAGCCAACACTGCAGCATTTAAGAGAGTTTTTATAGCTGAAATTGATGAAGAGGAATCTCACCACCTCTTAATCTTAGTCATAAACTTAGTCTAAAGGATATAACCCTCTCACAGTAATATACAGAGCTCTGATGAGAAGTAAGAGCTCGAAAAAGAGGCCCTTTCACTGCCTCCCAGTTCAGTTCAAATAGTCATAAAACAAGACCACCTCCAGCAAAGAATGCTAAAATCCAGACACCAGCTAATAAATCAATTCAACTTGATGGAGATTGCAACTTCCAGGAGTTCCTCTGTGACCCAAATAGCCAAAACCCGACCACCCCGGGTGGGCAATGAAGTGAACAACCACTCACCCCTACTTTAGTCGCCGGGACAAACCCGATTCTGTCAGGCAGCCCCACGGCCCTCGAGGTTCAGAAAGTACCCACCCACTGGTACGCACTCCTGGCCCCCTCCAGGGAAGAGCAGCAGTCCCCCGCACCCACCTCAAGGTATGCCAGATGGCTGGACCTCTTCTCCCCCTTCTAGGCTTTCTCTAATGATGACCTTCCTCTAGATGAACAGACAGTCAGACAGCCGACAAAACTAAAGTTGGTCAAAGAACCAGTTACACTCCGAACCGACTCCAACTGCAGGTAGTTATATCGGCCGTCAGTTCCTCGCAATGGACAGAGTAACCATGGTGTCTAGTTGCTGGTTAAGGAGATCCTTCAGAAATGACACCAACAGTATAAAAAGAGACAATCCTGGCTGGTAAATGTTATTGGGAATGAAGCGTTGGAATAGGCAAACAGGCAGTCAATCAGTGATCGAGCAATGACACTCTCCGCAGCAATAATTAAAGCAGTAAAAAAAAAAAAGCGTTCCAAAGCATTTCACAATATTCGAGCCAGGGACTCAGAAAGCCCTGTCACACTCCCACCGTGACCACCACTTGGCAACTAGATAAAACATAAATAAATAAAACTACACACATAAAACTCAACAGAGCTAGATTAGTGGCTGGCCGAGCATGGCTGCCATCTTTGGAATGGAGAAGTATTCTGCATTCTGACTATGGAATTTTTGGAAAATATGTGTAGTAAAGATGAACATCTGTCAAGAGCCTTATATGTCCTCAGCATGATCCCTTGCTTCATTTCGTAATCCTGGTTCCAAAGCCTGCACTACAGCATAAACAAATTAATTTGTAATTACAAATGCCGGAGAGAAGCTGGCCGGTGGTGTGGAGGGTTGAGGCATCATGCCTTACCTTCTCCCAAGCTGGCGACCCGTGTTCATGGTGCAAGCAGGTCACCGAGGGTCAGCCGGGGTGGAAGAGAATCAACCATCTGGAGGACGGCATTCCTCTCCCGGGGAGGGAGGGACACGGAGGCCAGCACACCTCTGACACCTAGCAGTGGCTGGGTGTCAAAGTACCTGGGTCCTGTACATGAGGGAAGGGGGTGGAGCAGTTGGCCAGTGTGCTGTGGGCAGAAGCAGGCACAGCTCAGTCATTGCTGATGCCACATTGCTCCACCTCTAGAAGGGGGGACTGGGAGAAAAACTGGAGTAGAAAAGCCTGGGCGGTTGGATAACTGCCGACCCCCGCAGGCACTGCCCCCACACTGGCAGCCACCTCCAGAACTGAATCCATGTCGGCGGGTTGAGGGATCCCCGTCACCCAACCACGAGGGGGCAAGCTGTGGAAGAAGACAGAAGGGTGAGTTGCAAGCAGGTGGACGGGGCTGGGGAGCGGCGATAATGTGGGCCGCCCAAGAGGGGGAGAAATTGAGTAAAAAAAAATAAAATAAAAAGCAAGTGCCAGAGATAGGACTACTTGAGGCTTTCTAAACTCGGGAAACTCTGTGGTCTTATAGCCCCTGACATATTCTTATACTACTTTGCTATAAGAATGAACCAAAACTCAAAATGACAGATCAGAACACAAAAAATAATACCGTACTACCAGATTGGGTAATAGAACAAGAAGTAATTAGAGAAAGAAATATTAAACTGGGAGCATTGATCTTTAGTAAGCCCAAACATAAATAATACCCTGATTTTTTGATGCAGTATGCAGAACTGCACAGTTATTCTCTACCCTGAAAATTAAATTAGTAAGTCTTCCTTCCAACCCTTGTGTAAAAATCAAAACATAGAATGAAATGGGAAAACATGCCTTAATGAAGTCTGAGAGAGTAAGGGCGTATGTAACATAAACAATATAAACAAAGGAAATAACTTTAAAGACTTCCCAGGCTTAAAGAGTTTGGTTTGACTAAAGATGATGACAACTTGTTTGAGGAGATGAAAACAAATGTTTCCAAAATATGCAAATAAAAATAAAGATTTTCTATAAACTGATGTGACTACCGCATCTTTAATTTCTATATGCAGACTGAAACCCAATATTTCCTCAATATATATCCTTATACTGAACATACGAACATATGAAACTGCCAGCAGAGAAAGTCTCTCAGGTCTATCAAGTCTGCCCAGTTGTACAGCTCTCAGTTTAATACCACTGCAGCTACCCCCCAAATCCCTCCCTCCTTCCCTCCTCCTGGTCCTTCCCTTCTTTGTGTTCTTGTCTGTATTAACCCTGCTCCAGACTCTGTCCCAACCTCACTTAAATCTATCCACTATCCTCAGTTCAATTAACTCCTCCAGCAGTGCGTTCCATCCCGACACCACTTTCTCTGTGAAGTAGTGTCTCCTCATTTCCCTCCTGAACCTTCCCTCTTCCAACTTCAGACTGTGCCCTCTAGTGACCCTACTCCCCTTTAAGTGGGGCAATCCTCCCTCTCTGACTTTGTTTATGCCTTTCAGGTACTTAGAAGGTCTCTATCATGTCCTCTATTTCCCTTCTCTCCTTCAAGGAGTACATGTTGAGCTCCCTCAATCTTTCCTCATAAGGCAACTCCCCTAGTCCCATGATCATTTTTGTGGCCCTATGCTGCACCCCCTCCAGTAAATCTCACATTCTTCTTGAGATATGAGCACCAGAACTGTACACATTGCTCCAAGTGCGGACTCACCAGTGATCTATACAAGGGCAGGATGACCTCCACCTTTCTAGAGGTGATCCCTCTGGCAGTGCACCCCAGCATCCGATTTGCCCTTGCTGCTGTCCTGCTACACTGTGCTGATACCTTCAAGTCCCCTGTGACTAGTTTCCCAGGTCCCTTTCCTCCTCTGAAGCTGCTACCTGCACAACCCCCAGCCAGCAGCTGGTCCTGGGAATTCTGGCTCGGAGGTGCATGACCTTGCACTTCTTAGTGTTAAACCCCAATTTCCACTCCTTTGACCAGTGTTAGGGTTTAGCTAGATCCTCCCGGAGTGCCTGCTTCCCTTCCTCACTGTCCACTTTTGCACATATCTTAGCGTCATCAGCGAACAGGCTGATCTTACTCTTGACCCCCTCTGCAATGTCTCCAGTGAAGACATTGAACAAAACAGGGCCCAGCACTGAACCCTGCAGTACCCCACTAGGTACTGGCCTTGGTCTGGATGTATCCCCCCTTACAGCTACCCTCTGCTGTCTGCCCTGCAGCCAGCTCTCAACCCACCCCACCAGTTTCTCCCCTGACCCCATGTACCTCAGCTTGCTCAGTAACGTCCCATGCGGCACCGAGTCAAAAGCCTTGCTGAAGTCCAGATAAAGGACATCCACAGCATGGCATTCATCAACCACCCTAGTGACCCAGTCAAAGAAGTTAATTAGGTTAGTCTGGCACACTCTTCCCGAGACAAATCCATGCTGTCTCTCATCATGTAGACCATTACTATAAAGAAAGGTCATCAACCTCTCCTTCAGAATGGTCTCCATCAACTTTCCCACTATAGAACTCAAGCTCACCAGTCTGCAATTGCTTGGCTCGTCCTTGGGTCCATTCTTGTGGAGGGGCACCATGTGAGCCATCCTCCTGTCTCTGGGTACATTCCCCATCTCCAAGGAGGTATTGAACAGGTCTATCATACTCTGAAAAAGGTGAAAAATGGTCTAGAATGTTGGGCTTGAATGTTGAATCTTGGAACTAGGAAAATATTTTCTTGCAGACTCATGCCACCTTTGCATCCTTAACTCATAGAACAAACCAATTTAAAATATTAAACAATCTCTATTACACACTGGTTCACTTATACAAAACGGGTTGTAAAGATCTGGATAAGTGTTATAAATGCAGACAGAGCCAAGCAGATATTGCCCACATGCTCTGGAAATGTAACCATATAACACACCTATGGGCAAGAATTTCTACATCTTCTTCAAGGATAGCTCTTCCATGAGGCCACAGCTATGGAACCATAGCCATCAGGCACTAGGACCACACAAAAACGTTTTGCTAGTAGTCTGCTAGGAGTCACCTATGATATCATCCCATAGCACATATACTTGGGCAGCCCTGCTCCCTCCTCAATTCTTTTACCATCGGCGACCATACTCACAGACTCCACAGAGATGTCATTGTTGCAGTCAACTGCCAAATTTTCACATTTTATTATTTTTATCACCTTAGTAAGCTATCACTTTATTCTAAAGCGATTGCACATTGTCGTGTATGTCGAAAACGAAAGACACCACTAAACTCTTTCATTACTGTAAGTGCGGTAGAAAAGTCTACTCCAGCGACGAACATGACATCTGTGTGTGCTGTGTTGGATTGGGCTACAACATTAAGGCCTGCAAGATCTGCTTGAAGTTTAACCAGGCTACCCGGTGACATCGTCAAAAGGCTTTGAAGACATTTCTGTTAGAGCAACAGGTAGCCAGAATGGAGAGAGAGCTCCAGGGACCAAGCTGCCCTGTGGCTGACTAATTCCTTAGGCTCTCAGTCTTTCCAGGCCCAGGAGAAGTCTTCAGGGAAGCACAATCACTCGGAGAGGGAACAGAGTAAAAATACCCTCACAGCTGCACTCCTAGTCACCGCTTTCTTCAGCGCTGACCACTGCAGCACCATCAACAACTTCAGCATTGATGCCTCCTGCCACTCAGGCCTCAGTACCCTCAGGTTTGACTCTGGCAGTGAGTTTTGTCAGACCTCCCAAAGCCGGTGAAGACCCATCAATGTTGGGGCTACCCTCATCTTTGCTGCAAGCTCTGCCGCTCATATATCAGGATCTTCAAGGGCATCTGGCAGTGAGCTCTGCCACTCCTTTTATGGTCCTCGATGGCCCGTCAATGTTGGGGCTCCAGCCACCCCCATTGACACCACAAAGTCCTCCAGTGCTGCAGACCACCGTCAAAATCCAGATGGTGCTTTCCTCCTTCACACAGATAATACAGCGCCTTCTACCTCCTCCTCCTATACCAGGCGCGTTGACAATGAGACCACCTAGAGCAGCCCCCACGTTGATGCCTGTTAGGCTGACATGCCCTACACTCTCCCAGGTGTCAACATCCCTACCCCCTTCTCTGATGTTGTCAGAACTCGACATGTAACAGGAATACCATCCTGATCTTGTCCCTCCAGAGGAGGAAGAGTAGGAGGAAGGTATGGATGAGAGCCCCTCTGAAAGGTCTGGCTCTACCATTTCCACCAGGAGCAAAGGCTTCACGTTGCATACTCCAAAGCCCCCTCCTAAATACCCCTCCTTCCTCTCTATGATGAGGCAGCTCCAGGCTGCAATAGGGTTTGATGCTGAGGAGGAGGATATGCCTTGAAATTCCAGAATCTCCACCCCTCATCATTCCTCCTCTACTGGCTGCACTAGAGGATGACACCCTGGCTGCCTGGCATAGACCCAGCTTGATCTCTGCCATGTCCAGGAAGGCAGACAAGCTATACCAGGACTCCTCAAGAAAGCCCTTTTTCACAGGCCAATCTGAGGCTGATTCAGTGATGATAAAGGCAGCCCATGATAGGTCTAATGTGCCTAGGCATCTCGACTCTCTCGCTTCAGATAAAGAGTCTGGAAAAATGGATCTCATAGGAAACAGGACCTTTGCCTCTGCCGCTCTAGGCCTCGGATAGCTAATTACCAGGCCCATATGGTCAAATACCAGAATACCCTCTGGAAAAAGGCTAAAGCTGCAGCTCAGTCCCTCCCAGAGGGTCCCCAGAAATAGGAGATGCTCAAAGCCCTTCGGACTGGGGCTGACATAGGTAAACACCTTTGTTTGTGGTCCTCCTATGACATTTCAGATGCCTCAGCCAGAGCAGCCATGGCTGGCATCTGCCTAAGAAGACATTCTTGGCTAAGAGTGTCAGGATTTGCTACTGATGTCCAGCAGTCTACTCTGAATGCCCCATTCAGAGGAGACAAACACTATGGGGCAGATGTGCAGGATATCCTCAATGACCTACAGGCCTCAGGGAGGACTCTAAGGTCTGTCCATTCCCTCTACCACACTAAACCCTGGAGTAGGCAGAGGATCCCCTTTCGTAGGGCCTCTCACAAACCCAGGTCAGGAGCCTGACAACAGAGCATAGGCAGAGCAGGGTCTGCCTTGCCAGCCCCAACCTCCTCTGCAGGTGCCCACTCCAAAGCCCCTGGAGGTGGAGGTGCAGCCCTGACTGCTGGATCTGCTTCCACATGACTCCTTTCTGGCCCACCCCCAGTACAAATCTGGAGGTGGTGATAGGGGGTCATTTGGCACCTAGAGCAGTGGAGAGAACTTACTACAGATACTTGGGTCTGGCAGTTAATAGAACAGGACCATGCTCTACAACTTCTGGAGTTGCCTCCAGACCTGCCACCTGTTTCATCAACTTATCCTCCAGACCACATACCAGTGCTACTAGAGGAAGTGCACACACTGTTACAGAAGAGGGCCATAGAACCAGTTTCCTGGCAACAAGGGAACATGGGGTTCTACTCTCATTTCTTTCCCATCACCAAATTCTGTCCCATAGAGACTCATTCTGGATCTGAGAAATCTGAACTTCTACATTCAGTACAAGAAGTTCAGAATGGTCAGTCTGCAAGGCTTGCTGCCACTCCTGAAACAAGGGGACTGGATATGCTCTCTGGACATGCAGGATACATACCTGCATATCAAGATTGGCCCCCTCACAGGAGGTACCTCACATTTCTTTTCCAGGGGGAGTACTACCAGTTCAGGGTATTGCCCTTTGGCTTGTCATCTGTGCCACGGGTATTTATCAAATGCTTGGTTGGCAGTTGTGGCAGCAGCTCTCAGGAGAGAGGGATTGTACATCTTTCCTTATCTAGATAACTGGTTGCTCAAAGCTCAGTCCAATGAGCAACTGTCTCAGACCCTAGTGCATACCAAGCAGCTGTTCAATGGCCTAAGGATCACTGTCAATCTGCATAAGTCTGTCTTAACTCCTTGTCAGCATCTGCAGTACATAGGCACAATACGGGACACGGCCCAGAGACAGGGAGGAATGCCTCATGAGTCAGGCCCAATTGATTTCTCAGAGCTGGTATGTTACAGCCAGGACACTTCTGAGACTGTTGGGCCTAATGGCAGCAGCCACTGTCATGGTACCCCTGGCATAGCTGGGATCCACAACAGGAGCTCGACAACATTTTTGTCGAATGCACCGTCACCAACACCGGCAGGTCAACTGCATTCTGCAGTTGGCTGCCAGTTCGCGCTGTCTGTCCATGTTTTCTTCGGTGGGCTTTTCTCCCTGAACCCCCCACATGTGGGGCAGTACCCCCTGCACCCCTATCTTAAAGATTATCAACTCTGAATCGGAGCTGATTGAGGGAGTGCAGGACCCCCGACAGACAGCGCCGGGTTCCAGCAGGTTTCCCACAGCGGCATGGCACTGTAGTTGTTGTGGGGGACCTCACTGGTGAAATGTTGCTGTTGGGGGGTAACCAGCATGGCTGCACATGAGGATCCCTCAGTGGACTTTGAGGGTCCAGTGGGATCAGCGCACCAATGATCTGAAACAGCAGATTCTCGTAACCTG
This sequence comes from Neoceratodus forsteri, assembly GCA_016271365.2. Lineage (NCBI taxonomy): Eukaryota > Metazoa > Chordata > Ceratodontiformes > Ceratodontidae > Neoceratodus > Neoceratodus forsteri. Next base: position 687,401,389 of record JADMNL010000022.1, on the reverse strand, counting down.
TCCTGTCCGCAATGTACTACAGTGGTGGATGGAACCCAGCACTTACTAAAAGCGTTCCCTTAGCCATTCCCTCACCTCAGCAGATTCTCACCACAGATGCTTTAGGGCTGGGCTGGAGGTGGGCACTTCTCAGTTCTCATCAAACACAGGGAACATGGACCAAAGTGGAGACTTCCTTCCACATAAACATCCTAGAGATGAGGGCCATTCTGTATGCTTTACAAGCCTTCCAGAACCTTCTGTCCCTGGGACCTCTGCTGGTGCAGACAGGCAATGTCAGTGTGGTATACTGCATAAACAAACAAGAGGGGACTCATTCTTAACCCCTGTGCAGGGAGATGATGAGAGTTTAGTTGTGGGTTCTAGAACAGGGTCTAAAACTGTTGGCTGTCTATGTTCCAGGCACCCAAAATGTCCTGGCAGACAGGCTAAGCAGGAAACAGTGGCCAAGCTGGCAGGCATGGAAAACGTGTGTTAGCTCTGCTCCTCATAGCACAGGCATTTAAACATTTTTTCTGGATATTAAACTGAGCCATATGAGAGACTTTTGGCATTGAGCAATGAATAATGTCATCCACTGAACAGAAATTGGCTAAAAACAAACCCTATTACAATTTGAAGGAGTTTTGAAACAATAAACTGCTCCGGCCGAGGCCCGCACAAGATCACAGCAGATGGCAGCAGAAGCAGGAGCCAGTAAGGGACAGCAAGCTATGACCATTGTAGCACTGCCTGGACTAATAAAAATTTACAAAATGAAGTTAGAGCAGGCTTCACCAATGTCATGGCACAGACTACCCACATTCAAGGGGTGATCTCACAGACTCCTCAGCCTTGCATGCTGCCAGGCTAGAAGAGGCAGAGAAGCGCATGGGAAAGCTTGAGGATAAGATATACAACTTGGACCGGGATAATACTATGTTGAAAGCTCAAGTGGATAAATGAATGTTACAGGCTGAAGATCAGAAAAACAGAGACAAATGCTCCAATGTTCATATAGTTGGTCTGCCCAAGGGCATTGAAGAGAAGGATAGGGGCAGCATGGTCCAACTATGGCTGGTTGAGAAGTTGGGAATACCCGAGGAAGCCAAACAATATGAAATTCAGAGGGCACACCATACTAGACATGACCTAAGCCCGGAGAGAGACCCAGACATTATTTTATTAAATTCCTGAGATTTCTTGACAAAGAGCGGGTGTTGCAAGCTGCCAGAGTGCATGAACCCATAACTGTTGATGGAGGGAAAGTCTCAGTGTTTCAAGGCTACACAAGGGATCTCCAGCAACAGTGCAGACATTTTCTGGAGTGAAAACTACCTTGCAACAGAGAGGCTGGGAATGTGCTCTCCTTTACCCAGTTAAATTTAAGATTACTAAACCGGGATGCCCTCCACGCTACTTCAGTAAGCTGAAGGATACAGAGGATTCAGCCAACTGAGAAGAAACTGTGGGTGCAGGTAGATTTCGGGTATGAGAGACACCACCATCACAATAGAGAGATGGCAACTTTGTGATATTTTCAGAACTGTTGAGCCTTGCAGTCTGTCTCTGTCAACTGTTGGAGGGGTTTGGGACATCAATAGAAGCAACACACGAGTTAAATGTGTATCCTTAATAGTAGAGTGGTGGCAAGCTGGACTACCTGGTCACTTCCAGTGAATGAATCTATCACCTTCAGTCACAATCCTATAGTAAGAAGATAACAGTGAATGTCTGGGGGAATAAGTATGATCTAATGGCTTTATATTCAAAAGTAAAATGCAGTGCCCAACAAGAATGGCTGGCATATTGAGTAGCAGGGGCACAGTGAGAACTAGAGTACTGTGCTGCAAGGTTGTTCGCACTCAATCATGGATAACTGCGCTTTAAACAAATGTATTTATTGATTACAGTCTCGGAATTTGACACACCTTTGAGTCTGAGACTCATTTACAAAGATTCCACGTCCAAAAGAAATCATAACAGTTAGCTAAATACAACAATGCAACAAAACATGACATGGATATAACAAAAACCAAAAACATTCAGAGTCATCATTACATCAGACTTTGTCAAAGTTGGCAGATAAGAACCAAAAATAGATACCAGGGTAAAAGCTAAGATAAAATTACAATATGTATCAGTATGTGATAGTAGGCGGTCAAGAATAATTTTGTCGAAGTCAGTAGGTTAACATGGGTCAGCCAGGACAAATAAAAAGGAGCAGTGAAAAAGGGGAAAGAGGGAGGAGGGGGAATAGGTGGAAATCAGGGTTCAGGAGCTACAGAGTGAAGTGAAATAGACAGGAAACACGTCAAGAGAGATGTACCTATGGGAGGGCATGAGGGGTGGGGAGAGTAGCAGCTGTTTAGCCAGGAAATTAGGGGATACATGAGAGTGAAGTAGCTTAAGTAAGGCAATCGCAGCCATTGAGAGAAAGAAGGTACTGTCTGAGGTTGCGTTTAAACTGCCCTAACTTGGAGGCCATTGTACATCAAGAGGGAGATCAGATAGCCAGGTGGGAGCTCTGTAGAGAAAGTCCTGCTGCACTTGACTAGTCTGATAGAATGGGGCCTGATATGTAGGTCTAGTTGCACTTCTCATCCCTCGAGGATTGGTTACTGGGGTAAGGAGGTGTTGTGTTGTTGGAGGGGTTAGACCCAGACAGATCTTCTTATCTAGTAGGCAGGTCTGATACATGATCCTGCCACTAAGATTCAGCCAGCAGGTTTGGGTATACAGATCGCAGGTGTGAGTGTACCTGTGAGCCCCAGAAACTAATCGGCAGGCTTTATTGATGGCAACCTTAATATGTTTAAGTGAAGTGTTAGTAGCCAACAAGATGGCCTCTTGGCAGGCTTTTGAAATTGACATTGGGAAAAGATAACCTTTGTGGGCATGTATGATGCTGTCAAGTTGTGAAATTTACAAAGATGGCACTCTCAGCATGCCAATGGGTGGTGAGATAGTTTACCCGGTGACAGCGTACACACCCACAAACTGGATCCTGAGGGGCAGTGTGTCATCTGGCTTTACATGGCAGTGGAGGTTTACAAGTGGACATAAAACTGTCTAAACTTTCAGCAATTGGCATAGCTTTCACTATTGTAGTGTGGCCCTGGAGTTACTGTCTGCTGGATAAATAAATATATTGACAGTGGGCACTACCTTTGATCCTCACTGGTCTTTCTGTCCGCTTCATCAAGGATCAGTTCCCTGCCCAACATAACAAGCCCACCAGTCAATGATGTCCTGCGACTTGGGAGAGCAGTGACTGACATCTGGCTACATGAAGGTGCTAATGCCAACAATTCAAGTAAAGTCAAAGGCAAGCATGCTGAGCTGCTCGATGGTGCTTCTCACGGGATCACCCCTTATTAAACCTCGGTGATCTGATGGCAACTCGGGAGCTCAGACATGCTGGACTATATGTAGCTGCAGTCACTTTATGGTGGCCAGTTGTGAACTATTGAGCCCAAGCTCATTGAGTCCACAATGTACACCTGCAGCACTAGAAATCAGAGGCGCAAATGTTCATGTCCTGCCTGGGTTACTTGTGACTGTTCGGAGGAGGAGGGTTGCGGGTGATTCACGAGACAGGTGCACTGAACAAAGGAAACATTAATTCTGACTGTCGTGGATATATGTGCCATGTATTGCTGCCTTGATTCTTGTTTCACAACAATTCACAGCACCCTCGAGACCCTTGAGGTTGCACTCCACCCCCAACCATGGCAAGGGTCATGGGTAATAGTGGTGGGGGGGAGTTTGCCTGCTCATTGACCCTGATATGCTCTGGGTCTAACACCCTCTTGGACACAGCCAGCATTATCGTGGGGTTAAAAGTGGCCAACACCTCATCCCCCAGCTGACCATGGCTGGGGCTGTGGGTACCAGTGGGAGGGGAGGCAGAAATTAATAAAGATTAAAGGCAATATGAACAAACACACACACACTGAAAGAGTCTCTTACTGCTTGTATTTGGTGACTCAGATGATGTCAGTTTGTCATAACATATGGTAGTATAGTGATTCACTACAGCATACAGAACACTCATTTTTGGGTGGAAGATCCGAGTTCCTTGTGTCAGTCCCAGACCTGGAGCCTATGGGGTAAGAATAATGACCTGGGAATTCCCTCCAATAAATCTGCTATAGACACATGGCAGAGGGAAGGGAGAAAGGCACCCTTCTGCCTTGTAAAGAGCAGACACAGATAACTGTGGTTGTGAGGTTACCAAGTTAAAATAAAGTTTAAAACTCAGTTAAACAAAAACAAGACCTATCCAACTTTCCCACATTGGGGAATTGGGATAGGACATGGGGTAATTAGTTTTGGGCTAGGTTGTTTATCTTTTAATTTAATTAGCCTGTAAGAATGAAAGTAGGTGCTGGACAGCTAATTCGTGCCAGACTAGTCTTAGATACAGGGTCGAATACCATAATGGTATGCTTGAGATGGGGATGTGGGGAGAGCAGCATGTTAACAGGTGGGTTGGGTTGTTAGTTGATGTTACAGGTGGGAATATTCTATTCTGGAACTGGCATAGTTTTAGTTTTAGGGTTGGTTCCATCAGCTCTCTGTTATTATGGTGGTTACTACTGTTAAAATATTTCTATGTTCTTTACTTCTGGTTATTGTTTTCAAAAGCTTCAACATGGCAGATCTAGAAAGTGCACTTTGTATATGCAGTTTTCCAGCCAAGGGGGTATATCTCTACAGTCTCAACATGGCTAATGTATTGAATATATGCTCTTGGAATATAAACAGTCTTAAAACACACACTAAATGAAAAAAATACTGGGTCAAACAAACAACTTAAGGCTGATATCCTATGCCTACAGAAACCCACATGACATTGAAAGAAGGAATGCATGTGTCTAAGAACTGGGGGGATGGCGCATGCAGCATACTTTACCTCCAAAGCTAGGGTGCAGTGATTTGGCTCAGACCTAGCTTTTCTGGGTTGTGGAACTAGATTTCCTGGGGTTGTGGAGCAATCAAGTGTTGATAACACAGGTCACAGGTATGCACTGATTCAGGTACAGTGGAACTCGAGGCAGAAACTAGCCATTGGTTCCATATATGGCCCTAATATTGAATCCCTGGAATTCTTCACAAGATTGGTCATGCAGATGTCCACTTTTCAGGGCCCATGGATTCTTTGCATGGACTTTAATTGTGTGTTGGACAATATAATGGACCACTCATCCAGAGTAGGGGTTATAATAACAAAAAATGCCAAAGTGCTGGGGTCCTTAATGTTAGACCATAGACTAATTGATTCCTGGAGGTACCAAAACTACAGAGGTAGGGAACATAGGTATTATTCATACTCCGCTAAATCTTATGTCATGCTGAATATGGTTCTCATATCTCAATCTTTGATTGCTGATTTGAAAGCTGTCACCCATGGGACGATGACCATCACCGATCACACCCCAGTTCAGCTGGCCTTGATGGGCATGGGAGCAATGGTAGCAAACAAGGCATGGAGGCTGGATTCTATGCTCTTAAAGAAAGAGGATTTCCAACACTGTGTAGCTCAACAAATAAAAAATTACCTAATTAACAACCCCGCGGGACAAACCTCCACGGCAGTAAGGTGGGACGCCGTAAAGGCTGTTTTGATGGGTGCTATAATTTCTTTTGCAATGAACAAAAAACATTTAGATGAAGAAAAAGCAACAGATTTAGAGAGCAATATGAAAAAAACAACAGAAGAAGAACCTACAGAAAATCCTTCATCAGATCCGTACTTATCATTTACAGACGCTGAAATGGGAATACAACATTGTTCGTAATAATTGAATAGAAAGAGCCCTCTTATTAACTCAAGCTAAGGAATATTTCAAAGGGGACGCCAAGGGGGAAGATGCTAGCTTGGCAGCTACAAAGCAGAGAAGGGGCAAAAAATGTGTCAGTTATTCGAAAAACAGATGGGGGAGTTGCCTGAGAGGATAATGCAATAGTGGAGTGCTTTAAGGAATTTTATGCTGGGATCTACACCTCCGAAGTTTCACTCCCAAGTCAAACAATAGGGCAGTTTTTGAATAAAGCAGACCTCCCAACAATTATTGAACTGCAATCACAAAAGTCAGAAGCCCCAATTACTTGGGAGGAAGTTAAGGATGCGATAAAGCACCTTCAGGGAGGTAAAGCCCCAGGACCAGATGGATTTCCGATAGATTTTTACAAAGTATTTCATGTTCATCTCCAGTGGCCCCTGATGGATGTGATAGATGAGTGTCTGGAAGTGGATGAGTTACTGCCCTCCATGTGCTCTTCTACCATAACGGTACTCCCTAAGCCAGGGAAGGATCCTCAGCTATGCTTTTCATATCACCCCATTTCACTGCTAATGGCAGATTTTAAAATACTGGCTCGAGTGCTAGCGGGGCGTATTGAGGAATTCCTACCAGTCATTATTCACCCAGACCAATCTGGCTTTGTAAAGGGTAGGCAGGGGAAACACAATGTCTGTTGCACATTGAATATTGTTTGGAAGTACACAACCTAATTTCTATGAGGAGGGGCTGCTGTGCTCAGTTTAGATGCTAAAAAAACATTTGATAGAGTGGAGTGGTCCTATATATTTCATGCATTTAAAAGGTTTGGAGTTGATAACAATCTCCTCAGATGGATTTGGACCTTATATATTAAGCCTACTGCACAAATTTTAGTAAATGGAGTGTTGTCCCCATTTTTCCACTTTGCTTGTGGGATGAGGCAGGGCTGGGCGCTGTCATCCTTGCTATATGTAATGGTGCTGGAACCTTTGACTGCGGTGATTCAACTGGATAAATGGGTTAAGGGGTTGCTGGCTGGGGAGAAAGATACAAAACAGCTCTGTTTGTAGAAGACCTTTTGATATATATGTCAGATCCCAAATTTAGCCTTGGAGCCCTTCAAGACATACTAACGAAATTTGGGGAGATATCTAGCCACTGAATATAATGGTCCAAAAGTGAAATTCTACTGCTGGGTACGGGAAAAGGGGATCTCCCAAGCAGTCTGATTCTTCAGCCAAGGGTGGTCCTATTATTGAAATATCTGGGTATCAATATCCCTAGCAAATCTTCACTGATATATGGAGCCAAATACAATGGGTTGCTAGAAATCATAAAAAAAGATTGTGAAAAATCTCCTTCCACTTAGCTTAATTGGTGGAGTGAATAGAATTAAAATGAATATCCTGCCTAAATGCATGTAATTGTTTCAGAGTCTGCCAGTTAGGGTGCCTGAATATTTTTTCAAGAAGCTTAATAGTATTATTAATAGATTTTTTTTGGGGGGGAGATACAGCCAGGATTAAACGCATCATATTGCAGTTACCACTAAACAAGGGAACACTAGCATTACCTCACTTCAAATATTACTGCTGGGCAGCACAGCTCTCTGCCCTTCTCTGTTCCCCAAGCACCAAAAAAAAAACAGCTTGGCTGCATACTGAAGAAGAACGCCTTCCTTTAGGTATGCTTCAGGCTTTGCTATCCCCTAGTGTAAAAGAACTTAAACCTCAGAAGATAAAGAACCCTTTCACTCACCAGGTGGCAAGGATTTGGCGAGGTATTCACCAACTCATTGGTTACCCAAGGGTACTTTCCTCCAATTCTACAGTAATAGCTAGCTTCAGAAATAGGAAAGGATATAACGTGTTCTTGCCTCAGGCCCTCCTAAGGTGGGAGAGAGAGCGGGCTTGAAGTGCATAAAAGATCGGTACTATGGGGGAAGGGGTGAAGTAATTTTCTTAATTGAGGGAGCAATATGGCCTCCAGGCTGGCAGTTTCTTTGCCTATTTACAAGTTTGAAGTTACCTGATTGGGGAGAATCCGCATATGTCCCCCATAGAGGAGGCCCTTATTAGACCCCACCATCTACCTCAGTACTCACCACATTGTATAAATTGCTACTGGGCACTCTCCTGGACCCAGACATTAAAGCCAGAACAGAATGGGAGCAGCAGCTGGACACTCCTGTTAATGGGGAGATTTGGAGAGCAGCCATTAAACAAATCCAGCAGTGCGCTAGATCGAATAAGTTACACAGGATCCAGCTCAACTTTGTCTATAGGACTTATTTAACTCCGTATAGGCTCCACAAGTATAACATGGACAAATCTGGCAGGTGTCTGAAATGATGTACAAAACAGGGTACCTTTATACATATGGCACTACTAGGCAGGGAGTTGGCTCCTTTTTGGATGCAAGTGCATGACATTATGCAAAAAACATTAAGTTAGTCTTCCCTTCACCCCGTTAGAGTTCATGTTGGGGGCTGAGAGTAGACCGTGTTGGAAATCGGAAGTGTGTAGGTTATGGGACCTAGCTCTAGTTAATGCTAGGAAGACCATTGCACAGCATTGGATTAGTGACACACACACCAGTATAGCCCACTGGCTCAAAAACCTAGCTTCATGCATGAAACTGGAGAAGTGTCAGTTAAGTGTCAATGGTCAGGAGAAACATTTTTTATAATATTTGGAACCCCTTTCTGAGGGCAACTGAGGAAGGTTTGATTAATCTGTGAGACATCACCTCGGTATAGAAGGTGTGAATGTATTCCAAGACCGGTTATGTGACCCTTGATTAATAGAACAACTACTAGATGCATTACTTATGTGGAAATGTTGTATGATTATGTATTGCATTAATCAATCAAATGGTTGTATGTTTTATAGGTATGTTGAAGCTGTTTCAATAAACTATGTTTATAAAAGAAAAAAGACAGGATAAGCAGGTCGCAGTCCAGGATGCACGAGTGGTAGCTGCTGACCTCCATAGTAGAAGACCCGTTTGACAGGTGGGGTCATCCAGAGTTGGGCCTTTTTGTATTCCCACTCAACACAAAACTGCCACATTTCTGCTTGGTCGATCCAGGGCCTGGAGTTTCCTGGTGAGATGCATTGTCCCTAGCTTGGAAAGGGAGGTTCTTATATGTCTTTTCTCCCTTTCCTCTGAATCAGGGGGTGCTAATCAAGATCTAGATGGAAGGAGCCACTCTAATTCTTGTGGCTCCCTTCTGGCCTCGGCAGATATGTTTTCCATTGCTGCAGCAGTTAGCAGTGGAACCACCAGTGCCCAAGCCCCTGTACAAGGGTTTACTGTCACAGGATCAGGAAACCCTTGTCCGTCCGGACCTCAAGTCACTCCATCTCCATGCCTGGCTCCTGAAGATATAGCCATTGCGATATCTGAAGTGTCCCCAAAAGTGGTTGACATCCTGCTGGTTGCCAGGAAGCCCTCCACCAGGGCTACTTACTCCATGAAGGGGAAGTGTTTTACTTTATGGGCTGCTTCTCATCACCTGAATCCCTTCACTTGCCCAGTGAATCAGATTTTGTAGTACTTACCGTCCTTGCCAGACCCAAGACTGCAATACTCCTCTATCGAAGTGCACTTGACTGCTATATCAGCTTTCCATGTGCCTACTGAGGGTCGCACTGTGGCCCAACTGAACATGGCCTGTATGTTTTTGTGAGGCATTCTGCACTTGAACCCTCCCATCCGCAGTCCAGTCCTGGCCTGGGATTTGAATTTTGCGTTAGAGAAGCTTATTTTGGCTCCTTTTGAGCAGCCGCGACTTGCGAGTTATGCTTTCTGTTGTGGAAAGCAGTATTTTTATTTATTTATTTATTTAAAAGTTGGCAACCGGGAGAAGCACACTGAGTTAAGGCTTGTTCCAGGTGCAATCCGGGGGAAGGGGAAAGTTGCTATTACTTCTGCACAAAGGATTTACTTGCATCAGGCTCATATGTGTGCGTCTCCTTATTTGATTTTCCAGAAAGACAGGATGTTTTAGTGTACGAACCCTAAGTTTTTACCAAAAGTGGCATCTAAGCTTACTTTAAATCAAAAAACCATCCACCTGCCAGTTTATTTTCCTGAGCATGTCAATCCAGGGGAATCATTGTCCCATACTGTACATTAGACGTGCATACAATACTCCGATATTAAATTCATGGTATGAAGGACTGCAGGAAGCCCTCGTAGCTTTTTGTTTCTTTCACTGCTAAGAAAGAGGGCATTCCAGTTTCTAAGCAGTGCTTGTCAAAATGGTTGGCTAACTGTGGGCAAGCTTTGGCCTGGCTGTGCTTCAAGGCCTCCTTTTTTGGCCTGTAGCCTCCAGCCACACGGGCTGCCTGTCTGTCAGTACTGCTTGCGACTTCTATAGATGTGACCTGATGAAAGAGATATCCTCTAAGAAGATAGAACAGTTACGTACTTACCATTACAGTAGATCTTCACGAGAATCTTTCATCAGACCATGTCAACCCACTCTCTGTCCCCCCATAGACTCAGAGCTTTTTCATTTCTGTCTCTCTCTCTCTCTCTCTCTCTCTCCAGGACAGGATACCTGTTGCTCCAGCCTCTCCAGGTAGCTGGAAGCTTTAACTCTATCCTTCGTTTCCTTGAGGGAGGCCATGTGAGTATGGTCTCTAGTGGGTAACTGAGGAGGGAGCAGGGCCACTCATGTATATGTGCTGTGGGATGTCAATGTCTGATGTCATCGTGGCTGACCCCTAGTAGACTGCTAGCAAAAAGTTTCCGTTTTATCCTAGTACCTGATGACTATAGTTCCATAGGTGTGGCCTGATGAAAGAGATTCTCTCAAGAGTCTACTGTTATGATATGGTAAATAAATCACTGTCCTTTTTTTCACCACCTTGCCCAAGATAGCTAGTAACTTTAGAGTCTTGCATCCTAGGTCATTTCCCTATAGGCATAAATTTAACTACCAGGGAGTCAAACGCTATAGTATATTCATGGAAACAAAAAATAAAAATATCATGTCACACCTGTAAAAAAGCTTTCAGCTTAGTATGCTACTCCTGGTTAAATAACTAAAATAAAAAAATAAATAAATAAAATTGTGGATTAGCGAAATGCACCCTCTTCCCAGAGTGGAGGCAGAGTCTCATTGAAACTCTCAGGATAGAAAAACTTGCTCATTGTTTCTATTCCAAAGATACAAAATGTATAATGAATTGTGAACACTTGCTGAAATGTTTTACCAAACAGAATAACCAAGGAACAGTGAAGACACCTAAAATAAAACAGGAAATTCCACATCTTATAACTCTACCTATTTGAGGCACCTACTGTCTTACACCCTCCTTTTCTCTTTGGGGTTACTCTGACCCTCACTCTCAGCTTTCACATTTGTTTATCATCTAAATGTTGTACCTTCAAAATGTTTATTTTTCATTATATTTAGGCTTATATTAATGATTTTAGTCAACTATTGGCCAAAATAATTCCAACTCCTTTCATAACTTTGCTTTGCATAGATACAGTATGTGAAAAGCATATCTTTGATAAAATATATAATCTCTACCCATAAGAGAGTTAATACATTTTCTTAGTTATGTTAGCATTATCTTGAATGTTGTATTAATAGATGCTGAATTTGTAATATGTCTTATGTACAGCTGATCTGTTCATAATTATTTATCAGATGAAAATAAACATTTTATTGAGAGAAAAAAAGTATCTATCTTTCTACATGAAATTGGGATCCTTTCCCTTCCAGCTGAGGCTGAGTCCAATGATGATGTCATAATGCCTGCTTGTGACATCACAGTCCATTGCTGATTAAATGACTATGCTGTCACAAGCAGGGCATTATAACTTCAGCTCCTGGATAAGCTTCAGCGGTAGATGAACTGTAAGGGGAAACGTTTTTTCATATAAATACACTCAATTTTGATGAATAGAATAAGTTTCAAGGTTTTTTTTAGACAACAATACAACTGAATTGTTTTCATTAATTACTCTTTTTTTCCTTCCTGACCCAGCAGCCATCTACCAGGCTACTCACAGGCCCCAGACCTCTGAGCGGACCTGCTTACCTGCCCCTTGGGGTGAGACCTTCTCACAGTAGGGCCAGTAGAGGGTAAGACAGCCTCCCTAGCTGCATCAGTCTGAATTTGGTGGCAGCAGAGGCTCTTCAGTGCTGGGTGAGTGGCGCGAGACCTGAGCATGCCAACATCATCCAGCAGCATACCGGCTGATTTTCTCCTATGTTCATCATTCCTTCCCCTGAGACCTTAGGCTATAAATGCATGGTGCAGCATGCAGTGGGTGTGTTCTGGAAGGCTTTTTTGCATCTCACCTCCCTCTTCCATCCCATCTGGCCTATGCCACCTAGGCTCCCCTAGGTGACACCCATGCAGTGGGGAACAGATGAGTAACCATCAGACTACAGCAATCCCTGGAATGCTCAGTCCTCCTCTTTCAGCTGGTCCCAGTAACCCAGGCTCATTCCCAAACCTGGGTTGCCTGCATCACAGGCTGCAGCCCTATGGCTGTGCCAGCAGGCACCTATACACCGCAATTAGTTGATGCCAACTGTGATTTTTTTTTTTTGCGATGGTTGAACTCCGTCTTTAAATTCTGTTCAAAAATACTTAAGCGGTACTGGGATATACAGCTTGTTTCCATAAGCAAATTGTGCTATAGCCATAGGTATATTCAGTCTAAATATCAAAGCTGGTCTTTCATTGCATGTCATTGTACTTGTATTCAGCCCTGGAGTACAACTGGACCTTTTAAGTTCTTTATTTGAATGTTTTTTTTGGACCTTATGGGCCTTGGGGTGGTGTTACTTCTAACCAAAATCACCATTCCTTGTCTATTCTCAGAATAAACTTACTGGACTCCATTTGAACAGGGACAGCAATATGTAGTGTGGCTCAGTGGCTAGTACAGAGAACTCAGACCCATGAGAACTTGGGTACAAATGCCAGCAAAGTCACTGTTTGTAAAACACTGAGTAAGTCACATGACTTGCCTGTGCTTCAACCCTCGTGCAGCTGCAAAACATGGTGGAAGCAGGACCCCACTGAAAGTAAAATATTGCACTCATATGGACTGTCATTGATAATTTTCAGTAAAAAAAACAATTTTAAAACCAAGACAATTGTGGAGTTCATAAGACATTGACATTAAATTACATAAACTAGATAATGTAAACTGAACTGTTTTCACAGTATAATAAGGACACACATCTTAGGAACAAAGATACCAGAGTACACACAGCACTAGTGCAGAGGGTTTAACCGTGAGGGTGTGCCGACCGAACATCAAAACTTTTATGGCGAAATCCTTCACAGCAACAATTTTGACAGGTTTTGAAATTGTCCTGTGAGGGACCTGAGGGCAAAATTTTGCCCTTTCACAGTGTGTCATCCCCCCCAATCAACTCCAACTCGGAGTTGATAATCTTTAGAAGGGGGCGGAGGGGGTACAGTCCCCCACATGGGGGTACAGGGGACACAGCTTCCCGAGAGAAACACTCCAATGTTGGACAGGTGAAATTTTGCCTGTCAACATTAGGGATCCTGCTATGCCGAACCTCGGCAACAGTGACTGTGAGGGCTAGAAATTAGTCCTCCAATTTCATTTCAAAACATTCTACTCAGGGCCTTTTTTTTCTGGTAAACAGGATAATTAGCCAAACCTAGCTTATAAGTTGGGTATTAACTCTCAGAGGAATGAGGTACGAAACCAATCCCATTACAAGGATCATCTCTGCAGATACCTATCCTCGTTCGGCTGGTGAAGCAGAAGAATGGGCACCTTTTTTCTGTGACCCAGACATAGAGTATATACCAAACCGAACAGACATTCTTTTGTTTCCTGCACAATAATGATAGTCCTGACATCTATGGCAGGTTAAAAAATTACAATGGGATCCTTTTTTTATACTTTTATAGATTTTAAACAAAAACTCAATCAATAAATAATGCAGCATACATTCTGAAATTAATTCAAATCAAAGTAAATTTCATTAATATTGGACTAGTATCTCCCCTATCTATAGCACAAGTCCTTTCAGTTACTGGAGTGATGAAGAATCATTATATAACTACATTAGTTCTCCCTTTCAGACGTGAAAGGGAGGCATTATTTAACAAAATCAAAGTGAGCTACAGCACCAATTTAGGGATCATCCCATTCAAAGAGATGAGCTGAGCTGAGCAAAAGAAGATGCTTGGCTCTAATTAATTATTTTGGTGCAGTAGGTGTGAAAAAAACATTTAGCATTTCTCAGCACTATCAACATATATTGAGAATAACGTACCTACAGTAAATAAAATCCACTCAGACCATCCCTATATATGCCCCTTATTATTACAAGGCCACTGATTTATGGTGATTGACATAATCACATTTTGTTCTCAAGAACTGAGCTTCCGAGATCACTTCGGTGCATGCTAGTCTAAGTTCTGGGTTTTATTAAAATTCTAGTGCCAATCTTTTCGCATGTGTATAAATAATCAGAATAAAATAAGTCTTAGTATACAGCAAATTAAAGCAAATAAAAATAGTACAGAAAGTAATTTAAAGTAAAATACAAGTTCTGCAGATTTACTGATCTGGTATAAATGCCAAATTCTGTGAAATTCTTTGTTTTTACCAGTGCTTCCAGGGTAGCTTGTAAAAATGCACTTTAAAAGTACTGTACTTTACCTCTTATTTGTAGCTATTTTTGATAGAGGTTTTTAATTAGTATCACATTCAGTACTGTAGTATAAGTACTGCAGAACTTGTGATAAATATAAACCAGCATTGTTGTCAGTATGACAATTAACATAGTGTTACATGGGGTGTGGAGCCTGCTACTGCCTAGGCAAGATGTGCCTGATTTTAGCGCCCAGGAAGAAATCTCCTAATAAACTTTAAACCTTAATAAAATCCATTTTGAACTTTACTCAGATCATTCCTAATGAATATTTACAGAAGCCCACACTACAGAGGTGAATTTGATGACTATTAAACTTGGGGAACACCTAAAAACAAGCGCCAGATGGTGAAGGGAAGCATGGACAGCTGGCCGTAGCAATGACCAGTGGCTTAAAGGCCTCTACCTCATCTTGGATGGATGAGGCTGACCTCATGCTGCACAGCATCCTACAGGCAGTTAAGACGTTGGGTTAATGGATGATACACCTAGACTGCAAAGTTAATTATCAGACTCTGTTGGTGTGTGAGACACAGGCTTCCTTGGTGGTGGCTGAAGCCAACAAGGCACCTGGGAATGTGCTAAAAGCCATGATGACAGGGGGCTGCTGAAGAACAAGGTACTAAGGTACTGCTGAGAGAACCTGGAGAACCAAGCCCACTCTGCCAATCTCATTATTGTCGGATTACTGGAGACTTTGGAGGGGAAGATCCAACCACATTTGCCAATATCTGGCTAGTGGATATACTGCACTTGGATCAACTGCCTCAAGTTCTTAAAGCCTTCAGGGTCACCCCACAAAAGTATCAAGGCAACCAAAGCATCTGCCACACTTTCCTTATGCTTACGACTGGGGTGCACAGATGGGACAGGGTGCTGGAGGCAACAAGACAGATTGGACCAATATCAGCAGCAGACGGTACATGTCTCAGTCTTCCTGGACTTAGGTTTTGCTACTAGATATCACTGAAAGTCTTTTGATATTCTTCAAGCCATGCTACAGGGCCTGGGTGTCTCTCATACACTGCAGTTTTCAGCAAAACTGAAGACTGTCTATTTGGGGAAGGTATACTGTACATCTATGTCGATCTAAAGGATGCCGGCAATCTGGGAAATTAGATTCAGTAGAACTTTGGTACCAAGACCAATGAAAAGGAGGCTGACTACCCAAAAAAGTAAGTTGAGAAGTAAAAGAAACCACCTGGTTAAATAGTTAGGGATCTTTATCTTCAGTGGATTAGGGTTCTTGCTCCCACAGGTATCAGGTCTTCACTTTCCTGAGATCCACAGCAGAACAGAGGTTCTATGTTTAAAGGTTTCTTCAGTAATTTCTTAATTTTCCGGGATTCACAGCAGCTCAGAGATTCTGCATTCCAAGGTTTCTTTGGCAAGTTCTTCTTTTTCCTGGGATCCATAGTGGCTCAGATATTTTACATTCAAAGGTTTCCACAGCAAGCTTCTTCAATTTTCTGGGTTCTAAATTGACCCAGAAGTTCTTTCATCATCTCCCTTTCCACTAACATCTACAAGTGCAACAACTAAGCCAACTAGTGCTCTCAGCTGTGATCACAGCTTCTTATTTCCAAGGTTTCTTCAGCAAGTTCTTTATTTTCCTGGGATCCACAGTGGTTCAGAGGTTCTACTTTCCACGGTTTCAGCAGCACATTTCTTCCTTTTCCTAGTTTCCTGGTTTCCAAAATGACCTAGGAGTTATTTTTCCTCATCTCACTTTTTATTAATGACTACAAGTACAACAAAGTTGCCAGTGTTCTCAGCTGTGAGCACAACATCCTTCTTTTTACGTCTTAAAGTGACTTAGTCTTGTTGTGCCCTATTCACACTCAGGAACACTCCCAACACTGTCTTCCTAACAACTCCCTAAAGTGCATGCAGTAACACAGACACATGGAATTTGTCAACAGAAAAGGACAGCTTGGTCCACACAGTCTGTCCAGATGTTCCCTGCCTAATCTGTCTCCACAGACCCTAACTGTTCTGCCGTGACCCTTCCTCCCTTCCTGCCAATTTACTAATATTACCCCATGCCTATGCATGCTTGAAGCACTCCACTGTTTTCACCTCCACTACTTGTGCTGGCAGTCTGTTCCAGGTGTCTAGTTTTCTTTTAGTAAAGTTGTATTTTCTCACAACCCTCTTAAACTCCCCACCTCTGGCTTCATCACATGCCCCCTGGTCCTGGTGCTGTTTCTCATTTGAAAGAGACTCCCCTCCTGCATCCTGTTCACCTCTGTGAAGTATCAGTAGGTCTCTATCATGTTTCCTCTCACTCTCCTTTCTTCCAGGGTGTACATGTTGAGATCCCACAGTCTTTTCTTGTGCAGCTTCTCATACTACCCCTGCACCATTTTAGTTGCCTCCTCTGGACTGCCTTCACCCTATATTATTTTTTAAGGTTCAGCCTCCAAAACTGGACACAATACTCCAGGCGGGGTCTCATCAGTGAGTGATTCAGTGGCAATGCCACCTCCCTCCTCCTGCTGGAGGTGCCCATCCCTCTGCATTCCAGCATCCAACTAGCCCTACCCAATGCTTTGTCATACTGCCTTGCTACTTTGAGGTCATCAGTTACGATAAGCCCTAGGTCCTTTTCCTGCTCAGTGTCTGTCAGTACCTCCCCCCCCATCCTATAATCTGTACCTGGGTCCTTTTTGGCATTGAATCTTAACTATCATGCTGTTAACCACTCCTTGAGTTTACCAAGATCCCTGTGCATTGTCTCTACCCCCTCCTGAGTGTCCACCCTATTAAAGATATTGGTATCTTCTGCAAAAAGTATCTGCAGGAGTTCTGGGCTTCAAGAAAGGTGACTTTGAAACCTAATTCTCCTTTTAATCCACTGTCCTTAAATCCTGTAATCAACACTTATAAAGAAACAGTTTTGAAAGAGGTAGATAGAATCCTTAATGATGTTACATCTCTGAGATATAAAAACTTAAAACCCAATGAACTATGTGCTGTTGAACTTGAAAACATGACTGAGATGGAGATTAAACCTGCTAATGGGGGGAGTAGCAATGTTGTCCTTATATCTAAATTTTAACTTAACTCGCAAAGGCAATTGAACTACTATGTAATCAGTCTAATTATTGCATGCTGCCTGGTTATCCTACCCCAATCCATAATAAGGAATTGCTGAGTTTGTTAGAAGTAGCTAAAAGAGAAAAAGTATATCACTGAATCTGAATCTGGTTATCTCTGGACGGAGGCACCCATAACAATATACGTTTAATATACTTCCAAAGGTGCATAAGGATATCAGCAATCCTCCAAGGCAACCCCTTTGTCTCTGGGGTGGGGTCACTCACTGGCAACCTCTGCAGATGTTTGGATTTCTTTCTGCAGAGAAGTATTACCCATCTGGGATCTCACCTCAGGAACACAATGCATGTCCTTGAAAAATTTGAAAATTTTGTGTGGGAAAATGACTCTTCTGGATGGGAATTGATGTGGAATCTTGATACACATGGATTTCTTACAAAGATGGTATCAAAGTTTGTAAATACTTTCTGTGTCAAGCTCAATTAGTTGAAGCAATACCCATCCCCATTCTGATTGATGCGCTAAGATTTGTCCTTAACTATGATTTGTTTTAATTTAATGAGGGAATTTTACTTACTGCTAAATCACTCAGCCATGGGGGTGGCCACAGCTCCTTCATTTACCAATCTCTTCATGGGTCTATGGGAAACAGACACTGTCCTTAATAATACAATCAACCCACATGCAGGCCACATCATATGTTGTTAATGTTTTATCGGTGATGTGGTCTGCTTGTGGAGAGGCTCCAGGGAGCAGACAGATGCTTTCTTGTTGTGGCTTAATTCAAACAATTTAAATCTCAGATTCACAGGCTCTATTGAGAGCACCACTCTGTATTTCTTGGATATTACACCTCAAGCACCAAGGAATCTGACTGTTACCACCAAAGGTTTCAGAAAGGCAACTGCCACCAACAACCTGCTTAGATCCGATAGTGCAAATCCAAAATCCTTAAAATAATCTATTCCAGAAGGGCAATTTATATGAATTAGGAGTAATTTATTGAAAACTGAGAATTTTGATACTGAGGCGGAAGCACTAAAAAACAAATTTCTGGAGTGGGGTTATTCTTTCACCACTGTGGAAGTAGCCTTGCAAAAAGACAGGGAAATTTACAAGAGGCAATTATGGAAGCCCAAATCAAGACACACACACAACTGGCAGGTCCAGTTACCTTTGAAATACTGTTCAGTGCTGTAGCTGGAAAGATTGCCATCATTGTCAGGCAGCTTTGGCCAATTTTAATGAGTGACCCCATTGCTTGAATCCAAACTGGGTGAAGCACCACATGTAACATTCAGTAGTGCACCCAATTTACAGTAGGTGACAAGCTAATACATAGTCAATTTTAAAGGGAAAATACGTCTAACAATTGAAACACTTGGCTGCCAATGAAACTGCAGGGTATGTTCAAATGTGGCCACCACAACATGTGCCAACGTTGCAGACAAGCCACTTCTTTAGAACTGGATGGTTATAACCATAGGGCCAAGGCTCCAGAATTCATCATGTGTGGCACTACTTTTGTCATTTGTGCCCTGTGGTGTGACTGCCCCAAATTATACATTGACAGGACTATTCACCCACTTAGACAAAGACTCCAAGAACATGCCAGAGATACCAGGAAGAGGTAGGCTGGGGTGAAAGGGCAGACTGAATGGACCAAGGGGTCTTTTTCTGCCATCAAGTTCTATGATTCTATGCTTCTATAATACCAGCAATGGCAACATGGATACTGGCTGGGGAACACTTCTCTGATGTTCACAATGGTAACCCTAAAACCATGAAATCTATGGGAATCAAAATAGTATGGAGTCCCAGGAGAGGGGGCAATAGACTTCAAAAACTCCTCCAAAGGGAGATTTTGGGGATTTTCATAATGGGAAGTCTGAAACCAGAGGGACTAAATACAGCCTGGGAACTGAAACTTTTTCTGAATTATATTTCTTTAAGAATTTACTGTTTTGGGCCTTAAAGCCACTTATATAAATTAGCAAACAAGCCACCTCACCCTACCTGCCACAATCTTGTAAATGTTTGTAACTAGTATTCCCTAAATTGGACTTTCAGTCTCCTAATTTACAAATACCCACTTATTCCTTGGTGCATTGCTGTCTAGTATTTCTTTCTTTAAAATACAATCCCCGCCTTGATTTCTTTACATAGCTTTGAAATTATCATCTGTATTTAACCTCTCTTTTTTGTCTCCTTTCATCAGGCAGAACCCTCACTCATCATTCTCTCTCTTTCTCTATACCTAGACATGAGCCATCATTCTGGGAACTGATCCTGATTCCTACAACTAAGCCTGCAATTGAACATAAGATGTCAGCTCTGCGCTATGGATACCTCACTTGGCTTCTACCTTCTTTCTGCTGTGTAGAGCTCAAGATATCTACAGTTTGAATCCAATTAATACAGCAATCAGGTAGACCTTGTCTGTACTGGTCTGCTGTTCTCCAGTTCTCTGGAATCACACCTGTTTCCAGTGAACTATTAAATAAGACCATCAGTGGGGCAGCTAGCACCTCCCTGAGTTTTTTAGTACCCTTGGGTATATCCTGTCTGGTCCCATAGCCTTGCCCACCTTTAGATCTGCAAGTCACTTCAGTACTATTTCCTCTGAAAATGGATTTGTGTCCACCTTTCCCCCCCCCCACCACCCTTGTTCTTGCTACTCCCTGAAGGGCCATCCCCCCACTGCGAATACTGAGCATTAGGATCTGTTCAGGATGGCAGCTTTTTCTTGGTCCTCTGTTGTGCAGTCTCCCTCTGCTACCCTTCTAATCTTTACTATTCCTCCTCTTGCTTTCCTCTTCTCACTTACAGATCTGAAGAGTCATATCCCATTTAGCTGCGACTTTGGCTATCCCTTCCTCTGTCTGTGCTTTTGCTCCCCTCGCTGCCTTACCTGCTTCCTTCTGTTTTACTTGGTATACCTCCCTTTCCTCTTTTCTCTGCATTTTCTCATACCTCCTGGATGCCATTCTTTTTACCTTCACAAAATTGGCCTCTCCCCTAGAGAACCATAATGGTATATTTTTTCTTTCTCCCTTTACTCACTTCCTTCAGGCAGAGGATGTCTGCCTTAATTATGCCCTCCCTTTTTGTTCTTCACTGTGCCTCTACCCCTCCCTCACAATCCTCCCCACATGAGACAGTTTCTGAGACAGCCTTGATTTCTTTAACATATGCCCTCCTAAACTCCAGGATCCTCATCCTTGTGTCCTTTGCCTTTACTCATGCCTTTACATTAAACTGAACTGTACAGTGATCACTAGTACCTAGTGGACTGCCTCAGTAGTGAAAAGCAATACATATTGTAATAAGATATACTGAACACAGAAGCAAAGCCCATGTGCATCACAACAGTACTCACCATAAGGTACCCAATGAGCTCCACAGAAGGAGTTCGAGTTTGGGAAATTACCCTCTGTTCCTGCCTTAAACACTAGACAAAATAACAGCAGATGGATTCTTTTGCAGTAATCCAAATAAAAGATTTGTCCCAAAACAACAGTTTAGCAGGTATAGATTTCAATCCACTTCTCCTTTATTAATATAGTGTCATCCGAGAAGCTCTGAGCACTGCACAAAATAAAATCATAGCACAAACACACTACATTTATAAGTAATCACTCAGTAAAAAATGCATACATCTACCATTAAAAAACACAGAAACATTATAAACAACATTTACATAAACAATTTGATGAATAGTTTAAACGAATTGGATTCAAGTAGTCTTCAACGCTTGTGCAAACATCAGCGCTTTCAAATTACACTCAAAACCATCTAGGGAATCAATTATTCTAAGGGCAATCCAAAGTGAGGCGCCCTAATAACAGATGTCATACCACCTATAGTTTTTAGATGCTACTGTATCTGGGAACAATTTGGAGCTTTCAATTAGCAGGCCTAAGATACCTTGATGGACAATATTCAATAATCAAGTCTGAGAGGTATTTGATACCTTGATAATAAAGGCATTCATACATCTTCACCAAAATCACCTAAAATCAGTTCAGAATTGGATTGTCAACCAAGCAAGATCTCTAAGAATTGATGTAATATGATCCTCACTACAAGTGTTCGAAACCAGCCTGCTTGCCATTTTAAAACATACTGTAAGTTGTTTAGTTTTGTGTTTGGAAAGCCTGAAAGAAGAGTATTGCAGCAATCCATCCTAGAAATAATAAAATGATTTACCAACATTTTTTTGTTTATTAAGATCTTTCTGCTGCCTGGTCCCCTTCTACTTCAGACTTACACCCCCTCGCCTTTTCACCCACTTTCACTGAGACTTACTCCTTCCTGGTAGGTCTGCCATGGAATGCCTCCCTATGATGGAGATGTCTTGGCTAACCAGGCTCCTCTGGAGCACAATCCAGATTCAAGGGGGGAGGATCCAGTTGGTGATGCAGGGTCTGTGAGGGGCCCGGAGTGTCATCCTGCTGCTTGAAGATTTACCTCCATTTTGTCCCCTAGAGGCTGCCAGCCATGTAATGATGCACTGTGCATGTGCATGTAAGCACTCATGTGCAGGCATCCACCGTCATGCCTCTCCCAATCCAGATGACCTCACTGTACTGTCATCTGGCCTCCTCTAAGTGTCAGGCAAACAGTGAGTCAGCATGCCCCCCCAGAGGAGAGCAGTCCATGGGATGCTCATCCTCTCTCCCCTGGCTGACCCCATGCGACCTGAGCTTGCTCCTACCTTTGGGCCAGTCAGCATTTACCAACATTTTAATTGGTCCCAACTAATATAATTCTTTATCTTTCAGATTCTTCTAAGATAAAAAAATAAAAGACTCGGTGCACACCTCCCCTTCCCCCTCCCCAAAACTGGCACGTCAATAAATTGTTACAATATGCTTTCTGCCTCAAACGGCTACTCACTCATTACATCCCAAAGGGGAGTGGAGGTCTTTAAGTTTTGGTGTGAAACTAAGCTCAGTCACTGGTCAGCAAGGGTGGACCTCCCATCGTCTGAGGCCCTATTCTAAAATGCAAGTGCCAGAGTTGCTCCCTTTTAAAATATGGTACACTGCCTTGTTTGCTCACTTTAAATAAAGTGCAATCGCCAGACAATCTGCTGGTAACTGCTGGGAAGCTAGCTAATGGAGACAGTCATATATGTTCTTGGAGCAGAGAAACACGGTAATCTGTGTGTGAAGGTTGGCACACTTGGTGTAAATTATTGTAGGACACTAAGTCTGCTGGCAGTAAAAAAAAACAACCCTTTTATTGAGAAAGACAGTGTAGTAACAAGAACAGCTCACCATACAGCACACAGCAGAGCTCATAAATTCACCACTTTCTAGTTTGCGTAGGTACAGATTCCTTGCTGACTCACTAGTCTCAGCAGAGGCATGTGTTTGGTACAGCTGAGGTGTGGCTATGAAACAACATTTGTTTAAGCCAGAAGGGCAACAAATAAGGGTTAAAGCAATCGCTGTTAACTCAGTAAACAAAACAGCAAACTGGTGTCTGAGTGTTCTGTGCTCATGCAGGTGCAAATGCAAATGTCTTACATGTTTACATATCGACAGATAGTGTCATCATCAGAGGGGACCTGG
This sequence comes from Neoceratodus forsteri, assembly GCA_016271365.2. Taxonomy (NCBI): domain Eukaryota; kingdom Metazoa; phylum Chordata; order Ceratodontiformes; family Ceratodontidae; genus Neoceratodus; species Neoceratodus forsteri. The sequence goes on along the minus strand of JADMNL010000022.1, from coordinate 687,378,305 downwards.
TGGTGATGATGACACTATCTGTCGATACATAAGCACGTAAGATGTTTGCTCCTGGATTGGTGTGGTGAAGATTCTGGTCTTGCTGAATATTGGAAAATAAAGGACTTTTTAGCATCATAACCATTTGATGCCTTATTCCTTGGCATGAGTGTGTGACATAATTAGTGGTTTTCTCACATCTTAGGTGACCTTAACTTAAACTGGCTATCTCCCAAGACATCCAAAATATGTAATGATCATGGAGCCCTGAACCTCTCACAATTGAGCTGGAACCCACCCACCTTAACCTTAAGACACAAAATCACTCCCTGATCCACTGGGCTCTTACCACCCTCCCCCACAAAGTAATTAGCTCAGGCATCCTCCCAGATGCTGTCAGTGACCACAACCCAATATTAGTTGTCAGGAAAATCCACAGACCAAAATCTCCGCATAAAACCTCATAACTTCACTCCTTCAAATCCCTAGACCTTGAACCTCTCCTGCACAACCTATCTCTCTCTGACTGGTCTCCCTTAGTCTCCTCCCTCTGTAGCCTACTTCAAAGAAATATTCCTTGCAAATTGGGATGCCTTTGCCTCTCTCAAACAAATCAGGGTTAGGGGTAGCCATCTACTGTGGATTACTCCAGAACTCTTAGCCTACCTTAGGGCCAGAGATCATGCCTGGAAGTGCTACAAATGCACCTAGCTTCCTAGAGACCTCACTGACTACCATATGCTCCAAAACGCCTGTACTAGGGCAACAAGGCTAGCCAAGTCCGATTACTTCAAAAATGCTTTCCTCACTAAGATAAATTCCCCTTTCAAGTTCTGGAAGGTGGTTCATGCCCTTTTTACCTCTCAGTTCCTCCCCCTTCCCCAGTGCTAAAGGTACATGGTAATCTTGTAGCCATCACCCATGTCATTGCTGCGGAATTTAACTCCTATTATACCTCCAGTGCAACCAAACTGCTGAAGTCCCTCCCTAATTATCCCTCCCCCTTCAAATGTCACAGCTGCCACTTTATCCTTCCCCCCCCAAAAAAAAGCTCCACTTCCTATTTCCCCACACCATTTCTTCTCATTCTCTTCTTTCTCCCCCACAGATACTCTAAATGCCCTCCTCACCTTCAACCCCTCAAAAGGATTTTCCCCAGATGACCCTGACCCTAAACTCCTCTCTCTCTCAGCCCCGGCCATTACCAACTCCCTCTCCTTAATCTTAAATCTGTCCTTCTCACCCTCTGTTGTCCCTTCCACATGGAAGCACGTAGTGGTCCTCCCCCTACCTAAAGGTGGAAACAACTATTACCCCATCTCGTTACTCCCTACCCTAGCAAAACTACAAAAACATCTAGTCCTCTCTCAACTCACCTCCTTTCTATCTGATACCTCCTTTTTCACCCCGTTCCAGTCTGGTTTCAGGAAAAACCACTCTACCACCACCTCCCTACTTCGGCTAACTGATCCACCTCTCTGAGATAGACAATGGCCAAATCACCTCAGCCATATTTGTCGACCGTGCCAAGGCTTTTGACACTGTTTCCCACTCCCTTCTCTTTGGTTCCCTCTCATCTGCTGGTCTGACCCCTTCTGCCACTAACTGGTTTAAGGCCTAACTTACTGGTAGAATCCAATCAGTTAAGATCGCAGATGCTATCTTGCCACCCCTCCCGATCTGCAATGGCATCCCTCAGGGCTCCTTGCTTAGTCCCCTTCTATTCTCCATCTTCCTTAATGAGCTGCCATCTGTCTGCCCCCCTCCTCGGCCATACACATGTACGCTGATGATACTGTCCTGTGTGCATCTGGCTCATGCCCAGCTGAGGTTACATCCAGTTTGCATCACGACTTCAACAAGGTCCAGCTCTGGTTTGCAAACCATCAATTATTCCTCAACACCAAGAAGACAGTCTCCATGACATTTGACACAAGGCAGAGACTCTCTAGGCTTCCCTCCATGCCCACTTTCCGCACTCTTGACAGCACTCTACTTGAGGACACCTCATCCTTCAGATACGTTGGGGTTTGTTTAGACCAACACCTCAACTTCTCTGGACACATTGGCACCATCCAGAAAAAATTGCACCCCAAGCTCTGTGTCTTGTTCAGGAACCACAGTTGCATCCCTCTTGCAGCTAGGCGTGAGCTTGTCCAGAAGATGATCCTCCCCATTTCTGACTACTGTGACATAGTCTATGGTGCCACTCCTAGGTCCTCCCTAACCTGATTGGACACTCTATTCAACTCCTTCTGCTGCTTTGCCCTTGATGCTCCCTCTCTCACCCAGCACTGTGACCTCTATTGAGCCCTTTCCTTCCCCTCTCTTACAAATAGACGGTCTCACATTGCACTAAATTCACAGCTAAACACTGGCTGGGTTAACTCCCTTCCTACCTCTCCCACTCATTTATAACACCCACTCCTCCTTCCCACTCCCTCAGATCTATCAACACTCACACACTAACTGTCCCTGTCACTCCACCCTCTCCGGTCAGTCTGGGTACTCTCACCATTTCCCTGAAATATGGAACTCTCTACCTCCCCAAATCCAACACGCCTCCTCCCTCTATTCTATCAACCCTGCCCTCTCCAACTATCTTGCACCTAACTGTTCCTGTTATGACCCATCTTAATTTTCTTCATCTCACTCCTTACAGTTCATCCCCTTTAAGAAGTTACCCAATGTCTCTATCGACTCTACTGACCCTAGCCCCTCCTAGGTGCTAGTTCTTATATCTTTCTCCCTTCCCCTATTCTGTCCCGATTTTCCCTAGCCTTCACACTCCACTTGTAGGGTTCTCAGCATCCTGAAGGGGTCCTATAGTGCCCAGGCTTGCCACCTTTTCTTTTCCCATCTATTTATCCTTGGCCTTCCAGGTCCCCTTGCAGGGTCCCCAGCAGCCTAGTGAGTTCCTTGGATCAGGACTCATCCCCTCCCAGGTGTTATTTCTAATTCCCTCCCTCTCACTATCCCTCTATAATTACAATGCCTAATCGCAGGAGAGTTTACAATCGCCTGAACGTTCCTGCCCCCCCTTGCAGGGTTCATTGCATCCTGAAGGGTTCCCTTTTTGAGTCAGGCCTTATTTCTCCTCCTAGATGTTAATCACATTTACTTCCTCTCTCTCTCCCTCTCTAGTCCCTACTCCAGACCCCTGTCCCCTTGCATGGTTCCCCACATCCTGAAGGGGTCTCTCCGGGACATGACTCTATCTGTCATCTCATCCTCTCTCTCCTTCACCCCTTATTTCATGATCGCACTTGTTCACTTATTGCCATTGCACTTATTAATTGTTCTCACAAATTACATATGTATGCAACACTGTTTGTAGCAACTGCCTCAATTAATTATTTTATCAGAGACATCGCTAACAAACAAAGTCTCTGATGCATCTTTAACAATCCCTGGGTACCCGATTACCTGCCAAGATTGAGTTGGCAGGAGAGGGGATATAGCTATCTACTCCTCCTCCCGACTCCAAATCTCGACGGTCCTGTCCACTTCAGTCCCAGGTGCCTATGAAGCACTCGTCCTTCAACTATCCCTCCCCTTTTCTGTGTCAATTTTTATAGCTTGGGTTTATTGCCAGCCAGGTTTACACCACTGCACAGCCACTGACCTAGTTACCACAATAAGGTCCCTTTCTTATTCTGGTGAGCTTTATTTGTTAGGTGACCACAACCTGAACTCGCTGTCACCCTCCCTCGGTAAACCACATGCTGACATGATTGTCCAATCGGGCTTATTATCAGATGCGCTCAGTGATCATCACATGATCTACCTAGTTAGAAAAGTCCAGAGACGTAAGGCTCCCCACAAACTCTTTACTATCCAATCCTACAACTCCTTGGACCTTGCTCCGCTCCACCACGACCTCACCCATGCTAACTGGACTCTGATAGCCTCTGCCCAGTCCATAGATCATGCTTTAGCATATTTCAAAGACACCCTCCTCAGTATTTGGAACAAACATGCTCCATTAAGGCAAGTGAGAGTTCGGGGTTCTCACCTCCCCTGGATTACCCCTGAGCTACTGGCCTGCCAACATGCTTGGGACCAAGCCTGGAAGACCCACAAATCCACCAAACTTCCTCGAGATCTCTCTATCTACCACTCACTCAGAAACTCCTGCACTAAGGCCATCTGGCTTGCCAAAGCAGAATATTTTAAATCCACTTTCAACTTAAATATAAATAACCCCTCTAAGTTCTGGAAGGTGGTTCATTCTCTCTTCTCCCCCTAAAATAAACCACCACCTCTTGCCATTAAAATTAACAACCAGCTCATAGTCGAACACCCTGCTGTAGCGGCAGAATTTAATTCCTATTTTACAACCTGTGCCTCAGCTCTGCTAACCTCCCTGTTCTCACCACATACATCCCCGGCTACACTGGCTCTATGATGCCAGTTTGACAACCCTTTTGTCAACCAGCATCTCACCGACTGGAATCATGTAGACTGCAAGCTGCAGTTTACATGATTCCAGTGTGTCTCCCGGTCTGTTTTTTCTATCGGGAGGTGAAGACCCCCGAACCCCCCCCATGCAGTCAGAGTTGATTCAGGGTAGGGGAGCAGGACCAGGAGACAGTGTGCCCCTGTCTCAGGCACACCAACACAGCGACCTGTCAGCAAAGTTTTGATTTTGCTGACAGGGATGTAGTTCACTGTGTTGGTGTCACCATACATGGGGCATACCGGCTACACCTACCCAACCCACCCTGACAACTGCCAGCCAATAGTTTTTCCTTTTCTCCCATTTCTCCCATCTCTCCACATGATACCCTATATGCACTTCTCTCTCTCTCTCTCTCTCTCTCTCTCTCTCAACCTTACAAAAGGCAACTTGCCTGACGGCCTGGACTCCAATCTACTCTACCTTTCTGCCCCTCCTGTCTCCATCCCCCTAGCTGATCTACTCAACTTATCTTTCCTCACTGCCACTGTCCCAAATGCTTGGAAGCATGCCATTGTTCTTCCTCTACCCAAAGGTGGTGACCCCTCTGCTCCAGGGAACTATCACCCCATCTCACTTCTACCTACCCTGGCTAAACTTCAGGAATACCTGGTTCTCTCTCAGCTATCCTCTTTCCTGGATGACTCCTCCTCCTTTTTCCCCTCCATTCCAGTCTGGATTTCGGAAGAACCACTCCACCACCAACTTCCTACTTAGGCTTACTGACTCTATCCTTTCTGCCATAGATAGTGGTCATATCACATCTGCCATCTTTGTTGACCTTGCCAAGACATTTGACACTGTTTCCCACGCCCTCCTTCTTGAGACCCTCTCCTCAGCTGACCTATCCCAGTCGGTCTGTAACTGGTTTAAAGCCTACCTAGTAGGAAGAATGCAATCAGTTAAAAAAGCGGATTCCACATCCTCGCCACTGCCTATCTCAACTGGTGTGTCTCAAGGCTCTGTGCTTGGCCCACTTTTATTCTCTATTTTCCTAAATGTCCTGCTGTCAGTATGTTCCTCCTCCTCCTCCTCTATCCATACGTATGCTGACGACACGGTCTTGTTCACTTCTGGCCACTCTCCCTCTGAGATATCCACCAGCCTCCAGTTCAACTTCAGTAATGTTCAACACTGGTTTAAGTCACATCAGCTTTTCCTGAATGCCCAGAAAATGGTCTCCATGACCTTTGGCACAAGGCAGAGACTCTCTAGGCTTCCCTCCCTACCCACCTTCCACACCCTGTCGGGAAAACACTTGAGGATACCACCTCTTTCAGATATTTAGGTGTTTGGCTTGACCAATACCTAAAGTTTTCTGAACATGTCGACACTATCCTGAAGAAACTGTGCCCCAATCTTGGTGCCCTCTATAGGAACCGCAGCTGCTTACCTCCGTTGGCTAGGCATGACCTTGTTCAGAAAATTATTTTGACTGGTTGTGACATAGTCTATTGTGCTGCTCCTAAGTCTTCCCTATCCAGAATGGATTCCTTTTTCAATGCTTTTTGTCACTTTGCTCTTGACTCCCCCCTACCCACCATTGCTCTCTCTACCACTCCCTTGCTTTCCCTTCCCTGGAGTGCAGATGATTCTTGTACTGAATGAAATTTACCTCTAAATTCTGGTTTGGTCCTCTCCTCTCTTACTTATCCTCCTCCCTTTCCATTCTGCCTCTCCCACACCATTCTTTCAGATCCACTGGCTCTCGCTCTCTGGCTATTCCACAATGTACTACTACAAGCGGCCAAGGAGCTTTCTCTTATCGCTTCCCAACACTCTGAAACTCACTGCCTATGCCCATCCGACACTCTTCATCCCCTTCCTCCATCTCCCAGGCCCTACACAACTTTTACTCCTCAAACTGCACTTGTCAATGAAGATTCTGCCATATTTCACAATTATTTTTGCACTTCAAGCATATTTTACTTTGTTGTAGTATTTGTATAACCTTGTAAACATATTTGTTTCATTTCTACCTATGTTTGTGTCTTATCCAACCATGTTTGCATATGTGCATTTGCTTTATCTGCACTGTTTTGCTATGTATATGTCATACCAAACTGTAATTGAAAATGTACATTCGATTTATCTGTACTGTACTGAATTGCTTATGTTCCCCCCTTCCCTCTCCCCCAGGACACACTGTGAGACAAGCAACTTGTTGTTTAGTGTGTCTTTTCTGGTGAAACTCTTCAATAAATAAATAATTGTATGCTACATTGATCTTTGTAGCTTGAATGTAAAATGTCTCATCCCTAGTGTACCCGTTCCCCCAGGTCGCACCGGGAGACGAGCAACCTGTTGATCAGTGTGCCGTCCTGGTACAACATTTCAAAAAATAAATAAATAAAATATTGTTATTTGGATGCAAATCCTGCTGCTGTTTCTGGGACATAGTCTGTTTCACTCAATAGTAAAGAACTGTCACCTTCACCATCTCTACATTCAAGATACCCTGTTTCAAATAAACTACTGAACAACAGTTTCATCTGTAAAAGGTTAGACTTGTTCCTCATAGCGTACATAGAGTTTAGCCAAAGTAATACCGTCTGAGCACCAAGTTCAGTTAAGGCAGGATTGACATTTAACAGACAATGGCACCATTTTTGTATGTCTTTGAAAAGCCAAGGTAACAAGAAACTTGTAACCTCTCATAATCAAAGGATCTTTATTCTCTTGCAGTTTTTATCATCATATAATAATCAGGAAGTGTTTTATCCACAGGAAACCCATTTATAATTTGCTGTTATAACCAACTGGTTATAACGTGAACATCTTGTCAGGTTTCCTGCTCCTTGTACCATACCGTCACCTTCATGGTGCTGGGCAGTTCACCACCACTCAGACTCTGTCGTAAGTAAATTTGAAAAAAATGAACTTAGCTCTTTGAAGTACACTCTGGGGATGAACCACTTTATGTACAAAAAATAAATAAATAAAATAAACATTTCAACAGCTGCTTGAACCTAACCACAGACCGTGCTGGAACCCGACCAGACGGCAGCTGCACAGCAATGTGTTTCTATTTTATATAACTGCTGTGGCAAAAAAACATTCCCCAACAATTTTATAAAATAAAACATGGGGTGGTGTGTTAAACTTGAACTTTACACATACTCTTGGTGTTTGATGCTTAAATAAACCCCTCAAGCTTTGCTCTCAGGGTTTATGAAGCATCCAACACCTCGGGTGTGTGTAAAATTCTCATTAAACACACCACCCCATGAATTATTCTATATGTCTTTTCACTAAAAGATGGGAGGGTTACAATAACTGTAGGGTCTTTCTGCGAGGATCCAGCTGAGTATTTAGGTTGTCTTGCATGAGAACTTTACCAATATGGGATTCAGAATGTACAAGTCACGGATACATATTTAGCTACAAGTTCACTCAGTAATAATTCGAATGCTAGTGCAAGATTCTCCTTACCAAAGTTCAATGATAGCCAAAATACACATAGAAACAAAAAAGGTGATGGCAGATAAGGACCATGTGGCCAACTAGTCTGCCCCTTTTCTTACCTAATGAAATACCGCAGACCCTAGTTGACCTGCGACTTACCCTCTCTTCCCTATTGTGAAAGTACTCTTATGTGTATCCCATGCATTATTGAATTCCCCTACCATTCTTGCTCCCACCACCTCCACGGGGAGGCTTTTCCAAGCATCCACTACACTTCCTGTAAAAAAGTACTTCCTTATGTTGCCACTGAGCCTACCCCCCTCTAGCCTCATATCATGCCCCCTTGTTCCTGTACACCTTCTTTTCTGAAAGATGCTACCCTTCTGTACCTTGTTTATACCTCTGAGGTACTTGAATGTCTCTATTATATCTCTTCTTTCTCTCTTTTCCTCCAGGGAATACATATTGAGGTCCTCTAGTGTTTCTTCATATGACTTTTGGTGCAGTCCTTGCACCATTTTTTGTTGCCCTTTTCTGGACTGACTCTGTTTTGTCTATTTCCTTCCAGAGATGTGGCCTCCAGAACTGGACAGAGTACTCCAGAGAAGGTCTCACTAGTGGTCTGTACAGTGGCATAACTACCTCCTTTTTACTGCTAAAGATATTTCTCCCTATGCACCCTAGCATCCCACTGGTACTCCCCAACAGCTTTCTCACATAGTTTGATTACCTTTGATTACCTTTAGCTCATCAGACATGATTACCCCAGGTTCCTTTCTTGATTGGTGGCTGTCAGCACCCCCCCCCATCTTATACTCTTCCCTTGGATTTCTGTGCCCTAAATGCATGATTTTGCACTTCTTTGCATTGAATCTTAGCAGCCACACTCTTGACCACTCCTCAAGCATGTTTAGGTACTTTCTTATTTTTTATATCCCCCCTGGAGTGTCAACCCTGTTGCAAACCTTAGTCTCGTCTGCAAAGAGGCATACCTTCCCCTTCAGTCCCTCTGCAATGTCGCTTATGAAAACATTAAAGAGGACTGGCCCCAGCATGGATCTCTGTGGCACCCTGATGGTCACCCTCCTCTCCTCAGATTAAATATCATTTACCACTACCCTCTGTGTCCTGTCACTCAACCAGTTTCTGACCCAGTTTACCACCTTTGGGGCCCACTCACAGGCTGCCCAACTTATTTACCAACCTCCTATGTGAGACAGTGTCAAAGGTCTTGCTGAAATCTAGGTAGGCCACATCCACCACCCCTCCTTGATCTACTTCCCTGGTCACCCAGTCAAAGAAATCAATCTGATTTGTTTGACAAGACCTTCCCGCTGTGAATTCATGCTGCCTCGGATCCTGTGCTCCACTGGATTCAAGAAATATCACAATCCTTTCCTTTAGCATTGATTCTATTAATTTCCCCATCACCGAGATCAGGCTGACTGGCCTGTAGTTGCCAGCCTCCTCCCTGTTTCCACTTTTGTGGAGAGGGACTACATTTGCCCTCCTCCAGTCCCCTGGAACCACCCCATTTCTATCGATTTGTTGAATAGGGCTGTTAGTGGTGCTGCCAGCACCTCTCTGAGTTCTTTTAATATTCTGGGTTGTATCTCATTCAGACCCATAGCCTTGTCCGCTTTCAGATTCTCGAGTTCCTTTAGGATTCTTTCCTCGGTAAACAGGCTGGTGTCCATCTTTCTCCCATTAGTGTCCCTATCGACCAATAATGGTCCTTCTCCTTCCCCTTCTTCTGTGAATACTGAACAAAAGTATTTGTTCAGAATTGTTGATTTTTCTAGGTCCCCCTCCACACATACACACACCCTCCTTCCCTTTTTAACCTCACAATCCCACCCCGGTCTTCTTTCTTTCAGTAATGTATCTGAAAAGGTCTTGTCTCCTTTCTTAACTGCCTAGGCTATTTTTCCTCCATTTGCACCTTTGCATTCCTGACTGCTTTCTCCACCTTCCTCTGCTTTTCCAGGTACAGTTCCCTGTCTTCCCCACTCTGTGTTTCCTGGTACTTTCTGAAAGCTAGCCTTTTCTCTCTTACCTTCCCAGCCACATCCTTTGAGAACCATAGTGTTTTTTTCTTTCTCTGCTTTGCTTAGTTGCCTAACACAAAGGCTTGTTGCCTCTTCTATGGCTCCCTTAAGATTAGTCCATTTTTTCTTTACATCCCTTCCCCTTCTTCCCCTGACAGGGCTTCCCTGAGACATTCCCCATTTTTGCAAAGTCGACCCCTCTGAAATCCAGGACCCTTGCTTTCGTGTGGTTTAACTCCTCCAGTCTTCTCAAATTGAACCACACCGTACAATGATCACTGGACCCCATGTGGCTACCCACCATTACATCAGTGGCTCTATTCCCATTGGTGAGTATGAGATCCAATATTGCTCCCTCTCTGGTGGGTTCCACCACAAGCTGCTAGAGGCACACCCCCTGCAAGGCATCCAGGATGCCTCTGCTCCTGGCTGCGGCTGCAGCCTGGGTGCTCTAATCCACATCAGGCAAATTGAAGCCTCCCACCAGCGGCACTTCACCATCGGCTGTCATTTTCTGTATGGCTTCCACTAGTACCCCATCCATCTCCTCCCCTTGTGCTGGAGGTCTGTCGATCATGCCAGTGTGAATGGTGGTGCTATTTCCTGTCTCCAGGGTGACCCACAGTGCTTCTGCTCCCTCCTACATTCTCTGAACTTCAGTTGCTTTAATTCCCTCCCTGACATAGATAGCTACCCCTCCACCCTTTTTTTTCTACCCTGTCTTTTCTAAATAGAGTGTAACCTGGTATGGCTACATCCCATTCTTGGCTCCCCATGTACCATGTCTCGGTAACAGTGACAATGTCCAGTTCTGCTTCTGCCATCAAGGTCACTAGGTCTGGGATTTTATTTCTAAGGCTGCAGGCATTTCTGCACATGGCCTTCCAAGTTTTGCAACCTCCCCTTCTAGTGGCTCCCCTCCTATTCCCATGTCTTCCCTCCCTTCCCCTCCTGTTTTTACTCCCATTTGTCCTTATCTCTGCCATTCTACCTATCTCAATTTTAGGTTTAGTGTTGATTTCCTAACCCTAGGGTCCTCCCTACTGACTGCTTCACCCTGTGGGGGGGGGGGCAGTTAGCTTCTTCTGCCTACTTTCACCCCCCCGACCAGTTTAAATGCTTGTCAATGAAGCACATAAACCTCTCACGGAGGATCTTGACTTCCCCTTAAGATAAATGCAGTCCATCCCACTTGTATAGGCCTGAATCCCTCCAGGTGGGACCCCAGTCCTCAATGAAGCTGAAGCCCTCTGCTCTGCACCAGTCCTTTGACCATGCATTGAGTCTCATGGTGTGAAGTGCCCTGTCCTCCCCCTTGTCATTGACTTGTAGCACCTCTGAAAAAGTTACAGTGCATGCCACTTGTCTAAGACCCTTCCCCAGCTCCCTGAAGTCCTCCTGCACTACCCTAACCTCATCACCAGCCAGATCATTCGTCCCCAGGTGGACAGTGATGTCTACCTCTCTCTCCTGTCCTGCTGCTCCAGCAATCCTCTGGATGCTCTTTCCATCCCTCCAAGCCATGGCATCAGGTAAGCACTTAACCTCCCTCTCTTCCACTCCATCCACTCCCAAGTCTACCCCTCTAACAATAAAATCCCCCACCAGGAGTTGCTTCCTCCTCCTCTGGGGTGCTCTGCCTCCCCCCCTGGGGTCTCCACCATGGAGGACCCTCACATCCTTCTTGGTCGGGTGCCTTTTTGGGACAATCCTGCCCTGCCAGCGCAGTATAGGAGTTGTGGAGTGGAACTGTAGGAGGGATGTGCCTCTTCCCACTGCCTTCACCTTTCCCGAGCCCACCATAGTCCTGCTGCTCATGAGCCGTACATATGTGTGCACATATGTTACACTCTCTGAGAATGTTGTTGGTACACTCCATTTTCCTGTTTAGAGAGACTTGTTCTCACACTGAGAACTCATGGCCGGCATTCAAATATCCAAGACATCTTGCTCTAGTATTTTAATTTATTTATGTCCACTTTGGCAAATATCACTGATTGTTTTAACCATGCTATCCATTTTTGTAGGGTAGGTAGGTAAAATTTATTTAAAGACACCCATTCTCGGAGGTTCTGGGTGCCGTACAGACAAATAAACACATGTTCAAAATAGATCAATAAAAGAACATTAAAAAAAAGAATTATAAACATACATATATTTCATAAAAACATTAAATAACTTGACAAATCATCAGCCATGCTACTCAGATCAGAAATTACAGGTCAATAACTTAATCTAAAAATGCTTGGGTGACTAGGAGGGCTTTAAGGCGGGCCTTGAATACCTCCAAAGTGGGGGCCCCTTAACTCCGTAAGGAAGCGAGTTCCACAGGATGGGGGCAGTGATACTAAATGCCCTATCACCAGCCGATCTCAACCTCAACCTGGGAACCGCTAGGGGGGCCTCCACAGGAGGAACGGAGGGAGCGAGCCGAGACAGCAGGAACCAGGAGGTCTAACAGGTAACCAGGGCCCTGACCATGTAGGGTCTTATAGGTGAGAAGCCCCACCTTAAAGAGGATCCTCCACCTGACTGGCAGCCAGTGCAGCTCATGCAACACTGATGTAATATGGCAAAACTTCGGCTGCCCAGTAAGTAACCGGGCAGCTGCATTCTGCACTAGCTGCAGTCTACGGAGAGATCCTCCCGTGACCCTGAGATAGAGTGCATTACAGTAGTCAAGCCTTGATGTAACCAAGGCATGCATCAAAGTGGGGAGATCCAGAGGTGGAACAAGGGGCTTTATCCTAGCGATATTTCTAAGATGTAAAAAACTGAAGCGGACAATGGAGGAAATCTGCACCTCCATAGTCAAACTCCTATCGAGAATAATGCCAAGATTTCGCACCTTTGAGGAGGCCTTCAATGAGACAGAGCCCAGAACAAGTCCAGTCTCTGAATCAGAGGCCAATCTATCACGCACTCTGTTCGACTCCACCACCAATACCTCTGTCTTATCAGGATTAAGTCACAACCAGCTAGATGCCATCCAATCATTGATCTCAGCAAGGCAGCTGTTTAACACATCCACTGCATTGAATGTTCTTGGGGCAAAGGATAAGTATAACTGGGTATCATCAGCATAGCAATGAAAATCCAAGCCATACTTCCTAATGACCCCCCCCCCCGGGACAGCATATACACTGAAAACAACATTGGGGCCAAAACCGAACCCTGAGGTACTCCGCAGGAAAGGAGGCTAGGAGAGGAGGAGAAATTCCCCATCACAACCCATTGCCTGCTATTGGTTAAGAAGGATTCAGGACTTCCGGTGACGTCATGCACTAGGAGACAACTCGGGTTGCGAGGCTCCCTAACAATACCGCTAAAACACCTCGATTAAACCCACGATTCCCAACAAAAGAGAACCTGATCTCCAAAAGAGAGGTGGTACAATGCCCAAGAAGAGAGGCGACTCCGTCTGTGCGTCTCCTAAGCTTCAGGATGGCAATAGATCGCCAGAGGAGGATTAGGAGGCGATTCTCGGCCTCGTCAGCTTCTAGACACAGTAAAACGAGGGCCAACCAGATCCCCTTTCAGCCTTACAGAAGCAAATGTCTCAAATGCTGGCTGAAATCGAGATTTTAGAGGAAATAGGGTACCCAGCCATGACTCTCCGCACCGACATCGGGAAACTTGAAAAGAAGCAAGAGGAGCAGGAAGAGCAGTTGAATGCTACTGACGGTAGAATAGGGAAGCTGAAAGCGATTGTGAAGCTGCATGGCCTACTGAAGGGCCTTCAAGACAGGGCAGAAGACTCGAAGCAGGAGTCGCCGAAATAACATCCGCTGTCAGGACTACGGAGGGCACAGAAGGAAATGAAAGTATTCCATTCCTACAGAAGATGCTCAGGGAGCTGTTAAAATTACCAACAGAAATCACGCTCGAGATGGAGGGCTCATAAGACACTAGGCCCCAAGCCAGCCCGGAGCTCGTCACGTACCCTGTTAATAAAGTTTCTGAGGCACCAGGAGAAGGAAACGGTCTACACAGCGTGGAAGCAAGGAGGTCCACTATGGCCTACACAGGCTTTTTTGAAACGACTTCCTCGCCTGGAGGTTATGGGTCTGGACGAAGGCCTACATACCAGTGATGAGGTCACTTAAAGCGGCAGGAGTGCGCTTTCGTTCGCTGTATCCAGCAAGAATGGTAATCTATTTTAAAGAGGGGGCCCATACGTGTGAAAACGCAGCGGAAGCAGCACTGGAACTTAAAAAGAGGGAAATAGAGCTGAAACAGCAACAAAGGAAAACTGGAGCTACCCCCGCCGCCAAATTGGCCCAGAAGGTCTGGAACGCAGGACCAAAGGATGCCAGACGTCGACAAGGCCTGGAGGCTATTCAGTCAATCGTTGAGTCCCTGAGAGCAAGATCTAAGGACACAGTAGCGGAGAGCACTGAAACCCCTAAAACTTGATTAGACTGCAAGTATACCCTGAAGTTGGACTTAATTAAATGTGGACTGGATAAAAGTTATCTGTTTAGAGCCCACAGTTATACTAGCCCTTTGATGGGGCCTGGGCATGTCCGTCGGGGTTGGGAGAGGCGGGACAGGGGAAGTGTATGTAAGATAGGCAAGGAAATTATGAAGGGAGTCCTGGGATGGGGGGAGGGCAGAGTGGAAGTCCTAGGGACGCCACACCACGAGAACCAATGGGGAGGCTCTGAGAGGCCATAAGGGATAGGCATGCAATCCGGTGAACTCGGGAACATGGCTACAAAGCGGATTAAAATGGCGATGGAGAGGGCTGGGCGGGAGGAGGAAGATGGGGCGAGGTTAAGGGAGATTTACGTATCAGCCTTCATTGGGTCGGGGGAGGGGTTTGAAACAGATGCGCAACTACAAGGGATACCTTACTAATGTTCATCACGGGCTACTAGAGAGAGGGACCAGAGATCAAACCAGGAATCCAGACATGGCAGCACTGTGTAAATAGTAAGGAAAGCAGCGATAGGAACATGCTGAAACAGCTGCCAGGTAGATAGGGCAAGGTGGAGGGTAAGGGGATTGGCACGGTGGGGTTAGGAGGAAGTGAGGAGGAGGAGGAGGTAATGTGTCCTTCAGCTGATGTAAGGGCCATGAGGCACTTAAAAGAGGTTGGGGGAGGGAGAGGGGGTACTAATTCCTCCGGTCGAGTAAGAAGCAGCTTGAAATGAACAGGGGTGAATTGGGAAAGTGGGCTGGAAGGGGAGGGGAAGATCGGGAGTCCCCTATGATGCACCAGGGGATACCTCCCAATTTACTTAAATACCAGCCGGAGGGCTGGGATCTAGGGGACTGGAGCAGAACTACTGTAGACGTAATATTACGAGGTGGGACGGGGTGGAGCCTAATGCGATTGAGGGGAAGAGGGAAGAGAATATCTGGAGTGGATCGGCATAAACAGCCACTGCGTCGGGTTTGGCCAACCTCCAGCTAATGCAGGGAAGGGGTGGGTAGTCCCACCTACTCTGGATAAGAGTGGATTGCTACTTGGGCCAGAACCATGATTGATTGAGCTCACAGCCAGCGGGACGGATCATGGCGGGGGGAGATTTACTCTCACCCGTTCCTTTGGAATGTCCATCACTAACTCGTAGATGATGGAAGGAGACTGACTACACAGGCAGGTAAGGTGAGAGAGGGGCACAGCGTGAGGACCAGGATCAGAGCTCTTCTGCCTGGGCCTCGGGCCGGCGGAGGAGCACAGTGACCCGGCGAGTGACAAGGGCTTAGGGACTGTGCACCTCAATTAAATTGACTGATGAAATCCCCTGCTCCGGACGCACGGCGGCAGTCCCTCTAGCAGTAGTATAACTTATAGGGAAGCCGGCAACTCCTGCATGACGGACACCTTTCCTACCAGACAGGTACCTCGGTACCTGAAGCCCCAGGAAAAGGGAGATTAGGTTGGGTCATACACCCAGCCTCAGGTCAGGGCCTTGCCCAGACCGGTGGAAGTGCCAAGAATGGTTGAGTTGGCCAAGTTGGCCAGGACGGGTAAGCTAGTTGCTGTGCCTACTGTTGTGTGTTTGTATACTGTCATGTTGATGTTGTATTGTTTTATCGAAGTCACCAAATTCATATTATATGGGTTACAGTCACAAACTGGGTACGACCCAGGTGTGGGCTCCTGCGGAGGACTGGGAAGGCCGGGCTTAACAGAGTACAAAAGGCATGCAAATGCAAGCACACGCTATGAAGTTGCTTTCCCTTAATGTTAAGGGTTTGGCTTCACCGATTAAGAGAACCAGGGTATTGACCTATATAAGAAGGGCGAAGGCAGATATTGCCTTTATACAGGAAACACACATGAACCAGGCAGAACATGCCAAACTTGCCAAACTAAGTAGGGGACAGGTATTCCACTCATCCTGTAAGGACGGGAGGAAGCGTGGTGTGGCAATTATTGTGCCACAGCACAATCCAATTCAGGTGGAATCCACTTGGTCTGACCCGGAGGGCCGATTGGTTATGGTACAGGGGGAAATTAATGGAGTGGGGGTGACTCTGGCAAATGCCTACCTCCCACCGGGTATGACAACCTCCAGATTGAGACCTTTGCTAGATAGAGTGGTACAAAAAACTAAAGGCATACTTATTCTAGCGGGGGATTTTAACCTGACCATGGCCCCTCGGATTATTTCGACCAATCGGAGACATGGCTAACATCCACCAAAAGTTTTTAAAAGGTTTATATCGGAGGTGGGATGGTGCGATGTTACGGAAACTACACCATGCCCAGAAGTTCTCCTATTACTCCCCGGTACATCGCACGTATTCCCGTATAGATTATACATTCACCCAAATTGAAAATGTGGGCCTAGTTCGGGATGCCCAACTGGGAGATATCTCCATCTCGGACCATGCTCCCTTGACGTCCTGCTGGGAGTGGGGCCGGCAACCTAGGAACACACAGTGGAGATTAAACCCTATCCACCTGCGATCGGGAAAGTTTAGGGAGTTCCTCTCCAATAAAATTGAGGAAATAGTGTCAGAAAATCCACCACAAGACTCCACCCCCTCAGTACACTGGGACACAATCAAAACTGTCCTCAGAGGGCACATCATAAAGTACACGGCAGAGTTAAGGAGACAGCGGCAAGAGCGTAGGAATAAACTGGAGGACACGCTTCATTTCCTCCAGCTGGCACATCAGCAGGGAGACGAATCGGTCCTCCCTCAATTAAAACAAACTAGGTGGGAGCTAGACCGGATGGCCCAGGAACAAACCGAAATAGCCCTAACTTTTCTGAGACAAAGATATTCTGAAGTAGGCCCAAAGACAACAAGGTTGCTCGCTTATCGAAGTCGAAACAAAAAAAGGGGGCCACTATCACGTCTGTAAGACACCCTAGTGGAGACCAACAGGTGACCCAAGTCCAAGACATAGTAGACGCATTTGCAAAGTTCTATAAGACTCTCTATACTCCAGAGACTACAGTCTCTGCTGAGCAAATGGTAGAACACTTGAATGTTGTCTCTCTCCCCGTCCTGTCTGAGGCGCATAGAGACGACCTAATGAGGCCGTTCACTGAGCTGGAGGTAGGTCAAGCAATAGCTAAAGCCAAATCTTTGAAGGCCCCGGGTCCTGACGGGTATGGTTCAGAGTTCTACAAGGCGATAAAAACTAAGATTGACCCCTTACTCCCGGGTATTCAACTCGGTCCTGCAGGGAGGGTCCCCACCTCAGTCGTGGTTCTATGCCACTATATCAGTCATACGAAGCCAGGTAAGAACCCACAAGTGTGCCTCATACAGACCGATATCTGGACTTAATCAAGACTACAAACTATTCATGAATATAGTAGCACACGGTTAGACGATTACTACCCTTACTAGTACACAAAGACCAGGCGAGTTCGTTAGATCTCGCACTACTACAGATAGTATTAAACGATCCCTTTACGTGGTGCAGCAAATGCAGGAGAGGGGTGAAGCGGTGGCCTTAATCAGTCTCGATGCAGAGAAGGCATTTGATAGGGTCTCCTGGCCCTATCTGTACCACACTCTAAGCAAATTCGGATTCCCGCCTTTGTTCGTCCAAATCCTTCAAAACATATATTCCGCTCCCAAAGCATGTGTCAAGGTAAACGGGCACCACTCGGAATTCTTTCAACTTGAGAGGGGCACCCGGCAGGGTTGCCCACTATCCCCCTTACTGTTCGCCATGGTCATTGAACCTTTGGTGCAGCATATCAGGAATCCAATCAACTCGGGGGATCAAAATAGGAGACACGGAGCATCGTGTAACTTTATACGCTGGATGACATTCTTTTGTATCTCTGAGAACCGAACGCACTGTCCCAGTAGTGAGACAGATACTGAGGCGTGACGGCACGGTGTCTGGATACAGACTCAATCTCACCAAAACAGAGATCCTGACTTTTAACTATAACCCCACGAGGGCGTCAGGGAGATTATCCCAGGTAGATGGGACCTGGAAAACTGAAATATCTTGGTATACATATTCCAAAAGACCCCGAGAAATATTATAAATATAATTACATACCATTTGTCTCCCAGCTAAAGCAAGAACTACAGGCCTGGGCCACCCTGCCCCTTGGCCTTTCTAGGAGGATAGACCTGATTAGAATGATAGTCCTACCGAGGGCATTGTATCTATTTCAAAATATCCCCCTTAAAGTCCCACTGAAAATGTTTAAAGACATAAATAGGCTTATACGAAACTTCATCTGGACCTCTCGGAGGTCCCAGAATCAATGGGGATTCTCACTTTATCCGCCAGAAGGAGGTTTAGCTCTCCCAGACTTGAGGCTTTATCAACAAGCCACCACCCTTACACATATAATGACTAGACAGAGGGGACATCTTACACCACATTGGTTGGAGATAGAAAGAACCCTGATGGGAGACCGGGAGTACTTCAGATCCCTGGAGCAGGATGGAAGTAGGGAAGGTTGCAGAGTGTTCTGACCCCTAGCTCTGGCGCAGTTTAGAAACTGGGCAGTAATTAAAAGAGCGCAACAACTAGGGCCATATCAGTTACTCATATGCCGATCTCAAACTTAACAGACTTCACCCCAACAACTTGGACAGCAGATTCCTTAGCTGGGAGAAACAGGGGTTGAGATATCTAGTGCAGATAATGACCCAGGGAATCACCTGGTCATGTCACGGAGATCCAGGAAATTCCGCATTCCACATAGGGATTTCTTTAGGTACCTCCAACTGCGTCACTATAAGAGAGCCAACCACAATGGTGTGGGACCCTGAGGATACCCGGCGTTGATCGCTGTCTGATACAGCTAAATGCTACCAGAGCACCAAGAGCACCTTGTCTCAAGATATTATCAGGCGCTCAATACCCAGAGGAGGCGCCAGACTGAGGGCATTCGCTCAGAGTGGTCGCAGGGAGACGGGACTTCAGATCACTCTGGAGGACTGGAGACAAGCCTGAGTCTTGTCCAGCGAACAACGAGCTCTCACCAGTGGCGAGAATTCACCTGGAAAGTACTAGTTCGATTTTCCGACCCCAGTGGTCACCCAACACTACTCCTCCACCTACACTGCAGAGTGCTGGAGACAGTCTTGGGGAAAGATCGCTAACCTGACCCATGTATTATGGACATGCTCGGCCCTGCAGGGCTTTCTGGTGCAACTGAAGCCCAGTTACAGGAATTGATAGATACACAACTCCGACTTACGCCGAAGGTATTTCTATTTCTTGACCTTCCTAGATCGTTAAGGGTCCCAATACCAGATATCTGTTTACTTTATTAATAGCAGCCTAAGAAGGCAATCACTAGACTATGGTTAACTCCAAAACACCCACAGTCCAAGACTGGTGGGACATCACACTACAAATATATAATATGGAAAAAATTACACACAATCTGAGCGACCAAGGAGAAATTTAAGGCCAGATGGACAAGATGGCAAATATATTACATGCAGAAGGACCCCACGTTTGTACCCTAAGATAGTAGAGTAGCATGGGACAGGGGTGAGCGACACATGGTGGATGGGTGGAGCAGATTGCTTTATGGATGGCGCCCAGCCTGGCCTTCCAGTCCTCCAGGGAGGGGGGGATGCCCCCTGAGGGAGAAATGCCCTGGATGTTCGGGACTTTGTGATGCAATCGGCAATTCGCTTATTAGCTGCGATGAAGTAAGGCCGAAGCAATGGACTGGAACTGGAAACACGCAGGGATTAGCCCTAAAGGAAGTCATAGCACTAGTAAAATTGGACTGTAATATCTGTAATGTCTGGCGCATGCTTGAAAGCTGAAATGTTGGTGACTTATGTGTATATAAGTTGAAAACTCAATAAAAAGAAGAATCACAAAAAAAAAGAAGGATTCAAACCAGCATATGACAGTGCTGGTGAGTCCGCAGAATTCCCTGTGATGGTCAAGCAACACACAATGGTCCACAGTGTCAAAAGCTGAAGAGAGGTCAAGGAGATCAAGAATTGTCCTTTCTCCTTGATCTCTAGCCCTGAGGAGGTCATTCTGCACCCAAACAAGCACGGTTTCTGTGCTATGCCTTGCCAGAAACCCTGACTGGAACTGTTCATACAGCTCACGGGTCATGAGGTGCTCCTCCAACTGAAGCTCCACTACCTTCTCCACAACCTTCGCTAAAAAGGGAAGATTGGAGATTGGTCTGTAATTTGCCCTGACCTCCGGATCCAAAGATGGTTTCTTTAAGAGTGGTCTCACCAGTGCCTTCTTCAAGGCATCAGGAAAGACCCCCTTAGACAAGGAACACCGGACAATCAGAACAAACACCCGGCCAACGGTGTCGATGCATCTCATCAAGAAACGCGTCAGCACCGGATCCAGTTCACAAAAGGTGTGCTTCAGATTGGTCACCACCCCAGTAACCTCACTTGCATCCACTGGTTTAAACTCCCCCCAACCAGGCGGAGTGCACTTAGCACACCTCTGGCAACCACTGCCAGCTATAACGTTGCTGACTGGAGAAACTCCCTGACGGATACTGGACACTCTGTCTGAGAAGAACCAAGCAAACTCTTCACATTCAATGTTTGAAAAAACTTTCTTCGGCTGCAAACAGGCAGGATGGAGTAGCCTGTCCACAGTACGAAAAAGTATAGTTGGTCGGTTCTTCCCGGCGGCAATCTTCCTGGACAGGAACACTGCCTTCTTATGGTTGATTGCCACGCTGTCCAAGTGTCACACACACCATAGGCATTGCTGTGTTCCTCACACTACTGGCTCCCTTGTTGCTGTAGTGTCTGCTGTGCACTGTAGCAGGAACTACAGTTTGACTATTGCATGTGCTGTTTAGTCCCCTGGGGCACAATATTCTATGCGGTTCTGTACAAATCTAGCCTGCAGCTACCACCATGCACTTCCAGACTGACCTGCAGCTGGAGCTATGGGCAGACCCAGCCAGCTCCTATACTTCCAGACTGACCTACAGGTGGAGCTGTGGGACCCTGCAGTAGCACTGGGCAAACTGCATGCAAATCTGGACATAATGAGATGCTAATCTGGATGTTTGCCCACAGACTGCCTAAGTAGGCTCATTTGCATGTCACTTTTGAATATAGAAAATGTTTGCCCCAGGCAAACGTGATAGCACTGGGCAAACAGCTTAGCTCCATGTGAAACCTGTGCTAAACCTGCACAAAACCTGTGCGAAACCTGTGCAAATGTGTCTGCGCTGTGCAAACATTTCCGAAACATACATTTCTGCAGATTTTCACATGCGCTGGTGTATACAGCTTCAATGAATCCACTCCTTTGCTAACACACACATTGGGCTCATGGTTCACCTTTACCTTCCTTCACATTGCTGTGCTCTGGGCTGCTGTTGTGGTTTGCACTTCCTGGTTGCTATATTCAGAGCTGTCCTATTTCCCGGGCTATTTTTGTACTGCACTCCCAGCCCAGTTTGCCCAGCATCCTTAGCATGCTATATTCAGCAGGTTTAGCACCGGGACTATCCCTTTTGAATATAGTGGGCTATTGGGTCTGAGCTAATTTAGCACACTGGGCAGTGCTGATTTAGCCCTGGGGCAAAGTTTTGCATATCAGACCCCAGGTGAGCAGGGGCTGAAGCAGTGCAAGCAGGCACCCACAAAAAAGCATATTAAATAAAAAAAATATGCAACATAAATAATAATATAAACATACAGATATAGGACAGGAAAACCGGTATAACCATAAACAAACATTTTTTTTTCATGTTTTCAATTTTCTGTATTTTCAGGTAGGTTATCTTGTTGTTTAACACAAAATCCTAGCTTCTCATACATTAGAGTTTTCTTGATTAAGAAAAAACATTTTTGTTTACAAGAGGGAATGATTTGTGAATTGTTCTATGACTGTAAAATCAGTCACTTGGTTGTCATAGTAATAAGTACCAAACATTTCCTGTTTACAGAGAGATATGGTGGTAAAATCACTCAAAATCATTACATCAAATAATAGTGGAATCCTTTTGTTCGGTAACAGGTTCAGTTCTATAATAGTTTTTCTCCACCATTCCTGAATGAGTGAACAAACTCAGATACAATAAAAGAGGGATCCTATTTGGCCGCAGTCATGCCAACATGATTCTGATGGACTAATTGCCATTTTGAATAATCTGGTTGGGGAAAATTAGGCCCTGCCCAATATTTTCACCGGCATTTTTTTTAAATTTTTGCTTAGCAGTGATATTTATTCATACTGTTCCAAATAGAAACATAGATAATGATGGCAGGAAAAGACCAACGGTCCATCTAGTCTTCCGTGAATACTAGCCAATTGCTGTTTAGTTTTATTGACCAACATATCTGATTCCCATTTTAAATTAGACTTGCTTCTAGGGTCTGTCCTTTATTTTATTACTTATAGTTTTCCTAATCAATTTCTTTTCCCCAGGCTTAGTAAAGCCCAAATCATTCCTAAGCATAGCAGCCCACTCAATATTTCTATCAAATCTGTGCAATTGGCATAATGCAATAAACACTGAGCCAAGAGTAATGTGATGTTGTAAGTAGTCAAGTCTTATGGTTATTCTCTGCAAATTAAGCCTTAAAATCATCATATATAAGAAGACTAGCAGAGGAAACAAAATTGTTCCATTTATTAATATCTATGCAATTCAGTTTTCTTACTAACTCAGCAAAATATTTTGATCAGAAAATGGGTTAGACAAATGTTAGCATAAAGCCAAAGGAAACAATGAGATCTTATTTTCTTCATCCAATTGTATGACCTATCAATAATACCCATAATAAAACCCAAATCTAACATCTTAGACTCCAGTGATTCAAAAAGAAACTTATTGATAAAAGGGGTATTTTTCTTAGCTATATGTTATGCTCTACGGAACTATCATTCACTGTACTGTACTGTACTGTACTGTCCCATCCCTCCTGAGCTTCCCAAGTCCAATACCTTGCCCTCACAGTCATAACAGCAGAATAACATTTATCTGAGTCAGAACCCTTAAGCCACCTTCTTGAACCTTGGAAAACCATAATAGCAGAATTTGCCCCGCAATATCCTAACACGAATAATTAATGAGTGGTAAACACATCATTTATAGGCACTCAACTCTTTCCCAAAGAGAAAGATAACTTCTCCCATCTCTCAAACACGTTAGCTATTTTACTAAATATACAGCCAGCATTCACCCTTACTACTTAACACAAATTATTGGGTATGATAACACCCCAATATTTAAACTCTTGCTTGATCTGAAAATCTTAAACCAAATTAAAATCCTCTGTCTGGAATAGTATAATTGGAAATACAGTAAAATGGATTTTTGTTGAAAGGATTTAGCCTGCAGTTCAGTGGCTGAAGTAACAGCCACCCCCCTGACCTATTTCAACTCTTCCTCCCTGCTTCATTCAGAAGCATTTTTCTTTGTCAGCTGGAGGCTCTGTCAGTCTGTTTTCTCCCCT
Source organism: Neoceratodus forsteri (assembly GCA_016271365.2). NCBI lineage: Eukaryota > Metazoa > Chordata > Ceratodontiformes > Ceratodontidae > Neoceratodus > Neoceratodus forsteri. The sequence goes on along the minus strand of JADMNL010000022.1, from coordinate 687,354,545 downwards.
GTGGCTTGGTGGGGCTTGCCCCCCACCAGCCCTGCTTGTTCTTTGGGCTCTGCTTGGTTTGTGCTGGACTCTATTCGTTGTGCTTGTCCAGCTTTGGTTAGTATTTGCTGCCTCTGGCTGCTCCATGCTTTCTTGTGTTGCTTGTTTTTCTATTTGTATTTTTATTTTGTGTTTTCTTTTTGGGGTGTTCTAAGTTTCCTAGCATCCTGTTGCTCTTTGTTTGTATTGTGCTAATCCTGTACTGTACCTGTGTTCTCAGGCTCCCTTTTACTCACCAGATGTTGCAAAGGCTCAGTTCACTGCAATGTTATATCTATGCTTCAGTTAAAGCTACAAATCCTCAGTTTTCTTCCAATTGTCATTGTATGCTTCAGCTCCCATTGCTGTATTTCTGCTCCTCTCCTATGCTTCTATCTTAATTGTTTGCACCTGGTCCAAACTCATTCAGCTCAGCTGCCACTCCCTGTTATACTGAGTTTGTTCTACAGCTCTGCTTTCATTCATTCAGTGCTAGCTACCTGCTGCTTTGCTGTTCCTTGCTTACCTGCTACCTAATCTACAGCCTCAGAATTTTACCAAACCATACTTTTACCAAACCTTAGCAATTTGTTTCAGACTTCTACCATACTGAAACTCATTCAATTAGCTCAATTTTTTTTGGGGTGGGGGGGTTCTACCCTACCAACATCACAGTTGCTATTTAATTTCATGGTGCACAGCTTGTGCCTTCCCTGTTACTCCCACAGTGGTGGACTGTGATGTCACAGAGAGGCACTGTGGCTCCAAGTAGGAGGAGCAAGCTTTTCTGTAAGCTATATGATTTTTCCCTGCTCCTTTTGGGTACATGACTTTTCACCTACCCATGACAAAAAATATATTTACCTCGCAGCCTACATGGCTTTCAAGAAATTCATGCATTTCATTACTGCATTCCAAATATTTTCTGCCTTCCAATAACCTAACTCTGCCTTAATGGCATTTGAGGTATTCATACCAATCATATCATTCACTATTCATGCTGAAACCATAGCCTGTCCATATCAGTTCTAATCATAGCATTCCAGCTTGCAGTGTTCAGTATTAGAAAACAAATCCCTAAGATAACCTGTAACATTTTTAACAAAACCATGGACCCCCTTGTTGCTACCCTTCTCTTTATTAAATCACATTTTACTGCATTAAACATAAGCCATAAAGCAACACAGAATGAAAAAACAATTGATATTGTTTCATATTTACAAAAACCTACAGAAAAAAAGGAAAATAAAATCTGGAAATGAACCATAGGAACTCTAACCTGGTTCATTACTGGACCACTGCTTTACATTGTGTCCCTCCCTCCCGTCTACCTTTAAAGCAGCAGTGTAATGAAACTGGGCAAATAATTTGACCCTACCTTTCTTCACTATTAGTTTGCAGGCATCTTCCAGTTTCATTTGGTGGTAAAATGTTCTAGTTCCACCAAAAGTTGAGTATTTTATAAATGTTTAATGTAGTTTTTTCCTAGAGAAACAATTGCCACTACATTGACCTCAACCTAGAAATAGCACTGTAGACTTGGCAAGGGCTAGGGTAAAAAAAAAGTAAGCATGGTACATATCACTAGAGGTACCTAGAAAAATAGATTTGACAGATATGTGAATATTGTTAATTGTAGCTGAAAGTAGCTTTTTGGAGAACATTTTTCACTGCACTGATGCTTTTACACAATGAATTTCCATATTCTTTTCCCAAACCAAGTATCTTTATTGATGATAAAGTAGATACACAGAGGCAGGTCTCAGACATGGAGATAGGGCTATAATAGGTTTCCTATGACAATGATACTTTGCTCCTTACCAATAGCACTCAAGTGTCTAACAAAAACTTTATCCAGTAGACAATAACAATATTATACAAAATTAGGTTAATTAGGTCTCCTGCCAAAAAAAAAGTCCAAAATAGTCCAAAACAGCATCTTGATTTGGAACACAGTTCTTCCTAACATGTATAAAAAACTTGTGGGAGTCTAATTTTTAAATCAGCTTCAGCTTTCCCTCGCACATTAAAAATGGCCATTTAACATAGACTGCATTCAGAATGAAAAGATCATGGTTGCCTTTTTGTTATACTCCCATATATTTTTTCTAAGAGCATCAAGCATCTGCCATTCAGAGATAACATCCATTGGAAGATCGTGATAGATAGAGCTCATGGCCCACTGGAAATTAGTGTGCTTCTTTCTGCCATAACACAGCCTTTTAGGTACCCCATAATCTGGGTGAACACAAAAGAGTGAGCCCAAATTACAGTGAACCGTAAATGACAAGTACCAGAATGGTGAAACCGGTATTCTCTTTCCCCGAGGTGCTATGACCTCAGAGTTAGATATTAAATAAATGAGGGTGTAGGGGCAAATCCCCCCACAGAAAAAGCACGGTCACTGTTCCGGTCCTCGCTGTTATCCATTCGTTGATATGGGCTCACTCTTCTGCATTCACCCATACCACATGGAACCCTTAGCTGCACTGTATATGCATTTTAATATCTCCACCTATGATAGCTTCTAGACTCCAGCTGAGCCTACAGGGATCAGTGAACCCTATCAATTTCAATATTAATCTGAATGGGCTCCACATTAAGGTATACAGCAAAGAGGTTTTCTACAGTTTTGACCAGAGTAGTTTCAAGATCCCAGCTTTCTGGGATGCCCATACAGTATTCTGGATATTTTTTCTGTGAGCCCTAAATTCAAATGTTGTTGAGTCACTTTAATAGTGTTATCATGGGACTTTACTTCTCCTACCGAAGATGTTATGTTGTCCTCTGGCTTTGAAATTTCTCAGCCACATTTTTGTCCAGAGTGGTTTGAATGTTGTTGCATTTCTCTGGCACAACTGTTGTTTAATGTCTGACGTGCTGGACAACAAAACAATGGACACGCAGGGAATATAACCTGAACTTCTTTGAGTGGAAGATCCAGTACAAACAGGAGGGTGCACTTGGTAAATATTGTTTTGCTCAAATGTAACAGATTTAACATTCTCATTTACTTCATTAACTAAGGTTGGTAACTCAGATTTATTACAATGGGGCTGGGGACATATTGAACAAAATAAAAACGTTTATTCTCACTAGTATAAAATAACACAAACCAGATATCTTCACAGTGGAATAAATTACAAATATTCCACTAGTCAAAATGTCAGACCTCAAATATCTCACTCTGCTGATGTCACCACACATAAGCCGGGACTACTTCTCATCACATACACGTGAAAGAAAACACACCTGTATATAATCCTGAACTAACAGCAGAACTCTACAACTCCTCATGGTGGTTGCAAACCCAAGAGACAGAAATGCTGAGCAGGACTGCTGAAGCAAACATGAAAAAGACATAAAAAGAAAAATCACATTAGACAACAAACAGTGGGGCAAAGACAACACAAAATGCAGGGTACAAAAACAAAGACTATGAACAAACTACAAAGAAGAAAAGACTCAATAACCTGCATCTCACAAGAAGAAATAGAGTATATTATAACACAAATAGAGCATGATAAAGAACCTTTCCTGGATCCAGACACAACGCAAGCAGTACCAGAAACTCAAGTCAGCCAAACAGTGCCACTTACCTCCAAACATCCTTACCAAATTGACACCGATTACATAGAGGAATACATACAAAGCAGCAAGAATATTAATACAGAGGGGAAAAAAAAACAGAGTGAGACATCCAAGCTCTTAGGAACTACCTAACTGAGGAGCTGAAGATATAACTGACCCGATTCAGGACATAGCACCAGAACAATTAGGCAAAATTCTGTGTCAATATTTTCTGATGTGCCAAAGGAAAGACAGCAGAGAATATGAACCTCTGACCCTTACATCTATATTACAAAGCATAGAAAGATTCCTGAGACAAAAAAAAATATCCTGAATCTCTGACAACTTCCAAAAAATTCCAGTGCACAAGGCAAGTTATAGAAGCCAACAAAAACACCTAAACCAGCAAGGTAAAGGAAACCGTACAATGGCAGCTGATGAGATAACTGATGAAATCATACAACAGTTACATGACTGTAACCAGTTAGGACCTGACAACCCACAGTCACTCCTAAATAGTATGTGGACCACTGTAACTTTGTATTTTGGCAGGCGCGGAAATACAGAAACAAAAAACATGAAAATGGGGGGATGTAAGATTAAAAACAGATAAAAGAAATGCCAAATATCTGGAATACTATACAGAGAGACAAACCAACACTAGAATGGGATCAAACCCTAAAGACATTAGAAGAATTAAACCCAGGGTGTATGAAACTAAGGAACCAAAATATGTCCAGTCAAAAATTACCTGCTGTACAGAAACAGAAGACTGGAAAAAGCTCTCCATCGAGACTCACCTTTCTTTCTCGCAATAAACCACCTAACCAAAACACAATGTCCGACCGCATGGTATAAGAATCAACCTCTGGGTATTAATAGCATCGGTAATATTGTCAAAAATATGATTGAGAGAGCTAACATCAAAACAGATAAATGACTCACTAATCATTCTATCCACAAACGCCTTATCCAAAAACTAATCAATTCAGGAATCCACCCCCTACAGACATAATACAGGTATCAGGTCATAAAAAAGTGCAATCTTTGAACGAATATTCCCGAATAAATGACCAGAAATAACAACAAATTTCCAAAATACTCAGCTGTGAAATGCAACTATCAGCCAGCAAAGAACTATAAGATAATATACCTACTACATCCACAGATATAAGAGACCAGAAACCAACAAGTAGCAAAATATGTAACTGGCAAGACACTGTGGCCCAGATAGTCAAAGCTTTTCGCGGTGCGCAAACCGTTTGTGTGGGTTTAGTGTGGGATTAGCGTGGATCTGCCACATTCAAAAGGTCAAATAGCACGCGCAAACTGCATTAATGCCGGGCAAACCATAATATATGCAAGGGGCAAACTGAACATGAATACAGGCGCCATGAGATATTCAGCCACTAGTGCTGTGCTAAGGTGTTTAGCGTGGCATAGCGTGACCCTTTGTGCAGTACAAATTACCACCCAGGAAAAGATGGTCTTAACTCTGGGCAAACAGCTTTGTGCAACATTGTGGCCTTGCACGGCATTATCGCGGTCTTGTGCGACCCTAACATATGACTATGACACAGAGAAAAGCCAGACATGGAGAAAACATGCTGCTCACTGATGGCACCACAATGATGCCAACTGCTGCCACCAGTCCCAGCCATGCCAGGCACTATGTGGTGACCCGGCCCCCCAGGGACCACCATGGTAGTGTGGCCATACAGCACACACCTGCAGAACATACGTCTGTGGTGACCAACAGATACTAGCACACACATGCAGCACTGTGGGCATGGTGGGTGTTGAGGGGAGGGTGTATGGGAAGCCAGGCCTCACCACAGACCATGTGCAGCCACAAGGCTAGGACCCAGCACGCAGTGCACATGGGCCAGTATTGGGAATACCCCAATACCAGTGTGCCTGTCCAATCGCACATGCCCCCCCAGTCACATTCCGCACAGCTGTACATACACCACAGCACACACAGCCAGCCACGTCTATGTCACTATGAGCATCCCATGCCAGAGGTGCAGCATCTGTGGGTCACACAACAGTGTGACAGTAATGTCCACTAGCAATATACACCTGCAAGATGGGCTTGTCACTGTGTACAGTGCAGTGGTCATCACTACCCTACACACCATAGGCACTGCTGTGTTCCTCTCACTACTGGCCCCCTTGCTACTGTGCACTGTAGCATGCCCTACAGTGTGACAGTTGCATGCAGCACCACCGCCACTTGTGCCTATGCTGTGTTGTCCCCTAGGGTACACAATGCTATGCTGTACTGCATACATGTAGCCTGCAGCTACCATCATGCACTGTCAGACTGACCTACAGGTGGAGCTACAGCCAGACCTGACCAGCCCCTCTAATTGCAGACTGACCTACAGGTGGAGCTGTGGGACCCTTCAGTAATGCTGAGCAAACTACATGCAAATCAGGGCATAATGAGATGCTAATCTGGATGTTTGCCCAGAGACTACCTAAGTAGGCTCATTTGCATATCACTTTGGATATGGCAAAGTTTGCTTGCGAGACAAATGAAGCAGCTCCGCGCTAAAGCCACGCAAACGTGTTAGCGCGGCACTAATGGTTCAGGGAATATTATACAGTTTTGAACACTGTTCTGTCACATCCACAGCTGTACTGGGTCCACGCATTTGCTGGCACACACATTGGTCACATAGTTCACCTCTACCTACCTTCACGTCGCTGTGCACTGTGTTGCTGTTGTGGTTTGCACTTCCTGGTTGCTATATTCAGAGCTGTCTTATTCCAGGGCTACGTTTGCCCTGCGCTCCCAGCCCAGTTGACCCGGCCTTTCCCATGCTATATTCAGAAGCTGTTTGCCCCTGGCTATTCCTTTTGACTATAGCTTGCTTTGTGCTCCAGGCTAAATTTGCCCACCGGGCAGTGCTAATTTAGCTCTGGGGCAAAGTTTTGAATATCTGGCCCCATATCTGCTTGTTTCAACTACCCCACAATAAATGCCACTAATATTACATTCAACATAATAAAAGGTAAGTAACACCTATAAAATAGTCTCAAAAATTAGTGCTATAACCTCTATAAATATGCCAACAATTCATGAATCTCTTTTATCTCCCTACAGGACACCAGTCTGAGAAAAAAGGAACAAAGAGACCAAGAATCATAACATCAGACATTGATTCTGAATAATCTACTCAAACCAACTGAAGGAGCAGAAACATACAAAAGGAACATGTGCTACAGCAGTACATCGGAAGAGTTACCCCAATGAACCGAACCGGATACCCATACCTGACAATAGTAGAGTCCTGGTGAAATAAACCGGAGACCCGTAACTGTCATAAATATGTTATGTTGCCCAAATGCACTGGTGAAATAAACCGGAGACACAAATGTTTGTACCACAAATAAAGTTCTTCAAAAACATAAATACACACAATACAAAAGTCCCGGTGAAATAAACTGGAGATCCGTAACTGTAACAAATATGTTGTCCCAAATCCACCGGTGAAATAAACTGGAGACACGATCCTTTGTACAAAAAATAAAGGTCTTCAAAAATATATATACTGTACACACAAAATAAAAAACAAAATAAAGCATACACCATGCTGAGAAATCAAAACTGAAAGTATTCCCACATAAACTAAAACTGCAAAAGTGAAAGTATCTCCAATCAAAGAATATGCACCACACACAGTTAAATATTCAGCTGAGCAGTTGAAGTACACATCTCAGAATCTGTAAAAAGTGCAAGAAATAAAATAAACACATTCACAAATTAAATAAATTGCAAAAGATAATACAGAACACCAAATGCCAAAACTAAACCTGCCCTGAAATACTGAGCACCAATCTGACACAGGGACACCACAGAAATACCCAATCAGAACAGTGAACAGAACGACAACAGACCAATCAAAACCTTCACAGCAAACCCATTCATGAAACTGAAACAACCGATCAAAACAACTGAAAATTGGTCCATTCACTCCATGCATTCAATGAGGAACAACACCAGCTGAGAGAAAAAACTCCTCAAATAAAACCAGAAATTAACGAAAAATAACCAAAAAACAATAGTAAACATCAACCCAACAAAAAACAACGCCCCTATTGTAGAAATCGCACACGTGATGTGTGGGCATGAAATACAGCAGATATGTGAATAAGTGCATAGTGACCTCAGGAACCATCACTCATGGCTCCACTATGCTCCGCCACTCATGAGGTAACCTGAGGTCACTATACACTCATTCACATATCTGCTGTAGTTCATGCCCGCACATCATGTATCCCCTATATATTCTCAACCCCTCTCTTCCCCCCTGTGTCTGGCAAAGCGTTTTCCATATTATAGTGATTAACAGTATTTTTGCTCTTACTGAAGGGCTGAGACAAAAAGTGTCACCATAGAAAGAGACTGTGGATTTAGAGAGTTACTCATTAAGTCCTCCATTCCTTCTGGGCACCTTGGGGTTTTGTTTTAGTCCAAATCTACAAAAGACTTCCTAATTCTCTATCACCCAGCTGGCTCTCTCTGGTCATCCAATGTAGGCCTTCTTTCTGTCTCATATCTCACCTGCAACAATCAGGAGACAGGGCGTTCTGTGACACAGTTCCTATACATTGGAATGCTTTACCAGTATATGTTAGATCTGCCCACATAGTTGAGGTCTTTAAGATCTCTTAAAAACGTATTTATTTTAAGAAGAATTCCTAGAACTTCTCTGAATTATTGTTCTAAAGCTACATATTGTTGAATAATTGTAACTTATCTGTCGTTTTAGCTGTCTTTACTTTTACTGCTGAATTTTATTGCTTATTGCTGTTATGAAGACCCCTGAGCCTTTGGGAAAAATCAATCTATAAATACAATTGCCTTGCCTTGCCCTTCCCATAGGCAGCTGTAACACTTTTTGACTGGGAGCCAAGTTACTGGGCTTCTCTGCCATTGAGTTTGTCACATTTGCTAGTTGATTAAGCTCGGTTTTGGCCTTGGTTTCCACATCATTCCAGCTCATTGTTGAACCGTGGTACATTAACACCTTACCAAGGCAAAGTTGCATTCTCCCTTCCCGAATTCAGAGCCAGATATGTAAGGTGGAGTTTCTAGTTGTAGGGAGCAGTTTTGGGGATTTACTGTGGCTTGGGAAGATGACACTGCAGCCCCCAATGACTTGTTCATTTTTAACTTTATTCCAGCAGAGGGTAATTCCTCATTCACTCCCCCGAGTTGTTGGGGTTACCAGAGCTGTTAACATTTGTGTGTTCATATTTAGCTCTACCAACCTCAAACTTGATCTGACTGATTGACGCTGCAACTATTTCAGACTCTTTTGAGGTTGCAGAGGCCGCTGTGTTACCACTGTTCTACTGGAACACTTCAACATGAAGCCCAGTGTTTGTCATCGTTTCTCCAAAAGGTCTTCAGCCTGGTCTTTCTCTGTAATTTGTTTCCAAATTTGTATCAGCCAGTTGTCCATTTTGCACTCTTAGTTCTGCTGTTTTTTTTTTGGTTGGGAAGGAGGCCATGGCATACTTCATGACCCAAAAAAGGACCAGTAAGCTGTACCTGATGCTAGTACTGCTCACATGCAGTCTAGAATTGGACAGGATATGGCACAAATCAGCTTAAAGTATATGGTTGATTGCTGCTGTTTTGTATGGAAATCCATGCACTCATGAAGTTCTTGTACCACAGTTCAAGGGTTACAAAACTCACTGTACCACAGTTCAAAGATAACAAAAGTCAGCATAGTAAAGTACTACCACTGTTCAAAGGTCACAAAAGTTGTTTTACCACAGTAATGATGTCAGTACAATGGTAAAAAAAAAAACGTTCAACTTTGTGCCAATTCACCATATCCAAGTCAGAGCACTAGTTAGTTTTCATGGGTTCTCATTCAACTCAGAAGAAGCCAAGGCTCAGGAAGAAACAACAGGGGGGGACTAAATCAAGATGGAGGAAGAACACCAGCTCCTATTTAAAGAATTGAAACCAGGCTTTAAAGGAATTAATTCTTCAATTTCTTTATTAAAAATGTGTTCTGTGAACTGGCTGACAAAATGGTGGCACTGTCAGTGCAAACAGGGGAAGTGGAACAAACAGTCAGCAGTACAGAAGACAAGTTCTCACCTCTTTCCAAGAGCGTGGCCAACAAAACAAAATAATTGCTGGAGCTGAAATAAAAGCTAAAGACCTAGAAACACAGTCTAGAAGAAACAACTTAAAGAGCTAGTTCAGTGCTTGGAATTAATGGTAATATTCAAATGCAGTCAGCTATCACTTCCTATATCTGAAATATTTGTTTTTTATTTTGTTTTTGCTAATTAAAAAATTTTCCACCTGGCAGTACTGGGGTGATGTGTGGAGCAGCACTCTTTCTGTAGGCTAAAAAAAGTCAGTTCTGTTCCTCCCACTACATCATCAAAAATGAGACCAAACACCTTGAGGCACCACAAGTCTTGCAACCTGAGCAGTGTCTTTCACAAGCTACCAATGAAAATGCAGGAAATTATGACATCACTAGTAACCAGGAAGAGCCAGTCCCTGCTGCTTCATGTGAAAGTGAAACCTGGCAGTCAGAAATGGTTCTCATTCGTTACTGGTGATGTCATAGTCAGTGTGATCTCAGTGTTGATGTAGTGGGAGGAACAGAACTGACCTTTTTTTGCATCCAGAGTGCTGCTCCACACATCACCCCGGTACTGCCAGGTGGAACATTTTCTAATTAGTAAAAATTAGTAAAAAATTAGAAAAAATACTTGAGATATAAGAAGTGATAGCTGACTACATCTGAAAGTTACAATTAATTGCAGGCAGTTTCTAGGCAGTACACTAGCTCTTTAAGGTTGGGCAATCTACCTGAGGGAATTGAGGGAGGAAACGCAGTAAAGTTTTATGAGGAAATGTTAACAGAGATTCTGGGTCTTCAATATCCTGACCAAAGAATAGAGCTGGACTGAGCACATAGGGCCTTTGCCTCTTACAAATATAGGGATGGACCCCCAATTTATGTATATCAGCCCTCTACATTATGATGATAGGGAGAAAATAGTATGCAAAGCCAGAGCGGAAAAAGGCCTATACTATAAGGGGGTTAAGGCTAAATGTTTTTTCCAGTCTTCCCTCCCGCACTTCTTGCTAAGAGGAAGGCCTTTGATTCAGTGAAAGACTCACTTCATAAGCAAAGTATTCTATTCTCACTGCTTCATCTGGCCAACCTGTGAATCAGCTTGGACTGGAGGATCCTGTTTTTTCATTCTCCACAGCAGACTGCGGTGGAAACCATGAAAAACAGAACCAAATTTGGACCCAGCACCACCTCCTCTAATAACCTCGACCATCAAATTCAGAAAGAGATACTGAACCTGCTGCAGTTCTGCAGTCTGCATGGGTCCAGACCCCTAAGAGCTGAGGCATGAGGCAAAGTCCAGGGATACTGCAGAACAGGACATGGCACATTGCTCTCAAACATTCTCAGAGACAAGTATAGAAAAATAAACAGACAGCTGGAAAATGAGGTATCCGAAGCTAAGTAGCATGTTTTCTTTTTTTTTTTTCATGACTCCATGCATATTAATACAAAGTCTGGAAAACACACTGTGCTTGACTGCATGGTCACTAACTCCCTCTTAAGGTTAAATCCTAGGGAGCTCTCTCAGATAGCATCAGTGACCATTCTCTTACTTTCTGCATCTGGAGGAATAATTTCCCCAACTCCCCCCCAAGATCACCCTGGTTAGGGATGTGTCCAGATTTGATACTAATAGCTTTCTTGCCGCTATCAATGATGCTGACTGGGGCCCAATGAACACTCTCCCTGACATCAACTCAGCCCTGGATTTCTTTATATCCACCTTTACCCAAATAGTTGATAGTCATGCTCCCTTAAAAAGGTACAGGTCTAAGGGTATTAAGGCACCTTGGCTCACTAAAGACCTTAGGAAGCTTATGTCCTCTTATGACCATGCCTGTCGGACTTACAAAGGTAGTGGTCTGCCTTCTGACTGGCAAGTCTACAGGCAACTTAGAAATGACTGTAAAAACTCCCTCTAAAAAGCCAAACACCTACACTACAAGATGCTCTAAACTTAGTATCTCTGTAATCCCAAGGAGTTCTGGAAACAGGTTAATTCTCTTATCAAGGTTAAGGCTGCTGAACTCCCTAGCTCCCTCACTGCCCAGAGCTCTGTCCTAACAGATCCTTCATCTATCACCACTGGATTCAATGAATTTTTTACCGACCTCCACAAATATACTTCACTCTTTCCCAACTCATCAATACCCCTCTCAGCCCCACTGTCTCCTGGTGACACTGGGGCTCGACCTGCATTCCATCTGAAGTTGGCTTCCCTCAATGAGGTCCGTCAACTCCTTGCTAAACTGAAACCTGATAACTCACCAGGTCATGACACCCTTGAGCCTAAGTTTCTCAAGTTGGGAGCTCCTGCCCTCACCCACTCTGTTCGTGATCTGTTCAACTGGTCCTTCCTATCAAGTACTGTCCCAGACAAATGGAAGGTTGCCGTAGTAGTGCCCAATCATAAAGGTGGGCCTAACACTGTTGCCAAAAATTTTAGACCCATCTCAATTCTCTGTGTGTTGGCAAAAATCCAGGAGCGTATCATTTATGATCACCTCCAGAACCACCTGGAACACCATAATCTGCTATCCCCCTACCAGCATGGGTTCAGAAAGAACCATAGTACCCTCACTTCTTTACTCAAAGTCACTTCTGATCTGCTCCAGGGTATGGACCAGGGCTTTGCCACTGGCGCCATCTTTGTTGACCTCACAAAGGCATTTGACCTGGTCAATCACGGTCTCCTGCTTCAGCATCTACAAGTTCTCAGCCTTGACGCCAGTGCCTTAGCATGGGTCCAAAGTTATCTCACCTGCTGCTCACAAAGGGTCAAGTGGGCTGGTTCTCTTTCAGGCCTTAGACCAATAACTCACGGTGTTCCACAGGGTTCTATTCCGGGGCCACTGCTGTTCTCCCTATTTATTAATGATCTGGCAAATAACTGTGGAGGTGCTTCTGTGCTCCTCTATGTGGATGATGCAATCATCTATCATTCCTCTTCTGATGTCAAGTGGATCAACAGTACGCTAGCATCTGACTTTGCTGCTCTCAAAGGATGGTTTATATGAAATCATCTTGTTCTTAACACCAAGAAAACAAAAAGTATGCTATTCTTCCATCCACCCTCTTCCTCCTCTAACCTCCCCCCTCTCAGGATTACTTCCCTCAGTGGTGATGCCCTTGAACTTGTCCATACTTTTAAATACTTGGGCATCATCTTGGATACCTCACTATCTCTTAATGCTCATGTCTCCATCCTAATGAAATCTCTGAACCAAAAGCTAGACCTTCTGTATTGTATCCACCCCTTCCTCACCACAGCCTCTTGTCATAAGATGACATCTTCCTCTCTTCTCCCACTTCTATCTTATGGTGCTCCACTTCTACTCACAACTAACACTACTACCTTATCGCTCCTCAAACAGGCTTACCATAGGGTGGGTAGGTTTGCTCTGGGGGTCAACGCCCGTCACCACCACTGTGATGTCCTCTCTTCCCTGGGTTGGTTATCGTATGAATCTAAAGTAAGGTATGCCACTGTGAGTTTGCTGCACAAGCTGGTCCACAAACATACTCCTCCTTGCATCAGTGAGTCTATTCATCTAAGATAACCTCAACAACCCTGAGATCTGCCTCCTTCCCCCTTCTCATAATGCCCAAACCGTGGTTAACTGTGGCCCGTAAATCATTCACCTACGCAGCTGTGTCTGACTGGAACTCCCTTCCTCCCTCCATTCTATCATGCTCCACCCTCCCTGAGTTCCAATCCAACTTGCTTTCTTTTCTCTCTGCCTCTACAGCTTGCTCCTGCTACCAGAGATATTAAACCTCAACCCCAACAACTCTGTCTATTTCTTGTCCTTGCTCTTCCCTCAACCCTGGCTTCTTACCTTGCCCTCTGTGCCTTACTTTTAAACATAACTGCTATTGGTTAGCCCTCTTGTATCTGATAACATTAGTTAACAATTATATGTTATAGTGCACTCTCTTGAATGTATCATATATTTGTCGCACTACTCTGTAACCTACCTGTTTTTTATCTCATATACCTGTGGTTGTATCTGTCTGTATCATAATCCTGTGGCTCATTGAATGCTGTATATCAATTTTTCCATTGTAACTGTCATTGCTATGTTAAAGCACTGTACTGTAGACATACTGCACTTCCAGGTCACCCCTGAAAATGGACTGCAATTGTCTCAGTAGACTTACCTGGTTACCAAAACTCAAATAAATTTGTCTATATGTATGCATAAAAATAAGTGATTTTCACATGGATACATACTTTAATATACAGAACATGGGTACAGAAAGGGAAATATAAAAGGCTTTATTGCAGCAAACACAAGGTTGAGGCAGCAGGATCATAAGATCACAATAAAGCGGAACCCAATGATACTGGCTCAGCTAATGTCACTGTGTTCTACTTCACTGTAGTCTTCAGCTCAGTGGATGTCACTGGGTTCCAGAACTGCTCAGTAATTAAAAACATTGATATTGGGCAGGGAAAGGGATGCATTAAAATGGGTCCTAAATAGGGAAACATTAGGACTATTTCAGTACAGACACACAAAACAATATAGCGGGGTGACTAAACCAACTTCACACATTCATAAATTTACAACTATATTCAAAAATGTAAACAACATTGCCTATGTTCCCTTTAAATCAGGATGCTGAATCTCATTTAAGCTAGTTCAGAGTATAGATTTTTTTAAAAAAAGGATGACTGCAAGCCAGCTCTGTGGTGCCAAGTGGTGGGGTGTTTGCTGAGCACCCTAGCAACTCAGATTCACACCCTGAGCCAGTACAACATGAGAAAAGGGTGGCAGGGAGGATGACTGAGCATTCATGAGGACGCACTCCTCTCCAGGGAGGGTAAAGCAGTGCACCACTTGGACAGCAGCTCCTGGTGGTGGTGCCATATCTGACATGGGTGACATACACCAGATGGCATGCCCCAGGACACCAGTGTGGAGTATGCTCATGAGAGAAGTGAGCCCAGGAAAAAGGGACATTACAAGTCTCTACTGGGCACATCAGATGATGGCTTCCCTGTCTCCATGCCACCAGGCAGCTCAGCACACTGCTGCAGCATCCCAGCTGACACTTCCATTGATCATGGTGCTTCCTTTTCCCAGCCCCTAGCCACAGCAGTGGGTTGCCCTCTCCCATAGAATGGATACTCCAGTACTAGGAGACATTGGGTTAGCACGAGAGCCAGGAAATTGTAAGCAGCAGTCCAGTGGACAGTAAGCCTGAAGGAGTTGTTTGTCTGAGGAGGACCAAGGGAAGGAGCAAAAAAAAAAGGATGAAAGTTTTAGCCTTTGTGGAGTCAGGTCTATGTACCACTGTGACTCCAGGTATCATTCTTTCAACTGGGTAAGAAAGTCATGGGTTCACCAGGAGTCATTGGTTCACCAGGAAGTCATGAATTCACCAGGAGGTTAAGAGTTCACCAAGAAGTCATGAGTTTACCAGGAGGTCATGGGTTTATTCATTCTATTTATTTAAAAGTTGATAACCATGAAAGGTACACTGAGCCAGGGCTCATTTACAGGTGCGACCCGGGGAAATGGGGTATAGGAGAATAAATAACTATCACATCATAGCAGTTGAAGACAGTAAAGACATCGCTATAACAGATAACAGTAGCGAGGACTAATGCAATACTAATATACTAAGTTTGATCTGTATACAATGAGGATCTAAGTGTGGGTGAATCACTACGGCTATACAGTTATGTACAAAGCAGCTAGACTGGACAGAAACAGCTTCAGAATTATACTCGGGGAAGAGGGAGGCAGGTGCAGGGTGGGGGAGGGATGAGTTTTATTTGGAGCTTGAGGGATGGGAATGAGGGGGATTCTTGAAGGCTAGGGAGTAGTTGGTTCCAGAGGTGGGAGAGACGGGATGGGAAGGCAGAGAGGCCTGAAGAGGACTGACTATGAGGAATGACGAAGGTGCAGGGGTGAAAGGAGCACAGGGAGTAGTAAGGTACTGGGGCAGGAGTGAGGGTGGAGGTGAGATAAGGGGGAAGGAGGTTGAACCAGTACTTAGCGGTGACGGTTAAGGAGTGGATGTATCTTCTGTGTGAGAGGAAGGGAAGGTTTAAGGAGGAGGGGAGAGGAGAGGAGAGATCAATGATGAGTCCAAAGCGGGAACTTGGTAGCAAAGTACAGAAGGAGTGGAGGAGGGTATCTAGGCAGGAGAGGGCGGTGGTGGGCACTGAAGCTTAGATAACATCACTGTAGTCGAACACAGGGAGGATGGTCTTGAATAGCAAGATGAGGCGGAGGTGAAGGGGGATGCAATCCTTATTCTGATAGAGTACTCCAAGTTTGGGCAAAGTTTTGCACACATGGAGTTGATATGGATGGAATAGTCAAGGTGCTGATTGAGCCAGAGGCCCAGGTATTTATAGGAGATTACAGAGTCAAGGGTTGATCTGTCCAAGGTGATAAAGAAGGGGCGGAGGTGCAGCTTAGCCAGCTTGTGGGGGTCCCAAAAACCATGAAGACAGTTTTCTTGGTGTTGACTTTTAGAAAGTTGTCTAGAAACTGATGGAGGACACAGTTGAAGATGGATTGAAGGTTAGGGTGGAGACACTCGGGGTAGGACCAGAGGTGTAAAGGATTGTGTCATCTGCATAGAGATGGATACTATAGTGTTGGTAGGCAGTTGGAAGGTCATTGATAAATAATGGAAAAAGAATTGGACCAAGAATAGATCCTTGGGGTACTCCAGAGAGGATGGGGAGGGAAGCAATACAGAGTTGCCTACCGAGACTGATTGCATTCCACTGCAGAAGTAGGAGCTAAACTACTTTACAGCAGAGGAGAACAGACCAGCTCTATGGAGTTTCTGTGGGTTCACCAGGGACTCTTGGGTTTACCAGGAAGTCAAGGGTTCATCAGGACAATATTGGTTCAGCAGGAAATCATGGGTTCACTAGGGAATCATGAGTTTAACAGGATGTCAGGAGTTTACCAGGAAAGTCATGGATTAATCAGGAAATCAAGGGTTCTCCAGGAAATCATGGGTTCATCAGGAGGTCAAGAGTTCACTATGAAGTTATGGGTTCATAATTAGCACCAGGGACACCTTCAGCTGGATTGTGCCCCTAGCCATTGTTTCAGGATCAGTTTACCAGTCAAATTGATCCAGGATTAATTTACCAGCAAAACAGAGTTAGAGTCTCTGAGTATATTGTACTTCGGGAGCTATTCTTTCTTGCACTATACTCCCTTTGATGTAGATTTACTATTTTTTTTACAGTTCCCTTTGGTGTAAATTTACTATATTTTTTTTTTATTCAAATTTTATGTCTCTGTTACATCAGCCCCCACCCACTGGAAGTTTCAGGCAAACTCGTTTTTGCTTAAATTACCAGATGAGAATCTTAACTGTTAGCCAATTATTAATCCCTATTATAGAATATGGTGACCATGTTTATGTATTTGCTAACAAATCATCTTTATCAAAAGTGGATAACGTTTATAACATGTTAGCAAGATTTATTTTAAAATATGACTTCTACACTGATCATTACACTATGTATAATAGATTAGGATGGCTGAACCTAGAAACCAAAAGGAGATTAAAATGGACAGGTCAAATACACAAAGTAATGCTTTTCGAAAACCCCATATTTAATAGAAAAATTATGTAAAAAGGAACACAAGTATAGTTTAAGGAAGAGTAGTGCACATCATTTTTTCCCCAAGGATAGCAAATAAATATGGTGTTATGACTTTCCTTTATACAGTTATTAAATATGAGGAAATTTTAATCAGTTAAGACAAAGAACTGAAGAAAAATCCCCAACTTTTTGTGACATACCTTAAAAATGAATTGAAGGTCACAGGTATGTGCAAAAGGTAAACACACACTACAACACGATTGTCTGATCCTTTTTTGGAGGCAGTATAGCGCAGTGGGTTAAGGCTCTGAGCTGCAGATCTGGAGATCTGGGTTTGAATCCTACAGTCGCCTAGATGCATACTATGTGTTCCTGAGCAAGTCACTTAACTCCCTTGTGCTTTCAGGCCACATCTGGAAACAAGCTTCTGCCTGGTGTGCTACTCCTGGTTAAACAATGTTCCCTTTTCCTCCCCTTTTTGATTATGGATATTCATAGTTATGTGCTGTATGTTTAGTGTTTTCAATTGTTCAAGGAATGTATCGCACTGATATGTATCTATACACAAGAATATATATATATACTGAACAGGCCCCATAGAAATGTACTGAAACTCTAAATGTATGTCTACTACTAATTGATTTAGATGCTGTATGTGCTAACCTAAAGTAAAGAGTAAGTATTTATATTGTTTTTAAGTATAGTGGCATCCCCCAGGATGAAACCCACTTTTAAAGCACTCTGCAGTATGCTGCAGCAGACCTACTGAATAAAGCAATGTAAGTTCAATGGCAATGTGTCCCTTTTGTCAGGCAGGAAACTTTGGCATTCACTTCATCCTGGCAGTGTCACATTTTCCTGAATGACAAAAGGGACTAATTGCCATTGCAATTACATTGCTTTATTCAGTAGGTCTGCTGCAGCATTCTGCAGAGTGCTGCAAAATGCTGCAGAATTGAGTTTCATCCTGGGGGATGCCACTGTAAATAGTGAGTCTGTTTAAGAATGTTTGCTGTATAGATTACTATTGTTGAAGCTGAATTTTATACTTAAACAGGACCACCTTGTAAACAGGACCTTCAGTCTTAATGGTGTAAATCTCCAACTTTCCTGTATAACAATAAAGATTTTACTACTTTACTACTATAGTACCTCCCCCCATCCCTGCCTACCTTTCCTGCTGTGCACCCCACAAAGCCTCAGATTACTCTCCCGGTGGGGTACAGGGGTTGGGGATATACCCCTGATTGCACAAGTCTTGAGGCCATGGAGGAGGAGGAGGAGGAGGCAGGGAATATCCTGGATATACCATGGTCTCTTAGGAGCTGGCACTAGAGACAAACTTTTTCCTGTTGCAGTCCCTGAAGACATCAACATGCAAGAGGGTCCCCGGCAATGTCTTTCCATCTCACACTGTGCCTACAACTGCACTACCACCTATAATCACCCAGGTGTTAGTATCGCAGCATGGACAGTGGCCGTCCCTCCCCAAAAGAGGAGAGCATCCTCTGGGACAGACAATCCTCCTCCTCCTCCTCCTCCCCATGACCAGCCTCTGATGATCCAGGCTTGTCCCCAAACTTGGGTGACTGGTGTAACAAGCACCCCTACCACCGCAGCAATGGGCCGGCTTATATTTACTATTCTAACACCATGCTTTCATGGATCACCACTCTGGTTAACTTAAGGTTAATGGAAAATTTGAGTTATTGGGTTTACAAGGAGGCAGTATAGTGCAGAGGTTTAAGGCTCTGAGTTGCAAATCTGGTGACATCCAGCAGACCAGACCTGGGTTTGAATCTCACAGCTTCCACTTACATACTGTGTGACCCTGTGCAAGTCACTTAACTTCCCTGTGCTCCCAGGTCGCACCTGTAAAAAAGCTTTCAGCTTAGTGTGCTACTCCTGGTTAAACAACTAAAAAAAAAAAAACCCTTAGTTCCCAGTTTTACTGTCCTGTGCCAGGAAGCAGTATAGTGCTGTGGTTTAGGGCTCAGAACTACACACCTGGAGACCTGGGTTTGAATCCCACAGCCCCACTTGCATACTGTGTGACACTAAGTAAGTCATTTAACTTCCTTCTCTCCCAGGTCACACATGGAAACAAGCTTCAGCTTAGTATGCCTTTCCTGGTTAAATCACTTTGGTATGCACCCAGGATGGCAACAATATTACAGCGAAAACATTGATGCTGACAACATTAATGTTTTCACTGTAATAGACCACCTGAGACCCTGGCACTCTCTCTCTCTCTCTCCCCTGGTCCTGCAGCCCAAAACGGCCGGGGTCTCAAGTCAGATTTATATCAACCACAAGTTGCGGTCGACATAAATCAGTCACTGTGATTGCGGTCAACAACTTAGTTGTTGAACCAGCATCGTAGAGCCAATAACCCCCCCCCCCAACCATTAGGCTATGTCATATGCTGTTTTGCACATTTGTGGTTAGACACATTTCTGACACAAAGTTATCCTGGATCAGTTTCACCAGTAAACTGGTCCTGGGGCCATTGTTATGGGCAAAATCTGCCTACATAGACTTGAGCTCTCATACCCAGTGCTGATGCTGTAATGCAGTACTGGGGGGTGGCTGTTCTGTTAGAGGTGCCTTCCTATGGCCAGGATGATAAACTGAGGTCACTTTTAACAATTTTGGGTTGCTGTCCAGATAGAAGTTAAGGATTCTACAACACTGTTCAAAAATAGTAGGATGATATCCCCAGTGGTTAGTGCAAAATATTAATGCCTCTAAAACTTTACTTTTTCTACTAGACCCTCTGTATCAAATTGCCCTTCATTTCATAACGGGCTTGTCTTTTTATACTCATCACTGTACTCATTACAACTGCATTGGGTGGTAATCCCTAGCAAATGAAAGACTCCATCGCTGGTATGTCTATATATTCAAGGCTGTTATAAGAAAAGCACCCTCCTTCCTAACTGAATTCATTACATTTAAATCTGCTTGACAATGAATCAGTTCAGCTAATTGGGTGTTGTTATTTGAATTCCATAGCACAGTTTCCACTGGGCAGTGTGCAATGCATAGTGCTATGTTGTTTACGCAATGCCATGCATGGCCCTCCGTGGTGGTTACACATTAGGTATTGATGGCCAGAAACCCAGTTTGCAACCACTGACATCTGATAGCCTTTATCTGCATTAGAACTTAGTCATCACAGAGACTTTTTCCCTGGTGACCAAGTTTTCCCTTTGTGTAAATAGTTTTTGGTGGTAAGCAAGAAAGCAAGCAAATTTTATTTATGAAGTGCTATTCCAGAGATCACAGCATTTTACAACAGTTACAGATAAAAACATTTCAATTTCAATAAATAACACATACAAACATATATAAACAGCAGGACTAAATATCATTAAAATGCCAGTTCAAATAAATATGTTTTCAGTGCAGACTTGAAGGTCTCAACAGACGGGCATTCCCTTGTCCGGCAAGGTAGAGAATTCCACAGGGTCGGAGCTGCAAAAGCGAATGATCTCACACCTGAAGTTGTTAAATGGATCCTGTGAATCTCTAGCAATCCTTCATTGGCAGAGCGGAGAGGACAAAGGGGGAAGTAGGGACAAAGAAGATCTTGCAGGTACCGTGGTTCCTGTCTGTGTAGGGCTTTATAGGTCAGTAACCTGACCTTGAAGGTGATCCTCCACCGCACTGGCAGTCAGTGCAGTCGGCAGAGCACTGGTGTGACATGTCAAGATCTGGATACATCAGTCATCAAACTAGCAGCTGCATTCTGCACCAGCTGTGGGTGGTGAAGATCCAACCCTGGCAGCCCTAGGTATAGGGCATTGCAGTAGTCAAGGCATGTGGTCACAAAGGCGTGGACCAAGGTAAAAAGGTCATCAGGTGGGGCCAGGTGCTTTATCTGTGCAATATTCCTCAGATGGTAAAATTAGGTCTTCACAACAGCTGACACCTGAGACTTAAGAGTCAGCTCGCTATCAAGCATAATGCCCAGGTTCTGTACCCAGCCAGAGGTCACCAGCTGGTTGACACCCAGCCATAATCCAGATGGCTGCCCAGTTGGTAATCTCTCTACCCGACAACCTGGGTCCACAACCAAAACCTCAATCTTATTTGGATTCAGTCTCAACCAGTTAGCACTCATCCAGTCCTGAATCTCAGAGAGGTAGTTGTTAAAGACCAAGAAAACGTTACCCTGTTCAGACACAAAAGACATGTACAGTTGAGTATCATCTGCATAACAATAAAAACTCAACCCATATCACCTAATGATCTCTCCTAATGGCAGCATATACACCATAAACAACATGGGAGAAAGCACAGAGCCCTGCGGTACCCCATAAGGCAGGGAGACAGAAGCTGAGGAGAAAACTCCCAGCTCAACTCTCTGTAACAAAGACTCGTATCAAAGACTCAGTAACAGAACATTGAACCTGCTGCACCATAAAATGCGACACTTCCAACTATGATAAAGTATGGGACCACATACAGTATGTATTTCCCTGTATAGGAATCCTAAACATGACAGGGACTGGGACAATGTAGTCCTCAGCTGACAACTAATGAAAGATGCCCCCAATCTGAACAGTGGAAGCAGAAAGGCAGTACTGAGTCCTGGCAAGTGTTGCCATTGGAAGAGGCAAATTTCTCTTATAGAAGACTCTGGGTGCGGCAACAAGCTAATTATTTTAAATTACATAATACACAAAACATTAACATGCATTCTACTGCAGTAGCACTACTGCTTGGGGCACCAGTGCCCCAGGTTCGGGAATGAGTTTGGTCACTGGGAACCTGCCAGAAGAGGGAGGATCAAGTGTCCCAGGGACAGTTCTCTTCCACTGGGGTGGGGAGAACCCTGTGTCTTACTGCTTGACTGCCAGCTGGCACAGGCAGGTGGCAGTGTAAGTGAGTGCACACTGCAGGGAAGAGACTGCCACCAGATGCCATGCATGCGCATGAAGCAACGTCTTAAGCTGAGTTTGGCTAACATTACATGGGGGATAGATGCTGAAGACTACTGGATTAATCTCATAAGGGCTATACTAAATACTGCAAACCACTGCATAAGAAGGGTGAGCAAAGCTAAAAAGAAAATAAAGTCCCTCTGGTTTTCTAAAGAAGCAGCCACTAAGGTCAGAGAGAAAAGAATGGCTTTCAGGAAATAAAAACAAACCGGATCCAGCAAGGACAGAGAAGAATACAAGAGACACAGAAGGAAGCAAACAAAGTGATCAGGACAGCAACGGCAGAAACTGAGGAGAGAATAGCCAAGGAGGTCAAAAAGGGTGACAAGACATTCTATAGATATGTCAATGAGATAAGAAAGACATCAGGAGGCATTGTTAAACTCACAAGGGTGGATGGGGAGATCACAGAAAATGACAAGGACAAGGCTCAAATCCATAACAGTTACTTCTGCTCTGTATTCACCAAAGAGGAGGAAGGATGCGGACCCAGCAGTGCAACACACAAGAGGGAATGAGTTGGAATACATTCAGGTCCCTTTACAAAAGAAATGGTCCTAAAGGAATTAAAGAAACTCAATACAAACAAGGCCATGGGACCAGATGAAATTCACCCTAGATTACTAAGAGAACTAAGAGACAAGCTGGCAGTGCCCCGGCTGATCTTTTCAACCTATCATTCAAGCTGGGGGAGGTCCCTCAAGACTGAAAGAAGGCAACAGTTATTCCTCTGCACAAAAGCGGAAGCAGAGAAAGTGCAAACAACTACAGACCAGTAAGCCTAACCTCAGCTGTGGGCAAAATAATGGAAACCCTACTCAAGGAGAGGAGTATATCCTTTCTAGAAGAAAACAACAAATTAGACACAAAACAGCATGGCTTTACAACAAGAAGGTCATGCCAAACCAATCTGATAGACTTCTTTAACTAGGTGACATAAAATAATAGACCAGTGAGGAGCAGTAGACATAGTATACCTGGATTTCAGCATAGCGTACGATTCAGTCCCACACAGAAGGCTACTCAACAAACTGGACAGAATGGGAGTAGGACAGTAAGTAGTGAAATGTGTAAGGAACTGGCTCACTGGAAGGATACAGAGGGTACCTGTAAATGGCTCACTTTCAGAAGAAAGAGGAACAGACAGTCGAATGCCTCAAGGATCAGTATTCGGTCCGATCCTAGTCAATATTTTTATTAGTGACATAACTGAGGGACTAGAGGGGAAGATGAGCTTATTCGCAGATGACACAAAGGCTGACCTTAAGGCTCTGGAAAAATGGTGAGAAACACAGCAACTAAAATTTAACGCAAAAAAAAAAAAATTCAAGGTTATGCACCTAGGAAGGGCCAACCCAGGAGGGGACTACTATCTGGGAGGAGTACAACTGAAATCTTCCAAACAGGAAAGGGATCTGGTAATAATTATAACAGATGACCTAAAGATATCCAAACAATGCAAGAAAGCAGCACTACGGGCGAATGGCATATCGGGCTGCATAGGCAGGGGGATCACCAGCGGAAAAAAGGAGGTCATCCTGCCACTCTATAGATCTTCGGTGAGACCACACCTGGAGTACAGCGTACAGTTCTGGAGACCACACCTAAAAAAGGATATCAACAGACTGGAGAGCTACAAAAATAATACATGGCCTACAGAACAAAAACTATGAAAAGCATTCTGCAAAACCTGAACATGTACTTCCTGGAGCAGCAGAGGGAGAGGGGAGACATGATTGAGACCTACAAGTTCCTAAATGGAATAAACAAGGTGCAGATTCAGGAACAGTTCCAAGTCAGAAAGCACACAAGAACTGGGGGCACAACATGAAGCTGGAGGGGGCAAATTCAGAGGTATCACACACAAGTTTTTCTTACCGAGAGGGTGGTGGATGCATGGAACAGCCTTCCTCAAGTAGTGGTAGGGGAAAAAACAGTGGTAGGTTTCAAGAATGCTTGGGACAGATACAAAGGTACCACCACACTGATTAGCAGTTAAGGGAAGGGGGTAGGCCTATGGGCAGAATAGATGGACCGTATGGTCTCCTTCTGCTGTCACTTTCTACGTTTCTGTCACCGCACAGCAGCGCCCTGATGAGAACACCAGAAAACAAATGCCTTGACCTGATTCCTGCACCCTCCACATGCCCTCGGATGACCAACATGGCCTGCTACCCACCACTAAGTGTAGTCCTGGGTAAGTAGTAGATAACTGGTAGATTCATGAGAAGGTCAGTGATGGGCTTGGGGTGCTGCAGGAACAGGGGCTGAAGGCATAAAAATAAAGACTGGAAACAAATTCACAATTTTCTGCTCACAGGAGACCACACCAATATATACCTCATACATAGTTAAAAAAGATACCATACGTAGGCAGCACAATAAAACAGAGGGCTGAGATGAGGGGCACTTCACCTCCAGCCACAGCAGCAACCCTGGATTCTGGAATGGACCAGGGTCACTCAGAAGGCCAGCACAGAGAAGGAGGACTGAGCATCTAGAGACAGCTCTCCTCCTTCAGGGAGGGGAGACAGTGCAAGTCACTGCATGGCTGTCACCCAGCACAGGCTGCATGGTGCAGCAGCGACGGCCTTCTGACTGGCCGAGGGTGGCATCTTCATAGCACATGCCATGTCTCATCGTCAGTCTGGGAAGGGAGAAAATGAGAAACTCAGGACGTCACCGGCAGGATGAAGCACCTGCCCATCACAGTGCCCACACCACTGGCTGGGCCCTGGCTTCCAATCTGGATGTGGTCACTGTGGGAGGGGAGGATGGGGACCTCCCTCCTCCACTGGCCCCACTACAGGGTGGCAATTTGTGGGGGATCATCGAAAGCCAGGAAAGTCCCAGAGATGGTGAGTGATGGGGCTGGGTGGGCAAAAAAGCTGAAGGGAGCTGTAGGAGAATGGGGGAATAAACACATGACAGAAAAAAAGATGCCATTTTGTCATAGCTTTATTTGTACAGCATCACATTAGGTCTAATGACCTGAAATGTTTCAGGATGCCAGAGTTGAGTCTTCTGCCAGCCTTTAATACAAAATAAATAACTCACATCTTTTGTTTCCTCAAAAAAAAAATCTGTACATCAGCTCTGGGTCTTTTTATATTCATTTAAACCAGACTATTGATTTATCTTTAACCCTTAGAAGACTGTGGACGTATATATACGTCCAGAATCTATATACGTTCACACATATTCAGTTCTCAAAGGGTTTTTAATTTCAAGTGGCAACAGCACTTATCATTCAGTCAAAAGCGCCCATTAATTGTTGCTAGAAATCAATTATGGGGAGTGACAGGGGACATCATTACTAAGCCATGAGAGATTATAGATGTGCTTTAGAAAGGTTGAGCACATAATATGATTTGATCTTATGTCTCTCTTACAGACTGTAGCTTAAATGAGGAGTTAAACAAAGGTATTGCAATGACGGAATGCAGGTAAATAGAGCAGGCATTACAGAACCATAAACCTACTCAAGGCCAACCACATTACAGCCTGTTTTATTGAGAGGGGATGTTAGTCAGGCACCAAAGTAATCCTCTACCCTTTTCGAAAAGGTCTATGAGACATGTATCATCCACTTGAACAGCCACCAGACATGTTGAGGGGACTTAGGTTTTACTTTTCATCTGAAGGACAGCACCACCACAATAGTGCAGCACCCTCCTAGTGTTGCCCAGCAGTGTCAGTGTTGGGTACAAGTACAAGACCCTGGTGTGGGACACCACTAGTACTGGCCTGCATTATCGGTGTTCTGTATGAGCCCAACTCCCTGGTGTAAGATGCCACTAGGACACCACTAGTATTGGTCTGCATTGCCAGCGTTGTATATGAGCCCAAGTCCTCAGCATGGGGCACTCTCCTAGTACTACCCTGGGTTGTCAACCTTGAGTATAAGCCCGAGTCCTTGGTGTGGGACACCACAGTTCCATATCATAATGGCGATCGCAAAACAGCAATCGCCATTAGAGCGACTGTACATCACCGAAAAGCACAACGGTGATGTACACTTCTGGGCGACACCACATCCTGCAACTGAAAATAGGATGTATGCGGAGGGAGCTGCACCCCCTAACACCCCACTCATGGGGGACTTTGCCCACCGCACCCCCCTGATTTAATATAACCAACTCCAGGGGGGTGCATGTCAGGAAGGGGGAGATAGCCAGAAAACAAAAATCATAGCACAAGCAACAAAATACTTCCCAGTCCACAGCCCTGAACCCATCACCTGCTGCACTGAAGCTAGCCACCCTCACCACCACACCACATGGCTAGCTCGGCAGGAGCAGGCCACACTACCCCACACAAACCCTCCTTCCTATACCTGCCCTTCCGGTCACCCTCGTAACCTTCCTTCATCCATCCCTACCTTCGCCTTCGCATTCCGTTGCTACCCTTACAGGGTAGCTCAACAGGGTAGCGCTGTAAATGAGTCGCTGTTTTGACAGATGCTCATTTACAGTCACTATCATCACTGGATACTGGATACCACTAGTACTGATCTGCAGTGTCAGCGTTGGGTATGAGCCCAAGTCCCTGATGCGGGACACCCCAGTACCATCCGGAAGTGTCAATATTGGATATGAGCCCAAGTCCTCAATATGGGGCACTTTGTTAGTACTGCCCTATAGTGTCAGTTTTCAGTGTGAACACAAGTTCTAGGTGTGGGATGCCCCTAGTATAGCCCTGCAATATCAGCACTGGGTATGTGCCCAAGTCATCACTAGTACCGCCCTGCATTATCAGCCTTGGGTATAAGCCCAAGCCCTCAGTGTGGGACACTTTCTCATGCTGTCCTGAAGTGTCAGTATTGGGTTTGAGCCCAAGTCCTCAGTATGGAACATTCTCCTAGTACTGCCCTGTAGTGCCAGTGTTGAATATGAGCACAAGTCCTTGGTGTGGGATGCCTCTAGTACTGCCCTGCAGTGTCAGCATTGGGTATGAGCCCAAGTCCTCAGTGTGGGGCACCTTCCTAGTACTACCCTGCATTGTTGGCCTTTGGTATATGCCCCTATCCTGGGTGTGGGAAACTACTGAGGCTACCCTGCAGTGTCAGTGTTGGACATGAGCCCAAATCCTCAGTGGGGCACTATCTAGTACTGTCCTGCAGTGTCAGCATTGGGTATGATCCCCTAGTCCTTGGTGTGCAACACCCCTAGTACTAGCTGCAGTGTCAGTATTTAGTATGAACCCAAGTCTGAGGTATGGACACCTCTAGAACTACATTACAGTGTCAGCATTGATTATGAACCTAAGTCCCTAGTGTGGGACACACCTGGTACTGCACTGCAGTGTTAACATTGGGTATAAGCCCAAATCCTAGTGTGGTACACCCTCTTAGTTCTGCTCTGCAGTATCAGCACTGGGTGTGAGCCAAAGCCCCAGAAGCACTCTTGATAGGGGGGTTGATCCCAGTCCTTTCACAGAAGAAAGGGTTCTGCAAGAACTCCTAAAACTGAAGGTGGACAAAGCAATGGGGCCTGATGGAATTCACCCCAGAATTCTAAAAGAATTAAGGGGAGAACTAGTGAAACCACTGGCTATTCTTTTTAATAAATCATGGGAGGATGGTGTGGTACCTGAGGACTGGAGGAAGGCGGATGTGATTTCCCTTCACAAAAGTGGGACCAAGACAGAGGCAGGAAACTACAGACCTGTCAGTTTGACCTCTGTGGTAGGGAAAGTGATGAAGTAACTTCTGAATGAATGAATAGTTGAGTACCTAGAGGCCAGTGGGGCACAGGACCCAAGGCAGCATGGGTTCACAGCGGAAAGGTCATGTCAGATGAATCTAATAGATTTCTTTGACTGGGTGACCAAAGTAGTAGACCAGGGAGGGGCTGTGGACATGGCCTACCTAGACTTTAGCAAGGCATTTGACACATTCCCACACAAAAAATTAATAGTCAAATTAACCAGCCTGGAGTGGGTCCCAGGGTGGGTAGCCTAGGTAAAACATTGGCTGGACAACAGGACACAGAAGGTAATTGTAAATGGAGTCCCTCTGAAGAAAGAGGGGTTACTAGTGGGGTACACGGAGTTCAGTATGGGTCAGTCCTTTTAATGTCTTCATAATGTGACATTGCAGAGGGACTGGAAGGAAAAGTATGCCTCTTTGCAGATGACACAAAGATCTGCAACAGGGTTGATACACAAGGAGGGTGGAAAGGATGAGAAGGGACTTGGCAAGGTTGGAGGAATGGTCAGAAGTATGGCAGCTTAGATTCAATGCAAAGAAGTGCAAAATAATGCACCTGGGAAACAAGAACCCAAGGGAAGAATATACAATGGGGGGGAGGTAGTAACAACAACAAAAAAGGAAAGGGACCTGGGGGTAATCATAGCAGATGACCTTAAGGTTAGCAAGCAATGTGAGAAGGCAGTAAGGAGGGCTGGGGGTATACTGGGATGCATAGGGAGAGGCATCAGCAGCAGAAAGCAGGAAGTTGTTATCCATCTGTACAGACAGTTGGTGAGACTCCATCAGGAGTACTGCATCCATTTCTGGAGACCCCATCTCTGCAAGGACATAGACAAGATAGAGGCAGTCCAGAGGAGGGCAACTAAAATGGTGCAGGGTCTGCAAAAGAAGCCGTATGAGGAGAGACTAAAGGAGCTTAATATGTATACCCTTGAGGAAAGAAGGGAGGGGGGACATGATAGAAACTTTTAAGTACCTCAGTGGAATCAACAAAGTCCAAGAGGGTAGCATCTTTCAGAAAAAGAGACGTGCAAGAACAAGGGGACACAATTTAAAGATGGGGGGCGGTTCAGGGGCAATGTGAGGAAGTATTATTTCACAGAGAGGTAGTGGATGCATGGAACAGCCTTTCTGAGGAGGTTGTGGGGTCTAAAACTGTGGGAGAATTCAAGAATGCATGGGACAGACATAAGTCAATTCTTGTGGGGGTTAGGAAGAAATAGGCTGTTGGTTAACTAGGATCTGCAGCCTATCCTGTAGGTAGGGACATGGGCAGACTAGGTGGGCCAAGTGGTCCTTATCTGCTGTCAAAGTCTATGTTTCTATGTTTCTAAGTGTGGGATACCCTTTTAATACTCTACAGTAGCAGCACTGAATATAGGCCATGTCCTGACGTGGGACACACTCCTTGTACTGCGCTGCAGTGTCTGCACTGAGCATGAGCCTGATTCCTGGTGTGTGACACCCCTAGAACTGCCTTGCAGTATCATCTCTAACTATGATAAACATTTAAACTAGCTGGGGGGTGGCATAAAAAATCAGGGAGGCAGAAACTGCCCCTACAGAGGCTAAAGTACAGAACAAGTCACATTAAACTGTTCCTCCAGCTCAGTTGTTTTAGCATTTTTATAGCAGCATGCTGATGTATTGCTGTGAGTAGGGGACTGAGGACTATTTAACAGGACAGTGAGAGTGTGGTCTTCCATTTAGTAATTTGGATGGCTGCATAACTCATATTACTCCGCTGTTCTCTCCATTTACCACAGTGGTGTGTGTGTGTGTGTGTGTGTGTGTGTGTGTGTGTGTGTGTGTGTGTTTGTGTGTGTGCGTGCACAACCTTGCCTGGAGTATATAGCACTGTTTCTAGAGCCCCTTAAATAATTGTGCCTGTTAAAAGAGGTTAAAGCAGTAATGGCTGTAATTTCTATTGAAACACATTCATCATTTTAAAGGCATGTAAGATAAATAGCTTTGGAACAGCTAACTTCCATAAACAATGAAAATATAATTTCTTTTTAAATGTCACTTCTTTTCCTGGACTCTAGTACTGCATTCCATTCTGTAGTGACATTCCAGTCTTTTCTTCAGCTTGATTCATCATTACAAGATTTTGCCTTTAAAGAGTCTCCTCCTATTATGTGCTTATAATTTTTTTATTGCTGCATAATTACCTGATTCTGTGGTATATATGTTGATTTCCTGAAAAATGTGTCTTTAAAACAAAGATTTTTATAATAATTATATAGTTAATGAAGTTGTGTGCACTTTCTGGTGTTTAATTGGTTTCAATTCCCCCTGTTCTCAGATTACCTTGCAACACATTTGATTCTTGACCTTTGATTATCCTGGTCATTAATCTTCAGCCTTCTTGTGTGCTTTTAAATACATAGAAGTTGACATTTTATTTTCTTGTTGAGACCCATAAAGGCATTGTGTTTTTGCAGTTTTTTCAAATTCCTCGCTTTTCATTTAATTTTGCTGTCCAATGTCCACCTCCACATTTTCATTTTTTATTTCTATTTGATCAAGCTTCACAGCATGTAAGGCTAGCAACAGTGGAAGTTCCAGCTTCTGTTGGTTACCAGGGCACTGGCTGAGCACTACAGTGGAAGCCAGGGCACCTATTGAAACCAAAATGGAAAGCATATGTGCATAGTCATGCATGCCTGCTTCTTGGAGTATTTGAACTAATGATGAATGTTGTGTTTCTGAAATAAAAATGCTAATTCCATTTTATTTTTTACAGGGGATGGCCCTGCTTCTCCTGCCTTGGGGTTGGGGGTAGGGATGGCCAGGCTTCTCTTGGCTTGGGATGGATGGCCCTGCTTCTCCTGCCTTGGGGTGGGGGTAGGGATGGCCAGGCTTCTCTTGGCTTGGGATGGATGGCTCTGCTTCTCCTGGCTTGGGGGGGATGGCCCTGCCTCCTGCTTTCTGTAGCAGGAGAAGCAGGGCCAACTGACCCAGAAGATAGGGCTACCCTCCAGCCAAGAAAAGTAGGGCCACCTCCCCAAGCCAGGAGAAGCAGGGAGGTACCCTTCCTCCGAGCCAGGAAAAGCAGGGCCATCCTCACCCCCCCAGCCAGGAGAAACAGGGCGTCCTCCCTCCACCAGGAAAAGCAAAGCTTTTCTCCCTGGGAGCAGGAGAAGTAAGGCCATCCCCATCACCTGAACAAGAAGAAATGGTCATCCCACCCCTTTCCAGCAGGTATCCACCTCCCAAAGTGGTCCTCAATGGACTGGCCACCCGCAGTAGCAGGGCCAGGAGATAGAGGGCCATGCATTCTCTCCTTTGAGTGTCTCCCCCTCCCCTCCCCACAGTACTGACACATTTTCCAATTAACCCAGCCACTTACCTTAACAAAAAGGCACAAGCAGTCAGAACCCTGTCTCTCTGGTTCTGCAGGCAGTTTTTTTCTTGGCTGTTTTTGCTGCTGGCAGGACTTTTACTTGAGGGTCTGACTCTGTGCTGCAGCTACTGGCTGGGCAGGGTGGCTAGCTAGTGCTGCTCTCTCCCATTACCGACCAGACTGTGCTCTAGTATTTTATGAAAAAAGCACATCATAGTACAGCTCTTTTAAGGTTAGCTATACTGCTGGGTTGGGAGGGGGCTTCTGTGCTGCAGCTTGCAAGCAATGCCAATGCAGTTCTGATTTGGTGGGCATGGTTGGCTGGGTGGCTCCTGATTCAGGCAGCTAGGCAGTCACCAGGAGTTAAACTGCAGTGCCACTCCCTGCCCCCAGCACTGGGTTCCCAATTATGGGGTTGGATGGTAAACTAAAATGAAAGCAAGTAGCCACTTGCTGCACAGCCCTGTTGCCACCAAACTTCTCCAGTGCTGACACTAAGTGCCCAAAACTAGAGTCATACAGTCAATGAAAAAAAAGTAAGCAGACAATGGGAGCCCATCTCCAGTGATGTTTTAGAAAGAAACATTAGTTGTTTTCTGCATTAATCTATTGTAGCATTGCTCCCTGCTATTCATTGTACTATTGCACATTTGTGTACTTGCCACTTGTACAGCAAATAAAAAGCAGCGTTATTCCATAGTCAGCAGTAAAACTTTAACCCGCTTAATAGAAAAGCATATGCCAATTCATAGGACGAATACTAAAAACAACAAAAGTGCAGTAGTGCTATGAATATCAAGGAACAATGCTATGCCAGATTGGGGCAAAAACAACTAATGTTTCACTCCAGGAGTTTTATCAGAATTAGTAACTTAATGCAGAAATGCCCTTATATTGTCTAGCACTAGGTCTGAATAGCACATGTAGGAACAGCGCTGTCAATAGCAGGACCTTCCATTCAGCACTATGCAGAACAGTGGCAGGAACAAATACTGCAAAAAAAGGCAATGCCACTGGTAGCGATCACAAAGCACACTGACAACTGCTACCAGTTCAAACACTTATTTTAGCAGGGGCTCTGCCCCACATACCCCCTTAACTAAAATAATCAACTCCGAGTTGGAGTTGGATTATGGGAGAAAAACAAAATTTCCAATGCCAGGATTAGAACCCTGATCTCCTCCACCATTGTGGCCAAGCTGCTCCATGTCTTAGTCCTCTCTGCCATGGGAGCAGCTCATCCACCATTTTCGGATGTCTTTCGGATGAGGCGTTAAACCAATGTCCCATCTGCCTGTTCTGGTGGTAGTTCAGGTGGATGTTAAAGATCCCATGGCACGTCAAAAAGAGTAGAGGAGTTTTTATTGAAGAAAACACAACAAATCAGCATACATACATACATACAAGAAAAACAAGAAAAACAAGCATTCCAAAAACATAGTATGAACCAACATGTAAGCAAAGGGTATATGACAAGATTACATAATAATCCGTTACACATAATTCGCCCCCACTTATCCCACATCCTCATCATCTCCCAATCACCACATGACTACCCACCACCATTATAAAATCTTATTACCTCATACATATTTTGTAAAATACACCAGTCCTTTCCACCACATTGTTACTTTATTTCTAGGATGTTTTCTATACTCCTGCTTATATATCTCCCTTAAAGCTTGTTCACATACTCTAATAAATCCTTCATACGACATTTCCTGTTGGTGAATTAACAGCTGGCAACAACTTTGCCACGAATAATATTTCAAGACAGCGAAAACAATTTGAACTGTTGAACAATGATATTTAGCCAGTAATTCAAGAAAAATTCCTAAAACTAAACTTTTATCGCTTATACTTTTCAGCCACTGCATCGGACACTTGTCAGCTAAAAATTCCCACAACCCTACAGCATATTCACATTTCAAAGGAAGTGTTCCTGTGTTTCAGCATCAGCACCACACCCTGGATATAAGCAATTCATTTCCTCCATAGCCTTATGCTTATGATTACCTCTAACTCCTTCTCTACCATGTGCCATTAACCATTGCACATCCCACATTTTACTGAGGTTCTTGAGTTGTTCAACATTTTGTATACATATTTATTTTCAATCGGAGTCACCCCTTTTATTTCTAATTCTAGTACCCCTGTTTCCCCTAAAATTTTATTATACATTCCCTTTCTGGTATTCTGCATATCCT
This sequence comes from Neoceratodus forsteri, assembly GCA_016271365.2. NCBI lineage: Eukaryota > Metazoa > Chordata > Ceratodontiformes > Ceratodontidae > Neoceratodus > Neoceratodus forsteri. Next base: position 687,321,020 of record JADMNL010000022.1, on the reverse strand, counting down.
GTGTTCTGGTAATTTTCCATTTCAGCAGTTTGCTTATTGTACCCCTATAATATCCTGTTATTTCCCCCTTCCTATTTCCTTTACGGGTTTCATCCACCCATCTGTCCAGAAATTTTTCCAATACATTTTTCCCCCATTTTCCTTCCATCTCAAGCTCCAGCTGTAATACCTTAATTATGTTTTTATACCAGAATAAAGTATGAAAAAAGATGACAGGATTAATCATTCCTAGTCCTCCTTTTTTCCTTTCTAAATATGTGACCTCTCTTTTAACTGGGTTCAACCTACTTCTCCAGATTAACTAGAAGAATATGCCTAATATTCTGGTTTCAAATCCCACCAGTAAGGGAAAAACTGTTGCCCTATACAAGAAACAGATAATCAAAAACTGTTTCACAATGAACACCCTTTTCAATTTAGACATCTTCCATGCTTTCCACCTAGAAACTTTTCTTTCCCCATCGACTAGAGCCATTTCCCAGTTAATCTTGCTGGTATCCTTTTTATTAAACCTAATCCCTAAAATTATTTCATCTGATATTTTTATTCCATAGCTATTTTCATCCCTTGTCTCTGTATTCCCCAAATTAAGGCCCTTGCTTTTATTTATATTTTATACCACCCTGAAACCTTAGAAAATTGTCTCATACCTTCCATAAGGCAGAGTATTTCTGTATTTACAGAAAGAAAAACACACAGGGCATCTGCATAAGCTGATACCTTTATTGTAGCTCCCTCCTGCTCGCCTATTATCCTTATAATTCCTTCTGTCTGACTAATTGCTCTTATTACTGGGTCAATAGAAAATACATATAACAATGGACTTAAAAGGCAGCCCTGTCTTACTCCTGATTTAATATAAATTGTTTTGCCACCACCCCCTCCTATTTCTGTGGTTACTGAGGTATTTTGATAAATAAAATTATCCACTGCCTAAACTCACTAGAGATACCATAATTTTTCAGGACTGTTAGCAGAGACTTATGGTTAACTCAATCAAAAGCCTTACTTTGATCCAATGAAATCACAATCCTGGTTTTACTATTTTTTGTTGTGTATTCTATAATATCCCTTAGTATAGACAGACTACTCTGAATATTTCTACCCAGAAACGCACTTGTCTGTGCGGGGCGGATCAGTTCCGGTGAAATCCCCCTCAACCTCTTTTGTAAAATTTGAGTAAGTATTTTAAAATCCACTTTTAGAATACTAATAGGTCTCCAACTGCTTAAGTCTAACTTATCCCCTGTTTTAAATGGAAAAATAACCAGTCCTTTTGAAAATTCTTCTGAAATACAGTTATTTTTGAACATAAAATTAAACACTCGAACCAAAATAGCTGCTAATATTCCTGGAAATGCCTTATCGAATTTGTTTGGGATCCCGTGCATCCCAGGAACTCTCCCTAATTTCAGCTCTTTTATAACTCCTTCTACTTCTTGCTCTGATATTTCTTTTCTTATGTCTCCCTGCTTGTTAAACTGGTCTTTCGGAATGTTAAGCCCTGATAAAAAAGTATCTATCTGCTCCTCCTCAGGATCTCATCCTTCCATTATCGCTGTTAAATGTTGTTCAATAATTTTCCTAAGTCCACTCGTAGTACAAATGACTTCCCCTGTCTGATTCCTAAGATTCAATATCCTTGATCTGTTCTTTTTTTCTTTACAGGCTTCATAAGGATCTGAAGATGTTTTTTTTTTGTTCCCAGATTCAATTCTGAAATTAATGAAGCTGACCTATCATACTGCACTAGCTTCATTTTTCCTTTAATTATTTTAATTTGTTTTGGGAACTCCTCCTTACTACTATATATGAAGCTTCAAACAATCTTAGAAGTTGATTTCTCAAATCTAAATATTGAAAACAATTTGCTCTTGCCCTTTTTTTCTCAAAATTTTGCATCCATCTGCACACCTCTTTTTTCATATCCAACCACCAGAGCAACAGATCTTCATACAAACTTATCACAGAAACCTTATCCACAAGTAATGATGCTAAACCCAACTTAACATCTTCCAACCTCGTGGTGTTCATTTTCCATCTTGACTTAGGCTGTTCTATTCCTGTTTCTCTACATAGTGTTACTTTAATTATTAAATGGTCAGTAAAAGCTGACAGTACAACACAAGCTTTTAAAACGTCTATTCTCTTTGACGTGAATACATAATCTATTTTAGAAAATAGTTTTCATTTAGCAAATGTGAATTTTATTAGAGGTGTTGCATCATCCAGACTAATCTTTAGTTCTGCTGTTTCTATGCATCGTTTTAGAGCAAAAGAATCACAATACACCTTTTTCCTGATTTTTTTCCTTTCTTGTACATCTGTATTGAGATATTCAGACTGTGCCGAGCACTGGAGCAAGCAGAGGTGCAGCGCATCCGAGATGTGCTGGGGCCAAGACAGGGTGATATTCAAAGGTGATGTGCCATGGCGCATCACCTTTGAATATGGCACAGAATGTGCAAGGCACATGTGCAATGTGCGGTGCATGTCCCAGACAGGGAGGACTGGGAATGCACCAGCGCAACTGTAGTTGCGCTGGGCGCAGCACCCATGATATTCAAACATGGGCATACAAATGGGACTATAATGTATGCATGGCACAAATAGGGTCATTTGCTTGTCATTATGGCCCCATTTGCATGTGTTGCACAGGGCAGCCTGGTGAGATGCGCCTGGTGCCCTGCGCAGCCACTGTCACCATGCAGTGACACCCTGGCAGACTATTGTTCCCCCACCCACCCATATGCCCATTCATGGGCATTAGTATTTTAAAACATAAAACCTGGTGGTCTAGTGGGTCCCCCCTCCCTCTCATATGCTGATTGCAGGCATTAGTATTATAAAACATAAAATCTGGTGGTCTAGTGGGTTCCCCCCTCTCTCTTGTATGCCCGATCACAGGCATTAGTGGTCGGGCATATGGGGGGGCCACTGGACCACCAGGTTTTACATTTTATACTACTACTGCCTGCAATCAGGCATACGAGAGGGTGGGGGGACCCATTAAACCTCCAGTGTTTAATTGTTATACTACTACTGCCCATGATTGGGCATACAAGAGGGAGGGGGGACCCACTAGACCACCAGGGTGGTTTGGGTGCTTGCAGACGATGTCCCTGCCGGGTGGGTGGCCATCCATGGCTGGCGGGTGCTGTGTTGCTTCCTGCAACACAGCAGCCTGCCTGTGGGTGGCCAGCATTTGAGCCAGGATTTCCTGTCTCAACCTTGTGCCCCGGTATGCGGTGCATCTGGGGGTTGTGCCAGCATATGCACCACACATCCCAGGCTGAATATCGAATGTGCTGTATATGCATGGGCACACCCCCTTCAGATGCGCCGCATACATTAGCAATGTGCCCCGGCACATCGGGACTTGTGCTGCGCAAGGCATCCCTTTGAATATCACACTGGGGTGCATTGCGGGGTTGTGCTTGGTGCAACTCTGTTGCGCTAGGTGCAACCCTTTGAATATCTCAGCCCTAATATGCAGTTAAATCCCCTCTAAGTATACATTCCCAGCTGTACTTTAATATGGTTGAATGCTCTCAAATAACTCTCTGCCGTAATTTGAGACACTTATATAACCAAAAATCTACTGGGTTGGCTGTGCCATACACCGTCCACAAGTAATGCCCTTCTGGTGCAATATTTACCAATTTCTGGAATTTAAACCCCATACCAGAAAATAAAATTCCAACCCCCCATCAGCTCTGTCAAGTCCAAAGGACCAATAAAATGGCCCCAAGACCCACCCTTTCTGGGTCTGAGCCATCATCTGCATGGAAGTTAACCAAGTCTCTTGTAGAAACACTACTTCACATGCCAGAACCAGACACAGTCTCCATCACAGCTCCCCCTACAGCTCAGTAGGGGAATTTCCCCAGTGCCCTGGCCAAATTTTGCCCCAGTCACTAAAAAAATACCACCAACACCTTAATCTGGTTCAAAGTCAGTTAGCATTAATCTGTATCCCCCTCACCTGGGTCATGCCTGAAAATAGGCAGAATGTGTCTACTGCACTTACCCGGTCAACAAAAACTAAATAAAGTAAAATAAATAAATAAATATAAACATTTTTGATTTCCCAGCCCGTGTCTTCTTCCTAGTACCATGGACAGCGACCTGGGTAGCGCTTACTGCACAGCACTGTTTAATCCCTGTTGCTGTCTGTGGTACGCCATTCAGACATCGCTGTTTTTTCCTTATGCTATATTTGTAGCACTATTGTAACCGGCTATTATATTATCCACCACCAGTGATGTGTAGAAATAAAAAATTTAAAACAACGAATATGATGCATCCTCAGGATATGAGGAGGCACTTATAAAATTACAACTGGCAATTAAGGTAATGCAAAGTTTAATATCAAGGCATATTTTCACAGTTGGTTAATGCATGTAACTAGAAAAAAAAGCTTTACATATAAACTACAATATCTGGAAATATAAAATATATAAAAAGACATTTTGTGGATGTTGGAGTGAAGCACTGAGGATATAAAATGGACATGTATTCATTTACAGTAACTATCCCTTCTCTTGAGATACATTTTCTTTAGGACTGTGGAACCAATGAACTCTGCAGTACAATGATTCCAAATATCAGGAATCTATTCTAAAACATTAGATAAAAAGTAGGGCATTTGTATATCAGATGCTCAGCCATAATGGAGCCATCCCTTGGGGGGCTCGCTATATCCCAGGTGTGAATGATTGCTTTGAACTTGTGCACTTTCTGTAATATTTCTATAGACAAACTTTATTTCCTGTATATAAATGTAACCCCCCTGCAAATGGGGGTTCCCAAAAGACTTCCAGGAGCTTGCTTGAATGCTCCAAGCCTGAATGGTGTTTGGCATTTAAGCCATTTATCAGTGAGTGTTTTTAGAGCCTCTGGTACTGTCTCTTTAAGAGCTGTCTGCTTGCAGACATAATTAGTTTGTATGGGGGGACTGTGTGCTTCTCTGAGTACCACTCGAGCTGCTGCCAATTCACTTCATTTTGCAGTCACTAGTGCAAAGGGAACCTATCTGAAAGATGTAACTGTTTGCCAGAAATTATTTAGAGTAATAATGAAATTACAGTTTGTCTAACCTGCTTTCTTTGCAGTCAGAACTGTGTCTGCTAGTTCCCATTCTAGTTTTGAACTGCTGAACTGGACCAATCAGTGTGGGGTAAGCTAGCTCTAAAATGGTGCCTTGGACGAATCAGAACTTGGACTCGTAATCTGAGCCAGCCACAAGAGGATTGTATGGGCAGTGACTCTGGGAGATGTAGTTTAGACTTCAGTGCCTTTTGGACCAACAGCAGCAGTCTATTGTGAGTGACAGCCAATCCAGTCAAGAACTGGGAGGAACTCAAAGGAAGTGCCGGTTTTGTCGGTTGGAGTTTCAGTTGAGCTTTGGCAGTGAAGAAGGAAGGAGCCCTGTGCTTTTTCAGTGTGCAGTTTTAGTCAAAAACTGTGTAAGGCCCAGAGTTCGGTCTGCAGCTTGTGTAACAGCTTGTTAGGACTGAATCCGTCCTGTGAAAAGAATCAAAGGATCTCTGAAGAGTAGAAACCAGGCTCACCCTGTAGAAGACTGGAAGAATTGCTGAAAATTGCACTCGGTCTGTCAGGAACTGAATCTGCTGTGTGTTCTCCCGGGTATTGTGCAGTAATTGCGATCGGGATACAGATGCAGCCTGCCTGGTATAGTGCTTTCTTTTATATGGATGTGTGAAGAGGTTTGTGTACCTCAAGTGAGCCCTGCTGACATTGAAGGACCCTATCTTATTTGGAGGTCGTGAGTACTAATTCAGGGGTCGCTCCCTGTTGAATTGCCACATTAAATCCAAAGGAATTACTGTACTGCTGACTGTTTAATTCTCCTTTTCTCTGTGTGAAAGGGCCCCTACCAGCTGCCACGGTTTGGACTAGCCACTAGGGCTTGGGTACCCAGGGACAGTAACTGATAGGGATAGGCCTGTGCACAGAGCCATAGGTAGATTATTAGAGTGATAAGCTAATTAACCTGATTTCCCCCTGTCCTTGTTATATCCCGTAAATAAATCAGAGCTGCTTGTTTCAGCAAAGTTATACTGCCTGAGGTATTTGTCTATGTTAAAGTACTGTACTGTGATTGTTGCACTGTATCTCATTTCACAGGAGGTCCCAGTGCGGAACCAGACCTGGGGGTAAGTGTATACTGTGAAGGTAATTCTGATATATTGTGTGGGCCACTAGTGGGAAGAAGAGGGTTGGCAGTGTCCCAGAGGCTGTGACCAAGTTAGTTTAACTATTGCAAACCCTGACCTCTGGGTGGAGGCACCCGCCATTGGATCCAGGCCCCTCAACCTGTTGGTGGCAAATCAGGCAGGGGTAGTAGCCCCTGGGATAGCGCCATCTAGGGGTTACATCTTGGAGGCTCACCGCTGGGATTGTGTGTCCTCTAGTGGCCATATTTACGAACCACTGTTAAGAAAAAAATGGGTACCCCGACAGAAGTGGCTGTGCACCGGCTGGTGGAGTGGTGTACTGGGGAGGAGATCGACCCCCAAAATGCTATGCTTATCCTGGACATCCCCCTGGGTATCAATACGGACACTGTGCAGGGAGTACTTTCCAAGGTGGAAGGTTTACAAAACCCTGTGGTGGTGGGTCGGCATGCTAATCTGCTCACCCACACTTTCCTGGCCTAGTAGAGTTTAAGGATCCCATAGATAGCTCCAAAGTGCCACAGACCATTACCCCAGAGGGAGCCCTCACTGCTTGGAGAGTGATAACTAAGGACAGTAAAGACCTGGGGAATCAGCCCCACCACTATCTGAAACTTTGAGGAGAAATTTGCTGAATGGTTGCTGGGAGAGGAAAACTGTGGAGGACTTGAAGAAACTATTCTTGCCACCTAGGGTGTTCCTCCCCAACACCCTCTCCTGCTCCAGTGCCCGTAATGGTGGCTGAACCAATGCAGACTCCTATTTCTGCACCTGCCATTAGTCACGACTCTTACCGAAGGTTGAGGATCTTCTCTGGCACCCTCCCCACCCCCAAGGGAGGATGACTGGGAGACCTGGATAGACTATGTTGCCCCAAGTGCTAGAATGGCAATGCTCGGAAGGCGGCGAAAGAGGGTTAGTGAGAGCCTCCGAGGTCCCTGCCCCTGCCTACCATCCGTGCTAAGACGGGCCAGTAACCCTGAAGCGACTGCACAGGCCTATCTTGAGGCCTTGGAGAATGTGTATGGGAGCCCAGATTCTGATGAGGACCTATGGTGGAGAGTAAGAAATGCACAACAGTACCAAGGGAGTTGTTGTCTGTGTATGTCTCGGCTGGAAAAATTGTTGCAAGAATGCCTCAGAAAGGGTAGTTTGCCAGCGATTGAACTGGACCGAACCAGACTGGACAGAATCCTTAAGTCTGCCCCTTCTCAGAACTGCTGTTGCTTCAAGTTACGCCTGGCAAATCGACTGGAATCCCACCCTCCTATGATGAGTTAATGAGAGAAATTGAGGAGTTGAGAAAAAGGCGACCTCGGGAGGTACCTGCACCAACAGCTGTGGCATGACCCGAGTGACTGAGGGTGACCCATCAAGTGAAGTTCAGGGCAGAGGTTGACAGTCAATGAGTGCTCTGACAAGGAAAAGATATGCCACAATGGGACGAACTGTTGAGAGATCCGGAATTCAAAACAGTCCTTTATGAAGGCCACGCCTGCAAGCAGGGCCCTGACCTATATCCGACTGCATCTGCTATGGGGGTGGGGTACCCACCCATGTATCTCCTGCTGATAACAGCTCCAAACTCAATTCCTTGACCATGGAAGTGGAGAAACTGACGAGATGTCTCCAAATGCTTATCACGCCGCAGACAGAGATGGCACCCAGGTTTCCAGTTAGTAATACCCCCGCCCTGGCTCCCAGTGTGGCGCCTCAGCCAATTCAAACTCCAGAAAGTATGTTTTGCTATAATTGTGGGAAAGATGGGCACATGAAAGGAATGCCAGTCCCCAAAAGACACTGACAAAGTTGCATATAGGCTACAAGGAGAGCTTCAGAGAAGAAATCAGTGGTTAAGAGGTGCCGACATGATCCCAGTGAGGGCACCAAAAATGCTAATTCACGTCCTTTTGTGGCAAGGTCAGTTGCCCAGGCCCCACTACCACCTCTCCAGACTGGTCCAGAATAGTGGGTCCCTCCATGGAGACCACTGTAAAGGTGAATGGAGTGTCTACAAGAGCTTATTAGACAGTGGCTCCCAAGTGACAATTATGTTCCAGGATTGGTATCAGAAGCATTTGTCAGACGTGCCCTTACAACCATTAGAAGGACTGCATGTATGGGGTTAAGTGAGAAGGCCTACCCCTATTCCGGTATATCCGAATTGGCTGTCTTTCCCCACCTCCGTGGCTGGAGTGGCCGAACAAGTAGAGACCCTAGCCTTAGTGTGTCCCCCACTGGACTGTATGATGGTGTCCTTTGTTGATTGGAACAAATGCTCATATGTTCGGAAGGCTGGCACAGTTGTGTTATGAAAACAGGGGTCAAAGACTAGTAGAGCTTTAAGAGTTCTGGCTTTAATTAAGAAGGCCTATGAGGCACAGAGAGATGCTGAAAAAACAGAACCAGAGGAACCGTCGGAATTGTATGGAAGAAGGATCCTGAGTCTCTGATCCTGGCGCCAAATGCCCAGTGTACCTTACAGGGAGAGGTCCGTATCAGAAAGGATGTTAAGAATAAAATATTAATGTTGGATGCACCAGGCGATGGAAAATTGCCAGAGGACTGCTGGTCAAGCCTAGTATTTTGCCCGCTAGAGCCCATGCTTATGCCAGAAGGGTAATGGTCCAAGTTCATAATGTGTCTGAAAGAGACATTCGGTAAACAGAGGTTGCATCCTGGCTAATGTGCATTGTGCAGACACTGCAGTGCTACCCAGCAGCAAGAGTTCAAGGAAGAATGACAGAGTAACGCCCTGACTTGTTTGATTTCGACTCCTCGCCACCGCTGAATGGAAAGTGAGGATCAGTGAGAAGCTTGCCCAGAGAGACCAGGTGTTTTCTTTAAAGGAATGGGATGTAGGATGCGTGCAAGGAGCTGAGCACAATATCCGCTGCATGACGAAAGACCATTTCGTGAGAGGTCTCGACGCCTGGCACCTGCTGACATAGATGATGTGAGACGGCATCTGCAAGAGATGTTAGCTGCTGGTGTAATACAAGAATCCAGAAGCCCTTATGCTTCCCCATTGTGGTAGTGAGGAAAAAGAATGGAACAGTAAGGATGTGTGTGGATTATCGCACCTTAAACCGCGGACTATCCCTGATCAGTACACAATGCCCGCGATTCAGGATGCTTTGGACTGCCTAAACGGGAGCAAGTGGTTCTCTGTGCTGGATCTCCGCAGTGGGTACTACCAGATCCCGATGGCCCCAGAGGACCGTGAGAAGACGGCCTTTATCTGTCCGCTTGGCTTCTTTGAATTCATGAGGATGCCTCAAGGGATTTCAGGTGCTCCAGCCACTTTTCAACGATTGATGGAGCGTGCAGTGGGGGACATGAACTTACTAGAGTGCCTGGTATACCTAGATGATGTTATTGTGTTTGGCAGCTCACTGGAGGAACATGAGAGCAGATTATTTAAGGTATTGGACCGACTGGAGGACTTTGGCCTTAAACTGTCCATTGATAAGTGTCAATTCTTTCAAACATCAGTAAAGTATGTGGGACACATAGTATCCACTGAGGAATAGAGACCGACCCAAGTAAAGTTGAGGCCTTGACCACCTGGCCACAGCCAAAAATCTAAAAGAACTGCAAAGATTCCTGGGATTCTGTGGTTATTATCGGCTTCATCAAGGACTATTCAAGAGTGATCCGCCCTTTACTTAACCTTACTCAAGGGTATCCCCAACCCACAAAAAATACCAAAAGTCACCCTCAAGACTGAAAGAGTGTATTTTCATCTGAGTGAAGTATTTGGGGCCCGCTGGACTCCTGATTGTGAGACTGCTTTTCATGAGATCATATATCAACTTACCCATGCTCCAGTGCTGGCCTATGCCGATCCAAGAAAACCTTCACGTCCTGCACACTGATGCTAGCTTGCAAGGGTTGGGGCTGTGTTGTACCAAGAGCACGAGAATGGCCTGAGACCAGTGGCCTTGCCAGTAGAAGCCTGACCCATCCGAAAATAACTATCCTGTACATAAGTTAGAGTTCCTAGCTTTGAAGTGGGCTATTGTTGACCAATTCCATGAGTACTTTATGGGGCTAAAATACTAGTAAAACTGACAATAATCCTTTGACCTATGTGCAGACCTCAGCTAAGTTGGATGCCACTGGCCATAGGTGGCTTTCTGCATTATCTACATATGACTATGCTCTCGAATACCGAGCAGGTCTGAACCACATAGATGCTGATGCTCTCTCCCGGAGGCCTGTTCCCCAGAATGATTGGGTCCGATTGGCAGAACCTGACATTGGGCACTCTGCGAAGTTTGACAGGGAGGAACAAATGTCCACGGACGCAGTGGACTGCATGGTGGATTGCTTGGGAGCCTCTGAGAATTGCATACCTGCTGTATTGCCACTTTTCTGCAATAGACATTGGTGCACTGCCTCAGCTGGACAATGACAGTATTCGGCGGCTCAATCTCGCAATCCCATGATCAAAGCAGCTTTAGAAGCCCTCTATGCAGGAAAAGATGTGTCCAAATTACGCTCCACTGATTTGAGAACTGCACTGTTATACAAAGAAGGTCCTAAGTTGAAACTGATCAATAAACTGTTATACAGAGAAACAGTAGACAGAGGGGGACAAGTAGACAAACAACAACTAGTGCTGCCCACTGCCTTTCGAGACTCAGTACTGAGGTCCTTGCACAACCACATGGGGCACCTTGGTATAGACAGAACACTTGACTTGGTGAGATCCAGATTCTATTGGCCTAAGATGGGGGCTGATGTGGAGCAACACATTCGAACTTGTAGTCGCTAGCTTACAGAGGAAAGCTTTGCCCCAGAGGGCTGCCCCTTGTTAACATCACCACCAGTGCACCCATGGAGCTGGTCTGTATTGATTTTCTGAGTTTGGAGTCAGATCAAAGAAATATCAGTAATGTGCTGGTGGTCACTGACCATTTCACGAGATATGCCCAAGCTTTCCCACCAAAGACCAGAAAGCATCCACTGTGGCCAAAGTACTTGTAGAAAACTTTTTGTTCACTATGGGCTCCACAAAGAATCCATTCTGATCAAGGGAGAGACTTTGAGAGTCGTCTGATCAAAGAGATGCTTTCTCTGTGGGGAGGCGAAAGTCCAGAACCACTCCTTACCACCCTCAGGGGACCCTACAGCCTGAACGCTTTCAACCGCACTTTCTGCTAGATATGCTAGGCACCCTGCACCCTAAGGACAAGCTCAGATGGAGCCAACAAATTAGCACCCTGGTACATGCTTATAACTGCACCAAAAGTGATGCCACTGGATTCTCCCCTACCGCCTGATGTTTGGAAGAGAAGCTTGACTACCAGTAGATGTGTGTTTTGGGGTCTCTCCTGATGGGGTTCAAGCTGACAACTATTTACAGTATGTGCAAAAGTTAAAGGCCCAGCTAACTCATGTACCAACTGGCTACAAACCATGGCTGCCAAAAAGAAATCTGGCCAACAAAGAAAGGTATGATAAAAGGTGAAAGCACAGGAACTCCAGGAGGGAGATCGGTATTGCTAAGAAATCTGGGACTGCATGGCAAGCACAAGATTGCTGACAGATGGCACCATCTCCCTCACATTGTAGTGGCAAACTAGATGATCTGCCAGTGTACAAAGTAAGGCCTGAGAATAATTCAAAGATGTAAAAACAATGCATAGAAATCATTTACTGCCCATTGGACAAATCTTAATTGAGTCTGAGCCCTAGAAGATGCCCTCTGGACCAGTGACTAGAGCTGCTGCTAAGAAAAGATCAAGAAAGTCTGCACCTACAGAAGCAAAGTTAAAGTGTTCCCTCCACAAGTCCCAGTTGAGCATGACTGTCAGTCCATATCAGAAGAAAGTGAGAGTGACTTTGAATACTATCCTTCTTAGAACTGAGTCAATTGTTTGGGCAATCCCTAGTCAATACTGGAGATGAAGCTGGGCCTTCTGGACTGTCTAAGCCCCAGCTTCATCCCTGGAGCCAATGCTCCCAGAAAGTGAAGTGCAAAGCATCAGATCAGATGAAATGGAATCATTGTGCATGGTTGAACTGTTTGAGCTTTCAGGAGGAAAATGATAGATGGGGAAGACTGGTGATACACCGAACAAGAAGAGTATTTTGAGTGCCCTGACAGTCCACTGCCAGTGTCCAAAGCTCTCCATGCGAGCCAAATGTTGTGGACTCAGAAACTGTAACTCCTGGAGCTGAAAGTGCCCCAAGTTCTAGCCTCTCTACCCCAGGGAGACTCCTGACAAGTGAGGACAATGCTGAAAATGAGGCTCAGAGTGCAGAGACTGTAACAGTTCCCCTAGAAAGACTGGTCGAGCTATAAAGCCTGTGGTGCACCTCAGTTATGATTCCCTTGGGAGGCCTGTGGATTGCCTCTCAATGTTGTCCATAAAGGAGTGTATGTGTCCCCGAGCTCATTGCCCAAACTGAGCGTCAGTGCTAACTCCAAGTTACTTGTGTTGCCCTCTAAGTATGGTGCCCTTGTCCCATCCAGCCCCAAGGTAACTGATAGGGAAGGGTCCCCTCTCTTCAGGTTTCATGTACAAGAGGTAATAACTTGAGTTATGGTACAATGTGTATGTAATACTGTGTAAAGAGTGACGTACTGCAATGTTTCAGAAATGTGCTCTTGGTAAAATGATATATTGACTGATGATTACATGTGCGAGCCTAATGCAAATGTATATAGTTGCAGTTGAAACTTATGGGGGTACTTGCTTGACGCCGGACGCTCAAGCTTTCCCAGGCCAGGAAGGTGTAACCCCCTGCAAATGGGGGTTCCCAAAAGACTTCAGGAGCTTGCTTGAATGCTCCAAGCCTGAATGGTGTTTGGCATTTAAGCCATTTATCAGTGAGTGTTTTAGAGCCTCTGGTACTGTCTCTTTAAGAGCTGTCTGCTTGCAGACATAATAATTTGTATGGGGGACTGTGTGCTTCTCTGAGTACCACTCGAGCTGCTGCCAATTCACTTCATTTTGCAGTCACTAGGAGTGCAAGGGAACCTATCTGAAAGATGTAACTGTTTGCCAGAAATTATTTAGAGTAATAATGAAATTACAGTTTGTCTAACCTGCTTTCTTTGCAGTCAGAACTGTGTCTGCTAGTTCCCCATTCTAGTTTTGAACTGCTGAACTGGACCAATCAGTGTGGGGTAAGCTAGCTCTAAAATGGTGCCTTGGACGAATCAGAACTTGGACTCGTAATCTGAGCCAGCCACAAGAGGATTGTATGGGCAGTGACTCTGGGAGATGTAGTTTAGACTTCAGTGCCTTTTTGGACCAACAGCAGCAGTCTATTGTGAGTGACAGCCAATCCAGTCAAGAACTGGGAGGAACTCAAAGGAAGTGCCCGTTTTGTCGGTTGGAGTTTCAGTTGAGCTTGGCAGTGAAGAAGGAAGGAGCCCTGTGCTTTTCAGTGTGCAGTTTTAGTCAAAAAGCGTGTGTAAGGCCCAGAGTTCGGGTCTGCAGCTTGTTAACAGCTTGTTAGGACTGAATCCGTCCTGTGAAAAGAATCAAAGGATCTCTGAAGAGTAGAAACCAGGCTCACCCTGTAGCAGACTGGAGGAATTGCTGAAAATTGCACTCGGTCTGTCAGGAACTGAATCTGCTGTGTGTTCTCCGGGTATTGTGCAGTAATTGCGGATCGGATACAGATGCAGCCTGCCTGGTATAGTGCTTTCTTTTATATGGATGTGTGAAGAGGTTTGTGTACCTCAAGTGAGCCCTGCTGACATTGAAGGACCCTATCTTATTTGGAGGTCGTGAGTACTAATTCAGGGTCGCTCCTGTTGAATTGCCACATTAAATCCAAATGGAATTACTGTACTGCTGACTGTTTAATTCTCCTTTTCTCTGTGTGAAAGGGCCCCTACCAGCTGCCACGGTTTGGACTAGCCACTAGGGCTTGGGTACCCAGGGACAGTAACTGATAGGGATAGGCCTGTGCACAGAGCCATAGGTAGATTATTAGAGTGATAAGCTAATTAACCTGATTTCCCCCTGTCCTTGTTATATCCCCCTAAATAAATCAGAGCTGCTTGTTTCAGCAAAGTTATACTGCCTGAGGTATTTGTCTATGTTAAAGTACTGTACTGTGATTGTTGCACTGTATCTCATTTCACAGGAGGTCCCAGTGCCGGAACCAGACCTGGGGGTAAGTGTATACTGTGAAGGTAATTCTGATATATTGTGTGGGCCACTAGTGGGAAGAAAGGGGGGTTGCAGTGTCCCAGAGGGCTGTGACCAAGTTAGTTTAACTATTGCAAACCCTGACCTCTGGGTGGAGGCACCCGCCATTGGATCCAGGCCCCTCAACCTGTTAGTGGCAAATCAGGCAGGGGTAGTAGTCCCTGGGATAGCGCCATCTAGGGGTTACATAAAGATTGCAGGTCTACTTTGCAATGGAAGTGTTTTTTATTGTATTACTGTATGATTACAACTAAATGATCATCTGATATAATAATGTCCTGCTTCTTATTGTTTTTTTTACAATACATGCCTGACATTTGTATTTTGTATTGCAGAGCTCTTTGGATCCACAGTGCAACAGAAAATGTCTCTCAAGAGAAGGAATATATATATGGATGAACACCTAAACATTTTATATCCTTGGTGCTTCACCCCAACATGTGCAAAATGGACTTCAATATAAATTTATATTTATTGATATTGTGTTTTATTTGTAAAGCTTTTTTAATACTTTCATCTACTAACTAACTGTTGAAAATATGCCTTGTGGGTAGTTAATACCAGGTTTGATGTTATACTTTTCTTTACCATTATTGCCAGTTGTAACTTTATGAGCCTCCTCGTATCCTGAGGATGCGTCACAATAGTATCAGACTGCTAATGTCTCTTTCATATATGATACTGTATGCCATTTTACATGTAATATGACAAATTTTAAATAGAACCTTTAACAACAAAGCAATACGCTAATTCCTGGTATCATGAACATTTACTCAAATCAATTTGCTGCCATGCTGGCTCTGACTAAAGCTTGTTTTTAATGGAGTTGCTTAATGTGTGCACAGCACATTCCCATTGCATTAATAAAAGTTTCCTCATGGCTTGTCTCTAGCTGCTTTTTAGCTTCAGTTTACTTTGCAGCCCTGTGGAAACTTTCATCATTACAGTGCAATGATCACTGTACACATTAAGCAACCCATAAAAAAACTTTCATTACTGCAGTGTACAGTGCAAATCTGCCTAATCAACTTTATATTTGTCATTTATTTTGGAAAAATGGAATTAAAAGGCCTGTTTTCAGATCTAAGTGGCATTTAAAAAGTTATGCTTTGTTTCAAAATATATAAAAAATAGCAAGGGGAATAGAAATTTCATAACTGTGCATGCACGAGTACAGAGTTAATTCAGAGCCATCCTTTCTCTGCGTGAATGCACAGCAGAAGCATTGGGACAGTGACAATCAGTGGTCGAGCTCACAGGTAATGACCTTGGGGACATGAAATTCTGTTTTTTTTTTAAATGATGAGTGATAGTCTAAAACAGTGAATAATAATAAAATAAAAAAACAAGTATAAATTGAATTAGGCAGATTTGAGGCCATTGATAAACTGTGAATGCCAGTAACTACTGCATTGCAAATGCATTTGAAAATACATTGCATGACCTCTGGAAGGGAGCGCAAGGGAATTTACAGTGGCTGAAAGTGCATTGCATGTGCACTGCATGGTGAGTTGATGGTTGAAATGGAGTATGTATTTAAAGCATTTAGAATTGCCACTGCATTGTCAACACAAAAAAACAATGAAAGAGCAGTGAGTTGGAGGAACAGTGCAATTGTGACTTGTACTGTAGGAAGCAGGGTGAATCCTAGGGGAGAGGATTACCCCAGGGCACAAATTAATAAAGGAAACAGAGTGGTAGACGTGAAGGGGAATGGGAGCATTAAAAAGAGAGGGAAGGAGGGAGGGCAAAAAGGAACAAAGAGTGATAACAATCAGAGTGGTAACAAAATCTGGAAAGCCACATCTTTGAATACTAGAAGTCTAGGGAATAAGATTCCAGACCTATAGGTCATCATGGTAGAGGCCAGCCTGGATATTGTGGCCATTGCTGAGGCATGGTGCACTGAATAACATGACTGGGACATGGCCATACCAGGCTATACTCTATTCAGGAAGGACAGGGTGGGAAGGAAAGGAGAGTGTGTTGCTTTATGTGAGAGAAAGCATAAATGCAACAGAGATACAGGGAATACTGGGGAACAGAGATACTAAGAGGCTCCCTGGAGAAGGGGACCGGAGCCAATATTCGCACTGGCATTATCTACATAGTTCCAACACAGAGGGAGAAGTTAGATAAGGTACTAGTGGAAGCCATTGTCAAAATGGCAGAAAAGAGAGGGATGCTGCTGGTGGGGGACTTCAATCTGCCAGATGTGGATTGGAGCCTTCCAGCTGTGGTTTCAGCTAAAAGCAGGGACATCCTGGACTCCCTGCGGTGGGCATTCCTCATGCAACTAGTCAGTGAACCCACTTGTGATGGGGCAGTACTGGACCTGGTACTCACTAACAGGGACAGTGTTGCAGATGTCAAGGTGGGATGCCACCTGGGGACCAGTGATCACTGTACAGTGTGGTTCAATATAAGGATGGCTATGGAACTGAACCACACAAGGGTGAGGATCCTGGACTTCAGAAGGACAGATTTTATTAAGATGGGTGAATGCCTCAGGGATGACTTGTCAGGGGGGATGACCTGGGTGGGGTGGAAGAACAGTGGACAAAGCTAAAAGGCAACATAGTGAAGGCAACAAACCACTGCATCAAGCAAGTGAGCAACAGCAAAAGGGAAAAAGGGCCACTATGGTTCTCGAAAGAGGTGGCTGAAAAGGTAAAAGCTAAAAGGATAGCAAAGGCATGAGGAGACACAGAGGAAGGAGGATAGGGAAGTGTATTGGGGGAAACAGAGAGAAGCAGGGAAAGTAGTAAGGAGCACAAAGACACAAACTGAAGAGGGAATAGTCTAAGAGGTAACCAATGGGGACAAGACATTTTTTATGTATGTACAGGTAACTGAAAACAGGAAGACCAGGGGAGAGATTGTAAGACTAAAAAGAGAAGGGGGGGACTGTGCAGAGGGGGATCAGGAAAAGGTAGACATCCCAAACAAATACTTTTTTCAGTGTTCACAGAGGAAAGAGAAGGGGAGGGACCACAAAAAAGTAACAGGAGGTCTGGAGGGAGGAAAATGGACCATAGTCCTTTTTCAGAGGAGAGACTCCTGAAGGGACTCGCTAATCTGAAAATGGACAAAGTAATGGGACCAGATGGGGTGCTTACAAGGGTATTGAGGGAGCTCAGGAAGGTACTCGCTGCACCTCTGACAGTCCTATTTAACAGCTTACTGGAAACTGGAGTGGTTCTGAAGGACTGGAGGAAGACAGATGTAGTCCCATTTCACAAAAGTGTCAGCAGGGAAGAGGCTGGCAATTATAAGCCAATCAGCCTGACATTGGTGGTGGGGAAAGTTAATGGAATCACTTCTAAAGAAAAGGATTGTGGAATATCTTGAATCCAGTGGGTTACAAGTGTAACCCCCCACCAGCCCCCCTTCTTTAACTAGTAGGGCTTCTCCTGTCACCAAAACATCTAGGGAGTAAAGAGAGGGGTGGGGGTTTACATTTGCAAAGACATTTAAAAAAAAAAAAACACCGCCAAAGTCACCATATACAAGGTGGACTAGACTGTTATACAACACAGACAACCAAGGGTGGCAACCACCTGGCATACACCTGGTAGGGACCAATTGCCATGGCCAACAACCCGGGTCCCTGGGAGAAAATGTTTGCTTAGGACTACGCTATGTTTGCACTTCTTAACAGGGGCACCCAAGTAACTCCAGACAC
This sequence comes from Neoceratodus forsteri, assembly GCA_016271365.2. NCBI lineage: Eukaryota > Metazoa > Chordata > Ceratodontiformes > Ceratodontidae > Neoceratodus > Neoceratodus forsteri. The sequence continues at coordinate 687,302,958 of JADMNL010000022.1, read as the reverse complement.
AAGGGAGCAATAACATTACTGTCCAAACCAGGTTGGGATTCTAGACTGTGGCTTTTATTCACATAACAGAGTAGGAATAATCACAAAGTGAAGATGGACCCCCCATAGGGCTACACATAGTGGTAATGCAGATTTCTGAGGTACAGACATTCCAGAATTCCCATTTAGCATAGGATGAAGAAAACACACACTGGTGAACACATCGGTTCCTACTGGAAACTGGCATATTCGGCCAGGTACTGGTACTGTTCCAATTTTTCACAGGAGTAGAAGTGGTACACACAACCACCAAGGAGCACATATAGGCTCAGAACTTTTCAAAACCCACTATACTGGGGTAAACTGAAAGAAAACAACCCACATACAGGGGTAAACACTCTTCTCAGGCATTGGCCAATTGTGCTGAAGAAAAAGTAAAAGGTGCCCTTCAGAACCCGTAGAGGTAAACTGGTTACTCCAGACGGGGGGTCTCCCACCTTTTACTTCCAGGCTTATACTTGGCCATTCATTCAGTTAATAACACCACACCACTGTAGAAAACTGTAGCTGTTGTCTTAAATGTTTATCACACTTAACATGCTACACACACCCTCGGGTGTCAGAATTAAAAGTTCTGTACTTGGACAGTCACATACAGGACTCCAACATAGGCAGAAAGCTTTTAAACCAAAGGCTAGGAGACAGGGTCCCTTTGCCAGAGAAAAATCACCTCACAGGCATTGCAGGAACTCATGGGTTTCACTCAGAAAACAAACAAGGTACTCACAGAGCAGTTTCAAGAGTCCAAAAAGGACCAGGGGATTGCCCCTACATCCTGAAGTTCACCCCATCCCTCCTGGGATGGGGCACTGGGAAAACCATAGGACAAGGTCTCCACCACTTCCAGAACTGGTACAGTTGTCAACCACTAGGGTGAGAACTTGAAAAACACAAACTGGTAGCTCTCTGACACAGCTGAATGAGGAGCTGCCTAACACTGTAACCTCCTCCACTGAACTCCAACTACAGACTCACTAACATTCTAAAGCTATCTCCCTAGCAGCTGGCCATTGTGGCTCATGCTGCTGCGACAGTTCTATATGACATCATCCCTCCAGAGCTCAGCAGAGACTGAGAACAGAGAGAGAGACAGAGTGAAACCCATTTAACTGGCATTTCACTAGCTGCCTTCCCTGCCTACCACTGATTCTAACTGGGATTCTAGTAACCCCTGGGAATGAGGGGGTTACACAAGACACAAGGCAACATGAATTGTGGTGGGGGGGCAAGCGAGGTCATGTCAAACGAACCTGATAGATATCTTTCACTGGGTGACCAGGGAATTAGATCAGGGTGGAGCAGTGAGTGGACATGGTCTACTCAGAGTTCAGTAAACCTTTCAACACCATTTCACATAGGAGACTAGTAAGCAAGCTGGTAGCTTAGGAGGGTGTCCAAAGGTGGTTAACTGGGTAAGAAATTGGTTAGGAGACAGGCAACAGAGGGTGGTGCTAAATGCAGTTCAATCCAAGGAGGGAAGGGTAACCAGCAGGGTGCCTCAGGATCATTACTGGGACCAGTCCTCTTTAATGTCCTTATAAGTGACATTGCAGAAGAGCTGGAGGGGAAGGTCTGCCTATTTGTGGATGACACAAAAGTCTGCAATGGGGTGGACACTACGGGGAAAGGATGAGCAGACACCTGAGAAAACTCAAGGAATGATCAAGGGTATGGCAGCTGGGTTTCAGTGTGAAAAAGTGCAAAGTAATGTATTTGGGGTGCAGGAACCCAGGGACAGAGTACAAAGTGGTGGAGTGTTATTCATGACCACCAAGCGGGAGATTCTCACAGAATGCTGGCAGCAGAGTGGCTGTGTCTGTGTGGAGCTCCCATAGATGAGTGAACATTTTCTATATTTTTTTCTAGTTTTTAAATATTTTGTTTTGTGTACAGTTTGTGGACTGAGAAGGAGGGTACTGTTGCCTACAGGAAGGTGTGGAAAGTGTGTGTTTTATGTTAGCTGGGAACAGTATAGTCAGCATGTTTGTTCTGTGGTGAATCATATCTTGTGTAGGTTTCATTGTGTTTATATACAGTAGATAGACAATTTGTTTGAGATTTTTGTGGGGTTGTCCTTGTCACCAGGATTAACTGGCTTGTTGGTGGGTGGTGGCATGTTGTTTAGGTGGTACAGTGACTTTATTTGTCACTGTTTCATGGGATTTCTGGGCTGATGATTTAAAAGGCATTTATTAAAAAGATTTTTTTGAGCTAGAATCAGGTGGTTGCTAAGAAACAGCTTCCTTGGCATAGTGTTCTAGTTTTGATAGAACACTGGAAGTAGCAGCCTGCTGAGTTCTAGATTATTTAAGCAATAAGGCATGACCAAGGGTTATGTTAATAAAAGATTAGAAAATGGGCAAAGGATTTTAAGCAATCTGATTGGTTGTTAGCCGTGCATTAGATGTGTCTAATGCACAGCTAAAACTAGAACCCCATTTAGAATACACAGGCCCATTTATAAGCGCCAATAAGTTACTCCAGATAGATAGACAGTTCTACTGCACGGCCAGGGACTGGACACACCAGCCTGTGGCCTCATGCCTTACTACGTCCCCCTAGCCATGCATTAGAACTGTCTAATGCACACCCCATCATGTCTTATTGCTTACTTAACATAAGGCTGTTAGAATGTTTGCAGCCAATTAGAAAGCTCCATTTCTCAGACCCTTTTTATGTTTGCTTGCATACATGTGCAAGAAACATAGTGCCATTGTCCGAGTTTCTGGAGGTGTGCCACCCCCTCTTCCAATTCCCTCCGTGTGTTTGCAGGCACGGCCACAGTTGCCGAATGCATGCTGCAGCTGTCTATGAAAGCACTCGAGAATGCAGTGGCTTACAGTTGAAAGGGAGAGAGCCGCTTCAGTGAGCACAATCAGATAAGGGAAGTGCTCACTGAAGTTCTCTCCCGCCCCCCCCAAACAGTCTTCCAGGTGCCACGCTGGGAGCCCACCCCAGCAGTAGCAACAATATGTTTGTACGACTGGGGTGCCCAATCCCAGTCATCCCTGGCTACCCCCACCAAAGGTTACAGAATGCCATGCTGGGAGGCGCACCCCAGCGTGGCAAGACAGAATGGCCGGCGGGGTGCACATCCCTGGGCTCCACTGCCCCCCCCAAAGCTTCCAGCTGCTATGGGAGCCCACTCCAGCGAGCAAATGTCCTGTGTAGTGTAATTGCTATGCTGGGAGCTCACCCCAGCATGGCAAATGTCCCGCATTGTAATTAAAAAAAAACAAACAAACTGATAACACAAAAACGGTCCTTCGCAGTCTCCCTGCCCCCCTCCCTTACTCAGCCACCCTCTGCTCACCCTGCCTCCCACACCCCATCTCACCTCATACTTACCCAGAGCTCGGCATAACGATCTTCGGTGGACCAGGAACACGTTTACGCTCTTCAAAGCCAACGCGAACTGAGGAAATGCCGTAAGCTGTATAATGTAATGAATAGGGTTTTCAACTTTGCTGCATATCTCAGGCATTTTTGGAATTTTGGCACAAATTTTCAACATGGGATTTTAGGACTCCCCTCATGAATTCTGTCACTGTCATGGCATTAATTGGGCCGAAGGGTGATTTGCAGTCACTGCGAAATCACCTTTTGGGAACCGATTAATGAAATGATTGATGCCAGTATTCATGAGGTGAACTCTTAAAAAGCCTATGTTGAAAATTTGATAAAAATTCCTATAAATGATTTTTTTATGGCGTGCATTGCGCTGTTCCCATGCACTTCGTGAGTTCGCTAATTTTCAATATTTTCACTCTGGATTTTCAACATTGCCATTCTACCACACCTCCTTATGAGCAGTACAGCTGTCATTTCTCACTTCTCACCCAAAATGTGTTTCCGTGCTTGTAACGTACAATGGCGCAGTCGATGTGTGAACTCAATGTATGGGATAAATTAAGAAAATCACAGTCACACTGTTCATGAGCAGAAGTGTTAAAATGGCTATGTTAAAAGTTTGGTGAAAAAATTCCCAAAAATGACTGTTTTATAAGCATTTGTTGCGCTGATCCTACGCATGCTCATAAGTTCGTAAATTTTCAATATTTTCACTCCAGATTTTCAACATTACCATTTTACCACACCTTCTTATGAGTAGTATAGCTGTCATTTTCATCTCACCCAAAACATATTCCGCCCATGTAGCTTATTACCCATAGCCTGGTGTGCTGTAAATCAATGGGGACACATTAAGAAAATCACAGTGACACTGTTCATGAGCAGAGGTCTTAAAATGGCTATTTTAAAATTTGGTGAAAAATTCTAAAATGACTGTGTTACAGTGAGCATTGCACAGTTTCCACACACCTCATAAGTTCATGAATTTGTAATATTTTTAGTCCAGATTTGCCAGTGGCATTTTCCACACTTCCTTATGAACAGTACAGCTGTCATTTTTCACAACATGCGAAATGTGTTTTCACACTTTCAGCACAGAAATGCGTGGTCGCTGTGGGAAATCATTGTTGGGACAGATAAAGAAAATCACAGTGACACTGTTCATGACTGGAGGTCCCAAAATGCCTGTGTTGACAATCTGCTGTAAACAATTCCCAAACTAATTACATTACGAGTGCCGTTGCACAGTTTCTGCTATGCTTATGACTTCACCAGTTTTTAATATTTTCACTGCAGATTTTCAACATTGCCATTTTATACCTCCCATGAACAGTACAGCTGTCATTTTCACATCCTGTTCAGAGCGTGTTTTCACCTGTGGTGACAAATGCCGTGATCGCTGTGCAAAAGCAGCTTTTGGCTAACAAACTGATATTGCCACTGTTCATGAAGTGGGGGTCACAAAAAACCCATGTTGAAAATTTGGAGTGAAAATACCAACGAATGCCTAAGGCGTTCGGGTTTCTGACCATAACACCCCACCCTGTAGAGAATGACAGGCATCAGGGCTGTGACTTGGGATTGTCACCTGCAATGCTCATACCATTTCACCCCCACCCACACCCTGCAGCCACTAAGAAGCATCGAGGTGTGCCTTGGACTCTTCGCCCCCAAAGTTCACCCCATTCTCCTATACTGCACCCATCTCAGAATGTTTCCTGGTGGAATGCGGTGCGCATAAGGGCCAAAGACCCCAAGGCACACCGTGACACTTGTCAGTGTCTGCACGGTAGGGTGTGGTGAAATGCATGTGGCCATTATGCCTGATGACCCAAAGGCACACCCCAATGCCTGTCACTATCTGCAGGGTGGTGGTGGGGTTGGCTTCAGTTCAATACTTCACTGCCATTCCTATTATGCAGCTCTGTAACTCCTACACTACCAATATCAATACCAGCAAGTAAACATTCGGAATTGACAAATGCTTGCTATAATTGAGATTGTTGTTACATTTTGATGGTAAAGTGAGATAGAGGCTAGGAGAAGCTGGGCTGGGAGGATGTGGGGGGATAGGTATATGTATGGTAAGCAGGAGAGTGGTAAACTGCAATAGCTGTGGGGCAGTAGTCTTTCTGGGGGTGTTGTGGAGTAAAATGGAATGTCCTGTGTGTAAGAGCCTGGAGCAGCTGAGGGCTGAAATAAGGCTACTCAGATGGGAGCTGGGGAGGATGGTGTGAGAAATCAGAGGAGCAAAGCAGTGGAGGGAAAGGCAAAGGGGTGATGCCCAGGGGAGTGAGGGCATCAGGCAGGGGATTGGAGTGGGGAGGAGCACCCAGTATACAAGAGTATCTCTTCCTCAGAGGACAAGGGAGCCCAGGGTGGAGGAATGGCAAGTGGTAAGGGGAAGGATGGGAATGTGAGAGTAGCATCAGGGGTGGTAAATTCTAAAAGGGATGCCTTTATTAAATAGATTTGCACCACTGTCTAGAAGGAGGAAGGGGGCAGCAGAAGGTAAGGTAGGAGGTCAGGTTGAGCCAGGGCTGAGAGTAGGAGTACAGGGAAGGGGAGGGAAGAGGGAACTAATCAGGGTGGGCAGGGAAGAGAAGGCAGGCAAAACAGAGTGGAGAACGGGGGGGAAGAAAAGGAAAGGAAGAGGGGAGAGAAAACTGAAAACAGATACAGATGGTCAGAAGGGAAGGGGCAGAATGGGAGATGGAAAAACAGTTAAGGGGATAAATTGTGGATGTGGAGATAAGTTCACCAGGGTGCAGAGAGAGCAGTTAGGTGGGGAAGCAGCTAGTAGTGAAGGTAAGAAACGAAGGACGGGGAGCAGGGGTGAAGGGGATGGAAGGGTGGCAATCATAGGGGGACTTCATAATTAGGGGTATTCACTGGGGAAGGAAAGGGGACCTAAATGCAAGCAGAAGAGTGGTTTGTATGCCAGGGATGACAGTGGAGAAGGTGGGCCCAAGAATAAGGGAACTAGTAAGGGAGGTTGGAGGAAAAACTAATTTAGTTATACATTTGGGAACAAATGACCTAGCTGGGGAGGAGGTTGAGGTAGTGCAAAGCAGGTTTAGAGAGTTAGAGAAAATCTGCAGGGAGGAAAGAAGTTTGCTGGCCTTCTCAGAGGTTATACCAGTACCAAGGGCCAGCACAACCAGGAAAAGAAGAATAGAGGATTTTAATGACTGGCTGAGGAAATGGTGCAGAGAGGAGATATTTATTTGTATTGGGGACTGGAAGAAGACATGGTCAAACAAAGCACTCTTTTCACCAGACAGGCTACACATCAGTAGGGAGGGTTTGAGCTGGGGCGTAATTATAAGGGGGGACGGGGGGCACAAGTCCCTCCCAACTTTCACAATTGCCTCATTTGTCCCCCCAATATTTTATTTAATTTAATAATCAAAAAAATCAGCCCTAGTAGCCAGTATGCAGAAACTCTTCATGCAACTGCTGCTGGAGCGGCCACCTCAGCTGAATTTGGTGAGTGGGCAGAACAACAAGGACAGCCGGAGAGGACAGGAGCAACATAACAATTTCGCTGGCAGCAGGGAGTCACTTTCATATAGAACTTGAAAAAAAAGTATTTTCAGCTCTCGAGCTGCATCTTGCGCCAGCGCGGAAGTAAGCAGCCTGCCTGCTTAACCAATCGCGAGGTCCAATGAGGAGCAGGCGGGAGACTGACTGCTATGGTAATGCGTGCGCTGGTGGCAGAGGGAGAGGAAGCTAGTGTGCGTTGTCGATGAGAAGAGAGGCGCCACACACCCTTGCTGCCTTCAATCTCTGGAGGAGTTCCGAGTAACTCGGATAGTGGTGCGGTGCTTCATTTGCCTGGCTGCTCCTGGCCCTGTCGTTCACCAGTCCAACTGCCTCCACAGGAGAGGCTAGCAGTAACAGTGATCGGGACTAGAAAGGAGGGAGAAAACAGAGTCAGTTCGGTACCGACAGTACAGGCCTCATGGGGTCGGCGTGTTAGTGTGTAACTCCGAGGCAGTAATAATTTTAAGGTGGTAGGGTTCAGTCAGACTTGAGTGACTGTCGGCTTTTGGGTCACGGCTGAGGGCTGTAAAAGTCGTAAAAGCAGTCAAGCTAACTTCTTCAGTGCTTCACAGACAGACTAGTTGATAGGAACAGACGGCCTGAGTGAACATGGAGAAAGCTGCTAGTTACTGGCATTGCTGCATCTCAGAAGAAGCAGGTAGTGTATACTACTCCTCCCCACATACATCTGCTGCTGCAAGTTAAACTGGGAGCCAGGGGACTTAGTCTGTGACTGAGACTGAGGGAGGCAGCCAGGGGATTGGGGACTGACTGGTCTGTGATACCATGTCACTGATGTGATTGCTAATGGTGTTGTGGTGCAGTGGATGGGGGTGGTTGACTAACTTATTATTTTTAATGGGGGGTGTGGGGGACTGGGTGTGAACTGGGAGGCAGGCGGTCTGATGACTCACTGGTCTATCTGATTGCTGGTGTGGTGCTGCTGCAGTGCAGTGGGTAAGGGGTTGGGTGGTGATGACGGTCTGTCTGCGACTGGGCTGCTAAGGGTGGCGGGGTCAAGGCTGGCTCAGTTATTATGATGGGGGAGCTGGGATGGGACTGGGAGGCAGGAGGCTGATGACGACCTGTCTTCAAATGCTGGTGATGCTGCAGTGGGGGGCAGGGCTAAGCTTCCAGCTGGCAGGCATACCCCTCAACCTTTTGCCACTGAAATGAGGGACATGGACATTTTATGACAATAAAAAAGAGGGACAATGAGGGACACAGACCTTCAGAATGAGGGACACATCTTCAAACATGAAGATACAAGCTCAGAACACTGTGAAAACCATATTGTTTACTTGTACAAAGTTTAGTTTTGATTTAGTAGTTCAGAATATTTCTGTTTAAATTAATTTTTTGAGGCGTCGGTATCATAGTCAATACCTTATGCCAGCGTGACCAATCTGTGCCAAATAAACATTGTTTACTCATTCTTTCAAATACATGGGATGTTAGCTGGTTCCATAGCCACTGCCAGTCAATCTAGTCCAGATTCTTAGTGTAGCGCACCTCCACTGCCCTATACAAGTGTATGGGGTGTCTTTTAAAAACAGTTATATGAAGAATGAAGCAGTCTGAGAGGGCAATGAAAGGCACTGATCTTCTAATATGGACCCTATTAGTAGAGCGCTTGCCCCCGTGCTCGCTCTGCTGCTCACATGTCACAAAAACACTGAGTGCAGGGGCAGGGCAGCCATACTAAGCAGCCGGAAGGGATCAGCTGGCAGTTACTACAGAACCAGCTACGATCCCTTCATTTACTTCAAAGAGAGAGTAAAATGTTTCTTTTGGCACCAATTAGTTCACACTGGCATTAGGTATTGGGGTATGAGAGACCAATACCGTATGCCTTTTAACTAGAAATTCTCTTCATGTTTTAAGTGAGTCAGTCTGCTGTGCTGACTACTGTGTTGGTCCTGTCTACTGTATCATACTGTGCTGCTAGTGTCTACAGTCACTGTCTGATTTTAAATGCTGAGCTTTGCTGTTTGCTGTCTGGTGTCTGTCTGTATGTGCCACCTGAGCCTGACTACCTGCTTTGGTAGTGGTGAGGGACTGCTGGCTCTGGCTTGTTGAGGGTGATATATGGTTAGTCTAGAATGCAACTCCAGTGTTTTCCTTTATATTATCAATACCACAGTCAAACCTAAAAAAACAAATCAAAACCCTTACTCTGCAGGTAGGTGGCATGGTACAAGGGAGGGAGTCATTATAGAAATGAAGTATTTTTCCATATAACGTTTACAATTTGGTATGTACCACAGTACCCATTATCCGAAGCTGGTTAAGAGTGAGGTTGTCCCCCCCCAAGCTTGGCACCAAAATTACTCCTCTCTGTTTGAGGGTACTACTCAGGGACAAACTGGGGGAATACATAACCGCTACACTTAATTTAAACCACTGGGGGGGCAGCGGGGCATGCAGGCCCACAGACTCTGAGGGGAGGAGGTCAGTGAACCCCCACAGTGATGGAAGAGGTCTGGAGGGAGGAGGTGGAAGAGGTGAGAACACAGTTAGCAAAGGGTGGAGGGAATGAGGAACACATAACAAAGATACATGATGGGGTGCACACAGAGGGAATAAATGTAAATAGAAGAATAGAGGGAAGAGAAGGAAGGCTAGATTCTAAGTGGAGTGTGGTATCTCTGAATGTGCAGAGTCTTGAAAACAAGATGGACGACCTGCAGGCACTATTAGCAGACAGGAGAGTGGACATAGTTGCAGTAACAGAGACTTGGGCAACACCACACCATGACTGGGACCTTGCAATCCCTCGATATAAACTATACAGGAGGGACAGGGTAGTCAGGAAGGGGAGAGGGATGGCAGTTTATATCGGAGAGAATAACTTGCACAAGGGAGGAGTCCAAGGAAGGGGAGGTTGGGGCATTATGCGTTCAGTTAAGGTCCAATAGAGAGAGAAAGGTGAGGTTGGGGGTGGTTTACAGACCACCCAATCAGAATGAGGAGAGGGACAGGGAACTGAGCTCACAAATATTGGATGCTGCGGGGAAAGGAGAGGTGGTAATTGTGGGGGACTTAGTAATAGTAGTAGTAATTTATTTGTTTGACTATAAAAGGTCATTACAAACATGATACATAAAAAAATACATTATTAAATACAAATACAATAAAATGCAAGAGCATACCCATTACAATATCAGCAGATTTCTGACACCTAATATTTACTGTATAACAAACAATTAACTTTTACTATTAATAGTCTGTTAGAATATTATGCCTATTTTAAGCAGAATAATAATCAGTCCAAACCAACATTCTGTAGATGAGATCTAAAGACCATAATGCATTTAGTCCTAATGGCACCATTTCAGTCCAATATGTCCCATCAGAGTTTACCCTATCCACTCATTTCCTGTCCTATCTGTGCCTATCTGACAGTCAAATGGACACACTGTATTTGTAGGATAATCATCTAAGGTACCATGCAACGCAAACTACTCCATACCCTACAGACCACCTCCTGTCCGGCCACTCCTATTGGCCATACCTGAGGCACTTAATGAAACTACATGTATTGGGGGGGTCTTTCTGATTACACAATGTCTCCACTGGTCCTACCCAGAGGCCAGTTGGACCTGCTGGCTGTGAAGGTATATCCATTAGGGGCACCATGCAGCGCATGTTGCTCCACATCCCAAAGGTCACCCTCCCGTCTAGCTATTCCTGTCAGCTACTATCGAGGCACACAATAGAACTCTGTATTATAGTTCGGTTCCATCCATCCACACCATGTCACATCTGTGCCTCCCTGATGGCCAGTTGGACACGCCAGCCTTGAGGCTTGTCCTTTGGGGCATCATGCGACACATGCTACTCCATGCCCCATTGATTACCTATAATCCAGCCACTCCTATTGACTGCTCCTTAGGCATGTAATGGGGTCCAAGTTGCTGGAGGGGCCCCTATTGTGGGTCATTTTATCCTAGCTGGTACCAGTTGGCCATAGATCAGTCCCATGGCCTCACTAGCTAATGCTGTTATCTAGACAAGCCTAAGGACACATGACAAGTTTTGATTTAACATGTTCAAAAAATTCTAAATAATATTAATATCTAGTGCCCTGTCCATAAAAGCAACCTAAATATGTGCAAAGTTAATTGCACATTCTTTAATAGCTTTTAGTAGCCTTTAACAACTGCTGATTTTATACTTAAAAACTCTTATGTAAACTCTCACCTGCTTAAGAAAACCTAGAATGACATCTCACTAATTAAAACGACTCACAATGCAAACCAATATAAGGTAATGACATAATTTGTTAACATGAATGATACCTAAATGGCTCCTATATTCTCAAAGGTCCCATATTAGTTAGAGCCATATTTTTAAATCTAGTAATACTGACACTCTAAAAGTTTACATTAAGCTGATAGCAAACTTTTATGGGTAGCATTCAGTATACCCTGTTTTCTCTAATTTTCCAAGAACAAGAACATGCTCCAGAGTCCTGTAAATTTAATGCTTGACTCCTCAAGCTCCACACACCCGAAAAGGCCTTCAATACTTAGGCTCCTCGAGCAGGAGTCTAGCTGGACAGATAGCCGATTTTAAGTCAATAATATTTTCAAATAGGAGTCAAATTTTCAATCAAAAGGCTTATTAGGTGACCCATATTAAAAATGTTGCCATGTAAAAGAACAGCAGTGTTACTACCTGAGCACATTTCAAAAGAAAATAAGATTTGATTGCCATTTACAGATATTCAAGAGCCAGGCCACTTAAACATTATACCATTCAGCTCCTTAGGCTAGGAGTCCAGTCAAGGCAGTGATTGTCTTTCATTATAAATCTTAGTTCATTATTTGAATAAGAAAGGCTTCCTAACCAGGCAAGTTGTCATTATTTCCACCCATAAACATAAATAAATTTCCACGCTTACCATTCATGTAAGTGTCTAGACTCCTGACAGAATTTTCCCTTTGATGTTTTAATGGTAAAAATAAAATAAAATACTCTTTAGCCTCTTAAACACTCTCCACTGGACTCTGGCTCTCTTTTTCCAAGCATCTGTAGATTTAGGTAGATCCACTCAAACTCGAGCTTGGAATGTTACCTCCTTCTGTCTCCCTTCTCCTGTCTTTCCTTGGCCACACCTGCAAATTAAACAAAGAGAAACGCTCCTCTGAGCGTAGTGACGTTGGGGCGGGCAAACCAAAAAGCAGTAACAATCCTTCCCCTTAGGTAATATTACCATACCTTTAGCAAGCCAAAATCAGGCATGTCAGCATTGAAATGCTACTTGCACTCCTCTTGCTCTCCTCCTCTCAGGGTCTCTTGAGTCACATCACATCACCAAAGGGGGGCTCCCAAAAAATCCATTCGTGGAGTTTTCATTCCTGCACTCAGGAACTGCCAAGTAAACAATGCCAGTTTCATTCATGAGATTCGTAAGTTTCAGCCCCAGCTCTTTCAACTCGAATAGGGCAAAAAACCCTCTCGCTCCATAAACTCCATTGGCATTTCTAATTTCTAAATGCCAGACTCCAGAGTCTGTCGGCTTACAGACTCAGGTCAGTGAAGAGAGGGTTGCCAATCTTATTCAACCAACTTTCTGTGAGGATATAACTAATATAATTTACCGAAGGAGAGAAGGAGAGAAGAGCTTCATTACTTACTGCTCAGCACTCCTAATATCGGCTGGAGAATCAGCGAGAGAAACAGCAATCAGATGGCATTACTCAGCAACAGGAGCCATTTCAAAAATCCTTGCTTTGTTTTTAATTAAAAAAATAACAATAGTTTTATTAATAAGTTATAAGACAGAGCTGAGGAGATAAAATAGAGGCAAAGATCTTTAACTAAAATGCTGGATAGCGTGGCGTGGAGCGGAGCAGCAGCACAGCCATCTTGCCGCCCCACCCTTCGTGTCTCCCAAGAGACAAAATGAAAACTTGTGGGGGACTCCAACCTGCCCAAGGTGGACTGCAGCGTACCCTCCATGACATGTGCTAGGAGTCAGCTGATCCTGGAAGGACTGCAGAGTGGGTTGCTGACTCAGGGTCTCACTGAACCAACAAGAGCTGAGGCAATTCTTGATCCAGTGCTCACAAATGGGGAGCATGTACAGCAAATAATGGTCAGGGAGGCACTGGGTGGAAAGTGCTTACACTTGTAAGCTCCAAACTGTGGACCTTTTGGCCTGGCTTTGAACTGACTGAATAAAGTGAATTTTGTTTTATTACATCTTGTCTGGACCTGCAATTCATGCCATAAAGGTAATCGAGTGCATTTGCAAAAAAACTTTCCTCAGAGTGTGTTCTATATGGGCTTTAGCATTTGCACTGCCTGATTCACCAATCGCAGCACACCCCATTTTAACCCTTCTCAAATGCTCTCATGCAGTCTTTGTTGTAGCACAACTTCCTACCTGTAATTTATTCATACATTGATAATGAATAAAAAATAAATAATTGATTGGGTTGTTTCAAAAAATGTCCTGTCCATAGAGCTTGAACTTTCTTTGGCCATGTTCACAAGCCCTCTCCTTGCAACTGGAGCCATCATCTCTGGTATACCATACCATTCAATCCCTCCATGACCTATGCTAGCTCCACCAAGCAGGGTAAGTTAGCCTAATGGGAAACATAGACTGGTAATATTGAATCCCATCATGTAGGTTGACAGGGCACCCAGTAGTCTGGATTGGGTAACTTGGGCAAGGGAGCGTGCCATTGCCATCCACCTATGCTCTACTGTTTTCCATTGTCTTTTTCATTGTCCCCCCTAAACCCTCCCACTGATGCAAGGCCTGTGGAAGACCCTGTTGGCTGGTTGGAAGTGTGCTGGGATCAAGTTCTCCTACCACACTTCGACCCACCCATTGCCTGATGCAGAGTTAAACAGCAGGATGCCTACGTGGCAGATGTCAGAGCTCACTGACATGTCAGCGGCAGCCACTGCTCCCCACAGTAGACTGCATATTCCTACCCACATGACTCCCCTCTTCCTGGGCCACCCCTCTCTGAGGCAGGGAGCAGCTGACACAGACAAATACACTAACATCTGCCTGATGTACATCTTTCTGAGCCCAAGGCAAAAACCAGAGCACTGACTTAGTCATCAGATGTGCTTACACCATGAAGCAACCCATAAAATGGGATTTTGACTTTGATTCAATCTCAGAAAGTTAAATATGTCAAGATTAACCCAGCTTGGTGCTGCTGGCAGACTGCAGCACATGTGGGTTTGCAGCCAACCCAACTCCTTATGCCCTGGGCTGGTGGAGCTCTGCGTATGCTGTGGGGATAGCATGCTCAGCCTCTGGGTGGGGAGGATAAGCCATCCCCACTAATAGTACCTCCTGTGGCCAGTTGGAGGCCATGATGTTGTAGGTGACAAAGCAACATCAGCCCCCCAAGCCCCATCACACGTAGATCAGTGCAAGCAACTGAAATGATGCTCCATGTCTGTGAGTTGGGGGCATTTGGTGGAGTAAATGCACAGTCTGCTGAATGATGAGATGACCAGCCCCTGTCTGCCATCATGATGCACCCCATTCCACTCCATTATGGAACATTTCTGACTCCGGGCTGCTCATGGTCCTCCGTGGCCTGGGCCTGCTATAGGGACTTACTCACTGGGTGTTGCCAGGAGGGGGCAGAAATGAGTGGAAGAATGTAGCATTGCGGATGAGCAATGGGAGGGGCATGAGCAGCTGGACAGAGAGCAAGTAGCTGCAGGTCTGTGGCAGAGGAAGAAATTGTGGATTAAAAAAGAAATGACTCCAAGACAGAATTTAACTGACAAATAGTATGTTACCACTCAGAATGAGATCTGTAGTTATTATCTTTGAGGCCCCTATACATAGCAGCATAGTGTTGAGGTAGAGGAAAGGATTAGTGTTTGTCTGGTCTTCCCCTCCTGCTACAATGTAGTGAGTAGTCTTTTAGCTCCACTATGATTAAGGGGTGTATTTAGTCTGCCCATTGGGATTTACCTGGCGTTATTGTTGAAAGGTAATAAGATGTCCACAGGTTGCATCATTGCTACCCTTGATGCAAAGATCCATCCAAATGAGTGCATGCACACACACGCACATACACACACACACACACACATGCACACATGCATGCACTCACCCACACAAACACACACACACACACACACACACACACACACACAGCCTTTAGTGAGCACCGAAGCAAAGTATTCCTTCAGCATCTCAACCATCGCATTTGAATTCCTGTTTCCAGGGGCCCAACCACCTCTTTCCCCTTCTTTTTTTTCCATTTATATACTGAAAGATGATTTAGTGCTTGTCACTGCTGTTACTTCTCCTCCTTATTTTCAGTCTTCCAGTCCTTTAGTGCTGTTCTGTACTCCTTTAAGGTCTGTAGGCAACCTGTATCCAGCGGTCATACCCTGTTTTTTCTCTAGGATCAGTTGTCTTCTATCCCTTTGAGCCAATTAATTCATTTGCTGTTTTTTGCCTTATTGCTTATAGGGATGCAGACTTCTGCAGATGCTTCTAGCACCTTCTTCTGCAAACCTCACATGTGGTCTGCATTGCCTGCCCAGTGCAGCTGCTCCAGCTGCTTTGGTGCCAGGTCCTTACTTTTGAAAAAAATCTGCCTTTTTGAAGTTCCGTATCCTGGTGGCTGAGGCCTGTCAAGGATTCTCTGTCACATTCATGTGTGGTTGTGGGTTGGGAAGGAGACTGAGTTACAGTGGCTGGGAAGAGAGGAAAGGAATATCTCAGAGGACGCTGTCCCTCTCTGGGGAGGGAGGACAGATGAAGCTGCTGCATGGGCACCCCTGTTGAAACACAGGAGTTGCAATTCACACAGCCAGCAGGGAAGAATGAAGTCAGCAGGCTCTCACATGCACATGCCATTGCGTGCTTATGCTCGTTCACACCACTGACTCCAGAAGAAGGTTGAGGAACAAGTTGAAATGCCAACAGAGCTGTAGGATTGTGCCAGCACCTTGCATACCACACACTTGTGGACCAGGCTCTCCCCATGATCATGGATTCAGTCTCCACCACGGTTTGGCCAGCCACGACAGCCTCACCATAGGGAGCATGCCATGTGGCTACTGGGGGAATAGATAAGTTCTGGGGATGGTGGGCAACAGGGCTAGAGATACCAGCTGAAGGGGGCACCTGTTGGGAGTTGAGGACAAAGAGTACACAAAAGATGGATTTTGGATAGCTTACTGTTTTTACGGCTGTTACCACCTATTTCATGTTTTGATTCATAGTTTGGATATCAGTGTTGACTTGTTTCATTTGATCTGAATGATACATTTCAGCATACAATGATGTAGACAGCCGTCTAGCTATGGAAAGTTTATATTCATGAATATGAAGACTGTTGGCAGCTTATTCGAGACATTGCCCTTTCTTCTCTTTCTTTCGCCCATTTGTTTTTTTTTCTCCTCCTCCTTCTCTCCTTTTTATATTTCTGAAGGGCAGTAATGTTAACCCATAGATTACCAGCATGGTAGCAATGGCATCTGTGAATCTTGGGCTACCACAGTTTTAAGGCTAGAAGCTGAATTCTGAATGTAACAGTTTTTTTGAATGATATGATGCTGTATCAATCAACGTAATAAAACTGAGTTTAAAAAAAAAAGTACACAAACAAAATGTGTGGGTGTGGGTTGCAAGGTCCTTGCTTCACCAGCACCTCTTATGGTGGACATGGGGTGGCTTTGGATTTTATGGGTATTGTAGACAAGAAACAATGCACACACAGAAATTAAACAAACTAGAACATTTATTTGCGGGTGATTGAATATCTCCCATTGCACTCCCCTATGTAGCACCTCCATATAAGGTTCCATTAGGGGGTGGAGTCTGACAGCAAATGTACATTCTAAATAGTGAATAATTAACATATTCATGATTCATTCAGTGCAAGCACGTGCAAGAAAGAAATAAAGTGCAGGGTGGTACAGTGCTAAATCCTTTCTAAAGTACACTACCTCATCCCAACACTGCTTGTCATAGTGGTGTTAGCAATTATCCTTTCATTCTGCAGAGATAGGTAGGGTTACCATTTCAAAAGTAGGGGATTGTTAAGGTTCTCTTTAAAAAGGAATACTTTATATTTAAGCCTGCTACGGAAAGCTTTCAGGGACCCAACTAAAAAGAGATTTGTTTATTTCTATGTATGTAAACAGGTAACCTCAAATAATTTTGTATCTGTGCCTTTAGGACAAAATGGAGAGGGATAAGGTAATGGAATAATACCATATTTAAAAGTTAAAAATCACGAGGTACTAATGTATATGACAAATATGAACAATAAGAAATCCTGAAAAGTATAACGTTACAGGTAGAGTTCTTTGTATAAAGGCCTCTTTCAAAAGCTGTATTTCACCAACTGTAGATATAATTCCTTTCTTACAGATTTCCATATTCTAGCTGAAAGAGGCCAGTCCCAGGTTTGTAAATTTACAGACTCGGTTCTAAGAGAGAATTAAATATATATATTTACATATGTCTTCCCAAAGAGAACTAAAAAACCAGGAATATTGGCTTATGAAGCTAGATTTATGGTCAGTCAAAATTAGTTTAATATCACATCTGATGCAGATTTCAAAAGTCTTCATAAGGCTATTAAATAAATACCCTCCATGTTACTTTAAAGATAGAAAAACAGAGAGAAAGCTATAGTTCCCAACCTGATGTTAAATACATATACAGCTAAAGCATATTATTTTTATTTATATTAATTTAATGTACTGCAAGAATTTTTTTTCCTCAAAGCCTAACTACCATTTTGTTGATTACTGCCATGTCTAAGCGTGATTGTGCGTATTTCAAGGTTCAAGCTTCCAAGTAGATTATAAAAATGATTTCTAATCTTTCTTGCCATTGAGACCAAAGAGCTAGAGGACATGAAATTTATAGATCCACTTTGATTCTTTTTTTAACATACAGTTCAATCTATTGCCTTTTGTGGAGGTATTCCCACATGTTCTAAGCCCTTGAACTTGAAGAATCTGGTGGTGCAGTTGTGGCAAGACCTGAAATGGTCACCTACAGTACTCTCCCAATTGCCCCAGTCATTGCTGAAATGTGTTCTTGAATCCGGTCTGGTGGTATGCCCCACATAGATCTTGTCACAACTGCACCACCCACAGTAAGCAATACAGGGTATCTTTGCGTGTCATGTTCTGTTTTATGTCATATTCTTTCTGGCTAACTGGCTGATTAAAAACAGGTCCTGTTTCAACAAACTGACAAGACACCGCATCTGCATTTGCAGCAGGGAAAAAAAAAGCTAGGAAACTTCCCAGGAATTTAATTTTGGTTTTCTCCTCAAAATGAATCTGGGTTAATTTATCTGCCAAACTATTTCCTCTTCTGAATGTTATATGGGGGCATTCACCCACCAGAGGTTTGATGTCAGGGTCATCTGTAAGAATGGACAATCATTTTGAAATAACGTTCATAACAGTCAAGGCATGTGGGCTGTATTCTGTAATGAAATTTATTTTTGGTTCAAAGACCTGTTGTCTCAGTCCTAATCTGGAGGTAAGTAGTTCTAGCCCCAGTAATACTCAGGTATTCATAACTTCTGCAGCGTCCCTTTAAGACTGAGCTGCCCAGAGAGATGGAATGCTATGCAAATGATGGAATCTTTGCACATGATATTTTTCAAATGCTGCCTTGGACTAACTGCCCTGGTTCTAAACCCTCAGATTTCACTCTCCACCTGTGAAGACCAGAAGCTCGGAGATCCTCTCCTCATCTACTTGTCCTGACATGATAAAACTTATAAAAATACGTGTTATTTATCCTTTTTTTTTTTTGCTGCCTTTAGCTTGTGTTTTTGTTTTAATAAACCATTGTTTTAGTGTTAAATTTATTCTTTCTTGGTTTCTCCCGGTGGGAAACCAAGGCTTTTCTTAGAGATTTTAGGAGTTCCCTGACTAATGAACCCTTTAGTTTTATTTAAAATGTAGGTTTTTTATTTAAATTGTGAATCACTAATCCCAGTTCTTGAACCGCTAACTCCGGTTTGTTTCTCGATTCAGTTCCTGGTTCTGAAAGGTTTTTCTCGATTCAGAAACCGACCACAAGTGCTAAAGGAGATTTTAAAATCATTCTTATTTAGTGGTTATTAATTTTATTCATTTTCTTTATTCAGAATGTCTGAAAAATCAAAAAGAAGAACCGGTGAACCCGGTTTCAAACCTTGTACTGATTGTGGTGAGATTTTTGCCAAAGCAGACAAGCATAATCTTTGTGTTGTCTGTTTGGGTTTTGTACATTTAAAAACAGACTGTGATATTTGTAAAACCTTTCCAGAAAAAACAGTGGAAAAGTGCCTTGAAAGGCTCAAGAAAAAGATGTCTGTTTCCAAGGGTCCCTCAAGCTCTGACTAGCCGATACACTCTGTTCCTGTGGGTGAAACCACTTTGATTTCAACATCTGTAACTGCCACCCCGAGACGGGTACACAAGCAGCTCCAAAGAGGCTTGCTGAACCGGCTGACTCTCTGGTTCCCTCAAAAACAAAATCTAAAAAGACAAAACACACAGAACCCCCAGCTGAAAAGCAATTGGGGACTTCTGTGCCTGCAGAAAAATGCCAAGAGCAGAAGAGATTGCACAGGCCTTTCGTGTTATTCAGGGTTTACAAGGGCTGACTGCTCCTTTGCCTCAGACTTCAACCAAACAGACTGACTCTTCTTCTCAGTCTTCTCTTTATGAGCAAAACGAGTATCTGGATATTGATGTGGAGGATGAAGGGGACCCCAGTGAACCAGTGGTTTCCCCTGAACAATAATTTGGCTCTCCTCCAAGGGCATCAGAGGATTTTTTCTCTTATTTTACCTTTGTAAGAAGGATGGTGGATGCATTAGACATCCCCACAAGTGAAGTTATTGAGGATGAAGAAGACGCTGAATACATGGAACTTATGGCGTTAACACCCACTAAAAAACTTCTTCCCATTAACACATTCTTTAAAAAAGATACCCTAAAGATACTGCATACACCAAATACTGCTCCACCTCTGAATAAGAGGTTAGATAAAAAGCATCAGTCACAGAGGCAGGGTGCTGAATTTTTGTTCTCTCACCCTGACCACAAGGGGGTGATGCAAGTGGCTGCCTGTGATAAGGCAAGGGTTCCACTAGCCTCCCACCTCCAGACAAGGACTCAAGGAAAATTGACAGCATGGCCAAAAAGGGTTACCTTTCGGCCTCTTTGGCTATCAGGCAGGCCAGCTTCCAGGCATATGCTGCACAATACCAGAAATCTCTCTGGCAATCAGTCCTTGCTATGTCAGATAAGGTGCAGTCTCCTATTTCAGCTGACCTAGCTGAAACAGCTAGATCTGGTCTGGAAGCAGCCACATATCAATTTCAAATGACTGTTTATTTGAATAACACAGCTGCCAGGTGGATGGCAAACACTGTGGGTCAGAGAACGTTTGCTTGGTTAAGAGCCACAAACCTTACCCAGGATACACAGACCAAGGCACTAGATTTCCCATTAGAGGAAAATTCCCTCTTTGGGCGAATGACAGAGGCTTACATGAAGAAGATGGATGAGTATATAGTGAGGCAGTGTAGTGCAGTAGTCTGAGGCTCTGAGCTGCAGATCTGAAGACCTGGGCTTGAATCCCATAGCCCCTACTTGTATACTGTATGACCCTAAGCAAGTCACTTAACTTTCTGTGCTCCCAGGTTGCACCTGTAAACAAGCTTTCAGCTTAGTGTGCCTCTCTGGTTAAACAATTGGGGGGGGGAGTATAAGGCCACCTACAGAAGCAACTCTGCAAAAGAGAAAGCTTGCCATCCACTAGACCCTATGGAAGGGGAGGCAGGGGTAGATCCTTTCAAAGCAGGCCCTTTTTCCAGACCATGGCTATGACCCCATACCAGCAGTATCCACAGCAGGGATACTTCAGGGGTAGGGGCAGAAGGGGTTCCAGGCATGTTTCCCAGGCCCAAGCTCAGCCCCAAGCAAAGCAGGCACCCTGATGTGTCTGTACAGGCCACCTCCCTACTGTCTGTAGGGAGGCAGACTGGCTCACTTTTCTCACATCTGGGAAAGCATCATCACAGACAAGTGGGTCCTGGAAGTAGTGAGCCAGGGACTATCTCTAACTTTCAAATCCCTTCCTCCCTTAAGAACTTGAGCTTTCAAGCCATCCTCAAATGCAGAGAGAAAATTGCTAGAAGCAGAGGTTCAAAAACTGCTTCTATCTCAAGCAGTAGAACCAGTGCCAACCAATTTAAAGGGAAAGGGATTTTATTCCAGATACTTTCTTACCACAAAGAAAATTGGGGAGGGGCGACCCATCTTAGACCTCAGAGTCTTAAACAGATACTTCACAAAACCAAAATTCAAAATGGTAACTTTGGCACTGATCTTGCCAACCCTCCAAAAAGGAGACTGGCTGGCCTCAATGGACCTACAAGATGCCTATTTCCACATCCCTGTAAGGGAACCTCACAGAAAATGCCTCAGGTTCAGACTCTCTTCAGGTCACTGTCAATTCTCAACCCTGCTATTCGATCTCATATCAGCACCAAGGGTGTTCACAAAGTGCTTGGCAGTAGTAGTGGCACACCTTTGAAAGCAGGGTGTCACAGTCTTCCCATACCTGTCTTCATCGACCTGTCAAAGGCCTTTGACACAGTCTCCCACCCCCTGCTCCTAAGTACACTCCACCACACCGGTCTGTCACAAGGCCCCATTTCCTGGTTCACCAGTTACCTCTCTGCTAGATCCCAATGTGTCAAGATAAGCACCACCCTCTCTACCACCCTGCCCGTCTGCTCTGGGATCTCCCAGGGCTCCATTCTGGGCCTTCCTCTATTCAGCAACTATCTAAACACCTTGCCCATATCTTGCCATGGTAACCTACTGCTCTACACTGATGATGTAGTTCTTTTTGTCTCTCACCTGGACCTCGCCAGCCTATAAACCTCCCTCCAACTTGCTTACAACCAGTTTGAAAACTGGTTCATTGATCGAAGGCTTGTGGTTAATGTAAAAAAAAAAAACATGCTCTTTGCCCATCAACAGAACAAGACCAGGGACGCACAACTAAAAATCCTGTCCCACTCTCTCCTTCCACTTGAACAGGTACATACTTATGGGTCTTACCTTCAACCCCAGCCTCTCCTTCCACCTCCCACATCAATAACCTATCCTCGGCCATAAATGCCCACATAGGCATACTGTATCATCACAGAGACTGCTTACCCCCAGAAGGCCTGAACCTGGCTATCACTTCATCAGTCCTCTCAATCGTAGACTATGGGCTCACCATCTATTCAACCACTGACTACACAACCCTCAACAAAATCCATCTGGCATTAAACAAATCTTGCAGGCTCCTCTCTGGGGCAGACAAGCGTACCCATACCTGTACCCTGTACGCCTCAACAAATGTCCTCACGTTGGATGAAAGGATACTATATCAAATGTGCCTCCTCACCAAAAAAATCCACCTGGAGCTTACCCCCATGGGGGTATCTACCTCTCTCATCTCTTCGCAAACCTATGTGAACACCCACACTGCCAACAAACAGGTGTAGGCCCTATCAAGAGCCAGGACCTCCCTAGCTCAAAGGTCCTTCTCCTACCAAGCCCCATTATGGTACAATGAACTCCCACCTACTGTTACCTCCCTCCCCAAAATCGGACCCTTCAAGCTAGCCCTCAAAGAGCATATTCTGTCCTCAAGAAGCTGCCAGTATAGCAGCTAATTTTGTGTAACTGTATATAAACTGTATATAAACCGTAACATGTAACTTGCCTAACTGTTGAAATGCTTGACAAAGTCATCTATGCCTCGACTGCCTCTGTTACCTCTGACAATAACTGGTCACGCTGTTTCAGGGAACAGCTTAGCTAAGAACTTGTATAGGCCGCATCTCTATATCACTGTCATATAATGCTAATAATCTGCTTGTTGTTGTTATCACTCATGTTTGTTTTTCATGGACATAGAGCCTTTGGAAATGAGTCTTTTACTCAAAGGATTGTAATTCTGAATTTTGAAATAAATAAATAAACAAATGCCTACACGACTGGCTGGTGGTAGGAAAATTACCTCAGCACATCAGGGATCAGCTGCAACTCACTCAGGAGCTCTTGGAGTCCCTGGGATTCCTGTTAAATCAAAAAAAGTCAGTCCTTCAGCCTGCTCAGGTATTGCAGTTCATAGGAGCCGAGTTAAATACCCTGCAGGGCAGGGCATACCTGTCCCTGGACAGGGTAAAGAGCATTGAGCAGTTAGCAGGCCCATTTGTCCTGAACAAATCAAAAACTGCAAGGCAGTTTCTTCAGCTCTTGGGCCACATGGTAGCTGCCACTGGCACAGTACTGGGATCCAGATTCCAGATGAGGGATATCCAGTCTCACCTCAAAGCTCTCTGGTGCCAGGAAACAGACCCTCTTTCAAAACTGATTCCAGTAACAGGAACTCTTTTATATGCTCTCGAATGGTGGAAAGAGGAAAGCAATCTGGGAGAAGGGGTTCCTTTCCAACAGGAGCCTCCTTCAGTAACTCCCACAACAGATGCATCACTCCTGGGATGGGGTACCCATCTGGGGGATCACACTGCCCAAGGCACATGGTCAAGTGCAGAGTCACTCTTGCACATAAACCTGCTGGAGCTCAGATCAGTATTGCTAGCACTGAAGGCCTTCATGTCCCTGCTATAGGGAAAGGTGGTACAGATCAGAACAGACGATACCACCACCATGTAGTACATAAACAAGTAAGGAGGAACAAGGTCAAGTCCTCTCTGCACAGAAACCATGAAAATATGGAGTCTGGCATACTCCTTGGGAGTTTCCCTACAGGTCATTCATCTGCCTGGCAAGGACAATACATTGGCAGACACGTTGAGTCAGATCAATCAGGCCCATCACAAATGGACTCTGAACAGGCAAGTGGTGCAAGTAGTTTTCAGAAGGTGGGGCACTCCAGAGGCAGACTTGTTTGCATCCCACCAGAACCACCACCTGCCAAGGTATTGTTGCAGACCACCAGAGCGGTGAACAGTCCCCTTGAATGCTCTAATTCTGGATTGGTCAGGGAAACATCTGTATGCTTTTCCTCCCTTCCCCTTGGTGTACAGGGTGTTGCTCAAGCTCAGGTCCCAGTCAGCATCCATGATCTTGATATCTCTCGATTATGCCAGGCAGTCATGGTACTCTCTTCTGCTCTCCATGTCTTTGGCCGAACCGATACACCTTCCCAGGAGGCAGAACCTGTTAACCTCCAATCAGGGGAGGCTCCTGTACCCGAACCTCAAATCCCTCCGGCTCAAGGCCTGGCTCTTGAGGACCTAGAATATGCAGGCCTAAACCTTTCCGAAGGTGTCCTGGACATTCTGAGTGGTTACAGGAAGCCCTCCACTAAGAAAACCTATGCTGCAAAATGGAAAAGGTTTTCTATTCGGTGTTCCACCCAGAATATTGTGCCAACTCAGGCTGGGGTACCAGCCATGCTGGATTATCTTACTTATTTGCATTCTTTGGGCCTTCAGCCCAGTACCCTGAAGGTACATTTGGCTGCAGCATTTGCTTACATTTCAGCCAGGCATAGAATTTCTCTAGCCTCAGACCCTATCTTTAAGAGGTTCTTTAAGGGCCTTTCCCATTTGCATCCCCCTTACAGGGAACCAGTGCCAGCATGGGACCTCAATGTATGTATAGCCAAACTCATGGGGTCCCCTTTTGAGCCCATGTCTTCAGCTCATCTAAAACATGTCACATGGAAAACAGTTTTCATAGTGACAATGACTTCAGCTAGAAAGATCAGTGAGCTCCAGGCTCTTTGCATAGATTAGGACTACATTTCTTTCCACAAGGACAAAATGGTCCTGAGAACAAACAGGAAATTGCTCCCTAAAGTGGTTTATGATTTCCGCTTGAACCAAACCATTACCTTACCTGTCTTTTTTACTGAGCACTCCACTTCTGGTGAAAGGAGGCTCCACAGTTTGGATGTTAAGAGACCTCTTAGTTACTACATGTCAGCCACTAAAGACCATAGGCAGGACAGAAAACAGCTGTTCCTGACTTATGGGGATGTGTGAAAGGGTAACCCAGCATCTAAAAGGTCCATTTCTCATTAGATAGTACAGTGCATCCAGTTTTGCTACTCTAAAGCTGGAAGGGAACCCCCTACAGGGTTGAGGGCCCATTCCATAAGGGGCACAGCTGCTACCTTAGCAGCTGCCAGAAATGTTCCATTACTGGACATCTGTAAAGTAACTACCTGGAAAACAGTACACACCTTTACAAAGCACTACAGTTTGGACATCCTGTCCAGGAGTGATGCCAGGTTTGGCACAGCAGTCCTGTAGAGTCTGTTTCCAAAGTAGGTTCTGTGCCCACCTCCAAAGGTACTGCTTCATAGACTACACAAGTTATGACTATCTGAGTATTACTGGGGTTAGAAGAAAAAATTACTTACCGTAGTAATCTTGTTTCTTCCCAGTGATACTCAGGTATTCATAACTTCCCACCCTGCCTCCCCTTCAAGAACCAGTAGCCTCTGCATTCCTGGGAATGTTTTTCTGACCTACTATATAGGTGCCACAATCAGGCACTATTGTTTGCAAATTGGGTTCTTCTTGTTTTTCTTCCCCTTCAGGTGATTTCTTACATTCAGGGGTGTTGTTGCATTTTATGACCCCCAGTTTTGGGGTTTTTTGTTCTTCTCTTGGGGGCATTTGGGAGTTATTTTATTGATCATTATAATTTCAATTATTACAGCATATATATATATATATATATATTAGAGGCAAAAAAAATCCATTTACTGCATCAGTTAGGGTTGTTCCACAGCGACAAAAGTGAGGAAATTTGATGTTAGGGTTGAAACCCCCTTTGCACCCTCAGCCCACCCCCAACTGGAATCAGGGTGTGCACTGGGGTCATCAGCCCTAACTGTCACCCCATCACATGTGGAAAGAAGCTGAGGAATAGGAGAATGGGGTGACAGTTAGGACCGATGACCCCAATGCACACTCCGATTACAGTTGGGGGGGTGGGCTGAAGGGGTGCAAAGGGGGTTTCAACCCTAACATCAAATTTCCTCACTTTTGTTGCTGTGGAACAACCCTAACTGATGCAGTAAATTGAGTTTTTTGCCTCTAATTTTCCTTCTTTTTGAGAATCATAATGAGAAATAGTGAATGTAATGCAGCGGCGGGAGCGCAGGGCCCGCATAGTAACATTGTGCCCGCAAACGCAAATCGTAATGCTCATGGTGACGCAAAGTGAAACAGAAAGAGAAACAGTACTGTAGACATAAATGTTAAAAACAACGGAAATGCAACCGCAAATGAAAACGCAAAGGGTAATGCACATGGTGGCGTAAACATGAACAGGTAAGTGAAACGGGTACAGAACCGCAAGCAGAAATGGTAATGGTAACAGTAATGTAAGCACACAGGCTGGTTTTCCTCAAAAGCTGTATAGAGAAAGACAGTGAGTAGAAAGAATGTATGCAAAATAATGACTCTCGGAACACAAAAATCAGGAGTTGGAATAGTAAATTGCTTATATCTCAGTAACCATACGACATAGAAAAAAAATTTAAAAGTCATATGTATTAACACTTTCCTGGCTAGTTTTGTACTTAGCCCCCATAAAGGGCCTAAGAATTTTTTGACAAAAACTCCGTATCTCGCACCGTTTTCGAGATACGGGCCCTCAAAGGTGCAGCGAACGCCGTAATGTTATCCTATGGGAAAAAAAAAACAGAAGTTCGGAGTGCCATAACTTTGCTTCCCTGCAATATATTTTCACCAAACCACTGAAAGGCACATCTGTGGGATGTTGGCTGTATCCCCTGCAAATTTCAGCCCAAAAGACCAAACCATTATTTTGCAGCAGGGCGCCAAACGATTACTGCAATGCGTCGGCTGCCATAATGTTATCCTATGCCAAAAAGTGTCAACTTTGGAGTGCTGTAACTTTGTCACCATGTAATATTTTTTCAACACAACACTGAAAGGCACATCTGTGAGATGTCGGCTGCGTTCCTTCCAAATTTCAGGCCACAATTTCAAACCGTTCTTTTGCAGCGGGGTGCCAAAGAATTGCTGTCATTTCCCCACGGCCTTGAAAAGTACTGTCGCAATTTCTAAAGCTTTCAAAAAATTTGCGACACTTTCATGAGCATGAAAGTACTTTGCAAAGTACTTTTCAGAAATTTGAAAACATATTTTTGGGGTGTTTACCTCAAAATAAAGACATGGCTAGCATCCTCAGGCTCTGACTAGGTGAATACAAAAGAATTAGGTTGCTAGAGGGTCTCAATTTTAAATGCCAAGCATTTTTCTGATCACTAACTGAAAACAAAATGGCAGATTTGCGAAAGTAAGAGGGCCATTTGCGAAAGTAAAAATGCATTTGCGACACTGTGGAACTTTTTGTTAACTTTTCCCATTGACTTATAATGGGAAATTGTTTTTTGAATAACTTTTGAACCGTTTAATATTTTTTCACGAAATCTTCGGAAGGCACATCGGGGACCCTGGCCACACGTTCCCTGAAGATTTCAGGCCAGTCGCGCAAACTGTGTGACCTGTAGGTGTGACCATAGAATTCCAGAAAAAGCATAAACACACATGCAGATCACTCTTAATAACTCCGCAGCCGTGTTTATCCAACCGGTACGAAACTTGGCAGATCCCAAGGAGTATGGGTCTTGATAGTGTATTCCAAGTTTCAGGCAAATCCGGCAAACGGTTGCAAAGTTATTAAGGTGCAGAATTTTGGGTTTAACATGTAGATGGCTCCTCAACCCTAACTATGGTAGCACTACCGTGCTACCATAATATATATATATATATATATATATATATATATATAATAGCACAGTAGTACCTCATTTAAGGTTAAAGTGTGAAATTTTGCAGCTTAATAACTTTTGCCACAGTATGACGGATTTGTCTGAAATTTGGCAGACATGGAGCGGTACCATAGATCTCAGGATCTGCCAAGTTTTGTAATGGTCAGATATACAGTTGCGGAGCTATAAAGCACCGTTCCATGTCGCATTTATGCTTTTTTGCGCATTCTTTGCTCGTGCCTACAGGTCGCATGGTTTGCGCGATCAGCCTGAAACCTTCAGGGAACATGTGGCCAGGTTCCCTAATGTGCCTTTCGAAGAGTTAGTGAAAAAATATTAAACGGTTCAAAAGTTATTCAAAAAACAAGTTTCCCATTATAGTCAATGGGAAGAGTTAACAAAAAGTTTGACAGTGTCGCAAATGCAGTTTCTAGTGTTGCAAATGATCCCTGTAGTGTCATGAGTCAGCCATTTTGTTTTCAGTTACTGGTCACAGAAATGCTTGGCATTTAAATTTGGGACCCTCTACGGACACATTTTTTTTTTGTGTTCACTTAGTCGAGCCCTGAGGATGCTAGCCATGTCTTTTTTGGGAGGTTAAACACCCCAGAAATATGTTTTTGAAATTTTTGTAAACTGTAGTGTCAGAAAGTAGTGTCGCACCTGTGACACTTTTGTGATTTTTTTTGCGTAAGCGTCGGGATTTGTGACACTACTTTGCGACACTATGCCCCAAATAACAGGATTTCTGTGCCACCCTGCTGCAGAAAAACGGTTTGGTCTTTTGGCTGAAATTTGGAGGAAGAAAGCCAACATCCACAGATGTGCCTTTGGTGGTTTAGTGACAAGATATTACAGGGATGCAAGTTATGGTACCAGTTGCGCTTTTTCCATAGACTAACATTACGGCGTCCGTCAGCCTTTTAGGGCCTGTATCTTGAAACGCTTCAAGATACAGGCTTTTCTTCGGAAAAATGCTTAGCCACCTACTAGGAGGCTAAGTGCAAAACTAGCCAGGAAAGTCATAAATAATATGATTTTTTTTTTCTATGTCACACAATTCCTGAGATATAAGCAATTTAGTATTCCAAGTGCTCATTTTCTGTTCTGAGGCCCATTATTATGCATACATTCTTTGTATTCACTGTGTTTCTCTATGCAGCTTTTGTGGGAAAAAAAAAGAGTGTCCTCTTTCGTTACTGTTACACTTATGGTTTCCACTTGCGTTTCCATGACCATTTGCGTTATCATTCCCATCCATGCCACCGTGTGCATTATCCTTTGCGTTTTGTTTGTGCTTGCATTTGCGTTACTGTTACCATTTGCATTTCTATTACTGTTTCTGTTTGTGTTTTGTTTTGCGTCACCATGTGCATTACCATTTGTGTTTCCGGATGTGCTTCTGTTTGCATTTGCGTTTCCTTTGGCCTCATCGTTGCTGTTACCATTAGCATTTGCATTTCGAGTTGTGGTACCGCGTTCATGCGTGCGTTACCATTTCTGCGTTTCATACATGCTTGCATTTGTCTCTTCGTTACTGTTCACTTTGGCATCATCGTTGCTGTTACTGTAACTGTTTGTATTTCAATTGCATTACCATTACTGTTTGCGTCTTTGTCACCATTTGCATTTCTGTTGCCCCTTACTGTTTGCTGTTTCGGTTGCGTTTCCGTTGTCAGTTGGATTACTGTTTCCTTTGCGGTGCCATTGCCTTAACTGTTTGCATTTCTATTTGCGTTTCTGTTGCTGTTTGCATTTTTCTTACCATTTGCGTTTCCATTAGTGTTACCGTTTATGTTACTGTTTCCATTAACGTTTGTGTTTCTGTTGCCGTTAGCGCTTGCATTACCATTTGCATTATCATTTCTGTTTTCATTAACATTTGTGCTCGAGTTTCTCTTACTGTTTGTGTTACCATTTACCTTTGCGTCACCATGTGCGTTACCATTTGCGCTTGCGTTTGCGTTACTGTTACCGTTACTATGTGACAAAAAATTCACTATTTATAGTGCTCATTCTCAAAAAGAAGGGAAATTCATGGCAAAACGCTCTGTTTAATGCATCAGTTAGGGTTGTTCCACAGAGACAAAAGCAAGGAAATTTGATGTTAGTTCCACCCACCCTGCCCCACCAACAAGCATCGGGGTGCATTGTGTCGTTGGTCCTAACTCTCAGCCCATTCTCCATACTGCACCACCTCAGCTTGTTTACACATGGGATGGGATGAGAGTTAGGACCGACAACCCAACGCAACCCTGATGCCTGTTGGTGGGGTGGGGTGGTGCAAGGTGGGAACCCTAAGATTGAATTTCTACTTTGTCACTGTGGAACAACCCTAACTGGATGCATTGGGAACAGATTTTTTTGCCATGACTGTATATATATATATATATATGCAGTATATATGTAATTTTTGAGGCCTGTCTTTCCAGGCTCCAAAGAAATCTGAGAGTTTAGAACCAGGGCAGTTAGTTCAAGGCAGCATTTGAAAAATAGCATGTGCAAAGATTCCATCATTTGCATAGCATTCCATCTCTCTAGGCCGCTCAGTCTTAAAAGGACACTGCAGAAGTTATGAATACCCGAGTATCACTGGGAAGAAACAAGATTACTATGGTAAGTAATTGTTTCTTTCCGTCTATCTATGAAATCTACTTTGCTTTTTGCTTTTAGTACCATACTGGCTGAACATCCCATTTCTTTAAACCTGGTCAACAGCATCCCTGCATCTCTTTGATAGGTCAGATCTAGAGCACAGCTCCTTTTTATTCTAAGGAACTGTCCATGGGGGATGTTGACAACCAGGGCCCTGGGGTCTGAGCTCTCAGTTC
Source organism: Neoceratodus forsteri (assembly GCA_016271365.2). NCBI lineage: Eukaryota > Metazoa > Chordata > Ceratodontiformes > Ceratodontidae > Neoceratodus > Neoceratodus forsteri. Next base: position 687,272,373 of record JADMNL010000022.1, on the reverse strand, counting down.
TCAAAAGGCTATTTCCAGCTATGGACTTGCGATAAGGCTCACAGACAACCTTTGAGTCACTCACCGTTCACTATAAATCTTACATCCAAAAAAATCAGTTTCTGTTCTACTTGTCTGGTAGGTGCATCTAATATTTAGGTTACTGTTATTCAACCATTCCGTAAATTTGCCCACTGTATCTGGGCCCCAGACACACAGGATTTTATGGGTGGCTGAGTGTGAGGGCAGTGGGTGGGTACTATAGGGAAGAAATACCCGGTTGCACCAATGATATCAGAGCACATCCATCCCAAAGTCACTGTTGTCTGACTCCCATGCAGTTCCCTTATGTCGGAGAGAAGATTAATTTTTGTGAAGCCTGGGGCTGAGAGTGTCAGTCTCTGAGGCCCACCATGGTGGAGGGGGGCCCTTTCCCCACAGGATATCTCTCCCAATGGTGAGCTTGACTGGAGAACAGGGAGTTATGGAGCAGTAAGGCTGACAGGCTGGAGTAAAGTGAAGGGCAGAGGAGCAGGAGGTAAACAGACTGGTGGGGCACAAATAGTAAATGCAATACAAAAAGAAGAAGCAATGAAATATATACAACAGGAGTGAGAGTAAAAATGATGAGATAAAAAAGATAGCCAGTAACTTCAGTAAGAGCAACATATCAAAAAATATTGTTATTATAGTCATAATGGATAGTTTAAGGTTACTTTTATCACAGTTTAATACTGAACCAATCAGAGAGAGCTTTCAAAATGCTGATGATACCACAGTGCCTAGTACAGCACTGAAGCCAGCTGTTAAAACCAAAGAAAAGCAGACAAATCTTCAAACAACTGCAGATTTAAAAGCCACAATTTGTAAACGACTGTGGTATATAGCAAATATACAATAGCCTGACTCAAAATGGGCAATTTATCGTCACTTATGAGTGGGCAGGACTTTCATAACTCACTTGTGGCTCTGCCACTCGTGAGTTATGGTCCTGCCCCTTCACACTTGTACATAAATTGCATATTTTGAGTCAGCCCATTGCATATCCCCTATATATGCAATAAATATTTCTTTACACATTCCATTTGTCACATTATTGGTCTTTTAACTATAACTCATAACCTAGTACTCATTCCAGTGTGCATTTGAAAACAACTGTGTTCACGGTTCCTGGATCTGTGACACCACAGTCTGCTATCATGAAGAAATTAATCTTAATAATAATAATATTCATAGTATTACTACTATATATGATAGTAACATAAGTAATATAATACATCCAAGTGTACAGAATAGATAGTGTAATAGAGAACCATGTATTACAGGGCTAAGATTTCACTGAGGACTGGAGTAGGGCAGATGTAGTCCCTCTCCACAAAGGTGGGAGCAGGGAGGAGGCTGGAAACTATGGAACTGTCAGCCTGACCTCGGTGGTGGGGAAAATTATGGAACCGCTGCTAAAAGAAAGGATAGTGGAGCACCTTGAATCCAGCTGAGCACAAGATCAAAGGTAGCCGGATTCATGTCAGGAAGGTCATGTCAAACGAATCTGGTAGATTTCTTTGACTGGGTGACCAGGGAAATGGATCGGGGGGAGTGATGGCTGTGGCCTACCTGGGCTTCAGCAAGGCATTCGACCCTGTTCCACATAGGAGGCTTGTGAACAAGCCAGGCAGCCTGGGACTGGGTCATGATTTAGTGAACTGGGTTGGATTATGGTTGAGGGATAGAACACAGAGACTGGTGGTAAATGGAGTTAGATCCGAGGAGGGGAGGGTGACCAGCAAGATGCCACAGGGATCAGTTCTTGGGCCAGTCTTGTTTAATATCTTCATTAGTGACATTGCAGAGGGGCTGGAGGGGAAGGTTTGTCTCTTTGCAGATGACACTAAGATTTGCAATAGGGGTGGAAAAAATGAGGAAGGACATAGCTAAACTGAAGTAATGGTCCAGAGTGTGGCAGCTAGGATTCAATGCAAAGAAGTGCAAAATCATGCACTTGGGGTGCAGAAACCCGGGGTGGATTACATGTTGGGTGGGGAGTTGTTATTGGTCACCAAACAGGAAAGGTATTTGGGGGTAATCATATCTGATGACCTAAAGGTGGCCAAACAATGTGCCAAGGCTGTGGGGAAAGTCAATGGAATGCTGGGGTGCATAAGGAGAGGAATCATCAGCAGAAGAAAAGAGATGGTGATGCCACTGTACAATTCACTGGTGAGACCTCATTTGGAGTACTGTGTCCAGTTCTGAAGAATGCATCTCTGAAAGGACATAGATAGGGTAGAGGCAGTTCAAAGAAGAGCAACAAAATTGGTGCGGGTCTGCACCAAAAGTCATATGAGGAGAGACTGTGGAGGCATTCAATAAGTATAACCCTAGAGGAGCAGAGAGAGAGGGGAGACATGATAAAGACCTTCAAATACCTAAAGGAAATAAATAAGGTACAGGAGGGTAGCATCTTTCAAAAAATGAGTTACTCTAGAACAAGAGGGCATGACATGAGATTGGAAGGGGTAGACTAAAGGGCAACGTGAGAAAGTACTTCTTCACAGAAAGGGTAGTGGAGGCATGGAACAGCCTCCCAGTAGAAGTGGTATGGACAGAGTCAGTGGGGGAGTTCAAAACTGCATGGGATAGTCATAGGGGAACTCTATGATACAAAAGAGGAGGTAAAGCTGGAGATAAAGAAGGATTTGTGGCTTTTTTAGTAGGTAGGGGAAAAAGGGCAAACTGGATGGGCCTATCAGTCCTTATCTGCCGTCAAATTCTATGTTTCTGTTTATGTTTTATCAAGAGGTTCTGGTGACATGAAAACCACAATGGCAAAACTCGAGTGGTTTTATCATGCCATCAGAATCTTAAGATGGAATTATAGATGAGTAAAACATTGTTCCCAATGTGTTATATTTTGTAACACATGTGTGGCCCCTCTTTATCTGTCATGTGATGGTATAAGCAGGGCAAGTCACACTTCCCTTGCCTGCGCCCGTTAGCTGGGCTCCAAGGTTGAGGGCCTTGGATGCATGGGGCTTGGTTGGGCACAAACCTCACTAGGGTATATGGGAACTATGGTTTCAGTTCCTTCACCCAGAGTGTGCTGTGAGCTAGATAGTGATTTGGGTTCTGCCCCCTGGGATGCAGTTTCAGCCCAGTACCCACCTCACAGCTTGCCCACTCACTCACTGGTACACACAACAAAGCAGTTCCCCACATATACTTATCAACTCTATAGTACTTAAACTTTATAGCATTCAACCACCACGCCAGCTGTACAATAGAAACACAGGTTTAGTAACCACCAGCTACAGCACTTATAGGGGAAATACAGAATTAGCACAGCACAAGTTGTTACACTGCTGTTCTGGACCCCGCTCCCCCCCAACAGCATACACCCGCAAGAGAACAGTGGAACCAGTCACTGTAGTTACACCCAGGATTCCCCTTATCATAGATAAAGGCTTCTAAAGGCCTGGTGTCATTGTCCAGGATGTTGGGTTGGCGCTCAGTTTGACCAGCTTTAGTTAGACAACCCCCCCAACACACACACACACACACACACACACACACACACACACACACACACACACACACACACAAACAGGCCATGGGTCTGCATGCATGCATAAACTGTTAAACCCCACATTGTACTCTTCTATGAAAAATAAAGTTACTGATGATTTAAAGTAAAGGCTGATGACTGTGTCAGTAAAGGTGAACTTAGCTTTTGGAATCCGATATCCTAACCCCAGCCGGGGTGTGATCATTCTTCAGAGATGAAAGAGCTGATGGTCCTCTGCAGGGAAAAGGCTGTCTGGGCAGCCTTCTTGGACTCCTGGTTGCATGAAGAACAGAAAAACCTCTCCTGGTGCAGACAAATGAAAATGCGGTTCTTGGGCTTACACCTGACTTTGTGTCCTGCTGCAATTTGCAGCTGAAAACTAACCTGCTCTAGGCCACAGCTTGTAGCCAAAGTACTCAACAACAGTTACTAAATTGGGTGCTTTCACAATCTCTGTAGTTGACATGTCTCCAGGAAAAATTCAGTCTCTCCAGGACACTTGCCAAATTATTGGACTCGCACCTGAACTAGTCTCACTATACCCTGAATCTCACTTGCAGGGGGATCCTGCCTGTCTAGTTCACAGACTATGGCAGTGAAAGAAGGACACAGCAGCATGTAGCTCTTGCCTTTCTCTCCTCCAGTCATTCATTCTGCCCAGTCAAAAAGCCACCTAGAAGTCCCAGTACAGCCATTTTATTGTCCTGGTCGTTCCCAATTGGCTGAAATGCTGTGTCATTCTTGCTGCTGGGACTCCTATTGGTTTGAAAAGGGTGCCAAAACACTGCAGGCTGTTGTTTGGTGGACTGGTAGCCAAAGGTTACAGTCATGATGGCCCCCAGTCTGCTAGGGTAAACATTTTCTCAAAACTCCAGTTTCCCTGTAGGTGTCGGGCCCCAAAGACTGGGGCCATGAGGTGAGGGAGACCAACTAAGACTCGACCCAAGACTGAGCCCCATAGCTGCTTGGGGGGGGGGCAAGTTATAGTCCATAGATGAGGCAGTCTTCCTGGAGTGTTGTGCATATGCACACAAGTCCTGAAAGGTGTGCCAGGTCCCAAATTAATGGGGGAGGGGGGGACTACACATGGATCCGAGTGTGTTTTCTTAATTAAAATATGTGTACTTACATTTTCCTGCATGTTTACTATAAGTCGGCTTATACGGTAAACGCCTGCCCAGTAAAAGTCAACTCTTGCTGCACATAAGGAATGTCAAGATTGTTCAATCTCCTAATGCCATTGATGTGACATCACACTGATGTCATTACAAGATTCGTACATCATTGTTAACCATCCATAGATTACAAAGCTGTAATGGTATCATGTGATTCTGGAGGCATTTATAGAACTCATGCGATGTATATTTGTCTCCAGAACCCCAACATGAAATTACCATCTTATTTGTACACTTTTGGTGTGTTTTAGTTATTCGTTTTTTTCAGTTGCCTGTGCCCCTAACCATCTGCAGCATTTCATTTTCACTTTTGGTGCTTGAGGCTGCAGTGACATAGGAACTTGCCATTTACAAAATTATTACCAGTATGTTTCTACATTGAAACTAGCTAGATTAAAAAATGATGTAGGATCTCACCAGTAATTGTGCTGCAAATGCCTGAAGTTTTTACAGAAATTAATGTTCAAAAACAATAATATGATTACTTCATACAGGACCACTGAAGCTTTACATACAAATTTCAGGAATACACTGGCAAAAATTAATATATGTATAACCCTTTGAAAACACAAATTAAATTAAAAAGAAAACACTTTTTTTCTGAAAAATATAATAGAACAAATTGTGCTTGATGAAGTTTATATGGAAGTACAGGACTCTCTGGTTATTGTTGAGGTGAACATTATAGCTCCCATGAAACTTCTCAAAAAGAATAATGCAATTTCCCCGGTATCCTAGCCAGATTTCCCCCATTCACTAAAAATACCACCAACAATTTAACCAGGTTCAATTTTAGTTGGTTTCTATCTGTAACCAAACCCCCCCGGGATGAGGCTGAAAATAGGCAGAACTGCCAAGTTCTCCATTCCCAGTCAACAAAAATTAAATCAATTGCTTAAGGACAGGCCAAACCCTCAATGTTTTTTTTTTTGCCACCACCAATCTCAGTTTGGCTATATAAAAAAACGGTGAATTAAAAAAAAACACTAAATTAGCAAAAGCAAAAGAGTTGTTTAAGAAGAAATTGAAAACCACATTGAACATAATGACCTGAAATATGATATGTAACATGGTTTTTACCACGGTTAGGTTGTGTCAAACCAATTAAATGAGTTTGTGGGGCAGATTAGCAGAGCCCTGGAAGATAATAATCCTGTTGATGTACTCTTCATCGACTACAGCAAAGCTTTTGATTCCATGCTACATGCTGAGCTACTGGATAGATTACAGGTGGTGGGGATAAATAATAGGCTGATATCATGGATTTGGTCATGGCAAGAGGGCCATGAGCAATAAATGAGCCTGTGGGTGAAAAAGTCTAGCTGCATACCAGTCACTAGTGGAGTGCCTCAGGGATCTATCCAGGGACAAACATTATTTAATATTTATTTCTCATCCTTTGGCCTGTGAGGAAGGTATATGGTTAGTTAAGTTTGCTGATGACTTAAAGATGGGAACAGAAGTTCACAGTACTGTCGACCATTTACAAAGAGAATTCAATAATGTAGAACAGCGGGCACTACTACATAAGCTAGACTTCAGCCTAGCAAGGTGTTCGGTAATGCATCTGGGAAAAAAATAACTGTAGGGCGTCTTATGTACTTATGGGAGAAACTTTAAGAAAGACTGAGGAGGAGAGGGATTTAGGTATTACCATAACAAGTGATTTCAGTTTTAAAAAACATTGTCGATTAACTGTCAAAAAAGCTAAAGGGATTCTATCATAAGAACATACGAAATTTGCCAGCAGATAAAGGCCTAGAGGTCTATCAAGTCTGCTCGAATGTGCAGCTAGCACCCCTTATTCTGCAGCTGCCCCTCCCTTCCACCCTTCCCCTTCATTAACCCTCCCCCTTGTCCTGTCCCATCCTCGTTTGAAGCAGTCCACTGTTCTACTGCATACCACTTCAGGAGGTAACGTATTCCACCCAGCCACCACCCTCTCTGTAAAAAAGTGTCTCCTCATCTCCCTCCTGAACCTTCCTCGCTCCAGTCTCATATCATGGCCCCTGGTGTCCCTCCCCTCCCTAACTTTGAACAGCCCCTCTGTACTTGTCTTGTTTATTCCTTTCATGTATTTAAAGGTTTCAGTCATGTCACCCCTGTCTCTCCTCTCCTCCAGTGAGTACATGTTCAACTCCTTCAACCTCCTCTCATATGATAAGTCCCCCAGCCCCTTGATCATCTTTGTCGCCTGCGCTGCACCCCCTCCAGTAACTTAATGTCCCTCTTCAGTTACGGACGCCAGTACTGCATGCAGTACTCCAGGTGTTGTCTAATTAATGACCTATACAGTGGCAGAATCACCTCCTCCTTCCTCGAGGATATACCCCTTGCAATACAACCCAGCATTTTGTTGGCCTTTGCAGCTGCCTTCCTACATTGTGCCGAGTTGTTCATTGACCCTGTAATGAGCACACCCAGATCCTTCTCCTCCTCTGTCTGGGCTAGCTGCACTCTCCTAGCTGGTAACTCCTCCTTTGGTTCTTCATCCCAAAATGCAGCACCTGCAATTTTGGCATTAAAGCCCAGTTGCCAGGTGTCTGACCAGATTTCAAGCTTTGCCAGATCATCCTGCAACCCCTGCCATCCCCTAGGTCATCCACCACCGCGCCTACCTTGGTATCATCAGCAAACAGACTGATCTTGCTCTTGATGTCCCATGATATGTCTGCAATGAATATTCCAAACAACACTGGTCCCAACACTGAGCCCTGTGGAACACCACTCGTCACTGCCCTTGGGTGAGAGCTCCCACCCACCACCACCCTCTGTTGCCTTCCCTGCAGCCAGTTTCCTACCCATCTCACCAGCTTTGCAGCCCCTGTGCCTACTAACTTCCCCTTCCCAGCCTCCATGTGGCACTGAGTGAATGCCTTACTGGAGTCCAGATACAGGACATCCACTGCATGGCCCTGTCCAGTTGCCTGAGTTACGCAGTCATAGAACTCGACCAGGTTGATTTGGCAGGATCTGCCACGTATGAAGCCATGCTGTCTGCTGTCCGTAGTCCTTTGGCCTCTAGGAGGGCCACCAGCCTCTCCTTCAGGATAGTCTCCATTAGCTACCCACGATGGATGGGAGGCTCACTGGTCTGTAGTTTCCGGTTCATCCTTGGGGGCCACTCTTGTGGAGGGTGCCACATGAGCCATCCTCCAGTCCTGAGGTACACACCGCAATGTAGTGAGGCATTAAATAGGTCTGCCAAAGGTCCTGCAAGGACTTCTGCCAGCTCCTTCAGTACCCTGGGGTGGATACCATCTGGGCCTGGTGCCTTGTCCACCCTCAGTGCCTTCAAACCCTCTTGAACTCTGCACTCCATGATTTCCCCATCTGTCACTACTTCCCACCCTGCTTCTGTCATTTCTCCCACCTTGGGTGTCACCCCCCTCTTCTCTTTAGTAAATACTGAGCAGAAGTACTCATTTAGTGCTTCCGCCTTATCATGTGTCCATAGACATATAACCAGCAGGGATAAAAGGTCTTGTGGCCACTGTATACATAGAAAAATATCTGATGGCAGATAAGAACCATACAGCCCACCTAGTCTGCCCATTTCCCTGCTCAGTGTTGACAGCCCAGATCCAATCTGATCTGTGGCAAGCCTTCTGTGCCCATCTCCAGGGTACCCATATATCTATCCCATAAGTTGTTGAACCCCTGTATTGTTTTACCCTCCACCAACTCCGCTGGAAGGCTGTTCCATGGATCCACCACTCTTTCTGTGAAAAAGTACTTCCTGACATTCCCGCTGAGCCTTACTCTCTCCCTCCCTCCAGCTTCATATCATGTACCCTTGTCCTTGTGCAGTGCTTCCTCTGAAATATACTTCCCTCCTGTACCCTGTTTATACCCCTAAGGTACTTGAATGTCTATCATATCTCCCCACTCTCTCTCTCTCTCTCTCCTCCAATGAATAGATATTAAGGTCCCTGAGTCTTTCCTTATACAGCTTCTGGTGTAGCCCATGTACCATTTTCATCATCCTTCTCTGGACTGCTTCCATCCTGTCTATGTCCTTCCTGAGATGCGGTCTCCAGAACTGGACGCAGTACTCCAGGTGAGGCCTTACCAGTGATCTGTACAGTGGTATCACCACCTCTTTCTTTCTGCTGGTTATGCCCCTACCTATACATCCCAGCATTCTGTTTGCCTTCCTCACTGCTTTTTCACACTGCTTGGTCACCTTTAGGTCATTTTATATGGTGCTCCCCAAGTCTCTCTCTTGCTTTGTGATGGCCAGAACCCCCACCCCACCCCATCCTGTACTCTTCTCTTAGATTCCTGTGACCCAGGTGCATTATTTTGCACTTTTTAGCACTGAAACTCAACTGCCATACACCTAACCATTCTTCCAATAAGCTTAGATCCGTTCTCACTCTTTCCACCCCTTCTGGTGTGTCAGCTCTGTTGCAGATTGATGTCATCCACAAACAGGCATACCTTTCCTTCCAGATGCTCTGCAATATCGTTAATGAAGACATTGAACAGGACTGGTCTCAGCCCCAATCCCTGTGGTACCCCGCTGGTCACCTCCCTCTCTTCTGATTTCATTCCATTAACTACCACCCTCTGGGTCCTGCCTTTTAGCCAGTTACCAACCCATTTTACCACTTTAGAGCCCACACCCAGAGTCCCCAATTTGTTAAGCAACCTTCTGTCCCTTAGCCAGTTCTCAACCCATTTTACTACCATAGGGCCCACTCCCAGGTTTCTCAATGTATTTAGTAATCTCCTATGTGGGACGGTGTTGAAGGCCTTGCTGAAATCCAGGCAGGCCACTTCCACCACCCCACCCTGATCTACCACCCTGGTCACCCAGTCAAAGAATTTAATTTGATTTTTCTGACAGGATCTTCCTGCTGATAATCCATGCTGCCTTGGATCCTGTGCCCCACTAGTCTCCAGAAACTTCACAATCCTCTCCTTAAGTAGGAACTCCATTAGCTTCCCCACTACTGGGGTCAGGCTTACAGGTTTGTAATTGCCTGTCTCCTCCCTACTTCCACTCTTGTGGACAGGGACCACCTCTGCTTTCCTCCAGTCTTCAGGTACCTCCCCGCTCTCTAGAGATGAGTTGAAAAGGTCAGTCAGTGGACCTGCCAGTACATCCCTGTGTTCCTTTAATACTCTGGGATGAATCCCATCTGACCCCATTGCTTTGTCTGTTTTTTAATTTTTTTGAGTTCCTCTAGGACTCTTTCCCCGGTGAATGGGCTGGTGTCAGCCTCACTCCCCTGATTATCCCTCCTAATGAGTTTTGGTCCCTCACCCTCCTCTTCCCTAGTGCACACTGAGCAAAAGTATTTGTTCAGTATCGCAGCCTTTTCTAGGTCATCTTCCACCCACCTTCCTACTTCCTTCTTCAACTTAATAATACAATTTCTGGTCTTTTTCCTCTAGCTAATGTAGCTGAAGAAGGTCTTGTCTGCTTTCTTAATAGCCTGTGCTATACCTTCCTCTGTCCATGACTTAGCCCTTCTGACTGCTTTTCCAGATTATTTCTGTTTCTCCAGATACTTCTCCCTGTCATCATCCTTTTGAGTCTCCTTGTATTTCCTAAAGGCCTTTCTTTTTTCCTTTACTTTCTTGGCCACTACCTTTAAGAACCATAGTGGTCGTTTCTTTCTTTTAATCTTACTATGCATTCTAACACAGTGTCTTGTTACTTCTGTTATGACTCTTTTGAGTCTAGACGACTGTTCCTCCATTTCTCCCCCATACCATCTGCTGCTAGGGCACTTTTAAGCTGTCCCCCCATTTCCTTAAAGTTAGCCCACCTGAAATCCAGAACCCTAATCCTTGTATGACTTTTCTCTACCACTGTGGTTACAGTAAACCATAAGTCCATAAGTCACGCCTTGCCTGTTCTCTGGAACAGCATTCAAAAAACCTTGAAATTAGCAATCCCAGTCAAACTGGCCACCTTTAAAACTCTGCTGGATCATTCCATTACTGAGTTGTGCAGCTGTTTCCGGCATTGACCTCCATCCCTTCCCAACAGTTCTCCTTCCTCTGCTTCCCTTCCTGACTTTCTACTCTTCTCTCCTATCTCTGCTCTCTGCCTGAATTATCCAGTACTGCTGTGTATATATTATAAATATATTGTATATAAGTGTGCAGTTTATTGTATCTCTCCTGCCTTACTGCGTGTATACCATGTACATACTTGTTACCTTGTAAAGTTCTTTTGTAAGAAATTTGTCTTTCATTTTCATGTATTCTATGTTACCATTGCATCAAGACCCAGGTCCATCTTGTAAATGAATTTTTCTCAATGAAGTTTCACCTGGTAAAATAAAGATTAATTGATTGATTGATACCATACTGTCCTGTGGCCGCTGGAACCAAGGGAACTGCCCACCTCAACATCTATGATCCTGTCCCCATTGGTCAGCACAAAGTCCAGTATAGCCCCATCCTGGGTGGGTTCTGCTACTAGCTGCCTTAAGTTTGCCCCTTTGCTCCTTGTTATACCTGCAGTCTGAGTGCTCCAATCTGCATCTGGCAGATTGCAGTCTCCCATTAGCAGTAGTTCCTCTTTGGTTGCCATTTAATGGTTTCCACCAGAACTTCATCTGTTTCCTCTCCAAGTGCAGGAGGACTGTAAACCACTCCAGTGAGACTGGCAGTCTTATTTCCCACCTCTAGGGTGACCCACACTGCCTCCATTCCTTCCTATAACTCTTGAGCCTCCGTTGCTTTAATCCCCTCCTTCACATTCACATACATAGCCACCCCCCTCCCCCTTTCCCTTCCCTATCCTTCCTAAAAAGTGTGTATCCTGGTATGGCTGTGTCCTAGTCATGGTTCCCTGCACACCACATTTCTGTAATAGCCACAATGTCCAGATTTGTGTTTGCCATCAATGCCATTAGATCTGGGATTTTGTTTCCCAGACTGTGGGCATTTGTGCACATTACCTTCCATCCTGTGCACCCCCCCTTCCCATTTTCCAGTCTGTGTCCTGTGATGTGTCTGAGTTATATTTTCTATTTTCCTTCCTATTGTGACCAATCTTTTTCTTGTTTTTTTTTCTGCCCATCTCCTTATTGGGGTCTCCCTATTTCTAGATATGTCATGTGGGGGGAGTACAGTAATCCCCCTGACTGCATATGCCTCCCCCCTTGGCTAGTTTAAATGCTGCTGAGGCAGCATTTAAACTTTTCAGTGAGGATACCTTTACCTCCCCCAGATAGATGTAGGCCGTCCAGTGAATACAATCCTTCATCCCTACAGGTGAGGTCCCAGTCCCCAATGAAGCCATGCCCCACCTCTCCACACCATTCCTTCAGCCATGTGTTGAATTCCATGGTGCGGATATCTCAGCCCTCTCCCTTGCCATGGACAGGTAGAACCTCAAAGAAGGTTACAGAGTGTACTACTTGCCCAAGACTCCTCCCCAGCACCCTGAATTCCTCCTTTACTTTACCTACATCTGCCCCCTCTCCTGCCAGGTCATTTGTCCTCATGTGGATAATGAGGTCCAGCTCCCCCCTTTGCCACAACCTTAGCGATCCTTAGGATCCGCTTGCCCTCCCTCCAAACTGTGCCTCCAGGTAGGTACACTACCTCCCTTTCCCCACTGTTGCCTATCCCCAGATCTATCCCCCAATGATGGTGTCCCCAAACAGGATTTGCTTCCTCCTCCTGTGTGTTCTCCTTCCAGTTGCCCTCAGGGCTCCCTCCTGAATGACCCCTCATCCCAATTGGTATCCACTTCTGGAGATGCTGTGCAATCATCCTGCTCTTTCAAGATGGCATATGAGTTAAGAAGAGTCACTAGCTAGGAAATGTGCCTTTGTCCCACCTCCTCATCCTTCCTGAGCCCACCATAGTTCATCCATGCCTCCTTCTTGGCATCCTTTAAGAGAGTGGTGGTAGACATAGTGGTCTCTGTATGGGGAAGAAGGCTGCCTGGATCCTTGCCAACTCTACTCAGAGTCCTGCAGCCTCTGCCCTCAACACAGAGAGGTGCCTGCAGATAGGGCAGCACTGCAGTCTCCAGAAGGTCTTCCTGAATACTGCTGCCCCACAACCACTGCACTGCACGACACCCATCATCTTTGCCTATTCTTTCCTTAACTTTCTGCATCTTCTGTTCTTTATCCTTTTATGCACCCACCCTTTGCTTTGATGCTTTTCTCCCTTTTGTGCACTGTAGCTTTTATTTTCTTCTTTCGCTCTCTCATTTTAACAAAATTCCTTTAACTATGCCCCTACTACTGTATGATTATGGATTCTAGTTGCTTTGAGTAAGTGTGCACAATACCTGTGATATCAATGAAATACACCCAGAAATAGCTGCTTGTCAAAATCTTGTCACTGATCCATCAGATAATTTCAATAAGCAGGAAAAGACAGAAACAACTTTATCAATCCCTTGTCCCGCAAATCTTGCCATCAGTCACTCAGATAATTTTAAAAAGAGGGAAAACAACAACAACAAAAAATGAGTCAAAACACTTGTTGTACTGAGGGCGAACTTACTCCCCCTTACACCCCTCCTACTCCACAGCCCCTGCTATTCCTTGGCTCCTGTCAATCAGATTTAACTGGACATTTAATTAAGAGTGAGAGGGTGGGCAACATTTGCAGCAAGCAAAGACAGCAAAGAAATAACAGCCCCACTAAAACCATACCAAAATAAGTTTGAAATCAGAAGAAACAGGTTTCTAATTCAAAGAAATAACAGCCCCACTTAAACACACCAAAATAGGTTTCAAATTTTCAACAGCTCCAAAGCAATTCCCTACCAGTCCCCTATAAATAGTAAAAAAATCAACCTGCTACCAAGTGAATTCAACAGTAAGCAGTAAAAGAAGCAATAAAAGAAGCAATAGTCAGTTTCTGCCCTGAAATGAATCTCATCCCGTGACGTCCCCTTCCAGCCTCTTCCGAGAAGCCAAAAAAAGACAGCAAAGAAACAACAGCCCCACCAAAAGTACACCAAAATAGGTTTGAAACTAGAAGAAATAGGTTTCCAATTCTAAGAAAAAAACAGCCTCACCAAAAGCACACCAAAATAGGTTTTAAATTAGAACAAATAGGTTTCCAATTCAAATAAATAACAGTTTCACCAAAAGCACACCAAACTAGACTTGAAATTAGAAGAAATAGGTTTCCAATTCAAAGAAATAACAGCCCACTAAAAGTGAAGTGAACTGAGGTGAAGAAGACTATTTAAATAGTTCTAGAGATGGATAGGGTGGCTATTATAATTGTTCAGACCAAGTGAAGTGTGCCGAAGAACAATATCAGGCTCTTCACGTCCATCCACTCAGATGGTAAGGCAGTTCTTTTCCTATTTGGCTACGTGATGTAATTCTTCACCAAAATGGAGAGGCAGCAGGCACAATTAGAAGAAGGAACTAGTTTATTAACAACTGACCCTAGGGTAGGGACAGGAGAGAGGGATAATCATCACATGCACCAATTACTACCTCTAAATTGTGCCCGGAGGCTTATGCTACACTGTCTACAAGATGAACAGTAAAATAATAATCTGTAAGAGCATCCTACCTATACTTCCCTATCAGAGGGAAACTCTATATTACAAGATGTCAGACTGTATTAATCGTCTGTAACAGCTACGCTGTAAGAGCATCTTCCCTATACTCAGATATCTACTTCAACCCTGAGGTGCACCTCTTCCTAAACTAAGATTTTTTAAAATACAGTCGCTCTAATGCCACAAGAAAAAATTACTCACTGCAGTAATCTTCTTTCTTCCATGGGGTCCTTTAGCATCAGTAACTTTTTGCACTTAGCTGGCTAGGTGCAGTTGGCCCGGAGGTGTTTCTTTAAGAGATTTTTTAATGAGCGTAGGGCCAGCCAATCAAAAGACAGTAGGGGATGTGAACTGAGTGAGAGCAGTTGACTACTTCAGAATTTTTTCAAGGAAAACTAGGGCAAATGCCCCGAAAAAGAATTAACAGGATTCAAAAAACATGCACATGTCCAAAAGTGGAAATAGAAACAGCAACACGAGGTAAAAACTCATCAATAACAAATGCCAAATTTGGTAAAAGGTGACATAAGAGCCCTTCTCCGACAGGTGAACCGGGAAGGAAAGGTGGGAGCTTACTGATGCTAAAGGACCCCATGGAAGAAAGAAGATTACTGTGTTGAGTAATTTTTTCTTCTTACCCCAGGAGTCCTTTAGCATCAGTAACTTTTTGCAGACTACCAAGCAGTACCAAGTGGGAGGCAGGCAGAGAACCTACTTAGGAAAGAGGCTCTGCAGAACTGCCATGCCAAATTTGGCATCAGATCTGATCTGCACATCCAAACTGTAGTGTTTCACAAAGGTGTGCACAGATTTCCAGGTAGCTGCTTTGCAGACATCCAGTAGGGGAATGTTCCTTGCTGCTGCAAGCGAGGCTGCAGTGCCCCTGGTGGAATGGGCCCTGAGTCCCACTGGAGGTTGTTGACCAGCTTTCTCATAGCAGAATCTAATACAAGAGACCAACCAACGAGAAATAGTTCTCTTGGTAGCTGGTCTTCCTCTGCCTACATCCCCGTAGGTGAGGAACAACTGAGTGGAAGAGCCTCTGGACTGTCTAGTATGCTCTAGGTAGTGAAAGATGGCTCTTTTGACATCCAAGCTGCGGAGCTTTTGCTCGCCAGGAGTGGATGGCTCAGTAAAGAAGACAGGCAGAGTAATGGACTGGTTCAAGTGAAACTCTGAAACCACCTTTGGCAGAAATTTCCTATTTGTCCTGAGCTCAACTTTATCGTTGTGAGGGATGATGTAATTCAGCTCAGTGCACAGGGCCTGTAACTCTGAAATCCTCCTGGCAGACGTAATGGCTACCAGGAAGATGGTCTTCCAAGTTACAAACTTGATGTGGGCCATGGACATAGGCTTGAAAGGTGGATTCATGAGCCCATCTATGCAAAGGCTCAGGCTCCAAGGAGGAACAGGCTCTCTCGTTGGAGGTTGGAGGTGCAAGAGGCCTTTGAAAAACTGTTTAAAAATGTCATGGGAAAAAAATGATTTCTTCTTTCCCACCGAAAGGTAGGCTGAAATTGCCGCCAGGTGTATCTTGAGCAAAGATGGTTTCAAGCCTGACGCTCGTAGGTTTACCAGGTAGTCTAGCACCTGCGGGTTTGAAGCTGATAGGGGTTCAACCTTTTCACTTCTGCACCAGAGGGAAAACCTTTACCATTTGGCTGCATGAATCTTCTTAGTGTTCAGTTTTCTAGCCATCCTCAGTATCTTAAGAACCTGTTCAGAGTACTGTGAGGATGGAAACTCTAACTCCTCAAGAACCAGGCTTTGAGGTGAAGAGAGTGTACGCCTGGGTACTGCACTCCCGTCTGAGGAAGGGTCAGCAGGGAGCGAGTTGGAGGCAGACGAATGGGCCTGTTGCTGGACATTGAGAGAAGGAGAGGGTACCAGGCTTGCCAAGACCAGTCCGGAGCCACTAGGATCATGGATGCAGGCTGCTGCCTGAGTTTCAGCAAAACTCTGAATATTAGAGAAACGGGAGGAAATGCTTATAGGAACCTCCCTGTCCAGTCCAGGATCAGGGCATCAAGAGGAAGTGTTCCCAGAACTGGGGGCCTGCAACAGTACTAAGGAAGCTGAAAATTGAGAGGCAAGGCAAACAGATCCATGTCTGGTGTGCCTCATTGCCTGAACACTGTGGCTAGTACTTGCTTGTTCAGTGTCCATTTGCTCTGACCTTGACTGATGCAGCTTAGAGCATCCACCAGAGTATTGAGTTTGCCTGGGAGGTGAATAGCTAAGAGGCTGACTCCCAGGGAGAATGCTAGAAACCAGAGCTTCAGAGCTTCCAAACAGAGTATTCCTGATCTGGTACCACCCTGCTTGTTTATGTAGAACATTGCAGCGGCACTGTCCGTTCAAATTTGAACTACCTGCTCTTCTATGCTGGGAGCGAAAGCTTTGAGAGCTAGTAAGACTGCTCTGAGTTCCAAAAGATTTATGTGCAACTGTGACTCTTTGGGAGTCCAGTTGCCACTTACTGAGGCACAGTCTAGATGAGCTCCCCAGCCCAACAGGGAGGCATCTGTGGTGATCACCTTTGTGGGAAGAGGAGCTTGAAAGGGAACCCCTTCCTGCAAATTTGCAGGGTCCTTCCACCACAGCAAATTTTGGAGGAACTGCTCCGACACTGGTACTGACTTTTAAAATTTATTGCGAGCTGTGAGGTAGGCTTGCAGGAGTCTCATCCTGTACCTGACCCCTGGGACTACTGCAGTCATAGAGGCCATATGTCCCAGAAGTTTGAGGAAATGTCTGGCTGGTCTTGGCTGACCCTGGGTGAAAGAATCTGCCACTGAAAGGAAATTCTGAATTCTTTCCTGTGGGAGGAAAGCATATCCCTTCCGAGTGTCCAGCTGGGCCCCTATGAAGGTGAGCAGCTGGGTGAGTTCCGGGTGAGACTTCTTGAGATTTACCAGGAAACCTAGAGACTCCAGAGTGCATTCTGTGAGGGAAAGAGATTCCTTGACTTGGCAAGGAGACTTTGCTACTATGAGCCAGTCATCTAGATAGTGGTAGAGAGCAACATCCTGTCCCCTGAGATGTGTTGCTACTGCTGCAAGACACTTGGTAAAGACTCTTGGGTCCGAGGACAGACCAAAGGGCATTGTGATGAACTGATAGTGACCTGAAGGAAGTTTGAACCTGAGAAACTTCCTGTGAGATCTCCTTATGGGTATGTGGAAGAAGGTGTCCTTTAAGTCAAGGGAGGTTAGCCAGTCACCCTTCTGTAAGGACTGTATGACCAGTGACAGAGTGACCATTTTGAATTTGAGTTTTTTCAGATGTTTGTTTAAATATCTGAGATCTAAGATAGGTCACCACTCAGCAGTTTTTTTTTGTGTCAGAAATATACCTGGAGTAGAGGCCCTTGCTTTTCTTGTGGGTGGGGACCCTCTCCACTGCTTGTAAAGCCAGAAGGTTTTGTACCTCCATTTCCAACAGCGGTATCTGTGATGGTGACAGAGGTCTTGACACCTGGGTATGCTTGAGGTCTGGCAGCTGCTTGAACTGTAATGACAGACCCTTCTCCACTATCTCCAGCACCCACTTGCCCGAAGTGATGAGGGACCAGTGCTGAAGATAGTGAGAGAGTCTGCCTCCAACCGGAAATGGGGAGGTGACCTGGACACTCACATCAGGACTTAGACTGAGAGGCAGATGGCTGGGCAGGGTGGATCTTCTTTGGCCCCTTTTGCCCACACCTCTGAAAGACCCCCTGTACTGGCTAAAGTCAGATCGGGGATAGGGACTATAAGGCCTGGGAATAAAACTTCTGCCCCTACCGCCCCTGGGACGGGATCTCTGAGGGGTGGCGGGTTTAGGCTTGGATGAATGGCTCTGCCAGGAGGCCTTGTACTCATCTACCTTTTTCATGTAGTTAGTGGTTCTGTAATCAAAACAACATATTTTGATCACAGGGAAAATCCATGGCCTTGTTCTGAGTGTCTGTGGTCAGACTGGTTGTTCTAAGCCAGGCGAAGCATCTCAGAGATATGGCATGGGCCATCACCCTAGAGGCTGCATCATTATTGTCATCTGCCCTGTGGAATTGGTACATAATAGCTTCCAAGGCAGTTTTTGACATATCCACCAGCTCCTGTACCATAGAATCTGATCCATTGAGAGCGATAGCCTGGATATATTTCCAAAGGGCTTTCTGATGTTTGGCTGTGAATGCCATGTAAGACAAAAACCTGAGAAGCAGGGAAGCTGTGGCATACATTTTCTTTGCTATAAAGTCAATTTTCTTGGAAACCTTGTCAGGGTGAGAGGGTGACAAGGAGACTCCAGCTTTCTCACAAGGTGCCTGATGCATTATACTCTAGTGGCTAGGGTGTGCAGACAGGAACTCGGTACCATTTTTAGGCAATTTATATTTTCTCTCAAGCCGCTTATCAACCCCTAGTACTGAAGTGGGGCATTAAAGCACCTTCATGGTATTTTTTCTAAATACATTATAGATAGGGACGACCAGGGTATTTGGGATGAAAGACCCTTCATCTCCCTATAATCTTCATCTTCATCGACATCCTGGTTGGGCTCCTGTGTAGGGAGGTCCGGGGTAGCCAGCATATTTTGTATAAATGAAAACATAGAGGAAGGATCCTCGTGGTCACCCAGAGGATCCCCAAGGTGAGGGTCCGGGAACTCCTGGGGCTCAAGGCCCTCAAAATTCATGTCAGGGGCATCATAGAATTGATCATCATCTGTGTCACCCTCACAGTCTACAGAACAGAGAACTGTGGAAGAGTGCTTGCCAGCCCCAGTAAATAGAGAACCCATCTTTTGAAGGGTCTGAAACAGTTGCCATACATTTTCCATATGTTGCACTGACGGAAGTACCTGCGCAGTTTGTAAGTGCTTTGTTTTTTCTGAATGCTTTAAGCTGCCCATTGTCTCACTAATGGCTTTCTAAGGAGCAACGGGAGCATATCTGTCTTGACAGAGTTTCTTTTTAGCCACTTCATCAGAGGCTTGATCAAGCTTCCTTTTTTCGTCACTCGTATTATTTTTCAATTTGTGAGGAACTTCATCTTTGGAAGCTTTTTTTTTTGAGTAGGATCTGGAGGGTTCCTCAGCACCTCTGCTTTTGGTATTAGTAGTTTTGAATGGCCCCTCATCAGAAACCTTTGATTTATCCTCAGCCATAATTATCAAAGGTCTGTCTGCTATGTTTGCCGATTTAAGCAAAGCAAACCAGTTCTGGACCTATAAACTGACTGCACGTTTCTGTGAAAATGCCACTGGCCAGTCCTGCCCCAGTTAATAAACTCTATTACCAGTGCCTTTTTTTTTTCTTTGGTTGTAAAACTGGGATCTATGCCAGTGCCAGTCTTAATAGAAAACCAGCAATAGTCAACTGCACACATGTGGCTGCTGGACCCTTATGGACAGTTCTGACACAGATGATACCAAGGTCCAGTAATATAGCAAAAAAAGGTTTCCTTGTAATTGCCAATCTAGAGAGAAAACCCTCAGGCACTGTTTAAGTTTGAAATCTACTGCAGGTGCCTTGCGGTAAACCCAGCGAGGTCTGAGATAAAAAACAAGGCAGCTGTCCCCAATTCGATGGTTCCCACAAGAAATTAGTCAAAAATGAAGGTAACCATCAAAAATAAACACCCGTACCCAGCCCGGTGGCACTGAGGGTTGAGGCGCTGGATGCCACACCTCGCACCACGCCGACGACCCAGGTTCGGGAACGGACTCAGGTTGCCGGGGGTTGGAGGGGAGGAGGAGAATTGATCATCCCAATGGATTATCTCCTCCTCCAGGGGTGGGACCTACGGGTGTTTTGTGCACTCGATGCTCCGGTGCCGGTGGAAGCACGGGCACCAGGGTATAGGCGGCTCTACAGAGTCGGGGAGTGGAGGACGTCTGGGGCACTTGACAATGACATGCGTCAGCATGCCACTTGTCTGGACATCAGTCCTGCGTGCCAACGTCCTCGAGGTAGATGGACCAACAGGGGAGAAAAACAGAAAAAACACCCTCCTAACCCTGGATGACGACTGGACCACACCCAGGAAATTCCTACCCACGGGCAAGACTCCACTGTGCAGGCACTCTGAGGGAGGAGGACGATTGAGGTAGGAGTTGACCGGGCACTCTAGGGGCAGATACCGTGGGTGGGTTCCACTAGGGAATTGACCAAGTCCGAAGGAGTAGGGTAAGAGGGCAGTAAGATGAGATAAAAAGGAAAGTGTATATAAAAAAAAAATAAACACCTGTGATAAAATTAGGCTTTAAAGTAAATAGATGCAGTAAAAATAAAGTCTAAATAGCGCCGTTGAGCTTAAAATAAAAAAATTTGTGAAGCGCTAATGAAAAAGTAAAAGTTGTCACTCAGCACACTAAAGGAAATGATTTATGAGGAAAACTTTACCCAGATAAGCACTAGGAGGCTGTCAACAAGGAAAGTTGGGAGACACCTCAGAGGCAATATGCTCAGTCCAGCGGAGAAAAAATTCTGAAGCAGTCAACAGCTCTCATTCAGTTTACACCCCCCTCCTGTCTTTTGATTGGCTGGCCCTACACTCATTAAAAAATCTCTTAAAGGCACACCTCCGGGGCAATTGCACCTAGCCAGCTAAGTGCAAAAAGTTACTGATGCTAAAGGACTACTGGGGTAAGAAGAAAAGTCTATGCAGTAGATGGTTAGCAGTTGGTGCATGTAAGTTTTCTCTGTCATCGAAAAGAAATGTGAAAGTACTCCACTGCCTTGCCAGTGAAGTTCTGGAAATCGTTGTTGAAACTAACGCATATACAGAGAGGGTTTAACAGAACATGAGTTCTTGGCCACACCCCACCTCTCTAGGGTTTCCAGAATATACGTGCAAGATTTCTTCGGCTAAGAACCCACTGAGGGCCACCGGAAAGGAACACAAGATCTGGCTGCAGTCCGCTTCTGGACTGCCCGGAAAGTAGAAGCAATGCAAACCACCTGGCCATAATCCACTTCTGGATTACCAAGTGAAGAGACGAAGAAAAAGAAGAAGAACCAAGAGTCCACTTCTGGACTGAAGATGCACTCTGGACTGATGAACAAAATGGATTGGGAGAATCAGAACCTCTGGACCACTCTTGAACTCCAGGAGAGCACACCCTCTGGACTGAAGACACACACTGGACTGATGCTCCCACTGGATCAGGACCTCTGGACCACTCTTGGACTCCAGGCAACCACTTTCTCTGGGCTTTGAAGTGTGTCAGTCTTCTGAGTTCCAAGGCCGGACGAGCCAAGGCACTCATCAAAACAATAAATCGAACGTCGAACTGTGACCAGACTCAGAGTGCATGGCCAGACGAGCCAGGACATACTAATACAACAAACCGAACGTCACTCAGAGAACTGACAAGTCAGAACTGTTCTCCACCGCAGACATGAAAACAAAAAACAGACGGCAGACTTCTGCACTAGGCCAAGCTGTACTGGGAAACTGTAAGAGGAAAATAATAAACAGGATGATGCAACTTTGAGATGACTGCGGTATGGCTCTTCGTGGTTTGTTGTTGGCTGCTTCTGGATACACGGGAAGATGATTCCTGAAGAACAGATGAAGGCTGACAGGGTTGCACCTTGTTGAAGTGACTCCGAAGACAGTTGAAGACTGATTCAGATGGTTGTCCAGCACCGAAATACTGGACAAAGCAATGCAAGACAGTTCTGACACTCAGTAATGTCCATAGGATGAATAATAATGCAGGCAAATGCAAACAAAGTCTCAGTTCCTACTGTAGTGGTCAATAAATGTACAGTCTCAGCGTCCAGACCACAGTAATTATACAGGCAATTTGGTGTACTGATTCAACCCTAGCTCTGGTGGACCTAACTATAACGGGGTCCCTTAGCTAAATCGGGTTCTCCTGTTACTGTGGAAACACTACAGTGGGGAATAGGCTCTCTGGGAGGCTATGCAATAGATCTGTGACCAGGCCCCTTTAATACTAATAATAATATAATAATAATTTTTATTTATAAGGCGCCTTTCAGATGTCAAGGCGCTGTACATAATAACAATTAAAACAAGCATAATAAAAATACAGACAGACTGATTAAAACATTCAATATTTGTTATAGCAAACCAAATAAAACATTCAGTATTCAGGGAATGCCGATTCCCATAGAAAGGTCTTTAAACCCCTCTTAAAACCCTCCACAGAAGTGCACTCACGCAACCGATGGGGTAGAGAGTTCCAAAGGGTGGGGGCAACATACGAAAATGCCCGAGCACCAGAAGATTTAAAATTCACCCTTGGAACCTCTAGCAACTCCTCATCGGCCGAGTGGAGAGATTGATCAGGGCGATAGGGAACCAGAAGTTCTTTCAGATAGGCTGGGCCCAGATCATGTAGGGCTTTTAAAAGTCAGCAAGCCAACTTTAAAGGTGATCCGCCACCGAATCAGCAGCCAGTGCAGTTCGGGCAGCACCAGGGTGATATGACAGGATCTTCTAGAACCCGTCAAAAGCCAGACTGCAGTGTTCTGCACTAGCTGCAGGCGATGGATTTCAACCCCCAAAAGCCCTACATAAAGGGAGTTGCAATAGTCCAGGCGCGAGGACACGAAGGGATGAACTGAGGTAGGCTGGTTGGCAGATGGAACAAAATGCCGAATCCTGGCGATATTCCTCAGATGATAAAAGGAAGTCTTGATGACTGCCAACATCTGTGAATGTAGTGTCAACCTATCATCAAGAACAACCCCCACGTTCGGAGGTCGGGAGCGAAACGCCACCCAGAAAAATTCCCGATGACGTAACACAACCCGACCCCCCCATCTGTTGGCCTGAGTCCACAACCAGTACCTCAGTCTTATCCAAGTTCAACCTCAGCCAACTGGAAGTCATCCACTCCTGGATTTCTTTTAGACAGCTGTTAAAGACCGAGAGAGCTCCCTCCTGGTCAGGAGCAAAAGAAAGATAGAGCTGGGTATCATCTGCATAACAGTGAAACCTCAACCCATACTTCCTTACAATGTCTTCAATGGGTAGCATGTACACCACAAATAACATGGGTGACAGTACTGAACCCTGAGGCACCCCGCTCAATAAAGCAGTTGAATCCGAGGAAAAGACCCCGGACACAACCCTTTGATCTCCCAGTGAGGAATGAAGTGAACCATCTCAAGACGGTTCCAGATATTCCACAAAGCAGCCTCAGGCGATCTATCAACACCATGTGATCTATGGTGTCAAACGCTGAAGAAAGGTCAAGAAGAACCAAGATGGAACCGCTCTTCTGTTCTCTAGCCATCAAGAGATCATTGAGCAGCCGAACCAGCGCTGTCTCGGCACTACGTCTTTTATGAAAACCGGACTGGAGGGGTTCATAGATGTCATGGATGGTCAAATGGTCCTCCAATTGTGCAGCCACTACTTTCTCAATCACCTTCCCAATAAAGGGGAGGTTAGAGATAGGTCTGTAGTTTTCCAGTCAGGGTCCAAGGTAGCTTTCTTTAAGAGGGGTGTCACCATCGCCTCTTTCAGGGAGCTAGGAAACTCACCAGATTCCAAGGAGCACCTGACTATCTGTACAAGGACAGGACCAATGATATCAATACAACCCAAAATTAGGGAAGTTGGTCCAGGATCCAAACTACAGCACGTAGGGCGCACAGATTGGACAATCCTCATGACATCCATGAACTCCAACTGGCCGAAGGAACTCCAGGAAAACCAAGGTACCGTGATCTCACACCAGTCCACAGCCGCTCCCTTACAGAGTGATGGCAACAGTTCTGCCCTAATGCCAGCCACTTTATTTGCAAAGAACCGAGCAAGCTTATCACACTCCAATTGCAAAAAAGCTTTCCGAACTTGCAGACAGGCTGGGTTGCACAGTCTGTCCATAGTTCAGAATAGCTGAGCTGGTTGATTCTGCGCAACTGCGATCTCCCTGGACAGGAATTCTGCCTTCTTATGGATGATAGCGGATTGATAGACAGAATAATGATCCATCAATCTAAAGTGGTCGGCATCAAGGGCAGACCTTCGCCATCAATGCTCTAATCTTCACCCCGTCTCCGCATCTCCTTCAATGTCCCATCAAACCAAGGGGGACTTGGGATAAAGGGAGAGGGGGAAAACATGAAATGGAGCAATAGAATCCAGAGCCCCCATCACAGCAGTATTATAAACTGACACAAGGGTCTCTGGATCACTGCTTGCCAACATGGGGGACGAGAGGTCAAGCACTGCCGCTAGGCCTTGGGAATCTATATCCCGCAAAGGGTGGTACCTGACCAACTCCGCAGGGGCAGGCCTTCTAGAGGTGGTGCAAAAACTAAACCCCACGGTGTGATGGTCTGACCACCTGACGGGTTCCACCCCCACATCGGATGCCTCGACCCACAGGAGGAAAATCAGGTCCAAAGAGTGTCCAAATTTATGTGTAGCGGAGGAAACCACCTGTGTAAGGCTCAGCATTGTCATAAGCTGGAGGAAGTGTTGACCAAATTGCGAGAGTTGGTCGACCCAGGGTTAAAGTCACCCAGAACCATCAATCTGGGCTACTCAAATGCCATATCGATGACGAAGTCCGCCACTTCCTGAAAGAATAGCTTCCCATCACCGGGTGGACGGTAAATGAGAGCACTCCGAAAGCCTACACCTGCTACTACTATACACTCAAAGGACTCAACCCTCCCCACTGGGACCTCCATGAGGCTGAGTTCAGTCTTGAAACAGACCACAACCCCACCCCCGTGATCCAATCTTGGACGGTGTAACACCGAGTACCCAGCTGGAGTCATAGCCTCCAAAATGGGGCCAGAATTTTCATCCAGCCAGGTCTTGGTAGTGCAAGCCAGGTCCACTGTACCAACAAGATCAGCAATAATTGCGGTCTTGTTTTTAATGGACCTGGCATTGCACAACACTGCCTGAGTTGGACGAACCTCACGGGCCACCCAAACCATCTGTCCACCATAATCAGTGGTGCCCTTGGGTAAGGACACCAGACAAGGAGAACCATGGTCTGGGTTCCATTTCACCCCAGGGCACCTTCTGGACCTAATAACCCCAATAAGATGACCCCCCCCCATCATCCTCCCCTGTTCGTAACCCCACGCCCTTCTCCCTCTCTTATATACAATCCCCAGCAATCTACATTTCTGGTAGATCTCAGATTGAAGGGGCGAAGAATAAAAAGGGTGAAGAGCACGAAGAGAGAAGGATGAGTAGTGCACAGATGTGGGGGATGAAGGCCAACACATGCTATATGCTGTACCACTAGCTACAAATAAAGCAAACAAAACCTAAAAAGAAAAATAAAACTAACAAACTAATAATACACACTTAATAAAAATAACTTAACATCACTACAAGGCCTAGAATTTTAGAGACCCAGACCACCCCCCTTAAACCCACAAATAACCCACTAAAACAAACACACAGCAATACAGGGCTTAAGGACTCTCACCCCCCCAAACCCAAGTACATAATACAACAAAATACCAAAAATAATAAATTCCCCTTCCCCATCCAGTCCTCTCACTACTGGAGGGGAGAGGCAAAAAACAATGTGCAATGCAATAAATAATTAATTAAATCCTTCCCCACCCAGTCCTCTCACCACTAGAGAGAGAGAGGGCAATACTCTTACTGTAAACAAAAAACAAAAAGAACTGTAAACTCTCCCCTCGGATCTCTCACAACCAAGAAGAGGGAAGATCACAGAAAAGCTATAAAATCCAATACAACAAAAAATGAAAAAAAATACATGGACGCAGGGTCCTCTCACCACCCATTCATCCAAGCATGTAGAAGTTAAGAATCCAGAAAACAGGAAATACTGGTGGGACTACATGGCTAGCTAGGCTCCTATTATACCTGAGGGTCGCTTCTATCACTGGGCCCCTATAACATCTGAGGGCCTAAATGGCTGGCAAGGGGTCCTGGGCCTTGTGTTGCCCTGTAATTCTCAGTGGCTTTTACTTGAACAGGCCCCTTTAAGACAGGTATGCCTAAACTAGATTCGTAGACCTGGGCCTAACTTGCCCTTTTTAGTTCTGTGGGAGCAGTGGGCCTAAATGTGCCCTTACTTTACTACCACTGGGACCGGTGCCTTTAGTACCACTGGGCCTGGTGCCCTTATTACCACTGGGCCAAGTGCCCTTATTACTACTGGGCCCGGTGTCCTTTCCTTACTGGGCCTGGTGCCTTTCTTACTACTGGGTCTGGTACCCTTTGCTTTACTGAGCCTTGTGCCCTAATTACTATAGGGTCTGGTGCCCTTTGCTTTACTGGGCCTGGTGCCCTAAGTACTACAGGGCCTGGTGCCCTTTGCTTTACTGGGCCTTGTACCCTAATTACTACAGGACCTGGTGCCCTTTACTTTACTGGGCCTTGTGCCCTAATTACTACAGGGCCTGGTGCTCTTTGCTTTACTGGACTTGTGAGGCTTGACTCTACTGTAGCTGAGCCCCTTTAAATTTCTGGGGAACTTGACTCTGGCTGGGCCCCTTTAAAGGAAAACTACACCCAAAACTTGAAAAAATATATGCTGTGCAGAGTGTTTTAATTTGTATGTGAAGTTCTAGTGTTTCCTTCCCTCTGACTGGTATTAGGAGTTTTTCTCAAATTAACTTGCTAGCTTTATGCTAGTTTTACGACCCCTGGGGATCTTCATACCCGATAGTGTAATTGTATTTCTTGTTCCCACAGTGCATCTTGTCTCACGTGACTGTGATGTAAGAGAGACCCAACATTCAGCACACACACATGCCAAACAAATGAAATATCTTGAAAGCTTAACAAGCTGCACAAAAATTACCAGCAGCAGAGTTTTTCAGGACAGTAAAACCTTTAGGATGAGGGTGGTCACCAAGCTGAATTGTACAGATTTTAAAATATAGCCATCTCTATTGTTGTGAACTGATTGTAATGCAATGCTTTCTGCTAGATTTATGGGCTCTGCTACATTACCATTACATGAAACAAGGTGCATTGTAGGACAAAGAAATGCAATAAACCTATTTGATATGGAGATCTCCAGGGGTCGTAAAACTACCCTAAAGCTAGCAGGCTAATTCAGGAAAAACTCCTAATACCAATCTGAGGGAAGGAAACACTAGAACTTCACATGCAAATTAAAACACTCTACACAGCATATATTTTTTCAAGTTTTGGGTGTAGTTTTCCTTTAAATCTCTATGGCTCACTGAGTCTGCTGTCACTTGTCTCTTGTCTCTGCCCTATTCTCCGCCCTCCTCATGAATATGTAAAGGACTTCTATATGGCCTTGTTTACTGGCCCTCCCAAGGGCGTTGCTTGCTTGCCCACTCTTTAAATATTAAATTACAGGGTCCTTGCTCTCTGACCCTCCCGTGGCACTCAGCCACTCCTGTTGCATCTACTGCACTCTTTTGAAATAAACAAAACGGTCCTGGACATGAAAAGTGGTGGTCAGCGCATTAAGACATGCTGCTGCTGACTTACTGCTCTTCGGAAGCACTGGAAGCTGGATTGGGAGGTGGGAGGTGCATAGGCAGTGGGAGGCAGTTGCAGGCAATACGGCGGACATCTGGGGGACCTCTGGAAGGCCGACGGATAACCCGATGATGTAGCACTGGCAAAGTCACCAACAAGGGACAGGGAAACTTTTAAAATAAATTAAAATAATAAACAGACAGGGCTCTTAGCCCAACAACCGCACCGGATGTTTTCTTTTAACTTTTGGTGCCTCGATGGCACCACCGACTACACTGGAGCTCTTCTGGGTCTTCACTGGCTAGACTGGAGTAGGCACACAGACCGGTCCTCGGGAAATGGCTTCAACCACCAGGTAAGCCCTATTCCCAGTTCCCCTTAACCATCTGTGTCCTCTCCTCTCCACAGCCAGCAGGAACTACCTGAAAAACAGTTAACACTTTTAAAACCAGAGCTTTTGGCTCCAGAATGGTTGGAGTGGAATGCTGTGCATGAGCAGTTCAGCACAGCATTCCATCCAAACCATTGTTGCTTGTGCTGCATTAAAATCTATTTATTTTTTTTACATTTATTGTGTGCAATGGGCACCTTGCTGGGCACCTGGGGGGAAACTGGGGAACTACAGGGGTAACTGGGTAACATAGAACATAGAAACATAGATTTTGATGGCAGATAAGGACCGCTAGGCCCATCCAGTCTGCCCATTTCCCTACCTACAGGATAGGCCGCAGATCCTAGTTAACCAACAGCCTATTTCTTCCTACCCCCCACAAAAATTGCCTTATGTCTGTCCCATGCATTCTTGAATTCTCCCACAGTTTTAGACCCCACAACCTCCTCAGGAAGGTTGTTCCATGCATCCACTATCCTCTCTGTGAAATAATACTTCCTCACATTGCCCCTGAACCGCCCTCCTTCTATCTTTAAATTATGTCCCCTTGTTCTTGCAAGTCTCTTTTTCTGAAAGATGCTACCCTCTTGGACTTTGTTGATTCCACTGAGGTACTTAAAAGTTTCTATCATGTCCCCCTCTCCTTCTTTTCTCAAGGGTATACATATTAAGCTCCTTTAGTCTCTCCTCATAACGCTTCTCTTGCAGACCCTGCACCATTTTAGTTGCCCTCCTCTGGACTGCCTCTATCCTGTCTATGTCCTGCAGAGATGGGTCTCCAGAACTGGACACAGTACTCCAGATGGGGTCTCACCAACTGTCTGTACAGAGGATAACAACTTCCTGTTTTCTGCTGGTGATGCCTCTCCCATACATCCAGTATACCCCCAGCCCTCCCTACTGCCTTCTCACATTGCTTGCTAACCTTAAGGTCATCTGATATGATTACCCCAGGTCCCTTTCCTTTTTTGTTGTTGTTACTACCTCCCCACCCATTGTGGATTCTTCCCCTGGGTTCTTGTTTCCCAGGTGCATTATTTTGCACTTCTTTGCATTGAATCCTAGCTGCCATACTTCTGACCATTCTTCCAACCTTGCCAAGTACTTTTTCATCCTTTCCACGCCTCCTTGTGCATCAACTCTGTTGTAGATCTTTGTGTCATCTGCAAAAAGGCATACTTTTCCTTCCAGTCCCTCTGCAATGTCACCGATGAAGACATTAAAAAGGACTGGACCCAATACTGAACCCTGCGGTACCCCACTAGTAACCACCCGTTCTTCAGAGTGGACTCCATTTACAATTACCTTCTGTGTTCTGTTGTCAGCCAATGTTTTACCATAGGCTATCACCCTGGGTCCCACTCCCAGGCTGGTTAATTTGACTATTAATCTTTGTGTGGACTGTGTCAAATGCCCTACAAAGTCTAGGTAGGCCATGTCCACAGCCCTCCCTGGTCTACTACTTTGGTCACCCAGTCAAAGAAATCTATTAGATTCGTCTGACATGACCTTCCCGCTGTGAATCCATGCTGCCCTTGGGTCCTGTGCTCCACTGGCCTCTAGGTACTCGACTATTCTTTCCTTCAGAAGTGACTCCATCACTTTCCTACCACAGAGGTCAGACTGACAGGTCTGTAGTTTCTGCCTCTGTCTTGGACCCACTTTGTGAAGGGGAATCACATCCGCCTTCCTCCAATCCTCGGATACCACACCATCCTCCCATGATTTATTAAAAAGAGTAGCCAGTGGTTTCACTAGTTCCACCCTTAATTCTTTTAGAATTCTAGGGTGAATTCCATCAGGACCCATTGCTTTGTCCACCTTCAGTTTTAGGAGTACTTGCAGATCCCTTTCTTCTGTGAAAGGACTGGGATCAACCCCCCTATCAAGAGTGCTTCTGTTAATTGGATTAGGCACTTCCTCCTCCTCTTTTGTGAATACTGAGCAGAAATATTCGTTCAGTATTCCTGCTTTTTCACTGTCCCCTCTGCCCACCCACCGCTCATTCTATTCAGCCTCATCTCCACCTCCCTTTGTCTTTCTCTCGCTGATGTACCTATAAAAGGTTTTATCCCCTTCTTAACTGAGTTGGCTATCTTTTCCTCAGTTTGGGCCTTTGCTATTCTGACTTCTCTCCCTGCTTCCTTCTGCCTTAACTGGTACAGCCTCTGTCCTGCTCCTTCTGTGTTTCCTTATACTCCGGAATGCTATCTTTTCTTCCTGACTTTCACAGCCACCTCTTTTGAGAACCATAGTGGCATTTTTTTCATTTTGATTTGTTTATTTGCTTCACACAAAGGCTTGTTGCCTCTGTGATGGCAGTTTTGATAATTCCCCATTGTTGCTCCACACCTCCTTCTAGCCTGTTTGCTAGTGCTTTTCTGAGGCACTCTCCCATCTTGCCAAAGTCAGCCCTCCTAAAGTCCAGTACCCTCACTTTTGTATGGCTTGACTCTGTAGCTGAGTTTAACGTGAACCACACTGATGGTCACTTGTCCCCAGATGGCAACCCACTTCTAGATCTGAGATCCTCTCACTGCCCCTGTTTGAGAGTATGAGGTCTAAGATTGCTCCCTCACGAGTGGGTTCCAAAACTAGCTGTCTAATGCCTGCCACCTGTAGGGCATCAAGAATGGCCCTGCTCTTGGATGTGGCTGCAGCAAATGTGCTCCAGTTAACATCTGGCATATTCAGGTCTCCCATCAACAGTATCTCCCCTTTCTCTGCCATTCTAAGAATGCCTTCTATCATATCCTTGTTCATTCCTTCCCCCTGACATGGGGGTCTGTACACAACCCCTGTGCGATTGTGGTGCCTTTCCAGTCTCTAAGGTGACCCACAGTGCCTCCTCTCCTCCCTGTCTACTCTTTTGTTCAGTTGCTTTTATCCCTTCCTTTACATAGAGAGCTACTCCTCCCCCTCTTCTCCCCTGCCTGTCTCTCCTGTAGGTTATGTACCCTGGTATGTTAACATCCCAGTCATGGTTCTCTGTGTACCATGTTTCTGTGACTGCTACAATATCCAGGCATCCCTCTTCCATTAAGGCCATCAGCTCAGGGAGCTTGTTGCCCAGCCTTGTTGCTTGTTCCTAGGGTACTACTGGGTATACCTCTAACTTGGGCATATTACAAAAGCACAGCAAATAGGTTTGAAATGCACTGTTGGCAAGGCCCCACCTGAATTTCTGTGCTCAGTTTTGGTCCTCTTACTGTAAGACAGGGATCAAAAGCATAAGAGGGGATCCAGCATAGGGCAACAAAAATGATAAGTGACTTGCATACTGTGGATTATGCAGAAAGATTAAATAGACTGGTTATGCACACGCTTGAATATAGGAAGCTTAGAGGGGATCTGTGTTTGGTTTATGGTGCATTTACAAATAATGAT
Source organism: Neoceratodus forsteri (assembly GCA_016271365.2). Lineage (NCBI taxonomy): Eukaryota > Metazoa > Chordata > Ceratodontiformes > Ceratodontidae > Neoceratodus > Neoceratodus forsteri. Next base: position 687,240,932 of record JADMNL010000022.1, on the reverse strand, counting down.
TTATGGGATTATACAAGTTTAGAAACTAAGAATATACTGAGGGACTGAAGTGCACATGCATTGCAGCTAAAGGGAGAAGTAAACTGCTCTAAAAAGAGATCAATGTGGTTTACCTAGAGGGTGATGTCACTGTGGAGTAGTCTTCCTGTAACAAGGAACAATTATGGGCAGACTAGGTGGGCCAAGTGGTCCTTATCTGCCGTCAAAGTCTATGTTTCCATGTTTCTATGTAACCATGGTGGGCAGTGAAAACATGACACAGTTTAAAAAAATCTGGACAGTTTCTGTGGGATGTCAAATATTAGGAGGTTACCACTTTTGAGACAAGGAGATCAACAAAAGGGCAAATTACCTAATAATGCTCTGCAAAAAAACTATGAAACGTGTAACAAATTGATTAAAGACAAGATTTTGGCTACATGGACATTAATTTTGCCTAGATATATTTTCAGTCAGTGACCAATGTACAGTAGCTACCTACACAAAAATGTAAGCGTTTACCATAGTGCACTGGGAGTAAACATTTACCATCAAGGTTGCTTGCTGGGAAGAAGGGGGTGCATAATGTTGCCATTTACTACAGATTCTAGATGTCAAACAACATTGAAGCAATGTCTGTTGACAATAATATTCAAAATGGCAGCCAGGGTCTAGCTGCTTTTCCTGCTGCTCCCCCCCCCAGTAGTTTTCTTTTGTGTTCTCTTGAGAGGAAACCTTGAACTAAGAGGCATCATCTACATGATCTTTTTATTTTTCTTAAAACAGTTTTACATAAATGGTTTGAGTTTATTAAAGGCTTTTGTTAAAACCATATTGAAAGACATAGATTGTAACCCAGGGCCTGTCAGAGTCAATAAAACTCCAAGTATCTGTTACCATGGCGACACTGTCATGATTAAGGACTGCAGTGGATCCACTTCTCCCTAAAACAGTGGGAAAATATCTACCAGCTATTGCTAAGACATGCCTATTGCTCATGTGAACAAATTAGGCACTGTTTCCAAAATGGTTTCTCGGATTCAATAACTTTGGCAAAATTATTTTAAAAATACATCTCTTCAGGTTTATTACAGAAGGTGGACTAAGTTAAGGTCTGAATTTCCTTTCATCAGCCTCCATTTCTTACTATTTCTGAAGAACTAGAAACAACTGAATGCTTTATTTATACATGAATAATTTAAAGAGCAAATAAAATAAAAGGATAAACAGGATGACATTTACAACTGTTATGCATAACGGTAGTGGTTACTAGTTGCTTGCTTTCTCCAGTTATTGGTCTACTAAATTTTTCTGATAGCGCAGTACTTATTTGACTGCGCTTTTCAAACAGTGTGACTGCCCCCAACTGACCCCGCAATTGCTGCTTGTGTCATCACAGGCTGCTGTCATGGTATGCACTGCAGTGTCATAAACTTAGGCACTATGAGGTCAGTTGTGGGATGGCCAAAAATGTAGGAGTTTAGGCAGAGAAATAGAAAGAAGACAGCAAACTAGAAAAGAGAAGCGTGCATAAGCAATCAGTATCATTGATACAAGTCATGTGCAATATGTTACATATAGATACACTATAGAACATAGGAAAGAAAGAAGACTTTTGGTCTAGCAATATGTTGCCTCCTCCAAGTCATTGTCATAACCATGTAGTCCTTTTCCTTTGGGAGTTTATTTATTTGGTTGTTTGTTTATCTGTATTCTTTGGTAACTGGGTAAGGCCCACTAGGCCCAAGACCTTTTTCAGGGGTGACCTGGGAGCACGGGCAGTTAAGTGACTTGCTCAGGGTCACACAGTATGCAAGTGACGGTTGTGGGAATCAAACCCAGGTGTGCGGGATGTAACAAGCTCATTCACAGCTCTTTACTCTAACTTCTGTGCTATACTGCCAGCCCCATTTATTTATTCCTTTTGTTTTTGGCAACCAGGGAGCTGTACTAGGCAATTAAATGTCTATTTTTAGGTAAGACCCAGGAGACCAGCAACTTATCTTGCCTTAATTTACTGATAGGGACACTTTCAATTGATACTGCACAGTCCTCCTTCTTGGTCCAAGAAATACTACATATGACAAAAATCTTCAGCGTAAGATAATTAAGGAAATAAAATCCAAGCGGGACCTTGGAATATTGATCACTGAGTGTTTTAAAAATGAGGTCTCACTGTACATAAGCAGCAACAAAGGCACATAATACCCTAAATTGCATTTAATAGTAGAAACAAAGCGGTAATACTGTGTTGTATGGGAATTATGTGAGACCGCTCCTGGACCTTTGTTACCAGTTTTGGAGCTCATCTAATCAGCGAGGTAAACAAGTTATTCAACAAGTCAAATGCAGTGCAACAAAAAAAATCATACACAGGAGGCAATATAATATCTGTAAAGTTACATTATGTAGCAAAAGATCAATCTTTATTAAATGAACTATACCTTCATTTTAAGAACAGTCATTATGAGTCAACAGGCATTGCCATTAACTGACAGGTGAGTTATTCAGAACCAAATAAAATTATTTTTTCACACAAAGAATAGTTGGGGTGCAGAAAAGACTGCCTGTAGAAACAGTTATGGAAAAAAAAAACAATCACACCATAAAAATGCACTAGTTCCACCCTTACTGTCTAGTATAAGACCCAGTATAAGATGGAAGTCTGTCCCACGAGTCCACCATTCCTTCTATAAAATAATATTTCCAAATATTCTTTCAGATCTTCCTTAATTTCCAACTCATGTCTTCTAGTTCCCTTAGCTTTCAACATATTTAGTAGCTTTCTTCGATCAGATGGAGTTATTCACTCCATGTATTTTATACTTTATTTATTTCAAAAGTTTTACCTGGAAAGACATGCTGAGCTAATAACAGCTCATTTCCAGACATGTCCTGGGGAAGGGGGAACAGAGGTACACTAACAACAAGAAATACAAATACAATTAATGCAACTAGGTAAGTAAGCATTATAAATAACAATTCTGCAAGGACACAGATTCTGTGTAAGTAAAATATGTTACCATACAATAAAGTGCTGGAAGGTAACAACATTTGCAATGTCCAAAAGGCAATTCTGACTTTAGTGAGGGGGCCAGTGGTTGTGGGAAAGGGAGGGTGGACAAAGGGACAGCACTAGTACAGGTACTGGATGAAAGGGAGAGCAACTGGGGGAGAAGGGTTAGGAGGGTGGAGGTCAGCAGCCTTGGATCCAGCATCAGGACCAACTGCAGGTGTGAGTAGCAAAGTAATGGAGGAAAGAGGTGAGTAAGTAGTTGAAAGGGACAGAGTAGGTGGCAAAGGGGAGAGAACCCTAAAGGTTGGGGAACTGAAAGAGAAGGCAGCTTGACCAGCAGTGGATTTTTTTAAGGGAGTGTGAGATAATGGGAGCCAGAGTTGTGAAGGGGGTAGAAGTAGTAGGGGAGGTGAGGAGAGAAGCATGGGGGGGGGGGCGTCAAGCCAATATTTACAGATAAAAGGAAGCACAATGGGCGAGGAGTCTGGACTTAATGGAAAGGAAGAGTACAGGGAGCAGTAGTGGTGCAGGAGTGGGAACAGTCCTGGGAAAAGTAGCATAAGGAGTGAAAGAGAGAGATCTAGGCCGGTCAGGGTGGACTTGGGAGCAGCAATGTGCACTATGTCACCATAGTCAAAGACGGGGAGTATCGTCTTCAAGATGATCTCTCTATGGGCAGGAAGCAGACTTCATCCTTTATTCCTGTAAGGCACATTAAGTTTGGAGTGAATTTTCTGGTGGATTGCATCCACACGTACAGAGAAATCAAGGTGCCTGTCTAGCTAGACCCTATGGTACTTTAATTAAGAGACATCTTCAATCGCTGCATCATCAAGGGTATGGAAGGAGGAGAGGGTGGTGTATCTGAAGACTGTTCTCATAGCTCCTCTGTTTTCTTTCCCCAGTCATGAAGAACAGCCCTAGGTCAGATAGCCAAGTAGTCATGTAGTCTCTCCTCATAGTTTCAATCCTGCATACCAGCTAGTGTTTTTGTAGTTCTGCTCTGAACTTTCTCTAGTGTATCTAAAGCTGCTCTGTAGTATGTTGGTCAGAACTATGCACTATATTCTAGATGGTGCCTAAGCCAAAGATCTATACAGAAGCTGTTTACTAAATAGTAAATCCAATCTGAGGCTTTGTTAATTGAGGGGTGGATTTGATTTTCTGCAAACAGACCCCTAAAGTATAACAAATTAAAGTAAAAATTGGTTAATTTACTTCTTATGAAAGTCAAACAACATAAAGTATCTGAGCACCGGGGGGGGAGGAGGGCAGGGAAATGGAAGGGATCAGGCAGGCTGTTGGCCATTATGGAGCCCAAATGTAATTCTTCCCTCCCTAAAACCTGGGGTTTAAAACATTTCATTGATGTTCCAGATGGTATGGTTCATTGTGTGTTCTCCAGTCCGCACACTGTAAATGAAAAAAAGCAATAAAAATGCAGACAGCAAGGTAGCACAGCTAGACAGGCAATAATATCTTTTGAAAGTTATGTGATTCAAGAAAAAAACCAGCGATGAAGATTTATGATTTTTAAAGCAGCAATGCAGCAAAATTGGTCTTAAAATATGACCCTACCATTTTTCACTATAAGAGATTCCAGGAATTTTTTAGTTTTATTTGTAGGTAAAATGTTCTAGTTCCACCAGAATTTGAGTGTTTTATAAATTGTATAATTTACTTTTTTTCTCTCAAGTTAAAGAAGATGCTCACTACATTTGGCATAGAATTAGCATTGTAGGTCTGGCAGTGGTTAGGATAAAAAAAAGTCATGGTGTGCACCATAGGAGGTACTTAGAAAAGTAGATTTGGCAGGTATGTTAATATTTTTTACTAACTGTAGCTCAAACCAGCTTTTTGGAAAAGCATTTTTCGTTACACTGCTGATTTAAAAAGCTCTTAAAAAGTGAGAACTGAAAAGTAACACACTGTAGCTTATGGTATACATATCAGATACACATGCCACCGACACACACACTTGCTGTGCACAAAACACACACACACACACACACACACCATCATTCCTACAATATGCTTACCAGTCTCCGGTGCAATGTAAACTGGTTGGAGACCAGCAAGTAACCTCCCACGGCAGCATCAAAACATTATTGGCAGGATAGTCATGGGTCCAAGGGGGTGAGACACAGGTGATGAAGGCATTAGGTCAACAACAGCAGCAGTGGCAGGTGGCAGTAAATTCAAGGGCCAAATCAGCAGTCAACAGGGCTGGATTTTTATTTTTAAATGTTTAGTTTAATTTTATTTTTTTTTCATTCCAGATCTCATGCAAGAATGTGATTAGATTGCTACTTCTCTACTCCAGTCACAAGCCAGAGTCTTTAATGTCCTGGTTGTGGGATGACTTGGACATATTCCCTACTCAGAAGGTAAAAACATAAAAATGTAAGCCTCTCTGTATGGGTAACTCAACAAGAAAAAATTACTTGCCATAGTAATGTTGTTTCTTCCAAGGGATCCCTCAGTAAGCTTAACTAATGCAGCCAGTCTCCTATGATGAACTACCCCGGAGAAACTGGAACATATGTAAATGATGGAATGTATCATTGGCTAGTGCCTCAATTCAGACTGCTGCCCCTAGGTGCCCCTAGGTGCTGCTGCATTCTAAAACACTCAGATTCATTACGAAGCCTAACTATGATAAAAAGCCCTTAGAATTAAGCAATCCCAACAAGGATTAAGTCCCCAACAAGAGTACAAGAAAAAACACTGGTTAAACAGTGAACACACAACAGCCTGGTTTCAATTATACTTAGAGCACAAATCACAGGACAAGAAGTGACCAGCAAGCCATCCCAGTGGTGTTGAGGGTTGAAGCGCTGGATGCCATACCTCGCACCATGCCAGTGACCCGGGTTTGGGAACAGACTCAGGTCATTCACGGGATGGTCGGGGGAGGAAAGGATTGAGCATCCGGAGGACTGCTCTCCTTCCTCGGGAAGGGGGGTTGTGCTGTGCACTGTCAACTCACACCCAGCGGTGACTGGGTGTCAGTGCAGATGCAAGTGCAAGGGGTTGGCCCATGCCAAGGATGACTGACTGCCTCTGCGGAGATGGAGGCAGCCGCCCCACCCATTGCATGGGCATAAGGGTGCGGGAGAAAATGGAGGAAAAACTGGGACCTGACAGGACCCATGATGGTCTCGCTCACTCCTGTGCGACCACCACCCCCCCAATTCTGGATTTCTGTGTTCTGGGATGGGAGCTCGCCAGCACTCCTTGCCCTATCCCCGCCATGGGGAAGGGGGAGAGAGGAAGCCACAGGGGAATTTGGGGGGGGGAGGGCAGGAGCGGTCAGCGGAGCCAGAGGATATACCTTTCTGAAGGAGAGGTCATAGCCCTTGTTAGGTCCATGGAGATGCAGAAATAGGTCCAATAAAAAAAATAAATAAATAAATGACCAGCGGAGATCCAGAACAATAACCCCTTTCCTGGTTCTGGTAGGGGAGGCAGGGTGGAAGAAAGAACATACTATGGTAAGTAATTTTTTCTTCAAACCCCAGGAATCTCTTAGTATGTTGAACTAATGCAGACTACCAAGCAGTACCTTGGAAGGCACGATACAGAACTTACTTAGGGAAAAGTTCTGCAAAACTGTAGTGCCAAACCTGGCATCACTTCTGGACTGGATGTCCAGACAGTAGTGTTTTGTGAAGGCGTGTACAGTTTTCCATGTAGCTGCTTTGCAGATATCCAACGGGGGATGTCCCTTGCAGCTGTACCCAGGGTGGAGTGTACCCTGAGGCTCTGAGTTGGCTGTTTGCCAACCTTACTGTAGCAGAATTGAATACATGAAACAATCCCACTGCAATGGTTCTTTTGGATGCTGGCCTACCTTTGCTAACCTCCCCATAAGTCAGGAACAACTGCGTGTGTTGTGGCCTAAAGACCTTGTTGCAGTCAAGGTAGTGGCAGAGTGCCCTCTTAGCATCCAGACTGTGCAATTCATGCTCACCTGAGCTGGAGTGTTCAGTGAAAAACACTGGTAGGGTGATGGATTCAAATGGAACTCAGAGACCACCTTGGGAAGGAACGTCCTATTGGTCCTGAGCCACGCCTTGTCCCTGTGGAAGCAGATGTAATTGATTTCCATACACAGAAGCTTGTAGCTCACTGACACTCTGGGCAGAAATGATGGCTGCAAGGAAAACAGTTTTCTAGGTAACATATTTCAGATCTGTAGTTGCCAAAGGCTCAAAAGGGGGCGCCATGATCCTAGCTATTCAGATGTTCAGATCCCGGGGTGAACAGGCTCTCTAAGGGGTAAGTGAAGGTGAAGGAGTCCTTTAAAGAACTTCTTGAAGATGGTGTGGGAAGCCACTGAGCCAGGCACTGACCTCTTCTTGCCAGCTGAAGTGTATGCTGCAATGGTAGCCAGGTGAACCTTGAGTGTGGAGGGTCTGAGTCCCAGTGAACTGAGGTGAACTAAATAGGCCAGAAGCACTGGGAGCCCAGCTTGGGAGGGGTTGGCATCCCACTCTGTCCGCACCATAGGGAGAATCTCTTCCATTTGGAAGCAAACGTTTTCCTGGTTGAAGGTTTCCTAGAAACCCTGAGGACCTGTAGTACTTCCTCAGAGAGCCACAAAGCCAAGAACTCTAGGTCTTCAAGAGCTAGACTTTGATATGAAGAGACTTGAGATCGGGATACAGAACTCTGCCCTGGGAGGTGGTTAGGAGATTGTGCCTCTGAGGAAGGTGGCTCGGCTGTGCCTCTGATAGGGCTAGCAGGAGGGAGTACCATGGCTGTCTGGCCCAATCTGGTGCCACCAGTATCATAGATGGTTGGCTCCTTAGTTATATCAGGACTGAATAGCAGGGGAAAGAGGGGAAGGCATAGAGGAATGTTCCTGACCAATCCAGAGCCAGGGTATCCAGTGGCACTGCCCCTTGAGCTGGAGACCTGCAGCAAAACTGGGGTAACTAGTGATTCTCCATTTATTTTTATTTTTTATTTATTTTTATTTTTTATTTTAGCTTTTGTTGACCGGGTAAGTACACTAGACAAGTAATATGCCTATTTTCAGGAACGACCCGGGAGAGTACAACATAGAGATACAGACATTGTTTACAGTAGCGACTGAGTACAGCTTAACAACATGTGGGAGATAGTAACATTGTCCCGGGGTATGGACGGTCATAATACAACTTATGACTGCTGAGGTTAATGAGCCCCTGGGAAGAGTGGGTCACATACAGATTTACAACAGGAAGCAAATATACATTACACGTAAGAGGCAGTTTAGACAGGCAATGTCCAGGGAACCATGGCAAGGGCAATATACCCTGGGTCAGGTGCACTGGTGTAGTGGAAGAGTCAAGGAGTGCAGCTGGCGTTATCGGGTAGCATCCGAGGGAGGCAAGCTTTGAAGCCGGGAGAGCAACCGTATATGGAAATACTCTAGGGAGGCTTAGGACAGTCACATGCAGGTGCAAGTTTCAGGAAACCCCGGAGGAGATTCACGGAAGCACAGGTGGGAGGAGGACAGCGGGTCGGTTCAGGAAGGAGTTCCAGAGCCTGGGTGCAACGCTGTAACGCCCCGGCCTCCCATGAGGGTGCGGTGGAGGGGACCTTGAGCATCCCCCGGCCTGGGACCCAAGGTGTAGGTAGCGGTGTCTATTGGCGGCAGGAGCAGGGCCAGCTCAGGGGGTGCCAGTTCTGACCACTTTGTCGGTAAGCAGCCCACCCTAAAGTCCAGGTACCTCACTGGGGAGAGCCATCCAAGTTTATCGTATAACTCACAGCGATGGGTGAGGCGGGGGACAGCAAGGGCAAAGCGACAGATGTTGTTGTATGTCGTGTGCCACCGTGTGAGGTGAGTCTGGGGGGAGCGAGCGCTGAGAGAGGGAAGAAGCACTCTTTCGCAAGGGCAAGTCTAGCCGCAGGTGAGGTTGAACTTGGCCCTGTAGGCCAGGCCAAGCTTGCAGTTTACTGCCCTGCAGATGTTTAGGAGGTGACTACCCATGTCGAGTTGGGGGTCAAGGGTGACCCCTAGGTATTTGGCAGAGTTCACAACAGGGAGGGGGGATCCGTCGGGACAGGAGATCTTTATCTCGGCCGACGAGGTTTTGAGTTTGGCTGTGGAGCCAAAGAGCATGGCTTGAGTTTTTTTCAGATTCAGGACCAGTTTATTCTCGGTGATCCAGGTTTGAACTTTGCAGAAGCCATTGGACAAGGCCTTGTTGAGAGTCACAGCGTCTCGGGCGTGAGCCAGGATCACCAAGTCATCGGCATAGAGGGTGGTACAGCAGGTGGAGGTCACCGCGGGTAGCTGGTTGATAAAGAGGGAAAAGAGGAGAGGGCCCATGCAGGCAAAGAGATCCCTTTCTGGAGAGATCCACCTTCTGAACACTGATTGCAGAACTTGCCTGTTTAGAGACCACTCATGGTGGCTTTGGCTGATTCTGCTGAGGGAATGTGCCAGGACATTGTCCTTAGCAGGCATATGAATTGCAAAGGGAGACCTGCCATGAGTAGGCTAGCGTCCACACTTTCATGGCCTCCATGCACAGGAGGGAGGACCTGGTACCTCCTTGTTTGTTGATGTAAATACATGGTTGTGATGTAGTCTGTTCTGATTTGCACCACCTTGCCCCTTATCTGAGGGCCAAAAGACTGTAGAGCTAGCAGAACTGCCCTGAGTTCCAGCAAGCTGATGTGCAATAGTGACTCCTGGGAAGAACAGGAGCTACTTGCTGTCAGTTCTCCTAGACGTGCCTCACAACCGAGGAGGGAGGCACCTGTGGTCAAAATGACTGAAGAAGCCAGCTGCTGGAAAGGTAACCCTTCCATGAGACTGTCCGAGTCTTTTCACCATTCCAGGGCCTTGTGACAGGCACTAGTTTAGAAAGAGAATCCTTTCTTTGTCACCAAAAGGACCTGAGATGGAACTGAGAGGAGGGCAACAAAGATGGTACAGGGATTGCATCACAGGTCCTATGAGGACAAGCTGAAGGACTTGAATATGTACTCCCTGGAGGAGAGGAGGGAGAGAAGGGATACCATAGAGACATACTTGTACCTGATAGGGAGGAACAGGGTGCAGGAATACACTATTTTCCAGCAAAAAAGATGTTCCAGGTGTCATGTCCCAGAGCTGGGGGCACAACAGATAAAAAAATAGACAGGTACCCAGCTCTGAAAGGTGCCCCAGAACATGCCCAGGTGCCCAGTTTCTAATCAAGTCATCACAAACCTGTTTAAATAAATGTGCATAGCTACATAATTGTAAAAAGAAGTTAGCCCTTTATACCAGCTTGAGCAGATGGAATGTCGTGCTGAGCATATAGAATGCCAGACTGAGCAGATGGAATGGCAACTGTGTGGCACCTGCCCTACCTTCCAGAACCAGAACCCAGAGTGTTAACTTTAAAAAAATATTTATCAGTTGAGGGAGAATCGTGGTGACTGTGGAGGAGAAAGGACACAGAAAGTGAGGAGGGATGAGAAGAGCTTGCCAGGAGGGCTGAAGCTGTCCTCGAGGGCTTTCTTGTGTACCCCTCTGCCTCCAGTCACTGAAGACAGCTACTTGAATGTGTCATTTGGTCCACGGTGTCGTTTGACACCAGAAGAGTCGTCCTGCCCCCCTTCAGAAGGGCTTGGTGCCCCGAATTATTGTTTTTATTTTTACAAGTAAAGTTCAGTTCCCCGTAGGTGGCAGTAGCAGTGCCGCATCATTTGTGACGAGTTTTGGGACTTCGCAAGGTTCCCGGTCAACCGCTCATCTGCCTGAAGCCCTCCCTCTGCCGCAATACCTCCCACCTCCCAATCAGCTTCCCTGCATCCTTATCTGGGGTGGTGAGTCAGCGGCAGCACAATAGTAAAAGTGCTGACCACCAGAATAGAAACAAAATTGTTTTATTTATTTGTTTAGTTTAGCGCCGGTTGCAAAGCAAACCAGCCACAGGCCAAGGACAGGAGAGATCAGCATCTGCACTTGGGGCATGGCGACGCACAGGGGAGGGACTAGACTTGTGGTCTCGAAGAGGAAAACACTAATTACTTAAATTAAGGCAGAGCAGATGTGGAGCTGAGGCGGGGTGGCTCAGTAAATGACAGAAAGGCTCAGCCAGGCCTGAGACTTAAAAGGGGCAAGTTAGGCCCACTGTTATTTCAAAGGGCAAGATAGGCTCACTTCTACATAAAGGGGTAAGTTAGGCCCACTGCTACTTAAAGGGGCAACTTAGGCTCACTGTTACTTAAAGGGGTGAGTTAGACCCACTGTTATTTCAAAGGGCAAGATAAGCTCACTGCTACTTAAAGGGGCATGTTAGGCCCACTGCTACTTAAAGGGGCAAGTTAGGCCCACTGCTACCAAATGGGGTAAGTTAGGCCCACTGCTACCAAACAGGGTAAGTCTGGCCCATTGCTACTTAAAGGGGTGAGTTAGGCCCACTGCTACTTAAAGGGTGAGTTAGGCCCACTGCTATTTAAAAGGGCAAGTTAGGCCCACTGCTACTTTAAGGAGCAAGTTAGGCCCACTGCTACCTAACAGGGCGAGTTAGGCCCAATGCTACTTAAAAGGGCACAGTAGGCACACTGCATCTTAACAGGATGAGTTAGGCCCACTGCTACTTAAAGGGGCTAGTTATGCCCACTGCTACCTAACAGGGTGAGATAGGTCCACTGCTACTTAAAGGGGCGAGTTAGGCCCACTGTCAGCCATTTATACCCCCAGGTGTTATATGGGACCAGCAGCATTAGCAACCCCAGATGCTGAGGGAGTCTAGCTAGCCACGCAGAACCACAGTAACAGGAGAACCTGATCTAGCTAGAGGGACCCCTGGTAGTTAGGTCCACTGAAGCTAGGGTTCACCTAGTATAGTGAAGTGTCTGTTTATCTACTGTGGTCTGGACATTGAGACTGTATAATTGACCACTACAATAAGAACTGAGACTTTCACTGTCTTGCTATTATTCCTACGGACAGTAACAGTGCCAGAGTGTCCTTGTATTGCTTTGTACCAGCATTTCAGTGACAGAAAGTATTGCTTTGTTGCCAGCATTTCAGCGTCATAAAGTATTCAAATCAAGTCTTCAGCAGTTTCCAGAGTCACTCCACCGTGTTTCCAGATCAGTCTTCCTCAGTTCTTCAAAAATCATCTCTCAGTATATTTCTGAAGCAGCCAACAGCAATTTCCTGAAGAATCGTGCTGCAGTCGTCTCGGCTGCAATGTCCTGTTTATTATTTTCCTCTCTCTAGTACAAAGTTGCCACCTGTTTTCTTGTTTCATCATCCATACCAAAGTGCCATCCAGGTCTTCTGTTTCAGTACCCTGCATCATCGTCCTGTTTTTTATTTTACATCAGTCCTTGGCTCATCCAGCCTTGGTGCCCAGAACCCTGTTGTTTCCCCCATTCCACAGAATTTATTCTCTCTGCATCTTCTTCATTTCCCAGCAGTCCAGAAGTGGGCTGTGGCTGGGTCTGTTGTGCTTCAATTCTGGTGGCCCTCAGTGGGTTTTGAGCCGAGGAGATCTTTGTATTGCTCTGAAATTCCAGCAACCCTAGAGAGGTGGGGTGTGGCTGAGAACGCATGGCCTGTTCAAAATCCTCTCTGCATTCCCTTAGTTTTTAACTCATTCCAAGCAGTCAGTCAAGTTGTTACCCTGGTGTGTCATATCCCATATCCCAGTTTCTTCTCGACAACAGAGAAAGTTCAACTGTGCACAAACTACCTCTAATGACATATGTAGAGTCTTGTAAGTGACATGCTATCGAGTTTCTTAGAGGGGAGTACTCCAGGTAATAGGCCCAAGGTAGAGGTGCGCCTCAGGGTAGTATTGGAGACTGCATAGTGATTCGCTGATCTTAGTAGATAGAAAGTGCTTAAAGCAGAGCTGTTACAGTTGATTATTGTAGGTGTGCATAGAGTCACCCTCGTACAGGGTATAGAGGATAGAATGCTCTTAAAGCGGAGCTGTTACAGTTGATTATTGTAGGTGTGCATAGAGTCACCCTCGTACAGGATATAGACGATAGAATGCTCTTAAAGCGGAGCTGTTACAGTCATTTGATTTAGAGTTCTCCTCGTACAGGAGAGTAGGGATAAGAGTTCCCTGTGACCGTGTTCCCTTTCCCTGTTTGTTTGAATAAAAGCCTGTCAGGTATTTGAAATCAATTTCTGACTCCTGCCTCTCTTTGTTAGGTGCCAACATCCACCTCCTTGGGACCTGTGTTAGTAATTTGTGTGCAAGTTACTGGTGTCATCACAACACAGTTACTTTATTTACCCTGTTATATTTCTGTGGAGATCCAGCACATGTTAACATCTATTTTACCACCATTGGGGTACCACACAAGACTAGAGGACATGGGATGAAGTTGGAGAGAGGACAATTCAGAGGTAATGTGAGGAAGACTTTCTTCACAGAAAGTGCGGTGGATAAATGAAACACCCTGCCAGATGAAGTGGTGGGGGCTGAAACAATCATGGGATATAAGAATGCATGGGATGATAGATATAAGGGAATTCTGGAGGTCGGGGGAAGGGACAACAGACTTCTCGAAAAATGTGAAGGGAACTTACAAGCTCAAATAGAGCAGTCTGAGTGGGTCACTGGCCCTTATCTGTTGACAGTGCCTATGTATCTATGTGTCTATGAATGCTTCTCATTTGGAACCTGGAACCTGGCACCACAGCTCTGGTGGCTGCCATGTGGCCCGGCAACTACAGGAAATGTCTGGCTGGTCTGGGTTTGCCAGCCTGAAGGAGTGTACCAGGGTTAGTATACCGTTTACCCTTTCTTGTGGCAGGAAAGCTTTGTCTTGCAGGGCATCTAACTCTGCACCTATGAACTGCAGAACTTGTACCAGTTCCAGTTGTGATTTTTATCTGTTTATGAGAAACCCCAATGTTTCTAGGACTCCCTGGGTGAGGGAGAGATACTTCCTGGTTTGGTGGGGGGCACCCCCTATGACCAGCCAGTCATCCAGGTAGGGAAAGACTGTGACACCCAGTCATCTGAAGTGTGCCACAACCACAGCCATGCACTTTGTGAATGCCATGGGAGCAGCAGTAAGCCCCAAAGGGAGTACTGCAAACTGCTAGTGACCTGAGGGAAGTCTGAACCTCAGGTACTTTCTGTGGATGGGTCTGATGTGTATGTGGACATAGGCATCCTTGAGATCCAGGGATGCTAGCCAGTCTCCCTGTTGCAGAGTGGGGATCATCATGGCCAAGGTGACCATTTTGAATGTTCGCCTTGTCGGGTGTCTGTTCAGGAGTCTGAGATCCAGAGTGAGTCACCATTCCCCATTTTTCTTTTGTGTGAGGAAGTATCTGGAGTAAAAGCCCTTCCCTACTTGGGATGTGGGAACAGGTTCTACTGCATTCATCTGCAATAGCTTCTGGATTTCTAGCTCCAACAAAACTCTTTCTGCAGATGTTGCATGCCTGAAGTGTCTGCTTTGCAGTCTGGAGAATGCTTTGAAGGCCATGGAAATGCCCTGGCTCACTACCTTCAAGACCCACTTGTCTGTGGTAATTGCTTGTCATGCTTGGAAATAGTGAGCCAGCTGGCCTCTTACAGGGGTTGGGGTGGCAACCTGTACAAATGCATCAAGGATTCTGCTTGAGCTGGGCCTTTGCCCCTGATACTTGTTCTGTCCTCTTTGTGGGCCTCCTGCCCCTACCCTTAAAGTAACCTCTATCTTTCTGGTAGTCTCTTGCCTGGGCCTGAAAGAAAGGCCTAGGGTATGTGGCTCTGCCCGCCTCTCCTATCTTGGGACCTATATGAAGTAGAAGGCCTGTCTCTGGAAGAGCTGCTCCTGAAATTGACTTGTACTCTTCCACCTGTTTCACGTAGGCCTCAGTTTTGTCCCCAAAAAGATAGTTGTTCTCACAGGGGAAATCCATGGCTTTAGCCTGAGTATCCTGTGAGAGATTGGTTGCCCTGAGCCAAGTCATCCTTCGCAGGGCAATGGCAAGGGCCATGAATCTGGCTGCTGTGTCATTCACATCCACTGCCATATGAAACTGGCATTTGGTGGCATCCAACACTGTCCTAGCTGTGTCCACAAGGTCTGCAGCCACCTCACCAGTGACTCTGTCCACCATGGATAGGACAGATGACCACAGGGCCTTTTAATACTGCACTGTACAGGCCATGTAGGTAGCTTGCCTGAGAAGCAAGGAGGCTTCAAGGTACCCATTCTTCCTGATGCTGTCCAGCTTCCTGGACTCCTTGTCTGGAGGGTGTGAAGCGAGAGGTACCCTGGCCTTGTCACAAGCAGCAGCCTGGACAATGCCCTCGTAATCAGGGTGGACAAAAAGGAACTCAGTATTTGTTCTGTCCAGCTGGTACTTTTTATCAGTCTTTTTATCTACCCCTGGTATGGAAGTGGGGGGTTGCAAGATTTTAAGAGCAGCTTTTCTCAGGGACATGTGGATAGGTCCCAATTGTAAATTAAATCCCTGCACCATCTACCAACCTCAAACAAGCAGACAAATACAGAACGTACGGACATAAATGCTTTTACTTAAAGAATGCCAGAGAATCACAACCTCTCAACAGGGATGCCAGCAGGAATCCCTTACACCAAGCCTCCAACCGGTTTTGCTCAACGCATCATCAGGGAGTGTGGATACATAGCAAGAGTCTCTTTCTTGGGACTAACCCCATCATGTCTAAAAACTCTGCCTCCTCCTCATCCTCCACAGTCTCCTGGGTGGCAAGGGTGAGGGTATCCACCATCTGTCGTACAAAAACATAATGGGAGGTGTAATACTTCTGTCCCCTCGGAGGGGAACCAAAGTCCTGCTCTGGAAAGAAATCTGATTTGACTTGTTCTCCTTTCTTCTTCTCCTCCTCCTCCTCCTACTCTAGTTCCTCATACAGGAACTCCAGTTGCTGGGTGGGAAGAACTGAGGCTCGAACTGGTGGTTGAACTGGGGTAGTCAGGCTGGGCACCAAGGAACCAGCAGCTTGGAAAGCCTGTAGGACCTGTAAGGCCTTGGCTATGTTCTTTGCTGAGGGCATTGCTGGTTTACTCGCATTAAAGCTCCTTTGGTTTTTCAGCAAGAGGTGCAGTGGCATGTTTCTCTTTGTGCTTCTGTTTGGCAGGAATCGGTTGCGTTGTTGATTCTGCAGGCCTCTTGTACTTAGAGGCATCTTTTCCTGAAGTTTTAGGCTCCACAGGGTCTTTAGGCCTGTCTTTATGAGGATGTGAGGAGGAGGCCTCTTACGAGGATTTTGAAGGAGATGAGGGGTAGCCATTTCCTCAACATTCTTAGCCCTTTTCCTTAGAGGTTTGTGGCAAAAATTACTACAGATCTGACAGTTGGCAAAAATGTGACTAGGACTGAGATAGATTAAACACAGATCATGCCTGTCAGCCTTGATGATGATTTGGCCACACTCGATGCAATTTTTAAAACCTATTGGTCCAGTTCTCATTTTGGGTCTCGCTAACATGCCCAATGTGTCAGACGACAAAAACAAAAAAAGCTGCCACAGAAAAGAAATGCGGTTGGTTCCCAAAACTCCCTTTAAACCACCCAGTTATAGAAAATAAAGAGATTTTGGGTGGTTCCTTGGAACCGCTAAAAAGGGAAAACTAACAGAATATTCACTGTAATTCTCAGGAAAAGGAACCGGAGCAAAGAAAATATAAATAGAAAATAGAAACATAGACTTTGACAGCAGATAAGGACTGCTTGGCCAACCTAGTCTGCCCATTTCCCTACCTACTGGATAAAAAAAAAAGCGGCAAATCCGATAAGGGAACAGTTCTGAACCAAAAACTGAGGTAAAAATAAATAAATAAAAACAGACTAACCTGAAAAATACTAGGGACAACATTATTTATTTAAACTAATGAAGAACTGAATTTTTAAATGAAAGACAACAAAGTTTTACGAGATGCTGAGGAGAGCTCTCCGAGGCATCTTACTAGGCAGGCGGAGTAAACGAATCTGAGCATTTTAGAATGCAGCAGCACCAAGGGGCAGCAGTTTGAATTGTGGAACGAGCCAATGATACATTCCATCATTTACATATATTCCAATCTCTCCGGGGCAGTTGAGCATAGGAGGCTGACTGCATTAGTTAAGCATACTGATGGATTCCTGGGGTTTGAAAATACATTCCCCCTATAATGTACACAGCTTGCACCTGTTATAACTAGCCAATTCACAGTACATAAAAGAAACCCAAGTACTTGCCAGACGCCTAACACCTGGATGAGTAGTGCATTATAGTGTATGGTGGAATGTTGTTCTGGTTAAAAATCCCACCATACCGAAACACTGTTCATCCACAGAGTCAAAAATGAATGGAATGCTGTACTGACTGTATGTGCAGAACAGCGTTCCATTCATTTGGAATGAGAGACTCGATCTTGAAATGTAAGCCACGCGGCACAAGGAACTGCCACAAATCATGCACTGTTCTCATTAAAAATGCCACCATACACTATAAAAAATACTGGCTTCTCAATCTCGCAAAACCAGTGTGTTTTCAGCCACCTCGGGGTTTATGATTCCTTCGCATGGAATCATGAACCCCTCTGTGGTTGAACACACTGGTTCAGCACAGTTGCTCAGCCAGTATGCTCTATGTGGAGCACGAACAGCTACTGTGGTAGTTTCAGGCTCCTAGGATGGAAACATACAAAGAAAGTTACATACAGACCTACAGATGGTGAAATACTTAGACTTACGAGTTAAAGAGGAAGAGGTCACAAATTGATACCCATACCCCATCCCACTACAGGAGCGCAGTCTCAAATGTGAGTGGGTACTGTAGTATACAAATTTATTTTAGAAAGTTGTTAGGTACCCTGGTGCCTTGTCAATATTGCTAGCCCTGTTCTCTAGAGTATTATCAAGTGAAAATATACGGGGGAGCCCAGTGCTGCACCAAGCAGCATAGTCATTCATTTATAATAAAAAAAAAATAATTATCTTATTTGGGCTAGAGA
The DNA here is from genome assembly GCA_016271365.2 of Neoceratodus forsteri. Lineage (NCBI taxonomy): Eukaryota > Metazoa > Chordata > Ceratodontiformes > Ceratodontidae > Neoceratodus > Neoceratodus forsteri. Next base: position 687,222,997 of record JADMNL010000022.1, on the reverse strand, counting down.
GAGAGAGAGAGAGATTACAGAACGGCAGCAAGCAGTAAGTGTAAAATGCAACCTGTAATGTCACAGTCAGGGGAGAGTGCGTTTTTATAAGGCAGGTGAGTTTCCCTTGGAGTGGTGCCCAGTGGTGCTTGGAAGTCTGGGCAGATCACTACAGCGAACACTAAAATGGCTCAGCTTGTTGGGGAAGAAAAAGGGGTTTAGACTACCTTTAGCAGACTTTAAACTGAAGCAGAAACTGAATCAAAAATGATGCTAGCAGGCTTCAGTCTCAACTAGGAAAGCTCAGATAAAAAGCTCTGAAATCTCTGCTACTGATTTTTTCCTAAAAGAAACCATCATCTCACCAGCACTTCAGTTTAAACTGAGAGTAATTCATTTCTTGTTCAGTTATTGGTAAAAGCTTTTAAGACTTCAAAACTGTTTATTCCCAAAGCAAAACATCCATGAATTTCTCAGTCCAGCTGTGCCCTTGTTCATCCCCTCATTGGTGGTTGGCAGCGTCTCCAGTTCCAAGTATCATAGAAGAGGAAGAATGAAGATGACATTTGGTGTAGTATGACTTCTTATTACACATGTTCATGCACACAACAGGAGACACTACACACAGCTCAGGGCTGAGACATGGGATCTCTTCTGGGAGATCTTGCCTTATGGGAAGCAGGCCACACTCTCCATTTGGACAGTGAAAAAAACGTCCGGGTTTGCTCCATATTCAGGGCCTCTTATAGTGTATGGTGGAACAAGTTGCTATCTTTTAGGAAATTCAAAGCCCCTGACTCAGACTTAGTGCTAAGGGATGCCTGAGCCATAAACTGGTCCTCACTTTACCAACTCAAAGATGTCGCCATGGCAGTGACGAGTTTTACGGAAGCTCTTCACAACCTCCAGGACAAATATTTCCCAATCACCACCAGGAGGATTAGAGGTGGCAACACCAGTTGGCTATCACATGATCTTCTGACCCAAATGAAAGAAAGTGACAAAACATGGAGAGCTTTCAAGGCATCCCTTCCCCTCAACTATGGAATGCTTACAGGCAACTTCGAAACTCCTGCAAGCAAGCAGTGAAATCACTTAAATGTGAAATATTATGCCAATCTGCAAAATGAGTTTCTTAGAAACCCTCACAGCTTCTGGGCCTCAATTAACACCTTCCTAAACCCCAAATCAAATAAACAAATAACTAAACTTACCTCCCCCTCTGGTCCCACTACCAATCCAGGTGAAACTGCTGATACCTTCAATAGAATGTTCACTGACCTTACCTCCTACACCAGCAAAATCCCTCCAAAACCTCCCTCTGCCCAGAAAAACCAGCCATGCTGTCCTCATCCAACTAGCCCCGTCTTCTATTTAAGAGCCATTGACCATAGGGTCACTGGCAAACTCCTAAAGATGCTACCCACCAGAGGCAGCTCAGGCAGTGACGGCCTGCATCCCACCTTTTTGAAAATCCTCTCCTCAGCCCCTGCCAGGCCACTGACCCACATATTTAATCTTGCCCTATTATCATCTACCGTGCCTGACTCATGGAAACATGCGCATGTGGTGCCTATTTTCAAATCCGGCAATCCAGCTGCCTCTGAAAACTACCGTCCTATCACCTTCCTCCTGCATCTAAGCAAACTATTAGAAAAAATCATTCACCACCAACTATCTGAGTATCTAGGAAATTACAGCCTCCTGAGCCCACTCCAACACAGCTTCCACAAACAACACAGCACCTCCTCTGCCTTGGCCCTTTTCTATAACCACGTCCTTGGAAACATGGACACGGGCATGTCCACAGGTGCAGTGCTTGTGGACCTGTCAAAAGCCTTTGACCTTGTTGACCACCACCTTCTCATTTCCACCCTGCTAAACCTAGGCTGCTCCCCAGATGCCACCGCTTGGTTCAACAGCTACCTCGCAAATAGATCCTAGTCTGTTCTGATAGGCAAAGCTACCTTTGCTGCATTACCCATCCACACTGTTGTACCCCAGGGCTCCATACTCAGGCCTCTACTATTCTCACTTTTCATAAATGACCTTCCCATGGAGAGCATAAACTGTAAAGCACTCCTCTTTACTGACAACCTTGTCATCTACCATAGCGCCATGTCCCTCGGATCTATATCCTCCACCCTCACCACTAACTATGGCACAGCTCAAAACTGGTTCCTCTCCAAAAAACATCTGGTAAATAAGAAAAAAACTGAAGGTCATGCTATTTGGGTCCAAGCCGTACCTTGCTAAGGCTGCCAAAACAGACACCGCATTACACATAGCAACCCCTGCAGGCCCTTCTCTTGACATTGTATCCTCCTTCAAATACCTAGGAGTAACTCTTGATCCCTCCCTTACCTACAATGTCCACATTGTTACTATTATAAAGAGGGTCCACCAGAAGCTGGGGGCAACCTACTGTGTAAACCACCTCCTGACCGCTGAGGCTCACCTTGCAATTGCCCAGGGAAATCTCCTGCCCCTTCTTGACTATTGCTCTCCTGGTTTCTCCTCCACATCCGCCTCACTTCTCTCTCATCTAAGTATCACATTATAACTCTGTCGCTTTGCCTTCCAGGTCCCCTCCTCCACTCATCACTGTGTAACCCCCCTACAAATAGGGGTTCCTATAATGTCTTTCTGGGCTTGCCTAATGCCCACCATAAGGATGGTGTTCTGTGTCCAGCCGTTTAAAATTGCCTGCATGAGAGTGCTATAGTAAGCCTCTGTGCCTGTCTCTTTGAGAGAACCATTATGCTGTGTGTGAAAATTAGTCTGGGCTGGGTCTGACTAATTAAGGCTCGAAACTAGCCAGAAAGTCCGTATTTCTGCTCCATTCTGCAGTCGCTATTAGCGCAGAGGGAGCTCTGTTAGGAGAACTACTTATTCACAGTTTGTCTGTTATAATAATAATACTGTAGGAGTTTGTCTAACCTGCTTCCATTTGCAGCACGAACATTTGGATTAGAGCCACCATCTTGGTTCTGGACTGCCAGTGTTGGACCAATCGAAACCTATGGGGACCTAAAATGGAGACTGTCCCCAGACGTCTTGTGGGATTGAAATCTGTAGGAATTGTAGTTTTTAAGGTTTGGCGCCTAAATGGACCTGGAGGAAGAGCCCTTACTGTGACAGACAGCTCCATCAGCCAACCAAACCTTTTGGATCACTGGGAAAACCCAGAGCTGCCTGCAGCAGTGTGTCAGTCGAGAGCTGGAAGTTGGAGAGTGAACAGCTCAAGTCATCGAGCAGTTGCTACTGTGTAGGAAAGCAGGAGAATTGGCAGGAAGGATCTGCTGGCCTGTCTACCACATCTTCCAGTGTGAAGAACTTCTGTGAGTGTGAAAGTCAGACTTTATCCAATTTCTAGATTGAGACCTGAAACCTAAGGAGGAAAGTGTGTTATAGCTGCCTGCAAGTGGACCGAAGACTTGCTCCAGAAGCAATCGGCATCAGGTACCGAAGTGAGCCTCAGATCAAAAGGTTTGCGCAGAAATCCTGTATTATTGCTAACAGACTTTTATCCGAACTGTGGCCAAATATTCAGAGTGTGTATAAGTGTGCTAAAAGTGTTGTGTGGGTCGAGATTTGGTTCCCCACACCGAGTTCTGCAACTCCAGCTGGAGGCTGTTCCAGCACTTGCAAACGGACTTCATCCGAACTGTACTCTGCCTGGGCCCTGCCATCTCGGCCTAGGTTGCCACTCCCAAATCAGACACATTTCCAGCGAAAGACCCACTCGGGGATTCGGCCCCCTGCTCAACACCACCAAACAGGTAGTGACCACCACAGTGAGTTGTGTAGGCCCTGCTTCCCCTGGCAATCCAGTACAACATCCGGAGGTCTTCATTTCATCTGTCCTTCATCCTGGTCTGGGTAGCATGAGTACAAAACAGGGTAGCTCCCTGCAACAAAGCTGCAATAATTTGTGTGTTCATCTGATTTTCTTGTTCTGGGTTTATTTGCAACGCTCAGAGCCATCTGGCTCTGGATTACAAATATTTGGGTTAAGTGCATGTTAACTGTGTTTTTCCTTCCTAAGGGCCCCAACAACAGCTGCAATGCCGGCCTACCCCGGGCAACGCTTCAGGCTAGCCTTTTTTACAGCTGGGTACCCAGAGTTGCAGGACCTGGTCAGAGGGACTTACAGTGCATGCTTTACCAACCTGAATATAATCAGATTTGCCAATCACTGCTAGAGTTACGCCCCACCCTTGTTCACATCCCCCACGAATAAATCAGATTGTGGTTGTTCACGTTTAGCCTGGCTAGTGTGTACCTTCTTGGTGGAGATATTGTACTGCCTTTGAATTGTTGCATCACTGGTCTTATTTTCCAGGGTGTCTCCAGGGCAATTGCAGCTGATCCAGCCCTGGTGGTAAGTGCAAGAGGTGTGAGCATATCATTACCGTCATATGGTATATGTGATTGTCTTATTGCTGAACTGTCTAGGGCACTAGAAGGGTTGGTGAATGGTTATAGCATCCCGGAGGGCTATACCAACAGCAGTTACACTACCCCAAAACCATTCCTCCAGGTGGAGGCACCCGTTCACTGAGCTCAGACCTCTCAACCTGTACATGATCACGAAGGCAGGGGTAGTAACCCATAGGATAGTGCCACCTAGGGGTAACAACTGCTCTCTATATCAGTCATTAGACTCTGTCTCTCTCTCTGCATGGCCGTTATGAATATGCCATGGGCTGTCTAGTTGACACCTCTCCGAGGAACTCTCAGAAGTCCCCATACTCCCAAATTCTCACCGCCAGGGTGGTAACTCGTTCTCCCAGGGTCTCTTCCATTTCCCCCTGGTAGTCCCCTGTGTATCTACTGTCATGGGGAGCAAGGCTTCTTTGTCTCTGCCCCCTCTCTCTGGAACAGACTAGCACCTGCCATCAGAACATTACCCTCTCATCAATCCTTCAAACTGAAGTTAAGAGATTGGCTCAAGTCTCAGGCCACCTGTACATGCTCCCTAGGAAACACCCCCACCAGAAATCCGTCTTAGAGGCAAAACTGTGTCACATGCCTTACTTCCCGTGCACTGACTACTAAATAAACTGGCAATTATTGGTCTTCTTTACGAAAACATTAATTGCTGTAATTAAATCCATTACGCACTGTTCTGTGTACCCTTGAATGGCTAAATGATGTCTTGACTCACTATACATGTAACTGACCGAGTTACCTGTAATCAGAGATGCATTGTTGAATTTTGTTATGAACTTGTTCTTTTCTCTCTTAAACACGATGTTTATGTATTACTGTTTTCGATTTCCATTGTACTCAATGTATTATATACACCCATTGTACTGTAACTTGCACCTTTTGTCTGCACCTATTGTCTGACTCTGTATTGTCTGCCACTGTGTGGCCCCGCTCGCAACTGAAAATAGTCCTTTGGATCAGTTTGCCTACCCAGTTACATAAATAAAAATAAATAAATAAAACATTGTTGGGGATGAAAATCCATCACTTGAACAACATTGTTGTGCTGCACTAGCTACGTCAGCGAGTTTGTTGTGCTGCACTAGCTATCGCACACAACATGGAACACCTTCACGCATGCTCGTTCCCGATCCTCTGCTTCTGTCAAAACAACTGCAGCAGTGAGACTGGCCCCTGAAGAGAGCTACAATTCAAAACAGTTAAAAGTAAGGACAAATTCATAAATTTTAAGATTGACCATGCACTATAAAAGACACAGTGTACTATCAATCATATACAACAGGTCCGTTTCTTTATCTTGAGGTTTCCATGGTAACGAGATCTCTCTAGCAGCTCTCTCGAGGTCTCCTGTTACCACGGAAACCTCTCGATTGAAAAATAGACCTGTTGTGTATGACTGATCATGTACTATCCTCTATGTTCTCTGCAGCACTTCAGTTCTGATTTCTGGGGCAAGGCTCCTGGGATTCTGGGACAGTTTGTTTATTCCGGCAGTATGACTTATTCAGCTCTGTGGCAGAATGCAATTCAGTCATTGGCTAAGATACGGTAAGATGTCATTGATGACATCACATGCTGACAATAGACGAGGGGCTTCAGGATAAACAAGGAGAGGACAGGAACCAGGCACTATGGAAAAACTGTACACTTGAATGAAGAATCACCAAAAGCAATAAATTCCGTGGCACTACATAATTCTGCGACAGGGTGTAAGTTCTGTGGAAAATTCCACAGCTATAGAATGACAGAATTCCAAAAGCCTTCCCATATTTATCCATCCAGTTTTAACTTTCCTTTTTTTGTATAAAAACAACATTTTTCGAGTCAAGCGGTGTCTGTAGTGTGTGGTTATGAAATTGTGCTACAGGTGACGTGGACAAAGGACCCAAGGAAAGGTAGAAGGCCAGAGCAGATAAAAGTGTTTAAGAGGAATTTTTCCCCATTTCTGTATCTGCTCCTCTGGTCCCTGAGGTACTCCATTTCCATCACTGACCTTCCTATGAACTGCATGCCCTGTACATGTGCTCAGTAGCTAAGCTACTGTTGGTTGCTGCCTGCCTCTCCCACTCTAAATAAAAGGGGAGGGTGCTTGCCTGGACTGAGCTCCAAGTCGCAGGTAAGGGGAGTGCAGATCCTGCCTTGAGAAAAAAAGAGAACAGCAGGGGAGTGTTGTGCTTCAGCCAGAGGAAGCTTGGAAGATGAGAGAGAGGGAGAGCCAGGTACCACTGCCAGAGACAAGAAAACAAAGGAGACAGAACAGAGAAAAGAAAATGAGAAATGAGAGAGTAAGCGTTCTGAGGCATTAAGATCTCTACCTGCGGTAGAAAGAGATGAAGCAGTAGGGGTATCCTCTCAAGGGGTTTGCTCAGGGTTCATGAAGACACACTCCAGACTACAAAAAGTGGTCAAGAAGAGCAGCCTTGGACCATATATACAGAGTCATGGGGGAGTCAAGGGGAAATCCTCCAGATGCAGCCATTGAGATCACTCCAACTACTGGTATCACATGTGTACCGAGGGTGGCCTGCTAAGGTATGTGCCCGTGCCCCATGAGGTCTCAAGAAAGTTATGGTGCACTGGAGCTGAGGGTAGGTTGCAGGAAGCCTGGGGAGAGTACCTGACTAAAGCAGGCATCCCTATGGGGAAGAGTAAGTTCAGACCTCATAGCACTAGAGAGTGGGTCACTGTACAGGCACAGCACGATGCCTGGCTCCAGATGCGAGCAGTATATGATCTATAGATTGCTTTTATATAGTGTATAGAAGGAAATATACCTTGTGTAGATGCCTGCCAGTAATATGAGAGATTCTATGAGCTACCTCATTGTGTGTGTAGCAGGCTCCCTGTAACTCAGGGACCCTATGAGAAAGCCCTAAATAGATTATGTCTCTGTAAATAGTGTGTGTTCCTATGGTACTACGTACAGTATGTGGCATCTTGTGCTAATAAATGTGCCTGACTCCATGTTTCTGGAGTGGACCATCTCTACCCTCTGCTTGTCTTCCTATTTGGTTTCTATATCATGCTTTACTACCTCCTCTAATTGTAACCTATCTGCTCTCCTTGACTCTTGGTTCTCTGCCTCCTATCATAGCTTCATTGTCTTTAAGGCTGATTATTAGTACATTGTTAGCAGTACCATGCCCTGCCTTCACCCTTCCTCCATTGAAACCGTTTATCTCCTCCTTTGTGTCTTCTCAAACCAGTACCTCATGAGCATTGCCAGTATCCTTTTTTGATGCTTTCTGCAATGAAATAATTCCTCTTCCTTTGTGTCTACACAAACCACCACCTTGTGAACATTGCTGGTGTCCTTCCTCCCGCACTGAAATGGTTCCTCCCCTCCTGTGTCCTCTCAAACCACCCCTTCCTGAGCATTGAACATGTCCAGCCTAAAATCCTTCCTGCATTGAAATCATCTCCCTCCTATGTGTTTTTTCAAACCATCTCCTAGTGAACATTGCCTGTGTCCTTCCTTGATCCTTCCTGCAATTAAATCATTCATTCTCTCCTTTGTATCCACTCAAACCACTACCACGTGAGTACTGCCTTTGTCCTTCCTTGACCCTTCATGCATTGAAATCATTCCTGCCTTTCTTTGTGTCCTCTCAAACCATGAGCTTTTGAGTATCTCCCCTCTCCTGCACTGAAGCTGTTCATCCTCCCCTGTGTATCCTCTCAAACCACCAGCTTGTGAGCACTGCCTGTGTCCTTTCTTGTCCCTTCTGACACCTTCCTACCCCCGTAAAGGATTCAATGAAAGGGGCTGCTCGATGGCCACTTCTTTTCCACACCTGTGACTTGGGGTCAAGAGCATACTTGGGGAGGAGGGATTAGTGTGGGCAGGGCTAGTGAGTGCTGCTGCCTGCCGCAGGAGCCCATCCATGAAAGGAGATGACAGTGTACACTGGCCCAGAGAGCCCTCTTGGTAAGCTAGAGAGCCTGCATCTATGCAATAGGTCATGCATGCGCATGTTGCACTGCATTGCATAAGGCCAACATAAGGCTGCAGCTGAAACTGGGGTGGTAGGTGGTAGAAAAAACTGTGGTAAAAACACTGTTGCTGCAGGGAAGACCCTGGACTCTCCTGAACCATGTGGATCTTCAACTGTGGAGCAGTAAGGCAAACAGGTCTGAGGATGCTGCCATGGGCTGAAGGATGCCCCCCTCTCACACACACACACACACACACACACACACACCGTAGGCCTGAAGACTGAGCAGATAGATGACCATAGAGGAAAAAAAGAAAAAAAAAATTCAATAAAATAATTGTAGCCTCTTTGTCCTATATTTAGAAAGATTATCTGCTGGGTAACAGCCCTTTACTCTACCCTTCCTAACCCAGTTCAGCAGTCTCCCATGTTCAATGGCACATTGTTGAACCAGCTAAGTAAGAGCTTAGTAAAGTGGTGTGAATGCTGGAAGTAATGTTCCTGAATATCAGGCTTTTCACTAAGGTTGTGACAGCCTGCCTTAAAACATCTGTAGCACATGAGTTATGCCCCACCAGTGACCAAGCTGCCAGCATAGTCCTGATGTAAATCCCACCTAAGTGCCCAGTTACAAGACATCTGTGTCCTATCTGTCTGTGCACTACTCATCCACAATTCCTTTAGCCAGCAGCAATAGAAAAACCACAGCAGAGAGATCTGTCTGTGTGCTACTCATCCGCAATTCCTTTAGCCAGCAGCGATAGAAAAACCACAGCAGAGAGAACCAGATCCATTTTGTTAGTATACTGGCATGATAGGCTTAAGAAGGAGCAGTGTGACAGCCACCCCTGAAACAGAATGTTTGTTTTGAATGTTAGGCTCTAATCAAAATGAGAGTGAGAGAAACAGAAAGACAGGGACAGAGGAAGCATATGGCCTTCTTGCACAGACTCAAACTGGGAGAATGTCTATGCCTGTTAATGTATTGTTAAGATTTTATGCTTCAAGAGGCTGGCCTGTTGGTGGAGTGGTAGCGTTACCACTCATGACATCGGTGGCCAAGGTTTGGGAATGTGCCTGAGTTGCTGGAGGATTGGCAAGCATCCCAGCCAGTGCTCACCCTCTTCAGGGAGGGTTGTTATCCACCACCATCCACCATCATACCTTCTATGGTAGTAGTGGCAGCGCTGGACACACAGACAGCAATGAATGGGTTAGTCACCAAGCTCTGCACCTGCAGCATACGTTCACACTGATTCAGGGGTGAGAGAACTTGAGAAACTGCCAGCCAGGAGCAGGGTGACAAATTTCAGGAGTGTAGCCAGAAATTTCCATTTTGTACACAATCTCCAACAGTTACACCCCCAATTAAAAAATGTATACATCCTTTCCAAATGGCACCCCCTTCCATACAAGTCAGATTGTTGTCAGATGACTCCTCTACTCTCTAAAGAGGTTATACATGTATCGGACACTCCTCAGTGGCCTACACTAACCCAAATACTACAGATTAGAATGATAATATTAACAGAGTGGCTTATGGTTTGTGACAGGCACTCAACAAAACTGTACACAAATGTGTACAGTGAGTATGCCTGTCTACACCCCAAAGGCCCTGCTCCCACTGACTGGGCTCCAGCTCCAATCATGGACTTGATTATCAGTGAGGGATGTGCCCTCCACCCCTAACAGGATCCCCCATGGTGGAGGCATGCCACAGAGCTGCATGAGCTGAAGTTAAGTCCTGGAGCTGCAGGGTGACTGGGCTTGGGGTGCAAGCTGAATAGGGCACTGGCTGGGATTGGGAGTATAAACAGAAATTAATAAAAATAAAAGACTTTAAAAAATGAAAATGGAAGATTTTATGCTTCCAGTTCAGTGAAGGAGCAGAGTACGGCTGTGATCTGGGAGAACTCTCTTTATGTTTGTAGACAGGATTTTCTTGCTCCATTCCCGGTTTGCTGTTAGAAGATGGTTGCTATGCAGCAGAAAGGGACGATGTGGTGAGGCAATGACTGCAAATTGAGAGGGTTAAATATTTGCTGGGCATTTCAGTTGTTTCTAGTTTAATGGAGTGTTTCACACCTTCTCAATATCGGGGGGGGGTAATGAAATAGATCAAACAGCGATTTGAACTGGACAAAGATGACTGGGGAGTTTACTGAAGAGGTAGCTAGTTGATGGGAGAGCTAGTAGGCTGAATGTTGTGCATGTCTCTTTTATTTTCCTAATCAATGTCAGCAAACTAACAATGTCAGGAGACACTTTGTTGGGTTCTTTCTATTCACATGTCCTTATTTTTCTGCTGAAGATCAGTAGCTACAGCTGTCTGAGATTGCCAGCTGTATTCAGAGTACATTATAAATATGGCTAGACCTACATCTGCAACTGCTGCTCTTTATAAATTGCTGTAATTCATTAAACAAGAATGACAAGGTTACATAGTGGAGCAGACCAAAATGTTCTAGCTACTACAAACAAGCATTTGTCAATGCTAAATGTCTGCTTGCTGGCATTAGCATTGGTAGTGCAGTAGTTAGACAGATGCAGAATAGGAGTGGCAGTGAAGTACTGAAGTGATGCAAACCCCACCCCCACCCTGCAGAGATGGATAGGAATTGGGGTGTGCCTTTGGGTCGTCGCCCATAACACTCACGCCACTTCACCTAACTGTTGAGGTGTGCCTTGGGGTGTTCAGCTTTACAGTCACCCCATTCCATAAGAAAATATGCTGAAATGGGTGCAGTATAGGAGAATAGGGTGAACTCTGGGGCCGAAGAGTCCAAGGCACACCTCGATGCCTGTCACTAGCTGCAGGGTGGGGATGGGGGTGGAATCGCGTGAGCATTATAGCCGGCAATCCAAAGGCACACCCCTGATGCCTGTCAGTCTGTACAGGGTGGGACGTTATGGTTGGAAACCCTAACGCCCCGGGTGTTTATTGGTATTTGCACTACAGATTTTCAACATGGCCTTTTTGTGACCCCACCTCATGAAAGCACTTGGGACCTCTGCTCATGAACAGTGGCACTGTGCTTTTGTTAAAGGAAATTTCCAATATAAGGTATTAGGCTTCATAGCCCAATACCTTATATCATCCTGAGTTGACTGGTGGCAAAATTTTAGTTTTAAAGTTATTACTTTTTGTTTTGGAAGGGATCGTAACTGGCACCAAAGCCTCGGCCAGTCGATCCCTTCCAGCTTCCTGGTGCCAGCGCTCCACTCAACTCCACCCCCATGCTCTCAGAAATTGTGATGTGTGGCAGGAAAATTAAAGCAGTAACTTAACTAGTAGGGACTCTACTAGTTAAGAGACTACTTTAATTTCCCCCAAGACTTTTTAAAATGGCTAAAACCCTGCTTTAAAAATAGCCCCATTGACTTGTATGGGGCTTGCCCTCGCGAACTCCCTGGCCGCACATCACAATTTCTGAGAGCACAGGGGCAGAGTTGGGCGGAGCGCCGGCACCAGGAAGCTGGAAGGGATCGGCTGGCCAAGGCTTTAGCGCCAGTTATGATCCCTTCCAAAACACAAGACAATAACTTTAAAATTCAAAGGTTTGCTCCTATCTGCTCACGCAGCTATAAGGTATTGGGCTATGAAGCCCAATACCTTATAGCTCTAAGTCGGAACATCACTTTAATCTGTCCCGACTACGCCATTCTGCGCAACATGTGTGAAAACACAGTTCAGGCAGGATGTGAAAAATGACAGCTGTACCATTCATAGGGAGGTGTAAAGAGATGGCAATCTTGAAAATCTGGAGAAAAATATTAAAAATTCTTGAACGTACTAGTGTGCGTGGAAACTGCGCAATGCACGCTCGTAACACAGTCATTTTGTGGAATTCTTTCACCAGATTTACAACATAGGCATTTTGTGACCTCTACTCAAGAACAGCATCAGTATTATTTTCTTAATCTGTCCCGAATGTTGATTTCCCACAGCGACTGCGCCATTGTGCGCCAGATGTGCGAAACCACATTTCAGGCAGGATGTGAAAAATGACAGCTGTACTGTTCACAAGGAGGTGTGCAAAAATGGCAATGTTGAAAATCTGGAGTGAAAATATTACAAATTCTCTATGTTATGAGTGTGCGTGGAAACTGCAACGCACGCTTGTAACATAGTCATTTAGTGGAATTTTGTCACCAAATTTTTAACATAGGCATTTTTGGACCTCCGCTCATGAACAGTGTCACTGTGAATTTCTTACTCTATCCCGAACATTGATTTCCCACAGCGACTGTGCCCTTGTGCGCCAGATGTGCGAAAGCACATTTTGGCCAGGATATGAAAAATGACAGCTTACTGTTCATAAGGAGGTGTGAAAAAATGCCAATGTTGAAAATCTGGAGTAAAAAAAATTACAAATTATAAAAGTTACGAGTGTGCGTGAAAACTGCGCAATGCACGTTCATAACACAGTCATTTTTTGGAATTTTTATACCAAATTTGCAACATAGGCTTTTTGGAAGCCCACCTCATGAACAGTGACACTGTCGTTTCATTACTCGATTCTGCATAGTGACTGCGAAATCATCTTTCAGGACCACATAACCACATGACAGTGATTGAATTCATGAGGTGGGGTCCCAAGAACACCATGTTGAAAATTTGGGGCCAAAATTCACAAAAATGGGCGAGATATCCACCTAAGTTGAAAAAGAAAAAAAAAACATTTATGCCATTATACAGCTTACCGGCATTTCTTCAGTTCGTGGTCGGCTCTGATGAGTGCAGACGTGTTCCCGCTCCACCGAAGAGCATCACCCCAGGCTCCGGAGGTAAGTATGGGGTGGGGGGGTGTGCAGAGGTGGGTGCACAGAGGGTGGGTGCAGGTTGGGGGAGGGTGGCACCAGAGACAATGAGGGATGGTTTTCTGTTTTCACAGGGAAAAGAAAAAAAGCCATCAGGACTTTTTTTGTTTTACAGGGACAATTGGCATGCTGGGGTGGGCTCCCAGCGTGCCACCTGGGTGTTTGCTGGTGGGGCCTGGAGCCAACGGGGACTGAGCCCCCCGTCGGCACATAAAATGTGTCTTTGTTTGGAGGGGGCACATGAGCTGAGGGGGATTGAGAGCCCCCCTTGGCACACTACTAATGGGGGGTCATAATGCCGATGGGGACTAAGCTCCCCCGTCAGCAAATGAACTGGGGAGGAGGCATGCCGACAGGAGGATTGGGCACCCTTGACGTCGGCTTTCATGGGGACTATGTGAGGCGGATGGTGATAGCCGCCACCACCTTAATTGAAATCTAACACCACACAAGGCATCGCCCTGCAATGGCAGGTCTCTCCCTCATTGCAGCGGCTGAATCGTTTTAAGTTGGTGGCATGCTTGCAGAACTAGTGTCAGCAGGAGCATGCCATCGCATTGGGTACACAAGGCCAAGCCCACAAAAGTAGTGGCGGCATTGGCCGCCACAGTGCCTCACCTCCACAGCCCGCTTCTCTCCTAAGCTGCCACATAATGTTTCTTGCACATGTGCACAAGCAAACATAAATGCTGGAAAATGTTGGATTTTAATGTTTTGTGCACGTAGGGCCCTGGGTATCTGGGTTGCCTTCCTAATCCCCTTTCCCCCAGGACAGATCTGGAAACAAGCTATTTTGTACTCAGTGGCCCAGATATTCAGACCGCACCAGGCTGTGGTGCAAGCCTGGGTGCAGCGCAACTTGGCTGCGCAGGGGCATTGACAGGGTGATATTCAACAGAGCTGCGTCATGGCACAGCATCATTGAATATCGCACCCTGGCCACCTGCAGTGTGCATGGTGCAGTGGCACTGCACCAGCACAAGTGGCCAGAGTGGAGCAGGGGGATGCACTAGTGCAAGTTCTGTTGCGCTATGCGCAACAACCGTGATATTCAAAAGTGCACATGCAAATGGGGCCATAATGTATGCAAGGTGCAAATGGGGCCATTTGCATGTCATTATGGCCCCATTTGCATGCAGGTGCACCGATCCCCGGTGACTTGCCCCCGGCGCCCTGCCAGGCAGCAGCCATCAGGGACTGATGCCCCTGCACGGGTGTGCCCCACTGCCTGATCGCGGGCAAATGTAGATTTAAATAATCGTCCAATATCCCTGGTGGTCCAGTGGACCGCTTGCAGCCCGATCACGGGCATATGTTAAATTAAAAACATCCAATATCCCTGGTGGTCCAGTGGACCGCTTGCAGCCCGATCGTGGGCATATGTTAAAATAAAGACGTTCAATATCCTTGGAGGTCCAGTGGACCGCTTGCAGCCCGATCACTGGCATATGTTAAAATAAAAACGTCCAATATCCCTGGTGGTCCAGTGGACTGCTGCACACCCAATCACAGGCTTCACTATGAAAATAATTCGTCCAATATCCCTGGTGGTCCAGCGGTACCCCCTTCCCCACACGCTCACTGAGCCCCACCGCCCCGCTCCCCCCCGGTCAGCGGCGGGCGGCAGCACCCCACCCGCCTGCCACCCCGCCGCCTGCGACTGACACCCGTATATGGTAGGGCTGTCGTCCAGTGGTCCTGGCGTGAGCCAATGGGCGTGCAACCGTACCATCCTACAGTCCAGATATGTGAATGGATCCATTCACATATCTGGACTATTCTGTCTGAGCTGCACACCCATTGGCTCATGCTGTGGACCAATAGGGCGACAGCCCTACTAGTACGGTGTCAGTCAGTGGGCGCGGCAGCAGGGGCTGCCGTTGCCGCCAGCCGCTGACCGGGAGGAGCGGGTGGTGGGGCTCCAGTGGGCAGATGGGGAGGGGGTATTGCTGACCACCAGGGATATTGGATGAATTATTTTCATACTGATGCCCACAATCGGGTTGTGAGCGGTCCACTGGACCACCAGGGATACTGACGAATTATTTTCATACTGATGCCCGCGATCAGGTTGCAGTGGTCCACTGGACCACCAGTGATATTGATGAACTATTTTCATACCGTAGAACACGACATTATGAAGGTCCACTGGACCACCAGGGATATTGGACTCTGGAATTAAACCATATGCCTGCGATCGGGCTGTGAGCGGTCCACTGGACCACCAGGGATATTGGATGTGTATTTACTTCTACAGATGCCTGCAATCGGTCATGGGGGGGGGCGCCGCCACGAAGGTGCAGCCGGAGCTCGGGAGGCCACCCACAGGTGGCAGCTGCTGTGTTGTGCCTTGCAATATGGCAGCTCACCTGTGGGTGGCCAGCTGTTGTTCCTTTTTTTTTGGCTCACCTGTGTGCAGCGCAAGTAGGGGTTGTGCATGCATGGACTCAGCACATCCCGGGCTGAATATCGGGATGTGAGGAGTATGCATGGACACGCCCCACCACCTGCGCCGCATACATTACTGATGCGCTCCGGTGCATCGGGATTTGTGCCAGGCTCAATCCCTGTTTGAATATCACGCCAGGCCGCATCAGTGGGTTGCGCATGGCGCAACACTGTTGCGCCATGTGCAACCCTTCTGAATATCCGGGCCAGTATGTTTTTTCCTGGTGAAATGCTTTAATAAATAAATAATTCTATTTCTTGCACATAGGCCAGGTTGGTTTTTTGATACTGGGCCTGATATTTTCTACCTTAGCAGCATCAGATGACATCATCCAGTAGCTATTTTAGGTACTGAGCATTGGAGGTAGAAGACTGGAACAGTGTGCCATTTCATGGCCATTATAGTCACCACCTCTGTCTTTGTAATGCTAACTGTCACTAGAGCAGAGGAAAGTCTGTTGGTGAGTTTAACTGCTTTCCTAAAATTGAGTAATAACACTACCTGCCAATAATTTGCCTCATACCCATTTACTATATTCTTACCACAGTATGTGTATTCATTACACAATCATGACTGCCACTGCTAAATACAGTATATGTCATAGTAACACAGTAAGATGTTATTTTTATCACTACTCTATTTCATACCTGCAGCCACAGTCCTGCCATACATCCAGCCACCGCTCCAAACTTCACCTCCGACCCAGAAGCTGACGTGCCCAGCTGGCATAGTCAACTACAACTGTCGAGATGGGCTCCCCCTTCAGCCCCCACGCCCGGCGAGGATCCACTACCGGCGCACACCTATTTCAGGCATCGTCAGCCGGTGGAGCGAGTGGCCATCAAGCTGCCACGGACCATGCTGCTTTTCCCTGTTCTCCCAATGGGAGCACGGATGTGCAATGACGTCCACGCACTAGCGTGCAGACGTCTGCCATGCTCCCCCCCTACAGAACATCAACACCACTGCAGTTCCTCTGGGCATCCCCAGGGACCGCCACAGCACGGTGTGTACCCACCCCTTTCACCCCAGAACTAGTAGAGCTGTCATCGGATGCTCGATCCTAGTCCTCCCCTGCCGACCCCTGATGACCCGGGCTCGTTCCCGAACCAGGGTCACGGTGTGGAGCGAGGTGTGGCGTCCAGCGCCTCAACCCTCAGTGCCACCGGGCCAGCCAAGATGTTATTTTGATGACAGAAGGGACATAGAGTTCATCTTTCACAATCATCCTGATACACAACAGGGACTGAACTCAGTTTGAGTACGGGCACATATCCAAGCTTAACAGCCAGAATGCTACCCTTCTCATGCTGTGTAACTCTCAATGCCATGCTCCCTCAGGAATCTGCCTAGTCTTGTTCTGAAAGCCTGAAGACTGCTAATTTTCACAACCTCATTTGGTAGGCTATTCCACATGTTTGTTTGTTTGAAAGTTTGTGACCAGAAGAGGCACACTGAGCCGTGGCTCATTTCCAGGTGCGACCCAGGGGCAAGGGAAGGGGAATATGTGTACAGATGTAAACTGACTTACAGAACCAGATTAAGCTGTTGGTGGTATTTTTAGTGAATGTCAAGCACCCTTTTGTGCAGTAATGCTTTCTAATGTTCTCATAATTCTACTTCTCCCCATCCCCCTGGCCCTGTTGTGGCAGCCAGGAAGAGCACTCCAACAACACTGCGGTCTGTGGGAGCGAACCTGACAGCACTGCCACCTAAAGAGTGAGCGCACAGAAAGGCATCCAGACAGTAGAAGAGCAAAAATCACTTCCACACAGTAAGGGCGTGGACAAAGCAAACAAGCGGCAGGACCGCAAGTACCAGCAGGCCAGCCCACAGGGGAGGCGAGTCCCAAACACAGGCTGCCCAGAACAACGAGCACAGGTCGGCAAGAACTGAAGGCCTCAGCAGGTACAAGTATCAGGCACCAGAGGGGACCAGTGAAGGTGGCGCTGCCGGCGGAGAACACAGGGGGTGCAAGGGTGGACAGGGACAGAGGGACAACAGTGCAAGGCCACACCACCCCGCAGCCAGCAGGGGAGAACACAGCAGGCACAGCTGTACACCCACACAGGAGCCACAGCCTCCACCCCCCCCAGCAGTGTCTCACAGCTAAGCCATAGGCAGCATAGGAAACAACAACTCGGTGGGATGTCCAGTTCAGATGCCCCCCATACATCTCAACTGTCCCTGGTTACGAGGGATGTGCCTCAGTGTACCCCTCAAACCTGGTGTGTCCCTCATCTGTCCCTCATGGAAAA
The DNA here is from genome assembly GCA_016271365.2 of Neoceratodus forsteri. Classification (NCBI taxonomy): domain Eukaryota; kingdom Metazoa; phylum Chordata; order Ceratodontiformes; family Ceratodontidae; genus Neoceratodus; species Neoceratodus forsteri. The sequence continues at coordinate 687,205,100 of JADMNL010000022.1, read as the reverse complement.
GGTGCTGCTTACACATTGAATGTGCTGCATATTCAGACTTTACAACAGAACGTCATATTATTCTAAGATGCTAATTCCGAAATAGACTTTGCATTACTAACCACAGTGATTTCCGCAGTCCTCTGAGCTTCTATCTCCATGTCTGAGGTAGGGTCCTTCATTATGAGGGTCTGCATCCCTCACTGTCCCTGAATCTGAATGGCTGTGACCCTCACTTCAGTGACAAAAGGATGAGAGGCACGGCCCCCCCATTCCGAGCTCTCTGCCTCTGCCCAGCATGCGGTTGTCCGTCCCACTGGCTGTGCCCACACGTATGCCTCCCTGCTACCTCTGCTGCATGCACAGGCCACTCTCCTGCTCAGTACCCAGTCCCTGTGCTACTGGTGCCATGTACCATCTTGGATGCGCCATGCATGTACCAATGCACCTGCCCGTAGCCTTCCCAGGTGGTGGTGCCTGCCTACTGCCTCTGTCCACTCACGGTGTGGGATGCGGCCAGTGCCTGCCACTTGGTTTGTGTCGCCCTTCCCTAGCGGCCCTTGCCACTGCTTCCATTGCACCCTCTGCCCTGCAGCGCCCTTCCAGCTGCCTTCTGCTGAAGTCGCTCTGTTTGACGTTCGACGTTCCATTCCAGTTGCCCATGTAGGGGTCACCGTTTTCCGTTCGCCATTTCGGACCGCACCGTTCAGGAGGCGCCCTTATCACATAAAACCACCCTGTTTGAGGACATACTGTCTAGTTCTGTTTTCACTCACCAGCTCAAATATTTGTGCATACTCCATCCTGTCTAGCCCCGTTAGTGTTCAGAAAGCTGTGATCATGACATGCAATGTAGTGGTAGTGGGGCTCCACCACATGATCACATAGGAGATCTTTACTTACATCACAGGTGTCTGAGTGACCTTGGATATCGTATTTCTTTAATACAAATATTTGTTCCCGGCTGCTCTGATGGCCCAGCTGCACAACAATGCAGGTGACCCAGGTTCCAAAGCGAATTTGCGCTGCTGCATCAGGAGGCAGACCAGGCTGAGGTAGCTGTTATGCAGCACTGTGCCTCTGCCAGGGGGGGCTGGTGGTGAGTTGTGGCACCCCATTGACACCTGCCAAAGGGCCAGGAAGCTTGCTGTCAGTGCAAGAATGCTGTGCAAGCACAAGGCCAACAGTGGCTGCGCTCACGTCAAGGAGAGTAGGGAGGGACTATGGGTTAAATAAGAAAAACGGGGACAAAAGGTATGTACACCAAGCCATCTAACTGATGGTCCCCAGCATCTCAGGTCCTCTTCCATGTTGATATCCACCGGGCCATGACAGTTGGAAGCAGCAACAGATAGGGAAAGGCAGCACAGACCCAAATGTGAGGCGCATGTAGAGGGTTGTGGGGTCAAACAGCTCTATAAAAAAAAACAGGTCTGTCCCCAGTACACTCTCACACAGCCAGGTGTTTTTCAGCGGCTTCTTTAACAAAGATTGCAGTACTGCCAGTTTATGTCCCAATTTGCTGTGGAACTGCAGCAGCTATAACAGTAGCTAACACAGGAAAGGAGGCAGTGGGAAACCAGTAACTGCACCCTGTAGTTGTGCCCCTAAACCTCCTCTGGCCCACTGCAGAAAAAAATGACGACTTCAACCTAACATATATCTGTGGTACACAAAGAAAAATGTAAGTTTATTACCGAACAGTAAATAGGGAAGGAAAACAGTGGTTTAGAGTCCTGCAGGGTGATAGGTACCCCACAGCGGTAGGGCTGGCCGGCCTACCTTGGAATTAGAGGGGACTCTATTCTAATTTATTTTTCTAAAGCCTGTTGCAACAGCATTCTAACTATTCTACACTGTACAATCCTCTCCTTGTTCTGTCAGGATGGCCACCTATAGACCCCCCCCCTTTATTTTCTTCTTTACTCTATGTTTTCTTTTCAAGTCCTTCTAAAATCCATCCTGCATGGCTCAAAGTGACCAAACAATGTAGTAACTAGCTAGCACAGTTCATTTGCCAATATAAAAACAGATACTCGTTGTTAAATGTTTGTACATTTAAAATATGAGCCATTTATTTGCTGCACTGTTGTTATGTAGCACCTATAGTATAAAATACGTTTGATTGCCTAAGTACATTGAAAATGTTATACACTACATAGTGGTTTGGTGTCTGAGAAAGCCAGATTAAGTATAAATAAAAGGTTTCCCTTGATAGGGAAAAAGCTGAAGGACGATATGAAAAGCTGTTTTTTTCAGGCTGCCGAATAAGATAAATTGATGTTTTTCTTTTTTTTTATGGAGAATATATTTGTTTTATTTTAAATTCATAATGGTATCTGATATAAATAGCCCTGTTTTTTCAGTCTGCCCGGAGCCAATTGCAAACAGCCTTGGTTTTTTAGTCTGCCCAGAGGCTTGAAAACAGTTGCATGCAGCCTTGTATTTTCAGTCTGCCCAAAGCCTGAGAAAGAGAAGGACATGCAGTCTTCATGTCATCAAAGCAATCTGAAGCACAGATGAGAAAAGGATCCAAGCGATGTTATGTGATTCGGACTGTTCCATCCTGACAAATGCTATGTACAGTAATGATTTATTTTATTTTATTTCCTGGTGTTTTTTCATTTTTGGAACCTTGTTGTAATAAAATTACACAGCAAGCATGTTGTACCTTATATGAACTGAATCAGTGCCTATCTTTTACACCCACACCCTGGGCCACCCATAGGCAGAATAATTTATACAATAATCAGTACATGATGCCAAAGACAACAGTTCAATCAGGATTAAACTCAACAGTCCCAGAAATGTATCTTTAAGATAGTTGGATCTAGCTGGGCCAGTGGCGCTGAGGTTTGAGGCAATGGATGCCACACCTCGCACCACACTGGTGACCCAGGTTCAGGAACGGACTCTGGTCATTGGGAGTCGGTGAGGGAGGGGATTGAGCATCGAGGAGACTGCTGTCCCCTCCTGGGGTGGGTACTGGGCCTCGCATCACTCACCAGTGGCCTTCGATGGAGATCAAGGGCCCTACATGAGCGTGCCGACCTAAAGGTGGCGGCAGATGTCAGCATGGTGGTGCTCAGACATCATTGCACATCCACGCTCCAAGGGGAGTAACAAGAAAATCCCTGGTGGTACACTTCCAGTGTGATGGCTGCCTGTTGAGATGCTCTCCTCGAACGGCTCCCCTGCCATCCCTCTAGTGCTATTACATAGCAGCAGTTAACCCTACCTGGCGGCGGTCTTATCGAACATAATGGCTTCTTGGTTGTCTGGTGATAATAACAATACTTACCCGTGTATTGTCCATGAAAATGGATGCAGAGATGAAGGTGCCGATGCTCAAACATACACCCCCGCCGACTCCGACCAAGGGCAAGGCCGCAAAATGGTCCAAAGAGAGCGGATCTAAATCCTCCCTAGCACCCAAACAAGGTGTTGCTCTAACTGAAGACAGATTTTTGGAGGAGTTAGCGCCGATGAAGGAAACCCTAATAGCACTGGCCTCCGAGTTCAAAGGAATGAAAACTTCCATAGATCAGCTCAATATTAGAACCAAAGATAATGAGGCCCGTATATCCTCCTTAGATGATTGGAGAGGGAGAGTGGACCAAGATTTGGTTACACTGACCACAGGCTGAAGAAAACTGAGGATCGCCTAGAAGATCTAGAGGGGCGCACAAGGCGCAACAATCTGGTGGTGCTAGGCCTCCCTGAAGGTGAAGAGGGGCTTCCATCAGCGGTATTTGCTCAAAAGCTTTGAGATAAGCTAGTGGGGCCTTCTCCTAATGGCCCCACCTACATCATTGAGCGGGCACATAGATCCCTTCGCCCCAAGTCACCCTCGGGTTTGCCCCCTCGCCCTTTCATTTTTTGGATGTTAAACTTCTTAGATAAACAGCACATTTTGACTCGCCTGAAGGAGATAGCAGAAATCCAATGGGCAGGCAAGAAAATCCGTATTGTGCAGGACTTACCATTTTCTGTCTGCCAGAAACGGTCGGCTCTTCATCCCCTGGTATCCAAACTAATATCTGCTGGCATTAAATACAGAGTCCGCTACCCTGCAACCCTACAGATAAACAGAGAGGGTCAGTGGCAATCACTTGATTCACTGGAATCAGCTAATGAAGCATGTAAAAAATGGTACCCTGATCTAATTAAATGAAACTGTATTAGTCTCCTTTCATGGCAAAGAGTGACATTCAGTGGTCGTCTTTCCTATTGCAAACTACCATTTCGAAAGTATATTCGCCATAGAGAGTACTGATTTTTCTGGAGATTCATACATGCAGCAGCAACTGAATGGACCTAATCTTGGAATTACAGTTGATGGATGTTTCTAAGAGCTCTAATTGCCTGTTGTCCTGTTTTTTTGGTTTTTTTTAGGAGATTATACTTGATACTCGGGACTTTTCCTGACTCTTTTCAATGTTTATTTATAGTCACAACAGCTGGTTCTTGTTTCAGTATTATCACTGCTTATTAGCTGAGTTAACCAGCTTTAGGGTATTAGTGTATCAGGGCTAGTCTTGGCAATTCTCTCTTCTGATCTCCTAATTGCATAGATGTATAGTTACCGCTTCCGCTTTAGACTAGTGGGTGGTAACTAACTCATTACATATGTTGGGCTTATCGCCCCTGAAAGCGTTATTATTATTATTATATAGTGGGAGTTGGACTCCTATAGTTGGATAGGGTCCTATGATTCTTAAATTCTGTTTGAACTATATTTGAAGTTTGGTGCAGTAGTGGGAGGGGCGGGGGAGGGAAAGATACTCAGGAGCAGCATGATACTCATTGCACCGATTGTAATTAGTGTTGGTCAGTCATTAGGACTGGGGGTTTTGCATTTATTGTGTAACTATTGTGGCATACTTAGGTTAAATTTATATATGCCCATTTAGGGACTAGGGTTATGGGAGGGACATGTGCTTCAGATTTTACATATGTGCTTTGTCCGTATTTGGGACTGTAGGGATGGGGGGGTATGGAGCCAGCCACTGGGCTATTATGTCCATCCGCTACTCAATGGAGGATATCCAGCCCTAATAAACCTAGGCCTGTTACTAAGTCCTACCTTTCAGCCTTATGAGAATTACTTCATGAAATATTAAAGGGGCGCATGCCAGGGTAAAACGCCACCAAATTTTAAAACACTTGGCCCTGATGTACTCAGGTGTTCCACTGCTACAAGAGACACACCTGTTGGCCAAGGAGAATATCCTCTTTCGGAGAGAGCAAGTGGGGAGCGTATATGCCACCAGCAACTCCACTGCACAAAGAGGAGTAGCGATCTTATTTAATAGAGGGACCCAATTCCAGTTGTTGCAAGAAATAGGAGACCCGCATGGTAGGTTTCTTTTCCTACGGGGCCTTCTAAATCACAGAGAACTAATCCTGGGCACTGTATATGGGCCTACCACTCCTCCCCTGAATTTTTCACTAAAATAGCCCTTACATTAGCCCTGTTTAAGCAACTCCCTACAATTTTAGCTAGGGATTGGAATCTTACTTATGACAACACATTGGATAGAACTACCCATGGAGGCCATAATCCATCCCCTGCACAGAGATCACTATATGAAATGATGGAAGTTTTGGGGTTATGTGATCCCTGGCGCCTTCTTTACCCCAACAGGAAAGAATTTACCTTTTATTCTGCCTACCATAAATCCCATTCCCGTCTAGACTTCTTTTTGGTAAACCAGGCCATGTTGACAAACTCAATAAGCTGTGGTATTTCTCCTAGAGTCCTATCTGATTATTCATTGATTTGGTTTGATGGTGCTATACCCCAAGGAACACCAAAGGTTACCTTTTAGAAACTAAATATTCATCTTCTTTCTTATGAGGAAACAGTAGGCAGGATTAAAACCCTGATCACTCAATTTATGGAGCAAAATGAGGGCTCTATCCCAGCATACGATCAAATCTGGAGTTCCCTTAAGTGCTTTTTGAGGGGGGAATTTATTAGGATAGCAGCTACTCGGAAGAGGAAGAGGAAGAGGAAGGCCACTGCAAAATCCCTGTTAGAATCTATACAACAGCTCGAGTCATCAATTGCTACCCATTCCTCTGAGAGTAATTTGCACAAACCTGAGATCCTTAAGGACAAATATGCAGATACCCTCAGAGAAAGGGCCGAATATGCACTCTTTAAGACGCATGTCCTATATGTAGATCAAGGGGACAAGGCTGGACACCTCTTGGCTCTCAAACTGAAACAACAAGCGGAATCTAGACTAGTCACATCCATCTCTCCCTTAGCAGGTGGACGACCACTAACAACCCCTAAGGCTATAGTAAAGGAATTTGAAGTATTCTATAGACAACTTTATAGACTTCCTGATAATAGTCCTACACAGACTGAAATACAAGAATACTTATCCAAAAATCCCTTTTCCTACTCTCAATCCTCTCCAGCAAGCCCAGCTAATCTCTCCCATTACAGTGTTAGAAGTGACTGTGGCCATTCGCTCACTCCCACTTAATAAAGCCCCGGGGCTGGATGGTTATCCGTCAAACTTTTATAGAACTTTTGAAATGGAACTGGTTCCTATTCTCCAGAGCCTATGTAATTACATCTGTGCCCATGGGTTTACAGACCCCACATTATTAGAGGCAACCATCATAGTCCTGCCCAAGTCAGGTAAACCCAAAGACAAAATATCTAACTATAGGCCAAGTTCCTCGATGAATTATGACATCAAGGTTCTAGCTAAAATTTTTGCTTCTCGGATTACCAAGGTCTGGGAAAATTTTATCAGCCCCAAACAGATTGGGTTCATCAGTGGCAGGAATCCCTCTGATAATTTTCGTAAGTTAACCCACATTTTCTCCGTATCCAAGGAGGTGGACCTACCGATGACCCTCATCTCCCTGGATGCAGAGAAAGCTTTTGATAGGGTCAGTCGGTCATTTCTGTTTGAAACCATGGCCCAATTTGGCTTCCCCTTCGAATTCATTTCCTGGATTAGATATTTGTACTCCTAACCTAGTGCTAAAATATACTGTAATGGGATCTTTTCCCAGAAATTCCCACTTCACTCGGGTACGCGGCGGGGTGCCCTATGTCACCCCTGTTGTTTAACTTATATTTGGAACCCTTACTTCGGAGGTTACAGATATCACCATATATAACTGGAATTCCAGTTGGCCCAATTGAACTCAAACTATCGGCATATGCCGATGACATCCTGTTGCATGTGACTGACCCAACTAAATCTATCCCATCAATTTTGGAGATAATTGCGGAGTTTAGTCGGCTTACCAACTATAAATTGAATATTAGTAAAACCGAGGTTATGCCCCTCAATTCCCATGTCTATAAAACGGACATAGTCGCCCTCAACATGTCTTGGACTACTAAACTTAAATATCTTGGAATTACTTTGGCACCCTCTAATTATCTCTTGAGGAAGCTTAACCTTGATAATCTTCTTGTAACTATTCAACAATATTTAATTAGATGGTTCCCACTTTACCTTTCTCTCCAAGGAAGAAGCAATGTTATTAAAATGAACGTATTACCCAGACTATTCTACCCCTTCAATATGTTGAATATTTACCTCCCCTTAACTTGGTTCCGTAAAGTCCAGAAATTGGTTACTAAGTTTTTATAGCATAGCAAACCTCCACGAAGATCTTATATTCGTCTTTGTGCCCCGAAATCCATAGGGGGATTACAGCTCCCAAGTTTTTATCATTACTACCTTGCGAGCCATATGGCTAAGTATATGAGATGGGTAGATCCCCATCCGAATCATACACAACCCCAGTATATTCCTCTGTGGTTACAAATAGAAAGGAATATTATTAAAGGTTCTAAGATGTTGCCCTCTAGCCTTTGGTACATACTCCCTCAAAAGTTGCCTGTCTCTATGCATTGTACGGCTATATACACCTCAGTTAAGGTTCACAATCAGCTATGTCGGTCTCTTGGGTTTACACACACCAAAGATATTTCACAGCCATTGTTTGGCAACCCCAACTTTATAATAGGTAAGAATATCCTCCTATCACATAATCTGACCTTACCTTTACACACCAGGGTTAAGGACCTAATATCCCAGGGTAGAGTGAACTCAGTCCTAGATATATTAGAGAGATTCCAATTATCGCTGAAACACTCTTTTTTTGTATATCAAATTAGACATATGCTAATCACATGGCTTGGGCAGATCCCATTGGTTAACCAACCACTGAGACACATTCTTGGACTTCCTAACCCTTGCCTGGCAGCCACACACTGTCTTCCGTTTGGTTGCTGCCTTATCCTTAAAATTTTACCCTGATCATGTGGATCAATCCCAATATTGGATAGAGACCTTTCCTGATAACCGTATTAACTGGGAATCCTTATGGCATGGAATTTATACCTACAGTGCAAACGATAAGCTTCGATTAACACAATTTTACATATTGCATGCCATGCACTTGACTCCCACCAAATTATATAGAATGGGGAAGCTCCCTGATGACACATGTTTCAGGAGTGGTCTGATGCAAGGTTCCCTGTTAAATATTTTTTGGGAATGCCCTATAGTTGCCCCTTTATTGTCCCTAATTAAGTCTAAGGCTGATCTCTTACTAGGGTTACAAAACCTTTTTACTCTGCAAATACATATAATAGGAGACTTCACAACTGTCGAACTGAAAGAAAGGAGGTATTATATTAATCTAATATCACTCTCGGTGAAACACCTAATACTGAAGCACTGGAAGGACCGGCAGGTCCTTACCTATCAGGAATGGATTAATGACTTGCTATATAACTTACGGACTGAGAAAACTATTGCTAGGCTCAGGAATGTAATTTCCAGATACAACACAAGGTGGGAGAAATTCCATACTTTATTGTCCATCACTCCCGTACATTAATTTAGGAGGCGAGGATTTCTTACCCTTAGTGGGGTATGTGCACGACCCCAGGACTTCAGTGGTACCATCTGATTATTATTTCTTTTATGATAAATCTCTAAATTATGGCTATTATACCCTTATGGGTCTGGCTTTTGGGGGGGGCATTACGGGGTGGGGGGTTTGGTGTGGAGGGGTTTGGGAGGGTTGGTAGGGAGGGTTTTAGGTTTAGTTGCTAACATCCTCTGCATTGTATATGTACATTAATATGACATGTCATCCTCTGAAAGTGCAAAGTTCTGTGTGTGTATATTAAATCTGAATAAACTGGAGGGTCGGCCGGGGGTAGAAGGATTGAGCGTCCCATGGACAGCTCTCCTTCTCTGGGTGGAGGGAAGGGGAGGGGACTGGTCCGGCGCCTGCTGGCTCCTAGCAGAGGCTGGGAGTATCACAGGACGCATGGCCCAAATGCTAACTGGTGGAGGAGCGGACGTTGGCATATGCCGTGACATCACTACACTGCCCCCAACAGAAAAAGGGAAACATTGCTCGCTGGCCGCCGGATGATGTCTCTCTGTTCCCTGAGTGCCTCCAGTGCCTTAACAGGGCCTCCTGTTTCTCAGCAGCATCCCAGGGCCCTAGTAGTGTGTGCTGGGGGTATCCCCTCTCCCACCGGTGCCTTCCCCCTCGGAGGAGGGGGACCCGCCCAGTGAAGAGATACGCCGGGATATCCCGGGGATCGGCTGCGATCTGAGGATCAGAGAAGGGCTGGGTAAGGACAGTGGGGCTGGGAGGAACTTGCGGAGCCCGAAGGAGTGGGGACCAGTGAGCATGGGAGGCAGAAAAAACAAATAATCTGAATAAAGTGTATTTAATTTCAAAAAAGAAAATCCCTGGTGGACCAGAGGAGGCAAAGGAGACCCTTGGGATCAATGCCCACATCCTGCTGCTGGACTGATCCTTCACTGGATCTCCCGGCCCAAGGACAAGTCCCTCTAATTTCAGAAAGGCCATCAAGTAGGACAGGGGGGCCCTCCCCAAGGGGGGTGATCCGGGCGGCTGGATGAGTCCCTGGGTCCGGCTGGGAGACAGGTGAGAGGGTGGTTTCAGGCTGGGAGTAGAGGCAGAGGTCATGTGGGTACTCCAGAAAGATGCTCTGGTTCCTCCGGAGCAATAAATAGAGTTTAAAAAAAAGACGGTTGGATCTTCCAGTGGGAGGCGGGTATGCACCTCTCCCTTAACAGTACTGGTGGAACAGAATGAAATAACTTTCACCAGGTGGTTGGCTGCAACAGTCTGGTATACTTTAATAAAATGACATCCCCAGGGCCTCCAATAAGGCATGGCACCTGCTGTCCAGTACATATAAGACATGGTTTGCAGCTGATTCACTCCCCGGCCAACATACTACCATTATCTTTTTGCCTCATCACGAGCCATTGTCTGGTTGCTCAGTCACTGACTGGTCACTCCACTCCCATCTGGTCACTCTGCCACCATCTGATGGGCTCACCCATGAATTATATGGATATCCAGTGCCCCGATTATAGGCCAGAGTCGCCTATAGCAACCAAATTCACTTTGGGCTTCAGATGAAGTCACATAGCCACCCTGGCTGTGGCTAGTCTTTGCATCTACCTAACCATGACTGGCCCTCATATTAAGGAGGGAAGGGCACCAAACAGAGTTACATATGGCCAGAGAGTCACACACTGAAGTACTTTACTGGGGAGATGCCACCAATTGGCCCTGAAGCCTATGCAACCAACCAGGTTGGCCCCTGTACTTGAAAGGCACACTATTCAAGTACTCGCCCATCTGCTCTTCTTCCCTTCACCAGTCTGTCCCAAGATGGTCAGCCTAACTGGGCTAATGGTCCCCCTCACTGGCTCTAGTGGGCTACCCCTTGAGGGTTTCCTCCCTTCTCAATACAGCAGATTCATTTCCTTGCCCCTGCAGCTTACCTATGCTGCCTACAGGGTGTCTGTGCCACTCCTACAGGTCCTCTGGAACTCCCCAAAATGCTGAGGCTGTGGAATGATATCTGGCCATCTGAGGTAGGACTGTCTGCTATGCCCAAGTCCTAAAGATCCTCATGTTTGTTTATTTATTTAGTTTTTGTTGACTGGGTAAGTGCACTAGACAAATCCTGCCTATTTTTAGGCACGACCTGTGGGAGGGGGATACAGATGAATGTCAACTGACCTTGAATCAGATTAAACTGTTGGTGGTATTTTTAGGGAATAGTGAATGCATAGCACATGTCTTCAAAGTGACTGCCGGTGCAGCAAGCATGCAGCAGCAGCTCTCAAGGGCACCTAAAAAGGAGTCATTATACACTACTGCTCCTGCCCTGATGTTCCTCCTGAAAGCTGGCTTCTTCCTGCGCCACTGATGCTCCTCGCTGAACGCATTCCAGCAAAAGAGAGTGCGAGACAAGTGTGGGGGTGCTCTGTCACGCCTACTCCCATTCATTACACCAAAAAACCCGATTGGTCCCTGCTGGCTCTGTGTCAGCCAAGCAGCTAGAGACCGCCCCCCCCACACCGCCCAAGTGCTCTGGAATTGGGCAGCTCTGGAGTCTGTACTGCAAAACACCAAGAAACATAGGGAGGGAAGCCAGAGGGGGTGAAGCTCTTGACCCTTCCCCCTCATACATACAGAAGGCAGATGTGTTAGGGTCAGCAGCTCTCTTCAGTGTAGAGGCTTCCTTGTATGCTGTGCTTACACATGCAATATTGAAGAATGCCAATTTGTCAAATGGCTGGCTCAGAAATTTGCTGCAGGAGGGGCAACTACAATCTATCTCTCGGCTTGACTTCAATTTGGTTGTTGATGGCTTTTTTGATTGATCTTGCAAGCCATTACTGAATGGTTTAAGATCCTCTAAAATTCTCAAAACCCATATTTAGATGATGACTTTTGCACATGTGGAGATCGCGTAACACTTCAACTGGAGACATTATATTCGCACTTAAGGTACATGTAGACTCTCTGTTCCAATCAGAAGCCAGGGGTATGCACACATTATTCCTTAGCAGATTCACACCAGTCATTTTAATATCGATGAAATGCCTGCTCAGTGCTCAGAACAGTCATTTTCTTGTCAGTAAAATTATAGTAGTGATATCATCCTCTTTCTTGCATTATGATTTATCTATGCTTACAGCACCAAACACATGAAGCAAAATACTTACACTGTGCTAATAACGCTTGGATAGCACAGACTTCAGAGTTTGATTTGAAACTGGTCTCAGTGGCAGAAATTAGCACAACTCACATTACGGGTCATGAGCCTTCAAGTTCCTGTTCTGTGTTGTGGGTAAGCGGCATCTGATTTTGGAAGAAATAGTTTTAGTTAGAGGCTGCAGGTGAAGTTGGCTTCTTTTTTTGATATAAATAAGATGCATGAAGTGGACAGGTCTATCTTTTTGGACCCCTTTAGGGTTGTTTAATGTCTTTGATGCATGTTATTATTTTACAATCTGATGCTTTGTTTAGCACTCTGGACTTTTTTGGGAAGAGTGCTATGTAAGCAATAATACCCAACAGGGTAGGCAGTATTTGGCTATACTAGACTGCCCAGGGGCGTAATGAGGCCCAACACCACAGGCAGAGGGCCTTATAGCCCCTGGATGGTCCAGTATAGGCCAATGCCACCAACCTTGGAGGGCATTATTACAATTAGAAACAAGCATTTGTCAACGCCGAATGTTTGCTTGCTGGCATTGGCATTGGTAGTGTAGGAGTTACAGAGCTGCGTACTAGGAATGGCAGTGAAGTATTGAACTGAAGCCAAGCCCGTCACCACCCTGCAGATAGTGACAGGCATTGGGGTGTGCCTTTGGGTCATCAGGTATAACGGCCACACCATTTCACCACACCCTACCCTGCAGACACTGACAAGTGTCACGGTGTGTCTTGGGGTCTTTGGCCCTTATGCGCACCCTATTCCATCAGAAAATACAGTGAGATGGGTGCTGTATAGGAGAATGGGGTGAACTTTGGGGCCAAAGAGTCCAAGGCGCATCTCGATGCCTCTCACTGGCTGCAGGGTGTGGGTGGGGGTGGAATGGTATGAGCATTGCAGGCAACAATCCCAAGTCACAGCCCTGACGCCTGTCATTCTGTACAGGGTGGGGCGTTATGGTCAGAAACCCTAACACCTCAGGCATTCATTGGTATTTTCACTCCAAATTTTCAACATGGTTTTTTGTGACCCCCACCTCATGAACAGTGGCAATATCAGTTTGTTAGCCGAAAGCTGCTTTTGAACAGGTGCAAAAGCACATTCCGAACAGGATGTGAAAAATGACAGCGGTACTGTTCATGGGGAGGTGTAAAAAATGGTAATGTTGAAAACCTGCTGTGAAAATATATAAAAAAAAAAAACTGGTGAAGTCACAAGTGTGCATAGAAACTGTGCAACGCACACCCGTAATGTAACTAGTTTTTTGTTTTTTTTTACATCAGATTGTTAACACGGGCATTTTGGGACCTCCGATCATGAACAGTGTCACTGTGATTTTCTTTATCTGTCCCGAACAATGATTTCCCACAGCGACCACACATTTCTGCGCAAAAAGTGTGAAAACACATTTCGGCCATGTTGTGAAAAATGACAGCTGTACTATTCATAAGGAAGTGTGGAAAAATGCCACTGGTGAAAATCTGGACTGAAAATATTACAAATTCAAGAACTTATGAGGGTGCGTGGAAATTGCGCAATGCTCACTCGTAACACAGTCATTTTATGGAGTTTTGTCACCAAATTTTCAACATAGCCATTTTAAGGCCTCTGCTCATGACCAGTGTCACTGTGATTTTCTTAATCTGTCCCAAACATTGTTTTCGCACACGACTGCACCATTGTGTGCTACATGTGCGGAAACACATTTTGGGAGAGATGTGAAAAATGGCAGCTGTACTGCTCATAAGGAAGTGTGTTAAATGGCAATGTTGAAAATCTGGTGTGCTAATATTACAAATTCACAAACTTGCCAGCGTGCATAGGAACTGCGCAACGTGCGCTCCTAAAACAGTCATTTTTAGGAATTTTGTCACCAAATTTTCAACATAGCCATTTTAAGACCTCTGCTCATGAACACTGTCACTGTGATTTTCTTAATGTGCCCCATACATTGATTTCGTTCACTGACTGCGCCATTGTGCGCTACATGCGCGGAAACACATTTTGGGCAAGATGTGAAAAATGACAGCTGTACTGCTCATAAGGAGATGTGTTAAAATGGTAATGTGAAAAATCTGGAGTACGAATATTAAAAATTCGCGAACTTACAAGCGTGCGTAGGAACTGCACAATGCACGTTCGTAAAACAATCATTTTTAGGAATTTTTTCACCAAATTTTCAACATAGGCTTTTTGAGAGCCCACTTCATGAACACTGGCACTGTCGTTCCATTAATTAGTCTCGAAAAGTGATTCCGCGCAGTGACCGCGAAATCACCCTTTGGGCCCGAGTAACGCCACGACAGTGACAGAATTCATGAGGAGGGGTCCCAAAAACCCCATGTTGAAAATCTGGTGCAAAAATTCCAGAAAAATGTCTGAGATATGCAGCAAAATTGAAAAAACCCTCTCTATTACATTATACAGCTTACCGGCATTTCCGCAGTTCGCGGTCAGCTTTGAAGAGTGCAGACGTGTTCCTGGTCCACTAAAGATCGTCCGCCCAGATTCCAGAGGTAAGTATGTGGTGGGGGGTGTGGGGAGGCAGGGTGCGCAGATGGGTGGCCGCGGGTGGGGAGAGGCCCACGAGACCGTGAGGGACCGTTTTTCTTTCAGGGACTTTTTTAAGGAGGCGACACGGGACATTTGCCACGCTGGGGTGGACTCTCAGCATGGCATCGAAGGTGCTTGGGGGCTGGAGCCAACGGGGATTGGGCACCCCATCAGCCATAACAGTTCTGCCACGCTGGGGCGGGCTCCCAGTGTGGCACCTGGAAACGTTTGGGGGCTGGGCGATGGATTTGGCACCCCGTCAGCCCGTACATTGTGTGCCATGCTGGGGGTGGCCCAGCGGGCACCGGAAGCTTGTTTTTGGGGGGCCTGAGCCGATAGGATTGAACAATTCTGGCGGCCATACAGTGTGTGCGCGCCGGGAGAAGCGCGACGAGCACACAAAATGCAGTGCTTGGCGTGTCTGCATGCATGGGGGAGCTCTGCTCACTTACCGGAGCTCTCCTTTCAACTGTATGCCACTGCATCCGGAATCTCGGATGGTGGCACTATGTTTTTTGCACATGCGTGCAAGCAAACATAAAAATGACTTATTTGTAAAGTAGTCCCTCTACTGGTACATTTGCGAGTTTGTCAGTAGAGGGTGCTGCTGTTTTGCTAGTATGTGTTTTGTTTCATGCTTTCACTTTTGCCCTCCCCCAAGACTGCGCCAATAATAAAGAAGCTTTCCTATCCCCCCCCCAGTCTCTGACCTCACTCGGAGTAGCAGCCTATTTTTTTATAACATTTTCAGCCACAACTCGACAGTAGGCAGTTGCAGCGTGATGCCAATGCCAAAGGCGGGACCAACTGGCAGTCATCGAATAGTGGCAGACTTTTGAAATGGCTGTATGTATCTTGGAAGTGTGGCCTAAGAAGAAGTGATCAGGGGTTACAATAAAATGAAAAGCATGCTGGCAATGGCTTTCCAAAGCCGTGTGTCTCAGTCACTGAATAGAGTTATCGTAGTTGGTGCAAGTGGTCAGCAGCAGCAGTCAGTTATATGAAGGTACTGTTACATTAAGAAAACCTGTTCATGATTCATTAAAAAATACAAGAAAACCAATGGAAGTTCTGTTTAAAAGAGAAAAGTTGATTTTTTAATGGGGGGAAAAAAACACTGACAAAACATCTTCACTCTGAGAAATTGAACCGCTTGGTCAATAGCACCGAGTGCAGCAGGGGGCAAGTCCCTCACTTAACGAGTGGGAAAAAAATGGTGGCTGGCAAGTTTTAAAATTCAGAGTGGTCCAAGGATACCCCAAGTAATGGGGCAGCCCAAACTGGCACTTGTTTTTCACCAGGCACTAGTGAAAAATAAATGCATGCCTGACCATAGCTTTCAGCCAGTCAGCATGCTTTATTTTCAAGCCCATTTTCTAAATAAATATGTAACCCCTAGGTGGCACTATCCCAAGGGCTACTACCCCTGTCTGCTTGGCTAGTAACAGGTTAAGGGGCCTGAGTTCTGAAACAGGTGCCTCCACCCGGAGGTCAGGGTTGGTAGTGGTCAAGCTAACCTGGACACAGCTCTCTGGGACACTGTAACCCCCCTCTTTCCTTACTAGTGGCTGGAACAATACACAATAATCACTTTCATAATACCCCTGATACACCACATAAGTATCCACACTGTTTGCACTTACCACCAGGGTTTTCCTCTGGCTTGGCCCTGGGAACCCCCCTGTAAAACAAGGTTATATACAGCAAATAACAGCAGTACTCTTGCACAAACTGGAACCACAGTCAGAGTAAATGCCAAAAAAGAGTTAGATCTGATATAGTTAAGGGACTTGAACAAGGAAGGAGAGTAATCAGGTTAATTTGCTCAAAGGCTCTATTAATCAAACAGTTATGCATGCACTTCAGGGTCCATAAACAGTCACACACTCTGGGTACCCAGATGGAGAATGGTGGGCTAGCCAGGAACGTTGCAGCTGGTTGGGACCCTGTGATAGAAGAAAACAACATGCACAACACACATTATTTGTAATCCGGAGCTGGAGGGCTCAGTTCATGAAAAGAAAACAACAAGACAATCAGATGACACACTTTTACATTAGGCTGTTGTTGCAGGGAGCTACCCTGATGATTACTCATGATACCCAAGACTGGACACAGGCTGGACGAAAATCGAGACAGCAGGTGGTTAATCTGGAGTGCCAGGAGAAGCAGGGCCCACACAATTTGCCGAGGCATCGTTCCTGTTCAAGAGTGGAGCAAGGGGTTGATCCCCAGGCAGGTCTCTCATTGGTGGCTGTCTCTGTGCAATGGGGTAGTCTCACATGGCCAGCGTGGCATGACCCAGGCCAAATGGAGATGAACACAGATTCAGTCCAATTAGGCTGGATAAAGTTTCCAGCAAGCAGAACACAGTTCACACAGTGGAGAACCAAATCACGACCCACTTTCAATACACAGCACATTTACATGTAAAGGATTCTACGCTACCAGCAAGCAGAACAGTTCACACAGTGGGGAACCAAATCACGACCCACTTTCAATACACAGCACATTTACATGTAAGGAAATTCTACTGTACCAGGCAAGCCGCTCTCTGGTCACGATCGCAAAGTCTCTGCACAAACCGGGGATTCAAAAGCAGCTGGAAATCCTGACAAGCCGATCGCACTCAGCAAAATCTTCGGTCTTCTTCAGGTAAGAGCCTGGTAAAAAATCAGTGGCTTACTTGGTTCTCACAAACTTGGATTTAGTCTGAAATAATTCTCTTCTCTCCTCTCAGGGGCAGCAGGCAGACATGCAGGTCACAACTCAGGCCTTTCCACAGTTCTCCCACACAAAACTACTCAGACGGCTGCTTGACTGTCTCAAGCTCTTGCTTCTTCAGCTCCCAACTCAGACCTGACTCAACTCCCAGCAAGCCTGGGACTTTCCCCAGAATCCAAAAGGTTCAGTTGGCTCAACTGTCTGTCAGTCAAAACAAAGGCTCCCCCTTCAGGTGCAAAAAGGCACCAAAAGCCCAAAACTACAATTCCTACAGATTTTGACTCCAGACAGCTCCTATAGTCCGGCTCCATTTTAGATCCCACCAGTACTGATTGGTCCAATTCGGCAGTCCAGGACCAAGATAGTGGAGATAAACAAAACAGTCCTTGCTGCAAAGAAGGCAGGTTAGACAAACTACATTATCATTATCACTCTAAATTATTTTCAGCAAATAGTTGCCTCTTTCAACAGGGCTCCCTCTCAGATTACTTATGACTGCAATCCAGGCAGCTCTTAAAGAGACAGTACACAGAGGCTGTACAGGCACTCTCTGGCAATCACATTTAAACTGCTAAAACGCAGGACACCAGCCTGACAGTGAGCATTTAGGCAAGCTCAAGGAAGACTTTTTAGGAACCCCCATTTGTAGGGGGGTTACAATTTAAACTGCTAAAATACAGAATACCAGCCTGGCAGTGAGCATTTAGACAAGCTCAAGGAAGACTTTTTGGGAACGCCCATTTGTACGGGGGTTACAAATACAATATATTGGAGAGCATATGCTGTATGTTTACTATTCAATAGGTATGTTTAGTATAGAGTGAAGAAGAATAAGGAGTGATATCATTTTCATATACAAAGTACTAAAGGACGCTTAACTAACATCAGAAATGGGTCAGGTACTAACAGTAAGCGACCATGTGGTCAGAGCACATGATTTGCACTTACAGGGTTGACCATTTAGAAGTAAGAATAGGAAGTTCTTCTTTACTCAGAGAATGGTGGGCATCCGAACAGCTTAACAAGTGACTTAGTGAAGACCAATGATTGTAGCAACTTTAACAAATAAATTCGATAGGTACATGGATAAGGAGAAGGTCCGTAGTTATCATCACTGAATAGTGAGAGGATGCTCTCAATGGGGATCTGGTCTTCTTCCATCCTTGGTGCCCTAGTATGAACTTAAAGGAGAACCGCAAAAAAATACTAAGTATCTTCCCATAGAAGCTTTTTTAAACACTGGTTCACATTCTGGTATTGTTCAGTCTTTACTGGCTGTTTAGTAAGCTTGGTTGGTGTTTATGATTTTTACACTGGTGGTCAAGGCCAGGTTAGGCCAGGTGTTAAATGTGCGAGGGCTCATACATGGTATACTAAAACAAAAAAGGTAGAACATACTATACACCATGAGGTAGAATTACTGACTGTCCAATTAGTCTGCATGTGACCCACTGGCATTTCCATTTCTTGTAGTTGGAACTGAGGCAATTTCTTTAGAAGCGGGTTCATTACTTCGTAGTGTGCACCGTTTGTTTGTTTTTTCTGGACTCCTGTATAGTTTTTTTTTTTTTCAATTAAATTTTATTAAAATGATGTAATACCAAACAGAAACATCAGTTACATACATCTTTTAGAGACCATAAAGAAACATCAGATAATGAATGTTCAACACAAGCATTTCCTAAATATCTAAAATAGTTCTAAACAGAGAGTATAAATAAGACATCAACTGTTAAAAATACTGAGAGGTGCTGCACTATGAATAGCACAGTACCATGCATTTGAAAGAGATATTACAAAGCAAAATTTACATACCTGAAAAACTGTAGATTATGTAAGCATTAATCCCTGACAGAGGAGGGCTCTCCTAGAGATTAATGCCTGGTTGGGGAAGGGCAGGTTGGTGCCGAGTGCTTCCAACCACCAACCAGGCATTAATCCCATAGTAGAGCCCGACTCTGGAGGGGATTAATGCTCTTGTAACATGGGCACCATGTTGCAGTGGTTTGTTTATGTGCTATTTAATGCATCTCATATATACTGTGTGTTGCATGTGTTACCATTCTGTGGTCTTTCACAATAAATGACGACAACTTCTGATTTTCTGAACAACCATATTTATTCATTTAGTTGTGGATTTTTCTGCATACAATGACATGTGACTTACATCTTTCACAGACAATGATTGCTGTGCTTATTGCATGTTTTCCAAAAAGTATATGTACAAAACTGTTATATTTTACTGTCTTGGGGCATGCTGAGGCTGTTTGGTGTGTCGCCTAGCCGACATGCGACTGTAATCTGCATATTCCGTGGCGCGTCATGCTCACTTCTCCATTACAGTTACAATACTGGAACCAATTTGTGGTGCTGCTACAATTAAAATACTTGTTAATCGACTACTGCAATTTTTTTTTTTAACAAACTTATCTGGGCTGCTTGTCGTGGTGCTACCCTGTGCCGTTTCCATTTTCTTTGCCATAGTAGCAGAAGTTTACTGAGCCATTTATGGTGAACTGCCACGGTTGAAATGGGTTAAATGGTGCTTCCTGCGGTGCTGCGTGTGGTGTCCCTCTTCCGTTTCCTCTGTCCTCCGATGTCCGCCTCCCCTCTTGTGTTGAAATGAGTTTCACCTCTTCACCCACTGGAATACTTTTTCCTTCACTGTTGATGGGTAAGGTTCCCGTTTCTGCATTTTGCACTGCTGTGTATGCCACCATCGTATCTTTTATTGCTAGTTGCAGTACATTTACATTTGGCAGCTCACGCTTTCTCTGAGCGACCTCTTCAACTTCCGATCCTCCCGTGCTGCTCGCTGGATATTTCTCCGATGTGCTGCTGGCTGGCATATTGGTCATCAGTATTGTGGACCACTTCTTATGGTCTTTTGCCGATGGAGCCCAGTAACTTCTCAAGCTGGTCTCGCATCGATGTCCGGTAACAGACATTATCTCTTTCAATGCGAGACCAGCCTCTGGTAGTATGTGTACAGCCGTGCTCCTTATGCTGTGATTCATGTATCTCATGCTCAACTCTGCATCAGCTGAGATTTGTGGTGATAGGTTGCCTAGATAATTTCTCCCCATGGCTTGCCATCTATACCAACATGACTTGGTGTCTAACACTTTTTGCGGCAACTTGATAGGGTGAAGATAGAATGCAGGAGCATTGCTGGGACATTTATCTATGTACTCCCTATACATTGCGACAGGACAATCTTTGCTGACAGGTTTGCTATACACAACTCCTCACAGAGTTTCCTTATTTTGCTCCTATATTTTACAATGATTTTTAGTGCTTTCATTAAACGCCAGAGCTATGTCCTCGTGCTCATGTTCATCTCTCCCTACAATAAGCGAGTCTTGCTTCAGCTGTCATTGTCCTTCTCTACCTCTCTGCACTAGTCCCAGCTGTAATTCAAACCACAGTCTGCATATGAGCCCATACGCAGACTCTGGACATAGCTTTTGACAATTTCTTATTTCCGTTAAATCACCTTCTGAAATCCTAGGGTGGTGTGATGCAACATCTTGCCCACCTCTTCTGTATTCTTTCAGTACTGCAGTAAATACATTATTTGCTGATACAAACTGTGGATCTGTGAGCATATTCACTTTTCTGTTCACTTTCATACTCTTAATATAGTGATTCAACCCAGCTCGTAGCCCAGTGTATGAGCTGATACTGTACTGCTTCCCTTCCTCTGTTCTAACGCAGCCATAAAATTTTCTCAAAATATTTGCTAGATCTGTGATACATATTGTGCTGATGTCTACACATAGGTTGTTTGCTGTAAGCCAGTCGCTAAACACATTATAGCACAATACTGTGTTCTTGTGAGTGTTCGGTTCTACTTTCTTCCTTTCCAGACTGTTTAACTCCTCCTGCGACAAGTGTGTATGCCGTGAGGTAGATATGGACTGCACCTCTACTATGGGGTCAATATCTTTCTCCCCTCTTTTCACACTGTGTGACTCTCCCCCTTTCTCTCCTAGCTTGCTTATGTGTTTCTTTTTCTCTTTTTTCCCCCCCTTTGCATTCCGGCTGTTCTTCTGCTATTCTTACTGTTTCTGCAATGCACGTCCAGTTAGCATTTGCTTCAGTAACATCACAGTTACTACTGCTGCCCTTTGCAGATGCATCTGGCTCATTCTCTGTTCATGTCAGCCTGCTGCCGGCTGTCATATCAGCTTTGCCATACTGCTCGTCTATCCAATGACTTATCCCTTTCACTCCGCACAGACAGAATGTTGCTATACAATTCTCCATTTATTTTCCTCTCTCCTTCATTATCCAATTGCGACCTACAATGAAACCTGGGTGGGAGGGTAGGCTCTACATTATGTTTTTTAGCATGTCTGGCGCATTTCTTGCTGGTGATAACAGTGCATGACTGTACAACTCTCTGCACTTTATTGCTCTGTGGCCGACATCGGCATTTCCATTGCAGGCATTACTGCAAGATTAATACCCACTCCAAACTGATCACATGCTTAATTTCCGCCAATCAGTCTGCTCCTTTTCGGCTAGGGTTAATACCCATGTTACAATGAGGCATATTCACACACAGTTAGGGTGAGTTAGGGTAAAGAAAGTGCCTGTATATAAGTTATGTGTTCACCTTGCTGTGGTGGGGTTCTGATCCATGCAATGAACATTGTTTCAGAAGGCTGGTGACCGATTAATGTTCTTCATTGCAGAGTATGGAGATCTAAGCTTTTTACTGGAAGCTGACACAACACTACAGTGACAAGTAAGTGGGGTGTTCTGATAAATGGGTCCTTAAATTATTTTGGGAGGGTATACCATGGGGCAGTGAGGATGGGAAGACCTGGGGTGTGTTAAAGGAAGACTGTTTTGGATGGAGTGGCTGAACCTCTGGCAATCCTGTTTAGCTGATCACTGGAAACATGGGAGGTACCCAAAGACTGGAGGGCAGCAGATGTAATCCCCTTATACAAAAGCAGGAACAAAGAGGAAGCGGGGAACTACAGACCAGTCAGCCTGACCTTGGTAGTGGGGAAAATCATGGAAGCACGACTGAAGGAGAGATTGATGGAACATCTGGCTGCCAACGGACTACAGGATCCAAGATCCATGATAGAAAGCATAGCCCACATGTTGCAGCTTTCTCAAAAGGAGCCAAAGTAAGTTTCTGCAAAACAAAATTTAAGTCTCAAGGTGGGAATGGATTTTGGAAAGGAGGCTTCAGGTGAAGAGTGCCTCTCAGAAACATATGTCACACCTCCAGTTTTGCCACCATACAGCCATCAACAGGCACATGGAAGGCAGAAATGGTGGATGCAGTTGCAAAGAGGAGTACTTCAGACTCTGTTCTGAGTCTGAAAGGGAGAACAAGTACTCCAGAATCTGATTCACTGGACAAGTGAAGGGATATAGTTGATGTGAAGCAGCCCACAGAGCAAAGTGCTTCCACTTCATGGAATAAGTGGCCCTGGTGGAAGGCATCCTAGCTGCACCCAGGATGTGAACCACATTGGGGGACACCCCAAACCTAGCCATGGCTACATCGTCAGGAACCAGGCATGAAGATACAGGGATTTGAGGTCTGGATGGATAAGGGTGCCCCTGTTCTGGAAGAGTAAGCTGATGCAGAGGCAGGGGCACTAGGGGTTCCACTGTCAACTGCTCAAGTATGGGGAACGAGATCTGATGAGGCCAGAAGGTGAGGATCATAGCTGCCCCTTCCATCTGTAACTTGACTAGAACCATCTGAAGCAGGGGAAAGGGGGAAGGCGTAAATAAACCTCTCTTTCCAAGAGAGGGACAATGCATCTCACCAGAAAATTCCAGGTCCTGGAGCAAGCAAGCAAAAAAGTGGCAGTTTTGCATTGAGTGGGGACACAAAAGGTCCAGATCCGGATGACCCCACCTGTCGAACTGGTCTTCTGTGATGGAGGTCAGCAGGGTTCGACAAATAGGATAGCCCGACGTCCCGGGCTATAACTTTCCAGCCAGGGACAAGCGCTGCCTCAGATCGCCAGTTGCCCGTGGACAAGCATTAAAAAAAAAAAAAAAAATTGCCCAATTTGCCTGCATTACCAGCTTTTGTCACTGGGTGTGCTGTCGCGCGATACTGGAGGGAGTACTGGGTCATCTGACCCTCGGAGCAGCACTCACGTGGTATGAGCGGGGGGTGCAAAGCGCGTGAGTCAGTGCCGGCGATGCGGGTGCCAAGAAAGCAGGAAACAGTGAACACATCAACCACAGAGGAGGAGCCGAGCCGAGAGACGGGCATATGTGGCAGCAAATGGAAGGGAGGCTCACGGAGGGGTAAGACGCACATTGGACGAGTTGGCTCCCACGCAGACTTGGCGGGAGCGATCTGGGGACACACACACACACTCTCTTTCTCATTTTCACAGAGAAAGGACATGCGTGCTGTTCCCAGAGAGAGCAGTTCACTTAAGCCGTTGTTTCTGGATTGTGTGCAGACTTTGCAGTTGTTTTTGGACACTGGAGAGAGAGAGAGAGGGGAGACTTGAAGTGCAGTGTGCACTGTAGACTACATTGTCTTGCCTCAGCATTTTTTTTTTAATTTTGTTTTAAAATAAAAAGTCAGGGACTCAGAGAGAGTTTGAGAGACTGAGGTACTGGGAGGTTGCGAGATCGCAGGTGGGCGGCGCTGTGGCAGGGAGGGTTGGGGATTGGGGAAGCAGCAGTTTGTTTTTCTTAGCCCATGCTATTGCCAGAAACAAAAAATAGAGACTGGAGAGCGAGAGCCTGAGAAGGAGAACGCTGTAGAAAGTGGGAAACCAAACCACTCCATTAGTTTCAGCTGTAGCCTGTTATTGTTGAATCTGTTGATGAGTGTTCAGTTTGTTCACAACCTAGAAGCCACAAAAAAAAAAAAAAAAGAGTGTGCCATTATACTGCTTGTGCTGTGCATTTGTTGTTCCAGTATTTAACACAACTTAACTGAAGGGTCACTGGACCTAAGAAGGGACTACAACACATGGAGCATTAGTTATTGAGAGGAAATCAGGGGTATACCTACAGTTACAGTACCTAAAATAAACAGGGAGTGTGTGCTGCAGTGCAGTGTGAGATCCAAGGAAACAACACAGTGCAACTTTTTTACTTTGCTCTGCAGTCTGCACACACTAGTCTGTCTGGCTGGGTTTGCTCCTGTCTGGTGCTAAATTCTTGAGGCCAGCCCCAGGTTGTGGTCGGACTGGACTGGAGTCAGTGGGAAGGGAAGGGGAGGGGCAGGGAGGACTTGCTAAGTGTAGCTTAGCTGCCCAAATAAATAAAGTAAAAACTGTAATAACTGCACAGTAGCTGGTGAAGGAGAAGTAGAGCAGTACTTACAAAACTGCACTACTGTATTTGAACTTGACCTTGTATTTGTAGCTAGCTGCCCTAAACTGTGTGATGAGTGTGTGAGTCAGTCAACTAACTAGACTAGTAATTATTATAAAAAAAATAAAATCAATAATAGGCACAGCCTGCCTTAGGGAGTTATCATGCTGTGTGCATGCATGTCCAATCCATGTTATTACTAGTAAGTAACAGGACCAGGTCACAGAGTCCAACCCTGTGTAAAGTGTGTAACCTCTGCTTTTAGACCCAGTCCCATTCCCTTCCAGCTTCTTCCCCTGCCAAATTGGATAAGTGACTTGCCTTAGTCTAATAGTCTGCACAATCATAACTCTGAAAGTTTCAGACATTTGTAAATAAAGATCCATCGCCTTTACTTGTTGAAAAGGCTAGGCAAATAAGCACCTCATCCTTCTGGCTCCCGGTCCCGCCCAGTGTCATCACTGTCTGCCAGGCCAGCCGTCCAGCACCAGTCCACCCAAAAAAGAAACTCACACAGACACACCTAATTAATAAAATATATTTTATTATCATTGGGGGAAGAAAATAAGTGCCACCCAATATGCAGAACAGGAGTAGGAGTAGTAAACAGCAGACTCTTTTTTCTCTCTGGTCAGTAGCCTCACGAGTAGCAGATTCCATCTGCAGCAATACACCAGCACCTGAAACAGAAACACAATCCACCTCTGTCAGTGTGTCTAGTGCAGATAAGAGTAATAACAATGACAATGAGCCTATATCTGTGTCAGGAGATATAACTGCTGATCATCAGTGTCTTGAATTAAGCAGTGACGAGCTTAACTGAAAGTTTACATCCACTCCTAAAACGTACTTTAGTGCTCCATGAGCAGGATGAGAGGCCAGAGAGGCCAAATAAAGATAAGAAATATGATCAGGAGAAAAGGGCCCGATTGTTTCAGAGGCATTGGTTAACCATTTATAACTGGCTGAGATATGATGAAAAAAATAACTGATGTATTGCACTGTGAAAAATATCCAACCATTGCAGTACCAGCCTTTTCAAAGAAACCTAATGTTTTTGCCACTGGCTCAAATACTTTTCGAATTGAGTCAGTTCGTGCTCATGACAAGTCCAATCCACATTTGCTGTGCATGAATCAACATATTGCGGACAGTGGTCAGCGTGTGGTACATTTTGATATCACTGAGTCCCCACTGTATCAAGCATTTATGCAGTTGGATCAGGGCACTAAGGTCAAGATGCAACGCCTGTTCAACACAGCATATTCCATTGCCAAAAATATGCGCCCTTTCTCGGATATGGAGTGGCTCTGTGAACTGCAAGAAAGAAATGGGATAACGCTTGGTTCTAATTATACCAATGATAAACAAGCCAGGGACTTCTGTGGTGCTATATCAGCAGTTATATCCCAAACCCAGATGCAGACTCTTACTGATGTTAAATATGTGACAGTTCTTGCTGACGGTAGTACAGATTCTAGTATAACTGAGTGGGAAAATGTTTTCATACGGTTTGTTGACCCAAACTCAAAACAGGTGCGTACAGTGCTTATCCAAGCTGTGCCACTGGAACATGCACATGCAGAAGATGTATTTCACGTAATAACGACTGCACTTGAGTCAGTAAATCTTCCCTAAGTAACCTACAAAATGTTCACAATCCAGGGCCATTCCTTGTTTCAGCAAATTTTGATGGGGCCAGTGTCATGATGACGAAAAGAGGAGGAACATAGCAAAGTTGTGGAACACTGTCCTCAAATAATTGCAATGCACTGTGTTGCCCATAAGTTAGAGCTGGCAGTTCTTGATGTGGTAAAAAATACATTTGTCTCAAAGCTTGAAAGTACTCTCAAGGGAATATTTAAGTTTTATCATTACAGTCCAAAAAATGAGAGAACTAAAAGAAATTGCTAATGTCATGGATACTGATCTTGCTCACTTTAGTGCTATAAAACAAGTGAGATGACTTGCCAGTAGGTCACGTCAGTTCATGCAGTTCAGGTTAATCTACCCAGTGTCGCTCAACACCTAGAACATGCATCCTCTGCTGCTGGTGATGAAGGTTCTAGAACAAAGGCCCTCTTAAAGGAAGTACAGAGTGTACAGTTTGTAAAATCCCTATATATACTACAAGACTTCCTGCCAATACTAAAAAACCTGTCACTCCAGTTTCAAAGAGATGACATAGTAATACTGGAAGTTCCACAACTTGTTGAGACCTGCCTACTCCAGCTTACGGAGCTGAAAACATCACCAGGGAAATACATGGCAACTTTCCTTAGCCATTACAAACCTGAACAGAAATGGATGGAGTATGTTGTGTCAAAGAGGGAGGGAGGAGGAGAGGACTGTT
The DNA here is from genome assembly GCA_016271365.2 of Neoceratodus forsteri. Taxonomy (NCBI): domain Eukaryota; kingdom Metazoa; phylum Chordata; order Ceratodontiformes; family Ceratodontidae; genus Neoceratodus; species Neoceratodus forsteri. Next base: position 687,178,110 of record JADMNL010000022.1, on the reverse strand, counting down.
CCTTTCCCATTCAGAGGCAACTGCCCAGAAGTCAGTTTTGTAAGAGATACACAATTGCAGAATTTAATAGATGCAGCGATAACGTACATAGACGCGAGGTTTAAACATTTCTCAGAGGTGCCTCTCAAATGGTTCAGCTGTTTAGATTTCAAGCAGTTTGATCTGCCGAGAGACCAACTAGCGGTGTTTGGGACCTGTGAACTGGCAAACCTGGTTAAATACTTTGATTTTTTCTCAGAAGAGCAGCAAGAACATATAAAGTGTGAGTATGCTGCATTTAAAATGCTGCTTAAATCTTCAGCTGACAAGCCGTATTTTCAGGTCTACACAAAATTACTAAAAGAAAAACCACCACAGATTGGGCACATTATTCTTCACTTAGTCGAAATACTAATAACTATGAGTGTCTCAACTGCTAAGTGTGAAAGAGTTTTTTCTATCCAGAACCTTATCAAAACAAAAATACGGACACGGCTTTCTGATGACACTACAGTCTCTCCTGCAGATAGCAGTAGAAGGTCCTGAACTGCATGAATTTAATCCTGATCCTGCAATTAACCACTGGCTGCTCTGTGGTCCAGGAACTAGACATGTTCATGGGCATGCTGCCGCTACTGCTGCTACATCTACTGCTGGTGGTGTCGCTGTTGCTTCCGTTTCTTCTCCTGATGAGTGATGATGATCCGATGCAAGTACTCCTAGTAGTGCTCCATCATCATCTTCCTGTCTTCCCAATCTCTAGTCAGTCTACCCGTCCCTTGATGTGACAGTCATGCTATATTCACAGAATGGCTTGTTGATTGATGGCCTTGGTTTCATTTCACTACAATTATCAATCTCTTCTGAAACAGACTTCAGCCTGCCCTGCATGCACACATGGTTAGTTAGGGTCACCACCAGATGTCCTCTTTACGAGCACATGTCCTCTTTCCCAGCCGCCAAATATTCTTCATGTACCATCAATTCAATATCCTGTATTATTATTATTATTTTTATAATTTTTTACTCTCAGTCTCTTCTTCTACCGTACCTAGGACCTCCCTTGTATATGAGCTGTGAAGGAAGGAAGTGGAGATTTTAAACCTGTTTACTCAGGGTCTGGCAGTGGCACCAGGGCTCATCGGGGAACTAGGTGTCCTCTTTTTATCCCAAAATCTAGTGCAGTCCACGGTACCCTACACAGTACACGGTCCCACCCTGGACCTGCCGATTAGAAAGGAAAGGAATTGGATGGAGAGTCAGTCACTCAATATTGTTTTTCCCGATTTACACAGTTCTTCTACATCTACATCCATCCTAATACAATAGTACAACCCCAGACACACCATGTAATTTATTTCTACAGATGTTTGGTTAAAATTTTCATATAAGCGTACTGGACTACCACTCGGAACTCTGGGACTACCATTTTTGACCAGATCAGTTGCCCGGGACTAGCATGCCATTTTGAAATTTGTCGATCCCTGCAGTCTGGCTAGAGGCACTGTGACTATAGCCACAGCCATCAAGCCCAAGAGCCAGAGGGAGATTCTGGCTGAGACGTATTTTCTGTTGTACAGCAGGAGGGCTTGAGCCATCAAGCCATCCACCCTGTCCATGGGCAGGAAGGCCATGCCCTGAGCCATGTCCAGGACCACCCTTATGTACTGGAGGCACTGATAGGGGGTGAGAACCAACTTGGGCAGATTGACTGTTGTAACCCCTCACCCCTGCCTTTTTGCCAAAACGACAGGTGGCATGCTGTTGAAGCTGACAGCAGTACCTGGTGGGGACTGGGTTCAGGGAGGATGAGGTTACTCGGCACAGGGGGACCTAGGTTTGGCTACTCTGCACAGGGGCACCCAAGTAAATCCGAACACAGGAAGCAATAACTGTAATGTTCAGAACCAGGAATGGGATTCTTCAGTGTGGCTTTTATTCACATACTACCTGAACAAACAAAGCATAGACGGACCCCCACAGGGCTACATTTCCTGATAATGCAGATTAGAGACTACAGAACACTTTATCACCATTTCCAGCTCTCAGGCTCTGAACCCACCAGGCACACAGCCCGGACTTGCAACGCAGCTTTGGGTACACAGCCCAACTTGTACACACTTGGGTTTTGCCCACTGGCCTGGCTCCCCTGCCGGCCACTTGATCCACGGTCCATTGGAAGAATGAACCCATTATCCTGTCGTGGCTCCCAACACCACACTAGAGTCTGCGACTCCTAGAGAGAATTTTCCTTACAATTCCATGTCTGGGTACTTCCCCCCATCACTGGCCAAGTGCCTGAGGCAAAGTAGAAACCACAGAAGAAATCTGTAGAGGTGGACCTGGTCACTAAAGATGGGGGACCACCCACCTCCAGCTCCCACAGCCCATACCCAGCCATTTCCCTGGGAAAACTAAACCATTCCTTTGCTGAACTTCTAAATGTAGATTAAAGGGTAGATGTCTGTCACATCTCCTCTACATATTATTTGCATCACACAAAACTCTAGGATTTGACACTACTTTACTTGCTTGGCTCATTTCTCTAGGCTTCCCAAAATGTAGCTCAATCCCTAGATTTTCACACAAGTCCCAGGGTGAAGAAGACAATTTGCCCTTTTAGCCAGAGCAGACACTCACCCTTTAGTTGCAGGTGCCCCACAGGCGACTCACAAATCTTCCATCTTCCAAAATAAATCCTAGACTAAACAGGCAGCTTTTCTTCCACTTAGCAGAATTAAGGGGATTGCCTCAGGAATCTGCTGGGAATCTTTACATCCCCCAACCCCCGGAGGGAGGGGGCACTGAGACCCGAACAGCAGTCTCCACCACTTGAGTACAACTTCACTCCTTCAAGCCAAACTGCCAACTCTCTCTTCACTTACTGAAGACAAACTGAAAACTCCCAACGTTCTATCTAACTCCCTGTGCTGCAGATTCCAATGTGGCTTATGCAGCTGCGAAAGTTCTATTGGTGATGTCATCCCTCAGTCTCAGCTGAGACTGAGAACAGAGTGAGACAGTGTGAAACCCATTTAACTGGAGTTTCACAAGCTGCCTTCCCTGCCTACCACTAGGTCTTACTGGGATTCTAGTAACCCCGGGTAACAAGGGGGTTACACTGTGATGCCCAGTTACTGGAACAGGTGGGTAGTATGTTCCAAAGCCTGTAACAGGTGTTCCCTGGACTGTGCTTTGAGAGCCAGTTGTCCAGGTAGGGAAAGACATAAGAGTCTCTCCCTACTGAGGACTGTCGCCACTACTGCCAAGTATTTGGTAAACACCCAAGGGGCTGAGGACAAGCCAAGACGCAAGGCCCGGAATTGGAAGTGCGCTACTTAAAAGTGAAACCTGAGATACTGATGGTGGGAGGCACATACCTTGAAATACAGGTATGCAGCTTTCATGTTGAAGGAGCTGATCCAATCTCCCTGATACAGAGGGGGCAGCAGTCCCTGAAGGGTGACCATCTGGAATTTCTTGTATTGAGAAGAGATTTAGCTCTTGGAGGTCTAGAATGGGCCTGAGATCCCCTGTACATTTGGGGACCAGGAGGAATTGAAAGTGGACCCCCCTGCCATGCTACATCTCTTGTGTTCTATGGCCCTTTTGTGCAGCAAGGTGAGGATCTCCTCTCAGAGCATTGGAATGTGGTCTGGAGAGTAAGAGGACTGAACTGGATGTTTTTCTGGAGGCCACTCCAGAACCTCCAGAGTGTGGCTGTTTTCTATGAGCTACAAGACCAGGGCATCTCTGGTGACCTCACTCCACTTGTCAAGGTGCAGGGAGAAGCAACCTATGACTATCACTTTCTGCCCGGCTGGAGGGAGGGGGGCCGGGCAGGTAGTTATGCTGAGGTAGCACCTGCAGCTGGGGCCACAGTACCTCCTCTGGGAGTTTTACCAGTGGTGGAGGTAGGGGAAGGCAGGACTGCGGCTGCTCTGCATATACCCTGAGATTTACAGCTGGGCTTAGGCCTATGGGCAGCATTGTAAAAGGGCTCCCACTGACCACTTCTAGGCTGCCTGGTGTGGTACATGGAATGGACTGACTGCAAAGAGCAGCCGGAGGCCTGCAGGTTTGAAAGTATGTCTTACACGTCCGCCCTGAACAGAGTATACCATCTAAATGGGGCACTCAGGATTGAAGATGTATGAAATCTGCAAATTTCATTCTGTGAAATATTTCGTAAAATTTGGGCATTTCCTGAAATATTTCACAGGTGCTTATTGCGAAATTCCGCCGGCAAAATCATGAATTTTGCCTGCAAAATGCGGAATTTTGCCCGTAAACAGTGGAATTTCACCACTCTCAGGTGAAATTCCACTGCTCGCAGGTGAAATTGCACATTTCGTGGGCAAAATTTCCAAATTTTTCCAGTGGAATTTCACGTTTGGGACCTACGAAATTCATCAGCAAAATCCACAGATTTCATGAAATGTTTCACACAGTGAAATTCGGAATTTCGCTGGAATTTCACTGCATCTCTACTCAGGATAAATTGTGGTATATCCTTGTATATCCTGGACAAAGTCCGACACCCTCAGCCAAGAATGATGTCATAGGCAAATGCCCTCCATGGCCACCCAGGCAGAGGCATCTATGGCATTGTAGGCAAAGCGAAGAAGGAGCTTGCTGATGTCTACCCCCAACTGAATGCTCTGGAGCAGCTGTTGTTTTTGGATGGATACTAGATCTTGCATCACTCACCAGTGGCCTCCGATGGAGTTCAGGAGCCCTACTGAGCATGCCGACATAAGGGCAGCGGCAGATGTCAGCATGGTGGTGCTCAGAAGTTAATGCACGTCCACCTCCAAGGGCAGTAACAAGAAAATCTCTGGTAGGCTAGAGGAGGCGAAGGAGACCCCGGGGATCAATACCTACATCCTTCTGCTAGATCAACCCCTCACTGGATCTCCCAGCCCCCGGCCCCAGGACAAGCCCCTCTAATTTCAGAAAGGCCATCAAGTAGGAGAGGTGGGCCTTCCCCAAGGGGGTGATCCAGGTGGCTGGACAAGTCCGTGTGTCAGGCTGGGAGACAGGTGAGAGGGTGGTTTCAGGCTGGGAGTAGAGGCAGAGGTCATGTGGATACTCCAGAAAGATGCCCTGGTTCCTCCGGAGCAATACATGGAGTTAAAAAAAAACAACAATGCTTGAATCTTCCGGTGGGAGGTGGGTATATACATCTCCCTTAACAGTACTAGTGGAACATAATTAAATAACTTTCACCAGGTGGTTGGTTGCAACAGTCTGGTATACTTTAATAAAATGACACCCCCAGTGCCTCCAATAAGGCATAGCACCTGGTGTCCTGTCCAGTACACGTAAGACATGGTTTGCAACTGATTCACTCCCCGGCCAACATACTACCATTATCGTTTTGCCTCATCACGAGCCATAGTCTGGTCACTCAGTCACTGACTGGTCACTCCACTGCCATCTGGTCACTCTGCCACCATCAGATGGGCTCACCCATGAATTATATGTATATCCTGTGCCCAGATTATAGGACAGAGTCGCCTATAGCAACCAAATTCACTTTGGGCTTCAGATGAAGTCACATAGCCACCCTCGCTGTGACTAGTCTCTGCATCTACCTAACTATGACTGGCCCTCATATTAAGGAGGGAAGGGCACCAAACAGAGTTACATATGGCCAGGGAGTCACACACCGAAGTACTTTACTGGGGAGATGCCACCAATCGGCCCTGAAGCCTTTGCTACCAACCAGGTTGGTCCTTGTACTTGAAAGGCACACTATTTAGGTACTCTCCCATCTGCTTTGCTTCCCTTCACCGGTCTATCCCAAGATGGTCGGCCTAACTGGGCTAATGGTTCCCCTCACTGGCTGTAGTGGGCTACCTCTTGTGGCTTTCCTCCCTTCTTAATGCAGCAGATTCATTTCCTTGTCCCTGCAACTTACCTATGCTGCCTACAGGGTGCCCGTGCCACTCCTACAGGTCCTCTGGAACTCCTCAAAATGCTGGGGCTGTGGAATGACATCTGGCCATCTGAGGTAGGACTGTCTGCTATGCCCAAGTCCTTGAGATCCTCATGTCCATTGCACATCTCTTCAAAGCAACTGCCGGTACAGCAAGCATGCAGCAACAGCTCTCAAGGGCACTTTAAAAAGAGTCATTATACATTACTGCTCCTGCCCTGATGTTCCTCCTGAAAGCTGACTTCTTCTCGCACCCCTGATGCTCCTCGCTGAATGCATTCCAGCAAAAGAGAGTATGAGACAAGTGTGGGGTTCTCTCTCACACCTACTCGCATTCATTACACCAAAGAACCCGATTGGTCCCTGCTGGCTCTGTGTCAGCCAAGCAGCTGGAGACCCCCCGCCAAGTGCTCTGGAAATGGGCAGCTCTGGAGTCTCTATTGCAAAACACCAAGAGACATAGGGAGGGAAGTCAGAGGGGGTGAAGCTCATGACCCTTCCCCCTCATAAATACAGAAGGCAGATGTATTAGGGTCAGCAGCTCTCTTCAGTGTAGAGGCTTCCTTGTATGCTGTGCTTACACATGCAATATTGAAGAATGCCAATTTGTCAAATGGCTGGCTCAGAAATTTGCTGCAGGAGGGGGAGGGGCAACTACAACCTATCTCTCGGCTTGACTTCAATTTGGTTGCTGATGGCTTTTTTGATTGATCTCTCAAGACATTACTGAATGGCTTAAGATGCTCTAAAATTCTCAAAACGCATATTTAGATGCTGACTTTCGCACATGTGGAGATTGCTTAACAGTTCAACTGGAGACGTTATATTCACACTTAAGGTACATGTAGACTCTCTGTTCCAATCAGAAGCCAGGGTTATGCACACGTTATTCTTTAGCAGATTCACACCAGTCATTTTAATATCGATGAAAAGCCTGCTCAGTGCTCAAAACAGTCATTTTCTTGTCAGTAAAACTATAGTAGTGATATCATCCTCTTTCTTGCATTATGATTTATCTATACTTAGAGCACCAAACACATGAAGCATAATACTTACACTGTGCTAATAACGCTTGGATAGCACAGACTTCAGAGTTTGATTTGAAACTGGTCTCAGTGGCAGAAATTAGCACAACTCACATTACGGGCCATGAGCCTTCAAGATCCTGTTCTGTGTTGTGGGTAAGCGGTATCTGATTTTGGAAGAAATAGTTTTAGTTAGAGGCTACAGGTGAAGTCGGCTTCTTTTTTTGATATAAATAAGATGCATGAAGTGACAGGTCTATCTTTTTGGACCCCTTTAGGGTTGTTTAATGTCTTTGATGCATGTTATTATTTTACAATCTGATGCTTTGTTTAGCACTCTGGACTTTTTTTGGGAAGAGTGCTATGTAAGCAATAATACTCAACAGGGTAGGCAGTATTTGGCTATACTAGACTGCCAAGGGGAGTAATGAGGCCCAACGCCACAGGCAGAGGGCCTTATATCCCCTGGATGGTCCAGTATAGGCCAATGCCACCAACCCTGAAGGGCATTATTACAATTAGAAACAAGCATTTGTCAATGCGGAATTTTGCTTGCTGGCATTGGCATTGGTAGTGTAGGAGTTACTACTACTAGGAATGGCAGTGAAGTACTAAACTGAAGCCAAGCCCGTCACCACCCTGCAGATAGTGACAGGCATTGGGGTGTGCCTTTGGGTCATTAGGCATAACGGCCACACCATTTCACCACACCCTACCATGCAGACACAGACAAGTGTCATGGTGTACCTTGGGGTCTTTGGCCCTTATGCGCACCCCATTCCATCAGGAAATATGGTGAGATGGGTGCGGTATAGGAGAATGGGGTAAACTTTGGGGGCGAAGAGTCCAAGGCACACCTCGATGCCTCTCACTGGCTGCAGGGTATGGGTGGGGATGCAGTGGTATGAGCATTGCAGGCAACAATCCCAAGTCACACCCAGAAGCCTGTCATTCTGTACAGGGTGGGGCATTATGGTCGGAAACCCTAACACCTCAGGCATTCATTGGTATTTTCACTCCAAATTTTCAACATGTTTTTTTGTGACCCCCACCTCATGAACAGTGGCAATATCAGTTTGTTAGCCGAAAGCTGCTTTTGCACAGCGGCTACAGCATTTGGCTCCGCAGTTGCAAAAACACATTCCGAACAGGATGTGAAAAATGACAGTGGTACTGTTCATAGGGAGGTGTAAAAAATGGCAATGTTGAAAATCTGCTGTGAAAATATTTAAAAAAACTGGTGAAGTCACGAGCATGTGTAGAAACTGTGCAACGCACACCAGTAATGTAACTAGTTTGGGAATTTTTTACATCAGATTGTTAACACAGGCATTTTGGGACCTCCGATCATGAACAGTGTCACTGTGATTTTCTTTATCTGTCCCGAACAATGATTTCCCACAGCGACCACGCATTTCTGCACAGAAAGTGTGAAAACACATTTCGGCCATGTTGTGAAAAATGACAGCTGTACTGTTCATAAGGAGGTGTGGAAAAATGCCACTGGTGAAAATCTGGACTGAAAATATTACAAATTCATGAACTTACAAGGGTGTGTAGAAACTGCTCAATGCTCACTCGTAACACAGTCATTTTATGGAGTTTTATCACCAAATTTTCAACATAGCCATTTTAAGACCTCTGCTCATGACTAGTGTCACTGTGATTTTCTTAATCTGTCCCAGACATTGTTTTTACACACCGACTGCACCATTGTGCGCTACATGTGCGGAAACACATTTTGAGTGAGATGTGAAAAATGGCAGCTGTACTGCTCATAAGGAAGTGTGGTAAAATGGCAATGTTGAAAATCTGGCATGCAGATATTACAAATTCACAAACTTGCCAGTGTGCATAGGAGCTGAGCAACGTGCGCTCCCAAAACAGCCATTTTTGGGAATTTTTTCATCAAATTTTCAACATAGCCATTTTAACACCTCTGCTCATGACCAGTGTCACTGCGATTTTCTTAATCTGTTCCAAACATTGACTGCGCATACCGACTGCGCCATTGTGCGCTACATGCGACGGAAACATTTTGGGCGACACAAAGAAAATGACAGCTGTACTTGCTCATAAGGAGGTGTGGTAAAATGGCAATGTAAAAATCTGGAGAGCAAATAGTAAAAATTCACGCGAACTTACGAGCGTCATCGAGAAGTGCGCTAGCACGACTAAATAAAACAGGCATTTTTAGGAATTTTTTCACCAAATCTTCAACATAGTCATTTTAAGATTTTGGCTCATGAACACTGTCACTGTGATTTTCTTAATGTGTCCCATACATTGATTTCGCACACCGACTGCGCCATTGTGCGCTACATGCGCGGAAACACTTTTTGGGCGAGATGTGAAAAATGACAGCTGTACTACTCATAAGGATATGTGTTAAAATGGTAATGTTGAAAATCTGGAGTGCGAATATTAAAAATTTACTTACTTACGAGCATGCATAGGAATGTGCAACACATGCTCGTAAAACAGTAATTTTAAGGAATTCTTTCACCAAATTTTCAACATAGGCTTTTTGAGAGCCCACCTCATGAACACTGGCATTGTCATTCCGGTAATCAGTCCTGAAAGGTGATTCCGCGCAGTGACCACGAAGTCACCCTTCTGGCCCAATTAATGCCATGATAGTGACAGAATTCATAAGCTGGGGTCCCAAAAACCCCATTTTGAAAATTTGGTGCAAAAATTCCAAAAAATGCCTGAGATATGCAGCAAAGTTGAAAAAACCCTATCTATTACATTATACAGCTTACCGGCATTTCCTTAGTTCGCGGTTGGCTTTAAAGAGTGCAGACGTTTTCCCGGTCCACCGAAGATCGTTGAGCCAGAGTCTGGAGGTAAGTATGGGGTGAGAAGGGTGGGGAGGCAGGGTGCGCAGTGGGTGGACGCGGGGGCCAACAAGACTGCAAGGGACCTTTTTTTCTTTCAGGGACTTTTTTTTTTAAAAGAGGACGACGCGGGACATTTGCCACACCAGGGAGGGCTCCCAGCGTGGCATCAGGAAGGCTGCTTGTGGGTGCTGGAGCCGACAGGGGATTGGGCACACCCGTCGGCCATAACAGTTTCTGCTACGCTGGGGTGGAATCCCAGCATGGCACCTGGAAACGTTTGGGAGGGCTGGAGATGTGGAGCCAACCGGGGATTTGGCACCCCTGTTGGCTATTACATTGTTTGCCATGCTGGGGTGGGCTCCAGGCGTGGCACCAGGAGCTTGTTTTTGGGGCCTGGAACCAACGAGGTTGGGGGCACCCCGTCGGGCCATAATTGTGCGCTAGGGGAGTACACTAGCCACTCAAAATGCAGTGCTTGCATGTAGGGGAGCTCTGTTCACTGAAGCGGAGCTCTCCCTTTCAACTGTATCCGGAATCTCAGATGATGGCACTATGTTTCTTGCACATGCGTGCAAGCAAACATAAAAATGACTTATTTGTAAAGTAGTCCCTCTACTGGTATATTTGCGAGTTTGTCAGTAGAGGGTGCTGCTGTTTTGCTAGTATGTGTTTTGTTTTGTACTTTCACTTTTGGCCGCCCCAAGACTGCACCAATAATTAAGAAGTTTTCCTATCCCCACGCCCCAACCCCCAGTCTCTGACCTCACTCAGAGTAGCAGCCTGTTTTTTTTATAACATTTTCAACCACAATGAGTTGTGGTTGTAATCAACAGTAGGCAGTTGTAGCGTGATGCCAATGCCAAAGGCGGGGCAAACTGGCAGTCATCGAATAGTGGCTGACTTTTGAAATGGCTGTATGTGTCTTGGAAGTGTGGCCTAAGAAGAAGTGATCAGGGGTTACAAAAAAAATGAAAAGCATGCTGGCAATGGCTTTCCAGAGCCGTGTGTCTCAGTCACTGAATAGAGTTATCATAGCTGGTGCAAGTGGTCGGCGGCAGCAGCAGCAGTCAGTTATACGAAGGTACTGTTACATTAAGAAAACCTGTTCATGATTCATTAAAAAAATACAAGAAAACCAATGGCAGTTCTGTTTAAAAGAGAAAAGCTGATTTTTTAATGGGGGGAAAAACACTGACAAAACATCTTCCCTCTGAGAAATTGAACCGCTTGGTCAATAGCACCGAGTGCAGCAGGGGGCAAGTCCCTCACTTAACGAGCGGGAAATTAACGATGGCTGGCAAGTTTTAAAATTCAGGATGGTCCAAGGATACCCCAAGTAATGGTGCAGCCCAAACTGGCACTTGTTTTTCACCAGGCACTAGTGAAAAATAAATGCATGCCTGACCATGGCTTTCAGCCAGTCAACATGCTTTATTTTCAAGCCCATTTTCTAAATAAATACAATGTATTGGAGAGCATATGCTGTATGTTTGCTATTCAATAGTGGCCTAGGCATGTTTAGTATAGCGTGAAAAAGAATAAGGAGTGATATCATTTTCATATACGTTGATACTTAGGCAACTTAGATTCAATGCAAAGAAGTGCAAAGTAATGCACCTGGGAAACAAAAACCCAGGAGAAGAGTACACAATAGCAGGGGAGGTACTAACAACAACAAAAACGGAATGGGACTTGGGGGTAGTCATATCAGATGATCTAAAGGTTGGTAAGCAATGTGAGAAGTCAGTAAGGAGAGCAAGGGGGATACTGGGATGCATAGGAAGGGGCATCACAAGTAGAAAAGGGAAGTGGTTATCCCTCTGTACAGACAGTTGGTGAAACCCCATCTGAGTACTGTGTGCAGTTTTGGAGACCTCATCTACGCAAGGACATAGACAGGATGGAAGCAGTCCAGAGGAGGCAACTAAAATGGTGTAGGGTCTGCATCAGAAATCATATGAGAGAGAGACTGAGAGAGCTTAATATGTATACCCTTGATGAAAGGAGGGCCAGGGGGGACATGATAAAAACATTCAAGTACCTGAAGGGAATCAACAAAGTCCAGGAGGGAAGCATCTTTCAGAAAAGAGATGTGTAAGAACAAGGGACACAATTTAAAGATAGAGGGGACGGCTCAGGGGTAATGTGAGAAATCTTTTTCACAGAGAGAGTGGTGGATGCGTGGAACTGCCTTCCTGGGAGGTTGTTGGGGCTAAAACAGTGGGGGAATTCAAACATGCATGGGACAAACACAAGGCAATTGTAGTGGGGGGTGGCAGGAAGTAGGCTGTTGGTTAACTAGAATCTGCAGCTTATCCAGTAGGTAGGGAAATGGGCAGACTGGGTGGGCCAAGTGGTCCTTATCTGCCGTCAAAGTCTATGTTTCTATATAAAGTACTAAAGGATGCTTAACTAACATCAGGAATGGATCAGGTACTAACAGTAAGCGACCATGTGGTCAGAGCACATAATTTGCATTTACAGGGCTTTTTTTTTTGTTTGTTTGTTTTTTAGTCTTTTGGTAACCAGGTAAGGCCCACTAGGCAGAAGTGCCTGTTTTCAGGGGTGACCTGGGAGTACTGGGCGGTTAAGTGACTTGCTCAGAGTCACACAGTATGCAAGTGGAGGTTGTGAGAATCAAACCCAGGTCTGGTCTGCTGGATGTACCAAGCTCATTTGCGCTCATTACTCTAACCTCCAGGCTATACTGCCACCATTTAGAAGGAAGAATAGGAAGTTCTTCTTTACCCAGAGAATGGTGGGCATCCGAACAGTTTACCAAGTAACCTAGTGAAGACCAATGATTGTAGCAACTTTAACAAATAAATTTGACAAAGCTGACTCAGCCCTACAGTGACAAGTAAGTGGGGTGTTCTGGTAAATGTGTCCTTAATCAAGTTATTTTGGGAGGGTATACCATGGGGCAGTGAGGATGGGAAGACCTGGGGTGTGTTAAAGGAAGACTGTTTTGGATGGAGTGGCTGAACTTCTGGCAATCCTGTTTAGCCGATCACTGGAAACGGAGGAGGTACCCAAAGACTGGAGGGCAGCAGATATAGTCCCCTTATACAAAAGCAAGAACAAAGAGGAAGCGGGGAACTACAGACCAGTCAGCCTGACCTTGGTAGTGGGGAAGATCATGGAAGCACTACTGAAGGAGGGATTGGTGGAACATCTATTTGACAACGGACTACAGGATCCAAGGCAAATTGGAGGCAGTATAATGCAGTGGTTTAAGGCTCTGATCTGCAAACCTGGAGACCTGGGTTTGAATCCCACAGCCCCCACTTGCATACTGTGTGACCCTGAGTGAGTCACTTAACTTCCTCGTACTCCCAGGTCGCACCTGTAAACAAGCTTTCATCTTAGTGTGTCTCTCCTGGTGAAAAAAAAAAAGGCAGCATGGTTTCACCGGGGAGGTCATGAAAGACCAGCCTCATTGAATTTTTCGACTGGGTGACAAGGGAGGTGGATCAGGAGAGGGCAGTGGATGTGGCCCATCAGGACTTCAGCAACGCCTTTGCCACTGTGCCACATAGAAGGCTATTAAACTGGGGAATATGGGAGTGGGCAGGACAGTAGTACTGCGGGTGAGTAATTGACTGGGCGGAAGGACACAGAGGGTAGTGGTAAGTAACTGTCACTCCACAGAGGGAAGAGTGACCAGTGGGGGACTATAGGGATCAGTGCTGGGACCGGTCCTATTCAACATCTTCATCAGTGACATTGCACAGGACCTAGAAGGCAGAATTTCCCTGTTTACTGGCAACACGAAGCTCTGTAACAGTGGATATGCCAGAGGGTGTAGACAGAATGAGGAGGGACCTGCAGAAGCTTGAAGAATGGTCGAGGGCTTGGCAGACAAAAATTAAAATTAAAAAAAGCTTAACAGCAGCAGCAGGTCTGGTATTCAATATACCAAATTGTAAAACACTTACGGGTAAAGCACATTTCTTTTATAGGGGTTTACCACAAGACCTACGTTTAAAACAAGGTGTAATCAGAAAGGGAGAAATAAAAAAATGGTTCATTAAAGAGGCAATGGAACATACTCTGCTGGAATTACAGTAATATGTGTTCAAGAATAATTAAATGAGGGGACTGGGGGTGTTAGTCTGAATGTGGTATGTATCAGGGTGCAATAGAAGTATTGTATTTAAGTTGTATGAGTTGTTTGTGTGTATGTACTATCTATGTATTACTGAATCTGTATTTCTTTTATACAATTTTTTATTTTATTTCATTTTCTATTTTGCACATTTGTACAACAGGACCTCACTGAGAATGAGCTAGTCTCAGTTGAGCTATCCAATTCATTCATCTTTTGTATATAATGAATAAAAATGCTACTACTACTACTACTAGGTGAAATTCAGCACAAAGACTTGCAAGATAATGCATATGGGGCACAAAAACCCTGGAACAACATATCAGTTGGGGGCTGAGGATACAGCATGCACCAAGCAGGAAAGAGACCTTGGGGTTATCATCTCTGATGACCTCAAGGTAGGGGAAACAGAGCGACAAGGCAGCAGATAAAGCAAATGGGATGCTGGGATGCATAGGCAGGGGCAACACCAGCAGGGAAAGGGAGGTCATAATTCCACTATACAAGACACTAGTGGGGCCCCACCTGGAGTACAGTGTACAGTTCTGGAGACCTTACCTACGTAAGGACATAGGGTAGAGAAGGTTCAGAGGAGGACAACAAAGATGGTACATGGATTGCATCACAAGTCCTATGAGGACAGGCTGAAGGACTTGAATATGTACTCCATGGAGGAGAGGAGGGAGAGAGGGGATATGTTAGAGACATACAAGTACCTTACAGGGAGGAATAGGGTGAAGGAATACATTATTTTCCAGCGAAAAAGATGTCTCAGGACTAGAGAGCATGGGATGAAGTTGGAGGGAAGGTTGTTCAGAGGAAGAAGAATTTCTTCACAGAAAGGGTGGTGGACAAGTGGAACACCCTACCAGAGGAAGTGGTGGGGGCTGAAACAATCACGGGATTTAAGAATGCATGGGATAGACATAAGGGAATTCTGGAGGTCAGGGGTAAGGGGCAACAGACTTCTAGAAAAACATACAGGGAACTTACAAGCTCAAACGGGCAGACTGGGTGGGCCATAGGCCCTTATCTGCCAACAGTGTCTATGTATCTATGTAGAACAGAACATATGATACAGTTTATGTCACTTTCAACCACGAAGTTCGATAATAGAACATGGATGCATTCTCCATCACATTAGTGTAAAAAATCAGAAACCCCATTAAAGGCTACCTAAACACCACTTTACTGGGCCCACTATTCCTGAAATCCCTTCCGTGGAAGTATAGCACACAGGGAGAGGTACTGAATAATATAAAAAAATACCTTAAAATCTGAACTTGAATACATTTTCAGTGAGTTTTTTTAATTGCCGTAGCCAGGAAGCACTTTAGGAACACTGCACTGATCGGAGCCAAAGGCTGCCGGGAACGTGCAGCACGATGATATAGTCTTAGCGAGGCAGCTCACCCCTAAGGAGCCTTATATACTGTGTGTAACATTAGCGCTATATGTGTACCTTGTCATCTTTGTCATTATTTAACTTGTATATTACTCTAATCTACAAGTTAAATAATGACTAGGGGGTGGCCACAAAAGCCATTAATGGTTTCAAGCATGGATACTCATTTAAGGGCTTAATAGTTAACCAGGAGTGTAATGGTAAGGCAGGGGGTAAAGGGGGGGAAAAAGGGCCAAACCCTGTCTGGACAACAGGTCTCAGGGTAGGATAGAGTAGAACTGGGCAGACTGCATGGACAAATGGTCTTATTCAGTTAACATTGCCCGATC
This sequence comes from Neoceratodus forsteri, assembly GCA_016271365.2. Classification (NCBI taxonomy): domain Eukaryota; kingdom Metazoa; phylum Chordata; order Ceratodontiformes; family Ceratodontidae; genus Neoceratodus; species Neoceratodus forsteri. The sequence continues at coordinate 687,162,480 of JADMNL010000022.1, read as the reverse complement.
ATCTTGGGATATCTCCTTCATTAGGCCACACCTTTGGAACTATACCCGTCAGGCACTAGGACCGCATGGAAACCTTTGACAGCCAGGGACTGTCAACCACGACATCCCACATCTGCATCTATATAAACATGGGCAGCCCATCATTCCTCAGTTCTTTTCCCGCCATCGATTATCCTCATTAGAGCTGCAGCAGGAAACGCCATCAACTAACCATTGCCCTTTATTTAACAGTTTATTTTGTCATCTCTGCATGCCACTGAAGTCGAAAGAGCCTTTATTTCTATACTGTAAGTGCAGAGGGAAAATCTACAAAGAAAACACAAATGCGGTATCCGTGTGTGGATTGGGCCTGCCTCTCAATGTGAGGACTTGTGAGACTTGCCAGAGCTTCAATCAGGCTGCAAGGCGACGCCACAAGAAAGCTCTAGAAAACTTCCTTCTGCTTAAAACTTTGAAAGCCATGGAGAAGGAAAAGGGCCATAATCTGTGTCTCCCTCACCATCAGCTGAGAAACAGCCAGCAAAGTCAAAGGATCAGGGCACAGAACAATCGCCATCATGGCCCTCCTCACCATCTGGCCAGAAGCACGAAGACAAAAGAGAGATCTGCTTCACTGTCAAGGTCCCGGTCACCAATGAGACAAAGTAATTCTACTGCATCATCACCCACTCCAACAGCATTGATAACAGCCCCCCTCCAACCATCAATGAGACTCCAAGTTTGGGGTCTGGCTTAGGCACTGCCATACTTACTATGGATGGTAGGACACCATCATCACTGGGCCAAGGCCCATCAACTCAAGTAGTTCCAGACCTTTTATAGGGTGCCATCAACTCTCAGGCTGTGCTGGCATCATTCTCAGACATGATCAGCCACATTCTGCCCGGACTACCACTATAGGCAGTTATTCCGCTGGTGGGGTCTCCTGCACCATAGCCCTTGTAGTTGGCCTCAACTTACACGCCATAGATTTCTTCTTCTCAGCTGCTGTCAGTACATTCTGCAATACCCATCATTGACAGGGATAACGACAGTGAATTTAATTCTAATCTCATGGTTTTAGAAGAGGATTTAGAGGAGGAATATGAGGCAGAATATACAGTTACGTTAAGAACTTACCGTAACAGTAGATCTTTGAGAGGATCTCTTGCAGCAAGCCACACCAGCTGTATGTAACTATAGCCACCAGGCACCAGGACCACATGGAAACTTTTCTAGCTAGCAGTCTACCAGGGGGCCACCCACTCCAGCACCACATGCTGACATCACCCTATCCTACAAAAGTCAGCAGCCCCCACGCCTTCCTCAGTTCTCCTGCCGGAAACCAGAAGCAATTTGTCTCCTGCTGAGGAACCAAGGAAGAGCCGAAGGTTCCCGCCAGTAAAGAAATAGCAAAACCAGAAGGTTCTCCACTAAGGAGAAAGAGGGACAGACACAGTAAGGCACGTAGGACCAGGGGTATGGAGGGTGGGATGGCATGGCCTGCTGCAAGAGATCCTCTCAAAGATCTACTGTTACGGTAAGTTCTTACATAACTGTACTACCTTATTTCAAGGGTATCTCTTGCAGCAGATCATACCTATGGAACAAATCCAAAGCAGTTCTGACATCAGAACATCCAGTCTGGGTGGTAGGAAACCAAGAGCCTAAGAAAGTAGGCCCTGAAGATAGAACAGCTAGGCTAAAACTGGTCCTACGCCTAGAGGCAGTGTCCAAACTATAGTGCTCGGTAAAGGTGTGGACAGTACCCTAAGTGGCAGCAGCGCTGATCTCTGTAACTGAAACATTCTGGAAATAGGCAACAGACGTGACTATGCCTCTGGTGGAATGACCACAAACAACGCCAGAAAGGTCCTTGCCATGCTTCTTGTAGCAAAGAGTAATACAGTTGGCCAACCATTTGGATAAACACTGTTTAGAAACTGGAACACCCTCTTTCCCAGGGGCGAAAGAAACAAACAACTGAGAGGACTTCCTACAGTCCTTCGTGTGGTGTGTATAGTAACGCAGAATTCTAAGCACATCTAAAGTGTGGAGCAATGCTTCCCCTGGATTGGTATGCTCTGGGTTATAAACAGGCAGGTGGACCGACTGATTTTTTTTTTCTTATGGTTCTATTTTTGGCCTTGGGCATCGGCTGGGGGACCACCCCGTATCGGCCTGATCCCAGTGCTTCTCGGGATTCAGGGCATCATGGGGTTTGTGCTGAGGTGTTTTGGTTTTTTTTATACACCCACCCCATGACCCTCACGAATGGAGTCAGTCGTGCAATGACCTCGGTGCATGGTCAGGTATGTTTCTGTCCCCGATATGCAGAGGTCCACCAGTTCTGCCTGACAAGGCCAGACAACATGGTCCTGGGCTACCATGCCCCCCAGACAATGCTAGGGGCCAGTAGACGCTGGGTGCCAGGTCTCCTCCCTCCCCAGAGAAGGCGAGCAGTCTCTAGGACACTCCACCTTCTCCACCCTGGCTGACCCTCCGACGTCCAAGGTCTGCTCCTGAACATCAGTCATTGGCACAGCAGATGGTAGCACTACTGCTGCAACGGTGGGCCAGCCCAGATGGATTGATTTAAAGTAAACTCGGACACCATCTCAGGAAGAAACTGAGGGTTAGTATTCAAAAACACTCTGTCCTTGTGAAAAATCCATTGAGGCTGCTCACATGAGAGCCTGTAGCTCTGAACTCTTTCAAGCAGAGGTAATAGCAACTAAAACTAATGCTTTCCATGATGGAAAGCATAGCCCACATGTTACAGCTGGCTCAAAAGGAGCCAAAGTAAGTTTCTGCAACAGAAAATTCAAGTCTCAAGGTGGGACTGGACTGTGGATAGGAGGTGTCAGGTGAAGAGTGCCTCTCAGAAATGTATGTTACACCTCCAGTTTTGCCACCATACGGCCATCAACGGCACATGGAAGGCAGAAATGGCGGATGTGCCGTTTCAAAGAGGAGTACTTCAGACTCTGTTCTGAGTCTGAAAGGGAGAGCAAGTACTCCAAAATCTGATTCACTGGACAAATGAAGGGATATAGTTGACGTGAAGCAGCCCACAGAGCAAAGTGCTTCCACTTCATGGAATAAGTGGCCCTGGTGGAAGGCATCCTAGCTGCCACCAGTATATCAGCCACCTTGGGAGACAGCCCAAACCTAGCCATGGTTACATCTTCAGAAGCCAGACATGAAGATACAGGGATTTGAGGTCTGGATGGATAAGAGTGCCCCTGTTCTGGAAGAGTAAGCTGATGCACAGAGGCAGGGGCACTAGGGGTTCCACTGTCAACTGCTCAAGTAAGGGGAATGAGATCTGACGAGGCCAGAAGGTGAAGAGGATCATAGTTGCCCCTTCCATCTGTAACTTGATCAGAACCCTCTGAATCAGGGGAAAGGGGGAAGGCACCAAGAAATCTCCCTTTCCAAGAGATGGACAATGCAACTCACCAGAAAACTCCAGGCCCTGGAGCAAGTGAGCAAAAAAGCGTCAGTTTTGCATTGAGTGCAGACACAAAAAGGTCCAGCTCTGGATGGCCCCACCTGTCGAACAGGTCTTCTGCGATGGAGGTCAGCAGCTCCCACTCATGCATTTTGGGCTGTGACTGGCTTAGCCTGTCCACCAGGACATTTTGGACACCTGGAACATGGACAGTCAACAATTGCAGACCATGTTCTAGAGCCCAGTACCAAACTTTCACTGCTTACCAGCAGAGAACGTACGAGTGAGTGCCCCCCTGCTTGTTGATGTAGTGGACTACACTAATGTTGTCCATCTGCACTAGCAGAAGGCCCAGGGATAGGGGCATTTGGAAGGTCTGCAGGGCATAAAGGGCTGCCTGCATCTCCAGAACATTGATGTTGAGAGAAGACTCCAACTTGGACCATGTCCCTTGTGGTTGGTGGAGCCCTAGATGAGCCCCCCAGCCCAACCCCAAAGGATGTATGGTGAAAATTTGCTTAGGAGAAGGAATTAGGAAAGGAACCCCTCTTAACAGATTGCTGGGTTCCATCCACCAAAGCAGAACCTTTTTGACCAGAGAGGAAACTAGGACCTGCTGTTCAAGGTCATCAGTATGCTGATCCTGTTGGACCCTCAGTGTCCATGGGAGTACTCTCATGTACAGTCTGGCTAGAGGCACTGTGACTATAGCCACAGCCATCAAGCCCAAGAGCCAGAGGGAGATCCTGGCTGAGACATATCTGATGTTGTACAGCAGTAGGGCTTGAGCCATCAAGCCATCCACCCTGTCCAGGTGCAGGAAGGCCATGCCCTGAGCCATGTCCAGGACCACCCTTATGTACTGGAGGCACTGATGGGGGTCAGGACCAACTTGGGCAGATTGACTGTGATGCCCAGTTCCTGGAACAAGTGGATGGTATGTTCCAAAGCCTGTAACAGGTGTCCCCTGGACTGGCTTTGAGAGCCAGTTGTCCAGGTAGGGAAAGACATAAGAGTCCCTCCCTCCTGAGGACTGCCGCCACTACTGCCAAGCATTTGGTAAACACCCAAGAGGCCGAGGACAAGCCAAAATGCAAGGTCCGGGATTGGAAGTGCGCTCCTTAAAAGTGAAACCTGAGGTACTGATGGTGGGAGGCACATACCTTGAAATGCAGGTATGCAACTTTCATGTTGAAGGAGCTGATCGAACCTCCCTGATACAGAGGGGGCAGTAGTTCCTGAAGGGTGACCATCCGGAATTTCTTGTACTGAGAAGTAATTTAGCTCTTGGAGGTCTAGGATGGGCCTGAGATCCCCTGTACATTTGGGGACCAGGAAGAAGTGAGAGTGGAACCCCCTGCCCTGCTATATCTCTCGGGTTCTATGGACATTTTGTGCAGCAAGGTGAGGATCTCCTCTCAGAGCATTGGAATATGGTCTGGAGAGTAAGAGGACTGAACTGGAGGTTTTTCTGGAGGCCACTGCAGAACCTCCAGAGTGTGACTGTTTTCTATTAGCTACAAGACCAAGGCATCTCTGGTGACCTCACTCCACTTGTCAAGGTACAGGGAGAAGCAACCCATGACTACCACTTCCTGCCTGGCTGGAGGGAGGGGGGCCGGGCAGGAAGTTATGCTGAGGTAGCACCGGTAGCTGGGGCCGCAGCACCTCCGCTGGGAGTTTTACCAGTGGTGGAGGTTGGGGAAGGCAGAGCTGCGGCTGCTCTGCATATACCCTGAGATTTACAGCTGGGCTTAGGCCTATGGGCAGCATTGTAAAAGGGCTCTCACTGACCACGTCTAGGCTGCCTGGTGTGGTACATGGAATGGACTGACCACAAAGTGCAGTCAGAGGCCTGCAGGTTTCAAAGTATGTCTTGCACATCCGCCTTGAACAGAGTATACCATTTAAATGGGGCACTCAGGATTAGAGATGTGCGAAATCCGTGAATTTCATTCCGTGAAATATTTTGCAAAATTTGGGCATTTTGCTAAATATTTTGCTGGTGCGTAATGCGAAATTCCACCAGCAAAATCATGAATTTTGCCTGCAAAATGCGGAATTTCACCTGTGAACAGTGGAATTTTGCCACTCTTGGGCGAAATTCCGCCGCTCACAGGCGAAATTGCACATTTCTCGGGCTAAATTAGCAATTTTGCCAGTGGAATTTCGCATTTGAGACTCACAAAATTCATCAGCGAAATCCACAAATTTCATGAAATGTTTCACACAGCAAAATTTGCAATTTCGCTGGAATTTCACCAGCGAAATTTAATTTTGTTGCATCTCTACTCAGAATGAATCATTGTATATCCTGGGCAAAGTCCGACACCTTCAGTCAAGAATGACGTCGTAGGCAAATACCCTCCGCGACCACCCGGGCTGAGGCATCTATGGCATTGTAGATAGAGCAAAGAAGGTGTTTGCTGATGTTGGCCCCCAATTGAATGCTCTGGAGAAGCTGTTGCTGCAGGGGGTCCTCTGGGAGGGCTTTAGCTGCCTCCTTGGCCTGAGCCCAGAATTGTTTCTGAAACTGGACCATATGGACAAGATAGTTAAGGACCCTGATCATCAAAGAAGTAGAAGCAAAGGTACCCTTGCCAATGAGATCCAACTGCCAGGACTCCTTGTCCGGTGGGAGGGAACTGAGGTATTTGGACCTCTTAGTATGGTCGTGGGTAGCACTGATGACCACAGAGTCCGCTTGAGGCTGCTTGGCAAAAAAGGCCTTCCCCACAGGGGCCTGGTATAGCTTATCCACCTTCCGAGGCATGGCAGGGACCAAACTGGGCTGAAGTCAAGCGGTCATGGTGGCATTGTCAAAGGGTTCTAGCAAAGGAGGGTTGACCAGAGGAGGGGCATCCGGCAGACCAAGATAAGAGGACAGACAGCACCTTAAGGAGTCCTGCTCCTCAGTGTTGAACCCCATGGCTGCCTGCAACTGTCTTAACATGAAGACAAAGGAAGGGTCATCCAGGTAGGGCCAAGGGACATACTTGGAGGTTTCCTCACCATCAGCCAACACCATAGAGGTAGAGTGGGATAGGGTAACACCTCTGTCATTTGCAGAATCTTCCTCCTCCTTATTGTCAGGGGGAAGGAGGTCCAGGTGATATTCATCTTCATCCCCCAGGTCCTGAGGGGGGGTTAGAAGACATCTGAACCTGAGGAGCATGCCACAGCCCCACTGGGAAAGAGGGCACGGGGGCAAGCACAGTAGACCCCTGCAGCATCAGCCCTTTGGGGTAAGCAGGCTTAGCCTGTATAAAATCCAACAGAAAGGAAAGCATGATTTAAAAATCAGCCATGACCAGCATCGGGACACCTATCAGCACCGAATCAGGAGGCACTGGGGCCAGCATCGGCAGTGGGGCTGGGGAGAGCGGAATAGTGAACCAAGGCCCAGGGGACATCTTCTCCACCTGGGTCATCATTGGAGAGGGAGAGGACAACCGAGGAATAGCTCTATGAGATGCCGGGGAAGGCAGGGGCCCTGAGGCAGAGGATGTGGCCAAGGAAACAGCCGAGGTCAGCCAACAGTAGCCCTGTGGGGGAGAGGGTGGGAGAGGCATAAAGGGCTGTTCCTGAAGTGGAAGATGGTCCCGCCATAGCCGCCGCACAAAGCAATAACTGCAAGTGAGTCCAGGAGGACCAGGGCTTAGTGCATTCTATTTCCTGGTGTTTATGCTTCCTTCTTGATTTGTCCCAGGCCTTGGAGGAGGCTTGGCCTGAGGACAGTGCAGCAGAAGCAGAGGAACTCCTTGTCTGTAGCTCCATGCAGGTCACCTGTAGCTTGAGTAAAAAGTTCTCCAGGGTTTTCTGGTGGCATCGCCTGGTAGCCTGGTTGAAGCCGCAGCAAATCTTGCAGGTTTGGATGTCATGGCCAGTGCTTAGGCAGCGGACACAAGAGTCGTGGTCATCCTTCTCGGAATATTATCACCACAGGCACACCTCCTGAAGAGCTTGAGGGAGACAGAGCTTGGTGTGAATGAAAGGAAAAAATCACTTTAAAGGTAAGTGATGCTATCACTAGGGTGAGAAACAACAAGAAAGTTGAAGAAATGGCAGTCGACTGAAGCTGACAGCATCACCGAGAGGTCCAATGTGAAAAGAACTGAGGAGGGAGTGGGGATCACCCACTCTTACAGGATAGGGCACTGTCAGCATGTGACATAGAAACATAGAAACTGTCTACAAATAAGGACTGCTAGGTCCATCCAGTCTGCACATAGGCCCTATGTATTGTATGTGGCCACTAACACTATGTGGTCAATGGCTTTTCATCACTCCCTCCCCTCTCAAGCTTCTCTTTTGCCAGTCCCAGGCATGCTTAAACCCCTCCACTGTGCTTGCCCCCATTACCTCCTGTGGCAGACTATTCCAAGAGTCGACTACTCTTTCTGTGTAGAAAAACTTCCTCACATTACCTCTTAATCTATCCCCTTCCAATTTCATGTTGTGCCCCCTTGTTCTAGTATTTTTTCTACATTGGTAAAGCTCCCCCATTTGTACCTTGTTTATGCCCTTGAGGTACTTGAAAGTTTCAACCATGTCCCCCAACTCTCTTCTCTACTCCAGTGAGTACATATTGAGGTCCCTTAGTCTCTCCTCATATGTTTTGTGTGCAAGCCCTACACCATCTTTGTTGCCCTTGTCTGAATAGTCGCCACCTTATCTATGTCCTTGCGCAGGTGTGGCCTCTAGAACTGCACACAGCTCTCCAGGTGAGGCCTGCCAAAGTTTTATACAATGGCATCACCACCTCCTGCCTCCTGCTAGTGATACCCCAGCATGCCACTGGCCTTCCCTGCTGCCTTTGTGCACCGCTTTAATGCCTTAAGGCAGGGGTGGCCAACCTGTAGCTCGTAAACCACAGGTTGCTTGCAAAGCAGTTTCATGTGGCTCGCAAGGGGGTTGTCAATTATGTGTCAAATACACGTCACAGTCTTTCAAATTTAAGAAAAGTCAATGTACAGGAGCTGAAAAGTGCCTTGAGTGCTCAACAAGCTACTTTTACAAAGCCTGCAAGCAAATCTAAAGCAGCAGAGGTGCTATGAATAATTATTTTAAAATTATAACTATTTTTTAAAAATAGTGTAACTTTATAAAATATGATTATTTGCTATTTACTATGGCTATGTTATTATTTTAACTCCAAAATATGGCTAAATATGGGTAACTATGGGTATGGTAAGGGCCGCACACTGGGTATGGTACAGGTCACGCATTGTTGTGGCTCATGTCTTACTCAGAAATTTAAAATGTGGCTCATAACCCCTCAAACGATGGACACCCCTGCCTTCAGGTCATCAGAGATGATAACCCTTAGGTCCCTTTCCTCTTTGGTGACAGTCAGCTCCCCTCCCCCCAACCTCTAGCTCTCCCCAGGGTTCCCTCTACCCAGGTGCATTATTTTGCACTGCTTTGCATTGAACCTCAGTTGTCACAGCTCTGATCATCTTTCAAGCTTCTCCAGGTCCCTCTTCATTTTCTGCACCCCTTCTGGAGTATCCACTGTTGCAGATCTTGGTGTCATCTGCAAACAGGCAGACTTTTCCTTCCAGCCCTTCTGCAATGTCACTAATGAAGACCTTGAACAGGACTGGTCCTAGTACTGATCCCTGTGGTACCCCACTGGTCACCCCCCTCTCCCAAGATTGTACCCCATTTACCTACACCCTCTATCACCTGCCTGTTAACCAGTTCCTAACCCAGTTCACCACCTTGTCTCCCATGCCCAGACTGCCAATCTTGTTAATCAGCATTCTATGTGGGACGGTGTCACAGGCTTTGCTGAAATCTAGGTAGGCGATGTCTGCCGCCCCCCTGATTTACTTCCCCAGCCACTCAATCAAAAAAATCTATTAGATTCGTTTGACATGACCTTCCTGCTGTAAATCCATGTTGCCTCAGATTCTGAGCACCGCTGGATTCCAGATGTGACATCGGAGTGGGTGGCCCCCTGGTAGACTGCTAGCTAGAAAAGTTTCCATGAGGTCCTGGTGCCTGGCGCCTGGCAACTATGGTTCCATAGGTGTGGCCTGCTGCAAAAGATACCCTCGAAGTAAGATCAATATGTTGCACCATGCTCTTGTTCTGCCCTCTCATTCTGCAGCAAGGACCTGGATGTCTGCACGCCGAGGTCTCCTCCAGAGGATCCTACTTTCAAGCCATGATGCAGTAAATTTAAACTGCCATGGGCTTTGCTGTGGAAGAGGAAATTCCACAAAAAGAAATCTGCTGGAATTTATGGAGGACCCTTGCACACTCTCCATTATAATTCCACCTATATATCCTGCATTAGAAGATGCTACCTTTGCTGCATAGAAACATAGAATTTGATGGCAGATAAGGACTGCTTGACCCACCTAGTCTGCCCATTTTCCTACCTAACAGATAAGCTGCAGATCCTAGTTAACCAACAGCTTACTTCCTCCTACCCCCCCACTAGGACTGCCTTATGTCTGTCCCATGCATTCTTGAATTCCCCCACTGTTCTTGACTCCACGACCTCCTCAGGGAAGCTGTTTCATGCATCCACAACCCTCTCTGTGAAAAAATACTTCCTCACATTACCTCTGAGCTGTCCCCCCTCTATCTTCAAATTGTGCCCCCTTGTTCTTGCACAACTCTTTTTCTGAAAGATGCCACCCTCTTGGACTTTGTTGATTCCCTTGAAGTACTTGAAAGTTTCTATCATGTCCCCTATCTCCCTCCTTTCCTCAAGGGTATACATATTAAGCTCCTTTAGTCTTTCTTCGTATGTCTTCTGGTGCAGACCCTGCACCATTTTGGTTGCTCTCCTCTGGACCGCCTCCACGCTGTCTATGTGTTTGCAGAGATGGGTTCTCCAGAACTGCACACAGTGCTCCAGATGGGGTCTCACCAACTGTCTGTACAGAAGGATAACAACTTCCTGTTTTCTACTATTGATGCCTTTCCCTGTGCATCCCAGTATCCCCCAGCCTTCCTTACTGCCTTCTCACATTGCTTGCCCACCTTTAGGTCATCTGATTATAATTACCCCCAGGTCCCTTTCCATTTTTACTGTTGTCAGTATCTCACCTCCCCATGGTGTACTCTTCCCCTGGGTTTTTGTTTCCCAGGTGCATTACCTCGCACTTCTTTGCATTGAACCTGAGCTGCCATTCATTTGACCATTCCTCCAACCTTGCCAAGTCCCTCCTCATCCTTTCCACTTCATCTGGTGTATCAACCCTGTTGCAGATCTTTGTGTAGTCTGCAAAAAGACATACTTTTCCTTCCAGTTCCTCTGCAATGTCACTTATAAAGACATTAAAAAGGACCGGTGCCAGCACTGAAACCTGCGGTACCCTGCTAGTAACCCTCCTTTCTTCACTGTGGAATACAAACCAAACTCACTGCCTGCAGTATCTTGCTCCAACTGTTAAGTCTTACTATGCTAACCAGCCAGAATCTGACTCTGTAGTCATCGTGGCTGCTCATGATAGGTCTAGAGCACCTAAACTCATGCGTACTTTGCCTCCTGAGAAAGAATCCAGTAGGCTGAATGTGACAGGCAAGCATCCATATGCCTCTGCTTCACTGAGCCTTAGGATTGCATACTACCAGGCCCATATGATAAAATATCAGAATAGCCTGTGGAAAGCTGCAAAAACTGCAGCCCAGACTTTGCCTGCTGCTTCTGCTAAGAATTAGTTACTTACTGTAAATCCTTAACTTCTGGTGCTGAGGTTGGGAAACATTTGCTGTGCTCAGCCTATGATGTATCTGATGCTTCTGCCAGGGCTGCTGCTTCTGACGTTTGTATGAGAAGATATTTTTGGGGTCAAAGTTGCTGGCTTTGCCAGGAATGTGCAGCAAGCAGTTTTGAATGCCCCTTTCAGAGGGACAGAACTGTTTGGTTATGATATTAAAAGGCTTTAAGAGGCCTTCAGACCTCAAAAATGACTAAGGTCTGTCAAGTCCCTGTATCCCACTCCTGCCATGGCAGAGAAGGTGGTACCTTGCCAGCCCCCTCCCCTGGTGCCCATACAAAAGCACCCAAAGCAATTCATACTGGTGGCACTGCCCCCAATGGTTTCACCTGACTCTATTCCAGATACATCCCACCTCCACTATTACCTCGAGGGTGGTTGTGAGGGGCAGACTCTCCCTACATCTGAAACAATGCCAAGAGATTAGAACGGATGAGTGTGCCTCAGAGATAATTGCAAAGGACATGCTCTGGAGCTTCTAAAACCCCCTCCAGATCATCCTCTGCCTCCTTCCTGTTATCCCCCAAGGTCATTTGTCCCCTCTGAAGAAAGAAGTTCAGTCATTGTTCCAGAAATGTGCTATAGAACCAGTTCCTCCTTGACAGAGAAACAAAGGGTTCTATTCCAGATACTTCCTGGTCCCAAAATGGACAGGGGATCTGTGTCCTGTGTTTGATCTCAGGGATTTCAACATCTACATCGAATACAAGTTGTTTTGAATGGAATCCCTGCAAGCTCTGAGTCCCTTTCTGCAAACAGGGGACTGGCTGTGTTCTCTAGACATGAAGGATGCATACCTTCATGTCAAGATCAGAAAATCCAACAGGCAATACCTCCTTTTCCTACGGAGGGGCATTACCAGTTCAAAGTATTACCCTTAGGCTTGTCTTCTGTGCTATGGGTCTTTACCAAATACCTGGCAGTAGTGTGCAGCAGCCCTTCACAGATAATGCCTGTATGTGTGATGACTGGCTGCTGAAGGCAAGCTCCAGGGAAGCTCTTTTGCATACCTTGTCTCAGACAAGGCAGTTGCTCAAGGACTTGGAGGTCACAGTAAATGTGCCCAAATCAGTGCTTATTCCCTGCCAAAGACTGCAGTACATAGGGCCAGCCTTGGACACAGAGAAGGGACATGCTTTCCTGCCACAGGACAGAGCAGACAATCTGTTTGCCCAAGCATAGTTGGTATACAAGAGTCACTATGTCTGTCAGAACAATGTTACGTCTCCTGAGTCTTATGGCTGTGGCCATTGTGACTGTGCCATTGGCCCACCTATATATGATAATCTCTCAGTGGACACTCAGTGTCCAGCTGGATCAGCTGATGGACCAGCTGAACCAAATGGTTCCCATCACATCCCTGCTTTGCAGGGCATTGCTGTGGTGGATGGGTCATTAAAACCTATTAAAGGGCATAGAATGCCTCGTACCAGCTCCCGTACAGATCCTCACCATAGATGCCTTGGGCTCCTGCTGGGGTGCTCATCTTGGCACTTACCACATGCAGAGGTCATGGACTACAGTGAAGACCAGGTTACACATTAATGTCCTGGAGATGAGAGCTGTCCAGTACAGCCTCCAGGCATTTCAGGATCATCTGTGCCCCAGTCCTCTGTTAATACTGACAGACAACATCAGTGTAATGCATTACATCAACAATCAAGGGGGCACTCATTCCTATCCCCTATGCAGGGAAGCAATGAGAGTATGGTGCTGGGCTCTGTCCATGGCCTACAACTGTCAGCCATGAATACCCCAGATTTCCAAAACATCCTAGCAGACAGGCGAAGCAAGCAAGGTTTCATTTCTAAAGCACCCTTTCCCCTGAGGCTCAGGGCACTGTACAGAATACAGGCAGGTGAGGAGATTATTAGTGCAGACTTAAAAAACTTACTAACACATCAAGAATAAAACAGAGTTCTATGCACCGAAAGCCTTCAGACCCCATTTGAAAGTATCCACTGAGGGGGCCTCCCTCAGAGACTTGGGAAGCAAATTCCACAGGACCAGTGCCGCCACCTCAAAAACATGATCTCTGGAAGTTTTTAACCAGGCTCTGGGAACTGCTAGGAGGCCCTCCTTGGTAGAATGGAGGGAGCGCATGGGGAAGGCAGGAGTCAGAAGGTCATGCAGATAGCCTGGACCCGATCCGCATAGGGCCTTGTAGGTGAGCATACCCACCTTGAAGGAGATCCTCCACCTAACCAGCAGCCAATGCAGGCCACGCAGAACTGGAGTCATATGATAGGACCTTAGAAAGCCCATCAGCAACCTGGCTGCCACATTCTGCAATAGCTGCAGGTGGTGCAAGACCCCTCCACTGACCCTAAGATATACAACGTTGCAGTAGTGGAGTCTGGATGTCACGAAAACATATACTAGCGATGGTAGGTCATCAGGAGGGATTCAGGGTTTAATCCAGGTGATGTTCCTAAGATGGTGAAAGCCAATCTGGACAATGGATGACACCTGAGCCTCAAGTGTCAATCCGCTGTCTAAGATCACACCCAGATTTTTCACCCTTGCCAACGCCAAGAGAGGAACCATCCCAAGCACAGGCCCGTTTTGGCCCTTCTTGCATCTGCCACCCTCCTGCAGCCCGGCTCGATCACCAGCACCTCCATCTTACCTGGGTTGAGCCTCAACTAGTTAGAGGGCATCCAGTCCTGGATCTCGGCTAAACATTTATTTAGTACCACCACTGCATCACACATCCCAGGCATAAAACACATGTACAGTTGGGTATCATCTGCATAGCAGTGAAACTCCACACTGTACCGTCTAATGATCTCATCCAGGGGCAGCATGTACACTGCGAACAACATGGGTGAGGGGACGGACCCTTAGGCAACATAACACAGCAGAGACTTAGGGCGAAAGGAAAAACTTCTCATCTCCACCCTCTGAGTCTTGGCTGTGAGAAAGGACTGAAGCCAGCTGATGACAGTGCCAGTGAGTCCACATAGCCCCCTTAGGTGATCCAGCAACACTACATGTTCCACAGTGTCAAATGCTGATGGAAGATCGAGGAGAACAAGTACTGACCATTCTCCTCTATCTCTAGCCCTGAGAAGGTCATTTGGCACTCTGACCAATGCAGTCTCAGTACTATGTCCAGGCCTAAATCCCAACTAGAGAGGCTAATAGATGTCAAAGGCTACGAGGTGTGTCTCGAGTTGCAAAGCCAGAATTTTCTCAGTCACCTTCCCCAGAAAGGGGAGGTTTGAGACAGGTGTATAATTTTTCAGGACATCCAGGTCAAGAGATGTTTTTTTCAGAAGGGGTTCACCAGAGTGTCTTTCAAGGCATCTGGAAATAGCCCCTCAAAAAGCGAGCACCGGGCTATCTCGGCGAACACTGGACCAACAGACTCCACACATCCCAGTAGTAGACAGGTTGGGCCTGGGTCCAGTTCACAATAAGTGGGTTACAGCTTCAAAATCACCTCACAGACCTCTTCCACCCCCAGCGGTCTGAACTCACTCCAGGCAAGAGGAGTGCTGTCAGGGACAGCTGACACACCACCGCCGGGCTGAGATAGCCCAGTTGGGGAAATTGCATCCCCGAATGGAGGACACTCTGTCAGAGAAGAATAGCACAAACTCTTCACATTTTGGTGCCGAAACATCTCTAACTGGCTGCAGACAGGCCAGATGAAGCAGCCTGTCTACAGTCCAGAAGAATTGAGCCAGCCTGTTCTTCCCTGCAGCAATCACCCTGGACAGATAAGCTGCCTTCTTATGGGAGATTGCCCTCTGATACTCACCGTAGTGAGTTCTCAGAGCCAGCCTGTCCTCCTCCAACCAAGATTTACACCAGTGATGCTCTAATCCCTGACCTTTGGTCTTTATCTCCTTGAGCTCCCCATTAAACCAGGGGGATATCAAGCGAGAGGACCTAGGTTGTATACAGACCGGTGCGACAGAGTTGAGCACCAATGTGACAGTCCTATTACAAGCCGCTACCGCTTCGCACAAGCTGACCACACAAGCAGCACTTACTGCCGAGAGGTCCATCACTGCCATAAGACCCTCTGGGGACAATCCTCTTAAAGGGTAGTGACGCACCAACTCCACAAGGGAAGGGCTCGCGGCGGGTGCCCCAAACGAGAACCGCACTGTGCAGTGATCCGACCAAATGACCGAATCAGTCTTGAGATCCCTAATGTCAAGCCCCAGTGAGAATACCAGGTCCAAGGCATGCCTGTGGCTATGAGTCACAGAAGCAACTGTTTGTGCAAAGCCCAATGATGTCATCAGCTGGAGGAAGTCTTGTCCATATTGCGATGAATCGTTGTCGATCCAAGCATTGAAGTCGCCCAAGACCAACCACCTGGGAAACTCTAATGCTCTCTCAGCAACAAATTCCACAACATCCTTCAGAAACTCCTTCTCATGCCCCAGATGTCAGAACACAAGAAGAATTCTGCAGCCTGCACCTGGACCCCCACACATGGCCATGCATTCAAATGAAGTAGAACCCACTGGGTGCACAGTGAAGTTCAGGTCGGATCTAAAACAGAAGGCCACACCCCCTTCCTTGTGTTCCCTCCTCAGGCAGTGTAGTACAGGGAATCCAGCCAGGACAGATGCCTCCAAAACTGGATTGACTTCATCTCCCAGCCAGATCTCCATAATGCAAGGCAGATCAACTGAGGAAGTCAAGTCCGCTATTACTGCGGTCTTGTTCCTGATCGATCTCATATTACACAACACTGCCCAAAGGGGACTGGCAGTGGCTGTCAGCCCTATGGCTACCTGTCTGCTTGGTCCGATGGCAACCCTGGGAATGAGTGCCAAACATGTCTGGCCTCTCCCAAGGTCCCATTTTGCCCAAGGGCCCCTCCTGGTCTTGACCACCCCAATGCAACTCTCTCCTACTACAGCCCCATGATCTTGTCACTCGACCCCTCTGCCCCCACACAATCCCCACCTCTATACAGCACCTGCTAGCTGCAAGTGGCAGGGGGGGGATCATTGAAAGGATGGAAGTCACGCAACAGGGATCCCGACCAGGTAATACTATGGGGTCTGAATCCTACGCACAGCCTCTATTACAATAACAACCTAAAAAACAATAAACTAATAACCTACCCCCTCTCTCCTATAAAATCAACACTAAAACAAAATAAAGTACATAACATAAATTAAAAACACAAAAGCAATAACTTACCCTTCCCTCCCCTAAAACAGCATTAAAACAAACTAAAATAAATAACACAACCACACTAATCACCAATACACAATCAACCATTAACCAAACTAAAACAAATAAAACCCTCACCCACACAAGCCCAGTTACCCCCACCTTACCACCCCAACCACCACGCAATCCCCTCCCCACCCAGAGAAGCTGTTTTTTTTTATAATAGAACAATAACAAGAAAGTCCTGGTAAGGTGTTCCTGAGGAGTTATGTTCTAAAAGTTCAGCTCCTGTTAAGAAGCAATGTCAAGACGTTAGCTACCGGTCCACAAATGAATTTCTAGACAGAGTCCACTGATAGATATCTTCCAGCATTGCTCTGACCAATGCAGGAGAAACAGGATAATGACTGCAAAATAGGACCTCAAAGAAAACAATGCTCTCACAACCATATTCCAAAAACTGAAAAGAGTCACAGATAGTAGCTGCTCCAGTCATAACAAAAGTCTCTCAGTCCATGGGAGAAAAGGACATATGTTCCTAGCATGTTCCCAGCACAGCAAATGCTTGCAGGTCATGGTCCAAGAACCATGAATGGGAACTGCTGACCTCCACGGTAGGCAATCTCTTTGTAAGATGAGGTTGTCCAAAGTTGGACCTTTTTGCATTCCCACACAATGCTAAACTGCCATGTTTCTGCCTGCTTGCTCCAGTGCCTGGAGTTTTATGGTGAGATGCATTGTCCCTGTCTTGGAAATGGAAGTTCCTCAATTCATTTCCCCCAATTCCACTAATATTGAGGGTGCTGCTCAAACTGCAGATGGAGACTGCCACTCTCATCCTCACTGCTCCATTATGGCTTCACCAGATATGGTTTCCACTTCTTCAGCAGATATCAATGGAACCGCCTGTCCCCATACCTCTGTGTCGGGGGCTGTTGTCATAGGACAAAGGATTCTTGGTCCATCTGAACCTGAAATCCCTACATCTGCCTACATGGCTTCTGAAGTGATAGCCATTCCATGTTTGTTTTGGGGTATCCCCTAAGGTTGCTAATGTTCTGATTGCAACTAGGAAACCTTCTACCAGACATACTTATTCCTTGAAATAGAAGTGGCTCACTTTGTGGGCTGCTTCCAGAAATGTGGACCCATTTACATGTTCTGTAAATGCTGTGCAGGAATTCTTGCTGTCCTGTCAGTCTGGACTACAGTACTTCTCACTTCAGGTGCATTTGACCACTATATCAGCTTTCCATGACCCTATTGATAGTCGTACAGTTGCCCAGTTAGAGGCGTTCCATACTTTCCTGAGAAGTAGTCTTCATATGAAACTGTGTATCTGCAATCCAGTTCCACCTTGGGGCTTGAATTTGGTGCTTGAGAAACTGACTTTGGCTCCTTTGCTGGCCGCAGGTTGTGGCTTTTGTTTCCTGTCGTGGAAAATGTTATTTTTAATTACAATCACTTCTGCTTGAAGGATTTCAGAGATTCAGGCTCTAATGTGTAAACAGCCTTATCTCATTTTACACAAAGACAGAGTTTCTTTGCATATAAATCCTAAGTTTCTACCGAAGGTGGTATCTGAGTTTACATTGAATCAAACAATACACCTTCATATTTACTACCCTGAGCAGGCCAACCAGGTGAGGCACTGCTTCATAGTTTAGACGTACATAGAATACTCAGATACTATGTTAATCGAACCAAGGGCTGCAGAAAGTCCTCTCAGCTTTTTGTGTTTTTTCATCCTTGGGGAAGAGAACGGTCCTGTGTCTAAACAATGCCTGGCCAAACTGTTGTCACATTGTATTATGTTCTGTTATAGGAGGTACGGTAAGGAACTTTCTGGTGCGGTTTGTGGTCACTCCACATGGGGCATGGCCACTTCTGTTGCTTGTTTCAAAAATGTTTCTGCTGCTGACATTTGTGCTGCAGCCACGTGGAGCATTGTCCACAACTTCACTAAACATTACAGACCTAGACATCGTCTCTCATAGATGTACTGGATTCAGACTTGCCATACTGCAATGCCTGCTGCCCTGAATATACATCAAACTGTAACCTCCCAGTTTTTATTTGGGACTACTTGGAAATCATTCTACAGGTGTGGCCTAATGGAGGAGATATCCTTGAAGAAGATAGAACAATGGAGGAGATTCTCACAAAGATCTACTGTTACGGGAAGTACTTAACTGTTCTTTTCTATGTTTCTTTGATTTCACTACAGAAATGTTTTTTTTTAATTTATTATACTTTTTGTTGCTGCCAGTCACCCTGGAAACCTCAGCCCAGTCATGGACCCTTGCTTCCACCTCCATGTTAGATGCACCCCTTCTATGCCCCCTGGCTTACCCCCCAGGGCAAGGTTGCGGCACTAACCCCTAAAGTGCCGCAAACAATGGAATAGGTCGAAGGTGCGGTCCTGAAGGCTGATTGAAGCCTAGGGCAGGCTTCGTCTAGGGCAGCTGGTGGCGTCAGTTTTTCCAGGTATACCGGGGTGGGGACGTGCAATGACATCCAATGTCTGCCCTGCCCCTGAGCTTGCTTTTGGTGCCAGCGCATGTGGTACACCCAGCCTCTGCTAGGTGTCCACATTGTGCTGAACACTGTATCCCCCTCCCCCCCAGGAGAAGAAGAGCAGTCATCAGATGCTCAATACTTCTCCCCCGGCTGGCTCTCTGACATCCCAGGTCCATTCCCGAACCCAGGTAGCCAGCATCGTAGGTAGGCACCCTGCCCCTGTACCAGTGAGCAGGCTAGAAATGGTTTTATTATGAATAAGGCAATCACTTACTTTTACACGAACAGTACTTTTGTAAGCCTACATGTGGTATCAGTTGCCTGGCCTCTGTAAGTTTGCAACTTCTCCACTGAAGCCACTGCACTGGGTTGCTGGTACTGTGTTGGTTGTTTTATGAGTAACTCAATATATACTTGACAATACATAAAATAACCACATTGAGGAAAGTAGCCACTATAGACTGAGTGTTCTTGTTCCCATGGAAATATTTGTGATGCAATTTGTAACTTGAATTCAAGTTTAGATTAATATGTCTCTTCAGTCATGCTGTTGTTTTATCTATTAAATCATCAGGGTGTGCCTGTACACCTCATTCTTCATATTAATATGTGTAAAACACATTATACACATAAAGAAAATCCATGTATGTGATAAACATTTAGCCCCTATACAAACTGTTCAGAGAGTGACTAAATTGGAGTGGTCACCAGTCTGATTTAGTAGGGCATGAACTTCAGTGCAGAGATGACTGGAAAAGAAAAGTTATTCAAACACTGACTGCTGGCCATAGCCACAAAACTTTCCTGTGGTTGTCTACAAACTGCAATTTTGTGGGGACTGTGGACTGAGTACAACTGCAATATTATTCACAAACATTTTTGTGGACAGTGGGGAATCAGTTCCTGGTGAGAGATTCTCTCCACTGTCTGCAGATTGTGGCCAGTGCTTAATTAAGCCATTACAATAGGCCTGTCGAGGACAGAATAACCCATCTGATTAAGATATTGTTTCTGTGATTAATATAAAAACTATTGTAGGTACTTTTTAATTTTTTATGTAGGTAATTTTAACTATTTAGACAACAATAAATAGTTGTAATTTTCTTACTGTGGAATTGTTGTTCTTAAACAAAAGGCATTCCCTTCATGTAAGTACTGCTTTTTATAAAATTATCTGGAAATTTCCTGATTCCTGGTTGGCAAAACAAGTTCTGAGATCCATATTATTATTTATTTTATTATTATTTATTAGGTGATCGGAATTACAACCTTTGAGCTAAAAGCTCATTTACAAAGGATCCTCGTCAAAAAGGGCAGGAAGTACAAACGGGATGGGTAAAACAGGGAAGCCACAGAGGCATTCTTAGCTAACAAAATAATAGAACATAGTAATTGCTAAAGATATAAGGCAAGTCATAACATAAGATAATCATAAGCAAGTTTTACATAGCCATTGTGAGTGCAGGATGATGGAGGGATACAATCCCCATGCTATCAATGATAAGAAAGTGCACTAATCAAAGCAAAGAGTATAACATTAGCCAACAAGAGTACAACATGAGTGATTATATCCATATATAGGATATATAGGATAGTGTATGGGTAACCATACACTACAAGGCTATTCTTCTACCGAGTGGATACAGTGCAGACTGATGACCTTGAGAGCAAAGCTCAAGAGGTCCCTAAGTCGGCATTGTATCCACGAGGTAGAAGAATAGCTGAGTAGCGTATGGTTACCATACACTGTTCGATATAGTGTATGGTGACTAAACTAACTCTCACACATCAGCTCAAGGGACGAATCACAAATGTTGATGGAGTCCTTTGTATTATGACGTCCTCACCAACACAGAATAAAACGTCATTCTGCATTAGTGAGGATGCCACTACTGCAGCAGAACGACTTTCTGTGGTGTATGGCTTTCCATACACATCCGCATTCCACCATACACTATATCATAATTCTCCACAACTGCACTGGTTTGAACAAGTTCATGCAAAATGATTCGGAATTTGGGCAACTCACAAGCAGTATTCATGAGTCACTTCACTCATTTCTGATTGCCACCATAAACATGGCTGCCACCTTGGATTTACCCATATATAAAAACATTCAACTAGGCCCTAAAGGTAAAACACCAATAAATTAAACAAAATTGTTCAATAATTGAATATTCTCTGCACTCATAAGTTCCTTCCTACACACATAAACATGTAAGATGTGTGTGTGTGTGTGTGTGTGTGTCTAACATGTGTGCCTGTGTGTGTGTGCTTCTAATTCTGCTGAGTTTTGAATTCATGTATTCCATGCTACTGTTTCATGTCTGGGGCATTCTACCAGTGGAATGCTGCAGAACTTTGAATTTTTACATTACATGGGAAACAAGCACACCATGTATTGAATGTGTTGAAAGACAGATGACAGATTGTTGTATAGAAAAAAAACAGTTATTATAATGTAGTACTGTACTGTTCAATATAGTGTACAAATTATGCACTTAGTGGTGACAGAGAGCAGATATGGTACGCAGTCATTCAGTACTGTATGGGGACTGTGGACTGAGTACAACTGCAATATTATTCACAAACATTTTTGTGGACAGTGGGGAATCAGTTCCTGGTGAGAGATTCTCTCCACTGTCTGCAGATTGTGGCCAGTGCTTAATTAAGCCACTACAATAGGCCTTTCGAGGACAGAATAACCCATCTGATTAAGATATTGTTTCTGTGATTAATATAAAAACTATTGTAGGTACTTTTTAATTTTTTATGTAGGTAATTTTAACTATTTAGACAACAATGAATAGTTGTAATTTTCTTACTGTGGAATTGTTGTTCTTAAACAAAAGGCATTCCTTTCATGTAAGTACTGCTTTTTATAAAATTATCTGGAAATTTCCTGATTCCTGGTTGGCAAAACACTGTATAATGTAGTGTGGCATTTGAGCATTTACTGGTGACAGAGAGCAGATACAGTACTCAGCCACTCTGTTGTATAATATAGTGTAGGATTTGACCATTTAGTGGTGACAGAGAGCACATATTATACTCAGTACTGTGCAATATAGTGTGTGACTTGAGCATTTACTGTGATAGAGAGCAGATACGTGCTCACTTAATGCTGTACTGTACTGTACTGTACTGGGATGCATCGGCAGGGGAATCACTAGCAGAAAAAGGGAAGTAATAATACCCCGGTACAAATCACTGGTGAGGCCACACCCCGAGTACTGTGCACAGTTCTGGAGGCCCTATCTACTCAAGGACATAGATAGGGTAGAGGTGGTACAAAGGATGGCTACCAAAATGGTGTACTGCCTGCATCAAAAGCCCTATGGGAAAAGGCTTAAGGATGATCATGTGATGCCTCAGCAAGAGTGAAAGCAACTTTACAGCTCTCTGCACGTCACTCCTTAATTTTAACTCTTGCCAAAGAAAATTGTTTAAACTATCTGCAGCTAAAGGCCTCTTCTAACTTCAGAAGGCTAACGATACCATCTGAGCTGAACAATTTCTTCATTATGGATGCCGAAATGAAGATACCGTATGAAATTCATGAAAAAAAGCACATGCCCACTTGTGCATGTAAGAAGAAAATGTACATGCCCAACAAACTATTTACATGCTGCCCCTTAGTTTACATAATTTTGAATGTCATCTTTACTGGACCAAGCACTTCCGTTTTCATCACCACTAGGGCTGGCAGAAGTAGCATGCAGTGACAGTGTTCTGGAGCCATAAGCTTTGGTAGTGGGCCTTCTTTTGCCATTTTTCCACCACAGTAATATGGCACCTTCAGGATTATAGTCACTAAGCTGGGGTCCATTCAGAGATATAGACATTAGGTCATGTAGGGTGTCTGGGTGTAATCCAACCCTCCAGTCATTTTTTATTCTTCCCATCAGAGAGAAGCCTTGTTCTGCAGCAGCAGTGTGAACAGGAATCAGGAGAATGATTCTGACAATGGCCAGCACATTTCGAAATTGTTGATCCTGCACATCCGCAAGAATCACTTTCTGCCACAATTTCAGAGACTTACAACTTTCAACAGACAGCAAGTGGAGTATGTGCTTTTCTAAGTCTAGCCGCTCCAGCAGTACCAAAGTAACATCAACTCCACGAGACTCTAGGACCACTTTATAGTGATCAACAATTGTTTGAATTGCTTGATCTCCATATGTTTCAAGTGCCTCTGTGGATGTTGGCCAGGACTGAAAATTTAAAGCTCTTGCAGCTAGTAGCACTTTATTGGTCGTGAAGGACTGAAAGTGAGATTCAATGTGCTGTGATGTTTTCTGAAGAATTTTTTTGATCTCTGAAATTGTGGCTTCTACAGTGCCTGAAGGAGAACCTGATCTGTGCCTGCTAGTTTCATTAGTTAAGTCAACACTGTTGTACTGAGTTAGGTTCTCATTTAAAGATGTAAGTGTTATGCGGTGAAGAGTTTCTTGATTCGAGAGACCATTTAGTTTCTGAATTGTGCTTTCTACTCTGCTGTGAACTTTTTCAACAGTGGCATCCTCTTGCTGAAAGCACAGATTAAGAGCAGATAAGTAACCAAAAAACACTTTCAGAAAGTTCATGTATATAACACATTTTAAAGTCTTCAGCACTTTAAATATTCCTAGTGCTTTTTGGCCATGATCCTGCTTGTTTGTCAGTGACACATGTTCGAGGTGAGGCACTAATGCAGCCCAGTTCCTTTCAAGGGCAGAAATGGCCCATTCTCTGTGTGCAAGCCACCTAGTGCTGCCAGTGTTAACTGGTTTGACCACATTAATATTTAAAAGGGATCCCGTTTCCTGTGGGCCTTTCCAACTTTTTGGTGACCTGTGGTAAAATGAGTAAATGTTCAGCAGAAGTTGTTCTAATGACCTGTAAAAGGGATATTCTCTGAAAGAATCCTTTACAGCAAGCTCTAAACGATGTGCACAGAGGTGTACAGTATGTCAATGAGGTGTGGGCACCGGAAATCTTGCTTTAGTCGAGTAAGGACACCTGAAGTGCTCCCCAACATTACAGCAGCACCATCAGATGCCACACTTATTAGCTTATGTTTCCAACCACCATCCTTTAAACCACCTTCACCCTCTAAAGCATTAATCACAGTATTTAAAATGCTTTCTGAATTAGGGACACTGACTGGTTTCAGTGCAAGAAATCTTGTTACAGGTAGGCCATTTTCAAAAACACGTACATAAATGCCCTCCTCCTCCTCAGTCACACTTTTATCTGTGCAGGAATCAACAAGAAAAGTCATTGTCTTGTAGTAGACTAGCAGTAGTGCTTTGAATATCTTGGGCAATAGTGAATGAAGACACGGCACTGCTTGTCACTGCTGTAACTGTGACTCATAGCACCATCCCCATGATTTCTTCTTTGTAAATCTATCAACCCAGGAAAATCCCAGAAAGACCTTTCGGTCCTAGCAACGTAATATGCAGTACAGAACAATTTACAAATTTGATCCATTTCTTTTTGTTCCATTAATTGTATGGATTTCTCTATTGGTCTTTCTCCAACTTTTGTTTTATTTGTAATGTATGCCCTCTCAGCATTTTTGTGTGCTACGGACACTTCATGTGTTGAAATAATGTGTACTCTAAAAGTACTGCATCCAGTTCTGAAATTATTTTTGCTTTGGCTTTTATCATAATTCTGACACCATGTACACAACATGGCACATTTATCTGTGTCATACATAAGCCATTGCCTGCCTTTTTCCACGATTCCTGAAATTTTCTAACTTTCGGGGCCTTAACATGGCTTTCAGTACAAGCAGTAGCACTTGAGGAAACTTCAGTGGTCACAACAGTTTCACTGTCTGGGCAAGGAGGTGGTGTGGTTATAGCTGTAGTAGTAGTAGTAGTTCTAGTACTAGTGCTTGGTGTTGGGGAATCCAAGTTGGCTCCCACAGTCTCATCAAGACGCTTTCTCTTAAATCCAGATTTAAAAAGACTCATGGTGTCTGCCTGAACTTGTGAATACTGACTTTGGGAACATTTTATTTGTGTTACTCAGTATTAATAAATGCAACAAGGAAAAGTGTGTCTTTTTTTTTTTTAATAATAAACTTAAC
The DNA here is from genome assembly GCA_016271365.2 of Neoceratodus forsteri. Lineage (NCBI taxonomy): Eukaryota > Metazoa > Chordata > Ceratodontiformes > Ceratodontidae > Neoceratodus > Neoceratodus forsteri. Next base: position 687,137,561 of record JADMNL010000022.1, on the reverse strand, counting down.
AAGAAAACCTGACTTTCTCATCTGATTATTTTTTATAACAGGTGACAACATAGACAGTATTCAGATTTTAGATAGTCCACAGACAGTGTAGCTTGTAAAAAGCTTAATAGTCAGATTTTTTTTTATAAAGTATTCCAATTTTAGATCGTCCACACACAAAAAAAAATTGTCAATTTTTTTATAACAGTATTCAGAGTTTAGATAAGTCCACACAACATAGCTTGTAAAAAGTTTAACACTCAGATTATTTTTAACAGTACTCAGATTTTAGATGGTGAACAATAGCATAGCTTGTAAAAAGCTTAATAGTCATATTTTTTTTTATAAAGTATTCCGATTTTAGAGTAGCTTGTGAAAAACCAAATTATAGATTTTTTTTTTTGCAGATCCTTCTTAGATTTTAGTGAAGCACTCCACAGAGTAGATTGGTAGGTCAAAAAGTTACAAGTTGTAGTAGCTCATAGAACTGTCTTTTTAACTAGCTTTGAGCTACCTGGGCTAGCAGTAGCTCTTTAATTACTTTTCTGTGATTTAGTTCACACAGCACATATAGCAAGCTGTAGCAAGCACCCTTCACAGGAGTAAAAAAAAAATACCTGTTTAAAACTGACTTCTGGTACCTCAGCTACAAGTAGTATAACTGTTATGAGATCAGAGAGAGAGAGAGCTGTGGGCTTGATAGCTTTAGCTTACTTAGCATAAATTAGTTAAAACAGCTCTTACTTAGATTTTTCAAGAGTTCCCAGATAGTAACTTGACTGAGTCTGTGAATATAATGTTGAGACTACTAAACTTTTTTAGTCTTATCTTAGTGCTTCAGGGTCAGCCTTCAAACTAAGAGAAAGGCAGTTAAGGCACCTTCTCAGACAGTAGCCCTTTTTCAACTTTTTAATGACTTGAACTTCCCAAAATAGAATGCTACTTTCCTCAGCTCAAGTTATAAATAGCTTTTTGATTTGATGGCCAAACACACTCCAGATAGCTTCAGTTAAGTAAGGTTTGGTTAGGCAGGGCAGGCATTAGTACTACTAATAATAACAAAACCTTTTACTGTATTGAGGAAAGCAGCCACTCAGATTAATATATATTATGGATAAATTCAGAGACTGTTGCAGCCTGCAAAGTCTGTAATTAATGGTCCTCCACTGAGTTCTCCTTCTATATGCTGTAGTCAGCACCGCAGTCCAATTGATTTTTCAACAATCACTTTCTGCCTCTCTTGCTGTAATTTCAGCAAAATATTATGTTATACAAGCTAAGGCAGCAGTAGCTACTAGCAAGCTGTATATATGTCTTTATCTCATGCAATAAGACTGGTGGTAAATTCAGCTTGCTTCACTGTCTGCAGACTAAGTGCTTCCAGAGGTAATATGTCTTACAGTGATACCCCTCTCCATGTGTCACTCAGTCACTGATTTTTTACAGATCCTGATTTCTGCCTTTACCCCCCACTTTCAAATGTCTAGTTGTTAATGGTTAATGCTCTCTGTTTTGTTTAAAATTTCTTCTCCTCTGGAGAGAGACCTTCACGGTCTCACACTCGCTCGCTCCCCTCCCCCGATTAACTCCCACACACTCTCAGGTTCAATAAAAAAAGGTAACTCAGCTCTTAAAAGAGTTTTTGGTTCTTTTAGTTTTTTTTGTTGAACAAACAGAAAAATTACAGACTGATCATCGATTCCGATTGCAATGGGATCATAGGAAGGAACTGATAGTTACTCTAGCAGCGCTACCACACGACTAGTCGACCTGTCTCTACATTAGCAAGAGAAAGAATGGCATTGGCACGCTTTGTGATCCTCTCCTGTTCACGCTGCGGCAAGGGGCGGGTGAACTAGTTTACACACTGGCGCACCTATTGGTACCCGCTTCATGAAAACACGCCTCCAGCAGTGACTGAGGGACCCCTTACTGGTGCTAGATGGTGGAGGGCTATGCCAATCAATTGGGGCACAGCCACTTACTTGTTTCTTCCTTGGAGACTCGCAGCATGTCAGCTGATGCCATGAAGAGCACACATGTGATGGGCTCTTGGCATTAGCGCTGTTGCGCCTGCACTTCTCCAGTGCTGCTTCTCCATCCTGATGGCTTCCCCACCTGGGCAGTGAACCCTGAAAGAAAAAAAAGGGAAGTGAGGCAAAAACAAAGAAAAAAAAATGGAGCTCCACACAATTAACTTAAGTGCCCAAGTGGACATGTACTACACAACAGTAGGTGTCCTGAGGCTATAGTGCATGCCCTTGGGCACCTAAGGTATAGGAATTTTGCACCCTGCCTCCACCTAAACACACTCCTCCTCCGATGCCAGATCGAGCTGCAGGCTCCAAACGGTCTAAACAAAACATGTAGAAATCTCCAACTACTTCAACAAACCAGTCTACTACTTCTGCTTCTTCTACACTGACTGAAGAGAAGTTTCTTTCTGAAATCCTACCTATTAAACAAGCTATGGATACTATATTAATGGAAATTAAAACCTTAAAAACCAGATCAGAAGAGCTCACTAAAAGGGTTGGTGATGCAGAAGTTAGGATTTCCTCTATCAAAGACTGGAACCTCAGGACTGAACCAGAATTCCCATTATTAAGACAAAAACATAAAAAAAATGGAATCCAGACTTGAGGACCTTGAGGAGAGGAACCATCGGAACAACCTCATAATTTTGGGCATTCCAGAAAAATCAGAAGGAAACAACCCTATTCACTTTGCTCAAGTGATTCTGGGAATGTAGCAGGTCCCTCTCCGAGCGGTCAATCATACATCATAGAGCGGGCCCACAGATCGTTAAGACCACCAGCAGCAGAGCAAGATAAACCAAGACCATTCATTATTAAACTTTTAAATTACCTTGCGCGCCAACACATGCTTACAAAAGCTAAAGCCCAGCACAACTTAACTTGGGATGGCCTCAAAATAAGAATAGCCCAGGACCTGCCACAAGAAATGTGCCTTCGCAGACAAGCATTTGCCCCATTGGTGAGTAAGCTGATAGCGGCTGATATTAAATTTAGGGTGCTCTACCCTGCCAAGCTTTGCATCAAACATAATTCAGTCAATCTGTCTTTTGAAAATCCAGATTCGGCTTTTAAAGAATGTTGTGCTATCTTCCACAACCTTTTTAAAAAATAATTTCCCTGGCAGACCGTTCGGGACTCAGCAAGTGGAACCACATTACTTACATGTCTGGCGGTCTCTTCACTTAAAAACTATTCGGAACTTACTGTTAATACTGCTAGCCAAAAAATTGTGCTCCAATGCCATAAAATGAGACATGAAATGCTCTGAACTCATTTCCTCAACATTAGCACATTTGCAAGAGGCGACTCTGAATTGCAATGCCACCCACATACAAACTTTACCCATTTTAAAGAAATGCTCTACAGGAGACTGGCTCTATTTCCATCTTATGTCCCAGATACTGTATGTACAACTTACTTGAAGGATGTTCGTTTTGGGTATACGGTCTCAATCCTTCATTTTAGACCAACTCTTGGTTTGCTTTGAATTGTTTTTCCGGCAAGAGGAGACAGTGACTGGCTTTTGATTTGATCAAACATGCTTCCTGTTGTGAGTATGAAGGTTAAAATGTAACTACCCTACCTAGTTTTCTCTTTTGGAGTTTGCTGGATGCAGGCTGCAGCTATGAATTTTGGGGCCCGGGACAAGTCACTTGAAATGGTCCCATATTTCCCAAACCAGCTAATGCCAGCTCCTCAGGTGGGCCCTTCCTAAGCTCAGGGCCCTAGACAACTTCCCACCCCCCCATTACTGTGACCCTGGCTGGACCGTATGAGCTAACTTGGTTTTCATTCCCTTTATCATTCATTTATCTGGCTGAGACTGGCCTATCATTTTCTTTACTCTCTTTGCCTATCTGTATACTTAACTGAAGGCTTGAGATGGGTGAAGATTTTTTTGAGCCCTTATCATTTTAGGATCTATAGTATATGTTAGACCTTTAACTTTCAGTTTTGGAAGTTTATTGATTTAATTCATTGGGGCTCAATATGAATAATACAAGAGACTCTTAACAATATACTTGAATTTTCCTCAAGCGTGTTATATAAACCTGAAGTGCTGTAATAATTACTCTGGCTGAGAGTGGCTATTCATTATAGTTTTAAATATCTGTATGCCTGGCTTTGCAAAAACGACCCAGTTGCCTATTTTACATTACCTGTCAATATACTAAAGCTATTGTTTACTTAAGGTCATAATTTCTAAGTCTAGAACTAGGTTATTCTATCTGCTGAATGTAGATTTGTTTCACAAGTCCTCAATTTTCATTATAATTTATGATCTAGAATTTTATTTAATTTAAGCATGTGGAGGCAATCATTTTTTAAGCCTGTTATCAAATGTTCTTTGTTTTTTTAATCACCTACTTGCCTTATTGAGGGTGTTATACGAATAGACCCTTTGATTAGCTTGGGCTCTGCCTCCCTATACTGTCAAAGGGGTGTATTTTGTTTTATTGAACTCTTTCAGATCCTTTCCTATTTTGGGTAAATTAAAATTAGGTACAGTGCTGACATTCCTAATTTTGGTTTAGATCTCAGATCCAGTTTATTAGCATGTACTGGGATTATTTTATATGGTGTCAAATTTGACCTCAATACTTACTTACTTAGTGTAATATATTTAATATACCTCTACGACACACTACATAAGTTTCTGATTTAATAGTGGTGTCCCATACTTCATTAATATTTCTAATTTAAGTAAGTCAGTTTGGTAACTTAACTCGCTTTAGTACTTAAATCTAAATTTCTAGTCTCTATTTTAATGAAAATCTTCTTTATCGTTTATAATTACCCGGTATGTAAATTATGCTTGTAGCTTATATTTCTTCTATTGCTCATACACTACTGATAGAGCCTATTACAGCCCCATTTGAACATTCTCTTAGCTGTTGGAAACTAAAATAATATTTCCGTTATTTTAACAACTACATTATTTTAAACAACGGCCTTAGTTCAAAACAAGATGCTAACATATCATGTAATTCCTTCTATAGCTTTTCATAATATAATAGATACATCTTGATAAACAGCATTTTGAATGTTAAACATTTCCCCCCTTTCTTTTTACCAAAATATATTTCTTTACATATCAATGCCTTTAGTTCACTATTTTAGTATAATGTAATCTTAGTTACTTAAGGTGAGCAGGGAAGCTGTTGCATGCTCGACTCAGTCTCACTAGCTAGTTTAGCAAAGGAGGTAGGGTATTTTGTACCTGGGGTAGATTAATTTTCTTTGTTATATTCTTAGATAGATAGTTAACTTGTTAGTTGTGTTGTTTGATGGGTTTTATAGGACAGGGGTTGACATTACTTAAGAGATCTCATTGTTGGACATTTTTAGCCAATTTCATTACCTAATAATGCTGATATCTAGATATGTCTTTACACTTTAATTTTAGCACATGGAATATTAAGGGAGCTAGAGATAAAACCAAGCAATGGCAAATCTTAAAGCACATTAATCTCCTTCAAGGTCATTGTAGCTGTCTTCAAGAAACTTATTTAATGTACAACAAATTAAATTTACTAACAAAACTGGGCTTTTCACAGGTGTTTGGGGCAGGTGAATCCACCACCAAAAAAGGTGCAGCCATTTTACTAGATCAGAAGCTGTCTTTCACTAAACATTTCATTATTCAAGTTCCAGGGGGAAGATTCATCTTAGTGGGTGGGGAAATAAATAACTTTAACATTTTTTGGGTGGTGTCTAGGACCCTAATTTTTCTTCAGCTTTCTTCTTTGCTGAATTAACCAAAGCCTTGCTACCTTATATAGATTATAATTTCATTCTGGGGGGAGATTGGAATATTTTAGTCAATAACTCATTAGATGGAACATCACTTTCTAATAACAAGAATAATGCTGATATTAAAGCATTAGCAGAATTTATTGAGCTATTTAATTTATACGATCCCTGGAGAACTCTCAATTCTAAAGTAGGACTATATTCCTTCTAGTCCCCTTCACATAGGGTGTTCTCTAGACTATTACTTTTTGATTAGCAAACCATTAATGCCTTCTGTTATTGATTCTCTTACAACTTCAATAGTTCTCTCTGATCATTCCCCAGTAGTCCTTACCCTTAATCTAACCTCAAACAATTATGCTACCTCAAGCATATGGAGACTAAATAACCAGCTATTAAAATACAGATTTATAGTTGATTATATTAAAAAAGAGATATAATCCTTCTGGTTAATCAACACTGGATCAATCAATAAATTGGATTATATCTGGGCAGCATATAGATGCTTTGTAAGGGACCTTTTTATAAGACTGGCTTCAAAATGCAAAAAGCAATCCTCTGGAAAACCTAAAGTGATCTTAGATGCTATTGATAGATTAGAAACTATAGGATCTTCTTCATTAACAGACCAAAACTTAATTAAACTACACAATTTAAGAAATACTAATGCTGTATTGTAAAGGGAAAAAACTGAATACTCTTTATTGAAAACTAGAGCCCTCTATCTAGATCAGGGTGAAAAAACATCTAGACATCTAGACACTTAGCTCACAGACTTAAAAATCTAGAATCTAATAGACATATTACCTCGATCATATCAGAAACTGATGGTTCAATTAAAACTCACCCTTCAGATAAAGTAACTGAATTCAGTTCCTTCTTCTCTAATCTTTATAATCCTAGCTCAGATATACAACCCATACTTGATTTTAAGAACTACCTAAGTCAATTTATATGCCCGTCCCAATCTGATTCAGAAGCTGTCCATTTAATTTCCCCTATTTCTAATCTTGAAGTCTTGGAAGTGATTAATTCCTTAAAACTTGACAAGCCCCTGGACCTGATGGCATCTCACCAAATATTTATAAAGTGTTTAAAGATATCTTAGCCCCCCTACTTACAGAATTCTTCCACTATATATTAGATAAGATAATCTCTGATTTTTCTCTCTTGGAGACAGTTATTATACTAATTCCAAAACCTGGGAAGGCCAAAGAAAAAGTACCAAATTACAGACCCATTTCCTTAATTAATGGCGATATGAAAATCCTTACCAAAATTCTGGTGAACAGAGTCAAACTGGTCTGGGATCCCTTGATATCACCTGAACAGGCAGGCTTCATGCCGGGTATATCAGCATCAGGTCAAATAAGAAAATTGTCTCATATCTTCTCTGTATCCAGGGGCATTAGGGTCTCTGTGGTCCTGGTCTCCCTGAATGCTGAGAAAGCTTTCAATAGGGTCCATATCCCTTTTCTCTTTGAAACCCTATTAAAATTTGGCTTCCCTCCTAAATTTATAAACTAGTTAAATATCCTTTATTCTTGTCCTTCAGCTAGATTATTTATCAATGGATTCTTCTCACCACCCATAAATCTCCATTTTGGTACAAGACAGGGTTGTCCCCTTTCCCAGATCCATTTTAATTTTTACTTAGAACCCTTACTCTTCTTCCTTAAAAACAACCCTGATATTAAAGGCATAAAAGTAGGTCCACATGTCTTGACCCTTTTGGTTTTTGCTGATGACATTTTGCTCCATGTGACTAATCTGAATACTTCTATTCCAGCTATTCTCTACACAATTCAGCAATTTAGTACATTCTCCAATTATAAAATTAATCTTGTTAAAACTACAGTATTACCTTTAAACAAAAGAACTACTAAAAGTGGAAATAATACAATATGGCTTTTTTTGGTCTCCTGACTATCTGATATATCTGGGAATCTTTTTATCAGCAAACCCAAAAACGATGACTGAACTGAACTTTAATAATCTATTAACAAGTATCAAACAAGACCTGTTAAGATGGTCGAAACCATCTCTATATTTAATTGGTCAAATTAACACTGTTAAAATGATAGTTTTTCCTAGACCTTTTTACCCCTTAAATTTGCTTAATATTTCAACATCTCAGACTTGGCTTAAAAAATTCCACTCGGTAATTGTTAATTTTGTATGGCTCAACAAGTCAACCAGAATTGCGTATGGTAATCTTACCTTTAATAAATATCAGGGCAGTTTTAAAATCCCTGACTTTTATCTTAACTATTTAGTTAGCAGCTGTACAGGGGAGGAAGCTGGATGTCATTGTCCACCTAGGGACAAATGACCTGGCTATGAAAGGGATCAGAGCAGTGCAGGAAGAGTTTGTAGAGTTGGGGAGGGGTCTTAGACAAGTAGCACGCAGAGTAACCTTCTTGGAGGTTCTGCCTGTCTATGGCACAGGTGAGGCTAGGGTGCTCCACACCCTGGGATTCAATCAGTGGTTGAAAAACTGGTGTAGAGCTCAGGGATTTGGCTTCATTGGGACTCTGGGGTCCACCTGGAGTGATGCAGGCCTATACTGGCATGATGGTCTGCATCTATCCAGGAGGGGAACCAGGATCCTAGGTGATAGGTTTCAAGGCAAGCATTTAAACTAGCCAAGGGGGAGGCACTGGAAAGGAGCAGGGAAATCCTAGCTCCCCCAAAAAAGTCAGGGTAGTAAGTGAGGTAAACACAAAGATAGAGATGTCGATAGGGAGAAGAGCAGGGGTAAATGGAGAACGTGACAAAGGCAATAAGGACAGGGATTAGGCAAAAGGAAGTAATGCCATCAGGAAATGGAGGGTAATGAGTACTAATGCCCGTAGTCTGGGCAACAAGCTCCCTGAACCAGTGGCCTTGATGGAAGAGGGATGCCTGGATATCGTAGCAGTCACAGAAATATGGTACACAGAGAACCATGACTGGTATGTTAACATACCAGGGTACACAACCTATAGGAGAGACAGAGAGGGGCAAAGAGGGGAGCAGTAGCTCTCCATGTAAGGGAAGGGATAAAAGCAACTGAACAAAAGAGTAAACAGGGAGGAGAGGAGGCACTGTGGGTCACCTTAGAGACTGGAAATGGCACCACAATCCGCACAGGGGTTGTATACAGATCTCCATGTCAGGGGAAGGGAATGGACAAGGATATGATAGAAGGCATTCTTAGGATGGCAGGGAAAGGGGAGATACTGTTGATGGAAGACCTGAATATGCCAGATGTTAACTGGAGCACATTTGCTGCAGCTACATCGAAGAGCAGGGCCATTCTCGAAGCCCTACAGGTGGCATGCCTCAGACAGCTAGTTTTGGAACCCACTTGTGAGGGAGCAATCTTAGACCTAGTACTCTCAAATGGGAACAGTGAGCGGATCTCAGATCTAGAAGTGGATAGCTATCTGGGAACAAGTGACCATCAAACAGTGTGGTTCACGACAAACTCAGCTACAGAGTCAAGCCATACAACAGTGAGGGTACTGGACTTCAGGAGGGCTGACTTTGGCAAGATGGGAGAGTGCCTTAGAAAAGCACTAGCAAACAGACTGAAAGGAGGGGTGTAACAACAATGGAGAAATATCAAATCTGCCATCACAGAGGCAACAAGCCTTTTTGTGAAGCAAACAAACAAATCAAAATGAAAGAAAAAGCCACTGTGGTTCTCAAAAGAGGTGGCGGGAAAGGTCAGGGAGAAAAGATAGCATTTAGGAAGTATAAGGAAACACAGAAGGAGCAGGACAGAGAGCTTTACCAGTTAAGGCAGAAGGAAGCAGGGAGGGAAGTCAGAATAGCAAAGGCCCAAACTGAGGAAAAGACAGCCAACTTGGTTAAGAAGGGGGATAAAACCTTTTCTAGGTACATCAGGGAGCGTAGAAAGACAAAGGGAGGTATAGTGAGGCTGAATAGAATGGACGGTGGGTGGGTAGAGAGGGACAATGAAAAAGCAGGGATACTGAATGAATATTTCTGCTCAGAATTCACAAAAGGGGAGGAGGGGAAGGTGCCTAATCCAAGTAACAGAAGCACTCTGGATGGGCAGGTCAATCCCAGTCCTTTCACAGAAGAAAGGGTTCTGAAAGAACTCCTAAAACTGAAGGTGGACAAAGCAATGGGGCCTGATGGAATTCACCCCAGACATTCTAAAAGAAATAAGGGGAGAACTAGTGAAACCACTGACTACCCTGTTTAACAAATCATGGGAGGATGGTGTGGTACCTGAGGACTGGAAGAAGGCGGATGTGATTCCCCTTCACAAAAGTAGGACCAAGACAGAAGCAGGAAACTACAGACCTGTCAGTTTGACCTCAGTGGTAGGGAAAGTGATGGAATCACTTCTGAAGGAAAGAATTGTTGAGTACCTAGAGGCCAGTGGGGAACATGACCCAAGGCAGCGTGTGTTCACAGCGGGAAGGTCATGTCAGATGAATCTAATTGATTTCTTTGATTGGGTGACCAAAGTAGTAGACCAGGGAGGGGCTATGGACATAGCCTACCTAGACTTTAGTAAGGCATTTGACACAGTCCCACACACAAGATTAACAGTCAAATTAACCAGCCTGGGAGTGGGTCCCAGGGTGGTAGCTTGGGTAAAACATTGTCTGTACAACAGGACACAGAAGGTAATTGTAAATGGAGTCCATTCTGAAGAAAGAGGGGTTACTAGTGGGGTACGGCAGGGTTCAATACTGGGTCCAGTCCTTTTTAATGTCTTTATAAGTGACATTGCAGATGGACTGGAAGGAAAGTATGTCTCTTTGCAGATGACACAAAGATCTGCAACAGGGTTGATACACAAGGAGGCGTGGAAAGGATGAGAAGGGACTTGGCAAGGTTAGAGGAATGGTCAGAAGTATGGCAGCTTGGATTCAATGCAAAGAAGTGCAAAATAATACACCTGGGAAACAAAAACCCAGGGGAAGATTACACAATGGGGGCGTAGTAACAACAACAAAATGGAAAGGGACCTGGGGGTAATCATATCAGGTTAAGGTTAGCAAGCAATGTGAGAAGGCAGTGGGAGGGCTGGGGGATATTGGGATGTATAGGAGAGGCATCACCAGCAGAAAACAGAAAGTTGTTATCCCTCTGTACAGACAGTTGGTGAGACCCCATCTGGAGTACTGTGTCCAATTCTGGAGACCCCATCTCCACAAGGACATAGACAGGATAGAGGCAGTCCAGAGGAGGGCAACTAAAATGGTGCAGGGTCTGCAAGAGAAGCCGTATGAGGAGAGACGAAAGGAGCTTAATATGTATACCCTTGAGGAAAGAAGGAAGAGGGGGGACATGATAGGAACTTTTAAGTACCTCAGTGGAATCAACAAAGTCCAAGAGGGTAGCATCTTTCAGAAAAAGAGATGTGCAAGAACAAGGGGACACAATTTAAAGATAGAGGGGGGGCGGTTCAGGGGCAATGTGAGGAAGTATTTTTTTACAGAGAGGGTGGTGGACGCATGGAACAGCCTTCCTGAGGAGGCTGTGGGGTCTAAAACTGTGGGAGAATTCATGAATACATGGGACACACATAAGGCAATTTTTGTGGGGGGTAGGAAGAAATAGACTGTTGGTTAACTAGGATCTGCAGCTTATCCTATAGGTAGGGAAATGGGCAGACTAGGTGGGCCAAGTGGTCCTTATCTGCCATCAAAGTCTATGTTTCTATGCTTCTAAATAAGCTTAATAAATGGTCTCCCTTGAATAAATAAGATCTAGCCAGAGCCGATATGGCTGTGGCGAGCTTGTAGAAGCGCCCCTCCCGCAGGGGAACAACTGCCACCAAATGCATGTGCCACACACAATATGGCAGCCAGAACCAATAGGGCTGTGAAGCGCTACCAAGTGACGTAAGTTACACATGTGTGTAGAAATCAGTCAACGCCCAGGTGTAACTTGGCCATATGTTTGAGGTCTTGCACCAGATTTTCAACATGGCCTTTTTTGGACCCCTCTTCATGAACAATGCCAGTGTCATTTTGTTCAATTGTCCCAAAAGGTGATTCCGCAGACCAAATGCGCTATTCTGCGCCACAGGTACAAAAACACATTTTGGGCAGGTTGTGGAAAATGACAGCTGTACTGTTGTGAAGGAGGTGTACAAAAATGGCAATGTTAAAAATGTGAAGTGAAAATATAAAAAATGAGCAACATTAGGAGCGTGCATAGAAAGTATGCAAGGCACGCTCATAACGCAGTCATTTTTCAGAATTTGTTCACCAGATTTTCAACATGGCCTTTTTTGGACCCCTCCTCATGAACAGTGCCAGTGTCATTTTTTTCAATTGTCTCGAAAGGTGATTGCGAAGAGCAAATGTGCTATTATGCACCAGAGTTGCGAAAACATGTTTTGAGCAGGTTGTGGAAAATGACAGCTGTGCTGGTTTAAAGGAGGTGTGCAAAAAATGGCAGTGGTACAAATGTGGAGTGAAAATAGTAAAAAGTGGGGTGTTAGGAATGTGTGTAAAACTGCCTGCTTGCTCATAATGCAATCATTTGTTGGAATTTTTGACACCAAATTTGCAACATGGAGCTTTGGGACCCACCTCATGAACAGTGGCACTGTCATTTCATGAATCGATTTAAAAGGTGATTACACACAGTGACCGCAAATTCACCTTTTGGGACCGAATAACAAAATGACAGTGACAGTTTTCATGAGGTGGGGGGTCCCAAGAATCCCACGCTGAAAATTTGGGCCAAAACTTCCAAAAAATGGCTGAGATATCAGTATAAGTTGAAAATCTCATTGAATGACTGTATAGCATGCTTACCTTTAATTGTTCAGTTCGCGGTTGGGCTTTGAAGAGTGCAGATGTGTCCTGGTCCAGAGAAGATGACAGCGCCGCCCTCTGGAGGTAAGTATGGAGTGAGGAGAGGTGTGGGGAGGTGGGTGCTCAGTGGGAGGGTGGGAAGGGGGGACTGCAGCGACAACTAGGGACAGTTTTCAGTTTTACAGGGATGAAAAAATGCAACGAGGGACCGTTTTCTAATTTACAGGAGAAAATAAAATGCAACAACACATTTTGGCACACTGGGGTGGGCTCCCAGTGTGCCACATGAATGCACGAGGGACCATTTTCTAAGTTACAGGAAAAAAACAACAAACCACACATTTTGGCACACTGGGGTGGGCTCCCAGTGTGCCACATGAATGGGGAAGGGGGTTGAACATGATGCCAACATAGGGATTGGGCACCCCAATGTCAGGCATAACGTGGGGTGGAGTGCAGCCAACGGGACAACGAGGGACTGTTTTCTACTTTTCAGAGACCTAAATTATAATATTTTCGCACACTGGAGTAGGCTCCCAGTGTGTGACATGATTTGGGGGGGTTGTACTACAGGGAATGGCATTGTGCCATTCCCAACATGGCAATACCCATAGAACTGTGCATGAAAAAGTGCGGCTGTTATTCCATATCCCGATCATGGCGGCTAAAGGGTTTAAGCTCTGTTGGGCTTTCAGAAGGATACTTCCAAAAGTCCAATGGAAGTTATTGTGAGATTGACCATTTTCAGCTGGCGCAGCAGCAGCGTGAGTGGCCATGGCAGGCTGCTACCAACCTTTTTGCAGTTTCGGAAGGATCATTCCGAAACTCCAAAACAGAAGTGTTCCAAGGTCTGTTCCGGTAGCTCGTTTTTCTGAGCTGTCGCAAAATAGCTCCAGGCTCCACCTATGCAGCCGTAACAAGTTGACAAATTCTGTCCTATCTGGGTTGTAATTGAAAGAGATATCCTAAGTAAGCATAACATCTCTCTCGATACTATCCTTCACATCACACCTAAGAAAATACCTAGCCATCTTAAGAACACAACCATTGGGACTTCTATTAAATGCTTTGCCCAGTTAAGCAACTTATTTCAACTTTCTTTAACAAAAGATATTAACCAACCCATTTTAAATAATTGTAACATTCTCCTCAGTAAGAAACCATTGATTTCTACTTGGTTTCCGCAGTTAAAGAAAAGTTTGATAACAGACCTTCTAAAAGATGGAATCTTACTATCCTTTGAAGATATAGCTTCAAAATTTAAATTGGGTAAAGGCCATTATCAAAAACTATTTTTTGTTAAACTTACTCTCACCTCTCATCTTGGTACCCAAAATTGGCAGGTAGATAACAAACGGATACCTGATGATATAATGTTCCTTGTTAACAAACGCAATACTATTTCCAAGCTGTATCATTATTTTTTAAAATTTAAATCAGAGCTATTTCCAATTGTGTCTAAATACTGGTCTGATCAACTCTGGCTTAAACTGGAATTTTATCTGGCGTGATCTACACAGATATATTATGAATGACAATTTAAAACTAATCCAAATTAAAATATTACACAACGCTTATTGCTCCCCACAAAACTGTTCAAGTTTGGTCTTTTGCCAAATGAGACTTGTTTTAGATGTAGTTTAGATACTGGTTCCCTTTATCATATTTTCTGGTAATGCCCCTTGGCCACCCCCCTTTTGGATTTCCCTTAAAGAAAAGATAGGCATTAAACTTGGCTTGGCCAATTATTTTACACCTCAAATTTGCATGATGGGGGATCTGTCAAACATATCAAACCCTATTCATAGATATCATATAACAATGCTAGCCTTAATGGCAAAACATTTTTTTTTAACCCACTGGAAAGATCATCAAGCTCTCTCCTTATTGGAATGGAGAAATGAGGTCCTCTTCCATTTAAGATCTGAACGTCTGTTAGCTAGTCTAAGACATGACCTAGAAGGTTTCCACACTAAGTAGGGTACTTTTATGGATATGATTCTTAATTCGTTTTGGCTGTAGCTCTCTTCAGTTTTTCTGTTGACATCTATGTATAAATTAATCATATGCTATACCTTTCTTTATGGTAAGACCTTATTTAATCATGTAACTTATTGAGGTCTCAATACTTTATAACTCAATTTATGTGTATAATTTGGGGTTAGGAAGGGGGAGGTTTGAAATTGTAGTTTAATTTTACTATTTTATCATTGTATTTCTCTTTCATCCTTAATATGTTGCTTAACCTAATGTTTGTATTCAAAAGTTAATAAAGATTTTAAAATTAAAAAAAAAGGAAAAGGCTAAAGGATTTAAATATGTACTACCTGGAGGAAAGGAGGGAGAGGGGGAATGTGATAGAAACATTTAAGTACCTCACAGGTGTAAAATGAGTACTTCTGATCCGTCTTCACCAGGGAGAAGGACGGACCAGCACCTTCAGCAGGGAGAAGAGGAGCAGGGGGAGAGGGGAACACAGATGTAGTGATAGAAGAGAATAGAGTGAGGGAGGTGCTGCTAGCATTGAAGGTGGACAAATCACCAGGCCTGGACAAAGTACATCCAAGGGCACTAAGGGAACTGACTGAAGAGCTGGCAGAGCCACTGTCAGACCCATTTAATAGTTCACTGGAGTCAGGTATGGTACTGTGGGACTGGAGAGCACATGTGATGCTCCTCCATAAAAGCAGTCCCAAGGATGACCTAGGAAATAACAGACCAGTCAGTCCGATCTCAATCATGTGCAAGCTCATGGAGACAATACTTAAGGAAAAGTTGGTAGAATATCTAGAGCAGCATGGTCTACAGGATGCAAGGCAGCACAGGTTCTTGGGGGGAAGATCATGTCAAACGAATCTGAGTGACTTCCGACTTTGACTGGGTCACTAAGACAGTAGACAGGGGCCAAGCGGTAGACATCCTCTGTCTGGCTTTCAGCAAGGCCTTTGACTCTGTGCCCCACAAAAGGTTAATCAGGAAGTTGGTGGATCTCTGGGGTTGGGGATAAGATGGCCAGATGGGTGGAAAACTGACTGAGGAGCAGAACCCAGAGAGTGGTTGTGGGAGAAGATTTATCTGGCACCAGAGAGGTCACCAGTGGGGTCCTGCAGGACTTGGTGCTGGGGCCAGTGTTGTTCAATGTCTTCATCGATGACACTGGGGATGGCATTAAGGGAAAAATGCAACTATTCATGGATGACACCAAGCTCTGTGAGAGAGTGGACACAAATGAAGGCATACAGGATCTACAGGATGATCTGGAAAAAACTGCACAATATTTAAGGTGAGCAAATATGTGTAGGTAAGTTAGTAGGTAGCTAAAGACATCCACACAAGCAAAAATGATGCACAGTAACCACATTTATTTCATATAAATCTTATAAATAAATTACATAGGTTACAATTTAGTGCTTTGCTTTGCTTTGTTGAAAGATTTAACAATAAAGTGCTCAAAGTGTGTTACCATATGTTTTGCTTTTTGCTTTTACCAAAAACTTTTAAAATCACAAAACAACCGACCCGGTCTACTGCACTAGCCACTAATAACCCCTGCACTTCACCTCACTGGCTTCCTAAGGGGGTCTGGAAAGCTGGGGAGGTGCTCTGGGATCTGGCAGCTTGTCTTCAATGCCAAGAAATGCAAAGTTATGCACATTGGAGCCAAGAATACCAGGACAGAGTATTATCTGGTCAGAGTCCAGCCATCTGCATCAGAGGAGGAGAAAGACCTGGGAGTGATGATCACTAGTGACCTGAAGCACTCCACACAGTGCAAGAAAGCAGCAGCAGCAAGAGCCAACAAGAAGCTGGGATGCATAGCAAGGGGGATGAGTAGTAGGAGAGAGGAGGTTATACTGCCCTTGTATAAGTCACTGGTGAGACCACATCAAGAGTATGGAGTTCAGTACTGGTGCCCACACCTCAAAAAGAACATTAACCTGCTGGAGAAGGTCCAGAGGAGTGCTACAAAGATGATAGCATGTCAGTAGGGTAAGTCATACGATGAGAGGTTGAAGCAGAGCCGTAGGAATGCATTTGGGTGCCCTGGGCAAGAGACAAATTTTGCACCCCCCCCCCCGAAGACAGCCAGAAGCTCTGGAGGGTTTACATGCTCCAGCTCTTCGGTGAGGTTTGGGGCTTTTCTTGAAGAAAAAAAAAAACACTTTTGCTACATGGTCGGTCCCTACCCCTTATTTAAGGGAAAACATTTCTGCCATGAATCTGAGGTGTGGGAAGAAGAATCAGCATTTATATAGCACTTTTCATATACAGTGTATCCCAAAGCACTTTACACGCAATGCTAGACTGGTAGTGAAGTGACGAAATGTGTGGTGGCGGCCATATCGCACATCAACATCCACACACAGCCTGGTCAATTGCATGAACCAGTTTATGGGAAGGGGAATATTGGCCAGGACACTGGGAATGTCCCCTACTCTTTGCGAAGAGTGCCTCTCGGTTCTTTTACTTCCACCTGGACACCCACCAGGACAACACCAGGATGGATAGAAGGGACCTCGGTTTAACGTCTCATCTGAAGGACGGCACACCCAAGCATTTCAGCACCCCCTACTACTGCACTCTGATGCCAGCATTTTAGGTGCAAGTCCAATCCCGGTGTGGGCAGAGAATACACAACCTTCTGGTCCATAGGTGGATGTGCTACCAGCTGAGCCAGGAGACTCTGGCTGGCTAGAAGCACATTTAGACAGGCAGTATTTTTTTCATTTTCTTTACAGTTTACTTTAAGTAGGGGGCATTGCAGCTATGTTTTTGAGGTCTAGGTTGAGGCGTGGTCCCTGGAAATATGTCAATCTATTGGGGAGGGTAGTCTGATTCTTTATTAAAAGCAATGCACTGCAGATGCATGATTCTTGTAGCATTCATGGGTATGGGTGACAAACTGTTTTTCTGCATACTAAACATTTGAATGGGATAATTTAGCTTAGGAAAACACAGTACATGTATTTTCTTATGTCTCAGTTTTGAAGATACAGGAATTTCCTATATCTTCAAAACTGAGACATAAGGAAATACACATGCACTTACTGAGGAATCCTCTGAAAACTGAATATTACAACACAGCTACTTCTGTATGTGTCTGTTGCTAGGGATGATTTCTGACCCGTCTCCATCTCCAGGGGTCATGCAACCAGCCATTCAGAGACCACAGTCTGCACAGTGTCTGTAACCTGGCACCCAGTGCCACAAGATGTACAATAAAGAAAAAAACCATGTACCAACCAACTTGAGGGAGACTAGTCAGTGCAGTGCAATGGAGTCGCAGGTATGACTTTGGTCTGACTGCAGGCTCTGCTCTGACTGGGACTGTCTGTGATGTCCCTCCACCACCCGCCTGCATGGAGTAGAAGGAAACAGCGTGGGGTGGGACTGGAGGAGCCTCCTTGGTGTGGAATTGGAGTGCAGGAGGAACGCGGGTCAAGATGAGAGAAAACAATGTGGTGGGCTGGAGTGAGTGTGCCCGTGGCCTGACCACACCATGGCAATCAGTCAGCACACAAGCAGCAGACTGGAGGGCGCCAACATCTTCACTCCCATCCCAGTCCCATGAACTACTAAGTTGTCTTGTCACACCTGAGTCAGGCCTGGGCCGTGGGTCCCTCAGCCCAGTCCCACAATCAAATTAAAAATCAGATCCAATCCTTCCTCCAGATCACTGAAGTGCAGAGCGTTTTTCAAATTCCAATCAAGAATCCCCCCCGGCGGTGCCGCTGCCGCCACTGCCATGCGCCACATACAACACACTCACACCTCATTCATTGACACTGTCACACAGACACAACAAACTAAACAGTAAACAAATTTGAAGAATTAATTTTCATTTTAAAACAATATGGAATACAGAATCACACAGATATATGGGAGATGGCCGGGACGGACTTGTATATACTGTAGACGGACTACTACAGTGATGCGCTACATTGCTTTGCTTAAAAATCTTCAAGATGGATTTCTCTTGTCTTCTCTGTCTATCATCTCTCCCAATCTTCACTCTCTACATACACTCTGTCTGTCGCTTTTTTTGCTGCCTGCTAGTCATTCTATTTCTAGTCTCTACTCTCAACAATAACATTGTATCCGACTCCAAGTTTAACTGCCTCTCCGTGCTACATTAACCACCCATACCTTTAATACTAGTGGGCGGCACTGGCCCGCCCATAGCTTCTCTTTCTTTCTCATCGCAGCAACACCCACCACATGATTATTTGTCTGCAGCTCATGTGACCCTCCCCAACCCAACCTGCTGGTCCTTGGTCCGCAGATGCGCCTCTACTGACAGCCAGACATAATTACAGTTTATCAAGCCAAAATAAATTTAAAAAAGCAGTAGCGCAACTTAATAAACGAATGAGCTTCAGTTGAAAATTACGCCCCCCTGAGGGTTGCACCCGGTGCCAGTGCACCACCCGCCCCACCCTTCCTACGGTACTGGGTTGAAGGCACTGAACATGTATTCCCTGGAGGACAGAAGGGAGAGGGGGCTTGATTGGAAACTTCAAGTACTTGAAAGGAATAAATAAAGTGGACAAGGAGGATCTGTTTAGGCTCAGTGACAACCATAACATGAGGTGGCACAGTCTTAAGTTGAAGGGGGGTAGAAGAGAGGTCAGGAAGCACTTCTTCACAGAGAGGGTGATGGACACTTGGAATGCGCTGCTGGAAGAGGTGATCTCATTGAAGACAGTGGGCAGTTTCAAGATAGACTGGGATAGGAATAGGGCGAAGTTAAGGATCGTGGGTAGGGAGGATGGGAGGAGTGGGGGCAGAGACTGTAGCTCAAGCTGTGGACCCTGCAATTCAAGCAGACTAGATAGACCAAATGGCCTTCTTCTGCTGGCTTCATCGTATGTTTCTATGTTCATAGGGTGACCAAAATGATTAAGGGGCAGCATGACAGATCTTACAAGGATTGGCTCAAGGCACTGAATATGTACCTGCTGGAGGCCAGATGAGAGAGGGGAGAAATGACAGAGACCTTCAAGTTCCTGAAAGGAATGAACATGGTAAACTGCGATGTACTAGTTTTCATAAGAAGTGGATCAGGAGCATGGGTGCATGAGTGGAAACTGACAGGGGAAGGGGGTTCAAGAGAGAAGTGCGAAAGTGTAAATTTACAGAATGGTTGGTGGAGCCATGGATCAATCTGCCAATTGATATAGTGGGCTCCAAAACTATCAATGGTTTCAAACATGGCTGGGAAAGAGTGAAGGGCTTAGTGGTTGCTCAGGGTAGTAACAGTAGGGTGGGGTGCATGTGGGTGGACAGTGTGGCTTAGAACCCTGCATGGACAATAGATCCCAGGTTTGTTAGGCTTTTATAAGCAGACTGGATGGACCACTGGTCTTTTTCTGCTGTCGCTGTTTATGTTTCTATGTCTGGAGCAATGTATCACTGCCTGGTGTTAGCCTACAGTGAGTGTGTTCACAGCCTTGCATCCACTCAACTATCCTGGAGGGAGAGCCCAGTGGATCAGCAGAATCAAGAGAGGTAATGGCTGAGAGAGCCGAGGAGTCAGTGGTGTGAACCACTCTGCCAGTAGAACCAGCTAGGACTGCAGAGAAAGAAAGGCAGCTGCTACAGTACCACCATGAGTAGTTAACCAGGGCCAACGGGTCCTGTAAAACCAATCTGTATAAAGTTTCTTCAGTGCCACAAGCTAACTATAATTTTGCTGGACTAAACCATCTGGCCACAGTTACAATTTTGGGGGGTTTGTGACCAATACTTTGTCATTTTAGTGCATCAGTGCCAGCCAGCCATGTGCAACTACAACAGGCCTACACCAATTCAACACCAGTGCACCCAGGCCTCCATGGGGCTCCTTAGGACTAAGCGTATACTTATTGGTACCAGAGGGTAGTGCCTGGACAGTATAGTCAGGCAGGGGCATTGTGCCGGACGTAGGGGCAGATTGCACTGTATGGTTTACCTGTGCCTAGAAGGGCACTGTAAGTACAGCCAGGGAGTAATCACTGCTGTATGTACTTTTATTTGTCATTCACCCTTTCTTTTACTATGACCTCATTTCTTACTCCCAATAAATCTTTTGCATGCCTGTTTGAATTACTGACTTTCTTGTTTATTCTTTTTAAGGATATTAAATTACTGTGGGGTCAACTGGTTATTTCACTGTGTGAACTAGGAGGGGTGTACCAGTTTCAACTACAGTGGGTTGGCACTATTTCCCAGGGGGTAATACTAGCTACATAGATTACACAGAAATTGCCGGCAGATAAGGACCACTTAGCCCACCCAGTCTGCCCATTTCCTCTACCTACTGTAATACCACAGACCCTACTCAATCTCCAGCTTTACACCTCCCCCATTCCAACCAATAAAATTCCCTTATGCTTATCCCATACGTTCTTGAAACCCGTTAGTTTTTGCTTCGACTACCTCCGCTGGGATGCTGTTCCAGGCATCCACCATTCTTTTTGTGAAGAAGTACTTTCTAACATTTCCCCTAAATCTACCCCCTCCAACTTCATAGCACATCACCTTGTTTTTGAGCATCTTTTTTCTGAAAAATGCTTTCCTCTTGTACTCTACTTATACCTGTTAGATATTTGGAAGTCTCAGTCATATCCCCCTCTCCCTCCTTTCCTCTAAGGTATACATATTGAGGTCCTTTAGCCTCTCCTCATAGGGTTTACGATGTAGGTCAAGCACCATTTTAGATGCTCTTCTCTGGAACACCTCTAGTCAGTCTATGTCCTTTCGGAGATGTGGTCTCAAGAACTGAACACAGTATTCCAAGTGAGGTCTCACCATTGTTTTATACAGTGGTATAACTATCTCCTTCTTTCTGCTGGTGATATCCCTCCCTATGCACCCTAGCATCCCACTAGCTCTCCCCACTGCCTTGGGGAGCTAATTATCTAGCCCATCTAATCTTTCTTTCCCTGGGTGAAGGCACCATGCAACTTATAAAACAATACAATTTTTGGTAACAAATCCATACTGGTGGTCCTGACCCAGGCCCCTGAGCCTTATTTGAGTCCATAAGACATGGCTAGTGTGCTGTCATCAATGATGACCCATTACGAGTATGCTGTGCAAACACACACCAAGATATAGGGATTCCCTACCCACACTACTACCCAGGGTACCCGGTGATTCCCTTGGTAAACAGAAATTTGACCAGGCTTACACTGAAAGGCATATACTTTCATGTCCACTGTCTCTGCAGGCAGGCTGTTTCATAGGTTCCCCCACCCTCTGGGAGAAAATGTGTCTTCTAATGTCACCAATGAATTTACCACCACTGAGTTTCAGGGAATACCCCCATATCCTGTTGCAGGACACTAGATCAAACATCTCTGACTGTTCAGTTTTGTTGCTAACCTTCAGTATGCAAATGACTAAGATCATGTCCCCTCTCACACTCCTTTTCTCCAAGGTGAAAATGTTAAGGACCTTTTGCTTCTCAGCTGTAGTCCCACATAGAGCTGATCATTTTGGTGGCCCTGTGTTGCAAGCTCTCAACTGCCTCAATGTCCTTTTTGTATTGCAGAGATCAAAACTGCATACAGTACTCCTGGTGGAGCCTGACCAGGGCCTTGTAAATTGTCAGGATTACTTCCCTTGCTCTGCTGGTCAGACCTCTTTGAATGCACCTCAGCCCTCTGCTGGCCCACTTGACAGTGGCTGTGAACTGTTTGTTCTGCTGTAGCCCCTTGTCTGTTATGACCCCCAGGACGGTTCCCTCCTTGACAGTAGCAAGAGAAGACCCACATAGTGTAGGGCCTACCTCTGTTTTTCCTCTCCAAGTATATCACCTTGCATTTGGCTGCACTGAATCTGAGGCTCCAGGAGTCAGACCAATTGCCCAGCTTTTTCAGGCAGGTCCTCCCGAAGGTTGTCCCCAGTCTCAAGAGTCCACCACCCTGGCTAGCTGATCCACAGATATCTTCATGAAAATGTAAAGAGCAGCACTGATCACTGAGGGATGCCACTGAGTATTCTCTCCACTCTGAGTGGTGCCCATCCACCAGCACCCTCTGCGAGCCAGTCAGCAATTCCCTTTGTGTACAGAGATGTCCGTCAGGATTAAGTGCTCTGTGTGAAATTTCACTTGATCCTGGTGGACTGTAGGTTTGTAAACCACACTGATCAACTTGGCCCAGAAGCTTGTCATGCATCACAGTACCAAAGGCCTTGTTGAACTCAGCATAGACTACATTCTTGGCTCTGCCCTTGTCCTCCTCTTTAGATACCCCCTCAGAGAAAGTGATCAGGTTGGTATGGCATGATCTGCCCCTCTTAAAGCCATGCTAAGAAGGAATAAGAACCTTCCCCTTAACCAAGTGTTCCATTATTCTGTCTTTGATAATGTCCTCCGGGATCTTGTTCAGCACTGATATTGGGCTGACTGGCATATAGTTACCAGCTCCATCCTTGCCCTCTTCATGAAAGCTGGGACCACATTGGCCACTTTCCAAACTGTTGGCACCACACATGTCCAGACAGACTCCTGCATGTGGCACTGCCAGTTGCTCCTTTAGCCCCACTATGATATTGTGGTGTATCCTGTCCACCCCTTGGGACTTACTGTACCTGGATTAATCTTTGCCAGATAGTCTGCTACCAGGGCAGGAATGATGGCCAACAGCAGCATCATGGTTACTCCCAAGTTATGGACCCTCCCAATAAGCCTCCTCTCCCCACCAGCAGCCCTTTGGTGAATACCGTTGTAAAATATCAATTAAGCATCTCAGTCATTACTGCTGGCTCACTCAGGTTTCTCTCCCACACCTTGTTTTCAATGTCCCAATCAGTCCTCTTCTTCACTTTTCTCCTTTCATTTATATACTGGAAGAAGGCCTTAGTGTTGTCTAAGGCTCCTGCTGGTATCATGGCTTCTAGCACTTCTTTGGCTGTTATAATTCTTGTTCTACAGTCACTCAGTGTGGCTGTGTACTCCTCTCCAGACTCGAAGCAACCTGTCCCTTTCCAATGGTCACAGACCTTCTTTGTTTCCAGAATCAGTTGCCTTAGGTCTCTGTTTGGCCAGGAGGAGCCACATTTTGGCCCCTTTCCCTTATTGCTGACAGAAATACAGATCTCTGTAGTTCCTTCGAGCACCCTTTTCAATAAACACCACATGCAGTCTGCATTGCTAGCTTCATGGAGCTGCTCTAGATGCTTAGGTACCATGGGTCATATTTCTAAATTCAGTGTATGGCCTGTGGCCTAGGTTATGGTTGTGGTGATTGTTACACTTGGTGTGTCAATCCTCACGGACCAACCTGTGCCATATTTTGCAATGTCAGACATATTTCTGACATTGTTACCTGCTTTCCATCCACTTGCATCTAGGTTTAGATGCATGCAGCTGAAGGATTCATGCAAGCAGCCCTACATTTGATGCATGCTGTTCTACAGAAATGGGGTCTAGAAGATATCTTTTAGCTACAAGGATTGAAAATCCCAATTATTTGCCACAAGTCCCATATGTCAAATACCTGATACTTTGGGAACTTACGGTAAATAACCAGCTTTGAAACTCCAGCCACAGATTCTTCATCATGGCAAAGTATGTCTTTCTTTCCTTTTCTTTTCTTTTCTTTTTATATAGCTGTTTGCCCCAGACCACCATCTTTGCCTGCCATTTGTCCCTTATTCTGGCAATCTCCGAGCACCATATGCCACTCTCTTCACTGTTGAGCCAGTGGGGAACTACATGGTGTGGGGCTCAAGATTACCAGCGGCTGTCATTTTTTTTTTTTAATCAATAAAATTTTACAGAATTTTCCACTATGTAATACAATAAATACATATGTTAAAAACATTTCCATGGATAAGTTCATCATATATCAACAAATATTCAACCAACCAACCAAAACTGTAGACTTGTTTTTGTAAAGTCATTTCATAGTTACTGTCTAAATTATTCCTATTAATCTATTTCAAAGAAAGTTATGATTTCAACATTTGCTCAGTTAGTTTCCCCTTTTAAGTTTCCACTCATCTGAGCTATTATACCTTTCACATTTCAGAGTCCTATTCTACTCTTTTTCTACGGCAGCGTTCTGCACGTCTGCCAGCCCATACCAGCAGTACTGCTGACTCCATCCCTAACTCATGCCTTCTGAGGTGCTGAACGAAGGTAGGCTTCCCCTGTCTACCGGAGATGGGATTCCGTTACATTCACTTCCTCCTACTACTTACCAACTTGGCATCCTCTGTCCCTAACTCTGCTGGACAGCATCGAGTGAAGGTTAGCTTGCCCCGACTACCAGGGATGGGAGCCATGTTTACATTTTACTGAGTCATACCATGCCTTCTCTACCTCATACTAGTTGCTGCTTCCCTTTGGGAATGGAACTTCATCACCCTATGTGCCCTCGTCATCCTATCTATGCCGTTTGCCTCCACCGTCATCCATTATCTGGCATGTCATGTCCAGGTCATCTCACCTCGACTCCTTCGTCTGGGACCATACATCTGCCTTGTCAGTTCTTACTATGCATTTGTTTACCTCCTACCTGATTACTGCTTCTCTCTGGAAACAGAACCCCTCTGCTCCCCATGACTTCCTTTGTTCCTCACCAGTCTCCATCCTGTACTTCCATTGACTATCATACATGATACCCTTTGGCTTTAGTTTCCTCAGGATGTGGATCTTGCTTGCTTGTTCAGTCTCTATCTCACTCCAGTTTGACTGCCTCATGGACTTCCTTGCTGCAGGTCACCCCTTCCAGCTGCCATTCGAATTTGTTTTATTCTTAAATTGTGGGAACCTCCTCCTTCTTCACTCCAGCACCTTCCATCCTCATCATTGACGTCTTCATCAGTTGTGGGACTCATCTATTTCATCTCAGTTGCTCTTGGTGCTTGGCTTCGCTCTATCGCCTCCTGTGGATTGTCCTCTGGTACCTTACTACAGCCTTCCTACATTCTGCTGCTGTTCGCTGAAGAGCTGACCTGGTCCTGTTCCTTCCTGCACTGTATGTCATCCAGATTCACCTTGGTCATCTCCATCCCCGGATTTTCCTCCAGTCCTTTAGGATTCACTCCAGACTTTCCTTCCATCTTTGGATAGCTGCCTTTTCATCTCTGCCTTGCAGACTCGGGGCTTCATCCTGCTTGCTGTGACTCTTCTGGACATATTACCCTATCTCTGGCCAGTGGTCCTACCCAGTCAACTACTCCTCCCATTTATCCATCTCATACTCTACTCTGGCCATTCTAACAGCTCCCATTCACTACTCGATGGATCACTGTTCATTTCACTCAGGAACTTACTTCTAGCAACATCCCTGGGATAACATGCCTCATAGACTCTTACGGCATCATAGAGTTTCTATACTGCCCAATCAGCTCCTCATAATCACTCCAGGATTCCCATTCTCCCCCCCCCAATTATTTAACCAGGTGAGACACACTAAGCTGAAAGCTTGTTTACAGGTGCAACCTGGGAGCACGGGAAAGTTAAGTGACTTGCTCAGGGTCACACAGTATGCAAATGGGGGCTGTGGGATTCAAACCCAAGTCTCCAGATTTGCAGCTCAGAGCCTTAAACCACTGCACTATACTACCTCCCTGGACAATAGAAAGATCACATCCCTTACTATTGGATACTCCTTACGAATCCTGTCTATTCAATAACTGTGGATTCCCTATCTGCTATGTCTTACAGGCTATCCTCGTCCACTGAAAGGACTTAAATCCTTCTGTCATGCTTCTACTCCATAACCATTATTGTTGCTATGGATACTGGGAAATGCAAGATATCTCATGCCACTATGGACATCATCAGTTTTACCTTCCATAGCCTCTCCTACCAACACTGACTCTGTTGACCGCATTATTTGACTCCTACCTTCTCACCAGCCATTGCTTGTCCTAAGACTTTCACAGCTGCCTTCCCAGAACTTCCTTCATTGGATCTCCCGTGCCTAACTGCTTTACTAAAGTTATGCCATTAAAACCTCTGTTTCTAGCTCTTGATCATCACAATACCTCATATACTCATCTGCATTTATCCATCCTATTACCATCAGTCAAGTTAGCTGCCCATCCAGCAGTCCTTCCAGTCCATCCTTCATGAATTATCACCAATATTCCCTCCAATGAAGATCTTCACCGAGAACAAGCTCCTCAGATTCTCAATCTAGAAATCTGCAACAGTTACGGTGACTTTACTATCCCAGTCTTGATTCCAACAACCCTTAATCAACTATAACACTAGGATCCTCTGATGTTTCACACTGCTTGACTTCACTACCAACCCAGCCTATAGACACTTCCGATATTTGCTTCCAAGCTTCTCTTAAGTATTTAGGCATCGGATTACTTATAAACCTGACCAGCCATAGCCACCTCAGTGCATCTCATGAGTAATTACACCACAGAAATACTCATATTTACTTCAGCCAGTGGACCAGCAGTACATGTACAAGTAGAGTTACGACGTCACTGCCCAAATAAGCTATCCAATTCCTCGTACTGAACTTCTAATCATTCTCTACATAGATTCAATTACCAGCTGGACTGCATATGCCAATCTTCCTACATTTGTCTACAAATCACTTATGACATTTCTCTTATTGGGCACTCAAAGACTTTACTCGACTCCTTCTTCCACTTCATGGATGCTTATTTCGCAACATACCACTCACCACTGAATTCCTTACCTCCAGACTTTACCGTGCACGACAAACCTCCCATAAATTGGATCATTCACCTATGACTTCACAAATCATTGCATTCCCGCTGTTCACTGTCTGGTTCCATATCGCGCAAATCATGCTCTCCCTGCTCATTACGTCCCTACAATCCCTTTGGACAAACATCCTGCATTACCTTGGAAATCTGGACTTCATTCACCCTTCTTTGACTGGATCAGCTTCACACCCAGGATTCTACCGCTCCTTCAAAAAAGACCTACTATTTTCAACCTCATCATCCAAACTACATCATCCATGGATCAAGGATCTCTCCAAGAGGCTCACCTTCCTCAAATGTAACTATGGTTACTAGAACCTAAGTCCTTCTCCTCATAGCATGCCCAGAGGATGGGCAAACCAATGGCCATGGGTCCTCAGAGGTTTCCTCCACCTGGGGAGTCTTTCTCTCCTGAGTGTCAGGGGTCATACTCTCCATGAGTTGAAGGAGGTAACCTTTTATTTAATTTATTTTTTATTTATTATGCATATTGGAATTACAACCCTTTGAGTCAAGGATTCGTTTCCAAAGGCTCCACATCAGTTCCAGTGAATTCAACACATAGACAGCAACACAAAAGCAATATGATAGACAGGAGGTTACAGACGTTTTTTGTTGCATACCAAACAGCGAATAGCAAACAGTATTCATATATTTGCAGGTGTCAGAACAAACAACACAGAATCCCGAGCCATCCAGTGCCCAGATAAGAGTTACAATTTACAATAGCAGTACAGAGGTCTATACCGTGTGAGAGCTAGGCTCCAAGGACAAATACAGTAAATTCAGAATTGCAGCCTGAGATACGGCGATTGTCAAGAGTCTAGGAAAGGGGCCGGGGAGGGAGCAGGGCACCTATGGGCTAGAATCCCGCTTGTGGAGCACATTCACAGCTGCAGGTGGAGAAAATGAGGCTCTTGACAGCTGCCTTAAAAGGACCTATTTTAGTGAGTGAGAAGATCGAGGAGGGGAGGGCATTGAACCAGTGTGGCACCCTGTAACAAAAGGATCTCTGGGTGAGTGATGTCCGCACCCTCAGGACTCTGACAGTGGCCTTAGTGGAGCCAAGGGTAGAGGCAGAGGGGGAAGCAGGGTGGAGGGAGGCGGACACCCTTGGGGGGGGAGAGACCTGGAAGTATTTTTTTAACCAGGAGGCAGGTCTGATATTGTAACTGCTCTTTCTAGATTAAGCATGTTGGCCACGAGTATAGAGTGCATACATGAGTCCATTTGTCTGCACCAGTGAGGAGCCTACAGGCCTTATTTAGGGATATTTGGATTCTCCTGAGGGTGGTGGCATCAGCAGCAGCATAGACAGGGAGGCTGTAGTCTACAAGAGATAGGACAGAGGAGGAGACAGACAATCTGAAGGCATCCGGTGGGAGGCAGTCCTTATGACGTTAGAGAAGGCCTATGCACATGTTATTTGCTAAGGTGAGGAGGTTGATATGCGAGTGAAAGGAGAGGGCAGAGTCGAAGGTAATGCCCAGGTATTTGTAGCTGCTAACTTGTTCTACTGGGTGGAGTGAGCTGGATAGTATATGGAGGGGCACGTTTTTTGCCTTATTTTGATGATGGGCAAACAACATGGTTTTTGTTTTTTTAATGTTAATGACCAGCCTGCGGTCACTGAACCAGTTTCCAATTTGACTGAAAGAGTGCTGGAGGGAGGCCTGAAGAGAGGAGGGGTCAGGGTGGGAAGAGAGGAGAACCGCATCATCTGCATTTAGCAGGACCTTGCTGGAGCAGGAGTTGGGTGGGGCATTTACATGGAGACTAAAAAGAAGAGGGCCCAGGATGGAGCCTTATGGGACCCTGTAGCGGACGGGGCGGGTGCTGGAGAGGGTGCTGTTTATTTTGACACACTGGGACCTTGAAGAGAGATAGCTAGAGAACCAGTCCAGCAGGCCTTGGGAAAAGCCTAGTTGAAGGAGTGTGTCCAGTAGGAGTGGGTGGCAGACCATATCAAAGGCCTTGGAGAGGTTGATGTAGATAGCCCCTGCAAGGTGGCCTTTGTCAAGGGTTTTGTGAAGGAAGTTTGAGAACTCCATGAGAGCAGTGGTCGTACTATGACCTGGATGGAAGCCATGCTGCTTTGCATAGGAGATTGTGGGAGACAAGATATTCAGATAATTGGTCTGCCCCTATTTTTTCTGGGGCTTTAGAGAGAGGAGAAAGAATAGAGATTGGCTGATAGTTTCCAGGGGAGGAGGTGTCACTACTTTTGAAGATGGGGTTGATCACAGCCTTTTTCCAAGCTAAAGGGAACTGGCCCAGGCAGAGGGAGTGGTTGAGTAAATCAGTCAGGGGGTTAAGTACTACGTCAAGGACCTGCCATAGGATCCTAGTATCCAGGGGCTCAGAGGAAAGACTGGTAACACTGAGGGCTTTTGTTAGATAGTGCCAAGAGTTTTGTGGTGAGATGGTCCTCAGGTAGAAAGGTGGGCGAGGAGGGCTGTGGCTGGGGAGGATGTAGGGTCAAGAAGTTACTAGGAGAACTGCGCTGAGATCTGAGAAGGCGGTGTTTAGGCAGTCTGCAATATTAAGCGGGTCAGTGATAAGCGGTTCCATTAAAGTTGAGTAGAGACGGAGTAGAGGAGTGAGACTTCCCATTTAGCTCCTTTATGTTGTCCCAGAAGTTCCGGGTAGACCCCCAAGCGGAGGCTAGTGTGGCTCTTTAGTACTCTGCTTTAGCCTTACGAGTGGCCCACATACATCTCTTGCGCTTAGCATTGTACGACTGCCTGTCCCCAGGCTTGCCTGAGGAATTGGCTGTATGCCAGAGATTGTCTCTGTGGTTTAGCTGTTTGAGCAGTGATGTTGTGATCCATGGTGCACTATGTTGCTTATCTTTTGGGGCCTTCTATTCCCTACAAATTCCTACCTACCTACCTACCTATTACTCAAGGGTGGGAATAGAGTAAAGCCACAAAACGTACTACAAGTTACACAAGCACTAATACCCCATCGGTATTCCCCAAACATTGAACCCATTAATAGTTGTAGAAATTTGTTGAAAATCCACCTGGGCCAAGAGCTTTGTTTTTCTAAGACTACTAATTGCTGCAAAAATCTCTTCCACCTTCATGTCTTGGCCAAGCATGCTCTTAAATAGAGCTGTTGGCCCAGGAGGCATATTGATTTTTTGGTTTTCTCCCTGTTTCCCTTAAGCCCTCTTATCTCCTCTATGCTAGGGGTGTCATGCCAGGCTTTGCACACACACACACACACACACACACACACACACACACACACACACCAGCATCCTTGTAGAGGAGACAAGTTCTCCAGCCCACACCAGTGGTCCTTGTGATGACAGAACAGCAGTGCCATCCCTCCCCAGCTGGAAGTGCTGATGCATGGCCACCCAGCCCCATTGGCCACCCAACCCAGCTGCTGACTTTGCTCCTGAACCCACGTCACCAGCACAGGGGCACTGGGCAGCACTAAAGTATGTCTTGATAAAGTTTCTGGTCCTCGTGTCTGAAGTCCAACTAGTTTTCTCCATCACCAAGAAGAAGGTACCCAGTTGTAATCTCTGGGTCACCGTCCTGCTGACAGAGAAAACTAGTTGGACCTCAGCCACCAGGACCAGAAATGTTATAAAGACATACTTTAGTGCTGCCCAGTGCTCAAGTGGGTAGCTGCATTGCACTCCTAGAGATGACACCCATTTCTACTGCTAAGAAAACAGTCAAATGTGGCCTTAAACCTAGTATTCCTTTGGACTTGCTGCTCTAGGAAGCGGTCCTTGAAGGTGGAGAGGAACTCAGTGTCAGCCCTGCTGTTGGCCCTCTTAAGATGCCAGTCTGTGCGCAGAAGACTGAAGTCCCCAAGGAGCACCACTGCACCTGATTTGGCTGCTTTTACTATTGTACAGTACAGCCTTGGTGTTTAGCATATGATGTCATGGACAGCAGATACTGTACTCAGTTACTTAGTATTGGAATATATATATATATATATACATATATACAGTATATATATATATATATATATATATATATATATATATATATATATATATATATATATATATATATATATATATATATATATATATTAGGCTTTTAGCTTTTAGTGGTGAAGGGCAGCAGGTATTGTATTCAGTGCTTACTGTACAATATAGTGAGGGCTTTGCATTCAGTGGTGACAGGGAACAGGTACTGTACTCATTCATTACAATACAGTATAGTATAGTGTAGTATTGTATAGTATTGTATTGTGAGGGCCTTTAGCATTCAGTGGGGATAGAGAGCAGATACTGTACTTAGTCACTACAGTATCGTGTAGTGTAGCGTAGTGTGGTGTAGCATAGCACAGTATAGTATATTATAGTATAGTATAGTATAGTATAGTATAGTATAGTGAAGGAATTTAGCATTCAAAGGTGACAGAGAGCAGATACTGTACTTAGTCACTTAGTACCATGTCATATAGTGTGGGATTTAAAAGAAATCAGATATACTTTCTATTAAACTAAAAAGTTAAGGCAACGTGTTGGCCTATTCTACCACATAAGACACCTACTCCCCTTGGAAGCTAGGAAGTGGTTGGTGTAAACAACCTTTCTTCCCCTGCTTGATTACGGTGATTTCCTATATAGCCACTGCTCCCAAAGAGAGCTCCTAAAACTTGATACTCTGTACCGTCGCGCTCTGAGATTTGTTCTCGACCTGCCCCTAAAGACTCATCTTTGCTTGTTGTACCAAGGACTAGACTGGCCACCCCTCTCCCTGAGGAGACAAAAAAATGCCCTCATGTGGTTCTACTGGGCCCTGTCAAACAATCTGCCATCCTATATCGGCCAACTGTTCAAGCACTCTAAGGCTACCTACATCATGAGGAACTCCTCCTTTATCCACTTTAAAATTCCTCGGACCAGGACACATCTTGGCTCCTCTGCCATTAGCTCCTATCTTCCTATGCTTTGGAATAATATGCAAAAAGCACTTAAACTTTCCACCCTGCCTAGCCCCACATGCTCAGACAGATGCTCAACTGATGCCTGAATACGGTATGTGATTGCTTTAGATAAACACTTCCCTTCTAGCCAATCAATACCATATTCCTCATTTGACTAGGCCATCGATTCCCCCGTCAGCCGGCATCCCTTATGGTAACTATACCCCTTCTGTTGCTTCCACTCCCCAGTCGCAGTTAGTACTCTGGGGGTCTCCTCCTATTAGGTTATCTCCTCCTTCTCCCCCATGGTCTTGTTCTACCCTCCTTAACCCATGCTGTGTCTCCCTCCTTCTCCTCTCCCTGTATTATGTTAAAGTCCAGTATATCCGAAATTGACTATGTGTCCTTCGCCCTCAACGTTAAGCGTTAATATTTGTTGTCTCTCACCTTGTCTTACTCCATATTTAATGTCTGCCACACATTATTTGTTATGCCATTATTATTGAATGTTGTCCTGAGTGTCCAGGACCATCTTGAAAATGAGCTTGCTCAATGATATAACTGCCTGGTTAAATAAAGTTTGATTGATTGATTGATACTTAGTCACTACTGTACAATACAGTGAGGGCTTTGAACATTCAGTAATGACATGGTGCAGATTTTGCACGAAGTCACTGCTATACAGTATAGTAAGGGCTTTGAACATTCAGTAGTGACAGGGAGCAGATACTGTACTCAGTCACCCCTATATAGTATGGTGATGGCTGTGAGCATTCAGTGGTGTCAGAGAACAGATACTGTACACAGTAACTACAGTAAAGTACTGTGAGCTTTAAGCATTCAGTGGTGACAGGAAGCAGGTATTGTATTCAGTAATTACTGCACAGGTTTCCACCCTTGGAACTCCTTAGCGTCAGGGCACTCGTCATTAGAGTGCCAATCATAATTTTGCGATCACTGTATTTTGGGGGCTACTTGCCCCTCCTCCCCTGACAAAGATTCCAACTTGGGGGAGACCTCAGGGAGGTTGTGGCACATTGCAGTTTTGGCGCTTCTAATGCCAGCACTCCTGAAGGGGTGCAGGATTGCACAGTATCATGAAGGCTTAAAGCATTCAGTGGTGACAGGGAGAAGGTATTGTATTCAGTAAATACTGCACAGTATAGTGAGGGCATTAAGCATTCAGTGGTGACAGGGAGCAGATATTGTACTTAGTCACTACTGTATAGTATAGTGAGGGCCTTTACATTCACTTGGGACAGAGAGCAGATACTGTATTCAGTCAGTCACTACTGTACAGTATACAAATACAGCACACTCAAAATAACAGAATCAAAGTGCTGACGAGAACACTCTCATTAACATGTGGCAAACAGATAACCAACAACCTGGCACTTTGTAGCACACTGCAACTTCCTTAGGGGGTAGTTCCAGCCTTTACTGCCCCACAGGAACAAGAAAGTAGTCCATCACTGGCCAATCATCCAGGAGAGACAAGAAAAAGCAGATCACTAGACTGTGCCAACAGCAACAATCAGGCAACTGAAAGGCCGCGCTGTGACATGTAATAAAAACAGCAAATTAAATCTGAGCATAAATTCTAAGAGTTGCAACAAGATTTTAGTTGGTGGTTGTACTGATTCAGGTCTCGTATTTAGGATGTAGGAAATATCATCCAGTGTCCCATTGTGGGGGATATCTGTATATAATGCTTCAGTGTCAAAGATTACAAGCAGTGTGCTGTCCTTTAGTTGTTTTCCTTGCATGTCTTGGGTTTTGTTGAACCCCTTATATTTGGGTGTCCCAGTTACTGTGCCATGGGGTTGAGCCAGCTGTGATGGTTCCTCTTCTACCAAAAGAATCGAGGTGTCTGACCTCTCAAGATTGGTATAACTCATGCCAGTCCCTAATCCAAAACACACGTGTTGGTTTCTTTTCAATATTCCCCATGGCTGGCTACTTCCCTGCTGCCTTGTTTGATTCTTTTTCCAAAGTTCACATTTGGTCTATTTCGTAGTTCACACAATCTCTTGTAAATAGGCAATATGTGATGACTGACGTGATTCAAAATAGGCACTTTATCTCCAAGTATGAGGGGGCAAGACCATAACTCACAAGTGGTGAAGTCATAAGTGAATTATGACAGTCCTGCCCCTCACAAGTTGAGATTTTATTTATATATTTATTTATTTCAGTTGGGATTAATACCTTTGAGTCAAAGACTCATTTTTAAAGGTTCCAAGTCAGGGACAAAATAGAGCAATACAAATACAATACAATAAGTACAAATTAAGATAACAGTGAAAAAGGAAAAACAAGACTTGCTAGTTTCAGGTACATCTTAAAAGTAGAGTAAATTACATTATATCAGGTGGTTGCAGGGTAGGTATACACTGGGAATAGTGAGACATGTCAATAATAGGTCCATGTTAAGCTTTGGGGATGATGGGGGGAAAGGTAAGCAGCCAGATTGGTGTTGTCAAAGTAGCTAGAGGTGGTGTGGGACAGGAGTAAAGGGGAAAGGTGGTGTAGGATGGTTGTAATAATTTGTGTATTTTGAGTCAAGCCATTTGATTTATGCAACAACAGTTTCACAGTTACCATTTATAAACAATAAGGCACACAGAGGATATTACAACATTGAGAAATTTCTTATCCCAAAAAACAATATCTAAGAGGAACCACTGACTCAGTAAGTCTGCTGTGAATCTGGGTTTTCTTCCAGCTCAACTTGACCATCAGTTTCAACAGTTGATGGCCAGGGGATTGGCTCACATCTCACAGTTTTATCTTAATGACATCCTGAAATCTCTTGACCAATTAAAGACAGAGGGTGGGATATTCAGAAGGGTTGCACATGGCGCAACACAGTTGCACCATGTGCAACCCACTGATGAGTCCTGACGCAATATTCAAAAGGGGAATGTGCCTGGTACAAATCCCGATGCACCGGAGTGCATCAGTAATGTATGCGGTGCAAGTAGGGGGGCATGCCCATGCATGTCCCGCACATCCTGATTCAGCCTGGGATGTGCTGAGCCCATGCAGGCACAACCCCTACTTGCGCTGCACACAGTTGACCAAAAAAAAAAAGGAGCAACAGCTGGCCACCCACAGGTGAGCTGCCGTATTGCAGGGTGTAACATGGCAGCTGCCACCTGTGGGTGGCCTCTTGAGCTCCAGTGGCACCTTCGTGGTGGTGCCCCCCATGCCCGATTGTGGGCATTAGTATTGTAATAATGGTCCTATATCCCTGGTGGTCCAGTGGACCACTCGCAGCCTGATCACAGGCATATGTAATAAAAATATTAGTCCTATATCCCTGGTGGTCCAGTGAACCGCTTGCAGCCCGATTACGGGCATCAGTAATGAATTATGACAAATCAATCCATCCCTGGTGGTCCAGCGGTACCCCCCCCCACCCACCCACCCACTAAGCCCCTGCCCCGCCCCGGTCCAGCGGCGGTGGCGCTCCCCACCTGCTTGCCGCCTCGGGCTGATCGACTGGATTCTCCCAGGGCGGTAGGGCTGCACAGCCATTGGTCCACAGCGTGAGCCAATGGGCGTGCAGCCCGTACCATACTACACAGTCCAGAAATGTGAATGGATCCAACTGGCATTTTTTTCACACCTCCTTATTAACAGTACAGCTGTCAATTTTCACAGTCTGCCTAAAATGTGTTTCCGCACATGTGGCGCACAATGGCGTGGTCACTGTGGGAAATCAACTTTTGGGACTGATTAACAAAATCACAGAGCCACTGTTCATGAGGGGAGGTCCCAAAATGCCTATGTTGAAAATGTGGCTAAAAAACTCCCAAAAATAATTGGGTTACGGACGTGTGTTGCGCAGTTTCTATGCATGCTCATGACTTCACCAATTTTTCATATTTTCACTCCAGATTTTCAATGTTGCCATTTTTATGCCTCCTCATGAACAATACAGTTGTCATTTTCCACATCCTGCCCAAAATGTGTTTTCGTCCCTGTGTCGCCAAATGGTATAGCCACTGTGCAAAACCACCTTTCAGCTAACAAACTGATAGTGCCGCCATGAAGTGGGCTCACAAACAGCCCATGTTGAAAATTTGGAGTGAAAATACCAACACTCGCCTCACGGTGTTAGGGGTTTCCAACTGTAACACTTCACCCTGTGGTGATCAGGCATCAGGGATGTGACTTGGGATCATCAGCCGTAATGTCACACCATTCCACCCCACCCCCGCAGCCAGTGCGATAGGGCATCGCGGGTGCCTTGCACTGTTCGGCCACAAAGTTCACCCCATTCTCCTATACTGCACCCACCTCAGCGTATTTCCTTATGGAATGGGGTAAGTATAATGCCCAAAGACCCCAAAGCACACCATGACACTTGTCAGGGTCTACTGGGTAGGGTGAGGTACAATGGCATGGGCGTTATACTTGACGACCCAAAGACACACCCCAATGCCTGTCTGTCTCTACAGGGTGGGGATGGAGTACTTCACTGCCATTCCTATTATGCATCTCTAACTCTGGCACTACCAATGACAATGCCAGTGAGACAACATTCGGCATTGACAAATGCTTGTTCTAGAATTCCGCAGATCACAGCCAAATCTTACCACCTCAGATACCTCCTTTTGGAGACAGTGTGGCCAAGAAATAGCCACACACCAATGTTCTGTGGTCTTATCCACAGATACAATCCTTTTGGTCCACAGTAGAAAGGACAGTACAGACCTTGATGCCTGATTTTGAGACACTATCCCCAGAAGTAGCATTACTATTACAGTCCCTCCCCCATAAAAGAAACACACACAATACCTTTTAGGCATACTAATTACAGCAGCAAAAAAGGCTATTATGTGCCTGTGGTTAACTCCTGCACCCCCACACAAACACAGTGGAAAGATATAGTTCTAGATATCTATAGATTAGAAAAGATGACTGCTAAAGTCCAGAAAAAAATCCCAACCCTGGAGAATTGACGGACAGCATGATTCTACAACATAATGACACTAAGACCGGCTGTGATTCTGTAGGGGTTGCACAATCTTTTAGACTTGACCCACTAGGGCAGGAACAGCTGGGCTAAACAGACCACAACAAAAGGAATAATGGACCAGACAGTAGGATCCAAAGGTGTATTACTTAATCACCTTCTAGAATAATAATGCACAGATTAACTTAATAGTTAACCTGTAAGTGCTGATATTATTGCTACTCTGTATCACTGGCCTAAAAAACTCTTAATAAAAGTCAAGTTTAAAAAAAAAGCAATAAAGTATGACCAGGGATTAGAGTAACAGTCTGCTAATCAGGGGTGTAATCTGGTACAAGGTGCAGCCAAGTGCCATAGTGCCCCTAGGGGGTGATTAACTGATTTTTAATCTAACTCCTGTGAGTGCCTTATTATGAAACACTAATTCCAAAAGAACAGTGTTAGAAGTGTACCTTTTTGTATGTTTTCCTCATTGAAAGAGAGATGTTTAATAAACTAGTTCATCCACCAACTGTTTCAGAATGCTAGTTCAGAGTCAGAATGCATAATTCCTGTCATTCAGCAGTGCTAGAAAATGGAATGCTGACAGGAAGAATTCATGTGCCATGGTGATCAGGCTGTACATGACTGTGTTAAGCAAGCAATAAGGCATCTCAGGGTATGTATGAAACATATTTTACCGCACGCCCAGGGGCGTGGTTAGGCACGAGGCCACAGGTCGAGTGCCTTTTAGCCCCTGGAAGTGTGGCAAAATATGTTTCATACACGTCCCAGAGTGACTTATTGCACTTATAAAATGGGCTTCTTTTTTAAATTTTTTACAGTTGGGAAAAGCATGTTTATATGTAGAAACAATAGATTTGCTTGTGTGCATTTATGATAAAATAGTCCTTCCGCCCACTGCAAATGACGTCATAGATTATGTCATTGTATTACTGCTGGACAAAGTTTGTCCTTTACTGGCATCAAGATTCAAGATATGGAATGTTTATCATGAAATGTTTATCATGGAATGTTTCCCATGGAATACATGGATTCAAAATTCTGCTCAGTTCCACTGGCAAAATGTTTCTCTCCTAACATACCGTACACACACACACATAACAAAGGCCTCTGTTACAATCAGAGACTCCATTATCTCACTGTCAGGGCAAGCAGAAGAGATTTTCCTGATGAGCAGGTAAGGATACAAGGGGATTTTTGTTGTCAACAAAGAAACAGTTGTAGTCAAAACTATAAACAATACTTAATGTTTCTAATTTGTTAATGTGTGTAAGGAAAGTGTGATGATCATGGAAACATAATTTGTTTTATTTTTATTTAAGTTAGTTTTATTTTTAGGGTCTAGTTGAAGTTTTTTTACAGTGTAAAGGTAGCAGCCATGTTTGTGATGGAAGATCAATTCTGATTGTAGGGGGTCTGATGGAAAATAGTTCTGGTTGTAGGAGGACTGATTTTCTCATTGTGTGATGTGGTTTAGGACCAGGATGACTGTGCATGAAACAGATTTTATATATGGTCCCATGATATATTTTGACCAATGAGACTTCTTTATTCTGGATGCCCATGTTATAACATAGATTAATGTAAGGCTGCAGGAATGCTGACAGTCAATCAGAATGGAGTATTTCTGAGA
Source organism: Neoceratodus forsteri (assembly GCA_016271365.2). Classification (NCBI taxonomy): domain Eukaryota; kingdom Metazoa; phylum Chordata; order Ceratodontiformes; family Ceratodontidae; genus Neoceratodus; species Neoceratodus forsteri. The sequence goes on along the minus strand of JADMNL010000022.1, from coordinate 687,098,780 downwards.
CCCTTTTTTATAATTTTAGTTATATTTTTGTTTGAAGATTTTACTGTTTTCCTATGATTTGAACTGCTGGCTTTAGTCGAGCACAGGCCTATTGTGATGTCATCATCATCAGCACTGCAAGAGCTGACTCTGGTTTGGTTTTGTGCAACAGTCAAGGAATGTGATTGTGACATATCTAACTCCTAGATAAATGTTTATCTAGCAGTTAGATAGTGTGATAAACTAATTTATCAGGGAATATTTATCACCACTTGTGTTGTATAAGTTTCTTTTGTTTTTAAGATTTAGGGCTGCGGTCTAATTTGGCAGTTGATTGTTTTAATTTTGTATTCAGGGCTTCAAAACCAGGATGGTCTTTAAATGGTAATACCGGTTTTTCCTTAGCTTTTAACTCTGACGTTAGTAGTTTATTTACTTCTTTTTCTTTGTCACTGATAAAATGAATTAATTTTAGTGAGGCTTTCTGCAGAACAGTATGCCATTGCTGAGGAAGGTCGGCTTCTCCTGGCTGTGCCCTGGATTCTTTAGAAGTCTTAAGCTACATGGTACCTGCAATGCTCGTATATACATTTCCAAGCTCACTTTGTTACAGTAAAGGTGTTTTGCCCTTATTGCAACCTTTTCTAGTTCGTTAAACATTTCAAAGTGTGAACTTCACATTTCTGTATTAGCTGTAATTACGTTGTCTGCAATGTCCTGCAACACTGGGTTAGCTTCTCTGCTGTTGCTCAGAAACTGATTAACATACTCAAGGGGATCCATTTCTTATGAGCTAAAAGTTGGTGTCTTTTCTAAGGGCATGCTCAAAAATCAAAGTATTTGGTGTGTAATCACCCAAACGGCAGAGTTTTATTCTCCACAACAACCTGTGCTGGCTTAAAATGCAATACAGTTACAACCAAAGGAAAGCCACACCATGATAATGGGTGCTCTCAGTTAAACAGGAGTCAGTATAAAATGCAACAGAAGACTGGGCACTCACCCTCACAAAAGCTGCAGACACAGCAACTGTTGTGCATCAATACTTCATTTGGATGCCAGATACAAAGTTTAAAAGTTTCTTAAAGCACTGCATGTCACCTAACATGTTTCACATAGGAAGTGCTGTATCAAAGGACTGGTGTTGTATTAGTGACTGATTTTATACACAGTTCATAAAGGGACGCAGCCCAATTACACTGCTCACCAAACAGCAGCCCATATGGGTGACAACATTCAAATCAAAGTACCAATGGCACTGAGCGGTGCCACAATATGGATGTGTCATTTTTGCATAGTGAAATATACATATACATGATAAGCAATGTACATGTGGATGCTGCACAAAACAGACACATACATGCACACAAGCAAATGCAAACACTTCACAGATTAAACAAGCACTCTCCAAGCAATATACAAACTCTGAGCTTTTAAACTGATCAGTTCCTGTACTAGGGCCTCTGGAGTTAGCATGATCTTTTGTAGAATAAAATAAAAAGAAAGTGTCTATGAGCTATGATTGATAAGTTCCCATTACCACCTTTTGTGATTGATTAAGCTTGATAGAATGGGACAGTTATGTTTTCCATGTTTTTTGTTCCAGGGTCACTAACAGTTCCGAGGTCTGATAACATAATCCAAGCCCTGAAAGCCTTATCACTGATATAAGCAATGACAGCTAACAATTTTTCTTATGCAATAGCTGCATACTAACAACACAGATTGTAGTGAGAAAGAAAAAACATTCTCAACTGAAAATCAAACCCGGGCCTCCTCCCAACTGCTGCCTTGAAGCTGTACCACTGTGCTATCATTCTGTAGGGTAAGACAGAAGGTTTCTAGAGATAGAGAATGCTAACAACACTAATTGTAATGTGAATGAAAAAATGTTCGCAATTGGGAATCTAAACCAGGCCACCTCCCAACTACTGTCCTGGTGCCCTGCCACTGTGCTATTGTTCCATATGGCAAGCCAGAAGGTTTTGAGAGAGAGAGGATGCAGGCTGACAACGTAAATTGTAGAAAAAAGGGAAAAAATATGTTCACAACAAGGAACTGAACTTAAGCTCCCTCTCAGCTACTGTCAGGGTGCTCTGCCACTATGCCGTCATTTCACATGGTAAGACAGAAGGTTTCTAGAGATAGATGCATGCTAACAACATAAATTGTGGTGAGAAAGAAAACATGTTCACAACTAGGAATCGAACTCAAGACCTCTCCCAACTACTGTCCTGGTGTTCTATCACTGTGTTATTGTTCCTTATGGTGAGACTGAAGATTTCTAGAGAAAGATGCATGCTTTCAACAGAAACTGTACTGAAAAAGAAAAAAATGTTCACAACTAGGACTCAAACCCAGGCTGCCTGCCAACTACTGACCTGGTGCTCTGCCAATGTGCTGTCATTCCACACAGCAAGATAGATGGTTTCTAGAGAGATAATGCTAACAACATTAATTATAGAAAGAATGAAAACATTTTCACAACTGGGAATCAAACCCAGGCTGACTCCCAACTACTGTCCTGGTACTCTGCTACTGTGCTATCATTCCACATGGTGAGACAGAATGCTTCCAGAGAGATGTGCATATTAACAACATTAATTGTAGTGAGAAAAAAAAAATGTTCACAACTGGGAATCAAACCCCCACCCTCCCAGCTACAGTCTTGGTGCTCTGGCTCTGTGCTACCATTCCATATGGTTAAACAGAAGGCTTCTAGAGGTAGAGGAATGCTAATAACATAAAGTGAAGTGGGAAAGAAAAAATGCCCACAACTGGGAAGCAAATCCAGGCCTCTTTCCAACTACTCTCCTGGTGCTCTGCCAGTGTGCTATCATTCCACATAGAATGACAGAAGGTTTATAGAGATAGATGAATGCTAGCAACATAAAAATTATTGTAAGAAAGAAAAACTGTCTACAACTGGAAATCAAACCCAGGCTACCTCACAACTACTGTTCTGGTGTTCTGCTATTGTTCCACATGGTGAGACTGAAGGTCTCGAGACAGAGATGCATGCTACCAACATAAATTGTAATGAGAAATAAAAATGTTCGCAAGACAGCCCAGTGGTGCAGAGGGCTGAGGCATCATAAAACACCTTACCTCTTCCCATGCTGGCAACCTAGGTTCAGTAGCAGACATGGGTTACTTGGGGGTTGGCAAGGAGAGGGAGGATTGAGCATCCGTAGGACTGCTCTTCTCTCCTGGGGATGGGGGATGTTGTGCCTTGCCACTTGACTGCCACCTGGAGGAATCCAAGTGGTGGTGCATGTGAGACACAGTCAGTGGGAAGGGCATGCATTCAGAGCACCAGGGGCATTTCCACAGAGGCAGAGCTCGCTCAACGTGCTTATTGCATGTCTGCACTGCCCAAAGGGGAGAAAATCAGGAGGAAAAATGGAGGATGGGCTTCATGAAGCCCTGCCCATCATGCCATGCCATGCTCCATCTCTCCACCTCCAGAGACAGTCTGGATATGTGTTCCAGGTGGGGGAGGACATCCCTCCCTTCCTGGTCCTGCCACGGGAAGCAATCCTAGGGGGATTAAGATCCTCTGAGATTGGAGGAGACACGGGATGGCTGCAGCTGATGGGAACAGGGCTGAGTACAGCTGGACGGCCTGTCAAGGAGGAAAAACACTTATATATAAAAAAAAATGTTCACAACTGAGAATAGAAACCAGGCCCCAACCCAACTTCTGGCCTGATGTTCTGCCACTAAGCTATCATTACACATGGCAAAACAGAAGATTTCTAGAGATAATGAGTACAACCTCAATTGTAGTGAGAAAGAAAAAATGTTCACAAATAGGAATCAAGCCCAGATCTCCTCCCAACTACTGTCCTGGTGCTATGCCACTGTGCTATCATTCTATATGGAGGGACATCAGATCCCCTCTTGTTGGCCAACCTTACCAGACTCCAGTGTCTTTCAGGGACTTCAAAATGCTATGCGTGCCCCAGCAGAACCCCTGGAGCCAGCCTGGAGGCATTGTCCTGGAGACTCCCATAGTTTCCTCCATTATCTACCCTCCTAACCCCAGAGCCTCAGAAGTGGAGTCTGCATGCGGGTGGAGGCCCACATGAGCATCACAGCTCCAGTCTCAGTTCATTCCTCCCTCCCACCCCTGGCCTTATGCCCGAGTTCCCAAGTGTGGCACTGCCACCCAGCCTCCACTGAGGGACAGCCAAGTACCGAGAGACCTGTCTCTCCCTCCCGAGGTGGAGTGCTTGCTATCTGGCAGCTGCTCACAGTCCTCTCCTCCCCCCACTGACCCCAATGACCCGAGCTCATCCCCGAACCCAGGTCACCAGTGTGGCACGAGGTGTGGTTTCCAGCGCCTCAACCCTCAGTGCCACCAGGCCTAATCATTCCGCATGTTAAGACAGAAGGTTTCTAAAGAGAGAGATGTATTCCAACAACAGAATTTTTAGTGAGAAAGAAAGAAAATTCATATTGATTCAATGTTCTGAAAGTTTGTTTCAAACCATGCAAGCTTAGTAAAGGTGACATGATATTTTTCTGCCAGGGCTTTCTGTTCAGACAGGACAAAGTTCTACCTGCACAAACTGATGTTCTTAGCTTAATTTATTTCTCATATTATTTATTAGTCCAACTCCACATCGCCATGGAGCACCACTCAAGAGTTTCCATTTTAAATTTTAAATCTGAAAAAAATGTGGAAGTCCCTGACATGATTCGAACCATGTCTCTTGCAGAAACAACAATATACTGTATGTTTACCTGGATTTGAACCACTGATCGTATGCCTGCTCAGCAAACAGTGTGCAACTGAGCTGCAGGGAAGGCAATTGCAGTTCCTATGGAGAAGAGGTTAAGTCGCAACCTGGAATCAGGTGGATGGGTTTCTAATCCCAATATGGGATTATACATTACAAGCCAGGGAAAAGTCACTTTTACTAAACTTGCATTTTGAGATGTACTAAAAAAAGGTGACATGGAGTTTTCCTGTCAGGATTTCCTGTCCTGATAGTGCATCTTTCTCCCTGCACACATTGTTGTTCTTAGCTAAATTTACTGCTCAAGTAATTTACTATTCCAACTCCTTACTACCATAGATTGTCACACAAGTGAGTTTCCATCATTAAAAAAAATTGAAAAACATTTTTAGTCTTGGCAGGACTCAAACCATGTCTTGCAGGAAACACAGTATAGTGTGTACTTGCCTGGATTCAAACATTGATCCTTTGCCTGCTAAGCAAGCACACGTTCAGCATGTCACGGATCTGCAGGGAAGAGCACTGCAGTTCTTGTGGTGTAGAGAATCAGTCACAACCTGCAAAGCAGACAACCAGTACTCTAATCCCAGCAGGGGATTATAAATTACAAGATATGTAACCTCCTCCTCCTCTGGATGAGGCTTAACAGGACTGTTGCTGCTGCTGCCCTCCTGAGGTCCTGAACTGCTGCCAGCTCTCTCTTGTTTGACCACATGTGTGGCAAAGAGAGAGAGCTGGGTGGCAGCATGAATTGTCAGTGCCTCCTGGGCCCTTCTTCTTTCTGGCTGTGGTCATGTTTCTTGGCCCAGTCCCCCCCCCCATTCTGACAGTGGGTTCTGGGAGAGGGAGGAAGCCACTTCTACTGTGCCACTGACTGCCACCTATGGTTTGAAGTGGGAGCACAAGTCCAGAAACTCCTCTCCAGTGCTTTCCACTCACTTTGCTCTGCTGGCACACCCCACTCACAGACCCACTACCTCACAACCTGAAATGATGGACTGGATGACAGCTCTGAGAGGCTTCTACAATCCTGGGGGGCCAGCACATAAAAAGGGGACAAATAAACAAATAAGGTAATTTTGAACCTATGGCTCTATAAGAGCATGAGGGAAGCCATCTTCATGCCACTTGTCCCTACCACCCAATCATTCAGACAGCCGAGAGGCCCAGAGACAACACCAGAGGAATAGTGGGAGGAAGATGCAATCAGTGACCCACTTATATGGACTGACAGGCTAAGAGGGGCAATCAGAGTCCAGGACAGGGCAGAAGGACTGTAGGATAACCCTGCCTGTCCACTGGGACACTGAATTAGGAAGAAGAAGTTTCTGAGTTCTGGAAGAGCTTGTGGAAGTCTGAGAGGAACATTAAGATGTTCAGACCTGTTGCTGATGAGATCAAGCAAGAGGCCTAGCCAGGCCAACAAGTCTGCAAGCCCTCTCCAGAATTCATTCAGTAAACTCTGTGTGAGCCTTATCCTGGGCTTATATTGTTTCAAAACTGTGCCAGATAAGCCCCTGTAGGAAGAAATTGCCAAGAGTGCGAGCCTGTGGACCACTGCTGCAAACCAAAGCTGCCGAGCTGAACCAGAGACAGAGATTTACATCTTACCCAGGTTGCTCCACAGCCAGGTAAGGGGCCTCCTAGCCCTTATCCAGTGGAGTGGATCTGGGAAAAGGGAGCCACAGGGCACGTGCCCTGAATAAGTGGTTGCTCTTATCTGGAGGGGATTCAGACTATTAGGGTCATTCCTGAGACCTGGGCTTCTTGGGAATAAGGAAACTACTATGCAGTGCTCCTGCAATGCTATAGAGTGGAAGTGCTAAAGGTGACTTGCAACTGCTTAAGCTCATCTTTTTTTCCAGCTGCCAGGCCTGTGCTCTTAAATAAAAGCACTGATAACTGGCTGAATTTTACTTATGTATCTGAGCCCGATTTGTATAATTTGACTGAAGTGTTTATAATTGGTAAAGGTAACAACTGTCTTAGTGGTCCCCAGGGTGTGATCCAGTCCAGAGCAGGGAGGTGGGTTGATACTGCATTCCAGGGGATGGTACTACACACAAAAACTGGCCCACTTATTCTCTCTGGGTAGAGGCACCACACAATTTCTTTGTTCTGGGATGACACCCGTACCGCAGGAGAAAGAACTAACCCAACCCATTCAACCAGGTGGGCCCTGTACAGTCACCAGGCAGGAGTGTGAACCCAGATACGGTGACCCATGGGTCACATATGGAAAAGTGGAGGTAGTCTGGTTGCTGAAACCCTATCACTGACATCAGCAATTACATCTAACAATTCCTTGCATACTGTACTACATTAATTATAGTGAGAAAGGAAAAATGGGCCATTCTGGGGATCAAATCCAGGCTGTGCATGTCTGATACAATATGCCAAGCCCTAAAAACCTTATGATTGACATCATCATTGACATCCTGCAGCCACATCACTGAGAGAGACTGTATCCTTAAACTTGACTAAATGCAGAAAAGAACATACATGACCACAAGAGGTGCTTCATGGGTGACACTTTCTCTGTCACCTAATAAGTGCATGTGAAAAAAAAAGATTCATTAAGAAACCATGTACAATATCTACAACAAACCTTTACATGTTAGAAACAACTGAAAATGTTAAGACAATTGATATTAGTCAATTAAATACCTTTATTCAGTTGTATGTTTTGCTTCAACACATCATATGTGTTTCCTGTGTCCTCAGTGCTTTGAAATCGTCTCTCTTGGACACTTCAGAGACCAAGTGCAGATCTCTGAAAAACAGACAAAAGGAGCAATAGGCAACACTATTTAAGGAATGGTGCCAGTTCAAAACTGACATCCAAGTCTGGCCATCCTCCAGTCCCTGAAGTAAAAATCCGATAAGCTTCCTGTTTTAATGCCATATTATCAAAGTCTCCCCTCTGAATTCTGCCACACCTTTTCAATCCACTTAAACACAAATGTATGTTACCTTTGGATCCCCAGCACTGTGAGCAGTGTCGTGGTATAATTCAAATTCTTATTCTGGATGGTTCTGCAGGGTTCCATGTGATATGAGTGAGGAAAGATTAGCGAATGCAACATGAGTGAGTGCATATCGCAGACTACGAGAATGGCGACGTGCACTACAGCGGATCCCTAAAGAGCGATGATCTGCACCATTCTGTCCACGCCCGATATATACTACCCCATACTTATTATAATCAACTCCGAGGGGGGCCTACCACTGGGGTGCAGGGGAATATTCAGGAGGGGGCTATTCTTGGGGGCAACCTGCGGATGGAGGGACCACATCCAGGAGGGCAAGGGAGTGTGGAGCACAAATTCAGGAGATCGGGGAATGGGAAACAAAAAAAAATGTAAGTACCCAACAAACACATAAAAAAAAATTAGACACACACACCTAGTGAGCTCGGAACCAAGGTCCTCCCACACTGGAGGCATTGACTCCCACCACAAGACCACGTGGCCAGCTGGTAACTGCATGGCCACATTACCTCCTATAACCTCATTCCCTATAGCACCCTCTTCCAGTCGCTGTATTCTTCCCTCACGGTTCTTGTCCTCTTACACTTGCTCTTACCGCGCCTCGCTACCTTTTCACACTCACTCATATCACAGGCGGTCAAATTAAGTCACTTAAATTGAGTCATTCAATTTGACGCACCCATATCAATGGATACCCTCTGCAGTGTTCTTCTAGTCTTGTTTCAAACTGTCTGATTGTTTTCCCCTATATAGTACGCTCTGCACATACACATGGCCGTATAGGTGGTACCCACGGTGTTACAAGTTATGAGTCCCCTTATCTCATAACTATTGCCCATTTATGGGTTAAGGAAGTTGTTACCAGAAGAAACAATGCTGCAGCTAGAGCATCTTTTGCAGGTATGGCAACCTTTGCTCCAGCTATGCAGCCGTGTCCTGTCACTGTCACTTTCCTACCTGCTATGTGCCACTTTATCTCTAAGAAATGAAAAGCACAGTTGAGGAATGACTTTGAATACTTATTACTAGATGATACAAAGATATTCATGGGCCTGACAAAATGGTACTTTTTGCCACAAAATGTCACCTTTCCTTGTGTGTGTTTAGTTAAATGAATAAAGAAGAAATAATATTGAGTTGATCACTGTTGTGAGCCCTATCATTTTGCTTCTGTATTCTTTCTGTCCCTTAAGACTTACATGGCTTGATTTTTACTGAGTAATCTATTAACAGGGCAGGAATGATGGCTGCAGACTGAATCCTGGTGCACCTAATGCCAGGACCTGATGCCAAAGACCCTCCCAAAGAACACCTTAAAACACCAACAACAAAGCAAAGCATTTATTCAACTTCTCAGTCATTGCCCCAGACTCCCTCACAGGTTCATCTCTTCCTGTTTTTAGGGGACTTATTCCCTCCTTTGCTTTCCTTTTTCCATTTATGTACTGGACGAACACTTTGGTGCTATCTGCAGCTCCTTCTGGTTTGCAGACTTCCAGACCCTCCTTAGTTTCCTTCATTTTAATCTTGCAGTCCCTCAGTGTTGCTGTATACACCTCTTTTTCCAAATGGCAACCCATACAGACCTTCTTTACTTCAGGATCAGTTGTCTTAAGTTTATCTTCAGCTGGGGGACACTTCTTGGCCCTTTTTCCCTTACTTGCAGGCCTCTGTGGTAGGTTAGGATGAGGGAACCCTGGTGGGAGCCATAGAATGGGGGGGGGTTCTGATGACCACCAAGGAGAGATGACCTAAAAGTGTCTAAACAGAGTACAAAGGCCGCAGGGAGGGCCAGTGGCATGCTGGGATGCATAGACAGAGGCATCACTAGGAGAAGGCGGGAGGTAGTGATGCCACTGTATGAAACAGTGGTGAAGCCTCACCTGGAGTACTGTGAACAATTCTGGAGGCCGCACCTGCGTAAAGACATTGACAGGGTGGAGATGGTCAAGAGAAGGACAACTAAGATGGTACAGGGCTTGTACCAGAAAAGGAGAGATTAAAGCACCTCTGTATGTACTTGCTGGAGCAGAGGAGGGAGCGGGGTGACATGATAGAAACTTTCAAATACTTTAAGGGCATAAACAACTGCAGGGGAGACATCTTCTAGCATAGGAGGAGTACAAGAACAAAGAGGCATGATATGAAATTGGAAGGTGGCAGGTTAAGGCGAAATGTGAGGATGTTTTTCTTCACAGAGAGGGTGGTGGACACATGGAATAGTCTGCCACAGGAGGAGGTGGGAGCAAGCACAGTGGAGGGATTTAAACATGCATGGGACAGGTATAAGGAAACCTTGGAGGTGGGAAGTAGGGGATGAGAAATCAATAACCAGGTAGGGTCAGAGGCTGCAAATTAGCATAGGGCTTATGGGCAGACTGGATGGGCCTGGTAGTCCTTATCTGCCAATGATATTCTATGTTTCTATGGTTGTAGAACTTTCTTGCACAAACCCCACATGCTCTGCATTGTCCACCTCTATGCAGTTGCCCCCATTCACCAGCTCCTTCATTTTGGCAAAGTCCACCTGTCTGAAGTTCTGGGTCCTGGTGACTGCAGACCACATTGTCTACCTGAACCAGAGAGAAGGCTACACAGTTGTGGTCACTACCTCTTACCGGCTCCTTGTCATTCACTCTCTAGATGACTCCATTCCTATTGCTGGGAAAAAGTTTGAGGCTAGCCTCAAACTTAGTGCCTCTATTAGACATGCAGTTTCAGAAAGCAGATTGAAGTCAGACAGGTACTTTGTCCCACCTCTGCCAATAACCCTCTCAGGATGCCATTCTATTCCCAGGAGACTGAAGTCCTTCTTTGGTTTCCTTAGTCTTAATATTGTAGTCCCTCAGTGTTGCTCTGTACTTCTCTGGTAGACAGAGTACAGGCTGGGGAACCACTGGGGTCCAGCGACCATGACACCATATGGTATGAGCTGGCCCTTGGTATCAGTAAGCCCTTGTAAAAGGCTGACATTCTGGAATTCAGAAGTGAAGACTTTAACCAAATAAGGGACTAAGTCCAGGACAGGTTAAGTGGTGTGAACAGAATCAGGGGAGTGGAGGAAAGAGGAGGGAGAATAAAAGGGGCCATTATCAAGGCAATAAAGTCATGCTTGAGAAAGGTCACCAAGAGAAACAGGTACAAGAAGCCACCATGGTTCTCTTCTAAGGTTAGGGAGACAGTGAGGACCCAAAAGAAGGCCTTCATGAGGTACAAGGAGAAGCAGGGGGATGAAGAATGGAGGGAGTATCAAGTAAAAACTAGAGAGGCCAAGAGAGCAGTCAGGGATGCACAACCAGACACAGAACTGCTTACTGGGGAGGGGGGTCAAGGGTGGGGAAAAATAGCTTTTCAGATATATAAGGGAAAAAGAAAGATGGGAGGGAGAATTGTTAGGCTGACAGATGGAAGAAGGATAATAGAGGACTTACAGCAGTCATTCTTAACATATATTTCTGCTCAGTATTCACTAGGGAGGACAACAGGCTTTTGCCAGAGAGTGGCACTGAGGCTGCTGAAAGGGTATCCCGGAAGTGAGGCAGTAGATATTTTTCAGTGAAAGGGTCAGAAAAGGGCAAGCAGCCTTGAAAACAGATAAGGCCCCAGGGCTGAACAGGATGTATCCAAGAGTGCTCAGGGAACTGGCATTGGAATTAGTTGAACCCCTGGTAGGGCTATTCAGTAGCTGTACTTAGACGGGTAGTTCTGAAAGACTGGAGGGTAGCAGACGTAGTTCTGCTCCACAAGTGTGGGGACAAAGAGCAACCAGGTAACTATGGACATATCAGTCTTACCTCCATTGTGGGTAAACTGATGGAGACATTAGTCAGAGAGGGCCTAGTGGACTGCCTGGAGAAAAATCAGTTCCAGGATAGTAAACAGCATGGGTCTGTGGCATGGAGGTCTTGTCAGACCAATCTAATAGTATTTTTTGACTGGGTGCCTAAGACAGTGGATAGAGATCATGCAGTGGATTTACTGTACTTCTACTTCAGCAAGGCATTCAACTGGGTGCCTCACAGAAGATTGCTGATGAAGTTAGAGGCTCTGGGTACAGCAAAGGACATAGTTAGATGGGTGGGAAGTTGGTTGGAAGGGAGACAGCAGAGGGTAGTAGAAAAAAGATTCAGATCCGTGGAGAGGAAGGTCACCAATTAGATGCCACAAGGATCAGTCCTGGGTCCAGTCCTTTTCAATACCTTTACCAGCGACATAGGAGACAGAATTCACAGCAAGATGTGCGTCTTCACAGATGAGACTCAGCTTTGTGGTAGGGTAGACAGTGAGGAGGTGGTACGAAAGTTACAGAGAGACCTGCAAAGGTTGGACAGGTTTTCTAAGGTTTGGCAGCTGAAATTCAATGCCAGAAAGTACTAGGTGATGCACGTAAGGAACAAGAATCCGAGAACTGAGTATTGGATGGGAGGGGTTAAGCTGGGCACAACTTCTAAGGAAAGGTGCCTGGAAGTCATCATAAGTGACTCCCTTAAACAATCAATCCATTGTAATAAGGCTTACAGTGAGGCTAACAGGATGCTTGGGTGTTTTGGGAAGGGCTTTGACAGCAGGAGGTATTACAGCCTCTCCATGGATCACTGGTGAGGCCACACTTGGTGTACGTTGCCTAGTTCCAGAACCCTCACCTAATGAAAGACAAAAAAAGGCTGGAGACAGTATAGTGTAGGGTAACCAAAATGAGTAAGGGCCAACAGAGCAGGTCCTAGAAGGATTGGCTTAGGGCACGGAACATGTACTCGCTCAAGGCCAGATGAAAGAGGTGTGATATGGTAGAGACTTTCAAGTTCTTGAAAAGCATGAAAAAGGGTGAATAACGAGGAACTGTTTAACAGGAGAAGTGAATCTAGAACACGAGGATATGAGTGGAAGCTGGCAGGTGGGCAAGTTCGGGGGGACTTGAGAAAGTTTTATTTTACACAGAGAATGGCTGAGCCATAAAAACAGTCTGCCAGTGAAGGTGGTGGCAGCATGATTGGGACAGAGTTAAGGGCTTAGTAGTTGCTCTATGAGGGGGTAGCAGTAAGACAGAGAGCAAGGGGGTGAACAGTGTAGACAAAAACCTTGTATTCACAATAGGCCTTAGGATAGGATACAGTAGGACAGCACAGGACAGGGTAGGATAGGATAGGATAGGATAGGATAGGATAGGATAGGATGGGATGTTACAGGCAGACTGGATGGACTGTTAGTCTGTTTCTAAGTCCCTCAGGATCACTACTACATTCATTTTGGCTGCTCTTATAATTTTCTTGACTAGCTGGGCATCATGCTATACTGAGCTGTTCCAGGGCCTATAGCAAACCGCATAATGACTCTCTTGCCCCCCCTTATCCCTTAATTTGGCCTAGATGAACTATGTGGGACCATTTGCTCCCCCTGAGGTTCTCCTTTGCCATAGCAGTGACTCACTCCCTTATGTAAAGAGCCACCCTACCCCACTTCCAGTCAGGCCTATCCCTTCAGAATAGTCTGCATCCCTCTACCTAGTGTCCCAGTCATTTTCCACCCCCCACTAGGTCTTAGTTAGTGCTTCTAAATTGTGTTTTTCAAAGTGCATCAAGCTCTCAAGCATGACTATTTCATTGGGTGACTCCTCATATTGGCCTGCTTGCAAGTGAGAATGGGTGCCCCTCTGTGCTTCCTTACCACCACCACCCCTCCCCCAGGGGCCTCCTCTCCTGGTGTTCCTCTGCTCTGCTATTCTTCCCTCGGTGGTTCAATGCAGCTGTTTTCTGCCGCGGTGGATCTCCTGTGCCTCTGCCATCCATCATCCAGTGTAACTCCTCACATTTCCACTTAGATCCATCTCCCATCCCCACTGCTAGAGATTACAGTCCTAATCACTCTCCCTTCTTCCTACCCTACCAGTCTCTGTTACCTTCTCCTTGTTCCAGTGCCCATATCCTTAGCTTCCTGTATTCTCCATCCTCGTCAGCAGCCTGCTCACTTCAGTGAGCCCCCATGATGCCACCTACTGCCACTTAAGCCTAGCAATGTACTGTACCTCTTGAGTACATCAACCACTCTGCAAAAGCTGCAGATGTTTCCTACCCTGTCTTTCATAAATAGGATGGTGAATATCGCACAGCCCTGGCAATCTAAATTACATTTAATTTAAAATTAATTACAATTGCTGAATGTTTGGAAGCTTATAACTCGGTCATCTTTAATTATACAGATCTGCAACTTGGCACACTTCTGTATGGACAGCGGTAAAATCACCATATCAGATTGGAGCAGTTTGGACAAATACTTGTTAAATGAGATGGAAATAACTGAAATCTCAGTTTTAGTGAAATGTTACAAGATATTCGTAGAATGTTCTCGAAATTTCTTGGAAGCAGAAAATTGGAATTTTGCCAGACTTTCACTGAAAGAAGATAAACTTTGCCCAGTCCTACATCTGGGACAAAGTGTGTCTCTTTGCAGATGACACAAAGCTCTGAGGTAGGGTAAATAGCATAGGATAACTAGTGATGAGGTGATTAGGAGATCTGCAAAGGCTGAAGAAGCAGTCTGGTGAGGGTAGTTGGGGTTCAGCATGGGGGGGGGGTGTTGGTGGTGTACCTGGGGAGCAGGAGCCCAGTGACGAAGTTCTGGATGGGAGAAGTACAGCTGAGCACTACTGTTGGGGAGGTGGACCGGGAGTCATCAATGGTTACTTCCCCCAGACAGTCAGACCAGTGTAACAAGGTCTATAGTAAGGCAAATAGTATGCTGGGGTGCATCGGAAGGGGTATTAACAGCAGAAGAAAGGATGTATTACTACCTCTCTATAGATCACAGGTGAGGCCGCACCTGGAGTATTGTGCCCGTTTCTGGAGTCCTCAACTAAGGAAGGATAAGAACAGGCTAGAGATGGTGCAATGTTGGGTGATCAAGCTGATTCAAGGCTAGCAGGGCAGATCTTATGAGGATCGGCTCAAGGCACTGTACATGTACTTGCTGGAGATCAGAAGATGGAGGAGAGATCTATGATTAAGACATTCAAGGTCCTGAGGGAATAAACAAGGTAAACTGTGAGGAACTATTTTGCATGAGAAATGGTTCAGGAACAAGTGGGCAAGAGTGCAAACTCTTAGGGAAGGGAGGTTCAGGAGGGACATGAGAAAGTTTTATTTCACAGAAAGAGTGGTAGAGCCATGGAAGAGCCTGCAAGCTGATGTGGTGGGTGCCAAAACCCATGGCTGGGACAGAGTGAAAGGTTTAGTGATCACTCAGGTCAGAATCAGCAGGAAAGAGAGCAGTGGATGGACAGGGAGGGCTGATAACTTGTATAGACAATAGGTCCCAGCATTTGACAGGGTACTACGAGCAGACTAGATGGACCATTGGTCTTTTTCAGTCATCATTGTCTATGTTTCTTTTTCTATGTACAAGGTTGGCTTCCCTCTGAGTGTCCCGGACACAGCCTCCCCTTATGGCCTTCTCATCAGATCCCCCACAGCTGCCAGGCCTCCTCAGTGTGCCCCTTTGGAGTCTGCAGACAGTTGTCAGTCCAGAATGGTGACATGCCTTTCAGAGCAGCCATACACTAACAACAGCTGTAGATGTGCCCTTTCCCCCGCCCTCTGCAGGCAAGAGGGCATACATCATGGTGCCCTAGCAGCACTTTAAGTACATGTCCATCCTCCCTGGTAACCTAGACTGTTAAAAACACTTGCTATTAGTACCCTGGCCCACCTCCACTCTGCCCAATTCACACTAGACCAGCCTCAAGACCTGACACTGGGATTGGCTGCTGTTGTCTCACATAGTGACTGACTTATAAAGGCCCACTTCCCAGTCAATACCTCACTGAAAATGGTTCCCTCTGCATAACAACCCTACCTTCAAGCTTCCGATTATAGCAGATTACTCAGTCTCTGTCTGTCTTGCACACACGTGGTCCAATTGCCCCTAGAGTTAAGTAAAATTTCTTGAGACCTTAAATTTAAAGATTAAATTAGATCCTCCCCCCCACCCCCAAGTAAAGTACTTTAGCTTAACACCTGACATATATACTTCCTCGCAGTGTGAGGCTCACACTCACCTTTGCTGGCCCAATTTAAACTGCCCCTCCACAAATAACAAGTAACAAATTGTCTCTCCACAAATCACACGCCACTCACTTCACTTGCAGTAGAATAATATATTCATAACATAACTTCTGATTAGAGGTCCGCTTTTAGCAGACACAATGGCTGACACTCAAGTCTCTCCACATAACCTGCTAGCTCATAGTAGTTAAAAAGCAGACTCTTCCATCATATGGATAGGTAGGTTTCATTAATCAAAGTTTATATCAGCTTCACAAAAAACATGCTAGTTAAAAAAGCTAGTTTATTTGTCTACCATGGCCAGAGGAACAGCTGAAATGAAATGGGGACTACTGCAATGAACTTAACATGCATTCTCTAAACAACAGCACGTATTAAGTATCTGAAGAATTAGCACTTATGCTGAATATTTAACAGTACTAAGATCATATTCAGTTCCACTTCAACACCATGTTAAATAGCACTGTGTCTGTGAAAAGGTTTGGCACTAGAATGTTGCAAACATTTTCTCAATTTGAAAAAGGCTAATTGTTTTCCTCACATTAGTTAAAGGGAGCCTTAAAGGGCTGCTTCAATCATTTTAAAAATGATCAACCAACTGGCACCACAAAAACACTACTGCTGGAAACTGAGCTAATGTCTATTTTTCTAATACTGTATTAAGCAAATACATGATCATCTGCTGTGAATTTGGCACATAGGGAATCTGGTACCACTGAAATCCAAGAAAATGACCCATTTATAGATAACAAATGCATCTATAGCTGATAAAGAATTATTTATTTATTTATTTAGCCTTTTTTTGAACAGGTTGGCACACTACACAAATATATGCCTATTTTCAGGTGCGACCTGGGAGATTACATGAACAATGTAGACAAAAAAGATAAGGTTTACACAGGATTAAGCAGGATTTCAAGGAATACACAGACAATTACAACAATGGAGCAAGCTTAGACAGCATAAAATAAACAGAGTTACAGATTGTCTCAACATAATAAAAGTGGCAGTCAAATTCAGAGTTTATGCTCAAGCATAGACTCGAGCCGGCCTAGGCCAGTGACCACACAGGAAAATTAAAGTGCTATCACAGATGCAATGGAAGACACACTGCTTAGGTGCAGTTACAAGCTGTGGTGAGCCTTAGATGATTCCGAAAGACATTTTTAAAGCTGTTGTGAATGGTGGTTCTTCGAACATGTGCAGGAAGGGAATGTAGAAAGGAATGTACAGCACTCATGCTATACTATGAATGTGGCAATACAGTGCAGATTTTATTAGAGAAATGGGCTAAAATTCATATTCATGCCCAAAATTCACATTTTTTTTTTCTGTGTTATGTTTTCTGCTCCTGCATCTGAGGGCGACTTATCAGCCCAGGCCCTGCCGCCTCGAGCCAACTACTGCTTCCCCTGACACCCACATTGGTTGGAGTCTCAAACAAATGCCACTCATGGCAGTCCAGAGGAGGGAGGGCTGTCCTTCCCCCCAGTAAATAATCCAAGGCAGACCAATGGTGGTGTGGCTCTACCATGCCAGCGCAACAAAAAAGATTGTGACCAGCATCACAGCGATGGGCTCCATGTCGACTACAAGTTGCAGTCAACATGGAGCAGCATAGTTTGGCCTCTATTTTTACATTGGGGCTTTTGCCCCGCATCCCACGAATTCAGTGATTCTAACCCAGGTCAGAGTTAGTTCGAGGTGCAGGTCAGGAAGTGGTTGCCCCCTTCCAGCGGCACTTCTACGGTGACATGGTGCTGTTGTCGAGATTGACGCATGTTGCTGTAGAAATGTCACTGTTAGGGTAGCATATCTGGTGGGGTTTGGGTGGCAGTGCAGGCTCAGGGACTGGTGGGCTGGGCTTCATGACGCCCCCAATGCTTCCTGTTTTTTTTTGTTTTCTCCCCACACTCTGCTACAGAGCATCAGCCTCATGCATGGAAGCACACCAGCTGACATTCCTTACTGTGTCCCTCCATTACATTTGCCACCAGTGCTGCACTACCACCAAGCCTCCATCTGGTGGCAGTCTACGGCCAGGCCAACCAGCCTCCCCACCCCAGGAGAGGAGAGCTGTCCCTGGGACACTCCATCCTCTCCCACCCCGGCCATCCCCCAATGACCAGAGTCCATTCCTGAACACAGATTGCCAGCGTGGCAGGAGGTGAGGCACCAGTGGCTCAGCCCTCCACACCACTGGCCCCAAAACTCACATCTTTAAGAAACTGATCCAATGCCAAATATTCCCTGCAGGGGGAGGGCCTCAAACAACTAGTACAACAACCCACAAGAGACAGGGCTATCCTAGGGAATCATTGTTTAACCAGGAGTAGCACACTAAGCCAAAGCTTGTTTCCAGATGCAACCTGGAAGCACAAGGAAGTTAAGTGACTTGCTCAGGATTACACAGTATGCACCTAGGCGGCTGTGGGATTCAAACTCAGGTCTCCAGATCTGCAGCTCAGAGCCTTAACGCACTGCGCTATACTGTCTTCCATCATAGATCTAGTACTGACTAACAAGGAAAGGATCACAGATCTCCAAGTAGGTCACCTGGGGTCCAGTGACCATCACATGGTATGGTTCAAGTTGGCCACTAGAACTAAATCATCCCATTCCAAGGCAAAAATATGGGACTTCAGAGGAGCTGACTTTGATAAGATGGCCAACAGAGTTAAGCTAGCCCTGGCAAGAAGAACTACAGGTGAGAAGGTACAGGCAAAGTGGGCAACCATTAACGATGCAATACTTGAAGCAACATCCCACTGTGTTAGAGAGAAAAGGAAGTGCAAAAGAAGGAAACCACTTTGGTTCTCAAAAATAGTAGCAGAAAAGGTCAGAGCCAAAAGGCTGGCCTTCAGGAAATATAAGGGAACGCAGCAGGATGAAGATAGGGAGGCATATCAAACTTCCCTAAAGGAAGCAAGGAAGGCAGTAAGGCAGGCAAAGGCCCAAACTGAGGAAACACTAGCATGAACAGTAAAAGAAGGTGACAAGACTTTCTATAGGTACATTAGTGAAAGGAGGAAGTCCAGAGGGGGTATTACTAAGATCAAAGAGGATAAGAGGGCATGTGAGGAGGAGGACCATGTAAAAGCATCTATCCTAAATAGATACTTCTGCTCAGTATTTACTGAGGAGAAGGTAGGGCAGGGCCCACTGCTCAGCACCATGGACAGAGGGGGGAGGAAGGTGTGTACTAGTCCCTTCACAAAAGAAAGGGTCCTACAAGAGCTCAATAAGCTTAGGGTGGACAAGGCAATGGGACCTGATGGCATACATCTCAGGGTACTAAAGGAGCTAAGGGTGGAACTAGCAGAGCCATTATCAGAACTGTTTAGTGAGTCTCTGAGAATAGGAGAGGTCCCAGAAGACTTGAGAATGGCTTATGTGATCCTGCTCTACAAGAGTGGTAGCAGGGAGGAGGCAGGAAACTACAGACCAGTCAGTCTTACCTCAGTAGTGGGCAAGATTATGAAGGCGCTCCTTAAGGAAAGGATAGTGCAACACCTGGAATCTATAGGAGCACAGGATCCAAGACAGCATGGGTTTATAACAGGAAGGTCCTGTCAAATTAGTCTTATAGATTTCTTTGACTGGGTAACCAGAGTGGTGGACCAAGGGGGAGCAGTTGATGTCACCTACCTTGACTTCAGCAAAGCTTTCTATACTGTTCCACATAGGAGATTGATTAATAAGCTGGGTAGGCTCGAGGTGGGTCAGAAGTTGGTCAACAGGGTGGCAAACTGGTCAACGGGCAGAAAACAGAGAGTGGTGGTAAACGGTATACAGTCAGAAGAGATGCAAGTCACAAGTGGGGTACCTCAGGGATCAGTCCTGGGGCCAGTCCTCATCAGTATGTTCATCAGTGACGTTGCAGATGGACTGGAGGGGTAAGGTTTGTCTGTTTGCAGATGACACCAAGATCTGCAAACCAGGAGATGATCCAGATGGGGTGGGCAGAATGAGAAGAGATCTGGATAAACTGGCAAAACGGTCAGAAGAGTGGCAACTGGGATTTAACGCAAAGAAGTGCAAGATCATGCACATAGGGAAGAGAAACTCTGAAGCCACCTGTAGGTTGGGAGGGGAGTTGCTGGCAGTCACAAGGGAAGAAAGAAACTTGGGCAACATCATCACAGATGATCTGAAATCATCCAATCAGACCACTAAGGCAGTAGGTAAGACTAGGGGGATGTTGGGGTGTATTAGTAGGGGTATCACAAGTCGGAAGAGGCAGGTAATAATCCCTCTTTACAAGACTCTGGTTAGGCCCCATCTGGAGTACTGCGTGCAGTACTGGAGGCCACACCTTCACAAGGACATTAACCAAATTGAGGCCGTCCAGAGAAGGGCAACCCCAAAATGGTGCAGGGACTACATCAGAAAACATATGAGGACATATTAACGGAGCTCAATATATATACCCTAGATCAAAGGAGGAAGAGAGGTGATATGATTGAAACATTCAAACACCTTAAGGGCATGAACAAGGTGAAAGTCTCTAACATGTTTCAATATAAGAAAAACACAGCATGAGATTAGAGGGGGGCCGATTAAGGGGGAATGTGAGGAAATTCTTTTTCACAGAAAGGGTGGTGGATGCATGGAATGGCTTACCACAAGAAGTGGTGGCTATGAATACAGTGCAGGGCTTCAAACAGGCATGGGATAGGCATAAGGGAGCAATACAAATGACTATGAATAGATAGGCCACTGACAGAGCAAGGCTGATGGCACATTTATAAGGTGGAAAAAGAAATGGGCAGACTGGATGGGCCTTGCGGTCCTTATCTGCTGTCAACTTCTATGTTTCTATGTTTCTAAAAATAGCAGGACGAGAGTATACAGCATGAGATTAGAGGGAGGCCGATTCAGGGGTAATATGAGGAAGTTCTTTTTCACAGAAAGGGTGGTGGATGCGTGGAACGGCCTACCTCAGGAAGTTGTGGATGTGAATACAGTGCAGGCCTTCAAACAGGCATGGGATAGGCATAAGGGAGCAATACAGATAAGTATGACTAGATAGGCCATTGACAGAGCAAAGGCCGATGGTACATTCATAAGGTAGAAAAAGAAATGGGCAGACTGGATGGACCTTGCGGTCCTTATCTGACATCAACTTCTATGTTTCTATGTTTCTATGATTCAGTGACAACAACACATGTCAGCTGCTTTACCCACAGACCAGCCTAGTCTCAGAGCTCAATATTGCACTACAGCTGTCCTGCAAAAAATGACTCCTGAGCCCGAGACAGATAGAAGATATTCAGTGGCCTGTAATGGCCTGTCTCAGAATATGCCATTTATCTTCTTGAGTGAGGAGGCAGGTTCATAATTCACAAGTGTCAGAAAAGAAAAACAGTTTGAAGCTAAAATGCTTACTAAAACATTAACAACAGTATGGTATATAGGGAATACATAATAGGTTGCAGTGGAATAACGCCTTTATCTCTACTAGTGCATGGCATGTCCCATAACTCATGAGTAGTGAAGCCACAAATTAGTTGTAAATGCCTTACCACTCGTGTGAAGATAAATGTGTTTTTCTACTGCAACTCATTATGTATTTGATATAAAATGGATATTCTGCAGGGCATGCAGGAATAATCTTTTTATTCACTCTGGAATGTTGCCAACAATGCTGCTTAGTAATGCGTGCGGAAGCAAAATAGAGCCATGAATGCTATGGTGAAAGTGTTGACAACAGTCTAGATTGAATAAAAAGGTTATTCCTGAGTGCCCAATGAAATGTCCTATTTATAGCCCGGGAAACAATTCAAACTGATATAGAAGGAGAGCCAACGTGATTAACAGCTACAGGGCAAATAATGTAGGTTACAGGGAATATAACACGTAATGTGCTTAGTAGGTGAAAAACAGGGCTGAATAACACTTTTTGTTCAGCTGTTATTCATCCCTGCCATGGTATAAACATATACGTAAAGAATAACACATGACAGAGTGTGCAGGTATGTGGAAACTATGCATGCCTTGGGTAGTGTTAGCCATGAGACATAGCCAAGAGGCTCAGCCAACTGAGAAATACATTACTCCCTTATGAGTGTGCACTCTTGAGTATGTTGTCCCACTTATAAATGGGCTTTTCTTTGTTAAAATAATATGTAATTCAGGTGAGGCATGCAGTTGTCAGAAAATAGGTCACGCAACATTTAGCCTTATTGCTTTTAGACTAACGACAATAAGCCCTAGTCAATTCCCTCATGACACTTTGACTAAAGCGACAACTGGCCTAATGAGACAGTTCGCCAAACTCACTGTCTCTTCGTAACCACATACACAAAAACAGCATTCACATCATCCACTTTTTTCTGCCTTTGCACCATGTAAACATCCAGTGTCTCTAATAAGGTGTTGCCTGCTTTATGTTAATACATTTTAGTCTAAACCAGTTACTACTGTAAC
Source organism: Neoceratodus forsteri (assembly GCA_016271365.2). Taxonomy (NCBI): domain Eukaryota; kingdom Metazoa; phylum Chordata; order Ceratodontiformes; family Ceratodontidae; genus Neoceratodus; species Neoceratodus forsteri. The sequence continues at coordinate 687,076,580 of JADMNL010000022.1, read as the reverse complement.
AGATTCATGAACTGTCACTATATTGCACTGCAGGGCACTGAGAAATATACGTAGCAGTGAGAGCTCCAGAAATGTATTCTTTTTTTTTTCACAATGAAAAAACTTCACTGCACCTTTTACGTTTTTGTTTGGCAGTCGGCCACTGACACAAATGCTGCTCCAATAACTATTTTTGTAGAACTGAATTGCCAGTCTCAGACAGTACATATAAAATGAAAATTGCTTCCCTTGCCATGCAGCCAAATGCACTACCTCTACCTGCCTCGTAATGTCTCACAAACTGAACACCAGGTTTCACAACAGAATTATTTATTTGCAGTTTGATCTTTTTAGTCTACACAGAGAAGCTGCTTCATGTTACACAATTCTTTCTACATATCTTTTGCAAGTCCACTTACAATTTGCAGTAGCAGTAATGAAAGTGTGTATCTGTCAGTTCTCTCACGTACAAAACTGTAACTTTGCCTGTTGCTCTTGATGTTAGATACAGACACCCAATTAGGTGAAACCCCATTAAACGAGAAGATGTTAGACCAAATCTTCCTGGCTGCCCCAGTGTGAGTAGTGCTACCCTGACAAATCATTATTCAATGTTTAGTGCCCATTGTGGAACGTGATTGACTGATTGTCCCCCCCGCGGAGCTCCAAACCTGGCTCTGCCACTGTGGCCAGCTCACACACATGATGCTTCAACCGCCCTCTGCCCTACAAACCATGCTAATGAGGATGTGTAGTAGCTATGTCACCACTGCAGCAGAATTACTTTCTCAGGTGTATGGATTTTGATACACAACAATGCCCTATCATACACTATAAAGGGGTTTTCAATTTAAACATGTCAGCTTAAGGGTCCCCATGAATAATCAGAGGCAGGGCATTGCAGAGCAGTGTGGCTGCAATTCCAAATGCTCAGCCTAAGAAGATTTAAAATGGGGAATGAGGGGTAATAAAAAGACCTGCCTCAGATGCACACAGAGGGCAGATAGTAGTGTAGACAGTCAGGAGCGCTTTAAAGTAGCAAGAGCCCAAATCATGCAGGGCTTTGCAAGTTAACAAACGTATATCTTAAAGTTGATGTGCCACTGAGCTGGCAGTCAGTGCAGATTATTTTTCATTTATTTTATTTATTTAAGATTCAGATTGATACCTTTGAGCCAGAGGCTCATTTACAAAGGTTCCAAGTCAGGTGACACAACACAGAGCAATTGAGTTACATCATTGAAGACATTGTACAGAGAGAGGAACAAGGGTGACACTAGACAACAATAAACATGTGAAACTGAAAGCGCTGGTGGCTACATAACAAAAAATACAGGTTACTAAGTGCAATGAACAGGTTTCTAAGTGCAATTGGGCAGAAACAGGCAGAGTGATTAGAGAGTGCATGGCAAAGCAACCACTTGTCTGCGGTAGTGAGGAATTGCCCCAAAGGGGAATTAGAGGGTCTAGACAGATCCAGGACAAGGATGATATAAGTTGGGGGTGCAGCCAGGAAGGCATTGTCAGGTGGGAGGGTGGGTGGGAGAAGGTGCAGGGGGCTGTTCAGGGCAGTATAGGGTACTGAGAGATATGAAGGTCACTCAGTGGCATTGATAAGGGCTAACAGTTGCAGGTGGTCTCACGTGCCAGCAGGTTGCAGAGTCGGATTTGAAATGCCTGATTTGCTGGACCCAAGGAGTTCAGTAGGTAGGTCATTAAGCCATTTAGGGCCCCTGTAGGAGAGGGATCATTGTGCGAGTGTGGTATGCTTAAAAGGCACTAGGAACACTCCTTTGGTAGCACTTCTGGTGTTCACAGTTGGTTGGGTGTGGTTGTATAGTCTGGAGGTGGACTCATGCATAAAGCCAAGCAATGCTGTTTTCCTAAATAGACAAGCCTGGTATTTGATTCTGTGATGGAGGGGAAGCCAACCGGTCTCCAAATACAAAGTGCATGTATGCGTCTGATAGTTAGCATCCAGGACCAGGCAGCAGGCCTTGTTGAGGAGGGTTGCGATCCTCTTCAGGGCAGTGTCAGAGCCAGCACCACAGATCACTAGAACATAGTCAATGGTAGATAACACAGAGCTGCATGTAACAAGTTTAAGAGCCTCCAGGGGCATATAATGTCTATATCGGTAGAGAACTCCCAGTTTGGGGTTAGCTATTATGACGACATGTTCAATGTGTGCTGTGAAGGAGAGCATGTCATCAAGGTATACTCCCAAGATATTTGAAGGTGCTGACCTGCTCTAACAGCTCACCTTTTTGACTTGTTATGGGTAGGGGTCCATGCTTTTGCCTGTTTTGTGGCACCGTGAAGAGCATGCACTTGGTTTTTTTGAAGTTGTGTAACAGCTTATGATGGGAGAACCAAGATTCTAACCATTTAAAACTGGCCTGTAGGTCAGTGGTTATAGTGGTGATGTCCCTACCAGATGCAGAAATGACCGCATCCTCAGCATAAAGCACAATGTTTGCTGGGTAGGCAACAGGTAATAAGTTTATAAACAGACTAAATAAGAGTGGACCCAGTATGGAGCCTTGAGGGACTCCAAGGCTGACCTCCCTAGGCTGACAGAGAGAATGTTAAGGATATTCACACATTGTGTTCTACGTGAGAGGTAGCTTCTGAACCAAGTAACAGTGCTAGATAAAAGGCCTATGGAAAGGAGACACTGTAGTAGGAGTTGGTGGTTAACAGTGTCGAATGCCTTGGTGAGGTCAATGAATATAGATTCTACTGCCCTTCCATTATCCAGAGCCTCATAAATCTGTGTAGTGTAGTCTATCAGGGCTGTTTGGGTGGAGTGATGTTTACGGAAATGGTGCTGCTGTATACTTAGCAGGTTGTATTTTTCTAAATTTATTTATTTATTTAAGAACATAGGAATTACAACCCTTTGAGTCATTGACTCATTTTCAAAGGCTCCGGGTCACAGAAACATTCGGACACATTAACACAGGAACAATAGACAGCAGGGTACATTGATGTATCATACATGTGAAGTCTAACAGGCAATAGGACAACAGATAGGTACAGGGTATGACAATAAGTGTGAGGCGATTTGGAAGAAGCAGACTAAGCAGCTCCGTACAGACAGTCTTGGTACATACATTCAAAAACAGGGTAGGTTGCCTATGCAAGTGTTATCTAGGTTCTAGTTACATTATTGGTACAATGATACATGTAGATGCTACCTCTGAGAGGTATTGCCAGATTATTATGACAGAAATTTAGATCTTTAACTAAGATAGATGGACCTTTGACTGGCGCCTCAGCGGTGGGCAACGGAGTGCAGCCTTAGAATAGGCATTGTCAGTGTCAGGAGGGTCCTAATGCTTTGTGAGCCGTGCAGGGTGTTCGTGGGCACAGTGGCAGCTATGTGTGGCTAGTATATGGTATTTTAGCACTACTTTATAAGGACCTAGCTTGGTGATGGAGGAGATAGCTGGGATGAGGGCACTGTACCATGATGGGGCTCTATACAAGAAAGATCTTTGCGCTAGGGAGGACCTGACATTGGGTACCTTCCAGACAGATTTGGAGGCTGCCCGGGTAGCAACAAGTGGGGTGGCTGACTGAAGGGAGGCTGCAAGCCCTATCGGTGTTAGCCCTAGGTGTACCTTTTTTTTGTAAGCAGAGAGGTTTGGTACTGTAGGCATTCCTCTAGCGAAAGAATACTGGCAAGAGCGTAGAGGGTGCAGGTGTGCATGCATTTGTCTGCACACAAGATGAGCCAGTAGGCTTTGTTGGTGGCCAGTTGGATTTGGTAAAGTGTTGTGGGGTCAGCAGCTGAAAAGACTGAAAGGCCATAGTCAACTAGGGACATGACTGAGGATGCGACTACCAGGTGTAGAGCTTCAGGCAGTCTTTGTGATGGTATAAGAGGCCTAAACGGATATCGATGGCTGAGGTGAGAGTTTTGATGTGCTCATGAAAAGTGAGTGAGGAGTCAAAAGTAACACCCATGTACTTATAGGTTGAGACCTGTTCCAGGGGGACCAGTGAGTTGGATAGAATTTTAATGGGGTGACCTCTGGCCCTATGTTGTCGGTGCACAAAGAGCATAGTTTTTATTTTCTTAATGTTGACAACTAGTCTGCGGGCTATAAACCAGTTTTCAATCTTTTTGAAGGAGTCCTGTAAGGAGAGCTGAAGGGAGGAGGGGTCAGGGTGAGAGGCCACGAGAACTGCATCATCCATGTATAAGAGGATGTTTCTGGTGCAGGAGTCATGCAGGGCATTTAGATAAACACTGAAAAGGAGAGGACCTAGGACTGAACCTTGAGGCACCCCTGAGTGTACCGGTAGAGTGGATGACAGGGTCTTGTTTATTTTAACACACTGCGATCGATCAGTAAGATAGCTGGCGAACCAGGTGAGCGGACCTTTGCCAACTCTGAGGTGTTGGAGTGTGGCCAGAAAGAGGGGGTGGGAGACCGTGTCAAAGGCCTTTGAGAGATCTATAAACACGGTGCCAGCAAGGTGCCCTCTGTCCAGCGCAGAGTGCAGAGCACTGGAAAATTCTATCAGAGCTGTAGTAGTGCTATGACCCGCTCTGAACCCATGCTGTTACCTACATTAAAGGTTATAGGTGAGGAGGTACTCTGTGAATTGGTCCACTAGGATTTTTTCAAGAGCTTTGGAGAGTTGCGGTAGAATTGAGATGGGCCAGTAATTGTTAGGGGAGGTGCAATTACCACTTTTTAAAATTGGGGTTATAACAGCAGTTTTCCATGCATCCGAGAATTGGCCCAGACACAGGGATTGGTTTAGGAGGTCTGTGAGTGGGGATAGAACTGCATCAAGAACACGGAATAGAATTCTCATGTCGAAGTTGTCTTTATTGTAGGTGGAGTCACTGAGGGCTTTGGATAGGTAGTATTTGGCTTCTGTAGGTGTAATGACTGAGGTGGAAAAAGGGGCGGTGAAGGTTTGGCACGGGGTGGGTTAGATAGGGTCAAAAAAGTTCTTTGGTAATGCCTGGCTAAGGTCTGAGAAGGTGGAGTTGAGGCTGTTGGTGATGACAACAGGGTCTATGGTGACATTGCCATCAACGGTAAGTTGAGACAGGGGAAGGGTTGTGACTTCTCATTGAGATCTTTGATATTATCCCAGAAGGTACTTGTACTACCCCAGGAAGCATCCAGGGTGGTTCTGTAGTGGAGTGCCTTGGCTTTTCTTATTTCCCACGTACACCTATTTTGGGCGGCATTGTAGGCCTGCCTATCTACCTGTGACCTAGAGTTAATGGAACGATACCAGAGGGTGTCTCTTTCCTTTAGCTGTTGTAGCAGAGTGGAGGTAATCCACGGAGTGCTACATTTCTTGGAGGTTGTATTTGTAATGGGGCAAAAGCATCACAGGCATTATTGAAAATGCCGGTGATGTAGTTCAGTGCATCATTGATGCTGGTAGCCAAGGAGATTGGGGCCCAGTCACAATGTGCCAGGTGGTGTTTGAGTTTAGTGAGCTGCCAGGCCTTAAGCGGTGATGGGAGGTGACACTGGGTGGTGGTTTTGGTAGTTGGCAGGACTAGCTGAATAGGATTGGGGAGTAGTCGCTCAGCTCGTTGTGGAGGACTGCTAGGTCTGTGACTTGGTGGGGGTGATTTGTAAGTAGTATGTCCAGCAGAGAGCTTGAACCATTGGAGGGACTGACCCTTGTGGGACTGGATACAAGTTGAGATAGATCCAGTGAGGCAAAAATGTCCTTGGCATGGGAGTCTGTGCTTGCTAACCAGCTTATATTAAGGTCCCCAACCAGTATCTGCTCCAATTTGTGAGGGAGGGTGGCTAAGTAATCCACTAGGGATAGGGTTGCTGCTGACTGATTGGGGGGAATATATGTAACTATGAGAATTAGTGGGGCTCTGTTGGGTCTGGTGTGAGCCTTATCATAAGGGCTTGGCCATTATTGTCCAAAGTTGGAGTAGGTAGGGCTGGGTGGTGCAGAGTGTCCCGGAGATAGAAGGCACAGCTGCCACCACGCTTTCCCTTTTTATCTTCCTGAAGTAGGGCAAAGCCAGGGATAGTGACAAAACAGTCAGATGTTCTTTTTGAGAACCAGGTTTCAGTTAGAGCCAGGACATCAGGTTGATACTGGGCTATCCAGCATTGCAGGGTTGCAGTTTTTTTGATAGGCTGCAAACATTCAAAGCGGCTATTCGTAGACCCTGGGTGGTCTGTGACTGGTTGTGGGCTGCTGGGCCTGGGTTGGGATGGATGTTGCCAGACATTAGCAGTAACAGGGATATTAATCGAAGGAGGGCAGTGCGTTGGCGACTTTTATCTCGGTAGCAATAGCGGGATGGCTTGCAAGGGGAGGAGCAGGGAATGGGCATACAGAGAAGGGCTGTGAAGGTTTGGTGTAGGAGATGGGAAGTGGGCCAAAGGGGTGTGTTGTGGAAATTGTGTTGGCAGTGGGGGGGGGAGGGGATAGTGGGAGGTGGTGGATAGAGTGGTAGAGAGGTGGAGGAAGGCAGGGTGGGGGTCCAATGTGATGAAGGAGTGTATGTGGGGTGAGCATGAAGGGTTATTATGGTGTGTGACTAGTATGGACAACAATAGGAGTGTGACTATGCAGAGATGGCTGGCCCTAGCTGCCCAAACTTCAGTTAGTGGGACAGTCAGGCACAGGTATAGGTAGGGCATATAGGCACCCATCATAGTGGTGGCCTCTGTGGTGCAGCGGTAGGTTTGCAGACTTTGGTTCCAACGGTGCGAGGTTCGAGACTCAGGCAATGCCACTGGATGCGGCACCTGCTGGTAGCGATGAATGGAGTGCAGAGGCCCCTGAAATGCTAGACAAAGGGCTAGGGTCTGGTGGGGTCAGCAGCGACTCCTAGTGCTAGTCAAAGGAAAGGCAGCAGGCATGGCTGCAGACAGTGAAGGCAAAGCAGGGTATGCAGGACAGGAATTGTGTGGGGAAGGAAGCATGGGGTGTAAGGAGACTGAGAAGGGAGACTAGCTGTTGTGGAGAGAGTCTCGTAGTAGAGAGGGCAGATGGGCTAGTGAGTCCAAGGCATAGAGAGGAAGGGAGGACCAGAGAGGTGAAGAGGAAAGCACAGGAAGAGATACTCTCTAGAGGTAAAACAATATAATCTGCAAATGAGAATCTAGGGACTTATTAAAAAAACAAGTCAGGAAGTCACATGGCAGGGTGGTCCTTAAATTGAGGGTTGGGCTTGGGTGGGAGGGTGACTGGGTTGGGCGGGGCAGTCGACTCCCAGCATCAATGGGCTAACACCCCTACAGAACAAAGCTGGCTGTGGGAGACTCTGTCAGTTACCTCTTGTGGCCTGCTGTGGATCCCCGGTTTGAGCACTCCGGTGCTCAAATAGCTCAGTAAGTTGGTCAGATACTGTATGTTCCAGGGCTTTGGAGAGAGGCAGTAAAGTGGAGATGGGGCAATATGTAGAGAGGCAAGCTCGGTCCCCACTTTTGTGTGACATGCCTGCCTGCCTCGAGGAAAGGAGGAACATGGGGACATGATAGAAACTTTCAAATACATCAAGGAATCAACAAAGTCCAAGAAGGTAGCATCCTTCAGAAAAAGAGATGTGCAAGAAAAAGGGGGCACAATTTGAAGATAGGGAAGGGACGGCTCAGAGGTAATGTGAGGAAGTATTTCTTCACAGAGAGGGTTGTAGATGCATGGAACAGCCTTCCTGAGGATGTCAGAGAGTCAAAAACAGTGGGGGAATGCAAGAATGCATGGGACAGGCATAAGGCAATTCTGGTGGGGGGGGTAGGAGGAAGTAGGCTGTTGGTTAACTAGGATCTGCAGGCTTATCTGTTAGGTAGAGAAATGGGTAGACTAGGTGGGCCAAGAGGTCCTTATCTGCCATCAAATTCTATGTTTCTATATTTCCACTTGTCTGGGAATACGCTCGTTCATAGGAATGTGTTAAAGATTTTTTTAAGTGTTCCAGCTAGCTCATTTTATATTAGGGCTACTAGCTTCATGTCGATGGCTTCACTCCCCATCCTGGTCATGCCCAGTACCCACTTGACGTACCGTTTAGAATCAGCCTTGGAGAAGTGTCTAAAGTAGAAAGACAGTGGGCCACTGGGTGTAGTAGGAGACGGGCTCAAGTTAGGGGGCTGTCCAGACTGGGTTGAAGGGAGGTATTCCCTGGGGAGCACAGCACTTAGGTCAGTGAAAGCAGTATTAAATGCATTCACAATGTCACTTGGATCCTGGAGTATGCTTGATGGGGTAACTAGAAGATCAGGGTGTGCCTTGGTGGTCCTGCCTGTAAGGGATTTCACTGAGTTCCAGAATTCTTTTCCATTTCCCCAACTCCTGTTTAGAAGGTCTTTGTAGTAGGAGGCCTTGGCCTACCTGATAAGTGTGCATTTATTTCTGGCTGTTTTGTAGGCAGTGAGGTTGACCAAATTCCCTGATGCTTTGGCCCTATGACAGAGGTTGTCCCAGAGTCGCATAAGGTCGATTAGGGTTCCAGAGAGCCAAGGGTTACTGACCCCTCTTGCTTTTTTTGAGCTGTAGGGGTGAAAATATCACAGGCGTTTGTAAAGACTGAGCAGAAGTAATCTAGGGCTTGGTTACTATCTCTGGCAGTGTCGAGAGGTGACCAATCAATTAACCTTAGGTACTGATGGAAATATTCCAGCAGACTGGCTCTTAGCATGCACGTTCTGGTGATCTGAGGTGAATGCTTTGTGAACTTATTGGATCAGGTGCACATAACTGGGGAGTGGTCACTTAGAGAGTCAGGTTGAACAGAGACCTCTGTGATATGGTCAGGGCAGATGGATAGGAGTCAATCGATAAGTGTACTTGAGCCGGTCCTATAACTTATCCTTGTGGCTTGTGTGACCAATTACGTGAGGTAGAGGCTAGATATTTTGTCTCTAGCTGCTGCTGCATCTAGGGATTGCCAATTGACATTGAAGTCTCCGACTACGAACTGTTCCCAGTTTTGACTGATAAGCTCTTGGTTACTAAAGAAGTGACCCAGTCCAGGTCCCTATTTACCAGGGGGTAGATATACTGTTGAGAGTACGAAGACCTTATTTTGTTTGACCAATAGAGAGTTTAATACTAAGAATTTGCGCATCCTTGCTACGCAGACTGGCCGATAGAACTTGACCCCTTATATCAGATTTGATGTAGACCAGGCAGCCACCACCCCTCTTGGACAGCCTATCCTGCCTGAATATGGTGAAATCATCAAGGACTGTTGCAGTATCAGGGATCTGGAGCACCAGCATAAAATGATCAGAATGTGAGATCCCAGCAATCAGCCAGGCAGCCACATTCTGCACTAGCTACAGACAGTACATCAGACCCCCAGGTAACCCTTGGTAAAGTGAACTGCAGTAGTCCAATCCTGATGTAACAAAGGCATGCACCTGCGTTGACAGGTCAGCTGGCCCCAAATAGTGCTTTATACAGGTGATATTTTGGAGATGAGAAAAGTCACTATGAACTACCGCTGTCCCCTGATGTACTAGCATCAGCCTGCAGTACACTATGACCTGCAGACAGTGCTGGGTGGAAAATGAAAATGATGTGCTCACCGTAATTGTTGATCTTCCAGAATATCATCACATTCAGTCACATGAATGAGTCTTAGTCGGAGGTGCTAGGACCCCGGAGGAGCAAAGTATTTTGCAGCTTAGGGAGGGGACCAATGCCCACAAGGCCAGCATAATGACGTCCTGCACATGAGCCAGTCAGTAACCAATCCCAGACCCCCCCTCCTCAGTTCAGTTGTCAGGAGAAGGAAACAAGTGGGAGAGAAAAACTAGAGGGCTATAGACTCCTAGCCCAAAGAGATTGGAAAAGGATGTAGGATATAGAAATAATAACAAAATAAAACCCAGCTACCAACTTAGAGAGCTAAGGGTTGGGCATAAGGGTGGTACAAGAGTAGTGGGTGTCAAAGCCAGAGCCTGATACAGCCACATGGAGAGAGTGATGGAGAAGAAAAAGCATAGCAGCCTTAGCATACATCTCTGGCTGGTACACAGAGGCCTGGGGAATATTTGTACCGGTAAGATGGTAAATGCCACCTAGGTAAGTCTTTGCACTCCCAAGTGGACAAAGAATTTGCTAGGGTCAAACCCCTAAAAAAGGTACTCCAGATGATTAGGTAGCAGGTTGATCGGACAAAGCCCGGGAAAACATACTATCTTCGTTGCCACTCTAAAAGAAGAACATGGAAATGTAAATTCCAGCAGCTAAGTCAGGAATAGCATCCAGCAAAACAGGCTGAGGAGTACGATGCAGAAAAAAATTGGCACATCTGCCTCTCCCTGCAGTACAGAAATGTTAACTGCACCTTGTTCCAAGTGTCAGACACTGCTATACAGCAGTGCTTAGAGGTATGGACAACATACAGCAAATTGCAAGGCAGTAGTAGGGACATATCTAAGAGATATCCCCAGAAAGAAGAGGCAGAGAGCTAAGAGAAGAAAAAAAACACACAATGACTTTTTTTTTTTTGTCCTTTTTTTGGAGGGGTTGGAAGAAGACCAGAGGACCTACTCCCCAATTTTATATTTAGAAAAACAAGGTGCACCTGCAAGAGGGAGGAAGAGCTCCCTAGGAGAGTGGCAAGAAGTGTACCAGTGTGCAGAGGCACAACAGGATGAGTTGCCCAGAGACCCTGGCTCTTACTTGAGTAGGTGATAGTGGGTGGGTGTGTAACTGAATGGTCAAGATATTCTGGAAGATCAATAATTATGGTATGTGATTTTCTTATCTTCCACGAATCAGTCTTCACCATTCAGTCATATTAATGGGTTAGAGTACCAAGCTTTCCCCACTAAACAGGGAAGAGTTGGATAACCCTGAGGGAAAGAATATCATTCAGTCCTCTGTGGGTGAGAACCACTGGAGGGCAGGGACTCCTCACAGGTGTAGCAGGACCAAGATCGTTCAGGAGCAGGCAGAGGCTCTGTGGCCTGGGAGCAGGAGGGCACCCTGACAACTCATGACTGACCCTGAGGGAGAAAAACTGAGTCCCTTGGAAATGCAAGTTAATCACCCTATGCTGGACCAGGTGTGCCAACAGGGACAGGTGAATCCATGCCATCCACCAAATGCAGACTGCCGGACCTACCAGCCTGAAAGCTACTTCAGTGGCATCGTATGACATCCTTGCTTTGTCCCTCGCCAACTGCAGGCCCTGCGTAGAAAGGTGAATGGCCTGCCTGGTTGACTCATGGTCTGGCATGGAACCTAGGACCTCACCTAGCTTTGCCCACAGGCACTTGTAAGCTGCTTGATTTTATTTATCTTTATTTATTTGGTAATTCGGATACAACTTTGCGTATACACTCTTTTACAAACATTCCACATCAGGATGTAAAACAGCAGAGACATAACAAAAACTTGACAGTTAATACAAAACATAAGATTGCTATGTAATACAGAAATAGATTCATAATACATTTGAGTAACCTAGACAACTGAAATTAAACAGTGGGAGGAGATTCCCAATTAGCAACGTACGGCATAGCTGCCCCAGGGGGGCATGTCAAGGAAGAGTATCGGAAAAGATAGGAGAAAGAAAGGGGGGAGAGTGTGGACGAGGGGTAGATTAGAGAGCGAGAGAGAGAGAGAGAGAGAATAAAGGACTGGCAGAAGGAGAATATTTGGGGGGGGTGAGAGTGGATGTAAAGGGGATGTGTTGGGGAAGTATGGAGGGGAGGGAGTTGGAGGGAACTAGGAAGGTGGTGGCAAGGGATGGCAGGTGGGAGTCCAGGATAGGTAAAACAGGAGGAAAGCTCAGACAGATGAGGAAGGTATCCAGGTTGAAGATATGGATACAGGTAAGGCAGTTGCAGGCATTTGAGTTCAGCAGGTATTGCTTCAGTTCTCTTGTAAAGGACCGAACATTTGTTGTATTAAGAGCTGCAGCAGGGATCTCATTTATCCATAGTGGAGCTCGGTTCATGAAGGATCTTTGTCCTAGGGAAGTTCTACGAAGTGGGACATCAAGCTGTGTTGTCACTGTTCTTTGTGTGTTCTATTTGGAGCTTGCTTCCTTTACCAGGTCTGCAATGCAGGTAGGGGTTAGGGAGAGTATGGCCTTTCTCCCTAGCAGGCAAGTTTGGTATCTGATTCTGGATTGAAGCAGTAGTATGTGGGCCGGACCATACAGGGTACAAGTGTGCGTGAAATGGTCAGCATTTAGCTATAGTCTGCAAGCCTTGTTAAAGGCAGTGGCAACCCTTTTGAGGGCCGTATCAGTGGCAGCACCATAAACCACCAGCCTCTAGTTGACCAGGGAGAGGACAGAGGTGGAGACTGAGAGCCGAAGAGCTTTAGCAGATATGCTTTTCTTGTGCCTAAACAGGATCCTAATTTAGTGTTCACAGCTTTCACCACCATGTCAATGTGCTGAACAGATGGGAGGGTATCATCCACAATGACACCCAGGTACTTGAAGGAGTGAACCTGTTCCAGTGGGGCAGTCAGGTGATTTGTGATTGTTAGTTCTGGGCATCTCTTTTTTAGTTGGGGGCTAGAGAGAAGCATCGTCTTTTTTTTTTTGTAGTTGAGTAGCAACCTTTGGGAGTAGAACCAGGTCTCCAGTTGCTGAAAAGATGATTGATGTGCCTGATGTGCAGCAATCCACATAACAGTATGTGCTGCAGGAAAAAACCCTTTTCCACAAGCATTTATCTGAACAGAGTCAGAGTCTGCGGGCAGTTATAAACAGGGCATTTAGGCCTGAAGGGGGTGTGCAGTACCAAAATCCACAAGGTAGGGTGAAGTGCAGCTCCTGCAGACTCCATGGGAGTCCACTATCTGTACTGGACATCTTTATGGGCTGGAAAAGGCATGAAAGGAAAGGGGCTGAGATTCCTAGATGCTTCCTCAAAAGACCAAGGCCAAGGAGGGATGACAAAATAGTCACTACTGAAATCTCTAAGGAATCTCAGTGCCAGGAGCAGTACAGTGACCAGCTTAGGATCCCACATTTAGCTCCTGCAATATCTCATCAGGAACCACTATTACAGAGTACTCAGCATCCATTGACATGTGAACAGAAAAATCTTCTGCTCAGAGGATGAAGTAGGAAAGGAGGAGCTGGACTCAGAGAATGGTGGTTCCGGGTCTACAGGCCTGAACTGTGGCTGGTTGGTCTTAAAGTGATACTGCTGGAAGACACCAGCCAATCTGCTGTACTGTGCCTGGTCATGGGCCTCAGGGGACCCACTATACCTGGCAGATCAGGGAGGGGAGGCAGAGAAGGGGGAGGGATATAGAAGCCCATGGCTCCAGGTTCTTTGCCAGGGCTGCAAGACCAGTCAGGGGACTGCTTCTAGGAGAGAGCCTGGCACACTTGCCCATGTGGAGATGACCAATGTCAGAGGTCCAACCCAGACAGTGCCACTGGGGGGATAACCCCAGGTAGGGAAAGTAGAGCCATAAAGGTACCAAAGGGCTGCCCCAGTCCCCACCAGTGACAATATCAGCCAGTTCTGGGAAGAAACACTCCAATGGGCCAGCACTGGACCCAGGCCAGTGCTGCCTCCAGCATCAGTCCCAGGGTCAGTCACTGGCCATGCCACAGCCACTCAACAAGACTGGCACTGCCAAACCTAATGCCAGGTTCAGTGTCATCCCCGGAGTTGCCCCCAGACCCAGGACCACAAGCACACGGGAACCTGAACCAATGCTGCAAACTACAAGAACACGACCCAGTGCCATGGTGGCACAGGGGTGGGTCCTGTTGCTGCCTCTGATGCCAGGCCTAGGGATAACACTAGGAGTGATGCTGTCACTGGTGTTGGGCTCAGAACCAGGCTCAGGGTAGGTTCTGTCATCACAGTTCCTTTCTTCAAGCCTAAGGCGGGCATCCTCATCCTCCATAAAGCCACTGCTCATGGGAAGAGTTGACCATCACCTTAGGCTCAGAATCAGGGTCAACTCCAAAACTCACCCCTCTTCTGGCACCAGGAGCATCAAAAGGGGGCCCAAACTTGCATCTGGCACTGCCCCACTCACCGGTACTAAGCACACTACCAGGAGCTGGGGTGGCATGAGGCCATAAGACCAGGGCACCCACCGCTAAAGACTCAGCATATAGCTTCAGCCTCACCACTGGGGATGTCCATTGCCCTGAAGGGCCAATGGACTGGGGTGTGCTCAGCCAGCCCTCTGAAGGAAGCCAACTGTCTACCAGACCCTCCTCCCAGACCCCCAACATCTTGGTGAGGAGAGTGCTGGGAGGACCCTGGTTTTCCTTAATACCAGAAGTAATGAGAAGAGGCCAGGGGGAATGGCTCTGAGACCTCACCTTGATATCTTTGTTGTGAGGCATGCCTCCAAAAGTGAGGGACGAACAACCCCATTTCAGTGCATGGACTTCCAGGCTTCATTTATCCATCAAGAAGAAAGCATTACAGCTATCCGTATCATAGTCTGGTCCGAGGCTGTTTGAACACTTTAGATGCCACTCCTTGACAACCTTAGTAGCCCCACGGGGGCACCAATGCATGGGGCACTGCCTTTCTTTTTCTTCGGCATACCTACATCAAAATAATAAAATGAGTAGAAAAAGAATCCATGCCAAACTAGAAACAAAAGCAGAACTGGGGTAGAAAAAAATGGTGCCAGAAACTGAAGAAAAGCATTGAAAAACTATTAAGGCAGCACTGAACTGAGGAGATAACTGTAATGACAGGGTAGACGATTCAGACTGCTCCTACAGTGCACATTCGACTGCAGAAAAAAACAGAACTGACAGAGGACTGGTGTTCGCTACTGGCTGGCTCACGCGCACAATGTCACTACATCAGCCTCATGGGGTGGTGCCGGCACCAAAGTCGATCTCCTCCTTAATCTGCAAAAGACTTTGCTCCTGTGGGTGCCTAGTGCCTCTGGCTAAAACCCATTAGTGTGACTGAATGGTGAAGATTGATTCCTGGAAGTTCTACAAATTCAGAATTCACAGAAACTGCACAACATTTTGCAAATTTGCAATATTTTCTGAAATTCCAATTTTGTTAAAATCTGACTCCTCCAAATGTGTTTGGAGAATTTTCACCCTCTTCTATGAAATTTTCTGGCTGAATCACAGAATGATACACATGCACAGTGGATTGACAGTTCTGTGGAATTCAGTTTTGCAGGTTAATACATCAGTCCGCAATACTTGTAATCATTCCGCAGTTCAGTGTTCAGTTCTGCAGAATTTCTTTACTCAGTTTAATACATTAATCTGCAATTTATACAGTCATTCCACCATTTTAAGTCAGGATTTTGCAAAAGTTGCCAAAGTGCATTCAGAAATTTTGTAGAAGCAAACTTCCAACTTTTGTGGTAATTCCACCGGCAGTATAAAAGTATGAAGTACACAAACAGATATGCAAGCAACAATCTTGATACATTCTTACATTTTTCTTGCATTTTTAACAGGAAATGTCCTTATTCTTTTCCCAGGTTAGTGGGAAAAATTATAAACCAACAGATATAGATTAAAATCCACTAGGTGAATTCAAATTCAACT
Organism: Neoceratodus forsteri; assembly: GCA_016271365.2. Classification (NCBI taxonomy): domain Eukaryota; kingdom Metazoa; phylum Chordata; order Ceratodontiformes; family Ceratodontidae; genus Neoceratodus; species Neoceratodus forsteri. Next base: position 687,061,105 of record JADMNL010000022.1, on the reverse strand, counting down.
TTATTTAAGGAAGGCAAATGAAAATAAAACTCTCTTTTAAAATTGTGTCATGAAATTAATAAACACAAGGGAGCAGAATGAAGATATTTACAACTATTAATACTCAAAAATATTAATTATTAACTAGTTATCCTTTTTAACATATTTTATTGAATTTCATGCAAGACATTACAATAAAAATCACATTCAGGCAGACATAGTTATTTGATACATGGTACAAACCACTCATCATTGTTACTGGAAGGATTTGATTTCCCCCTGTAAGTTGATACAAACATGTGGGGGGTTATTTATTTATTTATTTGTGTAAACTGGATGCAACACCTTTCAGCCAGAGTACTGTAGCTCGTTTACAAAGGTTCCTTGTCATTACAGAAGTATTTCACAAACAACAGAGTTTCAGTTTTAAACATTACAACAAGAAATACATGTTGCCTGTGAGACAGAGAGCAGCACACATAATAAGGCATTGTCAGGGCTCAGTTAGACAAAGGTAGAAATTGAGGGTGAGGGGTTAGGGGGTTGGGGGAGAAGTAGCAACTTCAAGGGTTTTTACAGTTGCTGTGGAGCGGCATTATACAGAGGTGGAGATGTATCAATGACAATTGCAGTTATTGTTGGGGGTGAGTAATTGTTTTAAAGTTTTCTTGAAATGTATTGTTTTGGGACTACTTATTACAGATTCTGGTAGCTCATTTAGTCATTTTAGTGGCCTAGTGTCAAAAAAGTGTGAGGCTTGTGTTGTTTTGTGATATGGAACAGTGAGCACATTCCTGGTTACATTCCTAGTAGAGTGATGTGATGGGAGTGGACAGAGTAGGTTCTGGATTCCAGCTGGTACTAGGCCCAAAAGTGCTTTCTTACCAAGTAGGCATGTTTGAATCTTTATTCTGTCCTGCAGGGTGAGACATTTGGTCTGGGCATAGAGGGAGAAGGTGTGCATTACCTTATCTGCACCTAGAATGAATTAACAAGCCCTAGTTAGGGTTAGTTTGACTCTGCTGAGGACAGTATCAGAGGCTGTACCATATATTGTGATTCCAAAGTCAATTAAGGGTCGGATCGAGCTGGTCACAGCCACTGTACACGTGAGGTTATGCCTAGGCCTGTATAATGCTCCAGGTTTTTTACTGATTGTATTGACTTGGATGTCCACATGGGGCGCAAAAGAAAGGGCATCATCTGTAGTGACACCTAGATATTTAAAGCTGGTGGCATGTTCTATAGTAGCACCATTCATGTTGAGGATTACTAGGGGATGAGTTTTTCACTTCATCTGTGGTCCAGCAAATAACATTATTTTTGCCCTCTTGAAGTTTAAGACTAGTTTATTTTGTTTGAACCAGTGCTCAAGTGAGTGGAAACTAATCTGTAGGTTACTAGTGAGAGTGTCCTGGCTTGGGCTGCTGGTGAAAATTACGGCATCAACTGCATAGAGCAGGACTCTGGTGGTGTGGCATGCTTGTGGTAGGCTATTTATGAAGAAGCCAAACATTAGAGGCCCCAGTATTGATCCCTGAGGCACCCCACGGTAAAATTTTTGGAATAACATAATACCCCATTGACTTTGACTCAATTGGTTCTGTGGCACTAGGTCAGAAAAACAACCACAACAACAGCGGTAGCCAAAAACAGCACAGCAATAATAGCTGGGGGATCGGGTGAGATTCCAGCCCATGCAGGCGATGGAGCCTGTTGACATTATTAACTTGGACAATGTCCTTAGGCAATGTGTTCCAAATTTTACCTGCTTGTTGAGCAGAAACCCCTTTATTGTTGTTTGTTGTTTTTGATGTTGGCATCAAGCTGTATTTGTTTATCATGTGATATGAGCATAATGTCTTTATCATGAACCTTTAGACCCTTCTCCATCATTAGTGCTTCATCTTCCATGATGTTAAACATTTTCAGCATGCTGGCACATCGTCATAGCAGTAGCGCTACCACTCGCCATACCGGCAACCCGCATTCAGGAGTGAGCTCAGGCTGCCGGGGGCCAGCCATGGGGGGAGGAGGATTGAGCATCCCAGCGGATGCTGTCTTCCTCCGGGGATGGAGAGTCACTGCCCCCACTGCAATACTACCACCTGGGTGACCACAGGTGACAGTTCAGTTTGGGGGCGCGGTGGGAGGAGAGGATATCATCTGAGATCCAGAGTGGCAGTGCACCTTGCATGCACACGCTTCTTGGACATCCGTGTATACCGACGTTCTTGGGGACAGGAGAACTGACAGAAAAAAAGATACAGCTGGCCCAACAACGGCCTCTGGTACCATGAGCAGGACCGAACCCAGAAACCCACGGACACGCCAGATAAATGTAGGTAGGGGGAGTAGAAAGGGGTTCTCTCTCCTTCCCCACATGGGGGGCAAACCAAGACAGCATGGAGTCAGAGTACCAGGGAGAAGTACGGTAGTACACCTAGCTACAGGTACCTTGGAAGACCCTGAGGGAGTGACTCAGCAGTGGCGTAGTAGGGGGCATGATAAACACATGTAACCCCCTTGTTCCCTGAGGTTACTAGAATCCCACTTAGAACCAGTGGCAGGCAGGGAAAGGCAGCTTGTGGGATACCAGTTAAATGGGTTTCACACTGTCTCATTCTGTTCTCAGTTTCAGCTGAGCTGGAGTGATGATGTTGCCATAGAATTCTCGCAGCAGCATAAGCCACAATGGAATGCTAACTGCAAAGGTTAGCTGTAGAACGCTGGGGAATTCAAGTCAGTCTTCAGGGAGAGTCTTGAGAGAGCAGTCAGAGGAGAGGTGTGCTGCAGTTGGCAGCCCCTCAGAGCCTAGCTCTGATATAGAGCTACTTCAGACAAGTGGGTTGTGTGTTCTCACCCTAGAGAGGAACACAGAAGAGACCAGAAGGAAGTGGTAGAGACCGTTTCCAGTGTTGTTCCAGTGCCTGATCCCTGGAGGGATGGTGGGAAAGCCAGCATTTCAGGGGCAACCCCTTGGCCCTGCCTGGAAAGAGAAAGCTGCCTGAAAGTGAAGTTTGCACTGAGAGTCCAGAGAATCTGTGTTTTTGGGAATGATGCTCTGGGGCACCTGCATACCATGGTGAGTTCTGCTCTGATAAAGAGACAATGGTCACCAAGACAGAGATTAGTGCAAAAGTAGCTGCCTACTGTGGGGTCAGGAGAGGACTTGCCAAGTACAGTATTTTTAATTTGTGTATGGCTTGGAAGCATCTGAAACAGTGGGGGTCTAGGGTATAGACATAGCCACTTACAGAACTTTTTAAGTCAGGACACTGCCTGAGTACAGTGAAGAATGTTAAATGTGCTAAACATTTCTAGAGAGCATCTACAACCAGAGATTCGAAGAAAGGTGTTGTAACCAAATGAATGGCTCAGTATAGATTTGGGAGCAAGAGGTGGGAGACCCCCCCCATCTGGAGTAACCAAGTTTACCTCTCCAGGTTCAGTTTGGGCACCTATGGCTTTCTCTCAGGAACTTGACCAGTGTTTGAAGAAAGCACCCAGATGTGGGATTGTGGAATTTTCCCTTTAGAGCTAGAAAGTGCTCGTGGGTGGTTTAGGGAGCCACCATCAACCTCCATGCCATATGGAAAAGTGTCCTAGTACTGGCCGGGGTACCATGTCAGGGAATTGAAGATAAGTGTACCAGTTCAGGCCGTGTGTGCCCAGATCCATTCAGAACCTGAGGGTTTTGTAGTAAGGAAGTGATGCGCTCTGTACCTCTGTAATCTGCATTACCAGTGAGTGTAGGCCTGTGGGGGTCCATTTTGCTTTGTTATTATCTGTGTTTATGTGAATAAAAGCCACACTCTAGAATCCCATCCCTGGTCTGGACATTACAGTTATTGCTTCCAGTGTCCAGATTTACTTGGGTGCCCCTGACCAGAAGTACAAACCTAGCATAATGTTGAGCAAATGTTTCCCCTGTACCTAGGAGTTACACACAGAATAAAAAAATCTGCAGCATGTTACCTCTCATCCTCCTCTCCTCCAAGGTGGACAGATGTAGTTTTATTATTCTATCCCTGTATGCAAGGATTTGAAGATTTGTAACCATTTTTGTTGCCCTATGCTGGATTATTTGCCCAAGTTCAATGTCTTGTTTGAGGTATGGACTCCAAACCTGTGAACAACAGTCCACATGTGGTCTCACAGATGTGTTATACACTGGAATAATACAATGTGCAGATCTGATTATAAATGTTCATTTTATGTTGTTTAGGACCCTATTTGCCATTTGTGTAGCCTTTTTACAGTGTTTGTTGAATCTGAGATCATTACTGATGATGACACCAAGGTCTCATTCAGACTCTATGTTTTTTCATGGCAACCCCATTTAAGGTATAAATGTTTTTACATTAGCATGACCCAAATGAAAGACCACACATTTTTCAATGTTAAACTGCATGCCATTAATGTGTGCCCATTGCTCAGTTTGTTTCAGATCATCTACTATTGCTTTATAGTTCCCAGGGGAGTTAACTGCACCACCAAGCTTTGTATTATCAGCAAATTTTACTAGCCAGTTTTTTTGTTCCATTATCTAGGTCATTTATAAAGAATGAGAATAACATTGGTCCCAGAATAGAACCCTGAGGCATCCTGCTTGATACCTCTCCCTCCTCTAATGCAGAATCTTGTATTCGTACTAGCTATTTTCTGTTATGCAACCAGTTTTGTACCCATTTAACAATGTGCACATTTATATTTGATAATTTAAGTTTATTTACAAGTGTTGTATGTGAGACCATTTTAAATGCTTTCTTGAAGTCTAGGTAGACAATATCAACTGGGATGTTCCTATTTAAATGATAGTTTGCTTTGTCATAGAAAGTTAACATGTTAGTAGCACATGATCTGTTTTTATGTTTGCTTGCACACATGTGCAAGAAACATAGTGCCACCATATGAATTTTCGTAGGTGTGCCACCCCGCTTCCAATGCCTGCCTCCTCCTTGCAGGCGCGGCCTCACCGCACCAATAAATGTCCAAGCTGTCTATGACAGCAGTTCAGATGCAGTGGCTTACAGTTCAAAGCAAAAGACTGCTACAATCAGTAGTGGTAACATGTAGGCAATTTGCATACTGCCATCGGCAGTATGCAAAGTGCCTACATGTCAGCACTGCATCTGAACAGCTGTCATAGACAGCTCATTTTTTTTCTTGGTTCCTTCCCCCAACAAACACCCAAGTAGAACGCTGGGAGCCCACCCCAGTGTGCTCATGCACTCTCCCCCAGACACACACACACTGTGGCGATGGGGGTGTCCAATTCCCCCATCAGCTCCACTGCCCCCAACAGACTTCAGGTGCCACGCTGGGAGCCCACCCCAGCATGGCAAAAGTCCATATGCCCGAAGGGGTGTCCAGTCCCCCGTCAGCTCCACTGTCCCCCCAAACAAACTTCCAGCTGACCACCCCAGCATGGCAAAAGTCCTGCGTTGTCTTCCTAAAAAAAGAAAAAAAACACCTATAAGAAAAAAAAGGTCCCTCGTTCACTGTCTTGCACCCTCCCCAACCCACACCCACCCTCTGTGTACCCCACCTCCCACACCCCGCCTCACCCTATACTTACCTCTGGAGGCTGGCGTGACTATCTTCGGTGGACCAGGAACACGTCTGAACTCTTCAAAGCCAACCGCGAACTGAAGAACTGCCGGTAAGCTGTATAATGGCATAAATGTTTTTTTTTCAACTTTGGTGCATATCTTGGCCATTTTTGGGAATTGTTTCACCAAATTTTCAACATGGGGTTCTTGGGACCCCACCTCATGAACTCGGTCACTGTCATTTTGTTATTCGGTCCCGAAAGGTGATTTTGCGGTCACTGTGTGGAACCACCTTTCAGGACCGAGTAACAAAATGACAGTGTCACAGTTCATGAGGTAGCCCCCAAAAACCCTATGTTGAAAATTTGGTGAAATAATTCCCAAAAATGACTGTTTTACGAGTGTGCATTGCGCAGTTCCTACGCACGCTCATAACTTTGAGAATTTTAAATATTTTCACTCCAGATTTTCAACATTTCCATTTTACCACACCTCCTTATGAACAGTACAGCTGTCATTTTTCACATCTCACCCAAAATGTGTTTTCACACATGTAGTGCACTTTGGCACAGTCAGTGTGCAAAATCAATGTTCAGGACACATTAAGAAAATCACAGTGACACTGTACATGAGCAGAGGTGTTAAAATGGCTATGTTGAAAATGTGGTGACAAAAGTCCATAAAATGACTGTGTTACGAGCATGCATTGCGCAATTTCCATGCACCCCCATAAGTTCACAAATTTGTAATATTTTCAGTCCAGATTTTCAACATTGACATTTTTCTACACCTCCTTATAACCAGTACAGCTGTCATTTTTCACACACTGGCCGAAATGTGTTTTCACACTTCCAGTGCAGAATAGCGCAGTCGCTGTGGAAAATTAGTGTTCAGGACAGATTAAGAAAATCACAGTGATGCTGTTCATGAGTGGAAGTCCCAAAATGCCTATGTTGAAAATCTGCTGTAAAAAATCCCCAAACTAATTAGATTGCGGGTGTACATTGCGCAGTTTCTACGCATGCTCGTGACTTCACCATTTTGTTTTATATTTTCACTCCAGATTTTCAACAGTGCCATTTTTTACACCTCTTCATGAACAGTACACCTGTCACTTTTCATATCCTGTTCGAAATGTGATTTCACACCTGTGGCGCCGAATAGCGCAGTCGCTGTGCAAAATCACCTTTCGCCTAACGAACTGATAGTGTCACTGTTCATGCAGTGGGGTCACAAAAGGCCCATGTAGAAAGCTTGGAGTAAAAGTACCAAGAAATGCCTAGGACATTAGGGTTTTCGAACATAACGCTCTAACCTGTAGGGACTGACAGGTGTCAGGGGTGTGACTTGGGATTGTCAACAGTAATGCTCATGCCATTCCACTCCAACCCCCACCATGCAGCCAGTGACAGGCATCAAGGTGTATCTTGGACCCTTTGACCCTAGAGTTCACCCCATTCTCCTATACTGCACTCATTTCAGCATATTTCCTTATGGGATGAGGTGAATGTAAAGCCCAAACACCCCAAGGCACACCTCGGCACTTGTCAGTGTCTGAAGGGTAGGGTGAGGTGAAATGTTGTGAATGTCATGGGTGACGACCCAAAGGCACACCCCAATGCCTGTCCATCTCTGCAGAGTGAGGGTAGAGTTGGCATCAGTTCAATACTTCAACGCCATTCCTATACCATTCACAAAAATACAACAAACAGCTTAATATGGTTCAAGGTCAGTTGCCATTCATCTGTATCCCCCTCCCCCGGGTCGTGCCTGAAAATAGGCAGAATTTGTCTAGTGCACTTACCCGGTCAGCAAAAATGAAATAAATAAATACTGCATCTGTCTAACTCCTGCACTTCCACTGCTAATGCCAGCAAGCAAACATTCGGCATTGACAAATGCTTGTTTCATCTATGTTATGAGTTATTGTAGAAACCTTTATTTTTTAAATCAGCCTTAAGTTTAGCCTTAATTGATTTTTTCATGACTTTTCCTGGCAAAGTTGTTAGGCTAATTGACCTATAATGTTCTGTCTTTGATTTGTCACCCTTTTTCAAAATGAATACTACAGTAGCTTTCTTCCAGTAATTTGGTACCTCACCGGAGATGTATGATTTATTACATAACCCTGTTAGTGGTGCCACTATACAGTCTTTAAGTTCCTTTAATAATCTGGGGTGGAGTTGATCTGGACCTGCTGATCTGTTAGGTTTTAGTTCATGTAACAATTCTTTGATTTCCTTGATGTTAAACGGTGATGATTCTGATGGTTGCATTGACAACACTGGTGAGGCTGAATTTAGGCAATTTGCTGAGTCAAATACAGAACAGAAATATTTGTTAAAAGTGTCCTAGTACTGGCCGGGGTGCTTATATGTGGATCTCTTATTTCATTCCCAGAGTCTTTGGACCAGTACTTCTATCAACCTGCTTGTTATTGTTAATGTATGCATAAAAAGTTACTTTAGGTGGGTTACTATAAATTCTACTTTTTCTTTTCTGATCTAATTTGTTTTTTTTTGCATTCCCATAATATTTGTTTGTATTAGTTGCTGTTACAATGAGAATGATAGTTTTCACAGTTTAAATGCAGATTTTTCCTATTAAATTTTTAACTTTACTGGAGTACCATTGTGGTACCTTTCTCTTTTTGTTATAATGTCTCATTTATCTGGGATAAACACTTTCTCCAGAATCTTCTCTTTAAGAATGGACTAGAATGTCTTTACATTACTAGTTTTTAGTACATTTTTCCAATTCCGTGTCATGAAGCTCTCCTTTATTTTTTTGTAATCTGCTCTGTTATAATTTTTGGCTACTGTAACTCCTTCTAATTTAGGTATTGATATCTTCAGTTCAAATTGTAGCATAAGCTGGCCCGGTGGCGCTGAGGGTTAAGGCGCTGGATGCCACCTCGCACCACGCCAGCGACCCAGGTTCGGGAATGAGCCTGGCTGCTGGAGTTCGGCAGGGAGGGAGTAGGATTGAGCGTCCGAAAGACAGCTCTCCTCTCCTGGTGGGGGGGATCCAGGGGCATCCCGGTGCAGTGAGGACCCCCAGTGGAGACCGGAGTACTGCTGCCGGGAGCACAAAGCACAGAGCCGGAGGCTGACGCTTGGCCAGAACGTGGGCAGACACGCGCACACTTGTGGCCATTGGCGTCACTGCACACCTGCTGGCTCAGGGGAAGAAAAAGCGGAAAAACTGGGGCACTAGTCATGGCGGCATGATGGCCGTCTCCTGTAGAGGACTCTCTCGGCACCCGAGGGTGCGCAGCAGTACCGGATCCTGACTGGGGTGGGTTGAGCTCTGGAGGGAGTGCTCCCCACCACCCCACCACGGGGGGAAAGCCATGGGGGTCGCTGCGAGGCCCGAATATGGACACTGGAGGTAGCCCAAGGAGATGGCGGCCGGATGAACCTGGGGAGATGCCAGACGTGGGAAAAGGTAAGGAAGACTGGTGGTTCCTTGGGGGATAAAGAAATAGGAAAAAAAAAAATTGTAGCATGAAATGGTCACTGTTTCCTAGATGTTCCCTTACAATGATATCTGTTAAAGATCACCTTTAACAGTGCTCATTACTGAAACTCCACAAGTGCCTTACCTACCCAAAAGTCCAATGCAGCCCAAATTACAATTTTTACTTAACCAGAATTTGGGATGGAAGGGATCATAACTTTACTCCAAGGAGCCAAGAGCCAGATCTCTTCCACTTCCCAATTTGAAGACACGCCCCCACGCTGTCATGTTTTGTGATGTAATACTATGGAGAGTGTGGGGGCACATTCCATAGAGTTCTTTAGGGACTCATTTTCAAGTCCTTTTTTTAAACATCTAGAGTGCGGGTTTAACAATTCAAGACCACCGCTCAAGTAACAAGGTTGTTGTTAGTTGAGCGGTGGCCTTGTTTGTTGAAACTGATACTCTAAAATGTTTAAAAAAGCTAAGGAGTGTGCCCCCCTATTCTCCATAGTATTACGGCACAAAACATGAGAGTGCAGGTGCGTGTCTTCAAATCAGGAAATGAAAGGGATCAGGCTCTCAGCTCCACAGAGTCAAATTATTTTATTATTATATTTTTTTAACCAGTAGAGACACACTAAGCTGAAGCTTGTTTACAGGTGCAACCTGGGAGCACAAGGAAGTTAAGTGACTTGCTCAGGGTCACACGGTATGCAAGTGGGGGCTGTGGGATTCAAATCAGGTCTCCAGATTTGCAGCTCAGCGCCTTAAACCACTGCGCTAAACTGCCTCCTTGATTATGATCCCTTTTATCCCAAATTCTGGCTATAGAAAAATTGTTATTTGGGCTGCAGTGGACTTTGGGGTAGGTAAGGCACTTATAGTGTTTCTGAGGAGAAATTTATAAAAAGCCAGGAGAGGCAGTCTTTAAAGAGCTAGTGGAACCAAAACAGAGAGACAGGAATATATGCACATTTTAAGAAGTAGTCAGTTGTAACATTTTATTTCTGAACTATTTTTCATTTTCTTTGTGCTCATTAGAACATTTTCTATGTGATAATGTCATGCTGGATGTGTGGAACAGCTCTCAGCCTGACAGCTGACATATCTATCTCTGATCCCCCCAACTACATCATCAGCATTGTGATCTCAATGTTAGTGACATCACAGGCAACTGACCTGACAGCTATTGAGTAGCTGTTCCTAAGCAGCAGAGATATCATAATCAGCGAGGTCACAATGCTGAATATGTAACGGGGGCAACAGAGCAAGATATGTCAGCTGCAAGGCAAAGTGCTGTTCCACACATCACACCTACTAACATCAGGTAAATAATCTTTTACTTAACCCAATAGAAAATAAAAAGTACCTCATGTGTAAAGGGTAATGGTTGACTGCTTTTAAAAACTGATATTGGTTTTAAACAGTACACTAGCTCTTTAATAATTCTGGAGTATCAGTAATTATACCACAGGTATGTACTCTCAGCCAATCACAACACAGGAAAACTGACAATTATTCTCCCACAAACTACCACCTACATACCCACAGTAGTTTATTCACATATAGGCACGCCCACAGTAGTTTAACCATCTTTCCACAATAGTTTATTTATCTTAACCATGCCCACAGTCGTGTATCCACATTCTCTTCCATTTATCTCTACTCACACTCCACACACACACACACACACACACACACACACACCCTGAATGCCACTGACACACAATATCACCCTGCCTAACTAATTTGCAAACCCTGACACAAACTGTCTAATCCCACATCTTTAATATCTACAGTCTCCACCTTATTTGTATTCAGTATAAAAAAAATTTCACTACATACCAAATTTAACTAGCACCACACACAATGTGTGCTCCGTAATCGTGCCAGCGAGGAGCAAGCAAAAAGCTTGTTTATAGTGAGTGATACTTTTGCACTTGTATTTCTCAAAATAATAATATTGGACACTTACTGCTACACATATCATTTAAAAGTTGATCCCGTGAAAAAACGAGCACTACAACACTTTTTTCTATTGTGAAATTGAAACCGTGAATTTAGACATGTGCGTTACCAACTTGAGTAATGCGCATGTCCACAATCACAGAATCGATTTTGCAAAACAAAATAAAAAGGATTTTAGTGCTCGGTTTTCCACGGGACCAACTTTCAATAATATACATAGCAGTAAGTGTCCAATATTACTATTTTCAGACATACAACCGCAGTGCTATCACTTACTAAATAAACAGGCTTCTTACTTGCTTCCACGGCACTACGAAGTCATACAGACGTAAACACATATTACATGCGCCCTTAATTTCCACTAAAATATAGTTTTACCACAAATTTAGTGGTATGAGGATAGATATCATATACTGGAGTTGCTGTGATGATTAAGTCTCAGCTTCACCGCTCTTAAATCATCCACTAGAAGCCAGTTATTGCTTCGTATACTTCACAAAACTGAATGTTATCACTTAATTACCAAATCTAGTATATTGTCACCTCTGGTTGATGTCAAAACCAACTGATGTAAGCCTTCCCGTATAAATATTTATTTATTTAAAAGTTTTACCAGGAAAAGCTCATTTCCAGATGTGTCCTGGGGGGAAGGGGAGGTGGATAGTAATATACAGAAAATTGCATTGCACGTAGCTAAAAAACAGGATTGGCAGAATTTTTGAACAGATCAATTACAAGAGAGTTGCAGACAATACAATAGCGACATAACAAAACCGGGCTAAGGAGATTAGAGAGCAAGTGGCAGGGATGGGACAAGGTGGCATTCCCCCCCAGTCTTGTTCTGGGGGGTACCCCTTGCCCCATCCGATCAGGTCAAGGATCTGGGTGTGATCCTCTACGACAGCCTAACATTTGATGCTCAGGTGCTGATCATCATTAGGAGTGGATTTTATCATCTGAGGAATATTGCCCGGCTCCGATGCCTTTTACAACCTGAGGACCTGACCTCACTGGTACATGCTTTTGTCACGTCTAGACTGGACTACTGCAATGCCCTCTACCTGGAGCTTTCCATAGGGGTATCACATAATAATAGCAACCAAAAATGACTGACTACAAAAATAACAACTCATTTTGGGCGCTTTTATTCTGTGCTACCCTGTAGAATAGCGAGGGTATGGGACAGCAACTATGGGGAAGGGTGAACAGAAGGAGGGAATAGCGAGGGGAAGGGGAGGGACAGGGAAGGGGTTGTCAGGAACTGGAGTACCTGCTGCTGCTGAGCTAGCCATGTGGTGTGGTGGTGTGGGAGGTTAGCTCTTGCAGAGCAGGTACTGGGTTCGGGACCAGGAGCAGGTTACAGTTTGCCACAGCTGCGAGCTGTGGCATTTAATTTTTCCTCACATCCAGTTTTGCACCCTCCCCGACATGTACCCCCCTGGAGTTGAAAAACCTAATTCAGGGGGGTGCACAGCCCCCAACAAAAACACTTTTTTCATATCCAGATGTTGGGTTGCCTTAAAGTGTATATCGATAATTTGCTTCTCGGTGATATACACTTGCGATAATAGCAATTGCTGTTTTGCAATTGCTATTATGACATGGAACCTCCTGGAGGTAACCTCTGATGGCTACAGCTAGTGCAGAATGTGGCGGCTCAAGTGTTGTCAGGCATATGAAGGTTTGATCATATTACGCCCATCCTCCATGAACTGCACTGGCTGCCAGTCAGATGGAGGATTATTTTCAAGGTCGGATTATTGACTTACAGTATAAAGCCCTACAGGGTCAGGGACCAGTCTACCTGCAAGATCTCCTTGTGCCCTACTACCTGTCCTGGACTCTCTGTTCCACAGAGGGTTGCCTACTCAGTGTTCCGATGGTGAGGTTTCGGAACTCTGGTGACCGAGCCTTTTCAGTGGCAGCACCCACCCTTTGGAATTCTCTTCCTCAACAGCTATGGAAGGCACCCTCGGTGGAATTCTTTAAAAAGGGATTAAAAACCTTGCTATTTCACCAGGCATTCAGTGTTTTTTAATTACTAATATGATAATTGGTTTTCTTTGTATTTTACTGCTTGTTCTGTATTGGATTCATGTATTGTTAATGTTTTATTATGCTTTTAAATTGTATTGTAAAGCACTCCGAGTCTCCGGAGAGGGGCACTATATAAATAAATATCTATCTATCTATCTATCTATCTATCTATCTATCTATCTATCTATCTATCTATCTATCTATCCATCTACCAACATACAGGGTACATAGCAAAACAGATTGGCGAACTTTTGTAGAACAGTGCAAATGACAGGAGTGTTGCGGTCACATAACATAAAATACATAATAAATCCAGTCTGCGAGGGATTTGTAGCATTACATTCAGAATATCTTGTGTGAAAAAAAATAGAGCCATAGTGTTCTATGCTGCGTTGAGGTCAGTAGTGTGTAGGTGCTAAGTGCATAATGTTCTGATAGGTGCATGAGCTTTTGAAAAGCAAAAGTTTTGGGGGGGAGCAGGTGGAAGGGAGAAAAAAAGTAGGAGGGGTGGTACATGAATTAGGGACAGTTGCAGGAGGAAATCTTGAGGCTGTGGAGGAGGAATGAGAGTGCCTGAGCTGATGGGGCATTTTGGATAATATTAGGGAGGGAGTTCCAGAGCCTAGGGAAACGCTGGCTGAAGGCCACTTGGCCGACTGACATGGCAATGGGGGGGACTGCCAAGCAGCGGATGGTTGAGCTTCTAAATAGGTGAGAGGTGGGTGGTGGCAGGGAAAGTAAGGAGGAAAGGTATGAGGGAAAGGAACTGAACCAGAATTTGCTGACAATGTTGATGCAGTGGGCAAGACGCCTGTCTTCAAGTGGTGAAAATGAGAGGGATTGATACAGGGAGCAGTGGTGGGTGCAGAGGGGACAGTATAGACCAAAATGGCAGAAGGAGTGGTAGAGAGTGTCCAGTCTGTCCAGAGTAGTAATGGGGGTGGCACTGTATGCCATATCACCGTAATCGAAGATCAGGAGGAACATTCTTTGTACAATAGCTTAGTAGGCCGGCAGAGGGATACAGTCATTGTTCCTGAAAAAGGCAAATACCTCTATGAGTGATTATTCTCTTGAATTATTTGTTGTCATTTCTTTCCAGTTCATATGTGGCAGATTAAAATCCCCCATAATTACAATATTTTCAATATCAGATGCCTTTTTTTTCCTGGATTAATTCACTATCCACTTGTTCAATGCTATAGGGTAGTTTGTTAGAAACTCCCAGTATTAACTTATTTCTTGCTGGTGGATGTATTTTAACCCATAAGGTTTCTGTGTCACCACCCTGCAGCGTAATGTCATTAATTTTGATGCATGTATAATCCTGCCTTATGTAGAGTGCCACCCACCCTCTTTTTTGTGCATTCCATCTTCATAATATAAAGTGTAACCAAGTATACTTCTTCCCCAGTGTCGTTGGTCCACCATGTTTCAGTTATCGCAGCAACATCCAAACTATCCTTATTCATTATATTTCGAGTTCTGATTTCTTTAAATATGTTTAGACTTCTAGCATTTATAACCAATTTATTCATTTCTGTGTTCTGTGCCCTTTTAGTTTTCCAAAAATATTCTTTGTTTTTACTGATTTATAATGTATTATAGAAAACTGAGTCCCCTGCTGTCTAGTTAAACAATTATTGAGTAGAGTGTTGATTCTGTTGCCCAAAACGTCTACTAATGTGGAGTCCATCATGTACAAGTTTAGAAAGTTATCAAATCTCTCCCAGTGAGTTAAACACTTAATGCCATTTTCCAGTGACCATTTTCTTAGCCAATTATTAATGCATTTTATTTTTATATTCACTCCTATATTTGCTCATTGTGCAGGGAGAATGTCAAAAAGTAAGAGTTCACAATTTATTTGTAATATCCATTATTTCTTTATTTCCTCATCCTTTTGTTTTCCTATATTGTTGTTTCCTGTGTGTATTAGTACAGTCAGCTTCTCATTGGTGCTTGATATTATATTTGATAACATGCTGTCAATATCCTTTACTTTTACCCCTGAAAAACAGCATGTTTTGGTATAGATAAATTTTATATTTTGTTGTGTACCTGTCGGTGTATTTTAGTATAGAGTCACCCAACACATAAATCTGCCTTGGTCTGTCCTTAGGTGCATCTGTTTGGACTGTATCCTGTTCTGACTGTATAAGTATGAGCTCAACTACTGTAGCAATATTGTCATCATGCCCCAGTAGATCTTTTAGTGGTTGAAAACTGTTTCTTAGTTCATTACAGGATTCTGTTCAGCTGTATGGGAGGGGGGGCCCTACTACTAAGGTGACTGTATCATCGGATCCCACAAGGTCAATTAATGGTTGAAAGGTTTTGCTCAGTTCTGTTCTGAAGTCTATTGCTCTCTTCCCTTTTTCATTTCTCCTTTTTCTGTTAACTGTGTACCATTCCTTGTTCTCTTTGCTATCAGATTCCTTCTGTCTTTTTTGTTATTTTCTCTATGGTCTTTGCATGTTGTGTTGCTACTTTCTGCACTTTTTCCATTTTCCATCATTTGAAGTTAACATTTATTTTTTAGTATCCCAACTTCCATTTCAAGCTCCATTATTTTAATTTTGAGCTCCTTTATTTCACTGCGTTGCCAGCACATGAATGCTAAAAAATCCTGCACTGATTCTGTGCTTTATTTGCTACAAATGATGCATTTTATCCCAATTTCCCCCATGCTCCAACTTGACTAACCCTGTATTCATTTTGATATTGTTTGTGTTTTACCTTGTTAAACAAATGTGTCACAAACAATAGTTCCTTGCTCCTGTCTTCCATCTGGCTGATGGTAGCAGCCGTGTTTGCCTCTGCCTAGTGCATCACCTCTGCTCAGCGCTTGCCAACACTTGCTAGAGAAGGCCTTATATGACGCTGAGCCAGAAGTGCGCAGCTGCTACTTCTGGTGTGGCAAAAATACACACAAGTTATTTAAAATATCTAAAAGGGCTTTAAATAGCCTACAGATCTGTATTAACAGTCTAAAATGCTTTAAAATGATCCATTTGGACCATGCCCTTCACTATGTGAGGGTGAGCAGTAGAAACAGGATTCAAGGTCCTGTCTTCCAGCAGTCTTTGCCCCAGTATCCCAACTTTTTCCTGGTATAGAGAGTCAGTCTACTATCTAATATCCCACATTAAGGCATACAGGGGCAATTTTTTCTGTAGTATTTTTTGATGTAGTGTAGAGATAGCATGCAGATAGCAGAAAACACTCTGCTGCAGGGGATCCCCAGGCAGCAGTTCATTCAGATTTAGGCTGACGTTCGCTAGAGTGGGTCCTTTGCTCACTCCTATTTCTGACCTGCAGGCAAGTAGCCTGCAACTTGTCTCCAGAAGTGGGACCTCAGAGGGGGGCCAGGTCTTCGCGGTGAACACTCTGCTCAACATGCCCAGGATCCTAGAAGGAGGAACCCATGAGGAGGCAGACTAGGTAGCCCAGTTGGGAGTGGTTTGACAAGGAGACTTCATCTGTCCAAGTTCGCCTCTTATTTTTTCATGCTGTAGCCCCACTCCTTATCCCATCAGCAGGGCATGCTACTGTGGAACAAGTTGGACTTGCATCAATCAGGAGCTGACCATTGGAGAGGTCGGTCAGCCTACTTTCAGGATGGACACACTACTCACTTCAGGTCAAATCAACAACTACTGCCAGCATGTCAAGGAGTTTACCTCCAGAACCTGGGTAAACTGTTCCATGCCTGAAGCCCTACAAAGCCACAGCAACTAAAGAAAAGCAGGACTGTGCTGCTGATTAATGCTTCTCACCAGGAAGTCAGTGAGGGGTAGTGGCAAGCAACTTGACACAGACAGTTTGAGAAAAATGTCTTCTACATGTATGTGGTTGAAACTTCATGCTCTTATAGCTGTTTTACAAATATAATTCCAAATAATAATTAGTTTATCATCTACGCAAGCTGCATGGAGCTCCAGAACTTAGATTTTTTTTTCAGCGATGCTCTCTTACTGTGCTGTTCTCAGCCTTTCAGCACAGCAGATCTTTGAGTCGAAGAGCCCAATAGACTCAAGATAAAATCTGAAAACATATTCCAAACATAGCAAAATAAATTTCAGGTTAAAAGGTTTTACTGACACAGAAAAAACAAGAACAATAATTTAAAACTTAAAGGGGACAAAATTTGTGTTAAATGGCTGCAGTTAATAACATTCCTGTTTAAAGAAATGAAATTCATACTTCTGAATGCTCATCCATATTTAACTGTTCCTGAATAAAGACTGATGTGAAAAACTGTGTTTTCTATTGTCTCTTTTTATGGGCAGCATTATGCACAGTTTTCTTTATGGAACCAGTAAATCAGAGTTTTACTGTGTTACCGTTTGTAAGCAGAATGTTAAGCACAAGTTGTTGACCTATCAGAACCATCATTAGAGGTCTGTTCACAAACCATGACATAGTTAAAATTCCAGATGACTGGCTCCATGAAGAGAACTATAATAGAAGGTTGCCCATAAAAATAAAACAATGCAAAATACAGGTGCTCACCTCACTTTTTATTCAGGTACTTATCTCATTACCGTGTGCACCTGGAATGCCTCTGCACTGGCAGCACAGTTCACTTTTTGGCAGTGAACAGCGAGGCTTCCATGAGGAGTTGCTCAGAGTTTTACTGTGCGTGTGCAAACAGGACCTGTTCTGATGCTGCCTACTGACTTTAAATGTAACACATACATAAATCAATGTCTGCTCTCCCAGCTGACAGGGAATTGTCTTCACACCAGATTGAGAATCCTTTTCATTTTGAATTGTCTGTTTTTCATCCGCAAGGTTTTCTGCCCATCTTCATTACCTGAGTAGAGAGATTTCAGTCAAAACACTTTATCCCCTCAGGAACTCTGCTTTGAGGTAAGGGGATTCTAGGTTGGGTTAGCTCACCTGGCCTTTTGAGACTGTCAAACGATCTCAACACAGAGGCAGAGTGCAAGGAGTCTTTTGGGATATCCGAGTACCACAACTGTCTAGGCCAGTCTGGTGATAGTAATGTAACCCCTAGGCGGCGCTATCTTATGGGCTACTACGCCTGCCTGTATGGCTATGCACAGGTTGAGGGGGCCTGAGTTCTGTGAAAGGGTGCCTCCACCCAGAGGA
This sequence comes from Neoceratodus forsteri, assembly GCA_016271365.2. NCBI lineage: Eukaryota > Metazoa > Chordata > Ceratodontiformes > Ceratodontidae > Neoceratodus > Neoceratodus forsteri. Next base: position 687,042,986 of record JADMNL010000022.1, on the reverse strand, counting down.
ATGGTATTGGGGTAGTTTAACTGCTCTGGTATAGCCCTCTGGGATGCTATAACCACCCACCAATCCTTCTAGTGGCCTAAACAGTAACACAATGGTACATTCACATTCAATAGATAGCAGTAATAATATGCTCACACCCCTTTCACTTACCACCAGGGCTAGATCTGCTGCAACTACCCTGGAGACCCCCTGGAAAATAAGTTCAGCAATGCAGCAATGGAATATTACCACTGTAACCCAACTAATAATATGCATGCAAGCCAGGTTAAACGTGAAAAAAGACAATCCAGTTTATTTAGGGGAAGTGAACAAGGGAGAGCCGTGAATCTGGATGTATGATTAGCACTCTGATTAAATTCAGGTTGGGTAGACATGCACTGTAAGTCCTCTTCAAACAGTCCCACAACCCTGAGTACCCAGTATGCCATGCATGAAGCATTGTCCGGGGTGGCCAGCGTTGCAGCTGTTGTTGGGGCCCTTAGGAAAGAAAACAGTTAACATGCACACAACCTAAATATTTGTAATCCCGAGCCAGATGGCTCGGTCCTTTGCAATAACCCAAATAAACTATTAGATGGTACACAATGATTTGTTGCTGTCATTGCAGGGAGCTAGCCTTAATTCTACTAATGTGACCCAGAGCCTGGATGCAGGGCAGGCGAGATGAAGACCTTGTGGCATTGTTCTGGAAGGCCAGGGGAAGCAGGGCCGACACGACTCACCTCCTGGTGGTCACTACCTGTTCGGTGGTGTTGAGCAGGGGGCTGAATCCTCAAGCGGGTCTTTCACCGAGATGGTCTCTGAATCAGGAGCAGTGGCCTAGGCTGAGATGGCAGGGCCCAAGCAGGATGAACAGTTCTGACAGAGTTTGTGATCTTCTGCTGGAAAAGCCTCCAGCAGGCGTAACAGAATTCATCGTGGGGAACCAAATTGTGACCCATGAAACGCATTCAGCACATTTAAATCACTTATTTCTCTAAGCCACAATTCAGATACAGTCTGGTTGCTAATTACAGCTTTGCTGTGCAAACCTTTCAATCCAAGGCTATTTTCTATCATTCAGTCAGGCCGATCGCTTCTGGAGCAAGTCTTCGGTCCAACTTGCAAGCTGCAATAACACACTTTTCTTTCTTCTGCTGCAGGCATTAGCTGGCATGTGGAAAAGTCTGACTTCTGCAAAGGGCAGTTCACTGGGCTGGAGAATGTGGCAAGCAGGCCAGCAGAGCCTTCCCATCGATTCTCCTATGCTTCTTCTGGGAGCAGCTGCTGGAAAGCTCGAGCTGTTCACTCCTACACCTACAACTCTCAACTGATACACTGCTTCAGGCAGTTCTGGGTATTTCACCGGAATCCAAAAGGTTCAGTTGGCAGAGGAAACTGTCACAGTAAGGGCACCCCTTCCAGGTCCATTTAGGTGCCAACACTCAAAACTACAAAATCTACAGCATTTCCCTCCCACAAGACTCCTGGGGACAGTCTCCATTTTAGGTCCCCAGTGGTTCAAGCGCTCCAAATACTAGAAGTCCAGAACCCAAAATGGTGGCTCTCATCCAAGTGTTCAAGCTGCAATAAAAGCAGGTTAGACAAACTTCTCTATCCTTATTATTATAACAGATAAACAGTAAATAACCACATTTCCTAACAGGGCTTTCTCTGTGTAAATAGCGACTGCAGAATGGAGCAATATAACAGACTGTCTGGCCAGTCACGAGCCTTAATTACTTGGACCCAACACAGACCAATTTCTAACACAGATTAGATAGGCTCTTAAAAAGAAATACGCGGAGAATCGCTAGGGCACTCTCACGCAGACAAATAGAACTACTTTAGACAGGGCACCAGCCTGACAGTGGGCATTAGGGAGCCCAGGAAGACATTATAGTAAACCCCAGTTTGTAGGAGGGTTACACTCTTCCCTGCCTGGGAAAACTTGGCATCCGTATCAAATCTACACTTACTACAATATTCTATATGAAAACATTATACAAAAATACATGCATGTTTCGTTTGGCATAAAATAAATTAAAGCTGATGCATCAGTAAAATAACTGGTTATGCCAATAGCATTACCATACTTTTTCCACTTTTAACAATGACATTTTTTCATAATAACACTTCTCTGTGGCATCATTTTATAACAGATTAACAAGTTCAGGTAGTTAAACATGTCACTGTCATAACTTTGGTTTGTATTACCTCCTGTACTCGAAGCCACATGGCTTGAGGCCTGTCCCTATCAGCTACGCTATGGCTGTATGGGGTAAGGGAATTGGTACACTGATTTGAGGGTTTAACTATCAACTTAGAGGTAGCAGAATAGCTCAGTTTTAGAAGAGAGCTTTCAGAAATATACACCCCCTTGTGAACTACGTGTAATGGAAGATCTACAAGCCTTCCTGGCGAGTCACAACTGAGGTGTATCACTGGGAGGGTTAGGCACAGTCTCAGGTCTTTCAACATTTGCAGTTGGGTCTGCTTCTGAAGAAAGGGTGGCCTCTGCACTGGTTGTCTGTTCTGTAATGGAAGCACTGTCAGTTTCTTGTTCTGTCATTCCTGTAACAACAGTAGTACTCTCATTACTTGGTTCTGAAGAAATTCCAGGTTCGTCATCTAGAGAAAATTCCAAGGAATTCAAGTCTCACAACACATTATTGATATTGTCAGAATCATTTTCTTCATTAACATCATTTTCCATAGCACTGTCAGATTCATTGTTTGCAAACAGTTCTGTACTTACTGATATGTCACTAATGGTGCTTTCTGTTTCTGGCCCGCCTTCTTGGAGCTCAGCTAGTTCTGCCAGACACAAAGAGCTACATCAGAAGTCACACTTTGCACTTCACTTTCAGGGGGCACAGGGGCTGTGGAGAAGGCTGGAGGGTTAAACAGTCCTGAGGGTCCACCTTCATCTCCAAAGTTGTACATGGGGTTACCTTGAAACTACTGACTCAACTCATAAGACGGAGAATAGGGAGCTTCACACTCACTGTCATCAGATTCCGATTGGCAATCAAAGTCATTTAGAGCCTGACTGTGGGAAGGTCTTGAATCTTTGAAAACTGGAGAGGGGGTTAGCTGTTTCTTTTTAGCTGCAGCTCTGGTTACAGGCCCAGAAGGGGCAATGTCTTGGGGTGCAGCATCAATGATAATCTGACCAATTGGCAGCAAATGATTCCTGTGCATTGTCTTGACAGCTCGTGGGTCATTTTCTGGACATGCTTTGTAGACTGGCAGATCCTCCAGCTTACTGACAACAATGTAGGGGGTGTGATGCCACCTATTGGCAATGTTATGTTTTCTGTGCAGTCCCAAATTTCGTAACAAAACTCTGTCTCCAGGTTGCAGTTCTTGGGCCTTGACACACTTGTCATGCCTTTCTTTACTTGCTAAGTTTCTCTTGGCTACCATGGTGTGTGCTAGTTGGTATGCATGGTTTAACTGGGCCTTTAACTTTTGAACATACCGAAGGTGATTTTCAGCTCTGACTCCATCAGGGAACACTCCAAAGCAGATGTCTACTGGCAACCAGGCTTCTCTGCCAAACAGTAGGCGGTAGGATGAGAACCCAGTGGCATCACTCTTAGTGCAATTACACACATATATTAAGGTGCTTATCTGTTGGCTCCATTTGGACTTGTCCCGGGGATGTAGTGTGCCCAGCATATCTAGTAATGTTTGGTTAAACCTTTTGGGCTGCGGATCCCCCGGGGGGTGATAGGGGGTAGTTCTGGACTTTCGCACTCCCCAGAGTGACAGCATTTCCTTGATCAAATGGATTTCAAAGTTTCTCCCTTGATCAGAGTGAATTCTCTGGGGGGGGGCACCATAATGGACAAAGAACTACTCAATTAGGACCTTGGCCACTGTGGATACTTTCTGGTCTTTGGTTGGGTATGCCCGGGCATGAAGAGTGAAATGATCAGTCTCCACTAGCACCTTGCCAATATTCTTCTGATCCATTTCAAGACACAAAAATCAATACACACAAGCTTCATGGCTGCACTGGTAGAGATATTGACTAAGGGGCAGCCCTCTGGGGCTGAGCTTTCCTCTGTAGACACTGACTGCAAGTTTTAATGTGAGTCTCTATGTCAGCTCCCATCTTTGGCAAGTAGAAGTGAGCACGGGCCAAGTCAGTAGTTCAATCACAGCCTAGATGCCCCATTTTGTCATGAAGGGCACATAGCACCACCCATTTGAAAGCTGTAGGTAACATTAACTGCTGCTTGATAATTTGCCCTTGTCAGTCTGTGGCCTGTCTGTAAAGCAACTGGTTATGCAACTTTAGTCTGGGCCCCTCCCTAAACAGCAAGGCAGTTTGTGAATCTGAAGAATGAAGTTTGGACACATTTTTTCCAGTACGAATGGCATCCAGCACTGGCTTGATCATGGGATCTTGAGTCTGAGACCACTGTATATTATCAGGGGTGAGTTGGGGCAACGTGCTGAGATCCAAGGCTGCCAGGTGAGAGTAGACCACAGGTACACAAGTGTCAGGAGGGCCTAAGCAGTCCACCAGGCAGTCAACTGTTTCAGGAGAGGGGTGCTCATCTTTGTTGAATTTCTGACAGAGGGCTTTGACAGGCTGTTCAGACATTCTCACCCGGTTTGCATTAGAGTCAGGCCTTCTGGAGAGGGTGTCAGCATCAGTGTGGTTCAAGCCCAGTCTATATGCTACTGAATAATCATAAGTTGAAAGTGCAGATAACCAGCGATTCCCAGTGGCATCCAACTTAGCTGAAGTCTGGACATAGGTGAGGGGACTATTGTCAGTTTTCACTAGAATCTTTGCGCCATAAAGATATTCATGAAACTGGTCTACCACAGCCCACTTCAATGCAAGGAATTCAAGTTTGTGCACTGGGTAGTTCTTCTCAGATGAGATTAGACTCTGACTAGCAAACGCCACTGGGCATAAACCTTCCTCATACTCTTGATATAGAACAGCACCAAGTCCCTTTAAGCTGGTGTCAGTGTGCAACACATAGGGTCTGGCGGGATCTGCATATGCAAGCACAGGCACATGGGTGAGTTGATGAATGATATCACAGAAGGTCGCCACGCACTCAGGAGTCCACCTGCTTCCAAAAGGTACATTTGTCTGAAAGTAGACCTTTCCCTCCTCTTTAACTGCACTTCTCTTATATTTCTTGTTGGTAGGCGGGTAACTTTGAGTTAAACTGAGTAAAGGGCAGATGACTTTGGTATAATCTTTTAGGAACCGGTGATAATAGCCACAGAACCCCAAGAATCTTTGCAGTTCCTTAAGATTGTTAGACTGAGGCCAGGTGGTCAAAGACTCCACTTCTATCTGAATCCCATCAGCTGACACTATGTGACCAACATATTTCACAGATTTTTGGAAGAATTGACGCTTACCTATTGATAATTTTAGTCCAAAGTCCTCCAATTGGTCAAGAACCTTAAAGAGATGAGCTTCATGTTCCTCAAGGGTCCAGCCAAACACAGTGACATCATCCAGATAGACCAGGCATTCTAGTAAGTTCATGTCTCCCACTGCTCACTCCATTAACTGCTGGAAAGTGACGGGTGCCCCCAAAATACCTTGAGGCATGCGTAGAAACTCATAAAAACCCAGGGGACAAATGAAGGCTGTTTTCTCTCTGTCTTCCAGGGCCATTAGGATTTGATAATACCCACCCCGAAGGTCAAGTACAGAGAACCACTGGCTCCCATTGAGACAGCTGAGGGCATCCTGGATGTGGGGCATGGTGTATTGGTCAGGAACAGTTCTTCGATTTAACATCCGGTAGTCCACCACATCCTCACTGATCCATTTTTCTTCCGGACTACCACAATTGGAGAGGCGTATGGGCTTCGAGACTCTTGGATGATTTGTGCTGCCAGCATTTCCTGGAGATGGCGTCGAACATCACCAATGTCAGCAGGCATAAGGCGACGGGACCTCTCTCTGAACAGCCTCCCATCATGAAGTCTAATGTAGTGTTCAGCCCCTGTGACTCAACCTACATCCCATTCTTTCAAAGAGAACACTTTGCTTCTCTGAGCCAACTTCTGGTTGATCTTAGCTTTCCATTCTGCAAGAAGGGGGGACTCTTCAAACTCAAACAGGTCAGGGATCACCTCGTCACTCTCTAGGGCACTTTTTGTTGGGCAGCACAGCAGTATCCGCACAATATACAGTGGCTAGGGTGCACCCTCACTTCACCCGAACCTCCCGATCTGATATGTTCTGAACCTGCATCACTACCCGCCAAGCATAGGCATGGGCCTGGGCAGGCAAAATGCTAGGCTTGACAAATAGCCCCTCAGGCAGTTTCCCCCTCTTCCAGGGTGTCCAGCATAAGAATCTTGTTTTTGACATCCTTTTTTATGTGCACTTCACCACTAATGGTACACTGTGCATTTGGAGGTAATATAAGTGAGTCCAGGGCTTTTTTCCATACTGCTTCCACGGGCTCATCTTTCTCAGTCTCTTGGGTTTGCATCTGTAAATCATAGGCTCAGTGCACCAAGGCCAGAATGTGCAGGGCCCTTCCAGTCCACTTGGCTTGTTTCTCTTGACAGAGCTGGGCTAGCTGGCCAAACAAATGGACGTTGGTTTCAATCAGCAAAGGGACATCATCATATAGTCCAGTTGGCAGGCACACCAGGGCCAGTGTTTCCACTTCTTCATCTATGCCAGCAACAGCAGTAGGGAAAGACAACCAAATTCGTACATACCCCCAGTAAGGTTAGGATTTTTCACTCAACCCCCAAACATGCAGTTCCACGAGGGGTAGGAGTGGGAGGTCAGATAAGTGCTGGTCATACCAATCTTGAAATATAATGGTGACCTGCGAACCACTGTCTAGCACAGCTCCAGTGGAGATGCCATTAACTGTTACTGTAGTCTCCATAGAGGGACCCACCATCTCAGACCAATCCGGGGATGTCTGTTTTGCAGACTGGCCCACAGAAGTTTGGGATGAAAAACATTTTCGCGGTGGGCCAGGCTGGGGTTTGACATTGCTCTGTTGAACCAGGTTGAGCAGTTTGGCAGTAACTTTCTGCAGGTCCTCAGGAGAATTACAACTTCGACAGGTATGCCCATCTTCTCCACACCTATAACAGAACATCCTCTCTCAGTGATCAATAGGGTGGGTCAGTTCTTCACAAAGCTTGTAGTGGTCGGAGGAGGGTGCTCTATGGTCCTCTTTTGGTTTAGGTTCAGGTTTCCTGCCTCCGCAGCTTCCCCAGTGGGCAGAAGTTTGGGTGGTGTGTATGAGGTCCTCCACTAAAGCTCGCAGCTCACTATTTTATCCACTAGTTTGGATTCAGCTCGGGGCTCAGGAGCAATAGCATGAGCCCCCACACCCACGGGTGGGGCCTCACTTCTAGTCTCAGTCTTAGGAGGGCAAGGGTTAGAGTTTCTGGCCGCTTCAGCTGTAGCTTGTTGGCTGGCTCACATCTCCTTTAGTTCCTTTAGCAACTCTCAGACCTGATGCATCTCAAGAGCTTCCTCTCTCTCTTCAGGTCGGTCTGGCATTGGGTTGGTGTGTACAGCCCCAGCATAGGGTTACCACCTATCGTCATCATTCTCAGCCTCTCGAATCTCCTTCATCAGCCAACAGTATTCAGGAGGGTTAGCTTTCCTGTCTTGAAACTTCAGTTTTAGCATGAGCACACTAGAGTAATATGCAGATTTTAGAATGTGTTCCAGCCTGACGCGATTCCGTTCACTAACTGGGACACCCCATTTCTATGGGCTCTCTGCAAGGCCCGTTCAATCCGAGTAACAAAAGCAGACTAATCATTTTTCCATTGTTTCGAAGACTTGAACTTCCACATCAAGTCTTCCTCCGATTCAGTGCTGCCAAACACCCCTTCTAAAGCAGAGAGGTACTCAGCTGCAGTGGCTTCTGGATTTGTGGATTGAAGGAACCAAATACTTCCAGTACAGGGCCCCTTAAACTTTCCATAAGTCTCCTTCTCTTCTCCCCCTCAGAGCGCTGCCATTCCTGACCAAGGGGGTAGCATAGTCCATCCATGTTTCTAAGTCGTCCTCCCCCACTGGCACAGGAACTGCATCAGAGAACAATCTGAGCCTGCGATAAGAGTCCTGGTGTACAGAAGGTATCACAATGGGGGACTCTACAATAGGGGATGCCCTGGGGGTGGACGGAGAGACTGGAGGAGATTGCAATTGAATAGTTTCCTCTGAATCCTTCAAAGCCTTAGGCAACTCTTTAGCTGACTGCCTTTCTGCAGCTAGGAGTCTCATCAGTTTATCTTTAAACCCCTCAATCCTCGGGGACCCCCCAAGGGAAGATGGGTCACTATGCACATGAATAACTCTCCACCCCTTCTGGGACCCTTCTGGCATAATAATAGGGGGTACCTTTTCAGGGTCTGTAGGGAGGCTACAAGAAAGGAGGGCCACCAAGGTCTGAGCAAATAGATCTGAGTCCCGCCCCCGTACTTCAACCTTTCCCAGACATTTAACCTTCCCCACTGTTTCTTCAATAGTGTCATTAGTGGTCCCCACAGGGATATCAAGTAGTAATATGGCATGGTGGGGATCTACCCCTTCAGCTTCACTCCACCCTATCATGCGGTGCATGACCAGCTTGTGGGGAGAAATTTTCCATATGGGCGTAGTAAGCTCATTTCCATTCCTGTCTCAATTTTGAACTGGGCTGCAATTTCAACTTCTGACCACTAGAGGGCACTATTCCTAGTGGTGCCTCCAAGATGTAACCCCTAGGCAGCACTATCCTATGGACTACTACCCCTGCCTGTATGGCTATGCACAGTTTGAGGGGCCTGAGTTCTGAGAATGGGTGCCTCCACCCAGAGGAATGGTATCAAGGTAGTTTAACGGCTCTGGTATAGCCCTCTGGGATGCTATAACCATCCACCAATCCTTCTAGTGGCCTAAACAGTAACACAATGGTACATTCACATTCAATAGATAGCAGTAATAATATGCTCACACCCCTTTCACTTATCACCAGGGCTGGATCTGCTGCAACTACCCTGGAGACCCCCTGGAAAATAAGATCAGCAATGCAAAAAATGCAATATTACCACTGTAACCCAACTAATAATATGCACACAAGCCAGGTTAAATGTGAAAAAAGACAATCTGGTTTATTTAGTGTAAGTGAACAAGGAAGGGGTGTGAATCTAGACGAATGATTAGCACTCTGATTAAATTCAGGTTGGGTAGACACGCACTGTAAGTCCCTTTATAACAGTCCCACAACCCTGACTACCCAATGTGTCATACAGGCTAGCCTGAAGCATTGTCCGGGTTGGCCAGCATTGCAGCTGTTGTTGGGGCCCTTAGGAAAGAAAACAGTTAACATGCACACAACCTAAATATTTGTAATCCTGAGCCAGATGTCTCAGTCCTTTGCCTTAACCCAAATAAACAATTAGATGGTACACAATGATTTGTTGATGTCTTTGCAGGGAGCTAGCCTTAATTCTACTCATGTGACCCACAGCCTGGATGCAGGGCAGGCAAAAATGAAGACCTCTTGGCATTGTTCTGGAAGGCCAGGGGGAAGCAGGGCTAACGTGACTCACCTCCTGGTGGTCACAACCTGTTCGATGGTGTTGAGCAGGGGGACGAATCCCCAAGTGGGTCTTTTGCCGAGATGGTCTCTGAATCAGGAGCAGCGGCCTAAGGTGAGATGGCAGGGCCCAAGCAGGATGAACAGTTCTCACAGAGATCGTGATCTTCTGCTTGAAAAGCCTCCAGCGGGTGTAACAGAATTCACCATTGGGAACCAAATTGCAACCCAAGAAACACATTCAGCACATTCAAATCATTTATTTCTCTAAGCCACAATTCGGATACAGTCCAGTTGCTAATTACAGCTTCACTGCGCAACCCTACGTAGTCGGGGCCGAGTGGTTAAGGAGATGGACTAGAAATCCATTGGAGTTTCCATGCACAGGTACGAATCTTGTCGACTACGATATGCCAATTCTGTTTTAGGAGGCAGCATGGCGCAGTGGTTTAAGGCTCTGAGCTGCAAATCTGGAGACCTGGGTTTGAATCCCAAAGCCCCCACTTGCATACTGTGTGATCCTGAGCAAGTCACTTAATTTCTTTGTGCTCCCAGGTTGCACCTGTAAACAAGCTTTCAGCTTAGAGTGTCTCACCTGGTTAAATAATTGGGGGAAAAATAACCTTTCAATCCAAGGCTATTTTCTATCATTCAGTCAGGCCAATCGCTTCTGGAGCAAGTCTTTGGTCCAACTTGCAAGTTGAAATAACACATTTTTCTTTCTTCTGCTGCAGGTGCTAGCTGGCACATGGAAAAGTCTGACTTCTGCAAAGGGTAGTTCACTGGGCCAGAGAACGTGGCAGGCAGGCCAGCAGAGCCTTCCTGCTGATTCTCCTATGCTCCTGGGAGCAGCTGCTCAAAAGCTCTAGCTGTTCACTCCTCCACCTACAACTGCCAACTGACACACTGCTTCAGGCAGTTCTGGGTATTTCCTTGGAATCCAAAAGATTTGGTTGGTTGAGGAGACTGTCTGTCACAGTGAGGGCCCCCCCTTCCAGGTCCATTTAGGGGCCAACACTCAAAACTACAGCATTTCCTTCTCACAAGACCCCCGGGGACAGTCTCCATTTCAGGTCCCCAGTGGTTCGAGTGGTCCAAATACTAGAAGTACAGAACCCAAAATGGTGGCTCCCATCCAAGTGTTCAAGCTGCAATAGAAGCAGGTTAGACAAACTTCTCTATCCTTAGTATTATAACAGATAAACAGTAAATAACCACATTTCCTAACAAGGCTCCCTCTGTGCAAATAGCGACTGCAGAATGGAGCAATATAACAGACTGTCTGGCCAGTCGCGAGCCTTAATTACTCAGACCCGGCCCAGACCAATTTCTAACACAGATCAGATAGGCTCTTAAAGAGATAGGCATGGAGATTTGCTAGGGCACTCTCACGCAGACAAATAGAACTACTTTAAACAGGGCACAAGCCTGACAATGGGCATTAGGGAGCCCAGGAAGACATTATAGTAAACCCCAGTTTGTAGGGGGGTTACAGTAAGATCATAATTACACGTAAAATGTTATATCCTCACTTTCAGAAATATTTTTGTATCAGAGGAAAGAGTGCGAAGGTATAAAGGAACGTGTTACCCCAGTACATGCTGACAGCATCATCTGGGACAATTCCCAGAGCTGGATTATATAGCAGAATACTGGTAGCTTCTTAACCTCCCATGATGCAAAAAGATCCACCTCTGGAACTCCCCATGTCCTGAAAACAGCTCACGTGTGACATAACCTATCCTGCTGAGTGAGTCTGTCAGTACATTGCCCTTCCCTGTAACATGTACTGCAGAGATATGTACCATGAGAATGTAGGCTAGATCCAAAACTTTCAGTGTTTTCTTGCAAATTCTTCAGAATCTTGCATCACCCTGTTTTGTTATTATAGTGCATTGTGGTGTTGGTATCCATCCTTATCTGCAGGACTTGGTTCCTGACTAATGCTGAGAAGGACTTCAGGGACAGATACACCACTCTGAGCTGCAGCAGGTTGATGTGTTCCTTTCTCTGTTAGAGTCTAGATTCCTTTCACTATCTGATCAGGGATATCACCGCCACAGATCCACCTGCCCATACTAGCCCAGCAGGGCTCCAGATGCCTACACAATCTTGCCAGCCATGTGGGTTGAGAGTCGCAAGTGAAGGGGCTCTGTCATGCAGCTCGCCAGCCTGCTAACCTCCAGGAGTAAACCAGCAACAGGAGCAGTTTTGCTCCAATCAGCGCTAGGAGCATTACTTCAGGGTGGGACCTTTTAAATCTGTTCTTAACCGCAGCTGCAGTTTCAGTACTCCACTCATTGCCACAGCTTCACTTACTCTTACTAGGCCAGCAGGGCCAGTGCCATCTTGCCAGCCATGGGGGTCAAGAGTCACAAGTGAAGGGGGTCCCTCAGTGAGCTTGCCAGCCTGTTAGCCCCCAAGAATGCACCAGCAACAGGAGCAGTGTTGCTCCAATCGGTACTGGGAGCATTACTTTGTGGTGGGACCTTATCTGTTCTTACCCACAGCTGCAACTTAAGGACACCACTCACTGCCACAGCTCCACTTGTCTATACTAGCCCAGCAGTGGTCCGAATGCCAGCACCCTCTTGCCAGCCACAGGGGTCGAGGTTCACAAGTGAAGGGGCTCCCTCAGCCAGCTCGCTAACCTGTTAGCCCCCTAGAATCCACCAGCAACAGGAGCAGTTTTTGTTCCAATTAGCATTCAGAGCACTACTTCAGGATGGGACCCTTTCAGCCTTTATCTTTCCTCACTGTGCTAGCAGTCCCAACGTGACTAGCCCAGCAGGAGTGGGAGTCCTCGAGGGGAGTCACCAGGATGCCACTGGACTCTGCCCAACTTCCACCCTACTAGGCTGTAAGCATTTGTTGTAACCTGTAATATGTGCTCCTGCAACTAGGTAGGGAATTGTCTTCTAGCCTGCTTAGTTCCTGTAATTTGTTGCCCTCGGCTTCTAGGTAGGTTACTGCAATCCACCTATCATTTGCTACCACAACCTGAGACCAATATGTACATCTTATTCTGGCTGCAGGGAATACTATACATTTTACTGTTAATCCTGCTTGTTACCATGATCTGTAATCCTCTAAACTATTACTGCTATTAGCCAGGGCTTAACAGCAGTCCACCAGTACATGACTGTCTGTTAATTTTGTACTGCCATCACCTGCTGTGCTTATTGTCATCCTACCTATCTTGTTTAACCCTCATTTCCTCACACCATTTGTGCATTTTAGGCTCTCACCCCACCTGGGTGTAGCCCATGTTTCCCCTAAATAGTTCATTTATTCTCACACCTTATCTGAGTGTAGCCCGCACCCCCCCCCAAGTTGTTCAAGTTAGGCTTCTGCCCTATCTACAGTAGGTGAAGCCCACACCCCCTTTAATTTGTTCATTTAGGCCTTCCACCCAATCTGGGTGAAGCCTGCATCTGTCCTTATCTGTTGATGTAGGCTTCCACCCTATCTGGGTTAAGTCCATGTCCCCCCCTCCCCACACACACACATTTTCCAAAATAAAGTTCTCATCCTATCTGGGTGACGCTTGCATCCCCTCTAAATTATCCATCTAGGCCTCCACCCTATCTAGGTGTAGCCTGCAGCCCCCCAACTGGTTTTCCAGGCTATCTGAAACTCATTCACCATGTTGCTCCACATCCAAGCTATCCTCCCCCTCCTCATCTCCCTCTCCTCCCTTCCTCCAACCACTGTCCGCTCCCTTCCTCTCTCCTACTCCATCACTCCTCCCCTTCCTCCACCTGCCCATCCTTTTTCCTTCACTCCCTCTCCCCTCCCCATGGCATCTTGGGTGTTGCCTTTCACCTGCTCCTTGGCTACACCTGGAAGCTCTCTGGCACCACCTTCCCCTTCCCTCCCACTCTCCCCTTTTGCCATCTCCCTCACCCCCTTTCCTCTAAGCAGCTCTGTGGCTCATTTAAACTGCTTGTTTTCTTGCTACTCCTAGTGGCAGGGGACATCGAGCTAACTCCTGGTCTAGCCCCACCTTGCCAGTGCAGTTTCCCAAAGGACTGTGGGTAGTCTACCTTAACATCTGTAGCCACCTCCCGAAGGTGGATCTGCTGCAGCCCCTCATGGTCAGCCTCCAGATGTTCTAGTCATCTTGGGATCATGGCTCTCACTCAAGGTCCAAAACTTGACAGTGTCCATACCTGATTACTCCATAACTAGGCAGGATCACCCCAAGAGAGGCAGAGGTGTTGCAATCTACCTCTCCTGTGTCATCCAGTTTGTGCCTGTGCTGTGCTATAAATCTCCTCCCCCTCTGCATATGGGCTGCTTCTCCTTAAACTCTCCCTCCCCTTCACAGTCCCACTTTTCACTGCAGGAGGTCACAGCTGCCCTGGAATATCCCCTGCTTCAGTCACTGAACTCCTCTCATCCATCTGCTCCCACTCTTCATCTGGCAAATTACTCATACTTGGGGATTTTAACACTAATTGTCTCTCCCCCTCAGTGCTCAAACTTAGCCAGAATGTTAAATCCCTCCAGTTACCCAAACTAATTTCTGAACCCACCCAGCTTAATCATAAATCCTTAAAACCACACTCTTCTGGACTGGGTATTTTCCTCTCACCCCCATCATACTGGGGATGCAGGTATCCTCCCAGATGCTCTCAGCAACTACCATATGGTCTGCTGTGTGCAGAAGATCCATCACCCCAAAGCCCCTCTTAAAATCATCTTCCTACAGTCCTTCAAATCACTGGATTAGTCCTTCCTCCATGCTGACCTGTTGGCCACTGACTTGTCTAACATCTCTACAGCCACAGATATCAGCTCTGCCCTTGATTCCTTCCATAACAAATTTATGGCACCCTGGGACTATCACACCTTCTTAAGAAAAAACAGGGTCTGAGGTTCTTACCTTCCCTGGATCTCCACTGAGCTGCTGGCCTGCCTTTGAGCTCATGACCTTGCCTAGAGGTCCTACAAGACCGCCAGTTCCCCTTCTGTCCTGTTAAATTATTGGACCCTTTGCATTGCTTGGATGAACTCCACCAGGCTTGTAAAATCCGATTATTCCTGTCTATACTCCAGAAAAACTTTAACCACCCTCCAAGTTCTGGAAAGCTATCCACTCCCTCTTCTCTTCCCTTAATCCAGTCCTCCCTGCCTGTCCTCAGGTTGGCAACTCCCACATCACTGACCCTGCCACCATTGTTGCTTCTTTCAACACATTCTTAACCATCTGCTCTCTATCTCTCCTCCCCCCCCACCTTTCCCCTCTTCACATGCACTTCTTTTCTCCTACCACTCCATTGGCCTCTCTTAAGGCCCTTCTAACTTTGAACCCCCACAAGGGTATGAGCCCAGATGTCCTTGACCCCAAGCTTCTGTACCTCTCTGTCTAGAAATAGCACTCCCTATCACCCTACTCTTTAACCTCTCTTTCTCCTCCACCTTTATCCCCGATGCCTGGATATAGGCTACTGTCATCCCTCTCCCAACAAACTCTGGTCAGAGCCAATATGGCTGTGGACAGCTTTTTGGAGCAGCAAGAGCAGTGAACAGAATATGTGGTGCTCTTGTTGCACAGGAATCAGCCATAATACTGCAGCAATTACAGTACTGCACATGCGTGATACTCGCACATGTGCAGTTTGCCCCAGAATCAGCTTTGCGCAACGTGGCAGTGCTGATATAACTACGTGCAACAACTCAGTTCCCTTGGGTTACTAGAACCCCATTAATACTAGTCTTAGGCAGGTAGGAAAAGGCAGCTGGTGGGGAGCTCATTAGGGGCTTTCTACATAATGACGGTATTGCTTACTTAGCTAGCCTGAGAGAAGGATGATTATGTCATTTAGAACTCTCACAGCAACCATTTTAGAGTCAGCTGCTGTCAGGGAGCTTAGAATGTTCATCAGTAAGTTCAAATGTGGCAGTCAGAGTGGCAGGAGATCTGCCATTGGGGCTCTGTCAAAGGGAGACCTGTTATTTCTCACCCTAGTTTGGTAAAATCTTCAGTTTGCCCACAGGACTCTTTAGTTTCACTCCAGGGGGAGTGAGAAGGAATGCAGTTCTTGTGGATCCAAGGGGCAATCCCCTGAAGTTCTTGAAGTTCATAGCTGCCTTAAGGAAGAACAATTAGTCGAATATGACAGCAACCAGAGAAAGCATGGTGCCTTTTGTTCTTTCCACGACTGAGAAGAAGGAATAACTAATCTGTGAGTACAGAATATGAGACTGTTCTCTGATTGAGTTGTCTGAGGTGTGTGTGCCCTAGATAAGGCTAGATCATGCCGGTCAGGACCCCATTCGCCACAGCTATGCTGAATTTAAAGTTAAAGTTGGGAGACTTTAGCAATTCATTGGGGATTCAAGACTCATTTGATGTAACCCTGAAAGAATGGAAGAGGCTGTTTGGGGCAAAGGGTGGGAGGAATGCCATCTGGAGTTTCAGGCAGGGCTAAGTGGTTCGTAGATGGGCACCAGTGTTCCCTGGGCAAAGACCATACACCAGGAGGATTTTAAAGAGTGTGGCACATCCCACAGATATACACTTTGGAAATTGAAATGTGTGGAAAATGTTTAAAGTGTGTGGTATACTCCACAGATATACACTTTGGAAGTGAGATAAAGATGTTTTTGTGGAAATCTGTACTTACTCCCTACTTCAAGTCATAATGCTCTGTTGTGACATCACAATCTGTTGCCATGAGAGTAACTGTGATGTCACAAGCAGTGCATTATGACCTAAGGTAGGGAGACAGCAACAGAAATAGATGAACTCTTCAGGGGCAAAATCCTGTTTTCATGCAAATGACCTCATCAGTAAATAATGGGGAGGAATAGTAAAGAACTAATGTGAAATACAAGCTGAATTTTATTTAAATATTATGTTTTGTTAAAGTTCTCCTGAAGGTGTCAGCTGCTCTTTAAGCTTATTTTTCCTTGTGTTTTTTCAATCATAGTCATTTACTAGTGCTAACGCTGACACACAGATGGTTTTAAAATGAAGCTTTGGTTGGTTTGTAGCTTTTCTCAGGGAGTGAACTTTCAAGTCAGTAAAATCTGACCTTGGGATAGCTTTCTTTTGATGGAACTTATGCTGTCTTGTTTAGAATTCCCCTTAACAGGCATAGTAATTTGCAAAGCTGAGGCTGTTTAGGCGTGCAATAGGGGTTATGCCAAACAAATGTAAATATCTCTAAACATATATGCATTACACATAAACCATCGTATAAAAGTTGTTCAGGACAAACATATCCTTCCAATGAGCCTATTCATTAAGCTGCACTAACTATATTTTTTAAACTATGGCCAACTGATTACCTGAATTTTCATTTTTCTTCACAATTTTCACATTTCAGATGGCTATATTTTAAAATATCTAATAAATTCAGATTAGTGACTACCCTCATTTGAAAGGTCATTTTTAACAACTTCCATGTTGGTTGTATATTGGTAACATCTATACTTTCTGAGATATTCACATTTGTTTGGCATGAGTCCTACTGTGTTCACTCAGAGAGAAAAAAAATGAGTTTTTTTGGAAGACCATATTTTACAAAATATAAAGAATTCAGATTAGTGACTACCCTCATATGAAGGTCTTTTTGTCCTGAACAACTTTCACAGGGGTTGTTTTTGTGCACCTTAAATAGTTTTAAAGATATTTAGATTTGTTTGGAATATGTGTACATTTGCTGTCAGAGAAAAGCAGCTAAGAAAGAAGAGAGTATTTTTTAACTGCCATAGGGATTTGCAGTTATGGAAGAATACACTGAAAAGTACTAAACATGTGTTCCACGGAAAGCCCTTTCTTCAAGCTAAAGCAGGATGGCTGTAGGCTCCGCCCACAGCCATAAAAAGGGATAATCCTTCCACTCCTGGAAACCTTCAGCCAATTTCCCTGCTGCCCACTCAAGCCAAGCTCTGGGAACACCTTATCCTCTCACAGCTGACCCTGTTCCTTGACCCTTCTTCCTTTTTCACTCACTTCCAGTCTAGTTTCATGAAATCCCACTCCACTTCTTCCTCCCTCATCCAGCTAACTGAATCTATCCTGACCAGCACTGGCCAGGGCAAAATCACTTCCACTGTCTTTGTTGACTTGCCCAAAGCCTTTGTCACTGTGTCACACCCCCTTCCCCTGAGTAACCTAAAGGTAGCAGGGTTCCCTGCCTCCTCAATAAGTTGGTACTGCTCCTACCTAGAGGGCAGGTCACAAGCTCAGGTATCCCCCACTGATCTGTCCTGGGCTCCATCCTCTTCCCTATATTCTTAAATGACCTTCCCACAGTCTGTTCCTCTGCATCCATCCACATGTATGCAGATGATACTGTGCTGTTTGCTTCTGTCTCCTCTGCTATCAATCTTGCTGTCCATCTCCAAAAGGATTTTGATAGTGTTCAGGGTTGGTTCCCTTCAAACCTTCTGTCCCTCAATGCCAAGAAAACTGTCTCCATGACCTTTGGCTCCAGGCAGAGGCTTGCCAGACTCTCTCCCCTCCCCCCTTCTACACCCTTAATGGTACTGTACTTGCTAAAGTTCCCTCCTTTAAGTGCCTTGTGGTCTGGCTTGACCAGCACCTCAACTTCTCAGAGCACATTGATGCAATCTACCACAAGCTTCACCCCAGACTGGATGTGCTGTATAAAAACAATGTCAGTATTCCTATCCCTGCCTGCAAGGAGATAGTCATGAATATGATCCTTCTCATCTTCAACTATGGTGACACTGTCTACAGCACCACTCTCAAGTCCATCCTTGCCAGACCAGATCTCATCTTTCACTTCTTCTGCTGCTTTGCATTGGACTTCCCCCTTGTACACATCACTGCTCTCTCTACTACTCCCTCTCCCTCCCTTTCCTCAAATCCAGACATCTCATACACTGTACTACATTCACCTCCAAATGCTGGTTTGTCTCTCTCTCCCCCTCCCACCTCTCTTCCCTTTCTTCGACCCCCTCCTTCCTACTACCACTTCTGGAACACTGCTTCCCATTCCCTCTCCCTCACCCCTGGAAAACTTCCATGGGCCAAGCTGCATTCTTATATTATTTTCCTAAACTCTAGTCCTTCCTCTCACTGTCTACCCACTCAGCCTCATCCTTCTCTTTCTCTCAGATCCCTTCTTTGTGTCCTTGCCACCCACTCCTGCAACTGTTCCTGCTCCCTTACCCTGCACTCCCTCCCCCGTTTTGTTCACATTCCATAAACAAACAAAGCTTTACCGCGCTTCCATGTTAAAGTTGATTCTGCACCACAAAATGAGGCGGCTAACCTCTGCAGTAGTAAAATCCAATGAACAGCAGTGCACAAAGAACCACAGTGCACTGTTGCCTATACTGCAAAACCAAACTTTACTGAATGTTCAGAAGTGCACGAAAAAGAGTAACCAGGCAGGAGTTCAGTGTAACTGCCCCTAGTGCCTCAATTACACAAGTCTTCACTCATGTAGTCGAGGCACTAGGGGCAGCTACACTGACCTCCTGCCTGGTTACTCTTTTTTATGCACTTTTGAACATTCAGTAAAGTTTGGTTTTGCATTGTAGGCAACAGTGCACTGTGGTTCTTTGTGCACTGCTGTTTGTTGAAGTTCCCCCTGGCCCAACCCTGGCTGTGAGTAACTTCCACTCCCCCACACAAGGCTAACAGTGTCTTATCAGTTATTCCTTATGGTTATTATACTGCAGCAGTAGTGCCAATATAGTTAGGGTTGAGTGATGGGTTCTATGTTACACCCCTAACTTTGCACCTTAATAGTGTTGGCAGTGTTTTACAAAAAAATATCTGAAATTTTGTATTCATTGTCTAGTAGGCAAAGTCTAAATATGTGAAAGTTTTATGATAGTAGCTTGTGCGCTTTCTGAGATCTGCATACTGTATGTAATTTTCCTGTAGATGTCTAATTTTTTCTTGTATTTAACATGCTTTTTGGTTTTGTTCCCATGTACAGCATATGCAACAAAATGTTTTTCAAAACTTTCAGGGTACAAGCATGCTATGCCAAGGTAATGTCTTTGGAAGGTTTTGTGAAAAAATATTAAATGGTTCTGGAGTTATAAGAATTTAAAGTTTTTGTTCTTCCTGTTCTGAGCAGGCTCAGTAGGGATTTTGAATAATATTGTGATATGACATGAAAAATTCCATGTGGCAATACCTTTTGGGGTTTCTAACCACTTGTTTTCAAAGCATAAAAAATGTTTGTGCCATAACAACCACCATTTTTTCCCCTCTAACTGAAAAAAAAACATGGAAACTACATAAAAGAGGTGAAATTTTTAAAAGCAAACACCTGAACCTAGCCAAACAGTACCTGTTTAGTTAGATTCTGGCATTTTTTTTAAATGGCCAGAAATACTTTTTCTGGGTACCCCACATTCCAGGGTGCCCAGCTAAATGAGAGGAGCCATTCAGCCATGTTCTCTCTATGAGAACAGTGGAAATTTCATGAATTCTAAAGCTGCAGCTGGAGTTGAGCTGCCGGCTTAAGCTGAAGTATTGAGCCAGTGATCCCCTAATTCTATCTGTCTGTCTGTCTGTCTGTCTATCTATCTATCTATCTATCTATCTATCTATCTATCTATCATTTCATACATCCATCAATCTAACTGCAATGCCTTTGTTCTATCTATCTAAGTAAAATATTTAAGTAGACTGGGGCCCCTACCATTGGTACCGTTTCTTTCTCCCCCCTCCCCTCCTGGCCGCCCACCCACCCTTTCTAATGGTATTCTTTTTTTTATATTTACTATAAGTGGACCAGGATGCCCACCACCAGTACTGTTTCTCTTGACCTGCTTCCCCTCCAGGTCACCTGCCCCCATTCCACAAACAGTAGCCCAACTCTGGGGTGCACAATCCCCAGTGTCAGAATTTGAATATAGAAACAAAAAAGAAAAAGGTTGCACACTGTGTTTGAGGGGTGTGCACAGTAGGGTGGCCAGCCCACAGCCCCCTGATGAAGACCCGATTTGGATTGAAGAGCCAGAGCTGAGGGTTCTAATCAAATGTACCTCTACTTTGCTGCAATAAACAATTGGTATACTTGACTTTGGCCTGAGACCCTTTTTCTCTGGGGTCCACAAGTGCATAGAAACATAGAATTTGATAGCAGATAAGGACTGCTTGGCCCACCCAGTCTGCCCATTTCATAGCTCATAGCTTGTTTTTTGTTGTCAGAATTTGGATGTCCCTGCAATAAAGAAAACTGTCCCTCATTGATTTTTTGTTTTACCTGTAACAAAGGCAATGCTCCCTTGCTGATCTGACCCCCCCACACACACACACACCCACACACCTCACCCGACCTCCCACTCAGCACCCACTACCCCACACATCCTCACTTACCTGAAATGTGACACGGAGTAGATCTACTCTCCGATCGAAGACATGTCTTGCTGCTGGAACTGCCGACTGCCATATGAGAAAATAAGGTAAGTGTGGCTTAACGTATTTCAATGGAGTTTGTACTTTTATTCATAACTTTGTCATTTTAGCATATTTTAACACCAAATTTTCAACATGGCCTTTGTGGGACTTATATCATGACCAGTGGTGGTGGAATTATGTAAATCTGGCCTGAAAGGAGATTTTGTGGTCACTTTGCTAAATCACCTTTCAGGCAGGATTTGAAAATTTTCACCAGCCTTGTTCATGAGGTGGGGTCATAAGAAAGCTATGTTGAACATTTGGGGTCAAAGTATATAAAAATGACTAAATTATGAGCATGCCCTGAGATTTTTCTCTGCTCACTCATAACTTTTGTAATTTTCAATTATTTTGACCCCAAGTGTTCAACATAGCGGTTTTTTTCACACCACCTTGTGATTGAATCATTGTATTATGTATAAGACAAGTTTTCCCTGAGGCGGCTTACTATTAACTCATATCATGCAATGCTTTAGCTACCAATTGTATAGGTCTTAACTGCTCATTAGGGATATATGTTGATAGCTCTGCCCTGTTTTAGCTAGCAAATATATAGGCATTAACCCATGCTCATTGTACTTCTACGTTATATGCTTGCTCACCCACATTTATTCTATGTATGTACTGTATGAATGTCAATGTTTTATTCTGACATGCAGCCTTTGGAAATGAGTCTATGACTAAAAGAGCTGTAATTCCGATTTCATAAATAAATAAATAAATGTGACAGCTGTTATTTTTCAAATCCTAGCAAAAATGTTTTTTCACACCTGTGGTGTGGAATAACAGGCGGGGTTTTGAACATTTTTCACCCACCAGACTCATGAGGCGGGTTTGTAATGATGTTATGCTGAAAATCTGATGTATAAATATAGCAAAATGCCCAAGTTATGAGTGAAAATTGCAGCATTTCAACATTCACTCACAAGTTCACTAATTAAAATATTAACATATTAACATACTAAAAGTAGAATAGGCCTCATGGTCTATCGTGTCTGCTTGGTAAGCCAGCCCCCTACTGGGAGCTCGCTTTTCCACCCCCCCAGTCCCAGAGATGGTCTTCCCCAGCTTCAGTTTCCCCCTGTACCTGTCCAGCCCTTCTTGAAACCCTCCACTGTGCTCTCTTCCACCAGACTCCTGGGCAGTGTGTTCCATGGCTCCACCACCCTCTCAGTGAAGTAGTGTCTCCTATGCTCCCCCCTGTAATTCCCCCCTCCAAATTCCACTAATGCCCCCTGGTTGTTCCCCCTTTCTTAAGCCTGAACACCTCCTTGGCTCCACCCATGTTTATCCCCTTTACATACTTGAGACCTCTATCATGTTCCCCTGGTCCCTCCTCTCCTCCAATGTGTACAGCTGGAGCTCCTCCAGTCTGTCCTCATAGGGCCTTCCCCCTATGCAATAATGCACAACAGGGTGTGTGTTGTGCTGGGATAATGTTACACCTTGCATGGGTGGGCACAAGGCTGCAGATCAAGTGCATCCAACATCAAAGCATGACATTATCCCAGCACAACACACACCCTGGAGTGCATTATTGCTATTATAAAATGGTTTGTCTGTATAAAAAAAAAAAAAAAAGATTAAATAGTTTATTAAAACAACATTTATTGTCATATTTTCATTGGGTAGGAACACTACAATAAAACAGAGCTGATTATTTCTTGTTTCAGTCAGTAGGTGGAGTTGCTGGAAGTGTGTGGCTCTGCGGCTTTACCCACCCAGCCTTGCTTCCAGCATGTTCAAAACACTTATTGTTTTGTGCTCCCATGTTTCTGTTCTCCTGAATATGTCTGTCTGCACCCCTCCCCCAAAAAGGTCTCTCTGTCTGTTTCTTGCCTTCTTCCTGAGTTGTTTCCCTGCTTCTGTGAAGCTGAAAGCCAGCCGAATCCACACACATCCCACACTCATTGTTGACATTGCAGTGAGAACTGTCTGCGTGTGGTTCTCCCAGTACAGTTCCCATCTGTTTATACTAAGCAAAGAGAAAAGAAAGAAGATCATCACAAATCACAAACACACTATTGAGGGTGAGTAGCAAGTGCAGTTTAACACAGGCACTCAGTCAGCTTGGGGAAGGTGGCGACAGTAGCAGCCGATTGCTCAGTCTGTTCAGGATGGGCAGGGAAAGCAGGTTCTCACAACAGCAGGCAGCGCAGAAAACGATGGGAGGGACGGCTTTGGGACAAATTACTTTAAAAAAAAAGTCAAGCAGTTTCCCCTTAACACAGGCACTCAGTTTCTGTCTGGGGAAGGTGGGGACAGCAAAAGACTGTTCGGGATGGGTGGGGAGAGGAGAAGCCCGTAGCAGCAGGCAGCACCAAAGCTGATTCCTGTGATGACTTTGTGAACACATTACTTTACTTTTCAAAAAATGAAGCAGTGTTCGTCGAAATGTGTTGTTCTGTGATGTTACACAGATTTGGAGCCCATTTCCAGTTATGTTGTGATGGTGGCAGGCAAGAATTTTTATGATGAAAACATACTGAAGTACTGGCAGAACTTGACATAGCTTCTGGATTGAGTGGATTGATTTTTACTAACATTTAATGTGGTCATGTCGCTGCTGGGACTACATCCGTGATGTTGAACTGGGATAACATAACGGGTAGAGCGCCAGGCTGACCAATTGAAGTCCAGAGATTTTTTCTTGCCATTTTATAATTTTTAATATTTTTATTTTAAACTTTCAACACAAACATTTTCCAACACCAACTCATAAACGTGACAGGTGTAATTTTTTAAATCCTGGTTGAGGTGTGTTTTTGCACATGTGGTCCAAAATGACGTTTCAGACAATATACTATAAATGCCACATGTTATGTTTATAAGGGGAGTCATGAGACAGCTATCTTGAAAATTTGGGGTTAAAATAAAAAAAAATTATAAATATTAAAAAACTTTCTGTGTAGTGCCACTGTTCACCTTGGTGGGTATGCTTTGTGATTCCGTGCTCATGACCTGAGTTTGAGGGCAAGCTCAGTGACCCAGCTACAGGGGGTGAGGGTGAGAGGATGGCACTGTTATGCAACACCTTCCAGCCAGGGAATGAAAGCTGCAGGGTTGCCCCCAGAGTTGAGACCAGTATTCTTTTAGGCACCATTGTACACTTCTCATGTACAGTTTTGCCTACAGTACCACAGAAGCTGTGGGTGACATTTAGCCTAATAGTAGTCTTGCTTGTTCTTTGTTTTTAAACCCTTCTTAGTGGAGGAAGGCACAATCATATAGTACAGAATAATCTTACAATAGTGATGAGCATAAAAGCAAGAATGGGTTCTTTCCGAGCCACACAGTTCATACAGGCTTTGATAATACAGAAAAGAGTACAAATAAACCAATTCCCAATTATTCTAGGGTTACAACCCACATTTTTACTTTGAATATAAAAAGTGAAAAAACAATTGGTAACACTTAAGGGCCCCCATATATTTAAAGGTGATGTGCAGCACATCTAGGCACAAACTGGAGATGTACCGCGTATCCCACCAAAAGCATCAAAGTGCGATATTGAAAGGGGGTGATGGGCGGCCCAAATGTGAGTGGGCCATGGCCCAAACAAAATGTATGCAGTGTATGCAGAGGGGGCATTCCTATGAATGTGCCGCGCATGGGCATACTCATAGGGAATGCACCCCACATGTACCGGTAATTCACCACACACAAGTAAGGAAAAGCTGGCCTAAATCATCCGGCCACCCACAGCAGGCTGCTGTAGTGCAGCCTGCCCACTGCGTTAGTACAGTAGAACCCCCCTCCCAAACCAAACCCCCAATCATAGAAGCAACGGTGCCCGCTGCCACATGGCGACAGTGTAGTGTGTCCTCACCAAGCCCCGATCCCTGCTTCAGCAGAAATGTACCTCTCCTGCCCCACTACCCAATGTCTATAATCCAAGACACACTCCCATGTATTTCCATAGTGTAGTGGCCCACCCCATCAGGACAGGACCCCCAACCCTGCTCCCCAGCACCCAACCAGACCCAGTCACTGGGTCAGCCTCCGCACACCACCACGGCCAGCCACCAACTGAACTGTCATCACTGTGCTGTACATGGAATGCGGCTCGACCAATAAGCGTGTACTTATGTGCCAGTTCAGTGTAGTGACAGTTCAGCCACAGTGGCTGGCCGCGGTGGTATGTGGAGGGCTGAGCCAGTCACCGACTCCTGTTGGGTTGGGGGAGCGATGGGGTCCTATCCTGATGGGGTGTGGGGGGCACCACATCATGGAAATACATGGTGTGAGTGTGTCTAGATTATGGACATTGGGAACCAGGGCGGGGGTATGTTTCGTTGTGAACAGGGATTGGGGCATGGTGGGGCTCTGTGTAGCCTCAAACAGTGTTTGAGGCAGGGTGGGGGTATGGCTGCAATACCAACAGAGAGCGGGGAAGGGAGGGGGTCCCTACACTATGGAAAAGGGGTAGGGAGGGCATTATAGTATGAACAGGGATCGGGGTCAGGAGGGGGGTACCACTTGACTACCGGGGTGGGCAGGGGATGGCACTAGAGGTCCCATACAATCGGGGCTGTGAGGGGGCTTGCCTGGCACAGCTATGCTAAAGAGCTCATAATGAACATGCATGGTGCCTGGTTGTGCCATGCATGCCCAATGAGTTCATTTGCATGTTTCAGCTGACTATTGCCAACAGCAAGACAGCACATCCACATATGCGCCACAAATTCCCCATTGGCGGTGTTCAGACCCAATCCTGGATGCACTGCTCTCACCATGTCAGCCACCTGCTTTGTGCTGCGCATCCAGGGTCCCATATTCAAACAGGATGTGTGCTCTGTGCCAATCGCGCATACAGTTTGAATATTGTTACAGTGCCAGCCGGTGTATCTGTTTTGTGTGCCGCCTTGTTATGCATGTGCAACCGGCTGACTCTGAATATGACCCCCCAAGTTTCCTTAACTACACTGTAGTTACAGCATAACTACACTGTAACGGCATTGTAACTGAATGCAGTTATATGCAACAAACATGCAACTATGGTACATATAATTACCCCTGTTGCATGTAATTAATGATTACCTACCCTGCAGTTACATTGAAACTGACCCTTAAAATAAAGTGTGACCACATTATTTAAACAAAATACAATAAGGAAATGCAATAGAACTGAAAATGTATATATGCCCCAGTGGTTTTCTTAAATGGATCATAGATTAACCCAAAAGTACAGTATCAGCTTGGTCTTTAAAATAGTACAGGATTCTTTCCACCTTATAAAGGTCAAACCTAAAATTGAACTATACTCTAACGAAAGGGGGACTACTGTTTTTCCAAGACATCAGTATACATTTCTTATCCATTAGGAACCCAAGAGTTATGTTTTCTTTGCTCTTCTGAGCAATAATAATCTCTTAGGTTCCAGCCAAGCAGAATTGATAATGGTTCTCAAGTTAATTTGACAGTTGTGGACTGTCCTAGAACCTCAAAAACAAAGTCAGAAATTCTTGTAAGCTTCTTACAAGTCAAAACATATGGGTCCTGGATTGTTAAGGCACCTTGGTGGTCCTTGGGCAATTATCATTGAGACTGGTCTTGAGATTATGTAATCTCACCAGACTGAGATAGACTCAATGCATAATATTAAACTGAATCTGCTGTAGTTTAGGGGAACAGAATTCTTGAAGCGGGTATGACAATATGAGCTCCCAGTTTTTGTTAGATAAAAATGAGCCAAGGTGTTGTTCCCATCTGGCCCTTAACTGATCAAGATTAAAGGGGCTTACATTTTGTAATAGATGATATAGAGCAGAAATTAGCTTTTAATTAGGGTTCAGGGATAATAACATATTTTCAATGGGTGAAAAATATTGAGAATATCTGGAAGTTGAACTATAATTCCAAATTTGTAGACATCTAAAGAATTGGGGCTCAATTTTCAAAAGGCAAACTATGATGCAAGGTGCCTGCACCAAATGGGGATGACGCAAGTGGTACCTTGCATCATAGTTTGAAACAATCCTGATGTTCAAATGCCAGCTGCGGTGAAATCAGGATGTCATGCAGCAAAGCACCCCTGCACCACCCTTGTGGCAAAAGTGCCCATGTGCCAGATCACAAGGGTAGTTGCGCCATGGCAGGGCTGCACAATCCCCTTATTTGATATTCTACAACCCCTGCCATGGTTACAACAGAGGGCTGCCTATAGACCAGCAGAAGGTGGTCTAAGGGCCATTCACTGCTGCCTGGCAGGGCAGCGATGGGTGGTCAGCAATGAGGAGCCTGGGAGGCAGAAAAAGCTTAGCGGGAGACCTTAAGGTGACAGAGGCATGGTGTTAATGTGCGGGGGATGAGGTAGCACCCTGTGGGGGTGCCCTGTACTCTTACATACAGTTGATTGGACTGGAACAGAGGGGTGGCAGAAAGGGACCGGGACCTGGCCTCAAAATGATACAGCCCTGGCACCTGCCCATAGATGCCACTAACCACAATACCATCAGTGGACAGCAGTGGCTGTAGGTTTCAGGGTGCAAGTGGTGGCTGGGAGCAGTCCCCAGGCACCATGGCATTCCCCTGATGCCACACACACCCATGTGTAGGCAGCTGCCCGCTGATCGTGTTGTGGTCAGTGGCTCCTATGGGGCAGGTGCCAGGGCAGTGTCCTCCTGAGGCCGGGTCCTGGTCCCTTTCTGCCAGCCCTCTGTCCCCGTCCAATTGGCTGTATGTAGGAGCACATGATACCCCCACAGGGTGTCACCTCATCCCCACATAATTAGCACCAGGCCCCTGTTGCCTCCAAGGCCTCCTCCTATGCTTCTTCTGCCCCCTGGTCCTCTCCTGGCAGACATTTCCCCTCTCTCTAACTTTGAGGCCTCTTAAGTGTTGCACCAGAGGAGGTTGACAGATCCTTCTGTCATAGCCTGCAGGTGCACCACTACTTTGGGTGCAGTGAATCTCAGGTCTTGGGCACAGGGACCCTCATTTTTTTAAATATGGAGAGCCCCTGATTGACCCTGAGATTGTCACAGCCCTAGCTCACTGCAACTTGCTGCAATCTAAGGGATCTTTGAAAATTAAGCCCCTGGAGTCCAGAGATACAGTATTTGATCTGGGTTATTAGCTGCAAATAAGTCTGCCAGTTTTGTTTTGGTTTTTTTTTGCTTCTTATTTCTCCCCCACCCTGGCCCTGGTCAGTCTTTGTCTGGCCGCTGTCCATCACCTTCATTCCTTCAGGCCCTCACACCTGTAACCCCCATGGCTTACCCCCCAAGGTGGGGCAGCGGGGACCCCTCATGCACTGACAGGATCCAGTTTCGGGGCATTACCTCCAGAATGGAGTGCGACGGGAATAGTCATCAAGCCACAATGACCAGCCACCATGGTCTTTTCATGTTTTTCTTTCCCCTGCGACAGCCTAGATGTGCAATGACACCTGTAGCAAACTCGTACATGCACCCGTGTGTGGTCCCACCAAGCATAGGCCATGCTTCTGCCCCACATGTCTTGTGGCAGTATAGCGCTGAGCCCCAGCCTCCGCCAGGGTCAGGCATGCACCGACCAAAGGTTACTCCCCTTTCCCAGAGGTGGAGAGCTGTCCATTGGATGCTTGATTCATCTCCTCCCACCGACTCCCGGTGGCCCACACTCATTCCTGAACGCAGGTCACTGGCATGGCGTGAGGTGTGGAGTCTGCCAGTTTTTGGATACCAGCTAATTTCCAAAAATGAAAATCATTGATACTGAAAAGCTGAATCCAAAATTGCGATATATCAGTGTATAACAAGATATCTGTTCATGCCATCCTGTGATGTCATGAGCCTTCTTCTAGCATTGGTAGGTGGTCTGCATAGCTATTAGGTGTGGACTATTGCCTGTGTAATATTGAGAATGTGGAATACTTTATAGGTCACGGTAGTTAAGATAAACTGTTATAAATTTCTTCTATTAGTGAGCTCCTCTTGGAACCAATCACATATTTGTGAAATGTAAGGTGTCAAAGAATAATTTCTAATGTTTGCTAGCACAAGATCACTCCTATTCTTTGATAATCTTAATTTATCTGAGTGTAGTCTGGGTCTTTTTCTTTCCAGATGAACCGAGAACTTTCCAAATAAACTTAGAAATTCATTTGTCCAAGTCTTTAAAAAATGTATTTCATACCAGGATTTGGAAAGCCTGAAATAAAAAGAGAAACCAAGGAAGAATCTTCATTTTGATAACGTTGCAGCATCCATTTAACGTAAGAGGATGATTTATTCATTTATCTAAGTCTTCACGAAGTTCCTAGAATAATGTTCGATAATTATTTTCAAAAAGAAGGGTGGTATCTTTTGTAATATATACTCCCAGATGTTTTATTTTGTTGGGTAGGTTACATTGGACTTGAGTGGGAAGGGATGAGATATCCGTGCCATTTAAATGTATAGGTTCAGTTTTTACCATGTTAATTTTGTAGCCTGAAGCTTCCCCAAACTTCTTTATTAATGATAAACAGGCTAGAATTTATATAGAGGGTTCCAACAGGAATACCAGAGTTTCATCTATGTGTAGATTAATTTTGTTTTCATAAGGTCTGATTTTAATGCCCTTGATCAGATTGTTGTTCCAAATAGCAATTGCCAAATGTTCAATGGTTAATGCAAATAATTAAGGGGATAAGAGGCATCCCTGTCTGGTGCCCCTAAGAGACTATAATATTTATTAGTCTTCTTATATTAGCACCCAGTTTCCTGTTTTAATGACCCCTTTTGTTCGGGACAAATGAGACTTTGGATTACTTTTTCTAAGTGACTGGAAAGAAGTTTGGCCAGAATTATCATATCTGTATTAAAAAGAGAGACTGAAGAAACCAGTTCAGGAGTTTTATATTTTTTAGCAAAAGTGGCAATTTATGCATCATAAAAAGAGGGGGAAGTGTATCAATTCTTAATGTGTGATTGAAAAGATCTACAACAGGCTGAACCAAGAGGGTAGCAAATTGCTTGTAATAATCAGCTGAAAATCCATCTAAGCCCAGAACTTTACAGGAGGTCATATCTTTAATGGCTATCAAAATTTCATCGATAGTGAAGTTGACATCTAGCAGGAATTTTTGCCTTAATTGAACTTTCGGTAGGTTAATTTGTGAAGGGAATTTAGCGACCACTTCTGGATAATTATTTTTTTCTGATTTGTATAGATTTTTATAATAATTTGCAAAGATTTTATTGATTTCTAGAGAATCTTTTTGTTGATGTTTGTTGTTCATCCTAGGTTAAACAGATAATTTTGCTTTGTTTCTCCTTTTGCCGTTGGAGGCCATCACTTTGTGTGGTTTGTCGCCCAGAGCTTTTTAATTTCATTTCATTACATTTATTTGAATTTGCAGGTAAGTACACTGGAATGTACATTCCTTTTTCAGGTACAACCTGAAGTCAAGGTAATAACAAATGTAATTTACAATACATAATACAATAACAACAAAAACATAAATTTTGGGGAGGGAATAGGGACAGACTAGATGGACTGATGCCGTCCTTTTCTGCCGACACATTTCTATGTTTCTATGTTTCTACTTAGCCCTAGTAAACAAAATATATTTCTTTGACTCCAAAGAAGCTATTCTATTATACTGTTCTGATACCACGTTTTGATTCCAGTCTATTGATACATTTTTTCCAAGGTTGTCAATTTTGTTTATTTTTAACTCTTACATGCAATATGATTACTTATTATATCCATGACCAGATTAATGGATATGGGGGCCCTACTCCAAGTCAAATTTTGTGGCCCGGGGGGCCCCTAAATGCCAGCATCCCACTCTTCTGCAGTGCCGGGCCATTAACGCAGTAACAACCAGGGTACTCAAGCAGGGTGTGGTTTATAATACTGTGTTATGCAACAAGACTTGACAGGTCACATGCCCTTGATTATAAACAACACAATTCAGAATGACCAATTACCGCACAAAGAAACATTTTATTAGTACAATATTAACATTTTGTAAATTTCCACTTTTTAATTACCTTTAACTCATCTTGTTTTTCCCTTGTCACTACTGTACCTTCTAACTATTTTTGTTATTAATAATTATGAATTATTAATTATGGATCCTCTTTTCTTCCCTCTCCTGAGACACACCTGGACATTAGACTTCAATTAGTGTGCCCTGCCTTCCCAGATATCAAATTCAAATTCCACATAAATAAATTAATAAAAATGGGGACTGTAGCTGCCACAATCTCACTGCACATGCCTCCTTGAATACCTATTCTCTGCCAAAACCAAAAAAACTGAAGCATGTATTGAAGCAGTTAGTGGTGCTCACAGCTCCCTCCCATTATTTCCCTGCTCAAGACTCCTTCGAGCTCCAAACCTGAGACATGTTCAATCTCCTTGCCTCTGCAATGCATCTGCCACAATCACCCTCTGTGCAGCTATCTTTGTACTCAATTCTATCTGTTCTCCCACTGTCTCCTCTCCTCCATCTCCATTGTCATTTATAGTTTTGTTGTCAACTTATTGCTTTGCTGCCAATGCCAAGTTGCCACATCCTTGCCCCTACTCCAAGTCACTGATGCCAAAGCAACTAAACAGAGTTGTGCCAAAAAGACTGAGCCTCAAGAACCCTGCAGGACCTGCAGGTGTTGACTGCAGTCACTACAGAGATTGTTTCCTAAAGCAACCTGCTGCAACTTCCCAGTAATGTATATGACTCAAATCAGACCAAGCCAAAACTGTGCCAGCAAGAGCAAGTCCCACAAGTTAATTCCCCTCAGGTGACTTATTAGCACCCCGTGGTCCACTCAGTGCCAAACTCAAATCTTATTAAAGACTCATCAGTACACTATTCAGGTTACTGAACACTCACAGACAAACCATGACCAGAGGCAACCAC
Source organism: Neoceratodus forsteri (assembly GCA_016271365.2). Classification (NCBI taxonomy): domain Eukaryota; kingdom Metazoa; phylum Chordata; order Ceratodontiformes; family Ceratodontidae; genus Neoceratodus; species Neoceratodus forsteri. The sequence continues at coordinate 687,011,206 of JADMNL010000022.1, read as the reverse complement.
AGCTTAGTTTGTTTCTCCAATGCAATAAAACTAGTTATTTCTGCAGCACAAATGGCTTGGACACTGCAGCATGCAGATGGCTAGTCAACACAACAAACCTGGTGTGGCCTGACTGATGTGAATGTGATGAGTCCAGTCTGTCCTCTCGATTGTTTCCTCAAGATCACACAGGCAGCGGTGACATGACTAGCCTTGCAGCGTGGCCTAGCATGGGAGGACTCCTCACAGTCACAGCAGGACCAAAGGCCCAACTAACAGCAGCACTGACTGACCCTAGCTAATGGCTACACTAAAAACACCAGCAGCATGTGACGCTGCACTGAAGTCAAATCCAACTCTGGGTGACCCCCTGTGGCCTGGTCAGACTCCCTCTGTCTACTTTTGTGTCTTTAGACAGAGACTCTTCTTCTTTGATAGATGAGACCAACCACTGGTACCGACAACTGACCGCCACAGCTCTCTCTCGTTCTCCTCCTCTACTCCTCACCGCTGCCTGACCATACACCGATGCCATGCACATGCACGCACTGATTCCTGTTCACCAGTAGCCACACCTCCAGAGGGCCTCTGATGGACATGATTGGTTGTGTGTGGTGGGGTCAAGGTGGATCAGTGGTGAAGCTAGAGCAGCTGTCGGAGAAACTGAGAGGCTCGCTTGCTCAGAGCGGCTGTGGGGGGGGGTCATCACTCACTAGGCTGACTCAGTGAGTCGGGGTGGCTGACTGACTCCAAGGAGGGGGATGCTTTTTGGGCAGTTCAGCCCCTCATTGGTTGCCTAGTACAGCCAGAATTAAAGAAAGTAACTGTAAATAAGTTAACAGTGGGGGCCCTCTTGAACCTCGGGGGCCCTACGCCATGGGGTAATTTGCATACAGGTTAATCCAGCCATGATTATATCCTTTAGCACTGTTTTTCATGCTCCCCATCTAATGTCTGGAGAGATTTCTGCTGAATTATTGTGTTGAAAAAAATGCAATTATGTAAGTTCTTGCTAAGGCAGAAAACCGTTTGCCATTAAGAAGGGAAGGATTCAATGAGCATTGCTTGGTCATGTATATTTTGTTATTATATACTGTTAATTTGAAAGGTGCATAATCTGAAAAATCTAGTTGATGGTAGGCTATGTCAGTGACACTGTTTTAAAGTATTTGTGAGATTAAGAAGAAATCTATGTGGGTTTAGAAAATGAGCTTTTTATTTGGAGGCATCTGATTGGCTGGTACCCATTCCACATGGGTACATTAACTTTCAATAGATGCCCACCAAATAAGTCCCAGCTCACACCTGCTTCATACCCAGCCAAGTATCCTTGTGCCCAGCCTGCTCCCTCATTGGCTGAAGCACTGGGCACACAATTTGAAACTGCCACCATTTTTTTTACCACTTAGTGAGACAGCTAGTGAGAGCCCCCTCCCATTACACACACACACACACACACACTCACACTCACTCTTTTGACCAGGCATCACCCAGTAGCAGTCCAAAAGAAATATATGTGCCTGGTTTCCCTGTTATAGACCTAGCTTTCTTTTTTCTTTTTTTGTTCTATGCCTAAAACCCCTACTGCCACCGCACGCTGACCATAGACAGGCATGAACTCACAAGTTTGTTATAAATAAACAGCCCTCCTTCCCACACAAAAAGATACAAACTAAAGGTAAGCAACACAGAAAATATATATTTTTTCTTTTAAACAGAACCACCACGCCACCAGAATACACGCAGAGGCTCATTTCAGCACTACTGTCACACACAGTGGTTTGTTTCAGGATTGTTCCTGCATGCGGCCGTTCATTTCAGTCCTACTCTCTGAGTATAGGAAGACATCTTCTTCACAGCGCTAGCGCTGTTTCTGCCATATCATCATTTTTGTTGCTCGCCCCAATAAAGAAAAGGGAGACATAAAGTAGCTTAGTAACATAGCACTAACATTACCTCTTCTGCATTCCATTGTCCTTCCCATTCCCATTGTAATCAGCAAACAAAGAGGGCAGCCTGAGTATGGTTCTGTATTCAACTGCCAAGCTACCGCTGCAGCACCAAACACAGATGCTTGTAAGCAGGGTCTCAGTAAAATTAAAAAAACAGAACTCAAGTGAGCTGGGGGGGTGATGGGTTCAAGTGCCAAGGGTGGGATATACTGTACACAGTGGAAATAAAACAGTGAAACACTGCACTGCCCTCTACTGGTATATATTCTCAGGAATACCAGTAGAGGGAATACTTTACTAAACAAGCAAGTATAAGTAAATTTTTAATCTTTTTTTTTTTTAGTTCTTAAATATTACCCCCCAAAAAAAAGTTACAGTTAGCCCATTTTCTAAGTGCAATAATACCCTCCAGGGTGGGCAGTATTGGGCAATACCAGATCTTCCAGGGGCTATAAGGCCCTCTTCCTGCAGCATCGAGCCTCATTATGCCCCTAGGCGGTCTGGTATTGCCCAATACTGCGTACCCTGTCAGGTATTATTGCATGTGTAGCACTGATGTGGAAACATAGAAACATAGACTTTGACGGCAGGTAAGGACCGCTAGGCCCATCTAGTCTGCCCGTTTCCCTACCTACAGGATAGGCCGCAGATCCTAGTTAACCAACAGCCTATTTCTTCCTACCCACCACCAAGAATTGCCTTATGTCTGTCCCATGCATTCTTGAATTCTCCCACAGTTTTAGACCCCACAACCTCCTCAGGAAGGCTGTTCCATGCATCCACTACCCTCTCTGTGAAACAATACTTCCTCACATTGCCCCTGAACCGCCCTCCTTCTATCTTTAAATTGTGTCCCCTTGTTCTTGCAAGTCTCTTTTTCTGAAAGATGCTACCCTCTTGGACTTTGTTGATTCCACTGAGGTACTTAAAGGTTTCTATCATGTCTCCCCTCTCCCTTCTTTCCTCAAGGGTATACATATTAAGCACCTTTAGTCTCTCCTCATACGGCTTCTCTTGCAGACCCTGCACCATTTTAGTTGCCCTCCTCTGGACTACCTCTATCCTGTCTATTCCATTCCATGGATCCAGCATTGCAAGATCCTTTATAAACCCTCTCAGCAATTTTCTAACACAGGACATATTGTCAGTGTAGGATGAAGATTTGTCCAGTCTACAATTAAATGCCAAATTAAAATCTCCTCCTAGTATAGTGGGGCCTTCAAATGTAACTCAAAGGAACCTGTATGTCATTTTCCACTGTAAAAAAATTATTTTCAAATGCTGGTTTCAGCTCTGTTACTGTTCCATATCTAAAGGCTTTTTAGTTACCCTTGTTGATGTTTCTGATATATACACAAGTAGTATAATTTTAGAACTGTATGATGTAGTTTATGTCCCTTGCTGAGCTCTTCCATTGTTGGCACAAGGCATCCAAGTTCAGTTATAGAACTCTGTAGCTGAGTGGGACATAAACTACATTATACAGTTCCAAAAAGGTACTGTACTTCAGAGCATAAATCAGAAACACTCATCGCATTTACTAGAAGGCTTGTACGGAGATAACAATACTAGAATTGGAACCAGTACTTAAAAACAAATTCTACTGGGGAAATGGTTTACAGATTCAGCACAGTTCTCCTTTAAGAAACAAATCAGTATAACATTCTGCATCACTGTTATTAGGTCCATAGATCTTAGCCAGCGTAAAATTCCCACCTGAGGTTTTTATTATGGCAATAGTAAATCTTTCCCCTGGATCTATAATTGTCTTTCCTAAACAAACTGAACTGTTTTTCTTAGTAAAGACAGTGACCCCTTGCACAATTCATAAAATTAGCTCCCCTGCACTCTCCCCATCTTTTTGAATAAAATTCTACCTCACTATTCAGAAAATGTGTCTCTTGCATCACTATAATGTTAACATTTTTATGATTCAAATATTTAAACACTTTACTAGTTTTTTTTTTATCCCATAGGCCTTTCACATTCCAAGTAATAAATGTAATAGTCATTCCTGTCAAAAAAAGACCTGGACTGAACTTGTTGTTTTCGCTGAATCATCGTAAAACTGTAAATCATAATATGGGCAATGCAGAAATGCAAGCCTGATACGCGCAAGAGGCGCTTACCCAGTCAGTGCAACTCTGTGCTCATGAACAGGCACAGGACGCACACGAGTTGCATGAGCTAGGTAAGCACCTCTTGTGCTCAGTGCCTGTCCAGAGCCCTGTCCCCTGCTCAGTGCCTGTCCAGAGCCCTGTCCCCTGCTCAGTGCCTGTCCAGAGCCCTGTCCCCTGCTCAGTGCCTGTCCAGAGCCCTGTCCCCTGCTCAGTGCCTGTCCAGAGCCCTGTCCCCCCGGTGAGCTGCTGTGCTGGGGACAGATCAGAGGACACAAATGAGTATCCAATCAGATGCCTAACCTGGTCCCATAGTGGCTCCCCTGCTCTGTGCACAGCGAGGGATTCCGGGATGTGCGGGATGTCCATTTTTGAAAAATATGGGCAAGTACCTGAATGGTTGCCCCAAGCACTCCCAGTCAGCCCAGACAGCTGGGGCAGCACAGTGGTGGGATTACACATCCTGCCACAGCTGGTGCATGAAAAACTGAGGGGGGGACACAAAAGATGCTGCCTCCTTGCCCGGCAGTGCACCTCTGTGAATGGCACAGAGTGCAGGCACACCTCCAGGCATGCCCCCGGACTGGACACGTGAATAGCTGCAAAACCAGTCAGGGGATCCTGTGCAGAAGGGATGCATGTCCCTTCCATGAATGTGTGCAGGGATCCGCAGGACCCCTGGTTCACGGCATTCAGACATAGGGTTAGTGTGGTGCAAAGTCAACCTGGCTTTTAATGCATAGAGGCCCATTATGCTCATCCATTTTACACATTTTTCTCATGCCTTTATTTGTGTCCCTAGCCTTTACAATCCCACCTATCACCACATAAATCCTGGACACAGAGTGTGGAGAGTGGCTGTGCAAGTCCATCAGGGTGCAGAGTAGCTGAGCTGGCCAGTCTGGGTGGAGATAGTGGCCTTGCAGGTCTGGGGTGGGGAGAGTGGGCTGTAGCTTTTTGCATGGACATTTAATTCACTGTTGCTTGCTGTGCCTTCTGCTGCCCTGCCAGCTTTGTGCTGCTGTGCTGACCAGAACGGACTGGTACACATGCTGAAAAAATTGTTCTGGCCACTGGTGATGGAGGAGGAAGGGGTGGACGGGCATACTGGCACAGAAATATTTTTTTCAACATGTATGCCAGTCTGCTGGGTCCATGCCATGCTTACCTCCCTCGTACAAGGGGCTTCTGAGCACTAAAGATAAGTTTCTGTGTCAAAATTAGGAACTGTTGGAAAGTATGAAATCCTACAGTATAAAAATTGTGCATGTTTATGTAGTTTCGCCTTACTGAGTGGTTCGACAAGATGTTCTGTGGTCTCTCCTCCTCCTTTAGCACCCTGACCTGTGACCTAGCCATCCCCCCTCCCCCGGGCAGGGGGAAGGTCTGTTGTTTTGTGGTCTTTTGGTGGTTTGTTGGGCATTGTAAAATGCATTGTTTCATTTACTGTGTTGTACTGCCTGGACCTGCTTTATCCTGTCTCTATCCTGAATGTAAACATGGTATAAAAAAAGTTCATTTTTTGGCGGTGTGTGTGTCTGTCTGTGTCTGTGTGTAGAACAATAGAGATACACGCTCAGACAAAAAAAAATTGTATTAAACCACATCAAACTGAAGCAACCATGTTTCATTTGTGCCCTTCAAAACTGTCAGATGAGACGATTTTGAAGTAGTCTGTGGGGAGGGGGGAGCATCCACGGCAACCTGGGCTACCACAACCGGCCCACCACACACTGTCATAGGTGATGCTAATAAAAACCACCAACCAAGTACTTACCTTTCATAGTGGGTCCTGTGAGGCTGTGCACAGGTATCAGTAGTCTTTGTTCCAGCAAACTTCCTGTGGCATCTGTTCTGTTAGGTTATGTGATGCGACCACTTTTGTGCCAGGGCAGTCTGTGTTTGCTTGGATGGGGTTGTGTAACCCTGGGCATGGACAGAGATGCATATTCCTTAGGAGCCAATGGGGAGGAGAGCGGTAGGGGTTGTGGTGTGACCACACCATGCCCATGATCATCTTGAACAATTAGAGGATTTACATTGTTCTGTTGCACTGTCCCAGGTACATCAGCATGCTTGTGAAGAGCACCGCCTGAGGGATATCAGCAAGTCCCATGCTTATGTATGCAATGCTTGCTTGCTTGAGAAGAGTATTATCCTCTTCGCTTACCTTACCTAACCAGATTCAGGCATGTGACATTGAATAATATGGGATGGAATGGGATGGGATACTAATGGATTAACTTGGTTATAACAAAGAAAAGTGTTAACACTGGGTGCAAGTAAGCAATAATGCCTGACAGGGCATATGTCATGCTGGGATAACGTCATGCCTCAGGTGGTTGGGCATGAGTGCATTCAATACATAAGGCATGATGTTATCCTACCATGACACTCACCCTGGAGGGCACTATTGCTATTATACAATGGCGTGTTGTTATACAGAATTAAAAAAAATAATTTTAAAGATGTTTTATTTGGTGTGGAAAAATAATTTTAATAGAAGATACAAAAAACCACACTAATGTTAACAATCATCAAGAGGTTCACGGAGAGGCTGAGACTAGACCTCTGATGAATCAGATGTACTGGGATAACATCGTGGGTCTAGCCCAAGCCTGACCAATCAGAGGTCAGCATTCATTGTTGTCATTGTATAATCGCATTTGTTTATGTAATCTATGTAAATAAGGGCTCATGCTGTGAGGATGCACATGCTGGGATGTTTCCCATACCATCCATGTTTATAGGTATACTGATGTGGCACAGCCATTTGCTGCACTTCCTTGAAACATACTTTTTGCACTCTTCAAGGGTGGGAGGACTAGCTCAAGCAGACATTTCAAGAAGTTCAGGATCCACTATAAGGACTGGACTTGGAAGGGTTATGTAAGCAGCAAAGAGGGGGTGAGAGACTAGTGAGCTATCCACCTGGAGGTTCAGGTGGGGGCAAAATTAGGTCAAGACTAATTTGAATTGAAGCTGAGGGGAGGTCCTGTCCTCTTGAGAAGGAAGTTAAGTTCCTTACATATTTTCAACTTTACAAGTAAGTCCTCACTCCCAAGGCAGAAGAACGAAGAACTGAATACAAAACAGATCTCGGTCAGTTTTTCGACTCTGGCCTCGGGAGGAGTTGGGCCGAGAGCAGGCTGCAGTAAAACTGGTGGGATGGGGAAGTGCTCTGACTTGGCCTGGGCTGGTCCCTCCTAGGAGTTATTCAGCTGTAGTCTTAAATGTTTTTTGGCCATTATTTGATGCTGGTTGACTTGTTTGCATTACGCAAGCCACCCGCCCTCTTCACTGTCGTGATACGCGAAAATCAGGAATTTTTTGTTACTTTTCCCCCCCTGTAAAAATAACAAACTACGCCCCTGATGGGAAGGTTGAACCACCAGACTGACTGACTGAAAATCCATGTGGAAAGTCTCTGTCAAAGTCTTCTTTGAGAACTGCATCGGCCTCTTTAGAATCTATGAAGTGTCTCATTCTTCCATTTAAAAAGAAATGCAGTTTCTTAGAAGGAAGGAAAGCATGCTCGATCCCTTTTTCTCTTACATGGTCCATCACAGAGCTGAAAGCTTTTCTGTCACTCATCATTTCTGCACTGAAGTCAGGGTAGGCTTGGAACTTTATACCTTTAGCTGTTATGCCTCTTTCTGTGTGGGCTTTTCTTAGTAGAACCTCTCTATCCTAAAATTTATGTGGTTTCATATATACAAACCTAGGACAGTTAGAGTCTGCAGAATGTTTGGAGCCACCACTCCTGTGTGCCCAATCAAGTTAAATTATTTGCTCAAGAATGGCCTACCTGCAACAGGGGTTAATAACTCTTCAAAGTAGGGCAATGGATCCCCTGGCCCCTCTACTCCCTCAGGAATGCTTCCCAACTTCAGATCACCCCTTTGACAGCTATCCTCTTGGTCCTGAACTTTCTTAGTCAGGGCTTTTAGTTGTGCAGTGTGTAAAGAAACTGCATTATTTAAGGGGGTTCACAGTATCTTCTAATGCACCAACATGATTTTCCACGTCTTCTTTTCTTAATCAACAATTCAAGCTTAGTTTTGATTCATGCCACTGCTTCTATAAATAAGCCCAAAGTGTTCTGCATAACACTGATACATGACAAAACTTATTTTAAAAATTGGGCAAGTATGCAGAATGAAGTAGCGAATTACTATTAGCAGAAGTAGAGGGCTTAGTCTGTTCATGAATTAACAAGTCAGTTTGATCCTCTGAGATATCAGAAGGCATACTGCAACCCCCTAGAATGGGCCTGCTGTCAATTTCGTTGGTACCAGGTGTTACATTAAGTTTAATAGTAGAAGTTCCTGTAATTATGGTAACTGAGGCTCCTGAAGGGTATGTCATACAGGGCACAATATTCCCGGTAATGGGGCTAGGGCCTCGATGTTTGCAGAAGGAAAGAAAATGTCAGTATTACCCATGTTCTGCTTGTTTTGAGTCTCAATAGTACTGTTTTCCAAAAGCAGTAGGGGGAGACCAACCTTTGATGTACAGACTTGAGGACTGAGTGGCTATTATGGAATCCCCCTGTTTGGAGGCCAAGTTAAATATATTAGCCGTTTGCACAACCCCATGACCAGTATGGTCTGTGTAGGTGTTAAAGCTTAAAGTCGCAGCCATATCTTGTAAAATAGAAGCCATATTACCTACCTTGTTGTTTGTTTAAAGGTGTACTGGTTGTTCCTGGCCTTTATTCTTTCGTTGACTGGCACCCACTGAAACAGCACTGGAGGAAGGTCTTATTATGACATCCGTTATTATACTAGAAGCTGAGCTCAAAACCCCAGGTGCCATGGATGAACTTTCCTTGTTCTGTGATTTTGCTCCTGAGAGATCTTGTTGATTGACTGGCATTCTGCTGCACACAAGGGGAGCACAGAAAGGTGGAATTGGCATTGTCACAGGTTCTTTGCTCAGTATACTTAATCAATAAGGCATGACAGGGGGTGTGTTATGGTGGGATAACGGCCCACCTCAGGGTGGGTTGAAGCACGAGGCATAGCTGAGGGCTTCCACCACCCAAGAAGGGCCGTTAGTCCACCATAACACACACTCCCTGGAGTGCCTTATTGCGATTATGAAATGGGTCATTTTTAGAAAATTTCATGCATTTTTAAACATAATACTTTCAGCTGGGCCGTTGTGCTGGGATAATGGCCCACCTGAAAGCAGCTCTTGGCCAGTCAGAATTCAGCACTCTTTCTACCCATTTCATAATGAGTGTTAATGAGGAGAGAGCAGTCACAATCTGAACAGCAGGAGCAGGAGTGGGAGCGGGAGCCAAAACCAGTGCTGTAGTCAATTCGGGGAGAAACAAAACAGCAGATTTCTTTTTGGAGCCAGTAGCAATATTCAGATTCCTGTGCAGAGATTGGAGCCAAGAATAAAATGGGTATTACTTCTGGAGCTGTCTCTGAGGAAGCCAGGGAGCTAGAAACCACAGGGAGTGCAAAGCTGGCTGAACTGATGGATTGCACTAGTACAGACACAGCACTAGAAACTTCATTGGAGCCAACATTAGAGCTCTCTTTCCCATTCCTTGTCATCTCAGGGATTGTAGCTTGATGGCACTGAGCCTGCTGAATCTGCGCAGATCTCGGGAGGGGAGGTATAGCACCAGGTAGCAGATCAAGGTTCGGTGAGTTCAAGTAGTTTATTGCCAACTGCTAAGAAGGAGCAGATTCCATAGAGACTGTCCGACTTGTGTGTGAGCTGAGGTTGGGGCTGGAATTAACGGGACTGTGGCTGAGCTGGTCAGAAATGAGATAGAAGCCCCAGTAGTTCTCATCATCTACAGCGAGGTAATCTCTCTGGAAGGGCCTCTTCCAATAAATCCTTTGACCTCTGGACCTGCCTGGACAGGGTCAGCAGGGGGGAAACTATGCCCAAAAACGTAAGTTTACTTCCTTTTTTGTTTCCCTAAGTAAATTGTCCAACTGCAAACACTTTCAAACATGAAGCTGCTACCTGAAATGAAACTCGGTCTCTCCTGCAAATCTAGGGTTTGTTTTTCAAATAATGCATGCCTACTCATACACCCACATCACCTACATGACTGTCTTGGGTCTCCCCTGAGAAGATTCCTCTCCCAGTCCTTCTTGTTCTGGAATTGAAAGAAGCTGCAAACTGTACCAATTTCTGAACCCTCTCCTGAGGAAGAGAAGCCATTGCTCGCACTGTGTCCAGCTCTGCTCCTCTCTCTCTCTCTCTCTGTCCCTCTCTCTCAGCTGTTTCTCTGTTTGATGTTAGTTTATGTCTTTACCGGATATTGATGTACTTTTCCTGTACTTCTTAGTCACTGCACTTGTACATTTGTGGCCTTATCTAATTTTGTTGTATTTTGATCAATTGGTCCTTTGTATTTTCTGGATTCTCATGTCTTTAATTCTCCCAGGCCATGCCTGAAAATAGGCAATTGCTTGTCTAATGCACCTACTGAGTCAACGAAAAATAAATAAATGAAGTACAGTGTTTTGTGTAGGTTTCAGGCTTGAATTTTGTGAACTCAGGGTGAACCCAAATGTTTCCATTGAGGACATAGTTTTTTTACACTGATGCCTTTTCCCTGGTTGTCCCACACATTAACCAGCCATTTAAGTATGGCTAGATTGGTACTTCATTTCTTTGAAATGCTGCTGCTACTACAGCTCAGCACTTTGTGAAAATCTTGTGGCAGAACTCCCTCCAAAAGGCATTGCCCTGTACTGGTAATGACTCATACCCACTCGGAAACACAGGCACCTTCAGTGGCTTGTCTTTACTGAGATATGGAAGTAGCCATCCTTTCAACTCCAAAGAGCACAGCCAGACTCCTTGCTATAGGGATGGAATTATTGATTGCAAGGTGACCATTCTGAACTTCTCCTTCTTTTGGTGCATATTCAGAAATTTGAGGTAAAGGACTGGTCTCCAGTCCCCTGATTTTTGCCTTTTTAAGAAGTACCTTGAGAAATAAAATGTTCCACATTTTTATTGTCCGTACTTTCCCTACATCATTGAGAGACTGCAGTTTTTGAACTTATTTATTAACAACTGGTAACTGGGACTGGCCTGTTAGAGCAGCAGTAGCCCTTCTACTCACAACACCAGTGACTCAGCTTCAGGATCGAGCCTGGATCATCGGCAGCCAGCCAGGGGGAAAAGGACTGAGTGTCCCCTCCTCTCTGGTGAAGGTGGGTCACCATTCTGGCTGCAATACTGCCACGTGGGTGACCACAGGTGACAGTGCAGCTGAGGATGCTGTGGAAGGAGGAAGGCACTGGCTGGGAAACCTGTGCTGAGCGTGCACTGTGCACTGGTCCTCTAGAGGGTTAGCGCCTTCTGCAGATCAGGCAAAAAAATGGAAAAAATATCCCAGACGATGCAGGATTACTCTTCACTCTCCTCACAGGCACCCAATTTTTTACTACAGCTCCTCTCACCTCAAAATGCTGGGTTAAGTTGATTTGAGTGGTTCAACCTCTCAGACCCTGATGAAACAGCCCTGCTGTGGGGAGTAAGCTATGGGGATATACACAGGAGCGAGATACAAGTAAGTTCCAGAAAAGGTGAGTGACAGAGCTTGGGGAGAGAGGAAAGAAGAAGGGGGCTGCCTGGAGAGAAGGTGGTTTACAAGAGAAAGCAAAAGTTAAAAAAAAAAAAAGTAACTGGGAAAGGCACACTACGCCAAGGCTCATTTCCAGGTGTAACTTGGAGGGATGGAAACTGAAATGACAAAATATACAGTGGTAAGGTACAGTTCATATAAACAGTAAAACTGAACTGGCAATATGTACAAGCAATGGCAATATACTGTACACACACTGGAGTAATTACAGTCAGTGTACACAGGAAAATTGTACTTTCACTATATACAATAAGTAAGGTGCAGGCAGGAAAGGGTGCAGTTAGAATACCTAGGATTACCTCACTCAGACTAGGCTTACAGACCATGAATACAGTGAAAAACGATGGTGCATGGAGGAGCAATACAACATCACAAGAGAAGGATGAGGACTCAGTATAGTCTAGACAGGGCCAGGCCAGGAGCAGGAGGGAGCAACATGGAATTTGAGTTGATGCTTGAGTGTATGATAGGAAGAAGACAAAGTTGGAGGGGAGGTTCTTCCAGATGGAGGGAAGATGGAAGGAGAATGTGGATTCCCCAGTGGCAGATTTGGAGTAGGGAATGGAGAAGCTGCTTGAGTCACTAAAGCAAAGTGAGTAGGTGGTGGAATGGGTACTAGAGAGGAGAGTGAAAAGGTAAAGAGGGAGAGAGGAGAACCAGCTTTTAGAGGGAAAGATGCACAGTGAGTGAGGTGGTGAGAAGCAAGAGGTGGGAGAGAGAGGTAAGAGCTAGAGTAAGATGTGATGGGTATGGGAAGGGGCATTACAGGCAAAGCAGCAAAAGGCATGAAACAGAATGTCCAGTCTGGCAAGACAGCATATAGGGGCAGCCACATAGACCACATCCACATAATCAAGCACTGGAAGAACCATCTCGATGACAATTTCCCAGTGAACTGGAAGCGGTAAGCAGTCCTTAATGCAATAGAGGGTGCCAAGTTTGGGACAGAGCTTTATATGAATGGCATCGATACGGGTCAAGATGTTAAGTCTTCCATCCAGCCACACACCCAAGTACATGAAGCAAGGAACAACTTCAGGGAAGGGCCAGCCAGTCTAGAAAGACTGTGGGGGTGGGAGCTAGCAAACTTTTGGCTTGTGGCAAAGGTCATTGACAGTTTCTTCTTTGTATTGACCAGACATTTGTGAGACTGGAACTAGCATTGGACATTACTGAAGTTGTGCTGAGGCGTGTTTTCAGGGCAGAGACTGAGGCACTAGAAGAATACAATATAGTACCATCAGCATAAAATAAATATGCAAGCTGATACAAGCTGAGGGGAGGTCATTAAGGAAGATGGAGAACAGGATGTGACCCAGTATGGTGCCTTGGGGAACTCAAGACTCAATGGGGGGGGGCAAAGCATCACCAACCTGGACCACCTGAAGATGGCCAAAGAGGTAGGATCTGAACCAGTTGATGGCTGGAGTAGAGAGACCCACACCTCTCAGCTTGTCCAAAAGGAGGGAATGGGCTATTGTGTCAAAAGCTTTTGGTAGGTCAATGAAGATGGCAGTGGTGATGTGTCCCTGGTCTATCCCCTTAAGCTTAGAGTCAGTGACGTACTGTAGGAGTAAGGAAATGGGGGAGTGTTTCTTTTGTGGTAGACAAACTGGAATGGTGAGAGAAAGGTATGCCCTACTTATAGACTTCCCCCTACCCACCAACATCATAGCTCCGTTCTTTTTAGAGAGTGCCACACCTGCAGGAATCTGAAAAAAATTCTTGCCTGGGGAAGGCAAAATGAGCACAGAGATCCTCAAATAACACACATTGGTCTCCTTTAAAATGCCTGAATGTGGTAAGCCCCCACCATTCTATCTATAATACCTGCTATCTTGGTGGGTATAAAATCAGGGTCCCCTAATATCACCATGAGTTGCCCAATATTGTTCAGAGTCTGGGTTAAGAGTCTAAGTTTGTGTGCTACCTTTAAGGTGTATTTCATCCACGGGTTTTTTAATTTGGGCCCACACCTGTGAGGTAAAGCGAATGCTAGCCACCGTAAACAATGGTACAGGCAGTGTGGCCACCTCCTCTAATACCATACCACCTTGTGTCATCTTGTTGCTTAGCCCAGGCATTCATTGGGAGGACCTGCACTGTTAAATACTGTAATATTTTTTAAGGTCTTTCATACCAAGTGCTTCCTGCTGTCTAGGAAGTGTAAGGATTCTATTATTAACTCTATAGTGGCCGCCGACCCAGACAAAGATCAAAAGCAATTTCTGTAACCTGTTCCAGAATTCCTCTGATATATGGACCAGAAGGATTTGAAAGAGAAATAAAAACTGGGGAGATAAGTTCATTTTCAGGTTTTCTACCCTACCCCATGCTCAATGGTAATAATTTCCATCTGGCGACATCTGCCTGTATTTCTGGTATCCGACCTCACAAAGGACCCCAAACGCTGGATCTAGTTAAAAAATATACATTTTATTAAATACTTAAATGGATAACACGAGAGAACCACAGGCCTGTGGTTCTCTCATGTTGTTGTCCATTTAAGTATTTAGTAAAATGTATATTTTTTAACTGGACCACGCATTTGGGGTCCTTTTTGAGGTCTGATCCCGGGAAGCCTGACTCTTACTGTTACCACTTTGTCTTTTTACATGTCGTGGCTCTGGTTTGTGTTCAGGAAATTGCCTTCTCCTTGCAACTGCCTGTACGTCCCCATAAAGTATTTCATAATTTAAATGGAATAACTTATGGGTTGCTGTGGTATGGATGCCCAAGTAGTGTGCTGTGTTTCTAGTTGCCCACCAGAATGGAAATGTGTCCTTTAATTGGGGTGAGTATCTCCCACTTAGATCTATTGTCTCAGATTTATCATATTTTACTTTGTACCTCACGATTTTTTCTGCAGTTCTAATATTCGGCAAAGAAACTGCTACTGAAAAATTAAATAATTGGATTCTAGAAAACAACAGCATACATTAATATAAGAAGAACCAGCATTGATATAGTGCTTTTCATACACAATGTATCTCAAAGCACTTTACAAGCAATGCTAGACTGGCAGTGAAGTGACTGAATGTGTAGTGGCAACCATATTGCACATCAACACCCACACACAGCCTTGAACAATTGCATGAACTGGTTTTATGGGAAGGGGAATATTGGCCAGGACATCGGGAATGTCCCCTACTCTTTGCGAAGAATGTTCTGGGTTCTTTTACTTCCACCTGGACACCCACCAGGACAGCACCGGGATGGGTAGAAGGAACCACAGTTTAATGTCTCATCCAAAGGACGGCACACCCCAACAGTAAGGCACCCCCCCTTATACTGCACTCAGGTCCCAGCATTTTAGGTACAAGTCCATTTCCGGTGTGGGATGGGAACCCATGACCTTATAGTCTAGGGGCAGATGTGCTACCAACTGAGCCACACTGACACCTAATAGGTATAGGTTATGAGAAACATAGAAACAGAATTTGACTGCAGATAAGGACCACTTGGCCCACCTAGTCTTCCTGTTTTTTCCCTACCTACTGCATCACCGCAGATCCTACTTGATTTCCAGCTTACCTCCCCTTGCCTTATCACTAAGGTTCCCTTATACCTATCCCATGCATTCTTGAAACCCCTTACAGTGTTCTCCCCCACCACCCCCACTGGGAGGTTGTTTCAGGCATCCACCACCCTCTCCATGAAGAAGTACTTTCTCACATTTAGTTCAGTTCAATTTATTTGTTCACCAGGTAAATACACTAGACCAAAGGTCTGTTTACAGGCACAACCCAGGTGTTTTCAATAAAACACAACTTACACACTAATATCACAAATCACACAATATTTACATAAAGTACAAATAACCATTTGAATTCATTTTAACATAAAAGCGTTATATGCCAGGTTATTTAACATATGCAATGAAATATCGCTGTACAAATAACATTTGCATAAAAAAACATGAGTAACATGTTACTATACATCTAGAACTCTAAAGGGATGTGCTAGTCTATTTTCTTAAAGAGGTAATCATGGTTATACATACTGCAGGTAACATTTGCATGCAAATGTAAGTGACAGCGCTGCAATTTTTGTCTAAAGATATATAGAGACGGTGCTAATCTAATCTATTTTAGGAAGTCTTCCCATACCTCCCTCCAGCTTCATAGCATGACCCTTTCCTTGAGCATCTTTTTTTCTAAAAAATGCATCCCTCTTGAACCTTATTTAAACCTGTGAGGTATTTGAAAGTTTCTGTCATATCCCCCTCTCCCGCCTTGGTTCCAGGGTGTACATATTGAGGTCCTTGAGTCTTTCCTCATAGGGCTTTTGATGCAGACCTTGGACCACAGGAGCAGATAGGAGTGTTTTATGGGCATCTGCCTTCTGGTCCTGTTTTCACCTCAGTATGAACCTCAGTGTGTCTTAATGGACAGAATGGCCAGTAAAATGTGCGACAGAGGCTCAAATGTAGGGCAGCAAAGTGAGTTAAGGGCTGCATTAAGATCTCACAGAGGAACTGGAGATATAGACCAACTTGGTTCTGTTAGGTGATCCACAAAATCAATTAATATCTGAGTTTGAACTGGAAAAGGACTGAGCACTGCACTCAAAGCTGAGACCTGTACTCACGAGGTATTGAGGGGCAGACCTTTGACTCCCCCACTAAAGGAAATCAGAAATCCGAAGGCAAGACCTTTGCCCCCCACCCCACCCCCACTGCAGGAAATCAGAAATCTGAGGGCACAGTTGCTTTCTTAGATCAAAAACCTGCTTGGCTGGCACAATGGAAAAAAGTCCAGGACATGCTATAATAAGCTGGTGATGTGGAATGCATCCTGGATGGCATTAATGTATAAAACATTCTGTCAGAATATCCTAGTGTAATAAGTCTCTACCTCTTTGGAGACAAGCTACTAGCTGGAGCAGAGTTGGATTGGGAAATGAAACCAGACCATGATGCAGAAGATCGTGTTGCTGAGGGAACCAGGCTCTTGAATTACCAGACTGACTAAGTCTGAAAACCACAGTCTTCTTGGCCACTCCTGGGTGACCAGAATGAACCAAACTTGTGAGTTACATATCTTTCGTAAAGCAGCAGTGTGACAAAAACATTTTTCCCCAAAAGGCTAGTTTCAGCTATAATTAATAAAAATATTAGCATACCTGTCAAATCTACTTTTCTAGGTACCTCCTATGCTGTGCACCATGAGGTTTTATTATGTTCCCGATCCTAGCCCATGCCAGTTCTACAGTGCTAGTTCTAAGCCAAGTGTGGTGGCCATCTGTTTTCCTTGGGAAAAAAAACTAAATTAAAACATTTGTAAAATACTCAAATTTTGGGGGGAAAAAAACTACATTAAAACATTTGTAAAATACTCAAATTTTGGTGGAAGTAGAAAATTGTACCACCAAAATGAAACTGGAAGATATCTGGAATCTTTATAGTGAAAAAAGGAAGGGTCAAAATGTTTTGCCCAATGTTGTTGCACTGCTGCTTTAACCCATTCTTACTGGTAGTGCCATATGGCGTTGGAACCATCCATTGCTTAACCCAACCCAATATGGCTGCACAAGATATTTTAAGACTGCCTGAAGTAAGGGAAATGGTGGGAACAGATATGCCTTCCTGAAAATCCATGATTGAGACAGAGGGTCCAATGCTTCTGCTACTGGATAGCTGTACCGACTGTACAATTTTGTCACGTACGTGTTGCTTTGAGAGGCAAACAGGTCCATCTCTAGAATCCTAATCTGCGACAAAGTCTTCAAAATATCTCTTGATTTAGAGGCCATTCTCCAGGATGCCCCCATTGGTGACTAAATCAGTCTGCCTGGGAGTTGAGATGCCCCACCAGATGGATGCCTGACATGGACTCTAGACTGGTTTCTCCCCCATGAAGCATTAAGAATGATTCTAACAGCATCATTTCACTTCTTGTGCCACTTGTTGGTTTATGTAGGCAATGGGAGGCAGTATAGCGCAGTGGTTTAAGGTTCTGAGCTGCAAATCTGGTGACATCCAACAGACCAGACCTGGGTTTAAATCCCACAGCTTCCACTTGCATACTGTGTAACCCTGAGCAAGTCATTTAACTTCCCTGTGCTCCCAGGTTGCTCCGTTAAAAAAGCTTTCAGCTTAGTGTGCTACTCCTGGTTAAACAAATAAATAAAAAATAAAAATAAATAAATGGTCACTGCATTGTCAGACCAGACATCACCAGCCTCTGAAGAACTGTGTCCTAGAATTGCCTCAACACAAATAAAACAGCTCTGGTGTCTTAAGACATTTATTTGAAGATTCTGCTCTTCCAGTGACCGTACCCCCTGCATCTACCTCAGCCTGTCAGACTGGCGCTGGTGGACAAAATGAGTTGCTTCAAAAGAACTAACGGAGACCCCTTTAAAAGATTTTGAGGATTCGTCTACCATTGCAATGACTGGCACACGAACCCTGGGAGCCAGATCGGGGCTTGGAACTGTTCCAATGCTAATGGCAAAGCAGACATCTAGAAGACCTGAAGAGATCTCATGTGTAGTCTGGCTCAAGGAACCATCTTTGTGGTAGCTGTCATTAAACCTAATAGCCATTAAGCCTAACTGTGACCTATCTGAAGCAGGAGGATACCCCCATAAAACTGAACGACGAGAGTCCTGCTTGGTGGCAGATGACACAAGACATATAATCTGTGTGAGAGAGAGCAGAACAATGTTTCTGTTATATGTTTTGTTTTATGTTTTCTTGTTATGGGTTATTTCTATCATGGGTTTTTTTTTTGTTAACTCTGTTTATCTCCCACACTCTCTGGAACTCTCTTGAGTGACCTTCTCACACTCCTCACCCTCTACCACCCTGTCTGAAGCTCTTCTCTCTGGGGAATAGGGGACAGACACCCCCCCTTCCTACTCGATCCAACAACTCAGGAATGCAACTATCACCGGACCTAGGCAGGTCGGAGGGATCGGGAGAGCCGGGGGATTGAGCCCGACTATTGAGCGTGTGACGGTGGGGGCCCTGAAGGACACCATTACCTATCTGGAGAGCGGGGGTGTGTCCTGCTTTTTCTCCCTTGGTGTGCAGCATGCAATGACACCTGTGCACAGCTGTCCTGCTAGTGTCTGCCGCACTCCACCCTTTACATCAGCTTGGTGTACCTGTAATACCCCCAACCTCCATCGGGGGTCGTCAGAACACCAAGCAACCCTGGATCCCTCCCTGGGGAGAGGAGAGGAGAGCTGTCCTCTGGAAGCTCCATTCCCTCCCTTCCCAACCAACCCTCAGCTACTCGAGTCCATCACCGAACTCGGATAGACAGCGTGGTGCGAGGTGTGGTGTCCAGTGCCTCAACCCTAACAGCCAACCGAATGTTGAATGTTTCTCTGCAACACTGGATTACCTCGCACAGATTCATATACAGTAAAGGTGATGAAGTGTATCTGAAGGGGGACACTAAAGGAAAATGGGCTGGGTCTGTGTTTGGATGGGGTTTTTACCCTCTCCCGAGCCATATTTTTCTAGCATGTAAAACAACAGACATTACAGTGTACTCCTGGAATGTCCAGGGGCTTTCCACTCCAATTAAGAGGAAAAAAGGTACTCAATACTTCAAAACAAAACAAGGTGGATGTAGCCATGATACAGGACACACATCCTGCAGATGCAGAGCATGGCAAGTTAGAGAATGGGTGGGTATATGTCATACGATGTTACGTATAATGGGCATAAAAGGACAGTGGCCTTTTTTTTTCAGTTGTTTAACCAGGAGCAGCATACTAAGCTGAAAGCTTTTTTAGAAGTGTGACATGGGAGCACAGGGAAGTTAAGTGATTTGCTCAGGGTCACACAGTATGCAAGTGGAAGCTGTGAGATTCAAACCCAGGTCTGGTTTGTTGGATGTCATCAGATTTGCAGCTCAGAGCCTTAAACCACTGCACTATACTGCCTAACTTGATTTGGAAAGGCATGAATTTCGTGGAGCAGAGACAGGTGGGGGTATCCCAGAGCTGGACAATATATTTTAGTCCAAAGTCACCTGCATGGGGCACCTTTCACTTCTGGAAATGTATATGCTACAGCACAGCATGACCCCATATTTTTCAACGAGAGGTTGGCCCTCTTACAAAAGGAACAGTTTCTTAAATTAATATTGACTGGAGATTTTAACTGCACCCTGAATGTTGCCCTGGACAAGTCTGTAGTGGGGGTAGGCAAGAGTCAGAAGTAAGGAAATGGGATTTGGGACTAATGGACCAAGACTTGTTGGATGTCTGGAGGAAGGCAAACTCCAGCTCCAAAAAATACACCTTTTTTGACAACCTTCATAGCACTTGGTCAAGAACAGACTCTGTTTGACCCAAAATCTCTATCACATGATTACCCATACTGAAATACAGCCATCTCTATCTCTGATCATGCCAGAGTGATCATGTCACTGCACACCAAGAACAGCAAGAGAGGCCAGAGGATGTGGAGATTCCCAAATATATGAATTCTCAGAAGGAATTCATAATTGAATTCTTTCAGGAACAACCCTTTGTTTTAGCTCCCTGTTGCAGTCTGCTGCTGGCACCTTGCCAGAGTCTGTAACAGAGCCCCCACTTTAATCCCAAGCCTTTTCAACTGTAAATTTTTTCTCATCCTTCCCTGTTCTGAAATCTCCCCCTGACCACCACTGAGGCTTATAACTGCCCTCTCTTCTGTTCCTCTCTCTCAGGCTGATCAGAGCCCACCAGGCTGGTATTGCAGATGCAGTCCCCTCCACAAGCAACCTGCCCACCCAGGACAGGGTGAGAAGGCACCTGCTGCCCACTGTCCTCCTTGGCTCACAAGTAACAGCTGGTCCCTGATCCAGGACAAGGGAAAGGGGATTTTGGAGCTTTCCTCCTTTTTCTAATTGAATATCTGGCACCCATCGCTGAGGGACCTGAATGGTTCCAGATGGCCCCAGAGTGCTGACATTGGCTTCCTGCCCAACGTTGCAGCCAGTGCTGAAATCATTGGACTAGGGCATAAGACTGCAGAGAAACACTGACCTTACTTTTCTTCTTTTAGCAGCTGTGTAATGAATCCCTGATTTTTTTGCTTCACAGTTCATTCAGTTGCACAGTTCTGTGAGCTGTACAGTGCAGATCTGCTACTTGCTTGTTTTTCTTGTCAGCTGCTCAGTCCTCAGGGCTGCACAGCCTGACTTGAATCTCAGCCTGACTTGTTGCTGAACTGATCAATCCTTCACTGCACTGTTTTCAGCATTTGCCTTACCTGAACTGGTTTCTTAGTGATTTTTTGGCCCACCCCCCTTCCCACCTCCTTCCTTTATTAAATACACTACCAAAGCTGAGAGACCCGCCCACCTCCTACTTGGTTACACTTCACTTTCCCTCTTAAAGGGGAAGCACCTAAGAGCTACAGCAAAGCACTTAAAGAGGTAATACCTAGATCCATAATACCAGGATTTCTTTACCTCTCCATTAGACTAAACTCCACTATTAGCCACTCCCTTCAGACACAGTGACTACAGTTATTGTTACAGTGCTGTTTATGATGTGTTAAATTCTTGAATTAATCCCTGTAAATTGTTGAAACTGAATCATAGTGCTGCACAAACTGCACTCTGCTCACAGCTCCCTTATTATCTTGTTTTGGCCACTTTCCTGTCTGTTTCTATCCAGTTCCCCTTATGTTCTCCAAACTAACTGCATACAGCATTTCTAATGATGATGTACTCACTCTGCTCATTAACTTGGCAACTTCTTCTCCTATCAGTACTTTTAAGTCTTGGGTTCATTTGTACCGCACGCCTGCCACATACCCAGCAATGTAAGATTGTTCAGAACCAACACTATGACCATGAAATTGTCTCTGGGAATTTCTTCAATATGACAAAAGGTACATGGTGGCCACTCTGCCTTCCACCACAATGATTTGAGTGGGTTGGAGCTGTAGGTCACTCCAACCATGCCAACTCTGCTACCCCAACTGGATACCCTATCCTGATTACATAGAAACATAGAAACATAGAACATAGAAACATAGAAGTTGACGGCAGATAAGGACTGCAAGGCCCATCCAGTCTGCCCATTTCTTTTTCTACCTTATAAATGTGCCATCGGCCTTTGCTCTGTCAGTGACCTATCTATTCATAGTCATTTGTATTGCTCCCTTATGCCTATCCCATGCCTGTTTGAAGCCCTGCACTGTATTCATAGCCACCACTTCTTGTGTAAGCCATTCCATGCATCTACCACCCTTTCTGAAAAGAATTTCCTCACATTCCCCTTAATCGCCTCCCTCTAATCTCATGCTGTGTCCTCTTGTCCTGCTATTTCTTATATTTAAACATGTTAGACTCTTTCACCTTGTTTATGCCCTTAAGGTGTTTGAATGCCTCGATCATATCACCTCTCTCTCCTCCTTTGCTCAAGGGTATACATATTGAGCTCCGTTAATCTGTCCTCATATGTCTTCTGATGCAGTCCCTGCCATTTTGGTTGCCCTTCTCTGGACTGCCTCAATTTGGTTAATGTCCTTGTGAAGGTGTGGCCTCCAATACTGCCGAGTACTCCAGATGGGGGCCTAACCAATGTCTTGTACAGAGGATTATTACCTCCCTCTTACGACTTGTGATACCCCTGCTAATACACCCTAACACCCCCTAGCCTTACCTACTGCTTTAGAGGTCTGCTTGATGATTTTAGGTCATCAGTGATGATGATGCCCAAGTCTCTCTTCTTCCTTTGTGACTGCTAGCAACTCCCTCCCAGCCTATAAGTGACTTCAGGTTTCTCTTCCCATGTGCATGATTCTGCACTTCTTTGCATTAAATCCCAGTTGCCACTCTTCTGACCATTCTGCTAGTTTATCCAGATCTCTTCTCATTCTGCCCACCCCATCTGGATCATCTACTCTGTTGCAGATCTTGGTGTCATCTGCAAACAGACAAGCCTTACCCTCTAGTCCATCTGCAAGGTCACTAATGAAGATGTTGAAGAGGACTGGCCCCAGGACTGATCCCTGAGGTACCCCACTTGTGACTTGCATCTCTTCTGACTGTATACCATTTACCACCACTCTCTGTTTTCTGCCCGTCAACCAGTTTGCCACCCAGTTGACCAACTTCTGTCCCACCCCGAGCCTACCCAGCTTATTTATCAATCTTCTATGTGGAACAGTGTCAAAAGCTTTGCTGAAGTCAAGGTAGGCGACATCAACTGCTCCCCCTTGGTCCACCACTCTGTTTACCCAGTCAAAGAAATCTATGAGATTAGTTTGACAGGACCTTCCTTTGTAAACAAGCTGTCTTGGATCCTGTGCCCTATAGATTCCAGGTGTTGCACTATCCTTTCCTTAAGGAGTGCCTCCATAATCTGCCCACTACTGAGGAGGTAAAACTGACCGGTCTGTGGTTCACTCTCCCCTGCTACCACTCTCGTGGGCGGGATCACATAAACCCTTCTCCAGTCTTCTGGGACCTCTCCTGTGCTCAGAGACTCACTAAACAATTCTGCTAATGGCTCTGCTAGTTCCTCCTTTAGCTCCTTAAGTACCCTGGGATGTATGCCATCAGGTCCCATTGCCTTATCCACCCTGAGCTTGCAAGCTCTTGTAGGACCCTTTCTTTTGTGAAGGGAGTAGTGCTCACCTCCCTCCCCCTGTGTCCATGATGCTGAGCTGTGGGCCCTGCCCTACCTTCTCTTCAGTAAATACTGAGCAAAAGTATCTATTTAGGATAGATGCCTTTACAGGTCCTCCTCCTCACATGCTCCCTTTTCTCCATTAAGCTTAGCAATACCCCTCTGGACTTTCTCCTTTCACTAATGTATCTATAGAAAGTCTTGTCACCTTCTTTACTGTTCGTGCTAGTGTTTCCTCAGTTGGGACTTTGCCTGCCTTACTGCCTTACCTGCTTCCCTTAGGGCAGTTTGGTATGCCTCTCTATCTTCATCCCTGTGTTCCCTTATATTTCCTGAAGGCCAGCCTTTTGGCTCTGACCTTTTCTGCTACTGTATTTGAGAACCAAAGTGGTTTCCTTCTTCTTTTGTACTTCCTTTTCTGTCTAACACAATGGGATGTTGCTTCAAGTATTGCATCCTTATGCTTGCCCACTTTGCCTGTACCCCTCACCTGTGTTTCTTTTGCCAGGGCTAGCTTAACTCTGTTGGCCATCTTATCAAAGTCAGCTCCTCTGAAGTCCCATATTTTTGCCTTGGAATGGGATGATTTAGATGTAGTAGCCAAATTGAACCATACCATGTGATGGTCACTGGCCCCAGGTGACCTTCTACCTGGAGATCTGTGATCCCTTCTTTGTTAGTCAGTACTAGATCTAGGATAGCCCTGTCTCTTGTGGGTTGCTGTACCAGTTGTTTGAGGCCCTCCTGCAGGAATCCACTATGAGTCTAGTTCTGGCAGATGTTCCTGCTGGTATTGACCAATCTGTATCTGGCATGTTGAAGTCTCCCATTATCAGAACCTCCCTTTAGCTGTCATGTTTTGTATATCTTCTAACAGTAATGTGTCTATGTCCTCCCTCTGGTCTGGGGGCCTGTAGACAACCCCAGTTCTTATGGCTGTCCCATTTCCTGTTTCCAGGGTGACCCACAGTTCTTCTGGCTCCTTATGTGTATTCTGAATTTCTGTAGCTTTGATATTTTCATTAACATACAGGGCCACTCCTCCCCCCCTTTTTGCACCTCGGTCTCTTCTGAACAATACATAGCCAGGTACTGAAGTCTCCCAAGTGAGGTTAATGGTAAACCACGTCTCACTAATTGCTACTGTGTCCACTTATTGATAAAAGGGTGAGATGGGCAAGAAATTGCTCTTTAAAACAGCTTAATAAACTCAAACAAAGACACCAACTTTGGCTCATCCTATTACTACTGCTTCTTTCTGGCAATGTCCACCCTAATCCTGACCCCTCCAGAAATGAACACACCATCACCCTGAGAAAGCAGGGGACTATCTCTATGGCATCAGTAAATATATGCAGCCTTCTCCCAAATATGGACAGCCTGCTGGCCTGGATAACTCAGCATAAACCTGATGTACTGTCTGTCATAGAGACCTGGCTATCTCATCAGTTCCTGACTCAGCTGTAACCCTGCCGAGCTACAACATCTTCAGGCTGGACAGACAATCTAAGCATGACAGTGGGTGCGTTATCTACCTGAAGGACATGGTCTTGGGGCATGCTGTTCCTGTGCCAAACCTCGATTGCCTATCCCAGGTGCTTGCTGTTAAAATACTTCTCGGGGCCCATAATAAAGCGCTGACAGTGTATTCAATATATGTGCTACCAAAAAGTCTTGAAGCTGGCCTACACAGCCTCCTGGAGTATATCTGTAGTAACCCACTCATCTCTGAGACCATATTTCTAGGTGATTTTAATCTAAACTGGCTTTTGCCTGCCAACAGCTCAGCCAAAGATTCTCTGTCTACTCTACACCTATCACAACTTGTTAACTCTCATACTAGGTGCAACTATAGAACGGGGACTTGCACCCTTCTCAAATGGATCCTCACCAACCACCCTGATCATATCTCGAATGTTGTTGTACACCCTGACTCTCTAAGTGACCACTCCCCGGTCTCTTGCTCCTGGACAAATAAATTCACTAAACCGCCCCCTCAAACAGTTTACAGCCCAGTTCTCAAACATTGGCACCTTGAACCTCTAAAACTACACCTGAGCAACACCGACTGGTCTGAACTTGACTGCATCACTGATGTTAACATGGCGCTCAAGCTTTTCATCTCTTGCTTCAATGTCGCATGTGACATATACGCTCCATCGAGGGTAAGGAAAGTCCGAGGTATGATTAACTCCTGGATCACATCCGAACTATTAACCAAGATGAAACTAAGGAACAACCTCTGGTACCAGGCAAAAACCACTGGGAAACCTGCCGATATCCAATCCTACAAAGCTGCTTGGAATTTGTGCACTCGGATCATCCGGCAGGAGAAAAGCAACTACCACAGAGAATTGCTTGCCAACTCCTGGGGCAATACTAGAAATTTTTGGTCAAACATCAAGGATGTCACAGGCAAGGTCCCAAAGGTGGCACCATCAATGCTCAGCATTGATGGAGTACCAACTATGGACCCTCTCAATATTGCAAATATCTTCAACAATGCTTTTTCTGATCTGAGTAGTGTCCTCCCCGTGGACTTCTTTGAAAAATCACACTCCTCTACATCCACAATGCAGCAAGAAGACTCACTCCATGTGCCTCCCAGTAATCGCAACACTAACCCTCCCTTCTGCTTTAAGGAAGTATCAGTTTCCTTGGTAAAAAGGCACCTACACAAGGTCCTGGGTAAGTCACAGCACAGTAGCAACTCCCTTGACCTAAAGCTAATTGCACTTACCTTTGATGAAGCATTAGCTCCTATCACTAAGATTTTCAACCTATCACTAAGCCAATCTCAATTCCCTCTTAGATTGAAAACTGCTCTGATAACTACAGTACATAAATCCGGGGACCATACCCTACACATCAATTACAGACCGATCTCAACCCCCGTCGAACGTCCTGGAGCACATAGTTGAGGACCAATTACTTGACCATATTGAAAAATACTCCATCCAGTGCCCGAGCAGCACAGCTTCAGGAAAGGGCACAGCATGACAACTGCCCTCCTGGAATTCACTGAGTTCATTCATCAATCACTTGACCAAGAGAGTCTTGTTGGCGCTGCCTTCATGGATTTAATGAAGGCATTTGATACAGTGAGCCATGCATTGCTGCTTAAACAATTAACCTCAGCAGGGCTCTTAATTGACTCTATGCACTGGTTTAAAAGCTATTTGGAGGATCGCTATCAAATGATAAAAATCTCCAATGTCACCTCTGACTGGCAGAATGTATGCTCAGGCGTGCCTCAAGGATCCATCCTTGGCCCTCTCCGCTTCAATATTTTCATAGATAACCTGCTGCACTGTTGCCATCAATGAATAATTTTGTATGCAGATAATGCTGTCATATTCTCAAGCCAGCCTAACCCCGCTCTTCTCAAATATCACCTTCAACTCGGTTATGAGGAAGTCGAAAATGGTTTTGTGACCAGAAACTGGTATTAAACTACAACAAAATGAAGGTTATGATGTTCAGCATCTCGCGCAGTAAGTTTAAAGCACCTCACCTTTGCCCATCACATCAAGAATATAGCTAAGGCCATAAATATAAAAATTGGGCTCCTCTAGCGGCATAAGCATAATCTAACTCCTGAAGTCCTCAAACTGGCTATCCATAGCTCTATTCTCTCTATCATAGACTATGGCCTCATTATTTATGGCTTTGCCTCCCCCACTTCGAAGGATAACTGTCACACTTAATAAGTCGTGCAGGCTTCTTACAGGCTCCGACCATCTGATGCATACCTGTGAGTTTTACGCACAGACTGGCTGGCTACAGCTTAGCAGTATGATTAAAGGGCTGGCCCAGTGGTATAGAGGGCTAAGGCACTGGTGCCTTACCTCGCCCCTCAACGGTGACCCGAGTTCGGGAACAAGCCCGGGGAGTTAGAGGTCGGCATGAGGGGGGGAGGGAGGGGCCGGATAGAGCTGCTGACAGGCAAGTACTGCTCTCCAGGGAGGAAGCATGGCTTCCCTCAGCTGATGCACAACCCCCAGTGGAGGCTGGAGGAAGCTCAGGCCAGAGGGTGCCTAGGCAGTAGGCCAGGGGGTGGAGGAAGGAGGCTGTGACTGGGGCTGTTCAGCACATGCGTGCCTCCACGCACATACGCGCTGACTCCTGGGGCCTCTGGGAGAAAACAAGGTGGAAAAAAGAAATGCCAGTCGACAGGATGAAGACTGACCCTCCGCAGGTGCCACTCTTGGGCTAGGCAGATAAGAAGGCAGTAATTCTGTGGGACGGGACCGGGGGTGTCGGTCAGGTGTGGTCTGACCGGCAGGGGAGATAAATAGTGCCATGATAAAAAAAAAAAAAAGAAGAAGTAGGATTAAATATCAAACCTGCTTACCTGCCAAAAAAGTGTTACTTCCTCCTGGGTCTGCAGCACTATTGACACCTTCATGCAGTTCCAAGCACACTCGTTCATCTGTCAACCAACTACTCCATGTACCCAGATGCCAGACTACCCAAGGTCAGCGATCCTTCTCCTACAGAGCTCCCCTTTGGTTCAATTCCTTGCATTTTGATGGATCTTCACCTAAACTTGGCCAGTTCAAGTGCCTGCTAAACAGTACCTGGTATCTAACAGTCCCATGACTGCTTCCTCCAGTGACTCCCCTTATCATGCATATGTCACTGCCTCTGTTGTCAAAATCTTACCCTTTGTCAAATGCTACCCTAGACTCACACCTTCCTCCCCTCCTCTCTGTTTTCTCTCCTGCCTCAACCTCTCTTCCTCTTCCTCTGGTTCCTCTTCGTCCACCTCCACCCTCCAACCCATCCCTTCCCAACTTTTTCCTGTGCACCAGTTCAGCTCCCCCTTTGGTCTACCTTTTCCACCCCCCCCCTTTTGCCTATTGCTTAGCTTGACAAGGCCCAGGGCTGCTACTCCTACCCCCCCATAATTGCTCTTTACCTCACCTTCTTTAATTGCTGGTATAATTACTGTGTTTACCTATTATTTTCCTTGATTTGAGTTGTTTTGTCATTTAGACTACCACTGTTAGTTCTCCTGGATTTTAACTGTTTGTCATTTTAGATTACCTCTGTTTAGTATTCCTTTGTCTGTTTGTTACCCTCACCTACTGCCGTGAAACCTTTGTAAAAGAGCACCTTGTGCTTAAAGGTATTATAATCCTAGATGGAAATAAATAAATATAACAGCTAACCAAGATACTGCACCGTCTAAGTGGATTCTGTGGGAGGCCAGGAAGGCCTGTATGAGTGGATGATAATTTCTTATATGACAACTAAAGCCAGCCATAAAAGAGAAAAGATACAAAAACTAGAAAAAACTGTTAAGAGTTGGAGAAAAGGTCATATGGGGATCAATCAGTGGATACCATGAGACAGCTGAGGACTGCAAGGGAGAATCTTAACTTGGCCATCACTAGTGGAGCCAGTACAGCCCTTTACTATGCCAAACAATGAATTTATGAATGGAGCAATAAACATTGCCCTCTCCTGGTGAGACTGGCCTGGGGCAAGACAACTACAAACACAACCATGGCTCTTAAAAACAAAATCTGGTCAGAGCCACCACGGCTGCATAATGAAGTTATTGAGATTGTGTGGAATTGCTAAGGAGGTATGGAGAAACAACACAATGATTTGTAAGTAGTAAGATTTGTTTTAGCTTCTGTTCTAAGGAAGGCATACACATTATTAGAAAAATATATGGAGGTGTACATTTTAATGCAAGGAATGGGAAGCTTATAAAAGAACCCCAGAGCAAATGCCACTGATGTATGTGCTATCCCAGATGATACTGGCCAGACAGCCAAATTTTAAAGAAAACACAATTGCACATACCCCAATAATTGCAAAGCATCAAGGGAAACGTATGCAAATCACCATGATGGTACAGAAGGTGGCAGTACATGAAAAAGTAATGGCTGGCATATGCACAGCCTTGGAATTATTTACAGTTTTTTGTTGGTTTTTTTTTTTTAGAGAAACAGGGTTTTTGTCCATGAGGTGATGTTAATTATTTATTTATTTTGCTTTTGTTAACCAAGTAAGCACATTAGATAACCAAGTGCCTATTTTCAGGTGTGACCGGGGAGATTACAAAGTACATTCAAGAACATCAAGCATAACAGGGTCCATACAAAACATCAGATGTTTACATTACAAGCAGAAGGTAGGCAACAGCATGGCACAAGCATTTATTTATTTATTTATTTATTTAGCTTTTGTTGACCGGGTAAGTGCACTAGACAAATCCTGCCTATTTTCAGGCACGACCCGGGGGAGGGGGATACAGATGAATGCCAACTGACCTTGAACCAGATTAAGCTGTTGGTGGTATTTTTAGTGAATGGAAGGCAGTAATCAACATACTGGGGCAGCAACGCCCTAAAGGATAAGGGGAGCAGGTAAAATGAGTAGTCACAATTTGCGTTAGAGAGACCTAGGAAAAACATGAAGATAGAACAGTACATGTACACAATTCATGAGCAATAGGGCCAGAAATGGACCCATCCTAATCAATACTTCTAATAGCTGCGAGCTTGCCAGTGGATAAGGTGCATAAAGTAGGAGGAGACCCGTCACCCAAGCTATTAAAGCAATGTGTTGATGTCAGGAAGTCAGGTGTAATGATGATGGACTGTTAGGGAAAATGTGATATTAACTTTCAGAGGGGTTGCTTTTGATAAGGGCAAGGTAGTTATGCTTGTGATAATGGGAATATTAGGAAAGTATGAGGTCTATACAGAAGTGGAGTACAAATATGCACAATTGCATAAGTATGTGCTCAGAATGCAGGCAAATGTGATATGCAGGTTTGTTTTAGAAATAGGTAAAAATAGCGATACATGCAATTGATAGAAAGATAGATAATTACATAGACATTCTGTATATATATATATATATATATACTGTATATATATATATAGAGAGAGAGAGAGAGACAAACACACACAGACAGACAGACAGAATAGGAATGGTGGTGAAGTACTGAAGTGACGCCAACCCCACTCCCACCCCACAGACATGGACAGGCATTGGGGTGTGCCTTTGGGTCATTTCCCATAACGCTCACACCATTTCACCTCACCCTACCCTGAAGACACAGAAAAGTGGTGCGCCTTGGGGTTTTCAAACTTTACACTCACCCCAGTCCATAAGGAAATAAGCTGAAATGGGTACAGTATAAGAGAATGAACTTTGGGGCTGAAGAGTCAAAGGCACACCTCGATACCTGTCACTGGCTGAAGGGTGGAGATGGGGGTGGAGTGACATGAGCATTACTGTTGACAATACCAAGTCACACCTCTGATGCCCGTCAATCCCTACAGGGCAGGGTGCTTTGGTCAGAAACCCTAATACCCTGGGCATTTCTTGGTATTTTCACTCCAAGTTTTCAGCATGGGCTTTTTGTGACCCCACCACATGAACAGTGACACTATCAGTTCATTAGCCGAAAGGTATTTTGCACAGTGATTGTGCCATTTGGCACCACAGGTGCAAAAACACATTTTGAACAGGATGTAAAAAATGACAGCTATACATTTCTTGCTTCAGTAACTGCTCAGCATATCTATTGCATGACCTGCTTATTGACATTTGACATCTGCTATGCAATGTACTGCTGCTATGGCTGTATGGCTGAGAGGGACCTGGGGCTGGTGGTGGATGTCAAGATGAACAACTCGAAGACTTGTAGGAGGGCAGTGGCCAAGGCCAACAGGATGCTGGAATGCATTGCAAGGGGGATCACTACAGAAGGAGGGAAGTGATACTCCCTCTGTGTAACTGCTTGGTGAGGCTGCACTCCGAGTACTGTGTGCAGTTTTGTAGGCCACACTTAAAGAGGGACATTGAACTCCTGGAGATGGTCCAGAGGAGGACAACCAAAATGATCTGGGGCTTGGGAAAAAGGACCTATGGGAGAGGCTTGAAGAGCTAAATACTGTATGTACACATTGGAAGATGTAAGGGACGGGGGGACATGATAGAGGTCTTCAAGTACATGGAGGAGGTAAACAGGAGAGGCGCAGTCATGGTGCTCCGAAGGAAGGAGGGGGGGCAACTACAGGGCATGGGTGGAAGCTGGAGGGGAAGAGACTCAGGGAAGAAAGGAGGAGGTGCTACTTCACTGAGAGGGTGATAGAACCATGGAATGCGCTGTCCAGGGGGGCTGGTGGAGGCAAAGACTGTGGAGGGGTTCAAGAGGGGTGGGACAGGTACAGGGGAAGGGTTTTAGAAGCAAAGTCGAATGAAGCAAGAATACCCTGGACTGGGAAGGGAGAATCCCAAGAGGGTGGGGGGGCAGCAAGGCCAGCTACCAGGACGGGGGCCGACCAAACGAGCAGACACGAAAGACCGCAAGGCCTATTCTGATGGCATTTTAGTATGTTAGTATGCTTACTTCACCAGCATCATGAACCATAAAACAGATGACTGCCATAACTAGGGAGGCAGTATAACACAGTGGTCTAAGGCTCTGAGCTGCTAATCTGGAGATTTGGGTTTGAATCCCACAGCCCCCACTTGCATACTGGGTGACCCTGAGCAAGTCACTTAACTTCCATGTGCTCCCAGGTTGCCCCTGTAAACAAGCTTTCAGCTTAGTGTACCACTCCTGGTTAAACAACTGAAAGGAAAAAAACACAATATATTATTTTTCTTGCTTTCTTTTGCTACTACAAGCTTTGACTAATACATCCATCCTTATTTATAGCTTATGTGTCTGTGACATAGGTAGAACTACACTTAAAATCTCACACATAAATAAATAATCAGAATAACATTTATTTCAGTAGTATCTCCTTCCTTGTCAGGTGCACATGACACTATGTGTGTGTATATATATATATATATATATATATATATATATATACCTGTATATCTTTTAACTTCAAAGCACTAAACCTATTCAAACGCAAAAATCACAAGACTTTATTCTCTTCACACATCACTGTTAAACTTTAGATCCCAGAATGGCCAAGAAACAATTTAGACTTCACTCTTGCATGCCACTGCCACGCCCACTTCTCATGAAAACAATCAATCAATCAGTCTTTATTTAGCCAGGTGAAACATCATTGAGAAGAACTCATTTACAAGATGGACCTGGTAATAATTACATATGAGAAAGAATAACATTGGAGTATACAACAACACATCCTCATAGAGTAGATATTCCAAACAATTACAACAAACAATTGGCTGTTTACACAAATTGGTTAGGATATGTATAGATTTGTTGAAGCAAAGTACAAAAACAAAATACAATAGACATTCTATTAGCTAGATTGGTTAGAATAAACACAGATTGGTTTAAGGAAAATACAATACACAAAATACACACACAATTCTATTAGCTAGCTGTACCAGTCTATACTGATAGTGTGTAATCTGACTGGCAGGATGTCAAGCCAAAGGCCAGGAGGTCAAAGGTCTGCAGGAATGAAAGGTCATCTCTGAGAGTTGGAAAACAAATATAGATCATAAAGTAAGAGCCCAGGGCTATAGCTATCTGAGGCACTGTAAATATGTGGGCCAGAAAAAGTAGGTATGCTGGACCACTTATAAGGAAAGTGAAAGGCAGTGAGAAATCATAGTGGTGTGGACCTAAGTTAGGGGATAGATGAAAAGTGATTGCATAGGGGTTTTATGAAGCACACTTACAATTTTCTGTAACAGTCCTGGCCAGTAGACCTAAGGTAGGGGATAGAAGAAGAGTTGTTAGCATAGGGGTTTTATGACACACATTTACAATGTTCTGTGGCTGTCCTGGCCAGTAGGGTTTTGAAAGTAGCCAGGGGAAGTGAGGAGGCAATTTGTAGTACTTTTTGGAGCTTGTTCTATAGGGTAGGGAGGGAGTAGCCAATGGAAAATTTGTCAAACGATAATCAATTACAGAAACCCTTTCGTTTCTATGCTTTGCACTCTTGCTTCAGTGAGACATAAATCTTACAGAACTGCTAAAAAACAAATTTATCAAGGCTGGATTTCTGAATTAAAACCTGTCATTTACAGTACCTATGTAAATAATAGTTTACTGGCTACAAATGATGCTACAGACATGACATTAACAAAATTTCTGTTTTACATGGGAAAACATCCCTATAATGAACTTGTCATACAGGATTTGTGATCTTCAGTCTGCATGTATCTGACAAAGGAAAAGGCACCTGTTGATCTTTTTTTCTATTTTATTTTTATGCCCAACTTGCCTATACTGTAAAAGCTAAATATTGACATGCTTAAAGTTAAAAAACAAGTCATGATGTTGATATGTGTGTGGGGGGGAGGGTGGATATGCTTAGATGCAGTTTCAGGCACTCCTTAATTACTTCCCCAGGCAGCTCTGATAGTCAGTTGCTCCAACATGATAGATCCCCTCCTATATGAACCCCCCAAAAAAGGTGGGGGTGGATCTTTGGGAGCTTCTTGGGTGAAGGCAGGGGTGGATCTTACTCCCCCAAAAAACTAATGCTGCCTCCCACTACTCAGGTTCCAGTTCTTGTACTTCCCATTTAAGAAAGAAAATAGTGCCCTGCAACCATTGACTAACATGAAAGCGTATTTATTTGAGGGCGGAAAACATTTCTTGGAGGAGGGTAAGGTGGAGGAGACAATTTACACCTTCAGTCAGTTCCATGGACAGAAAACATGGCATCACTACTTTTGTACATGCAAAATGTCTGCAGGCTCCAGCTAGTGCAGCTGTAATAAGAATGGCAAAATACATAATAAGTGCTCAGATATTCGGGAACAGTTTGTGATGTACTAGAAGGCATTATATATTTGGGACTGTGGGTAGAATGCTCAGGAGGCAGACAGTTTCTTGGGGAACTTGGCTTGCTCACAGATAGCCAAATAGAGAAACTGGGGGCACCGTTAACGGTGACTGAACTCAATGCAGCCATGGCCTCATTGCAAAACGGGAAGGCAGCAGGACCTGATGGATTAGGTGTAGAGTATTGTAAAGCACTGGGAACTCCACTGCTAATGAATCTCAGATCGATGGCTGATGAGGCAGTGGAGAAAGCCTCCTTGTCCAAATCATGCTATCAGGCAACCATTGCAGTTATCCCAAAGCCAGAAAAAGAAAACACAACCTGTACTGCCTACAGGCTGATTTCATTGTTAAATTGTGACATGAAAATCATATCCAAGGCTCTGGCATGAAGGTTGGAGGTGTTGCTCCTGGACTTGGTCAAGCCAGATCAGACCGGAGAGATACTGAGATAACAATATTCAGCAGCTGCTAAATGTGGCTTGGTGGGGCTCTCAGCGCCCAGAGAAGGTATTCATGTTTTCCCTGGATGCCAAGAAAGCCTCTGATAGGATTGAATAGGCTAACCTATATAAGGTGTTGGAGAAGGTTAAGATAGAGCAAAGGTCTGCAACGTGAGGCTCTGGAGCCGCACGTGGCTCTTTGCTGTGTTCATGCGGCTCAGTAGCTTCTAACCCCTCAAAGGTCCAGCATTTATGGTTCTCAGCATCACTGTGACTGTGCTCCAAAATAAAAGGATCTGGGACACTGAATGTAGGTGTTTTGGCAATTTATCTATGTAGGGCCACTTTTTAAAGGTCATGTATATGAACATCACATACACACTGATGTGCATGATGCTGGGGCAGTTAGAGGTAATCAAGAATAGTTATATGGGGAGGCTATTGACTCTGCAGTGCCCCCCATATTTTAAGTCTGTATCAATATTCCCATCTGTGTTGTAGATCTTGGCCAGTGCGGAGGCCAGCAAACTTTTAAAAGCTTACTGAAGAACTGCTTGATGGCATAGTGGTAGGATTACTGTTCACCAATTTGGTGACCTAGGTTGGTACCAAAACATAGCACATTAAGTAGTAATGTCCATAAGAATCCAGTTTGGATGCTTCCTGTCCTGGCTCTACACACGTGCTTCCCTGGTAGCCCAAGGGGAGGGATCATGTTGGCAGGGATGTGCAGTGCTGAACATGTTGCCAAATGTCAGCAGGGCTTGTGATGCCTATAACTTGATGCAGAGGTACTAGACATCAAGTTAGGTGTGTTTATCTAAACAGGCAGGGCTTGTGGATGGCCATGCCCAGCCACACTTGCCCAAGAAATTTGTGCCCTAAGTGGGACAGAGAGAGTTGAGACAAAGACAGGAAAATGTAATAGGATTGGCCAGCAAGATGAAGTCTTACCATCTACCAAACAGGATTGTCCAGCGAAATATTTTATTATTCTTTCTTGTCCCTTAACAGATGCTGAACATTCTATATGCTTTGTTGGGTTATCCCCACATCAGTTGGGGTCTAGCCCCATATCAGTTGTCTCAATGAGTGTGAGGTGGAGGGGGACAACCACAGTTACTTCAGGATGATGTGCAGTGGCTGGAATGTGAGGAAGACAGTGGTTCCCTGGGTGGGATAGGAGATTGTCAAGATGGAAGGACTGAGTCAAGACATGGGTCATAAAACTGCAAGAAACAGTGTTTTTTTTTTAAGTTTTTCTTGTATTTTTAACATGGCACTGGTACCAGTGAATCAGCTATACTGCTTATGATAAAAATGTCACATCCAACAAAGAAGAGAGAAATAGTACATGAGTGTAATATTTCTAGAAGACTTGAGTGATTTTGGTTTCATCAACAGAGATGGGCCTATGTTCCATGTGATGTGCAGGGAAAGTTTTTACAAGAAATAAGAAGTTAAACTACAAGGGCATGTCAAAATAAAACATTTTACAAATGCCATAAAATATGAAAGAGAGGCATGCAAGAAACACATTTCTACACTTAAAAATAAACTGGACCAAGAGAAGATTGCTTAGACTTCATAGCATGCATCTGTCCAGCTTCCACAGAGCCCTGCAGTTGCTGTGTACAGGCAACAGTTTTGTAGATGGAGAGGTTACGAAGGATGCTGTTTTCAAAATGGATCTGCAATTGTCTGTAGATCTCAAGGAACAGAGCAGAATTTTACTGTATGCTAGATTTGGCACAGGCTTTTCTTGAACACAAGACCATTAAAGAACATGTGAAGAACATTTTGTGGAATATGGATTCTTATTCTTGTTTGTGATATGAGGTTAACTTACTATGTCTCTCTTGTGCTTGAGGAACTGATAGTTAACAAATATATTATACAGCACAGCTGGCACTTGTAGTCCATTCTGCTGTTCAAATGTATTAGGAATTAAGGACGAGTTGCTAACTAGTTACCCTTGTGGCAACAGGATCAGTATTAAAGTTTTTCAGTTTTCTCAGAGAGGGTTTGGATAATGAGAAGCTGTCCATGGATATACTTGGTTAATGTCTGACAGGCTGTGCATCTACTGTAGCATGATAGTCCATACCAAGTGAGACAGAAGCTTGAACTTCTCAGAGCAACCTGGTGGTACATTGTGCTTTGTAAACTGGCATATCCTGAAAGCTGAAATGTTTGCACATTTACATAGGATGATAAATGCATCACTGTTGTTGAAAACAATTGATAAGTTACACTTTGTAGTGGTTTGCTTTGAGTAGTGCTCCAATTAAATAACATTTGTTTTACTCAAATACACTTGGAGATAATTTTAGGTAAAATTAAGCATCACAAAAGACATCTTCTATGCATGCTGTCATAAGGCTCTCTGGTGATCAGCTCTGTCATGGAAGGTGGACATGTAGCTCCCGGACCTGAAAAGGTTGCAGACCACTGAGATAGAGGAAGGTTTCCTGAATTATATGTGGCTATTGTATGCCACACCTAAGGAGAGTTCTGGTAAGTTGGGGACTGCCAGAGGAGTTTGAGCTTACTCGGGGTACCAGACAGGGGTGCCCTCTGTCCCCTCTTCTTTTTCCTTTAGTGATCTAGCCATTAGTGGAATATTTATTTATTTGTTTGTTTGTTTTGTTTTGTTTACCAGGTAAGTGAGCTAGCCATAAAATTACTATTTTCAGGCACAACCCGGGAGGCTACCACAGAAACAAAACAGCAGGTACAAGTACAACATACAAAGCATAGGAATGCAGTGGAAACATTTCACAAATAAGGTCTAGGTATGCATGGTGGAGACATGGGTATAACAAGTAGGGGCATACAGCAAAGATAAGGATGTTAAATATATATTTACGGTAGCTGGCCTAGTGGTTCTGAGGGTTGAGGTGCTGGATGCCACACCTCGCGCCACACTGGCGACCCTGGTTCGGGATCGGACTCAGGTCATAGGAGGTTGGCCAGGGAGGAAAGGATTGTGCATCCAGAGGACACCTCTCCTTTCCTGGGAGGGAGGAGAGTTGAGTTCTCGCTGTTCGGCAACCACTAGTGGAGACTAGGGGCCATACAGCATTCGGGAACCAGACGTAAGCCAGGGGAGTGGCTATGAAAGCGCTTCTGTGGGCGTGAGCAGGACCGCCCTTGCACCATGCTGGAGCACATTGCACTGCTAAGCCTGTGGGGGGAGCAAAAACAAGAAATACCCCCTTCCCATTGGTAGGCAAAGGCAGGTCTAGGGGCTCTGGCACCACGTCCAGTTCTGGGCCCAGATGTCCTCTCAGTCTCCTTTCGCCTGTCCCCACTAGACACTATATAGATAGAGCACTGGATGGAGTGGTGGTCCTTGCTCCCAGGGGACTCAGATCTGTGAGGGGGTTTCGGGTGATGTGGCAAGAAGGAAATGCATCCCAAGTGAGACGGCAGGCTTCAGGAGGATTGGATAAGTTGGTAAGCCAAACAACCTAGCTGGAGAGAGTCTAATGGGGAGGTTGAAGAAAGAAAGCTGAGAAAAAAATACATATTTCTGGCTTACAGACACACAGTGAAAGCAAAGTGGTAAGTTAATTTACAGTAGAAACATTTCACAGAAGAAAGAGTTCTGAAAGAACTCTTAAAACTGAAGGTGGATAAAGCAATGGAGCCTGATGGGATTCACCCCAGAACTCTAAAAGAACTAAGGGAAGAACTAGTGACACCACTGACCACCATTTTTAATAAATCATGGGAAGATGGTGTGGTACCTGAGGACTGGAGGAGGGCGGATGTAATTCCCCTCCACAAAAGTGGGAGCAAGACAAAGACAGGAAACTACAGACCTGTAAGTTTGACCTCAGCGGTAGGGGAAATTATGGAATCACTTCTGAAGGAAAGAATTGTTGAGTACCTAGAGGCCAGTGGGGAACAGGACCCAAGGCAGCATGGATTCACAGCGGGAAGGGCATGTCAGACAAATCTAATTGATTTCTTTGACTGGGAGACCAAAGCAGTAGACCAGGGAGGGGCTGTGGACATGGTCTACATAGACTTTAGCAAGGCATTTGACACAGTCCCACACAAAAGATTAATAAACAAATTAGCCAGCCTGGGGGTGGGTCCAAGGGTGGTAACCTGGGTAAAACACTGGTTGGACAACAGGACACAGTGGGTAATAGTAAATGGAGTCCACAGTGATGAAAGGAGGGTTACTAGTGGGGTACCGCAGGGTTCAGTACTGGGGCCAGTCCTTTTTAATATCTTTATAAGTGACATTGCAGAGGGACTGGAAGGGAAAGTATGTCTCTTTGCAGATGACACAAAGATCTGCAACAGGGTTGATATGCAAGGTGGCGTGAAAAGGATAAAAATGGACTTGGCAAGGTTGGAGGAATGGTCAAATGTATGGCAGCATAGATTCAATGCAAAGAAGTGCAAAGTAGTACACCTGGGAAACAAAAACCCAGGGGAAGAGTACACAATGGGGGGGGAGATACTGACAACAACAGAAATGGAAAGGGACCTAGGGCTAGTCATATCAGATGACCTAAAGGTGGGCCAGCAATGTGAGAAGGCAGTAAGAAGGGCTGGTGGGATACTGGGATGCATAGGGAGAGGCATCACCAGTAGAAAACAGGAAGTTGTTGGCCCTCTGTACAGACAGTTGGTAAGACCACATCTGGAGTACTGTGTACAGTTCTGGAGACCCCATCTCCGCAAAGACATAGACAGATTGGAGGCTGTCCAGAGGAGGGCAACCAAAATGATGCATGGTCTCCATCAGAAGACATATGAAGAAAGACTAAAGAAACTAAAGATGTATGGCATCGAGGAAAGGAGGGAGAGGGGGGACATGATAGAAACTTTCAAATACCTCAAGGGAATCAACGAAGTCAAGGAGGGTAGCATCTTTCAGAAAAAGAGATGTGCAAAAACAAGGGGGCACAATTTGAAGATGGGGGGACAGCTCAGAGGTAATGCGAGGAAGTATTTCTTCACAGAGAGGGTTGTCGATACATGGAACAGCCTTCCTGAGGAGGTCGTAGAGTCAAAATCAGTGGGGGAATTCAAGAATGCATGGAACAATTAGACAATTCTAGTGGGGGGGGGGAGGAAGTAGGCTGTTGGTTAACTAGGATATGC
This sequence comes from Neoceratodus forsteri, assembly GCA_016271365.2. Taxonomy (NCBI): domain Eukaryota; kingdom Metazoa; phylum Chordata; order Ceratodontiformes; family Ceratodontidae; genus Neoceratodus; species Neoceratodus forsteri. The sequence continues at coordinate 686,971,613 of JADMNL010000022.1, read as the reverse complement.
AGCTTATCTGTTAGGTAGGGAAATGGGCAGACTAGGTGGGCCAAGCGGTCCTTATCTGCCATCAAATTCTATGTTTCTATGTTTCAGTTATCTAATGAGTACACAGCTTATAATAAAGTGCAAATTTCACATTGAAAGAAGTCAGGAATTACAGTAATGTGGTTACAAATCCTGACAGCTCGACTTGTTTTCCTCCTCCCAACTGCATCAGTTCAGATTTATCGAGGTTTATTTTATATCCTGAAAACTTGGAGAAGGCGGTGATGGGTCTGGTGATCTCTGACGGGAAACTCACTGGGTCAGTTACAAGCAGGGGGATGTCATCTGCGTAAAGCAAAATTTTATGCTCCTGCCCTCACTTCCCCCTCACCCTGACTATGTCTGGGTATTGCAACACACTTTAAAGACTAACAGTGGGGATCCCATTGAATGAAACAAATGCTGAAACTCCATGGAGCCAGGAAAATCAGTGAGGCAGCATGGCACATTCGACCGATATGGTCACATAGTTCATAAAGCACAGTCCCAAACTCTTTGGTGAATATTTACTCTTCAGGGTGTGGTACAGACGTCCCCATAACAAAGGTAGCTCTAATTCTTCAGTCTACTCTCTCCATACCTTACTCTCATATCATCTCCCATGTGGTATTTCACCGGAGTGTATTTATCTTTCTCCATTGCTCAATTGGATCTCTAGACCTTGATAGTCTATTTGTATAACACTGTAGGTGTTCATGCTTTTGCTTCAATATACTACACCTGTATGAAATATGAGTCTGCTAACCCTTGATAGTCTTTTGTTATACCATTACTGCATTGTATTATGTGTTTTTGCATGTGTGTATTATGCCAGTATGTAATATTACACCAAACTTTCCTAACTAGATTGTTACCACTTAGTTTCATTCTGTCTAATGATTATTATTTTTACCATGTTTGTAACTATCCCTTTTGTACCCTGTCCCCGAGATCGCACCAGGAAATGAGCCTCAACTCAGTGTGCCTTTTCCAGTTACCAAATTTTAAATAAATAAATCTGCCACCAGAACAGCTGGCCTCTCACCTTGGCGCTGCTAGCTCTATTTTTGCTCTTATCTCCCCACGGAACCAGCTGGCCTCTCACTTTGGGGATGCTAGCTCCATTTTTGATCTCATCTTGCTTTCCGATAGCCTCCCTTGGATGATGGTCCCCAAGAACTTTGGGCAACCTGTCTCCAACTCGAACCCTGCAGTTGCTTCTCTCATTTGGGTCATGGTCACTCTCCAGGGCATCAAAACTGGAAGCGTCCCAGACATCTCTCTCAGTCCCCTCTCGACTCAACTCTTCCTCAAGCCCCACTCTCTGGCTACAGTCCCAATGGGGCATTGCTTTGTAATCCTACCAAAGTGGCATGATTGGGATCCACAGTGGCCTGAAACCTTGACCACCGCTACATCCCCCACAGGCTTGATTCTCTGCTCCATGGGCCCAGCAACCCTTTCCCGGCTGGGCAGGCAATCACCCCTGCTCCAGTCCTCTGCTCCCTCCTCTCTCAAATACCCCCTAATCTTTCTCCCTCCTTACTTAAATCCAGCCCACCCGTGGCAACCTCCCACTAGCAGTGGGTCCCACCGAGCAACCTGGAGTTAACCCTTTCCTTTCCTTACCAGGGCTGTTTTAGCCCTAATTATTGCCAACAGTGTACGAAATGTACACTGCCTCAGGGTTTTAAATAATTGATTAGCATTTTTTTTCTTGGGACAATGCTAACTGTACAGAAAGTATTTATATAGGTTTTTAGAAGTCTTATGTTTGTTAAACACAGTGAAGCAAGTGCTGTGCATTTTCACAATATTTTAGCACTTTTATGAGCAAAACGCTAATCAATTTTTGGAGTTAAATAAATCCCTGTGCCTTAAGCTCTATCCCCAAAGGGGGGTTACAACCCTCCCCCATTCAAACACTCACCATACTCAGTAGACACTTAAGGCCCAAAGGAAGCCCCACCCCTTCAAGCCCCCAGTCAAGAGGTACGCGCACTTCCCCTCCACCAAGACTCGAGGAGCTCCAGGCTGCAACACTGTGAGGTGGTCTAACATCCTAACTGGGAAAATCAACACTGGGGCCCTCTCTGTTCTGGAGTTTGACTCACTATATATGTGCAAGCCCCCCTCCACACTTGGCCACCCACCTGGACCCCAGGGCCGGATTGTCCCAGAACCCAGGAAGCAGTGCCCCAAGTCTAACATTTTACTCACTGCTGCCTACCCTGGTACTGCCTACCTTGCTGGACTGTAAAATATCACCTAACATTTCCCCACACTGTGCACATAGTAACAATAGATATTATCGTAGACACTGTAACAACATGACACTTTCAATAACTAGATACGGTTTCAACACTCAGAGCCCACCAGGGTGCTTATGAAAACCAGGTTCACAATAAGCAGTTTGATGAAACAACAGTGAAACAGTATCCCAGCTAGTCTACATTAGAAACAGAAAGTGATGGCAGATAAGGACCACTAGACCCTTCTAGTCTTCCCATATACCCTGACTTTATTTGTGTCCACTGACTCTTCTTGGTCATTGGCTTTGGCCTCTCCTTCCCATCTCTAGGGTTCCCTTGTGCCTATCCCATGCATGTTTAAATCCCCCCACTGTGCTTGCTCCCACCACCTCCTAGGCCAGGCTATTCTATGTGTCCACTGCTCTTTCTGTGAAAAAACTTCCTCACATTTCCCCTTATCCTGACCCCTTCCAATATCATATCATGCCCCCTCATTCTAGTACATCTCCGAAACTGAAAGGTGTTGCCTACGTGCACCTTGTTTATGCCTCTAAGATACTTGAAGGTTTCTATCATGTCTCCCCGTTCCCTCTCCTCTCTTCCAGTGTATACACATTGAGGTCTTTTAATCTCCCCTCATTTGTCTTCTGGTGCAAGCCCTGCACCATCTTAGTCACCCTTCTCTGGACCGCCTCTACCCTGTCTATGTCCTTACAAAGGTGCAGCCTCCAGAACTGTACACAGTATTCCAGATGAGGCCTCACTAATATTTTGTATAGAGGTATCACCACCTACATAGATACATAGATACATAGATACATAGACAGTGTCGGCAGATAAGGGCCTATGGCCCACCCAGTCTGCCCATTTGAGCTTGTAAGTTCAGTTTGTTTTCCTAGAAGTCTGTTGCCCCTTACCCCTGACCTCCAGAATTCCTTTATGTCTATCCCATGCATTCTTAAATCTCGTGATTGTTTCAGCCCCCACCACTTCATCTGGCAGGGTGTTCCACTTGTCCACCACACGTTCTGTGAAGAAATTCTTTCTCATGTTTCCTCTGAATCGTCCTCCCTCCAACTTCATCCCATGCCCTCTAGTCCTGGAACATCTTATTCGCTTAAAATAGTGTTTTCCTGCACCCTGTTCCTCCCTGTAAGATACTTGTATGTCTCTATCATATCCTCTCCCTCCTCTCCTCCAGGAGTACATGTTCAGTTCCTTCAACCTGTCTTCATAGGACTTGTGATGCAATCCATGCACCATCTTTGTTGCCCTCCTCTGAACTTTCTCTATCCTGTCTATGTCCTTACGTAGGTATGGTCTCCAGAACTGTACACTGTACTCCAGGTGGGGCCTTACTAGTGTCTTGTATAGTGGAATCATGACCTCCCTTTTCCTGCTGGTGATGCCCCTGCCTATACATCCCAGCATCCTATTTGCTTTACCTGCTGCCTTGTCACACTGTTTCCCTACCTTGAGGTCATCAGAGATGATAACCCAAGATCCCTTTCCTGCTTGGTGCATGCTATATTCTCACCCCACAACTGATATATTGTGCCAGGGTTTTGTGCCCCATATGCATTATCTTGCACTTCCTTGCATTGAATTTCAACTGCCAAACCCCTGACCATTCTTCAAGTTTCTGCAGGTCGCTTCTCATTCTGTCTACACCCTCTGGTGTGTCTACTCTGTTACAGAGTTTTGTGTCATCAGCGAACAGTGAAATTCTGCCTTCTAGGTCCTGCACAATGTCACTGATGAAGATGTTGAATAGGACCGGTCCCAGCACTGATCCCTGTGGTACCCACTGGTCACTCTTCCTCTTGTGGAGTGACAGCCATTTACCACCACCCTCTGTGTCCTGCCACCCAGCCAGTTACCTACCCACCACACTACTGTCCTGCCCACACCCATATTCCCCAGTTTGTGTAATAGTCTTCTATGTGGCACAGTGTCAAAGGCCTTGTGAAGTCCAGATAGGCCATGTCCACCGCCTCCTCTGATCCACCTCCTAGTCACCCAGTCAAAAATTCAACGAGGTTGGTCTGACATGACCTCCCCTGGTGAAACCATGCTGCCTTGGGTCCTGTAGTCCATTGACAACCAGATGTTCTACCAATCTCTCCTTCAGTAGTGCTTCCATGATCTTCTCCACTACCGAGGTGAGGCTGACTGGTCTGTAGTTCCCTGCTTCCTCTTTGTTCCCACTTTTGTATAAGGGACCACATCTGCTGTCCTCCAATCTTTGGGTACCTCCCCTGTTTCCAGTGATCGGCTAAACAGGATAGCCAGAGGTTCAGCCACCACCTCTCTTAGTTCTTTAAGGACCCTGGGGTGCACCCCATCTGGCCCCATTGCTTTATCACCTCCCTCCTTCTGCTAGTGATACCCCTTCCTATGCATCCCAACATGCCACTGGCCCTCCCTACAGCCTTTGTACTTTGCTTGGCCACCTTTAGATCATCTGAGATAATAACCCTCAGATCCCTTTCATCCCCGGTGACTGTCAGCAACTCCTTACTAACACAAACTAGCTAGCCATAAAATTTATAAGAGCAAACATTGTTTTCCCCCTCAAAATGCAATATTTATCATTTTTCACTATGTAGATAACAGCAGAACAACTGGGAACATTTCAATTTTAAACATTAGAGTTAAACATGAGTCTTTAAAGGATCTCGCCCACAGGTGGTAACTCTGGAGGGTTCAGTTTAATTCAGGTCAAAATTACCATAGTAGAACCGGGGATCCAACTTTATACATGGTCATCCAAAAGAATCAGTGGCCTCCACCGCATGCCTCTCATGTCCTCCATCTATGTCCTCATGGATTGACCCAGTTTTGGTCAGAGTCAGTCCCTCATGGGCACGTTTGGAGAAAATCACCTTTTGCAATGTGTTGGGCTTCCTAAAGAGACAGTGTAGGGCAAGTCAAACTCAAGCCATGCTTTCAATAGATCTTAGTTGGGATGCCTCAAAACACCCAGTCCCTCCTGCAGCTTTCAATCTCATCCCACACTCACTCTGGAAGATAGGGGTACTCATACTTGGGGTACTCCTCTCCAATGTGGCATTGCACAATCCTTTTGGCCTGCAACCACTCTGGTAGACTACGAATAGTCATCCTAAGGAGTCTGTCCCTGCAGAAGTTAGATGCTGTCTCAGTACTCTCTCACAGCGCTCTTGCTCTCTGATCTGCCGAATTACCTCCACAGGCCCAGGCAAAAGTGCATGAGAAGTGGGGAACTTGGTTCTCTCCTGGTGGGCAAAACCACAGAGACATAGTCTGCTGGGGGGGACCAATTTCCAAGTTCTCCTTCCAGACATCCTTGACCACACACAATCATTTTGGTCCTTTAGAACCTCAGCCCCCTCGCTCACTATCAAGCCTCTCCTGGGGACAGTCTGGCTGCTACTTTTGCTGCTGTTTCATATCAGTCTCCACTGGGGACTCTAACAGTCCTAGTGACTGGGTCTTAGCCACCTTGGATGTCCCTGGCTGCACATCTGTAACCATTAACATGGGCTTAGAAAAATCCTCCGGGGTCAGAAGATGTGCAACTGGCTCCGAAGGCTTCCCGGTGGAACTGCTTGGTGGGGCTGATGCCAGGGATCATTATCATTATCATCAAATTTATTGGTAGGTAAGTTGAGAGAAACTCTCTTTTACAATTTCGTCCAATTACAAGTTACAGAAAAATAGACATACCATAAAACATTTAAAAACATAATACTCTTAACGGTCCCTATGCATGAAGGTGAGGAGTAGCTATGGGCTGTGTATCTTGGGTGCGTAGCCACTCCACACCCATTGCACCCCCCACATGGTGTGCACTAATGGGGGGCACGTGGACTCAATGCACCTGATCCCTCATGGCCGCAGACCGCACTGTGCCAGGGGTGTGCCAGCAATATGCAGTATTCACTAAACTGCGTAGTGCTGGCTGTAGGGGTGCGGAGGGTGGTGCCGGGTACGCCAGCCGGGACCAGGTGTAACCCGGTACACGCCCCCCCAGATGCCACCCACTGGTCGTGAGAGGACCAGAAAATGTCCCATAGTACTGACCTAGCTAATAAAGCTAATCAGGAGGGCTGGGGCAGCTAAGCCATGGCACCTGCAGTGTGTCCGGTGTCCTGGAGTGTCGGTGCCATGGGGGTGGGGGGGCCACTGATGGACTCCTGGAGCAAGGCTGCACCATGCAGGAGGGATCAGTCTCTCAGGCCATACTGCCAGAGGTGTGTGGTTGCACGGGTCTGGGCACCCACTGGGGCTATGCATGACCCAGACCCACACCTACGGGCACAAGGGATCGACTCCTGGACTCAGAGCGGGCATCCAATTGGATGCCCGCCTGGGTCCATGACTCCACCCCCCGGCCGTCCTGCGGAGTCCTGTACCCCGGGCGGGAGGAGCTGCATACAGGTGGCTAGCATTAGTGAATGCTGGTATGGGTGCACCTGTCTGCATGGTTCAAGGTCACAGGCAGACTATGTGACTTTTACGCATACCCCCACCTGCTTCGTGCATAGGGCCCATTATGAATCTATAAATTACTTCAGTCATTTATAAAATTAGTTATCGGCCATAGCATGCGCATGGTTTATGAAAGAGGCCAGTTACAAGTAGTTTAAAATGTGAAACTGAGGTTTTTGCACCCAGTTTTAATTTATTCTTCAACTCTTCCCAGGTCTGGGAAACAGAGACTGATAGTGTGTAGTGTGATAGTGTGAGGGGGTGTCTTTGGCAAGGGCTTTCTCTCCCACCACACTGCTTGTAGGAAATAAGGCATCCTCCCATCCCTCTGACTCCAAAGAGGTGACAGATGGAGTTGTCCACTGCAATGAAGGCTAGGGTAATGGGCCCCTATGCACTCTGGAACAATCATCACAACACTGCTGGCAGTCTGTGCACAGTTCAACATCACAACTTTTTCTCCAGCACAAAACACACTCACTGGCCATTGTGGATTTAGATACCATTTCACACATCCACCAGAACATTTGTGGTGGCACAGGAACATTAGAGGCTGCTGGTGCCAGTCCTACATGGATCTGCCCAGCAACAACACAAGCACTAGGCACAGGGAAACATCTCTCCACCTAGCAGCTGAGTTCAGTCCAGTCATCCAGTCTGGTCCTGGCCCATTTACATATTTCTCACAAGGACCAGACATGAGGGTCCTGATCATCCAGCCCCCCTGGTGCCCACTCACAGTCCAAAGGCACACATTTTTTCTGCCTTCCAGCATGATCTTGTACAGTCCCCAGCACACTGAGTCCACACAAAAAATGTTGGGGTCACAAGCCTGTCAGTCACCCCAAAATACATTCTAGACGAGCCCCCACATGTAGCCCTCCCCTTCTCTGGTGTCTAGGGGTATGCTGTTGGTCACTGTCCATGGGGGGGGGTGGCCACAGCAGATACTGTGCCAGATGGATAACATTTTGCCCGATCTCCACATCACCACAGGGCGCTTGATTATTCAAATGCTGTGCTGAGGGGGTAAATGCAGATTAGTCTCAAACAACATTTAATGAAAATAACTGACAGCAACACACTTTGAAGACTAACAGTGGGGATCCTATTGAATGAAACAAATGCTGAAACCCCATGGAGCCAGGAAAATCAGTGAGGTAGCATAGCACATTTGACTGATATGGTCCCATAGTTCATAAAGCACAGTCCCAAACTCGTTGGTGAAGGTTTACCCTTCAGGGCGTGGTACAGACATCCCCATAACAAAGGCAGCTCTGATTCTTCAGTCTACTCTCTCCATACCTTACTCTCATATCATCTCCCATCAGAACTGCTGGCCTCTCACCTTGGGACTGCTAGCTCCATTTTTGCTCACATCTTCCCACAGAACCAGACGGCCTCTCACCTCAGGGTTGCTAGCTCCATTTTTTCTCTCATCTTGCTCTCTGATAGCCTCCTTTGGATGACGGTCCCCAAGAACTTCAGGCAACCCATCTCCAACTCGAGCCCTGCAGCTGCTTCTCTCATCTGGGTCATGGTCACTCCTCACAGAACTTTGGATGCAGCCCTGCACTATTTTAGTTGCCCTTCACTGGACCACCTCCACTTTGTCTGTGTACTTCCGGAGCTGTGGTCTCCCGAACTGGATACAGTACTTAAGGTGGGGTCTTACCAGCGATCTATACAGAGGCAACACCACCTCCCTCTTTCTGCTGGTGATACCCCTCCCTATGTACCCCAGCATCATACTAGCTCTCCCTACTGCTTTGTCACACTGCCTGGCCATCTTTAGGTCATCTGATATGATTATCCCCCAGTCTCTTTCCTGTATGGTGGTAGCTTGGTGGAGAAGATATTGATATTTCACTCAGCCATCTTCCATCTTCTCCCAAATTGTCTTCTTCAGTCACATCACAACAATGAGCTTCTAGATATTTCTTGGCCCACACACCAGCATCTTTAGGGTCCATGTAGTGAGTCCAACTTGTGTCAGTGGCTCAGCAGGTTACACATTCATCTCTTAGGCCAGGAGATCAGATGGTTGTGAGTTCTATCCCCACACCAGGCACTTGGGTTAATGTCCCAGTACTGACACTGCAGTGCAGCATGAGGGGGATGCTGCACTCCTGAGGTGCCGTCTTTTGGATGAGACATTAAACCAAGGTCCTGTCTGCCTGTTCTGATGGTTGTTCAGGTGGACGTTAAAGATCCCATGGCACTTCTCGAAAAGAGTAGGGGAATTTAACACAAAGAACAAAATACAAACAAAACTGTATTACATCATACAAATTCATGATAAACAATAACTCAAAAGCCATAATGAAACATCCCTGCATACAATAACCTTAAACAGAAAAATTATATGATTTATGGCATAAACCCCTCTCCCTCTCCCCTTCCCCCACTAAAAGAGTAGAGGTAACTTTTTCTCTTTACAAGAAAATCAGTGTGTTGACTCACACAAACAGAATACATTTCAAAAATAATGAAAAATCCAATAAAACCCAAAGCCGTGTTAAGTCACACAAAATGATATACAAATCATAGCTAAACCTTATGGATATCATCTTCATTTATTTCCTTGCAAATGTCCTCCTAATCGTTTAGCAACTAAAAGGAAGACCTTAATGCTAAGATGTGGACCCCCCAATAAGAATCAAGGTCCAAGGAGAAGGAACCCTGCTCTCTTTTTCACAATTATTTACCCAATTTCTTTCACATTTATCTAGGCATACCCATTGTCTTACCACCTCTAAAAATCTCCTCCCTCCCACCAAGGTAATACCACTAGTTCTATTATATGTGCAATAATCTCAACAAAGGATCAAGTGAGAAAACATATAATAAAGGACTCAATGGGCACCCTTGCCTCACTCCCTTCCATAACCTGATTTTGGCCCCATCCATCCATTTTCATATGACCTCACATAGGCAAGTACATAACAAAGCTTAAGCCATTGTATTAAAACTTCCAGTATCCCACAGGAATTCAAACATTGCCGTAAATATGAGCATGACACCCCATCAAAGGCCTTAGCTTCGTCTAAGCTCACGATATACCCCCTTCAACTTTTCCCTCTCATCTGCTTTCCTATCTGACTCCATTCATTCTCGTAATAACAACAAAGCATCCGTCATCTGCCTACCAGGTACAGAGCAAAATTGCATCAGTATAATCAGATCCCCCATTACCAAAGCTAGCCTATTGCCTAGTCATTTTGTAAATATTTTAAAATCAGTATTTAATAATGTAATCAGCCACCAATTTTTAATTTCTGAATGAACTCCTTTTTTGTAAAGAAAAATCATTAACACCTCATACCTTTGAGTAGGCAAATATTGATCCTGTAAAAAATAATTATAAACTGCCAACATTTCTTGTGGCATAATCTTCCACAAGATCTTATATAGTTCTCCAGGGAGACCATCAGATCCAGGGGAAATATTAACCCCTAATTTATTAATAACTACTTCACTTTCTGAATCGTAAAAGGCTCTATCATTGGTCCTACTAACTCTGGAGCCAATTGTGGCAATCATGCTGAATGTAAAATATGGGAAGTATAGAAAGAGTCTTCTACAGGGACCCCAAAGGTATCAGTTACATATTCCTCCAACAGGACATGTATTCCCTTATTGTCCTCAATTAACTTCCCCTGTAGTGATAGCAAACCTGTCATCATCCTTTTTTCCCCATCTCCTCTGGCTATCAAACAATGGATTAACCTGCTCCACCTTCCCTTGTGTGCCAAAGGTCTGTTCTTTCTGTAAGAGCTCATTCTATTATACTAATAATTAACCATCTCTTCCTTCAAGTCTCTTATCTCTTCCAAACAGTTCATCTTCCCTTCATTCTGTTTAGTTATAAGATCCCCAAGCTGTTTCCTGAGCCCCAAATATCTGGTATATGATGTGGCTACTCTAGTCCTACCTTCATACTGAAAATATCCTATTAGACACAGTTTTAATTCCTCCCACCATTGGCTTATATAGTCATACAAAAATATTGTAGTAATTTAATCTTTTACTATAGTGGTCACCGTCCACAAGATTTCTTCTTTAATTAATATCGAGGAGTTTAATCTCCAGTACCCTGAACCTGTTTCTCTTTGAGGTAGGGATTCTATTTGTATCCCAATCAACGTATGATCTGAGGTTTCCATTGGTACATTAAACGTTTTATGTGTAGGTAAAGAGTGTTTTACAAAAAAAAGAAATCTATCCATAAAGAAAGTTGTCCTTTAAAATATATAGGGCTACATGTTCGACTCCCCATCCCCAGCGCATCTTGCAAGCCTGCCTGTGCAATTACTTGTTTTAAGAACGTTTAATCACAATATTGTTTACTTCCTGGGTTATTATGTTTAAAATTTATGTTAAAGTCTTCTCCCAAAAAATGTGCTTACTTGTATGTAGGAAGGGTTGTATCTTTTTCTTGAAATCTATCCACAAAGATTTTAACTGTGGCCCATAAATATTTAATAAACGACATTGCAGTTGGTTTATCTCTACATCCAACATAAAAGCATGTCCTGGTTCAATATCTACCATACGATGCACTTTTGCATCAGGATTTGTAAAACAGAACCCCACCCCAGGGCACATTTCGAATCCCATAGACCAGAAAGAGAGACCCCATTTCCAGTCTCGAGAAGCTTGGCTCACTTCCCCCAAAGTATGTAAACGTGTATCCTGAACAAAATTCACATCATAAATCAGCTGCTATAAAATCCCAACGGTAGCAAGTCATTTACTTGTAGACTTAATTCTATTTACATTAAGACTTGCAAGTTTCAAATAGATAGGTCTCAGGGAGGGGGTGTTAGTATTCTCCCACTTGACCTGGTCACTCTTTTCTGAGATACCTTGGACATAGGCAATTGTGGTGGAGGTATCGCTTCACATTCTGGGGGTAAAATAACAGTTATAGGTGTTTCTTCCATCGGTATTTCTGATCCTGCCTGGTCACCCCATGTTGAAAACACCACAAACCTGTTTGTCAGTGGTAGAGGGGAAAGGGGTAGATCTGCAGCAGAAGCTCCGGAAGGGGATGTGAAAAAATTCTTCCAATACTTCCTGAGAACCCATCTCTGGTTCTAAATTTGAGCTGTTGAGGACCTCAGGTCCCTCCATTTCTACCATTTGTAGTGCAGACTGCAGGGGCAGAATATTCATCTCCGTGTCTTTTTGTTTTAAAGCCATGGTTAGTGAGATCGATCTTTGTGGGGAACCTTGAGGTGTCACAAATGGAGTTTCTTCCTCCACAAGGCCTGGTTAGGGTCACTCCACCAACTGACTCTCAGCCTGTGTTATGCAGGCCAGATGTTTTCTGTCTCCCTCTGGGGGACATGATCTAGATCGTTGTGACTCCCCTCGGTTACCAGGGCCATTGCCTCTACCCCTACCCCACCTTCTAAAACAGGGACCCTCTTCCATGTTTATTCCAGTGGTGCAATCAAAAGTCTGTTTAGCTTTTTCCAAATAAAAATCATGATCAGATTCTTTTTCTGTATTGTGTGCTGCCCACAAACATTTTTAAAATGAATGGTCATCTGCCCCACACAAATTGCATTGTGGGGGTGCTCTACATTGTGCTGCTGTATGACTTAGAACTCCACATTGATAGCACTAAAGCTGATCACAGTCCGTGTTCAAGTGGGTTAATGAACCACACTGGTAGCAGCTTTTTGGCTGGCCTGCGTAGAATAAAATCCCCCAATCTCATCTGAAAAAGAATGAACTAGGTAGGTTTTGGATGCCCCTTCTGTTTGCTTTAATTGGACTCTAAAGGTCCAGCCCCTATTCCAAAAGCCATTTTCATCCATTATGGGCATGGGATGTTTGAAAACTGTGCATTTCTTCTCCAACCAAAACAAGATATTATTCACACTGACCCCTTCATTTATAAATAGTATAGTTACTGTTTTTATTGTTGGTTTTGTTATTGGTATTGCCATAAAGTCCTTCCAATTTTCCGTATCCTTCAACTCATAGAAAAGCTTACAAAATTTATCCAGGGATTGTATAGTACAGAAACTAATGTCATAGTTGTGGTCCCCTCGTGCATGAATAAAGGCATAAACTTCTGCTGGAGAAAAGTCCATTGAATCTTTTATCAGACACTTTCCCACCCACAGTCTGTCTGGTACTATAGGTGCTTTACCTGTATATCACAAATGCACCAAGAACCTTCTCTTTGCTGCCTCTGCTGGCTTATGAAAAAGCCCAGCATAGGTCTGTGGTCATTGTGGGACTGGTTGTGGACTACCCTTTCCCCCATCCTGCTGTATTTGTAAGGAGGAGAGATTTATACCTGATGTCTCGCTAGTTTCTCAGTAACATCAGGTTGCATAGCTTTGTGTCCTGTAGATAAATCAGATATTCCAGCATTTGTCTTAATGTTCTGTGACTGACCTGACACAGGCAGATCAGGTTCTAGGAGAGCTGCGTCTGGTGCAGCTAGAATTCCACTAGCCTCCCTTTCATCCTGCGCAACTGCAGCTGACCATTGTAGGGACTTCAGATTCTCTGGTATGATATTAAGTGGTGTGTGCACATCTTTCTGTTCCTCCTGTTTTCTTGATGCCAGCCATTCTGATGATCCAGGTAGGGGAAATGCCAGGTCAGGGACCCAATGATCTTGATGATAGAGCCACCCTGCTTTTTGCAGAGCATCTCCTGGAGTCCATTCAGGGTTCGTCATATCAGGTTCTAGACTGTCCTGTTCCAACTCCTGTGTCTCTATCTGTTCCATTGGTAGTGTACCACATAAATTTCCCATTCCAGTTTCAGACCCCAGCGTTTGCTCATTTTTGGAGAGGGGCTGGCCATCGAATGTTTTCTCTGTTTCTTCTCCTCTTACAGTCTTTGTCTGCTGGTCTGAAAATCTTTTTCAGCAGCTGAAATTAGTGAGAATAAATGTCTCTTTTTTCTTCCAGTTCCATTTGTAAGGCATCCTCCTCCGTTATTACTCCATAGTCAGCAGAATCCACTGGAATCTGTATCTGCTCATTCATCTCTCCAGTAGAACTAGTATTTTTCCCCAAAAGGTCCGTTTCAGCTTGTAAATCCTCCATACGTTCTGCAGTGCCTGTACCATGACTGTTCTCCTCAAAGTCCTGTCCCAGACTAGAATCCTCCATCTCTTCTGCAGTGCCATAGCAACCTCTACAGCAAGAGTAGGGGAGTTTTTATTGTAATAACATCAAAACTTAAATCTATAAACAGTGTTAAAGTCACACAAATGAAAGACAAACATAAGGCAAAGAAAACAAAATTAAAAAATTAGTGTTAAATCACACAAAGAATAGATTTCAGTGAGAAACAATTATGACATACAAATCAATGATCCTAAAACAAGTATATCCATTTATACATTTAAAGAGCTAAACCCAGATAACAGCAAATCCTAGCTATATTATCTAGGTGGTATTTTAGAAATCAAGCTATGGTATAATGTGGGCCAATTATTTATATTTAATAAACATTGGGAATCCTTTCCACCAAGTTAAGAACTTCTTAGACATGTGTACATCCGAATCTGAAGTGTACATTTTCTCTTCCCTTTATTAAGTTTTGCTCCTGTCGGCTTAGAATATTTGTCAATTACCTCCAATACCCGTACCCCTGACTCTTGATCTGCTACTATTACACAGACATCATCTGCATATGCTATCACTCGAGCCTCCATCCCTCCCCCAATAGGCTTAATGCCTCTGATACACATGTCCTGTTGAAAAAGCCTTAACAAAGGTTCTAAACAAAATATATAAAGCAAAGGGCTGAGCGGGCAACCTTGTCATACCCCACGTGACATATCGACGTATGTTCCCAGCATCCCATTAACCAAAGGAATCACCCGTGCATTCTTATATGACAGATCAATCCATGTCACAAAGGCCAATGGGATACCATAATGAGTAAATACGCAAGAAATAAACTGATGTGGTACTCTGTCAAAAGCTTTTTCTTGATCTAATGACGTAACATAACCACTTAGTGCCTCCTCTTTACCCTGTTCTACCAGTTCTCGAATTAATAATAGGTTAGGCTGTATTAGACGGTCTGGCACTGTACATGTTTGGGCCAAGGAGATTAGTGCTGAAGCTGAATTCACTAATTTATTATGCAATATTTTCAGTAATATTTTATAGTCAGTATTCAATAAACTTAGAGACCTCCAGTTATTTAAATCAGTTCTTTCCCCATGTTTAAATACAAGAATTTGAACAGCAATACAAAAATGAAAGTCTACTTGTAGACTTCCCAAAACCCAGTTATAAACTACCACTAAAACGTCTTTTAATAAATCATCAAATACCCTACAGAATTCAGAAGGTAGGTCATCGATACCTGATGCAGTGTTTCCTTTCAGTTTACCAATTACTAACCCAATTTCTTCTATAGTAATATAAGTAAGGTCTCTTATAGAAATGTCTGACAGGTTAGGAACATCAATTGTAGAAAGTAACTCTGTTACTACTTGTTCCTCAATGTAGGGGTCAGTATACATACCAGCCATGTAGCTAGTGACTGCTTTTAAAGTTTCTGGGCCTTCAAATACTAAAATACCACCCTCAGTCCTAACTGATGCCATGAATCTATCAGATGCTCGCTGTGAACAGCTTTTAAAGGCATCCCCAAACCCAGTTTTGCCAGGAGAGCAAATTCTATGTTCGTTTAACATGGCTATTGCCCTTGAGTATTGTAATCCCACCATTTCAGCTTTTAAGTTTGAAACTTGAGTCATTAAATTTGTGTGTTGGGTATTAATAATAGTATACACCTTAAGCAGTTGTAAACAAAGTTTGAGGTATGATTTATACTGAGTAGTTCGACACCGTGTGGAGTAGGTCTGGAACAAAGACCTCAATCCCTGTTTGGTAGCCTCCCACCAAAAACTAATATTGTTTTCTAGCACAGCCACAGACATTCTTGCTTTAAAAATTCAGATACATACTTAATCAAGTTATCCTCCTTTAATAAGGCTGTGTTCAGTTTCCAATAGTTACAGCCATAGTGGAGATCTATTATCCCTCCCAATACAACATGAAGAAGAACATGGTCCAAAGTTTCTAATGGGATCGTATCCGCCTTATGGATATGAAGATTTTTCTGGGTAAATAAAAAGTCTATCCTAGTGGATAAAGCTCCCCTGTGGTATGTGTGACCACCCTTTAAATGCAAATGTCTGAAAGAATCTTGTAAATTACACTGATCAATTATGCCCTTCAAACAATTAGAATCACAAAATAATTTATGTGTAACAGCACCTCTATCATGTCTATCAACCACACAGTTAAATTCCCCTCCCCAAAGAATATGCTTGGTCGTAAGCAGAAAAGGTTTACTTTTATTAAAGAGATTTATTCTGTCTTTTTTGGTGAGCATAAATAGTAATCAGTCTCCAGCCCTCCCCTTTATACATGAAGTCCAGTAATAAAGCCCTCCCTAAAGAGATGTCTACCATTCTGGAAACCTTAAACCCATCACCCTAAATCAGACCCCCACACCATCATAAACTTTAATGCCAAATGAAAAAAAAGAAAGACCCCTACACCACAGCTTCTGAGCTGATCTGACCAACTAATCAGTGTTTACCCTAGTGTCCTGACAGACAGATGTCACACCTTAAGGGCAGGATTCATGAAGCTTGATGAAATACCATGACTCTTCGGGTATGCCTTAAGCATAGTCGATTCTGACCCCGCAGATCTACTGAGTTGCCATGATGGTGGGTATTCACAAGGTGGAGCCAGATTATGACCGGCTCCATGATCTACAGCTGCTGGCGGGTGGTGTCGCTGGGAGATGGCCACAGCTGCGGATTGGGCTGTGGCTGCTGGGAACAGCCATAATACCCTCCGCAACTGCTGCAGTTGTGAATCACTACTGCCGCAGCAGCAGGCGATTCCAGTCTGCAAAGGCAGTTGCAGAGTGGGACTCGGTTCCAGGTGGTTCATGAATCCTGCCCAAAGTCTTTTAAGACAGTCAGTGTAATTAATCGCCGTTTCGCATTCCTAATACTATTAACATTAACTGTAGCAAGGCTGAGTATTGAGTGAAACTTTGGGGAAGAAGAAGGGAGGTTATTTTAAGGTGTTTTTTTTTAACCTTGAACTTCTCTGCACTCTAGCACCATTTTCTTTCCTCCTATCTATATCTACCCTCTGCTCCTGCAGGTCTCCTTCTGACTCCAAAGAATAAGGAGCTAAAGAAGAGGCTTCAGAATCTCCCCCCTGTTCTGATTCCTGCATGCCTCTGGACAGTATCTCAAATTTGTTTATCAATAAAATCCCTTCATCTTCAGGTACATAAGCCTTATCAACCTTAGATCGAGGCCTAGACTGTTTAATACCTCATTTCTTAGCCACACTTTTAACAGTCGGAGGAGGGGGCATTTCTACAATTACTGTATCTCCTGCAGGGTCTACCATAGATACATTCACCATAATATCAGCCTCAGGAGGAACAACCGGCTCTTCAGTTACCATGTTACTTTCCACTTCATCCACTACTATTACCTCAGGGGGTGAGGAAGGCGGAGGGGGTGTTGTAGTGGACTTTGTTTGGTCAGGTTGAGGCTTATCTGCAAAGGTTCTCCATTTACCATATCTTTCTTCTGTGCTTCCTTTATGATAGTATCCTGACTCACATGATTAGTGTGATTGTGCATCGCCCAAGGACAAGTTCTATACGTATGTCCAGTTTTCACACACAGGTTGCACTTCAAATCTTCCTTACAGTCTTAACTACAATGGCCAAAGGACAAGCAGAGATTACATTTCAGCCTGTCGCAGGCAGAACCTAAATGTGTGTAGGCCCCACACTTAAAACAGGCCTTTGGTTGCTCAGAATAGAAGCAGTGTCCCCTTTCACTCCCCAAAAATAAACTATTTGGTAAATGTACAGGGCTGAAACAAGTATTCCTCAAACGCACCTTATATTTCCAAGCCCCATTCCATAAATGTTCCTCATCAAAGATTGGTCGTGGGGAATCAATCACATCACTTATTTGTTGCATCCAATAAGTAATATCATGCACTGACACCGATTCATTTCTAAATAACACAGTAACGTTTCTGAGTGAAGGTTTAGTCACGGGGATAGCTCGAAAGGGTAACCACACTTCTCTATACTTTAAAGAATCATATTTAGACTAGAAACTATCTAAATCTTTTGGAGTGCTAAAACTAATGTCATACAGATTTGTACCTGAAACATGAATCAATGCATGTATTTCATTGGAAAAGAAACCTAATGAGACTTTTAATAAACTTCTGCCCACATACAAGTGATCCAGAGCTATGTCCAGCCCCCCTAAATATTCCAAACGCACAGCATTACGTCTTTGCAAGGGGGGGAACCAGAAAAGGATCCTTTCATCTAAAATGTTCCCATGCATTTTTAGATTGTTCAACAAAGTCATTGTGCTGTCATGGAGAACTGTGTTCAGTTTCCAGTCTATCTCCCCACCCTGCAGGCCGAGTCTCCAGAGCCGTCAGACTCAGAAGAAGTAGACACCGAAAAATTAGGTAGTTCAGTCCCCACTATGTCTGGTAAGTCCACAGGACAATCCTTATGTTTCTTATGGTCAGTTTCTCTCTCAGTTCACAGTGATTTACCATTATCAAGCATATTTTTGCCCTAAGAAGGAATTTGACCTGGGATTGGGCTATGCGCGGGGTCAGGAATCCAAATGCCTGCCTCTCCACGTTTCCAGCCTGTGTTTAACAGTGAGTACTCTAAGGAGGTTGGGGAACTCCCGCATGGCAAAGGATTATTCTGCTTGCTGTCTCTCCCTTTCTGTAAGCCAAGCCCAGGCAGTTTAAAACTTTCACTCGGTTGTTCATGAAGAGAGGTAATACTCACGGAGCCGTCTTTCTCTCCAGGGTCAGGGAGTGTTTCTTCCGGCATTGAAGGCCAAGCAGTAGCTGTCACTGTCTCCACTGCCTGCTCTGACTCAGGCAGGAGGAATTTGTTTGATGCAGGTGTGTCACAGGGCTTAGTCACAGGACTCTCAGCTGAAGTATTGCCCGCATCATTGTGTTCAGTCAACTCCTTCATTACCATCACAGCGTCTCTCAAAATGCAAGGGTCTATCGGTTCAGGCTGTTCATCAGACATTTTCATCTCCTTAGCATTCATTTCTGCAAATTGTCCAAAACCTCCAAACCTTAATGATTTATTTTGCTGCAAGATATGCATTAGCCAAACTTCATCAGAAGCAAAAAGTCCCATAAGTGTACTCGCAGAATCGTTTGCAATAAGTGGCACCTCTTTTCCAACTTCCATCACAGTTTCAACAACATTGGTGGTCTCCTGAGCTGGACCTGTGGGTTGGGAGACCTGCACACCCACAGGTACACCAGCAGAATGAGCTTCCAAAGCACCGTCCTCCATGACAGCAGTGCCCCCACTGCAAGTGTAGGGGAATTTTTTATTCAAAACTTCAAAACAAAAATATACATGAATATACCACAGTATACAAGATCATAAAGGAAATCAAGAAGAAAAAACAACAACAAAAAAAACATAAATAAGCATTGCAATATACAGGAATGTCACATAAAAACAAATCATATTACTGAACCCCCCACCCCCCAAATGAATATGGGAGTTTGTAAAGAGAACAAAAATACAAAAAACATAACAAAAATCATACAGCAAACAAAACAGAAAAAATATGAAAACCATCAGTGAACATATGAAATCCTAAGAAAAGGTAACTGGGAATAATATCATCCAATTTTGTCCTTCAGGAAAGGAATAACATTCCAATAAAGTTTCCAAACAGAATCAGAATACAGATGTTTATCATGCATACACTGCACAAATAAGTCATTGTTAATCTGTTGAATCATCTGGAGTGGGGTGGTGACCAATTGCTGAAAAAGAAACTTACATCTGTTTTGCCAGAAGGTAAATTTAATACAGGTAAAGATAAGTCATATTGTACCCCCATCATAGTCAGAAAACTGAAAAGAAAACACTCCCATCAACTCCAGGTATGTCACTCGTAGCCAACGAGTGTCACCCCATGTTTGAGACAACAACTGCCAAAAATCACAGGCAAATGGACAAGAAATATAAAAATGTTCCATGGTTTCCAACTGTGCAGTACAAGTAGGTCTAGGACAGGTCCTGTCTTGAATACTTTTATGCTTTGCATTACCCTTAACAGGGATCTTTCCATGGCAACATAACCACAGAACGTTCCACATCCTGTGGGGGTTCTAACATCAAGTAAAGTATGAAGAATATCAGGATGATATAGTCTGTCCAACCCACCAAAAGTAGGGGAAACAGCAAAATGAAGGTCTTGAATAGATTGATATAAATGTTTTCTTGGTTTACCAAGAACCTGTAAAGGGGTCAGTTTCCATTTCCTCAATTTAGTAAGGACAGGTTTAAAAAATTGGGGAACAGTGTGAAAGGAATTAGGAACAATATTTTTCTCAGTCCAACAGAAAAAAAAAGGCCTATACCAGCGAACTGCCAATAATGTCCACAAGCCAGGATTCGGGGCAGATAAGTTCCAAATATTATAGTGAAAAAATATACTAAAATAATGCCCAATGGGATTCAGAAGAGCCAGACCACCTTTAGTAACTGGTAGATACAATATATCACATTTAATGGGATTCAAACGACTACCCCATATAGTCTGGAATATTAAACTCAACAATACCACTTCCAATGAGGCAGGAATAGGATAGACCATACTAATATATAAAATCAATGAAAAAAAATATTGTTAGCATCATCACCTTTTTCTTTTTAGATTGTTGCCAAGATTTCCATAGCATGACTTTACATTTACCAATGTCCAACTTAGCAGTCCAATTTAACAAAGAGTTGTCATCCTTTCCAAAAGCAACACCCAATGTGGTTAAATTATCAGAAGAAACTGATACACCCAAAATATCATGCACTATCCTCGTAGAGGGACTAAGCAGATATCCCTTACTTTTGGACGTATGTAAAGAAGCCCCCCGCCACCACTGCATAAGCATTCAGCAATTCAAAGGCATGCAGAGCAGAAATATAGTTACGTGCCACAAGGCAAATGTCATCCACATAGGCCAGGACTTTAATCTCCATATCAGCATGCTGAAGACGGACTCCCATAAAGAGAAGTGCTGATTGCAAACTCTGGAGAAGTGGGTCAAGGCAAAAAACATAAAGGAGGGGGCTCAGTGGACAACCCTGTCGCTCTCCTCTCCAGACAGGGATATAGTAACCCAAGTGTCCATTAACCAGGGGAATCACAGAGGCAGCAGTATAAACCAAAGACAACCAATTACAGAATCTCTCAGGAATGCCATAATGAAGTAAAACATGAAACAAAAACCATGTGATACCTTATCAAATGCCTTTTCCTGCTCAAGAGAAAGGAGATAGCCGTGTAGCAAATCTTCTTTCCCCTGTTCAATCAGTTCCCGAATAAGTAGAAAATTGTCAGAAATACAACGACCGGGGATGGAACATGTCTGCATTTGTGTTATCAGAAATGAGGAGACAGAAGCCAATCTAAATGTTAATATTTTCATAGATATCTTAAAATCAACATTAAGGAGGCTAAGGGGTCTCCAATTAGCAATATCACTTTTCTCACCTTTCTTATACAAAAAAATCTGTAAGGCAACACTAAAGTGAGGATTAAATGATTCAGAGGATAACATCCAATTAAAGACAACAACGAGAACAGCCACCAAAATGTCAAGCAATGCCTTATAAAATGCTACAGTAAGGCCATCGAGGCCAGGCATCGTATTAACTCTCAAAGACTTAATGGCCATTTCAATGTCCTGTTTAGAAATAAGGGCTACCAGGGAATCCAATTTGTCCGGGGGACATACAGGGAAGGGTACGGTAGCTAAATAATACTGAATATCCTGATCTGATGAGTCGGAAACAGTATGAAAAACACACAAATAATGTTGCACAAGGCCTAAAATGTTCTCAGAACCAGACACAACAGTACCATCAGGGGCCTTGGAAGTTGTCATAACACGGTTAACTGCCCTAGTTCTACAACTAGAAAACACATCACCACAGGAGGATTTCCCAGGGGTACATAGCCTATGTTCATACAGCATGGAAGAAGCTCTTGTATATTGGAGCCCACTCAGTTCTTCAGGTTAGACAACTGCCTGGGGTCCACATGCTGACCCTCATTAACAAAAGAAAATAGCTTTGCTAATTGATTTCTAAGGGTCAAATATCTATGTTATTGTGAAATATGCTTAGTAGAAGCATGTTTCCATAACAAGGTTTGAATTTGTGACTTAGTCTCCACCCACCAAAGACCAAGATCAGGTTGTAAACATGCCACGGACATCCAAGCTTTCAACAAATCTTAGACATTATCACAGACAAGGGGTAAATCCAATAAAGTTTTGTTTAACTTCCAATAACCCCAACTAATAGGAACTAGTTCCTCCAGACCAATACCAACAGAAACAACAGCATGATCAGTAGTTTCTAAACGTAGGTGTCGTGCAGTATGGAGTTTAATAAATTTTGACAAAAATACAAAATCAATGCGGGATGAGAGAACACCTTTATAAAAGGTGTGCCCTCCAGTGGGGTGAATGGAATGATATGCATCTAAGTGGCCTGCATTCTGGACAATGGATTTAAGGCAACTGGCATCACAAAATTCCTTCCGAGTCTTTGCCCCTCTATCCTGACGTTCCAGAACACAATTAAAGTCTCCAGCCCAGATAATGTGCTTTGTTGTAAATAAATAAGGCTGAACAGCAGTAAAAAGCAGAACCCTATCCTTCTTTTTTTGAGGTGCATATACTGCTATCGACCTCCAATAAGCATTGTCAAAAGTTACATCTAACAGCAGTGCCCTTCCAGGAAAAATATCCAGGACTCGAGTAACACAAACTCTATCGCCACGAAACAAAATACCCACCCCATCACAGACCTCAGTACCATAGGAGACACAGGAAGGGCCCCAGCACCACAACCTATGTGCAACTGCAATAAGGGAGGAGGTATTCAGCATGGTATCCTGTAGGAAAATTACATCAAAACCAAGGTCATAAAGGGTAGAAAAGGATAGAAGTCTCCTTTTAGCATTTTTCACACTGTTAACATTCACAGTGGCAATACACAAGGAGGAAGAAGACAGAAAAAAGGAGGAAAAGAGAAAATCAGGAACAATCAAGACACCTTACCCTGTCTGGAACTTTTACGAGTAGACCTACCCCAAGAAACTATCTATTCAGGAGGTGCAGGAAGGGGAGTCACTTCTCCCTCAGAGTCAGAGGAGAGAAACTGTTGGGAGGAGACAGCGGAAGAGGATTCAGAATCATCCCCAAAATCTGAGTCAGACAATAAGTTAGTAAGGGGGGCAAACTTATTCTGAGTGGAAAGACTAGTGGGAGAAGCAACAGATTTAGCAATTTTAGATTTGGGTCTGTTCTGTTTCAGGGTTCTTTTACGAGTAGTCACAACACAGGCCGGAGGGGGGGAGGCATCAACACAACAGGGTCTGTAACAGTGAGAGAAGGGTCAGACAGCTGTAAGGAAGAAACTGTGGGGAGGACAGGGTCACGTGTTAAAAGGATCGGAGCAAGTGAACCTGGAGAAATAGCGGATTCCTCATGGACAACAGGTAAAGGATCAGGTCAGGAGGAATGTCCATCCCCTTAGAAGGAACCAGTGGCTGAGACGACAAAGAGATTTGGACAGCAGTAGCAGGGGGAGGAGGAGGGTGCTGAACTTTATGTGATGCCATGCTTTTTTTCTGTGCATCAATAATAATGGAATCCTGACATGTCTGGTCAGTCCTATTATGGGATGCCCAAGGACAGAAGCGATAGGTATGCCCCCCTTCTTCGCACAAATTGCACATCATAGAATTCTGACAAGAAGAACTAGAGTGTCCAAACTTCAAACACAAATTACAACGAAGTCTGTCACAGGTGGAACTGAGATGAAGGGAGGAGCCACATTTGAAACATGTTTTAGGTTGGCCAGGGTAGGAACAGTGACCTCTATCTCTACCTAAAAAGAAAGTACTAGGGAGATGTTGGGGACCAGTATTACTAGATCTAAGCTTAACTTTATACTTCCACCCCCCAGTCCAAATATGTTCAGCATCCATAATGGGGGCTCAAAAGGTCACAACGCTGACCTAACCAATGAGAAATATTGTGCACAGCACAACTTTCATGTTGAAAAGGACAGTAACAAACTTAATGGCAGGTTTAGTAAGGGGAATCAACCATAAAGCAGAATGTTTTAGCTTTTCATATTTAGTCTAAAACCTATCCAGGCCCTGAGGAGTCTTAAAGCTCACGTCATACAAAATGTCACCAGACGCATGAATCAAGGCATACAATTCATTGAAAAAAAAACCTAAACATTCGTTAAGCAATTTTCGTCCCACATATAGTCTATCTGTTGGGACGTCCAGGCCTCCTAATTACTGTAAACGCACAGCATTACGACGCTGTGCAGGTAGGGGTTGTTGTGCAAAGTGGTCCCATTTTCTAAAAGAAGCCCAGGTATTCTTAGCAATGTCAGCTGCAGATTCTGTAGGGACAGGTAAATCAGTATCCATACGGTCTCCCCAAGAAGTAGGCCTCCTACTCGGACCTTCATCCCCAGAGTCAAGCAAAGACTCAATGGTAGGCTGGGACAGTAATGCAGGAGGGGGTTCAGGATGTTGAACATCTTCTGCGTGCAAGTCGTGGTCAGAATCCATAACAAAGGGAATGGGAAGAGAACCTGGCTGATGTGGAGTCAAACCCTGCTGGCGTTGTGCTTCCCATTCAGAAGAGCCAGGTATGGGGCTATGGGAAGGATCAGGAAGTCATTTCCCTTGCAGTGTTTTCAACCAACTAGCCTGCACCAAGGAAAGCTCAAGTGCCTTAGGTAGGTTCGGGGGGAACCGACGGAGGCTGGAAATCCACCTTCCTACGCCACAAGCCCAATACAGTCCCCACATCAGGAGCAGCATCAGCAATTTCAGTCAAAGTACTCTCAGGCAGTAAAGTCAGATCCAAAGAAGTGACAGGACTAAGGGCAGAAACAGCACAACCAGCAGGAGAAACTGTGCATGTAAAGGAGGCAGACTGTGGAGGAACTCCAGTCAGACAGGACTCCACGGCAACAGCAGCAGCATCAGAACTCCCAGGGAGCATTGCAAAAGATGCAGGCACAGCAGGAAAACAGTCCAATGCAGAACTTGGCAAAAAGGGCTGTAGCGTGGCCCCCAAAGACTCAGGTTGCAACAAAGAAAGAACATACCATGGATTACTTTTACAAACTGAATGCAACCATGCTTCTTACAAGGTTGTAGCAGACTGGAGAATTGCAGAGTCATCAGCAGATGCATCCGGACGAGACACAGACATGTCAGAAGGTAAGCCACTCTCCACAGCGGCAAGATCAGGAACTTTGATCTCTATAGCTGGACCAACAGGAAGGGAGATCAGCTCACCTGTCAGTACACCAGCAGACTGACTGCCATCTGAGACAGACGCCATGGGTAGAGCAGCTTCCCCTACCGAGAGTAGGGGAATTTCTCCAGTGTCCTGCCCAAATTTCCCCCATTCACTAAAAATACCACCAACAGCTTAATCTGGTTCAATTTCAGTTGGTTACCATCTGTATCCCCCCTCCCCCCAGTCGCTCTTGAAAAAGGGACTTCTCATCTCAGTGTGTCTACTGGGTCAACACAATTCAATAAATAAACAAATGTACAAGTGCACCTTTCTTTCATATACTAGATGTAATATAGCCGAGAACAATACTGAACTTTGCACTACCACCACCCTCAGTGTAGAGTGTACAGCTTCAAAATTTGTTGGTATTACCTGGTGACATGTGTGTCCAGGAAAAATGCAATCACTTTCCCCTCCAGCAGTGTTGACTTTTCTTGTCTCATGAGCCACAAAATCCTGTCCCCAAAGCCAGTGTCACTGGTGACCATCCGAATGGGTCTCCTAAAATCTCCCTCTGGTTCTTTGTCATGCAGTGTGACCAGCATGCTTTCCAGATAAGCCCTGGAACCATCTCCTTTGTCCAGCCTCTGAGAAACAGTATATTGTGGTCCCCTTCAGAGCCTTCTGGAATTCCTAATAATCATACATTAACACTGCTAACCTGGTTTTCCAGTAATTCCAGGGAGTACTTGTGATGCTGGATTTCATTTGTGATTGCAATGTATGTACACCTGGCATTTTGAGTCATTAACTTCCAAGTTTCAGTCCATCTACTGCCATTTCAACATTGGTTAGGCTGCTTATTAAAACATCCGTTTTTTTGGTTAACTTCTGTGACAGGCAAAATGAGTTGCCCAGTGGCGCTGAAGTTTGAGGCACTGGATGCCACACCTCGTATCACACTGGCAACCCAAGTTCTGGAGCAGACCTGGGGTGCCAGGGGGTCGGCCAGGGAGGAGTAGGATCGAGCATCCAGAGGACTGCTCTCCTCTCTTATGGTGAGATCTAGGGGAACTTCTGCCATATAGCGGCTCCCGGTGGAGACCAGGAGAACTACACTGGCAGAGGTTGCGCAAGGGGGTGAGGCAGCAGTGGACATTTGCGGGAGGGGGTGAGAGCTTGCCCTCCACATGCTGACATCATTGTACATCCGTTTCGCAGGGGGAAACTGCCACAGTGGGAAACCCCAGCTGCCAGGGAGGCAACGGCAGACCTGAGTGACTGGCCCACATGCCCACTGCCGGCCCTGACCTGACTTGACTCTCTGTGATCCCCTCCCTCTCTAAGGGCCCCATGTTGGGAGGGGATCCGGCACCCACTTCTTTGTTCGGGGAGGGGTTCAGGCAGGGCGGTAAAGGCTGCTCAAGTGGGTCGCCTGAGAGATGCCCTGGCAGCCGGCAACTGTAGGAAAAAGAATCTACAAAAAAAAAAAAAAGAATGAGTTGCTGAAGTTTCCCACCCAGAGCCTGTAGCATTTCCTCTAAGGCCTAAGCCCCTTTGGTAGCCTGCTTTGCAGCTTGCAAGCTAGAACCATCCTTATTACCCATTCTAGTGGTTGCCAATCCCTGAGATTTCCCCATCTTGTGCCATATACTTTCCACTACTGGAAAATGTTGAGTAAGCAGAAAAAATAAATCCCTTGAAACCTTTTTTATTTTAGATTATCAGACACAGGCATGCAATGACAACCCACATCCATCTTGTCGGCTCCACTGTGCCTCCTTACATTTCTTATTGACTGAGAAAGGTCCTGTGGAACACCATGGTGCCTTCTAGAATTGTGTTATCACCAAAAGTAGCAAAAGGAGATTTGTCTCAGAAACTTTAGCTACTTGTGTCAAATTTCTTTCACACTTGTGTCAATATCTGCACACCTGCATCAAATGTTTTGTGCACTTGTATCAATTTAGTGCACTTGCCCAAATGTGTGCATACTTGTGGTAAATTTCTCTGGACTTGCATCAGTTCTTCCACACTAGGGTTAAACTGTTTGTAGAGCTGTGCAACTGTGTCACAGGTGCACTGGCGCTAGTTAGAAAAAGGCAAAAGGCAATTTAAATTCCAAAAGCATCAAAGGACCCCAGAGGGGTACCCAAAATTATCATGGGTGAGAAAAGAATTCAACCTGAGCAATCCTACATTGAGGAAAAAAAACAAGCAGATGATACAGAGGAGGAAGGAAAAACTGTTCTGAAGAAATAAATTGCAAAGAAAGGCTTACACAGACACCAGACTAAATGCAGACCACAACAGCAAGACATTAAACACTTATCTTTCACCTGTGTCACAGGTCAGTTGTGCCTTATTAGTCTCAGGAAAATCTAGTACACTTTAGTGTGTAGCTCATCATTTGCATGTCTGGTCTCTTAGCTTTTAATGACATGAGGCCTATTTCCTGATAGTCATCTGTATTGTATTAAATTGCTTCTTTTACACCCTCCCCTCCCCTTTGTTTTGTTTTTTTTTGTTTGTTTTTTAACTTTCTTTATGCCTGTCAGGCTCGGGCTGGAATGCCCCCCCCCCCATCTCCATGCCTGGACCTGCCCCCGGCATCCCCTAGGCTGCCCAGTCCAGGAGACCCACAGCTTACCCCCTAAGGTGGGGCTCCCTGAAGGGAGTCTAAAATCCACCTGAGGTGTCATTTGGGTGGAGGTCCAGGGGTGTCAATATGCTGCTGACTCTAGGGATTTTTGCTTTAGTTTCCCCCGGAGGCGCAGACATGCAATGACATCAGTGTGGGTTGTGTGCACTCCTGCCCATGTACCGCAGACGTCTGCTGTCACCTCCACCCAATTGTGTGTGGTCCTGGCTAGTGTACACCCAGTCTCCATTGGGTGTCAACTTGCATACCAGGAAACCTCAACCCTCCCCCCTCCCCCGCAGGAGGAGGAGGAGAGTCATACATGGGACGTTAATCCTAGCTCCGCCCAGCCAACCCTCTGACACTTTGTGCTCATTCTTGAATACAGATTGTCAGCACCGCAAGCAGTAACCCAAGTACTGCGCTAGTCAGCCAGTCACCCTCCCCTTTGTTAAGCAATTTGGGACCCACAAACTCTTGCATATATTCTGAAAAGCTAGTTCATTTTTCTTTGCACCTTATGAAGGCACCTGAGAGGTTTCGAAACCTTGTGTAACAATTCTTCAATTAGTACATACGAACATATGAATATGCCAGCAGAAACAGACCATTCGGTCTATCTAAGTCTGCTCGAATGTGCAGCTAGGTAGTCTAATAAAAGGTATTACCACAAAAAAAGTGTACTAAATTATCTCACACCCTTTGAAAAATCATGAGCAGATTTTAGGCAGAAACACAAAACACCAAGCCTCCGACAGGAATTTGGTGTTAAAGCAAAACAAATTAGGCAAATAATAGGCAGGGTTTAAATTTAGAAATTCTGTCTATAAAAATAAACAGGATTCTCAGCTGAGAGTTACTAGAGTAGGAAAAAAACAACAAAAGGTTTTGGAAGAATTTTCCAACAGTAAATGACCAACCCAGTGACAACGTGGAATAACACGGAAATCAAGTACTGTATAATGACATTTGCGGGGGGCAGGAATTTGAATTGTTTGTAATAAGGGTGGTCGTACTTTTGCAATGCTGTAGTTTTTAATCTGGGATATCTGTAGTGAGATGCAAGGTCTTATTTTCATTGGAGTCCTGTTTTACCTGTTTTCTCAACAGGATGGACGGCAAATGTGTAACAAGGTGTAATCAAAAGTCAAACTTTTAAGTTGATCCAATTATTATAGCGTTTTTAACTAATGATGTTACACATTTTTAACTGTTGTCAGTTATGGGAAGGTAAATCTGCAATTTTCCTATGGGGAAAAGCCTAACTATGTACTGTAAATGGATGTGTGTGTTTGCACAGCATACATATCTCATCTCTGCTTATAAAGTGGGGGGGATGGACAGGGACTTAATGGACCAAGAATTCCTTCCAACAGTAATGTTACTATTTATGAAGAATATCAAGGCACTGGAACCAGTTTATCCTGGGTTCATCAGCTGTTTTTTAACTAAGGCTAAAATTAATTCTTGTACGATAATCTAAATGAGAAAATCTGTCTGCTTAAGGACTTTGTAAACCCTACAATGGCAAACACAATATTGTATTGTTCTTTAGATTTGCGCAGACACCAATACAGTATGAAGTAAAACAAATAACTGAAGCATAGTAGCTGAATAAGTAATGCAGTATGGGGGCAGGCCAGTACTGCCAGGGTTTGCTGCCCTTCAGACTATATGTTACTACAAAGTCCTTTCTGCTCATCTCGTTGTATGTGTCCAGGTGGAAATTTAAAAAAAAGGCAACATTCCCATTCTCATAAAAACAGTTCAGGCAATTGTCCAAGGTTATATGTTTATGTTTATGTGTGACTGGCAGCCAGTACATGCCTACAGTCACTTCACTACCAGTCTCTCTGATTTCTTGTAAAGTACTTTGGGATACAGTGTATTTGAAAAGCATTACATAAATGCAAATTCTTCTTCTAGTATTCCGATTAAACAAAGTAGGTTGATATCTAGTACCTATAAACCTAAGGGAACTGCCGCTGATTGATTCTGGAATTAGCATTCAAAATGTTTTAACTATAAAATCAAAAATGTACCCATTTTCTGGTATTCTCCCTTGGGGACTCCAGCTTTATTTTTAGCACATAAGGGAAATTCAAAGATATGCACTACTGAAGAGAAAGGTTAGGTGTTACCAACAAAGCCAGAGGCACATTTTGATTAGGCCACCATAGCCCCTGTATAAGTCAGCAATGACCTCATTCCTCCACCCACACACACACATACACATCATGAAAGGGGGCATCCAAATCTACATTTTGTGGCTCAAAGTCAGGGAATCCAGGGAGAGGAGGGTAAGTTTTTAATTCTTCATGGTCTGCGGGCTAAACACAAGTTCATGCTACACTTATCCCCCCTTGCTGCTGTACCGCTCTGTCATAGTCCGTCAGACACAATGACTCCTCCTGCCAGAGTATAGGTACTGCTTAGTTTTTAAACCTATTATAGTCAATTTTAGCTGTATACATTATGTTTATTTCAACTTGTATATAATTAGTATTATGCATTGTCCTTGTTACTGTATTACCTCTTCCCTTCTTCCAGGTTGCACCTTTAAACAAGTCCTTAAGAACGCTATAGACTATCCTGGTAAAACTCATTATAAATTAATAAAACAAAAACTAAAATCTTAAAATTAAACTATCTGAATGCTCATTTCAGAATCAAACAGCAGTGGTTCCCTTATGTAGAGTACATAGGTACTGTACCTGTCAACCACATTTCTTTAATTATGATACTAGTTCTTTAACAGTCATAGGTAATTATTGTCATTTATTAATTCTTATGTACGTTTCGCAAAAGAATAATTGTGCAGATGCATGCACTCACACAAAATAGCAGTCTTGGCAAGAGGCTTTTACTAAATGTACATTTACTAAAAAAAGGGTGTTTTCCAGCCATGTGGAAACAGGAAAGCAGCAAAGAACATATCTGAATGTTTCGCATGTATTCCCTGCAATTTAGCAAGAGATAACATAAAAATGGTCTCTTGCAGGGGTGTCATTAGCCCCAAAAATGGGGGCACGGGCCCCCTCAGTTTATGCTGGTGCCCCCCCAACTCTTTTCACCCAGGCAGCCTTGTTGCCTTCCTTTAATTATAGAGGTCTTTAATTCCAGCCCATCAGCTACAGCGCCAGACTGAGCCAGCCCCGCCTCCACCCCCACCCCCAGCCTGCCCGCTCACTCCAGCTCAGTGTTATGGTTACTTATGACCTCCTATGCAAGGCGAGTCTGGAGTCTAAGATGCAGCACAACACCAAGTCCCTCCAATTGCTTCTGAGTCACTGGCGAATCCACTAGGCTCCACAATGGCTTGATCACATGGGGTGGAGGAAGACTGGAAAGTGAGCATCATGTGGGGCTGGGGGTCGGGTACAGTGGCATCTTGGATGATGGAGCATCCTAACTTGAAGGCGGACAAGAGAAACCTATTGCTGCAATGCTGCTCCAATCAGGTGAGGCCATGTGCATGGGCAGCAATGGTGATTGGAGCAGGTGTGGTGCAGGAGATGGAGCTGGAGCAGCTTCTGTACGCACTGCAGAGCACAGTCATCATTTTGTTGTGTCGACTTGATTGAGCACTACTGAGACTCTAAGAGCAGTAAGAGGAGTGAGCATGTCTTTTACTAAACTGAAAAATTCAAAGTCAGAAAAACACTTTTTTTTGTTGATGAAGAAGGAGTGACTGGGAGGGAGAACGTGTCATGGGAGATGGGGAGAGGGAGACAGAGGCTGGGACTGGGAACCAGGACTCTCGGGAGCTGGTGAGGAGGGGAGGAGGCCTGAGATGGGGAGAGACTCGTCAGACAGAGAGCAGAGGAGCCAGCCGAGCTGGAGCTGCAGTATTGAGCAAGCAGCATTGAGAGGGGGGGTACAAATATTCATTGGTACCAGGCATTGCCACCTGAGAAAGACAGGGAACTGAGGAGGAGCTGCTTTAGTGGCTAGGAGGGAAGCAGGTGCAAATTGCATCAACAGGAGCTGACTGTAGTCTGCTACTCTCCTCTCTGCTGCATTATTACCTTGCAGGCCAGTGGCCACGGTTTAAGCCCCCCCCCCAATAAAAAAGATACACATTACAAATAAATATAGTCAGGAACTGGAAGTAAGTGAATGAAACAGCAGATGGTGGACCTGAGCAGCCTGCTCTGAAGAGCAGCAGCTGCAGTATATTTTTTCTTTCAATTTCTTGCCTACCATCACTAGTCAGTTAGTGTTACTTGATTCAGGTGAGGTAGGGGACAGGGGTTGTTTGTCCATCCACCGTTGTCAGTAATTACTTGATTGGCCATGGTCTTGGGGTATATAGCCCCAGAAAAAAACAGCAGGGTTTATTATTTGCCTACTGCTGTCAAGTATTACTTGGTTGCTTACAGACTTGGGATATAATCCCATAAATAAGTAAAACAGGCAGGGTTTGTGACTACAGTTACTCACTAGTCTACCTACGTAGGTAGCCCCATAGAATAGTTAAGCAATAATGCCCGACAGGGTGTGTGCCATGCTGGGATAATGGCACGCCTCAGGTGGTTGGGCACGAGGCCGCAGGCTGAGTTCATCCAACGACTGGGGCTTGACTTTATCCCAAACGACACACACCCTGGAAGGCATTATTGCTATTATACAATGGCTCGTTGTTATACAGAATAAAAAAAATAATTTTAAAGTTGTTTTTGTGTGGAAAAATATTTTTGTTTTTCAAGAGAAGATGAAACAATCAAGCAGAACCAAATCAAGCAAACAATCATCTCCAGGTTCACAGTGAGGCTGAGACTAGATCCGTGATGTTGTACTGGGATAACATCACGGGTCCAGCCCAAGACTGACCAATTTTGAGTCCAGAATTTTTTCTTGCCATTGTATAATAAATCATCACTTTTATTATTTTGACCTACAACTGAACGAAAGCACAACAGCATCCAAAACAAAATGAGTCATGACATAAGGTCTTTCTTTAATATGGGAACAGCTGGAAAAAGGCCAAGAATAAGTTCTTCATCAGCATCCTCTTCGTCGTTGAATGAGACTATGTGCACAGACATAGTAACTGATAATGATGCATTTTGTAATGAGCAAACAAGCGAGACAGTAAGTCATTGAGTTGACAGTATTAGTACTAACAGCACTACTAGTGTATGCATTGAACAGTCTTGTTCAACCCCTCTATTGAGTTATGCTTGTCCCAGGCCCTCCAGTACCTGAACTTGATGATAACCCCCCTTACTAATCTTGGCAATGAAAAGAAAGGCTCCACTCAGCCTATGACTCATTTCAGTACCAAAATTTATGGAGGTAAAAGATGGGGCTTTAGCCATCACTGGTACAAAGATTTCTGTTGGTTGGAGCACAGCTGTGAAAAACAGAATGAATTCTGCTTTGCATGTAGATGCTTTATGCATGGGCAGGGATATGCTGATGAAGCCTTTACTACTCGAGGACTTCAGAATTGGAAAAAGGCATTGGAGAAATTCAGGGCACACACATCAAGTCACTCTCATAGAAGTGCAATGGCTGTTTGGTCTGCAAATATGTGCACACATGAAACAAGTAACATCATGTTACAGGTGGACAAGGGCAAGATTAAGGAAATTCAGCAAAGAAGGGATTACATGAAAAGACTAGGAGAAGTCACTCTACATTTGGGTCAGCTAGGGTCACCTTTCTGTGGTCACAATGAGGATGAGACAAGTGTTAATAAAGGAAACTTCAGGGAGACTTTAGACTTGATTAAAAAATTTGATAGAGTTCTCCAAGTTAATGAGTCCATCCCATCAAATACAACATACATATCAGCCGAATCACAGAATGGTCTGATTCAGTGCGCTGCATCCTGTATTACAGATGCAATTGTGCAAGAAGCCCAAAATGTTACATTTGTATCAGTCTTATGTGACGACTCTCGAGACATTTCATGTCAGGAACAAATGAGCATATATGTCAGATATGTTCAAAACCATAAACATGTTGAACGTTTTCTATGTTTCGTTAAAGTCTCAGAAATGGATGCAAGGGGATTGTGTAGTATCATTAATGACACCTTGAAAAAATTTGATATCTTTGAGCCAGATGTTACTTTTGTTGCCTCAGCTTATGATGGTGCAAGTGTCATGAGTGGTCATCTCAATGGTGTTCAGGAACTGTTCAGAAAGGACCACCCTCATGCTGTGTATGTTCACTGTTATGCACATAAGTTAAATCTAACTCTTGTGCATTCATGTCAGTGCATTCCCGAAGTAAAATATTTCTTTGAATTGGTGCAATGCTTGCATACATTCTTTTCAACATCTGTAGTGCTCAGTGACAATCTGAAACAGGTACAAGAAGAAATGGGACTTGACAGAACATTCAAGGTTACAGCTCTGAGCAGCACCAAGTGGGGATGTCAGAAAACAGCTATTAGAGCACTTAAGTGCACATATGAACCCTTACTCTCTTATCTCTTACAATGTGACCATGGAAATACACCCAAAGCACTGGGACTTTACAACTTCTTGGTGTCATTCAACATTGTCTTTTGTCTTTTCCTGTTTGATCACATTCTCAGATTTGCAGAAGGACTCCACAACCTAGTGCAGACTGAAGATCCGGATCTAGCCAGTGCTGGTATTGCAGTAGAAGCATTTATTGATACTCTGGTTTCATTCCGAAATGAAGACAAATGTAATGAATTACTCTGTGAAACAACAGCATTTGCCCTGCCACTTAACATAGCCTCCGACGCTGCAACAGAACAAATGATCCATCCACGACGTACCCATCGCTTAGCTACTCATTTCGATGCATATGTTGTTGACAGAATAATTAGGGAACAGCAGCCAGTTACATCAGAAACAGATTACCGAACTAAAATTTACTATCCAGTGTTAGATAACATGATTTCTTAATTGAGATGACAATTCTCAAAAGAGGGGGTAGACCTACTGAAAGCAGTTCAGGCTTTGAAACCAACAATCCTTTATTTTTAGATAAGACAACACTAAATGTTCTGTGCAATCACTATGGAGTACAACTTCCTGAAGAAGAATTGTTTGTAGCACAAAGATTTATTGAAAGGTTGCCTGCTGAAAACTCCCCATGGAGCCTTTCTTCGTTGCTTGACTCACTGCCACTGGCTATGTTTCCTGGCATCCACCAGTTGGGTACTATTGCACTTACCATACCAGTCACTACATGTTCATGTGAACGATCCTTCAGTGCTCTAAAATGAATAAAGACATACATGAAAAACACAGTAAGTCAGGACAGACTAACTAGTCTTGCTACATTAGCAGTTGAGAGTGAGGCCACAAAACTAATAAATGTAAATGAAGTAATTGACAGATTTGCCAAATTATCAAAGAGACAGGTTGATCCTTTGCTTCCTGCTACAGCCAGCACTGCAGAGAATCCCTAAATTATATGACAGGATCTAACAGTTCATAAAGGCTGAGACAAAGAACTATTTCAGTGGTTCAAGTCATGTTGAGTACTGCAGGGTGTTCAGTTACTAATTCCCATTGTTTGGCTTGATGCACATTACATACTGTAGCTTGCTTCTAAAGTTCACCCTTTGCCACATATTCTTCTTTGTTCTGATTTCTTCCAATGGGCAAATCCCCCCAGTGTCCCAGCCAGCACCATGCCACATTTGGTTTTGAAAAAAAGAAAAGTTAATCATTACTTAAGACCGTTTTCCTTCTGTCTTTGTGTGCAGATAGTTCTAAGACTAATACAATAAGTATGTTCCCTGGTTCTTCCACTTAGTCATCTGCTGTGTATTAAGTCAGGGTTTCAGCTACAAAATCCCTGGTTCAACTTCAACTTATACCTGCTGTGTATGTCATGTCATCATTTCAGCTATGAAATCTTTGTGCTTGTTTTGCTGCAAATTTAATAGTAAATGGTTCTAAAATGCACAATTTGCCACCTCAATCTTCATAATTTCTTGCAGGAGCAAATACCATGGTTACCACCCCATTTCCATCCCCAGGCAGCATTTGACTTGGGGAAAAACATTGTTAATATTTTTCTGTCTGTGTTTGTGAGCACTCTTAGACAAAGGCACTAAACCAAGTATGTTCTGGTTCTCTACTTCAGGTGACCTGCCTGCTGTGTATTTTAGGGTTTCATCTACACAAAATCTCTATACTTGTCTTGCTGTTGATTTCATAGAAAATGCTTCTAAATTTCACCATTGGTCTTTGGCACCAAATTCTTCAAACTTTCTTCAAGGGTAAATAACCCCCCATTCCCAGGCGACATTTGGTTTGTGGCGATAAGAAAACTTGTTAATTATGGTTTGTGTTTGTGAGCACTTGGTTCTAAGACTAAGTCAATGTTCCACTTCCTGGTTCAAGTCACCTGCTTTGTTTCTCAGGATTTCAGCTACAAAATCCACATGCTTGTCTTGCTGCAGATTTCGCAGAAAATGCTTCTAAAATGTACCATTTTGCACAAAATTTTTCAAAACTTCTACAGGGGGGCAATTCTCCCTTGAACCCCCTTTTTGGCTGAAGTCACTGATGGGGGCATGTGTCCCCCCATCCCACTTCTTGAATCCTGCTGATACCACTGGTCTCTTGACAAAGTGCAGGGTATACTGCTTTGCAGACAACACAAAGATCTGCACAAGAGTAGGCATGGAGGGACAGGAGAACTAAGGGTGGATAAGGCCAGGCTGGAGAGCTGGTCAGAGATTTGGCAGCTGAACTTCAACACAAAGAAGTAAAATAATGCACATTGGGAAAAGGAACCCAATGGTGTAATATGAAATGGGAGGGGTGGTGCTGAATAGCACTATGGAAGAAAGGAATTTAGGGGTGATATCAGAGATCCTAAAAATACCTGCACACTGCAACAGGGTGGTGAGCAAAGCAAGCAGAATGCTGGGATGCATAAGGGGCTCAAGAAGCAGTAGAAGTCGATAGGTGATACTCCCACTGTACAAGTCACTGGTGCAAGGTGCTGGAGCCCACACTTAAGGAAAGACTGCAACAAGGTGGAGGCAGTACAGCACTGGGCAGCTAAGATGATCCATGGCCTAGGAGAAATGATGTATGAGGAGAGGCTACAGGACTTAAATGTGTATACCTTTGAGAAGAATAGAGAAAGAGGTAACATTACTGAGACAAACAAGTACTTGCACGGGACAGAGTGGACGCCAAAGTACTCTTCCCCTTAAGTTGAAACTCTGAAATGAAAGGGAATACACTAAAGCTGGCAGGAAGAGATACAAAAAGAACACCTGCAGCTACTTCTTCATGGAAATGGTGGTGGCAAGTGGAATAAGCTACCAGTGTAAGTGGAACAGGCCAAATCAATTAGCAGCTTCAAGGACAGATGGTGCATGCATATGGGTTTATTTAGAAAAGAGGAAAACAGTAACAAAGGGGAGCATTGCCACTAGGCAAGTCAGAAGAGTTAGGTAGGGTGGGCAGATTGGATTAGTCAAAAGTGTTTTTTCTGCCATCAACATCTATGTATCTATGTACCTATTTTTGCATGGCTGCAAAACACTGTCTCTTCAACAAGTGTATGTTTAGCAGAAACCTCTAGCTGAGAATGCTATTTTGTATTAGTCTAAGTAGGCTAAGTCTACTGCCCCACCCTGATCTACTCTGATCAAGGTAGATCAGGGAGGGG
The DNA here is from genome assembly GCA_016271365.2 of Neoceratodus forsteri. Lineage (NCBI taxonomy): Eukaryota > Metazoa > Chordata > Ceratodontiformes > Ceratodontidae > Neoceratodus > Neoceratodus forsteri. The sequence goes on along the minus strand of JADMNL010000022.1, from coordinate 686,934,189 downwards.
CAGTGGACGTGGCCTACTTAGACTTCAGCAAGGCCTTTGACACCATACCACAAAGGAGTCTTGTAAGGAATCTGAGCAGTTATGGGGTGGGACCCATGGTGGTAAACTAGCTATAAAACTGGTTGATGGATAGAGGCAGATAGTGGCAGCAAACGGCACTCACTGTCACATGGGGAGAATGACTTGTGGAGTACCTCAGGGCTCAATATTGGAACCAGTCCTCTGCAGTGTCTTTATAAGTGATACTGCAGAATAGCTGGAAGGGAAGGTATGCCTCTTTGCATTTGACCCCAAAATATAATATAGGGTAGATACTCAAGAAAGGGTGGAGAGAATGAGTAGAGACCTGAGAAAACTAGAGGAGTGGGCAAAGTTATGGCAGCTGGGTTTCAATGCAAAAAAGTGCAAAATCATGCACCCCGTGCACAGAAACCCAGAAGCGGTGTATAAAATAGGGGAAGAAGTATTGACGGTCACTAAACAGGAACTGGGCCTTGGAGTAATCAAATCTGATGACCTTAAGGCAATATGACAAGGCAGGGCCAGCAGGATGCTGGGGTACATAGAAAGGGGAATCATCAACAGAGGGAGAGAGGTGATGTTACCACTGTGCCACCGGGTGTGAGTATAGGATAACACAATTTCAGGCAAACCACAAGTCAGGCGCATAAAAAACACACAAGTGCGTTTATTATTTTATTTTCATCAAGTAAAATATACAGAAAGCAAAATGGTAAGTCAGACAACTGCTTAGCTTCAACAGTTTCTAAGGCTCTTCTTCAGCCTAGCATAAATCAAACAGTGTGAAAGCACACACTACCAGAAGTTCTTCCACCTTCCTCAGCCAGTATCCAACTGACCACCCTATCCATCTTCTCTCAGCACTGAGGTAGGGCTTCTTATAAGCTCACTAGAAGCTGGAAAAATGTTCCACTGCCTTTTGATTAACAGCAGACATAACATAAAACTAGCCACTAGGGGCCACTATTGCTCCATAGAGAACAGCTATTTGGTAGCCACCTGAAGCTCAGAAGAACTTATTTACAACATTGGAAAGGTCAGAGCCAAGGTCAGCACATACTGTCCTCTCCTAAACTCTCCTGCAGGGTCATATTACCTTATGCGGTCTGCTGTAAAATATATCTTAGAAGGTGGCTGCTAACACCTAGAAAAATCAGACACAAGTTTTTGTTATTCTTATATTAAGGCCCTCTCATTTTGTTTTTAGGTTAATATGCACAAAAAGCATTATAAGTACTTCAGTACTTAAATTTATAACCAGCCAACCAGCATGTTGGACATTATACAAAACATATAAACTGCTTGGGTAAGGGGTTTCTATTTATCTCAGGGGTGTCCACTATGACAAAGGTCACCCTGTCACACATCCCCATGCATAAGAAGGCAACCATCCTATGGTTGTCCAGGTCTTAACTAACACCCTGAAAGGGAATGGAGCTTTGGCCCACCCTAACATAAGTTCCCTCTCAGGGTCCCTTTCATAATTATCTTACTACTCACTAAGGTCCTAGCATACCAAAACGTACTTCATCAATACTTTTCAAACAACATGAAGTCTTGCTGTATTCTGACATATGCAGTGATCTCCAACCCTTGAACTGCCCTGGAGAACAAAGAGTTAACTTTCCATGCAGGGCATGGAACACTGAGCTCGAGCTCGGTTGAAGCCTCTGTCTGCTGTTGTTTGAACTCCAACCATCAGATTCTTTACTCTGCCTCACTGAACAGTCGCTCTGGAGATTTCTCCTTCGCTCAGTTCAAAAAAAGTCGGTTAAAGTGTCGTTTTTCGCTCGGTTTCAACCGAACTTCTGCTTCTAAACCTGTTGGTTTAAGTCTCTGTCTGTGGTACCGTGAGTACTAGATAGGTTTTCTATATTAGTTTTCTGTATGGAACTTGTAAACATTGGATCGGTTCGGTTTGAACCGATCAGGTTTGTGTACAAAAACTTCTGTCTTTATTGGAGTGTGGTAACCAGTCAGTATCGGTTCTAAAAAAAACGGATTTCATTACGTTTTTTTCCAAGACCCGTAACACGGTCAGGAACCAATAGGGGTGTCTTGCCTGGCAGATTGCAGAAAAAAGGGTAAGTTTTGGTTAGGATTGGCCATGTCTGAGAAACCCAAGAAAAATAACGGGCCCACTGGGTTTCAACACTGTAGTGTGTGTGGGGAAACCTTTGCTAAGGCTGATCCCTACACCACCTGTGTTTATTGTCTGGGGTTTGACCACCTCAATTCAGACTGCCAAATTTGTAAAAGTTTTCCCAAAGTTACCCTGGATAAGAGAGTAGGTAGACTGAGGGAAACGGAAGCCGAGAAGTCCGCTGACCCGGATGGCCAGCCCGGTTCAGTTCCGACCGAATCAGAAGGATTGCCCTCTGACCAGGGCAAAACTTCTTCGGCCAAAAGGAGAACCGATTCTGAGGAGTCGGTTCCTGTTAAAAGAAAGAAAAGGGATAAATCATCTGGTTCAGATCCACAACTTCTTCTCTGACTGCTGATGAGATAGCCAAAGCGATAAGGATAGTTCAATCGCTAACTTCGGTTCCGGCCGAACCGGCACCATCTGTCAGGGGCTCGGTTCGGTCGGTTCTCCCGGTTCCGGATTATACTTTAGAAGAATTTTATGAACCAGAGGAGGAGGAGGGAGAGTATGAAGATAATGATGATGATGGTGATTATGAAAGTCTGGATGTGCCCATTGACCCGGACATCTCCCCAGACAGACCTTCAGGTGTTTCTCCTCCTAGGCTTTCTGAGTCCCCTTCCCACTTTATGTTTTACAAGAAAGTGGCTGAAACCCTCCAGCTTCCTATGGAAGAAGCAGTAGAGGATCAGGAGGAGCCTGATTTTGTTGAGATAATGGGCATCCCAGAGTCCAGGAGATTGTCTATTCCCCTTCATAAATCTTTTGGAAAACAGCCATTTAAAATTCTAAAAACTCCTAATTCCATACCTCCTGTGGCCAGAAGAATGGACAAGAGGTATACTCTTACAGGCTCAGACACAGAGTTCCTTTCCCAGCAATGCAGCCATGTTGGGGTAGTGCGGGCTGCTGCCTGTGATAAGGCAAATATTCCCTTGGCTTCACACCCCCCAGATAAGGACTCCAGGAAGATTGATGCCATGGCAAAGAAACAGCACATGGCAGCATCCTTGGGACTCAGGCAGGTTAACTATATGGCCTACAGCAGATACCAGAAGTCCAGGTGGGACACTGTGCTGGCTCTAGCTAAACAGGCCCCTGACCAGCTTGCCAAGGAGCTGGAGCGGTGGCTGCCGATGGGATTGAGGCATCCAAGGTGCAATTTCATGCTGCTGTGGACTCCAATGATGTTTCATCTAGAGTCATGGCCACATCTGTGGCCCTTCGGAGGATGGCTTGGCTCAGATGTACTAGCCTATCACAGGATGCCCAGGCTAAGGCCATGGATTTCCCTGTTATTGGTAATTCTCTGTTTGGGGAGCAGACAGAGAGCTACATGAAGAAGATGGACGAGTACAGGACCACCTACACGAGTGCTCTGGCCAAAGAAAGGCAAGCCACTCCTCAGAGGCAGCATTCCAGGGGCAGGGGCAGGCCCTTTCAAAGGCCTTTTTACCAACCTCAGGCCTCCACTTCTGCTTTTGCTCAGAGGGAGTTCTTTAGAGGGAGGAGCAGACGGGGTATGAGCAGGCCTGCTTCCACCCCTCAGCCTAAAGCCCCTGCCAAGCAGACACCCTGATGGGTCTGCCCAGGCCGATTCTCCAATACCGGTAGGGGGCAGGCTGGCTTACTTTGTCCAGGACTGGAAGTCTTTAACATCAGACAAGTGGGTCCTGGAAGTAGTAAGCCAGGGACTGGTTCTCAGCTTCAAAAAATTTCCCAAGATGAGAACCAGATCCTTTCCACCTGCAAATCCATCAGAGGCCCTTGCCCTAGAGGCAGAGGTTTCTTTCCTCTTGGCTCTCAGAGCCATAGAAAGGGTTCCTACTCTACACAGAGGCAAAGGATTGTACTACAGGTACTTCCTAGCCCCCCAAAAGACAGGAGAATGGCGGCCCATCCTGGATCTGAGATATCTAAACAAGCACCTTTTAAAGCCAAAATTCAAAATGGTGACTCTGGGAATAATTCTGCCCTCTCTAAGACCAGGGGACTGGCTAGCCTCCCTGGACCTCAAATATGCCTATTTTCACATTCCCATCAGGTGCTCCCACAGAAAGTACCTCAGGTTCGAGTTGCCCTCAGGCCACTATCAATTCAGAGCAATGCCCTTTGGTCTAACTTCAGCCCCGAGGGTGTTCACAAAGTGCCTGGCAGTAGTGGTTGCTTTCTTAAGGAGAAAAAAGATCTCCATCTTTCCATACCTGGATGACTGGCTCATAGTGGGCCAGTCTCCAGACCAAGTCAAGTCACATCTTCAGATAACTCAGCAACTGTTCACTTCCTTAGTATTTCTCCTAAACCTTCCAAAGTTAGTTCTAGAGCCAGTACAGCTCCTCAGCTTTATAGGGGCGGAGCTGGATACAATAAGAGCAAAGGCCTTCCTTCCCCTGGACAGGGCAAAGACACTAATACAACTGGCCTCATCTTTCACCCTTCAGGTGTCTCAACCAGCAAGGCACTTCTTGCAGCTCCTGGGCCACATGGCAGCCTCTACAGCAGTGGTCCAGGGGGCAAGATTTCAGATGAGGGACATTCAGTTCCATTTAAGAGCCTTCTGGTCCCAGAGAAAGGATTCCCTTACCAAACTAGTTCCAGTGACTCAAACCCTGATCCAGGCTTTGCAATGGTGGCAGGATCAGGACAATTTAAGACAGGGAGTTCCTTTTGTCACTCAGTCTCATTCATTAATCCTCACCACAGATGCCTCCCTCTTGGGCTAGGGGGCCCACTTGGGGGATCTTACCACCCAAGGGCTGTGGTCTCCTCAAGAATCTCTGCTTCACATCAATCTCTTGGAACTCAGAGCAGTGTTTCTGGCACTGCAAGCTTTTTCCAAGTCTGTTCAGAACAAAGTAGTCCAGATCAGAACAGACAATACCACCACAATGTGGTACATCAACGAGCAAGGGGGCACTCGGTCTATGGCCTTGTGCACAGAAGCAATGAAGTTGTGGTCTCTGGCCTATTCCCTGCAAACTTCTCTGACATCAGTTCTCCTCCCAGGGAAGGACAATGTCCTAGCAGATGCACTCAGCAGGATATCTCAGGGCCACCACGAATGGTCCCTAGATTCCCTAATTTTGAAAGTGATTTTCTCCAGATGGGGCACTCCACAGATATATTTTTTTGCAGCCCCAGACAATCACCAACTTCCTCTCTTTTGTTGCAGACCCCCAGTCTTGGGCTCAGTCCCCCTGGATGCTCTGATTCTGAATTGGATGGGGAAGTTCCTGTATGCTTTTTCCCCCTTCCCTCTCCTGTTCAAAGTGCTAGTTAAGATCAGGTCTCAACCATGCAAAGTGATTCTGATTGCTCCAGACTGGGCCAGACAACCCTGGTACCCACTGTTACTGTCCTTAGCAGTCCACCTTCCCCTGTCTCTTCTCAGGAATTACAACCTGTTGACATCCTCTCAGGGAAGGATTTGGTATCCGAATCTCAAATCTCTCAATCTCAAGGCCTGGCTCTTGAAGAGTTAGAGTCTGCTGATCTGCACCTCTCTCAAGGTGTTCTGGATATTCTTAGGGCTTCTCGAAAGCCTTCCACCAGAAAGACTTACAACTCCAAATGGAAAAGGTTTACTATTTGGTGCTCTGGTAAGCATATTTCTCCAGAATCTGCTGGGTTGCCTACAGTCCTGGACTATATGGTTCATCTCAATGGCTTGGGACTCAGACCAGCTACACTCAAAGGACATTTGGTAGCTGCTTCTGCTTTTTTGTCAGTAGGCAAGCCCTCTCCTCTATCAGCCCATCCCGTATTTTGCAAATTCTTCAAGGGATTGTTGCACACCAATTCTCCCTTCAGGGACCCTGCTCCCGCTTGGGATCTTAATGTTTGCATTGCTCAACTTATGCAACCCCCCTTTGAGCCTTTGTCCTCTGCAGAGCTTAAGTACTTGACTTGGAAAACTGTGTTTTTGGTAGCCATTACCTGCCAGGCGCATTAGTGAATTGCAAGCCCTGTCAGTGGAGCCTGATTTCATCTCTTTCCATAGAGATAAAGTGGTCCCAAGAACTAACAGGAAGTTTTTTGCCTAAGGTGGTTTCAGATTTCCAGCTTTTTTATTTTATTTATTTATTTAGTTGTTTTTTAACCAGGTATAGCACACTAAGCTGAAAGCTTTTTTACAGGAGCGACCTGGGAGCACAAGGAGGTTAAATGACTTGCTCAGGGTCACACAGTATGCAAGTGGAAGCTGTGGGATTCAAACCCAGGTCTGGTCTGCTGGATGTCACCAGATTTGCAGCTCAGAGCCTTAGACCACTGCGCTATACTGCCTCCTAATGCCACCTTAATCAGTCTATGTCTCTCCCTGTTTTCTTCACTGACCATTCCTCCTCTGGTGAGAGGAGGCTGCACAGCTTGGATGTTAAGAGGGCCCTCAGCTATTACACAGAGCGCACCAAGGGTCACAGGTTTGAGTCCCCTCCAGTTGTTTCTCACTTTTGGAGAAGTCAGAAAGGGCAAACCTACCACTAAAAGATCCATTGCCAGGTGGATTGTCTCCTGTATACAATTCTGCTATGAAAAATTGGGTAGAACCCCACCCTCAGGCCTGAGGGCTCACTCTACTAGAGGTACAGCTGCTTCCCTGGCTGCTACCAGGGATATTCCTATCTTAGAAATCTGTCAAGCAGCCACCTGGAAAACAGTTCATACATTCACCAAGCATTACTCTCTGGATATCCAGGCTAGGAGTGATGCTCGGTTTGGCACAGCAGTACTTCAGAGCCTATTCCCAAAGTAGGTTCTGTCCCTCCTCCTTGGAGGTACTGCTTGGTAGTCTGCATATGTCAGAATACAGCAAGACTTCATGTTGTTTGAAGAAAAAATTACTCACCTTAGTAATGTTGTTTCTTCTAGTGGAGTCTTGCTGTATTCTGACCTCCCCCCTCTCCCCTCTCAGAACCTGGCTTTTGGGATGTGGGTGGGCAGGAGCAGTGTTGGCACCTAGAGGTGCCCTCCTTTTTTCCTCACCCTCCTTTATTTTGGGTGTGTGTTGTGTTTTGTTTTTTGGGTTTTCTGACTTGAGTCTTTGCTTTGAAACCAAAGAGCCCTTTTTTGCTTTATCAAATTTAGTTGCCAGTTGGCTAGTGTGAGTTTACAGTTTCCACACAGAACGCCCAGTGAGTTTAGCTCTTAAAGATCTGATGGTTGGAGTTCAAACAACAGCAGACAGAGGCTTCAACCGAGCTTGAGCTCAGCGTTCCATGCCCTGCATGGAAAGTTAACTCTTTGTTCTCCAGGGCAGTTCAAGGGTTGGAGATCACTGCATATGTCAGAATACAGCAAGAATCTACTAGAAGAAACAACATTACTAAGGTGAGTAATTTTTTCTTTCTGTTTATAGCACCAGGGTCAAGCGTGTGATTCACACGCTTGACCCTGGTTTGATTACATTACAGTATTTTTTCCATCATTATGCAAATATAATGTGTAGAATGCTGCTAACCTTAGGAAATCATAATTTCCTAAGGTTGTTAACCTATCGATGTGACGTAGAAATGTTGTTAACCTATCGATGCTTCGTCACGTCCGTGATAGGTTAACTATATCACATAGATACATAGACAGTGTCGGCAAATAGGGCCTATGGCCCACCCAGTCTGCCATTTGAGCTTGTAAGTTCAGTTTGTTTTCCTAGAAGTCTGTTGCACCTTACCCCTGACCTCCAGAATTCCTTTATGTCTATCCCATGCATTCTTAAATCCGTGATTGTTTCAGCCCCACCACTTCCTCTGGCAGGGTGTTCCACTTGTCCACCACCCGTTCTGTGAAGAATTCTTTCTCATGTTTCCTCTGAGTTGTCCTCCCTCCAACTTCATCCCATGCCCTCTAGTCCTGGAACATCTTTTTCGCTTAAAATAGTGTTTTCCTGCACCCTGTTCCTCCTGTAGATGCTTGTATGTCTCTATCATATCCTCTCTCCCTCCTCTCCTCCAGGGAGTACATGTTCAGTTCCTTCAACCTGACTTCATAGGACTTCTAGATGCAATCCATGCACCATCTTTGTTGCCCTCCTCTGAACCTTCTCTACCCTGTCTGTGTCCTTACGTAGGTATGGTCTCCAGAACTGTACACTGTACTCCAGGTGGGGCCTCACTAGTGTCTTGTATGGTGGATTATGACCTCCCTTTTCCTGCTGGTAATGCCCCTGCCTATACATCCAGCATCCTATTTGCTTTACCTGCTGCCTTGTCACACTGTTTCCCTAACTTGGGGTCATCAGGATGATACCCCAAGATCCCTTTCCTGCTTGGCGCATGCTATATCCTCACCCCCAACTGATATATTGTGCCAGGGTTTTTGTGCCCTATATGCATTATCTTGCACTTCTTTGCATTGAATTTCAACTGCCAAACCCTGACCATTCTTCAGTTTCTGCAGGTCGCTTCTCATTCTGTCTACACCCTCTGGTGTGTCTACTCTGTTACAGAGCTTTGTGTCATCAGCGAACAGTGAAATTCTGCCTTCTAGGTCCTCGCGCCGTCACTGATGAAGATGTTGAATAGGACCGGTCCCAGCACTGATCCCTGTGGTACCCACTGGTCACTCTTCCCTCTGTGGAGTGACAGCCATTCCACCACCCTCTGTGTCCTGCCACCCAGCCAGTTACCTACCCACCACACTACTGTCCTGCCCACACCCATATTCCCCAATTTGTGTAATAGTCTTCTATGTGGCACAGTGTCAAGGCCTTGCTGAAGTTCAGATAGGCCATGTCCACTGCCCTCCCTGATCCACCTCCTAGTCACCCAGTCAAAAATTCAATGAGGTTGGTCTGACGGCCTCCCCCTGGGTGAAACCATGCTGCCTTGGGTCCTGTGGTCCATTGACAACCAGATGTTCCACCAATCTCTCCTTCAGTAGTGCTTCCATGATCTTCCCCACTACCGAGGTGAGGCTGACTGGTCTGTAGTTCCCTGCTTCCTCTTTGTTCCCACTTTTGTATAAGGGGACTACATCTGCTGTCCTCCAGTCTTTGGGTACCTCCCCTGTTTCCAGTGATCGGCTAAACAGGATAGCCAGAGGTTCAGCCACACCCTCTCTTAGTTCTTTAAGGACCCTGGGGTGCACCCCATCTGGCCCCATTGCTTTATCAACTCTTATTACTTCCAGTTCCTTCAGGACCCTTTCTCGTGTAAAGGGACTTGTGTCCATTCTGCACCATTCTCACCCTTTGCTCCCTTCAGACCCATTCCCTTCCTCTTCCACAGTAAAGGCTGAGCAGAAATACCTGTTCATTATGTCAGCTTTACTGTTTGTCATCCTCCACGTGGCCCCCATCCTCCCTCTTCAGTCTCACTATCCCTCCCTTTGTCTTTCTTTTTCACTTATGTACTTGTAAAGGTTTTGTCCCTCTACCCACTGATTTTGCAATGTGTTCTTCTGTCTGAGCTTTGGCTTCCTTACTGACCTCCTGCCTCCTTTGCTTCTCCTGGTACTTCTCCCTATCCCTTCTGCCTGTGTCTTTTGTATTGCCTGAATGCAATCTTTTTAGCTTTCACTTTCTTTGCTACCTCTTTAGAAACCATAATGGTCTCCTCTTCTTTTCCTCTTGCTAACCTGCTTAATACATAATTCTGTTGTTCTTGTAATCCCCATTTTAAATACTGCCCACTGTTCCTCAACCCCTGATTCCTGTTCCATTCCCCTAATGCCTCTTTCAAGTATCTCCCCATTTTCCCAAAGTCTGCCCCTAAAATCCAGGATCGTGTTTTTGTGTGGTTTGGTTCTGCTCTTTCTGTGATTTCAAACCACAATGACTGGTGGTCACTGTTTCCCAGGTGCTCCCCACTGTTACCCCCATCACACTGTCCCTGTTTGTGAGCACAAGGTCAGTATTGCCTTTTGCCGAGTTGGTTCCATGACCAATTGCTTGAGGAAGGCACCCTGAAGGAGTCCAGGATAAATCTGCTCCCTAGTTGATGCTGCTGCTGGGATGCTCCAGTCCACGTCTGGAATATTGAAGTCTCCAACCAGTACTACCTCACCCTTGTCTGCCATCCTTTGGATGGCTAGCATCAGCTCCCTATCTGTTTCTTCCTCCTGGGCTGGTGGTCTATAGACCACACCTGTGTGGATGGCTGTCCCCATTTTCCTTTCCAGCTTAACCCACAGTATCTCTCCCCCATTTTGTTCCTCCTGGATCTCTGTGGCCCTTATGTCATTTTTCACATACAGTGCCACTCCTCCTCCCTTCCTGCCTGCTCTGTCTCTTCTGAATATGTTGTAGCCAGGTATGGCCATCTCCCAGTCGTGGTTATCATTACACCAATGGCGATTGGTCTGCGCATGTGCGCGCCTTTTTTGTCACTGGGAACCGACGGATGAATGCAGCGGTTAGGGAAGGACTGAACGGCCTCGGCGGTGACTATATTTCAAAAAGTAAGCAGCCGTTTTCCTTTTTACGTGGGACCATACACTATAAAAAATAATGTATGGTCTCTCTATCGGCAACTGGTCACTGTTAACCATCTCGAGGTTGCCATGGGGACGTAAACCTCTCGAGTCTCACTCTCGAGGTTTACACAGTCACCCTGGCAACCTCTCGACAGTTAACAGACTGGTTACCGATAGAGGACCATACATTATCCTCTATATTCTGAGACATCTTACATTATTCAGAAATTAGTCTCTCCATTAGTAGACTACAATATCATTACATACATTTAGGAGAAAGAATCACCAATGGCAGTTTTATACCATCTACTGACTTTCCCTGACCAGATGCATTCGAACGGATGGACAATCCAGCACCCAGTAGAACTGCCTTCTGGGGGGAGAACTACCCTGCTCCTTCCCCAGACATTTAATGGTATGTTAGTAATATACCATGCTGTATGCCTAACAGCCTGTCCCTAACCTCTGGGTTTATGTATCAGATCCTGTACATTACTAGTGGTGTTGGCTACCACTTACTGTAGTCTTTTCTGTTCTATGTGGGAGTCTCCACCTCTTCCAAGGGTGCCATCTCCTGTTTTTCACCCTCTGGGTTACTCCTCCCACATCACTATCAGGGGTCGCTACCTATCTGCCCTTACAACAGGTCTTATAGTATGCTGTTACCTGCCTATACATGATGGGCAAATAGAAATACAGGGTGAGTCTAGCTAATACTTTCCCACGGCTCAGATGCCCTGAGTGACTGAAGTGCACATCCTCCATCACCTTTTTCCTATGTGCCACGGGTACCACTAACTGGGCCTCTTATGATATAGAACTTCCTTCCTAAGTTCATACCACCATAACCTGTCCCCCACACCTCCATTAACCTGTCTCCCATCCATGATTTTTACATATTCTCTTAACTGGGTAACTTCAGGATCCCCCACCTGCAACTTTCCCCATTCAACATCAGGACAACAATCATTTTTCATAGGAGGATGTTTAAAACATGCAAAAGTCCCTTCAGCCAAAATGGCTTCTTCCATTTTGCTTGAAGTCTTCTGCCCTGGTAATACATTGCCAGTCAAAGTTTTACCTGGGGTCTCCTCCTCTCATGCGCCGTCCTCCACCAAATAGCAGCCCAGAAAAATGGGCAACAATGGGATCGCCACAAACAGTCACAAATGCTCCATCAGGAGGTCCTCCTCCTCCAGAGCCCATAGATCCTGCTTCACCAATTCTTCCTTGACATCCTCTGAGTGGGATCTCTCGAGTAACTCCTGGCATCTGCACTCCACCTCTATACGGCATCGATCAGCCTCCAGCCATCTCCCCCCCATCCAGTGAAGAAGCCATATCAGGGTCTCCATTTGGCCATTGGGTCTGTCTTGTCTCATTTATGGGGCCTCGCCCAGGTCACCATTTCCATCAGACACTGTCCTCATCTCATCTGGTGCCATGCCCCTCTGCCATGTATCCTTGGTACCAGGTCTGGCACTAACTGACTGGACTCCCCCTGTTTCCTCAGACGTCCAGTCAGAAACCACTTTTTTTTTTTATTTAAGTTTTGTCTGGGTTTTTCTTGGGTTTTCTCCCATTCCCCTGCCCAGAGCCCCGGCACATGACTGTATATGCATATGGAGGCACGCACACACACACCAGAAGCCAGCTCAGACCCTTCCACCCACCCGTACTGCCGCTCTACCCACCTACGTTACCCCACCAGACCTCCTTCCGATGGGGAACGGGACTATGGGAGGGTTAACAACTCACCCCCAACCACCCCCGGGAGAGGAGAGCAGCCTGATGGCACACTCAATCCCGCTCCTCCCGCTCCCCCCATGCCGACACCCCAATGACCCAAGGTCATTCCCAAACCCAGGTAACCAACATAGCATGAGGTGTGGCATCCAGCACCTCAACCCTCAGCGCCACCGGGCTGGTGGGTCTGATCCCACTGCTAACACCATGTGTCACTGGATGTAGGTTTAGGATAACACAATTTCAGGCAGACCACAAGTCAGGTGCATAAAAAACACACAAGTGCATTTATTATTTTATTTTCATCAAGTAAAATATACAGAAAGCAAAATGGTAAGTCAGACAACTGCTTAGCTTCAACAGTTTCTAAGGCTTTTCTTCAGCCTAGCATAAATCAAACAGTGTGAAAGCACACACTACCAGGAAGTCTTCCACCTTCTTCAGCCAGTATCCAACTGACCACCCTATCTATCTTCTCTCAGCACTGAGGTAGGGCTTCTTATAAGCTCACTAGAAGCTGGAAAAATGTTCCACTGCCTTTTGATTAACAGCAGACATAACATAAAACTAGCCACTAGGGGCCACTGTTGCTCCATAAAGAACAGTTGTTTGGTAACCACCTGGAGTTCAGAAGAACATGTTTACAACATTGGAAAGGTCAGAGCTGAGGTTGGCACATACTGCCCTCTCCTAAGCTCTCCTGCAGGGTCATATTACCTCATGCTGTCTGCAGTAAAATATATCTTAGAAGGGGGCTGCTAACACCTAGAAAAATCAGACACAAGTTTTTGTTATTCTTATATTAAGGCCCTCTAATTTTGTTTTTAGGTTAATATGCACAAAAAGCATTATAAGCACTTCAGCACTTAATTTATAACCAGCCAACCAGCATGTTGGACATTATACAAAACATATAAACTGCTTGGGTAAGGGGTTTCTATTTATCCCAGGGGTGTCCACTATGACAGAGGTCACCCTGTCACACATCCCCCCGCATAAAAAAGCAACCATCCAATGGTTGTCCAGGAGGTCTCAACTAACACCCTGAAAGGATATGGAGCTTTGGCCCACCCTCAACAGAACTTCCGTCCCAGGGTCCCTTTCATAATTATCTTATTACTCACTAAGGTCCTATCAAACCAAAATGTACTTCATCAATACTTTTTCTGTTTATAGCACCAGGGTCAAGCGTGTGATTCACACGCTTGACCCTGGTTTAACTACATTACAGTATTTTTTCCATCATTATACAAATATTCTGAGACATCTTACATTATTCTGAAATTAGTCTCTCCATTAGTAGACTACAATATCATTACATACATTTAGGAGAAAGAATCACTAACGGCAGTTTTATACCATCTACTGACTTTCCCTGACCAGATGCATTCGAACGGATGGACAATCCAGCACCCAGTAGAACTGCCTTCTGGAAGGAGAACTACCCTGCTCTGTCCCCACTTAGACATTTAATGGTATGTTAGTAATATACCATGCTGTATGCCTAACAGCCTGTCCCTAACCTCTGGGTTTATGTAACATATCTTATACATGACTAGTGGTGTTGGCTACCACTTAGTCTCTTCTGCTTTATGTGGGAGTCTCCACCTCTTCCAAGGGTGCCATCTCTTGTTTTTCACCCTCTGGGTTACTCTTCCCACATCACTATCAGGGGTCGCTACCTATCTGCCCTTACAACAGGTCTTATAGTATGCTGTTACCTGCCTATACATGATGGGCCAATAGAAATACAGGGTGAGTCTAGCTAATACCTTCCCATGGCTCAGAGGCCCCAAGTGACTGAAGTGCACATCCTCCATCACCTTTTTCCTATGTGCCATGGGCACCACTAACTGGGCATCCATTTGCTTCATCCGGGAATTGGGCCTCTTATGATATAGAACTTCCTTCCTAAGTTCATACCACCATAACCTGTCCCCCACACCTCCATTAACCTGTCTCCCATCCATGATTTTTACATATTCTCTTAACTGGGTAACTTCAGGATCCCCCACCTGCAACTTTCCCCATTCAACATCAGGACAACAATCATTTTTCATAGGAGGATGTTTAAAACATGCAAAAGTCCCTTCAGCCAAAATGGCTTCTTCCATTTTGCTTGCAGTCTCCTGCCCCAGTAATACATTGCCAGTCAAAGTTTTACATGGGGTCTCCTCCTCTCGTGTGCCATCCTCCATCAAATAGCAGCCCAGAAAAATGGGCAACAATGGGATCTCCACAAACAGTCACAAATGCTCCATCAGGAGGTCCTCCTCCTCCAGAGCCCATAGATCCTGCTTCACCAATTCTTCCTTGACATCCTCTGAGTGGGATCTCTTGAGTAACTCCTGGCATCTGCACTCCACCTCTATACGGCATTGATCAGCCTCCAGCCATCTCCCCCTCATCCAGTGAAGAAGCCGTATCAGGGTCTCCATTTGGCCATTGGGTCTGTCTTGTCTCATTTATGGTGCCTCGCCCAGGTCACCATCTCCATCAGACACTGTCCTCATCTTATCTGGTGCCATGCCCCTCTGCCGTGTATCCTTGGTACCAGGTCTGGCACTAACTGACTGGACTCCAGTCAGATATCACTTCTTTTTTTTATTTAAGTTTTGTCTGGGTTTTTCTTGGGTTTTCTCCCATTCCCCTGCCCGAAGCCCCGGCACATGGCTGTACATGCATATGGAGGCATGCACACACACCAGAAGCCAGCTCAGACCCTTCCACTCACCCGTACTGCCGCCCTGCCCACCTACATTACCCGACCAGACCTCCTCCCAATGGGGAACGGGAGAGGAGAGCAGCCTGATGGCATATTCAATCCTGCCTCTCCCACTCCCCCCATGCCGGCACCCCAATAACCCGAGGTCATTCCCAAACCCAGGTAACCAACGTAGCATGAGGTGTGGCATCCAGCATCTCAACACTCAGCGCCACCGGGCTGGTGGGTCAGATCCCACTGCTAACACCATATGTCACTGGATGTGGGCTTAGGATTACACAATTTCAGGCAGACCACAAGTCAGGTATATAAAAAACACACAAGTGCATTTATCATTTTATTTTCATCAAGTAAAATATACAGAAAGCAAAATGGTAAGTCAGACAACTGCTTAGCTTCAACAGTTTCTAAGGCTTTTCTTCAGCCTAACATAAATCAAACAGTGTGAAAGCACACACTACCAAGAAGTCTTCCACCTTCCTCAGTCAGTATCCAACTGACCACCCTATCTATCCTCTCTCAGCACTGATTTTGAGCTTTTTATAAACTCACTAGAAGCTGGAAAAATGTTGCACTGCCTTTTGATTAATAGCAGACATAAGATAAAACTAGCCACTAGGGGCCACTGTTGCTCCATAAAGAACAGTTGTTTGGTCACCACCTGGAGCACAGAAGAACTTGTTTACAACATTGGAAAGGTCAGAACCAAAGTCAGAACATTCTGTGCTCTCCTAAACTCTCCCGCAGGGTCATATTACCTCATGCTGTCTGCTGTTAAATATATTTTAGAAGGGGGCTACTAACATCTATTTTCTTTTTGTACATACTCTTTATGCTCCTACCTTCACCGTCCCTGGACTCTCTCCAGTGTAGCCACTCAATCTCCTGCATTCTCCCACCCTGTCTGAAGTCTGCTGTCCTTCTGGTGGGGAAAGCCCTTGCCATCCGGACTGCTCAACCCCTTGGCTTTTAGTCCCCTGGGGTGGGATCACCAACTCCTTTCTGGTGCTCTATCTACAATCTGATAGAGTGGCCAGATGACCAGGCACCAGAGGAGGCTAGAGACTTGACAGTGAGTGTGGGTGCGGAGTCCTGGGACCCACCTTTGCCTACCAGGGATAGGGCACTTTTCCCTTTTTCTCCCCATGGAATGTGGTGTGCAATGATGTCCTGTGCGGCAGTGCTGCTGGAACCTGTCGATGTCCCACCCCTTTCTGTGGCCTGACATCTTGCACCACCCCCGAATACTACCAGTGGCTGCTGCAGCACCAGGCACCCCTAGCAACCCACCCAGGGAGAGGAGAGCAGTCCTCCGGATGCTCAATCCTCTCCCTCCCATGCCGACCCCTGATGGCCCAGGTCCATTCCCAAACCCAGATCGCTGGTGTGGCGGGCTGCTAACATCTAGAAAAAACAAACACAAGTTTTGTTATTCTTATATTAAGTTAGCCCTCTCATTTTGCTTTTAGGTTAATATGCACAGAAAGCATTATAAGCACTTCAGCACTTAATTTATAATCAGCCAACCAGCATGTTGAACATTATACAAAACATATAAACTGCTTGGGGAAGGGGTTTCAATTTATCCCAGGAGTGTCCACTATGACAGGGGTCACCCTGTCACACACACTGTATCGATCGTTGGTGAGACCCTACCTGGAGTACTGGGTCTAGTTCTGGTGACCACATCACAGGAAAGACCTGTAAAAAGAAAACAGTCCCAAGAGGTCTTTTTTTTTTAAACCTGAAAAAAAAAGAAAACAGTCCCTCGTCGTTCGCACCAGCCCCCCTTCCCCAACTCGTACCCTTCCTCTGTGCTCCCCACCTCCCTGGACCCCCCTCACCCATACTTACCTCTGGAGGTCGGAAGCAGTGATCTTCTGTGGACCGGGAACATGTCTGCACTCTTCAAAAGCCAACTGCAAACTGAAGAAAATCATGGTAAGCCCTATAATGGCAATCAGTGGGTGCTTTCGACTTAGGTTGATATCTCAACCACCTTTTGGAGTTTCGGTCCCAAATTTTCAACATGGGTTCTTGGAACCCCACCTCATGAACACTGTCACTGTCATGTCATTTCTCTGTCCCAAAAGGTGATTTCGTAGTCACTGCACAGAATCACCTTTCTGGACCAGTTAACAAAACGACAGTGCCACTGTGCATTAGGTGGGGTTCCAAAAAGCCCTTGTTGTAAATTTCATGAAAAAACTCCCAAAAATGACTGCGTTATAAGCATCCATTGCGCAGTTTCTATGCACGCTCATAACTTCATCAGTTTTTAATATTTTCATTCCAAATTTCCAGCATTGCCATTTTTTATACCCCCTTATGAACAGTACAGCTGTCACTTTTTGCATCCTTCCAGAAATGAGTTTTTGCACCTGTGGCATAGAATGGCATGGTCGCTGTGCAAAATCAACTTTCAGGATGGAGTAATGAAATCCCAGTGCCACTGTTCATGAGGGGAGGTCCCAAAAAGGCCATGTTGAAAATTTGGTGAAAACATTCCAAAAAATGACTGCATTACGAGCGTGCATTGAACAGTTTCTACACACACTTGTAACTTCACCATTTTCTCATATTTTTACTCCAGATTTTCAACATTGCCATTTCTTCATACCTCCTCATGAACAGTATAGCTGTCATTTTTCACATCCTGCCCAAAATGTGTTTTCGCACTTGTGACACTGAATGGCACACTCACTGTGAGAAATCACCTTTTGCAATTGAATAACAAAATTATTCTGCCACTGTTCATGAGGTGGGGTCCCAAAAAGCCCATGTTGAAAATTTGAAGCAAAAATACCAACAAACACCATGGGCATTAGGGTTTTCAACCATAATGCCCACCCTATACAGACAGATAGGCATCAGGTGTGTGACTTGGGGTCGTCAGCCGTAATGCTCACCCCATTCCACCCCTTCCCCCATCCCCACTCTGCAGCCACTGACAGGCATCAAGGTGTGCCATGAGGTCTTTAGCCCTAACGTTCACCCCATTCTCCTATACTGCACCCATCTCAGCTTATTTCCTTAAGGAATGGGGTGAGCTTAAGGGTCGAAGACCTCAAGACACACTGCGACACCAGTCGGTGTCTGCAGGGTGGGGTGAGGTGGAATGGCATGAGTGTCATGGCCAATGACCCAAAGGTACACCCCCAACACCTGTCAGTTTCTGCAGGGTGAGGGTGTGGGTGGGTATTACTTCAATACTTCACTGCCATTCCTATTATGCATCTTTCCAACTCCCGCACTACCAATGCCAATACCAGCAAGCAAACATTCAGCACTGACAAATGCTTGTTTTTCTAATGAAGTGAACCAGTGCTGGATGAACATAAAAAAATGTGTGTTGAGAATGATGCCTTAAAATGCAAGGCAGAGGAATATACACAGAAACATATGGGAGGCATGTACAACAGCAATACCAACTGCGAACATTCAGCATTGACAAATGCTTGTTTTAATTTAAAATAGTGCTCCAGTTTTGTAAATTGCAAAATGCTGATGCAAACCTGAAACTTTATGATAGCACTGTGAAAAGTGCACATTGCAAAACTTATAAAAGGTTTTATTTCCTGCTGGATTCGGCTGATAAAAGTAAAATAATGGTGTGTCCATCTGCTTATGCTAAATGCTGGCTTTTGCATCTCTTGAACACCTGAAACTGATGGGCACACAGCACCTTAAACTATAGCCCTTGCAATCAAAACTGAAGTATTAATAAAATTATGGTAATTTTATATGTGGCAGTGTGATTCTACACTGGTTATAGTTTTGACGTTAGTCTGATTTTTCCACAGGCTTTATGATAATTATACTCTTATGGATCATTAGTCCCCATTACTTTAACTATGATTTAAGTATCTTCCTAAATAAAACATTTTATACCTTCCATATGCCAAAGTATTCTGTCAATTAAGTACAATAACGGTAAAGGCATAACAGGAGAGATTTTGCGTAAAAAAAAAAAAAATTATTTTGTGAAATGCACTACATTCAGGGGTTTATTCGATTGGTCCAGGTTTATATACCACCACTCACCACTATTAATATTGTAATAATTTGGAAACAATTTTACAGCATTTGTTCTCTGTATATTTTATTTATTTTTTTATTTTACTTAATTCTTCAATTACAATACCTTTGAGCTAGAAGCTCATTTACAAAGGTTCCACATCAAAGTAACACAATCAGACATGTAATTCAGAAAAGCTAATTAAACAAAGTAGATGTGTACATTACTACAGACAATCATGAATCAGCCAGAGTTGACCATGTCAGGTTGTAGGGTGGGTGAAAGGAGGAGCAGGTAGGCTGGGAGGCAGGGGAAGGGAAAGGAAGGGGGAAAAGAGGGGGGTACAGAGGAGAAGAAGGGTATTACTTGATTTGTAAGGTAGAAGGAGGCCGAAGCCCATCGAGACTACCTTCCTACATCCTCCGGGAAAATCCTGTTGATCTGAGTCCCAGCAAGTGTTTATCCAAGTCTGATTTAAAACTATTTACGTTACAAGAGTCCACAATATACTGGGGGAGCCTATTCCAGGCTTTACAAGCCCTAACAGTGAAGAAGTTTCTATTACTATTTGTACTTGCCTTAGGGATAATTAACTGTTTAGTGTGACACCCCAGACTCTCAGGTTTATGAGCATATATGATGTTACATTCCTTCATCAAATTGGTGTCGTTTAGGAAAGAGTATAATAAAAGTAGATCCCCTCTTGTTCTCCTTTGAGGTAACTCATAAAGGTTTAATTCCTTCATCCTTTCTTGGTATGTTAGGTTGGTCACTCTCGGAATAATCTTAGTAACTCTTCTCTGGACACTATCTAGCATCCTTATATCCTTGGACAAAGGTGGGGCCCAAAAGGATGCCGCATAGTCAGATGTGGTCTAATATATAGACTATATAAAGGTAACACATAGGTTTCATGTTTAGAGACACTAGCTCTTTTTATTGCTCCTATAATCCTGTTTGCTGTTGTAGTTGTCACTTTCAGCAGTGATCTCCTGCAGCCAATTGGTTATTAATTAGAACCCCAAGATCTGTTTCAGTTTTTATACTCTTTGATCTGGTACCATTTATATAGTATTAAGTGTGGGTTTTTTTTTTGGTCCCAAGTGCATAACCGTACACTTATTTTCATTAATAAATATTTTGATTAATTAATAATTTTCATTAATTTCATTCGGGTTGTGCCTGAAAATAGTCATTGCTATGGTTAGTGCACCTACCTGGTAAACAAAAACTAAATAAATGGCATGCCATTTTTATTGGTCCATCCTTCCAATAAACGTATATCTTTACTTAGTTGGTTTATTTTGTCAATGGTGTCTACTGTTCCACAGATTTTTATATCATCTGCAAATTTGTTTTGGTGCCCCTTAATTCCATGATGTAAATCCGCTATATATATGCCAAACAATAGGGGCCCCAAAGCAGAACCCTGGGGAACACCACTAGTAACCTCGATACTATCAGAGTAGTTATCCATTATCTTCACCGTTTGATTTCTGTTATCAAGCCAATTTTCTACCCATTTAATGAGATAGGGATATATATTTAACTTTAGCATTTTATATATCACTATCTCATGAGTAACCAAATCAAAGGTTTTTTTGAGGTTTTGTGCCTAGTGGGCCTTACCCAGTTACCAAAGACTTAAGAAAGAAAAAAAAAACAACATCCACAGTAATGTCAGTGTCAATTTTTTCGCTTACTTCTTTATAAAAAGTAATCAAATTCATAATGCGTGATCTACCAGCTTTGAACCCATGTTGAGTGTTATCAAGTATAACCTTTTTCACTAGATGATTTTCTATTCTTAACTTTAAAATTCTTTCCATTATTTTGCAAGTGGTCAAGGTCAGGCTAATTGGTCTGTAGTTTTCTATTACAGCCTTTTTTCCTGTCTTATGGATTGGAATTACAATCGCCTGTTCCCATGCTAATGGGAGACTACCTTCTCTTAATGATTTGTTAAATAATAACTCATGGGTTAGATATTGAACTCACTGTTTCTTTCAAGAAATATGCATTTATCCCATCTGGCCATGGAGCAGATTTAGAATGTATTATTTCTATAGCCTTAATGACTTCATTAACTGTTATTTCATTACATGAACTTTTTAAATTAATTTTAATGTCAGAGGCATTTTTATTATGAAAGACTGAATCAAAATATTTATTAAATGCATTAGCTATTTCTTTTCCATTTAGCAGTTCTGTGCCATTGTCTATTACTGTAGTGATGGTACTTTTCGTTGTTTTATTAGCGTTAATATAAGCGTAGAAAGCCTTAGGGTCCTTATTCATAGCTAATTTAAACTCTGTTTTCTTTCTCTCATTTCTAATTAAATGTTTTGTTTTCTTTTGTTCCATCTTACATATATTCTTGTTTATGTCAGTTAGACTAGCTTTAAATTTCTTAAATGCTTTTTCTTTTTTACTTATTTATCTTCTGACCTTTTGAGTTAACCAGATAGAAATGTTCCCTTTGTTGTAAGATTTTTTTATTGGAATAAGAGTAGGAGGGGAGGGCATGGGGAGGGTGTAGGGGGGAGGCTGGGGAGTAATGCTACTTAGGGAAGGCATTCACAGCTGCTAAGTGTGGTGAGGTGTTGGCAGAGTTTACTCTTGAGGCTGGAGGGTAATGCTACTTAGGGAAGGCAGTCACAGTTGTTAAGTGTGGTGAGGTGCTGGCAGAGTTTACTCTTGAGGCTGAGCAGTAATACTACTTAGGGAAAGCAGTCATAGTTGCTAAGTGTGGTGAGGTGTTGTCAGAGTTTACTCTTGAATAACCCAAGCTTTGGTTCAACAAAAATGTTACAGGGGAGGCCATTTAGCCAACTGGGCATGCAGTATGCAAGGACCATTGCACTTGTGAAGTGTGGAAGAAAGGGACTTGATAGGACTGTCTAGATATGACATGAGTCTAGTGAGGGTTGGTCATTAGATTAAAAAGGTTCTGAATGGCCGGGGGGGGGTAATCCGAGGCAGGTTTTCTTAGCTAGGAGACAGGCTTGATATTTCATCCTGTCCTTTAGGTGCAGCTAGTTGGTTTGAACATATAAGTCACATGTATGGGTGAGTTGGTGAGCCCCCGAGCCCCCATTATTAGCCTACAGGTTTTGTTAGTGCTGTGTTGATCCTTTTAAGAGTCAAATGCAGCACTATACATGACCAAGCCATAGTCTATAATAGAGATTATTGAGCTCTTTACTACGAGCCAAACTGTCTCTGGGGTCATACAATGTCTATGCCTGTAGAGGAGGCCAATCCTAGAATTATATCTCGCTTTATAACTCGATTTGAAATAACAACTATGATACCGCTTGTATCTACTCTTAGCCAATCACAACACAAGAAAACTGACAGTTATTCTCCCACAAACTACCACCTACATGCCCACAGTAGTTTATTCACATATAGCTATGCCCACAGTAGTTTAATCGCCGTTCCACAGTAGTTTATTCATCTTAACCACGCCCACAGTCATTTATCCACATTTCCTTCATCTCCACTCACACTTGTACACACACACTGAATCTCATTTAGAGTCACCCTGTGTAACTAAGTCCATCCTGCCACTGATTTCTTTACTAAAACAAAATTTCACAACACTTCAAATTTAATTTGCAGCGCACGTAATATCTCCTCCGTGCGACTGTCACCTGCACTGTTTCGGGAGCAAGTTAGAAGCTCGTTTATCACTAACTGATGATTTTTAGGTAGTATGTGTGAAATTAGTAATATCAGACACTTACAGCCAGAGAGATTATTTGCAAGTTGGTCCCCTTCAAAAGCGAGCGCTAAAACCCTTTTTATTTTCTGTTGCTAAATCGAATCAGTGAATCTGCACATGCGCTTTACCAGCTTCGGTAATGCGCTGCGCATTACCACCTTCAATAATGCACATGTCCAAAATCACAAATTTCATTTCGCAAGAGAAAAGGGTTTTAGCACTCACTTTTGAATGGGACCAACTTGCAAATAATCTCTCTGGCTGTAAGTCTTTGATATTACTAATTCCACACATACAACCCGAAAATCATCAGTTAGTGATGAACAAGCTTCTTACATGCTCCTGCAGCACTACAGGTCACAGACGCACAGAGGAGATATTACATGCGCTCCGAGTAAAATTTAAAATCTACTGAAAATAAATTTTTACCACAAATTCTAGTGGTATAATAGTAATAACATTAGAGCTAAAACTGAGGAGCTGCCCAGGCAGCAGCCTCCTCCTCCTCCTCACTCTTCACTCTACAGACTACTTTACTCTAACTCGACATTCTATCTTCTAACTCCCCAGCTAGCATTCCATTGTGGTTTATGCTGCTGCGACAATTCTAAGGTGACATCATCACTCTATCTCAGCTGAGACTGAAAACAGAGTGTGACAGTGTGAAATCCATTTAACTGGCATTTCACAAGCTGCCTGTCCCTGTGTGCCACTGATTCTAAGTGGGATTCTAGTAACCGCTGGGAACAAGGGGGTTACACACAGAGGACTCCATGTTCTACTTAACCTCTCCAGAAACATCAATACCTGCTTTCCTACCTGAACAGAGGCAGTAGGGACCATTTCAGGTTAAAAAATTAACAATTATAAATTTGTTTAACCCCCCCACAAATGGAGGTCACTAAAAAGCCTTCCTTGGGTGAGCCTAAGTGCTCCGCCCGGCTGGTGTCCTGTATTTCAGCCGATTTTAAAAATAATTTAGTGAGAGCCCCTAATGCCTCCATGTACTGTCACTTTAAGAGCTGCCAAACTGCAGTGGAATTAATTTGAACTGGGGGGACTGTGTGTTTTCTTGCTCAAGTCTCGCCTGGGCCACTGAGCAGATCGCTCCATTCTGCAGTCGCTATATGCGCTGGGGGAGCCCTTTCAAAAGATGTAGCTATCTGCTGGTAATTTGTTAGAGTGATAATGACAGTACACTTTGTCTAACCTGCCTTTCTTGCAGCTGGGACTCTGTGTGTTTTGCCCCTCCATTTCAGATCTGAACTGCTAAAGAGGTCCAACCAATGGGAAGGGGTTCCCTAACATGGAGCCTGCTGGCAAATCAGAACTTGGACTCTCAAATGGAGCCAGCCACAAGGGGCTTGTATGAAGAGAGCCTCTGGAAAATGTAGTTTGGACCGTGGCACCTTTTTTCACCAATAGAGGGAGCCTGTTGTGACTGACAAGGAGAATCAGCCAACTGCAACCTTTTGGATTTGGGGGAAATGCCCGGACTGTCTGCTGGGAGAGTCAGTCTGAGTATGGAGCTGGAAGAGTGAGCAGCTCGTGGGGCTACTGCCCACGGGGCAGCGTGGGAACTGCGCAGGAGGCCTGAAAAAGGCCTGTCTTTTGTCAGCTCTCCTGAAGGGAGAGAAAAGGACTGTGTTTTCTCGGATCAAGTATCTGAACATTTGTGAAAAAGGAAAGCAGTTGTTGTGGCCTAGATCATGGGCAACCAAGTGTGGAGAAGAAGAGCCTTGATTTTCAGACAGAGATTCTGAAGAGGAACCTTGATTTTCAGACAGAGATTCTGAAGAGGAGCCTTGATTTTCAGACAGAGATTCTGAAGAGGAGCCTTGATTTTCAGACAGAGATTCTGAAGAGGAGCCTTGATTTTCAGACAGAGATTCTGAAGAGGAGCCTTGGTTTTTGGACAGCGATTCCGAAGAGGAACCTTGATGCTGAAGTGCCCTGAGGTTTGAGGAAGAAGAGAACCGTGTTTGAAGTTGGAAGCTGAGGGGGATACCGCCCTGAGTGTTCGTGCAGCCGTTGTGCACAGTAGATTCGCTCGGGAAGCGTGTGTGAGGCCATAAAGCTGGCCTGCATCCATTAGTAAGTGTAATTCGGACAGCGACTCCGAGCTTTCAGAATGAGAGAAGAAGCAGAAGTCATTTTGGGACCAGACTTAATCTGAAGAAGACCGAAAGTGTGCAGAATTGCGATCGGCCTGTCAGGACTCTGTGATCTGGTACAGTAAGTGACCTTTACATATAAATGTGTGTAGTGCTTGTGGGGATTGAGCTCTGAGTAATTCCCCATGTTGTGAACTGTGTGCTGTGCTGGGGGTGTGACTCCCTAGCAGGGTTCGAACAGAATCCGCGTTTGAGTCAGAGAAGAATGCCTCGGTAGCCAGGATCAATCTCCTGAAGTGACCAGCTGCTTGTCTGGTAGTGTTCTGTGTACATATAAAATGTGCAGTGAGCTGGAAGTCATAGCCAGCATCACTTGGACTGCATCTGCCTGCATTGAGTGTAAGTGAGCCCTGCCACAAGGACTGGGCCAGCTATCCTGTTTCTTCTGGCAAGGCCGGGACAATCTGCCTTCCATTCAGTTTTAGCATTGAATCTGTGAGTACAAATCAGGGTAGCTCCCTGCCATCATCTAATTGCTAGTGTTCCATCTGATTACTTTTTCACTTTTTTTCTTCATGAACTGAGCCAACCGGCTCCAGATTACAAATTGGGTATTGTGCAAGTGTTTTCCATTTCAGGGCCCCAACCAGCTGCACCGATCCTGGCTAGCCTCCCCCCATCCTGGGTACCCAGTGAAAGTGACATTTAGGGACTCTGAAATTGTGCACAGTACTGTGATTGTTAATGTGTATAATCTAATTAACCTGATTTCCCCCTGTCCTTGTTATTGTCCCCTAAATAAATCAGATTTGGTTATTTAGCAAAGTTACACTGCTTGAACTGCGTGTTTGTGCTGAGATACTGTACACTGGTTATTGTATTACTGCATCTTACTTTACAGGGGGTCCCCAGAGTCAAGCTGATCGAACCAGTTCTGGGGGTAAGTGTATACTGTGAAGGTACTGCTGCCATATTGTGTGGGCCACTAGTGGGAAGAAAGGGGTGGGTTGCAGTGTCCCAGAGGGCTGTGACCAAGTAATTCCAGACTATCTTAACCTCGACCTCTGGGTGGAGGCACCCGCCATTGGACCTAGGGCCCTTAACCTGTTATCACCTAACGCAGGCAGGGGTACTAGACCTTGGGATAGCGCCACCTGGGGGTTACATTTGAAACCATAAGGCTTAATGGCACCTGTTCAGAGACATTCAGGATGCCTTGTCCCTTCAAGTGAGCTCCTAACAATACAGTAAGATATTTGGGGATCAGAATAAATCCTAGACTGAGTGCGCTTTTTATGTTGGACTATGAAAAAATGCTGAGTGAGGTGCAGGCTGACATTGAAAGATGGAATTTCCTGCCTCATAGTTTGCGGGGTGGGGGCATATAGCAATCCTAAAAATTAATATCCTGCCCCGATTCCTTTTTCTGTTGCAAACACTTCCAGTTTGAGCCCCAGAGCAATTCTGTAAGTGCCTCCAAGTTTTTCTCATGACATTTGCATGGGCGGCATAGGATTAGCAGAAAGGCATTAATGCTATCCAGAGAAAAGGGGGACTGGCTATGACAGATTTTAAGCTTTACTACATAGAGGCCCAAATAACACTGGTTATAGCATGGACCAAACAAAGAGGAGATACTGGGTGGAGATGGAGATGCTGCTCTGACCATCTTCACAAATCACACACTGAGAAATATGGACAAGGGCAAGCCCACAAGTGCAGTCTTCATTGGCCTGTCAAAGGCATTTGACCTGGTCGACCACCAGCTCCTCCACACCACCCTGCTATGCTTTGGTTGCTCCCCTGGACCTGCTGCATGGTTCCACAACTACCTATCAAACAGGTCACTGTCAGTTGTTATTGGAAAAGCATCCTCTGCCACCTTCCCCATACTTACTGGGTCCCCCAGGGTTCCATAGTCGCGCCTCTGCTTTTCTCCATGTTCATCAATGCACTCCCCAGGGACAGCCTCAGCTGTACAGCTCTTCTCTATGATGATGATCTAGTTATATACCACAGTGACAAGTCAATCAACTCCATCTCCTCTGTTCTCACATAAGACTTTAGATCTGCCCACAAACGGTTCCTCTCAAACAAACTTCTAGTCAATGAAAAGAAGACTAAGTCCATGATCTTTGGCTCTAAACTCTTTCTAGCCAAGGCCGCCAAAAACAAACTCCTCGCTCCTGGTACTCACCCCAAATGGCTCTCCCCTTGAAAATGTCACATCTTTTAGATACTTGGGAGTCACTCTTGACCCTTCCCTCTCTTTCGTTGATCATGTCAATCATACCACACGTAGGATCCACCAAAAATTGGGAGCTGCCTACTGACACAGACACTATCTGTCTGCTGAAACATGCCTCGCCATTGCATGTGGAAACCTCCTGCCCCTACTTGATTACTGCTCCCTGTTCTACTCACAACTATCCTCTACCCTGCTCTCACGGCTAAACACAACCTACAACTCGATATGTCATTTTGTCTTCCTAGCTCCTTTCCACTCCCACTACTGCTCCCTTTATCAGACCTTGGGGTGGCTCCCACTCCAAGGTCGCTTTGACTATGCTATGGGCAGCCTGCTCGACAATTCACATCGAAACCTGCACCTGTACCAATAGTCACCCCTATCGACAGATTGAGCGACCACAAGGAATCTCAGGGCCTCCTCGACCACCTCACTTGAAGTCCCCCATGTCACCACTACTATGAGAAGTTGAGCTTTCTCGGTTGCAGCACCCTCCCTATGAAACAAGCTCCACCTGTCTATTCGCTCATCTGCCACTCACCAGGCTTTTAAAAAAAAAACTGAAAACCTGGCTCCTCACAACTGTAAACTGTCACTGTACCATGCAAAGTAGCTAGCACTAACTATTACAAATAAACCTCTATGAATATGCAGCACTCACCTCCTCCTTGGGCTTTTTCTTCTCACAACCCCCGAGGCTCCCCATAACACCCCAGCTTCCCTCCTCCAATACCCCCCTTGCTCTCTCTCCTGGCTCCAATTTTCTCACCTGAGGCACGAGTGTTAATCTGAGTGTTAATCTGTCTGCATCTTGCCCGTCCGATGAAAGTTGAACTATCTAACACTGCTCTGTTGTTTTTCTTTCCCCTCCTGCCCTGTCACTACCCTCTCTCACACCTAACCCCTCCCCCCAACAATCTCTTCTTACATTTTGCACAATTGTCGAATTGTCTGGTATTGCTCAATTGTCTTGTTGCTGCTACTGCACTATAACCCTGCTGGAATTGTTATTGTAAATGTGCATTGTAAGTAACATGTAACTGCAGCATTAACTATGAATAATCTGTGCTACTGAAACTGTATTTTCTGTTCCTATATGTAACCTGTACCATCTGTACTATTGCACTGTGCTGTTTCTTGTATGTAATGTATGTATTGTACCTTGCTACGGTGTGGCCTGGGTCGTGACTGAAAACGGTCCTCTGGATCAGTGCACCTACCTGGTTACCAAAGACATAAATAAATAAAAAGATACCCTTCTAGCACCACTATATACCACAACACACAATCCACTTGACACCTAAAATATTGGCAAAAGTCACTAAGCACTGGACCAAACACACCCAATGGATGTTAGTTATGGCTAAACAGCTGAGACCTCAAATGAGGTGGGCCCCCTCACATGCATAGTGGGAGACCCAGAGTTCCCCACACACAGAAAACAGACAGAGGGTTCAAGAGATGAAACCAGCTGGAATTAACTCAGTACAAAAACTTAATCTAGTGTAATATATGTACTACTTTCCAGGACCTACAGCAATGATACAGGCTACTCCACCAGGATATTTTCAGGTACCTCCAGGTGAGGCACTACCTCATGTCTAATGACTTGGTGGGGAACATAAATCAAGGCCTTATTCGATTAGAGGAATTTGTGTACTGGGCTGTGATGCTGTCTGGGAGGAGGGGTGATATTTCTAAAGTGCATAATTCCCTGCAAGGTGCCAAACACCCTGAATTTGAGCAGTTTAGGGCCCAGTGGAGGGGTTATTTACAAAGACATTCTGGAAGAAGAATGATCTTATCTGTGGGAACATGGATTTGTTTGTTTGTTTGTTTGCTTAAAAAGTTTTACCAGAAAGTCATACTGAGCTGGTATCAGCTCATTTCCAGATGCATCCTGGGGAAGGGGGAAGAGAACAGAACAGAACAGATTCAAGGTACAACATACAAAAAATACACACTATGGAAATATGAGAAACAATACAAATGACAAGAAAACACTTCAGAATAAAACGCTATACAATAAAATTACCGTACAGTAAATTACAAAACTGGCAAAAGAACATTAAACTGTGAGCAACAAATAGAATGATATGAGCAGTAGGGACTAGTGGCTGATTAACTGGGGAGAGGGGCAAGCTAGTGTCAAAGTAAGGAGGTAGACTGGTAACAGTAGTCCACCCCAGTATCAGAAACAGCTGCAGGAGTGAGTAGAGAAATCATGGCATAGCGATTTCAGAGCGAGTGGGGAAGGAGCAGAGAATTGAAGGGATGGAGACAGACAGCATCCCTGGGATGGAGAGAGTTGACGTAGAAATGCCTGGTGAAGTTCTTCCACACATCCTTGATTGTGAAACATTTTGGTAGAGGAAGGGGCTCAGACCAATGTTGAAGAGGCTGTGGCCAGGTGGTGACCCACGTCCATGTGTTCTGGGAATCCCCAGTAATACACCCATATTATATACAGATTCATGGGGAGATCCAGAAGATATGGAGGGGAGACATCCCCCTCTGCTCCATACACCTAGTTCTAGGGAACAGGGCACCTAGGGTGGGTGACAGATCTCAACAAAAGCTACTAAGGATACTGTATCCAAATATACAGAAGAGAGAAAGAAATAAGTGCCTTAGCTGGGGTTTAAACCCATGTCGCCCGGAATACTGTTCCAGTTGCACTACCAGCTGCACCACCAAGGTAAATGGAAACCTGAAACTTCCAGAAGCATCTTAGTCTTTCTCTAATGCACAACCTAGTGCTGCACAAATAATGACATTTTTCTACACAAGGGCGCAGTGTGCACATATGTGGAACCCAAACAAACAGACACATGAAAGAAGTAAGTGCCAGCTAAGACACTTATTTCTTTCTCTCTTCTGTTTAGGAGTCCCAGGTTTCCAGTTGCCTTGGTGACTTGGCTGGTAGTGCAATCAGAATGGTATTCCTGGTGGCCTGGGTTCAAATCCCAGCTGAGGCACTTATTTCTTTCTCTCTTCTGTTTGTCTGGGTTCTATATATGTGCACACTGTACTGTTGTGTATGAAAATGTAATTATCTGGGCAGTACCAGGTTGTGTATTAGAAAAGAGTAAGGTAGGCTGGCCAGTGGTGCAGAGGGCTGAGCCACTTACATGCCTTACCTCTTGCCATGTCAGTGACCCATGTTCTGGAACAAGTGTGGGTTGTCGGATTCAGATGGGGTGGAAGAAGATTGAGCACTCATAGGGCTGCTCTCCTCTCCCAGGGAAGGGAACTGCACTCTTTGCCAAATGACTGCCACCAGATGAAGGCCTAGTGACAGTGCAGCTCAAGGAGGTGCTGTGGGACTCTGCAGTGTGCACATGCCTCCACATGTGCATGCTGACATGTGCACCCCAGCGTGGGGAACGGGGAACAAACTGGTAGAAAAATGTCAGCACAGGTGTTCATGAAGCCTGCCTGCAAGCTCTCACCCGCTGCATCCCTGGGACCCTGGACCAGAACTGGATTGTGTTTTGGGGGAGGGAGAATGGCCCTCCCCTCCTGACCCTGCCATGGGGGGGGATCCGTGGGGATACTAAGGCACAAGGTAAGTCCTGGGGAGATGCTGAATGGTGGGTGATTGGCAGGGCAGAGCTGAATGGGAGCCCAACCTGTCCTGGTCATGGAGAGAAAAACAGAATATAGAGAAAAGAGTAGCCGGCACAAGGGCGTGGAGGGTTGAGGTGCTTTGCACCTTACCTCCTGCCACGCTGGTGACCTGAGTTCGGGAATAAGCTCATGTCACTGGGGATCTGCTGGGAAGGGAGGGGATCAAGCATCTAGAGGACTGCTCTCCTCTCCTGGTGAGGAGAGAATTGGTGCCTCAGCCCTCGGCTGCCCCCAGGTGGAAGCCTTGGGGAAGTGGGGTGTCCAAGCACCAATGTAGGAAGGGGGCCCAGCTCTGTGACATGCACACGCCTCCACATGTGCATGTCTATGTGTCGCCGTGGCCATGGGTTGGGCAGCCAAGAACAGGGAAAAGAATGGGGGGGGTCGGGGCTCCATAACATACCTCCCACTCCTTCCTGATCTGCACTGCCACCCAAAACCACCAACCCACTACTGGATTATGCTCCGGGTAAGGGGAGGACAGCCCTCCTCTTCCTTGCCTGCCACGGGGGGGAGGGGGCAATCCGTGTGGGTGTTGGGTCAGATAGGTGATGGAGGAGGTGGTGGTCGGTTGGGAGGGGTGGGCCAGAACTTAACAGACTTGCCCAGAACCTGCAAGGGAAAAAAGGATTATGGAGAAAAAAAAGATGAAGGTGTTTCTGGAAGACCCAGGTTTCCAGCTGCCAAGGTGGTGCAGCCGCTAGTGCAACCATAACGGTATTCTGGGGATCCTGGATTCAAATCCCAGCTAAGGCACTTATTTCTTTCTCTCTTCTGTTTGTTTGGGTTTAATATATGTGCAGACTGCACCCTTGTGTATGAAAATTTAATTATCTGAGCAGCACCAGATTGTGCATTAGAGACAGAGTAAGGTGCTTCTGGCAGTCGAAGGTCTCCATCTACCTTGGTGGTGCAGCTAATAACACAGTCATAACAGTATTCTGAGGTGACCTGCATTCAAATTCCAGTTAAGGCATTTATTTATTTCTCTCATGTTTGTTTGGGTTCCATATATGTGCATGCCGCACCCTTGAGTGTGAAAATGTAATTATCTGTGCAGCACCAGACTGTGCGTTAGAGAAAAAGTAAGGTGCTTCTGGGAGTACCAGGTTTCCAGTTGCCTTGGTGACACAGCTGGTAGTGCAATCAGAACAGTATTCCAGGTGTCCTGGGTTCAAACCCCAGCTAAGGCACTTATTTCTTTCTCTCTTCTGTTTGGGTTCCATATGTGTGCACACTGCACCCTTGTGTATGAAAATGTAATTTATCTGTGCAGCACCAGACTGTGCGTTAGAAAAGAGTAAGGTGCTTCAGGGAGTCTCAGGTTTCCAGTTGCCCAGGTGGCACAGCTGGCAGCGCAATCAGAATGGTATTCCAGACAGCCTGGGTTGAAATCCCAACTAAGGCACTTACTTTTTCTCTCTTCTGTTTGTTTTGGTTCCATATGTGTGCACACCGCACCCTTGTGTATGAAAAGGTAATTAGATGTGCAGCACCAGGATGTGCATTAGAGAAAGAGTAAGGTGCTTCTGGGAGTCCCAAGATTCAGGTTGCCTTGGTGGCATAGCTGGTAGTGCAATCAGAAAGATGTTCCCAGTGGCCTGGGTTCATATCCCAGCTAAGGCACTGTCTTCTGTTTGGTTTCCATTTATGTACACATTGCACCCTTGTGTTTGATAAGTGTACTGTACACAGCAACCCCAAATAGCATAACAGTGCTGTGGCTTAAAAATACAGTTCTTTCCATAGAGGCATGGCATAACAAGGTGCAAAAATTCAGTGTATGCAGAGAATTACAGTCACTTTAAGGCTCACGGTTGAGAAACATACAGAAATGTGGTGGAGTTTGGAAATATATCGCCTTGGGGCAGAGGAAAGAGACGGGGGGGGGGCTGGTCTTCCTAAGACTGAGTTGGTGGTGACTCTCAAAGAATGTGGGCTGATCACCAGAAAGACATCCCAAGCTTCCCATACCTCATTTTGCTTTGACGTGGATCAGAAACACGCAATATCCTCCCAAATGGAAACTGAATTGTTGTGTTATCATTACGCCAATAGCACAAGCAGTCAAGTTAACTGGTTCACTGTTATGGTTGTGTTGAAAGACTTTGTTGCACATTTCAACTTTTTGTTGTAGGTGGCTCACAACATATGGCATTTACTTTAAACCATTCAGAGGACAATGTGAAGGCGACACAAGTGGCAATAATAGATTGGCCATTTAGAAGATACTTCTATCATATGTAGGAAATTGCTATGAATAGTGTGATTTAAATGTTTAAATGTCTGTGTACATAAATTAAGTAATTCATGTGTGTTATGGCTATCTTCAGTAAACTAAGTTTAAAAAAAGGCACACCACTATCCAAACCACGTAGCTGCCAAATAATGTACCACCTTTCCTTTATGAGCCTCTGTGATACTTTAAACTGGGGAGCCAGTGATGCTTTGTGCTGGATGGAGTGGGCCCAGGATGGGGAACTAACCACAGAAACTATTGCACTTCCTACCATAGAGACAAACCACAACACATGGTTACATGAATTGAGATCTAGCAAGTCAGGAAGGCACTAGGCCAGATACACTGCCCTCTGTGTTCAGGCCCCTCAGACCTCTCTCCACCTACTCCATCTTGGCTACAAATAGTGGTATGTGCTCCCTCCTGGACTGGATCTTGACAAATAGACCTGATAGGATCAGCTCATCTGGTATCCTACCTGATTCTATCTCTGATCACTCCCTGGTGTACTGTGTCTGGCGGATCCCACTTCTGAAAATACCCCATAAAATTATCCAGATCAGAGACTACTCTAGGTTTGATCTGTCCTCCTTTCAAAATGATATCAAGTACACTGACTGGTCAGCAGTATGGAATGCTCAGGACTCCACATCCACTGTCAGTCACTTCCTCATCTCGTTAAGAGCCCTGCAGGAGAAACATGCCCCCCTCATCAGACAGAGGGTGAGGGGAATGGCAATTAAATGGCTTCATGGCAGTCTCCTGGCCCTCCTCAACACCAGAGATAAGTGCTAGGCCAAGTTTAAGGCCACGGCTGA
Organism: Neoceratodus forsteri; assembly: GCA_016271365.2. NCBI lineage: Eukaryota > Metazoa > Chordata > Ceratodontiformes > Ceratodontidae > Neoceratodus > Neoceratodus forsteri. The sequence continues at coordinate 686,900,348 of JADMNL010000022.1, read as the reverse complement.
CCAGGCTCTCTTTCAGAGATACAGGAAACTCAGAAATGAGTGCAAAAAGAACATAAGGATAGCCAAGAGTGAGTTCTGCAAATCTGCGTTACTGAACTCGGCTAGGGATCCAAGGAGGTTCTGGAGGAATATTAAACACGTTGTGAGTGGTACACAGAGCGCTGAGTCCACTGATATGATAATTGCAGGTTCCAGCTGCAACAACTCAGAAACCAACTCCTTCAATCATTATTTTTCTGATCTGTCTGAGTATACCTCAACATTCCCCAATGGTGGTGGTGTCAGCGGCAACCAGCCCATAACACCATCATCACCCCGCCCGCCCTTTCTGTTCAGGGAAGTGGTGGCTCAAGAAGTGCAGAAACTGCTAGCTGGACTCTCACCCTTCTCAAGTGCTGGCCAAGATGGCTTGGAACCAAAGCTCCTCAGTCTCGGTGCCCCCTGGCTTGCCCCTCTGGTGGCACACATCTTCAATCTGTCCCTGTCAACTGGAGTTATCCCAGACATATGGAAGGTTGCAAGGGTAGTCCCAATCCTTAAACAGGGGAACGCTAAACTGATAGAGAACTACCACCCCATATCCATCCTATCCGTGGTTAGCAAACTTCTAGAGAAAGTTGTGGCAGGGCTACTCTCAGAGTACTTACAGACATATGACATAATGTCTCCTGTACAGCATGGATTCAGGAAGGGGCATGGTACCTCCTCAGCCCTAGTTACTGTTTCATTGTGGATTAGGGAGGCCATGGACCAAGGCAAACTCTCGGGGGCTATCTTCATAGACCTCTCAAAGGCGTTTGACCTGGTCGACCATGCCATGCTATCAACACAGCTTAGATCAATTGGACTATCCACTGCTGCTCTCAGTTGGTTGTCCAACTACCTACATGGTAGAACACAGCAGGTTAAATATGGCAAAGAGATCTTGGGTCCCATCCCAGTAACAATGTGGGTCCCCCAAGGCTCCATCCTTGGACCAATGCTCTTCTCCATTTTCGTTAATCTCCCCGCAACCGCTGCTCACTGTAAACCAATCCTCTATGCAGATGATCTGGTCATCCTGTCTCACTCCCCAGAGGTGGGGGTCATTAACAACCACCTGAGTGATGACCTAAGAAACATTCAGACATGGATCCTGAACCATAAGCTAGTCCTTAATCTAAAAAAACCAGGCCCTGCTCTTTGGGTCCCGGGCTAAGATTAAGGCCTCCCCTGTGCCGTTCTGTGTTTCCGGTAAGGGAGACATCCTGATCCCAATCACGGACAATTTCAAATACCTTGGTGTAACATTGGACCCACAGCTTGACCTTGGCCACCATATCCAGAAGACATGCAAAACTGTCAACTGTAAACTGGGTCTGGCTTACAGAGCAAAAAATAACCTCACGCCAGCTGCACGTATTGCTCTTGCTAGAGGTATGCTTCTTCCCTCACTATGTTACGGGCTCCTGTCGTTTGCCAGCACCTCTAAGGCCCATCTGTCTAGGTGGTCGACGGCCTACAACAATGCCTGCTGCTTCGCCCTAGCGGCCCCCCAGCTCACTCACCACTGTGATCTCTACAATAAGTTAAACTGGCTCTCACCCTCAAAGCACATTGACTTTGTCCTTGGTTGCTTCACAGAAAAGGTCTTCAACACAGGCACCCCTCCAGAGGTGGCAAGTTTGCTGGCCCAAACTGTTCCCTCGTCCTATCACCTTAGGTCTCAGGGATCTGCCACACTCAAGGTATCTGTGACTCGGACTCAAATGGGTGAAAGAGATTTTGCAGCATGTGCCCCCAAACTTTGGAACACCTTCCCAGCCCAGGTCCGTGTTGTCCCCTCTCAGGGCAGCCTGCATTCCTCCCTATGGAACCATCTCAAACTCGGATCGGCCTGCAGGTGCCAAAAACCCCCATAACATATGTTAGCATCTAGCACTCATGCATAACAGCTGGCCCTTAAGATGATAGTTTTGTACTTGCTGCTACCAATCCTTATCTTGTACTGCTCCAAAACTGGCACACACCACTTACTCTGCTGTACCTATTCTAACTAAATCTGCCTCATATGCCTTGTACTTTGTGTATTCTACATTATGATGTTTGCACGTGACATGTGAGTTTGCTTTTTTCTAACTTGCACATTGTTGTCTCATGACGTGTAATCTTTTCCTAATTATGTACCATGTTGTCCCAAGTGTGTAAGTATGTAATTTCCTGTACTCTCCTGGGTCGTACCTGAAAATAGGCAAATTGTCTTGTCTAGTGTACCTACCTGGTTAACAAAAGCTAAATAAATAAAATAAATAAATTTGTACCATGCTACCATGCTGGCCTCCAGGATGGAATCTCCAATGCTTGTCACTGTCGTCCTGTGGACCAAGACACCCCTCACCACCCCATCTCAGATGCCAAAAACCACTGGCCCGGTGGCACTGAGGGTTAAGGCAATGGACACCACACTGTGCACCATGCAGGCAATCTGGGTTCGGGAACAGACTCAGGTCGCTCGGGGTCGGCTGGGGGAGGGAAGGATTGAGTGTCTGGAGGACTGCTCTCCTTCCTCAGGGAGGGGGGTTTGTGCTGCGTGCGTCAGCACAACAAGAGGGGTTCGGCCCACACCCAGGGTAATTGACTGCCTCTGCGGAGGTGGAGACAGCTGCTGCACCCATTGCACAGATGCAGGTGTGGGAGAAAACAAGTTAAGGTGGCAAAATTACTGTCGTGATCAGATGTCAAAACCACCACCTATTGCCTACTAGCTTCCCAAGTAAGTTCATGTTTCCAGATGCACACATAACCTGCTGTAGGGGAAAAATAAGCAGAGGGGGAACTGTTTGCCCCCTTTCTATTTCAGAACCACGTCTTCTCAGGAGATACATCATCTCCTGAGAGCACTACCTCTCTCTCTCGAAGTGCAGGGAGTGATTGGCTCTGCCCTAGGTTCTTGAAATTAGTGATGGATAGCATTGCTAAACCACTCTCATATAACATCAGTCTATCTTTAACTACTTCCACTCTTCCTATGCTTTGGAAAATTGCCAGAGTCGTCCCTATTTTTAAAAATGGGGACCCAAACAGTCTGATAACTACAGACCAGTATCCATCCTACCCCAAATGAGCAAAATCCTAGAGAAGGTTGTGTTTCATCAAATATCAAATCATCTCATTACTTATGATCTGCTATCTAAGGACAAGCACAGTTTCAGGAGAGGTTTCAGCACTACCACGGCTCTTGCACAATTTACAGATCACATCCACAGAAAGACAGATAAGGGGAAACTCACGGGTGCCATATTTGTTGATCTCTCAAAGGCATTCAACATGGTTGATCATAGCATCCTCCTCAGGGTATTAGATAACTTAGGCTTCTCTTTTAACTCTTCAAACTGGGCACAAAGCTACCTTTCAAACAGGATGCAAATGGTCCAAATTGGGGGAGTCTTATCCAGCCCTTTACAAGTACAGACTGGGGTTCCCCAGGGGTCCATTCTAGGTCCCCTACTCTACTCCCTCTTTGTAAATCCTCTACTCTTGGAACCCTCAGGATCTCACAGGATCATGTACACTGAAGATCTTATCTTATTTAGTGTGTCAGCATGGCTCAGTTGGTAGCACATCCGCCTCTGGACCAGAAGGTCATGGGTTCTCATCCCACACCGAGACTGGACTTGCACCTAAAAAATCTCTGGCATCCGAGTGCAGTATTGGGGGGTACTGTGCTGCTGGGGTGTGCCATCCTTCGGATGAGACATTAAACCAAGGTCCCTTCTACCCATCCTGGTGTTGTTCTAGTGGGTGTCCAGGTGGAAGTAAAAGAACCCAAGGCACTCTTCGCAAAGAGTAGGGAACATGCCCAGTGTCCTGGCCAACATTCCCTTTCCCATAAACCAGTTCATGCAATTATCCAGGCTGTGTGTGGGTGATGATGTGCAATATGGCCACCACTTTTCAGTCACTTCACTACCAGTCTAGCATTGCTTGTAAAGCACTTTGGGATACACTGTGTATGAAAAGCGCTATATAAATGCTGATTCTTCTTTTTCTTCTTAGTAATGACAACTCCCCTGCAAGGATAGCTCAGACCCCTTTTATGGATTTCTCCTCTGTTTTTCACTGGTTCACTCAACATAGGCGCATAGTCAATAAGAAAAACAAAACTATGCAGTTCGGCTCCAAACATAGACTCGAGGCACTCTGGCTATCTTAACATACAAACCCCAGATGGAACCATGATAGAGCAAGTTAGTGAATTTAAGTGCCTGGGTGTTACTCTTGACCCTGCAATTACTTTCGCTACCCACATACGACAGGTTGTCAAAAGGGTCAACCAATGTTCGGGTGTGTGCTACCGTCTGAAGCACCTACTGACCCTAGATGTGAGGCTGGCAATTGGGCAAGGCACCTTTCTTCCCATCTTAGACTACTGTTCTCCTATCGGCTACTCTACCTTGCCTCAACTGCTCAATCACTTAAATACGACGTATAATAATATTTGCAGGTTTGTAACTCAGGCACCTTACAACACACACCACTACAACTTATATCAAATACTTGGGTGGCTTTCCCCCTCAAGCATGTAGGAAACAGTTATTTGGAGCACTCATTTTTAAAACCCTACACAAAGGTGCTAAATCGCCACTATCTGAGCTCCTAATCATGAGATTGAACTCTCATCTATTGAAATCCTCCACCTCCAGCCATCTTCTGGAATGACTGAGGCTATCTACAGTTATGAGGCAAAGAGGTTTTTTTCAGGTGCAACACCTAAGCTTAAAATTCTCTCACGGCGAACCTTCACACCCTTGGTTCCCTCCCAACCTTTAAAAAGCACTTTCTGAATTCTCTTATGTCCAATGCGTCATGTAACTGCTAACCTTGCTCACAAAGGGTGTTCCTGATTCTTGATTAGTGAAAGTTAGTCCCCCTGTTCTTTGACTGTGAGCAATGCTATACCAGTAAAGCATATTGTCTATGAACAATTGTTATCATCACTGTGTCATTTTTATCCACCTGTAAGTCTTGATTGTTAATTTGCAAAAAATCCAACTTTTAATATTGTATGAACCTGTAACAATCCTGATGTATTTAATCATATTGTCAACTGTTATAATCTCTGTGATGTCTTATGTTGTTTTACGCTATGTACCATCTAGATGGCCTTGGTCATACCTGAAAAAGGTCCCTGAGACCAGTGTATTTACCCATTTATCAAATGCATATATAAAAAAATAAATAAATAAAAAAGTAGCTATTAAATCTAATCAGAACAAGGGTATAACAACAACAGATCAAAAATATTCATGTCTCTGTCCCTGATCATAACAGCCAAGGAGTGAATAACGTAATCCCTCTCTCAAATTCAGGATGCAGTCACCTCACCTTTAATGGGCTCATGCCACCAACTGACTACCACTGTCTCTTTGCTTTGGAGGAGAGTGCATAGTGGCTTTCTGTTGCTGGCAGGGTTCTGCAAGAGATAGGTGGCCGAGGGTGGTGGTAAATGGAAAAGATGAAAAAGGGTGGTGGTAAAGGGAGTTCACATTGGGGAAGGGAGCGTGACCATTTGGGTGCCACAGGGTTCAGTACTGGGACCAGTCCTCTTTAATGCCTTTATAAGTGAGGCAGTAAGGCAGGCAGTATAGCACAGTGGTATAAGGCTCTGAGCTGCAAACCTGGAGACCTGTTTTTTTTTTTCCAAAACAATTTTTATTTAGTTTTCTATGAAATGCAAATTATAAACATATCAGATTCTAATGAGGCATGACTTAACTTGCTATATAATAACATGACACTATACTATTCTTTAAAAACAATCATGAGAATATATAAGGTACAGATACGTCTATCAAAATGCAAATTGAAATTTAGTTACTTAGCATAAATCTGCCTATGAGGAAAACATAATAATTCTGTAACAATAGTAAATACTGAGTACTGATTGTCTGAACTAGTATTTAGTCAATGAAAGAAGGGTGCCCATTCTATTTCATATTTATGTAAGCTCTTATTATTAAGATGAATGATACGTTCATTAATGGCTATCTTTACCATAGATTTAATCCAATTATTCAAGACAGGAGGTTGTGTATCTTTCCAGTGGAGTAGTATAAGTCTTTTAAAACATAAAGAAGCTGCCAAAAGCCATCTCCTTTCTGGGCCTGTCAGGGAATTTAAATTTCCCGTATCTCCTAAAATAAAGATCCCAGGGCAAAAGGAAAGTTAATCTGTAAAATTGCCTTACATGTCTCCCAAATCACTGTCCACCCTGGAATTAATGTGGGACATTTCCACAGCATGTGGAGAAGACCAGCCTCACTGTCCCCACATCTCCAACAACAACTATCTGGTAATAGGCCCCATGAATGCAATTTATCAGGTGTATAGTACCAGTTGTGTAATATTTTAAACTGTACTAAACGACCTTGTAAATTTTTGCTAGACTTGTAAGCATTATTCCACATGAGATCCCAAGATGATTCCATGGGGCAAGCAAGACATTCTTCTCATCTTTCCCTAGATTTACCTGATAAATCGTGTCCCAATTTACTTAACATTTGATAAAGTTTCCATCCTGCCCCCTTAGTGTTTGCTAATATTACAATTTTTTTCAAAATCCACAAAGGTTGGAGGAACTAATGTGCTCTCTACCAAACTATGTAGCACACTTCTAATCTGTAAATAAGAGTAAAATTGAGTATAAGGTAGGTCATATTTCCTTTTTAGTTCTAAGAAGGCTTTCAGAATCCCAGTGATTGGATCCACATATCCCCAAGCAAAATAATCCCTTTGTTTTCCCATAAGGAATTTGTTAACCATTTCCCTTCCCATTTTAAATTTGGGTTTCTCCATATTGGAAAGTATTGGAATGGAATAGAACCCACAACTGTTTGTTTTACCACAAAGGATATGGAATTGGCAGAATTTCTTAAGAAGAGGTGAGTAGTAGTACATTTTGGATATACTCCTATGATTAGATGATGAAGTAGATGGGGGGGTGAATGCTATCTTGTTCATATTTTGCCCATACAGGTAACTTATTCTTTGGAAGAAACTATTGGCATGTTTGTTTAAATAAAAAAGCTTGGTGGTACTTTTTAAAATCATGCAGACCTATGCCCCCTTGTTTCCAATGTTTCTTGATCTTATCTAGACTAAGTCTTGCCTTTTTCCCCTTCCCATAAAAATGAATTTATCAAATTGTCAAATTTCTTAAACCATCGGGGACTGATATGTATAGGTACCATATTCAGTAAATATAATATTTTTGGCACCAACATCATTTTCACAGCATTGACCTTACCCCACAAAGACAAATTTAGTTTGGCCCATTTATCTAGGGACAATTTAATTTCCTCTACTAAGGGTTTAATATTTAAGGCTAGTAAGTCATCAAGTTTATTAGAAATAATAATTCCAAGGTATGAGAAGTAATTCCTTTCCCATCTTAAATTATAATGCAAACACAGTTCTTTAAGTAAACCATTATTCCCCTGTAAGGGGATCAACTCAGACTTGAACCAATTAATTGAAAAGCCTGAAATAAGTCTAAAATCTTCTAACACCATCATAGTTGATATTATAGGTTTGTGAGGTGATGAGAGAGATAGAAGAAGGTCATCAGCGTAAGCAATAACTATGTTCCATCCTATGGAACTTAATCCCACTGATGTACTTACACAGTCTAATTGTTTGGAGAAGGGGTTCCAGAGCCAGGATGAACAATAAGGGAGATAATGGGCATCCCTGTCTAGTACCCCTTTCAAGAGTAAACTTGTCAGATGGTATCTTATTTGTACAAATTCTGGCTGTAGGAGAGATATATAAGGTTTTGATTCTTGAGATAAAGTTATCACCTGTTCCAAATCTACCTAGTACCTCACTGAGATACCCCCCACTCTATAGAATCAAATGCCTTGTGCACATCCAGTGACAAAAGAACAGAAGTGTCTTGTTTTCTGGATGGCATCCATATTGCTGAGAGGATTCTTCGAATATTTCCAAAACCAGCTCTCCCCTTAATAAAGCCCACTTGGTCCCTATGAACAAGATCTCTGATAACCTGTTGCAATCTATTAGCTTGGATCTTAGCCCAGATTTTATAATCAATATTCAACAGGGAAATTGGACAATAACTGGCAGGATATAGGGGGTCTTTATCTTTTTTTAAGAATACCGTAATGACTGCCTCATCCATCGTGGGTGGGAGTCCCATATTTATTTCAGACTCTGTATACACATTGTGCAGAATAGGAGCAATCTCATCTTTCAAGAGTACATGTAATTCATCAGGCAAGCCATCAGAACCAGGAGCTTTGGCGCTGGGTAACCCATTAATTGTCTCTTTGATCTCTTGAATAGAAAACTTTTTGTTTAACAACTGATATTGTTCCTCTGAAATCCTAGGCAGCTTGGCATTAGATAGAAATTGATTTATTAGTTCCTTATTATTGTCAGATTTACTCCTGTATAAATCCCTATAAAAGTCTGTAAATACCTTGTTAATATCAGTAGACTTACAATGTATTTTCTTAGAAGCATCCCTAATGTTAGGTATATTGTTCCTATTCTGTATTTGTTTTAACCTGTAAGCCAATAACTTACCTGCCTTTCCCCCGATTCCCAATATTTTTGTTGAGTTCTATATAAAGCAAATTCAGCCCTCCCAGTATGTAATTTATTTATTTCATATCTAAGGAGAGTGATTTTCCTAAATATATCATTTTTCCCCCAGTACATGTTTTATGAGACCGTTCCAAATCCAGGAGATCCCTTTCCTTTTGAGCTAATATTTTTTCTCCCTTTCCTTTTTCTTGAAGGTGGTATAACTCAGAATTCTACCCCTTGTATAAGCCTTGAAAGCTTCCCATACAATAACTTTCGAGGTTTCCCTGTTATTATTAATAAGAAAAAATTGCTCTGTCTCCTTAATAATCCAGGGTCTAAAATTGTCATCATTTAGTAAGGAGCAATTAAATTTTCAATGTAAAGTTTTGTAGCTTCAAGATCTAGACTTAAAATTACAGAAACAGGAGCATGGTCAGATATTATAATTGGACCAATATCAACAATAATCATATTATTCAATAGGTTACTGGACAGCAAGAACATGTCAGTTCTACTATAAGAACCATGTCTGTGAGAAAAGAAAGAGTAGTCATTTTGAGTGGGGTACATCACTCTCCATGCATCAGAAAGACCCAAGTCCTTCATTCTGTCTCTAATAACCTTACTACTTTTATGATCTATTTTAGTTATCTTAGGGTTACTTCTATCAATCCACTGGTCTAAGGCAGTATTACCCCCAATCATAATATTCCTATTTGAGATTTGACTGATCATACCAAAAACTTCAGTAAAGAAGGAACAGGAATCCCCATTAGGAGCATAAATGTTGCAGATGGTAATCTCAACTCCATCTAACCTTCCTTCTAGAATTTGCCATCTACCAGTTGAGTCCATCCTGTGAGAAGTCACTGAAAAATGTAAAGATTTCTTAATAAGAACAGCTAATCCCTTCTGATTTTTACTAACTGAATTGTGAAACACTTCCCCTATCCACATTCTCTTTAATTTTTCAGCCTCCTCACTTAACAAATGAGTCTCTTGTAGCAGGGCTATGTCCGCTTTCATCCTTTGCAACTGTGTTAAAACCTTTTTCCTTCGAACCGGTGTACCTAAACCTTTCACATTCCAGGAGATACATTTACAATTAGCATCAGCGACTCCCATGTTGTTTAATAAATAATAACACTCATTCATATATCTTTTTGAGATTCATCCCTAAAATCAGAACCCCCCGCTCCCCCTCTCTAACAATGTTATAAACTTCTCTATTTAGAATAAAAAACATCAGACTCAGTAAATAATAAATACCTCCGAACCATATAAAATCTATCACTGGCTTAGCCATAGACAGATTCAAGACTTTTAAAAGTGAAAGTAACCTAGTACGAAGTCCAAACTAAAATAATTCCACATTCTACCTGAGATTGGACTCCTTCTAAACATTCTCATATATTGACTAACAGTAACATGTGTAACAGTCTCAGACCCAAAGAACCAGGGAAGAAACCCAACACCCAGAAACTTAAATAGTATTCTACAATAACCCCAAAATTGTAACATTTCTAAACCCCCCCAAAAAAATTTTAACAATCAAGCTTAAACTGTGACGATTAAAAAGAAATTCTAGTTGAATAATGGTGGTAAAAATGTACCACAATAATAAGTTAAGACAAAAACTTAAATAAAGAAGCAAAAATTCAACATAACCCATGTCCACATGGCCTGGGAAAGACCAAAGGCTCTGGTTCAAAGGTCAGTCACGCTGTACCAACAAGTACTAAGAAACGCTAGTGACCTTGGGTATGAGGGATTTGACCCCTGGCATCTAATTAAAAAGGACTTAACAATACAAACATATATTGCAGACTTCTTAGTGTCAAATGTAAGAAACATCATACATATCATGAAAAAAAGGAAAGTAAAATATAGCTGAGAGTTAGAAGAGTACAAATAGGAAGTTTAGAGTGTGACAAACAAAATGAAGAAATTGCCTTGCACCCAGTCCAATACCTATAGCATAAATCAAGTGCATAAGAGCCCAATTAACAGGGCCGCGCCTAAACGCATTAAAAGCATCAACTAGCACGTACCCTAGTTACTGGGCATCCAAGGAACTGCAATAACAGAACCCCGGACCCCCTGCATTTTGATAAGGGGGATAACCACACTTCAGAAATGCCCCAGTTCTCTTATTAGCTCGCACTCCTGACCTAATTTCATATGCCAACAAGTAGCATGAAAGAATGGTACAAATAAAGCACCTTTCTATCAGACAACTATCAAGAACAGAAAATAGAGTCCATAGAAAGGAAGGAGCACATTTATATCATTCATACCATTAAACAAATAACAGCAGGGTGTATTTAAAACCCCTAATAGCTAAGCTTATAAATTAATAAATCATCCCTCCCCCTTCTATCTTTTAAAGAGAAAGGATAGATAAAAAAAAGTTTGAGATCAGGGGTTATATTCTATTGCTCAAAACATATGGCTCCTTCCAACCTGCTATTAACAGCTTTTTTTTAGAATAGCCATATACTATTTTATGCATAAAAAAAAACAAATAGTAAATGTACCTGTGACCTATGAGAAAATAGAGATAAAGCAATTATTGTACCTTCCTAAATGACAAATTTCATTTTCGTTCTGGATTCAGGTAACATAATATCTAATAAATCAGAACACAAAACAGGTAAACTTACCTGATTCTTTGGCACTGAGAAAAACATCTAGAGGTCCGATCTGAGTGATGGCAGAAACCCCACCCTCCAATTAGACCCCCCCTGAACTGCTATGACCACATAAATACAAGACATTTAGTTAAGTAGGATTGTTTTGAGAAAAATTGCAGTCTTCAGAGCCTTCAGCCACTGTGTATCAGGAAGTACTGGAGAGTTCTGGGAAACTAGCCACTTCAGTTAGGAAGGAGGGCTCCGATTGGTTGTTTAAACAGCTAGTCCCGATTGTCTGATCTTCATTAGTTTCCTCTTCAAGGGAGAGTTCCACGTTATTTAGACTAGCATATTTATTAATTAACAGGAGCCCCATGAATTTCTTTTCGGCAGCACCTTTCGGTGAAAAAGTCGTGGATTTCTGAGTACCTGGCGTAAGTCCTTTACATTTTCTATTAATCGATTTCCATTCTAGCCTCTGTGCTAGCTCCAACATGCTCGCTCTGGACTTGGGACTCTCCATATTAACCAAATTCTGCACAACTTTCTGTTCTGAGAGGGTCTCATGGGAATTCTCTCATGGCATTCTCTGTTTAGAATCCTAAGAGGATTCAAATCTGCTTGGACTGTTTTGTTTGGGCCTAATTTTGCTATCAATAAATTCCCAAGCATCTGAAGCTGATCTGAATGTGTGTGATAGCCCATTAAAAGTCAAGATTAATACTGCCAAATAATTAATTCTGTAAGGGATATTGTGATGCCTCAGAACCCCTCTAATCTCAATGTAGGCCTTTCTTTGTGTAACCACCTCTGTGGAATAATCCTGAAAGATAGAAATCTTATGCCCCTTCCAGAATAAAGATTTTTTCTCCCTAGATAATCTTAGGATCTCTTCCTTGATGGAAAAACGGAGGAAATAAGCCACTATGGGTCTGGGGGAGGGACCAGGTTTAGGTTTAGGAGATAGAGACCTGTGTGCCCATTCTATTTCCAGTGGCCATCTCCAATTATGGGCCAATAAGTTCAGAAACAGTTCTTGTAGGAAAATAATAATATTAGAGCCTTCTGCCCCTTCTGGTATCCCAACTATATGTAAATTATTTCTTCAACCTCTGTTTTCTAGGTCATCAATTTTTTGCCAAATTAATTGAAACTGGTTATGCATGTATAAAGAATCTTCTTCAAGATGAGAAGCAGACTCCTCTAACCCTGCCACTCTAGACACGGCTTCCACAATTCTCTTTATAGTCTTTTCTGAATCTTTCTTAATAGAGTCAACTACCTGTTTCAGGCTAGCAATATCCTGCTTCAACTCTGATTGTCCTATAGAGATATTTTGAAGTAAGGAGCAAATGACTGAAATATCCATGCTTTGGAGCATCCGTCAGATGCAGGCCCCCCGTGCCCTAGTGACTGGTCCCAGTAACATTGCGCTGCTTCACAGAACTTATATGTGGACACCAAAACTTACTGTTGCTTCCATTTATGTTCCACTTAATACCAGCTTCTCTGTACACTACGAGGATTAAACTAATCATAAAACTGCTTTGTTGTCAGAGGTTTAATTGATTTTTAAATGGATCTAAAAGCCGCGATTCACTCTGTGTGTTACGTACACATCCATACTCTCAGGTGCCTGGCGAGTGGCCTCAAGACCTGGATTTGAATCCCACAGCCCCCACTTGCATACTGTGTGACCCTGAGCAAGTCAATTAACTTCCCTGTGCTCCCAGGTCACACCTGTAAACAAACATAGAAACATAGACTTTGACGGCAGATAAGCACCGCTTGGCCCATCTAGTCTGCCCATTTCCCGACCTACAGGATAGGCCGCAGATCCTAGTTAACCAACAGCCTATTTCTTCCTACCCCCCCACAAGAATTGCCTTATGTCTGCCATGCATTCTTGAATTCTCCCACAGTTTTTGACCCCACAACCTCCTCAGGAAGGCTGTTCCATGCATCCGCTACCCTGTCTGTGAAATAATACTTCCTCACATTGCCCCTGAACGCCCCATCTTTAAATTGTGTCCCCTTGTTCTTGCACGTCTCTTTTTCTGAAAGATGCTACCCTCTTGGACTTTGTTGATTCCACTGAGGTACTTAAAAGTTTCTATTATGTCCCCCCTCTCCCTTCTTTCCTCAAGGGTATACATATTAAGCTCTTTTAGTCTCTCCTCATACGGCTTCTCTTGCAGACCCTGCACCATTTTAGTTGCCCTCCTCTGGACTGCCTCTATCCTGTATATGTCCTTGCAGAGATGGGGTCTCCAGAACTGGACACAGCACTCCAGATGTGGTCTCACCAACTGTCTGTACAGAGGGATAACAACTTCCTGTTTTCTGCTTCTGATGCCTCTCCCTATGCATCCCAGTATACCCCCAGCCCTCCCTACTGCCTTCTCACATTGCTTGCTAACCTTAAGGTCATCTGATATGATTAGCCCCAGGTCCCTTTCCTTTTTTGTTGTTGTTACTACCTCCCCCACTGTGTATTCTTCCCCTGGGTTCTTTTTTCCCAGGTGCATTATTTTGCACTTCTTTGCATTGAATCCTAGCTGCCATACTTCTGACCATTCCTCCAACCTTACCAAGTCCCTTGTCATCCTTTCCATGCCTCCTTGTGTATCAACCCTGTTGCAGATCTTTGTGTCATCTGCAAAGAGGCATACTTTTCCTTCTAGTCCCTCTGCAATGTCACTTATGAAGACATTAAAAAGGACTGGACCCAATACTGAACCCTGCGGTACCCCACTAGTAACCCCTCTTTCTTCAGAGCGGACTCCATTTACAATTACCTTCTGTGTCCTGTTGTCCAGCCAATGTTTTACCCAGGCTACCACCCTGGGACCCACTCCCAGGCTGGTTAATTTGACTATTAATCTTTTGTGTGGGCTGTGTCAAATGCCTTGCTAAAGTCTAGGTAGGCCATGTCCACAGCCCCTCCCTGGTCTACTACTTTGGTCACCCAGTCAAAGAAGTCTATTAAATTCATCTGACATGACCTTCCCGCTGTGAACCCATGCTGCCTTGGGTCCTGTGCCCCACTGGCCTCTAGGTACTCAACTATTCTTTCCTTCAGAAGTGACTCCATCACTTTCCCTACCACAGAGGTCAAACTGACAGGTCTGTAGTTTCCTGCCTCTGTCTTGGTCCCACTTTTCTGAAGGGAATCACATCCGCCTTCCTCCAGTCCTTGGGTACCACCCCATCCACCATGATTTATTAAAAGAGTAGCCAGTGGTTTCACTAGTTCCCCCTTAATTCTTTTAGAATTCTGGGGTGAATTCCATCAGGCCCCATTGCTTTGTCCACCTTCAGTTTTAGGAGTTCTTGCAGAACCCTTTCTTCTGTGAAAGGACTGGGATTGACCCCCCCTATCAAGAGTGCTTCTGTTAATTGGATTAGGCACTTCTCCCTCCTCTTTTGTGACTACTGAACAGAAATATTCGTTCAGTATTCCTACTTTTTCGCTGTCCCCCTCTGCCAACCCACCGTTCATTCTATTCAGCCTCACTATCCCTCCCTTTGTCTTTCTATGCTCGCTGATGTACCTATAAAAGGTTTTATCCCCCTTCTTAACCAAGTTGGCTATCTTTTCCTCAGTTTGGGCCTTTGCTATTCTGACTTCCTTCCCTACTTCCTTCTGCCTTAACTGGTACAGCTCTCTGTCCTGCTCCTTCTGTGTTTCCTTATACTTCCGGAATGCTATCTTTTTCTTCCTGACTTTCACAGCCACCTCTTTTGAGAACCATAGTGGCTTTTTCTTTCATTTTGATTTGTTTATTTGCTTCACACAAAGGCTTGTTGCCTCTGTGATGGCAGTTTTGATGATTCCCATTGTTGCTCCACACCTCCTTCTAGCCTGTTTGCTATGCTTTTCTGAGGCACTCTCCATCTTGCCAAAGTCAGCCCTCCTGAGAGTCCAGTACCCTCACTTTTGTATGGTTTGACTCTGTAGCTGAGTTTAGCGTGAACCACACTGTTTGATGGTCACTTGTTCCCAGATGGTAACCCACTTCTAGATCTGAGATCCTCTCCTGCCCCGTTTGAGTACGAGGGTCTAAGATTGCTCCCTCATGAGTGGGTTCCAAAACTAGCTGTCTGAGGCCTGCCACCTGTAGGGCATCAAGAATGGCCCTGCTCTTGGATGTGGCTGCAGCAAATATGCTCCAGTTAACATCTGGCATATTCAGGTCTCCCATCAACAGTATCTCCCCTTTCTCTGCCATTCTAAGAATGCCTTCTATCATATCCTTGTCCGTTCCCTCCCCTCCGACATGGGGGTCTGTACACAACCCCTGTGCGGATTGTGGTGCCCTTTCCAGTCCCCAAGTTGACCCACAGTGCCTCCTCTCCTCCCTGTTTAGTCTTTTGTTCAGTTGCTTTTATCCCTTCCTTTACATAGAAAGCTACTCCTCCCCCTCTTCTCCCCTGCCTGTCTCTCCTGTAG
Source organism: Neoceratodus forsteri (assembly GCA_016271365.2). Classification (NCBI taxonomy): domain Eukaryota; kingdom Metazoa; phylum Chordata; order Ceratodontiformes; family Ceratodontidae; genus Neoceratodus; species Neoceratodus forsteri. The sequence continues at coordinate 686,884,673 of JADMNL010000022.1, read as the reverse complement.
GTTATGTACCCTGGTATGTTAACATCCCAGTCATGGTTCTCTGTGTACCATGTTTCTGTGACTGCTACGATATCCAGGCATCCCTCTTCCATCAAGGCCACCAGCTCAGGGAGCTTGTTGCCCAGACTACGGGCATTGGTACTCATTACCCTCCATTTTCTGATGGCCTTACTCCTTTTTGCCCCATCCCTATCCTTCTTGCCTTTGTCCCTTTCTCCATTTACCCCTGCCTTTTCTCATCGACACCTCTATGTTGGTGTTTACCAGACTCTACTGCCATTATTTTGGGGTTAGGATTTCCTGCTCCTTCCAGTGCCTCCCTTTTAGCTTAGTGTGTCTCTCCTGGTTAAACAATTGGAAAAAAGTGACATTGCAGATGAGCTGGAAGGGAAGAGCTGCCTCTTTGTTGATGTAACAAAAATCTGCAATAGGGTGAATGCTCCAGAAGGGGTTGAAAAAAAAGTGCAGAAATCTGAGAAAACTCAAGGAGCAGTCAAGGGTAAGCAGCTGGGTTGCAATGTGAAAAAGTGCAAAATCATGCACTTAGGACACAGAAACACAGAAGCAGAATACAGTATGGGAGAAGAGGTATTGATGGTCACCAAACAGGAAAGGGACCTGGGAGTGATTGTGACAGGGTGACCCCTGTCGATGATATGTGCCCCTTTTCCCAGCATATCTGATCCCAAGCAGATAAAAGTCTTTAACATGTTTTGGCGGCTCCTGCTATCCAGCTTTGGATTTAATATGAGGTATGCCCCCCATCTGTGTAAAAGCGCATAGTACACTGTACGACAGAACTCCCGAGTGGGAGCATAAGAGGGAAGCGCAGGTCATGCTTCTGAGTACAGGAAAAGAAACACTGGTGCCCCAACTTGAAAGAAGAGAGAGAGCATTATTGTTGTTAAAGAGCAGCACGCTCGCTCCTTGAGCTCTCTCTCTCTTTCTCTCTACTGTGACATGGCTGGCAGGATACCCGTAGAATATGTCAGCCACCCAAGAAAGTAAAAAAGTAAAATTGTGTCCCGATAGGTGCGCATTATGCTTAATGCAGCACCTCTCCTTAGTTCAGAGCAGAAACAGCTCTGGGTTTGCTACAGAGCATAATGATGCTCCAAAGCATTAGGATATTTATTTATTATTTATTTATTTATTATTTATTTAGTTTTTGTTGACCGGGTAAGTGCACTAGACAAAGCCTGCCTATTTTCAGGCACGACCCGGGGGGAGGGGGATACAGATGAATGCCAACTGACCTTGAACCAGATTAAGCTGTTGGTGGTATTTTTAGTGAATGAGGGAAATTTGGCCAGGACACTGGAGAAATTCCCCTGCTCTTTTCGATAAGTGCCATGGGATCTTTAACATCCACCTGAACTACCACCAATCCAGGCAGATGGGACCTCGGTTTAACGTCTCCTCCGAAAGACGGATATGCCACATGTGGTTGGAGTGGTGCACCAGAAATGGCCCCACTGGCCTCTCACCGGGGGGTCGAGTTGCCAACAGCCCCCAAGAGGGTGGGGCAAGGAAGGCCACCCACCATTCAGGGAAGAGGCAGCCCCCCAAGCAAGCGGCCCTATCAGAGGAGCTACTCAGAGAGGGCTGGCCCTGTTGGCTCCTGCAAGGAGGGGCATGGCAGGGTTTTTAAGGAACAGTCCTGGGGGATTTTGCCCTCTTGGAACCACTCCTCAATACGAACTTTTGCTTTTTCATCAGCGTCCCGCAGTTATCGGTCCGCAGTTTGTTCTTTCTTCTCTGGGTAAGTTCAAATTTAATTGCTCTTCCCCTTCCCTTGTTTGCTGTACTCTGACCGGCCCTCTCTCAATTTCCCCCTGCCACTGGCACTCCCCGGCTCTCCTTCCCCCCCAGCAAGCCTTCCCCCGGTCTTGTAGCTCAGTTTTTCCCTGCTTCGCCCCCAGCTCCTTTCTCCTGCCAGTTTTCCTTCTCCGCTCTGCTCCCCACCCCCTTTTCCTCTCACCCCTTTGTTCACCTTCCAGCTTGCCTGACCCACTAGTTTCCCTTGCCTGCTTTCCAGGCCTCGGGATCCCCCATGCCTGCCTGGCCATGTGGTGCTCCCACGTTGTTGCCCCCCGTTCTCCCCGGCACCCTCCTGGTGTCCCTGGGCCCAGTCCTTTTCCTCCTCCCTACCCCCCCTTGTCCTCCTGTCCTCTCAGAATTGTCTGAGTTTTCTCCTCCATTTCACGTCCGCGGGCCCTGTTCCTTTCCCTCTTCCTCACAGCCTTCCCCACTGGCCCCCCTGTTTCAGTTGTTTGCCCTCACTTGCTCGCCGGGCTGCAGGCCCTTTCCTGCCCTCGTGGTACTTCCGTGCTGCTGCCCCCGCCCATGTTTTTTCCTGTGCCTGGGCCTTGTTCCCTTCTGCTTTTCCTCCTTTATTCCCCACATCCCTCACTGCCAGGGGGCCTCCCCTGCTGGCTTCTCCCTTGATTGTGGGCTTCTTTTTCGACTGCCCTCCTTGGGGCATCTTCGCCAGGTGACCTTCTCATGTAAAACAATAGAAAGCTCAGGCTGCACTCAATTTGTGAGGGGTTGCGCTTACAATCGGATGGCTTCCAAAAAGCAATTATCAATTAAGAAATTGCTTCCCTCCCAGAACAATTCAAAGAAACCCAATAACAATGAATTAAAACATATATTGTTGTATTTAAATGTCCACCTTGTAGATCTCCCCCGTGTATGCTGCTCGGCTCGCTAGACCATGCCCACCCTGGCCGCCTGCCTCCCTGTGCCTCTTCAATTTTGCCCCCCAGCCCTCATGGCCCTCTTTAGCTCAGTTTTATTTCCAATCCCCCAAGCAGTTATATCGATACCGTATGTTCAGTTCTGGTCCAATTTTTGCCTCATAATATCATTGTATATAAAGGAATTCCTCCCCGGTTTTTCCTTTTTAGTCTCCCTGGTGCCTTTCTTATATTTGCATGTTTTTTTAGCAGCCCGCCACTCTAAGAATTCTGACTACAACCCAAGCTTTTTGCTACTTTTGGGTCCTTTACAACCTGGTATGGTACCACGTGGAAGATGTTCTGTCTGTGGACATACTAGCAAGAAACAGAAGAATAAACACCCTTACACTAACAAAGAATATGACATAAAACAATTTATCACTTGCGACATAGTCGGGGTCATTTATATCCTGCAATGTCCATGTGATAAAATTTACATAGGAAAAACCATTAGACCACTCAAACAACATATTCAGGAACATAAATCAAATATTCGAATGAAAAATCCACCCCAGTTGTGGACTACTTCCTAGAAGCAGGACATACAGGGGCATCCCTAAGATTTTGGGGTTTAGAAGCTATCAGTCCACCTAACAGAGGGGGTGATTTCAACAAAATAGTTGAAAAAACAGAAACTAGATGGATTTTTGAAGTGAATGTGTTGGACTCAAAGACTGGCTTAAATAAAGATATCAACTGGAATTGCTGTCGGAGATGGATTGGCTGTCTAAATCCAAGAAATGTGTTTCTAAGGAATGACAACATTATATGACTGTCTAAATATGGGACAACACAATAATTGAAATGTAATGTGAATTCATAGACAATTGACATATGGGGATCCTAATAGAATTTAGAAATCTTTCTACTATACTGCCTAAATCCAAGAAATGTGTCTCTTAGGAACGACAACATTATATGACTGTCTAAATATTGGACAACTCAGTAATTGAGATGCAATGTGAATTCATAGAAAATTGATATATGGGGATCCTAATAGAACTTAGAAATCTTTCTACTATACCATGATCTTTTGCAATTTGGTTGTTATTTGTAATATCACGTTTTTCTAAAGAGATAAGAAAACGGTATCTTTATTAATGAATCATAGCTGTTATTTAGCTTGATTTAAAATTTAAAACCATTTTTTGAGCATTTCATTAAATATGATATGAATGGTCATGTTATCAAGGGAATTAGAACAGGGAATTAGAACATCTGAACTCTTAATCTCCTACTCCCTCCTTTCCCCTTTTCCCTCCCCCTCCCTCCCTCCCTTACCCTCCCCTCTTTCCTCCCTTCCCCTCCCCTGCATTTTCCTAAAATACTGCTCCTCCCTCCCCTTTTTCCCTCCCCATAAAACTTTTCCTTTCCTCTTCCCTTCTTGTCATCCTTCCTCTTCTCCCCTTTTCTGGTATAAATTGTTTTTATTACAAAGTATGGGAACAAACTGTAATTAAAACAAACTGTTAGATTTTGCAAAATATGTGATTGTAAGACTCTCATAGAGAATATTTGGAACCACTGAATATAATTCCAGGTAATGAAACATTCATAAGAATTACAAAAGGATAGATATTATGTGCCCATTCAAGTACACTGTCGATAACATTCTAACAACATTGCAGAAATACGGCATATCTAATTTAAGACCATGCAGTAATTGAGATGTTCGGAGAATAGACTGCCTGTTCGAAAATTGGAATATATCCCTCTTTTTAACATATTTATAAATTTTATAATTCATGTATGTAAGAAGTAGTAAATGTAGGAAAGCATAGTATGAATGGCTGAACTTATAGCCTTAGATCGAAGAGAATCAAGTTCAGGATTTAGAAAATGGGGTTTATAACTTTAACTTGAAGTAAGATGACGTAGTCAAGAAAGCGCCTTTAAGGGGTAGAGAGTGACAGCTTACACATAACCACAAGGAAGAACAAGTCGACGTCTTGCATAGAATGACATGACCACAGAAATGGGGTAAAGATCCTTAAAAGTATTCTTTCTGTATGCTTTCTGAATAACGAGTTTGACAAGTTGAAAAGTGTTGATTATATAGTTTGAGAAAAAGAGATGTTTGAAAAGATAGCGTTGAGGGATAAGCATCCCAGAGGCTAAAAGAGCGCTATGGCATTAGGCACTTTGTTGAGCTCAATGAGGGAACACCAGTGGAGAAACTGGCTGAAAATGAAACGCTAAATGCTAAAGAGAATTGATAGATATCATGTGCCTATTTAAGTATACCATTGATAACATTTTAACAACATTCCTGAAATACAGCATATCTAAATTAAGACCACATAGTAATTGAGATGGGAGAAGAATAGATTGCCTGTTTGAAAATCAGGATATATTCCTCATTTTAGCATATGTATATATTATATACTCTATGTATGTAAGAAAAAGTAAAGGCAGGAAACATAATATGGATGGTTGAATTTATAGCCTTGGCTTAAAGAGAATCAAGTTCAGGATCTAGAGAATGGGGTCTGTAACTTTAATTTGAAGTAAGATGACGTAGTCAAAAAAAAGCGCTTTTAAGGGGTAGAGAGTGACAGCTCACACACATCTACGAGGAAGAACAAGTCAGCATCTTGCACAGAATGACATGACCACAGATATGGGGTAAAGATCCTTAAAAGTATTCGTTCTGTATGTTTTCTGAATAATGAGTCTGACAAGCTAAAAATTGTTGGTTACATAGTTTGATAGAAAGAGATGTTCAAAAAGGCAGTGTTGAGGGATGAGCATCTCGATGGGCAAAAGAGCACTATGGCATCAGGCACTTTTTTGATTTCAAGGAGGGAACTTTAATGGAGAAATTGACTGAAAATAATGATTACTCACAAATGAGGTCTTGCGCAGAATGAGGTAAAGATTTTTAGATGCAGCTTCTTCTGAAGGTTGTCTAGATAACAAGGAGATTGACAAACTAATAAACACTTATAACATAGTCTGATAGAAAGAGATGCTTGAAAGGGTAGTGTTTAAAGATGAGAATTTTGGTCGCTAAAAAAGCGCTATAATATGAGGCAATACTCGAGTTCTATGAGGGAACTCTAATACAGATACTGAGAGTAATTATTATTTAAGAAGCTTATATGAATTGTGATACAATGTTTTCTGTTTGAGTCTTTAAACTGAACATTTAAAATTGACTTGGTTCCAGAGTGTTATGGAGGATAACATGAGAAACTCTGAACTTGTGTTATTATACTGGCATTGAAATGCTTGTGATTCAAAATTTAAGACGAAATGTTATTTGCCTACCTGACTGCTGTTCTGTCTGGTGGAAATAATAACTTGATGTACATACAACGAAATGATATGACAGTATAAAATATGAATGAGATATGAAATTGCTTTATACAATTCAGTTGCCTTCTAGAATGATTTGTCTGTCTTGTTTCAGCTCATTACTTATGAAAAATATATAAGAAAATGTATGACAGAAAGATAAAGGATACTAGAAGTTAATAAATTTCATATGTTTCACATCAAAAGTGGAAGGTATAAAGAATGATCATATTAAAAATTTAATTTACCATATTAGGTGATTGGTGTTGGGCTTTTTGAGAATTTTTGAAAGTGATTAATTTCACATACAAAATAAGTATTAAATGCATAATTGCTCTATGTGGTACTGCTGATTTAAAGAAAGTTTATCTGCTTTGTTTAATTTTTAGCTACTAATCTATGAAGATGAAAACTATAAATGTATAGAAGAAAAAGGCAAATTATTGGAAATAACTAGATGTTATAAAAATCAAATGATGTAGGTATAATTTATGACAGTGATTATACTAAGTATTTTAATTCATTTTACTTTGGTGTTTGGTGTTGGGTTCCTCTATTTATGATTTTTTAATGGTACTATATTAGTAATTTGATATTATTATAGCATATTTCATACTTTTGCAGAATTCTATACCTTGAGAACTTTGGGATTGGACATAGAAATCTTAGATATCTGTTTAGATACTTTGAGTAAGTAGCACCAGTGATTGTTTGATATCAATATTTAATGCTGATTTTGCATTAGGTTGTAGACAGTATTTTTAATTATACATATTTATGTATTTATTTAGAAAGGCATCTCTTGAAGAAGCCTATATATTAGGTGAAACGTTGAGTTTTGCCATACTCAAAAATAAATAAAGCACTTGGAAATGAAAAAGACTGTCTGCATGTTCGGCACCCCCCCATCATTTGATTCAGAACTGCTACTACTATAACCACACATCAGAAGAGGCAGCTTTAAAGCGCAAACAAAGACTGTTCATGTCCTGTGGACTTTCCCCTTTTTTTCCCCTTCTTTCCTCCTTTTAATACAACCCAAGCATCATATCCTCCATATTGGTCTTTTCCATTCCCACTATCCTCCTTTAGAGTTCTCTTTCCCTTGCCCTGTCTTTTTCCTTTTTGTTTTCTAAGAACCCAGTTGTATAATTCTAAATGTTTTCCTCCATATGGGGTTTTCAGTTTTGAACAGTAATAATTCAATCATTATGAGAAACTGGGTTGGGCACCATTTTTGAATTAGGAAATAATAAAAAAATTATTAATGGATGATATTTACCTGTTTCAGAGTTTCCTTTCTGTTCATCCCCACTGCCCCCTTGCCTTCCTCCTACCCCAGAAAGATTTTCCCCTCCTTTTTCTTCCTGTGCCCCTCAGCCAGCCCTTCCCCCATCCCATCTTGGGCTGTTTTGCATTCTAGTTTTTCATCCCTGGTGTTTCTGTTTTCTGTGTTGTTGGCCCGGTCATTATGTTTTCTGTTTTCTTTTCTCACATTATGGAATTTTAACACTCAAAGGCATGTATGGTGACCCGCCATATTACGTAAGGAGGGCAGGGAGAGGGGAATAGAGCATTAAGCAGAGTTGGATAGAATTACAGAGAGGGAGTGTCGGTGGTTTTGCATTTTATGGGGCCAAGAAGCGGGGGGAGGAGGAAGGGGTATAATTGGTATGTAACTGTTTTATTCCAGTTTAAGCTGTTGTTGGTATCTTTAGTAATTTAAGGTTAGTATTTGGAGCACGAGTTAGGGAGTATGTTGAAATTCTATGTATTAAAGATATTCCTCCCCCAGCACGGGTTCCCCAGTTGCCTCCTCTGGAACAATTTTTTTTCCTCTCTTTCTCTCCCTTGGTTCCCTACACACAAATCCCAAAAGAATCCCCTCCAGCTGGGCCCCATCTCATGGAAAGCTTTCCTTGCAAAACTTTCCTAGTCCAAGAAGGGAGGGTTCTCTGGCTATACCAGTCCTTCTTTGCTGTGCTTGGCCAGTTCCTAGCAGCACCACCTCCTCTGGTCCGCTGCCAGGGGGCACCCTCCCAATTTGACTCCCGCGCGCATGTACAAACCCGGGTCTTTTCGCCTCTTCTTCCTCTCACATCAAGGGTCGGCTGTAGGTTATGGAGCAGGACATTTGAGATTAGCTCTGGAACAGTCAGTTAGATGGCTAACTGGTAGAGAGCATGTGGAATGTGGGCAGGAATAATGAATATGTTTTTGTTTCAATAGGTATCACCTCGCTTAGCACTGCTTTGCCCCTTACGATCAATAGCTGAATATGGCCAAATCACAGAATGGTCAGGTTCTGGACAGCCATGCTCCCCAAATTTCTACACCAGGACAGGGTTCAGGTCAAGACTTTTCAGGACTGGGAAGCCAGACACAATCTGTGGACCAGGCTACCCCAGCACAAGGGCAGGACCAAGCATTATGTGAGGCCCTGCAATGCCTAAAAGACATTGGGGGGTTGGATTGGCTTGCAGCCATATCCAGGCTGGAACCAGAATTACTGGTTGCCCATCCAGGTGGGCAACAGTTTCCAGAGGCAGACCCTCCCACCATAGTGGAACACAGGCCTCAGGGACTGGCTGAGGAGAAGGGGCGGCAGCCCAGGCGTAGCCAGCCATCGGCCCGATTATTGGAATCCATGGTGCAGAAAAAAATCTGGTAATAAAAAGGGGTAAGGTGGACAGAGAAAGCGTAAGGCTCAACCAGTGGCAAAGGCAGGCAGAAAGCATACACAGAAGAAACAGAGCGGAGTCGAGGAGAACACGTCCCTGGTCCAGCCCAGGGCAGTGAATGAAGAAATGGAGAGGCCCCCGGTGGCAACAATGGTCCAGCCACAAATCGGTGAGTATGAGGGAGATCAAGACAGTGATGTTTCAGTAGGCTTGGTGTGGTCTAATTCTGATAGCGAGGATGAGCAATCCGGTGAGAGCTGGGAGCGGCTGCCAATGGAATCTGCAGCAGAATAGACAAAGTATACAAAATGGAGGAAAAACCTGGAAGACATGGCTAAGGCTACAAAGGTAAGGGAATGGGAACGGAAAAGGGCCAGGCACATAGGAGGTAGGATGGGGCCTTTCAGCAGCAGACAGACTTGGAAAAAACACAGGGAGATCAGTGGGGAAAAAAGGTAAGCAGCCAGGTAGGGCAGCCCGGGGCTTCAGGGGACAATTCAGTGCCGGCAATGCCATGGCCCCAAATATGGCAGCATAACCCCTTCATGTGGCCATTTATGTATGGGGGGCCAGGCAATATGCCCGCCTCTTGGGCAGCAATGAATTCTTGGGGCCCCTTCACTCCTAGTCTCCCAACAACCCAGTATGGGAGTATGGCCACTTCCAACACAGGGTCTCAGGCATTTTTGGCCAATGTGCCAGGTGAGGGTACCTCCCGGGGTCTAGCAGGATGCAAGGCACAGGGGCCAATAGATAGCCATGGGTTTAGGACATGTCAGTGAACCGAGCCCACAGCAGTAGGATACCAGCTCCCAATAGACAGAAAAGGTGGGATGGCACAAAGGGGCCCAGAGCCCACCAGGAGAGGGGTGGAGAAAGCCCCATCAGGTCACCTAGGGAGTGGACAGCAGATCACCACAGGGGATGCAGCATTGTTGGCTCAGCCACCCCAGTTCACTGGTTCCCAAGGTGCTGTGGTGGGGGGTGTGTGCAAGGAGTGGCAATTCAGGTATGGACAGGTGCTGTGCCCTCTACAATACAACATCCTCCAGCCAACAAAGAAAGTTTGACAGCAGGCTTAGAAATGTAGGAAACTGTTGCCTCTCAAACAGGAACCGACCCCAATACTACAGTGGGTGACATTTTAACCAGCACCAAAACAACAGCACTGGAGCATTCAGCATATGCCAGGGTAGAAGACCCATTGGGGGACCACTTATCGGATGCTGTCAGGGAAAAAATTTAGAAAGGGGAATTTATAGACAAGTTCTCGTTATTACACAGGGAGATCCCAAAAGTGAATGATGAGAAAAAGAGTAACCAAGACAGGCCCCGGCGGCCGAAGGTGCCTTTCACATTTGAGAATTGGGCTGCAGCATTTGACATATTTATGTCAGTTTACGGGATGAAGTACCCCGATAAGCTAATTGCTGTGCTTAAATACAGGGATACCACAAAATTCACACATTTATCCTTTGATGGATATGCGTGGCTAAAATACGACGAGCAATTTCATCTAAAATTATCTAGGCAACCCAATCTCAAATGGAAAAACACTGACATAGACCTTTGGGTCCACTATATGATGCATGGATATCCCAATGTGGTAACCTACATGGATAGTGGTCACGTTATTGCCAGACAAACAGGGGGAGAGTACAAGAAAGAATAGAAGAAGGGAGCAGGGAGGAAGGCCTGTTACGATTACAACAAAGGGAAATGTTTTTGTTCCTTTTGTAAATATGGGCATATCTGCAAACAATGCAGAGGGGAGCACAAGGTTTCAAAATGCACCCGACACTCCTCCAAGAAACCAAACAATGAAGGAACAGGTAGTGAAAAAGGAAAGGGTCTGGGAAGTTTAGCTAATTCACCAGTACGATTAGACCTGATGGACCCCTGGCTCGCCTCCTACCCGGGCAAAACAATAGCAAAATATCTACATGACAGTTTCAAGCATGGTTTTAGGATACCATACAAGGGGCCAAGGGTGGAAACTACAACTCGCTACCTCAAGTCTGCAAACTTACTTCCCAATATCCTAGAGAGGAAAATTACCAAGGAAGTAGAGGCAGGCAGGGTGTCGAGACCATTCAACTACCCCCCAGTTCACAACCTCGGGATATCCCCATTAGGGTTGGTCCCCAAGAAGGCAGAAGGGGAATACAGGCTGATCCATCACCTGTTCTACCCGAAAGGTACTTCAGGGAATGACTTCATCAACCCAGAAGATTGCACAGTACAGTATGCAACTTTTGATGTGGCACTGCACCAGATACAAGAGCTGGGTCACGGGGCAATGATGGCAAAAAGTGACATCAAGTCAGCTTTCTACCTGTTACCGGTACATCCGAGTGATCAGGATCTACTGGGTTTTAAATTTAGAGGTCAATGGTACATGGACAAGGCATTGCCCATGGGATGCTCTGTAGGCTGCGCAGCCTTTGAAGCATTCTCAACCTTCTTGGAGTGGGCCACCAGAAGGCACACACAGAACACACACATAGTACATTATCTGGACGACTTCCTATTTGCGGGTTCCAGGGGTAAAACCACATGTGCGGATCCGCAGCGGGGTTTCACCTCACTCATGGGGTATTTCAGTGTACAGCTAGCATGGAAAAAAACAGAGGACCCAGCCTCCTGCCTCTTCTACCTGGGCATAGAAATAGACACAGAAGTCACGGTTTCTCGGCTACCACAAGACAAGGTGTCACTTTTGAGCAAACTGTTAGGTGAGATGGGAAGAGCAAAGAAGGTGACCCTACAACAGCTACTATCTGTTATAGGCCACTTGAATTTTGCATGCCATGCAATCCGGCCAGGCAGGCCATTTCTCAGGCAGATGGTCTCAACCACTTGGGGGGCTCTAAAACCATATCACCACATCAGACTGACGCAGGGCATAAAAGCTGACCTGCAGGTATGGGAACTCTTTCTGCAAGATTTTAATAGTATCATCATCTGCCAGACACCGGCAGACCAACTATTGGATCTGCACATGGTGACCAATGCATCGGGTGGTATTGACTTTGGGGCATTCTGGCAAGAGACATGGTTTGCAGAACACTGGCCACAGGAGTGGGTATCGAGGGGGCTCACAAAAAACATCACCTTGCTCGAATTGTTCTCTATCATGGTAGCTGTAAGGGTGTGGGGGCACAAAATCAAGAATAAAAAAGTGCTGTTTCCCACGGACAACAGGGCGGTAGCAGACATATTGAACTTGCAGACATCTCATTCTGAAGAGGTGATGAAGGTTCTGCAGGTCTTTGTGTTATGCTGCCTTCGGTACAACATCTCTTTCAGGGCATGTCATTTGCCAGGAAAAGAAAATATTATAGCCAAGGCCACTGTTTTTCGGTTTTTACCGGAAAACCTGGTAAAATTCCGGAATTAGGGCTGCCTGAAAACCGGTAAAAACAAAGATTTCATGGAATCTGGCATTTTATATCAGATCAGTAAATCTACAAAACTTGTATTTTTCTTATAATTCCTTCCTGTACTAGTTTCAGTTTGCTTTATTTAAGGCTCTGTATATTAAGCTTTCTTTAATTCTGATTGTTTATGCACATACTAAAAGAATGATAGCAGAATCCCGGTAAAATCCGGAAATTAAGAGTAACAATCACCGGTGCAATTCCGGAATATGAAGTCTTGAAAATGGAATTTCATTATTTTATTCACCGTAAATCAGTGGCCTTGATTATAGCTGATGCCCTGTCTTGATTTCAGCTTGAGCACTTCAGGCAGCTAGCACCGTGGGAGGACCCACTCCCCACACAGATAGCAGAAGTGATCTGGAGGCTTGGGAATCAAGATTGCATCAACTGGTACAGCTCGCTGTGGCCCCCTCAACATGGAGGAAGTATGTAGGTAGCTATGAGTCTTTTCAGGAATTCTACTGTCACGAGGTAAGTGTGGAACTGGCCAATACCCAAAGACAAGTTCAAAGCTACGTCCTCCACTTAGAAAGCCTGGGAAAATCTCCGGTGGCTATATGCCTCCAACTGGCAGGCATTGCATTCCTTCACAAGTCCAAGGGTTTCCCTGACCCAACCAACAGTTTCATCACAAAGAAAATAATACAAGGCTTGGTGAGACTTACAGGGAAAAAGGCAGACACAAGGAAGCCCATAGGACTAGCCAAACTGTCCAGCCTCCTGAAAGCACTGGCAGTCACTTGCAGTTTGGGCTACAAAACCAAGCTGTTCAGGGCCCTATACATTTGTGCATTCTGTGGGGGCCTTTTAGGTGTCTGAGTTGGTACCACAGTCTAACTCATAGGGTCAGAATACCAATCTCCATTCAGTGATTTCACCATCCTGCAAGACAGACTGTGTCTTCAGCTGCATAAATCAAAGACAAACCAGTGCAGCCCCCCACCACTATAACACTGTTTATGGCCCCCCCAGTGAACATTTGCCCATGGTCGTCAATGAAAGAGTATGTGGTGGGACGTCCAACAGGACCGGGGAATTTATTTGTACATGGGGATGGAAAAGCAGTCATGAGGCGGCAGTTCACAATTTGAAAGGGTTTATGGATGGCTGGTTTAAACCCTACATCATACAACACACATTCATTTAGAATTGGAGCAGCCACCAAGGCAGCCAGGTGTGGGTTAAAAGAAGAACAGATCAAAGGGGTCGGCAGATGGGCATCAAAAGCATATATGGGGTACATTAGGCCACAGCACAACCAATCGGGGAGTGACGCTGGGGAATCCAGCACAAGTAGAAACAGAAGCTCAAAAAAGTGGTAAAATACTCACGTTTCTGGTTTGTCTTACAGGCATGGCTACGACAACCCCTCGGATATGGATCGTGGGTCATTCGCACTTGAGGGAGGCCTACACGAGGCCAAAAAAAGGCCTTACACAAGAAAGCTGGGCATTCCGAGAAGTCGAGCTGTGATTCAATGGGCAGGAAAAGGGGGGATAAGGTCGGGGGCATTATGTGAAATGATTTTCTGATTAGGCCCGCATCATCAACCACCGGTCATGCTGGTTATTCACTTGGGAGGGAACGACTTGGTCACCCTGGGGGCACCCAGTTTAATTGGGGAAATTAAGAGGGGTTGGCCTGCCTAAAACAGATGTTGCTGCGCACCATTCTGGCATGGACCAGAATCATACCACAACAGCAGTGGCGTGGTGAGTGAAAAGCGGGAGCCATGGACAAAGCACGCAGGTCGGTGAATAGGGAGGTATCCCATTTCGCAGCCTCACTTGACATGGAGATTATCAGGCATTTTCTTATCACCAAGATGGATAAGGGCCTGTATAGCCGGGACAGGGTTCATCTGTCAGACATCAGGAATGACATTTTTAACAATATCCTCAATGATTTCTGTGAGACAGTATTATTTGGAAAAAGTAAGATCCCTTGGGCATTAGTGGGAGATACTTGTTGGCACCATATGTGAGTGGCAGTAATTCATGGCTGACCCTGTGTAAGTGAGGCTCCAGACATAAGAAGAGAAGCTGCGATTGGGTGTCACTGGGGAGAGGCATGACCCTAGGATGGGTATGCTTCAGAGATCTGGGGAGGAAGGCAGCCAGGCAGGGCATGCACCGAAACACTGGGAGCCAAGATTCCGAGATAGGGAGTGCGGCCCTAGATGGGCATGCTCCTCATCAAGGGTCTAGGAGGCCCTATATTCAGGGAAGATGGGGAGGGGAACTGTCCAGAAGGAAGGCATGGCCCTTGATGGGTCTGTTGGACTAAAGGGCCAGAGTTCCCCTCAAATAAGTAGATGAAGGAGCTGGGGTTTCAGCAATACATGAATTCCGGCTGCCCAAGGGGTCTTATGGGATGGAATACTTGATGTATATATTGAAATAGGATGTGATGTATGTACGTATATAGATATATCGTAATGTACATATCTGTCAAATGTAATATACATATTCTGCTGTATTGAATGTTAAGTGTAACCCCCCTGCAAATGGGGGTTCCCAAAAGTCTTCCAGGAGCTTGCTTGAATGCTCCAAGCCTGGATGGTGTTCGGCGTCTAAGCTGTTTATCTGTGAGTGCTTTTAGAGCCTCTGGTACTGTCTCTTTAAGAGCTGTCTGCCTGCAGACATAATTAATTTGTATGGGGCTCTGTGTGTTTCCCTGCTTGAGTCCCTCTCGAGCTGCTGCCAAATTGCTCTGTTTCTGACATTACTAAGTGGGCAGAGTGAGCACTTTTCAAAGATATAACTGTTTGCCAGACATTATTTAGAGTAATAATGAAAATACAGTTAGTCTAACCTGCTTTTCTTTGCAATCAGAACTGTGTTTGCCTAGTCCCCCATTCTAGTTTTGAACTGCTGAACTATACCAATCAGTGTGGGGGGGGGACCTTTGAAATGGAGCCTGCTGCTATCAAATCAGAACTTGGACTCTCATTGCGGAGCCAGCCACCTATATACTGTATGGCCAATGCTTCTGGGAATTGTAGTTTGGACTTTGATGCCTTTTTTCCACCAATAGGGGGAGTTTACTGTGAGTGACAGCAAAACCAGCCAAGTGACTGTGAGGAACTCAAAGGAAATGCCCAGCTCTGTCTACTGGAAAGATGAGATGAGTTGTGACTGTGAAGAGGGAAGGAGCTCCGGGCTCCTACGCTGTTGAGTTTTCACACGGGAAGCTCGTGTGGGGTCCTGAAGTTCAGCCTACAACTGTTTGTGAGTGCCAGTGTGGACTGAATCAGAGTTGTAAGGAGAAAGAAGCGCCAAAAGTGAGGAAACCAGGCTCACCCTGTAGAAGACTGGAGAAATTGCTGAATCACGCTCGGTCTGTCAGGAACTGAATCTGCTGTGTGTTCTCCAATTGACGCAGTAATTGCGATCGATAGAGAAGCAGCCTGCCTGGTATAGTAATTTCCTTTTACATATAAATGTGTGTAGTGCTTGTGGGGAATCGCGTTTCAAATCCCCTGTATAGAGAATAGAGTGCATGAAGCTGGAAGTAAACCCCAGCTTAATCCAGACTACATCCAATTGCTCTAAACTGCAGTGGGGTCCAGTCACAAGGACCTTGTCCACATGGTCTGCTCCTCCTGGCAATCCAGGACAATCTGCCTTCCATTCAGTTTCAGCATTGAATCTGTGAGTATAAATCAGGGTAGCTCTCTGCCATCATCTAATTGTAAGTGTTCCATCCGATTAATTTTCCTTTCTTCCTTTCTTCACGAACTGAGCCTACCGGCTCCGGATTACAAAGTGGGTATTGTGCATGCATTTTCCATCCTCAGGGCCCCAGTCAGCTGCACCAAATAGGCTAGCCTCTTATTGCCTGGGTACCCCGTAAGAGTGACATTTGGGACTCTGAAATATGTGCACAGTGCTGTGATTATTAATGTGATTGAATCAATTAACCTGATTTCCCCCTGTCCTTTTTACTATCCCCTAAATAAATCAGATTTGGTTGTTTAGCAAAGTTACACTGCTTGAACTGTGTGTCTATGTTGAATTACTGTACAGTGGTTATTGTATAACTGCATCTTACTTTACAGAGGGTCCCCAGAGTCAAGCTGATTGAACGAATCCTGGGGGTAAGTGTATATTGCAAGGGTACTGTGATTGATTTGTGTGGGCCACTAGTGGGAAGAAAGGGGGTTGCAGTGACCCAGAGGGCTGTGACCAAGTCATATCAGACTGTCTTAACCCCAACCTCTGGGTGGAGGCACCCGCCATCGGATCCAGACCCCTCAACCTGTTAGTGGCAAATCAGGCAGGGGTAGTAGCCCTTGGGATAGCGCCACCTAGGGGTTACATAAGTATTCCATGTAATGCCAAAATGTTTTGATTAAGTAAAAAGAGCTGCGGCCTTTTTTATCCCAAAAACAATGTGGTGTGTTTTGATTTGGGGGTCCACTTTGGGCAATATTCAGAGCAGAATGGTGCTCCGAATCCGAATAAGAAATTTCAGCCGCCTGCCCAATGGAGTGAACCGAGCAGAAGGATAGAAAGGCGCTCTTTTGCCTTTCTGTAGTTTGTAGACACTGCAGAAAAGAGAGACTATTAGTGAAAGTGAATAGGAGCATTCGCTTCTCTCTCACTCTCTTTCTACACACTGCTGTGGTGCAGTTCTGAAAGGGGCAGCGAGAACCTTTACTTACCACTGTACAAAAGTGATGGAGTATGCTAGCTCCTAACTGAATAAACAAAGCTGAAAATAAAGACATGGGCAAGGTCCCTGAATCAAACTGGTGTAAACAAACAATGTACACAAAAGGTCTTAAAGTGAGGGCTAAAGAAAGCCTAAAGTAAAGAAGGGCCCAAATGAAAGGTTATAGCCGACAGGCTGATATTTCTGCCATCAGAAAGCCGAAAGAAAATGCTTTAAGCTGTGAGCCTCCAGAATAATATAACAGTATAGCATGTCTAGGTGTCAAATAACGAAGAGTATAATGTGCTATATCTCGGGGGATAATTATATAGGGAACCCCTGGTTGTTAGAAAGTAAGATAAGTTAAAAAGAAGAAGAAAAGAACAGTTTTCCTTGATATAGAATTCCTGAGCTGGCAGGAGAAGAAGGAAGAGGAATGCGCCCTCATTCTCTCATTCCCCTGACCAACTCAAGGAATTCTGAGCAAATGGCAATTTGTGGGCTACTAATAGAAAAGAACTGCACAGACCATACCTGTGCAATGCTGTTGCATTTCCTGTGCCATAATGTTTAATGTGGTAGCCCTAAATGTGACTAGAGGGCTATAAGGCAGCTATAAGGCAGCTAAAATAAAGTTACAAATTAAAAAGTATAAAGAGACACTGAAGGTCTCTAAAGGTCCCAATACAGTACCCCAAGCACAAAAGTCCTGCTACACACTTAGGTGTAAATGTATAAGATTGTACAAAACAGTTAAAAACCCCTCAGAAAGGTAACAATGCTGTTTTAGCATGAGGTTCTTACCCGTGGGCACACTCATCAAGAATGTGTCTGTTCTATAGGAGAACAGCGGCTCCTAGATGGCTATATTTATACCCAGGGAGAATGTTCCTCAGTATGAAAGGAGGTGGAGTTTTACCTAAACAGGGATACTTAATGGTCTTCTTTGAATAAGATATGTATAACACTTTTAAAAGTGTTTGTTCGGGATAATAGTAGACAACGAAAGGAGGCTTAGAAGTAACATTTTTCCTAGCCTGCCACGAACCTACCACACCACGCGGTCAGCTCAGCAACCCACTGTTGCGCTACACCTCACAAATCCTCCCTCCTCTTCCGCCCATCATGCCCCCCGCACACGTATACATATAGCAACAAGATGTCGCTATACCTGTATTCGCCCCCCTGTCCAGTGGCCCTGTGAGCAGGCACCGCTATTGAGTCGCCCTTTTTGTAAGTGCTCAGTAGCGGTCACCCTTCTCACAGGATATCTCCCACCAGATTTTCGAGTAGGGGTCCAAGGAATGAGAGAATAAAGGGGGCAAGTATATCAAACTGTCCTAGATTCTCTGTGTGGCCCCTTCTGTCTACGAAATTATGGAAGCAGATCTGGCCTTCATGAAGCCATAGTGAAAGAACCAGGAGTTCCAGCGATTCATCAAAATGGGGGGTTTATTTTGAATGCGTGCCGTCAAACTTTCCATTTTGTATACATCATATACTGTGTATTTCCAGCTGTGAATAGAGGGCAGAATGGGTTGTAACCAGAGTCTAGTGATAGTTTTCTTTACTGCTAAAACAATACTAATCAGGTACCAGTGGTGATGATGGCTCACCTGTCGAGGTAAGTGGAGCAGGCTGACTGTTTCAGGGGTTAAGGTCCCCAGACCAGAAAGTAAGTCTCCCAACACCCCTCCCACCTCTTCCCAAAATTGTTTAAGTGTAGGGCAGTAGCAAAAGACATGTGCATGCGTGGAGACCTCACTACTGCACTGTTTCCAACAGGAGGAGCCATGGGACAAGGTATATGTGGCTGTGATCTGAGGTGTGTGGAAAAAATGCACTACCACCATCCAGCTGAATTCTCTCCAGCCGTAGAAGCTGGTTGTTTGATACTGTTGACACCAAATGCATGTCCAGTCCTCTGGGGTGAGGTCTAGCATCATTTCCGCCTCCCAATTTTTCTTTACTCGCTCCATCAAGTTTGATTAATGAACATCTTAAAGTTAATGTACATTAAGTCACTAATTACCCATCATATCTTCTTCAAGTCCAAAGGGAAGTTGAAATGGTGCTGTTATGTAGAATCACTGGAACAATTGATAATTATGTAACTAGTAACCAAATCTATTACATCAATTTCAGTACATAACAAATGTGTGGCCACCTATCCTCCCAGTGCCCTGAATGCACTTACACAGACTTTAACGGAGGAAAGAGAGAAAAGAAAGGGGGCACCAATCCACACGGTCCTACTATATCAGGGATTCTTTCTCCTTCCCAGCCCATTTCCCGGTTTCCAACCTACAGTGGAGATATACTTCCACCATTCTTGGCCCTGGAACTCCCCATACCAGTTGGAGAAATCTACTGAGCACCATGCAGAGGCATGGCCCCGTCACCCCCCCCCACCAGAGGTAATTCTCCACCCCTTGGGGAGTCATAGGCATCCCTTCTATGCCATAATTCTATATGAATTTCCTAGGTTAGTCATAATGTTGCCATAATGCGCTCCATTATTTGAAGCTGTCTTACTTCCGACCTCCATACTGCTATTGTCGGTATAATGTTTGTATGCCAGTTCAGCGTGATTCCCTTCATTGCAACCAAGCAGAAAATTTAAAAAGCATCTGCTGCGGTCAACTGCCAATTCCAGGAATTTTCTTACCAAGGAACAGATGCTCAGTCATAAAAGGAATGCTGAGTCCCCAGATACCTTCGAGGGCTTTGTAGACAAGGGACCAATATGGCTGTATGTGGGGGCAGTTCCAAAAATGTGGTAATGAGTGCCCACCTGTCCGCATTCCCACCAGCATAAGTCTGTACCCCCTACTATGAAGTTATTAGTTAAGGATGATGTATGGAAGAACTGTATGAGGCACTTCCATTGAAACTGCCTCCACATGGGGGAGGCTGGGGTACGTCACCCTGTTTCTCGTATGGTCTTCCAATCCTCCTCAATTATCGGGACCTGGGCCTCACTTTCCCAGGCCTCCCTGACTGCCTGGAATTCTGGATGCATAGTGCCCTGCAACATTTTATATGCCAACACTATGTTGTCTCGTCTACTGGCCAGCACTGTGGCCCAGTAAATTCTCAAGCACCGTGAGATCCCGTTTAATCAGTGCGAGTCTTCCACCTGTTTGCAAGTAGTGGTGGACTTGTAAGAAGCAATAAAAGTCTCACCATGGCAGACTAGATTTCTGCTGCAATTCTGTAAAAGATAGGCATACCCCATTTTGTATAAATTGTTTAAACCGTAAGAGAGATGCGATTCCAGTGCTAGTAACCCCTGTTTTCTCTAGAGGTGAGGAAGTCAGGGTCACCAATAATTATCGTTTGTGGACCCACCTCATTGGGCATATGTGTGATAGATTTGATTTTGAGGAGCATATGAAGGGTGTGCCACATCAAGGGCCTTTTGATAGATGCCGGCACAACTGGAGTAATACAGATACACAGTAATGCAAACAAGGGCACTGGAAGTCCTGGATCTGCCTCCGGGTCGATCCAGCCTGAGTCTATGTTCTGCTTTGTCCAAGTAATCACTGAGTCAGCTGTGTGCCATATAGTGTACTGTAGATGCATATTAGACATTGCTAACCCACCCCTCTCCCTAGGAAGTGCCAGCGCCTTCCTGGGGTAACATTTGAAATTGAACAAGAATAAGCTGTTGCTGATATATTCAGTGAATGGGTGGAATCTGACAAGGACACTGGGAAAACTCCCTTACTCTTTTTCAAGAAGTGCATGGGTTGGAGTCACATGATTCACTGGAGCTGGTAGGATGCTGCAGTCTTGGCTCTGCTCCCCAGCTGCTACAAATTCATCTTTTAATAGTGGTTTTTGATTACAAATAGCACTTTTTGATCGTCGGGAGGTGTGCTATCCGCATTTAGACAACATCAAGTCTCCAACCTTCCCAGCATGACAAAACCTGGGCGATCGTGATCCAACTGCAATGGAGACAGAAATGCAGCCTGCAGGGCCTTCCCACACTCCACCCACCACGCCAGAGAAGTCAAAGGCAGCCAAGAAGCCAAAAACCCAGCTGGCTGCTGCCTCTAAAGCAGCGATGCCACCAGTACCCCTTACAGAAGAAAAATTCCTGTCAGAACTGTCTCCCTTGAAAGATGCCCTGCTGGGCATCACCAAGCAACTTACTGGCTTATAGCAACTTACAGAGTCTCTATCTCGCCAGATGGGAGATGTAGAAATGCAGGTGAGCTCACTGGATGACTGGCACTCCAGACAGGAGTCTGACACCACTGCAACCCATTGGAAACTTGCAAAGCTAGAGGAAAAAATTTAAGACCTCGAGAGTCAAAGCAGGAGGAATGACCTCCTTATTATCTCCGAGCAGGCCACAGCTAACAGACCACCTGACTGACCCCCGGACAGATTCAGACAGCCCATCTGTGGGCTTCCTAAGCTGCTCCTGTGGCCTTGGCTCTCTCTGAGCAGGCCACAGCTAACAGACCAGCCGACTGACCCCCGGACAGATTCAGACAGCCCATCTGTGGGCTTCCCAAGCTGCTCCTGTGGCCTTGGCTCTCTCCGAGCAGGCCACAGTTAACAGACCACCCGACTGACCCCCGGACAGATTCAGCTGAGGAACTGACACCCAGGCTCCCAGCTCCTAAGCCACGGGATTCCCGGCTACCGGGCGGTCGGCACCCATCTAGCCGATGCTCAAGACTGCAGACACAGACCAAAGGTCCTACAAGGTACGGCAACTGCTGCAACCAACCGGATGGTGAGCGCCCTCTCAGACCACGCTCTGATTGGTCCCTGGTGGAAGCCGGCTTCTGCTCTTTGATTTTAAACCCTAAAAATGTTTATGTTGGGACAAATGTTAAAAAGCCGAAGTGTTAACCCAGTCTGTAATTGACAGGACTTGAATTGTGGTTTGGGAAAGAAATCTAGTGTTTACAGCCCTTTCCCTGCATACGTGCACTGGCCCTAGACACTTTTGGGTGCCAAGGTAATACACTTCCTTTTGTTCTGCAAATTTTGGATTGACTCCCGCTGTTCTGCCTAACCCTTTATGTGAATCTCCTTTATTAATCCTCACTCTCCTACTCTCCCTCAGCCGAGGAACTATCGCCCAGGCTCCCAGCTCCTAAGCCGTGGGATTCCCGGCTACCAGGCGGTCAGCGCCCCTCTAGCCGATGCTCGAGACTGCAGACACGGACCCAAGGCCCTACAAGGTATGGCAACTGCCGCAACTTTTTCAACCGCCCCCCTCCTCCACCTCCGCTGATTATTAAATACAGTAGCTCCTGCCAAAATATTAGTCCATGTCCCCTGGCGCAGTGCCCCACCAATAGAGACTTAGCTCGTGATCCCCCTCTTCTCTGTCCAGCCTACGGGATCCAACTCTCAGGGCCTCGCCTTACTAAAACACAGGCTCTCCTTGGCTGTGCCTTCACCACTAAATATTTTTAATGCTATCAAATTTGGGTCGACCTGGATCGGAAAGCTACTGATAAGCTGCATTAATCCAGCAACCCCATTGGCCCCTGGGCT
Source organism: Neoceratodus forsteri (assembly GCA_016271365.2). Classification (NCBI taxonomy): domain Eukaryota; kingdom Metazoa; phylum Chordata; order Ceratodontiformes; family Ceratodontidae; genus Neoceratodus; species Neoceratodus forsteri. The sequence continues at coordinate 686,862,323 of JADMNL010000022.1, read as the reverse complement.
AATTGAGTGGCTCCTTTTTTGAGGTACCATCATGTCAGGCCCTATATGGCTCCTTATACTGCCACTTCTTCTGCTGATACCAGCTGCCCAGCATTGGACACCTGAACTACCATCATGTTTGGTCTATAACGGCACCTTGTGCTGTATACCACATGGCAACTTATCCTTTAATCGCCTCCGTGATTTCAAGTACCAATACCTCAAACCCTGCTCTTGGACCACACATACCAGTAGTACTTATAACACTCCCCCACCACAAGGCACACCTCCCACCACGCAGACTTCTATCTCCTCCCCGCCTATTGTGGTAGTGGTACTAGCTCTTGCTACAACAGATCAGCTCTTCTATGGTGGCTACTTTCCAGTCCCTAAAAACATCAGATCTACTAGACGGGAGAAAGGCAGGAATTACAAGCTTATAATTAGCACTCTTAGAAAAATCCTACTTATCCTCCTGCTATGTTCAGGCAACGTAGAACTCAACCCTGGCCCCCCCCCCAGAAGCTATTGCTTTGCCAGCAGAACTAGCAAATTTAAAAGGAATAAGCTTCTTGCATATTAACGTATGTAGCCTCCTTAAAAAGATAACCTTAATACAAACCTGGGTAAATCATACCTCTCCTGACATGCTTGTGATTTCCGAAACTTGGCTTAGACGCAGCACCACTGATAGAGAAGTAAACATACCCAACTATGCCATGTTCAGAGGTGATAGGCATGCCAGAGGAGAAGGGGTAGCTATCTACGTTAAAGACAAATGTTCTGCCTTCTGCTTATCCTCAGCATCTGTCGTCAGCGAATTTGCATGCCTAATTCTCAAAGTGGAAATTACACAGACTACTGCACTCTGCGCAATAGGATGCTACAGACCACCGTCTGCTGGCCTACAGCTTGTGTCATATCTAAGTGACAAGTTGGGACAGGGGCTGCCAGAAACTGTTTTAGGAGACCACAACTTTGACTGGCTCTCTAACACAGTTGCCCCCCTTGCATTCTTCTGTGATGAACATGGGCTGACACAACTTATTACTGAACCAACACGCCCAAACGTGAAGAACCCCAGTAAAAGTACACTTTTGGATGTGCTAATGGTGGGCAAACCTCATCTCTTCTTCCACGCTGATGTCTTCTTCTCAGACGCCAGCGACCATTGTTTTATTGCGGGAGTAAGATCCACCAACAACCCAGCACCCATCAGCATGTTCTCTATGAAGAGATCCAGGCGCAACTTCAATGAACATGCCTACCTAAACGAGCTTAAGTACTCCCTGAGTGGCAAGATTTCTACCCACAAACGACACGCCAGCTTGCAATATCTTCCACAACATTCTATCAAGGGCCCTTAATAAGTATGCTCCCTGATTAAAGTTCGAACTAGGACCAAAACCTGTAAATGGTTCACCCTCAGATCAAGTCCTTGCTTCTAGAAAGAGATAAGCTCTGGAAAAAGCATGCAGACTGAACACTGCAGAGGACTGGAACCAGTTCAGGAGGTACTAAAATTTATGTACCAAAACAATCAGAGAATTGAAGGCCACCTTCTTCAAATCCGAACTAGACTCTGCCACAAAGAGCCCAATCAAGCTCTGGAACACAATCAATGATCTGCTAGGCCACTCCCCAGGAAATTCACTCCCAACCAAGGTTACCTCTGGCAACTTGACTATAACCGAAAAGATGGATATACTTGACGCATTCAATAACCACTTCGCTACTGCAGGCATGGCATTTGATAACTCCCCTGCAAACATCCTTCACTCCCAGACTGTCAGCCAACTGCCTGAAACTCCAATAGCTTTGCCACCTTTCTCGCTTCAACCTGCCCCACTGAAAGAGGTAGAGGACCTCTTGCTTCAGTTGGATACTAGAAAAAGTGCTGGGGCTGACACCCTTGACCCTTACTTCCTAAAAATTGCCTACCACGTACTAGCAATACCCATCACCCACCTTTTTAACTTATCCCTGTCTCAGGGCACCTTACCACCTATATGGAAGACAGCACATGTCATACCACTGTTCAAATCAGGTGACCCTGGTGATCTCAATAACTACAGGCCAATTTCTCTCCTTCCGGTCCTGTCCAAGCTCCTAGAGAAAATTGTAAATGAACAGCTGAGGATTTACCTTGAGTCTAGGGAACTGCTAAATCCTATGCAGTCCAGATTCAGAGCTAAACATAGCACTATCTCAGCCCTCGCCAAAGTTACTAACGACTGGCAGCATAATCTTGAGAGCAAAAACTTTATTTGTGCTGTTTTCCTTGATCTAAGCAAGGCATTTGACACTGCCGACCAAAGTCTGCTCCTCTCCTCCCTTCAAACCATAGATGTGGACCCCTCCTCTCTGCGTTGGTTTACTGACTATCTTACAGGGCACCTACAACAAGTTAAAGCGGAAGGAGGCCTGTCCCCCTTAAAAACTCTGCAAAGAGGGGTACCTCAAGGTTCAGTATTAGGGCCCTTACTTTTTGTAATCTACATTAATAACATCGACTACTGTATAAAAGAAGCCAACATCCATCTGTTTGCAGATGATACAGTTCTCTACATGAGTCACACAACACCTGAAGCTGCCTGCAATGACCTACAGTCAGAATTCTACCTTTTGCAAAGCCAACTCCTCCAAAAAAAGCTACTCCTTAATGCCAAAAAAAACTAAAGCGATGGTCTTCTCCCCTTTTATCCGTACAGCTAACCCTGTGTCCAGTGGGACAGTTCCCCAAATTACCACAGTTCTAGGTGAAAAACTAGAATTTGTTACAAAATTCAAGTATCTGGGAGTTTGGATAGACCAAAGACTCTCCTTCATTGAACATATCAAGGACTTGCTAAAACGACTTGCAAAGGCTTGGACTGTTTTTAGAATCAACCAATTTCTCACCAGAGATGCCAAGAAACAACTGGTCCAATCCATTTCCTATCATTGGTTGATTACCTGACTTCCTCTACAGCCAATGCCCCAACTCTTACATGGCTAAACTGGACACACTCTACCGTCGAGCACTGAGGTTTATAACGGGACACCCCTTTGACACGCATCACTGCACCCTATATGCGGCAGTGGGGTGGACATCACTAAAGTTCAGATGCCACAGAAACGCCGCTCTCCGGATCTATAGAGCCATCTCTAATAAGCTGCCTTACTAAATCTCCTGCTGTCTTCCCCTGAGTATAATTAGGAAATACGCGTTAAGAAGTTATTCAGCTATTACACTTACATTACTATTACAAAGCAAATTCCCGCTTCGGCAGGGCAGCCATAAGCTTCGTGCTACCTACCTTATGGAACAATCTACAAAAAACTCTCAAATTAAGCACTCTAATCAGTATAAATGCCTTCAAGATGCTTTATTTCCGTACAATCAGAGAAGTATGTAACTGCTTCACCCACTCAGACCCAGTACCGTGTCTGCACTGGTATAGCCACGCCTAGACCCAACCTTAAGTACTGACCCCTCTAGCTGCTCCTCACCAGCCTAATCGCTCTCTTTATCCCTGCCTTTATCAACACCAGGCCCATCCATCCCCTTATTCTTCCTTTCCCAACCTCGGATAGGAGCTCACTACCCTGGGTTGTGACATCCTACCACGCCTGCATTATAGCATTCAACCTCGGCTCACACATACTCTTTTCTCCATTCACCTTCTATATCCTGTTTTACCAACTCATCTCTGTGCACCGTGCCTCCTAGCCTTTCTCCCCTCACCTCCCTCCTTCCCCTACCTTCACCTCTACCTGGTGTATATTTTTATTTTTACTTTTTTTGCTTCCGATTCTTCCTCCTGCAACCTTAGATAACCTGCTTTATCTTCCTATAGACACTTCTATGTATGTAAATACAGTGTAATCTGTACAATATCTGTATAATTCTATGTACATATGAACTTCTTTTCTTCCTTTCTGTAAAGAGTATTATCTGTATTGCCTTGTAAATACCTGTGTTGACCTGTATATACAATTGTTCATGCTCCACCCAGGTCCATCTTGCAAATGAGCTTCTGCTCAATGATAAACGTCTGGTTAAATAAAGGCTTGATTGATTGATTGATTGATTATTGGCCTTCTTGAAGGGGGCTGAGGGGCAAAAATCATGTCTTGTTCACCCTAACATTTGGTGAGAAAATAGCTGGGCCCTCACCTAATGGACCCAGCTATGTGATTGAAAGGGCCCACAGGGCGCTACGATCAATGCTTTCCTCCAACTCCCCACCTCACCCCTTGATTCTCACACTCCTTAATTACTTAGACAAGATGCATATTCTGGCGAAATTAAGGGAAATGAAGGACATCTTATGGGAGGGAGTTAAACTACGTATTTCATAGGACCTCCCGAAGTCACTCAGGCTGATAAGGGCTGAGTAAAACCAAATAATCTCTAAGCTAATGGCAGCCAGACAAAGATTTAAAAAGCTTTATCCTGCTAAGCTGCAAATCTTCTATCAGGGATCTCCAAGATCTTTTGACTCAGAAGCTCAAGCCAAATTGGAACTAGCCACGCTGTTTCCAGACTGGTTCCTGGCCCCAAAGTGAACTATGCTCACATGAATTACGGCTATAGTTTTATCTTTTCAGATCATTGACAAGAGCTTGTTGTCATTACATCCTTGGGATATTACTTCATAGAATTTTCTCAGACAGTTGTTTTTTCATTTGCTATGGTTCTCCGTGGCCCCAATTCACCTCTTGGACTGCCCCCTCCTTATATCTGGAACCTGGATCACCATGGGACACTATGCCTCCCTCGATTTTGTACCCCAGCATAATCCAGAACCTTCCCACAGTTTGGAATTAAAGATGGATAATCCATGCGGTTGCATTTTGGTTAGATGGCTGCAGCCTACTGGGGCCCCCTTTTGGTGTTGGTTTAAGAGGGAGTAATCATGGAAGCCACCTCGTTGGATGCAAGGTTTGTCCTCTGGGACTGCGAGGGGGAATGGAGGCCCCCGGGAGCCGGGGGGGGGGTTCTGCACATACAAACACAATGGCATTCCCATGCTTGCTGCTACTAAAATTGCTGAAGGATAGGACCGGGAGCCTTATAGGCCCAATCTCTTCCTCAAACTAAAGTCCACTTCTTGGCCTGCGGTGGCTTGAGAGGCTCGTCTGAAGACTGGGGGAGAGGCCCAGCTCTCTGTGGTGGCTGCTGCTGCATAGCCCCCATGGGCTACAAATTCTGAGACACTGGGACATGGTGGTAAGTGGGGGGTTGTAGGGGCTGGTCCCCACACCCCCTCCCCCACGGACCACCCTACCTGTAGTGGTTTGGATACCTGTAAGAATAGACTGGGGGACAGTATGCCTTAGAGCAAAGGTTGGTTCCTGCATTCTGACTGGGCAGCCCCGAGTTTATGGAATTGACTGTCCTGGGGGGCACATTGGACTGGTAGCCCTGATGTTATTGTAGCTTTGTGGCTAGATATGGCTTAAAGAGCAGGTACTGTCAGGCACTGAACTCCCCTCAAACATATATAATAGCAGATCTGCTCTACTTTTGGGGGGCATTAAAATTGATATGCGCTTCCCTCTAGTTAAAAAGTTATAGCACCCCAAATCTGCACTCACATAAATACAAAGCCTTGGCTGACATGTCTTCTTCTGTGATGTCAGAAAATGAATACTGAGGGTGCATGTCATTAACCTGTATGTATGCGATATGTCTATGGCGTTTAGTACTATTTAGAGGTGCCATGTAGAAAAGTCAAAGCAGCTGCTGGAGTAACAGTCACTGTTTACTGCAGCGGTCACTTTTTGGCTAGTAGCAGGTTAAAGGACCTGAGTTTGGAAATGGGTGCCTCCACCCAGAGGTCAGGGTTGGTAGTGGTTAAACTAACCTGGGCACAGCCCTCCAGGATACTGTAACCCCCTCTTTCCCCTCTAGTGGGCTGAACACTGTACAATAATCACTTTCACAATACCCCTGGTATACCACATAAGTGCACTGTTTGCACTTACCACCAGGGCTGGTTCCTCTGGCTCGACCCTGGGGACCCCTGTAAAACAAGGTTATGCACAGCAAATAGCAACAGTACAGTACTTTGAGAACAAACTGGAACAACAGTCAGATTACATGCAGAAAAAGTTAGCTCCGATTTATTCAGGGGACTTGAAAAAGGGAGGTGCAAAATCAGGTTAATTAGCTTAAAGGTTATATCAATCAAGCAGTTATGCATGTGCTTTGAGTCCCCCACACAGTCCATCTCTGGGTACCCAGGTGAAGAGGAGATGAGCTAGCCAGGACAGTTGCCTGGGCTTGTAGCTGGTTGGGGCCCTGTGATGGAAAACATAACATGCACAGTACACAATATTTGTAATCCGGAGCCAGAGGGCTCAGTTCGTAAAGGAAACGAAACAACAAGACAATCAGATGACACACTCAGATTAAGCTGTTGTTGCAGGGAGCTACCCTAGTATTTACTCACGATACCCAAGACTGGACACAGGCTGGATGAAAATCGAGACTGCAGGTGGTTGATCTGGAATGCCGGGAGAAGCAGGGCCCACATGAGTCGCAGAGGCGTCATTCCTGTTCAAACGTAGAGCAGGAGGCTGATCCACAGGCAGGTCTCTCATCGATGGCTTCTCTGTGCAGTGGGTAGTCTGACTGGGCCAGTCTGGCAAGGCCCAGACTGCATGGAGACAAATTTGTATGCAGTCCGTTTTGGGCTGGATACAGCTTCCAGCAAGCAGAACACAGCTCACACAGTAGGGAACTAACTCACAACCCACTAGCAGTTCATAGCACATTTACATGTCCAGGAATTCTACTGTACCATTCAAAGTGCTCACCGGTCACAATCGCAAAGTCTCTGCACACACTGGGAGCTTAGGGGTAGCTGGCAGGCCGATCGCATTCAGCAAAATCTTCAGACTTCTTCAGGTTGAGCCTGGCCCACTTCAGTAGCTTACTTTAGTCACACAAACTTGGATTTAGTTCACAATAATTCTCTTCTCTCCCTCTCAGGAGCAGCAGACAGACATGTAAGCCACAAACTCAGCCTTTTCACAGTTCTCCCATGCGAATCCACTCAGGATTGCTGCTCAGAATCACTTCAGCTCCTCTCATTTCACTTCCCAGCTCAGAACTAACTGAAAACTGCAAGCAGACTGGGACTTCCCCAAGATCCAAAAGGTTTAGTTGGCTGACTTTGCTGTCAGTCAAAGCAAGAGCTCTCTCTTTAGTTGCAAAAAAGGTGCAAAAAAGCTCCAAACTGCAGTTCCTACAGATTTTGAATTCAGACAGCTCCTGTAGCCGGCTACATTTTAGGTCCCACCAGCATTGTTTGGTCCAATTTGCAGTCCAGGACCAAGATAGTGGAGACAAACAAAACAGTCCTTGCTACAAAGAAAACAAGTTAGACAAACTACATTATCATTATCACTCTAAATGGTTTTCAGTAAATAGTTACATCTTTCAACAGAGCTCCTTCTCAGATTACTTAAACTTCAATCAGGTAGCTCTTAAAGATACAGTACACAGAGGCTATACAGGCTCTGGTAATCACATTTTAACTGCTAAAACATAGGACACCAGCATGGCAGTGAACATTTAGGCAAGCTCAAGGAAGTCTTTTTGGGAACCCCCATTTATAGGGGGCTACACTCACTACAGATTGACATGGACTTGATATTTAATTTTATATCCTGGAATATTAAGAGGGCCAATGATAAACGCAAATGTTACATGATACTAAGACATCTCTCCAAATACCACCCACAGGTAGTGTTCCTACAGAAAACTCACCTAAAATGGGAAGATATTTTGCTGTTCTGCAGGGAATGGGTAGGCAAAGTCTTTGGGGCAGGATCCAGTAGTAAAAGAGGAGGGTGTGTACATTCTGATTAATAGAAAGGTCCTCGTTCAGTTACTACATGAGCAATGGGATCTGGAAGGGTGATTCAGCTTGATACGAGGCCTTCTCGGACTGATGGAGGTGTTGCTGGGAAGTATATATGGTCCAAACTCAGACTCACCTGTTTTTTTCTCTAACCTCACAACTCATCTTTGCTCACCCTCCAACCCTCTTATTATCTTAGGAGGGACTGGAACCTAGTATACCAAAATGATACTGACAAGTCTGGGGGACTTACAAAAGGGCTTTCACCAGCCCAGAGAGGCCTTTGGGAGCTTATGAACATGCTTGGCCTGGCTGCTCCCTGGTGTATCTTGCACCCGACAGAGAAACAATATACATTCCACTCTGTCCCACATAACTCCTCCAGAACTGATTCTTTTTTTACTTCTGCAGCTGGCCTTACCAGGTTGGTGTCATGCAACATCTTACCCACAGTGCTGTCAGATCATGCCCCGATATTTATGGAGCACTCCTTAGGTGGACCAGACAACGGAGACAGAGTCTGGAGGTTTGATCCAGGGATCCTGCGGGATCATCAAATTACCCAGACCCTCTCTACCTTTATTACAAACTTCTTCAAGGAAAATGTCAGATCGGTTGCATCGATGGACATGCTCCGGGACGTGGCAAAATGCACACTTGGGGTGAAAGTATTCGCATCACCTCTAAAATTAAGAAAGTGAAAGAGGCCTCCACTAAGGATCTGCTTGACCAGATTAGGGCATTGGAATGAGAGCTGTCTTCTTCCTCAGATGAAAATGTTTGGGCCAAACTTAATGGACTGCGAGCTCAGTACTTCAGGCTATTAGCCTTGAAAGCAGACCTCGCACTACAAAGAACCACGTTCCGATATTTAGAATTGGGAGAGAAAGCAGGCAAGTTACTGCCCATGAGGCTCAAGCTGCTTGAGGCACAGAGTGTAGTGCAGAGCATTCAACCTATCAGAGCTGGCCCAATCCTCACCAAGCCCAGAGAAATAGTGGAAACCTTCATGCAATTTTGTGAGTCCCTTTACTCGATGTCTGTTGAGACCTTGCCCGATCCTGCCTTAATAGACCGCTTTTTGGAGTCAATAGTCCTGCCCTCCCTCTTCCAGACCCAGCAGATAGCTTTGGGTGCCCCAATCTTAACTGATGAGGTCAAGAGGGTAATTCGACAACTGCCCAAGTACAAGACCCCTGGCCCCGATGGGTTTAACAACTCATTTTATGAGACCTTTGCAGATGAGCTGGCCCCCTTCCTCTCTCAGCTCTTCAATTTCATTCAGTCTTCTGGTATCTCGGATTTCTCACTCACCTAAGCCTGGATTTCAGTTATTCCGAAACTGGGTAAGTCCCCCTTGGCCCCAGGCAAGCACCGTCCTATCTCACTGTTCAATTCTGGCAAAGATTTTAGCTACAATTTTAGCAACTTGTCTCCACCAGGTCTGGCAAGGGTTAATCAGTACTTCACAGGTGGGGTTTGTAGCGGGGCAGCTCTCCTCAGATCACACTCATAAGGTACTACACCTCATGGCTCTGGCCAAAGATTATCACCCTATCCCTACAGTCCTAGTCTCGCTCGTCGCTGAAAAAGCATTAGATTGGGTCTCCTGGCCATTTCTTTTTGTGATGCTTGGTAAATTTGGTTTCCCTTCCACATTCTGTGACTGGCTCCGAGTGCTATATGCTTGTCCTACAGCTCAGGTTCAATGTAATGGAGTCCTCTCTACTCCGTTCCCTCTCTCCCATGGCACTAGACAGGGGTGTCCCCTTTCCCCATTTCTCTTTAACCTTCACCCTGAACCCTTGATTTGTCTGTTGCAAGCTAACACTGCAGTTCAAGGTATTCGAATAGGTCAGATTGCATTTTCTCTATCGGCGTACGCAGATGATCTTCTGCTGCATCTAGAAAATCCCCAGCAGTCAATCCTGGCAGCAATAAGCATCATCAACCGATTCTCTTCAGTCTCAGGATACAAACCTAACTTGGAAAAAACATCTGTTATCCCCTTTATCTCCTAGTTTAGAAGCATTGGATTACTGACCTTGGCCTGGCATGGGAAACCAGAAGCTCTTACTTACCTGGACAAAAAACTTTCTTGCAACCTCTCACATCTGATCAAACTGAATCTACTCTCGATCCTTCAGGTGATAAAAGCAGACTTACTTAGATGGCAGCACCTCCTCTCTCTCTCTCTGGGGATGCATCAGCGTTATAAAAATGAATGTACTTCCATGCCTTTTGTACCCTCTCAGTATGATCTGCCCATATCTTCCAAAAAGGTGGTTTGGTAAATTGCAATCACTAGTGTCCGACTTTCTCTGGCAAAGGAAAGTGGTCCAAAAAGCTTATGCTAAATTGACTTTTCCAAAGATAGTGGGTGGTCTTGGCCTTCCTAACTTCTTTTTATATTATTGTGCGATCCATTGCAGTAAAAGTTTTTGTTGGTGGGTGGATAGGATCAGGAGCAGTACTGTGGAGTACTTTCCCCAGTGGCTATCTTTAGAACAGCAGCTTTGCCAGGCCAATTGAATAGATCCCAAATCCCTCCTGTATATTAAACCAGTAGTAGGAGGTGGAAGACTAGGTTTGCTGGCCAAGGCACCTAGCTTCACCTGAGCTCTTTTCTTCTAGGTTGCTTGAAAGGACAGAGCAAAGAACCTTACCAGAGCAACAATAAGTATTAAGGCTTCTTTGGGCTAGGCAGATTTACTGGGTGTTTTTATTTTTATTTTGTACTCACAGGGATCGTTACTGTTTGTTGCTAACATTGTATTACTTTATTTTTCTCTGATTCAAATTGTTGTTGCTGGGTATACCTTCTGCTGCATTATTACAGGGTGTGCTTACAGATTACTGCTGTAATCTTCTGATTCAAATTGTCTTTTGCAAGGTATATCTTCTGTAACTGCTTTATTTTTCTCTGTAGCAAAGTGTTTCTTACAGGGTATATATTCTGTGAAATTATTACAGCTGGTAGTTACATTTATGTGACTTTTTATCATTAGGCTAAGCAAAATTATTGTTTGCCACTATTTTATTTTGTTTTGTTTTTTGCTAAAGGTTTTTTTTTTGTCTCACAGATGTTGCAGTCTCCTTCTCACATTGAAGGAGTTAATTGCTTTTCTCCCATAGCTCTTCCAGGGGATTAGGTGTGTATCTGGGGGTGAAGCTGACAAACTGACAGTTCCTTCCAACAGAGGGAAGAGTTTAAAGGTCAGGTTAGTTGATATCTTGGAGGTGGAAGACTAGGTTTGCTGGTCAAGGTACCTTGCTTCACCTGAGCTCTTTTCTTCTAGGTTGCTTGAAAGGACACAGCAAAGAACCTTGCCAGAGCAACAATAAGGATTAAGGCTTCTTTTGGCTAGGCAGGTTTACTGTGTGTTTTTATTTTTATTTTGTACTCACAGGGATTGTTACTGTTTGTTGCTAACATTTTATTGCTTTATTTTTCTCTGATTCAAATTGTTGTTGCTGGGTATACATTGCCTACAGGTGTGTGCTTACAGATTAATGCTGTAATCTTCTGATTCAAATTGTCTTTTGCAAGGTATATCTTCTGTTATTGCTTTATTTTCTCTGTAGCAAAGTGTTTCTTACAGGGTATATCTTCTGTGAAATTATTACAGGTGGTGCTTTACAGGTTTCACAGTTTTATCTGTCATTAGGATAAGCTTTCAGGGCTACTGCATTTGTTGCTGGCTGATTGTTTCTTCTCTTGCCTCCTTGTTTCTTTCATCCATGGTTCTTCTTTTTAGGCAGGGGAAGGATCACAGATCTCCAGGTAGAAGGTCACCTGCGTGCCACTGACCATCACATGGTATGGTTCAGTTTGGCCACTAGAATAAAATCATCCCATTCCAAGGCAAAATATGGGACTTCAGATGAGCTGACTTTGATAAGATGGCCAACAGAGTTAAGCTAGCCCTGGCAAAAAGAAATACAGGTGAGGGGGTATAGGCAAAGTGGACAAGCATTAAAGATGCAATACTTGAAGTAACATCCCCTTGTGTTAGTGAGAAAAGGAAGTGCAAAAGAAGAAGGAAACCACTTTGGTTCTCAAACATGGTAGCAGAAAAGGTCAGAGCCAAAAGGCTGGCCTTCAGAAAATATAAAAGAATGCAGCAGGATGAAGATAGGGAGGCATACCAAACTTCCATAAGGGAAGCAGGGAAGGCAGTAAGACAGGCAAAGGCCCAATACGAGGAAACACTAGCACAAACAGTAAAAGAAGGTGACAAGACTTTCTATAGATACATTAGTGAAAGGAGAAAGTCCAGAGGGGGTATTGCTAAGATCAAAGTGGATAAGGGTGTGAGTGAGGGGGAGGACCATGTAAAAGCATCTATCCTAAATAGATACTTCTGCTCAATATTTACTGAAGAGACGGTAGGGCAGGGCCCACAGCTCTGCACCATGGACACAGGGAGAAGGGAGATGTGTACTAGTCCCTTCACAAAAGAAAAGGTCCTACTATAGCTTGATAAGCTCAGGGTGGATAAGGCAATGGGACCTGATGGCATACATCTCAGGGTACTAAAGGAGCTAAAGTTGGAACCAGCAGAGCCATTATCAGAACAATTTAGTGAGTATCTGAGCACAGGAGAAGTCCCAGAAGACTGGAGAAGGGCTCATATGATCCCACTCCACAAGAGTGGTAGCAGGGAGGGGGCAGAGAACTACAGACCAGTCAGTCTTACCTCAGTAGTGGGCAGTATTATGGAGACACTCCTTAAGGAAAGGATAGTGCAACACCTGGAATCAATAGCAGCACAGAATCCAAGACAGCATGGGTTTACAAAAGGAAGGTCCTGTCAAACTAATCTCATAGATTTCTTTGACTGGGTAACCAGAGAGTGGTGGACCAAGGGGGAGCAGTTGATGTCTCCTACCTTGACTTCAGCAAAGCTTTCGATACTGTTCCACATAGAAGATTGATTAATAAGCTGGGTAGGGTCAGACGTTGGTCAACTGGGTGGCAAACTGGTTGACAGGCAGAAAACAGAGAGTGGTGGTAAACGGTATACAGCCAGAAGAGATGCAAGTCGTAAGTGGGGTACCTCGAGGATCAGTCTTGGGGCCATTCCTCTTCAATATCTTCATCAGTGACATTGCAGATGGACTGGAGGGTAAAGGTTTGTATGTTTGCAGATGACACCAAGATCTGCAACAGAGTAGATGATCCAGATGGGGTGGGCAGAAAGCGAAGAGATCTGGATAAACTAGCAAAATGGTCAAAAGAGTGTCAACTGGGGTTTAACTCAAAGAAGTGCAAGATCATGCACATAGGGAAGAAAAACCCAGAAGCCACCTATAGGCTGGGAGGGGAGTTGCTGGCAGTCACAAGGGAAGAAAGAGACTTGGGCATCATCATCACTGATGACCTGAAATCATCCAAGCAGAACTCTCAAGCAGTACATAAGGCTAGAGGGATGTTGAGGTGTACTAGTAGGGGTATCACAAGTCGGAAGAGGGAGGTAATAATCCCTCTTTACAAGACACTGGTTAAGCCCCATCTGGAGTACTGCATGCAGTACTGGAGGCCACACCTTCACAAGGACATTAACCAAGCTGAAGCAGTCCATTGAAGGGCAACCAAAATGGTGCAGGGACTGTATCAGAAAACGTATGAGGACAGATTAACTGAGCTCAATATCTATACTCTAGAGCAAAGGAGGGAGAGAGGTGATATGATTGAAACATTCAAACACCTTAAGGGAATTAACAAGGTGAAAGGGTCTAACATGTTTCAATATAAGAAAAATAGCAGGACAAGAGGACACAGCATGAGATTAGAGGGAGGCCGACTAAGGGGTAATGTGAGGAAGTTCTTTTTCACAGAAAGGGTGGTGGATGCATGGAACAGCCTACCTCAGGAAGTGGTGGATATGAATACAGTGCAGGGCTTCAAACAGGCATGGGATAGGCATAAGGGAGAAATACAGATGGGTATGACTAGATAGGCCATTGACAGAGCAAAGGCCTATGGCACATTCATAAGGTAGAAAAATAAATGGGCAGACTGGATGGGCCTTACAGTCCTTATCTGCCATCAACTTCTATGTTTCTATGTTTCTATAAGCATTGCTTAAGACATTAAAGTACCCTCCTCTGTGGTGGTCTGTTAAGGCCCTTCGCCAGATTAATTCCTTCCTCTCTTTGAACCTATCTATGAACTTGGACCAGCTGATCTTGGGCAACCCGAATTTCAGAATTGCAGGCTGTGCAATTCTGAGAGTTTTTTGCCCTAAACTATGGGGGATACCACTCTCCTCTTTGCTGCACTCAGGTCCCTTAGGTCAGGGGTTCTCAAATGGTGAGGCCAGCCTCCCTGGGGAGGCCCCAACCTGTTCCAGGGGAGGCTCAAGCAAGTCTGAAAGAATACTGTATTTAAATTTTGAGTTTTATGTATTTTGTATGAAGAAATTAAGCAAACTGAAAGAGGATAATAGTAGGGGAATTTTATGTAGAGAGGAAACAGAAAAATTAGTCTGACCCAAGAAGGTACTGCAACAAGGGGGTAACAATGGTTCAAGAATGAAAATAGCAGAGCAAGTAGGCTGGCCTGTGGGTGGGGGGTTGCAATAAGCTGAATAATAGTATTTGTTTATTTCATTTATTTGTTATTCAGATAACACCTTTGAGCACAGGAGCTCTTTTTCAAAGGGTCCACGTCAGTATAAGACAAAGAACTGAATGAAAGAACTGAATGTGAGCCAAGTACTCAAAGGGGCTTCAATTTATTCATGGTGTACTGCGCAAAATACAGTATGTTATTTTTCTTTGGGGAGGCCCAAGATTATTTCAGTTTTTGGGGTAGGCTCAAAATCTATTCCATGAATTTGGGGAGGCTCACTGTGACAAAGTCTAAGAACTATTGCCTTAGGTCAACGCAAGATCTTCAGTCCGAATATTCGATCCATGTGTTTCATTCCTTCAAGTACTTGCAGCTGCGGAAGGTGCTGGTGGATTTCCTGGGACCTCCCCCATGGGGCCCCACCTTCAAGCTCCTTGAAACAAGCTTTTCTGGAAGTGGCATCCCAACCCCATATAATGTCCTCCTTCTATAAAGTTCTACAAGCCCAGATGCCCCATTTTCCTCAAGGCATTTTCTATTATTGGCAGCAGGAACTTGGATCTTTCCCTTGCAAGTGGGGAGCGGAAGAGGTTATGGCAGCAATTATACAAATACATAAAACAGGATAGACTATGATTCTTGCAGTTTCATATTCTGCACAATCTATACTTCTCCCCTGCCCGACTATATAGGATGGGGAAAGCGAGTTCCTCCTTATGCAGTTCTTGTCAAAATGCAGACGGCATGATCAAACATCTTTTTTGGGGTTGTAACAGAGTGGCACCTCTATGGCAAAGAATCAAGGACTCACTTGTCCCAGTATTGGGATCGGAGTCCTATTTCATGCCACAGATCTGTACTAGTGGGTCTATTTTCTGCTGATATGATAGGTGTCCATAAGGCACACATGGCCCTCATCTCAGCAGTGGCAAAGTTGACTATTGCTCGTCATTGGATTTATCAAGAATGCCCTCCCTTCCAGGAGTGGCATGCAGAAATAATCCAGGTGCTAGAACTAGAAAAACATATAGCCTACAGACAGGATAGGTTGCAGGTCTTCAACAATCAATGGGGCCAGCTTATGGCTTGGATATCTCTTAGCTGCGCAGCTGCACACCCTAAGGCCCCTAAAGAGGTTGGGGGTTCCCCATGGCCCCCTGGGATATCCACCTGATAGGCCTCTATTTAAGGGTCTATATGAATGCCTCAGCTTTCACATGACAGACTTCTTATTGTACTCAGATTGCTCTCCCTGGCTCTTCTCTTTATTTTCTAGCTCTGGGAGGGGGGTTGGGGGGGTGAATTAGGTAGTAGGCAGCTTAGTTTTGAAAAGTCCAATTTCTGTTTCTTCAAGAGGATAGGCCTTTAATTGTCAATTTGGTGCTGTTCTAATTTTAAGAGGCCTTCCTGTGCAGAGAAGATAGTCTAACTGAAGGAATATGAATAGTAATATCTTCTTTTTACTCCTGTTTATGTGGAAAGATTGTATATGACTGTCGACTATCTCCTTGTATGGTCGGTTTGCTTTTTCTTTCTTGTTTGTGATGTTGTACAAATCACAATCTAAAACATCAATAAAGTATATTAATTAAAAAAAAAAGACATGCATGGGATGCAGTCACCTTGTCTTTAATGAGGTTATGCTGCCATCTGACCACCACTGCATATCCTCTCTGAGGCACAATGCATAGTGACTTCCTATTGCTGTTGGGGTCCTGATACTGTGCTGCCAATAAAGCATCACACATCTTTCATCTGTGAGCCTTGTCCCAGTGGAGTATTACCCTTACCTCCACTGGCACTTGGAGCTTAGAAACATAGAAGCATAGAATCTGATGGCAGACAAGGACCTCTTGGCCCACCAAATCTGCCAATTTTTCCCCACTTACAGTGTCACCACAGACCCTACTTGATATTCGGCCCATTCTCTCCCCTTCCCCTTTCTTTTCTCTATTATTCCCTTATGCCTATCCCATGCATTCTTGAACCCCACCACTATTTTTGCCCTCACCACTTCTTCTGGAAGGCTTTTCTAGGAATCCACCACTCTTTCTGTGAAGAAGTACTCCTCACATCTCTTCTGAACTTACCCCACTCCAGCTTCATAGCATGTCCCCTTGATCTTGAGCACCTTTTTTTTCCGAAAAATACTTCCCTCTGCACCTTATTTACCCCCATGAGGTACTTAAAGGTCTCTATCATATCCTTCCTCTCCCTCTTGTCTTCCAGGGTGTATATATTGAGGTCCTTTAGCGTCTCCCTATAGGGCTTCTGATGCAGAACCTGCACCATTCTAGTTGCCCTCCTCTGGACTACCTCCACTCTCTCTCTATATCCAAACTGGACATGGTACTCTAGGTGGGATCTTACCAGCAATCTATAAGGAGGCAACACCGCCTCCCTCTTTCTGCTGGTGATACCTATGCACCCCAGCATCCTACTAGCACTCCCAACTGCCTTGTGGCACTGCCTGACCACCTTTAGGTAATTATATATGATTACCATCAGGTCTCTTTCCTGCTTGGTGGTTGTCAATATCACTCCACCCATTTTGTATTCCATCCTTGGGTTCCTGTGCCCCAAGTGCATTGCTTTGCAATTTTTCACACTGAAACCCAGACACCATATTCTTGACCACTCCTCAAGTTTTCTCAGATCTCTGCTTATCCTTTCCACTCCTTCTCAGAGTGTCCATTATATTGCAGGTTTTGGTGTAATCTGCAAAGAGGCAGACTTTTCTTTCCAGCTCTTATGCAATAACACTTATAAAGACAATAAAGAGGACCGGTGCCAGCACTGACCCCTGAGTCACCCCACTTGTCATCCTCCCTTCCTTAGAATGAACTCAGTTTATCACTACCCTCTGCCACCTATCCCCAAGACAATTTCTTACCCAGTTTACCACCTTTGGACCTACTCCTAAGCTACACAGCTTGATGACTAGTCTCTGATGTGGAACGGTGTTGAAAGCCTGCCTGAAATGTAGGTAATATGCATCCACTACTCCACCTTGATCTAGTTCCTTGGTCACCCACTCAAACAAATCTGTCAGATTTGTTTCATATGTCCCCCACCCCACCCCTCTGAATCTATGCTACTTCAGGTCTTGCAACTAATTGGATTCAAGATGTTCCATGATCCTTTCCTTCAGCAATGATTTCATTAACTTCCCACCATCTGATTAGCCTAGAACTGCAAGCCTCCTCCTTGCTACCACTTTTATGAAGTGAGACATCTATCCTACTCGAGTCCTCCTAAACTGTTTCCAATGAGCTGTTAAACAGGACTTTTAGAGGTGCAGCCAATACCTCCTTGAGCTCCTTCAGTACTCTTGGATGCACCCCATCTGGCCCCAATGCTTTGTCCACTTTCAGATTAGCAATTCCCTTCAGGACTCTCTCCCCCAAAAACGGGCTAGTGTCCACCTCCCTCCCACCAGTGCTCCTGTTATTATTTTTGTGGCCCTTCCCCTTCTCCTTCCCCTGAGAACACTGAACAAAAGTATTTGTTCAGGATATCTGCCGTTTCCTGTTTCCCCCTCTGCTCAGCCCAACCCCCTCATCCATTTTTAACCTTACAATCCCTCCCCTGGTCTTCATCTTTTCACTTACATACCTAAAACATTTCTTGTCCCCTTTCGTTACCTCCTGGGCTATTCTCTCATCAGTTTGTGCCTACATGCTCTTTACTGCTCTCCCTGCTTTCCTCTGCTTCCCCGATATACCTCTCTATCCTCCCCCTCTATGTTTCCTTATACAGTCTGAATGCTACTCTTTCAGCCTTTACCTTTTCCACCACCTCTTTCGAGAACCACAGCGGTCTCTTTTTCCGCTTGCTTTTGCTCACTTGCTTGATGCACAGGTTTGTTGCCTTCACTATGTCCTCCTTTAGATTCACCCACTGCCCCCCCCCCCCGGTCATCCCTTACTCATTTACCCATCAATATCAAATGTGACCCCCTGAAGTCCAGTACCCATCGCCCTTGTGTGGTTAAATTCCACAGCATCCTTATATTGAACCACACTGTACAGTGATCACTGGTCCACAGGTGGCCTCCCACCTTGATGTTTGCAACACTGTCCCTGCTGGTGAGTACCAGGTCTAGTATTTCCCCATCACAAGTGAGTTCACTGACTAACTGCCAGAGGAATACCCCCTGCAGGGAGTCTAGAATGTCCCTTCTTCTAGCTGAAGCTGCTGCTGGGAGGCTTCAATCTACATCAGGCAGAACTGAAGTCCCCCACCAGCAGCACCTCCCCTTTTCTGCCATCTCAGCAATGGCTTCCACCAGTACCTTACCTAACTCCTCCCCCCATACTGGAGGTCTGTACATCATGCCAGAGTGAACAGTGGTTCTGTTCCCCATCTTCAGGGTGACCTACAGTACCTCTGCCCCCACCATATTCCCTGTATCTTCATCACTTTTATGCTTTACCTCACATGAAGTACTACACCCCTTCCTTTCCTTCCCACACTGTCCTTCCTGAACACAGTATAGCCTGGTATGGACATATCCCAGTCATGGTTTTCAGTGCATTGTGACTCAGTAATAGTCACTATATCTTGGTCAGCCTCTGCTACAATGGCCTCTAGGTCCAGAATCTTTTTATCCTAGACTTCTAGTACCCACACACATGGCTTCCAGATTTTGTTACCACTCTGCTCATTATCACCCTTTTTACCTTTTTGCCCTGCCGCCTTCCCCCCTCTCTCTTTAATGCTCCTCTTCCCATTCCCCTTCATTTGTATCACCTTTCTTCCTTTATTAATTTGCACCTTGGGGGATTCCTCTTCCCTTGTGTTCTCCGTACCCTCTACTTCAGCCTGTTGGGGGGGGCAGTTTCTGCCTCCCTGATTACTTCTGCCACCCTCCTCAGCTAATTTAAATGTTAAAGTAACATTTAAACCATCCACTTAGGACTGCGGTTCCCTTCGCAGATCAATGCAGACCACCACCCCCATATAGGCCTTTATCCCTTCAGGTGGCTCCCCAGTTCCCAATGCAGCCAACCCTCCTCTCTGCAGCATTCCTTCATCCAGGAGTTGAAGCACCCAGTGAGGATATCCCTCTCCTCCCCCCTGTCATAGACAGGCAGCACCTCAGTGAAAGCCACTGAGTGCACTACCTAAGACCCCTCTCCAGCTCCCTAAACTCCACCTGTACCATTCCAGCCCCGTCCCTAGCTAGGTCATTAGTCCCCCAGCTGGAAAATGACATCCAGCTCAACCTTCTGTCCTGCTGCCTTATTGATCCTCAGGATCTGCTTCCTATCCCTCTGGGCTGTGGTGCCCCTGAGACACCTAACCTCTCTCTCACCCCCTTCCTATTCCCAAACCTATCCCCCTCACAATCAAGTCCCCCACCCAAAGTTGCTTCCTCCTCCTCCTCCTCCTCCTCTGGGGTCCTTTTCTACCCTCCTTGGGGTATCCACTATGGAGGACCCCCACAGCCTCCCTGTCCACTACCATGGGTACCTCCTCCTGCCAGACCCTCACCATCAGAGTGGCATAGGAATTGCGTAGTGGTACCAGTTGAGGAATGTGCCTCTGACCCACCACCCCTACCCTTCCAGAGCCCACTGTAGTCCAGTCGTTCATCTTCCCTGGAATCCTCTGCAGTAACTGTGGCAGACTTGGTGACCCCTGAGTGGGGGAAGAGGTGCCCTGAAGTCTAGCCAGTTCAGCCTAGAGTCTAGCAACCTCCTCCTTCAACCCAGAGAGGTACATGTACATGGGGCAGCACTGCAGTCTCCAGAAGATCTCTCTGAAAACTGCCCTGCTACAGCCACTGCACTGTTCCACTCGCGGCATTACCAACTTCTGTTCTCCCTGCTACCTGGAAATATTTTTGTACCCTTAGCCCCAATAGGGTGTTCTAGTTTTCCCAATTTTTTCTTTGTTTGCTATTAGTGTTCCCCCATACATTGTTTAAATCCTTTTATAATCCTACCCTAGATAGAGTGTTGCTTCTATTCTCAGGTTTGGCCAGCCTTTTACCTTCCACCCTTCCCAGCAGTGACTTCTACACCGTAGTGTACAGCTATCTTGTCTTAATTGACCAAAAGAGTCCCCTGCTACCCTGCTTTCTCCTGCTGATGCCTAAGGTGTCAGTCACCTGTTTTACTCCTTCACTGTTCCCCTCACTTGCTGGGACACAAAAGTGCTGGGACACATTGGATCGGAAGTCCTTTATACAGCTGGTTGGTCAAATTGCTCCTTAGAAGTCCAACGGGCACACAGAACACTGGCAACCTGACCAAAAGCTGTCGATAAGCCAGGGCCCATCCCGGCCCTCTTCCTCTAATATGCTACGAAGGAGAAATTGTTAAGGCTGGCCAGGGAAAAGGGTCCCTTAACTTGCCATGAACATAAGGTGTCATTGTACCAGGACTACTCAGCTAAGTTATCTAAAAGGAGGGCTGTATTTACAGCTCTTCACCACTCCCTCCAGAAACTAGGAGTTAACCATATGTACCATATGTCATACCAGCTAACTTTAAATTAGAGAGGAACAGGGTCTTCCATGCCTTTTTGTTCACGGAAACTGTGGACCCCCTGACCCCAATATGGACACCATGCAGTCTGGAGTTTACTCAGTCCAGGAATGTGAACAGATCACAGAGGGACAGCGTATAGAGGCTTTCCCATTTTCTTTTCTACCAGTCAGGCATCCCCTGAGATGTAGCAATGGAAAAAGGGCAGGCAGAGGAAGACTACGGCTGCTCAAGTCGCATCCTTCCACAACCTCTACTTGTCCCCACTGAAGCAGAAATTGGGGATTAAGGACTTCGCCCTCTAAATCATCAGCTGCAGATTCTCCCCTGATAGGAATATCCTACTGACATTGCTGCCTGATAGCCATGAGAAATATCCCAGAGAGATTGAGCAGGCAACTTTAAATTCCTGCAAGGAGCCCTCAACTTCATGGGCAGATGTGGTCCAAGGGCAGTGGGTGCAACTCCCCCTTCCACAGTGACCTGACTCCTTCCTGAACTGATCTTGTAAGGGAGTCTCTGAACTGCTACTGCTGTAATTTTATTTTGTTCTGACTGACAGGTAGTGTGTAAATGAGGGTAATCATTAGTGCCTGTGAAGATTGGATGTTCCGGGGGGGGGGGTCGCTATAGAACTCGTAGGGTTGGTCCTGTATTTCTTGTCCCAGCAAAAGCCAGCTCACACACCTGTTAAAAGTCAGTTTTTTTGTTTGTTTTTTTGCTCCGCCGCAAGCCCCTGGTCAGCCACTCCTTCGGGCCACCAAGGCCCAATGCCGCCACATGCCCCGTCGCCATCAGCCACCTCTTCATTGTCGTGACCCTATGTAACCTGATGTAACCCTTCATCAGGTTGGCCCAACCCCCATGGGGGAACTGGGGGAGGAAAAATGCCTGCAGTTGTATAATACATAACTCAGGCATGGCAGGGTCGGCATGGTCACTTCGGGGCTACCGTGGTGACAGGGACCTGCATCCATCATCCTGGCCAACCAATGGCAGATTTTCTGCTTTTTTCCTGACCTGCCCACCCCCCCACACACACACACACACAAAGGGCTAGCCATGGTAGCATTCTGGGGGCTGGGGCATTCAGCAGTGTGTCAAGGCCACATGCTGCCAGCCACCCCAAGCCACCTCCAAGGGCCGACAAACAGTGGTCCAAAGCCCCCCCCCCAGGGAGGGAAGCAAACAAAAGATGCTCTAAGCTCCCTCCCTACTGGACTCTGCTCCTGACACTGGGCTCAGGACATGAACCCGGGTCGCCAGCGTGCCAAGTGAACACCGTCACTCTACGGCACGGAGCTAAAAGTCTGGTTGCATGACCACTCAGCTGCTGTGGTAGATAGGCTTGCCCTCTTTACTAATATACAACCAATCTGTGTTAATGTGGCTAATCTAGTTCAGGCTGTGTCCTACTGAAGAGGGAAGGGCAGATTAAATGGTGGGAGTTTTACTGGTAGTAACTTCTCTCCCCCTCCACTCGGGGATGCTGTTACGCAGCTAATTACTCTTGGGGGGCATCAATATGGAGAGGAGCAGTTATTAAACACCTATTCATTTAGAGTTTGAGTGAAAAAAAAAGGAGCCTGAAGGTCCTGAATATCTGCCATCATCCCTTCGGTTGCTTCGTCATGCAGGTAGCTCCTTGTGTGAACATTTATGAGGAGCGACCCAGGTGGTGCAGCAACTTTGTGGGAGGCAGTTTGCTTTCACTAATATGGCTGGAGGTTGTGGACAGTTTTACCATAAGCACATAAGAGGGCACATAGGATGACACATTTTCCCCATACCATCACTAAGGCTCACCGGGCAGAGAGTGATTGCTCCCCTTCTCTGTCAGGGGCTATCTATGGCTAAGGGTCGAGGGCAGGATTGTTTTCACCTGGTTTCAGGTCTAAAGAGTACAGGACCTATAAATCCTGGTCATGTGGAAGAGACTGCTCTCATTTACTCAGATTCCCAGTTGCTTACCTCCCCCCCCCCCATATCCTTATATTTGTTTAAAACATACTGAGTACAGTCCCCAGTGTAAGGGGTGGGGGGGCCTGAGGTCACAGTCTACTTGCCATGGAGAGGCTGACTTTGATGAGGATGGCAGGATCCCTTTGAGGGTTCCTTGCTGATCAGTCTCGCTTGCTCTCCAGGATGATGTCGGCCATTCCAACTGTCACAATGAATGGAACTGCTGCCTCTCAAACATGTGAATGTTCATGAGGATTACCCTCAGAAGCTAACAATCTGACCCAGATGGAGGAGCTCTACTGGTCTTTTTGGCTGCTTGGGGACACTACTACATGCAAGACAGGTGAGGAGGTGACTCCCTGGACTTCTCTTGAAGCACACCAAGGTATGAGCAAAGGAGCATGGGACAGAGGAAAGGTTTGGGCCTGAGTTGCTATTATTGTATGATGATTTTGATCCGAAGTAAAGCTCCTTCCCTTCCCCTCCCCTCCCCATCTCTGGCTGCAGCTGTATACTCACCACTCTCCCCCCCCTTTTTCATTACTTTTTAACACCTGATTGAGTTGTGTGACTATGCAGGAGAATGCTGGGCTCACTTAATCTAACTAGATGCATAACTGCATTTGCCACCAGCTGAATTCTGTTTTATGTCTCCTCCAGATTCCAGCAGCACCCCTTCTCTTTTATCTTACATTGTAGAAGCCATACCTGGAAGGATCTTGCACTGAGTTCAGTTCAGGTGCCAGTTGTGGAGTAGCCCGCATCTCCATGCTTGGACTGTAGACCACGGGTCTGGGCAGCATCCTAGCTCCACCAAACTGTCTATTGAGGTGCATCCCTGCAGCCATGAGCTTGGTTCTAAGGGAAGTCTGTCTAGAGGAAATTACATGGGGGCCAGGGGGACAAAAAGGAGTGCACAGGGTGATACCATAACTCTAAAAACCTTCCCTCTACACAACTGGACCTACCTTGATGTGGGGCCACCATGCTTTATACCTCCAAGTTGGGGGGGGCTGGTATGGACGCCACCACAGATGCATTATAGGACAGAGGTGACCACAGAATAGTGGTGCACATAAAGAACCGAAACATAAGACTAGCAGCCTACCCTTGCTCATAGAGCACGCAGCTTGTACAAGGGCCAATATCCAGAACCGTAATACAATCACAGAGTAAAGCAAGTACCCTGTGCAGTCATTGGGCCAGTGACTCTGCTGATGGGCCAAGTAACATGCAGCTTAGTTAGACACCCTTCTATGCTCTCTTTCCTCAAACAGATGCCCCCCCAACATAGTCCTGTATTGCACACAGCACTAGCTAGGCATATGACAGGTAATACCTGTGATGGGATGGAGCTTGTACAGCCTGGATGGTGGTGGGGGTTTACTACTCAAATGCACTGGCACCACGGAGTATACCGGGAGAGGGCTGGGGGCCTGGCATGCCCAGGCAGCATGCCTTGAAGGCTCTGTGGGGGACTAAGGGAAAGGAAAATGATGCAGCCTGTAACATTGTACTGGGTATCTGGAGTCAAAGAGCTGACATACAGGTACACGTTGCTTTGGCACATAAAGATCCAGGTTTGTTTCCTCGGCAGCATGAATTCCCCTCCCATCTTCTATTTTCAACCCCTCTTCTCACAATCCATTTACATGCTTCCCTTACCAAATACTGGCACAATAACCATGGGGAATGGGTCTCACTTCAAGGGTGGCATATCAATGCATTCTATCTATAAGATAGGGGTGCAATTTAAAAAATGTTTTTTGACACACTCTACTCACCCAAGGAGCAGTCATGGTACCTTACTAAGCTTTTAGTGACTGTTAGAGACTCACAACAACTTTTGGGGATGTAGTTTTCCTCTGGCTCGACTTTGCTGTTGGTTTCTCTCTATTAGATAGTATTGCTCACCAGGTATACAAACAAGTATTTTTATTTTTCTTCAGTGTTCTGTTCTGATTTCTTCCTGTTATGGTTAAGCCATTTAATTGCTGTTTGGCTTTCATGTTTACATATTTTCTGCTTGCAAAATTGGACCTATAGGTATACAGTGGAACTGTCATGTGCTATTACATGTTAAGTTATGATGTTCATTATTTGCTGTGTTCAATACATTAGGGAATACAGGGATTTTAAGGGCACTTTTGGGACCTAGGGGTTCTGGCAATATAGGTTTCAATAAGTATAAGTAACAGTGGAGAAGAGAAAAGGCCTATTTTATCTCTTTCTGTACTGAGATAATTTTGACATACTATAGGCCAAAGCCCACATATAATGATATATGGGATGTGGTCCTGTGCCCCATAGTATATTGGACCTGGAGTCAACTGTTTAATCCCTTCTTACCCTGGGTACAGTTCACATTTAGGGATCTGCTTTATCATGGAGACTATCCTCATAACTTTGTATCCTGGAATGTCCAAGGTCTAAATTCCCCCATCAAGAGGAAGCAGGTTCCTACTTATCTGAAAAAATAGAGGTGTGATGTGGCCTTAAGAGAGGTGTGGTGCCGGCCCGGTGGCGCTGAGGGTTGAGGCGCTGGACGCCACACCTCACATCACGCCGGCGACCCAGGTTCAGGAGCAGACTTGGGCACCGGGAGTCATCAGGGAAGGGAGAGGATTGAGCATCCGGTGGACTGCTCTCCTCTCCCGGGGAAGGGCTTTGGGTTGTCCAGCACCCTGGTGGCCCCCGATGGTGATCAGAGGCATTACAGGACACAGACCAAGAGAGCCAGGGGTCGAGCGTGACTGACGCTGGCAGGGTTGCCATGTGCCATGGCGTCAGAGCACCCACACTCTGGGGGGGAGGAGGGGAACTCAAGGGGACAAAAACAAGAAAAAGCCCTTCCTGTCGGATAGGCAATGGCCCTCACAGTGCCATCCACCACACTCCCAACACTGGATCCCCGCCTCTGCCCTTTGGTCACCCCGGGCTCTACCCTCTCCGGCTCAGGGTGACAGTAATGTCCTTCAAGAAGGCGGGGGTCACAGTGGGCATTAGAGCGGCTCTGATGAGTTGAGTGGCCCGAGAGAGTTCCAACTAGGAGGATAAATAAAGAGAATGATAAAAAAATAAATAAATAAAAAGAGGTGTGGTGTGGCCTTCCTTCAAGAGACCCTTCTACTCCCTGTAGAAACCCAGAAGCTCACTAGACAGTGGGTAGGACAGGTGGTTAGCAGCTCTTTCTCCACTAAGGTGAAGGGGGTCACCATACTGTTTCATAAAAAGCCAAAGGTGCTGGTCTCACAGGGGTCCCACTTCCTGGAAGGTAGATGGGTCCTAGAAAGTGTCCTCCTGAATTCAGAATGCATATTATTGGGTAATCTGCATGGCTCAAATCAGTATACTGATGCCTTCTTCCCTGAGCTGGCACAGCAGATAGCAATTTTACTCCAACAAGATCACCTGCTATTAGGGGGCGACTTCAGTGTGGTGTGGGACCCACTGGTAGACACTCTCTGGGGCTGTGGCAAATCTTCTACAAGGGCCAGGGAGACCCTGCATAAAATGGCAGAGGAGTTTGCCCTTGTGGACCCATGGAGATGCCTTGACTCCACAGGATGTGATTATATGTTTCACACTGCACCACATCAGTCTAGCAGTAGCATAGATTTCTTCTTACTCCTAACCTCATTAATACAGTAAGTACAAGCTGTTGCCATCGGCCCAATGGTAATATTCGACCATGCTTGCATGCTACATAAGCTGCACATGGGGACGAGAATAAAATCTACACCCTGAAGACAGATGGATACCTTCTTGCTATCCCATAGAGACTACCAAGACTGGCATTTGAGTGAAATTTACCTTTTCTTCTCCTTGAACAATGCATATCCAGACCGATACTCCTTGGCACCTTCAAAGCTTATATCCATGGATGGATACTCAGCTATGCTGCTTATACCAAGAAGCAAAGACCAATGGAACTGGTGGGCCTTAAAGAGGCCCTTAGGACAAAGGAGAAGGAAACAATGCTTTGGCAGAACATTCCCCTCAGCTGCACTGGGAAATGACACAGTTGAGATACAGAATCAATACTCACTCTTCAGAGGCTGCCCACAAGGCAATCACCCGAACTGCCCACAAATGTTGGGAGTTAGAAGAGAAGGCAGGGAGGCTGCTAGCCTATCACATGCATATAATGCAAGTGGTCAAACATGTAGGGTCTATCAGAACAGCCTTGGGACAGGTGGTTCATCAGTCAGATGACATAGCAAAGGGATTCTTGGCTTTCTGTGCAAATCTCTATGCTTCCAAACAGGTGCCAAACCCGCCCTCCTTGTCAGATTTTTTGGGGGGAGGGGCTATCCTTGCTGCAACTTATACCCAGCAGGTAGCTGAGTTGGACAGAGCTATCTCTCTGCTTGAATTATAGGTAGCTCTCAAGTCCCTCCTTAGAAAAAAATCTCGGGGTCCAGATGGACCCCCGGTGGAGTTCTACAAAGATCTTCCCCCAAGGCACACGTCCACCTGTTGGATACACTCAAAGAGGCATATACATGAGTTGCCTTGCCTCGTTCCATGAGAGATGCCTATATTCTCTTGCTACCAAAGGAAGGCAAGGACCCCCAGTCAGTAGCCAATTAACATCCTATTTCACTGCTGAATGTGGATGTAAAGTCCTGGCAACACGTCTTGGAGTCTTGACACCCTGTGCAGTGGACAGACACCAGGCAGGCTTCATCAAAGGCAGGACGACCATGCATAACAACAGAGCAGCAATGGATGCTATGTGGGTGGCAGGCTCTGCCACCACTCCCAGCCTGCTTGTCAGCATAGACACTGAGAAGACCTCTGATTCTATATAATGGGAGTACTTGTTCCAGGCTATGCAGGCAGTAGGAATAGGGCCAGACTTCACCCACTTGGGTTAAGGCCCTCTGTGCTGCCCCAGTAGCTTGTCTGATCATCAATGGGTGATCTGTTCCTGATCCACTTACAATGGGGGACCAGGCAGGGGTTCCCCCTCTCCCCACTACTGTTCCTTATAGGAATGGAGCTCCTGTTGCATAAGCTGAGACATTCAGAGGCAGTGGAAGGTGCAAACTGCGGCATTACTACAGTTAAGACTCTAGCAAATGCAGATGACTTATTGTTAGCACTTGCAAATCCTTCTCAATCACAGCCCATGGCTTTAGCTATATGGAAGGACTTCAGAGAACTCTTGGGTCTGCAAGTAAGCTGGTCCAAAATGGAATTGCTCCTGTTGAATAAATACATACATCCTGCAATGGTGGTGCAGCACCTGAGTCTCTGCTGGTGCCGACAACATGATATTTAATACCTGGGTGTACTCCTGTCTGCCACACTGCGAGAAATGGCGGATCTGATTCTTAACCCTCTCCACACAATATTGGAAGCAGACTTCTCCAGGTGGAAAAGACTGAGGCTGATCTTTGGGGGGAAAACTGGAGTACAAAATTATGGTGTTCCCCAAAATACTGTTTTTCCTCAATAGCCCACCATTCTTTATACCACCAGTGAAACTCCAACACTTTGAGAAGTTTTTCTCAGCCTTCCTTTGGGAAGGGCAATGGCTGCATTTAGCCTGCAGCATCTGAGAGCCCCATGCATGAGGAGAGGGTGATCTCAGCTCTGGCAATGGGCTTACCACCAGGCTGCTGGGATAGCGCAAATCCTTCACTGGCTGGCACCAGTCCATGAATGCTCATCTTCCTGATTGCATCTGGAAACAGGGCTAGCCATGGCCCCCCCAGGCCTTGTCAATGGCAAAGAGGGGTACTGCACGGAGGACAAGGGAATCTCCAAAACATAGGTATGCCACACATACATGGTCCACAGTACTCATGACACACAACTGGAAACTATATCACTTGGAGGAATGGGAAACACTGTGGTTTAGCCCACACTCCCTGATTGATAATAAGTTTCTTAACTGGCCCTCGTGGGTAGCCAAGGGGATCCTTATGGTGGGGCACCTCTTGCAGCTAGGAACAGATATGATGGATACATTCCAGAATCTAGCCACCTGCTATGGGCTCCCCTGGACAGACTTTTGGCAGTTCATACAAATATGTACTGCCATTCACAAATGCTCATCCCAGCAACCACTTATAGCTAGCCAGATCTTCCCGAGCCATATAACTAACTGGATGGCACAGCTCTCTAGAATGAGGGACCAAATATATGACTGCATCGCAGATCCCTATATTCCTACTCTGTTGAGATGTAAGGAAGTCTGGGAGACAGAACTACCCTTGAACATGTCACAGTCCACATGGTAGAGTATGCTGCATATGGCACACGCAGGTCTGAGGGATATCAGATACCAGCTCATCCAGAAGAAGATTCTTCATAGGTGGTATTACTTTCCTTATGTGCTTAAGGAGATGGGCCTCTTGCCCACAGATACCTGTGGGAGGTGCCATCAGCCAAGGGGGAACCTTACCCACATCCTTTGGTACTGTCCTGTGCTAGCTAACTACTGGTCCCAGATCTGGTACTTCTGTGGTATGGTTCTGGGCCATGGAGTTCCACAAAGCATGCTATTCTGGCTACTGGGGATTCGCTAGCAGACACACTTACCAACACCAAGCAATGTGGTTATGGTTGGCAGCCTTACAAGCCAAGAGACACATTCTGCTTAAATAGTGATCAGACTCTACAGCTTCCTTTACAGGCTGGCCGACCTCTCTCACCAAGCTAGCAGAAAATGAAAGACTATCTCACCTTAGTAGGCACAATATGGAAAGATTCAGGCAAATTAGGGACCCTTTCCTCCGAACCACCCAGGTATAGTTTATTATTTGTTGTTACAAAGGGGTTTTAATCATTTTTAAAAATATCTAGGTTGGCAATGTTAATTAAATATACCACTGAACCTTATGAAGGTCTGTGGGCTCGATTTTCAAAAGCCAGAGAATGCCACAAGCCCCCAGTGAGCCGATCATATGGCGCACGAGGCTTGTGGCATTCTCCTGGCACCAATCGGGATTTTCACTCCCTGTGCCATATACCACGTTAGACCAGCTCCCCCATTCTAACTTGCGGCATACTGCAGACTTTTTTTTTACGGGGCTTGAGCCAAATGTTTAGCACAAGCTGCAGTAAAGAGTGGAAAGTGTCACAACTGCACCCGATGTAACATAGAAACATAAAAGTTGATGCAGATAAGGACCGCAAGGCCCATCCAGTCTGCCCATCTCTTTTTCTGCCTTATGAATGTGCCATTGGCCTCTGCTCTGTCAATGGTCTATCTATTCATACTCATCTGTATTGCTCCCTTATGCCTATCCCATGCCTGTTTGAAGCCCTGCACTGTATTCATATCCACCATTTCCTGAGGTAGGCCATTCCATGCATCCACCACCCTTTCTGTGAAAAAGAACTTCCTCACATTACCCCTTAATTGGCCTCCCTCTAACCTCATGCTGGGTGCTCTTGTCCTGCTATTTTTCTCATATTGAAACATGTTAGACTCTTTCACCTTGTTAATGCCCTTAAGGTGTTTGAATGTTTCAATCATATCACCTCTCTCCCTCCTTTGCTCTAGGGTATACATATTGAGCTCCATTAATCTGTCCTCATATGTATTCTGATGCAGTCCCTGCACCATTTTGGTTGCCCTTCTCTGGACTGCTTTAATTTGGTTAATGTCCTTGTGAAGGTGTGGCCTCCAGTACTGCATGCAGTACTCCAGATGAGGCTTAACCAGTGTCTTGTAAAGAGGGATTATTACCTTCATCTTCCGACTTGTGATACCCTAATACACCCTAACATCCCTCTAGCCTTACCTACTGCTTTAGTGGTCTGCTTGGATGATTTCAGGTCATCGGTGATGATGACGCCCAAGTCTCTTTCTTCCCTTGTGACTGCCAGCAACTCTCCTCCCAGCCTATAGGTGGCTTCTGGGTTTCTCTTCCCTATGTGCATGATCTTGCACTTCTTTGAGTTAAACCCCAGTTGCCACTCTTTTGACCATTTTGCTAGTTTATCCAGATCTCTTCTCATTCTGCCCACCCCATCTGGATCATCTACTATGTTGCAGATCTTGGTGTCATCTGCAAACAGACACACCTTACCCTCCAGTCTATCTGCAATGTCACTGATGAAGATATTGAAGAGGACTGACCCCATGACTGATCCTTGAGATACCCCACTTGTGACTTGCATCTCTTCTGACTATATACTGTTTACCACCTCTCTCTCTGTTTTCTGCCCGTCAACCAGTTTGCCACCCAGTTGACCAACTTCTGACCCACCCCGAGCCTACCCAGCTTATTAATCAATCTTCTATGTGGAAAAGTATTGAAAACTTTGCTGAAGTCAAGGTAGACGACATCAACTGCTCACCCTTGGTCCACCACTCTGGTTACCCAGTCAAATAAATCTATGAGATTAGATTGACAGGACCTTCCTTTTTGTAAACCCATGCTCTCTTGGATCCTGTGCTCCTATGGATTCCAGGTGTTGCTCTATCCTTTCCTTAAGGAGTGCCTCCATAATCTTGCCCACTACTGAGGTAAGACTGACTGGTCTGTAGTTCTCTGCCTCCTCCCTGTTACCACTCTTGTGGAGCGGGATCAAATGAGCCCTTCTCCAGTCTTCCAGGACCTCTCCTGTGCTCAGAGACTCACCAAACAGTTCTGATAATGGCTCTGCTAGTTCCACCCTTAGCTCTTTTAGTACCCTGGGATGTATGCCATCAGGTCCCATTGTCTTGTTCACCCTGAGCTTATCGAGCTCTTGTAGGACCCTTTCTTTTGTGGAGGGACTAGTGCACACCTCCCTCCCCACTGTGTCCATGGTGCTGAGCTGTGGGCCCTGCCCTACCTTCTCTTCAGTAAATACTGAGCAGAAGTATCTATTTAGGATAGATGCTTTTACATGGTCCTCCTCCTCACATGCCCCCTTATCCCCTTTGATCTTAGCAATACCCCCTCTGGACCTCCTCCTTTCACTAATGTATCTATAAAAAGTCTTGTCACCTTCTTTTACTGTTTGTGCTAGTGTTTCATCAGTTTGGGCCTTTGCCTGCCTTACTGCCTTCCCTACTTCCATTAGAGAAGTTTGGTATGCTTCCCTGTCTTCATCCTGCTGTGTTCCCTTATATTTCCTGAAGGCCAGCCTTTTGGCTCTGACCTTTTCTGCTACTATTTTTGAGAACCAAAGTGGTTTCCTTCTTCTTTTCGCTTCCTTTTCTCTCTAACACAGTGGGATGTTGCTTCAAGTATTGCATCTTTAATGTCTGCCCACTTTGCCTGTACCCCCTCACCTGTATTTCTTTTTGCCAGGGCTAGCTGAACTCTGCTGGCCATCTTATCAAAGTCAGCTCCTCTGAAGTCCCATATTTGTGCCTTGGAATGGGATGATTTTGTTCTAGTGGCCAAATTGAACCATACCATGTGATGGTCACTGGCCCTCAGGTGACCTTCTACCTGGAGATCTGTGATCCTTTCCCTGTTAGTCAGTACTAGATCTAGGATAGCCCTGTCTCTTGTGGGTTGTTGTACCAGTTGTTTGAGTCCCTCCCCCTGCAGGGAATCCACCATGTGCCTAGTTCTGGCAGATTTTCCTGCTGGTATTGACCAATCTGTATCTGGCGTGTTGAAGTCTCCCATTATCAGAACCTCCCCTGTACTATTATTGGGTGAAGTTGCACCGAAGGTGTTTGGTGCAGCTGCACCATAGAATGGGGCTGACGAGGGGCTTGAAAATCAAGCCCCATTTGTTTTAGTTAGGTACAGCCTTGTTTGTGCTAGTTAGTCACATATGTTGAAAGTAGTAATCTGCCAATGAAGGACTGCTGAATAGATAACCTGACTTTCTTTGTTAAGTGGTAATTGCAATTGTGAATTGTGCAGTCTTTCGATAAAAAACAATATTTTAAATGAGTGCAAAAGACCAGAAACCTGTCTGCATACAACTTTCCTTTGTAACAGAGACTAAGGGGAAGATAAAAACAGGAAGTACAGGCAGTACAACTAAAATGATGTATTATTTCCAAAGTTTACCCAGAGGTGTCACAAGCTCCTTAAAGCAGTATTTATTAGCTGGCAAAGAATGTCATCATAGCTTTTTTTGTTTGTTTTTTAGCAACAATGCATCTTGTGACATCTTCCGATTCATCATCGATGTATTTCTAATTACCACAGATATTTTTTTAAAATAGCTTCTATTATCACCTCCTGTTGCTTTTGCAAAAGCAAGGAAGATATGAGATTACTGAACATTATAGAGTTTCTGATTTCCATTAAACATTTCACAGCTGATATCAGCAGAACTCGGTTACATAAAATTCCTATGTAAGCCCCTTGCAGGAGGGCTTATGCTCCCATTAGAAACCCTTCCCTCCTCCTCCTACCCCGAGCTGGGAATTCATTAGTGCTCTGAGAGTAAATACTGCTGGACACCTTAAGGTGGCAGCAGATGGCAGGTTAGGGGAGGTATATCATTTATTTATTTTTATTTATTTAGTTTTTGTTGACTGGGAAAGGAGGTCTAGACAGTTCTGCCCATTTTCAGCCTCGTCCCGGGGGAGAGGGATACAGATAGATGTCAACAGACACTGAGCCAGATTAAGTTGTTGGTGGTATTTTTAGTGAATGGGGGAAGTTTGGCCAGGACACCGGGGAAATTCACCTACTCTCCTGCAGGGGACTCTGTCTCTCAGTGGAGAGGATGGAGGAGCCCATTTCGTCAGTGTGGATGTTGGAGGAGACAAACGCACCTCAGGGGAGGTGCTGGATGATTTAGTTACGAACACTGATATGGTGGCTGATGCCACAGATGTTACTTTCCCTCAGCCTCTTGCAGAGGCTACGATGGACCAGATGAATTCTACAGTCCAGATGGAAATGAATGAAAATATGGAGGACGAGAATCTATCGGCAGCTGAGGTGATGCAAAAAGAAAAACTGGCTCAGAAAAAGAAACAGTTTTACAATATACTCAAGAAAGCAGAGCAAGAATTTAAAAATTCCAAACAGCAGTTGGATGAGAAAAAAAAAAAAAACGTTCTCAGGTCAGTCCACAAATTTTTATTGGCAAACAACTAAATTTAAGTGCACCCATTTCAGCAACTGATACGGTCCCAGCCACAGAAGTAGTGACTGATAGCCAACCGCTAAGCGAGTTCTCAGAGGACAAGTGGATTCTTTAGCAGGCACTCCAGCAAGCGGGATGGCTTTTTGAAAATGGGAGATGGGTTCCTGACCCAAATATCCTGATTCCAGGGTCTCCTGAGTATAATGTGGAACAAAATGTTAGCTAAACAATTAGCCAGCCAAGTGTTTCTATGACAACCTGTGGTAGCCCTCCTGCGCAGAAGGAATTCACTCAGCCTACAGAGGTAGCCCCTCCCACATTCCAGCCACAGGTGCGGCCAGAGGCCTCAGCACATGCAGCCTGTGATGATCAACAGGGCTTACACTCCAGTGAAACGATGGCTACTAGGTCACAGTTTCAGTCTAATCAAGAGAAATTTACAGCTACAGAGGTTACTGATTCAGAAGGGGAATTTGAAATGGCTTCAGAAGGTAATGCTCCACTTGTTTTAGCAAACAAAATTAATGTTTTACACGAGGATGTTGGAGAAGAAAGGGGGCCCCAGTAAGCTGAATCAGAACAAATCCCACTAACTAATTCTACCTATGCAAGCTTATTTAAAAAGCCAGTGGAGGCAGCTAAAAGAAGATTTGTGGTCAGATTACAGTATAGAGGAGACCAATAAAAACTACTGGACTGACATCATGTGGGAAAAGTTTTAGTAAAAGATTCATTGCATTTCACACCAGGTGACATTTATACTTTCATCCATACTCCTGGGGATAATAATTTTGATGTCAGCTTCTGTTCTGTGGCCTTGCTAGACAAATTCTGGAGACTTTATTCCACTGTTAGAAATTCACCGATATGGGAGATTTTATTGCAATTCCTATAACAAAGCCCACTATAAAGACAGTGACTATACTATTTTGAAACAAAGGGGTCAGCATAAATAATATAATATTTTGGCTCAAAATACAATGTGACATACAAGGATCTCCGAATCCTATTATTGATGACAATGGGTTCAGGACTGGGGGGTGGACTTTCCATGTAAAATTAAAACAGTCTGACAGTGGCATTAACTATCTGCCAAACTGCTTTTTTGGGGGGAGGGATCGTGGAATCCTCTTTTTATTTTATTTATTTATTTTTTTTATTTTACCAAGGCCAGTCCAAGAGTTGTTATTGATGTGACTCCCTTACACACCTGAATACAGATTGCACACAATTAAAATCTTTTTAGTGCGGAGCAATAGGGCGTACTGCCCATTTCTGTACAGTCCACCCCTTTTTGCAATCTTTGTGGAGATGATGAGCACGACTTTGGTTCTTGTCCCTGGGCAGCTCATAACTCAGAAGAGTCAGCTGAACAAGATTTCTACTTGCACTGAGCAAAGAGACCATTTCG
Organism: Neoceratodus forsteri; assembly: GCA_016271365.2. NCBI lineage: Eukaryota > Metazoa > Chordata > Ceratodontiformes > Ceratodontidae > Neoceratodus > Neoceratodus forsteri. Next base: position 686,827,031 of record JADMNL010000022.1, on the reverse strand, counting down.
GTCATCTAGACCCCCACCCCTCCTTCTAATGCACCTGATGCAGGACGGGACCAAGGGTCTGAGGAAGTTAATCAAAACAAGGCTCCATCTCCACTGCCTGCAACTGTAGTACATTCTGAGAGTTCTGAGCAGCCAGTGTCTATGGAGATTCCCACACAAGAAATGCCTCCACCCCCCCACCCCAGGTGAGACCTCCCAGGCTGAACAAGATACTTTTCAGACAGTACCTATTAAGACGCAGAGAAAACATTCGGCCAAGGGTTCGCACTCTGGGGATGATATTCAGTTACAAAACAGGTTTGAGGCTTTTCAAAGCTGGGGAGAGCAGATGGAGGAGGCTGACTCCGATGGATCTGTTCAATCCTCTCTAAGTCATGCCCCAGCTGGTCCTTCTAGCCAGCCTCTAACTAAAACTAAACCTCCCAGGTTAAAAAGAGTGACTAGATCGAGTGTGAGGTTGACTGAAGCTACTGATCCATAGTACTATATAATTTCTGAAGCTAGCAAACCTAAATGTCAACAGCATTAAGTCTGATTTTAAAAGAATAAAATTTTCTTTATTACAGGACATGCAGTATGACATACATTTATTACAGGATACTAGACTTCACATTATAGCTGATATTTCTCAAGTACAGGCTGCATGGGCTAATGGTTCATCTTATTGGTCCTTAGGGAAGACCTGTGTAGTGGTCTGGGTATTTGTTTCTCTAATCCAGATATAGTTTTTCACAAATTAGTTGATGTTAGCCCTGGCTGAGTACTACTTTTAGACATTGGGTTTGCAGGTTCAGCATGTCAAATTGTAAATGCATATGCACCGCAGACAAAGGTACTCAGAGTGGAACTATTGAAACTCATACAGCCTTATCTTTATACCAGTCGTCAAGTTTTAATGGGTGGTGATTTCAACACCAGTCTCCTAAAATCAGATAAAACTGCAACTGCTGTTAAAACATACAGTGACATGAATTTTTTAAGAACTGTTATACAAAAAGCAGGCCTTAAGGATGCTCAAGCATCATTAATTCATAAGCCAGGCCATACCTTTTTTAAAGGGACTTTGTCTATCCGAATCAATTTTTGGTTTGTAACTAAACTTATCCCTCTTTCCAATACTACAACTGTACCTCTGGACTCCTCAGACCATACTCTGATAGGCATTTGTGTCTCATCAGCCCCTCCAAGAGCCGGGGATTGGGGGTATGGAGATTAATTGCTAGCCTTTTACAGAAACCAGAGGTGTGTCAAGAATTAAAAATATTATTGCAAGCTAGACAAAGTGTTTGTTTTTTTTCTCTATGATTCCCCCATACAATGGTGGTCTGATACAAAACATGTTAAAAAAAATTTCAACAGGTTTCTCTGAAACACAGTGTAACAAAGAATGTTGAATACAATACGCTGAGAAATATTTTTGGGGGTTTGCTAACTCAACAGGTTGAACAGGGCCTAGATCTTATGACAGATTAATGCTATAAAACAGGAACTTTTATCATTTCAATATGATAGGCAGAAATAATTGGAAATGGAGCAGTAGTTTGGAACCCAAGGTAGCCAATGTCAAACCAATCCTTTAGAAGATTGCAGCACAAGAGTGCACCAGAAAACTATTTCAGCACTCAAGACTAGCGACAGACAGATAATATCAGACAATGCCTCCATTTTAAAGGAAATGGAAACTTTTTTACAGAATCAAAGTAAACCACTGATACTGATACAGATTTAGCTTTCATTTTTCAGGCAGTTTATAATCCTAAACTAGATTTTGTACAGTCACAAGGTTTGATTCAGCCCATTTCTGCATGGAATTGAAGGGGGTTTTGTCACAGCTTAGGACAGGGGTAGCACCAGGCTCGGATGGGCTGCCTGGAGAACTTTATAAAGTTCTTTACCAAATAATACCCAAAGAATTGTTAAGTGTTTTTCAGTCCTTCTTAATGGAAATAAGTTTGACTGAGAATATGTATGAAGGATTATTGACTTTTCTGTATAAAAAAGGGGATGGAACAGATTTAAATAATTGAAGACAAATTACCCCCCTGAATACAGATTTTAAAATTGTAACCAAATTGTTAAGTTTAAGACTCGCAAAGGTTTTGGGGGTTAATAATCCATCAGTCTTGACTCTGTTCAGTCCCAGGACGATGAGTTACTGATGCCTTATTCCTTTTAAGAGAAATCATGGACAAAGGGGAACGCCAGGAAACTGAAGGTCTTGTAATTCAGGGTTTTAAATAACTGATTAGCAGTTTTTTTCTTGGGACAATGGTAATTGTACAGAAAGTATTTATATAGGTTTTCTAGAAGTGTTATGCTTGTCAGACACAGTGAGGCAAGTGCTATGCATTTTCACAATGTTTTAGCACTTTTATGAGCAAAACGCTAATCAATTTTTGGAGTTAAATAAAATCCTGTATTTAATTTGGATCAGAAGAAGGTATTCAATAAGGTGTCCCATAAATATCTGTGGACTTGTTTGAGGATTTATGGTTTTCCACATCAGTTTATTTCTTGGGTTCAATTATGCTACTCCAAAGCATTTGTAAGGCCATATGATAACAGATAGTTGGGAAATAAATGTCATGTGATGGTGGGTATACATTAGGGTTGTCCCCTTTTACATACAGTAGTCTCACTATGGACCCTTTAATCAGAATTATTTCCAAATCACCAAATATCACAGGAATTAGTTATTATGGGAGGTTCCCAGTTAAATCTCTTTCTTATGCAGATGATCTTATTCCTATGGTACATAATTTAGAATCAGGCATTTTGGCCTGCAAATTAGTACAAGTATTGGCATCAGCAATTGGAGCAAAAATTAATACAAACAAAAGTAGCTGTATTCCTGTTCAAAGAAATATGGTTCTGGATGAGAAATTAGGAGATATTCCTGTGGCTAGAAAACCAAGTAGAATTTTGGGTGGGTTTTTTTTTTGTTTGTTTTTTTGGTGTTGAGGACATGCAGACCTATAATTGGGACTTAAATTAGACAAATGTCAAAAGAAAATAAGGAACTGGAGCAAGTGGTGCATGAGTAAGGAAACGAGAGTTTACTTGCTCAAAACGTTTTTGATCCCTGTTTTATTGTATTTAAGTTATGTGTTCCCTATTCCTAAACATCAAGAAATGGTGCTTTTAGCATGTTTTTTTTCCTGTTTATGGTGGAGCTGATTGAACCTGGTAAAAGATCGATTACATATTTGCCTAGAAAAGAGGGGGGAGTACGAATAGTAAACCCTATAGTTTTCTTTGGGACTATATTTTTATATACAAACTTAAATCCATTGTTGAGTCAGTCAGGCACAGTTTGGTCTTAATGGGCGTCTCTTTCAGTAACAGACATCCTACAGGAATGGCAGGATAACTTATTTCAACATAAACATAAAAGGACATATAAGTTAAATCAATGGTGGATGGACTGTTTTGATAACATAAAAAAATGAGAAGTAACCAGTCAGGGATTGTTAACCACCACCAGGAAATGTTATTATTCACAAATTAGGAATGCTCATTATTTTATTCAGCTTTTTGATCATATGTCCCAGCTGACCCAATCATCAATTAAATTGATATTGACCGAGCCTAGGCTGCCTCAAAAAATGAAAGATGTAGTCTGGTTGGGTGTACATGGGAAAATAAATGTACAAAATAATCATAAGCACAAGAAGATTAAAGTACGATATTGTCCTAGGGAAACATGCATAATGGAATTAGAGACAATGGATCATCTACATTTACAGTGGCCATACATTGTAGAGTTTTGGCCCGTTTTAGCTACCAAGTGGAAATCTCAGGATTTTTGCAACATTACAGCAGATATTCTGTATTTTGGAGTCATGCCCCCATTATGGGTAAAATATTATGCTGGTAGTATTAGAATACTGATGGCAACCTTTTTATATTGAATATGGCAATGTAAGTATAAAATAGTGCTACAACAACACATTATTACCCAAATAAAGTTATTTCATATGATTTATAAAGAGTTACTACTGATTAGACAAACTGAAAAAGGCAAGGTCAGTGTTAAATCATGGCAAGACAGATGGGATCCTTTTCTTTGGTTAACATAAGCTGATACATTGGTACCCACCTACTTGGGCATTTAGATTCCCTATAGGTTTTATGTTTAAAGAGTGTTACCAGTTTGTTCAAATGGATTTTCTTAGAAGAAAAAAATTAACAATGACTATCTAAATTACAGAAGAGTGTTTTATTGATGTTCTTTGTTTTTGTTATTTTTTAGTATCAATTTGACTTAGACAGTATAAATAATTGCTGAGAAGTATCAACTCCCAGTGATGCGCAAGGAGCAATGGGTTGCATGAACGGCTCAGGTACTCTAGGATCTCATTAGGTAAACAAAAATGGACAGATACCCAAGTTGTGTTTCAACTAAATGTTTGTCTTACTTTTTTTCAAGTGTTTATTGTGTTTTTTCTTTTCAATATGAACTCAGTACATTGGGACAGGTAGAGAATTTTGTGTTTATGTTTTATTTAAAAATGAGTTCTATGTATTATTTAAGGTGAATTTAACCTGTTTTAGTTTTAATTTTAATTTTGGCCTTAGAACAAATATATAATTTTTCTAATTTTTGGGAAGAGGGAGGAAAGGATTCAGCTTTGAGATGTATGCATTAATATGTAATGTTGGTTTGCGTTATGGTTTTTGTTTCTTTGGTTTATTTTAGTACTGGGTTTTGGTTTCCTAAAAGGGGATATGTAAGTATGAATACTTTTATTACAGTATAGTATGTTTTCTTCTTTATTTTAATATGTCATGTATTATGTTTGCTGGACACTGAATTAAAAATTCCCATACTCTTTTCAGACCATTCCTAATAATTTTCACACAGTACCAGGTTTTTTAAACCAGCTATACAAAAATTAAAGAAATGGAAGCTTTGCCTATCTCAAATTATGCAGGTACCTAGGAAACAAATATATGCATATATACAAGTACACACTTTTAGTATTACACCGACTTTTAAAGGTGTCTCAGTGCAACATTACCAAAAAGTATTTCTTACCTTACAAGATGGTAGAACACCACCCAGAATGTGGGATATTGTATGGCTAAGCTGCCATGGTAAATTAAAGGAAATTTCCGATATAAGGTATTGGGCTTCATAGCCCACTACCTTATATTGTCTGGAGCAGACAGGCACCAAAAATTAAATTAAAAACATCTTACTTGTTGTTGTGGAAGTGATCATAACTGGCACCAAAGCCTCGGCCAGCCAATCCCTTCCAGCTTCCTGGTGCCCCCGATCCGCTCCAACTCCGCCCCCGTGCTCTCTGAAATTGTGACATGTGGCCAGGGAGAGCACAGGGACGAGCCCCATTCAAGTCTATAGGGGCTATTTTTAAAGCTGTTTTTTTGCCATTGTAAACATTCTTAGGAGAGAATTACAGCAGACGCTTAACTGGTAGGGTCCTACTGGTTAAGCACTGCTGTAATTTTCTCTAAGATATAATGACAATAACTTTAAAAACAACCTATAGACTTGAATGGGACTGCCTCGCACTCTCCTTGCCCACACATCACAGTTTTAGAGAGAGCAGGGAGCAGAGTTGGGGTGGAGCAGGGCACCAGGAAGCTGGAAGGGATCGACTGGCCAAGGCTTTGGTGCCAGTTACGATCTCTTCCACAACAACAAGTAAGATGTTTTTAATTTAATTTTTGGCACCTGTCAGCTCATGCAGCTATAATGTATTGGGTTATGAAGCCCAATACCTTATAGCTTTAGGTTAGAAAATCACTTTAAGTGTGAAGGTAATGCTAAACATAAATGCCAGCCACAGAGAATGTGTCCCAGGCAGTCCTGCATTAATACAGAACAAACAATGGAACATTTTCTAGTACAATGCCCATTTGTGCAAGCATTTTGGGTACTACTAGCACAAAAGTGGCAGGACCCTAGGTGGAGCAAGGTTACATATGAAGAAATAGTTGGAGGATTGTCTCTCTGTATTAATGATACAGAAGCTGGGACCATTAGGTAAATTCTCACTTGTATCAGATTTCAACTATGGCAAGCCTGATGCAAACTGCTATTTCAATAGATAGACCTTTTGCCATATTCTGTTGTCTTGAAGTATAGAACAGGAACTGAAGACACTATATATATATATATATATATATATATATATGATTTGAAACACACCACACGAAAGGAATGTGGGACTTGGGAGGTAAAGAAGGATGCTTAGAAATGGATAAACCATGCAGAACACTGTTAAGAATATAAAATAATGGGACTGTATGTTGTATATGTACAGTATATATGTATACGTTGTATAAGTTTATTTGTAGAAGTCTTGAATGAATTTGAATATTATTTTATGTAATGATTATATATATTTTCAATAAAAAATTGCCCTGCTCTTTTCGAGAAGTGCCATGGAATCTTTAACATCCACCTGAACTACCACCAGAACAGGCAGATGGGACCTTGGTTTAATGTTTCATCTGAAAGACAGCACCTCAGGAGTGCAGCACCCGCCTCATGCTGCACCACAGTGTCAGTATTGGGATTTAACCCAAGTGCCAGGTGTGGGGATAGAATCCACAGCCTTCTGATCCTCTGGCCTCAGAGGTGAGTGTGAAGCCTGCTGAGCCACTGACACTGCTAAGGCTGGAAACAGGAAGTTTTGGGCTTTTTCCAGCTGAGGCATTAGGCCAAGGCTGGAGGGGGGCAGCTGGAGGAGCAGAGTAGGTAGGCAGGAAGGGAGCTTGGTGGTCTGGGTGGGCCTATGGGGGGATCTTCCCTCCTCATTAGTGGCAGATAGGGATGGCCTCTGCAGTGATGTGGCATTGAGGAGTGTGGGAGGAGGCTCACATGGAGAGAATGGCCAGCCAGGTGACTGCATTGTCAGGAGAAGGGAGGTGCAGGTGGTAGTAGGATGCCAGGATAGGCAGGAGCCCAAGAGATCCCATGGAGTAGTGGCTCAGGCCACCAGGGCTGTGGGGACCGTGGCGGGATTTCCACAGGGGGGAGAACAGTGGCAGTGGTTTTCTCCCATACCTGGAGTGGTAGGGTGGCCTGAGAGTAGAGGGAGCAAGGGGGCCCTTCACTCATATCAGGGGACCTGTATGGAAGGGCAGGTCTTGGGGTGCCGGTATTTAAAGGGCCGAGTGGCTCACAGGTCTTAGGACAGAACTTGGGGGGGTGCCTCTGGCAGGAGCTTACCGCAAGCCCAAGATGAGTTAGCAAAGATGTGGGCCAGGGGATGTGTACCATTCAAATGGTCATCTGGGAGCACAGAAAGGAGGTTGGGTGCCTTCTGTAGAGGAGTGGGCTGCTCGGGGGGGCCTAGGCAGTGGCAGGGCTCAGGGCCCTCCCATGGCAGGGTAGCCCAGTTAAGGTAGATCAGGCACTGGAGCAGGGCCAGGTTTAAGGGCCTTTGCAACAGTAGAGAGAGAGAGAGAGAGAGAGAGAGCTGAGCCATAGGTGTGGGGACTGGTGCTGTGAGTTTGGGAGCACTGGCAGATTTAGGTCCCATGTAAAGTGAGATAGATTGGGTTACAGGGCCTGGGTTGGAGAGGAAAAATCCTGGTACCCCTCGAGATTTGGGCCAAGGTCCAGAGGGCAGGTGGGGGTAGCAGCACACTTTCCCGTGCCGGTATAGGGCAGTCGACCAGTGTCAGACCAGACAAAGATTGAGAAGAATGGGTAACCCAGAATAGGAAAAGAGAAAGATTTGGCTTACCAGCGTCAGTGAGCTAGGAGCCTGTGAGTCTTTTCCAAGTAAGGAGGTTCCTTGGGTAAATCATCTAAGACATTCAGAGTGAAGAAACCCTGCTTGTACTACCTATAAAACATTTATGCTGCTAAAAATGTCCAGACTGGGTAAACTGTAAAAAGTTCAGATAGCCCCATGGAGCTGCTTTATTTATCTGGTACAAAGATGGGACTCCTGCATTCCTGGAATCATTTGGGGTGCAGGGGCTAAAATAAACAAGCGAGTTGGGAAGAAACTTGGTAGTTATTCTTTATTTATTTAAGTTGGAAGGGGGACAAATGAAATGCCCCTCCCCCGTGTCTAATTTATTTCATAAGTTGTAATTCCAGAAGGTGTCCATCATACTACATCAGAATAGAGGGGCTTTGGGGCTCAGAAGAGACAGGAGGTTGCAGTTTGGAGATCCTGTGCCGGCGGTCAGCTTTCGTGGTGAATCCAGTTTTGGAGGTAAGATCGAGATTGCACATGAGCATAAAGTCATCGAGAGGTAGGACAGCCATTTTTCCTGTCTTATTTGGTGGTGCACTTACTCAGGTGTTGCACTTGTTGCAGTTGTCTCCCATGCCCCCTGGACCATCTGCAATGAAAAGTAATGCCCCTAGACAGGGCAGGGGGGTAGAGGTTACATGTATTTTGAATTTCAAGACTTCATATTTTTTATTTCTGTTGCCATTAAAATTCCTAAGCATTTTAATTTCAAGTCCTCATAATTTTTTATTACCGATGACATTTTCATTAAATTAAGAATCATTCCCCTTAGACTTAAAGTGTTCACTTTGCTTATTCCTGCCATGAAGTCATAATCCCCTGCTTACGTCATCACAACCTGCTGTCACAGAAATTATTCTAATGTCACTATCTGAAGATTATCACTTCATCGCAGGTAAAGTACAAGGGACACACTGAGTGTCGTGGGCAAAGATCCTGGTTTTACACAGGAATAAAGAATGGGACATCCTGAAATTCAAATTTTTGATAAAGTTATGAGATTATAGTCCTACTGACACCAACTATAGTGTTTTTGCAGAAAGCTGGCAAATCACATTAAATGAAGAATTTAGCCATTTTTCTGACAGGTCTGCAGAACTTTCAAAATGTGTTTGAGGTATAAAATTGGCTAAATGTTATTTCTGCAATAATCTTTTTATTGATTTTTTTCCAGCTTTAAACATATCAGCACATTTATGGTACAGATAAGGCTAACACAGTACATTCTTAAGCTAACATGTACTCAAGACATATTTTTGTGTTGTCACGCTTGCGCAGTCAACATCTTGTGGTAGTGCAGATTTGGAGGCGCGGTCACTGTTGGGCGAATGCAGGGAACGCATCAGTAGGTACATACATACTTAGTGTGGCGATGAGATCAAACGAAAGGTCTGCTGCAATGCGAGCTAAGCTCGTCATATGCAGCGGACCTCCCGACGTGCTTTCCTTGGTGGTGAAAAAGAAAATGAACATGGCGGCACACTACCTGCCATACTGCCAACTTTGGGGGTGCCCAATCCCCCTGTCGGTATGCCCTGGCCCAATGTATGGGCTGACTGGGAGAGCCTACTCCCCTCTGGCAAAATGCACCCCCCTCATTTGTTATGTGCCAAGGGGGATGCCAATCCCCCTCGGCTCTTGTCCCCGCTTTCATTGTCTGCCGATGGGGTGCCCAATCCCCATTGCCTATAGCATCCCAGAAAATACTTAGGTGCACGCTGGGAGCCCACCCCAGCGTACCAAAGCCCATGCAAAAAAAAAGTCCCCCGATGTTTTTTTTTTTTAACCTCTAGAAAAGAAAATAGTCCCACACGGTTTCCCTGCCCGCCTCCCACAACTCGTGCCCAACCAATGCTCACCCTACCTCTCCCCCCCTCCTCACCCCATTCTTACCTCTGGAGACCGGTGCAACAATCTTCGGTGGACTGGAAACACATCTGCACTCTTCAAAGTCAACCATGAACTGAGGAAATGCTGGTAAGCTGTATAATGGAATAAATAGGGTTTTTTCAACTTCGATGCATATCTCAGGCATGCTTTGGAATTTTGGCACCAAATTTTCAACATGGGGGTTTTGGGACCCCTCCTCATGAATTCTGACACTGTCATGGTGGTAATCGGCCACGAGAGGTGATTTTGTGGTCACTGCGTGAAATCACTTTTCAGGACCAATTAACAAAATGACAGTGCCACTGTTCATGAGGGGGCTGTCAAACCTATAGTCATAAATTGGTGTGAAAATCAAAACTGGCTGTTTCTGACGTCGTTGCGCTGTTTCCACACACCGTAAGTCCGTGAATTTGCAATATTTTCACTCCAGATTTTTAAAATTGGCATTTTTCCACACCTCCTGATGAACAATACAGCAGTCATTTTACACATCCTGGCCAGAATGTGTTTTCACACATCTGGCGCAGAATAGCACGGTCGCTGTATGAAATCGCTTTTCGGGACAGTTTGAGGAAATGATGGTGACAGTGTTCATGAGCAGAGGTCCCAAATGCTTATGTTGAAAAGTTGGTGCTGAAAGTCCATAAAATGACTGTGTTGGAAGCGTGCATTGTGCAGTTTCCACGCACCCTTGTAACTTCGCAAATTTGCAATATTTCCATGACAGATTTTCAACACTGGCATTTTTTCACACCTCCTTGTGAACAGTACAGCTGTCATTTTTCACATCCTGCCCAAAATGTGTTTCCGCACCTGTGGCGCACAATGGCGTGGTCGCTGTGGGAAATCAACTTTTGGGACAGATTAACAAAATTGCAGCACCACTGTTCATAAGGGGAGGCCCCAAATGACTATACTACAAATGTGGCTAACAAACTCCCAAAAATAATTGTGTTACGCGCAGTTTGTAAGCATGCTCACTGCTTCACCAATATTTCATATTGTCACTCCAGATTTTCAACGTTGCCATTTTTATATGCCTCCTCATGAACAATACAGCTGTCATTCTCCACATCCTGCCCAAAAATGTGTTTTCGTCCCTCTGTTGCCAAATGGCACAGCTGCTGTGCAAAACCATCTTTTAGCTAACAAAGTGATTGTGCCGCTTTTCATGAGGTGACCTGACAAGCAGCCCATGTTGAAAATGTGGAGTGAAACTACCACCACTCGCCTACAGTGTTAGGGTTTCCAACTGTAGCACTCCACCTGATACACACTGACAGGCATAAGGGGTGTGACTTGGGATCATCGGATGTAATGCTCACACCATTCCACCCCCCACCCCCACCCTGCAGCCACTGACAGGCATCGTGGTGTGCCTTGCACTGTTCGGCCACATAGTCCACCCCACACTCCTATACTGCACCCACGTCAGCATATTTCCTTATGGAAAGGGGTAATTATAACGCCCAAAGTCCCAAACCACACCCTGCCACTTGTCAGTGTCTACAGGGTAAGGTACAATGGCATGAATGTTATAGCTGATGACCCAAAGGCACACCCCAATGCATGTCGCTCTGTACAAGGTGAGGGTGGGGTTGGCGTCACTTCAATACTTCACTGCCATTCCTATTATGCATCTCTAGCTCCGGCACTGCCAATGCCAATGCCAGCGCGACATTTGGCATTAACAAATGTTTGTTGTTACCTAGTGTACTATCTAAAATCAATGTCTGCTCTCTAATTAATTAGATATGCTGCTATTCCTTAGGTTAAAACCTACAGAAAATGAAAGGAAGGCAAAGGAGAAGCTCTCATTTAGCCATTAATACAGTACTGCAAAAAGGAGAGGAAGAGAGAAGGAAAACAGAAAGGACAAAGACTAAACCAAAAGGGTGAACTCTGATTACATTGTATTAGAAGGAAAGTTTGACCCACCCAGTCTGCCCAGATGTCCCCTGCCTAATCTGTCTCCGCAGACCCTAACTAGTCTCCAGAAACCCTCCCACCTCCATGCTGGTTTACTTATATTCCGCTATGTAAATCCTATGCATCCTTGAAGAAAAAATTACTCACCATAGTAATCTTTCTTCCAAGGTGCCTTTAGCATCAGTAACTATAGCAGTCAGCTGGATAGCTAGCACTGCCCCGGAGGTCGAATGTATGGTAATGAGATTTATGAATTAGCCAATCAGATTGAGCTATGGAATGTGCTAAGCAGTGAGAGGAAAGGAGGCTTCAGAATTTTTTCGAAGATAGGAGGGGCAAATGCCCACAGGAAAGAACCAACTGTAATAAAATATTTATAATAACCAGAATCATAACCATAAAAACTTTGCTCAAAATGCAATCCAATGTTCAACATATTGAAATTGTTTTTTTAAGGCAAGACAGAGCCTTCTTCTGAAGATTATCTGGGGAGGATGGGTGGGAGCTTACTGATGCTAAAGGACACATTGGAAGAAAGAAGATTACTACAGTAAGTAATTTTTTCTTCTTACCCCAGGGGTCCTTTAGCATCAGTAACTATAGCAGACTACAAAGCAGTGGTGATGGGAGGCGAGTAGAGAACCTATTTAGGAAAAAGGCTCTGCAGGACCGCCCTACCAAAACTGGCATCAGACCTAGACTGCACATCTAAGCAGTAATGTTTAGTGAAAGTATGCACGGTCTTCCAAGTTGCTGCTCTGCAGACTTCCAAAAGGGGAATGTCCCTAGCAACTGCCACTGAAGCAGAAGTGCCCCTAGTAGAGTGGGATCTGAGGCCCTCAGGGGGCTGCTTACCAGCCTTGTCATTAGGAATCGAATGCAAGAGACTATCCAGCAAGACACAGTTCTCTTAGTGGCTGGTCTTCCTCTACCTACCTCCTCATAGGTGAGGAACAGCTTTGTAGAAGAGCCCCTGGACTGCTTGGTGTGGTCCAAGTAGTAGAGCAGGGCCCTTTTGACATCCAGACCATGCAGCTTTTGTTTCCCTGGAGTGGATTTTTCTGTGACGAATACATGTAAAGTGATGGATTGATTAAGGTGGAATTCAGAAACCACCTTAGGCAAGAACTTTCTGTTAGTCCTGAGCTCAGTCTTGTCCCTGTGTGGGATGAAATAGTTGGGCTCAGTGCAGAGGGCCTGCCACTCTGAAATCCTTCTAGCAGAGGTAATGGCCACTAAAAACACAGTTTTACAGGTCACATACTTAGTATGGGCCATAGCCATGGGCTCAAAAGGAGGCTCCATAAGTTTGGCAATACAGAGATTCAAACTCCAAGGGGACACAGGTTCCCTTATTGGAGGCTGGGCATGAAGGAGACCTCTGAAAAACTGTTTGAAAACCAATTGTGAATAGACCAACTTGGTCTTCCCCACAGAGAGATATGCTGGAACAGCAGCCAGGTGCAGCTTCAAGTAAGAGGGCTTCAATCCTAAGTGCTGTAGGTGTACTAGGTAATCCAAGATGTTAGGAATCAAAGCCTTAAGATGATTAATGTGTTTCTTTTTTTTTAATTATTTTTTTATTAACTTTTTCATTACATTATAATACATTAAACATACAAAACTCATACATAAGCAGACAAACAAATAACTAAAACTGGTGCAATTAAAATCCATCTACAGTTCATATGCCATCTGTTTACTCGTTTAGACACATTTCTAGTACCGCAATATATGAAAATGTATTCATTTATAAGGGGTTAAGGAAATAATAAATACTTAGTTGTTTAAGATACATGGCTAGATTAAGGCTCCCCCCTTTGCTTCAGTCACCATTCCTATCTTGTTGAGGAATGTGTGAAATGTGTATTCCCAAATTATCTAGTGTAGTAGTATTTGGATTTGTGACACCTAGCAATGTGTTTCTGATTGCACCAGATAGAAAATCGCTTCCATTTGGCTGCATAAGCCTTTTTTGTACTAGGCTTTTTGGATATCCTCAGGATCTTCAGCACTTGAATCCTTTCCAAAGGAAGAAATGCTCTGCTGTGCAAAGTGTCCAGTTGTGCCCCTATGAAGGTGAGGAGTTGGGCTAGTGCTAAGTGGGACTTTTTTAGATTTATAATCAAGCCCAAAGACTGCAGAGTGTCCTTTGTTAATGAAAGGGGCTGTTCCAGAAGTGGAGGAGACTTTGCTACTATGAGCCAGTCATCCAAATATGGGTAAACTGATATCCCTTTCTTTCTTAAGTGAGTTGCCACTACAGCTAGACATTTTGTAAATACCCTTGGGGCAGATGTCAGGCCAAAGGGCATGGCTGCAAACTGGTAGCGCCCTGATAGAAATCTGAACCTTAGGAACTTCCTGTGGGCCACCCTGATGGGGATATGAAAGTAAGTGTCTTTGAGATCTAAGGAGGTTAGCCAGTCTCCCTGCTGCAAAGACTGAATCACTAAATTCAGAGTGACCATCTTGAATTTTGGTTTCAGAAGGTGCCTGTTTAGGAACCTGAGGTCTAAAATAGGCCACCACTCCCCATTCTTCTTTTGAGTCAGGAAGTACCTGGAGTAGAGTCCTTTGTCCCTTTGATGGACAGGCAGTCTCTCTACTACGTTTGCTTCCAAAAGATGCTTAACTTCCAATTCCAACAGAATTTTCTCTGTTGAAGTTAGAGGTGTGGAAATCTGAGTTCTTTTTAGGGCAGGCATCTTTTTGAACTGAAGAGACAGGCCCTTTTCCACTACCTCCAGGACCCACCTGTCTGTGGTAATAAGGGTCCAGGATGGAGGTAGTGGGACAGCCTGCCCCCCTACAGGCAGTGGGGAGGTGACCTGGGCTGAAGAGTCAGGGCATCTGCTGGGTGGCAGGAGCAGGGGAAGAAGTAGACCTTCTCTGGCCCCTCCTGCCTCTACCTCTGGAGTAACCCCTGAACGGAGAGAGGTCAAACTGAGGAGAAAGGGAGTTAAAAGGCTTGGAAAGATAGCCCCTACCTCTGTTACCCCTGTGTTGAGGTTTGTGGGCCCCCTGAGGCCTAGTCTTGGTAATGTTGCTCTGATAAGTTGATTTGTACTCATTAACCTTCTTCATATACTCCTCGGTCCTAGAATCAAAGAGATGGTTTCTGTCGCAAGGAAAGTCCATAGCTTTAGACTGAGTGTCTTGTGACGGATTTGTTGATCTGAGCCAAGCAAAGTGCCTCAGGGAAATATCCTGAGCCATAACTCTCGAGGCTTCGTCATTGCTATCACCCACCATGTGGAAGTGATGTTTAGTGGCCTCCAGAGCTGTCTTAGCTGTTTCCACTAAACCTTTGGCCATGGAATCTGATTCTCATTTGACAATTTCCAACATTGAGTTCCACAAGGCCTTCTGATATTTGGCTGTATAAGCCACGTAAGAGGCCAGGCGACGGAGAGTGGCTGAAGTATAAGTCTTCCTGCCCATGAAATCCAGTCTTTTAGAATCCTTTGCTGGTGGCTGGGAAGAAAGTGGAACCCCAGCTTTATCACATGCTGCCTGTTGCACCACTCTCTCATGTCTTGGGTGCACAAACAGAAATTCAGTATCAGTTTTAGAAAGCTGATATTTTTTGTCAGCCCTCTTTTCAACCGCTTGTACCGAAGTGGGGTTTTAAAGGATTTTCATAGTGTTCTTCCTGAAAGGTTTATAAATAGAGAGAACCAATTTCTTAGGATGGGGGACACTTTTCATCTTTCTGTAGTCCTGGTCTTCCTCCTCATCTTGACTGGACTCTTGAGAGGGGAGATTAAGAGTCTCTACCATGTGCTGCAGGAAAGAAAAGAGAGAGGAATTATCCTCCTGCTCAGGAAAAGTCCCAAAATTTGGATCAGGAGACACATCTGGTTCTGGGGTTTTACCCTCAGATGTGTCATCAGGGGGCTCATAACAGCCATCATCATCATCATCCCCTTCGTCCACTCCTACAGCAGAGGGAACATTAGAAGGGGTTTGTCTAGGGAAATCAGAGGCACCGAAAATAGAACCCGTGCCCTGGATAGTTTGATAAAGGTGCCAGGCTTTAGCCATATCTTCCATAGAGGGAAGGTCCCCTTGAAAATCTTGTGGTTGCCCTCCTGGGTTTCAATATTTTTTTGATTTGTCTTCATGCTTTTTTCCCCTTGCAGCCTCACTAATGGCATCGCCTGCAGGAGCAAGAGGATTCTTTTCCTTACATATCTTTTTAGATGCCACTTCATCCGTCACTTTATCAGTTTTTCTTTTTGAGTTAGGAACTTCATCAGCCCCTTTAGCCTTATTTTTTAAAGACACTTCATCAATGCCAGGCTTAGTGTTCTTTGATTTTGAAGGCACTTCATCAGCACCTGCACCAGGCTGAGATTTTAAAGATACCTCATCAGCACCTGCACCAGGCTTTGATTTTAAAGGCACTTCATCAGCACCTGCACCAGGCTTAGATTTTAAAGGCACTTCATCAGCACCTGCACCAGGCTTTGATTTTAAAGGCACTTCATCAGCACCTGCACCAGGCTTAGATTTTAAAGGCACTTCATCAGCACCTGTACCAGGCTAAGATTTTAAAGATACCTCATCAGCACCTGCACCAGGCTTTGATTTTAAAGGCACTTCATCAGCACCTGCACCAGGCTTAGATTTTAAAGATACCTCATCAGCAGCTGCATTATTTTTATTTTTAATCGGCCCCTCATCAGTAGCCTTAGGTCTGTGTTTGGGACCAGATGAAGACCCCTCTTCTGCCATTTCTCTAAGCCTTTTTACTCTATTTCTCAAGGTTTTGGAACAGAATTTGGAGCAAAGAACACTATAATGATCTGGACCTAAACACTTTAAACACAGGTTGTGAGTATCAGCTTTAGCTAAAATTCTATGGCAGTTCAAGCAGTTTTTAAAACATGTGGGTTCAGTCCTTTTCTTTGGGGTTTCTGACAATCTCAATTAACAGAAAACCCTTAAAAATAATGTTGAACCGTTTACATCTAAGGTCCAATGGTCAGTTCCCTCACGGAAAATAACCGCGACTTTTCTGAGGTAAAAAATATATAAAAAACACCAGTTCCCACTTAAAAAAGGGAACCGCGATAAAATAAACAATAATAATAGCAGGGAACCACAGAAAAGGTATATGCGATAACTTAAAACTTTTTAAAATAAAAGAAAAAGGGAACTGCGAAGAACCGCGGAACCGAGAGAAAAACTGCTGTTCCTGGGAACCAAGGAGAACGGCGGAAATCTAAATAAAAATACTTAGCACACTAACAATGTAAGAAGCTAAGAAAATAGCTACCAGTCTCAAGAAAAACTACTTTTTCTTTTTCAGGAGAGAGAGAGAGAGACAGCACCTCAGAGACAGTGTTGCTCAGTCCAGCGGAGAAAAAATTCTGAAGCCTCCTTCCCTCCCACTGCTCAGCACATTCCATAGCTTCAATCTGACTGGTTAATTTATAAATCTCTTTACCATACATTCCACCTCCGGAGCAGTGCTAGCTATCCAGCTGACTGCTATAGTTACTGATGCTAAAGGACACCTGGGGTAAGAAGCCACCCACTGGTTTTTCCACCACCACTTCTGCTGGCAGTCTGTTCCAGGAGTCCACCACTCTATCAGTAAAGCAGTACTTCCTCAAATCCTTCTTAATCTGAAATTGTGTCAAAGCATATTATACAGTCATACAATAATATAAAAAATTAAAAGAGAAAGGTCACATTTTGCATGTCTTGTGGTCAGTGTTTAGTTAATGATTACAGTATCCATACTTTGCAACTTTACTGAGATTGCTGGACTTTGCACATGGCACAAGGGAGGAAGTGGTCATTCTATAACCACCTATTCAAGTACTAAGTGCATCAGGTCCGGAACACAGAAACATACACTATGTTGGTAGAAAAGGACCATTTGGCCCTCTCTGGCGACCCTTCCTCCTCCCTACCTGTTTACTAATATTCCACTATGTCTGTCCCATACATGTGTGAAGCCTCCTACTGTTTTCACCTCCATTGCATCTGCTGGCAGTCTATTCCAGGCATTTACCACTCTTTCAGTGAAGTAGTACTTTCTCACATCCCTCTTAAAGGCCCTCCCCTCCAGCTTCATTGCATGATCTCTGGTCCTAGTGCTCTTCCTTATTTCAAATATACTCCCCACCTGCACCCCGTTAACCCCCCCACCCATGAGGTACTTGTAGATCTCTATCATGTCCCCTCTTACTCTCCTCTCTTTTAGGGTGTACATGTTGAAATCCCTCAGTCTCTCCTCATAGGTCTTTGGGTGCAACCCCTGCACCATTTTAGTTGCCCTCCTGCGGACTAACTCCACCCTGCCTATGTCCTTTCTGAGGTGCGGCCTCCAGAACTGGACACAATACTCCAGGTGGGTTCTTACCAGTGAGCGATAAGAGTGGCAACTCCATTTCCTTCCCACTCCTGGAGGTACCTTTCCTAATGCATCCCAGCATCACACTGGGCCTACCCACTGCTTTATCACATTGCCCTGCCACTCTGAGGTCATCAGATATGATAACCACAAGGTCCCTTTGCTGCTTAGTGCGTGACAGTACCATCCCCCATCCTATACTCAGTTCCTGGTTTTCTATGCACTAAGTGCATGATTTTTCATCTTTCGGCATTGAATCCCAACTGCTAGGTTCTTGACCACTTCTTGAGTTTCCCAAGCTCCCTATGCACTCTTTTCACACCCATCTGATTGTCCATCCTATTATCAATTTTTGGTATCATCTGCAAAAAGGCATTCTGTCCCTTCCAGTTCATCTGCAATGTCACTTATGAAGACACTGAAGAGAACCGGTTCCAGTACTGAGCCCTGAGGCTCCCATTGGTAACTCTTCCATCATTAGAGTGAGTGCCATTAACCACCACCCTCTGTCATCTAGCTGTGTACCAGTTTATAACCCAACTCGTTATTTTGGATCCCACCCCTAGGCTGTTCAATTTCTTAATCAGTCTCTTGTACAGCAGTGTTGAAGTTCTTGCTAAAATCCAGGTACTGCATTTCACCATTTTATAGCTGCCCATTTAGAAGTTGCCCCCAAATAAAAGCCACAGTAAAAATAAAGTTTATCCATCCCTGATTTGTAGCCACAGCTTCTAAAGGGGTCAGAGGAGCCAGAGCCAGGGAGCCGGGGGGTGGGGCCATGGCCCCTCTACTTTTAAAGGCCCCCTCACTTTTTTATTGCAATAATTAAAAAAAACACCTTTCTGAGGCTGGGCTGGGCTGCTGGGCGTGCTGAGCCCGGCAGATTGACACAGAGGGAAAACAACATGCAGCGTGGTGTAGCAGGTGGCAGCAGAGTAGTCCAGACTCAGTCAGAGTCGGAAGAGGCAGAGCTAACTTGGGAATCGACTGGCAGCAAAGGCACCCGCACCACGAGCAGCACAGGCTGGACTACTGCACTTACACTGTTTGTTGCTGTAGTGTCCTGTCCTAGTCTGTTGAGTACGTTGTTTATCTTCTGGCCAGATGGCTCCTTGGCTCCCTCCACTCCAGTATGGGTTGGGTGTGTGTGGGTCACAGCAGGTGGTCGCATGGGTGGGAGGCGGCAGCGCAGCAGGCTGCACAGAGGGACTGGGAACCACACAGAGAGTTGGATAGGAATTTGGACCTGTACAAAGGCATTGGGCAGCCAACTGGGGGGGGTCCTCCATGGAGCTGCAGGCTAATCACATGAACATCACTGCCAGGCTGCCTGGGCTCGCAGATTGGGTAGACACGGTTAGGTGGTGTTTATCTTTGCTAAGCTTTCACGTTCATGTCATTTTGATTTGTCTACTGTATGCAGCACAAAGAACTATTTACCTTGGGAACTTGTTATCTGGTTTACATGAATCTAAACAAATATTTCTTTATAGATTATTTACAAACAAGCCACAAAAATTAAAATTATTATTGGCTTTCATTAAATTTCTGCCAGATAAATGAATCTGTGAAATATCAGAAGATTGATAGGGGATGTACAAATAAGAGATTTTTTTAGGTTCTGGTGGCCTCCTTTCCACTAGGGATAAGAGACTACTAATTGTGCAGGTGTGTGTGTGTGTGTGTGTGTGTGTGTGTGTGTGTGTGTGTGTGTGTGTGTAAACAAACCTGAACTCCCCAGTTATCTACTTTCATATTGGGATTAGCCCTTTATTATCTAAATCATATTCTCTGGATATTCCTGATCTATCTCACTCTTGTAGCTTTTTTTGTTGTTTTTTTAAGTCTTATTTTATTCACTGGAGGCCCAGGGCATCTCTCCATGGTACCACTCAACTACTGTCTCTACTCCCTGCCTGAAACCTCCCCTACTGGTCTCCACCCAGGCCCATGGCCTGTCCAGCACTCCGGAGAACCAGGGAGACAGGTCTGGCATTGGGATGTGGGCAGGTCTCTGGGCCCCCTTCTCCTCCACTAGGCCACCGGGGTTTTTCCTTCAAGTTGCTCCCCGGAGTGCAGATGTACAATGACGGCAGCGCACATAATGTGCAGCCATCTGCTGCCACTCTGCCACCCGACATTGCGTCGAGTCTCACTACCCATAGGGTCCCCAGTCTCCACCAGGGGCCACTAAGGAACAAGGCTAACCCTGGAACCCACCCCAGCAGGAGAGAGCAGTCCTCAAGATGCTCGATCCCCTCCCTCCCCTGCTGACCCCTACCAATCCAAGTCTGTTCCCAAATCTGGGTCACTGGCATGGCGTGGGATGTGGCGTCCAGCGCCTCAACCCTCAGCACCACCGGGCTGGCTCATTCTTGTAGTTTGTCTGGTGATTATCATGTACTGTATCCCCTATCTACCAGGCTGTTTTTTTAAACCTACAGTAGAAAGGGGATTGATTCTATGATGTGTTCCTGTTTGTATTCTATTTAATGTATCCGTGTGCTGTCTTGAAATGCTTGGAAATTATTACTTAAACTGAGCCTTCTAAAATCATGTAATATGAGTTTTTATTTACTAGTATGTATATCTGCTTGAACTTTTAATATTGTAAATTTATTTCTGAGAATTTTTATATTGCCTATATTGGAGATTAAATAAAATAAACTGAACTTATTTTTTACCTGGGTATTAGGCAGAAATAAATGTATGGGTGGCAGTTTGCCTCAGCCAATTAGGGAGCAGGAAATGTACAACACATTTTATAATAGTTTTTAAATATGGGGCAGGATTCACAAAAGAGATGCACCCGTGCAAATAGGATGTACCCACCAAACGCAGAGCAATGCACAAAGGGATGTGCCGTGGGATGTGCCATGCACAACCCCACTGTGAATCACGTGGTAAGGGTATGGTACAAGTGGAGATGCGCCAGCACATCCTGGATGCGCACAACCACCCAGGGGAGCAGAACAGTGAATATGGAGCAACCCAGCAAGGCATGTGGGAGCAACAGGGGACAATGCAGTGGGATGAACGAGAGAGGGACACACGACGAAAGGGACAAACCAGAGTGTCCAAGGGCACAACAGTGGCTGAATCAGGCACAATACTGAGACTAGGCATACAGAACAATACCCAGAAGCACAGGGCACACCCCACACAGGCCAATGGCAGGCACACATAACAGGTACACTGTCGCCGGCATGGTGCCACACAACAGCGGGGGAAAGCAAGCAGCAAGGTGGTGGCCACTGAACCAGGCCAACACCACAGGTGTCCAAGACTGTGGCCATGTGGGAAGCCACACAGGGTGACACCATGGCATATGTTGGGTGGCACACAGTGACACCACAATGCCACACAGCCAGTCCAGACCCCCAACCACAGGACAGCGCACACAGGGCCACAGACCAATAGTGCAGCAGTGCAATCTATGCACGCCACAAGCAGCACACACAGACTGGGGGCATAGACATGAGCAGCAGTACATGAAGCCCACCCACATGCCACAGGCAACAGTGGGTCCACACAAAGACTGGGGGGGGCAGGGGGAAACAGACCATACAAACATGGGAGCAGACGGGGTATGGCAGCAAGGGAACAGTGAAGAGCTGGAAACAACAACAATCCCAGGCCCAAGGAACAGTGAAGGACCACAGACAATGTGTCGGATAAGAAAATATTTAATACAAAAATAAGAACAGCAACAACAGTATATACAAAGGTAAACTAAACTATATACAGGACAATGTGGAACAAGGGATGGGGTGTGAGGGACTTTGTACAGCAACAACAGGTGTGAAATGGGGGGAGCAGACAGGATGTGTGGATGGACATAGGGGACAGGGAGAGCAACATATATAGGGAGGGAGGGAGGTCGGAAACACACTATATAGTAGGAAACACACTATTTATAATATATACAATTATGGGCATGGCTGAGCAACACGTCCATGCACCCGCCAGCGGCCACGTGCCAACAGCAGTTGTACAACAGCTGCAATGGTCCACATCATTTGGCCTTGTTGACACATGACGGGCTGAAATGCCTCCCTGATGGCCCTCCACACACCAGGCCCCACATTGTGGCATTGTCCCAGTGACCGTCCATGTCCTGCTACACCCTGACCATCCTGGGGATCTACAGAAGGAACACAGAGAACAGATAATAAGTGCCATTAAAGACACACAACCCCACCGAGCAGAAGCCCACCCCACCCAACAGACACTGCATGCACAAGATGGCCATCTACCTGCACTCATGCGGCCAACGCGCCGTGCTCTGTCCATGGCCCCCTGTCTGCATTCTTCAGTGGCCTCAGCGGCCCGCCACCTGGCCTCTGGCCCTGCAGGACACAAAAGACAGAGACCACCATGAGTAGACATGACATGCCACAAACACCCCCCAACACCAGTGTGGGCATGCAGTGATGGTGTAAATGGCCAGTGCAACACCGGTGAATGCCTGCCATTGTGCAGCTCTGCACATCACCCTGGTCTGAGCCCCCAAAGTGCCTAGCCATGGTTATGCACTGCAAACAGTGGTCCCACCCCATGCATGACACAGTGTTCCTGTCCCACACACACCACTGCAGAGTGGCCCACCCCATGTGGCATGCATGGGCAGGTGCAGCCACACCCAAGTGTGTGTGTGCTTGTGCATGTTGTTTCGTGCCCATGTGAGTGTGATGTTGTGTTGTGCGCCATCCCCACCCCCACAAGAGCCCTTGCCACACATGTATGCATGATACATACCTGGGAGTGGCAGTGCACTGCTGCATACATGGTCCCTCAACCGCTCCAGCCGCACACCTTCCCATCGCCTGAGGTCACCATACTGCTGCCTGCACTGTTTCCCTATGTGGGGAACACCTGTGTGGTGCACCATCCACTGTGCGATGTCAGCCCACACCGGGGCCCTGGGCACCAGCAGGTCTTCCCGCCCCAAATAGCTGGCCCTCCACCTGCATCACCAGGGCCACCAGGTGAAGCAGTTCTAAGTCTGACCAGTCGTGTCTGTGGGCATGGCTACAGCACAGTGTTACAACAGTGCAGTATCTGAGGCTTGTGCTACTGAATTGCCTAATCGTGCCACATGCGCCACTAGGCCACGAGCATTCCCACATGCACAGTGACATGATGCACGATTGGTCAGTCTTGCGCCCACAGGCACATGCGCAATATGGAATGTTATGGTGAGAATGTGGGTCATGGGTCATTACCAGGTCACACATGCATGATAGTAGGTGTCTGCCATGATATGTGTGTCACGCATCATCACGCATGGCACCTGTGATGCGTAGTAGCACAATGCCGTGCTATGGCATGTAACGCGCAATCAGCGTACGACCATGGACAGGTGCCATAATGTGTATCGCGTATATGGATGTGCATGCATGCACAGATTGCACCATGCAATGTGCACTATATGCATGTTTGCGATGCGACTGTCAGCCTAATCTCACATATGCGTTGTGCTTGCCGTACAACATACACAGCGCATGCACACAGAATTCGCCCATGCACTTGCACTCCATTCAGGAAGATGCCCTGAATGCACCACACATGTGCAGGCATGCGCCATTTGGAAATGCGCTCAACCCAGCAGATGCACCATGCTGACTGGGATGAGCTGAGGGCAATTATGCAATTCACACACAATGCACCCAAATCAGCCCATTAACGTATTCAGAGGTATCTCAGCTGTTTAGCATCTCATTATCACTGCCCCAGTCCTCATTTGCATGTCCCGAGCCATAAATGCTCCCAGCTCAGCCCACACTGAGATTAGGTGACTGAGAGGATTCACAGCCTTGAAGGTGAGTACTGTTTTACTATACCATTACCAGTGTAGCCAATCCACACAATGCAATTGTCAGTGGACAGCCTGTTGCCATCCAGACACGTGCAGGGACACCTGTAGCGCACCATTCTGTGCCACACACTGTCCCACAGGCCACTCTATGACAGGAGGAGGGGGATGCTGTCGGCTGCTGTGCATGCACAAACAGTGAGTTGTGCATAGTGTCAGTGATGGCCACGCCAGCTGCATATGTATCTGGACATGTAACACTTGTGGCAAGTCCGTGGATGTGCAGCTGTCCATGGCATTGCAGATGACCACAGTGGACACAGCACAGATTGCCCCAACAGATCGTGCACCATAACAGGCATGCACTGACTGCAGGCCTTTGTCAGGCAGTTGCTGTGGTGGAACACTGTGGTCACTGTAAGGTGGTACTGGGCACATGGGAACCTGCATGTGCATGTGTAATGTCTGTCTGTTCTCTCCCACAGAAGCCAGAATGTCTGGAGCAGACAGTGCCACCAGTCGCAGGTGGACAAAGTTTACAAAGGATGAGGAGCAGGCCCTCATAGAGGCGTATAACCTGCACCAGGATGTTCTGACTGGCAGGGGTGGCAGCTGTGCAGCACGGGATGAGGGCTGGGAGGCGGTGACATGCCACGTCAATGCTGTGGGAAAATACAATCGACCCCCCTGGAGTGTCGGAAGCACCTCAACAATGGGAAGCAGAAGGCCAAGGAGAAGATGGCCCCCACTGAGGCCTCACTTTCTAGGACAGGGGGTGGCCCACAGTCCGACATGCACCTCAGCCCAAATGAGGAGCTGCTAGTGGTCACCATTGCCTGGCCCGCTGTGCAGGATGTCCCTGGAGGGGGATTCCAGATGGGTTGCAGCCCACTGCAGCACTGTGAGTAGCCATGTCCATGACATGTGTCAGGCCACGTGTGTGTGCCATGGCCACCATGCCAGTCCCAATGTGTGCTACTGTACAACTGTGTGCCCATGGCCTGTGCCATGTGTGGCAGTGGCCCATACGTGGCCCATGCTGTGGTGAGCTGTGTCTGCTAGTCCATGCCCATGGTAGCACTTGTGCTGTGCCAGTGCCAATCAGGCTAGTGGGACACTCCCATTGTTGGATGGGCATAGTGTAGCACTGGCACACATGGCACCATGTAGACTTGTCCAGTCATCATGCAGCCACAGTCACAGCTGGTGTATGGCTGCAGCAGAGTTACAGAAGTTGCACATTCATGCCAGGGACTGTCATGAGCAACCATGGCACAACACTGTGACACATTGTACATGTCTGTTTGCCACTGTATTATCCATTGACACTGACCGTGTTCTCCTTTCTTCTTTCCACAGCTCCATCATGCCTCACAGGTGCAGCCATGTTCACAGCTGCATGGGATGCCTTATCGGGCGATGATGCTGGCCCGTCACACAGGGCCACGGGCACACCGGGGGATGGTGCCATCCCTGGATGATCCACTGCACTACTGTCACCAGCTGCAGTGCCAGTGGTGGCAGGCCTGTCAGACCCTTCAGCCATTGCTGCCACTGCTGGCAGGCATGTCACCACATGGCTGGAGGGTCTGCTGGGTTTGTCTGATGATGAATCAACAGACACAGTGGACATCGCTGATACTCTACTTGTGCTGACATCAGGCACGCCGGGGGCATACAGCGATGTCCCTGCAGATGATGATGCCACACAGATACAGGGAGACATGGTTGACAGTGGGGCACGCAGCACACAGGTGCCTGTACAGGTGGCACCTGATGCCGTTGGTGGCCCTGATGCACATGGCATGGCTGCAGAGACCGCACAGCTGCCCACAGTGGTGGGTGTTGTGCCATCTGCATCCAGTTCTGGTGTGGCAGTGGAGTCATCCAGCACATCACATCTGGGTGCTGTGGGACACACGCAAGCGTCGTTGGCCCATGACTCCACCAGCCGGGGACATGATGGGTCTTGCATGCCCATGCCGCAGCCTGCCATGGTGCAACCACCACCCATGGATGCCCCGCAGCAGGCTGGATCACCACCCACCTGTTGGCAACATCATGGTGAGCCATCACCTGCCGACAAGACTGAGGGCTATGCCCACCTCCTGCGAGATACCGTGGAGGGGCAGGCATCCCGACATGTGGAATTCAGGGGCCTCCGGATGCTGATGGTCCTAGAACATGAGTCTGCAGTCACATGGCGTATCCAGATGTTGTCAGTGGCATGCCTACTGCAGGTGGGCATGACCGCGACTATGGAGCAGATTGAAACTGCTGCTGAGGCAGCGTGTGCTGTACACCATGGCCATCGGGCCTCCAGCTGGACACCCAGGAGCACCTCCCACACGTTCAGGTAGTGGCGTCCGGTGGACCCATTGCTGCTGACACCATTGCCACATGTCACAATGCCCAGCATCCCCAGCACAGATGTGGCTCGCAGGGCTACCAACCACACCAATGAGCACCCGTTCACAGTCTCATTGCCATACCCCTACAGGGGTGTTGGTAACACTCCCTGTGGCTGTTGTTGCTGTGGCTGCATCCACCAGTCATAGCAGAGGCTGCCCATGTGTCCGTGGTGGCCATGGTGCTGCCCTGCGAAGTCCAGGTCACTGATCCAATGGCCACTGCACTTGCCACCTCTGTGTCCCACTCGCCTGGATAGTGATGCCTGGGGTGGCGTGGGTGGCATGCGCTTGCCCCAGTGCACCACCATCATGGGCCCCCTGTGTAGTGCCACCTGCATATCTGTGTGCACCACTGTTGTGCCATGTGGCATGGGTGTGGTGAGTGCGGTCCAGTGTCTGTTGTGCAGGTGTGCCAGCAGCAGTGAACAGTGATCCATGCCATCCCTGGCACTGTCATTGTGACACATGGCAGTGTTGCATGCTGTGTGCTTGTGTGGGTGTGGGTGTGGGTGTGTGTGTGTCTATCTTGGCCTTATGGTCCCTGGCATCATGTCTGCGGTCCACTGCTGCCCTACCACCACTGTGTGACATGTGTTGTGTGTGTGCTTGTGTGGGGCTGTATGTGTGTTGTGCTGTTTCCGCCATGTACAGTACTGCATACCTATGTTACTACCTGCTGTCACCATTGTGCACCTCCACTATACAAACCTGTGCTACTCACCTGCAGTTCCCGAAGTGCTCCTCCACCAGTGTGCCCCTTTAGTGCTGTACCCTCGTGGCCAGACGTGGGTCACGCTGTGCCATTGGTGGTCCCATCTGCACACCCCATGGTGGTGCTTCTTCCTCCCCACCCTCCTCCACCTCCCCCTCCTCCCAGGAACTGTTGCTCTCACTGGCCTCGACAGCTATTCCACAGTCACTGGCCATGTTGTGTAGTATACAACAGGCAGAAATATGCCACAGGCCTTCTCAAGGCTGTACTGTAGAGCCCCACCTGACTATCCAGGCATCGGAAGTGCATCTTCAGCATGCCGAAGACACGCTCTATGATGGTGCACATAGCAGTGTGTGCTTCATTGTGCCACTCCTCCGCCTCTGTTCTGGGTTGTCGGATGGGGGTGAGAAGCCAGGGTATGCCGTGTCACCTGTGTGGGCAAGGGTGGCTGTTAGTATATTGGTCACATGTGCAGCATCCCCCCCCGCACCATGCTGTGCAGCTGTGTGTGGTGTGCATCCACCACTTACTGTGTTTGTCCCTTCCCTGCCATCCTACCTCACCCTTCCACCTGCTGTTGGCTCCAGGCCGCACATGCAATTGCATTCACACGTGTGCCACACACCATTGTCCAGCCCAGCGTAATAAGGCAGCAGCGCCCGCTATCTGCATGTGTTGTGCTAGGCCCTGCCACACATTCCCCCCATGGCTCTGCACCCTAAATTCCCTTTATTGCATGTGTGCCACCCTGTACTGCTTGGTGCCTGCCTGTGGCACTGTCCCCCCTTTGCTGTCCCACGTCTGCTGTATGCTCTGCGCTTTGTGTATCATGCTACCTGCACACCTGCACCGCCTTCCTATCCTGTGCCATAGTGTCCTGTTATGTGCCAGGTTGCCATGTCCCACGCATCTACTAGGTGGCCACTCAGTATGTTCCCTGCCTTGAATCTGTGGCAGAGGGCTGACTGGTGCCATATGATGGCATCATGTGTGCTCCCAGGGTGTGTGGCGCAGACATTGCTGATGTGCCCTGTGGCATTGCACACCACCTGGCAGTTTATGGAGTGGTAGTCCTTGCTGTTTATGTTACCACGTTGTCACCAGGTGGTGCGCGGATTGACACATGGGTGCAGTCAATGGCCCCTATGACATCTGGCATGCGTGCCTCCCTGTGGAACTGCTGGATGGCTTCTGTCCGCTCTGCCTGTGTGCTTGGGAAGTGGATGTATTCCAAAGCATGTGGTAGCAGTGCAGTGAGGAACTGTGTGAGGAGACGGGAGGTGGATGCCTAAGAGATGGCAGCGGTGTCCCTAGATGGTCTCTGAATGGTTCCCCAGGTGACAGGCACATTACTGTTGTCACCTTGGTCTCCACTGATATGGCATGACCTCGTCCGGTGGGTGCCTGCATTTCCTCATGGCACAGCTCACAGAGCTACCTCAGAATGGCCCTATTCAGGCGGTAGCGGTCTACTGTCTCCGTGTCAGTGAGCTGCTCAAATGACAGCCTGGCATGATACCGCCGTGGGGCCGGCTGCCTACAGTGCCTTCCTCCTCCCCGTCTCCTCATTCCCATTATCATTCCCACCATCAGGAATGGTGCACCACCCATGCTTCTGTGCTGCTCTCTCTCTCTCTGTCTGCTGGCTTCTGTAGTGCTGCCACTGGCCTGCTGGTGGATTGCACTTAAGTCTGCTTCTTTTATACTTATCTTTCCATGGTGCATCTGGTACTTGTGCCATGTTTGCTCTGTAGTTGCTCCTTCCTTTTGCACTGTGAATTGCTTTGTGCTGTGTATGCATGCGTTTGCCCCCTCTAGTTACGCCGCATATCATTTACATGCATCTACGGTGCATCCTGTTTGGCGCAGCACATCTGGGATGTGCCGGGGTATCTGCCCTATCTGTGAATTGTTCCATGGCACATCTTTGGGATGCACCGGCACATATCATTTGTGCCCGGCGCATCTCTTTTGTGAATCCTGCCCATAGCCTACTGTTACTTTCTATTTCTGAAGTATTTTACTTTTGTTCCTCTACTCATTAAAAGGTTTTCAGTCTGGCAGCACTAAGTGTGAAGTGAAGAGCAGTACTTTGTCATCAGCATTGTGACTTCACTGAAAATGACATCACTGGAGGGCCAAGCTGACAGAAGATGAGTGGCTCTTCATGGTCAGATGTGATGTCACAATCAGTTAGGTCACAATGTTGATGAGGCATGAAGGGGGAAAAGACCTAGAAATGTCAGCCTTCCCTCAAAGTGCTGTTCCACACATCACAACTAGTACTATCACGTAAAACATTTTTTAATGAAACCCCCCACAAAAAAAGTAACATTTGACTACTTTTAAAAGTCAATTTCAAGTCGTGTACTAGCTCTTTAAAATACTAAAATCAGCAAAGGAAGCTGTTCTAATGCATAGTTTGGGATAAAAATCATTTGCAGGAAAACCATACTGTAATACTAATGTCTGAACTGGTGCTTCTGTGGGAACCCCCCCCCCATCCTGTCCCAGACCCTTGCCCCCACACACACACACACACACACACACACACACGTTTAGAACAGCTCTGGCTCTTCTGAAAAGGGTGGCTTCAAAATAGTGATATCATCAGCCTCTGTATGCACACTGGTATTCTCTATGCCGCCCTGGACCCTCATGTGTATTCCTCAATCTAGTTAGTTGAGTTAGTTTAAAGCAGCAGTGCAACAATCTGATGAAAATTTTGACCTATACTTTTTTATGCTGTTTTAGATTGCCACATACCTCCTGACTTGTATGATACCCTTCTTTCCACAATTTGAGTCTACTTTAGTACTTTTTTTCATGTCTGAAATAATAAAAGGAGCACTCCTTTTAATATGGCTCAGATCAGGTTTTCATCAGTATTTGCAGCTGTTTTTGAACAACTATTGTTCTGTAAGATCAGAGAGTACTGTCTGCTGCATAATTAAAAATTAATTCTAATCACAATAGAAGTGATATTTAAACAACTGTTGGTCAAAAACAGCTAAAAATACTGATGACCTGGTACACACTGTAATAAAAGGAGCGCTCCTTTTATTATTTCAGACATGAAAAAAAGTACTAAAGTGAACTCAGATTGTGGAATGAAGGGTATCATACAAGTCAGGAGGTAAGTGGCAATCTAAAATAGCATAAAAAAGTATAGGTCAAAATTTTCACCAGATTGTTGCACTGCTGCTTTAAGTAGTAGTACTCTCTGTTATTAAGCACAACCTGATCTAAGTTGTTTGCCAAGTCAGATGCCGAAACCATGTGGACTCGTCAAACTCTCTCCTGATCTGCCACTGTATCGAACCTGCACTCTCTGTCACAATCAAAAGAACAGAGTAAAAGAAAAGAAAGTACTGGGTAAACAGAATGAAAGGAGCTTATCTGCTCCATAGTGTGCATTCAGGGCAGTGGCCAGGGCCGTGCAAGAGCTGCGGTTGCAGAAGGGCCCGCACTGTTAGGGGCCCCACTGCCTTAGAGGTCAGCATTAAGAAAACCTTTACTCAAGGACAAACTTGCAAGTTTTTCTTTGGAAATTGCTTATCCATTTGAAATTGGGTTTGTCAGCAGTGGTGTCAGAAGATTCCAACTCCAGTTTCACATGGTGGTGGTGGTGTTGGGGTACATAACAAAGAAGCAATAGGGCCCATTACTCAAAACATCTAATCTTGGTGCTGGTGTCCCCAGGTGGAGCAGGAACAAATTACATTGTTCATGGTTCCAGCAAGGGCGATGGTGGGGCAGCATGGACAAACTATATATGTTCAACAGGACTGAACAAAAAAACTTACAATATAAAAATACCATATGCACTAATGGTTATTTTACATTTATTGGTGGGGATGTAGGCCCAACAAAATATTTTCCTGGAGGGCCCTTATAGTTGTTGGCACAGCCCTGTGTGCATTCTCTGATTGATCTCTGGTCAGCGTGTCTAAGCTCATGTACTGAAGTACTACTTGTCTTTCCATATTGGTATGTTGTGTTCTAGTTTATGTTCTGTTCTGGGTTGTCAGTATGCTGCTTTACTTAAAAATGAGTAAATATAGATAAAGAGAACTGTTAGAAGAACTGCACACAGGAGGAAGGGCATATGACTTGTCAGTAATTAAAGCCATCCGCGTTTACGTGCAACCCCCGTTTAGAAGCTGTGGCCAAAAACAGAAAGAAATGTAACAGAAACTGCAGATTCTAAATGGTGAAATATGGTAGGCCATGTGCACTGCCCTTCCCCCGATCTATATCCCTAGTCACCCAGTCAAAAAAAATCAACCAGGTTCATGTGGCATGACCTCCCTGCCCCCCTCCCACCCCCCTATGTAAATCCATGTTACGTTTGGTTTTACAGCCCACTGGATTCAAGATACTCTACCAACCTTTCTTTTATCAATGTTTCCATTAATTTCCTGACCACTGAGGTGAGGCTCACTGGCCTATAGTTGCTAGTCTATTCCTTGCTGCCCCTCTTATGTAGAGGAACCAAGTCTACTCTCCTCCAGTCCTACGGAACCACACCTGAGTCCAGTGAGCTGTTGAGTAAGGCTGACAGCAGGGCAGATAGCACCACCCTGAGTTCTTTTACTACCCTTGGGTGTATCCTGTCCGATCCTATAGCATTGTCCACTTTCAGAGCTGCAAGTCCCCTCAGGACTCATTCTTCCAAAAATGGACTTGTGGCTGCCTCCCATCTCCCTTTGTTTCTGTTGCTCCCTGGTGGTTCATCCCTACTGTCTCCACTTTGAAGTCTGAAAAGAAGTACCTGTTCAGGATGTCTGCCTTTTTTTTGTCCCCTTCTGGTCAGTCTCCCTCTACCACCCTCTTTATCCTCACTATCCCTCCCCTTGCTTTCCTGCTCTCACTTATATACCAGAAGAAACTCTTAGCCCTGTTTGTTACCCCATGGCTATTCTTTCCTCTGTCTGCAACGTTGCCCTCCTCACTGACTTACCTGCTTCATTCTGTTTTCCCTGGTGCACCTCCCTGTCTTCCTCTCTCTGCATTTCCTCATACCTGAATGCCACCCTTTTTTCTTTCATCACCATGGCCACTTCCCCAGGGCACCATAACAGTCTCTTTTTCTTTTTGCTTTTATTCACTTCCTTCATGCAGAAGTTGGTTGCCTTAATTATGCCCTCCCTTACTTTTTTCCCCACTGTTCCTCTACCCCTCCCTGGCAATCCCCCAACTAGGCAATTTCTGAGTCAGTCTCCCATTTCTTTAAAATTGCCCTGCTAAAGTCCAAGACTCTTGTC
This sequence comes from Neoceratodus forsteri, assembly GCA_016271365.2. Lineage (NCBI taxonomy): Eukaryota > Metazoa > Chordata > Ceratodontiformes > Ceratodontidae > Neoceratodus > Neoceratodus forsteri. The sequence goes on along the minus strand of JADMNL010000022.1, from coordinate 686,794,892 downwards.
CTCCTGTGGTTTGCCTCTGCTCCCATCCTAATGTTAAATCACACTAAACGGTGATCATTAGTACCTAAGGGGCTGCCCACAGTGACGTCTAAATGCTGACCCTGTTTGTAAGCACCAGATCCAGCACAGCTTCGTCCCTAGTGGGTTTGTTGACTAGCTGCCTGAGAAACCCCCCTTGTAGGGAGTCAGGGATGGCCTTGCTCCTTGTTGAAGCTACAGTTGGAAGGCTCCAATCCAAATCTGGCAGACTAAAGTCATCAGCTAGCAGCACCTCCCCCTTCTCTGCCATCCTAATGATTGTCTTCCCCAAGTACCTTAACCAACTTCTCTCCCTGTGCTGGAGGTCTGCATACCACCCCTGTATGGATAGCGGCCCCTGCTCCTGTCTTCAGGATGACCCACAGCACCTCCAGTCCTTCCTTTTCCTTTTTTTTAATTTTTTTATTTTTATTTGCAAGCAGCCCCCATTCCACCAAAACTCCCTCCCTACACCCCACTCCCCTGGACTTATCTTCCTCCACAGATACCCCCTGGTTTACCCCCCAGGGTTGGGCCACAGTGCCAGGCGGATCTGTCAGAGATGGGACAAAGTGTTGGCGGGAGGCACCCACCAACATTGCCTCCCTGGCTTTCCCCCACGGCAGAGCTCAAGGCCAGCTGGAGCCACGGACACTGGAATTGGTCAGCAGAGGGAGAGCCGGAGGAAGTGATTGGGGCCAGGACAGGCATCATTATGGGCGGGCTGCAATTTTTTTTTCCCCAGGGATGGGGACATGCAATAACGTCTCGTGTCTGCCCCACCCCACACAGGTGATGGTGCTAGCATGGAGGTACCCCCCAGCCTCCGCCAGGGGTTCCGCGTTGTGCTGGACACTCTATCCCCCTCCCCCACAGAGAAGGAGAGTAGTCCCTGGGATGCTCAATCCTTCTCCCCCAGCTGTGTCTCCGATGTCCCGAGTCAGTTCCCGAACCCGGGTCGTCAGCATCGCAGATGAGTGCCCTATCCCTGCACCGGCGGGCTGGCCCCAGTCCTTCCTTTTCCTCTGGGTGCCCCTATACTTCCATAGCCTTGACTCCCTCCCTCCCTCACAAATAGTACAAGCCCTCCTCCTTTCCCTGTCTCTCCTGAGCACAGAGTAGCCTGGTATGGCCACATCCCCATAATAGCTGCCCCTGCACCAGGACTTCGTTATGGCCACCAAATCCAGGCTAGGCTCCTCCATGATCACTTCTAGATTTGTAACTTTATTACCCAGGCTCCTTTCATTGGCACACATAGTTCTCCATACCCTATACCCTCCCCACATGCCTCCCTACTTTCTTCCTCTTCCTGCCTGTGTTGTTCCTTGAAGCTCCCCTGACCCCCTCCTTCCCTAGGTACCATCTCCATTACCTGTCTCGTTTACTCCTCGCTTCTTGCTTTCCTGACTTATATCCCCCTTTCCCTCTGCCTTGTTCCCACCCCATCTTCTCGTGCCTCTGCTCTGGGTGAGCTTCCTCCCCTCGAGCCCTGCCTCCTTAGTGCTTCATCATCTGGGGAGGACAATCTTTGCCTCCCTTGGTATTACAACCCCCCCCCAGCTAGCATAAATGCTCATCCAAGTAGCATTTAAACTTCCTACTAAGAACTGTGGTCCCCCCCCCCCGGGAGGATGCAGGCCATCTCTCCTCTAAGTGCCCATATCCTCCCAGCCCGGTCCCCAGCCCTTAATGTAGCTGAAGCCTTCCTCCACGCATCACACTTTCAACCAGTTGTTAAAAACCGTGGTGCAGAGGACTCTTTCCTCTTCCCAACTGTACACAGATAACGCCTCTACAAATGACATAGTCCATGCTACCTGCTTAAGGAACTTCCCTAGCTCCCTAAAATTAACCTGCACTACCCCTGCCCTATTCCTTTCCAGATCATTTGTTCCCAGGTGGATAACCATATCTAGCTCCCATCTTCTGCCACCTTAGTGATCCTTAGAGTTTGCTCTCCATCCCTCCAAGCTGAAGCACCAGGGAGGCACCTCATCTCTCTCTCCCTTCCACCCTCATGCCCAAATCTATCCCAAAAATGACAGAGTCCTCCATCAGCAGCTGCTTCCTCCTTGGCTGGGGGCCCCTTCTTCCCTCCTCTGGGCCTGCTCTTCTAAGGACCCCCATATTATCCTTTCCCACTGTTGTGGGTGCCTCTTCCTGGCTGTCCTATCCCAGCAGTATGGTGAATTAATTGTTCAACAGGAAAAGCTGAAGAGTGGGTACCTTTCCCACCTCACTTCCCTCCCAGAGCCCACCAAGGTCCAACCTCTCTGCTTCTGCATCGTGTGGGGGAGCAGCAACAGACTTGGTGGCTCCTGGATGGGGCAGAACATTCTCTGCACCCTTGCCAGTTTGGCGCAGAGTTCAGCAACCTCTGCCTTCAACCCAGAGAGATGAGTGCAAATGGGGCAGCAACTCAGTCTCCAGAAGGTGTCCGAGAGATTGCAGCTCCAAACCCGTTACACTGCACCACCCCCATGCTCTTTCCTTCCTTAACCTTTTTGCCTGTTGAACCTTCCCACCTCCTTTCTATGACTGTTGACTTCCTACTGCTTCATTTACTTGTGTGAAATGTATTTGTTACCGTAACCTAGATAGGGTGTCTTCTAATTTCCCTTTCCAACTTTTCTACCAGTAGTTACCTTCTCCTGATATTTACTACCTCTTAACCCATAGTTGTTACCCCACTACCTGTAACTACTTAACCTTAAGTTGTCTGTTGCGCCACTTATACCGTCCATGCTTATAGCAGACAGCTGCTTATTATGTGTGGTTCATAGCTCAGTGCTTATGTAACATATTGGAATGATGTAGACGGTTGTTGGATACAGAGGCCAGCATAGAATGATTTGTGCTTAGGTACTTGGATGCTTGAATTGAGTTGTTTGATAACATGTGATGGTTTTGGCCTTTCTCTGTATCCCACCTGTAGGAAGGAGGCTTGGTTTAGAATTATGGAGCCCCCCCCCGGTGGGATAAGAGTGCCACAGAAGGAGGAGGTGTCGGGGAGGATGGAGGGTGAGTGCGACTCGCTCTAAGCAGAGCGGGAGTTAGCTGCTCTAATTAAATAGACAGTGGGGGAGGAGCTCTTCCCCCACATAATCCCGGGAATCCCTTCAATTATGTGTGGTTCATAGCTCAGTGCTTATGTAACATATTGGAATGATGTAGACGGTTGTTGGATACAGAGGCCAGCATAGAATGATTTGTGCTTAGGTACTTGGATGCTTGAATTGAGTCATTTGATAATATGTGATGGTTTTGGCCTTTCTCTGTATCCCATGTAGGAAGGCTTGGTTTAGAATTATGGAGCCCCAAAGAATAAATATCAACGATTGTTCAGTAACTGAATGCTGAAGAAGTCGTGCATAACAACTTAATGATAAGAATAGACGATCACCTCCTCCAACTCTGGAGAGTGTGACCAGTAGCACTCAGGAGAGGGAAAACCCCCTTGGGGGGAACCTCTGAGGACCCATGGCTACTGACCTGCCCTTCCTTCTGGGCATACTAAAGGAGAGAGATCCTAATTAAACTAAATTAATCGGCTAAATCTGAATTCAAATTTGTAGAATACAATCCAGATGAATGGAGCTTAAGAAAAGCTGAATTATAAATGTCCAGTGAAATAATTTCCTTCTAATAAAGTCCGAGTCTGAGAATCCATGTGTAATTCAGAATGATGGAGAGTAGATATATTGAAGAACCGTCTTCTGTACTTCAGTTGATAGAGGGCATAATCCAAGGAATTGATTGATAGTGGAGATGAAGTTGATGATTGACGAACTCAATACAAAAGACCAGAAAATAATTGCATCCAAGCTAGATGTCTACGAGGCAGGGCGAAATAAAAGTAGTATGACATCCAGGTTTCTATTAGGGCTTGTATATTACAAGGAATGAGAGAAGGCTTGAGGCCAGGCTATCAAGTGACGAATTCAGTTCTGATAAGAAATATAATCTTTAGGAATTGATATGAAGAAACGGCTGTAGAGTTGAGCTGTAATAATGGCATGCTGTATATGATAATCAGAGACGCTGGTGCAATTTATGAAGCATCCAAGTAGTAGAATGAGGTGAGCCCAAATGAAATAAGTCAGTTGAACTGAATCCAAAGTGAGAGGCAGTAGGAGCAGGATTGCACCAAAGTAGGCAAATGAGAAGGAACAGGACGTGACAATCAGCCCCAGAAGAAAACGTAGCTAACAGGCAGCTGGCAGGATAGGAGAGAGGTGGCTGATTACAATATAGGAAACCCAGCTAGACCCAGAAATGACCACTGGCAGAAATCAAGCGATGTAGTCCCTCGACGATGCGCAGGAATCCATCAGCTGGATAGGTACGTAATCACCTGGAAGAGACTGAGATGGAGACATGGCAACTGCACAAGAGGAATAACATGGAGAACTGAAGGCATGCAATTCGAGGCATGAAGCAGACGAGACCCGAAGAGTCTGAGATGGAGATAACTGAAGAAGCGGAGTCCAATGAAGCAGCAGAGTCACAGGCCTGAAGATGGTAGAGAACAAGTAGGATAATGAAAGTCTGCAGGAGACGCCAACCAAGTCCTGGAAAGAAGCAGCTGTAATTCCATGGCTGAGGCACAGGGCAAAACATCCAAGATAGCAACCCCGGAAGCCGCTGAATGTGCAGTAAAGCAATCTGAAAGCATATGAGAATGAGGACCAGCCACTTAGTCGTAGAAGTAGGAGTGACTAGGCATGTAGGGGAAGCAAAGTCGAGATGGTAACAAATGTCCCGAAAGGTGAAGCATCAGTGAGTCCATGGCTAAGGCAGCAGAAGTAGTTATGCATAAGTAGAATGGGAATCACCAGGTCCTGAGCTGGGCGAGGCAGAAGAAGAACAGAAGTAGGTGAACCTCCCAGCCCGAAGGGCAAAGGCAGGTCAGAGAAGCAGGCGAATAGTAGGTAAACCTCCCAGCCCGATGGGTGAAGGCAGGACATAGAAGCAGGAATTAGTAGGTAATCCTCCCAGCCCTATGGGTGAAGGCAGGTCGCAGAAGCAGGCAAGTAGTAGGTAAACCTCCCAGCCCGATGGGCGAAGGCAGGTCATAGAAGCCATGAATCTCGAAGCCCCAAGCTGAATGAGACAGGTATAGAGTAGAAGTAGATAAACCTCCCAGCCCGAAGGGCGAAAGCAGGTCATAGCAGCTGTAAAGCTCCAGGCCCCGAGCTGAGTGAGGCAGCGTAAAGGAAAAGTAGGTATTGAAATGGAGGTAGCATCCTGATCCAGATAAGTGCGAAGGAGTGTTGTAACTGTAAAGCAGATGTAGGAAAGTAAAAGCGATGCTGGAGACCTATGGATCCGGCAGATCGAGGATGGTAGGGATTGTAGCGAATATCTTGGCAGAGTAGCAGGCAAGCTGTCAAGGCAACGAACTTCCTGAATCTGGCAGTTTATGATTGAGGCAAAGGTACGATCATGGAAGCAGTGCAGGCAAGCATCACTGAGGAGCTGAATGGAACATCCAGAAGCACACTGAAGGATAAGGCCTGAGGAACCATACAAGCCATGAAGAAGCTAGAGGGAAGAACTAAGGGAGGCTAATGCAGGTAAGGCGCGGCGTAGGAGCTGAGGAGCCGTAGAGCATTGGAATAGCCTTGAAGGGAAGAATCACACCTTTGGATATCCCAGCATTGAGCCAGAGCATAGCCTGTAATTCATAGGAATGGCCAGAAGGTAGAGCAAGCCTGATATGGAAACAGAACAAGTCCACGAAATGGGCCCCAGGTAGGTAGGTACAGGGAAGGGATCCATCAATGGAAACAATCCATATATCCAAAAGCAGCACAATGAAGAACCAGGAAACGAGCAAGTGAAGGCAACAGCTAGCCAAATACGATAAGGAGTGCCAAGCACAGGGAGAACAGGTGAGGGACATGCATACCTCACGACCGTCCCTGATTTTCAGGGATATCTCCAAAGTGCCTCAAAATGTACCATGTCCCCTTTAAACAGTGTGTGTCCACAGTGAAACAGTGGGCTTGCAAGGGTTCAATATGCAGGCAGGAACTAGCCGAAAGGGGGAGGCAGCACCGGTGCAATGCGTCCAGAGGACAGGAGAAGGCCATCCCAGTATCCAAGTCATGAAGATGTCCAAGTCGGAGAAAGGAAACAGTGCCTACAGTGACCTGGGAGCACTGGACAGGGGGATAGTATGGCATAAGGAGACTGCTTTGGATTCATACTGAATACAAGAATTGCTGTACCATAGTAGTGCTCCAAGGCTGAAATGGCAGACAGCAAGTGGCTGCAGTGCTGCACAGTGGTCACCATGCAGAGAAGTGTGAAACTGAAAAGGCAGTGTGCCGCTGTAGAGGTAAGGGAACATGAGTAGGCTAACGAGGAGTCCGGAAAACACTACATGAGTCAAGTCTAGTACAAAAAAGCAGTAGTCAGGAGAAACACTGGAGTTATTGTAAATAATGCCTTCAATGAGTGTAGTACCTTGTAGGCGATACTTCAAGCTGCCACTAGAAATGGACGTGTAAGCAGACAAGAGACAACAAAGCAAAAGTCCGAGCCAAGTCCTCGTATTGCAGGAGCAATGCAAAGTTGAAGGTGAAGATTGCATACATGGCAATGAGGGCTGAAAGCCAAGACATCGTGCAGCAGGCGCTAAGCAGCGCAGAAGTCTCCAGCGGAGAAGAGACTGGAGCCCATTTCGGAGGGCAGCGCACAGCCGCGTGGAGCAGAGCACGGGCAATGGCAGTGCAGGTTGTCGGAGAAAGGAGCACGGCAGACAGACCTTGATTACACAGGACGAGCACCAACTCAATGATGAAGGAGGCCGTGGTGAAGCAGGAGTGGAACTCTTCGAGGAGAAGCAGCGTCCAACTGCAGTAGAAGGAAGCAAAGCAGGAGAAATGATGGTCTGAAGCTCTGAGGGAAGGGAGCAGTACGGGCTGAATGGAAAATGGCAGAAGCACGGCAATGGCTGCTGAAGAAATAGGTACAATGAAGGAGCAGGGCAGAGAGGGAGGGAGGGGGGCGTGGGACAGCTAGGAAAACAGCAGGCAAGGAATCCCTAAGAACAGGGCAGGAAGAAAGAAACAACGGAGAAGAGCAGGGGAAGGGGGACAAGCAACCGCAATGGACAGTACAAACAAGGAGCCACTGGAGTGCGGGGGGTACACAGAAGGAACAAAGGAAAGAGCAGCCGAGCACCGGCAGCACCACTGACGAGTGCAACTCGCTCTAAGCAGAGCGGGAGTTAGCTGCTCTAATTAAATAAGCAATGGGGAAGGAGCTCTTCCCCCACTTAATCACGGGAATCCCTTCAATTATGGACAGAACACAAAAGCCATTTTCTATTTCAGTTTATGTAAAACATGGCTGTTATAATGAAACTTGCCTCCTGTGAATAGCGGCTGCCAGAACCCCCTCAACAGCCTCATGTTAAGTGCCTCAGCCAGGTGTTAAGTGCCTTCTGCTGACTGCCAACTGCCAGAGTTAAGGGAGTTACAAGAGATTGTGGGCAGGAGAGGATCAAATTGCAGCATTTAATTTTACAGTTTAGTGACTCCATCTGATTCTGCGTTAAAGGACTTTTATTCTGCTTACCTGTGTAGTTTTTAGGCATTGACACTGATTGCCTCTTTTGTACCCTCCTAATTTCATCAGGATTTAAATGTAAATGAAAATACTTAAGTCAAGTGCGAAGACCTGCCTGACTCCATTGCAAAGGTCCATGCCCCGACTCATGTAAGGCATTCTGGAATTTTATGATGTTTTAGTGCCAAAGCCTGCAGTAGTTATACTCTATTAGTCAGTACTGTTGCTGTCTTCTGCAGTCCCTATGTTCTAGTCTTATGCTGGCCATGAAACTTTTCTTGGCGTAGTAGTAAGTGTCCTGCTGAATTTCTGTAGTTTAAATTGTATCTAAGTTAGAAAAAAAAATACTTTTACAGAATACAGGGACTTTACAAGACAAGTGACAGAACTGAATAAGAGTATAACTTCTGCTGGCTTGTGCGGGTACTCATCATCAACTTCCATAATGCTTTGCATGAGTGGGGTCATGACCGTTGCAATGGAAACAAACAGGTTTTCACACCAGGGCAAAACAGAGTGAAGCAACCTCATTTATATTTAAATTAGGATAAAATTAGGGGGATGCAAAAGAGGGAATCGTTCATACTTTGTATTTTATTCATTTTACAGTTTGCACAAAATACAAGCTTAGCAAGTAAGGAACTTCAAGAGTTCAAGACAACATAGATGCACATTCAATTCTTATACAGTTTAGCAGTGTCCCATACTTTTTCCATAATGGGGGGGGGGCCTTTATTGTTCATCATCCACAATATAAGTTCAAATGGTGCCATGGAACTGTAGCCCAAGAGTACATGGCAAAAGTTTCAGGCACGACCCGGGGGAGGGGGATACAGATGAATGCCAACTGACCTTGAACCAGATTAAGCTGTTGGTGGTATTTTTAGTGAATAAAGATTAGGAGAATCATCTGACAACAATATGACTTGTTTGGAAGGGGGTCAGATCAGTGGGCTGTGAGTTTACTGATACTAAACCCAGGTGGCTTCCCATCCCACAGGAGCTGTTTGAGTAAATTTTCAATCTGCGTAAACAAGCTTTCCAGGGATTTAATGTGGAGGTTAGATAGGTATAAAATGTCTTTGGAGCACTCATAATTTTGATAGCACTGACTTTGCTCCAGAGTGATAAATGAAGTGCTATCCATTGCTCCAAATCTGATTTGAATTCTCAAAACATGGGGTAATGTTTAATACTATTATATTTTGTAATGCCTAGGTACATATAGTAGATACATAGAAGTTGCCGACAGAAAAGGACCATCCAGACCATCCAGTCTGCCCCTATTTCCCTACCTAATATAAACCCATAGACCCTAAATGGTCAGTCTCTACCCTCCCCCCCAACCATTGGTGTCTCCAGTCCTTGTTTTGGCTCCGGGTTTTCTTCCCTACTTATTCTAGTGATGCCCATGTGTCTATCCCATGCTTTCTTAAGTCCAGTAACTGACTTTGCTCCCACCACCTCCTCTGGGAGACTGTTCCAAGGGTCCATCACCCTTTCTGTGAAGAAGTGCTTTCTCCTGTTCCCTCTGAACATACCCCTTTCCAATTTCATATTGTGCCCTCTAGTCTTTGGACATCTTTTATTCTGAAAGATGCTCCCTTCCTGTATCTTGTTTATCCCCTTTTGGTACTTAAATGTCTCAGTCATGTAACCCCTGTCCCTCCTGATCTCTAGGAAGTAAAGATCAAGATCCCTTAGCCTTTCCTCATAGGGCTTCTGATGCAGGCTCTGCACCATTTTTGTTGCCCTTCTCTGCACCCTCTCCATCCTGTCAATATCTTTTTGGAGATGCAGCCTCCAGAACGGCACATCGTACTCAATGTGGTATCTCTCCAGTCTTTCGAAATGAGAATTCCTAGGTCCCTCTCCAGCCTTATTGTCATGACTGCTTCTCCCCCCACCCAGATCGTACATGGCCTGTGAGTTTTTGTGTCCTACATGCATGATTCTGCATTTCTTTGCATTGAACTGCAATTGCCAGGTTTCTGACATTTCTCCAACCTCCCCAGGTCCTCCCTAATTGTTTCTACCCCTTCCCCCAGTGTGTCTACCCTATTGCAGATCTTTGTGTCATCTGTAAATAGGCACACCTTGCCCTCCAAGCCATCCACAATATTACCAATGTAGATATTAAAGAGGACTGGACCTAATACTGACCCCTGTGGCACCCCACTTGTCACCCTGCTCTCCCATTCACCACCACTCTCTGGTCTTTCCCACTAAGCCAGTTTTCCACCCAGTTTACTAATTGATGGCCCACCCCCATACTGCCCAGTTTGTTCACTAGTCTCCTGTGAGGGGCAGTGTTGAACGTTTTGCTGAAGTCCAGATATTCCATGTCCACCACCCCTTCCTGGTCCACCACTCTCATCACCCGGCCAAAAACTTGATGAGGTTTGTCTGGCAGGACCTTCCCTCAGTGAAACCATGCTGCCTGTGGTCCCGGAGACCACTGGTTGTAAGGTATTCACCAATTCTCTCTTTCACCAGTGACTCCATTACTTTTCCAGCCACAGAGGTCAGGTTGATCAGTCTGTAATTAGTAGCCTCTTCCTTACTATCACTCTTGTGCAGGGGCACCACATTCACTCTTTTTCAGTCCTCCAGAACCTCTCCGTGTCTAGTGATAAGCTGAACAGTGCCACTAATGGAGCAGCCAGCACCTCCTTTAGCTTTTTCAGCATTCGAGGGTGTACTCCATCCAGACCCATTGCCTTGTCTACACTTAAAAGAGAACTGCACTGAACCTGTAAGTAATTTTTCCCTGTAGAAGTTGATTTTTAAGTACTACAGAATCACAGAATAGATACGAGTCATCAGTCATAAGCCGTAAAACTCGACGATTTTGTAGTTACCTCAAAACGTATTTTCTATTGTTCATATAGTTATCTGAAAAGTTTAAAGATATCAAAGGATTCACTGACTACTACATTGCTAGGAAGTCTATTAGATATGTTGATGACTTGCTAATTTATCCATTGGTCTCTTTGGTTTGTTCTATACCACTCACCCATTAGCTGAAGCTGATGGAACCTGCTGTGTTTCATTCTTATTCCTGTTACTCCTATAGTCTCCCAGAGATCTATGTTGGTAAAAGCTCTGTATATTAGACAGAGATTTCCCTTCAGTCACCTGTATGACAGGCTGTGTAATCCAAACTGTGTCAATTTGTCTTTGTAATCTACGTTCCTTAATTGTTTTATGTTCCTAGTCATTTTTCTTTGCACCCCCTCTAGTAACCTAATGTCAGAAATTTTGTAGGGTGCCCACATTTGGACACAGTATTCCAAATGCGGTCAAACCAAGGACCTGTATAAGGGGACCATAATGCTACTGTCTCTACTTTTAAAGTTCCAGTAAATATGACCCATAATTGTGTTGGTCATACTGACCACTGTTTTACAGTGTATAGAAGGTGGTAGGTTTTCGGATATCATTACTCCTAGGTCCCTTTCTGTTTTTGTTTCTGTAATGGTATTATTGTAAAGATAGTATTTTGCCCTAATGTTATTGTGAGCCATGTGCATAATCTTGCACTTCTCAATATCCTGATTTAACTTGTTTTGTAAAGCCCAGTTACCTATTTGATTTATTTTGGTTTGAAACTGGTTTATAGATTTGTTGTTATTAACAATACGACCTACTTTAACACTGTCTGCAAATTTAGAGATCCAGCAGTCTGATGTAGTTTGCAAGGGTGCAACATACATGGTAAAAAGTATTAGTCCCAGTACGGATCACTGAGGAACACCACTAGTGACCTCAACTGTCAATGACAAATGACCAGCACATTTCTTTAATAAAATAGGGGGACAGTCATCAGGCCCAGGGGATTTACATGTATTTAATTCCTGAAGTTTACCTGTCACAACAGTCTCTGTGACAACAGTTTCTTGTTCAAAAGACACATAATTCTGTTAATTCTTCCTGTGTTATGTCTGTTTTTTTGCATGTAATAAACACTGGCAAAGTAATTATTAAATGCTAACGCTTTGCTAGGTGCATCCCGTATTTTTTGTTATCTATCAACAGCGGTTTTACAGACGATTGATCCTTTTTGACACTGTTTAGGTAACTGTAAAATTTCTTTTTATTTTCATTTATTGATTTTGCTAAACCTAGTTCAAATTTCCTTTTTGAGAATTTTTAATTGCTGATTTGCATTTTTTGTTTGCAATCTTATATTTATTGATGTTATTTGTTGAGAGAATATTTTTATAGTTGTGATATGCCTTCTTACTTGATTTAATAAGTCTAGTGATATTGTTGTTAAACCATGCTGGACTCCTGCCCTTATTATATTTGTTTTTTTTTGTGGAATGAAGCTATCAATTCACAACTGCAATTTGTTCTTTGTCCTTTGCTCACTCTCTCCCCTTGAAGGGCTACTCTACCTTGTACTCAGTCACCTATCCTGACATGATGTTCACACCAGGTACTCTGCTCTGGAGATGTACCCTGATTATTACCCTCCTTAATCTGTATAGCCCTTATTGTGACAAACCACTGAACAACCCCTCAACCTCAGTCATTGAAACTAACCTCAATGTACACTGTCCAGGAACGCTATCCATCAGCGATCTCCTACCCACGCCTTGCTGGGAGACAACAATAGCTAGCCTAATGGGGCACTTGGGTACATATCTGAGGTGTCTACACCCACTGCTTCTGTTTCCATAGACCTTCAACATCCATGCTGGTGGTTTGAACTACCATGCCTAGAGCAGACAGAGAAAACCTAGCAACAAATTATTGAAGGAATACCTTTATCGTTTAGCCCTCATGCTTTTGCTCCTCTCTGGCAATGTTCACCCCAACCCAGGCCCTCAAACACCAAGTGCTAGGTCCCAGGGTCATGTCAATCAGCTAATTATTGGCTCATTAAATATTCGCAACCTCTTCCCGAAAATGGACAGCCTATATGCCTGTACACTACAACACAAACCTGACATCCTCTCTGTTGTAGAGACTTGGCTCTCTCCTAAAACTGGGGATACATCCATTTCTATCCTGGACTACACCGTTTTCAGGGCTGATCATCTCAGCAAAAGGGGGGTCTGTGCACTCTACATTAGGGACAATCTGCAGGCCCATATCCTACCACTGCCCAACAATGGGATGGGCATGCAAGTCTTAGCTATAAAAATATTACTTGGGATACCCAACAAAACTCTAACCATCCTCTCTGTGTACATACCCCCAGGCCTGAACTCCACTGGATTAGACTCCCTCTTGAAGTGCCTCAGTGCATTGAGCCTCAGCACAGAAACCATACTCCCTGGTGACTTCAATGCCAACTGACTCTCCCCCACAGCAACACCATACAAGGATGCCGTGTCTGCGGTCCACCTCTTCCAGCTTGTCTGCACTCCCACCAGGGTAAACTACAAGATTAGTTCAGCTACACTGCTAGACTGGGTCCTGTCAAATCATTCTGAACATATCTCCAATGTCACTGTACTCCCAGATGCCTATAGCCACCACTCGCCTGTCATATTTAGTTGGTCCAGCAGCTACCCTTAACCCCCAGTCAGAACTGTAACCAACAGGGTTCTTAAACGTGGGCACCTGGAGCAACTTAGAGTCAATCTGAGTCAACAGGACTGGTCAGCAGTCTACTCATCCCATAACGTTGATGCAGCCCTGCAGTGCTTCATCCAGATTTTCAGCGCAACATGTGATAAGCACACTCTGATAAAAATGTGGAAAATAAAAGGCCTTAGAATCCCATGGTTCTCTTCTGCGTTGCTAGCATGTCTGAAACAAAGAGACTGGCTGTGGGCTAGTGCCCGTGCATCCAGCAAGATGACTGACATCTATAGCTACAAAAAGGCCTGCAATGAATGCAAAAGGGAAATACGGGCTGATAAAAATAATTACTACAAGGATGCATTCACCTGCTCCTGGAGTGATGGTAAAAAATTCTGGGCCAACCTAAAGGAGATCACCGGTAAGGATAGTAAGGTGGCCCCCTTGATGCTTAACATTGATGGTCTTCCCTCAACTGACCCAATTATAATTGCCAATGCATTTAATAATGCATTCCTGGATCTCTCAGGTGTGCTTCCACCGAACTGCCTCCTTCATGCAAATTTGATCGTCAACTCTGGTACTACTGCCCATCTTTACTCACATCCTCCATTTCTATTCAGAGCCATTACCTTAAACAAAGCCAAAAAATACCTACAAAAAGTCCTGGGTAAGTCCTGACACAGTGGTGACTCCCTGGACCTAAAATTCATAGCCCTCACCCGTGACAACATATTGCTGCCATTAACGTACATCATTAATGCCTCACTGAGACTCTCCCAGTTTCCACAGTTATGGAAAGTGACAGTACTGACTCTGGCCCTCAAAAGCGGAGATCGGTCCTCCCTAGGCAAATACAGATCCATCTCGATCCTCCCACCCCTGTCTAAGGCGCTGGAGAGGGTTGTTGCCGATCAATTGGTTGAATATCTTGAAAAGTACAACATCCAGTGCCCGCAACAACAAGGGTTCTGCAAGGGGCATAGCACCACTTCTGCTTTCATTGAGCTCACAGGCTTTATTCACAACTCCTTATTGGTGCTACATTTATTGACCTATCGAAAGCATTCGATACTGTCAATCATGACCTACTTATCACACAACTTTCAGCTATTGGTCTAAGGACAAAGAGGGATGGTTCAAGAGCTACCTCACTAATAGCTCTTAGCAAGTTAGGATTGATACTATCCTATCAGACAGTGGACCAGTTTGCTCTGGTGTTCCACAGGGCTCCATCCTGTGCCCTCTACTGTTCAGCATATTCCTAAATCAACTCCCACAGGCCTGTAGCAGCAAGATTCTGCTCTACGCAGATGATGCAGTCCTTTATGCTAATGGCACCAATCCCTTCACCCTTGAACACACACTTCAGCAGAGCTTCATTGAAGTTGATAAATGGTTCATGGACCATAAGCTTGTTATGAATTATAAAAAAATAAAAGCTATGCTGTTCTCTAGCCCCCAGAACACACATCGATCGCACCCCCTCACCATAATGAATTTGTCTGGTGCTCCCCTGGATCTGGTCCAGCAATTTAAATACTTGGGATTCACAATAGGCAGCTCCCATGTCATTTGTCTGTCACAGTGACAACATAGTAAAAGCTCTCAACACACGCTTCGGCCTCCTACACAGACATAAACATACTATTACCCCAAAAGCTCTCAACCTGGCCATCCATAGCTCAACTGTTTCTCTGGTTGAGTATGGCATTGTGGTCTATGGGGGGGCAACTGACATAGCCTTCCATCGGATTAAAGTAGCACTCAACAAAGCCTGCTGACTTGCAACTGGTGCTGAGTGGCTTGTACATACCTGCGACCTTTATGCCTGAGTTGGCTGGCTCCAGTTTCCAGTCCGACTCGAGTACCAGATCTGTTTGCTTGTAAAAAGGTGAGTCTGGGCTTGATGCCTTCAGGCGTGCAGAAGCTCCTCACCCACAGTGATGGCATTTGCCTCACCAGACGTTCTGAGCACACAGTACTTAAGGTTCCTAGATGCCGTACCTCACTTGGACAAACAGCTTTTGCACACCATGTGGCTAAATGGACAAAAAGTCTCTCTCCTAGTATCTCTTCTATCTTAACCTTAGGCTCCTTCAAACGTGAGCTCAGGAAACATCTGGTTGCCAGCGCCAACTGCAACTGCCTCCTTTAGCGCTGCTACCCTCCACTTTTTGTCGTCCTGCCCTGAGTACCTCCATCTTTGTCCTCTTTCCTTCCCCCTTCCTTCCTTCCTTCCTTCCTCTATTTCCTGCCTCCCTCCCCTCCTGGCCTCTGCTTTCCCCCTCCACCCCCATTCCCTCCTCACCCATCTCCCCTTGCAAATTTCTCACTCCCACACCTACCAACCACCTAGTTAGGTTTATCCTCCCCAACATATGGCATTGCAATTATTCCCACACCCCTCTGATGAGAACAATCATTTGGCTGATATATTTCACCCCAGTATGTAACTTAGTGTGATGATCTGTAATCTATTTGTATCCTACCCTGTGTTATACTGTGTAACACCATTATATGCCTAAACTGTACCCTGTGTTGTTTTGTTACCTGTGCTTCCTTTCTTTTGACATGGAACCTACGTAATAAGCTTATTCTCAAAGGTTAATCTTAGAATTTAAATAAATAAATAAATAAAACATTTGCCACTTCACTTCCAAGTTTATCCCTTTAAAATCATCTTTCCAATTCCAGCTGGCAAGGTATTGACTTATTTGGTTATACTGTGCATCACCATAGCATCTAGTTTTAGTGGTGCCTAATAGGGGTTTCCATGAGGTGTCAATTTCTAATTGTACCATGTTATGGTCGCTGTTACAGAGAGGTTCTCTGAGTTTACAGTCAATAGTATTATTTTCCATATTGGTTAGTATAAGATCTAAAATGTTCGAACCCCTGGTAGGATCTCAAACAGTTTGTTTCAAGTTGTTTAATGCTGCGTAATCCAACATTGTATTGTATGTTACTGATGCTGATTCTAAATTGGCCCGATCAACATCTGGGAGATTAAAGTCCCCCATGAGTATTGTGTCTGTGTCCATGTCTATATTTCCCAGGTTCTCAAAAAAATTGTTGTTTTCTTCTGCATTTAAGTTCGGTGGTCTATAAGACATGCCTACAAGTATTTTTGTTTCTACTTTGCAGATATACTAGTACTAGTTCAGATTCTGTTCCTGTTCCATATCTATGGGCAGTTTTGTTATCCTAGTGGTGTTTCTAATTTATACACAGATAGTAAGTGCCATTTTAGAATAGTATGATATAGTTTATGTCCCTTGTCCAGCGCTTCCATTGTTGGAACAATGCATCCTTATTCTACTATAGAACTCTGTGGTTGGAGTGGGATGACTACATCACACAATTCTAAAATGGCACTTAACACCAGAGTGTGAATCTGAAACAACCACTGAGGTTATTAATTGGCCAGTGTAGATGAAGCAAGAACAGTATTTGAACCACTTTTCCAAAAACAGTTTCTACTGGGAAGAATTACCTTCAGGTTCAGCACAGTTCTCCTTTAAGTTGAACAATTCTTTGAGGACCCTTTCTCCTGTATACAGACTGGTATCCACCCCCAACCCCGTAAGTCCTTTTTATGTAACATATGTACATACAAAGAAGCCAGCAGATAAAGGCCATTTGGTCTTTCAAGTCTGCTCATATTGCAGGGTCCACAGCTTGAGCTAATGTCCCTGCCCTCCCTCCCCACACCTCCCATCCTCCCTACCCATGATCCCTACTTTCACCCTGTGCCTATCCCAGCCTCTTTTAAAGCTGCCCACTGTCTTCAACGAGAGTACCTCTTCTGGCAGTGCATTCCAAGTGTCTACCACCCTCTCTTAGAAGAAGTATTTCCTGACCTCCCTCCTAAACCTCTCCCCCAGCTTAAGACTGTGCCCCCTAGTGTTATGGTTGCCACTCAGCTTAAAGGGACTCTCCTTATCAACCTTATTTATCCCTTTCAAGTACTTGAAGGTCCCAAGCATGCCCCCCCCTCCTGTCTTCCAGGGAGTACATGTTAAGTGCCCTCAACCTCTCCTCGTATGCCTTACCCTGCTGACCCACTATCATCTTTGTAGCCCTCCTCTGGACCTTCTCCAGCAGTTAATGTCCTTTTTTGAGGTGTGGGCACCAATACTGAACTCAGTACTGTAGATGTGGCCTTACCAGTGACCTGTACAAGGGCAGTATAGCCTCCTCTCTCCTACTACTGATCCCCCTACATATGCGTCCCAGCATCTTGTTTGCCTTTGCTGCTGCTTTCTTGCACTGTGTGGAGTGCTTCAGGTCACTAGTGATCATTACTCCCATGCCCTTCTCCTCCTGTAATGCAGATACTCAGACTCCACCCAGGTAATACTCTGTCCTGGGATTCGTGGCTTCAGTATGCATAACTTTGCATTTTTTGGGCATTGAAACCAAGCTGCCAGATCCTGGACCACCTCCCCAGCCTTTCCAGATCATTCTGTAAGTCCTATATCCTTTCAGCTGTGTTCACTCTCCTGCAGAGCTTGGTGTCATTTACGAATAGGCATATTTTGCCCTTAATGCCATCCCAAATGTCATTGATGAAGACATTGAACAACACCAGCCCCAGCAAAGAGCCCTGTGGGATCCCACTGGTTATCTCTCTGGTACCAGATAACTCTCCCCCCTCAACCACCCTCTGAGTTCTGTCCCTCAGCCAGTTTTCCACCCATCTGGCCGTCGTTTCCCCAACCCCAAGATCCACCAACTTCCTAATCAACCTTTTGTGGGGCACAGAGTCAAAGGCCTTGCTGAAATCAAGATAGAGGATGTCTACCACTTGGCCCCTGTCTACTGTCTTAGTGACACAGTGAAAGAAATCAATCAGATTTGTTTAACACACTCCCCCCTCCATGAACCCATGCTGCCTCGCATCCTGGAGACCATGCTCCTCTAGGTATTCCACCAACCTTTCCTTTAGTATGGTCTCCGTGAGCTTGCCCACAGTGGAGTCAGACTGACTCGTCTGTAATTCCCTGGGTCATTCTTAGGACCGCTTTTGTGGAGGGACACTACATGTGCTCTTCTCCAGTCCTGCGGTACCATGCCTGATTTAAGTGAACTATTAAATCATTCTGCCAGTGGCCCTGCCAGCTCCTCAGCCAGTTTCTTTAGTACCCTTGGATGTACTCTGTCCAGTAACACTGGATTCTTACCTTCCCTCTCCTCCGTGAAAACCAAACAGAAGCAATTATTCAGTAAGTCAGCCTTCTGGTGATTCCCCTCTACTTGAACCCCCCAATCTTACTATCCCTGTTTTTGACTTTCTTTTATCACTGTTACATCTGAAAAGTTTTCTCACCTTGCCTAATCGATTTGGCTATCCTTTCCTCTATCGCTGCTTTTGCCTTCCTAATTTTCTGCCCTGCCTCCCTCAGTGTCCCCTTGTACTTCATTCTATCCTCAATCTTCTGAGTATCTTTGTACCTCCTCACGGCTTGCTTCCTTTCTCTCACTGCTCTTGCCACCTCACTGGTGAACCAAAGTGGCCTCCTTCTTTATTTACCATTGCTGATTTGCCTTATACATTGTTCAGTAGCTCTTTCAATGCCCCCTTTGATTGCAGCCCACTGCTCCTTCACTCCCCCAGCTTCTCTATGCCTACCAGGGAATCCTTAAGGATTACCTTCATTTTATTAAAGTCTGCACATCTGAAGTCCATGATCCTTGTCCTAGTATGACTCATCTCTGTCCTGACCCTTATCTTGAATGTCACCATGTGTTGGTCACTGGAATCCAGACTATCCTCCACCAAGACATCAGAGACACTGTCCCCATTGGTTCGTATGAGGTCCAATATTGCAACCCCCACAGTTGGTTCTCATACAAGCTGCGGGAGGAATGCTCCCTGTAAGGAGTTAAGTATTTCCCTACTCCTGGTTGTTGCCACTGTTGGGAGACTCCAGTCCACATCTGGGAGACTGGAGTCACCCACCAACAGCAACTGTTCCTTACTGGCCATCCTTTGTACTGCTTGCATTAGCTCCCTATCTACCTCTTCACCCTGCAATGGAGGTCTATAAATCACTCCTATTCTCATAATGGCCCCTTTTCTTTTCATCAGATTGATCCATAGTACCTCCGCTTCCCCTTGTTCTTCCTGCCCCACTGATGCTTGTATGTTGTACCTCACATATATTGCCACCCCTCCTCCCTTCCTTCCCACCCTGTCCCTCCTAAAAAGACTAAAGCCTGGGATGGCCATTTCCCAGTCCTGATTATTGGTGCACCAGGTCTCTGTGATGGCCAACAGGTCTAGCTTCTCTTCTGTTATTATGGCCTCTTGGCCTCCTAGTTTGTTGCTCAGGCTACTTGCATTCATGTACATCACCCTTTAACAGTTTCTCCCCTCCCTACTGCCAATTAACCCCTGCCCCCTTTTGGGGGGGGGGTGTCAGCTAAGTAACAGCCCCTGCTTCTGTCCTCACTTCCTACTCTAGCTCCATACTTCCACCTTCTCAGTCTAAATTTATTATCTTAGCTATATATATTCTCGCAGTTTTTCCCTTAGTACCCTGGACCCTGCCTCATTCAGATATAACCTGTCTTTCAAGTATAATCCTTTGTCTGTCCACCTGTCCCCCTATTCCCCAATGCAGATGAACCCCTCCTTTGTGCACCAATCCCTTAGCCAACTATTGAAGTCCTCGATCCTCTTTTGTCTGACAGTGCTGGCACTAGGGACAGGTAAGACTTCTGAAAAGGTCAATGAACTCACCTCCTCACTACAGGTCCTTGCCAGATCCCTAAACTTTTGCTGAACCTCACCCACTTCAGAACCTGCTAGATCATTTGTACCGAAGTGAACAATTAGTTGTGGTCCCCCCCCCAGTTTTTTTTATATCTTTCCTTATACTATGCCTTGCCCTCCTGGCCTCTATTCCTGATACGCTGAAGACAGACCTTCTCCTTTCCAGATCCCCCCCATCTCAGCCAGTGTACCCCTTTTACTATGGAGTCACCATAAACCATGACCTTCTCCTTTCTCTCTGTCCTGTACAATGACCTCCTACCAGTGTCTTGCGAACCTGCCCTCTCCGGCTGTGCCTGTACCTTGTCCCTAGTGCCCAAATCCTCACCCAGACTTCCTTTTTATCACATTTGTTTTCTTGAGCCCCCTTCCCTCCGTAATCACTCTGGAACCCCCATTTACCCCGGTTGTTCTCCTCTCTCCCTAGCCCTCTATTAATTCTCCTTCCTCTTCCTGCCCCCTTGCTCCTTCCAGATAGATCAGACTTGATGCCTTCCTTTCACTCCCTACTCTTGCCCGCTTAGCTTGGACCTCACCTCCCATTTTTGTTCCATCTCCAATGTCCTCATGCACCCTCTGGTCCTCCATGTCTGCAAGTGGCATGAATCTGTTCGATGCTCTGTCCCCGACTCCTGGAGATTTCCTAGTATTCCCTCTCACTAACTTCCACCTCAGCCAATTTATCTCTGCCCAAAGCTGCCCCAGATTCCTGCATATGAGACACCCTCCTGCTTTCCACATCCTATCCAGGAATACAGCTGCCCCACACCCATTACAGCCAACTATCTCCCCTTTCCCTCCTCCAAAATACTCTTGTTTCTCTCTCACCCTACTTCCCATCCCCCACCTCTACCATTGCCTACACCACTACTAGAACACCACATAACTCTTGTTTATAATTTCTGGCCTATGTAAGCTGACTGGGTAGTGATTCGTGCTTTCTCAATTAGCACTCCTAAATATTAGCACTATGTTTCATGCACTCTAGATATAGAACAGGGGCTCCTGAGCTCCCCTCTCAGGAGCACTCTAGATATATAACAGTTTTACAGAATCCACCCTAAATACTACAGAACCTACCCTAAATACCATAGAACTGTTTATAATATAATACCTACACAGTAATGTACCCTTAAGAGTCTACAGTTTTTGTATTCTACCTACCCTAACTACTGCAGTACTGTATTATAATTCATACATATTAATGTACCCTTAAGAGTCTAAATACTGTATAATTGTATTATAATACCTGCAAATTCATGTGTCCTTAAAAGTTCAGTCTTTGGGTTGTGAGCCATACAGACCAGCTCCTTCAGTCTGTCCCAACTACTGCCTGACATCACTCCATGCTAACAACCCCATTTGTCAGGTACTGATGCCACTCCCCTTTCAATGCTTCATCAGTAATTGGGTGAATGAGGGGGATGGGCAAACATTTCCCTGAGCGTTGTTGCTGCTACTAGGCTGTCTCTCAGGAGCAGGCAGAAATTAACTTTAATTCGGTTTCAGGAGCTGGTAACTTCACCGAGTGTTGTTGTTGCTGCTGTGGGCTGCTTGACTTGCTGAACTGCTGCCTCCACATAAGCCCCAGAGTTTGTAAGTCAGCTCCTCTGTTCTGCTGATGTAAAAGACTGCCCTGAGATTTAAAAGTGACGCCTTTTCTCTTTTGGCTCCCAATTGGCTATTTGGTATCCAGCGGTTGCCAGACGATCCCCGACTGTCCTCCGTTGCTTTTTTCCTTTCTCAGGAACTGGTAGAAATTAACTTTTACTCCCCTCTCAGGAGCTGGCAGAAACTAACTTCAATTCAGTCTCGGGGGCTGGTAAAATTTATTATACCTAAATATATAAGATGAGGTACATCTGACATTACATCCAAATCTTTTTTGGGGGCTCTGAATATTATCTCAACAAAGGGAAAAAAAGTTAAATTTTTTTTAAAACATGAGCCAGCCGGCCTGGTGGCACTGAGGGTTGAGGCGCTGGATGCCACACCTCACACCATGCCGGTGACCCGGGTTTGGGAATGGACTCGGGGCACTGGGGACTGGCAGGGGAAGGAGAAGATTGAGCATCCGGAGGACTGCTCTCCTCTTCTGGGGTGGGTTGTAGGAGTTGCCTTGCTCTGTAGCGGCCCCTAGCGGAAATCAGGGCACTACAAGGAGCAGCGCTGTAGACAAAGAGAAAACATGAAAACGTGGCCACCCATGCTGTCCGGATGACATCGGCCCACCTCCACATGCCACCAGGCGGGAAGCCCCGAGCTGCATACCCCCACCCAGCAAAGAAGCAAGGCGTGCCTACAAGCACTCTGGTCTCCCTCCCGTTTGGCCCCAGGCAGGAACCTCCCGCTGAAGGGATACATCCAGGTCAACTGGGTGATGGGGAGCAGTGGGGCAGAATGTAAGAGGCGGTGGTGGGTGAAAGGCTGGCCACCCCGAAGGAGTGGGCAGCTGGGTTCGGCAAGGAAGGATAAAAATAGTATGCAAAAATTAAAAAAACATCAGGCAGAATTTATATCACCATACTTTAACTGTACTAATATGCTTTCAAACTATAGCAGTACTTGGTTTAATATATCAACATATGAAAACTGTATCGCAAGAACCTATGTTAGTCTGACTCCAAGCTTATTTAAAAAAAAAAACAATTAAGCTTCTAAAGTTAACCCTTGTCAAAGAAATTATCTTTATAAAGGCTAACTTTGGAACTGTTTGGCTAGACACTTAATTTTTTTATTTCACATGTGGTTATCTCCACTGTCTGATGGGCTGGCACAGATGTATAACAAAATCATTCAGTAGATTTAGTTCTCTCTCTTAATGCTGTATCAAATTACAGGTATGACTGCTTTCACGGAGATGATGTATATCAATTTTGGTACAATAATGAACTACACTGAATGATGATGTCACACATGTCTGTTATGCAATAAAACAAAAGTTATTTTTTTAAATAATCAGACTTCCAATAATTTTTTTTTGTAGTTAAACTTTATTGAAGTTTCAATAGAGCCAGAGAACAGAAAAAGACCTATAACACTTGCTACGTGACATAAGGCGTAACTATCTACAAACTGCTAATCAAAGAGGACTCCCAAACAAAGTTTTGTGTATATTCTTAATACCAGCAGTAAACCTGAAAACACAGAAAAAAAACAAACTGATGCGAAACCTAAGAAAAACAACAGAGTTAAAACATTCAAACAAGACACCAAAAGGGAGTTACCTGTATGAAAGTCTGAGCGACTCAAAAAATATTAAATAAATGCTATTCCTTATTATCAGGGTTGGTCTGAGGGGTACATCCCTAAACTGTTTTAATCTTGGACCTCTGTATGAGTACATTATCATACTTGGGAGAGGAGGAGAACAAGGGCCCTGTGTCTGTATGTAAATATGGAGGTAGTCCGTGTCACAAACCCACTCAGCAGGTCAGGCCCTCTACTCCCAAAGTATCAACCTCCGAGTGCAGTCTTGTGAACAGTTTAACAGAAGAAGGTAACCCACTTGTCCGTTTTGTGAGTTTGGATCAACTTTTGGTCTCAAGACTTGGAGCGATTCAAACTGTGTACCTCTTGCTAGCATACCCAATGTGCAGGCTCAGATATTCCTCTCTTCGGGGGCAAGATATCTTTGCATATGGGCACCTAACCAGGTATACAGAGATGAACCCTTAAAAACTTTAATAAAGACCTCAGATTTAAAACGCTTCTCTTTCCAGTTTGGTACCACCATTCAAGCTTATGTCAATTGTCTGCTATAACCATACAGTATATACTTTTCTTACTAACGAAAAGAAAAACAAAGACAGACCAAGTATGCTCTAAAAAGAGTTTTACTAAAAATAGATAAAAATATGTCAAACACAAAATACAGAACTCTTATATCCCAAGACATACAAATCTTTTAAAAGAACAAGGTTTAAACAGTGCAAATTCCTACTTACAGTACTTAGATTTGTCTGTACCTCTAAATACCTGCTTACAAGTGCTCACGATGTTTCACTGTTAGAGTCTAGAAAAAGGGTCTAAGTAAAACAGAATTATTCCTTAAAGTAAACTGTATTTGCCGACCCCTTTTATGTGAGGTTATTTAGCTCCTCCTCTGTCAGATTATATATAAAAAATATATCTAATAAAAAAACAGGATGTCTTTTCAAAGTATTAATTTTGCAATCCTCTGCATGACTCACTTGTTCTTCAGATGACATCTCTTTGATCTCATGATACACTTCCCCCTTCCAGGACATGAAAACATCTTTATGATTTTCACACTCCTGTGTCATAAGCTGGGTTTTCTCTCGAGCATCATAAAATGGATATGATCTTCCATCTTAGCAACTACAGCTGTAATTAACTCAGAAAAACATGATATCCTTGATTAAAGCCTTCCATGTAACACATTGGCCCAGATATTCAAACTGCGCCATTGTGTGGCGCAAGCCCCTGTGCAGCTCAAAATAGTTGCGCAAGGGTGTAGCCAGGGCGATATTCAATGGAGTTATGCTATGGCGCAACTTCTTTGAATATCGCCCCCTGGCCACACCCACTGTGCATGGCACAGTGGAACTGCACCAGCGCAAGTGGTCAGAGTGGAGCATTGAGATGCGGTGGCGCAAGTTCCATTCGCCATCGCCTTTCTACACAATATTTAAGGGTGACATGCAAATGGGGTCATAATCTATGCAAGGCACGGGGGCCATTGCATCTGATTATGGCCCCATTTGCATGCCATTAGCATGCAGTTGCGCTGATCCCCGACGACTTGCGCCTGGCGCCCTGCCAGGCAGCAGCCATAGGGGACCGACGTCCCCTGCAGCCCAATTGCGGGCATAATAGTGGTTCCCCCAACCCCCCTACAGCCCGATCGCGGGCATAATAGTACTCCCCCTGCAGCCCGATCGTGGGCATAACGTTATACTTCCCCCCATTAGCCCGATCGCGAGCATAACCAAATGTCCCCCACCCCCGGTAGCCCGATCGCGGGCATAAGGTTATACTCACATATCTGGACGGCTTATACGGTATGGGCTGCACACCATTGGCTCTTGCTCTGAACCAATGGGCGTGCAGCTACCAACTGTCCAGTCAGCCCAGGTGTGGCAGGTGGGTGGGGTGCTGCCGCCCGCCCGGCTGATGGGGAGGCGGGGTGGTGGGCTCCATGGGTGGGTGGGGTGAGGCCACTAGATCACCAGGGATTGCAGATGTTGGGGAGTTGAGGATGCCGCCCAGCGATCTGGCTTCTCGGGGTCCACTGGACCACCAGGGATCTTGGACTTTGGGGTATAACTTTATGCCCAAGATCGGGCTACTCAGGGGTGGGAGGATGTTTGGTAATGCCAGCGATTGGGCTACTGGGGAGTATAACTTTATGCCCAGCGATCAGGCTACTCGGGGGTGGGGGATGTTTGGTTATGCCACAATCGGGCTAATGGGGTGGAGTATAACTTTATGCCGCAATCGGGCAACTGGGGCCAGTATAACTTATGACCTTGATCAGGCTACTGGGAGGAATATAACTTTATGCCAGCGATCGGGCTGCTGGGGACACTTCAGCCCACGATCAGGGCATGGTGGGCACCGCCAGAAAGCGGGCGGGAATAGATCCAGGGCCAACCACAGGTGGCAGCTTCTGTGTTGCACCCTGCAATGCAGCAGCTCACCTGTGGGTGGCCCTCAACTTGTTCCTTTTTTTTTCAGCGTAACTTTGTGCAGGCACAGGTAGGGGTTGCACCTGCGTAACACTGCACGGCCCAGGCTGAATATCGGGCTGTGCAGTTTATGCATGGTTCCTCCTCCTCCTTCGGTTGCACATGCCTTCATTATCATCGCGCTGTTGCTCAGCATAACTTGGGGAGCGCAACTGCCTCCTGCTGAATATCACAGAATGGCGCATTTCGGACTTGCGCAGGCACAACCCTATTGCGCATGGCTCAACACTTTTGAATATCTGGGCCATTGTCTTTAAAACTGTGTGTGTGATCTCACATGCTGTTTTTATCATTTTTCTCATGGCTTTCATCTTTTAGCTGAAACTTGGTGGGGGAGTGAGTGAGGTCATTCTAAGAGCACCAGATTTTCAGCAGAGACAACCAGTAATACATTTTTATACTTAAAACTAAATGATAAAGCACTCAGAACTGGCTGTCCATGTCACAATTCCTCCCCACCTAGACTGAATTTGGGGGTTCTATCCCCTAAATGGGATGAGTTTCACAAATCAGTTCACTCCTCATAGACCCTAGACAGAACATCTGAGTTCTGGTTCTTCACTCCAGCCCTTTGTACGATTTTCAGATCATACCCTTGTAAAGCAAGACTCCATCTTAGCAGTCTCCCATTGTTCTTCCCCATCTGCATCAGCCAAACCAGGGGGTTGTGGTCAGTCTTCACCACAAAAATGCTGCCCATACAAATATGGCTCTAATTTCTTTAGGGTCCACACTATAGAAGAACACTCCTTTTCCACCGTGGAGTACGCTTGCTCCCTGGGAAGCAGCTTCCTGCTCAGGTACACTACTGGGTGATCTGTCTCTTGGCTAGACATCTGGATCGGTACTGCCCCAATACCCATGTCTGAGGCATCTGTCTGAACTATAAAGGTTTTGCTATAGTCAGGACTTGTCAAAACAGGAGCATTGCACAGTGCCTCCTTCAGTCTGGTAAAGGCTTCCTCACAGGCTGGGCCCCAGGTAATTTTCTTTGGCATCTTTTTCTTTGTCAGGTCAGATAGGGGAGCAGCCAGGGCACTGTAATTGGGTACAAATTTCCTGTAGTACCCTGCTGTCCATAGAAAGCTCCTGACCTGCTTCTGGGTTTCTATTTGGGCCACGCCTGGATCATTCTATCTTTATTTGGTTAGGACGGAGCTGTCCCCGGCCTACCACATGCCCAAAGTATGTCACTTCTCCCATGGCCACCTGGCACTTCTCGGCTTTGACAGTGAGCCCAGCCCTCTGTATCCTGCCCAGCACGTCCCTAAGGTGGGACAGGTGTTCCTCCCAGCTGGCACTAAATATGGCAATGTCATCCAGGTATGCCACAGCATACTCCTCAGCACCATTTAACACCTGGTTCACCAACCTTTGGGAAGTGGCCGGGGCGTTCTTCATTCGGAAAGGCATTACTTTAAACTCAAATAAGCCTATCGGAGTGATGAAGGCTGACTTCTCCCTAGCTCTGTCTATCAATTCTACCTGCCAATTCCCCTTTGTCAGGTCAATAGTCAAAAGGTATGTCACCCCTCCCAACTTGTCCAGGAGTTTGTCCATCCGGGGCATCGGGTAGGCGTCGGACTTTGTGACTGCATTAAGTCCACGATAGTCCACACAGAAATGAGTTGAGCCATCTGGCTTAGGTACAAGGACTACAGCTGAGGCCCAGTTGCCCCTCCCAACTTGTCCAGGAGTTCATCCATCTGGGAAAACAGGTGGGTGTCTGACTTCAAGACTGCATTCAGTCCATGATAGTCCACACAGAAATGAGTAAACCTATCTGGCTTGGGCACAAGGACTACGTGTGAGGCCCAGTGACTGTGGGATCTCTGGATTACCCCTAAATCCAGCATCTCCTCCACTTCCCTCCTAATGTCCTTTTGGACAGCCTCTGACACCCGATATGCTGTCCGCCGTATGGGCATCTGTGTCCCTGTCTCCACATCTTGTGTCGCTAAAGGGGTTAGTCCAGGCTTGGCGCTAAACAAGGGGCAAAGTCTGCTAAAACCACCCTCCCTCACTGTCTGGATCTGGCCTGGGGTCAGCTGGGGAGACAATTTTACTGCCTCCACAGAGAACTCCCGCTTACTTTCTTCTAGCAAGTCCAGAAGGGGGTCTCCTTCGTCCATCCCCTCCCCATGACTACACACTGCAAACACCATGTCAGCCCTATTTGCATATGGCTTCATCATGTTGACATGGTACATCCTTTCTGTCTGCCTTCTGTCAGGTAACTCTACAATGCAGTTCACGTCATTTACCTTCCTAACCACTTTGTACGGTCCTGCCCACTCAGCTTGCAGCTTGTCTTTCCAGACCAGAATAAGAACCATGACTTCCTGACCCACCATGTACGAGCGAGCTTTGGCTCTGCAGTTGTACCACACCTTTTGTTTCTGTTGGGCAGCTGCCAGGTTGCTCTGGGCTGTCCCCATAAGCTCCTTCAGCCTTTCCCTAAACCTAAGGACATAATCCACAATGGGAGTTCCCTGGGTGGCATGCTTGCCTTCCCAGTCCTCCTGGATCAAGTCTAGGGGCCCACGTATCCAGCGTCCATATAAGAGTTTGAAGGGGGAAAATCCTGTCAACTCTTGGGTCATCTCCCTGTATGCAAACAACAGGTGGGGAAGGTATTCCTCCCAGTCCCTCCCATACTGCTCAGCAAATGCCCAGAGCATTGATTTTAGAGTACCATTAAATCGTTCCACAAGTCCATTGGCTTGTGGAGGATACAGTGCTGTGCATATCTGCACCACCCCACACTTCTCCCATAAACATTTCATCAGGTCCAGCATGAAGGAACCCCCTTTATCGGTGATTACCTCCTGTGGAAACCCAACACGGAAGAAAATCCCAAGTAAGGCATCTGCCACTTTGTCCATCCTCAGTGAGGATAGGGTGACTGCCTCTGGGTAGAGGGTGGCATAATACACCACAGTCAGGATGAATCTCTTCCCTAAGGAGCTGGGGGTATTTAAAGGCCCCACAATATCAATTCCCACCTTCTGGAATGGCTCCTCAACTATGGGCAAGGGAATCAGGGCGGCTTGGGTTTTCTTGCCCGCCTTTCCTATTTCCTGGCACCAGTGACAAGACCTGCAATACTGCTTCACCTGCTGGGTGAAGTTAGGCCAGTAGAAATTCTGGGCCAACCACTGTGTAGTGCGCGTGATTCCCAGATGACCAGACAAGGGAATATCATGTGCATTTTTGAGTAACTGCTCACAATACCCCTGGGGAATGACAAGCTGCCTGCCTAGCATCCCTCCCTCTGTCTGTATTGCCTGAGTATACATAAGTCCATTTTCCCAATAAACCTTATGTCTACCGTCACCTCCTTGCGTGCCATCCATGTCTGCTCAAGCCCTCAGCTTCTCTAAACTAGGGTCACTTCTCTGAGCAGCTGCAAACCCCTCACACATTCCCAAGGCAAGGGACAGGTCCCCTTCAGTCTCTAAACTAGGGTCCCTAGCACTAGCGTCAGGGCCCTCAGGATCACTGTCAATCCCAACCTTCGGACAATGGGTCACCCCTCCCTGTTTGGAGTAACCTTTTGTAGCTGTGTGATCACTTGCTACCGGGGAAATTTCTACCCCTTTTTTATCAGTCTCCATATCAGGATACACAGGCCGGGGAACCAGCCTCCCAGTGGTTTCCACAAAGGCTTCCGTGGAGTTCAGGGAGCTACAATTTTCCCTTGCTGCCTGGCTATGGGTAACTGCACATACCATTCCCTGCTGGAGATTGTTACCCAGGATCACATCCACTGCTAATGTTTTAGCTACAGCCACCTGTTGCACAGTTCCCACTGTTTCACCCCAGTCTAAGAGAACACTAGCCAGTGGCAATGTTTTCTCTTCACCCACAAAGTCCTGTACAGTGACATATTTATTGGGTATAAGCTGACCAAGCTGCACCAGATCCCCTTTCACCAATGTCAGGGATGCCCCTGTGTCTCTTAACCCCTGCATCTGTACACCATTCACCATGACTGGGTATGTGTGTTCCCTCATGTTCACTGTCATGCTTCCAGGGACACACAAATAACCCATTTCTTTTCTAGTACCTGGTTGTGTATTATGGTTTGCCTTTTTGGGACACTGTCTGCCAATATGTCCAGTCCCCTTACACAACCAACATTCAGTTCTTCTCTCAGAGAAATCTTTTCTCTGAAACCTGAGGCTAACTGGTTTTGGTGGAGGCAGTAAGGGTTTTAACTGCCCTAAAGGTGCATTTTTCCCTTTCTGCGCTGCCACGCCGGCCCCATTCACTCTCACAGCAGGCATAGCGGTCTGAGAGTTCAGCAGCCTCTTGCAATGTTTTGGGATCTTGGTCTTCTAGTCAGATTTTTAGCTCTGCTGGGCAAGCCCAATAAAACTGTTTAATAAAATCACATTTTCAATTTTATCAACAGAGTTTGCCTCAATTCCTTCCCACCAACATCTTAAAAACTGACATTGTTTCATGGCTAGCTCCTCGTAGCTCATATCAGGGCTTCTCCTGAGCTTACAGAATTTAGCTCTGTATGATTCAGCAGTTAATTCAAACTTTTTTAACAGTGCAGCTTTTAGTTTGCTGCAATTATTACTGTTCTCATTGTCCATTTGACCCAATGCATCCCAAGCTTTCCCGGTAAGTAGCAGGGATAGCTGGAAGCTCCAGGACTCTCTAGGAATTTTAGCCTGAATACAAACTTTTTCAAAAGAGTTTAAAAAGGCATCCATATCTTCCCCCTCCTTAAATTCGGCTATTAATTTGGAGTTCAATTTGTAACCCAGTCCTGCAGTCCCAGTTAAACCCAGGCCACTTACCTGCTCTGGTGTCACTGGTTGGAGTCGTATCTTCTCCAGTTCATGTTGCCTCTCCTTCTCCTCAAGGTCTGCGTCTCTCTGTTCTTGCTCTGCCTCTCAGCATTTGTGTTCTCTCTTCTTCTCTGCAGCTCGCTGGTGCTCACACTCCTCACGGTCTGCCTCCCTCTGTTCTCGCTCTGCCTCCAGTTCCATCCTGCGCAGCTCAATTTTCAGCCTGAGTACCTCTGGATTCAGGATACTGGTGACCCTCCCCTGCTGCTGTGGCCCTTCACTGACAGTGGCCCTGCTGCCATCCTCATTGGCTCTGGACCCTTCACTCTGCTTGCCCTTCCGCACTTGAGGTTTGGTCCTTTCCAGTCACGGTTGGTGACTTGCTGCTCTGGATATCTGCTACCATCAGGGCATCTATGAGGCTCTGTTTGCTTGTTTTCACCTTGAACGGGACTTCTCTGTCCCAGCAAAACTGTCTTAAGTAATCTACAGTGTGCCTGCTGTAGTTGGAAGTCATCTTTCCTGACTACTGCTACTCTGACTGCACTTTAGAAAAAAAAATAAAATGGGTAGGAACTTGGCTGTAAGCCAAGTGATATATAGTTCTGTTTCCTTTTTAAAATAAAACTCTGCCTTTTTCTTTCTTTCTTTGCAAGAGAGCTAACGGTCTCAGCTGACACAGAACAATACGAGCTTGTGATACCAAAATTATGCCACCGCTGCCAACCAATCTGTCACAAACCCACTCAGCAGGTCAGGCCCTTTACTCCCAAAGTGCCAACCTCTGAGCACAGTCTTGTGAACAGTTTAACAGAACAAGGTAACCCTCTTGTCTGTTTTGTGAGTTCGGATCAACCTTTGGTCTCAAGCCTTGGAGGGATTCAAACTGTGAACCTCTTGCTAGCCTACCCAATGTGCAGGCTCAGGTATTTCTGTCTTCGGGGGGCCAGATATCTTTGCCTACAGGCACCTAACCAGGTATACAGAGATGAACCCTTAAAAACTTTAATAAAGACCTCAGATTTAAAACGCTTCTCTTTCCAGTATGGTACCACCATTCAAACTTATGTCTATTGTCTGCTATAACCATATATACTTTTCTTACAAATGAAAAGAAAAACAAAGACAGACCAAGTATGCTCTAAAAAGAGTTTTTACTAAAAATAGATAAAAATATGTCAAACACAAAATACAGAACTCTTATATCCCAAGACATACAAATCATTTAAAATAACAAGGTTTAAGCAGTGCAAATTCCTACTTACAGTACTTAGATTTATTTCTACCTCTAAATACCTGCTTACAAGTGCTCACAACATTTCATTGTCAGAGTCTAGGAAAAGTGTCTAAGTAAAACAGAAGTATTCCTTATAGTAAACTGTATTTGCCGACCCCTTTTGTGTGAGGTCATCTAGCTCCTCCTCTGTCAGATTATATATAAAAATATATCTAATAAAAAAACAGGATGTCTTTTCAAAGTATTAATTTTGCTATCTTCAGCATGACTCATATGTTCTTCAAATTACATCTCTTTGATCTCATGATACGCTTCCCCCTACCAGGACATGAAAGCATCTTTATGATTTTCGCACTCCTGTGTCATAAGCTGGGTTTTCTCTCGAACGTCATAAAATGGATATGATCTTCCATCTTAGCAACTACAGCTGTAATTAACTCAGAAAAACATGATTTCCTTGATTAAGGCCTTCCATGTAACACATTGGCCCAGATATTCAAAAGGGTTGCGCATGCGCAAGTCCAAAACTGCGCCATTTAGCGATATTCAGAAGGAGGCAGTTGCGCCCCCAAAAACATGGTGAGCAACAGCGCAATGAAAATGAAGGCATGCGCAACCGAAGGGGGTGGATCCATGCATAAAGACCGCCAATGCGATGTTCAAAGACTTGCACGATGCAAAGTGCACAGCCGGAAAGTGCGCAGCGGAAATAAGCCAAAATAAAAGGCTCAAGGAAGTGGCGCAAGAACGCTACAGGCTGCCAAGTGGGAGAGAGAGAGAGAGACAGAGACAGACAGACAGACAGCAAAGGGCAGGCAAGGAAAGTGTGGCCCATAATCTGTGGAGGCCAGCGGGGTGCCGGTGCAGTGGAAGTAACAGTCAGGACAGTGGGGTAACACAGCAACACCAGCCGGGGGTCAAGCCAGGAGATGGACAGTGCCAGTTTCACATGGAAGGTGTAATGAGGGGTGAGAATGCATGCTGCAGGGGGACGTGGCCGTGGAAGGGCCTGTCAGCGGTATGCCCCCGACAGGCGGTACCGTGCCCGCATCAGCTTTGAGCTGTACACAGATGTAGAGACTGTGGGCTGGTACCACCTGAACAGGGCAATACTGAGATGGCTCCTGAGCTGTGCAGTGATGTGATGCAGGCATCTCACGACGGAGTCACGCTCTGTCGGTGGAGACCAAGGTGACAGCCTGCATGTGCCTGCTCACCACGGCACCTTCCAGAGGCCGACAGGGGACACCACAGGCATCACACAGTCGGCCACATCACGCATCCTCACCCAATTCCTCAGCGCACTGCTGCCACATGCTGTGGAGTACATCCATTTCCCCAGCACCACGGCAGAGCGTACAGCAAACATGCAGGAGTTCCACAGGGTATCACGTATGCCTGGCGTGTCCCTGGGGCCATAGACTGCACCCATGTGGCCATCCGCATGCCACCTGGCCCCGATGGCCACGCATATCGGAACAGAAAGGGATTCCCTAGTGTCAACTGCCAGGTGGTGTGTGATGCCACTGGGCGCATAATCAATGTCTGCCACACACCCTGGTGGAGCACATGATGCCTTCATATGGTATCAGTCTGCACTGTGCCATCGATTCGAGTGGGACATCCCACAGGACATCTAATGGATGAGTACACATGTATGGAATGCAAACTCTGGGCAAGGGTGGGAATGCCACAGGTGCCATGGTAGTGGCACACAGGAAATGGCCAATATGGACCTGAACATGACACTGATCTCCACTATCTCCACACAGGTGACTGCGGATACCCTCTGTCCCTGGCTGCTCACACTGCAGTGCGCCCCATGACCCCACGCCCAGCTATGCTATAATGAGGCACATGCCGCAACATGCAACATCATAGAGCGGGTGTTTGGGATGCTCAAGGCACGCTTCGATGCCTAGACACCTCCGGGTGCCCTACAGTACAGCCCCCAAAAGGCCTGTGGGATATTCCTGGCCTGTTGCATCCTGCACAACATGGCCAAAGACCGTGGGATAGCCATACAGGTCGAAGAGGGGGACAGCGATGGGGACGCCAGTGGTGCCGGTGATGATGGTGGTGATGAGCAGCCCCCCCCAGGATGGAGGGACCCCCGACTGATCCGGCAGGCCCAGCTGCACCGGGACACCATCACAGAGGAGCACTACGCACAACCCAGGTAAGTCAAGGGACATGTGCAGCCAACACTGTCGTGCGCCAAACCACAGGCACACACGGGAACACACCAGGGGTGCATGACGGTCAGGGAGGAACGGTCCAGGCATACAGACACACCATCAGGAGGGGTGAGCACTCATATGGACACACACACCAGGCACAGAGCGTACATGGGCAGATGCACAGCACTGCAGAACCGACATTGCTAACACACAGCACCACCGACCACCCCCACCACCCGCACTGTCCAAGATGCGTGTCAGATGCTGGGCACCCTTGCACTTGGTGTACAGTGCAATGCAGGCATCATCATGCACCGCACATGTGGACAGCAGTTGGGAGGTATGCAGGTGGTCCGTGGCGGTGTGGTGAGCAGAGCACCCAGCAGTGCACTGCCCACCATGACACACATTGCACACATGGCAGCACCAGACAGGACCTGCACTGGGAACAGCTCAGTCATGTAGCACTGTCCACGGCCACAGCGGATGTGGGGGCGCCCGCCGTGACCCAACAGCATGGGCAGGCTGAGCAGGGGCCACACAGGTGTGGCACTGTTGCACCACCAGGGTCCCACTGCGAACACGACCTTGCCCACACAGGGGTCTGCAGCATCCCGAACAAACCTGCCAGGGGTGCTCAGGTGCCCACAGCAGAACCCGGCGTCGACAGGCCTGGTGTCTGCGACACCAGGAATGGGGAGGAGAGTGCACTGTGTGGGTGTGCGGTACAGGGCACCTGACTGTGCCCATAATCGTCCCGACAGAGACCACTGCCTGGGTCAGCCTGTCAATGGCGGGCGGTCACATCCGTCTGCATACGGACCAGCTCAGCTCGGTCCAAGCACACTCCCTGCTGTGCCACTCCACGGACACAGACAGTGCCTCCATGGACCTTGCAACCCGCCTCTGCAGCTGTACTGATTCCTGCAGCAGGCGGGTGTGCTCGTCCAATGGGTACTGTGCCTAACGGCATCCTGACCCCCAGGGTGTGGACGGTCCTGATGCACAACACCCCTTGAGGGTGGGCGCTGTTCGCCAGGACCAGGAATGGGTGGATCAAAGGGCGGCGGACATGTGCCACTGCTTGACACTGTACCCCCAGACCTGGTGGGCGACTGCTGCTGCTGCCCCTCCAACCGCTGTGCCCCCGGGTCCACTCGTTCCACCGCTGTGCTGGCAACAGTGCCAGACACCTGCACAGCCACCAGTGCTGCCCCACAGGTGCTGACAGGCACAGCCTGGGACTGTGCCAGCATGCTGGTACACAAGTTGGAACCAGACAGGCCCAGGGGCATGTGCTGGCCTGCCGTGTGTCCATCATGGGACACACAACCATCACTGCCCATTGCAGGCCTTCTATCATCAATGGTGCAGGTACATGCTACTGCCATGGTCACAGCGTGCTGGCATGCTTGCATGCCAGACTGCTGAGACACAGGCTGTGCACCCCGTACCCTGATCTGACACCAGAGTTTGCGGCCCAGCATGCATGCTGCTGCAGTGCCTGCTGGCTGGTGGTGGGTGGATGGACCCTCCTCCATGTCCAGCAGGTCAGCATCACTGTCTGGACCCACCACCACTGTCTCCTTAAGACGAGCAGGATCTGTAACAGAAAGAGTACATGTGGTGCATGTGAACAACCGCCCCCCAAACACCACCACCATGTCATACCGTGCAGTGATGGGCTTCCACCTGTCTGGAATCCTCCGCCTGAATGCGCCCTCAATGGCACTTTCGGCTGCATGGCTGCGACCAATGTCTCCTCAGTTGGGGTCAGCTCCAACACCACTGATGGGCCCCGCCAGTGCCAGCACGTGCCGCCCTGAGGCTGCCACCTTCTCCTTCAACCTCCTGGGTCTGTCCCCATCTTTTCTTGCATTCCTGCAGAGCACTGGTGGCTTCCGTGCAGGTTAACTGTCAAGCTACCTCCTCATGCAACCGCCGCAGGGACTGAGGTGCCTCCGTCCACTCAGCACTGGCTCCTCATCCAGGTAGGCCTGGAAGAGAGCCTCCGTCTCTGCTGCTGTAAAGTTGGGCCTCCTCCCTCGCCCATCGTCCTCACCCTCACCTTGGCTCTGCTCGGTCATGGCGATCTGTAGGAAGTGGACACCTGTCACTGTGCAGTCTACAGCATTTTCCCATGACCATCGTCCTGAACATCACACAGCATGCAACTCACCTCTCACCTGCAGTAACCGAATCTGGCCAGCGCAGCCCAATGTCGCACATTTATAGCGCAATACACACAAATTAGGGTGGAGCAACTATAATGACATGCAATCGTGCCACTGCACCTTGAATGGCTGATCAGATGATTTACATGTGTGGCTGAATACTCAGCAGTCTGCGCTTTCTGCTTATCTGAAGAAATCGACTGAGCCAATGGCGCGAATCTGTGCCTGTGTGGTACACGCATTGCGCATGCCCAGATAGCTTATGCAGGCGTCTGTCGTGCTGCTGACGTGCTGAGCGCGATTGGCAATTCAGGCCGTAGCCACCATTGTGCCAGTGGCGCTGTAGCAATGGGCACTATATGGCGCTGTGGCACTACTGTGCAATACTCCACTGTGGCACTGGTACACAGCTGGTCGGTCACACAGGATGCCTATACATCAGATGGCGCTGTGCGTAGCCTTGCGTCATTGCCCATGACCTTGTGTATGACCTTTGCCCCTGGCACTGTTAGCCTGCCATGTGACGTCCCTATTGCGCTCTCTGGTGAGCAGCGCTATGTGAAGTGGCGCTGTTCGAACAGCCATTGAGCTCATGTGGTGGTCTATTGCACAACATCTCCACGCAGTTACGGGCGCAGCTGGCGCCATATTGCCTGCTGTAAAGTTGGTGCCATGGCTGGGAGGGGCGGTGTCCTGGATCCAGCTTGAAGTGGCCAACCTGGTGGCCCTAGTTGAACCACACTATGATGGCCTTTATGGTGAGGTGCCCTCACCAGTGCAGAGACTGAGGTGTGGCAGCAAGTGGCCACTGACCTGGTGGGGGTCACTGGACAGTGCCGGTCTGCTGAGCAGTGCGGCACGGTGCAGTGACCTCGCCGGAGAGGACCAGAGCTACCGCGGCTGCGTTCACGTGCCAGGTGGCGTGGTGCCTAGGCCAGGTGGGTGTGCCATCTATGCCCTGTATTATCTGTAGGGGTGTGTGTGTGTTTTGGTGGCTGTGCATAGGTGATGGCTCGGCCACGGGTTGGCTGTCAGGTGTGTGCAGCTGTGAGATGAATGGGTATGGCTGTGTGGGCAGGCACTGTCACTGGGGCAGGGGCAGTCTGCTTTGAGTCACACTGATGTTTGTCTCAACATATGTCTCCCACAGGCCGGGATGTGAGGATGCAGGGCAACATTGATGAGGGACGTGCCAGGGACCCGGTGCCAGCAGGGGTTGCACCCCACCAGCAGCAGCAGCGCCAGCAACAGCACCAGTCAGAGCTGCTTGAGCAGTGTGAGTATCATGACTTCATGGATGCTATTGCATGCTGGGGAGGGGCCAGTAGCCCTGCACAATACAAACATGCAGGAAAGGGGAGGTCATAATTCCACTATACAAGACACTAGTGAGGCCCACCTGCAGTAGAGTGTACATTTCTGGAGACCATACCTACGTGGGGCGTAGAGTGGGCAGAGAAGGTTCAGAGGAGGGCAACAAAGATGGTGCATGCTTGCATCACAACTCCTATGGAGACAGGTTGAAGGAACTGAACCTGTACTCCCTGGAGGAAAGGAGGAGAGAGGGGATATGATAGAGACATACAAGTATCTTACAGGGTGGAACAGGGTGCAGGAAACACTATTCTGAAGTGCAAAGATGTTCCAGGACTACAGGGCATGGGATGCAGTTGGAGGAGGATGATTCAGAGGAAACATGAGCAAGACTTTCTTCACAGAGCGGGTGGTGTACAAATGGAACACCCTGCCAGAGGGAGTGGTGAGGCTGACACACTCACAGGATTTCAGACTGCAGGATAGACATAATGGAATTCTTGAGGTCAGGGTGAGGGCAACAGACTTCAGGTAAACAAAGTAACACAGGCTGAAATGGACAGACTGTGTGGGCCATAGGCCCTTATCTGCCGACACTGGCTATGTATCTATGTCTGTAAGCGACACAGGTGACATGCATCACTGTCCAGTTTCACAGCACGTCTGTGTATGCATCACTGGTGGTCCATGCATGCACTGGGCACATAGCTGTGTAACTGGCATCGCTCCCGCGTTGCCACGTCACTTGCCAGCCTTGTTTGTGCTGTGATGGACATGGGCAGTGTGTGTGTGTGCAGTGGTATGCGCATAGCTGGTGCCACCTGTTTGTGATAGCCATGTGCATGTTCACTGTGGGTGGGTGCATGCCATCACAGGTACGAGACATTGGGCTATATGGCTTGCAGGTTGGGTGGTGTTCAGGGTTGTGGTCAGTCACAGCCATTGACTGTGTTCCCATTTCCTAGGCCTCGAGGTTCTCCATCGGCTGGCGAGGGGATGTCAGGGCCATCCGACAGCTTGTGGCTAGAACACCAACATCCTGCAGTCAATACACTGCCATGGCCACCTGCGGAGGCGCCCAGGGAACTGCAAGACACCAGCAGGAGGGCAGCCGCCGGCTGGCCCATGACCTGTCTTCCTTCCCACTCTCCCATCCCTACCACCCTGCCTTCCCTCTCAAGTTTGTCATCCCTACCCCTTGACCAACCCTAACTTGTACCCGTCCCCCCCACTTGTAAATAGTTGTAATTGTTCTTGTTAATGTTTGTTGTGTTAAAATACATTTATATTTTTATATGAATAATGTGTTGGTCTCTGATTTGCAGCTGCCTATGGGTGCTCAGTTGCAGGGGTGTACATGCCATCTGGGCTGGTATGGTCCTGGGTATATGTGTGTGTGTGTGCGTGTGTGCGTGTGTGTGCATGGGGAGGTATCTCCAGCATGGCAGTGACTTTTGTTGGTCTTGCCATCTGCTGCACCCACTGCTGGGTGCACAGGGTGTGTCTGGCTTGTAGGCTTCTGTGCTGCATGGGGTTGGCGTGTGCTGGGGGGCCGCATGGTTTCCTGCAGTGCCAGTCACTGCACATGATGGTGTCTTGGGGTCACAGTGCAGGGTGTGCTGTGCGTGCAGGGGGCTGATGTGCACTGTGGTTGTCAACCCCTGTGTGTGGCACTCTCAGCCTGCCAGTGGTTGTGCTGGGGTGTCATGGCTCTGCTATGCTTTGTTGGCTTGTCCCCATGGGCAAGTAGATCATCTGTCCCACCCCCAGTGATGCTGTGCTTGGGGTGTGCAGGTGTGGTGTGGGTTCTGCAGTGTGTTCCTGTGCCCCTGTGTGGCATGGCTGGCAGTGGGCCCCAGCCTGCCTCCCTGGATGTGCAGTTCCATTGCTCTGGGGGCTCTGCTTGCTATGGCACCTCTGGAATGCTCAGCTGGGCTGCCCTGGTTGCACCATAGCGCAACATTTCGGCTCAGCTTCTCCTTCCTGGTTGCGCTATGGCGCAGTATGTATGATATTCAGACGTTGGTTGCTTGCGCAATTTGTTCTGCTCCATGTTTGAATATCGCACCTGTTGCGCATTTGCACAACTGGTTTGTGCTTGCTCCTGCTGTTGCGCTCATTTTGAGCGCAGTTTGAATATCTGGGCCATTGTCTCTAAAACCGTGTGTGTGATATCATATGCTGTTTTCAGCATTTTTCTCATGGCTTTCATCTTTCAGCTGAAACCTGGGGGGGGGGGCAATGAGTGAGGTCATTCTAAGAGCACCAGATCTTTCAGCAGAGACAACCAGTAATACATTTTGATATTTGAAGCAAAATGATACAGCACTCAGAACTGGCTGCCCACGTCATAGTCCGTACTAAGCCAGTTAGAAAATTTTAGCCAGTTAATCCAGATGAGCCAGGATATCAAGAAAATTCTTACCTTCCTTCTCAACCCGGTAATGAAAAAAGAGAGGCAGCAGCTCTTAAAGTTATACTTTTTTTGTTGTTGTTTTTTTTTGCTTTATTTCTTTATTGTACCTTCTCAGCTGAGGGGTGTACCTATGGTTCCACCTATCCAGCACGGACTCCTTGGTCCCCACCCTGGCTGCAGTCAGAGATTGAACCCCCTCGCCCTACCCTACCCTACCCAGGCCACTTCACAGTGGGTACTTACCCCACATGCTGCAGAAGACCTGAGGCCCTGCCACTGGGGAGCTGACTGAGGCGCTCACCATGGTGTGTCATTGAGCCAGCCTTCATGACCATGCCAGAGGATTTTTTTCTTCCCATGATTTCCCCCATGGCGCAGGCATGCAATGATGTCAGGGTGCTCCTGAGCACACTTCCATGCACTGCACATCTGATGTTGGCCAGTGCCAATGCACACTAAGACCCTGAGCATGCACCAGCCCCTGACCACTGCCAGAAGCCAGTACCTCAGCAGTTGACCCTTCCCACCCTCCCCAGAGGAGGAGAGCAGTCCATGAGACACTCGATCCTCCTCCCCCCCCCCGGCCAACTATCTGACACCCAAAGGTCGCTCCTGATCCCGGTCATCGGTGTGGTAAGAGGTAAAGTGCCAGCTCCTCAGCCTTCTACACCACTGGGCTGGCTAAATTTATTCTTTTGTAATCTGAGTTGTGCCATTACCCTTTCCATTTCCTGTATTCTAAGACAATTTTTCAACCAAAGCTCCTTGGAGGAGAGAGTCTGGGTTAGCCACAATTGTGTAATTGCTTTGGTTGCTCCTGCCACCAAAATGTTATATAAATACATTTTTATCTGTAACATTCTGGGGGGGACACCTAGAATCCAATTCTGAAACTGTATCGGAGGAGGGACATCCAATATTTGCCCAGTACTGTCAATCACTTTTCCCCAAAATTTCTTAAGCAGGGGATACCCCCATAAAATATGAGTGTGGGTACCTGGTTCCCTGCACCCTCTCTAACGTAAATCAGATGTATGCATTCCATAGTGTTTAGAAATGATTGGTGTGTGAAAGTACTGTATCACTGTCTGTCAGTGGAATTCCCACTATAAGGGAGAAGCTGCTGTGCTATGTATCCCCTTCCAAACTTTCATCCATTCTTGGTAAGTAACTGCAAGGCTTGTTTCTGTTTCCTATTTTCTCATGATACACATCAGTTGATCTGGTTCCAGATAACGCATCACTCCATAAATCATGCAGATCTTTTTATTTGCCTGAGTTTGAGTAGCCATCGAGTGCAAAAGCAATCTTAGAGGATTTTCTTCCACCTGAATCTGTGCTTTTTTGGACTCTGTGCTTAAGTAATGATGGAGTTGCAAATACCAAAATAGATCTTGGGGAATTAAGCCAAATTCCCTACATAACTGAGGAGAGGAGTTAATTGTGTCCCCTTCAGAAAACTGGCCAATAAGAACAAGACTCTTTCGCACCCATCACTGAAAACCCCTATCCATTTTATAAGGTAAAAAATTTGAACATGAGCTTATGGGCATCAGTTTGCTCAGGCCATTTTGTAATGTGTACTTGGAGCAGACTTCCTCCAAAACCTGTTTTGCTAGCCCTGTGCAAGGGTTAGCCATGCCCAAAATACGGGGACTGGCTTTGTCCATGAAAATTATGTCCACCATCCTAACCTCCTAGCCTGATTGAGGGTATTTTGTTCCAACAAGACACAACCCGGGGTCCCAGTGGTGGACAAGTATGCTACAAAATTCTGAAATTGAGCATCCCAATAATAGGCTTGAAAGTCCAGGACCCCTAGTCCTCCCTTGTGTTTTGCGGCAGTAAATATATTCCATTTAACCCACGGCCTCCTCCCCCCCATGAACTTCAACAGAGTATTGTGTAACATTTTCCAAAAGGAGGTAGGAGGTTTTTAAGGGAAGAGAGGAGAATATGAAGAGGACCTGGGCAATATGTTCATACGAACTGTTTCAACCCAGCCTATGACCGACAAGGGTAGTTCCCTCCATCTGTTGCAATCCAACTGTATGTCCAAAAGTAGCTTGGAATAGTTGGTTTGATATAACTTATTCATTTCTTTAGGAATCTTAATTTCTTTTTCTTTTAGTTCCATCCTTGTCCACGGGCATTCATTTACTGCTGGGTTACACGTGCTTACCAGCTAGAGACCTGCACACTCCAAAGCTGTGACATCACCATAGAACACTGGCTCCTTTTAATTCACTGGTACTGAAGTTGGCTTCTTATCCTCAGTTCTAAATCTGTTTGAACCATATATAGCAACATAACAATACTGAGGTCAACATACACTCCTTAAAAAGATTGGCAAAGTTGTATACAGGGCTACCACTTTGCAGCAACTTGAGTTCTGGGACAAGCCTGGGTCATTGTGGGAGAGCTGGGGGAGGAAGATTGAGTGTCCCAGAGGAGGGGTTCATCTGCTTCTTGCTGTGTGAGCACCACCTAGGGGAATTTACAGGGTGTAAATCAGAAGGGGCCAGAGAAAGCAGGGGAGACAGTAGGGCCTTGCAGCACACATGTCTGTTGCATGCGGTGCAGCATGTTCACAACCCAACATCTCATAGAGGAAACAGAAGGGAGAAAACTCCTCTGGCACACTGCAGGATGGCACCGGGCATGCTCAGGTTCTGCATCGTATGCCCAGTGCAAGGGATCACTGACAACGGACAAAGGATTCCAACTGACAATGTAGTCAGATCAGTATGATTGGGAGGTTGTCCCACCCTCCACCAACCCTACCGTGGAAGGGTCTTTTACCACAGGGGACAAGCTGGGGTTCTCTTGGGTCCAGGTTCAGCACTGGGACTGGGAGGTAGGCTGGTCGATGACTGCTGGTTTGTGGTGGGAAAAAGAATAATAAAACAAAAAAGTTCATGAAAATAGAAGATGAAACCACAACACCTACCTTGGAGATGTGTGGCAGCACTAGACTCTGTAATTTTCTGTGTCTAAATATAAGAATCTGCATCAACAGGTCTGTGACCAATGTAACTTTGTCAATCATAACTTTTACAGTGGCAGCTCCTATAAAACTAAGATATCAGTAATGCAAAAATGTGATACTGTAACTATCTAGTACCATAAATATATGCCTCTTCCAGATGACACCAAAGTCTCTGGAAAGTGAACACCACAAAAGGGAAAAGGTCATAAAGAAAGATCAGGAAAATCTGAAGAGGCACATGGGAATAGTGTGTAAGGGGGAGAGGAGTATGAAGGATTGACAAGGGCAAAATCTCAAAATAAAACAGCTTGGGCAGACTT
Source organism: Neoceratodus forsteri (assembly GCA_016271365.2). Lineage (NCBI taxonomy): Eukaryota > Metazoa > Chordata > Ceratodontiformes > Ceratodontidae > Neoceratodus > Neoceratodus forsteri. The sequence continues at coordinate 686,751,831 of JADMNL010000022.1, read as the reverse complement.
AATAGAATGTTAGGCCTTTATTTGCCATCATTTTCAAGGTTTCTATAAATGAACGTTGCCAGAGAATCTCAGAATATATGAGCAATGCACTAATGAAATATGTGCTTGAAACAATAATACAAAATGTTACTGATAGACAATAACAGAATTTAATTAAAACCTCGTCTGCAAAATATTCTCTATTGAGTAACGTACTCTGTGGGTCCCAGTGACAAAGTTCTAATTAACAGAAAAAGAAAGTACAGTCAAGTCAAATAAAGTTCTCCTTTCTGTGTCGTTTCATGTTGTCACTGGGAATTCATTTAACTGCTGGGATGTAATAAGCAGCACCCACCAAATGTATTCAGGAGGGATAGAATAGTCTTTAAATTTAAATTGTCTATCGCCTTTCAGCCACTTGAAGTACTTTCTGTTCAAAAGCCACAACAGAATAATTCTGAGTGTCCAGTCTAATTTGTTTGTGAAAGTGTGCTGTGATCAAAGCTGGCTGCTTCAATTTTAATGCCATATAGGCACTTGCTGTGAATGTTCTGATCCATCAAACTAAAGTTGCCTTGTAAGCTTTCTTGCCCTTTTCAAACTGTGCCGAAAAAGTAAAAAAAAAAGACTGATTTCTGGAATGACTGCATTTGCATAAGGTGTGTCTTAACTTCTGTTTGTCACTCACTGGATTTGGACAAAAGGAAGGAGGGCTTACCTCTTGATTAGCATGAAACTCTATAGTTACCTCCAGGAGAAGGGAGGGTAATGTACATAACAGTACCTTATCCTGGTGGATCACGTCTGCAGCTCTCCTATCAACCTAACTGAGCAAATTATGACTAGAAAACATGTCTTAACAGAAAGAATGATACTTGCAACTAAGGTTCAAATGGAGGCTCTCAGAGTGCATTAGGAAATGTATTAAAAGTCTCAAGGTGGAACTGGGGAATCTATAGACTAGTTTAGTTTTGCTGATTGCTCTAAAGAACTGGCTGATGTCAGCAAACAAACCTAAGGTGTACTCCTTGCACGGACTGATCACAGCTTCCAATCTGAGAATTGCACTCACAAAGTGCTGAGGGCCAGGCATTTGTCTGCCGTGTCCTTAATAAAATCCAAAACCTGCAGCACAGATGCCTTCCTCAGCCTAATCCCTAACTGTTTGGCCCAGTGAGAGAATGCTGCTCTCATTCTATCATAAGCTGCAGATGCAGACTTCATCTTCAATGACATAAACAGTATCTACAGCTTTTTCTGAATAACCAAATCTGAGAAGTCTCATCCTCTCTGGAGTCAAGCTGCCAGCTGGAGCTGAGCTAGACTGGGATGGAACCTTCATGCTGCTGCTGGAGCCAGAAGGGTTCTTGAACTTCTAGACTGACCAGGTCTGCAAATCGCAGCCTTCTTGGTCATGCCAGCATAACGAGGATGAACCAAATGTGCGACTGATGGATTTTTCTGAGAACCACAGGAAGCAAGAGAAAAGGAGGGAACAGGTATGCCCCTCAGAAGAGCTATGGCTGAGACAGAATGTCTGTTGTCTCTGCTGCTAGATATCTGTAGCAGCTGTAAAATCTTGCCATCTGAGTATTGTTTCAGGAGGCAGACAGGTCCATCTCCAGGGACCCGAGTCTGTGACACATGCACTGAAACAGCTCCTAGTTTAGAGATAATTCTCTTGGATCAACACATTGATGACTGAGCCAGTTCACCTGAGAGCTGAGCTGTCCTTACAGATGGATAGATGACAGGGACTCCAGATGGAATTCTGCTAAATGCAGAAGCAAGTATGCTTTCATTGACATCCTCTTGATTCTTGTGCCACCTTGCTTGTTTATGTAACAGACAGTTGACATGTTGTCAGACTGGACCTCTGCTGAATTAAATTGAACTCTGTCCTTGAAGTGCCTCAATGATAGTGAGACAGCTTTCATCTGGAGAATATTTATTTCAAGACTTTGCTCTTCCAGTGACCATACCCCTTGGATGGAAATCTGGTCTAGAACTGTTCCCCAGCTTGTCAGGCTGGCACTGGTGTTCAGAATAATGTGCTCTGGAGGGGTTAATGGCAAACTCCTCAGAAAATTCTGAGGGGTCTCCAACCACTGTAAAGACTGCTGTACTGACCTCAAGAGCCACATTGGTACTTGGTACTGGTCCACACTGGTTACCAATGAAACTGGAAAGGTCTTGTGCAGTCTTGCCCAAGAAACAATCTATATGGTGGTCATCATTAGATCTAAAATCGTGAGGCATCTGTTGGCTGACATGACCTTGTGAACTCTGACCTGGTGAATCTATCTGAGGAGGTTCTTTACTCTGCCCCATGACAGAAGCACTCTTGCAAGGTCCATCCAAAAGCATGCATCTAAGTACTCCAGAGATTGAGAGGGCTGTAGGGAACTCTTCTCCTGGCTCACTGTCCAATCATGTTCCTCTAAGATCTTCAAGCTCCTGCAGACAGCATGGCGAGTCTACTGGTCCAAGTCTGTCTGGATCAGGATATTATCCATGTAAAGGTAAATGTAATGGCCTTCCTAGCAAAGGACAGCCACCACAGCTATTGTGATATTTGTAAATGCCCTTGAGGCAGAAGCTAACCTGAAGGGAAGAGCCTAGGTCTGAATGTGCTGACCTCGGATGGCATATCTAAGACATTTCTGGTGTGACTACTAAGCTGAACTGAGTAGATAATGCATCCAAAAGGTTTATCAAGGCCAGAAAGTTGCTCATCTGAACTGCCATAGCAACTGACCTCAGGAACTCAGTCTTGAACCAGAGCCACACAAACTGGTTTAGGCAGGAGAGATCCAGGATTGGATTTCTTAGGCAATACAAAGTAAATGGAATAGAATCAATGTTCACTTTTCATGGGAAGAACTGGAGTCACTGCCTCAGTGCTGAACAGATGATCCAATGCCTGGTCCACTGCTTGACACATCCTGGGATTTGTGAATATCGGGGACCAGAAAAATACCTTCTGGATGACACAAATTAAATCTCTATTGCATTCATAGCCCTGCAATGTTATCTTCAGCACCCAGGCATCTGATGATGATTGGATCCATCTGTCATTAGACCTCTGGAGTCACCCTGTCCAGTGAATGTGGACAACGATGGGCCCACAAATCCACATCCAGAGTATCCACCTCTGCAGTTCAGGTCTCAAAGCATTTATGAGAAAAGATGCTGTTGGGGGGATGGACTCTCATCACCAAAGGAAGTGATGAGCAGGGTGTCACAGGGATTGTTACTGGGGCCAGTGCTGTTTGGGACATTCATAGCTGATATCTTACATGGGATCTGGAGTAGGATCAGTCTATTCGCTGATGATATGAAGATGGGAGCTGTGGTAAATGACATGGAAGAGTGGAAGGGGCAACTGGAGGACCTGACCAAATTACAGGGCATCATTTGAGTTAGCAATCAAATCTGAGGCACAGCACCCTAGTAGGATCAGCATCAACTGCCTGATGTTCTTGAATGTATCTCTGTAATCTCCCGGGTCACACCTGAAAATAGGCACTTGGTTGTCTAGTGTGCTCACCTGGTAAACAAAAGCAAATAAATAAAATAGTTGTATTTTTCTAAAAATACAACTTTTGATGGGATAGCTTGCTTGAGGGCAGGTGTTACATGACCTGTCTAGTTCTGGGTTGCAGGGTGGTTAAATGTTTGCTCTGTGCGAGCAGCCGACTTATTGTTCTGTCCACATACTGTGTGACTATCCCAGTGGTGGCAAGACAGGTCTGGCAGGAGCTTGGAGAGCTTTTTAAATCTATATTGAATTTTTATCTGTTCTTGTGCTGTTACTTATTTGCTAGGGTTAACACAGGTTGCTGGGAAGTATAGTTCCTGATGATATTAGAACTGTCACACTTCCTGAATTAGTGAGGCAGTTTCTGTGTGCTGACGGCCCTTATACTGATATCGTTTGAGTTAGCAATCAAATTTGGGGCACAGCACCCTAGTAGGATCCGCAGCAATATTTGTATTTTTGTAAAAATACAACTTTTGGTGGGATAGCTTGCTCGAGGGCAGGTGTCACATGACCCATCTACTTCCAGGTTATGGGGCAATAAAAAGTTTGCTCTGTGTGAGCGGCGTGTGTGCGGAGTGCATTTGCACCACACGCAAAGACACACGCAAAGACACATGCACCGTATCTGCACATGCCTGCAGTGTCCACAGAGGACACAGGGGAACAAACTACTTAAAACCCAGGGAGGTAAGAGATTTACTATAACAACACATTAGTGACTATTATACAATGGGGTATAAAAATTCTGTAACCTCATTGGTCAAAACACACTACATGACTGTGGTATATCCTGTAATAACCCACGGCTGAGAAATGGCATTCATAAAAAACATACTTAAACACATTTAAAATTTATTTTACACATGGGTCCATTGTATAATCGCAATAAGGCACTCCAGGATGCGGGTTATGGGGGGAATTACCCACTTCTTGTGTGGTTAGGTCACTCAGCCGTATCTCGTGACACACCACATAAGGTGTGGATAAATCTCCCAATAACCCACAGCCTGTCATGCCTTTGTTAGGCACATGGTATTGTGACACTATATGAGGTAGAGACCTATTTACAAGAAATATCCTGTTAGGCTATAAACAAAGTTAGTAACAAACAATTGTAAAGTACCCACCTGCACTGAGCATTTGCACAATCACTTCCTCATATTTAATCCTTACAGGGTACTGATGGCTGTGATTTTTAAATAGCACAGAATATATTTCTTTCAACATGGCCGATCATATAAGAACTCTGGAAGGTGACTGGGCCAGTAAATGCCATTCGTGTTTCATGTATACACTATTGGAAAACAAAACTACAGATCTGGGGTCAATATATCAAAAATGTCAGTACATTGCAGTCCAAGAACAAGAAGTTACTAAGTGTCGCAATAAACTTGAGTCTGTAATAGTAAATCAAACGGAAATCCAAAATATTATTAAAACTATAAACCACCCACTTATCCCTTCAACATCTGGTACCCCTGCTACCACCATTACTTGTCATTCTTTAGGGACTAACTCACAATTAACTGATAATATCCATCAGACAACAGTTAGAAATGGCACTCCAATGAAAAGAGATTGGGATATAGAGCAACCTGTGACAGAGAACGAGGAATGGACAATAGTCACAGGAAACATCTCCTAAAAGGGTAGAAGGGCAATGGACTTCAGTCTACCACTAACAAATCACTTTAGTACCTTACTATCAAATCCTAATATTGAAGTAGCTGATGATATTACCACTCAACATACTCCATCACCTGACATTTAATTAGAAGCAAGTCACCCCCCACCAATTGTGCAGGGAGCACAAGTCGTTTAGACACAGATATTGACATTGAAACCTCTGACACTGTAAAGTCACAAGCAGATCAGAATAGTCTAGTATCTAATACAGCTGGTAGTGCACCTGAAGCCACAGTAGAAAATCATGAACCTGACACAAGCTTAAACATATACAATGGAGCACTCCCCAGAACCCTGAACCAGAATCTGTCCCAACCCGTCAGACCTATGTATTGGGTGACTCTAAGATCAATGCGTCCCGACAAGGCCAATAGAACTTTAATTATTTATTTATTTATTTATTTCAATCTAGGGTTACAATACCTTTGGGCCGAGGTTCTTTTACAAAGGTTCCATGTCAGTGTGTGCAACAGTCATCATTTTAGTTACAAACATATAGTCCTTGACTTATAGACATGTAATAAACAGTACAAAGACTTGAGCTATGAGCAAGACAAGGGAAGAGGGTGGGTGGTGGGGAAGTGAGGGTAGGAGATCAAGGGGGAGGAGGTGCAGGGGGTAAGGGGGAGTACAGGAGGTGGTTGGGGGCAGGAGTGGAGATACGGGGGAAGGTGGGTGAGGGTGGGAGACAGTGCGGCCAGGGGGCCTTGTCAAGGGAATATGACAGGTAAGGTGGTAGGAGTGCAAAGACTGATTGTAAGTGCTGGGTGCTGGGGCATGTGCAGCTGGAACAGTGGAAATGTTAAGCTGAGCAATCGCAGGATACAAACAGTGAGAGGTGCAGCTTGGACTTGAAGAGGCTGAGTGTTGGAGCAGTTGCTATGTTGCTACCAAGAGAGTTGAGCCAGTTGGATGCCCGATAGGTGAATGATCTTTGTCCTTGGGTCGTGCAACATCATGGGATATGTAGTAGATGGAATTGGACTCCTTGTATTTCTAGTGTCATGTATGGCTTAGAGCAGGCACAGACACCAGGTGAGGCAAGCCCCATTATAATTTTCTTGGCCGTGATGCAGGTTTGGTATTGTATGCATTTATCCAGTTGAAGCCATCCAGATTGGGAATAAAGGTCACATGTGTGGGTATGGCGATGTGAGCCAGTGATGAGCAGTTATAGGGGAGCTAGGATCTCAGATATTACATTAAAGCTTAATACCATTCTAAATAACTGTGGTAATAAGTCTCTTGTAATAATTCCTGTTGGGACAAATAACATAAAAATGTCAAGTGTGGAGGACATTAAAAAGGACTTTACTATCCTAAGTGAAATTCTGGTCGCAAAGAACTGTGAGGTCTGTTTTTCTGAAATTCTATCTGTACCAAGAGCAACTGAAGCTATGACCTCAAAAATTAAATGCATAAATAATTGATTATGTCTATGGTGTCTCAGAAAAGGCTTTGGATGCATTACACATTGTGAAGACTTTTTGGACAGACCACACCTATTCTCTTGGGATGGAGTACACCTCAGTAAACATGGCAGTAACTTACTGGGAAGAAGAATGAAACAGTATAATATGCATCATTTAAACTAATAATTGGGGGGGTGAAACTCCAAATTTTTCACATAGAAACTCAGTTTCTGACATACCTTCTAACTGCAGGCAAATACGTGGACGTAATATCTTAACAGCCAATGCCAGATGTTTAAATAAATATAAAAAATCTGAACTTGAAGGAATTTTGGTGCAGAATAATATCCATATTGCAGCCATTACAGAGACGTGGTGGAACCCCTTGTCAGACTGGACGTGGGCCATCCCAGGATATAAGCTTTACCATCACGATAGGCAAGATAAATTAAGCGGGGGAGTATGCCTATATACATTACTCCATCACATCACATATAGTCCATTCCCCACTGGAGACAGATACTAAATTGGAAACAATTTGGGTGAAACTTATTTTTACTGGACAGTCTTCAGTATTCATTGGCAACTGCTACCAACAGCCATCAGTCAATAATCAATAAAACAATGTATTAATTGAAAAAATAACAGCAATATCTAAACTCAGTGATGTTATGTTATTAGGAGATTTCAACTTTCCAGGGATTAATTGGACAAATTATTCTGGCAAAAGACCATTAGAAAAACAATTAGTTTAAACCTGCATTGAAAATGGACTGAAACAACTAGTATCTGAACCTACCAGGGACAATAATATTCTTGACCTGATCTTAGAAAATGAGATTTTGGATATTAACATCTTAGGCCCATTGGGAAATAGTGACCACAATATGATCACAAATCAGTTAATCACGGGGCGATCAAAAGTGACTTGTAATACTAAGATTAAAAATTATCATAGGGCTGACTACATTGGTATGTAACATAACCTTATACAAATTGACTGGCATAGTATATTTGTCAACGAAACAGCTAATACTGCTTGGTTAGCATTTAAGGAAATCCTACTGGATACATGTGAAAATACATGTGTTCCGAGTAAGGAAAAATATAACTTAAAAGGTAGAGTACCAAACTGGCTAAATTCCAAGATTAAAAGACAAATAAAAGTTAAGCATAAGGCCTATGCCAGGTTCAAAAAAACAATACTGATACCAATAAAGCTGCTTATTTACGAGTGCAAAAAGAACTACAACAATTAATAAGAAATTATAAATCAAGTATAGAATTTAAGATTGTGCATTCCAATGACAATAAAGTTTTATATTCTTATATAAATTCCAATTGTAGGAATTCCGTCAAAACAGTAGGCCCAATTACTGAAAATAACAAAATAATAGATAATGATATAGTAGTGGCAGAAAAATTCAATGAATATTTCTGTTCTGTCTTTACCCCTAAAATTCAAGACTTTCCTATTCTTGAAGTTGATCACTTAACTGCGATTCCTTTTACTCCCCATGATGTTCATGTGGCTCTCTCTCAAATAAATAATTCATCAAGCCCAGGACCGGGTAACATAACTGCCTCACTGTTAAAAAAATGGCATCTGTGCTGGCATACCTTCTCTGTGTAATATTTAATCTGTCCGTAAAAGAAGGTATTGTACCTGAGGATTGGAAATGCACTATAGTTGTCCAGATCTATAAAAAGGGCAAACGTGGGAATATAGAAAACTACAGGCCAGTAAGCCTTACCTCCCATTGCTGCAAAACTACAGAATGCTTAATTAAAACCAGACCTGAGCTCTATTTAGACTGTACGGGCCAAGGTGACAAATCTCAACATGGTTTTAAAAAGGGAAGGTCATGCTCTACGAATATTTTTTTACAATCACATCAGTAAGAATCTAGATAATGTTTCCCCCACAGATGTCATCTTATACAATTTCTCTAATGCCTTTAATAAAGTACCACAGCAAAAATTAATTAAAAAATTATTGCATCTTAAGTCTGATGGATATATAATTGGCTTGAAAATAGCAAACAATGTGTACGTATAACGTTACATCTAGTGATGGTATTGTGAGTAGTGGTGTACCACAAGGTTCAGTATTGGGACCCATATTATTTAATATCTATGTGGGTGATATGGGCATGATGTAAACAATATGATCATCAAATTCGCAGCTGACACCAAATTAAGAGGTCAGTTGGATACATTTAGCAAACATCTTTCCTTAGTTAGCGATCTAGGCAAAATAGAAAATTGGGCAATATAAAATGGCATGAATTTGAACACTAGCAAATGTGTGGTATTACATTTTGGTAAGAAAAACCCAAACTATTCATATATATTAAATCAAACACTACTTAGAAGTTCTAATCAAGAAAGGCACTTAGGCAAGCTGGCCCGGTGGCGCAGAGGGTTGAGGCGCTGGATGCCACACCTCACGCCACGCCGGTGACCCGGGTTCAGGAACGAGCTTGGGTCATCGTGGGTCAGCAGGTGGGGAGGGAGAGGACTGTGAGTAGCTGCCAGATGGTAAGCACCCCACCTCGGGAGGGAGAGATGGGTCTCTCAGTGCTTGGCTGCCCTCCAGTGGAGGCTGGGTGGCAGTGCCACACTCAGGAGCTCAGGCGCAAGGCCAGGGGAGGGAGAAAGGAGCTGAGACTGGAGCTGTGGTGCTTGTGTGGGCCTCCACCCACACGCAGACACCGCTTCTGGGGCTCCGGGATTAGGAGGGAAGATAACAGAGGAAACTACAGGGGTCTCCAGGATGATGCCTCCGGTTCAGCTCCAGAGATTCTGCTGGGGCACACATAGCATTTGGAACTCCCCAAAAGACCCCAGAGTCCAGTAGGTTTGGCCAACAAGAGGAGGATCCGCCAAGGAGGGGTAAAAAGAATCTACAAAAAAATAAAGAAAGGGACTTAGGCATTATGATAAATAATACACCAACATCTTCTGACCACTGCACAATAGTTTCTAGAACAGCCAGAAACATAGTAACCAAAATTAAATGCTCTTTTATGTGTAAGTCAGAACAATTCCTCATACCTATCTATAAAACTTGTGTATGCCCCTACTAAATTATGGGTCCCAGGGGTGGTCCCTCTCATACATTAAAGATATTAAGTTAGTTGAAGGAGTTCAAAGGGCACTTAAAAAAACTATACCAAGGTTAAAACATAGAAAGTATCGAGAAAGATTGTCAGAAACTGGATCACACTCACTAGAAGCTAGAAGACAACTGGGTGATCTATTGTTTCTTTTCAAAATACTGCAGTCCCAAGAACTTATGAATAACTGTGAGTTAAAATACAGTACTGCCAGGTGTAATCTAGGTCTCACAACAAGAAACTAGAAATTCCAATGGCCAACACCACCAAGAGAGATAACTTTTACATTATTAGATTTATTAAGGCATGGAATAGACTACCACAACATGCGGTAGACACTAAAAACCTTGATAATTTCAAAAAATCCTTGGACAGCCTATACTACTGAAAACAAATATTATTTTAATGGATCACTCACATGGAGTACATTCTCAATGGGCTAAGTGCCCCCTTATGTCCTAAACTTCATAGTATTCATAGAGTGGTCAAAAACACGGCAGTTGGGGTTCAACGCCAAGAAGTGCAAGGTACTGCACTTGGGAGCTAGGAACCAGGGGAGGACCTATCAGCTGAGAGGGGTACAGCTAGAAAGCACCAAGGAGGAAAAGAATCTGGGGGTGCTTATAATGGGCAGCATGGACAATTCAGCTCAGTACAGGAAGGTGGCAGCAAAAGCCAACAGGATGGTGGGGATGTATAGTGAGGGGAATCTCTTCCAGAAATAGAGAAGTGATCCTTCCCCTGTGCAGGTCTCTGGTCAGGTCACACCTGGAGTACTGCGTGCAGTACTGGTGCCCATTCCTGAAGAAGGACATCAAATTGTTGGAGGGGGTACAACGTAGGGCAACAAAGATGATCCAGGGATTGGAAGAAAAGTCCTACAAGGATAGATTGGGCAAGCTGATCATGTACTCCCTGGAGGAGAGGAGGGATGGGGGATATGATTGAAACCTTTAAATACCTTAAGGGGATAAACAAGACTAATACAGAAGGGATTTTCCAGATTAGAAGAGGGAGGGATATGAGAGGGCATCAGCTGAGATTGGAGGGAGGAAGATTCAGGAGGGAAATCAGGAGACATTTTTTCACAGAATGGGTGGTACACAGGTGGAATACTCTGCCAGAAAAGGTGGTGTCTTGCAGAATGATGGGAGGTTTTAAGAGGGGTTGGGACAGGGTGAGGGGTAATGATGAAGGGGTGGGGAGGGTGGGGCAACTGCAAGTTGAGGGCTAGCTGCTGTACGAGCAGACCTGAAAGACTGTGAGGCCTGATCTGCTGGCATTTTTGTATGTTTGTATGTCCATATTGTGCTGGGACTAGAAACCCAAAAATGCACCTCTACTACACTGGTTCCCAATTCTTCAAAAAGAAACTAAAACGTCATGAAAGTTGCGGCCCTGGACGAAACCCCATGCTCTGAAACTACTGCTGGAGGTTTGAGATTCTTTGAGTTTGGCAGAGAGGCTTTCTTATCATTAAAGCAGCAGTGCAATGAAAAATGTTTTTGCAAACAGACTAGTTTCAGCTACTGTTAATAAAAATATTAGCATTCCTGTCGAATGCGCTTGTGTAAGTACCTCCTATGCTGTACAGCATGAGCCTTTTTTTATTTTCTGACCTTAACCCTTAACAGGTTTACAATGCTATTTCTATGCAAAATGCAGTGGCCATTTTTTTCTTGAGAAAAAACTAAATTAAAACATTTATAAAATACTAAAATGTTGGTGGAATTAGAAACTTTTACCACAAAATAAAACTGGAAGATGCCTGGAATCTTTTATAGTGAAAAAAAGGTAGGGTAAACTTTTTTGCTGAATTTCGTTGCACTGCTGCTTTAAGATCCTTAAGGATCTCTTCTAACTGTGGGCCAAAACAACAACTCACCTGTGAAGGGCCCACAGAGCAAGTGAGACTTGGAAGAATAGTCTGCTGACCAATGTCTCAGTCAAACTGACCTAAGGGCTGCCACATGGCAGTGCAACCTCTTGCCGATGTAAGGAGATCCACCAGGGAATTCCCTAAAAAGATGACTGCCATACGTACTAGAGAAAGGAAATCCCTAACAGAGAATCCTCAGGGACCTCAACCACTACTACCATTCACCATTCACACAGTTGTCGGGCTACTAAGGCCAAGTCTGATGAGCAAACCAAAATCTGAAGCTGGATACGCACACTTGCAGACTGTTTCAAGACACTTATCATTAGGGTCTGAAAAGTTAGCAGCATCTTTAATGGTTTGTTTAATCACTGAAGAGATCTGTGACAGGGGAACCCCTCTCTTTTTAACCAAGGAGTCAAGAAAGGGATAACGTTTCACCCGTGATTTAGTAAATTGTTTCTTCTTGTCCACATTACACCACTCTTCTTTAACAACCAGCCCAAAGTGTTTGAAATCGGGGAAGCATTTAGATGTATTCCCCATTGTAGACAGAAGGGGATAAACTTTCAGTGTAGCGATAGACTGGGTCTCCAGTAGCTGCAGAATCCTACAGGCCTTCTCATCCAGAAAAGAAATATGCTTTGGATTGAATAGAAGTGGGATCGAGGAAGACCGAGGTTCCTCCGCCCATACACCTTTCTCTTTATCATCTTCAGAATCCTTAGGGTGCTCCGGATTCTGTGGGTCAATAGGATTAAAATTGCCTTAGGAGCCTTCCAAATTGTCCGGGGGAGGGGGGGTCCTTGCCATGGCAGGTCTGGGAAGAAATTCAGTTCTGTAAGATCATCCTTTTCACCCATGTTCTGTGAAGGGTGCCCCAATACATCAAGGCATGCCTCTCCCAACCCCCAGAGGTAGGGGTCTGTTGCAAATTTGGTGTCAGAGGTGGTATGTTCTTCTGAGACCTGGCTATATGATCTTCATGTGAAAGAGCTTGTGGAGATGAAAAAAGGAGAGATTTGTGTAGCTCTCCATTGCCAATGCAAATATGAAACCAGATGAAACTTCACTGAGCCACAAGTCTGGTGACCAGGTGCTGAGAAGTTTGCATTTGTCTTGCTAGTGCAAAACAAATAGAACATACCATACTGAAACCATCTCAAGGTCTTACAACATGCCTTACATTTTTTATTAAAGGAAAAGGACCTGAGGACCACCACAGTGCCCTTCTTTCTCTCTCTCTGCTGCATAATAGTTATTTATTTATTAGCTTTTGATGACCAGGTAAGTGCATTAGGCAATAGCCCTGCCTATTTTCAGGCACAACCCAGGAAAGTACAAAATTCAGTAATTACGAACAAACTCAGGTACATAAATACTGTCTTATAACATCTACAACAGATATCCTCGCAGGGATAGACAGGTATTATACATCAAGCAGGACCATCCACAAAGGGATGAGCTAGGCAGGTTAACACAAGCTAGAAGATACTGTATATAAAGGAGTCCGTCGAAACCAAAAGTCTAGGCAGTTAGGACGAGCAAGGATTTGTATATATTATACAAAATGCGGCCTGCATCTGGACTGTCACTTATTACGCACTTGTGTCACTTCTTGTAGACTTGCAGCACCCTTTCGGTTCACTTTGTCAAATTTTGTGCATTTGTATCAATTTATGTGCACTTGCGTACATTTCTGCACACCTCTGGTAAAAGTTTTGTGCAGCTGCATCAATTTCAACAAAAGTGATGCAAATCTCTCAGAAAAATAACACAACTGTAGGGAAAATTCCACAATGTGTGACAAAACCTGGTGAAGACAATCAAAAGGAGATATATTTGACAAAAAAAAAATAAAAAAAAGAATTAAACTTCAAGATCAAAAACCCCATGCAGAGGAACATAGATGTTCAGGATGAGAAAAATGGAGCAACAAGACTGAGCAAACCTACACCGAGGATGAAACACAAGCAGAAAAAGCAGACCAGAAAGAGAAAACTGTCCTAAGAACATTTTTAAAAAGGCTTGACACCAAGCTAAATTCAGACCACAGTAGAAATTCATCTAATACTTATCTGACACCCTTTGAGGAATTCGGGCAGAATTCAGGTTGAATGGCAAAAGACCCAGCCTCCAACAGGATTTTTTTTTTTGCTCCTGATTTTCTCCCACGCCCTGGCCCTGGTCGGCTCTCATCCGGCCACCATCCAATGCCTCCATTCCATCAGGGTCTCACCCCTGTAGCCCCACGGCTTACCCCCCATGGTGGGGCAGCAGGGATCCACACCCGCCGATAAGGATCCATTTTTTTCAGGGCATTACCTTGGGAACGGAGCGTGATGGGGACAGCCATCAAGCTGCAATGACCAGACACCAGGGTCTTTTTCCTCTTTTCTGTTTTTCCCCTGCAAGAGCCAGGCATGCAATGACACCAGTGGTGGGCTTGCACATGCACCCATGCATGGCCCCATCAAGCATCTGCTTGCTCCTACCCCACTAGTGTTTCGGCAGCGTAGTGCTGAACCCCACCCTCTGCTAGGGGTCAGGCGTGTACCGACCGACGATACCCCCCTCAGAGATGGAGTCCATTGGATGCTTGATCCATCTCCTCCATGCAGACCCCCGGAGGCCTGCGTTCATTCCCAAACACGGGTCACTGGCATAGTGCAAGGTGTGGCATCCAACGCCTCAACCCTCAGCGCCACCGGGCCAGCTATCCAACAGGATTTTAAGGTTAAAACGGGAGCAACAGTGGGAAAAAAATAAATATTTTGAAAAAAGTCTTTAAGTAGTAGAGCCCCTAGCTATGCCGCCAGTTCCTCTGACCAACACACAAAGACTGGATTCAGTGCCCACTGCCTAAGAATGGGGTGCAGCCGAGGCCCATGATGATGATGGTATAGATCTGGAGTGTTTTGGCAGCTAGTTGGTAAGCCGGCATAGCCCATCAGAAAATGTATGCAAAGTGACATGAAACAACACTGAATAAATAAATAAAAAACAATAGCTTGGAGTCAGGCTGACGAGGATATGCATTCTGGATGCAGTGTTGTTGTAAAGCTTTATTAAAATAACGTTGATGCAGTGGAATAGTGACAATTCACTAAACAGCTGATGTCAAGTATAGAGAACTGGTATTCCTAGTGGTATTTCTTCAAGGAGAATCTCAACCTTTCTGATATTTTTATTAGATTTACAAATATAAAACATCAAGAAATACAAAACATACATTTCTAAACTTTGAGTTACACAGTTTTACAATATACTTTATCATTTGAGGACAAACTGTGGAACTGTGGCATTTCAGAAAATGCAAGTGGCTTTCTGCTCGGTTTTGAAACTAATGAATCAAACCGATAAATATCCCTTGTGAGAAAAAAGGTTATGAGCCAATTGTTCTTAAAGAGAAGCTGCACGTATTACTATAACTCAACTTCTGAAAGTATGCTGTGTCTCAAAATGAGTACAACTTCTAAAAAGGGAGCTAGAAAAGACTTTTTTAAGCTGAAGTCTGCCACAACCATTGTGGACTAAAGCAGTGGGGACATCCTCTGTAGACCCGAAAGAAACCACCTTGGCTTCTTTAAATCACATTGTGAAAATGTTTTGCAAGACAGTGGCAGAGCTTGATAAAAAAGTGAGTGCTTTCAATAACAGGATGGTGCATCAGGAGGCTAATATAGCCATCATTAAAACAATGGCGATAGAAGCATATAGGTCAATAGCTGTACTTGTAAAGGAAAATGAGATGTTAAAACTAAGGCTGGGGACTTCCAGTTCCGCCTCCTGTTAATGCAGTTGAGTCTTCTCTACCTCTCGGTGGCTAAAATCATATTTGAAAAACCATCACTTTATTACTAATTGAATTCTTACCTACTCAGGTACAAGATGCCCTTGAAACTGAAGCCAAAAGTGCAACCAAAACAGAATAACTTGACATAAATGGATACCAATGGATATGCCACAAGGGCCTGCAGCTGCACTCACTCAGCATCCATAACATCGGAGGCCCACTAGTGGTATTAGAGGAGGACACAGAAGAATGGTTTACAATCACTTCTAAATGGTTATTTTGCCCGCTGCAAAAATTGGGAAATGCAATGGAGAGATTAGAGGTGACAATGAAAGAGACAACCAGATGCCTAAAAGATGTGAAGCACAGCTGGCCAGTTGGCGCAGTGGTAGTGCTACTGCTCATGTCACCGGTGATCCCGGTTCAGAATTGAGCTTGGGTCATCTGGGGTTGGCCAGGGGCAGGAGGATCGAGCATCCTAGGGGATGTTTTTCTTCAGGGAAGATGGATTGCTGCCTCTGCTGCAATGCTGCCCTTAGATGACCATAGGTGGTAGCACAGCGAAGACATGCAGGTTAGGGGCATAGATGCAGGCCATCTCACATACTGCACACCTGAGTGAGTGTGTGAGTGCACATCCACTGGGGCATAACTAATAAAAATGGATCAGCCCTGGCTCCCAAGGTAATAGGACTCTGGTACGTCTGGGCCCTCATTATGTTTGTTAAACTGGCCACCTGATGAATCTGTGAATGTTTGGGAGAAGGGGATGTTTGAGGTGCATTCCCCCACCCTTAACCCCACCAAGGAGGGGGAAACACAGCTCCATGGAGGGGCTGGTGGAGCAGGAGAAATCATGAAGTGGGTCAGCATGTGCCTTGGGGTACCCAACAGAAGTGGGGACCAGAGACTAGTGGAGTTATAGGTAACCCCCAGGTGGCGCTATCCTAAGGGCTACTACCCCTGCCTGCTTGGCTACTGACAGGTTGAGGGGCCTAGGTTCTATGACGGGTGCCTCCACCCAGAGGTCAGGGTTGATAGTGGTTAAACTAGCTCGGGCACAGCCCTCTGGGACACCGTGACCCCCCTTTGTTCCCACTAGTGGCCCACAAAGTTCACGGGAGTTACCTTCCCAATACCCCGCATATGAACACTGATTGTACATATAGATACCACTTACCCTTGAGACGGATTCTGCAGCACGTCTCCGAGGACACCCCTGTAAAACAAAGGTTAAGCAACATACACAAACACAGATTGCAATGCTGGTTCTATATGTACTGACACCTCAGACAGTATAAAGTTCAACAATAACAAATCTGGTTTATTCAGGGAACTAGAACATGGGAGGGAGAAATCAAGTTGATTGGCAATATTCAAATCACAGTACTACACAGGCATAAAAGGGTCCAAAAAGTCACACTCTGGGTATCCAGGATGGTGGGGGGCTAGCCAGGTCCATTGCCCGGGGTTGGCCAGCTGGTGAAGCTGGATGGAGCCCTGAAGGAAGAAAATATATGCACAAACAAATTGTAATCTGGAGCCAGATGGCACAGTCCACAAACAGAAGAACACAAAACAATCAGTTGACACACTTTGATTAAATGAAGGTGAGGGGAGGTACCCCTATTTGTACTCACAAACCCCAAACCGAGAGCTGAATTGAGGAGGTGGCTCTGGATGGCCAGGATGAGCAGGGCATGGAGATGAGACCCCTGTGACAGGGCCTAACTGATTTGGATAGAGACGGATTCAGTCCAATTAGCTTTGAGTCCAGCTTCCTGCTTCAGCTCACAACTCACAGAACAAGGGGAAAAGGAATCGCGATCCCCTACAAGCACTAGACACATTTATATGTAAAGGAAATTACTATATCAGGCAGATGCTTCTCGATCCTGATCACAAATACTGCAAAACCCGAGAACACATGCACCAACAGAGTCCCCGACAGGCTGATCGCACTTCTGCAAATCTTTGGTCTTCTACGGGCAAGCCTGGTTCTGCACACTTCCTCCTTCTCTTTCCACAACTCGGATTCAGTCTGAATGAGCACTCGCTAATGGCTACAGGCTGACTTCAGGACCTTACATGCGCTTCCCACACAAACTGCACGCCGCAGCAGAACAGAGCTCCTACTCTCTTCACAGTCAACTCGCATCTGGCCCTCCAGGCACAGTTCAGGGCATTTCCCTTAGGCTCCACACAGGTTCAGTTGGTGGATTCAGCTGTCAATCACTGCAGGGCTCCCTCTGTTGGTGCAAAAAGGTGCCAAGTTCCAAACTACAGCTCCCAGAAGCACCTGCCATACATACCCCCTTTAGGCAGGCTCCAGGTGAGAGTCCAAGTTCTGGTTGGCTCAGGCGGTCTCCATTTTAGGGCTCCCCTAACCCAATTGGCCCAGATTAGCAGTTCAGGTCCAAAATGGAGGGGCAACACACATAGAGTCCCAGCTGCAATAAAGGCAGGTTAGACAAACTACAGTTTTACAAATGCTCTAAATGATTTCAGGAAAACAGTTACATCTATCAGATGGGCTCCCTCTGCGCTCTTAGTGACTGCAGAAACAGAGCGATCAGACGGCAGCTCAGGGCGGGATTCGAGCATTAAATACACCATCCCCCATTCAAACTAATTTAGCCTGCGAGCAGGTAGCTCTTACAGAGACAATACCAGAGGCTCTAAAAGCACTCACAGATAAATGGCTTAAACGTCGAACACCATTCAGGCTGGAAGCACTTAGCCAGCTCCTAGAAGACTTTCGGGAACCCCCATTTGCAGGGGGGTTACATATGAAAAAAAGAGATGATGTGCAGCAATAAATCATGGACTTGACTGACACCACTGAGAGGATCAAGAAGCATGAAACAGCCCTCCAATTCATCTACTACCAGGAACGAGAACTGACTGAAGCTCAGTGATCTCAAACTCCGTTTCTGGAGGACTAGACAGGAGACTCTGGGGTGGGTTGGGACATCTCCCGACCACAAGACCAGGCCCACAGAACAAGCGGTTTCATTATTCCTCACACAGTGGTCAATGTTAAGAACTTGAACTCAGTCTCCCTCAGATGAACCTGTTGATACCCGAGGTTTCCATTAAGGGCTTGAGGGCATAACAGGAACTTTGCCCAACCACATGGCAAATGAGGGCCTAAAGGCCCAGATTCATCTATCCTCCTTGTGTATGAGTGACTACTGAATGACTTCTGTAACATGGGGGTAGCTTAGTGTGGTGTCTGCCATTTTTGGGTGGCCCCCAGCCTCTGGGCCTCTGGCGTTTGGTGAACCAGACATGCTGTGTGCCTCAGGGTTGCAGTTATGATGAGCCAAAAGACTAATGATTATGGCAGACAGCCATGAGGTGGGGTACCCTGGCGGAGGAAGGAAGACTCCTCATGGCCTCTCACAGTCCCTTTCCTACTCCTGTGTTAGCTACCAGTATTGCCAGGAACATTCACAATCGGCACATTACCTATTCTTTTTTTTTTGTCCACAAAGGCTCACCAGCCCTGTCTCCACTCCCGACAGTAGTCCCTTAACTCTCTCTCCGGTCGTAGATGTGAACCCCTGCAGATTTTCCCCAGCAGCCGGGCAGGAGGAGGTGGGCCATCCCCGCTACCTCCCAACAGACATATCCAGTGTGACCTCAGACCAGAGTGGCAGGGTGGACAGCGGGACATGAGCAGCGCTTCACAAAGTCCAAGCCTCCATTTTTCCATTCTTCTCCCTCAGCCCTGCCATGGCATCATGTGCACATGGAGGCATGCAGGTCCTGCAGATCCGTGGTCCCACCCACTCTAGTTGCTCATGCCTGCACTACTACCAGGCCTATATCCGATGGCAGTCATGGGCCGAGATGACAATGCCACCCCCCCCCAGGAGAGGACAGCAGTCCTTGGGACACTCGATCCTCTACCACCCCACTGAACCCTGGCAACCCATGTTCATTCCCAAACATGGGTCGCCAACATGGCAAGACATAAGGCATTCAACACCTTATCCCTCCACACCACTGGGCCAGCCGGCATATTACTTACTAGAAACACTTGCTAGGTGGTGCAGTGGCTCGGGGCAGCTGGGGAGGCCCTCCTGGGACCTGCTCCCAGACCCATGCATTAAAACTGGGTGGACACACAAAGGTATCCACTTTGGATTATTCTTACCCTAGATGGGGAAAATGATTTGGCTAGTCAGGGAAGGGGTCATACACAGGCCCTACCTAGGGATGTATGGAATCCATCAGGGTATTGGGGCAGGAGGGGGACTTAGTTCGCTCCCCATACTAGTGGGTCGGGGGACCTAGCCTGCCAGGCTAGTGGGCCGACTATCTAGTCATTATTGATTTCATGCAGACAAAAAGGAAGAAGGTTGTACTTGAGCCACCAGAAGAGTTTTAGAAGGAGAGTGGCTGAGTAGGCATCAGGGGTATGCGCTGCCAATGGGGATACTGGCACCACCTGGAGGACAAGCTACCATGAGATCCAAGAGCTGGGTGACCTTATGGACATGGGAAGGGGCCCCCTATCAGGAGACCAAGGTTCATACTTCATCATTCTTTGTAAATAGTTTGCCAAGTTTCATAGTTTGTTTAGGGCACTCTTGCATTCTGGACACTGGCTTGCTGGGGGGGGTGGAGGCTCGCCCCCTTGCCTGTAGTTTCCTTTGTCCCCACTTCACTGGCCAGGCCCTCTTTCATACTGGGTCCCCCAGCCCCATCACCCAGCTTCTTGTGAGTTTATCTTCCAACTCTGCCCTCCTCTTGTCTCACTCTTTCGGCAGGGGGCAATGGACTAGGCCTCGCGCTGCATGAACCAGGTTCCAGATTGCGAGGAGAGCCACATCACTGGTGTGGGACCTGCAAGAGCCAGTATTCATCCCACCTTGCCTGGGCTTTCCACTTTTCTGGTCCCATCCCTTGGGATGCAGGCAGCATGGATGTGAATGCGCACACATGCGACCATACTTAGCGCAGCAGCAGCCTGCGTACCCCCTCCCCATGCCACTCTGACTGCACTGTCACCTGTGGCCACCCTGGTGGCAGTAGAGCAGTGGAGCTGGCAACCCTCCCTCCCCAGGGCAAAAGCATCTTCTGGGATGCACGACCCCCCCCCCCCGTCCGGCCCCCGACAACTCTTGCTTGTTCCCAAACGTAGGCCACCAGCATTGTGACCTGTACCCCCACTGCTGTGCAAGCTGGCTGGCTTGGTCTCCTATTTTTAACATGGCTGAAGACAAAGTGGTGACAAACAACATGATGGGTATAAACAGCCCCATTAAAAGAACCCAGATCTTGCAATAACTAAGAAAATACTCAGATGGCACTCCTGCAGAAGAAACTCAAACATCAGCCAACTTGGGGAGGTGCTGCAGAGCCCAAGCTATGCAGCAGCATTAACTAAAACTCCTAATTCAGATATGTTATAAATGGATTTTTTTTTCAACTTTATTTTTATTATTTTGTCAGCATACAAAAAACACAGAACAGTCCGCCGAGAGGCAGGCACATATTAATGTCATACCAATGGAAACAACATTTTTACAGTCAGAATTTGTTATGCCCCTATCCAAAGTTACATCCCCTGGGGGTTGCTGCAATTTAAGTACAAATTCCAAACAAATAATATAGCAGACAGCTATTACTGCCATGAGCAGGGATTACATAGAACAGATAAAGTAGATATGATTGTGCACCCCTTGATATGGGCAAACCTCCCCATGTGCAACATAGTAAAGAACGACATAGAAAAGGCTGAAGAATCCTGCACATACATATTGGGTATAAAAGAGCAAGAGGGAACTAAATTACCCTCCGTACTTTAACTTTTAAACTCTTTAAATAATCGTTCAAGAAACAGTTAGAAAATAATCTATATTATTCAATGAACAACTGATTTCTAGTAAAGTAATTAACTCTTTAAGTGAAGCAGATTGACATGAAGCATGTGGAACAGTTCAAAATTGTGTCCTTGAAAGTTCTGGACATAGAAACATAGAAACTGTTGGCAGATAAGGACCACCAGGTCCATCCAGTCTGCCTGTAGGCCCTGTACATGTATGCATCCACTCACCCTAAGTGCTCAATGGCTTTTCATCACTCCCTTCCCACCCAAGGTTCCCCTGTGCTTGTCCCAGACATGTTTAAACCCTTCCACTGAGCTTGCCCCTACCATCTCTTGTAGCAGACTACTCCAAGCATTCACCATCCTCTCTGTGTAGAAAAACTTCCTCATGTTACCTCTTAATCTATTCCCCCCCCCCCCAGTTTCATATCGTGCCTCCTCATCCTGGTATCTTCTCTACATTGGAAAAGATCCACCACCTGCACCTTGCTTATGCCCTTGAGATATTTAAAAGTTTATGTCATATCAACCCTTTCTCTCCTCTCCTCCAGTGAGTACATACTGAGGTCTCTTAGTCTCTCCTCATACTGTATGTTTTGTGGTGCAAACCATGCACCATCTTTG
This sequence comes from Neoceratodus forsteri, assembly GCA_016271365.2. NCBI lineage: Eukaryota > Metazoa > Chordata > Ceratodontiformes > Ceratodontidae > Neoceratodus > Neoceratodus forsteri. The sequence goes on along the minus strand of JADMNL010000022.1, from coordinate 686,729,953 downwards.
TCACCCTTCTGTGGACAGCCTCCACTTTGTTTATGTCCTTACGCATGCGTGGTCTCCAGTACTGCACACAGTACTCCAAGTGAGGCCTTACCAGTGTTTTATACAATGGCATCACCATCTTCCACCTACTACTAGTAATACCTCTGTCTATGCACCCCAGCATGCCACTGGCCCTCTCTGCAGCCTTTGCACTCTGCTTTGATACCTTAAAGTCATCAGGTATGATTACCCCTAAGTCCCTTTCCTCTTTGGTGATAGTCAGCACCCCTCCCACCCACCTGTAGCTCTCCCCAGGGTTCCCCCTACCCAGGTGCATTATCTTGCACTTTTTTGCGTTTAACCTCAGTTGCCACACCTCCGACAATCTTTCAAGCTTCTCTAGGTCCCTCTTCATTTTCTGCATCCCTTCTGGAGTATCCACCCTGTTGCAGATCTTGGTGTCATCTGCAAATAGGCAGACCTTTCCTTCCAGCCCCTCTGGAATGTCAATAATGAAGACATTGAACAGGACTGGTCCCAGTACTGATCCTTGTGGCACTCTGCTGGTCACCTCTCTCTCTCTCCAGGCTGGATCCCATTTGCCACCACCCTCTGCCTTCTGTCTGTCAGACAGTTTCTAACCCATTGTATCACCTTATGCCCCATGCCCAGACTACTCATCTTGTTAAACAGCCTTCTGTGTGGGACGATATCAAAGGCATTGCTGAAATCTAGGTAGGCAATGTCTATGGCCTCTCTCTGATTCACGTCCCTAGTCACCTAAAAAATCTATCAGATTCATTGACAAGACCTTCCTGATGTGAATCCATGCTGCCTCAAATCCTGGGCACCAATGGATTCCAGGTGTGCCACTATCCTTTCTTTCAGAAGTGTCTCCATGATCTTTCCCCACCACTGAGGTGATGCTGACTGGCCTGTAGTTCCCCGCTTCCACCCTACTGCCACTTTTGTGCAGTGTGACTACATGTGCCCTCCTCCATTCCTCTGGAACCACACCTGTGTTGAGCGACTCTGTGAACAGGGCGGTCAGAGGCGCTGCTAGTTCCCTCTGCGGCTCCCTTAATATCCTTGGGTGTACATCATCTGGCCCCATGGTCACACTGACTTTAAATTGTCTGTTGGAAGCTGAGAAAGTAACTGCAAAGAACAAACCAACTCCATTTAAACCTGGAAACCTGATTAAGGCATAATACTGCAGAGCATTTGGTAAGAAAAGGGAGCTACGCTTTCTACAAAAGGTTTTATTTTTATTTTTCCTTATTGGCATTAAGCAGAGAATTGCAGGATTCCATTAAAAGTGTAGTAATTTTATAACCAGAGGGAGTGAGATACAACTGAATTTGCTTGAGTGCTGGGGTTGAGACCTAGAATTTGGAAGGATATTTTTGTAACATTTAAAGTGTCCTGCTGGCTGAGAAGTTAAGTTTTTTAGTCCTGGTTTCACTGAAAGGTTTTGTGTATTGGAATCAGACATAGCAGACTGCCTGCATTGAAAGGCCTGCTTACATCACAGGTGTCACTAGTCAATCAATTGGCTCTGGGTGGGGTTTCTTCACTGCTTGATCTAGGCATCCTTCACAGTTAGAAGCCAGTCACACTGACTTTAAATTGTCTGTTGGAAGCTGAGAAAGTAACTGCAAAGAAAAACCAACTCCATTTAAACCTGGAAACCTGATTAAGGCATAATACTGCAGAGCATTTGGTAAGAAAAGGAGCTACGCTTTCACAAAAGGTTTTATTTTTATTTTTCCTTATTGGCATTAAGCAGAGAATTGCAGGATTCCATTAAAAGTGTTGTAATTTTATAACCAGAGGGAGTGAGATACAACTGAATTTGCTTGAGTGCTGGGGTTGAGACCTAGAATTTGGAAGGATATTTTTGTAACATTTAAAGTGTCCTGCTGGCTGAGAAGTTAGTTCATTTTCATCCCTAGACGCAGTAGAGTGGTTTGTGTAGGAGCCGTGGTCTAGTAAATTGTGGTGTGTGTTGTATTACTATAAAGGACAGTACTTACCAGGGTGGTGCAGCAGTTGTGTATTTGATTGTTTCTAACAGTCACCAGTGGCTGTGCACTACCCACCCACCCTTCCCTCCCCCCAGGCATGGCATTTCCTTTATAGACACAGTTCTGACATCACTTCCTCAACAGTTCTTGGGGCAGAACTGTCATATTCCTAATAACCCTGCAACGGACATAAAGAGTAGGTACACAAAACAAGTAGTAATACATATATAATTACATATTGTATATAATAAGGGAGCAGGACATGTGGGGAGTGGTGCAATGCACTGGCTGTGGGGCAGCAGTTTTCCGGGAGACATTCTGGAAACTGCGTTGCTGTCCTATTTGTAGGCAACTGTCAGCTCTGAGAGAGGAGGTTGCCCACCTCCAGGCTGAACTAGCAAGGACTAAGGAGGCATTCCTCTCCCAAAGAGCACCACTGCCACAACCACTGAGTCAGAGGGTTCGGAGTATGAAGAGCAGTTGGACCACAGTGGGTTCTGGGAGAAGTGGGTGGTGGACCAGAGGAGAAGCCCCCCAGTTGTACCTCTATACAAATCATATGCCATTCTGGCAAAGCAAGGTTCCTCTATGATGGCACCCTCAGTGGAGACCCAGAAGAATGCTGAGGACATCCACAAGGGAGACTCACAAAAGGGTGGCAAGGGACACCACAGGGGAAGGAAACAGCTACTGATAGGGACTCAATTGTTAGGGGTAGAACTGGGGAAGGAGAGAAGGAAGGAAGTAAGCTGCCTACCTGGTGCCATGGCTTGGAGGGACAAGAAGCGAATCCTCACAATTGCAGAAGCAGCATCACAGCAGAGTAAACTAGATATCATTGTCCACCTTGGGACAAATGACCTAGCTAGGCATGGGACCAGTGCAGTGCAGAATGAATTTGTGGAGTTGGGGAGGGGCCTCAGATGGGTAGCAAGCACAGTAACCTTCTCAGAGGTGCTACCAGTCCATGGCAGGAGTGAGGCTAGGGTACTACACACCATGCAGTTTAATGAATGGTTGCAAAAACTGGTGCAGAGCACAGGGCTTTGGCTTCATTGGGGACTGGGGGTCCACGTGGAGAGATAAAGGTCTATACTGGTATGACGGTCTGCATTTGTCCACAAAGGGGACCAAGCTCCTAGGTGACAGGTTTAAATGCTTCCTTGGCAAGCTTTTAAACTAGAAAAGGGGGGAGGTGCTGATAAAAGGCAGGAAAAGTCAAGCCTCCCCCCACAAAACATGGCAGGTAGTAGGGTAAACACTGAGGTACAGAGCTCAACACAGGGCAGGACGGGGGTAAATGGTAAAATAGATAAGAGCAATAAGAGCAGGGATGGGGGGGAAAAAAGCATAAAGCCAACATTAAATGGAGGGCAATGACTACTAATGCCCGTAGTCTGGGAAACAAGCTTTCTGAGCTAGTAGCTTTGATGGAAGATGAACAATTGGATATTGTGGCAGTCACAGAAACATGGTACACTGAGAACCATGACTGGGATGTCAACATACCAGGGTACACAATCTACAGAAGGGACAGGGAAGGCAAAAGAGGAGGTGGAGTAGCTCTATACATAAGGGAAGGGAAGGGATCAAAGCTACAGAACTAAAAAGTAAAGGGGGAGGACAAGAGGCACTTTGGGTCACCTTGGAGATGGGGAATGGCATCACAATCCGCACAGGGGTTGTATACAGACTGCCATCTCAAGGGTGGGAAATGGACAAGAGAATGATAGAGGACATTCTCAAAATGGCTGAAAAAGGGGGAGATACTGTTGATGGGGGACCTGAATATGCCAGATGTTAACTGGAGGACATGTACTGCAGCCACATCCAAGAGCAGGGTCATTCTCGATGCCCTACAGGGGGCAGACCTTAGACAGCTAGTGCTGGAACCCACTCGGGAGGGAACAATACTAGACCTGGTACTCTCAAATGGAGAGAGGATCACAAATTTAGAAGTTGGTAGACATCTAGGAACAAGCGACCACTGCACAGTGTGCTTCACAATGAGCACAACCATGGAGATAAGCCATACAAAAACAAGGATACTGGACTTTAGAAGAGCTGACTTTGGCAAAATGGGTGAACACCTGAAGAATGCACTAGCAAATGGCCAGATAGGAGGGGTGGAAGAACAATGGAGAAAAATCAAAATGCCATCATAGAGGCAACAAGTCTTTGTGTAAAACAAATAAAGAAAACAAAGCAGAGGAAAAAACCACTGTGGTTCTCAAAAGAGGTGGCAGGGAAGGTTAAGGAGAAAAAGGCTGCATTCAAAAAGCATAAGGAATCACAGAAGGAGCATGACAGAGAACTGTATCAATTAAAGCAGAAAGAAGTAGGAAAAGCAGTCAGAATAGCAAAGGCACAAACCGAGGAAAAAATAGCCAACTCGGTCAAAAAGGGGGATAAAACCTTTTATAGGTACATTAGGGAGCATAGAAAGGTTAAGGGAGGGATAGTGAAGATTAATAAAGGAGAGGGGAGGTTGGCAGAGGGAGACAGTGAAAAGGCAGAGATACTGAATGAATACTTTTGCTCAGTATTCACCAAAGAAGATGAGGAGCAGTTACCTAAACCAGACAATAGAAGCACTCTGGGTAGGGGTGTTGACACCAGTCCATTCACAGAAGAAAGAGTACTGAAAGAACTCCTAAAACTCAAGGTGGACAAAGCAATGGGGCCTGACGGGATTCACCCCAGAATCCTAAAAGAACTAAGGGGGGACCTAGTGACACCACTGACCACACTTTTTAACAAATCATGGCAGGATGGGGTGGTACCTGAGGACTGGAGGAGGGCAGATGTGATTCCCCTTTACAAAAGTGGAAGCAAGGCAGAAGCAGGAAACTACAGACCTGTAAGTTTGACCTCAGTGGTAGGGAAAATGATGGAATCAGTTCTAAAAGAAAGAATTGTTGAGTACCTAGAGGCCAGCGGGGCACAGGACCCAAAGCAGCATGGATTTACAGCAGGAAGGTCATGTCAGACTAATCTAATTGATTTCTTTGACTGGGTAACCAAAGTAATAGACCAGGGAGGGGCTGTGGATATGGCCTACCTAGACTTTAGCAAGGCATTTGACACAGTCCCACACAAAAGATTAATAATCAAGTTAGCCAGCCTGGGAGTGGGTCCCAGGGTGGTAGCCTGGGCAGCGAACTGGCTGCACAACAGGACACAGAAGGTAATAGTGAATGGAACACATTCTGAAGAAAGGGGGGTTACTAGTGGAGTACCTCAAGGCTCAGTACTGGGTCCAGTCCTCTTTAACATCTTTATAAGTGACATTGCAGAGGGTCTGGAGGGAAAGGTATGCCTCTTTGCAGATGACACAAAGATCTGTAACAGAGTTGATACACAAGAGGGGGTAGAAAAGATGAGAAGGGACTTGGCAAGGTTGGAGGAATGGTCAGACATATGGCAACTTAGATTCAATGCAAAGAAGTGCAAAGTAATGCACCTGGGAAACAAAAACCCAGGAGAAGAGTACACATTAGCAGGGGAGGTACCAACAACAACAAAAATGGAAAGGGACCTGGGGGTAGTCATATCAGGTGACCTAAGGGTGGGTAAGCAATGTGAAAAGTTGGTAAGGAGAGCCAGGGGGATACTGGGATGCATAGGAAGGGGCATCACAAGTAGAAAAAGGGAAGTGGTTATCCCTCTGTACAGACAGTTGGTGAGACCCCATCTGGAGTACTGTGTGCAGTTTTGGAGACCTCATCTACGCAAGGACATAGACAGGATGGAAGCAGTCCAGAGGAGGGCAACTAAAATGGCAGGGTCTACATCAGAAACCATATGAGGAGAGACTGAGAGAGCTTAATATGTATACCCTAATGAAAGGAGGGATGGGGGACATGATTGAAACGCTCAAGGGAATCAACAAAGTCCAGGAGGGTAACATCTTTCAGAAAAAGAGATGTGTAAGAACAAGGGGGCACAGTTTAAAGATAGAGGGGGGACGGCTCAGGGGTAAAGTGAGGAAAATATTTTTCAAAGAGAGAGTGGTGGATACATGGAACAGCCTTCCTGAGGAGGTTGTTGGGTCTAAAACAGTGGGGGAATTCAAACATGCGTGGGACAGACACAAAGCAATTATAGTGGGGGGTTGCAGGAAACAGGCTGTTGGTTAACTAGAATCTGCAGCTTATCCAGTAGGTAGGGAAATGGGCAGACTGGGTGGGTCAAGTGGTCCTTATCTGCCGTCAAAGTCTATGTTTCTATGTTTCTATGGCTTTATCCACCTTCAGCTTAATGAGTTCCTCCAGAACTCTCTCCACTGTGAATGAACTGGTGTCCACTTCTCCCCCCACCCAATTGCCTCTGCTCCCCAACTGTGGTCCTCGACCCTCTCCCTCCTTAGTGAATACTGAACAGATGTATTTGTTCAGTATTTCTGCCTTGTTTAGATCCCCCTCCTTACACTCTCCCTTCTCCCCTTTGAGCCTCACATTCTTCCCCCTGGTTTTTCTTCTGTCGCTGATGTACCTATAGAATGTCTTGTCCCCTTTTTTCACAGTCCATGCTGAACCCTCCTCTGTCTGTTCCTTGGCTTTCCTAACAGCCTTCACTGCTTCTCTTAGATATTCAAGGTACACCTCCCTGTCCTCCTCCATTTGGGTCCCCTTACACTTCCTGAAACTTGCTCTTTTAGCCCTTACTTTGTCTTCCACGTCTTTAGAGAGCCATAGTGGTTTCTTTTTATGTTTGCTTGCATGCATGTGCAAGAAACATAGTGCCATCATCTGAGTTTTCCGGAGGTGTGTCAGCCTCTTCCAATTCAGTCAGTGTGTTTACAGGCGCAGTCGCAGTGTGCCAATCACTGCTATGACAGCTGAAAATGCAGTGGCATACAGTTGAAAGGGAGAGCTCCACTTCAGTGACAGACCTCCCCTCCTACACACACACACCTTGCGCCGCACATTCGCGTGCTCATCGCCTTCCCTCCCACCACTGTCTACGGCCCAACAGGGGTGCCCAATCCCCCGTCAGCTCCATGCCCCCAAAGCATCCAGGTGCATGCTGGGAGCCCACCCCAGTGTGGCAAAATGATGTTATGGCCAATGGGGTGCCCCCAAGAGCCCAGGTGCCACGCTGAGCCCACCCCAGCGTGGCAAACTGATGTTATGGCCGACGTGGGTGCATAGTCCTCCGCCGGCTCCTGCCCCCACCAACATCTCTTCCAGCTGCCACCTGGGAGCCCACCCTATATGGCAAATGTCCCTCGTCGCTCATGGAAATAAAAAAACTTTAAATACAAAACTGTCCCTCGGCACTTCTCCCTGCCCCCTTCCACAACCCGCACCCACCACGCACACCCTGCCTCCCACACCCCCCACCCCACTGCCTCCTGGAGCTCCGGCGCAACGATCTTCGGACCGGAACACGCCTGCACTCTTCAAAGCCGACTGTGAACTGAGGAAATGCTGGTAAGCTGTATAATGGGATAGATAGGGTTTTTCAACTTTATTGCATATCTCAGGCATTTTTTTGAATTTTTGCACCAAATTTTCAACATGGGGTTTTTGGGACCCCTTCTCATGAATGCTGGCACTGTCATGGCGTTACTCAGGCCCGAAGGGTGATTTCGCAGCCACTGCGTGAAATCACCTTTCCGAAATGATTAACGAAACAACACTGCCAGTGTTTATAAGGTGGGCTCTCAAAAAGCCTATTTTGAAAATGTGGTGGAAAAATTCTTAAAAATGATTGTTTTACGAGCGTGCATTGCGCAGTTCCTATGCACGCTCGTAAGTTCGCGAATTTTCAATATTTACACTCCAGATTTTCAACATTGCCATTTTACCACACCTTCTTATGAGCAGTATAGCTGTTATTTTTCACATCTCACCCAAAATGTGTTTCCACCCATGTAGTGCACAATGGCGCAGTCGGTGTGCAAAATCAATGTACAGGACACATTAAGAAAATTACAATGACACTGTTCATGAGCAGAGGTCTTAAAATGGCTATGTTGAATATTTGGTGAAAAAATTCCTAAAAATTACTGTTTTACTAGCGTGCGTCGCGCAGTTTGTACGCACTCTCGTAAGTTTGCGAAATTTCAATATTTTCACTCCAGATTTTCAACATTGCCATTTTACCACACTTCCTTATGAGCAGTACAGTTGTCATTTTTCACATTTGCCTACAACGTGTTTCTGCCCATGTAGCACACAATAGCGCGGTCGATGCTGAAATCAATGTATGGGACACGTTAAGAAATCACAGTGACACTGGTCATGAGCAGAGGTGTTAAATGGCTATGCTGAAAATTTGGTGAAAAATTCCCAAAATTACTGTTTTAGGGAGCCAAGTTGCGCCAGTTCCTACGCATGCTGGCAAGTTTGCAAATTTGTAATATTTGCACACCAGATTTTCAACAGTGCCATTTTACCGCACTTCCTTATGAGCAGTACAGCTGCCATTTTTCACATCTCGCCTAAAATGTGTTTCGCATTATGTAGCGCAATAATGATAGAAGTGTGCGAAAACAAAGTTTGGGACAGATTAAGAAAATCACAGTGACACTGGTCATGAGCAGAGGTCTTAAAATGGCTATGTTGAAAATTTGGTGAAAAACTCCATAAAATGACTGTGTTACGAGTGAACATTGCGCAGTTTCCACGCACCCTGGTAAGTTCATGAATTTCTAATATTTTCAGTCCAGATTTTCATCAGTGACATTTTTCCACACCTCCTTATGAACAGTACAACTGTCATTTTCCACAACATGACCAAAATGTGTTTTCACACTTTCATCACAGAAATGCGTGGTCGCTGTGGGAAATCATTGTTCGGGACAAATAAATAAAATCACACTGACACTGTTCATGATCGGAGGTCCCAAAATGCCTGTGTTAACAATCTGCTGTAAAAAAATCCCCAAACTAGTTACATTACTGGTGTGCGTTGCACAGTTTCTACGCACGCTCGTGACTTCACCAGTTTTTCTGATTTTCACAGCAGATTTTCAACATTGCCATTTTTTACACCTCCCCATGAACAGTACCGCTGTCATTTTTCACATCCTGTTCAGAATGTGTTTTTGCACCTGTGGTGCCAAATACCATAGTCACTGTACAAAAGCAGTTTTCGGCTAACAAACTGATATTGCCACTGTTCATGAGGTGGGGGTCACAAAAAAAACATGTTGAAAATTTGGAGTGAAAATACTAACAACTGCCTGGGGCGTTAGGGTTTCTGACCATAACGCCCCACCCTGTGAGAGAATGACAGGCATCAGGGTGTGACTTGGGATTCTTGCCTGTCATGCTCATACCATTCCACCCCCACTCACACCCTGCAGCCAGTGAGAGGCATCAAGGTGTGCCTTGGACTCTTCGGCCCCAAACTTCACCCCATTCTCCTATACCGCACCCATCTCACCATATTTCCTGATGGAATGGGGTGTGCATAAGGGCCAAAGACCCCAAGGCACACCGTGACACTTGTCAGTGTCTGCAGGGTAGGGTGTGGTGAAATGGCGTGGTCGTTAAGCATGACGACCCAAAGGCACACTCCAATGCCTGTCACTCTCTGCGGGGTGGTGGTGGGGTTGGCTTCAGTTCAATACTTCACTGCCATTCCTATTATGCAGCTCTGTAACTTCTACACTACCAATACCAATGCCAGCAAGCAAACATTCAGCATTGACAAATGCTTGTTTCTTTTCCCTTTGGTCACTATCCTAATGCATTGGTTAGTTACCTCCATAATGGCTCCTTTTAGTCTCTCACACTGTTCCTCCACCCCCTCCATTACCTCTACCTTCTCCAGGGCTGCTCTTAAATATCTACCCATTTCATTGAAATCTGCCCTCCTGAAATCTAACACTTTTGCCCTTGTGTGGCTTGGGTCCCTGTCTCCATGCCAAACCATACCATGTGGTGGTCATTGGATCCCAGCTGCTCTTCCACCTGGATTCCTTCGACTCTGTTCTTATTGGTCTATACCAGGTCTAGAATCGATTTGTCCCTGGCTGGCTCATGCACCAGCTGACTGAGTCTAAACCCTGCAGGGATTCCAGGATCGGTGCTTCTGGCTGAAGCAGCTGTCTGGGTGGTCCAATCCACATTTGGCATATTGAAATCTCCCATCAACAGGATCTCACCTTTAGTTGCCATGTCATGAATTTCCTCCACTAGTACCCTGTCCACTTTCTCCCTCTGTGCCAGAGGTCTGTAGATCACCCCTTTATATATTGCTGTGCCATTTCCTGGTTCAAGGGTGACCCACATTGCCTCGGCTTCCCCCTGTCTTCCCTGTACTTCTGTAGCCTTTATGCCTTCTCTGATGTACAGGGCCAGCCACCCTCCCTTTTTACCTTCCCTGTCCCTTCTGAACAGTGTATAGCCCGGTACATTGACATCCCAGCTGTGATTAGCAGAATACCTTGTCTCTGTCATTGCTGCAATGTCAAGGTCTGCATCCGTCATCAAGGCTTCCAGGTCTGGAATCTTGTTTCCCAGACTGCGGGCATTTATGAACATGACCTGCCATCTTTTACACCCTGCCCCATTCCATTTTTTTCTACTTTGCTTCTTACCCACATCCCGGTATGCATGCTCTTGTGCTCTTGCCCCCCCCTTATCTTCCTAAGATTTCACCTGCCTGCACCTCACTGCTCGCTTCAGTTGTTCCTGTTGTCAACCTGTACTTTTGCATGTTTCCATGAGGGAGTTCCTAAGCCACCTATCTCTCCTGGCTCTCCCCACTTGGCCAGTTTAAATGCTCCCTGCTGAAGCATTCCAAGTTCTCACTAAGGACTGAGGTCCTCTTTCCCATCCGGACAGATGCAGGCCATCCTCCTGATACAAGCTTGCATCTGCCCAGGTTGGGTCCAGTCCCTATGAAGCCAAATCCTTCCCTTCCCTTCCATAACAATCCTTCGACCAGGAGTTGAAGGTTTGGCTGTGGAGTGCTCTGGCCTCCCCCATGCCTTGGACAGGTAGCACCTCTGAGAATGAGATGAAATGTGCTACCTGTTTCAGGTCCCCCCCAGTTTTCTGAAATCCTCCTGGACTCTGGCTAACTCCACCCTTCTCCTTGCCAGGTCATTGGTTCCTAGGTGGACAATGACATCCAGCACCTCCCTCCTGGCTAGCTCTCTAGCGATCCTATGGATTTGCTCCTCATCCCTACATGCAGCACTTCCTGGGAGGCACTTGACCTCCCTCTCCCTGCTACTAGGTGTGCCAAATTTCACACCCCAGACAAAAGGGTCTCCCACTAGGAGAAGCTTCCCCCCCCTTTGGGTTCCCTTGCCCACCCTTCCCTGGGGCTCCAGCTTGGAGGTCTCAACCATCCTCTCTGGTCCCAGCTGTGGGTGCCTGTGTGGGGCATTCCCTTTCCTCTAAAACAGCATAGGAGTTATTAAGCTAGACCGGTTGGGAGATGTGCCTCTGACCCCTCCCCACCCTCCTTGAGCCCACTCTGGTCGTCTTGTAGTGCACATACCCCAAAACCTGTAAGTGCCAAATGATATAAGGAAGAGGATGCCATTTCTCAGTAAGGCAAGCATGCCATTTTTGCTCAGAATCTCATCTACTCCAGTGACTCCTGGCCTAACCCCAAAGGTATTAAAAACGACACAGTTATAGATTCAACATCGAAATAATGGCCAGGGTTTAGGGAGACTGGAGTCTGTATTCATAGATACACAGACACATAGATACATAGACAGTGTTGGCAGATAAGGGCCTATGGCCCACCCAGTCTGCCCATTTGAGCTTGTAAGTTCAGTTTATGTTTTCCTAGAAGTCTGTTGCCCCTTACCCCTGACCTCCAGAATTCCTTTATGTCTATCCCATGCATTCTTAAATCCCGTGATTGTTTCAGCCCCCACCACTTCCTCTGGCAGGGTGTTCCACTTATCCACCACCCGTTCTGTGAAGAAATTCTTCCTCATGTTTCCTCTGAATTGTCCTCCCTTCAACTTCATCCCATGCCCTCTAGTCCTGGAACATCTTTTTTGCTTAAAAATAGTGTATTCAAACAACATGAAGTCTTGCTATATTATGACAAATGCAGTATGACACAGGTTAGAACTGCTCCGGTGAAATAGTTAACTTTTCCATGCAGGCATGGAACTGATATGAGCTTCGGTTGAAACTCTGTCTGTTGTGCTTCAAATGCAAACTGTCAGATTCTTTACTCCGCCTCACTGAACAGTCTCGGAGATTTCTCCTTCTGCTCAGTTCATTTTGTCAGTTTAAAAGTATTATTTTTGGTTTTAGCGAAATTAAACCGCAACCGGTCGGTTCAAGCTCTGTCTGTGGTAATGTAAGTAATAGATAGGTTTTACATTTAGTTTTTCTGTGTGGAACTTGTAATTTGTTATCGGTTCGGTTTGAACCGATCAGGTTGTATTTAAATCTTCTAGCCCTTTTTTAGAGTGCGGTTCCCGGTCCTTATCGGTCCAAAAAAAAATGGATTTTCATTATGTTTTTTTCCACGACCCGTGACACGGTTGGGAACCGATAAAGGGTGTCTTAGCGGTGGATTGCCATAAGCGGGCAAGTTGGCTAGGCTGGCATTATGTCTGAAACCCAAAGAAAAACCAGACCACTGGGTTTCAACACTGTAGTGTTTGTGGGGAAGCTTTTACTAAGGCTGACCCACACACACCACATGTGTCTATTGTCTGGGGTTTGACCACCTCAATTCAGACTGCCAAATTTGTCACAATTTCCCTGCTGCCACCATAGATAAGAGAGTTGGTAGGCTAAGGGAAAGGGAGGCCAAAAAGTCCGCTGACCCGGATGGCCAGCCCGGTTCGGTACCAACCAAACCGCAGGGAGTGCTCTCTGACCAGGACGATACTTCCTCGGGCAAACGAAGAGCCGGTTCTGAGGAGCCGGTTCCAGCAAAAAGGGCTAGAAAGTCAGCTAGAGTAGAGCCAAAAGTTCTCTCCCCAACTGCTGAGGAAATAGCTAAAGCAATTAAAATTGTCCAGTCTCTCTCTCCAGTTCCGACCGAACCGACACCTTCTGGTAAGTGTTCGGTTCGGCCGATTCCACCGGTTCAAGATTATGATTTTGAGGATTTTTATGAACCAGGGGAGGAGGAAGAGGAATATGAGGAGAGCGAATATGGTTTTGAAGATCTGGATGTGCCCATTGATCCGGACATCTCTCCAGATAGACCCCTAGGGGTTTCTCCTCCAAGACTTTCTGAGTCCCCTTCTCATTTCATGTTTTATAAAAAAGTTGCTGAAACTCTCCAGCTCCCTGTTGAGGAAGCTGTTGATGACCAGGAGGAGCCAGACTATGAAGAAATGATGGATATTCCAGAGTCTAGGAGACTGTCTATTCCTTTGCATAAATCTTTTCGGAAACAGACAGTAAAAGTTTTAAAAACTCCTCACACTATACCTCCTGTGGATAAAAGGATGGACAAGAGGTATACCTTATCAGGCTCCGACACTGATTTCCTCACTCAGCAATGCAGCCATGTGGGGGTAGTGCAGGCTGCAGCCTGTGACAAGGCTAATATTCCCCTAGCTTCACTCCTCCTTGAGAAGGATTCCAGGAAGATTGATGCTATGGCAAAGAAACAGTACATGGCAGCATCTTTGTGACTCAGACAAGCAAATTATATGGCTTATGCTGCTATGTACCAGAAATCCAGATGGGATACTGTGCTGGCCCTAGCAAAACAAGTCCCTGACCAGCTTGCCAGGGAGCTGGAACAGGTGGCTATGGATGGTGATGAGGCATCCAAGGTGCAATTTCATGCTGCAGTGGACTCTAATGATGTTTCGTCCAGAGTCATGGCTACATCTGTGGCATTTGCAGGATGGCTTGGCTCAGATGTACTACCCTGTCTCAGGATACCAGTCTAAGGCCATGGATTTTCCTGTTGTGGGAAATTCTCTGTTTGGGAGCAAACAGAAAATTACATGAAGAAAATGGATGAATATAGGACCACCTATAGGGGTGCACAGGCCAAGGAAGGCAGGCCACTCCTCAAAGCAACGCTTCCTAGAGGCAGGGCAGGCCTTTTCATAGGCCTTTTTACCAAGCCCAAGCTTCCTCCTCCGCCTATGCTCAGAGGGGTTCTTTAGAGGAGAAGCAGGCGGGGTACAAGCAGGTCTCTTCCACCTCAACCACAAAGCCTGCCAAACAGGCACCCTGATGGGATTGCCAGGGCGATTCTCCTCTACCTGTAGGGGGCAGGCTGGCTTACTTTGTCCAGGACTGGAAGTCTTTAACATCAGACAAGTGGGTCCTGGAAGTAGTAAGCCAGGGACTGGTTCTCAGCTTCAAAAAATTTCCAAAGCTGAGAACCAGATCTTTTCCACCTGCAACTCCATCAGAGGCACTCACCCTAGTGGCAGAGGTCTCTACCCTCCTGGCTCTCAGAGCTGTGGAAAGGGTTCCTCCACTACACCAGGGCAAAGGTTTGTACTCCAGGTACTTCCTTACCCCAAAAGACAGGAGAATGGCGGCCCATCCTGGATCTCAGATATTTAAACAAGCACCTTTTAAAGCCAAAGTTCAAAATGGAGACTCTGGGAATTATCCTACCCTCTCTAAGGCCAGGGGACTGGCTAGCTTCCCTGGACCTCAAGGATGCCTACTTCCATATTCCCATCAGAAGCTCCCATGGAAAGTACCTCAGGTTCGAGCTGCCCTCAGGCCACTACCAATTCAGAGCAATGCCTTTCGGCATCACTTCTGCCCCAAGGGTATTCACCAAATGCCTGGCAGTAGCGGTTGCCTACCTAAGAAGGCAAAAGATTGCCATCTTTCCTTACCTGGACGATTGGCTCATAGTAGGCCAGTCCCCAGACCAGGTCAATTTACATCTTCAGATAACGCAGCAACTGCTTACCTCTCTAGGTTTCCTTCTGAATCTCTCAAAGTCAGTTCTAGAGCCTGTCCAGCTTCTTACCTTCATAGGCGCAGAACTGAACACACAGGAAGCCAGGGCCTTCCTTCCCCTGGACAGGGCAAAGACCCTAGTCTCCCTGGCCTCCTCATTTACCCTGCAGGTCTCCCGGCCAGCAAGGCATTTTCTGCAGCTCCTAGGACACATGGCTGCTTCCACAGCAGTTGTGCAGGGAGCGAGATTTCAGATGAGGGACATCCAGTTCCATTTGAGAGCTTTTTGGTCTCAAAATAAGGATCCTGTTTCCAAATTGATCCCAGTAACTCGAACCCTGATCCAAGCCCCGCAGTGGTGACAGGATCAGAGCAACCTGAGACAAGGGATTCCTTTTGTCACTCAGTCTCATTCTCTAATCCTTACTACAGATGCGTCCCTCTTGGGCTGGGGAGCTCACATGGGCGACCTCACCACCCAGGGTCTGTGGTCTCCCAGGAATCTCTGCTCCACATCAACCTGTTGGAGCTCAGAGCAGTTTTTCTAGCACTTCAAGCTTTTTCCAAATCTGTTCAGAACAAGAGTATTCAGGTCAGAACAGACAACACCACTACAATGTGGTACATCAACAAGCAAGGGGGCACTCGGTCTATGACCTTGTGCACCGAAGCGATGAAGTTGTGGTCTCTGGCTTACTCCCTGAACACCTCCCTTATGGCAGTTCACCTCCCAGGCAAGGACAATGTCCTGGCAGATGCTCTCAGCAGGATTTCCCAGGGCCACCATGAATGGTCACTGGATCCTCTGGTCTTGGGAGTAGTATTTGCCAGGTGGGGCACCCCACAGATAGATCTTTTGCAGCCCCAGACAATCACCAACTTCCTCTTTTTGCTGCAGGCCCCAGTGTTGGGCTCACTCCCCTGGATGCCTTAGCCCTCAGTTGGGAGGGAAGTTTCTTTATGCCTTCCTGCCTTTCCTCTCCTGTTCAAAGTGCTAGTAAAAATCAGATCCCAATCCTGCAAAGTCATTCTGATAGCTCTGGATTGGGCCAGACAGCCCTGGTATCCACTCCTGCTGTCCTTAGCAGTCCATCCTCCCCTGTGCCTTCCCAGGAATCACAATCTGTTAACCTGTGCCCAGGGAAGGGTCTGGTACCCGAATCTCAAATCTCTCAACCTCAGGGCTTGGTTCTTGAAGATTTAGAGTTCGCTGATTTACACCTTTCCCAAGGTGTAATGGATATATTGAAGGCCTCAAGGAAGCCTTCCACCAGGGCTACTTACAATTCCAAATGGAAAAGGTTTTCCATATGGTGCTCGGAAAAGCATATTTCCCCAGTCTCTGCTGATCTACCCACAGTCCTGAATTATATGGTCCACCTGAATTCTTTGGGTCTGAGACCAGCTACCCTGAAGGTGTACTTGGCAGCTGTGTCTGCTTTTATTTCAGCAGGTAAATCCTCTTCTCTTTCAGCTCATCCTGTATTTTCCAAGTTTTTTAAGGGGTTGTTTCACACTAACCCTCCATTCAGAGATCCTGCCCCGGTCTGGGATCTTAATGTTTGCATTGCTCAGCTTATGCAACCCCCCTTCGAGCCCTTGTCTTCAGCTGAGCTCAAGTACTTGACTTGGAAAACTGTGTTTCTGGTAGCCATCACCTCTGCCAGACACATAAGTGAATTACAAGCGTTGTCAGTGGAGCAGGAGTTTATCTGTTTTCACAGAGATAAGGTGGTCCTTCGGACTAACAGAAAGTTCCTGCCTAAGGTGGTTTCAGATTTTCACCTTAATCAATCTATTTCTCTTCCAGTGTACTTCACTGACCACTCCTCCTCTGGGAAGAGGAGGCTGCACAGCCTAGATGTGAAGAGAGCCCTTAGTTACTACATAGAGCGTACCAAGGGTCATCGGTTTGACTCACTCCAACTGTTCCTCACCTATGGCGAAGTTGGTAAAGGGAAGCCAGCCACTAAAAGATCCATTGCCAGGTGGATTGTCTCTTGTATCCAATTCTGCTACGAGAAGTTAGGTAAAGTTCCCCCCTCAGGCCTGAGGGTTCACTCTACCAGAGGTACAGCTGCTTCTCTGGCTGCTGCCAGAGACATTCCTATTCTAGAAATATGTCAAGCAGCTACCCGGAAAACAGTTCACACTTTTACCAAGCATTACTCCCTGGACATCCAGGCTAGGAGTGATGCTTGGTTTGGCACAGCCGTGCTTCAGAGCCTATTTCCTAAGTAGGTTCTGTCCCTCCTCCATGGGGTACTGCTGTGTAGTCTGCAATTGTCATAATATAGCAAGACTTCATGTTGTTTGAAGAAAAAATTACTCACCTTAGTAATGTTGTTTCTTCTAATGGAGTCTTGCTATATTATGACCTCCCTCCCTGCCTGCCCCTCTCAGAACCTCTGTTTTGGGATGTGGGTGGGCAGCACAGGGTTGGCACTTTTTGATGCCCACCTTGTTGTTTTCACCTACCTTTTTGGGTGAATTGGTGTTGTGTTTTTGCATTTTTGGGGTCTCCTGACCTGAGTCTTTGTTTTAGGCCAAAAAATGAGTGTTTATGTTAGTAGCCAGTTGGCTAGTGTAGGTTTACAGCTTCCACACAGAACCTTAGTGAGTTTTCGCTCGTAAAGATCTGACAGTTTGCGTTTGAAGCACAACAGACAGAGTTTTCAACTGAGCTTTTGCTCTAAGTTCCATGCCTGCATGGAAAAGTTAACTGTTCACCTCCGAGCAGTTCTAACCTGCGGTCATACTGCAATTGTCATAATACAGCAAGACTCCATTAGAAGAAACAACATTACTAAGGTGAGTGATTTTTCTTCCTGCACCCTGTTCCTCCCTGTAAGATACTTGTATGTCTCTATCATATTACCTCTCTCCCTCCTCTCCTCCAGGGAGTACATGTTCAGTTCCTTCAACCTGTCTTCATAGGACTTGTGATGCAATCCATGCACATCTTTGTTGCCCTCCTCTGAACCTTCTCTACCCTGTCTATGTCCCTTCATAGGTATGGTCTCCAGAACTGTACGCTGTACTCCAGGTGGGGCCTCACTAGTGTCTTGTATAGTGGAATTATGACCTCCTTTTCCTGCTGGTGATGCCCCTGCCTATGCATCCCAGCATCCTATTTGTTTTACCTGCTGCCTTGTCACACTGTTTCTACCTTGAGGTCATCAGAGATGATAACCCCAAGATCCTGCTCCTGCTTGGTGCATGCTATATCCTCACCCCCAACTGATATATTGTGCCAGGGTTTTGTGCCCCATATGCATTATCTTGCACTTCCTTGCATTGAATTTCAACTGCCAAACCCCTGACCATTCTTCAAGTTTCTGCAGGTCCTTCTCATTCTGTCTACACCCTCTGGTGTGTCTACTCTGTTACAGAGCTTTGTGTCATCAGCGAACAGTGAAATTCTGCCTTCTAGGTCCTGCGCAATGTCACTGATGAAGATGTTGAATAGGACCGGTCCCAGCACTGATCCTTGTGGTACCCCACTGGTCACTCTTCCATCTGTGGAGTGACAGCCATTTACCACCACCCTCTGTGTCCTGCCACCCAGCCAGTTACCTACCCACCACACTACTGTCCTGCCCACACCCATATTCCCCAGTTTGTGTAATAGTCTTCTATGTGGCACAGTGTCAAAGCCTTGCTGAAGTCCAGATAGGTCATGTCCACTGCCTTCCCCTGATCCACCCAACAGTCTAGTATAAACATGGTACCTGCATCCCAACATTATTTACTCACAGTCCCCAGAGTCCAAATCAAGACCCTCTCCTTTAGAACAAAACTTTGTCTCCAGTTGGTCCACCATTTTTGCAGCTTCTCCAACATTCACAAACTGATAGGTTTTTTCCTCATAAACAATGTGGAGGCTGGCAGGCATAAGAAGGATATGATGCACCCCCAACTGCCAGAGTCGGGCACGCACCCCATCAAAATGTTTCCTGCATTGCCTGGTCATGTAGCTCAAGTCCGGGAAATATGTACTCTGTTGCTCTGCCAGTCTAAGGGGGACTCCCTTTTTTGCTTCAGCCAAGATGTCATCTCTATCCAGAGAAGTGGTGAATACTATGAGTGGAGTTCATGGGGGAAGCTTATTTGTAACTGAGCAGCTTCTTCTACCCCTGGGGCCAATCCGGCATATGTTTAAGACAGTAACCAAGTTCTCAATCTGCCAAAGTTCCCGGAGAATGGATTCACTAAATATCTTTAGGCTGTCTCCCTTGCTCCTTCAGAGAGCCCCAAGATCCTCACATGGCTGGCAGCCCGTGAAGCATTCTCTAAATTTCCCAGTCTGCAATGAAGCACCTTGTTTTCCTTTGTTAATGCAGCAAAAACTGAAAGTGCCACCTCAGCAGATTTGAAGGCAGAATTTGTTTTGCTTTCCAGCAGTCCCATCTTTGTGTGCATGATTTTAAATTGTGTACTAAAGTCTTCCATCTTCTGATCTAATCGCTGAATGGCCTTAAGCAAAGCGGCACTGGATGGTTGCGATGCAGCATCAGTTTCCGCAGCTCCCTGGCTGGAGTCCTTTCTTGTGCCAGGCTTCAGGTTCTTAGAATGGCCTCCATCTCCTCCTCCTCCTCCCAGTTTATTTCCTCTTCTCATATTTCTGATTATACTTGTCCAAGCGACACCAACTTTATGTCCTTCACTTCAGCTTTCCAATGAACTATATTGTTCTGAGCAAGAAAAGGGATTTTAACTGTTAACATTAAGATAAATAACTGTCAAGTGCAGAGTGCTGCAAAGGTGGTGCTGCTAGCCATGCCCCCCAGAATAAGTGGATTAAACTGTTGTTTTGCTTTATTAAACTCAATTGGAAAATATACCATTTGACTCGGCATTGCAGATTGCACAAGATGGGCAACCCTTGCAAAGAAAAAACGCATCAGGATTCAGGAAAAGTCAAAGGAGCAGCAGACGCTCAACCCTCATGGTTGGCAAGTCAGGCTAATGCCACGGATGGGCAGGCCCAGGATACTGAAACTCTCTCTACACTTGGGCTGAAGTTCCAATGCCTCACTGCTTCATTTACAGACTTGAGCTAAAAAGTAGATGGCTTAAACACTCGGGTGGCAGTGGTTGAAACCGCAGTGGGCTACCTTAAAAAAGGTATGGTCAAGGTTCAGAAGCAATCAACAGCCACCTCGAGTGCTACTATGATGACGATCTAAGGGAACCAGCATTTGCTTGCCCAGTTAGAAACTTTAAAAAATCAGACCCAATCGGCTAATATCAGGGTCATTGGTCTGCCGAAGGAAATCGAAAGGTAGCATCCCTTGATGTTTCTACAACACTGGTTATTGGGGAAGATCCTGACTGAAGGAGAAACTGAGGACTCCGGGTTACAGAAAGTGTACAGAGTCACACCACGAGGTAGAGAGCAGACCTCAGAGGAGCCATGTACTTTGTTGGTGGTAACACAGTGAAGCTACCAACAGTCCCTATTTTCCTAGGACAGTCCCTATTTTAAGCAGCTTGTACCAGTGCCCCCACAAGTTTTGCAAAATGTCACTTTTGTCCCTTTTTTTGCTGACTTGTCCTAGTTTTGTCCCTTTTTTTTTGCCGACTGCTAATCCATGAGTGACAGTTATTTCAGCACCACTGTGGCGCTGCTCAGGCTGCACAGTAGATTGCAACTTCAACCCCTGTGCCTGTGTTGCACTGCAAGCATGTCAGTGGCATCACAGTAAAGCATGTTCCTGCCTGTTAGATTAGACTAGGTAGTAGTGCAAACAAGCACATGTGGATGTTTTTCTACTAGCAGCTTAGAGGGACTCCAGACAGAGAAGAGACCAGCAGCAGGGAATTAAGGTACCCAAACCTGATCAGCTGTAGGGAAGTGTGCATACCTCTCAGCTGTCCCTGATTTTCAGGGATGTCCCTGATTTTGCCTTAACATTTTACTCTGTCCCTCCTAAGAATTGTGTTTCCGTGACAAAACGGTGGGGGTTGTAAGCACAAAAGAATGTCAAACATTAAAGTTACCAATTTGTTCTTCCTTAGAAAATGCATTTTACACTAAGTCCCTTATTCTAGCAGCTTCCTGAGTGGTTACTTATTACTACAATGCCTAGCATATATTATTGTGATTAGTATACTTAGTTATGTTTACAATGTATTTGTGGTCTTATAGCACCACCTACAGCCATTAGGTACACTGCCATCATCAGCATATTATTATGACTTGTTTCATTGTTCTAACAGAGAGCTGTAGTCAGCAAAATAGTTATCACTGGACAAGTGCAACATATAATGGCCTTGGGCGTAGGCGTCCATCCTATGCACCAATAGAAATGTTGTGCCTAACATCTGTGCTATGCACATGAGCCTGTTACCAGGTAACGGGACCCTCTTATCTTTAGTATATAACTTTGTGTAAGAGCTCTGCTCTTCGAGTTAGTTCTGTTTATGATGAATATGACACCTGGTGTTTGACAGTTCCAGATTCCCAGCAGGTATAACGCTGTCCTCTTATTTATGTTTATAGAAAATAAACCTTTATTCTATACACCTGCCTCCTGCATTGCAATTTGCCATCAGGTTTAGATCCTGCCAATCCAACAAATGGCGACGATGCTGCAGGACCTGATTGGTCAGATCCAACACAGTTGAGGAAAAGGTGTTTAGGCAAGGGTAATGGGCACAGGAATCACAAAGGGATTCAAACTTATGCTTACCCATTCAGCCGATATAGACTATCTTTCAGGCCCTCTGCATCTGAATGTGGCAGGACAAACAAAAGTGTTCGAGCCTACACCCCGAGTTCTACAGTGGCATTGGTCTGGGGGACTTTGTATCCTAAACATATAACTGTCTAGTTATGATATACAAGGTGGATTGATACGCCTTGGATTTCAAGCTAGTGCAGGAAGGGGTGGAACTTCCACAATGGCCATTAGTGCTGAGCTCAAGGTAGACATCTCACACTTTTTAGCCTCCCATGGAGGTTGGGGCAACTTCACTTTGAATGAGAAGTCATAAGCCCACCCAATACAGTATGTATACCTGCTGTATTCTGAGACCAAACCTATGGTCAAAAAGCATTACCAAAGCTGGCCCAGTGGCGTGGAGAGCTGAGGCATCCATTCCTTACCTCCTGCCATGCCGGCAACCCGTGTTTGTGGTGCAAGCATGTCGCTGAGAGTCAGCTGGGGAGGGAGAGAATTGAGCATCTGGAGGACTGCTCTTCTCTCCCAAGGGTAAAAAAAGGAAGAAAAATTCCCCTGGCTGCGGATGACAACCAACCTTCTGCAGGCTCTACACCCAGTGACCAGGCAGCCAAAATGGAATCTGTACAGTAAGTCCCGGTGATACCAAGGTGATGGGGCTGGGGAGGTCAGTCAGAAGGGGTAGCTGGGGGGAAGGTGATAAAGACAATATTTAAAAAAAAAAGCATGACCAAAAAGAAGTGATGGTTGCCACCCTGTACGCTGCCCTGCAGGCAGTTGAAATGGAGGTCCTGGCTTTGAAAAAAGAGCTGGGCTCCAAATCCTGAGAAATGGGTGAACAGCAGAGAGAATTGGAAGGAGAGATTGAAAGTCCCAGAAATGAGACGCAGAATGAAATGCATTGTACTTTACAATACAGAGAGAGAGAGAGAGAGAGAAATTGTTTGGTTGAGCGAGGATTGTGAAAAGTTACAGCAAGATAAGAAGCAGGCATTACATCTGAATGATGTGTTGACCAATTTGAGTGACACATTGTGGTGTGAGAATGAGGAGTTGTATTATGAAATTCAGAAACTTCAGATAGCACTGGATAGGGAGATCAAGGGAAATCGCGAAGTGTGCGCATACTATAGAGTTTTGCAAAACCATGTTAGCAAGGGATTGTACAAAGGCAGAGTAAATCATTCTAGATGTAGAGAAAAACTGGTGAGATTATGTCAGCAGCTGGCAATCCTAAAGAGTCATGTGAAAGTTTTGCCATATGTCCCGCCCATCGACCTGGCGTCACTGATGGATAACGAAGGTAATGGTGATTTCCAAGATGGCGGACCTTGGGACATCGGAGGGTGTAGTCCTCACCCACCTCCAGTTGTCATCTTGAGCAAATCCAACAAGACCAAGGTTGAGGCCTTGATTGAACAAGCAGTCACCAGGCAGGAGTCACCAAGGTGCAATCGCCGGCGGTCCGTCAGGCCTTGGCCAACCTGTTGAAAAGGGAAGTGAAGCAACACACCTTAGTTCAGGGTGTGGCCACCAGCACGGCCAAGGCAGTGATCAAGTTCATTCAAGTGCAAATGAGGCACACCCTGAATGCACTGTAGTTCACACAAGCCATCCAAACTATTGCAGACAAAGTAAGCCATATGGCAGCTGGTGACAATTTGAGTTGCCATCTGGAGAAGGTTCAAAATCCATGCAAAATGCTCAGCCATCCACTCGAGCATAGAGTGCAGGTTTTGAAACAGACAGTAGATCCCACATTGTGGGCCAAGATGCCAGAAGCAGTGCGACATGATGCTGGGGCGCAGTCTGAATTAATCGCAGCCAGCCTCCTGTCAGCACACAATCCCAATCTGGTCAATGTGATGCTAGCTCATTCAGTGAAGCAATACGCCAAAGAAACTCCAGCCCAGTATGACAGTCAATTGTGGCTTGTCTATCAATCAGGTAAGGAACTGGCCAAGGAGGCCGTAGAGCAAGACTCAATTCAGTACAAAAGCCTGTTCTTGAAAAACATGCTGCCAGGCCTCCACAAGAAGGTGGAGGCATCGGTGTTTCAAAAAAGGAATGCTTCCAAGCCATCATGGATAAAGTGGAATGCGTGGACCAAATCTACTTGTCTGACCAAGCTGCAGACTCAAAGGCCAAAGTGGCAGAATAGCACCCAGCATTTCACCCAGTATGTGGTGGAAGGGAAATCAAAGGATTTCCAAACGAACAAATCCTCCTGCCAAAACAAAGAAGGAACTGGTAAGGGCCGATGCCAGGAGCAGCATCAGCAGTACTACCAGCAGCAGAAAGAGAAGGGAAACTACAGACAGAAACAGCAGTTCAATCCTTAATGCAGAATTGGCCAAGGAAAACAACTGGCTCTGGGAGTTTAAGGCCAAAGTCAAGTTACTTTCTGCTGCCCTTCCACACAAGCCCATAACAGCTATTCTGTCTGAACCTCCACTGCAGGATGAGTCTGATGAAGAAGAAGAAGAAGTCAAAGTCCCCATACTCAGAGTGCACTAAAATGCTATGAGAAGTAGACCCCTACTCCCCATCAGAATAAGACGAATACGACTGACAGTGTCAGGCCCTGGTTCACATCATCATCACCCTGGTGACTGATGATTCTGGCTGCCCATGCACAGAAGCGCTGTTTGGGGCCCACCAGCTTGACTTACTTCTAGATATGGGCACTGCAGTTTCAGTGCTGCATCAAGATGACCCTCAGCTATCTCATTGGTCCACGGGGAAGCCCACTTCCACCCAGACCTTCGAGGGAACCATAGTTACAACATTCCGGTCATCATTGGTACCTTGGAAGTGACACACCACTTTGACCTCATGGTCTTACGTCACCACCAGAGTATCCTGGGAATTGGTTTTGTTGCACGCTATGGGTGTGTCCTGGATTTAGCCAATAGACTATTACTTCAGATACCTGGCCAGTACCGCATGTTTCTCATTTCTGACTCGCATGTGATAGCAGCAGTAAATATCAATGATGTGGAATATGATCTCATCCTCATATTCCAATACCATGAGCTTTCCCCCCCAATTAAGGCTGATACTGGAAAGGCATAGTGATGCCCTCACCATACACAGACATGATTGTGGGAGGATGGACACCCTCATATAAGTCACTGACAATAAGCCACCTTGCCAAAGGCAATACCCATTTCCAGCAGAAGCAGTACCCTCTTTGAGGGCCACCATTGACTCCCTTTTGAAACAAGGGATCATCAGGTCCCATGTGTCCACAGTCAACTCTCCCATATGGCCTATAAAGAAACCCAATAGTTGGAGTCTCACCATCAATTACAGAAGACTAAACCAGCCTAGTTGTGCACCAACCGTGGCCTCAGCCATGAATGTGCTCAAAATTCTGGAGCTTGAACACAAGTGGTTCAGCCCATTAGCCATTTACAATGGCTTCTGGTCACTCCCATTCACCCCAGAGAGCCAGTACAGATTTGTCTTCACCTTTGAAGGATGTCAGTACACGTGGAACACACGTGGGAGCCCAGGGATTCCACAACAGTCCCTTCCTGTTCCACATTCACATAAAAGATGCCATACATGGCTTCTCTGCCCCAGAATGAATATTGCAATATGTGGATGATCTTCTTTTGGCCACAACTGGCCTAGAGAAGCACCTGGAGCTCCTAGATGAGCTCCTGACACTCCTAAAGAGGGCAGGCCTCAAGTGCAACCCTGCAACGGTGCAGTTATGCCAACCAGAAGTTTCCTTTCTGGGCCTGCACATAACTGAAGAAAGCAGGAGCCCCACCATGAACAAAGTTCAAGGTATCAAGGATTTGCTACTACCCACCAGTGTGGCTACCCTGAGACATTTGCTAGGAATGGTCAACTATTCTAGGAACTTCATTTGCAATTTTGCACAGAAGGCCGCACCCCTGCATGAGTTACTAAAGAAAGATGTCCTGTGGCAGTGGAGACCAGAACACTCAGCTGCTGTCACTTCTCTGAAAAAGGCTTTAGCCTCTGCTCCAGCATTGGTCAGTTCTAACCCAGAACTTCCATTCCACTTGGAAATTGCCACCTCTGAGGTCGGCATGTCAGCAGTTCTGGCACAAAAGGCAAATGGCACCCTGAGGCCTATTGCCTATGCTTCCCAAATGTTCTCCCTGGTAGAGCAGAAGCACTCTGTGTGAGAGGAACCTCTTGGCAACCTTTAGAGCTGTAAAACACTTCACCTACATAATAGGGCTCTACCCTATTATATTGTACACCAACCACACCCCTACTAACTTCCTGTTAGCAAACAGAATCAAGGATGAATGTGTCTTACACCAGACTCAGCCATTGGTCTGTCCTTCTACAAGCTAGAGACATCACTGTACTGCCCATCAAAATGCCCTCCATTTTGGCACATAACATCCTATACCAAGGAGATCCACATGAGTGTGGCCTAGAGCTACCCACCCTGCCAGAACAAGTCCCATTCCTCCCTGCAACAGACAGCAACTTAAAAGACCTTGCACTACATCACATCTTTACAGATCGATCTTCCTCCTACCACGAAGAAGAACAAATCACAGGTTTGGGGTTTTGGTCCTTCGTCCAGCAGGAAATACCTGTGAGGTGTCCATGAAGTGCACTATTAAATCATCACAGTATACAGAACTTGCTACAGTTGCCTGTGCCTTAGAAATCATCCATGATCAAGGAGAAGATGATACCATCCTCTTCTCTGATTCTTCCTGGGTGTGCAATTCCTTGACGGAATTCCTTCCTTTGTGGAAGGCCCATAATTTTGCCTCTTCAGAGAGAATCTCTGTGAAATACAGAGACCTGTTCATTCACATTGTCAGCCTTGCTGAGCAATTAATTTTTAGGCTGTACATCCACAAAGGGCCTACTCCAAAGCTGAACCTTTCAATGAGTACAACAATCAAGCAGATACCTTAGCAAAAGATGGTGCTTGTGGGGGAGTAAGGATAATTCCCCCTCCCACTGCAGCACACACAGTAGATGCACACAAAAGGACCAAAGTATTCCACCTGGACCTAACTGCAGTCCAACTGACAGATCCAGAGATAAAAGAGGTGTATGAATACCTCCCCAAGGAAACAGAGAAAGAAATGTTTGTGAACAACCTATTCAAAAGACATTCTGACAACCTCCATCTTTCCCAGGATCAGAAATTGGTCCTATGTCACTCAGGTGATCAAAAACTTTGGGTGATACTACAAGTACTCTGATCGGAATTCATCCATCAGGTCCACGGCACCCTTACAGGTGGACACCAATGGGTGGACAAGACCCTTCAGAGACTGAAAACTGGCTGGTGGCCTGGAATGACAACAGATGTCCAGCATTACGAGGACAATTTCATTACTTGTGTGCAGAACAACCCAATCTCTGGCAAGAAAAAATTCAAACTGCTTCCTCAGAGGCAGTCAGGCCCCTTGAATGCAATTAAGATTGATTTCATAGGACCTTTGCCCACCACGAGTAGAAGTAACAAGTATGCTCTTTTGATCACTGACATATTTTCAAAATGGGTAGAAGCCTTTCCATGTAAGGCTATTATGGTGAAAGCCACTGCCAGAATCCTGGTGGAACAGGTATTCACCAGGTGGGGCCTACCTCTTAAGATGGACTGTACCAAAGGGACCACTTTCACAGTAGAACTAATGCAGTAATGTTTGGAGTTATTGGGAGTTAGCCAAAAGTTTCACATAGCATACCATCCTCAGTTTTCAGGACAGGTGGAGAGAGCCAACAGACACATAAAATTGATGTAAGGTAAATGTGCAGATGCAAATGGTAAAAGTTGGGATATTTTGTTGCCCTTACTCCTAATGGCAATTAGAGCCAACCCAGCTATATCAACCCAGTGTACACCCTTCGAGTTGATGACTGGCAGAAAAATGAGATTACCAGAACACCTCTGGACTAATCTCAACACCCCCACTGCAGAGAAGCGTGTCAGTAGATAACTTATGTCATACAACTGAAAGAGAATTTGGTCCAGACCTACCTGTTCACTGCCAAGAACTTGAGCCAAGCCCATCAGTCCAAAATGTACTTTGATAAAAATGTGAGAGAAGACGACTGGCAAGTAGGAGACCAAGTCATGGTACTAACATTTTCCACACCTGCACATCCATTTGCAAGTAAATGGGTAGGCCCACATGACATCATCAACAAACTGAGCCCTGCAGTGTGCCAAGTGTGTATCACAGAACACAAGAAACCCATATAAAAATAGTACCATGCTAACTAGTTGAAGTTATACAAAGGTGATTAAATGTTCTCTAAATGCTCCTTCCCCCGGCCGGGGGAGGGAGAACTGTAGGTTTACCTTTCTGTTTTCCTTCATTTCAGAAAAATGCTGCTCCTGTTGTTCTTTCTGCCATGTATGCTGGTGAGAGTACCAAAGCATAAAGAGTATCAGGGACATCTCCATGCTTTTTTTCATGCTATGAATCCTTTGGATCTGGTCTACTCACCCCTTACCCCTGCACACCTCCTCCAGACACAGGGGTAACCATCAAATAACAAAATGTTCAACTCACTATTAGCCACTGATGTGGTTGAGCCCATGCTACATGATATAGAGGGTTTTTCCCAAGAGAAAAGATTCATGGTGTATAACATGCACGATATTGCACGTTTATTTGATGAGACCCGAAACAAACTCCATGAATTGCTTTTTCTAAACAATAAAGAGGTTAGTGATCAACACATAGGCAGGAAGATCATCTGTTCTGTATATGGCAATTTTGTTAGTAACACTATTACCAATTTCTTCCAGGATCTGGAATCTGGAAAGATCCCAGATTTGATCCAGGATAGACGTATGGCCAAATGATATTGCCCCATTGTAAAACCCTATCATGTACTACCAAGCGCATAGATGGGACTGTATCCTTTTCTTTGGCCACCGCACAGAAATTGGGATATGTGACCCCACACCCGAATCAAGGACTTTGCTACACTACAAGTCAGTGTAGTATTCGAGACACTACTGTGTTACATTCACTATTTCTCTTCCAGTTTTTGGTAAAGATTCTGCAGTCTTTGACAAGCTTGCGACCATCCACTCTGTGGGACACCTAAAGGGAAGCATTTACCAAGAACGGATCACCTTGCCTCCTTTGCTGGTGTTTTATCCTCAACTCGACGCCTGGGTGGCCCCACATAGAGACTGTTGTGCCAAAAGGGGCTACCACTATCTGTGCAGATGTGATGTGTTTGATGTAACCACACCAGTTTGTGGTTACTCGCTGGACTCTGTGGATTGGTCATTATATTTGATGATTACCTATTTGCTAATGAGACTGTTAAAAATGTCACTGTTTCTGTTGACAAGCCTAACGTCAATGTTTCCAGATATGCGTCCAGAGATGCTGCCCAAAAAGACATACGACACCTCACCAGCAAGATGATGAATCCTTCCATCACCTGCCCAATCCAGCTCATGAAGTGGCGACTTCCTCAAGTTCACGTAACCTACAACTCTGATGAACAATCCTGCATTGCAACCAACTATGACACCTTCACCTATGGACCTTTAGTATGCAATGTCATTATGCCCAGCTTCCGTTTTGTACCACATGAATGCTCTGTCATTGGCCATATGGTTATCACCCCAGTTCTCACCCTGGAACATGATTACATTGATAGTGACCCTGACTGTCTGAATGCTATAGCACAGTATTTACCAGTTTAAATGTGCATATCAAACCAGTCACCCTGAATCTTAAATCCCTGTTAGAAAGAAAGGATACACATCTCATTCATATTAGCAACAATATTGCTAAGGCAGGTAATTCTCTAAATGCTCTATTTCATGATGGTGACCTCAGCATCACATTGTCCAACACATAGTTGAAACTAACATTCAAAGGGTTAGTTGTTATTCAACTTTTCTTGATTGTTTTTCTTATTGTTACCTTATGCTGTTTATGATGCATGCTCAAGCAACATTTAATTTTCTATTTTTTTGAAATCACTCTTTATTCTCCCCCACACGCTGGAGCCCTGCTCAGTTGGAAGATGCTCATGCACCAGCCCCACATTGCTGCCTTACATGAACCCCTTGTGGACCCCCATGGAGCTGTGGCTGTACCCCCAGGTGGGTATGAGGTGGGGCCCATACACCCCGAGAAATCCTAATTTTTTTGTCAGGTCCCTCCAGTGGTCAGGCAGGCAGCAGCCATTGGGGTCTGTGCTTGGTGCGCCTTCCTCTCAGTGCTCGGTGTCTTTTTCCCTTGTTCTGGGGGGAGTGGCTGTGCCCTGGCATCAAGGCATCTCCACCGACATCCACCACTCCCCAACCCTCTCTGTGTACACTGCACTTGTTGTGCCTCCAGCTTCTGCCAGAGGCCAGACAAGTGCCAAGCCTGTACTCCCCTCCCTCCTGGGAAAGGAGAGCTGTCCTCCAGATGCTCCATCCTTTCTCTCCCTGCCGATCCCCCACAGCGCGGGCTCATTCCCAAACCCAGATCGCCAGCATGGCACGAGGTATGGCATCCAGCACCTCAATCCTCAGTGCCACCAGGCCAGCCTCAACATTTCATCTTCATTTCTTCTTTGTTAACTAGGTAAGCACACTGTACCAATGGCCCTTCTTCAGACCCAACCCAGACAAAAAACATCAATACAAAAATCTCAGAAAAAAAAATACAAACAACAAGCAAACATTACATAAAACATTTACATACAGAATTCTGCAGTAAATACTGTTTCAGTTTCATCTTGAAGTTCACAATAGAAGTTAACTGATGAATAAACATAGGTAGCACATTCCAATAGGTAGGAGTGGCCACTGAAAATGCACGTGATCCTGTTTTAAGCTTGGATTTAACTACATTAAGTAAAATATCATTGGCTGATCATAAGGTAGGTAACATAGACTGAGTCGAGATTAAACCATATAAAGGAAACAGAGGCTTATAAAAAAGACACTTAAAAATAATACAACCCAAAGAATATTCAGTTCTGGAAATGGGAGACATCCAACCTAAAGATAAATACAGAATGAAGTGATGAGTACGGACTGGGACTGCAAGAACAAATCTGCAGATGTTGTTATACACCACAGTTAAAGAGTGCAGTTCCTCCATTCCTACATTGAGATACAAATTAGACACATAGGCAAAATGTGGAAGGAGTAACCCAATTGCAACAGCTTGTCTGGTTTTCACTGTAAAGTAAGATTTTAATTTATACAGTAAACCAAGTTTCTGATTGATAGTTTTAACAACAGATTGTACCTGAAGAGAGGAGGTTAGCCCTGGATCCAATAAAACCCCTAAGTATCTAAATTGTTTTACCTGTTCAATAAAAAAGGCAGGATTGTCCCCTAACATAGATGGCATACCAAAAGGCATTGTTTTAGATTTTTTTTTATTCAACACCATGGAGGTATGGACAAACCAAGAACAAACTTCCCCAAAAATCTTTTTCTAAGGCTGAAGATAATTCAGATACTGATTTGGATTGAGAAAAAATAATCAAATCATCGGTACATAAAACAGTATTACTGAAATGACATAACTGAGGTAACCGAGTAACAAATAAAGAAAACAATAATGGGCCCAAAAGGGACCTCTGTGGGACACCACAATGTATTGAGGACACATCCAAAACCACAGTTCCAATTTGTACACATTGAGATCGGTTTGACAAATAATTCCAATCCATAATACAACAGCCTCAGAAAATGCAAGGTTCTTCAATTTAGCACAGGTGAGATTATGTTCAATCAAATCCAATGCCTTGGTCGGTCCACGAACACCACCCCAATCATCTGACCCTTGACAAACCCTCATGAGGGCCGGTGTTAAATAGACAACAGAACGAGTCCCTGTTCTATAATACTGACGGAACCCATGTTGTGTTCACAAGCACCCATGAATAGCCAGATAATCATTTATCTGTCAAGCCACCACCTTCTCAAGCATTTTACTAAGCGGATTCAAAATAGATATGGGTCTGAAGTCATCTAACATAACTGCATTAGCCTTTTTGGAAAGAGAGACAACTGAAGCTTGTTTCCAACCTGTGGGGAACTGACATGTAACCAAAGATAAGTTAAATATATAAGACAATGGGTCAACAATGAATGGAATAACTAGCTTAAGGAAACGGCCATCTAGGCCACCCTCACAATCCAAAAACCTGTCATGAATCATTTCCAATAGTTTGAGGATTTCAAGTTTAGTAATTTCTTTAAACAAGAACACAGATCTATTAACTGGGGTAACCAAACTTTCAACATCAACAATTCTGGACTGTGATATATTTTTCCAAAATCTAGACACATCAGAAAATCTGTTTTTTAATAAAGTAACAATTTTTAATGGATCAGTGATATTTTTTTCATTAACAATAACCTTATGAATACTGACTTTAAATTTGGGAGACAATAGGTATTTATATTATTCCAAAATTTCTTAGGATTTGACCAACTAGATTCAAACCATTCCATAAAGAAATCTTTTTTAGCTTTTCTCACAGCAATTGATACCAGGCTCCATAGTCTATGGTAGGAATTGATAAACGTAGTGCAGGGTTGACTTTTGAATTTAGCCCAGGCTGAATTTCTTTCCTTAATCAATTTCCTAATGGCAGGTGAAACCAGCCATTTGGTGTTCCTCTACTGTCTTAAGGTTCATGATAGGGAAGAGGTGTCTTGAATTGGGAGAAGTTCCTTATAAAAAAAAAAAAAAACTAAAGTGGAATCAACATTAGGATGCATTCCAAAAAGACCAAACTATGGAGAATAAATGAGCATATAATGTTTCAGTGTTAACATTTCTAAGTAATCAGGTCTGAATCAAATGGGGGGGGGGCTTGGAATATTTAAATTTCAGTACACTATATATTGCCATATGATCACTTGTAGAATCAGCCAGAACACCTGAAGCAACTATTCTTTTATTATTTACCAAAACCCAGTCCAGAATGGAACGATTTAAGGTTAATGGATTTAAACGAGTAGGCCCGTTAATACACTGAACTAGGTCATACGATTGTAATAAGGATTCCAAACCCTGATTTTCCAAAGATAACCAATTTAAGTTTATGTCCCCCACAATAATCGTATCATGTTTCTTAACATAAGGGGCAGCAACCTCAAAATAGCTGTTTAAACCTTCCTGACCACACTGTGGGGGGTTATATAAACAATCCACATTAAGAAATTTCAATCCACCTAAAACAAATTGTAACAATAACCAGTCAATTGTACAATCTTCAGTAGAACATGACCCAAGAATATTAACTTGCAAATACTCTGTAAAATATACCAATACACCCCCACTCTTTTTCCTACCCTTCCGATCAGCATGAATAAGTTTAAAGCCGGATATGTTGCATGCGCTATCAGGAGCCATGGGCTTCAACCGTGTCTCTGAGAGTGCTACAATATCTGGTATATGGCAATCAATTAACTGTTCAGTTTCAGTAATCTTGGGAACCAGGCTCTGAACATTCAGATGAATAATTTTAAAACCATAACGATTTGCAAAAGTTAAAATAGGGTACTGACCCTGAGAGCTTAAGACATTGTTAGAGACCAGTGGCCCTAGGTTTAGTTCAATATCATCTGCTTTAAACAATAATAAGACTAGTTTCAATGCTTGACCAAGTTTACACATAAATGTCTGTAATATGTTGAGCAATGATACCCCCATATCTACATAATCTGATTTCCTGTCTATTGTAAAACAATATCTGCAAGGATTCATACCTAAGAACAGTCCCCATCATAGAATTAGAAATGCTACAGTCAGCAGCAGCAAATTGGGTCCCTACCCTTCCAGGACTGTTATCACAGCATACCAGCCCACCCACCAACAAGTAAACCCATAAAGCACAAACTCCAGGACTCCACATCATTAACCTTTGATATAACCTTGGTAAAATAAAGCCTAAAAAAGTAAACACAATATAATATTATGCTCAATTAAAATTTCTCTATGAAACTCACTCAGCTAGGGGGCACTGTGGAGCTTCTAACATGGTGGGCACTTTCTTGTAAGCAGCAGATCGAGTTGGATACAAACAGTGATTTTTACCAATTTGGAGAAAGCAATTTTTCCTAATTTGGGGGTGATCGATTGTTTAACACCTGTACAGATCAGCGATGGGTCCAAAAAAAGACAGACATATAGTGCAGCATATTGACACCTACCTTTCATCAGCATCAGGCTCAAGAGGTGCCAGAGGTGGGCCACCCAACCAGCTAGATACAAGGCCTTCAGAGACCCAAAAACCCACAAATCATGGCACTCCTCAAAAAAATCCAGGCAATGGACAGCTGGCAGCGGTGGAATCCCACTTTACTGAACTCAAGAATTGAGTTCAGGCAAATGCTTCTCACATCATTGAGATACACTCAGAGGTGGACAGCCAGTGGGAGAAAAATGCGACTTTTGTGAAGGACTTTCATTTCCTGCGCTTAAAAATAGAGATGCTGGAAAACGCCCACAGACAGGCAAATGTCTGTACTGTTGGACTTCCTCCTCGGCTGGCAGGGAAAATAGAACTACTGAGAGCGGTTCAACATCTGATCTTTACAGACTTAGGCCTGTTGCCTGAGGACTTGGGTGTCTCTATTGTCAAGGCCTTTGTGATCCCTATCCAGGCTAGACCACGGAGTACCGTCGGAGAGCATCCACTCACAGCTAAAGTGGCGCTCTTGAGCCCAGAAGCCTGTATTCCATTGCTGCAAACTGCACAGCAGTGATAAGATCTTGTTTGGGAGGGCAGTAAAATTGCCCTGTTTTCTGATATTTCCTCTCAAACTCAGACCAAGAAAAAGGCACTGCAGGAAATGAAGAAACTCCTTTAGGAAAATGGCATTTTTGCACAACTACAATTTCTTACCCGGCTGCAAATTCGCCATGCGAATAAAACACATATCCTAACTGACCCCAAGGCTGCTGTGGCTTTCACTTCAAAAGTCCTAGAAGATCAACAGGTGTCTAAGGAGAGAGTGGAGGCAGGTGATTTGGACTCAGACTCCAATAATTGAACAGTGTCCTATGGGGCATTTTGTTTTACACTTTTCATGCTTTTTAGTCTACTTGAAAGTTCTTAACCCACTGTTGTTATAATGCTTTTAGTGGTTCACTATTGCTGCAACATGTTAGTGCATTAAAAATTCATAAGCCATGATAATAAGCTCTTAAGATTTCCTTAATGCTGTTTATGCATACTGTCTTTTCTCATGATGGAGTCTAATACATAATTGGAGTGAATTAGGCTCTACTCAATTTGTGAACTGTTTATAAAAAGTTCTTGTAATTGCCTGTATCCCTACCAGCCATCTGGTATGCGTTTAGTGGTAGGGGAGTTACTCAACTTAATTGAGCTTAGACCATCTGTTAAGTTTCCTTTTTATGTTTGCTTGCATGCATGTGCAAGAAACATAGTGCCATCATCGGAGATTTCGGAGGTGTGACACCTCCTCCTCCAATTCAGTCACTGTGTTTGCAGGCGCGGCCCCTGTAAGCCAATGCATGCTGGAGCTGTCTATGACAAGCTCCAAAATGCAGTGGCATACAGTTGAAAGGGATAGCTACGCTTGAGTGAGCAGCGATAAGATATCGGCTGCTCAAGCGCAGCTTCCTTCCCCCCCACACACACACATCTACCAGTTCCATCTATTGTAACCCCTAAACCCCCTCAAGTCTATCCAGTGCCAGCGTGGATCTCAGAAGTGCGGAGCCCGAAAGTGTCTGCAGATCTTATTTAGACAGCAAAGTGGTTGTCCCAGGCAGTTTTATTTCTTCCCATTGCCCTCCATCCACCCAGTGATCTGGTAAACACGGCATACAAGTTGAAGCAGCCAGGGGGTACGGCAAGGGGGGGGGTCAAGCTCTGTGGAAGTCTACAGAAGGTCATTGCAATGATCCTCCTGGCTTTCAAATTCTACCACCCAACGCCACCCCCACCCACGCAGACCGATTACAAACCTGGGTCGCTATCATTGACCACCCCCATCATTTAAGGGTAGCCAGAGGTTGCAGTCGAGCCCCATGATTTTTCGCAACCCCTATGATGTTAGGTACAACCCTAGAAACTACTAAAACTAGGTTTCCTAGTATTTTTTTTTTGTGAGGAGCTTTGCAGGCCATATGATTCTGCTTGGATATGTCTTTGTTACTCGCTAAATTACGTATATCAGGCCCTTACTAATATTTTTTTAATCATTTGCAGATGTACGGATTTTTAACAAGCTAATGGAAACGCTCAACTACAAGAATAAGACTAAAGTCACAATAAGGCTTGATTTTAGGGCTACATTTCCTTAATGTCTCACTTTAAGGTAGGAGGCACAGAGCTGGATTTTCTTGCAGTTCCTCATCCAGACGGTAACACTGTGGCACTCGCTGCACAGAAGTACACGGCTGCGTCTTCTAGCTTCACTCTGCTGATGCTGAACTTACACCAGGTGCTATTGTTTTTAGTCAGGTTGAATCGACCTGTACTCTCCGGTTTAACAAACATAGATATGATATGCATTGGAGCTTGGCTAGGCAACTGTTTGTACAAAATAGTTAATTAAAGTTTGCACCAAAGTTACACTGGAACTGGACATCTTGTCCTTCCAAAGCTGACATCTCAGGATCTTGCGTTACACCTCCCTGGCACTGTACGCCTAAAGTAAACAACCAGAATGTTAACTTACATTTTAGTTAATATTTGTAATTTCAACTACAATTAAATAGAAATCCCTTGCCTGTGAAGAAAAGCAGCAATTTGAGTCCCACAAGACACTGGAGTTTCATTCTGTGCCTCCTGCTCGAGTATGCTGTATTTCAATTGCACTTGTTTTATATAGACTGTGCCAGTTATCGCTATAGTAGTAGGCAGGCACACATGTGTTGTCTTGTACTGAAGAAGCCAGCCTAAAGATTCCTGCAGTGATAGACATATTTACAAATAGAGATTTACAAGCCCAAACATAATACACCTTATTGCATGGAAGACGCCTACTGGCAATTGGCAGTGTGAATTCTTGAAACCACTATTATCTGCTCTGGGCGCTAAGGATTGCTGATATTTCATTTTTCATTTTATTGTTAAGAAATAAAGAAAGGGGTGGGAAGACCTTTGGTGTTGGCATTTAGAGGGGTATAGTCCAAATCATCTCCATCAGCCTTGTACCTCATAAATTCAGAGAAAGATTTATAAACAGCATACGGCAAATGACCATATTAAACCCTTCTCCGCATTTAAAATGTCAGTGACTCAGACAACATCTGGAATAAAAGTCGAGCACTAATGATATAGGAAAACTATATACAGCTCAGGTTTCACCTATTTCATTGTTCATGTTACAAATATTCATCCAAGACACAAACACAAATGTCAGAAAAAAATGGGACACAATTTGAAGAAAGAAAAAAAAAAAACAGGACATCCCAGTGCAGTTCAGATTTCTGGATGCCTCATCATTTTACTGCATTTTCCTGTCAGTGACTGCTGCACATAGTCCCTGGGGTAGGAACAACCAACAGCTTGGTTCTTTTATGGGCAATTTAATGTGTTGGTTATGCATGTTGTTTTCATTCATTCACCAGGCAATAAAACATGGCATGCATGCTTTTCTAGGGGCCATCAGTCGCTCCAACGGCAAGTAAAACCAGGTTGCAGCAGGATGATTTCGGGCATTTTGCTTCTGAAGTTTAAACATGTCCTTATCCATTGAAAAAGTAGCGGGCCACCATTTGTGGCCATTTTTTATATATATATATATACACAGTCTAGGAATTACAACCCTTTGAGTCAGGGACTCATTATGTTTGCTTGCATGCATGTGCAAGAAACATAGTGCCATCATCGGAGATTTCGGAGGTGTGTCACCTCCTCCTCCAATTCAGTCACTGTGTTTGGGCGTGGCCCTCTGTAAGCCAATGCATGCTGGAGCTGTCTATGACAAGCTCCAAAATGCAGTGGCATACAGTTGAAAGGGGGAGCTACGCTTGTGTGAGCAGCGATAAGATATCGGCTGCTCACGCACAGCTCCCCACACACACACACACACACAGATGCCACCGCAGGCGTGCGTGCTCCCCTGCCTCGCAGGCACGCACTGTATAGCCGGAAGGGGTGCCCAATCCCCATCGGCTGTGCTGCATTCCCCTCCCCAAAGCCTTCTGAAATGCCATGCTGGGTGCCCACCCCAGCGAGTGGCAAGAATGATATAGCCGATGGGGGGTGCCCAATCCCCCGTCGGCTCCACTGTCCTAACCCCCCCACAGTAGTAAGTGCCACGCTGGGAGCCCACCCCAGCATGGCAAGCGATCCTTAGGCCGACGGGGGTGCCCTATCCCCTGTTGGCTGAATGCCCCCCCAACTATCCTTGTGCCACGCTGGGAGCCCACCCCAGCATAGCAAATGTCCCACATTGTACTTTTTTTTTTTCCTGTAAAGAAAAAATGGTCCCACATAGTCTCCCTGCCCCTCCCACAACCCTCATCCACCCACTGTGCACCCAGCCTCCCCAACCCCCCCCATACTTATCTCTGGAGCTTGGCGGCGATCTTTGGTGGACCGGGAACACGTCTGCACTCTTCAAAGCTGACCGCGAACTGAGGAAATGCCGGTAAGCTGTATAATGGGCTAGATAGGGGGGTTTCAACTTTATTGCATATCTCAGGCATTTTTGGAATTTTTGCACCAAATTTTCAACATGGGGTTTTGGGACCCTTCTCATGAATGATGTCACTGTCATGGAGTTATTGGCCCGAAGGGTGATTTCGCAGTCACTGCCAGTCACTGCGCAAAATCACCCTTTGGGCCTGAATAATGCCATGACAGTGACATCATTCATGAGAAGGGGTCCCAAAAACCCCATGTTGAAAATTTGGTGCCAAAATTCCAAAAAATGACTGTTTTACGATGCTAGTGCTGGTAGTTCCTACGCAGGCTTGTAAGTTCACGAATTTTCAATATTTTCACTCCAGATTTTCAACATTGCCATTTTACCACACATTCTTATGAGTAGTACAGCTGTCATTTTTCACATCTCACCCAAAACGTGTTTCCGCCCATGTAGCGCACAATGGTGCAGTCGGTGTGTGAAATCAATGTACGGG
Source organism: Neoceratodus forsteri (assembly GCA_016271365.2). Classification (NCBI taxonomy): domain Eukaryota; kingdom Metazoa; phylum Chordata; order Ceratodontiformes; family Ceratodontidae; genus Neoceratodus; species Neoceratodus forsteri. Next base: position 686,691,350 of record JADMNL010000022.1, on the reverse strand, counting down.
ACAAATTAAGAAAATCACAGTGACACTGTTCATGAGCAAAGGTCTTAAAATGGCTATGTTGAAAATTTGGTGAAAAAATTCCTAAAAATGACTGGTATGGGACACATTAAGAAAATCACAGTGACACTGTTCATGAGCAAAGGTCTTAAAATGGCTATGTTGAAAATTTGGTGAAAAAATTCCTAAAAATGACTGTTTTATGAGCGTGCGTTGTAGCAGTTCCTATGCATGCTCGTAAGTTCGCGAATTTTCAATATTTTCACTCCAGATTTTCAACATTGCCATTTTATTACACTTCCTTTTGAACAGTACAGCTGCAATTTTTCCTATGTTGCCCAAAATGTGTTTTCGCACATGTAGCACACAGTGGTGCTGTTGGTGTGTGAAAGCAATGTTTAGGACAGATTAAGAAAATCACAGTGACACTGTTCATGAGCAGAGGTCTTAAAATGGCTATGTTGAAAATTTGGTGACAAAAGTCCATAAAATGACTGTAATCACAGAGTGAGCATTGCGCATTTTCACGCACCCTCGTTGCTTCATGACTTTGTAATATTTTCAGTCAGATTTTCACCAGTGACATTTTCCACACTTCTATGAACAGTACAGCTGTCATTTTTCACAACATGGCTGAAGTGTGTTTTCACAGTTTCAGCACAGAAGCGTGGTCGCTGTGGGAAATCATTGTTCGGCACAGATAAAGAAAAAACAGTGACACCGTTCATGATCGGAGGCACCAAAATGCCTGAGTTGACAATCTGCTGTAAAAATCCCCAACCTAATTATATTACAGGTGTCGTTACCAGTTTCTATGTCACCTTTCGTGACTTCACCATTTTTAAATATTTTTAGTACAGATTTGCAACATTGCCATTTTTTACACCCCCCCCCCATGAACAGTACAGCTGTCATTTTTTACATCCTGTTCGGAATGTTTTTGCACCTGTGGTGCTAAATGCCGTAGTCATTGTGCACAAGCAGCTTTCGGCTAACAAACTGATATTCCCCCTGTTCATGAGGTGCTGGTCACAAAACAAACATGTTGAAGATTTGGAGTGAAAATGCCAATGAATGCCTGAGGTATTAGGGTTTCCAACTATAACGCCCAACCCTGTAGAGAATGACAGGCATCAGGGGTGTGACTTGGGATTCTTGCCTGTGATGCTCATACCATTCCACACCCTGCAGTCAGTGAGAGGCATCGAGGTATGCCTTGGACTCTTCGGCCCCAAACTTCACCACATTCTCCTATATCGTATCCATCTCACCATATTTCCTAATGAAATGGGGTGTGCATAAGGGCCAAAGACCCCAAAGAACACCGTGACACTTGTCAGTGTCTGCAGGGTGGGGTATGGTGAATGGCGTGGCCGTTATGCCTGTCGACCCAAACACACACCCCAATGCCTGTCACTCTCCGCAGGGTGATGGTGGGGTTGGCTTCAGTTCAATACTTCACTACCATTCCTATTATGCAGCTCTGTAACTGCTACACTACCACTGCCAATGCCAGCAAGCAAACATTCGGCATTGACAAATGCTTGTTTGGTCTTCATTATGAGAGGCTCAGTCTCCCACCTTATATTTGCTGTCCTACGAGAAGCAAGAAATCTTGGCTGAAATCCTGCAAGTTTGGGAAAAGGTGAGAGTGGACTTTTCTACATCATTATCTTGCTAGACTTTTGCTCCTTTGAAGTACCTGTCAAACCAGCTGCAAGTCATGGACATTTATTCATTTTTAAAAGGCCTGTTTATTTTATACCTTGTATATTGCTTATCTGGTCTGAAGGTTGTTTACCTTCATTGGCATTTGTGAATATGACGTATGCTGTATTTTATAAAATACTATAAATAAAAAGTTTAATGAAAGAAACTCACTCAGCCCGACTGTAACCTGCCACACTTACCCTATTAGTGTTGCCTCTCTACTCAGGCAACGAAGGGGTGAATATGTAGACCTACCAGACCTGCCATCCCTAATGTGGACCACCATTTTCTATTATATTTTTATTTTATTTATTTATTTATTTAGCTTTTGTTGACCGGGTAAGTGCACTAGACAAATCCTGCCTATTTTCAGGCACGACCCGGGGGAGGGGGATACAGATGAATGCCAACTGACCTTGAACCAGATTAAGCTGTTGGTGGTATTTTTAGTGAATGAGGGAAATTTGGCCAGGACACCGGTGAAATTCCCCTACTCTTTTCGATAAGTGCCATGGGATCTTTAACATCCACCTGAACTACCACCAATCCAGGCAGATGGGACCTCGGTTTAACGTCTCATCCGAAAGACGGCACCTCAGAAATGCAGCACCCCTCTCATGCTGCATTACAGTGTCAGTACTGGGATATTAACCCAAGTGCCAGATGTGGGAACTGAACCCACAGCCCTCTGATCTCCCGGCCTCAGAGGCGAGTGTGCTACCTACTGAGCCACTGACACTGTATAACATATAACATATGGCATAACAGAATTTACTGAAGTTTGCTATTATGTACTGACAGACTACAATTTAGCAGAGATATATTAGTGACCTTAGCATGCCTCCTACTGTTATTAGTTATTTCTACAATGCCTAGCATATATTATTGTAATTAGTATACTTACATACGTTTACAATGTATTTGTGGTCTTAAAGCACCACCGACAGCCATTAGGCACACTGCCATCATCAGCATATTATTATGACTTGTTTCATTGTTCTAACAGAGAGCTGTAGTCAGCAAAATAGTTATTATTGTGCAAGTGCAACATATAAAGGCCTTGGGTGTGAGATGCCCATCCTATGCACCAATAGAAATGTTATGCCTAGCATCTGTGCTACACGCATGAACCTGTTACAGGGATTTATTTAACTCAAAAAATTGATTAGCGTTTTGCTCATAAAAGTGCTAAAATATTGTTAAAATGCATAGCACATGCTTCACTGTGTTTAACAAACATAACACTTCTAGAAAACCTATATAAATACTTTCTGTACAGTTAGCATTGTCCCAAGAAAAAACTGCTTATCAATTATTTAAAACCCTATGTTACCAGGTAATGGGACCCTCTTATCTTTAGTATATAACTTTGAGTAAGAGCTCCACTCTTCGAGTTAGTTCTGTTTATGATGACTATGACACCTGATGTTCAACTGTTCTGGATTCCCAGCAAGTATAACATTGTCCTCTTATTCATGTTTATGGAAAATAAACCTTTATTCTACACACCTGCCTCCTGTGTTGTGATTTGCCATCTGGTTTAGATCCTGCCAATCCAACACTGCTTAGTGTAGCACTATTCATGCTAGCGCTGCACTAATCTTCCGAATATCAGGATCATAAAGTATCTCCGTCTGTTCTGGCAAAACCTTGCCAGCTTGACTTCAAGTTCAAGTTCAAGTTTATTACAGGAAAGCTCCATTGAGCAAGCTCATTCACAAGGAGGTCCTGGGTGCATGGTTACAACAAATACACAATGCAGGCAATAACATAACAATACATAAATGGCGGACCAGGTCCTACAAGGTACATGGGTTAACAATCCTGACTGAAAACAAAAACCAAAAAAAAAATACTTAGTACAAGTTGTTAAGGAAGGCGGTGTAGTGAGAACAAACTAAGGAAGTAAGGAGAAGGCTAGGGAAGGAGTTTAGAAACAGTTACAGGCGTCCTTTATTTTTGAAGCCACCAGTTTTTGGAATAAATTTTCTGAGACTACACTGGATAGTTTCAGAGTAGATTGCAGCTGATTCCAAATAGTTGGTAGGGCACTTGAGAAGGCTCGTCTACCAAAGGAGGTGGAGTCCTAGGTACGTCGAGTAGGATAAAATCTGATTTCCTAATGAAATAAGAGCTGTGGGCGGCACAAATAAGAGTTACTAAATAGCTTGGTAATTTATTCAGAAGAAGTTTTAGGGTCTAAATGCCAGCATGAAGTGTGCGTCTTTTTTTTTTTTTTTTAACTTTATTCTTTATGCCTTCTTCTCTCCTCCTGGAGCCCACTCCTTCCTTCCTCTCAACTCCTCCATTCCACCTCCGGTTGGATCTGCCCCTAGAGTGCCTCCTTTCCTCCCTCCTGCACACAGTGGGGTCTGTCCCTCTTATCGGTGGCCCGGATGGTACCGAGAGGCTATCGTCTTGGGCTGCCGAGAGGGGTTTTCCTCACTTTTCTTCCCTGGTTTCCCCGCCCTCTGAGATGTCCACGCTAGGACGTACATCCTGAGTGGCTGCGTGCTGACGCACACCAAGCCCTCATGCACAGCCGACGTCCCCCTTCCCCGGCTCCGACGAGCAGAGCCGCCTCCATCCTCTCTTGGTCGGTGCTTCCACCGGCCGTGAGAGTGATGCAGAACGCGGAATGCATTCATGGCTCCCACCCCTGAGGGAGGAGAGCATCCGTTGGGACGCTCGATCCTCCCCCCCACCGACCCCCAGCAACCCGAGTCCGTTCCCGAACCCGGGTGGCGGCGTAGCCCGAGGTGTGGCGTCCAGCGCCTCAACCCTCAGCGCCACCGGGCCACCGTACTGAAGTGTGCGTCTAATGGTAAGTGAAGTCCAACCAACAGCTGTGTATAGTTTGCAATGGTGGGTTTGGTGTGGGTAGTTTGTAATGAAGCGCAGGGTGCGGTGATAGAGAATGTTCAATTTGTTTAGGTTAGTAATTGCTGCAGAAGTGTATAATATGTCCCCATAGTCAAGTAAAGGGAGGAAGGTGGTCTGAACAAGCCTGAGTCTGGTTTCCACAGGAAAGAGGGACCTATTTCGGAAGAAGAAGCCTAGTCTAGCTTTCAGTCTCCTGGACAGGTCATCAATGTGCTCATTAAAGGACAGCTTGTTGTCTAACCAGAAACCGAGGTATTTAAATTTAGAGACAACTTCCAGTGGTTCACCTGGGGATGTAACGATGAAGTCTTTAGGTGGGACAGTGAGGGTTTTGCATACCTATGATGACCTGCACAGGGAATGAGGTTTTATATATTATCTGGAAGACTAGGTAGTACTAGAGGGGAGACAGAAATGTTCCCAACATGATTAAGGCCATAAGATGAATGAAAATGAAGCTGTAAACGAAATAGTCACTAATTAAATAATGTATAAAATTACCAAAATTCTAAAAAAGTTGACAATTTATTTTATTAACATTTTTTTTAACCATCGTGTAATTTATAGTGTCAGTACAAAAAAGTAGCATCAACATGCTCTACTGGCATTAAAGCATCATGTTGATATGCTATATATTTTTCCATTTTAAGCTGTGTTGCAACAAAAAAATTGTACTGACAACATAGAAGTAATACCATTTCAAATAGCATTGACGTACTGGTATTTACAATAATACTGAGACATAAAAAACAGTATTGACAGAGCTAAGTTTTAACAGCAGGACACCAAGTGTTCATGTTCTAACCCCAGCGGTTCCACAGTTAGACTTTTCAAAAGATAATTTGTTTTAAGAGGGATTACTTAGGAACTGTTATGGGTATAAATTTATTTTATTTAAAGAGGGAGTCCAGCGAAAGTTTCTGGCATCAATAAATTCAGAATTTGGATCAGCATATCTCCAATCAGCCTCACGCCAAAAATGAAATCTTTAAGTTACTTTGTTCAAAAGTTACCTGCCAGCTTGCCAGCACAGCAGTAATGTCTCCACTTGCGACACCTTGGGTTCGGGAATGGACCCAAGGAGTCGGAGGGCCGGCCGGGGAGAGGAGGATTGAGAATCCTATGGACTGCTCTCCTCCTTCTCCAGGGAGGAGGGTGGGTGAGCATGCGATGCGTGACTGACCTCTGGCAGACGCCAGCGGTAGCAGCTGCCAGGGCCTGCATTGTGAGGAGGTATGATAGACATCAGTGCTCATGCGCCCTTCATCATTGCACATCACGCCTCCCATAAGGAAAAAAATTGCAAAAATGTCAGCCTACAAGAATGACGCCCCACTCTGCGAGTCCTGCCTCACTGATTGTGGCACTCAGATTGGGACTAAGCTGTAACTCTGTTAGGAATGGCCTGCCCCTGCAGTCCCACCCCGGGGAAGGGGTAAACCAGGGAGGAAGACCAGTGGAAGGTGTCTGCTGGGAACCGAGCACTGATTTTGTTGGGGAAGTGCCTACTTGGTGGCCCCACCCTGGGGGGTAAGCCATGGACGAACACCATCCAAGGTAAGTCTGGGAGGGGGTGAGTGCAGGGTCGGGGGGGGCATAATCTGAGCCATGTTGGGACCAGCAACAAAAATAAATAAATTAAAGTTACAAGTCATTATGTAACTGTAAATTCAATGCCTGTTCAAAAAGCCAGTTTCAGAGGAGAGCTACTGATGATGTCATAACCTGAAGTCACAGCCTAGTCCTCCCTACAACCTACCTTATATGTCTTATTTCTCCTATGCTACATAAAACTACAGTTGTAGTAAATATCTGAAAAAGGAAAACTGACGCTGGATGGGTCAGGTCATGCATTTCCATTATATGCAGATGCAAGGTACAGTACTTCAGAATGTGACAGGGGGCTGGAATGCAGCAGCAAACATGCAAATTGGGTGGGCCAAGTGGTCCTAATCTGCCGTCAAATTCTATGTATGTTTCTATGTAACATGGTTTTAGAATGACAAAGGTGTGTGCAGTTTTTAGAATACTGCAAGTTGGAGATTTCGAAATGTCACCATACTGTAGTTGTGGAATGCAGCAATAACACAATCTCAGAAAGCAGCTGGGACACATCATTTTGGAATGTGGCAGGACACTAAAATTCATAAATACGGACATACGAAAATGCCAGCAGAAATAGGCCTCATGGTCTATGGGGTCTGCTGAAGTATGCAGCTAGCACCTTATAATGCTGCTGCCCTCCCTTACCCCCATCCTATTAGCCCTTCCCCTATCCCAACCCCTCTTGAAGCTGCTTCACATCATGCAGGCCACTACCTCACCCAACAAGGAGTTCCACTTGTCCACCACTCTTTCTGTGACAAAATGTCTCCTCATCTCCCTCCTGAATCTACCCCCCCTCCAGTCTCAGTTGGTGTCCTCTCGTGTCCCTCCCCTTTCTCCTCTGGAAAATCCTCTCTGTATTAGTCTTGTTTATTCTCTTCAGGTACTTAAAGGTCTCAATCATATCTCCCCTGTCCCTCCTCTCTTCCAGAGAGTACATATTCAACTCCCCCAGCCTTTCCTCATATGGCTTGCCCTCCGATCCTTGGATCATCTTTGTAGCTCCACGCTGCACCCCTCCAACAAATTGATGTCTTTCTTCAGGAATGAGCACCAGTATTGCATGTAGTACTCCAGGTGGGTCCTGACCAGTGTCCTATACAAGGGTACGATAACCTCCCTACTTCTGGAGGAGATCCCTCTAGCTATACACCCCAGCATTTTGTTGCCTTTTGCTGCTGTCCTTCTGCATTGAACAGAGTTGTTCATGCTCCCTGTTATGATCACCCCTACGTCCTTCTCTTCTGTGGATCAACCCAACTGAACCCCATTTAAGTGATAATCCCTCCCCTGGTTCCGGGCTCCAAAGTGCAGAACCTTACACTTCTTGGCATTGAACCCCAGCTGCCATTCATCGGCCCACTCCTGCAGCTTATTCAGGTCCTCCTGCAGCTCCTTCCCCCTCTCCGTGTCATCTACCACAGCTCCCATCTTGGTATCTTCTGCAAACAGACTTATTTTGCTCTGGATCCCATTTGAGATATCTGCAATGAAAATCTCAAACAGTACTGGTCCCAGCACAGATCCCTGTGGTATCACGCTCATCACTGCTCTCGGTGATGAGAGTCCCCCACCACCACCACCCTTTGCTGTCTTCCCCTCAGCCAGTTCCTGATCCAGGTCACCATTTTTGTTCCTGCCCCTATATACTCCAGCTTCCCCTTCAATCTCCCATGTGGCACTGAATCAAAGGCCTTACTGAAGTCCAAGTACAGGACGTCCACAGCATGGCCCTTGTCCAGTTCCTATGTCACCCAGTCATAGAACTCTACCAGGTTTGTCTGGCATGATCTGCCCATGACAAACCCATGCTGCTGGTCGTCCTGGATACCATTTGCCTCCAAGAAGCTCATGAGCCTCTCCTTTAGGATAGTCTCCATGAGTTTGCCCATGATCGAGGTGAGGCTCACTGGCCTGTAGTTCCCTGGTTTATCCTTTGGCCCACTTTTATGGATGGGCACCACATGGGCCATCCTCCAGTCCTGTGGCACACATCCTGTGTCCAGGGAGGTATTGAACAGGTCTGCCAGCAGCCCCGCAAGGATCTCTGCCAGCTCCCTCAGTACTCTAGGGTGAATGCCGTCTGGTCCAGGTGCTTTGTCCACTCTTAATGCCCTCAGCCCCTTCAGCACCCTTCCCTCTGTAATCCCTACAGCTGTTGTCCTCTCCCCCTTACCCACCCCCCCACTAGCCTGAGGTGTTGGCCCCCCTTCTCCTGCGTGAACACAGAGCAGAAGTACTTGTTCAGTTACTCTGCCTGCTCTGCCCCTCTCCACCCACCCCCCATCTTTCTTGATCCTCACAAGTTGGTCTTTGCTTCTCCTTTTCTTGCCTATGTAACAGAAGAAGTCTTTTTCTCCTCTTTTGATCCCCTGCACCAGTCTCAGCTCTCTAGACGCTTTGGCACCCCTGACCAGTCTGGTGACCTCCCTAGACTTTTCCCCCTGTATACATCTTTATCTTCTCCCCTTCCCATTTTCCTATACTTCCAAAGTGCCATGCTCTTGGCTCTTACCCCTTCCCTGACCTCTGGTGACAGCCAACTGGGTTTCTTTGCCCTACACTTCTTGTTTTTTTTCCTAGTACAGGTTTCTGTTGCTTACGCCAGCCCTCCCCTTATTATAGTCCACTTCTGATCTACATCCATGTGTTTTTGTATGTCTGCTAGGTGCTTGCTCAGAATTTTCCCCATCATCCTAAAGTCTGCACCCCTAAACTCAACCACCCTTGTACTCGTGCCCCCTGTGTCCCTCCCCATGTTAAGTGTGAACCACACTGAGTAGTGGTCACTCCCAGCAAGTGGTTCCCCACTTCTAAGTTCCCTACAGCTTTCCTATTATCCAGTACAAGGTCCAAAGTCCTTTTCAGCTGTGTTGGCCTCTGTACCAGCTGTGTCAAGAAGCTGTCCTGAAAAGCTTCCAACAGAACTCCCTCTCTTGCACTCATGGTGGTAGGTGTGCTCCAATCCACCCTCAGTAGGTTGAAATCCCCCGCCACCACCATGCTTTCCTTCCTGCTTGCCCTTCAAATTTGATCTGCCAGTTCCCGGTCCAGGTCACAACCGTGTGATGGTGGCCTGTACACTACCCCCATCCTCAGTGTCCTGTTCCTCGAATCCTGGAACTGCATCCACAGAGCTTCTGTCCTCCCCACCTCCCCTTCTTCCCTTACATACTTAATCCCCTCCCTCACATAGATCACCACCCCTCCCTCATTCCCCTTGGCCCTATCCTTTCTGAATAGCCTGAACCCTTTGATCATCATATCCTAATCCTGGTACTGGGTGGCCTATGTTTCTGTGATGGCTGCTATGTCCACCAATTCCACCACCAAGAGAGCCTGTAATTCCACAGTTCTGTACCATAGGCTTCTTGCATTCAGTGAGACCACCTTCCAGCCTGTTGCCTCCCCAACCTTACCATTCCTCTTCCCCCCCTTTGGTCCTCTCTGTACCCCCTCCTCACTGCCTTCACCTCTAACTAGGGGGGTGAGCACCCTATGCTCTCCTTTCCGGACATTGTTTCTAACAATGGTCCCCTCGCCACCCCCCTTCCTAGTTTAAATCCACACTTGTTGAAATATACCCCTTCCATTCCTGTTTGAGTACACTCTTCCCCTAATGTGGTGTTGTCATACATTTTTAGAATGTGGCAGAGATACACAATTTTGAAATGTGGGGCACACAGTTGTGGAATGTGGCAGGGATATGTAATTTTGTAATGTGTCATAGATTCATAAATTTGTCATGTGATGGTGACACAATTTCAAATGTGACTGGGATGCTTGATTTCAGATTGTGGTGACAACATGCAATTTCACAATGCATTATGAACACAGAATCTCAGAATGTGGAGGTGAGACAGTTTCAGAATGTGATAGTCACATGCAATTTTAGAGTGAGGCAAGTATGTGTAATGTGACTTAGACATGAAAAATATTAGAATGTGGCAGTGACAGTCATTTTCAAAATGTGGCGGGGACGAACAATTATGGAATATGGTGGGGATGCACATTTTCAGAATGTGACAATGACAGGAAATTTTGGAATGTGGACATTTACACACAATTTAGGAATGTGGCAGGAAGGTACAATCTTAGAATATGGCGGTGACGTACAATTTTGTAATGTGGTGGTGACACACAATTACGTAATGTGACGGAGAAGCACAAATTCAGAATGTGGCAGTGACGCACAATTTTGGAATGTGGCGGTGAATCCACAGAGTTGCCATTCTACCTAAAGTTTATTAAATTTGTTTACTGGCTGAGTTCTTATTGTTATTGGACAGGACCTGCTGGTTTGGTCTAGTAGCTGACGTTTCTATTGTAGCAGAGCTCCAAGATGTGCTTGATTAAATATGGTTGGACTTGGGGTCACATCAGCACTGAGTGTTGAATAATATAATATCTGAGATACACATTTTCAGACTGACCACCAAAAGTCCCACAGGGTGCAGCATATGTTGGACTTACAATGGTTTTAGATTGCATTTGGGACTTCCCACGCCTCCATAAGAAAGACTATATAGGCTGCGGTGTTCTGTCTACATTTGATGTGTTGGTACTCAGTGCGATGCCTTACAGGAGTTTACCGTTTGTAATTGCTTATTTTTATACAGCAATAAACATAAAAGGAAAAAAATATTTTACATAGTTGTCATTGGACGCCGGCAGCCCTACACTACAAGCAGTTGCTTCCACATGCCCTCTGCTGGTGCTGTGTTGAACCCAGTGCAGACATAGGGCACATTATCTGGCAGTGCAATAAAATAGCCACATTGTGGGAGGGGATTCAGAAGGCCTTTGAAGACACAACCTATACTTTCCTCCCCAGATGCCCTATATTTTACATGTAATTCTGCTGTCTGTTTTTTATTTGTGGTTGTAGAAGCTGTTATTTAATTATATTTTATATAATTTATTCAAGTATGTATTTTATGATGTTTGCTATCTCTGTCTATTGTACTGCCACTCTGAGCCTCCAGGGAAGGGCATCCTAAATAGATAAAATCTACTACTACTACTACTACTACTACTTCTGGAAATAGCAGTAAGGCCAGATGGGTGGAGCTCAACATTTTAAAATGGGTATAGGGGGCCTCACTCTGCATTAAACACCTCTTACTTATAAACTGGAGCAAAGCAGACCACTTCATTGGAACAGTGGATGCACAACATGGAAGATAATGTATGGGAATTGGTAAACAACAACGCTGTATTTACTTTGAGTGGTTGTCATGACAACTAGGAGAAGTGAGCACAGCGTTGTTTGTTCACTGATGCCCATACATTGTCTTTTATAGTGCATGGGCATAAGCGAACATAGCTGCAGCACTTGAATTCTTTGACAGTAAAAACAAGTAGAAAAAAATAACACAGTGCCACTTTTTTTTTACAGAACATATGATTGAACCTCTTACCTGACAGGATAGAAAAGAAACCTGCTACCAGAGCTGCCCCCATAATAGTTTTAATGAAGTAATAACACAGGCACACACTATATATTGGGCAGACTAGATGGGCCAAATGGTCCTTTTCTGCTGGCAAATTTCTATAAACAACGAATGGATCAACTGTAGTTAAATACTCAGAAAACATTAAATAACAAATAACAGTCATGAGTCAGCTATCAATAGAGATGCTTTTCTGGTGGCAGACGTCACTGGGTGTCAAAGACATCCTTTCAAATCAATCAATCAATCAATAAAAATCTTTATTTATCCAGGTGGGCGCCATTGAGCAAGGCTCATTTGCAAGGTGGACCTGGTCATGAATACATCAAAGTACAGTACAGAAGCAGGTATACAAAAAGCAATAATATACAAGGAAGAAAAAGTATATACAGTGTATACAGTACAGTACAAGGTTGAAATAAATAAAAAAAAAATAAAAAACAGCATTAATTTACAATTGAAGAAGTCAGCAGATGTACAATCAACCATAGTCATACAGGGGTTATAAGCAGAGATCTTTTGAGTGGGGCAGCCAACTACACATATAGAGGAAAGAGGCCGTGTAAGGGTGGCAGGTTAGAGAGGTAAAGAGGAGGATATATTACAGATGACTAGGGAAAAATTGAACTAAAATCACAGAAAGTGACAATGGCTGTCATGTACTTGTTTATTATGATAATGACGGAGGAGGGGTAGATAATTGGGACACTACTATGGATGGGGTGGGACTTTAGCCAGGTTGGAGTGGTCAGGGAAGGGTGGGTGCAGCAGGAAGAGTTAATAGGGAAAGAGTGAGAGCCAGGGGTAGAAACATGGCGAGCACCAGGATGGAAAGGAGGTTGCAGAATTAGTGGGCTAGCGGTGAGGAAAACATTTGCAAGGCGCTTTCATGTAGCGATCGTAGAACGCCTTGAAGATATTCAGGCTAACAGGGCAGCTCAGCTTCAAGTTCCTTTGTAAACCATTCCACAATGTGGGTAAAGAGAAGCTTAGAGCAGCTTTGCCAAAACGAGTTTTGACCCTTGGAACTTGGAGGGCAATTAGGGAATGGCTCCTTAGAGCGTAGGTGCCTAACACACTCTGGGGCATACAATCTGAGACATATGAGGGGAGCTTGTTGGTCACCGCTCTGAAGGCCCATACAGCGGCGTTTCTATTACTTCTATAGTGAAGGGAAGTCCAGCCTAATGATGAGTACAGGGAGCAGTGGTGTGTGGAAAGTGGAAGGCCAGTAATGATCCTGATAGCTCTGTGGTAGAGGGTGTCCAACTTAGCCAGTGCAGTGGCTGTAGAACAGGTCCGCGTAATCAATTAAAGATAGGAAAGTAGCTTGAACCAGTTGAATCTTGGCCTCCTTTGTGAGCAGGTGGTTAATTCTGTAGAATAGTCCTAATCTTTGCCTTAGTTTCTTCTGTAGTTCTTCGAGATGGTCGTCGAAGGAAAGTTTAGGATCGAGCCAAGCTCCTAGATATTTGAATTTACCTACATACTCTAGTGTTCTCCAAGAACAGTGGTAATTTGTGGAATCACTCCCCCCCCCCAGCAGGAATTGCCGCATGCAAGGAGGGGGGAGAAGAGCATGGCTTTTGTCTTTTTCGCATTGAGCAAAAGCTTTTAGTTTATGAGCTGGTAATGTAGAAGGTTAAATTCAGCTTGAAGGTCTTCACCGGCTGCTTCCGGTGTGGGACGACTCAAGTACAGTACAGTGTCATCCGCGAATAAATGGATGTTGGCTTTTTTGATGGGGTCATTGATGTTTTTAATGTAGTCTGCAAAGAAGAGGGGACCAAGGATAGAGCCCTGGGGCATGCCCCTCAGCATAGGTTTTAATGGAGAAAGATCACCTTCAGCTTTAACCTGCTGTTTCCGTTCTCTGAGGTAGTCTGCAAACCAGCACATAGATTTATGGTTCAGGCCTAAGGTGCTTAGGGAGGAAAGAAGCAGGCTGTGATTGACTGTGTCGAATGCCTTACTAAGATCCAAGAAAACAGCACAGATATGCTTCTTGTTGTCAAGGTCTAGGAGCCATTCATTGGTCACCTTCGCTAGGGTTGTTATGGTGCCATGCTTTGCTCTGAATCCAGACTGAACCGGTTTTAATAGGCTTCTGGATTCTAAGTATACCCCTAATTGGCCACACACTATTTTTTCTAGTAATTTAGACAGGATGGGGAGGAGGGAGATTGGTCTGTAATTATTTAGATCGCAGGGGTCACCTGCTTTTAATAGAGGGATGACATGGGCTGTTTTCCATTGAGGGGGGAGGCTACCCTGGGAGAGTGACATGTTGAATAGGTGGGTGATTGGTACCACAAGCACATGGTAGGCACATTTCAGATAGTATGGCTCTATGAAGTCAGAGCCTGCTCCCTTCCTGGTGTCCAGTTGCAGCAGTTAGGTCTTCCACCTCTGTTAGAGAGACAGGCAGGAGGGAGAAGGCCTCCTCGGTAGAGGGGGACTTGTGGGTTGTTGGACCCTGAGCTGTGTGGAGGTCATTGGCAGGAGAAGTATCAAATGCTAGCCCTGCCGTTGCAAAATGGTTGTTGAGGGCTTCCAATATCTCCGATCGTTAAGAGATAACGCCGCCACCAGACTTAATTTTTGCTGGAATGAAATTACCAGGTGCATGTCCAGACATGTCTTTTAATGTTTTCCAGAGCTTTGAAGGATTTCTTGAGGCAGAGGCTAGCTCCGAACAATGCTAGGCAGCCTTGGCTGCTTTGACCAACATGGTGCACTTGTTACGTGCTCTCTTAAAAAGACACCAATCCGAGTCGTTCTTGCTTCTTCGGGCTTTTTTCTATACAGTATCCCTTTCTAACAGGTGAGCTTTGAGCTCAGGTGAGAACCAATGGCAGGTGCTGCTCCTGACCCGCACCTTAACCAAGGGTGCATGCTTATTTAAAGCCTCACTTAAGATATCGTAAAAAATAGTATATGCCCTGTTAACCGTTTTGGCTAGGATGAATTCCTGCCATCGCGGTGAATGTTTCAAGCCATGGACGTAAGCAAACAAATCAAAGTTGCGTTTGCACCTCTTGATAGAGAACTTTGCCACAAACTGTGGGTTGTGCACGGATCTAATGGTGGTGATTATACAATGATCGCTAATGTCTGAGAAAAATGTTCCAACATGAGAGAACAGGTGTGGCTTGCTAACCAAAATTACATCTAAGAGGGAGCTGTTGTTAAGGTTCTTTTTATTTGGGTGAGTAGGCTCGTAAATGAGTTGCAACAGCCCTAGAGTGTCACAAAAGGATTTCAAGGGAGCTGATGAATTGATAGCCAATCGTAGTTCAGGTCACCAAGAATAATGGTTTCCAAGCAACTGAGCCCCAGTACAGAACTGAGGTGAGACAGAAGATGAGGCCCGGCAGAAGGGGGCCTGTAGCAGCCTACTACACAGAGTGCACTGGAAGTAGAAAGTTCGATCTTTAGGGTCAAGCACTCAAATTCTTTGGGGGATGATGATGCGTCTAAGCATGTGGCTGAGTATTTGTCCCTTACATAAATTACCACCCCACCTCCTCTTAATTGCCTATCTGCTTGGAAGAGTAAATAATGTGGGCTATTGATTTCATTGGCTGGGGTGGCTGGCCTAAGCCAGGTCTCAGTGATCACTAGGACATCAGGTAGGGTGTGGCTCACCCAAGCCTGGATAAGGGTGAACTTTTTCAGCAAACTACAGGCATTAAGATGCATAAAAGACATTCCTTTGATACCTGTCAGGTCTGATGGAGAAGCAAGGGTGTCTAATAGTCCTGGGCTGAGTTCGACATTGCCTTATCACAATAGTAAAAGA
This sequence comes from Neoceratodus forsteri, assembly GCA_016271365.2. Classification (NCBI taxonomy): domain Eukaryota; kingdom Metazoa; phylum Chordata; order Ceratodontiformes; family Ceratodontidae; genus Neoceratodus; species Neoceratodus forsteri. The sequence goes on along the minus strand of JADMNL010000022.1, from coordinate 686,675,900 downwards.
AGCAGAATTCTTTTTAAGGCAGCGAACTGTAATTTGTAAACATTATTTTTTGGACAATAGGGGAGGTGGAGTTGATGGGTAGGCCTGTACCCATTCCTGGTGTTATACTGGCCTAGTGTCGCAGCTACTAGTGTCCTGGCAGAAATTTGCCATGAGTAGGAAGACTCAAGTCTGGATGGAGGAGTAATCTGCAGAGGCAGCTCAGGAGATGTCCTACTCCCCGGCAGAGATAGCTGAGAAGCCCAATAGGCTACCTGAAAGGAGCTGTTGGACGCAGGACAGGGAGAAGCGCAAGGGTCATTCCACTTTAGGGAGGGATGAGGGTTCTGAAGAATTGAGCTGAGCACTAGTAAAGCTAGTGACACACCGAGGAACCAGCTGTAATTTCCCATGGTAGATCTAAATGCCACAACAGCCAGCAGTAAAAGCCACTAGAAGCCTAGACCAACTGCCGATCAGGTGTCATCAGTTCAAAATCCTTTTGTTGGCTGAGAGGCGTTTTTGGCACTGAACGTACCTGTGGAGCAACTCTTTGCAGCTGAGCCAGTGAGGTGGATCAAGGCTGCAATCCGGTGTGGCAAGATTGGTCTGTAGCTTTCATTTCTGTTTCTGGCCCTGCTCCACCATTACAGAATGGGAGTGGGGGAAGGCGTTCAAGTCTTGCAGTCTTAGTGGATGAGCATGGTTCAGCCTGAGAAACAGACAGAAAAACCCCAGGGATGGTCCTCAGAAAGAGAGGTATCCCAGGTCCACTAGAGCAGAAGAGGAAGTAGAAAATATAATGTGTTTCCTCTTTAACAGAAAAGACAGCAGTTGTAGCCCTCTAGTGGCTAAGTAGTATAATTTGCAAATGAGAAAGTAGACACAAAAAAAATGGCAGGCAGTGTGGTAAGTGCAGACTCTCAGTTCAGCATCTTGGGACAAGAACCTGGGAGAAGGTACAAAAAAGACAGAAAAGAGGGATCGCTAGTTTTTTTTCTTTAAGACAGCTGTCAAAACAGTATGCAGTGAACCACGAAAAAAAATAAAAAACGAGCAATCGACACAGATTTTAGGGCAACAAGACCTCGGGGACTTCTAAGTTGTTGTACCATCGATGTGACGTACTCATGGTGGTACATCTGGCATCAATGGTACAACAGCACTGGGAAGTGATCATTTTCAGTTTATAATAACCCTCTCCCATACACTGTAAGGTGTTATATGGATCCATAGTCTCAATTTTATATGAGGCAGGATAATCACTGAAATGCATAATCATTGAAATGGATAATCATTAGAGATTGCCCTGGCAAGCTGAAAAGGATAGGGGAGGGATTTCTCATGGTCACCAAAGAAACACCAGGAATTAAAACTATGAATAGTACTTCATTTTTTAAACATATTAATGTGTGTGAGGAGGGTATCATTAGATGAAAGAATGTTTAGGTATTTATTTTTTTAAATGTAAGTTTTGGTTTTTTTTTACTTTGTAGGGCTTTGTTGAAGGTGTTCAGTGAGTAAAGGTGGCAGCCATATTTGTGATGGCAATCAGGGAAGTGTGAAGTTGTATTTATTTATTGAATTTTGTTAACCGGCTTGGTTCACTGAGATAAAACACCCCCTTTTCAGGAGTCTCCCAGAGTTAGTACATTCAACAACAGGTACAGTTCAATTACATAGATAACATACAGTTACAGAAATGAACAGAAATGACAAGTCATGTGACAATAGTATAGTAGTTGCTGAATACATGCAAATGAAAATTGCACCAAGCAAAGTCCTATGTGACATATTAAAATTATATGTCTCTTACATTTTTGACACTCCAAACGGCTCCTGATTAGAGGAGGGAGACAAGGGAGGAAGTAGCTACCATGCATTATTCAGCAGGTACATGTATACACATTTCTGGGGGAAGAATCCTCTCTGAACAGGCCTTTGAAAGACAGTAGTGAGGCAGTGCTGGGTGAATGCTTCAGGGATGACCTAAGGTAGATGAGAAACAATGAGCAAAGCTAAAAGGAGGCATAGTGAAAGTAACAAACCTCTGCAATCAACCAAGTGAGCAAAAGCAAGAGGAAAAAGAGAACGATATGGTTCTCCCTAGAGGTGGCGGAAAAGGTAAAGGCTAAAAGGGCAGCATTCAGAAGGTATAAGGAGATGCAGAGGAAGGAGGATAGGGAGGTGTATCGGGGGAAACTGAGGGAAGCAGGAGAACAGTAAGGAGTGTGAAGGCGCAAACTGAAGAGAGAATAGCCCAGACGGTAACAAGAAGGGACAAGACATTTTTTTTTATGTATTTATTTGTGCACCTATCCCTGGGAGCCCCCATCAGCCCAACTGGCCCCCCCAGCTCCGACTCCCGGAATTACCGGGACTTACCTTATGCCCAGCCCAAGAGCGGTGCCTGCGGGAGGATGGGCTTCATTCAGCCGCCAGGGGATTTTTCTCCTCCATTTTTCTCCCTTGTTAATCCGGGGCCCCAGGAGTAGAGACTCATGCGCGTAGAGGTGCATATGCGTACTACAGCCCCGGTGACAGCCCCATCCACCCACCCTATGGCCTAATGCCTGTGTGCTCCCTCAGCTGTTCCGCTCCCAGCCTCCACCAGGAGGTAGACCTGCACCAAGGGATGCACCAGATCCTCCCCGGAAAGGAGAGCTGCCTTTCGGCAGCTCTAGCCAGCCTCGTACCCTCCCGCCGACCTCCAATGGCCCGAGCTCGTTCCCAAACTCGGGTCACCAGCATGGTGCGAGGTAAGGTGTCCAGCGCCTCAGCTCTCTAAGCCACTGGGCTGGCAGGACAAGACATTTTTTAGGTATGTATGCGAAAAGAGGAAGAGAAAGGATTGGACTACAAGGTTAAAAGGGAAAGTGGGTACTATGCAGAGGGGAATCAGGAAAAGACAGACATCTTGAACAAATACTTCTGCTCAGTGTTCACAAAGGAAGAGAAGGGGAAAGGGAGGGATTGCATAAAGTAACAGGAGCTTTGAAGGGGGGAAAGTGGACACTAGTCTTTTTTCAGAATAAAGAGTCCTGAAGGTATTCATAATTCTGAAAAAGAACAAAGCAATGGGGCCAGACAGGGTGCATTCAAGGATGTTGAGGGAGCTCAGGGAGGTACTGGCTGCATCTTTGACAGTCCTATTTATTTATTTATTTGAAAAGTTTCACAAGGAGAGATATACTGAGTTACATAGTTCATTTCCAGATGCGTCCTGGGAGAAGGAGAGAGGGGGCTAAATTTGAATAATAAACAAAGTACATATTCATATAATAATTCTTGAGCATGTAACCTATATAATTAAAATTATAATTATCCAAGCATTTTGTGGTATTGCTAGGCAGCACCAGATATCCAGATAAAGACTACGTACATAAATGGCATTTACATATGCACACACATATAAAGAAAGATAATTAAAAGAAATAGTTGAGTTAAATGAATAAATAACTTAATAATAAATAAATAAATAAAATATATGTAAAAAAAAACCCTAAATAAATTAAACCCTCAAAAACAACATAGACATAAGCAATACATCATATACATTAACAACGCATTACCACTGAATACATTTGACTGGATTAGCTCTAGAGTAGTATGTGTGGACAATTCCAGCCAGGGGGGATAAGGAAGAGATGTACACCCCTCAAGGTGATGTACCGCAAACAGGGTAAGTACATTGGGCAAGCTAGTACCCTCCGGAGCAGATTTAACACTGCTTGATGTAAACTCAGACAGTGCTATAGGTAAAAGCAAGCCGAGGAGGGGCAGACTGGGGGTGGAATTGTTCAAAACGGAATAGTTGTGGAGGAAAAGAGTGGTAGAAAAGGTAAGTAAGGTCAAAAGCCCAAGAGGGAAAAACAGAATAGAAGAGAGAGGACAAGGGCTGCTGTGTGTAATTTCTTATTGTTCTTCGCTGTTCGCTATTAATGTCTTTGTATACTGGACACAATTGTGAAAGAGAGCTTCTGCTCTCACTCTGCCTTCCAATAAACATTGACTGATTGATTGATTGAGCTCACTGGAAACAGGAGTGGTTCCAGAGAACTGGAGGATGACAGATGTAGTCCCATTTCACAAATGTAGTAGCAGGAAGGAGGCTGGAAATTATAAGTCAATCAGTCTGACATTGGTGGTGGGAAAGTTAATGGAAACACTGCCGAAGGAAAGGATTGTGGAATATCTTGAATCCAACAGGTTACAAGACCTAAAGCAGCATGGAATCATTGGGGGGGGGGGTCATGTCGAATGAATCTGATATATCTCTGAATAGGTGACCAGGGAATTATGTCAGGGTTGATGTGGCCTACCTAGACTTCAGTAAGGCTTTCAACATTGTTCCACAAAGGAGACTAGTAAGCAAGTCTAATGGTTTTAAACTGGGTGAGAAACTGGTTAGAGGATAGACAACAGAGGGTGGTGGTAAATGGAGTTCACTCAGAGGAAGAGAGGGTGATAGGGGGTATCAGGGTGCTGGCACTGGTCCTTTTTAATATGTTTATAAGTAAAATTGCAGAGTAGCTGGAAGGGAAGGTCTGCCTCTTTGCACATGACACTAAGATCTGCAACTGGGTGGACACTACGGGAGGGGAGTGGGGCGGAGAGGATGAGCAGAGATCTGCGAAAACCGGAGGAGTGATCAAGGGCATGCCAGTCAGGCTTCAATATGAAAAAGTGCAAAATAATGCACTTAGGGCACCGAAACCCAGGGGCACAGTACAAAATGGGTGAAGTGGCATTGACAACAATCAAACAGGAACGAGACTTAGGGGTGATTATACTGGAAGACCTAAAGGAAGCCAGACAGTGTGACAAGGCAGTTGGAAGGTGCAGTGGAATGCTGGGGTGCATAGGGAGGAGGTATTGCCAGTAGAAACAGGGAGGTGGGATTGCCCCTATATAGACTGCTGGCAAGAACCCACCTTGAGTACTGTGTCCAGTTCTGGAGACCACATCTCCAGAAGGACACAGATAGTTGAGACGGTCCAGAGGAGGGCAACTAAAATGGAGCTGGGTTTGCATCAAAAGCCCTATGAGGACCACCTAAAGGACCTCAGTATGTACACCTGGAAGAGAGGGGGATATGACAGAGACCTTTTTTTGTCATTAAAGACGTTCCCTGGTGTTTCAGCAACCCCGTGTCAAAGTCATAATTTTTGCCCAGTACATCTAAACATGTAAAATCCACAACAAAACACATGGATTGCCATGCTTGTTTTTGAGTTACGTGGTGAGACCTAATCCCACTTTATGGAAAAAATCCAGAAGGGGTCAGATTGTTTTATGTGGTTATAACATCAATATTTTGGAAGTCAACATGACTGTGAAAGAAAAACTGAAACAAGGGCACAACATTTGTCATGATGTTTGCTTCATTTTTTCCACAAATACAAAAATAGAGAGTACATTACCAATACTATGACACCCTTTTAAACTGATATTCCCAAAAAAGGGGGAAATATTTATATGTTTTTATACATAAAAAAATTCAAACCCATGTCAATTTCATATAACTTTTTTGACAGATGTAGAATATGGTTATGGATATAGAAAAGGAAAAAGAAAGAAGAAAGAAAGAAAGAAAGAAAGAAAGAAAGAAAGAAAGAAAGAAAGAAAGAAAGAAAGAAAGAAAGAAAGAAAAAAGTATTCACCATAGTAATTTTCTGTCTTTCAAGGTGTCCTTTAGCATCAGTAACATTAAAGGACAAATAAACAGGATTGTTTCAACAGTTTGTCTGTAACTCACCCTTACTGATAAATCTACAGCATTTCATCATGTAGTGTACTTAGTAGAGTTGAAAAATGTTAATTCCTAGCCGTTTTCATATTTTAACTATTTATATTTTTGGCATGTTAGGTGCCCATTTCCAAGTCCTTGCTAATGAGCAAACTCCAATTGCAAGTCTCGCGCATGCGTGTTGCACGATGATGACATCATTGTAGCACGACGAGAGGAGTATCAAGCACTGGGAGTATGGCTGCGATTGATCTTCCCGATTTAAGTGATGACTTCGACCTGCTTTCTGTGGCTCAGCCCTACATGTTTGAGCCACTGAGGTCTGAGGCATCTGGAGATGTGGCTGCAGGAGCGGACAGTACCTCCGAGGAGGAATCAGATGTCTTAGAAGTTGGTGCTGGTGGCCAGACTGCTCAGGAAGCAAGCCAATGGTGGGTGTATCAGTTATTGGCCTTTCTGTGCCCCAAGTTTCAACAGTGTAATTCCTGTATGTGTATGTGTATTTAGCCTTTACACTGTTTAACATTATTATAATGCAGGCAGACATCATGTGTAGTAAGTTCCTTTACTGACTGCAGAGCTTGACGAGAGTGCTGCTGGAATGGCAACCCTGTGGGCTAAAATGGCAACACTTGTACTGAAATGGGTCACCTTATGGGCAATTTGAGCATAAGGTGCTAGTTCACATCAGGAATTACATTTTTTTTACACTTGTTTATTGAAAATGTTATAATAACACATTCAGTACTTTATACATAGTGTTAAGATCAAGCCAGTAAAATATCACAAGGCAGTAGTCAAGAATAAAGTATAGGCATTTCTACTTTATATCTGGAGCATGCCATAATAATAATGACAAAACGTTACAACAGTATCCACCCTATGGAGTACATGGTAAAATTGGGAGGAAGAATGCAGTTTTGTGGCAGTAGTGCATAGGGACACAAAGGCACCACAGTGAAAAGAATGTCATGGTAGTTTTGCACCGATACCGTTTTGTGTACATATCCTTATAATTGTTCTCTGTTATGACGGATGGTGTAAATTTCATCATGAAGCACAGAGTGCTCATTCCACAATTTTGTTAGTCTTTCTTTCTTTACCAATTTTTTGAATTGTAAAAACATGTTACAAATTGATGTTGTTGTTGTTTATCAGTCTGGCACCCATGTGTTTTCATAGCAGACTTACCACTGACATTCATTTCTATGTGGTGACATTGTTTCCCTATGGTATGCACTGCTGCCTCCAAACTGTGCATTTTAGCTCCCAATGTTACCCTGTAGTCCATATGTTGGTTAGTGTTGGAAAGTTTTGGCGTTCTTGTCAGCAACTATTCAAAAGTGTCATTCCCGTCATAAACTTGCACTTTATGGTCAAACAGCACACAAGGTGACCCATTCCAGCCCTAGTGTTGCCACTGAAGCCCATATGGTTGCCATTCAACCCTCACTGTTACTACCAGTTCCCTCAGCTGGTCATGCCATCCCTTATGGATGTCACACTCACTGTACTGCAGTCAATATGTTACAGTAGGTATGTCATTCTCTCATGCAATGGTGTAGATAATTAAATATTATTATTGTCCACAGATAAGGACCGTTAGGCACATCCAGTCCATCCAAAAGCACTAGACTAGTTTGTGGACTCGTATCCTATATGTTTAGCATCTCACACTCCTAGGGTTCCCTTACTCCAGTCCCACATGTTTAAATCCCTCCAATGTTCTCAATATTAATTTACCACCTCCTGCGGCACACTATTCCATGCTTCCACCATCCTTGCTGTGAAAAAAAAACCTTCTCACCATTAGCCTTAACCTGCCTCCCTCCAACTTCATATTGTGCCCCTTTGTTCTCATATTCCATCTAATGAGGAAGATGTCAGTCCTCTGCACCTTGTGTATGCTGTGTAAGTTATTGAATTTTTCTATGATGTCATCCCTCTGCCCCATCTCCTCCAATTATTACATATCTTGGTCTCCTTCTATGTTTTTTTGTGTAAGGCCTGTGCCATCTGTGTTGCCTTCATCTTGACAGTTTTCACCATGGCAGTGTCCCTGCACAGGTGTAAAACCCCAAATTGCACACTGTAGTTGTGGCCTCAGTAGCATTTTATACAATGTCTTCACTACCTCCTGCCTTCTGCTATTGATATCTTGCTTTATACACCCCAGCATGCTACTAGGCTTTTTATCGTGATTCGACACTTTTAGTTCATCTGATATGATAATCTGCATGTCTTTTTCTTCCTTGCGGATTTTCAGCACTCCCCCCAACACACACACACATCCAGTTGCTCTACCCAGGTTTCCAGTGTCCAATTTGCAATATTTTGCAATTCTTGGCATTGAGTCATAATTTGAAATACCTCCGACCTTTCTTCAAGCTTTGAGAGGTAACCCATCATTTTCTCTACCTTGTCTGGAGTATCTACCCTGTTGCAGATGTTGGTGTTGTCTGCAAGAATGCAGACTTTCCCTTCCAAGCTGTATGCAATGTCACGGATTCAGACATTGAACCTGACTGTGCCAACTACCAATCCATGAGGTACCCTGCTTGTCACCCCCTCTCCCCAGATACTTCCATCTTCTGCATCATGTATGTTACCCAGTTTTTACATGAGTTTAGAACCCTGTGACCAATGCCCTGACTGTGGCCCTGTGTTCTTTTTTTACTATCTTGTGTTTCCATTGTGGCCTCAGAATGCTCAGTGTATCATGATGTGTTGTCATATTAATTCTCTGATCATCATTCTGGCACCATGACTGTGCATTCCCACCATTAATATGTTGATTGAGGTCAGTGGTGTGTATTGTAACCATATGGTTTGCATGGAGGCAGCGATGTGTCTTTCCTTGCCAAAGGTGGTCATTCAGTCATAGCCTGGCACTGAGCTTGTCATTCCTGTGTCCAGGGGGTGTACTGTGGATAGGGGCTAGTCATGCATCCCATAGGATATTCATTTCACCCCATGCTGATAATTCAGTCCACTGTGGTGGGCACTCTGTCCTTTGCCTGTCATTCAGCCTCCTATGTGTTGCATCTCAGAATGGAAGTGGTCCTTCTCACTCCCATAGTGTGCTTTTCAATCCAGCCAGGTATACAGTGAATCTGTTTTTCAGTTGTTTGGTTATACTGATATGCAAACTCGTATCCATGCCTGTTTTCAGTGGTTTACTGTGAGCACCAAGGAGATTAAGTGGTTTTCTCATGGTCACATACTATTGTAGTGCAGGTTGTGGGCAGGTGAAATCAGACACAGATGTGCATGATATACTCTGCTACTTCACAGCTCATTACCATGGTCTACAGGCTATACCGCCAGCCACCCTATGGTGGTTGTTGTGGCCATGGTTGGCATTTTTGCCAATGCATGCTATTCCATTCACCCGTGCTATCACAGTGTCCCTAAGCTGAACATTGAAGATCACATTTTGCCCTTGACAGCACCATACTTTTCATCACAAAAATTGCTCTTGCTGTCTGTCACCTCCCCGGCCGATGTATCTTAGATGGCCAAGTTTCCAAGCCTGTGTCTCATTTTGTCAAGGTGCACTTTCACAGCATCTATGATCATGCACTACAACTGCAACTATGGCATTCAGTGGTTTTAACAACCCATGTTTAGAAGTGCAGGCAATGCACAACACAGTTTGCTATCAGGTTATAAAGTTATAGGGCGAGTGTACCCACAACAGTGGTTACTACAATACTACGTTTTGACTCACAACTCGAACAGTGTATAATGATGCAAGTAATTTTGATTATCAGTACAGTGTTCAAATACGTTTTACCTTTTTTTTTTTTTTTTTGGCAGGTGTCAGTGTGACAACTGTAATTGAATGGAGACACCAGTGGAGTGCATTTGATGCCATGAAGCAGCTGCTGTGATGGTCAAATGTGAAGAGGAAGATGTCACCTGTGTCACCGAACTTGATTGCTTCAGAGAACTGTCGAAGCATAGCGTGATTCTGGTTTCATATTATGAATATGAATTCATGGAGGGACCTCTAGGCAGATGCAATTCCTCTCAATGAGTGAGTATATGAATACATTTTTCCTTGCTATTTATCATGGGAATCCCTGCTGAGCTCCATACAAACCAATGTATTCCATGATACACATGTCATCCCACCCACCCACCATGTAGCCTTTAGTTATGAGCCCACAGGCTTGTTAGTGGTGGAGGTAATCAGAACAACCAGTCTTGTTTTGTTGGCCCCCCATTTGTGGCCTTGGAGGCTGCCAATGTCCTGCCGTGATCCTCCCCTCTGTACTGCATCAGGTTGCTGTACCTCAGCCACCTACCCACGGTCACAGCAGCACCGGGCACATGTCCACCTTCATTCACATGGGGTGCAAGTTGTACATTGGATACTAAAGCTTCCCTTCCATGGCCTTCCCTCCAGCTACCTGGGCTCATTTCAGAACTCTTGCAGGTGACGAGGCAAGTGGTAGTGCTACCACTGCACGTGCATGCCTGCCCACATCATTCTAATTTTATGGCATCTGATTACTGACTGAATAGTTCATTGTCTATGTTTTAAAAAATGTGCTGCCTATTTGTACACCTCTGTTATCTGATTCCTATTATTGTACTACTATCCACGTTTGCTTATTAAAGAATGTGAATGCTAAACATTTGCATAATGGTATATGTGATAGGAGTATACACACAAACATACAAACCTGGCAGCAAATAAAGGCGCTAAGGTCTATCGAGTATGCCCGACTTTGCAGCCTACAGCCTTATACTCCCCTCACATTACTCTCCATCTTACCCTGTACCGCCCACTTTTGAAGCAGCCCACTGTTCTATCGGATACTACTTCTGCAGGCAAGAGGTTTCACCTAACCACCACTCTTTCCGTAAAAAAGTTTATTCTCATTTTCCTCCTGAATCATCCCCCTTCCTATCACAGACAGTGACCCGAAGTGTCCCTCACCCCATTAACATGAATCGCCCCTTTGTGACTGTCTTGTTGATTCCTTTCATATACTCAAAGGTTTTATTCATACCCCCGGCTCTCCTCTGTTCCAGTGAGTACATGTTCAACTACATCCATCTGTTCTCCTCCGCTATGTCCCATATTCCCTGGATCATCTTTGTTGACCTGCGTTGCACCCCCTCAAGCAACTTAATGTCCCTCTTCGGATACGGGCGCCAGTACTGCATGCAGTACACCATGTATAAGCAACCAGTGACCTACAGAACAGCAGGATCAGCTGACCTCTCAGTGAAGATATACCCCAGACAATACAACCCATCTATTTGTTTGCCTCTGCAGCTGCATTACTGCACTGTGCTGAGTTGTACATTAAGTCCATTATGATCACCCACATATCCTTCTCTCCTCTGTCACAGCTTCCTCACCTACACCCTGTTTGTTGCTCCCTTTTTTTGTTTGCCTAGAAATGTAGCATCTTGCACATTTTTTTGCATTGGACTCCACCTGCCAGGTGTCAGGCCAGGGCTCAGATTTGGACATGCTATCCTGCAGTCCCTGCCACCAGCATAGGTAATCTAGTACTAGTCCCATGTCAGTGTCATCAGCAAATAAAAATATATTTCTCTTGATGACCATATAGATGTCTGATATTAGCAATGCAAACAACAACAGTAACAGCACTGAGCCCTGCATAAACATGCTTGTCAGGACCCTCTGAAAAGAGAGTCCACACACACCCCCACACCACAACCATCTTTTGCCTTCCCTGTAACCAGTTTACCACCCATCCCACCATCTTCTCACACAGCCCTGTACCAGCCAGTTTACATCCCATCCTCCCATGTGGTTCTGAGAGGAATGCCTTACTGAAGTTCAGATACAGGACATCCACTGCATGGCCCTCATCCAACTTTCTACTTATACAGTCATAGTAATCAAACTGGTTGTTATTAAAGAATCCGCCTGCAGCAAACCCCTGCTGCCCATTGTACTGCAACCCATTAGTCTCCAGTAGGGCTGAGGCGTTGGCTGCCACACCTCGCGCTGCGCTGGTGACCCGTGTTTGGTAACAAGCATGGACTGCCATGGGTTGGCAGGGGAGGAGATGGACTAAGCATCCAATTAACTGCTCCCCATCTCCAGGGAGGGGGCAGATCAGCAGCCAATGCACGCCTGACCTACCAAATGCTGCGGCTCGGCGACAAGGAGCTGCAACGATGTGGGGTGGGAGCATGGCAGACGTTTTATGTGGGCACGCACGGGAGCATGCATGACCCCATCACAGGTGTCATTGCATGCCGTGCACCCACAAGGAGACACAGAAAAATGGAAAAAACTCCCAGCAGATGATGGAGGAGCTCACAGGCCCTGCACCCGGCAGCCACGGTGCAACACTGGATCCTGTTTTGGTAGGGGAGGGCCCCCTCTGCCAATTCCACTGGGGTGGTAAGCCTTGGGAGTTGAAGCGTTGGATGGTGGATGCCGGGGTGATGGGGCTGGGGCTCCCCCAGAATGTGAGGTCCAGTGGAGCAGGAGTATAAACAACAATAAAAAAAAATATACATATGGCCAGCCTGGTGGCGCTGAGGGTTGAGGCGCTGGACGCCACACCTCGTACCACGCCGGCGACCCGGGTTCGGGAACGGACTCGGGTCACCAGGGGTCGGCAGGGGGAAGGAGGATCGAGCATCCCCACGGATGCTTTCCTCCTTCGGGGAGGGAGAGCAGGGGTGTTCAATACACCCGACACCTGGGAGAGCCGGTGGAAGCACCGACTCTCGGGGCAACGGCGGCTTCCATTGGGGGGGAGGGGAGGACGCCATCTGGCACTTGGCAGGCATGCGTAAGCACGTTCCACCCAAGCCAGCATCCTCAGCGGGATGGAGGGGAGGGACAGAAAAACCGGAAAACAACCCTCGGCACTCCGGATGATGGCCGCTCCAGCCACCCAGTCTGCAATCACGGGCAGACCCCGCTGTGCAAGGTGCTCCATGGGAGGAAGGAAGCAGGTAGGAGTCACCAGAGAGAGGCACTCTAGGGGCAGACTCAGTGGGGACTGGAAGGGCATTGAGCTAGCCCAAAGGAGTGGAGTGGCGAGGGCGACCAGGAGGGGATAAAAAGAGATTTCAAAAAAATATATATATACATATATATATATTTGTGCAGGGGGGTAGACAAAATAATGCAGCAGTAGGATACAGTATAAAGGGCGGTACACATTATACAAACAGAACAATTATAGTGCTATGATATACCAAGAATGGGCTCAAGGTAGTACACAAGTGCTGTAGTAGGAGGGGATAGCTAAGAGCGCTGAAGAGGTGAGAGTGGAAGGGGAGGGGGGAGGCAGCCAACACCAGTTACCCCTACAGTATGCTGTGAACCCTGCAAGGGGGTAGGGAGTTGGTAGATGATGAATGACGACTGGCCATAGCAGCTTTTCCAACCTCCGTGCCCTCAAGTACTCTAGTACCCTACCCTCTGGGATAGTCCCATCTGTCACCTCCATCACTGGAAACGATGCCACCACCAACCGAATATTGCCATTGAGAAAGAGTTTACTCAATAATGAGTATAACAAAACAGGTTTGTTATTCTTGGTGCTGCAAGTTCAGACATTGTAAATGTAATATTGTGAGGATAGTGACAGCTATCCATCATATCAGGAACGAGAGAGACATGCAGGGACAAGTGCCGATCATTCCCTACATGCTCGTTGTTAGTTTGTTAGCATATTACTGATTGTGGGGGTGTGGGGTGTGGGAATGCACTGTGTGTACAGGTTGAGGTTTGTTACTCTCCATAAATGACTAAACTTCTTTCAAATCCATACACACTTAATCTTCTCAAAACAGCAGTGGTCGAAAATTAAATCAGCCCAATACCCAAGTACTGGTATATGAAGTGTAATGACGGAAAGATTTTCCTTGAAATCACTCTGGATAAGTTAATACTTATATAATTACATCTGCTTGTGTACTGGAAAAGTGTGTGTGGCCAGTGAATTTTTCAAGTACAACTACCATATTTGGAAGTGAAAATTCAACACTTGTTGAGTCCAGTGTCGTAGCTATCGCTGAGAATCCGTGCTCACATAGACAAATATGTCATAGATCTCTGTGTGTTCAGTATATGAGTTCTATATTAGTAATTCTCCATGTCGGTGGACAATATCACATTTCTGGTGTTTGAAGAGCTGAACAGGCATTTACTTTACTTTTTTTTTGCGTTGCTGCACTAACACTTGTTTGAAGCACTGAAACATATCCAGTAGTACAGGAACATGCATGATAACTAACAATGAAGTGTTCTACTATTGCACTTATCATGCAACCTCCAGTATAAAAACACGTCATAGATGTGCATGATTACACAGTACTCACATACCATCTTGGTGTGTATTGCTCAGTAATCCAGTCTCTTTAAATTGTTTACACCGTCTGTTCATCTACATGCACACTGCAATATGATTCCAGTACTTTCCAACATGAGTCATGTTGTATGTATTGTAACAATGTAATCAAACAGATAATGTCTGTCTAGAGCATGTCATAAGTGTATTTTTTGTTGTTTACATTTTCCAGGTCCTTTCGCTTTGTGGCATATCACAAATTTGTGTGGTGGATTTGGCGTCGTCTAGGAAGACACAACTGAAGAGTGCTGCTTTCCTGTGTCATATCTGCAATTAGGTTGGCATTCCCCTCTGAAGAATGTACAGGATTCAAAGCACCACGTTACGCTGCTGAGGACTAACTTGTCTCACAGTGCATGATGTTACTTTGCTCAGCATTGTAATGGAATGTTCATTTTCTTCTGTTTAAAATGATTAATCTCACCATGGTTACTAGTACCCCAAAATACTGAGATTTATGAAATGGGCATGTAAAAAGAAGCATTGTGACTGGCCAGAAATGAGGTGTCAAATACGTATTACACATACAGAATAAAAAGAACAGGTAACTAAATCAATGCCCATGAATGAAATGTTCAGAGCTAGGCATGGAATGTTGAGAAAAATGCAGTTAGCCATCTTGTTTTCAGCCTCCGTGTAAAGCACATACCAAACAGTAAACAATGTCGAGCTGTGGTCACGAGCTACCCCCCCACTTGTCTCCACCGCTTACTGACAAAACTGTCATTCAACTGTTCTATTATACTATCACATTTTATAAAGAACTATGTGGAACTAGGTTGAGCCGTAGTCACCACTTACGTGATCCGCACCATCCGACTCCACCGTCTCACAGCAAACTACGCTTCCGTCCCACTACAGTTAACTAAAAACAGAAAAAATCTGCATCCGTTATTCGTTTTTGTTTTTTTATTGCAATAAACGCAAACTGTCGAGAGGAACCTGTTACTTCTGCTCGCTCCATTCTGGTGCTCGGGCTGTCATGAGAATGGAGGAGCTACTGACATTCAAACAAAAAGTATGTACATGGATAAACTTCTCGTTCTTCAATTGTTCTTTTAAAAGGACACAAACCTCTCTAACCACACTTGTTCTCTCGATCAGGGCGTGGGGAGGGGCACTGCATGAATGGAAGACAATGATGTCATCACCTAGTAGGCGGAAGGACTATTTTATCTCAAATTAACACATTGATTTCAGTTTTCTTCAGTTTAGTAATATTTTTGAAGGTTACAAATATTTAAAAAAAAAAGAACCATTTTATAAGCGCAATAAAACACTCCAGGGTATGGGTGTTGAACAGATATTACCGCACTTCCAGGGGCTGAAGGCACTCAGCAGGGCCTCGTGCCTTACCACGCCCCGGGCGTGCGGTAATACCTGTTCAACACACACCCTGTCGTGTCTTATTGCTTACATATACTTGCCCTGCTTCTCAGGACAATTGGTTAAAGTTCGCAGGATGTGTTTGGTCTGTTTTTCCACATTGGGTTACCAGTTACAGAATATTTAGTGATCACATATCAGTTTGTGATCAGTGTCTTTCTCTTTCCAGTTAGTGTGCAGTCTTTCTTTCCTATGGCTAATTTCCCTAGTAATCCATTTTTGCAAGCTGCACTCAAAACATTGAGGGTGCTTAAGTCAACTCTATGGGTGCTTGAGCACCCCAGCACCCATGGTGTTGGCACCTACAGACATAGTGAGGTGATGTTCAATAAAGATAGTGGCAGTAATTCAATCACCTATCACAAAGTTTATGTAGTTCCAAACCACTATTATTACTGCACTGAATCTGTGAATGTTATATTGTTCCAGTCTAAGTAATCAACATGCATCACAAATACTGTCCCACAAACAGCACTAAACATTTCTTCTCCAAAGTGAATATGCCCATACCTGATGTTCCATAGGTATGTACAGCAGCATTGTTATAGACCCTTTTCCACCTCATTGCTTTGTGGCACCCATTGTCCAATGCTGATGGTGTCGTGTTGGTTTTTGTCAATCAGGGAAGCTTAACTAATGGTGCAAAATGTCTACTTATGACTCCCCGAACTGTAGATGCTAAAAGACAACATGTAGTCACTGTGTCCCCTTCCCACCTCCTGGTAACTCAGCTCTTGCCGGGAGCATTGGTCAGAAGTATGCCAAAGTAACAACTTTGCTGCCTGTACTTGATTCTTTATGTTTTCTTTGTTATGAAATAACAGGGTAACAGGTTGTTTTGAAAGCGTTATGTCTTGATACATTAATGCAATACTGAAGGGAACACAGTATCAACAGTCGCACCCCCAGACCGGGAGTGAGGCACTGCACAATTATGTACTTCTACAACTCAATGACACAACACATGAAAACTTTTGCTACTGACTGGCTAATGTTGCCTTTGCCCAATGTTACCACATCTGTGTTACACTGGCCTCTCGTTCAGCACATTATCGTGCTTTGTATCACTATGCGGTCTGTGCACATTGAGCTAGCAACAGCTCAACTGTCTTGCTTTGTTTTATCAGCCATCTGATGACCAACACACACAGTATACTTTGTAGTGGTATACCTATGGCATGTGTGGTATTCTAGTCCAACATGTTAATATTTACATTTACATACACGGTGGGTGCATACCACCATCTGCTGGAGATGTGCTTGGAAAGAGGTTGTTAAATGCAGGTTGGACATGTAAGTATTAATCCACGATGAAGGTGGCATCTAATGGTGAGTTAATGCATGGTAGGGGCCGTTGTGGCATGAGGCTGCCACCTTTGGAATGGATTAATGCACTTGTAACATGGCAAGTGCAAGGGAACTATTACTTGGATAGTCTTTTGCTTCCTTTGACACAGAAATCATGACTATGACTGCTTTGAGTTCTATATTCCTGGTTCAGATCTCTTACTTTTCAGCCTGTGTTTAATTACAAGCATGCACGTGCATGTTGCACAGGCCACGTTCAGTAATGTGGTGTGTACCACTTTCTGCATGGTTACAAGTTTGCGCTACATTCTTACATTCCGATTTCATAATCATCAGACCTGCAAAGTTCGTGGTTGTGATTGGCTGCTCTCTTGCTGACTGTCCTTTTTCACCTAGCATTCATGACATGCTGCATTGTGGGGAGACTGTACTCGGTACATGTTTCACTATACGCAGACACTCACTGCACTTCTCTCAGCTGTCTTTCTTCTACAGCGGTGACTCTGATGACCAATAGGTGGTGCTTTTACGAGGGCATACGACTTTTCTTGTCCACTATATGTCACTGTGTGTCTTCGTGTCCTACTTTTCAAATAGAGCTCTGCTGAGCATAGTTATTGATCACTGGCTTCCGTCCCTGCACCGATAACACCACTTCTGTTACTTCCATTTCTGTTCCGTGTTATTGCCATTCTCTCCAATGCTTCACTTTTATGCTATGATAGAACACAGCAGCTGTTGCAACACCATTTCCTCGTTTTGCTGACCAATAGGTGGTGCTGTTACAGACCACAGAAAATGTTCTTTTGTTTCTACATCGTTTCTTTCCGTTACCCTTGCCACTCATGTGTCCCACTGTACTGCAACTATTACACTTTCCGGTGGCTGGGTGACAACGCATGCCTGGCAACACAGAGACATTCTGCCTCGCTGCTGTCTCCACTTCTTTACCGCTCCTGCACTGGAAACCAGCCCCCTCCACTTAGTGTCTTGGTGTCATCCCTTGTACTTAGGCTCTCTGTTGCTGGCGCCACCTATTGGTCAACATCGCACTACACTACTTACTTCTCATTTTCTGAGCGCGTTCACGAGCTACACACGGCATTATTGCTCTGAGCATTCTAAAGCAACACAGCATTATCATGCCATAATGTCGTGTTGCTCTTGTACCACCTGACCCTCTTCTGCCAATCATGTTGCTTGGTTTGGGTTACCTTGTTTTAGCCATGTTACAAAGGCATCATACTACTTACTAATGTGATGTGATCAAATTTATATTAGACCGCTCAGTTGTAGAAATGGTTAATCTGTGCATGCCGTACTCCCAGGTAGTGTCCAACACTTGATAGACCTTTTCAATTTCCATGCAGTATAACTGTATGTGCATAATTAATCAGTGGGAGCTTTTTGATTTCACTTAGTACATAACAAAAGGTGATGTGTTTATTCCTTGAATGATTGAAAGGGCAGTTCTGTACTGTACTGTACTTGTCAACAGAATCATACAGTTTCTGTAAGTGTTGGCAGTATTACACTCATCACAATTAATGAATAACATAAAATGTATAACTGACAAGTTTAATGATGTTGTAAATGTCCTTTATGAAATAAACAATTTCAAGTGATAAAGCAAAATTATCTTTGTCACACTCACTTTATGCTGGCGACCCGGGTTGAATGTCGGGGGAACCTTTTGGGGGTGGTGGTGGTGCAGTATTTAAACACTTTTCCTTTCATTAAAAACAAGGGAATCAGGCCGGTCTGGTGGCACTGAGGGTTGAAGCTGGACGCCACACCTCCTTTCCCTGCGCCCAGCACGACACGTTCGGCAACAGACTTGGGTGCTGGGGGGTCAACGAGGCAGGAAAAGTTGGTCAGTCCGACTCTCCTCTCCTCTCCTCTTCTGCGGTGGGTTAGGGTGATGCCTCGCTCTGTAGCGGCCCCCGGTGGAGACCAGGAGCACTACAGGATGCAGCGCAATGTCAAGGGG
This sequence comes from Neoceratodus forsteri, assembly GCA_016271365.2. Lineage (NCBI taxonomy): Eukaryota > Metazoa > Chordata > Ceratodontiformes > Ceratodontidae > Neoceratodus > Neoceratodus forsteri. The sequence continues at coordinate 686,657,125 of JADMNL010000022.1, read as the reverse complement.
TGCCAGGAAAAACACCGAAAAAATGGCATCCGAGTAACCGGATGACAGCTGCCTAGCTCCCCACCTCCACAGAGCCCCCGGAAAGCCAGGACCAATCTCAGCAGCACCGAGGGCTGAGAAAAGGAATGCCGGAAAGGCAATTTCCCCCCGGAAGGAGGGAACACACCCGATGATGGGTTACATCAGGCTACCCTGGGCTGGCTGCAATATGGGATTGTTAAGCTGGTGCCGGGATGGGTTCAGAGTGGAGAACGAGGGAGTTCCTTGGCATAACACCTGAAGGAGAGGCCGGTCAGATGCAGGGGGTAAATAAATAAAGCAAAAAAAAACATGGGAATCAATAAAGTCCAACAGGGTAGCATCTTTCAGAATAAGAGATGTGCAAGAACAAGGAGGCACAGTTTGAAGATAGAGGGGGGACGGCTAAGGGGCAATGACAGGAAGTATTTTTTCATGGAGAGGGTGGTGGATGCATGGAATGGCCTTCCTGAAGAGGTCATGGGGTCAAAAACAGTGGAGGAATTCAAGACTACATGGGAGAGACATAAGGCAGTTCTGGCGGGGGTCAGGAGGAAGTAAGCTGTTGGTTTACCAGGATCTGTAGCTTATCTAATCGGTAGGGAAATGGGCAGACTTGGTGGGCCAAGCAGTCCTTATCTGACATCAAAGTCTATGTTTCTATATTATTTGTCCATAATTCTTCAGTCCTATAACTATATCTGCATCACCCGAAATAGACCATAATATGGTCCAGAGCAGAAATGCCAGAATAATCATGACATACTGGTTTTTAAAAAATAACATGTGATCACTCTGTGTAACAACATGAGGGCGGGGTCGAGGGAGAGGTGAAATGGGGACAGTGTGGAAGAGTGGGTGGAAGGGGTCAGTCTCAGTACAAGTGATCACAAACTACGTTTCTTGCTGAAAATGTGGAGTGAGACAAACCTGACCAACGTGAGAGATCTGTCCTTCAGAAAAGGTTACTATGTCAAAATGAGGATGGTATTTATGGCGGAAATAAAGGGAAACATGAATAGAGAGGGAGGAGAACAGCTATGTGAAAGTATCAAGGCCAGGATACTGAGGGCCATGCAAATTTACATAAGGAAGGCAAGCGAAAACAAAAAGAAGGATACAATTTTGTTTTGCAAGGGAGGTGACAGTACCAATCAGGAAAATTAAAAGGGGAATCCAGAAGTACAGACTGACACAGAATAAAGAGTATATACAGGCTTCCATGGATAGGCTAAAAGTAGTGGTAAAGGTGATATAGGGACTAATAGAAGAAATGGTGGTGGACTACTTGGAAGGCAGGGACTTGCTGTAAGACAAACAATATGGGTTCACAAAAGGGCAGCAATATCAGACAACCAGATATAGTTCTTCAATTGGGTGAACATGTAGTCGCCCGGCGTGGGCCGGTGGACATTGCCTAGTTTGACTTCAAAAACTCCCTTGACAAGGTCCATCAAAGAAAGCAAATTAATAATCTCAAAAGCTTATTGGTGTGACCAAAAATAACTTGTTGGATTGAAAAATGGCTGCCGTGCAGGAGCCAGAGAGTGGTGGCCCATGGAGTGTACTACAGGGAGTGTATTGTGATGAGTGGGTTACCGCAGGGGTAGGTACTGGGACCATTCCTTTTCAAGGTACATAGTCATGACATAGTGGTCCAGATGGATGGGAGTGTGGGCTTATTTGCAGATGCCACTAAGACCTGCAATGGGGTGGATACCCAAGGGATGGGAGGACTCCATGAGGCGGGGCCCCAAGACACTGGAAGGGTGGTCTGACAAGTGGCAGACAGGTTTGAAAATCCAAAACTGTGTGGTTATGCACATGGAACATACAAATGCACAAGTTGAGTTACATACAGTAGGTGGAGTAATTGAATACAACAGATCCATGCCATTATCCTGTAATTTTAGTATCAAGCAACTGTAGAGTAGTAAACTAGTGAAGCAAAGCAATGTGAAAGGAGCATGGAATGTTGGCATGCATAGGGAGGGGCATAACATGCAGAACAACAGAGGTGACCGTGCCACTTAACAAAGCCATTTTTAGGCCACACATGAGGTATGTGGTCCACTTCTGGAGATCACCTTGGATAAATGAAATTGATGGTATTGAGAGGCTACAGTGTAAGGAAACTGAGATGGTGCATGGCATGCAAGGGCACCTATGAACAGCAGTTGAGGGAACTGATTTTATAGCAACAGGAGACTAATGGACAGGAGAGACATGATAAAAAAAAAATTACAGTATGGATTAACAAGGTGAAAGGGATGTGCTTATTCAAAACAAAGGTGGAGACTGTAACAGAAGTGCATAGGCTAAGATTGTAAGGTGAACATATAAGTGGAGTGTGAGATGGCATTTCTTCCTGGCACCTGAAGCACCCAACTGGAGGAGGTGGTTGTGGATGAAATGGCCCAGTGATGCAAGAGGGCATGGGACAACATACAGGGTTTTTGAGTGGGGGTGAAGGGGAGGGCCCACGATATGGGAGATGGTTAAAAAGTCTGAAATAGGGTAGCCTAAATTGGACGCTGGTGTCATTTCCGCCATCAGATTTCTGTGATTGTATGACCTGGGGTTCAATAGAAAGAAAAGACCAACAATGCACAAGACAGAGGGAAACCTTGTTGCAGGCACAGTAATGGTGTGTGTGTGGTGGTGGGGGGGAGTGTGGTCAATCAACCAAGAGGAAAAGTTCTTTGAAGTCATCATTTTCGATAATAATAATATTTATTTATTAAGCGCAATTCAGAATATCAAAGTGCTTTACAAAAATATAAAAACTTTAAAACCAGTAATAATTAAAAATAGTGTTGTTACGTTAGTGTCACGTTAGTTAGTTAGTTAGTTAGTGTAACGTTCTCAGGTTACTGCACAGATTCCTGAACCTAGCACCACTAATGCGGTCTTCTCATTCCTTGCTGCTTCACTGAAAAAGGTCGAAGACCTCCTTCTACAGTTGGACATCAAGAAAAGCGCTGGTACTGACTCTCTCAACCACTACTTCTTAAAGATTGCATACCATGTCCTAGCTGTACCAATCACACACTTATTTAACTTGTCCTTGTCCCAGGGGACTCTTCCACACCTATGGAAAATTGCCCACATCATTCCTCTGTTTAAATCAGGGGATCCCTGCGATCTAAATAATTACAGGCCGATATCTGTCCTACTAATATTGTCTAAACTGCTGGAAAAAATTGTGAATGCTCAGTTGAGAACCTACCTAGATAACAAGAACCTTCTAAACCCAATGCAGTCTGGTTTGAGAGTCAAGCACGGTACCATTACGGCTCTGGCCAAAGTGACTGATGACTGGCAATGAGAGCTGGAAAACCAAAAATTTGTGTGTGCCATGTTCCTGGATCTTAGCAAGGCCTTCGACAATGTCAACCACTGTCTGCTTCTTTCCACTATAAAAGTGATAGGTCTGGACCCGACCTCTCTGTGCTGGCTCAATAATTACCTTACAGATAGGCTTCAGGAGGTCAGGGCCGAAGGGGAGCTCTCTCCACTCAAACCACTAAAAAGAGGCATTCCACAGAGATCCATCCTGGGGCCTCTATTGTTTGCCATTTATATAAACAATATTGGTGTTGTCATCAAGGAGGCCAATATTCACCTTTTCGTTGATGATACGGTGTTGTACCTAAGCCACAACCATCTCCGGAAGCTGCCTGTGGAGATTTACAAACAGAATTCAACATGTTGCAGAATCAGCTCCCGAATAAAAAAGTCTTAATCAATGCCAGAAAAACAAAAGCTATGCTGTTCTCTCCGGCTACTCATTCGGCGAACCTTGCTATCTCTGTCTCCTTACCTCCCATAAACACTATACTAGGAGAGAGGTTGCAATTTGTTACAAATTTCAAGTACCTAGGGGTCTGGCTAGACCACAGACTCTCCTCCATAGAACATGTCGAGGATCTGCTGAAAAAGCTGAGGCAGAAGCTTGGTCTCTTCTTTAGAATAAACCACCTCCTGACCAAAGATGCCAAGATGCAGTTAGTTCAATCCATGTTTCTATCCCTAATTGATTATGCCGATTTCATTTATAGTCAGTGTAATGCCTCCTGTCTTACTAAACTGGACACCTTATACCACAGAGCCTTGAGATTCATAACTGGCCTACATATCACCACCCACCACTGCTCCTTATATGCAGCTGTGGGGTGGACCTCCCTTCAGTACAGAAGGAATAGAAATGCGGCTCTCTGGACTTACAGAGCTATTACCAACAAATTACCCCAATACATTTCCAACTGTTTGCTGTTATACGTGGTAGGCAACTACTCACTGAGAAGCTATTCTCTGCTTCTACTGAAGGTACCTAGGGCCAATACACGCTTTGTGAGAGCGGCCATAGGCTTTGTGTTGCCCTCGCTCTGGAAAAAACTACAGGACTCTATGAAACTGAGTCTCCCTGTTTGTCTTACCACCTTCAAGACCTTGTATGCCAAGGCTGTTAAGGAGTTATGCAACTGTATCCAGCATGCTTAGCGTGCTAGGGTGCCTACGGCTTACCTGTCCACTACATCTCCACCTAACCGGGCCCCGTGTTTGTCTCCACCTATATCCCCCTTTTTTTCTGCTAATCCACTACATTTCTTACCCTCAGACTCCTAACATATATGTCCCCAGCCCATCTACCATAGCACCCCTCCTAAAACAGCAGCAGTCCTGTACCCTTCCCCTCCATATCTACCCCTTAAGTTTGTATATGTCCTGACCAATGATATGCCGTGCTGTTTGAAAATGTTTTAATATGCTGGCTGTTTCAGAATGTTTTAATTCCCCTTCTCATACCATTTTCCCTAACCATGTTAACCCTATACCTGAAATACTTGTTATTGCTCTGTGTAATGTTTTTATATTTCAGTATAATTATGTCTATTTATTATCTGTACATAAAAGTGTTATTCTTGACCTTGTGTAACGCAGGTCCACCTTGTAAATGAGCCTGCTCAATGGTGTTCACCTGGATAAATAAAGACTTGATTGATTGACTGTTGTATAATATCAATTGATCAATCTCAATTAATAGCAAAAGCAAGATTAAATAAGTGGGTTTTCAGTGCCTTTTTGAAGCTCTCCACAGTCTGGCACTCTCGCACTTGATGAGGTACAGAATTCCACAAGGTGGGCACTGCAAACACAAATGATCAAGCCCCAGATGTCTTCAATTGAACCCTGGGAATCTCTAGCAATCCTTCGTCAGTGGAGCGGAGTTGATGGGAGGGGTGGAGCAATAGGGGCAAAGAAGATCTTGCAGGTAGCTCAGACCCAGTCCGTACAGGGCTTTGTAGGTTAGCAAGCTGATCTTAAAGGTGGTCCACCATTGAACTGTCAGCCAGTGCAGCTCGTACAGCACAGGAGTAATGTGGTTAGATCGAGAAAGCCCAGTCAGTAGCATGGCTGCCGCATTCTGCATTAGCTGTAGATGGTGGATGTCAACCCCTGGAATCCCTAGGTAAAGGGCGTTACAGTAATCCAGACAAGAGGTCAGAAAGGCATGGACCAATGTTGGAAGGTAGTCAGGTGGAACTAGATGCCTAATCCAGGTGAGATTCCTCAGATGGTAAAATTACGTCTCGATGATGGATGACACCTGAGGCTTCAGGGTCTGTCCCTCGTCAAGAATAATGGCCATACCATGCACCCATTCAGAGGTCCTCAGCTGGCAGCCTCCCAGCACCAGGCCGGATGCCAGCCCTGCCAAAGACCCCCTCTCTCGATGACCCAGATCCACGACCAAAACCTCAGTCTAGTCAGGGTTCAGCTTCAACCAGTTAGCACTCATTCTTGGATCTCGGATAGGAAGCTGTTAAATACCGAGACTGCAACATCCTGACTGGGTGCAAAGGACATGTATAGCTGAGTATCATCTGCATAGCAGTGAAAACTCAGTTTGTACCACCTGACAATGTTCCCCAGTGGCAGCATGTACACCACAAACAACATGGGGGAAACAACTGAGCCCTGTGGGACCCCACATGGCAGGGAGAAAGCATCAGAGGAATACATTACCGACACTACTCTCTGAGACCTACCTGTGAGGAAAGAATGAACCCACCTGAGGACTGTACCAGACAGTCCACAGATCAACTGCAGGTGCTCGAACAATACCCAGTGGTCCACAGTGTCAAATGATGCCAAGAGATCAAGGAGGACCAAGGAGTATGGCTCATCTGATCTCTCACAACAAGGAGGTCATTGAGCACCAGAAGAAGGGCAGGCTCAGCAATGTGCCTTTTCCTACAACCCAGATGGAAGGGATCATAGATGTCATGGATGGCAAGATGATCCTCCAGCTGTAATGCAACCACCTTCTCAATAACCTTACCCACAAAGGGAAGATTTTAGACAGGCCTGTAGTTGATAAGACAATCCAGGTCAAGAGAAGATTTCTTAAGAATAGTACATCCACAGGCTGTCCCTGATCCAGTTCCCAATGTTACCCATTTGTAGAACTCCACAAGGTTAGTTTGACATGAGCTACCTGGCACAAACCCATGTTGTCGACTATCCATGCCACCCACCTCCTCCAAGAATGCCCCCAAGCATTCCTTCAGTATACTCTCCATTATTTTACCCACCACGGATGTCAAACTGACAGGTCTATAGTTACCTAGCACCTCCCTTGATCCCTCTTTATGGATTGGCACCACATGAGCCACTCTCCCAATCCTTGGGTACCCTCCCTGTCTCGAGTGACCTATTGAAGAGCTCCACCAGGGGTACTGCCAGTACGTGTGCCAATTCCCATAGTACTCTCTGGTGAATGACATCCAGCCCTGGGGATTTTTTCTTTTTTAGGTCCTTATGGGCTTTCCACACCCATTCCATGGGGATAGCATCATCCACCCCCCCCTTAACGGCTTCCTTATCCTGATGTGACACTCCTGGGGTACCACTCCCTCCCGCCTGTTCCAATCCTGTAGCTCCCTATTCCCACCCCCTACCCTTCTACCCCTCCTCTCCTGTGTGGTAAATATACCTCCCTCTAGTGAACACTGAGGCAAAGTAGTCATCTAATACCACCGCCTGTTCCCTCACATCCTCCACCCACCCTCCATCTATTCTCAATCTGATGATTTGGCTCTTGTTTTTTCTCCTCTACCCAATATACCATAAGAACCCCTTTTCCCCTCCCTGTTTCCCCTGTGCCAGCCACTGCTCCTTACTGGCCTTTGTCCCCCTCACCAACAGGGTGGCTTTTCTGGATACAAGGCAGTATGTTTCATTTTCCCTTTCCCCTCTTGATGCTTTGTATTTTTTGTAGGCAGTCCTCTTTCCCTGACTGCCTCCTAAACCTCACTGGACCACCAGCTCAGTTTACATGACCTTGCACCCTTACGCTTCACCCTAGCACAGGCCCTAACTGCCTCATGAAGTCCCCGTTTAATGACCTCCCATCTCCCTTCAACATCCGTCTTTGAAGTAATCCCCTTCAAATTATCCTTGAGAACATGCTCAAGTCCTTTGGTACACACACTGTGTCCAGGGAGGTATGGAACAGGTCTACCAGTCGGCCAGCAAGGAAATCCTACACAAGTATCTTTCAGAGCAGAAGCTCAACCTAAACCACTACTGACTGGAACACACCCCATAGTAGTGTGCGTACAGTGGTGTAGCACTATACTTATTACGGAACACAGTTGGGAGAACTGGTGCAGACAGTCCCTGTCTACCATCTGCTGGGAATGTTATTTCATTTGTTCCTGCAAATGGCAAACAGAGAGTCGGCATGCAGCATGAACCACTAAGGTACCATACATTGACATGTGACTCAGCCAAAATTAACACCTATGTCCTCCACCACAGGTCGCTATAGTGACACACTGCACAAACACCTGTGGTCAAACAGGTGGTGGTAAAGCATGGGGACAGTCTGCACACCCTCACCAGAGGCTGGTACCTGCACATGTGGTGCTCAATCCTTCACTCAGGACAAAGCATCCATTACAGAGCATACACAATGTCTCAGATGAATAAATCACAAAATAACTTTTTCTTTCATGTAGTGTGTACATGTTAAGTTCACTCAGTCTCTCCTCATATGGTCTGTGGTGTGATCCCTGAAAAATCTTTGTACCTCTCCTCTTTACTTCCTGCAATCTGTCTATCTCCTTTCTGAGGTGCAGCATCAAGAGCTAAACACAATACTCCAACTGGGGTCTCGCTAAAGACCAATTCAATGCCTGTAACACCTCCATCTTTCTGGTTATGATACTGCTTATGATGCACCATAGCATACCGCTGGCCTTCACTATAGCCTTTTCAAACTGTTTTGCCACCTTCAAATACTCTGATCTAATGACACACAGGCCCCTATCTTGTTTGGTTAATGACAGTTTGTCGCATCCAGGGTAGTATTCCATTGATATCTTACCGTTGTCAATGTTAATCAATTTAGACTTGTTTGCATTGAATTGTAGCTGACAGGCAGTCGACCATGCATCTAACTTGTGTACATACTATATGCTTCAATTTTCCCCCCTACCTCAGGGGGGTGTAACTTATTGCAAAGCTTTGTGTCATCGGCAAACAGACATACTGTACCCTACGTTATAACCATGGCCCCTACTTTTCTGCAGCACAGTAGGACCAAGTTCTGCAGCAAGACTACCATTTGCCGCAGAACTTCTGCGGCGGTGGTTTGTAATTTCTGCGGAAGTTCTGCAGCACTAACAAACTACCACATCACAGTGACAGCTTATCATTCTGACTTCACTTTCATGGCAGTGGTTATAGCAATCAGGATGATAGAAAGCACAGTAACACTAGTTCAAAAAATAACAGAATTATAAAAATAATTTTATGCCTGAAAAAGCAAAACAAATGTCTCTCCCTTAAGGTCCTAGCCTGTTAAAGAAATGACATATGCAGAGGGGATCTTATGTGATAAATAAGGTATTTCTATATGCATGTTATCTATCCCACTAATGAGGTTTCCACTGTCTATCACTTATATATTTGTATGTGCTTTCTACACCACTCATGAGGTTCCCACTGTGTATCACTTATGTGTTTATATGCAGTCTGTGTGTGTGTGTGTGTGTGTGTGTGTGTGGTGAGAGAGACAGAGATACTGTGTGTGTGTGTGTATATATATATATATATATATATATATATTTATTTCCATGAACTTGCATCCTCATTCATACAGGTCCCATTAGAAATGGAATAGTGGAGTTATTGCAAAACTCATTTTTGAAGTCAACCTGCTTTCCCTGACACACTGCGTAACACCATCAGGCCATGACAAGCATGTGAACAGATTGTGAGATAGAGCTCTCCAGACCAGCACAATGTGTCCACCATGTGACAGAACACTGCACCATACCTTCCCTGGCTCCGAGCAATGATGTGTTCCACCAATCCTTGTGCTGCCCAGCCAGCTCCCAGAGCTAATCTCTGAACCTGAGTTGCCGGCATGGAAACACAGCATGCTACCCTCTGGCCCAACAGCTGTCCTTGCACACAACATTTCTCAATAACTTTTAGGTGATTCTATCAACCAATGACAATATGTAATCAATAACCCTGGCAAAAATGCATACAGTGCCATTATTTATTTAACAGGTCTATTCTTTCAACAGGTCTACACATTATTATATTCCACTTTTCTGGGCATAATTACTTTATTTTTCTTAAAAATGACAGTTAACTTCATTTTACCAGTTATTCATTTCAGATGGCATCTCCATACCTTAAAGGCACAAATAGGTCTGTACAAAGTGAGGTATGGACTTAACAGGCCTGTGCTATTGACAAGGTTTTGTTTAAGTTGGCCCTAGTGCAATAATGTAAGACTGAAAATTGTATTAGGCTGTAGTGCAGGTTGAGCAAATATCACCATGCCTGATGTGCTGTGCCACCGTCTCTGGCAGTGGGAGCTGTGGTAGATAAGTGACAGTTCATTTCTGTTGCAGAATGCAGCCATTTCATTAGCTAATGTATGATGTTATAGCAATGATAACATCACATTCTGAGCATAGAGGGGTTTGGGATATAAAAAGAGGGGAAGGGAACCAGATTCTATGGAAAAACAGAAATATTAATAAAAAATTACCAAGAAGAGTGAATTCTGCGGCACCACAGAAATTCTGCGGTAGATTGCAAGTTCTGCAGAAAATTCGGCGGCGGCAGAATTCTAGGGGCCTTGGTTATAACCCATCTGCAATGTCACTGATGAAAACATTGAGGAAGAGAGGTCAAAGCAGTGACCCCTGAGTCACCGCACTGGTCACTTCACTATCCTCTGACAAGGTGCCATTTATTGGCATCCTCTGTGTCCTCCCGCTTAGCCAGTTTCTTACCCAGTTTACCACAATGTGACCTACTACCACAGATTATACCTTATCAGATGCCTGTGTCTGCACCACTGAAGTACCGGGTATACTATATCCACTGCACTCCCCTGATCCACCCGGCACGTGACACAGTTGCAGTAATATTCCACACACACACACCTAAGCACAGACAGTCACTATACATTAGTAAGGAACACATGACAGTGGTTTGCTTGAAAACGCTTTATTGAACAAAAGAAGAGGGAGACACAGTGGAACACATTTTATTATAAAAAAAGTATCAGTACTTTATTCATAGTGATGGAACACACAGTAATTTCACTGAACATGAAATCACACTCATCCAGAAAGGGATACAGTACTACATATAAAGGGGGAGGGGAGCACATGTGGAGATAAACACATTTGTCTGCAAATATTAATATTTTATTTGAAGGTTCATCTGCAGAAAGGAGTGTGGTACAGAAACAGTCAGAAGTGCCACTAAATGGTAACATATGATGAGAACTGCAGATGAACACCACAAAACAAAAGAACATGCAGGCAAGGCAAGCTGCTGTATGCTGTAAAGAAAATATGACAAAAGGACACACATGACGATATAGTGAGGTAACACTTTTATGTGTGGTATGGAAATGTTATCTTACTATAGTGTCATGTGTGCCTTCTTGTCATCTTTTTGTTACAGTATACAGCAGCATACCTCACCTGAATGGTCCTTTTAGTGCTGTTCATCTGCAGTTCAAATCATATGTTCTCATTTGCCACACTCATTTCTGCAGATGGAACTTCTAACACAAAATGTATATTTGCTGGTAAATCGCACCATGGGCATCATCCCAATGTAAAATGATAGTTTACTTTGCTAGACTAATATGTACAGTACTGCTATGGTATTGGTGTTGGGGAAGCATGATCGCCGAAGTTCCGTGCATGAAAATACTTCTGTGCATGAAAAAGTTCTGGGCATAAAAATACCGTGAAACAAATGCTGCACAGCAGAGGAGAGATAGTGCCAAAGTTCTGTGCATGAAAATACTTCTGCGCATGGAAAGGTTCTGGACATCAGAAATTACCGCAAAACAAATGCTGCACAGCTGAGGAGGGATAGTGCCTCTCGCTACAATGACATCATCACGTTAGATGTCGGGGCACGCACACAAGCGGGTGGTGAGAACGAGCATAGAAAATGCATAAAGATAGCTGTAAAATTACAGAGTGATTTAAATGACAAAACATTTGATCAATTACTTCAAAACTTCACAGGATTAACTTTCAGAGGATACTGCATCAAGCGACTGACTGGGATCTTGGCTCAACGGTACCTAAAAAAAGCCTATTTATTTGTCCTTTAAGCAGTTAGCTGACTAGGTAGGATTGCCCCGGAGGTGTGGTTTGTGCTAATTAATTAGCATGAGCCACTCAAAAGAGAGACTGGGGGTGTGCTGAGGAGATCCTAACAGGGAAAGTATCAGAATTTTTTCGAAGCTAAATGGATACATGCCCAGAGTTATGAACCAACAGGAATTAAAAAACATGCAAAAGCGTGACCAATAATAAACAAGAGAAAAACTTTGCTTAAAATGCAGTTCAAAGTGAAAACACAGCAAGTTTGGGAGAAGACAAAAGGCAGAGTCCTCTCTTATAATGTTGTCAGGGGAGGTAGGGTGGGAGCTCACCGATGCTAAAGGACACCTTGGAAGAAAGAAGATTACTATGGTGAGTAATTATTTCTTCTTACCCCAGGGGTCCTTTAGCATCAATAACTTTAAGCAGACTATAAAGCAGTGTAGTTGGGAGGCGGGTAGAGAACCTACTTAAGAAAGAGGCTCTGCAGAACCGCCTTACCAAATTTGGCATCAGATCCAGACTGTACATCCAGGCAGTAGTGCATTGTGAATGTGTGTACAGTCTTCCAAGTAGCTGCTTTACAGATGTCCAGTAAGGGTATGCCCCTTGCAGCTGCCACAGAGGCAGCAGTGCTCCTAGTAGAGTGGGCCCTGAGGTCCTCGGGAGGCTGTTTGCCAGCCTTGTCATAACAGAAATGAATGCAAGAGACTATTCAATGAGAAATGGTCCTCTTGGTGGCTGATCTTTCTCTATCTACTTCCCCATGGGTGAGGAATAGTTGAGTAGAGGGGCCCCTGAACTGCTTGTTACATTTCAAGTAATGGAGCAGGGCCCTCTTGACATCCAGACTATGACGTTTCTGCTCCCCAGGAATGGCCTTCTTAGTAAAGAACACTGGTAAGGTAATGGACTGGTTAAGGTGGAACTCGGAAACCACCTTGGGCAGGAATTTTCTGTTTGTCCTAAGCTCAATTTTATCCCTGTGGGGGATAATGTAGTTGGGCTCAGTACAGAGTGCCTGCAGCTCTGAAATCCTTCTTGCAGAGGTAATGGCTACCAGGAAAAACTGTTTTCCAGGTGACGTACTTGAGATGAGCAGTAGCCATGAGCTCAAAGGGAGGCTGCACGAGCTTGGCAATGCACAAATTCAGACTCCAAGGGGGAACAGGTTCCCTGACAGGTTGCTGGAGATGCAGAAGGCCTTTAAAAAACTGTTTGAACATCGGCTGGGAATAAACAGATTTGGACTTTCCAAAAGAAAGATAGGCCGAAATTGCAGCCAAATGTGGTTTCATCGAAGAAGGCCTCAAGTCTGAGTTCTGGAGATGAACTAAATAGTACAAAAGGATGGTGTCAGTGGCTGAAAAGGAGTCAATCTTTCTGCCTTTGCATTAGATGGAGAATCTCTTCCATTTGGCTGCATAGGTCATCTTTGTGTTGGGATTTTTGCCATCCTCTGTGTCTTAAGGACCTGCTCTGAGAACTGAGAAGCAGGGAACTCTAATTCCTCAAGAGCCAAGCTTTGAGGTGAAGAGACTGCAGGTCTGGATAAGTCACTCCTAAGTGGGGTAGGGTCAGGAGTGAGTGACTGACAGGAAGGCGAATGGGCATGCTGCATCAGAGTGTTAGCAGCAGACGATACTAAGCTTGCCTTGGCCAATCTGGCACCACTAGAATCATTAATGCTGGTTGAAGCCTGAGTTTCAGCAGGACCTTGAAAATGAGAAGAAACAGAGGGAAGGCGTATAGGAACTTTCCTGACCAGTCCAGCACTAGGGCATCTGCTGGGAAAGTTCCCAGAACTGGAGGTCTACAGCAAAAGAGAGGAAGCTGGTGATTGAGAGGGGAGGCAAACAGATCTATTTCTGGGGTCCCTCACCTCCTGAATACTGTGGCTAGCACTTGTTTGTTGAGACACCACTAGCTGTGTCCATGGCTGATGCGAATCAGGGCATCCACCAGGGTGTTGTCTTTGCCTGGAAGGTGACTGGCCAACAGAGACACACCAAGAGAATAGGCCAGGGTTCAAATTTTCATGGCCTCCATAGAGAGGACTTCTTACTTTCTGCCACCCTGCTTGTTTGTGTAAAACATGGCAGTGGTGTTGTCTGTCCTTATCTGCATTGTGTGACCTTTGATGTGAGGGCCAAAGGTTTTTAATGCTAGATAAATGGCCCAGAGTTCCAGGAGGTTGATGTGTGACCGTGACTCCTTTGGAGTCCAGGTACCACTGACAGAAGAATTGTCCAGGTGAGCCCCCCATCCTAGAAGAGAAGCATCTGTGGTGATGATTTTTGTAGGAGGGGGTCTGGCAGGGGACACCTACTGACAGGTTGGCAGTGTCCTTCCACTAGTACAGGGCTTGAATAAATGTCTTTGTGACTGGTAATAGTTTGGATAGAGCATTGTTCTTCTGGGACCAGTGAGAACGTAAGTGATACTGGATGTACCTCATTCTGTACCTGACTCCCAGGACCACAGCTATCATAGATGCCCTATGTTCCAGGAGTCTTAAGAAGTGTCTGGCCGGCCTTGGTTGGCCCAGGATGAAAGAATTTGCCACTGACAAGAAATTCTGAATTCTTTTTGGAGGCAAGAAGGCCTTGCTCTGCTTGGTGTCCAGCTGTGCTCCTATAAATGTTAGGAGCTGTGTTGGATCTAGATGGGATTTCTTTAGGTTTATCAGAAATCCCAGAGAGCAGAGTGCTTTTTGTGAGAGATAGGAACTCCTGGACCTGAACTGGAGTTTTTCCCACAATTTGCCAGTCATCCAGATAAGGGTAGACTGAGACCTCTTGTTTCCTGAGATGTGCTGCCACGACAGTTAGACATTTGGTAAACACCCTTGGCACAGATTTAGGCCAAAGGGCATGGCTGTAAACTGGCAATGCCCTGAAGGGAGTTTGAACCTCAGAAATTTTTTGTTGGACTGCCTTATGGGTATGTGAAAGTAGGTGTTCTTGAGGTATAAAGAGGCTAGCCAATCTCCCTGTTGGAGGGGTAGGGGCAGGGGTAAATGGAGAAATAGACAAAGGCAGTAGGGACAGGGATGGGGCAAAAAGAAATAAAGCCATAAAAAAAATGGAGGGTAATGAGTACCAATGCCCATAGTCTAGGTAAAAAGCTCCCCGAAATGGTGGCCTTGATGGACGAGGGATGCCTGGATATTGTGGCAGTCACAGAAACATGGTACACAGAGAACCATGACTGGGATGTCAATATACCAGGGTACACAATCTACAGGAGGGACAGCGAGGGAAGAAGAGGAGGAGGAGCTCTCTATGTAAGGGAAGGGATAAAAGCAACAGAACTAAAGTGTAAACAGGGAGGAGAGGAGGCACTGTGGGTCACCCTGGAGACTGGAAATGGTTCCACAATCTGCACAGGGGTTGTATACAGATCCCTGTCTCAAGGGGAGGAAATGGACAAGGAAATGATAGAAGGCATCCTTGGGATGGCAGAGAAAGGGAAGATATTGCTGATGGGGGACGTGAATATGCCAGATGTTGACTGGAGTACCTTTGCTGCAGCCACATCCAAGAGCAGGGCCATTCTCGATGCCCTATGGGGGGCATGCCTCAGACAGCTAGTTTTGGAATCCACTCAGGGGAGAGCAATCTTAGACCTGATACTCTCAAATGGGGATGGAGAAGGGATCTCTGATCTTGAAGTGGGTAGCCATCAGGCAACAAGCAACCACCGAACAGTGTGGTTCACGATAAACTTAGCTGTAGCATCAAGCCAAACAAAAGTGAAGGTACTGGACTTTAGGAGGGCTGATTTTGACAAAATGAGAGAGTGCCTCAGAAAAGCACTAGCAAACAGGCAAGAAGGTGGGGTGGAGCAACAATGGGGAAACATCAAAACCACCATCACAGAGGCAACAAGTCTTTGTGTGAAGCAAATAAACAAATCAAAACGAAAGAGAAAACCACTATGGTTCTCAAAAGAAGTGGCGGGGAAGGTAAGGGAAAAAAAGATAGCATTCAGGAAGTATAAGGAAACACAGAAGGAGCAGGATAGAGGACTGTACCAGTTAAAGCAGAAGGAAGGGGGTAAGGCAGTCAGAATAGCAAAGGCCCAAACCGAGGAAAAGATAGCCAACTCTGTTAAGAAGGGGGATAAAACCGTTTATAGGTACATTAGGGAGCAAAGAAAGACTAAGGTAAGGATACTGAGGCTGAACAAAGAGGAAGGTGGTTGGGCAGAGAGCGACAGTGAAAAATCAGGGATACTGAATGAATACTTCTGCTCAGTATTCACAATGGAAAAGCAGGGGGAAATACCTAATCCGGTCAATAGAAGCACTCTGGATAGGGGGGCTGATATTAGTCCTTTCTCAGAAGAAAGGGTTCTGAAAGAACTCTTAAAACTGAAGGTGGATAAAGCAATGGGGCCTGATGGGATTCACCTCAGAATTCTGAAAGAACTAAGGGTAGAACTAGTGACACCACTGACTACCCTTTTTAATAAATCACGGGAGGATGGGGTGGTACCTGAGGACTGGAGGAGGGCAGATGTGATCCCCCTTCACAAAAGTGGGAACAAGACAGAGGCAGGAAACTACAGACCTGTCAGTTTGACCTCAGTGGTAGGAAAATGATGGAATCACTTCTGAAGGAAAGAATTGTTGAGTACCTAGAGGCCAGTGGGACACAAGACCCAAGGCAGCATGGATTCTCAGCGGGAAGGTCATGTCAGACAAATCTAATTGATTTATTTGACTGGGTGACCAAAGCAGTAGACCAGGGAGGGGCTGTGGACATGGTCTACCTAGACTTTAGCAAGACATTTGACACAGTCCCGCACAAAAGATTAATAAACAAATTAGCCAGCCTGGGAGTGGGTCCTAGGGTAGTAGCCTGGGTAAAACACTGGTTGGACAACAGGACACAGCGGGCAATAGTAAATGGAGTCCACAGTGAAGAAAGAAGGGTTACTAGCGGGGTACCGCAGGATTCAGTACTGGGGACGGTCCTTTTTAATGTCTTTATAAGTGACATTGCAGAGGGACTGGAAGGGAAAGTATGTCTCTTTGCAGATGACACAAAGATCTGCAACAGGGTTGATACACAAGGTGGGGTGGAAAGGATGAAAAGGGACTTGGCAAGGTTGGAGGAATGGTCAAATGTATGGCAGCTTAGATTCAATGCAAAGAAGTGCAAAGTAATGCACCTGGGAAATAAAATCCCAGGGGAAGAGTACACAATAGAGGGTGAGATACTGACAACAACAAAAATGGAAAGGGACCTGGGGGTAGTCATATCAGATGACCTATAGGTGGGCCAGCAATGTGAGAAGGCAGTAAGGAGGGCTGGGGGGATACTGGGATGCATAGGGAGAGGCATCACCAGTAGAAAACAGGACATTTTTGGCCCACCGTAGAGACAGTTGGTAAGACCACATCTGGAGTACTGTGTACAGTTCTGGAGACCCCATCTCCGCAAAGACATAGACAGGGTGGAGGCTGTCCAGAGGAGGGCAATCAAAATGATGCAGGGTCTGCATCAGAAGACATATGAAGAAAGACTAAAGGAACTAAAGATGTATAGCCTCGAGGAAAGGAGGGAGAGGGGACATGATAGAAACTTTCAAATACCTCAAGGGAATCAACAAAGTCCAAGAGGGTAGCATCTTTCAGAAAAGAGATGTGCAAAACAAGGGGCACAATTTGAAGACAGAGGAGGATGGCTCAGAGGTAATGTGAGGAAGTATTTCTTCACAGAGATTGTGGATACATGGAACAGCCTTCCTGAGGAGGTCGTAGAGTCAAAAACAGTGGGGGAATTCAAGAATGCATGGGACAGATATAAGGCAATTCTAGGTGGGGGTAGGCGGAAGTAGGCTGTTGGTTAACTAGGATCTGCAGCTTATCCGTTAGGTAGGGAAATGGGCAGACTAGGTGGGCCAAGCGGTCCTTATCTGCCGTCAAATTCTATGTTTCTATGAATGACCATATTTAGTGTAACCATCTTGAATTTTGGTTTCAGAAGGTGCTTGTTGAGATATCTGAGTTCCAGAATAAGTCGCCACTCCCCATTTTTCTTTTGAGTGAGAAAGCACCTGGAGTAGAGGCCTTTGTTTTTCTGTAAGGCTGGTACTCTTTCCACCACTTTTGATGCCAGGAGGTTTTTGACTTCCAACTCCAGCAGGAGTTTTTCTGTTGGGATTAGAGATTTTGAAAACAGAGCATCCCTTTAGGCTGGCATCTTCTTGAACTGAAGAGGCAGGCCCTTTTCCACTACCTCCAAGATCCACTTGTCTGATGTCATGAGGGTCCAGGCTTGAAGGTAATGGGAGAGCCTGCCCCCTACCAGCAGAGGGGAGGCAACCTGGGCATTGAAGTCAGGACTTGGTCTGAGTTGCAGGGGCCTGGGTAGTGGCCGGCTTCCTCTGGCCTCACCTGCCCCTTCCCCTGTAGTATTCTCTCATCTGGGAGCAGTCATATTGTGGAGGATAGGGGTAATAAGGCTTAGGAAAATAACCCCTTTCTCTATTTGCCTTGGGCTACGACTCCTGAGTGGAAGTCTTTTGCTTGGCACTGTTGCTCTGACAAGTGGACTTGTACTCACCCACCTTTTTCATGTACTCATCTGTCCCAGAGTCGAAAAGAAGATTTTTATCACAGAGGAAGTCCATGGCCTTGGACTGAGTATCCTGTGTTAAGTTGGTAGTTCTTAGCCAGGCAAACCTTCTTGGGGAAATGGCCTGGACCATTACTCTGGATGCAGCATCATTACTGTTGTCTGCCATGTGAAACTGATATTTGGTAGCATCCAGGGCAGTCTTAGCTGTTTCTATCAAGTCCTGGATCATACAGTCAGATTTTCGTTGTGCAATGGCCAGGACAGAATTCCACAAAGCCTTCTGGTACTTGGTTGTGTAGGCCAGGTAAGAAGAGAGGCGGAGAAGCAAAGAAGCAGAAGTATAAGCCTTCTTTGCAAGTAGTCTATTTTTCTGGAGTCCTTGTCAGGGGGTAAGGAAGACAGGGGCACCCCAGCTTTGTCACAGGCAGCTTGCTGCACTACCCCCTCATGCCCAGGGTAGACAGACAGAAATTCAGTATCTGCCCTGGTGAGCTGGTATTTTTTGTCAATTCATTTATTGACCCCAGGTAAAGAGGATGGGGTCTATAACAGCTTCATGGTGTTTCTCCTGAAAGTTTTATATATGGGGAGAACCATCTTTTTAGGACGAGGGAGATCTTTCATTTCTCTATAGTCATCATCCTTCTCTTCCTCCTGGTTGGACTCCTGACAGGAGATGTCAAGAGTATCCACCATGTGCTGAAGGAAAGTTAACACGGAGGAATGTTCCTCCTGATCCGTAGGAGAAGCACCAAAATTAGGATCAGAAGAAATGTCAGGCTCCAGGGGATTATTGTCTGGTATGTTGTCTGGAGCACCATAGTAATCATCCTCACCCTCGTACGCCCCTGCCTCAGAGAGGGCTGCACAAGGGTGTTTGCTTGACAAGGCAGAGATAAAGGACCCCATGCCTTGTAGGGTGTGGAAACGTGCCAAGCCTTAGCTGTATCTTCCACCAAAGGCAGTTCCTTCTGAAAATCTGGGAGACTGCCAGCCTGTGTGTGTGTGTTTTTTCTTTATGCTTTTAACCTTCTGCTTGATCACCCTCAATATTGCCGGGAGGAACAGGAGGTTGTTTATCTTTATGTAACCCCTAGGTGGCGCTACTCCTAATGTTACACCCCTTCCTACTACTTACAAGCCAGGTGGAGGGGTCTGAGTTCGTTAACTTTTAAACATTTGCGCAGTGTCTCCACTCAGAGTATACCTTTACATGGGCTAGCTGTTACTTGGTATAACCCCCTGAGATGTTATACCACCCACAAAGACCATTTGCCACCCCAAACATGACCCAATAGACATTTCCGCACATTTTGCCATTAATGACTCTCTCTAATAATATGCCCAAACATGATGATTTTCAAAAACAGTAACAACAATATTTATTTGAGGGACATAGGAGTTAGGATGGGGAAACAGGAGGAATATAGGTTATACTGATTTCTATTTACAAAATGTACAAGATTTTGGTTTGTGCTGGTGAACCCTCCAGTTGGGTGGCTACTAGAGTACAGAAAAGGCAATCACAAGTTAGTTGACCAGCATGATACCCAGAGCTCTGGCTATCTAAGTTGACTTAATCAGATGTTACACAATAATTATTCCCACTGGTACCAGTCCCAGTTACAGCTGAAACCCTGCAATCTCACACTATACACTGCGTACCCAGATACCAAAGTCCTAGATGTTGCAGCTGATCGAGTTGGCCGGCTTTGATTTGGAAGGAAGGGAGTAACTTAGAAGCAAACAAACAACAATGGCTGTCGGTTCTTTTTTTAGAGATGCAGGAGTTGCCCTGCTTGTTGCAGAAGGCAAGGATTGCCCTGCAGGTCACAGACTGAGCATTTCAGAAAAGGCAACTGGTCTGGGTTACTTTGGCTAGATCTTGGATTCGCAAATCCTGAACATTCAGCACATCTATATTGTCACATCCAGTACAGTCATATACCAGTGCTCTTCAAAGCACATCTGGGGTCTCAGACAAAATATGGCAGAGTGGATATATGTCATTTCCAGGTGTAAAGCTCAGTCACAACAAACTCTAGGGTCTCATGTCCTTTGAAGTGGCAACGCAACTATGGCTAGCAGCTCCAACAGGACAGTCTTGATCAATAGAGGGTACAGCTAGATATCAGCACATTTATATGATTTTGCCTAAGTGCACACTGTCTGGGGTCTCTTGGGTACCCCCATCAACAGCGGCACTATGCATAGCACAGTCTCACAGATATACCTGCGCTGGACCAGCTGGGCAGCAAGCAAGGTGCAAACAGAATAACTACCGGGTAACAGTCTCTTTGAGTAAAGCGGCCCAGACTAATTTCTTCCACAATTTCTCCCAACTAAACAGATAGAGGGCATGCCAGCCCAGGTTACTTATTTCCTCTTTCTTGGCAGAGAACAACTACAACGGCAGGCAGGCAGGCCCATAGGTTAGCTTGAAAGACAATTTTCTCCCTTGCACGGGGGGTACAAGGGTACTCATGCAGGTCTTCCATGGGTGATCTCTGCTATAGAAGGCATCCTGGCATTGTCAGTACTCTCATGACTGAGGTTCTGGCCAGCGCTCTCACCGCTGCTTGATGTCATCTGGTCTTTGGTCCACATCTTCCCCAGACATGGGAGGGAGGGCTAGCACCTGGAAAACAATCTGGCAACCTCCAGGCTACAGTTGCAAACTTAGCTAAATTGCTTAAACTTAAATAAAACAACAACAACAACAACCACTCCTGGATGGATGGGCTTAGATGGACTACCCAGGCCCAGAAGCATGGCAGGAGCCTGAGCCCCCACCCCTGTGGTGGGCTCCTTACAGGCTAGAATCTCCTTGAATCTGTCTCAATATGGTAAAATGCTGGCTTACACTGTCTCTTATAGGGCTTTCCCAAAGCTCTTGATTGGCTGTGGTGATGGGGTGATTGGCCTCCAATTGGCTGGAGGACCTGTCAATCACAGAAATGAATAATGCATGAACCTTACTCGATGCACTGTTGGTCTGGTGTTTTGGCGACTAGAGTTAGATCGCTGTAAGTCCCCATGAGCACTTGGCATTTACCCATGAGCTTTTGTGAAAGTCCCACAAGTCCTGGCTTTGTTTTTCTGACTTTCCAATTAGCTGTGGCTGCTTGCAATGGCTGCTTAACCCACTGTCCCTTTAGCAGAATAGCACAGTCCTGAATAAAGTTCTGGTGCAGCAAGGGATGAAAAGATATTTGTCCCAATGCCCCACAGTTCTTTAGCACAGGTTAAGGTCTTGCTGTCGCTGCACAAAGGAAGGATTGCTCTCAGTCCATTCTTCTGTCACTGCTGCCAATGTTTAAGGAGCCCTGATTTGCAGCAGCAGACAGGCTGACATGTTGCTGAGTCCCAAAAAGGATGTGGTGCAGCCAGGAGAGAACAATATTTATTAACACTTCCCCCCCTTCCCCTTTGCACAGTAACTTCTCCACATGCAGCAGTAACAATATTTATTTTATAGAACACTTTCTTTCTTTTGTCGTCCACATCCGAGAACAGCTGCCCCAAGGGCAGACAGGCACTAATGAATGAAAGGCGCTGGTCGCACCCACGCAATTCCCACTGCCCTGAGGGCAGACAACACAGCAGGAGATTGTGATGGACACTTTCGAGCCACGCAGGGCTGGATTTTTGACTTGGGCTGGATTTGGGGGCACCAGGGAGGCAGAAAAGGACCTGGGGACATAGAAGAAATTGCTAGGTCAATCGGGAGAAGCCCAGGAAAAACAGGAGACAGAGTGGCCTGGCTAAGGTAAGCCCAGGCAGACATTTACAGGGACCCCCCATTTGTAAGGGGGTTACATTTACAAAGTTTTTTTGGTGCCACCTCATCAGTGGCTGAATCTGGTTTCCTTTTTGATCCAGGCACTTCATCAGCACCCCTATTATTCTTAGATTTTGAAGGAGCTTGATTATCCCCTTTGGAAGCTTTTGTTTTTGAAGGCACTTCATCAGCACCTGTTTTATTCCTTTTTTCTTTCGAAGGCGCTTCATCAGCACCTCTTCTAGGCTTAGAGCTTGTGGATGCTTCATCAGCACCCTTGTTTGAATTTTTAAAAGACCCCTCATCAGTAAGCCTGGGTCTCTGTTTTGGAACAGAAGAGGACCATTTCTCAGCCATTTCTCTAAGCCTCTTTGCTCTGTTTCTCCAAGTTTTGGAACAAAATTTTGAGCAAAGTGTACAGTAATGATCTGGACCCAAACACCTTAAACACAGGTCGTAGGTATCAGCCTTCAATCCTGTGACAGTTTAAACAATTTTTAAAACCTGTGGGTCCAGTCCTCTTTTTGGGGATGCCTGACATGCCAATCCTCAGAAACCGCTTGAATCTGAAAGTTTCAATACAGTTAAATGATAGACTGCAGTCAGTTCCGTCACGGTGAAGAATCGCGAGTTCTGAAGTAAAAAAATGAAGAAAAAGTAGTAAAAACTGTGTTTCAGGGAGAAAAAAAGGGAACAGCAATTTAAAACTTAAAAGGAACCATCAAACTTCACAAACACAGTTTAAATGAAGTAAAGAAAATAAAGGAAGGAACCGCGGAGGAACCGCAGAACCGACTGAAAAATGCAGTTCCTAGGAATAGAGGGGAACCGGGAAAAACACTCAGAACACTCAGCACAGTATAAAAATGTAATAAGATAAAAATTTACCACCAGAGTTCAAGAAAAAACTTTTCTTGGCCAACTGAGTGGGAACACCTCAGAGGCAGTATTGCTCAGTCAGCGGAGAAAAAATTCTGGAATTCTGGTGCCATTTCTGTCAGGCTCTCCTCAGCACACACCGAAGCTCTCTTTTGATTGGCTGTTGCTAATTAATTAGCATATAAACCACACCTCCAGGGCAGTTCTACCTAGTCAGCTAACTGCTTAATATTACTAATGCTAAAGGACCCCTGAGGTGAGAATGTAGGGGTTGCCATGCTTCTTTTGGTTATATCTGCTTTCAAAGTTGCAGTTTCAGAGGCGGTTGGCTGAGGACAAAAATAAGTGAAGCATCCCAATAAAACGTGCAAGAATGCTATTCAAACAATTAAAAAGTACATTCAGAATGGCAAGGACTTTAACATAAAATAAACAGTGTAACCAAAGACAGACATATATGTAGGTAAAGCGCCTTGAATTATACCAACTGCTGCAACTGTGGGAGCTAATGTCCTTGCTGCCATCCTGTATATGTTCTCAGCTGGACATAGCATAATAGGATAAATCATTATTCTAATAATGCCTCCATATGTTTAAGAATGCATTTGTGCCACAGAAAACAACCTTGAAAACTTTTTCATGTGCATCAGAAAAATGGGAATTTGAAACACCAAGAAACGTCTTTCATCTTTTTTTCTCCCTGCTGCAGTGCAGACTTAACCCTCCACTGACCCCCCCCCCTTCAGCCCAGTCACCTGGCATTTCAGGGACATACCTTTCCCCAATGCTTCCCCACCATGGTCCCCCCCCATCATGGTCAATAGTTGGCATCTTACTGCCAACGAGACAGGTCTGATTCTGGGGCCCAGTAGCTGGTGCAGAGCCTGTGAGGGGTCGGTGTCATCCCACACTACACATGGCCATTTTCCTTGTTCTGTTTTTGAGAGAATAGCTTGATGGTGTGTTTTTACATGGGGCCTGAAAGTGAGCTCCTGGTTTAGCAGGACACCTAGGTATTTTATAGTGTCAGCAAACTCTGTATATACCCAATCTTGTGGACCTGAAAAGCATAGACTTAGTTTTCTTGGCATAAACTGTGGTTATGATCCACTTTCCCAAAAGCACAAAGTCTTTTTTTTTTTTTTTTGCTTGGGCTCCGCATCCACCAGCCCTTCGGTCAGGCATGCTGCGCCCCACACCCCCCTGGGACTGACCCCACCCCCGAACACCCCTGGCTTAGCTGGGGGCCCTTCCCCTCAGACTAGCAAAAAGCACGGGAGCCCACTTTGTGGGGGTGGACATCAACCTGTGGAGGCGGAGCCTCTGATATTTCTCGGTTTTGTTCCCCGGGAGGCATGTCATGCAATGACGTTAGGGTGGCACACCGAACGTCTGACATGCCCTCTCCCATGAATACAGTTCCAGCTGCTAGACCCCTAGCCTGGTTCTGGGAGAGTGCCCAGTAGCCGGTGCGGAGCCTATGAGGGGTTGGAGTCATCCCTTACTGCACCTGGCCATTTTCCTTGTTCTGTGCTGGAGAAACAGATATGCAATGCTGGCCAGATGTACCAAGCACAGTGTCATGCGTGGGATGTCGATGGCTGCCATCCCTGCATCCCCCAATGTGTCGCAAGTGGCTGCTTCTCCTTGAGTCTCTGCTAGGGGCCAGACAAATGCTGGGACTCTCAACCCTTCCTTCCAGAGGAGGCGAGCAGTCCTCCTGATGCTCATTTCTCCTCTCCCTGGCCAGCCCCTTCCCATGAACCGAGTCTGTTCTCGAACCTGGGTCACCAGCGTGGCAGCAGGTGAGGCAGGGGTGCCTTTGCCATCTGTGTCACTGGACCGAGTAGGATATAGACCTTTACATACCTCACAGGGGTAAATAAGGTATGGGGGTGGGAGAGTATTTTTCAGAAAAATAGGTGCTCAAGAACAAAGGGAAATGCTATGAAGCTGGAGTGGGGTACATTCAGGAGAGATGTGAGAAAGTACTTTTTTAGAGAAAGAGTAGTGGATGCCTGGAACAGCCTTCAACCGTAGGTGGTGGAAGTGAAGACAGTGGGAAGGGGGTGTTCAAGAATGCATGAGTAGGACATAAGGGTATCAGAGGGAGAACCAGAGATCGATTAGGGTCTGCGGGATACTGTAGGCAGGGGAAAAATGGGCAGACTGGGTGGGCCAAGTGATCCTTATCTGCTGTCAAATTCTATGTTTATATGTACTCTCCTGCATAGTAATGGGGAGTTCATGCCAGAGCTAAGAGGCTTTATGTAAAAGAGACTGGCCAGTGGATGTCTTCACTCTAGAGACTTCCAAGACAGGTTGGGTGAAGGAGCCCAAGAGCCTCCTATGAGGTCTCCATACCACTATGTCCCTGAGGCTAGGGAAGTCATCACACAGGATTTTATAAGTGAGGCAGAGCAGGGAATAGCTGAGTCTCACTTCAGGGGTGGGCCGGTTGAGGGAGGCAAGGATGGCGCAGTGGTGTTCCCTACTTCCAGCACGAGCCACAAACCTGGTTATCCTATGGTAGAGTATTTTAAGTTTGTTTAGCTCCATTTCCCTAAGCAAAGAAAGAATGGGAGCTCCATAGAGAAGTGTCAGGAGTAGTATAGAACAAGCAACAGACAGATGGACCTTGTTTGCAAGGTAAACATTAAGTCTGTAAAGTAAGCCAAGTTTTTGAGAGAATATCTTCATGGTGTGTTTTACAAGGGACCTGAAGGAGAGTGCCAGGTTTAGCATGACACCTAGGTATTTTATATTGTCAACAACCTCTAGCCTTGTCCCCCTAGTGCTGACAATGTTAAGGAACTCAGTTGTGTCTGTACCTAATCTTGTGGACCTGAAAAGCATAGACATAGTTTTCGTGGCATAAACTATGGTTATGACCCACTTTTCCAAAATCACAAAGCACTTTTTTTTTTTGCTTGGGCTCCACATCCACTAGTCCATCAGTTAGGCATGTTCCACCCCGCACCCCCGGTACTGACCCCACCCCGAACACCCCCAGCTGGGCCTCCCGGAGACTAGTAAATAGCAAAGGAGACCGCTACATGAGGATGGACATCATCTGGTGGGCGCGGAGCTTCTGATATTTCTAAGTTTTGTTCCCCAGTAGGCATGTCATGCAATGCGTTAGAGTAGCTCACGAGCGTCTGACATGCCCCCCATGGATACAGTCCCTGGCTGCTGGACCCCTAGCAGCCACACAGAATTACAGGCACGGTGACTACCCTCCCTCCCCGCCCCCAAGGAGGAGAGCAGACCATGGGACACTTGATCCCCCTTCCCCGGCCAGCCCTTTGACTACCCAAGCTCGTTCTTAAATCGGGGCCGTTGGCATTACAAGTGTTGGGGCTACCACAGCGCCAGCAGGTCGGCCAGTACAAAGTCTTTACATAGCACAGTTTCTATTGCTTTTAGGTCAGAGTCCGTTCTATAAAGCACAGCATCATCTGCATACCAGAGGTGGTGCTATTGTAACAAAAGATCCTGGGTCCAAGCACTCAAAGGCTGGGGGTAGGCCTTAGATATTTTTATTAAATGACTCATTTCAGCAGCTCTATTGAGGAACATTTCAGGGCCCATATGAAAACATCTGGGGCTCAAGCCCCTGAGGCCAGAGTCTATCAACGCCCCTGCTGCTTACAGTAATACTTTGGTCTTACCAGAGTTGGAGTGCATTTTTTTTTTTTGCATAATATTTTTATTAAATTTTAAAGTGAACCACACACACACATAAACAGCAGAACAATCAGTATAAAAACAATATTATATAAGACAGTTCCTACTCATTTTACCCATCTCTATTTGATCTAAAAATGTATATGTTAATCACAACAAAATGACTAAATAAGAAAATGTAAAAACAAGAACAACCTTATACAATGACGAAGTTACTGCTCATCTTTCATTAAATTCATCTTAAAAGCACATGTTTGGTTGTCAGAGATTTTCATTCATGAATTTCATTTTCAAAAAAAGAACTCTAATTATTCATGCTCCCAAGTAAGGCTGGGTCATATTTTAATATTACCTTCCTATCATTTCATTAAGGGGTTGAACTGCAATAGCAATTTTCTCTCTTTTTAATTTTATCCTTCCCCTCCTTCTCATAACATTGTGGCCTTGTCTGGTGTGAGGGTACCTAAAAAGCTGCTCTACCCCTCGAGAAACTTTTCGATCTTCCCGTTTACGGCATATGTAAGGCGGTCAACTGCCAAGACCTGAATAACTAACTTTTGCCATTGTTCTAAAGTGGGAACTGTCCCCACCACCCATGTATTCTGAATACCTTGTTGGGCTACTACCAAGAGGACCCACACCTATCTTGGGTAGAAGGACCATTCTCCATCATCCCCCCATCCCAAAAAGGAGCGATAGGGGAGAGAACTCCACAGCTGTATTCCTCAGTGCTATTATCTCTCCGGCTATTTCCTTCCAACATGCTGCCAGACGGGCATTCCCAGTAGTAATGAAAATAGGTCCCATGGATCATCCTACATCTTCCACATATTGGAGAAACCCCAGGGAAAAATCTATGGACCACACTAGGTGGCTAATATAATCGATGTACAAATTTGTGTTGCATTTCTTTAAATTTGTTGCATAATAGCAATCTCATGAGTGAACCAATTATAAGCTCCCAATTATTTTCAGATATCTGTAGGTTAGGGACCACCTCCCACCATCGTTTGGCTCCTTGAGATCCATCAGGGAAAAAAAACATGTCTTGCCTAGCCACTCTCCCTGTAAGTCCCTTTTAATCTCGTTCCCAAAATCTCCTATTCCAAGCTCCCAAGGACAGATTCCCTAGGAGATGTTCTTCCTAGCTCCTTAATATAATTTCTGATTTGCAGAAACTGAAAAAGGATGAATCGTGGGAGATCCGCCCCTCTACGGACCTCCTCATAACTCCACATCTTCCGTCTATTGAATAAGTCCCCCATACATTGTATGCCACTATCTTGCCATGGATGAAATCCCCTATCCTCCAACCCCAGTAAAAAGCCAGGATTATCTGCCACTGGGACTAACAAGATATTTTCATTTTCAGCTCCCCTTCTTTTCTTTATGCATTCCCACGCTTCTAAGATGTGAATCACCAGTGGGTTTGGGCTTTGTAAATGGCGATAAGCTTTTAAATCCCCAATGCTAAGTAGGCCGAAACCCTGCCCAGGCATCCCTCTTCTTCTAAGTCCAGCCAAAAGGCTGCCTTGTTATGATTTACCCAATTATGAATGTACCTATACTGAACTGCCAGATAGTATCCAATTACATCAGGAAAATCTAGCCCTCCTCTTTCTTTAGTAGCCTTATGTTGTGCTAGACTGATCCTCGGCTTATTTCCTTGCCAAATAAACTGTGTAAACCTACGTTCTACCATTTTAAGGTCTTTAGTAAGTGAGCACATGGGAACCATATGCAGAATATATAGTATCCTTGGCAGCACATTCATCTTTAACAAATTAATTCTCCCTAGCCAAGAAATAGGAAGAGTTTGCCACCTATCCCGGTCTTTCTTAATTTGTTCAAAAACTGGAGTATAATTCAGCCAATATAGGCTTCCGACATCTTGACCAACTTTGATACCCAAACACATGAAAGCTTTTTCCACCTTTTTCAGTCCCCATGTAGTAGAACCTCGTCCTCCTCCCCCTTCCCCAGAAACATTATTTCTGATTTATGTATATTGAGTTTATAGCCAGAAAAAGAGGCGAATTGGTATATAATTTGGAGGAGTGATGGCATGGATTCCTCTGGCCAGGTTACAAATAGTAATATATCATCTGCATGTAAAGTAATTACATGTCAGCGGACTCTTTTACCTGGAACCCCATAGACTGAAGGGCTTCCCCTTATCCTTATCGCCAATGGCTCAATAGCCAGGGTGAACAAAAGAGGGGAGAGGGGGCACCCCTGCCTTGTGACATGCCAAAGCCAGAACTCTTCTGAAGGTGCACCATTCACCAAGACCTGAGCATATGTTGCTCGATACAAGGTGCTGACCCTCTCCACAAACCCATCTCCCAATCCAAACCTTTGTAGGACAGTCATTAGATAATGCCATTCTATCCTGTCAAAAGCTTTCTCAGCATCCATGGACAGTACACATGCCCATCCAGGATGCCGAGAGCCCATCATATCACATTTTGCAATCTTCTCATGTTCTGGTAGGACAGTTTGCCTTGTACAAATCCGGTTTGATCAGGGTGCACAATTAAAGGCAACACCTTTTCCAATCGCATAGCTAACACTTTAGTCAAGATTTTACAGTCGTAATTAAGAAGAGAGATGGGCCTGTAGGAGAAGCAGTCAGTGCCATCTTTACCCGGCTTCGGTATAACACAAATATTTGCTTCACAGCATGTTTTGGGTAGCCCCCTCTCGCCTCCTTCATCGAATCACTCAAATACTCTGCTAACTCCTCCTTCAATTCTTTATAGTATTCCAAACCAGACCCATCTGGTCCAGCTGCTTTGTCCCTCTTCAGGCTTCCTATAGCCTTTAGCACATTTTCTCTCATCGCTGGGGCCTCTAGAATTTCCTTGTGTAACCCCCCTGTTACCCGGGATTACTAGAACCCTAGTTAGAACTAGTGACAGGCAGGGACAGGCAGCTAGTGAGACTTCGGTTAAATGAATTTCACTGTGTCTTGCTCTTTTTTCAGTCTCTGCTGAGCTGGGGCTATGACATTTAGAATTCTGCAGCAGCATAAGCCACAATGGAATGTTGCAGTTGGGAGTTAGGTAGAACGTTGGGGAATTTCAAAGTCAGTCAAGAGTTGATCCTTGAAGTCAACAGTCTAGTCTGAAGTCTGAAGCAGTCTGTTGAAGTCTGAAGTAGGCTCAAGAGAGGGAAGGATGTAGATCCTGCTGTGCAGTGTAGGGAGGGGGTGCCCTGCAGGGGCAGGCCCCCCTGCCCTCAGTTCTGACACAGAGCTACCTTAGGGTGTGTGCTTCCACCATAAGAGAGGCACAAAGAACCAACTCCCAGGGGCAACCCCCTGGCCTGGGAAAAGGAAGAAGCTGCCTGATAGAGAGTGCTGGAGCACTACAGTGTTTGTGGAATAGAGATTCCTTCAGAGTTTTTGGACATCTGCAATGTGGAGGGTGATGAAGTTTTGACAAAAGGCCAGTGTCATTCACCAAAACAGTGAGTAAATAAGTCTCTGGGGCTGTGGGTCAGTCAGGATGCAGTCAGGTGTAATGACTGTTGTATGTGGGGGGGTCTTCAAGGGAAAGAGTTTCTGCATTACAAAGCCATGTACAGTCTGCACTACAGTAGCCAAGGAAGAGGCTTATGGAACAGTGAGATGTAATGATTGATGTATGTGGGGGGGTCTTCAGAGAAAGACAGTTACTGCATTACAAAGTCATGTACAGTCTGCACTACAGTAGCCAAGGATGTGTGTGTGTAAATAAAGGAATGGCCTGGTATCGGTCTATGGAACAAAAGGTGGGAGACCCCCCACCTGCGTAACAGGGCTCAACTCTACGGATTCACTTTGAAACACCAGTCACTTTTTTGTCAGGTATTGGCCAGTGGCTGAAGAAGGTGCCCAGATGTTGGGATGGAGTAGAGGGTGGTAGTGTGCCACTAGTTAAAGAGTCCATGACATATGGAAGTTTAGGATCCAAGAATGGATTGTGTCTGTCATCACCTTATCTGTATTACAAGGAGTGTAGCCCCATGGGGGTCCGTCTGTGCTTTTCATTCAGTGTTGTTGAATAAAGCCACATTTTAGAATCCCATCTCCTGGTATTGGACATTATATTATTGCTTCTAATCTCTGGATTACTTTGGGTACCCCTGTGCAGAGTAGTAAAACCTAGTCACCATGTCGAGTGACACCTTTCTCCCAAAATTTTCAGCTTATAAAAATGGAGGCACCACGTCATAGGACCTAGGCCCCTCAACCTGTTCATTAGCCACACAGGCAGGGGTAGTAGCCCTCTCAGTTTAGCGCCAACTGGGGGTTACACTTGTGTTCCTCAGATAACCTAGGGATATTAATTCCCTCTAAAATGTCTTCCATTTGTCTTGGAGGGCAGTTTATTAATAAATAGGGAAAAGAGTAAGGGCCCCTAGGATGGAGCCTTGTGGTAGTCCCTCAGATATCACTCGTCTTGAGAAGAAGCTGGATCCCCATTTTACAGATTGTCTATGGCCCACAAGATAACTTTTAAACCAGGCAGAGGATAGGTGATCCATTCCAAAGTTCACAACCTGAATGGCTCATGAATTCTGTTTGTGATATGCCCGAAATTCCAAATTCCACTGGCTGAACCTGTTCCAACCTGTGCATTTCTGGGAATTAACATATGAGTGTCAGAATTAAGTTTGAATCAGCCGGCCTGCCGGCACAGCGGTAGGGCTACCACTCACGGCGCCAGCAAGCCTGAGTTTGGGAATGGACTCGGGAGACTGGAGGGCCGGCCAGGGGGGAGGTAGGATTGAGCGCCTAGAGGCTGCTCTCCTCCTCCGGGGAGGGGTGGGTCACAGGTCCTGCTGCTTTACCACAACCTGGGTGACCACAGGTGGAGGTGTAGTGAGACAGCTTGTAGCAGGGTGGGAGCAAGTCGGCTGGGAGCCGGAGCGCTGGTGCATCATTACGTGCCCCACCCCTAGGCTTCCCTAGCGTGTCAATGTCCAGAGGACTGGGACCAGAAAAGTGGAAAAAAACCCGCAGCAGGCACCTGAAGACGGGATCCAACCGTCCCATGAAAAATCCAGAACCAGGCTCCATAGATGGGGTCGATAAGGCCTCCCGAAGCACACTTAAGGACTGGAGGAGACTACCAGGGGGTCTCTCTCCTCCTCGCCCGGGGGGGGTAAACTGAGGCAGGATGGGGGCAGGCTCACTGGTACCAGGAGGGAGATACCTGGGGCTGACCTATGGGAAGCATGGCATTGGAATTCCCCAAAGATAGGAGCCTGAAGCAGTGAGTAAGGGGGGAAAAGAAAGAAAGAAAAGTTCAAATTCATTTTATAAAAAAGCCAAACTGTTAGCTGGTCTGTGATGGGTGAACATTCCTCCAGTGGAACTGACAAAGAATGCAAAATTCTTGTATTCTGTAGCACCAATGCATTCCGGGTGAATTCTGCGTATGCAATGTTAGAGGGACTTTTTTCTCTGTGATGTAAGGACATACTACAATACTAAAAAAAAAAAAACTATTTTTTAACCCATAATTTTCCTTTTAGTGCCAACACAGAAACATAGAATTTGACAGCAGATGAAGACCACTCTGCCCACCCAGTCTACCCATTTCTTCTGGCTGTACTGTTGCCATGACACTACACAGTCTCCAGCTCCCCACCTTGCTTTCCACTAAGATTCCCTTGTGTCAATCCAATGCATGCTTGAATCCCACCAGTTTTTGCTCCCACTACTTCCTCTGGAAAACATTTCCAGGCATTCACCACTCTTTCAGTGAAGAAGTACTTCATCACATCTCTCTTGGAGTTACCCTGTCTAGCGTCACTGCATGTCCCCTTGTTCTTGAGCACCTTTTTCTCTGAAAAAACACTCCCCTACTGCACCTTATTTACTCCTGCGAGGTATTTCTATGTCCATCATATCCCCCCTTTCTCTTCTCTCTTCCAAGGTGTACATATTGAGGTCCTTCTGTAGTGCCCTAGGGTTGGGGGCCCTACAGAAACATAGCAGATCCCCCAGGACACAGCAGAGTGCACCAGGTGTTTGGGGACTGCTTAGGGCCTGGCAGGGATCCAGAGATTTGTAGTGTGTGCCAGGTTGGGAAGTTTGGGGAACACAGGGGGCAAGGCATTTAGTTGGGTGCTCTGCCCAGTGCTACCGGCCCCCCCCCAGGCAGCAGCCAGGTCCTCAGGTTACCATCCCCCTCAGCAGTTCATTGCCCCTCCCTCAGCAGTCCTAGCCTGGATTGTTTTACACATTTTTTTCTGGTACTACTTTTCTCCCTCACTGCTGCTCTGTCACAGATCCCCGGAGCAGGCACGAGGGAGAGGCGGGCCACATGCCTAGCATGTGGGCATTTTTTTTTTTTAAAGTTAAGGCCATTGGGCTCAGGGTTCATGTGGTGGCACCCCCAAGCATTGATGAGAAAAGTCCTCGCCCCCGGTGAGATGAGTGGACAGGTGTGTAACGGTGACCTAGAGGCTTACCTGGCAGGTTGAAGCAGGTCTATTGACTCCAATCCCTCCCTCCAGTCAGCTGCAGTAGTTGGTCACTTTCTCAGGTGCAGTGCATCCCAGTGGTGGCTCCAGCAGCAAGTCAGCAACTGTGGTATGGGCTCTGTTTGGTCCCTTTTTAAATTTTAAATCCAGAATTTTCTGGTCCCTCATCTGCACTTTAAGTGGGCCACGGTGGTGCAGAGGCAGAGTACAAGGGAGTGGCACTGAATCGAGGCTGCGATGGTCAACAGGAGGAGTGTAGGGCAGAACAGCAAGTTCCACTTCCCAAACCACCCACAGCTAGCAATAGAGCTAGCTCTTGCAGCTCCCCCAGTCAGAGCTTCACCCCAGCTCGGGGTGGTGAGTCAGCGGCAGCACTTCCAGGTGGGTGCAATCCGACAGAAATCAACAACAAAAAGCAACAACTTTGTTTATAGCACCGGATGGTACAGTGCAGCGGTCAAAGCCATGAGGGGGTGGGCAGGCCCAGAGAGGATTGCCCAGAAGGTGGAATAGTGGGCTGTAGGCCCTTAATTAATTAAAAGAGAGCTCTCAAGGGGCAGGCAAGGGGCAGAAAGGACCCAATAGCAAGCCAGGCTTCCAGCATTACTATTCATTATCATGTTAAATAACTCACACCCAAGGTGTTAAACAAGGCGGCAGAGGCTGCATGGATGGGAGGGTTTTTCCTGTCTTCCCCACTTCCAGACCACTTATAGAGGCAGCCAACAGTCAAGAGTGGCCCAGTAAAAAGGGCAAAATTTAACAAAACCCTGCTGGGACTAGTATAAAGGTTTCAGCACCTTGAAAGCTTTCCCAGGGCATATTCAAAGGTAACTCCATGGAGGCAAAGGTCGTGGGGTTCGGGAACCAACTATTTAACACTGTTGAAATTATGCTGATTGGCTCACAAATTGTACTTAAAGTGACAGTGTATCTTATTTCGGAAACTGCATTTTAAACTGGTTTATTGCCCTTTTGGTCAATGAACTGCCTCCTGAACTGGTTTATTGCCCTTGTGGCTAACAAACTGCTTCCTGAACTGGTTTATTGCCCTTTTGCCTAACAAACTGCCCCCTGAATTGGTTTATTGCCCTTCTGCCTAATGTACTGCCTCCTGAACTGTTTTATTGCCCCATTAGCTAATGAACTGCATTCTGAATTGGAGTATTGCCCTGCCTACTTAAAAACTGTATTGAGCCTAAGGTACCTACTCAGAGAAACTGCTTAACCTTCCTTGCTAACTTACATTGAACCACCTGCCCACTGGCAACCTTTCCCCACTGGCAACATCATTTTATACCCGCTGCATTTACATACAAACTGCCTCGGTGTCACTTCAACCAGAGACTGTTTTTTACATGCTACCAAAGACACTCCTCTATTGGATGACCACGTGGACAGCCGACCCAGCTAGCACTAGGGCAATAGTCAGGAAAGGCCCACTCCCTAGTCTGATAAAGCTATGTCCCTACCCCACTAAGAAGTAAAATAAGCATAGGAGCTTCCCTGGCTCACTGAAGAGGGCCTTCATTATACCGTGGGGTGGGGTTTCCACCCTTTTTAATTTTTCTTTTCTTTCAGATCATCATCCTGGCATCATCATCCAAAGACCTGCACCCTGGACCAATATCTGAAGACCAGCTTCCCTTTCTCCGCATCTTCAGTTCATTTTCTCCTGGCAGCCCAAGGGAGGGTTTGTGCAAAAGAATCCACTACAAGCACTGCATGTTCAGTTCTTCTTGTCCCAACAACCCAAGGGAGGGTTTCTGCCAAAGGATCTTTCCCCAGCTGCAACTTTGTGTTTCTTGTCCCAGCAGTCCAAGAAAGTTTTTTTTGCCAATGAACCTATAGCCAGTTTAAAAAAATCTCTCTTAAGTTGGAAATACAAGGGGGACAGGGAGAAGCAGAGATTCTGTGGGTCACCCTAGAGACTGGGAGGGGGGCCGCTATTTGAACAGGGGTGATCTACAGACCTCCAGCATGGGAGGATAAGGATATGATGGATGAAATGCAAGGGATGGCTAACAAGGGCGAGGTGTTGCTAGTGGGGGACTTCAATATGCCAGATGTGGATTGGAGCCTCCCTGCTGCAGCAACAGGTAGGGTAATCCTAGACTCCCTGCAATGGGTGTTCCTGAGGTAACTAGTTAAGGAATCCACTCGGGAGGAGGTGATGCTGGACCTGGTACTGACAAATGGGGACAGTGTCACTGACACCACAGTGGGAAACCACTAGGGGATCAGTGATCACCAGATGGTGTGGTTCAACATTCGGACTGGGCCAGAATCTAGTCACACTAAAACAAGGGTCCTGGACTTCAGGAATGCTGATTTCAAGAAAATGGGAGAGTGCCTCAAGGAACCCCTAAGCAAGAATAGGGAAAATGGATGGGGTAGAGGAAAACATAGAAACATAGAGGTTGAAGGCAGATAAGGACCGCAAGCCCATCCAGTCTGCCCATTTTTTCTACCTTATGAATGTGCCACACACCTTTACACTGTCAATGACCTATCTATCCATATTTGTCTGTATTGCTACCTTATACCTATCCCATGCCTGTCTGAAGCCCTGCACTGTATTCATAGCCACCACTTCCTGAGGTAGGCTGTTCCATGCATCCACCACTCTTTCTGTGAAAAAGAATTTCCTCACATTCCCCCTTAATCGGTCTCCCTCTATTCTCATGCTGTGTCCTCTTGTCCTGCTATTTTTCTTATATTTAAACATGTTAGACTCTTTCACATTGTTAATGCCCTTAAGGTGTTTGAATGTTTTGATCATATCACCTCTCTCCCTCCTTTGCTCAAGGGTATACATATTGAGCTCTGTTAATCTGTCCTCACATGTCTTCTGATGCAGTCCCTGCACCATTTTCGTAGCCCTTCTGTGGACTGCCTCAATTTGGTTAATGTCCTTGTGAAGGTGTGGCCTCCAGTACTGCATGCAGTACTCCAGATGGGGCCTAACCAGTGTCTTGTAAAGAGGGATTATTACCTCCCTTTTACGACTTGTGATACCCCTACTAATACACCCTAACATCCCCCTAACCTTACCTACTGCTTTAGAGGTCTGCTTGGATGATTTCAGGTCATCGGTGATGATGATGCCCAAGACTCTAAATAGGCCTAAATAAGGAGGGCCGTTGAAAAGGCAACTAACCTTTATGTCAGGCGGTTTAAAAAGACCAAGAGAAAAAAAGAGACTGCTGTGGTTCTCCCAAGGCAGTAGCAAACAAAGTAAAGAAAAAGAAGCATGCATTCAAAAGGGATAAGTCAACACAGAAGGAAGAGGATATAAAGAATTATCACAGAAACATAGAAGATAATGGCAAAAGGGGACAGCAAGGTCCATCTAGTCTGCCCAAGGTATGCACTATTACCCCCCCTTTTGCCTCCCTGGTGAATGATACCTTTGTGCCTGTCCCAAGCTATCTTGAACCCCTCGATTGTTTTTGCACCCATGGCCTCTGTAGGTAGGCTATTCCAGGCATCCACCACACTCTCCCTGAAGAAGAATTTCCTGGTGTTGGTCCTGAACTTTCCTCCTTTCAGTCTCAGATCATGCTCCCTTGATCTACCTTCCTTGACATGAAATTGTTCCTGCATCTGCACCTTAGTTATGCCCTTGATGTACTTGAAGGTCTCAATCATCTCTCCCCTCTCCCTCCTCTGCTCCAGGGAGTACATGTTAAATTCCCTCAACCTATTTTCATAGGTCATGTGGTATAATCCCTGCATCACTTTTGTTACCCTTCGCTGTACTGTCTCTATGCTATCAATATTTTTCCTAATGTGTGGCCTCCAAAACAGGACGCAATATTCCATGTGGGGGCGTACAAGTGCCTTGTACAGTGGCAATATCACATCTCTCCTTCTGCTTGTGATTCCCCTCCCAATGCATCCCAGCATGCCACTGGCCTTTAGTGATGCCTTCTCGCTTTGTCTCCCTACTCTCAAATCATCTGATATGACCCCCAGGTCTCATTCCCAGTTGGTTGCCGCTAGTCTCCCTCCCTCCCTCCCTCAGTACTACTCTCCTTTGGGGTTGTTTCTTCCTAAGTGTATGATTTTGCACTTCTTGGCATTGAATTTAGCTGCCATGCTGTGGACCACTGCTCTAATTTTTGTAGGTCTGATTTCATTTTTTTTACTCCTTCTGGGGAGTCCACCCTGTTGCAAATCTTGGTGTCATCTGCGAAAAGACACACCTTTCCCTCAAGCTCATTTGCAATGTTGGCTATGAATATATTGAATAGCAGGGGCCCAAACACCAAGCCCTGTGGCACAAAACTGGTTACCTCCCCAACTTTTCATAATGTGCCATTTACATGCACTCTTTGTGTTCTACCATGCAACCAGTTTTTCACCCAGCCTCCCACCTCCTGACCCAACCCTGCGCAGTCTAGTTTCTTTACCAGCCTTCTGTGTGAAACTGAGTTGAAGGCCTTGCTAAAGTCTAGGTATGCCACATCAACTGCTTCCCCATTATCAACTGCCTTAGTTACCTAGTCAAAAAATTTGACAAGGTTTGTCTGGCATGGCCTCCCTGCTGTGAACCCGTGTTGTTTGTGATCCTGTTGACTGCTGGATTCCTGGAATGTTCGTATTCTCTGCTTAAGTAGGCATTCCATCAATTTCTCTACAACTGAAGTAAGACTCAATGGGCGGAGAAACAAAGGGAGGCAGGGAAGGTAGTTAGAAGAACGAAAGCACAAACAGAGGAAAACGTAGTCAAGACAGCAAAAAAAAGGGGGATAACACATTCTTTAGGTATATTAGCAAAATGAAGAAAAGCAAGGCAGTGATAGTAAGACTAAAAGAGGAAGGGAGGGAAGTGTGGAAGAGGACCAGAAGAAAGCGGAAATATTGAACAAGTACTTTTGTTCAGTTTTCACAAAGGAAGGGGTAAGAGATGGGCCACAGACAGGGGAAAAGGACATTAAGGGAAAGGAGGTGGACACCGGCCCTTTTATGGAGGAGAGCATCCTCATGAAACTAGCAAAACTAAAGGTAGACAAGGCAATGGGGCTGGCTGGGATTCACCCCAGGATACTAAAGGAACTAAGGGAGGAACTGGCTGGACCTCTGACGGCCCTGTTCAATCTATCACTGGATACGGAGGAAGTTCCAGAGGACTAGAGGAGGAGGATGGATGTTGTCCCACTACACAAAAGTGGAAATAGGGAGAAGGCAGGAAACTACAGACCTGTAAGCCTGACTTTGGTGGTGGGCAAGGTTATAGAGACACTACCAAAAGAAAGGATTGCAGAATGCCTTAAAGAGGGACCGTGGAAAAATTTTTGGGCATCAATTAATGCAGAATTTGGAACAGCATACCCTCAATCAGCCTCATGCCAAAAATTCAGACCTGTAAGTTACTTGTAACCCTCAATTCATTGCCTGTTCAAAAAAGTCAGTTTCAGTGATGAGCGACTGATGTCATCTCCTGAACTCACAACCTAGTCCTCCCTGCAAGCTACCTTATATGACTTATTTCTCTTATGTTACTTAAAACTGCAGGTGTAGTAAACATCTGAAAAATGAAAACTGACACTGGGGGGGGGGTCTACAGCACATGCACTTCCATAATGTGTAGATGCAAGGTGCAGTACTTCAGAATGTGACGGGGGGGGTGGAATGCAGTGGCAAATGGCTTTAGAATGACGAAGTTGTGTGCAATGTTTAAAATACTGCAGGTGTGAGATTTCAAAATGTCACCAGGTTGCAATTGTGAAATGCAGCAATGACAGTCTCAGAAAGTAGCTGGAACACATAATTTTGGATTGTGGCAATGACACACAATTTTGGAATGTAGTGGTAATGCACAATTTAAGAATGCGGTGGTGATGCGCAGGTTTGGAATGTGACAGTGATGCACAATTTAGGAATGCAGCAGAGACGCACAGTTTCAGAATGTGGCGGTGACACAGTTTCGAATGTGACGTGTGGCATAGTTTCGAATGTGACGGTGGTACAGTTTTGGAATGTGGCGGTGGCACAATTTCAGAATGTGGCGTGGCACACCGAATGTGGCGGTGGCACAATCTCGGAATGTGGCGGTGATTCACAATTATGGAATGTGGTGGTGATGCCCAATTTTGGAATGTGGTGGTGACGCAAAATTTTATAATGTGGAAGTGCCGTACAGTTTTGGAATGTGGTGGTGACATGCAGTTTCTGAATGTAGTGGTGACATATTTTCGGAATGTGGCAGTGATACTCAATTTTAGAATGTGATGGTAATGTTCAATTCTGAAATTTGATTGTGATGCATAATTTCAGAATGTGGCAGTGACGCATAATTTCAGAATGTGGTGGTGAAGCACAATTTCAGAATGCGGTGGTGACACAGATTCAGAATGTGGCAGTGATGCACAATTTAGGAATGCGGTTGTGACACAGTTTTAGAATGCGCAGGTGATGCAGTTTTGGAATGCGACAGTGATGCATAGTTTTTGGAATGTGGTGGTGACACACAATCTCGGAATGTGGTGGTGTCGCACAATTTTGGAAGGTGGCAGCGATGCAGTTTCAGAATGTGGCAGTGATGCAGAATTTTAAAATGTGGCAGTGATGCAGAATTTTGAAATGTGACAGTGACGCAGAATTTTGGAATGTGGCGGTGAAATACAATCTCGGAATGTGGCGGTGACGCATATTTTCAGAATGTGGCAGCAACACCCAGTTTCAGAATGTGGTGGTGGTGATGCAATTTCAGAATGTGGGGGTGATGCATAATTTTGGAATGTGGTGTGACACACAATTTGGAAATGTGGGAGTGACAATTTTGGAATTTGGCATTGAAACACAACTTGGCGAGGATGTGCAATTATGGAATTTGTTGGGGATGTGCCATTTCAGAATGTGGCAGAGATCCACAATTTGGGAATGGGGAAGGGATGTGCAATTTCAGAATGTAGTAGGGATGCATAATTTTAGAATGGAGAGGACCTCAGATCTAGAAGTGGGTTACCATCTGGGGACAAGTGACCATCAGTGTGGTTCACGCTAAACTCAGCTACAGAGTCAGGCCATACAAAAGTGAGGGTACTGGACTTTAGGAGGGCTGACTTTGGCAAGATGGGAGAGTGCCTCAGAAAAGCACTAGCAAACAGGCTAGAAGGAGGTGTGGAGCAACAATGGGGAATTATCAAAACTGCCATCACAGAGGCAACAAGCCTTTGTGTGAAGCAAATAAACAAATCAAAATGAAAAAAAAAAGCCACTATGGTTCTCAAAAGAGGTGGCTGTGAAAGTCAGGAAGAAAAAGATAGCATTCCGAAGTATAAGGAAACACAGAAGGAGCAGGACAGAGAGCTGTACCAGTTAAGGCAGAAGGAAGCAGGGAGGGAAGTCAGAATAGCAAAGGCCCAAACTGAGGAAAAGATAGCCAACTCAGTTAAGAAGGGGGATAAACCCTTTTATAGGTACATCAGCGAGCGTAGAAAGACAAAGGGAGGGATAGTGAGGCTGAATAGAATGAACGGTGGGTGGGCAGAGGGGGACAGTGAAAAAGCAGCAATACTGAACGAATATTTCTGCTCAGTATTCACAAAAGAGGAGGAGGAGAAGGAAGTGCCTAATCCAATTAACAGAAGCACTTTTGATGGGGGTCAATCCCAGTCCTTTCACAGAAGAAAGGGTTCTGCAAGAACTCCTAAAACTGAAGGTGGACAAAGCAATGGGTCCTGATGGAATTCACCCTAGAATTCTAAAAGAATTAAGGGAGGAACTAGTGGAACCACTGGCTACTCTTTTTAATAAATCATGGGAGGATGGTGTGGTACCCGAGGATAGGAGGAAGGCGGATGTGATTCTCCTTCACAAAAGTGGGTCCAAGACAGAGGCAGGAAACTACAGACCTGTCAGTCTGAGCTCTGTGGTAGGGAAAGTGATGGAGTCACTTCTGAAGGAAAGAATAGTCGAGTACCTCAGAGGCCAGTGGAGCACAGGACCCAAGGCAGCATGGATTCACAGCGGAAGGTCATGTCAGACTAATCTAATAGATTTCTTTGACTGGGTGACCAAAGTAGTAGACTAGGAGGGGCTGTGGAATGGCCTACCTAGACTTTAGCAAGGCATTTGACATAGTCCCACACAAAAGATTAGTAATCAAAAAACCAGCCTGGGAGGACCCAGGGTGATAGCCTGGGTAAAACATTGGCTGGACAACAGGACACAGAAGGTAATTGTAAATGGAGTCCACTCTGAAGAAAGGGGGTTACTAGTGGGATACCGCAGGGTTCAGTATTGGGTCCAGTCCTTTTAATGTCTCTCATCAGTGATATTGCAGAGGGACTGGAAGGAAAAGTATGCCTTTTTGCAGATGACACAAAGATCTGCAACAGAGTTGATACACAAGGAGGCGTGGAAAGGATGAAAAGGGACTTGGCAAGGTTGGAGGAATGGTCAGAAGTATGGCAGCTAGGATTCAATGCAAAGAAGTGCAAAATAATGCACCTGGGAAAAAGAA
This sequence comes from Neoceratodus forsteri, assembly GCA_016271365.2. NCBI lineage: Eukaryota > Metazoa > Chordata > Ceratodontiformes > Ceratodontidae > Neoceratodus > Neoceratodus forsteri. The sequence goes on along the minus strand of JADMNL010000022.1, from coordinate 686,615,554 downwards.
CCCAGGGGAAGAATACACAATGGGTTGGGAGGTAGTAACAACAACAAAAAAGGAAAGGGACCTGGGGGTAATCATATCAGATGACCTTAAGGTTAGCAAGCAATGTGAGAAGGCAGTAGGAAGGGCTGGGGGTATACTGGGATGTATAGGGAGAGGCATCAGCAGCAGAAAACAGGAAGTTGTTATCCGTTGTACAGACAGTTGGTGAGACCCCATCTGAGTACTGTGTCCAGTTCTGAGACCCCATCTCCGCAAGGACATAGACAGGATAGAGGCAGTCCAGAGGAGGGCAACTAAAATGGTGCAGGGTCTGCAAGAGAAGCCGTATGAGGAGAGACTAAAGGAGCTTAATATGTATACCCATGAGGAAAGAAGGGAGAGGGGGACATGATAGAAACTTTTAAGTACCTCAGTGGAATCAACAAAGTCCAAGAGGGTAGCATCTTTCAGAAAAAGAGACTTGCAAGAACAAGGGACACAATTTAAAGATAGAAGGAGGGCAGTTCAGGGGCAATGTGAGGAAGTATTATTTCACAGAGAGGGTAGTGGATGCATGGAACAGCCTTCCTGAGGAGGTTGTGGGGTCTAAAACTGTGGGAGAATTCAAGAATGCATGGGACAAACATAAGGCACCCTTGTGGGGGTAGTAAAGAAATAGGCTGTTGGTTAACTAGGATCTCGGCCTATCCTGTAGGTAGGGAAATGGGCAGACTAGATGGGCCTAGCGGTCCTTATCTGCCATCAAAGTCTATGTTTCTATGTTTCTATGTTTCTAACGTGGCTGGGACACATAATGTTGGGATGTGATGCACAATTTTGAAATATGATGGGTGCGTACAATTCTGGAATGTGGCAGTGACAAGCAATTTCAGAATAAATGGTGTGTCCTGTCACATTCCGACAGTGTGCATCCCCACTATATTCCGAAACTGCCAGTCCCCGCCAAATTCCTCGATGTGTGTCCCTGTCACATTCCAAGACTGATTGTCCCACCATATTTTGAGATAGCATATCCCTGTCACATTCTGAGATTGCGTGTCTCCCCCACCCACCCCCACCCCAACATTTTAAAATTGTGACCACCTTTACATTCTATGCTTTGGTTCAGTGCAGCATTCCAAAACCACCTTCTGAAATGTTCTAAAGTACTGTGCCATGCATCTGAACATTTTGGAAATGCAAGCATTGCAGCCAACCCTATGTCATTTTTTTTTAAAGGATTACTATAGCTACAGTTTCTTAAATTTTGGTGAGGCAGATCCTATAAGGTTGCTGACAGGGAGGACTAGAGTGTGAGTTTAAGAGATGCCATCATCAGTGGCTCTTCACTGAAACTAACTTTTTTGAATAGATGGTGAAATCGGGGTTACAAAATAGCTTATAAATTTAAAAAGAAGTAACGTAGAAACCTAATTTTTGGTATGAGATTTATTGGGGGTATGCTTATTCTAATTCTGCAATGTAGCACTTTTGGCAGGAGTCCCTCTTTAAAACCACTGGACTGCAGGATCTGAGGCAGCATTGTGTAACAGGAGGGAGATCCTGCCAAACAAACCTGATAGAGTTCTTTGACTGGGTTACCAGGGAGGAGTGGTGGATGTGGCCTACCTGGATTTCAGTAAGGCCTTTGATACCATTCCACACAGAAGACTGGTAAGCAAGCTAGGCAGCCTAAGAGTGGGTCTAAAGATAGTAAAATAGGTACAAAATTGGCTAAGTAACAGAACTCAGACGGTGGTGGTAAATGGAGTTCACTCGGAAGAAGGCAAGGTAAACAGTGGGGTGCCTCAAAGGTCAGTACTGGGGCTGGTCCTCTTCAATGTCTTTATTAGCGACATCAGAGGGGTTGGAAGGGAAGGTATGCCTGTTCATGGATGACAAAAATCTGCAACAAAATAGATGCACCAGGCATGAGTGGGAAAAAAATGAGGGAAGATCTGAAAAAGCTAGAAGACTGGTAAAGAGATTGGTAACTGGGATAACACCAAAAAAGTGCACAATTATGCACATGGGGCACAGAAACTCAAGGGCAACATATCAGTTGGGGGGGGAGTTAGCAAACACAAAACAGGAAAGGGATCTGGGTGTCATATTGTATCTGATGACCTTAAGGTAGAAAAAGCAAGGCAATGCAAATTTTATTTGTATAGCGCCCTGTCCAAGGGCTCAGAGTGCTTTATATAAAGAATAAAAATAAAACAACCCCATCATAAATAATTCAGATCAAATTAAAGGCTTTTTCAAAAGGTAAGTTTTAAAAGAGGCTTTAAGGTCCTCCACCGAGCTGGCAGCCTTGATATATTGAGGAAGAGAGTTCCAAAAGAGTGGCGCCGCCTCCCCAAAGGCCCTATCTCTTAATTTTAGATGAGAAGGTGGAACAACTAGTAAGTCATCTTCAGTGGAGTGTAAGGGGGTGGACAGGAGAGGACGGAGGCAGGAGCTCTTGCAAAGCAGTATGATAAAGCAGTAGGAAAGGCTAGTAGAATGCTGGGGTGCATAGGGAGGGGTATCACCAGCAGAAAGAGAGAAGTAGTGATACCCCTGTATAGATCAATGGTGAGGCCCCACCCAGAATACGATGTCCAGTTCTGGAGGCCCCACCAGTTCTGGAGGCCCCATCTCAGGAAAACAGACCGGGTGGAGGCAGTACAGAGAAGGGCAACCAAAATGGTGCACGGCCTGCACCAGAAGCCCTATGAAGAAAGACTCAAGGAGTTAAATATGTACTCTCTAGAAGAAAGGAGGGAAAGGGGAGACATGACAGAAACATTCAGATACCTCAAAGGTATCAGTAAGGTACAGGAAAGTGCCATTTTGCACAGAAAGAGATGTTCAAGGACAAGAGGGCACGATATGAAGCTAGATGGGGGGAGACTCACAGCGGATGTGAGGAAATGTATTTATTTTATATTTTTTTAATTGTTTAACCAGGAGTGGCACACTAAGCTGAAAGCTTGTTTACAAGTGTGACCTGGGAGCACAGGGAAGTTAAGTGACTTGCTCAGGGTCACACAGTATGCAAATGGGATGTGGGATTCAAACCCAGGTCTCCAGATTTTCAGCTCAGAGCTCAGAGCCTTAAACCACTACGCTATACTGCCTCCCCTTTTCTTTATGGGAAGGGTGGTGGACATCCAGAACAGCCTCCCAGCAGAGGTGGTGGGTACCAAAATGGTAACAGGATTCAAACATGCATGGGACAGACACAAGGGGACATTGGTACAGGGCAAAGGGAGGTGAGGCCGGAGATCAATTAGGATCTTCTGTAGCACAGTAGGTAGGGACCTTACAGCAGACTGGGTGGGCCAGGAAGTCCTTTTCTGCTGACAGCTTCTGTTTAAGTCCCAGTGGCCTAACCTAGGCCCCTCACTGAAGTGTCAGTTCAGTGTTGCAGCCAGTATCCCTTCTGGTGCAGGTGCCCTTTCATACTGCAGGTTCCTGTGAAAGCCTACCCTTGTCCAAATCTAGATTCTAAAGTGACTAGATTCTTGTTGTGAACCAATGCATTGAAGTAACAAATGTTTGTATAAAAGCATAGGCTAGCTCTGGTAGACCAGATAGTAATAGTACCATGGAAACATGCAGCTGCAGTACAGCACTAGCACCTAACTAGGCCATGGTGCACCTTTTAGCTTTATTTATTGAGTACACATTCATCTATCTATTGCGCAGATATTCATTACCCTGCATATCTTTGCTGATGTTGTTATTGAGATTTGCCCCTGTTACCACTGTGAAGTCCTTACTTTGCAGGACCCTCTGAGTACGACTCCTACCTCTTCTTGCCAGGTGCCTCCATCCACCCCCCTAGGAACCTACAGTGTCCCCTTGTCACTACATCTGCCTGTGGTGGCACTCATGTCTCAGGGGAAGATTTAGTTCCCTCTTCACGACATGACTCATGAGGGTACAATATGCCAGTCTCTTCTCATAAGACTTCTCATGCAGACCATGCACCATTTTGGTTGCCCTTCTCTGGACTGCCTCCAGTGTCTATGTCCTCCTGAGATGTGGTCTCCAGAACTGCACACATTACTCCAAGTGGGGTCTCACCAGCAATCTAAACAGTGACACCACCACCTCTCACCTTCTGCTGGTGATATCCCTCCTTATGTACCCCAACATGACGTGGGACTTACCCACTGCCTTGTTGCACTGTTTCGCCACTTTGAGGTAATCAGACATGAATACTTCCAGGTCCCTTCCCTGTTTAGTGATTGTCAATACCTCTTTTCCCATTCTGTATTCTGCCTCTGGGTTTCTGTGCCCCAAGTGCAGGATGCAAAAATTACTTACCATAATAATGTTATTTCTTCCAGGGGATCCTTCAGTATGCTAAACATATGCATTTCAGCTTAGCAGGTTGAAGTGCCCCGGAGTGCGGGAACACAATTTAGAACTTAATTCAAAGTCTACCCACTAGGTGTTGCTGCATTCCACAGCCCAACGTCAGATCCTTTTGTGGCCTAACCCAAGGAGACCCCACTCCATCTACTAACTATCTATAGTTAAGACAACATTAAAGAGGTGGCCCAGAGGGCTTAATATGGTGGACTAACAAAGTCAGCAGAACAAATTAATTTGAGATTTGTAAATGAACAGCAGTTGAAACTCAGGCAATCAAAAAAGGAAAGCAAACTGAATATTGTGGAACCTTTTCCTGGTTATGGAAGGGGAGGTAGGGTGTTTTATTTATTTGTTTTTATTTATTTATTTATTTATTTATTTCAATCTAGGATTACAATACCTTTGAGCCAAGGCTCTTTTACAAAGGTTCCACATCAGCGTGTGCAACAGTCATAATTTTTAGTTACAAACATATAGTCATTGACTTACAGACATGTAATAACCAGTACAAAGACCTGAGCTATGAGCAAGACAAGGAAGGGGTGGGGGAGGGAGGGTAGGAGATTGAGGGGGAGGTGCAGGGGTAAGGGGAGTACGGGAGGTGGTTGGGGTGGGGGCAGGAGTGGAGATACAGGGGGAGGTGGTTGGAGGGCGGAGACAGTGCAGCTAGGGCCCTTGTCGAGGGAATATGACAGGTAAGGTGCTAGGGGTGCAAAGACTGATTGTAAGTGCTGGGTGCTGGGGTATGTGCAGCTGGAATGGTGGAAATGTTAAAATTGGCAATCGCAGGATACAAGCAGTGAGAGGCGCAGCTTGGACTTGAAGAGGCAGAGTGTTGGAGCGGTCGCTATGTCACTGCCAAGAGAGTTGAGCCAGTTGGATGCCCGATAGGTGAATGATCTTTGTCCTTGGGTCATGTAACATCGTGGGATATGTAGTAGATGGGAATTGGATCTCCTTGTAGTGACATTCCCGTGTCTAGCCTTAAGGAGGGCACAGACACCAGGTGGGGCAAGCTCCATTATAATTTTCTTGGCCATGATGCAGGTTTGGTATTTTATGCGTTTGTCCAGTTGAAGCCATCCAGATTGGGAATAAAGGTCACATGTGTGGGTACGGTGATGTGAGCCAGTGATGAGATGACAGGCCTTATTCAGGGAGGTCGTGATATGTTTGAGAGCAGTGGTAGTTGCAGACCCATATCTGATAAGACCATAGTCTATGATGCTAACAATGGAGCTTCACCTGCCACTGACAGTGCTTCTGGGGTTAGGAGTTTCCTGTGCCGGAATAATCTGCCTAACCACGCATTGGCAGACTTTGCAGCATTGCTGATATGGACAGCGCATGAGAGGTGGGGATCAAGGGTGATGCAGAGGTACTTGAACGATTGTGTTTGCTCTAGGATGACTCCTTGTTCGGTTGCAATGGAGAGGTAGAGTTGTTTGTTTTTGTTGTGGGGCTGCAGAAGACCATAGACTTGTTTGTTTTCTGATTGAAAAGCAGTTTATGATTTAGGAACCAGGATTCATTGGAGGAGAAGGCTCCCTGAAGTTTATTTTGTAATTGGATTGGATCAGGGTCTGAGGTGAGGATCACAGCATCATCGGCGTACAGAATTATTCGTTCTGGGCAGCTGTCCAGTAGTGAGTTTAAGAATAGGCTGAAGAGGAGGGGTCCCAGAATGGAGCCCTGGGGGACTCCTGAGTGTACCAGTCAAGAGTCCAAGAGTGTATCAGCAATTCTTACTGTTTGGGACCATTCTTCATGGTAGCTCTTAAACCAGCCAATGGAGTCGGTTGACAGCCCAGTGTTCTGAAGCTGGACAAGCAGGAGGCGGTGATTGACGGTGTCGAAGACTTTAGTTAAGTCAATGTAGATTGAGCCTAGTAGTTCACCGAAGTCAAGTGCGTTGTGGATTGCGCTGGTGAATTCAAGTAGGGCTGTGGAGGTGCTGCGACCGTTGCAGAACCCGTGTTGTTGCTTGCACAGGATGTTGTACGTATCCAGGTATCCTGTGAGCTGGTCCAAGACGATGAGCTCTAGTGCCTTGGAGAGTGGGGGTAGTAGGGAGATAGGTCTGTAGTTATCGTGGGCAGTTTTGTCACCACTTTTATGGATTGGGGTGACAGTGGCAGATTTCCATCTGTCCGGGAACTGGCTAAGGCTGAAGGAGAGGTTGAAAATTCTGGTCAGAGTACTAAGCACTTCATCAAGTGTGAGAGACAGGATTTTGAGAGACAGGATTTTGAGATTGAAGGAGTCATTACTGAATCTTGATTTACCAAGGGCTTTGGTAACATATTTGTGTACTTGGTGAGCCCTGTCTACTTTGAAGTAGAAGCGTGGGGAGCTGATGGGAGTAGTGTTCATTGCGGACAGAGGGGCTTCACCATCTTTGAAGTAGTCCTGGAATAGGACAGCGCTGAGGTCTGTAAAGGCTTTGTTAAAGGTATCCGCAATGGTTTTTGGGTTGAGGTTTGTGGTTCCATTGATGTTGAGTATTGATGGAGGGGTTTTAGGTGAATTCCCAATGAGTTCCTATATGTTCTTCCAGAATTCCCAACCATTGCCCCAGGAGTTTGTGAGGGCATGCTTATAGTAGGCAGACTTCGGTTGCCGAATGGTTTTGGTGTGGTCATTGCAGGCACATTTGTAGTTTTGGATGTCATTTTGCCTTTCAGAGTTTCTAGCCAGCTCCCATAGGTGGTGGCTTATTTTTAACATCCTGAGGAGGTCACTTGTGAGCCAAGGGTTACTGAGTGATTTGGCTTTGCATTTCTTAATAGGAGCATACGTGTCACAGGCCACAGTGAAGATGTTTACGAAGTGGTCAAGGGCAGTGTTTACGTTGGTTGCATTGAAGATAGGGGACCAGTCTTGATGGAGGAGGTGGGATATGAGTCAAGAAAGGTGACCATGGGCTAGAACCCTGCTGGTGATAGTTTTTGGCAGTTGTTTGGTTAATTTATTTGACCAGGTGCAGCTAACAGGGGAGCGGTCACTGAGAGAGTCAGGGAGGACATTAGTGTTAGATATCCGCGATGGGTGACTGGTAAGGATCCAGTCCAAGAGTGTGCTGGTGCCAGTCCTGTAATTTTTCCTGGTTGGTGAGTCAACCATTTGTGTGACGTTTGCCGCAGCAATGGTATCCCTGTGTGTACCAGCATCGGCCGCAGGCCAGTTGATGTTGAAATCACCTAGAGGATGGCTTCGTGTCCGTGGGAGTGACTTTACAAAGTCAAGAACAGCTGTTAGACCAGTTCCCTGTTCTTGGGAGGGATGTAGATGGTGGCAACAGTGAGGGTTTTGTTTTGGGCACTGAGGAGGATTCTCACTGGCAGTATCTGAGCAGTTGTGGGTTGGAGTGAGGTAATGATGTGGTGCCCCTGTATGGAGTCTTTTAGGTAGAGAGCGCAGCCCCCGCCTCTTTTGGAGAAGCGATCCAGCCTAAAGATGTTGTAGCCAGGAAGGGTGATTGCATGGCCCGGAACTGATGGCGTGAGCCAGGTTTCGACAACTGCCAGGATGTCAGGGCAGTGTTGGCTGGCGAAGGCCTGTAGAGCATCCATTTTAGGAAGAAGGCTGCAGATGTTGATTGATATGAATGAGAGGGCACCCGAAGGCTTGCTCAGATTAGTGGCTTTAGAGCAGAATGGGCCAGCATTTGATGCACATTGCCTGACAGCATTAGGAGGAGGAGGAATAGCCTCAAGGAACTGCGGCGTATTTCTTTAAGGGAATGCTTTCGCCTGCTAGCATCTCGGGAAATTGCTAAGCATCAACGATAGTGGGTGAGGGTAAGCGTAGACAACGAGGACCAGAGTGGAGGGCTAGGACCAGTGTGGGTGTAGGACAATTTCATGGCGGTAGGATGGACCCTGGGCAAGGGACAGTGACCAGTGTGCAGCGTGCCTATGTGGAGAAAGAATGTAGGAATATGGAAGCTGTGGGGGAGGCAGGGGAAAGCAGGCTTTTGGGGCATGCAGTAGGGGAGGAACACAGGCAAGAAGAAATAGAATGGGGGTAGAGAACAGTGGAGGCACATGATTAAGGTAGGATTCGGGGTAGCGAAGGGGGGGTTAAGAAAAGCTGGCGGAGCTAGGAGAAGGGGGCGGAAGAGCAGTTGCTGGATCAGTGGGAAGTGAGGATGCAGCCAGGAAGGCCAGGCAACCAGGGAGTGGGAGGTGGTGACTAAAAGATGGGGCGTCCCAAAACAGGTACCCAAAGGAGCACGAGTGGGGGGTGGAGCTACCAGGGGGCATGGAGGAAGGTCTATAAAGTTAAGATCGGGGGGGTAAAATTTCAGCTATATGTCATAGAAATGAATGGGTGCAGCAGCCCCGAGCAGAGCAAAGTTTTAGCTGGCTCAAGAGCCAATCCCTGACCAGGAGGCAAGACAGCGTCCAATCAGGGTGCGGTACAGATACCGTGGGGCCAATGGCATGGCTCTCAGCAATCCCATGGTTCAGGGGAAGTCTTACCCGGTTCAAGAGGATCTCGAGGGCAGGAAGGAAGGTATATAGCAAGTAAAGCAACTGTGTCTTTCAGAGGGTAGACTTTTTTTTTTTAAATGAAAGAACAAGAATCCCTCTAGTGGCAGGTCTGTATAATCTGCTAATGGAAAACTTCTATTAGACACTTGAAATGTGCTTAGTTCTATCTCAAATCTATTTGTAAAAAGTGCCAAGTGGGAAAAGTCCTGGCCAATCAGAGCAGGTTTGCTGGAAACGCCTGTGTTCCGATTGGCTGCGCTGTCGCCGTACCTTCCAAGGAGCTGCAGGCAGGTGTCCTGGTCTCGGTCGGTGGCTGGCTGTGTGCCGGCCAACCGTGGGGGAGCTGAAGCAGCCCTGTTCAAGGGCAGGCAGCTTCCAAGGAGCTGCAGGCAGGTGTTCTGGTCTCGATCAGTGGCTGGCTGGGTGCCAGCTGACCGTGGGGGAGCTGAAGCAGCCCCGTTCAAGGGCAGATAGCTTCCAAGGAGCTGCAGGCAGATGTCCTGGTCTTGTTCGGTGGCTGGCTGGGCGCCGGCTGACCATAGGGGAGCTGAAGCAGCCCCGTTCAAGGGCAGGCAGCTTCCAGGGAGCTGCAGGCAGGCGTCCTGGTCTCAGTCAGTGGCTGGCTGGGTGCCGGATGACCATGGGGGAGCTGAAGCAGCTCCATTTAAGGACAGGCAGCTCAGGGTGGGAGATTTAAACATTATGAGGGATCCCCTGGAAGAAATAACATTACTATGGTAAGTAATCTTTTCTTCAAAACCCAGGAGTCTCTCATTATGCTTAACATATGCAGACTACATAGCAGTACCTTGGGAGGCTGGGTTCTGCAGTACAGCATTGCCGAATCTGGCATCTTTTTTGGATTGTACATCCAGACCATAGTGACTTGTAAAGTTATGCAGTATTTTCCATAGCTGGTTTACAGTTTTCTGCCAATGAAACATTCCAAACTGCTGCCACCAAGGCAGCATTACTATGAGAGGCATGTGGCCTAAGACACTAAGGTGGCTGGATGGAGGCAATGATCCAACATGCAATAGTCTTCTTAGATGCTGGATTGTCTTTTCCCTGCTTCACCATATGTGAGAAACAACTGAATATGAGTAGACCTATGGTCTCAAGTATGCTGCAGGTATATTCAGTGTCCTCTTGATGTCCAGGTGTACAACCTCAGTTTGCCTGTCATGAACTTTCCAGTGAAGAGTACAAAGAAAAGGTGGTTAGCTGGTTTGGATGAAACTCAGGCGCCACTTCGGGGAGGAATTTTATGTTAGTCCTAAGGACCACCCTACCCCACTGACTGATAATGTGGTCAGGGTCAGTGTAAAGGGCTTGCATCTCACACACCCTTCCAGATGAAGTGATGGCTACCAGAAGGACTGTCATCTAAGAGACATAGTTTAACTCAGCAGCTGCTATGGGGCTCAAAGGAGGTTTCATGAGCTTAGCTATACAGGTGTTGAGACCCCATGCAGGGGCATGTTCCCCTGTCTGTTGATGTAGAAACAGAAAACAAGAAGCACATGAACCATTAGTGAAGCAGAGCTAATGTCTAAATGTAACCCCCCTACAAATGTGGGTTCCCAAAAGTCTTCCTTGGGTTTGCCTAAATGCCTACTGCCAGGTTGGCGTTATGTGTCCTAGCAATTTAAGAGTGTTTGCATGTGAGTGCCCTGTTAGCCTCTGTGCCTGTCTCTTTAAGAGCTGCCTATTTTGTAGAGTATAATTAATCTGGGTAGGGGCCGAGTAGTTTCAGGCTCGAGTCCCACCTGGGCTGCTGTATTATTGCTCCATTCTGCCATCACTAATTGCACAGAGGGAGCCCTACAAGAATCTGTGACTGTTTACTGATTATTTTCAATAATAATAATAATAATAATACAATTGTAGTTTGTCTAACCTGCCTTCCTTTGTAGCATGGATATTTCTGTTAATCACCACCATCTTGGTTCTGGACTGCTAGTTTGGACCAGTCAGTACCTTTGGGGACCCTAAAATGGAATCTGCCCCCAGGGGTCTTGTGGGAGTGAATTTCTGTAGCAGTTGTAGTTTTTGTCCTTTGGTGCCTAAATGGACCTGGAGAGGGAGCTCTAGCTGTGACAGACAGATGGATGAATCAAACATTTTGGATCTCTGGGAAAGTCTCAAGCTGCCTGCAGCAGTGTGTCAGTGTGGAGCTAGAATTGAAAGAGTGAACAGCTCGAGAGATTCGAGCAGCTGCTCCTGCGTGGTGTGCAGAGGAAATCGGCGGGAAGGCTGAGTTTGGCCTCCCTGCTACCATCTTCCAAGGTGAAGAGATCTTGAGCCTGAGATTGGACTTCTTCCAGAATTGCAGTTTTTGCTATCGGAACCTGATTAGCAGCAAACTGAATTTCTCTTGAAGTGGGCCGAAGATTTGCCTCGGTGTGATCGGCCTGTCAGGACTTGAGACTGCTGCAGAGTTACGGTTTGCACAGAGATACTGTGAATGCCAACTGGACTGTCATCCGAACTGTGGTATTTACTTGCTTTACTATAAGTGTGCTGATTGTGAATGGTGGGTCGCGATTTGGTTCCCCACCTTGCTTAATGTGTCACACTTGCTGGAAGCTGCATCCAGCACTTCACTGGACTATATCTGAACTGTTCACCCAGTCTGGACCTTGCCATCCTGGCCCAGACAGCCGTTCAAGCCACAGAGAAACAACCAATGAGAGATCCGCCTGGGGATTCAGCTCCCTGCTCAACACCAATGAACAGGATCGACACCACAGTGCTTCGTGTGGGCCCTGCTTCTCCTGGCAATCCAGTTCTTCATCCTGAGGTCTCCATTTCATCCATCCTGCATCCTGTACTAGGCAGCATTAGTAAACACCAGGGTAGCTCCCTGCAACAAAGCTCAAATCAAAGTGTGTCAACCAATTTATTTCTTGTTGCTAATCGTTTTGGACTGGGCCATCCGACTCCGGATTAAAAATTTGGGTTAGAAGTTCATGTTGTGTTTTCTTTCCCTAAGAACCCCAACAACAGCTGCAACGGCAGCCTACCCCGGGCAACATTTCAGGCTAGTCTGTAGTTCCAACTGGGTATCCAAAGTGTGTGTGACTGTGCTACAAGGAGCTTTAAGTGCATGCCTTATAACCTGAATCTTTCAGATCTCAAATCAACCACTAGATTTTGCCCACTTCCTTGTTACTGCCTCTTAAATAAATCAGATCTAAATTTTTTTGCACTGAAACTGGTTGTGGTGCACCTCTGTACAAATAGGATTGAAATATTGTTGGTTGTTGTGCAAAATCTTATTTTACAGGGGGCCTCCAGGGCAGAGCCAGCTGAACCAGCCCTGGTGGTAAGTGCAACAAGTGTGGGGTTAAAACTGTTGCCAGGTGTCAATTGCAATTGTGTATTCTGTGAACCATTTAGACCACTAGAGGGAAAAGAGGGGGGTAACTGTGTCCCGGAGGGCTGTAACCAGGTCAGCTACGCTACCACTAAACCTGTCCTCTGGGTGGAGGCACCCATTTTCAGTAACCAGGCTCCTCAACCTGCACTTGGTCACGTAGGCAGGGGTAGTATCCCTTGGGGTAGCACCCCCTAAGGGTTTCATCAGGTTTGCAGGTGCAGAAGGTAGTCCAAAGGTGCAGGCAGGTCTGCCCAGAGAGGATTGATCTGTTTAGAGCACACTATAGGCAAAGAAACCCCTTCCAGTCTGGAAGCATATATTTCCCTTGTAGCAAGGCCTCTAGATAAATTTTGAGCCTGGAGAACTTTGCCTGAGAAGCAAATCAGCGCTCTCTGAATCCTCCAGAATCAGGACTTGAGGCATAGAGACATGAGGTTCAGAAAGGTTATTCCACCCTGGCATGTGGTCAGTAGACTGAGTCACAGGGAAAGACAGATAGGCTTTCTGGAGGACAGGGCCATGAGTAGGGAGTACCAGGGCTGCCTGGCTCGATCTGGGGCTATCAGAATCATGGTTGCAGTTTGAGTCCTGAGTATTAGGAAAACTCAAAACTACAGGGTGAATGGAGGGAAGGCATACCGAACATTCCCTAACCCAGGGTTTTAAATAATTGATTAGCAGTTTTTTCCTTGGGACTATACTAACTGTACAGAAAGTATTTATATAGATTTTCTGGAAGTGCTGTGTTTGTCAAACACAGTGAGGCAAGAGCTATGCAGTTTCACAAAGACTTAGCACTTTTATGAGCAAAACGCTAATCAATTTCTAGAGTTAAATAAATCCCTGTAACCAATCCAGGAGCAGGACCCCCGTGGGGATTGTACCCACTGTTGGAGATCTATAACAGTAGAGCAGGAGCTGAGAATTTTCTTTGGGTGTGAGCCGGTCTATCTCTGGTGTGCCTCATCTCTCAGAGATTGTGGCCAATGTCTGCTTGTTCAGAGGCCATTCCTGATGGGTCTGACTGATTCTGTTGTGGGGTCCTCCAGGAAAAGGTCCTACCCTGAGAGGCAGATTGATTGCAAGTGCACCTCCAGTGAGTAAGCCAGACTCCAAAGCTTCTCAGCTTCAGCACCCAGCTTTGATGACCTTGTGCCTCCTTGTTCATTGATGCCAGATATTGTGGTGGCGTTGCCTGTCCTGACCTAGACTGCTCCTTGACCTGCGAGATTACTGGAACACCACATACATAGTAGGGTGTTGACGACTGAAGGGTTAGAAACAGTGCTTTTAGCTCCAACTGGTTTATATGCTTCCTGGGCCCTGAGGGAACTATACCCCTTTACCATTGTGTCTACCAGGTGGCTACCCCAGTCCAACGTGGAAGCGTCTGTTGACTGAACAGTTGTAGGGCCTGTACCTGAAAAGGTAACCATGATGCCAAACCACTGGTGCAGAGGCAGGGTGTCCGTTTGACCCGGGTTCAGGAATGGACTAGGGACGTTGGAGGGCTGGCCGGGGGTGGGGGGTTGTGTGTCTGGCGTGCTACAGACCCCAAGTGGATGCTAGGGGAGCCACAGTGCCGACACTATCAGTGGGGGCAGGGCAGATGCCAGCCATCATTGCACATCCCTGCCCTCAATATGGCATACAAAAATGCCAGCCCTGAAAGCGTGAAGCTCTGCTCTGCCACCTATAATGCCTATCATGTCCTCTGAGTGGGGCACCACTCCCACGGCCCCACTCTGGGGGGTAAGCCAAGGCAAGCTACCATTGACCTTGGGGAGGAGGTGCCTGCCCAAGGGGGTAAGCCTGGGGAGGCGGTGGGAGTGGGAGCTGAGCCTTTGTGGGGGATTGGGGGCCAAAATAAAGAATAAATTAAAAAAAAAAGGTAACCCTTCTATGAGGCTGACCTTGTCTTTCTCACTAATCAGAGACCTGTAACAGGGTTTCTGTGACAGGCGCCAGCTTGAAGAAAGGTTCCCACATTTGAGTGCAACAGGTTCACAAGTAGTATTGAAATGTCCATTATATGAAACCGCGCTCCTGAAACCACTGCCGTGATGGAGACCATATACCATAGCAGCTGAAGAAAGTGCCTTGCTGGCCTGGACTAACCAAGGGCTTATCTCAGTGTATTTCCTTACACACAAGGAAAGGCATTTTTTTTGTACGCCTGTACTTCATCACCAGGGAGGGAGTTATTTTTGCATGAAGAAGAACCTGGCTTTTGCCTGGGCATCATGAGCCAAGCAAATCTCCTCAGGGAGACTGCATGGTCCATTGCCATAGAAGTGGCACAGGTATCCACTGATGCATGTAATGGGTACTTAGTGGCATCCCAAAAAGTCCTAGCAAAATCTGCTAAGTACCGAACCTGAACACTCTGGATTTGTTACACAGGACCAGGACCACATTACAGGGAGCTTTCTGGAAGTGGACCGTGTTAGCCATGTACTCAGTCTGCCTGAAGAACAGGAAGGAAGCAGAGTACCACTCCTTCCATGTATTATCCAGCTTCCTGGAATTATTGTCTGGAGGCTGAGAGGTCAGGGTAATCTTGGCCTTGTCACAAGCAACTGTTTGGACTGCTCCCTCATGGTGAGGGTGTGTAGGTATTCAGCGCTGTGTTTATCTGGCTGGTACTTCTTTCTGTTTCTTCTTAACCTCTAGAGTAGGTGCAGGGGCTTGATTCTGCTTGCAGGCTGTCTTCTTTAGCGACATGCACTGGTAAGAGTAACCTTTTAGTGGGCTATCCCCAACATATTCAAATAATCAGCTTCCTCCTTATCCCTTCCAAATGTCTGTGAGGAGAGTGCCTAAGTAGTGGACATTTGTCTCATGACGGCAAAGTGTGAGGAATAATCCTCCCAATTATCGTGGATGAGTATCAGCACTCATAATCAGGGAAACCGACTGGTTCAGTGGTTCCCCTTAGTCATCACGTTCCTCAGAATATAGATGATCACATTGGCCCCCCTGTGCCATGGTTACTAGAGGTTATGGAGGGACAGGAAAACTGTTAGGGACTCCCATGGCTTGTGAAGCCTGGAAAAAAAAATTGTAAGCCTTTGTCATGACCTCTTGAGGGGCAATTTTACTTTGTCCATTGACATCTCCTGTGCTCTTCAGCATGGGGCAGTGACATATTTCTCTTATGCCTTATTTTGCCCATGGGAGGCAATGACTTTTTTCCTTTAAATTTTGATTTGCCCTCTGGTGACTCCCTTTGCTTTTCGACCGAACAGTGGCATCCATCTCTTTATATTTTATTTTGTCCACTGGTGTCCCTTTGTGCTTCTGAGCAGGAGGGTAGTGGAATTTTCCTGTTTATATTTCAATTCATCCACTGGCATCTCTCTTTAATTTGCAGCAGGAGGGGCGGTGGCATTTTTCTCATTATATATTTGACTTTGTCCACTGGCGCCTCCTTTTGGTTTGCGGCAGGAGGGGAAGTAGCACTTTATATATAACTTTGTCCACTGGTGAATCCTTTTGCTTTTCAGCAGAAGGGGCAGTGGAACCGTATATTTTACTTTGTCCACTGGTGTCTCCTTTTGCTTCTCAGCAGGAGGGCCAGTGGAATGTTTTTCTCTATATTTTACTTTAGCCACTGGTGTCTCCCTTTGCTTTGCAGCAGGAGGGATAGTGGAATTTTTCTTATTATATTAATTTGACTTCATCCACAGGCGTCTCCTTTTGCTTTGTGGCTGGAGGGGCAGTGGCACTTTTTATTAAACTTTGTCCACCGGCCTCTCCTTTCGCTTTCCAGCAGGAGGGGTAGTAGCATTTTTCTCATTATATAGTTTGACTCTGTCCACTGGTGTCTCCTTTTGCTTTCCAGCAGGAGTGGCAGTGACATGCCTTTTTTTTGCCACAGCTTGCTGAGAATTCACCAGGTTACAGCTCCATCAGAAAATATTAGGTAAATGTCTTAGAGTTTGTAGCTCCTTAACACTCAAGGACCTGTACGTGAAACTGCTTTTTCTGAATAATACTAAGTGAAAGTTATAGAGTCATCAGCTCATAAACATCCAGGGATCTATACAAAGCAATTACTTTCTCAGAAGAATACTAGATAATAGGACTGTCTTAGAGTTATAGCTCCCTAACCCTACCTTTCTGGTCCCTTCCTGCCCAGCTTTATATATTTGAGTGGTACACCCTCAGTGACTAGCCCAACAAACTTCCTTTGAAAAGCTGGGATCCCTGACTTGCCTTTCCCCATGTCCCTACAGTCAATGGCCAGTCTGCAGCTACTCGCCCGGCTACTACAGTCTGTGATGCTCTCTGTCAAAATCATGGTTACACTGATTATCTACCTAACCCTTGCTTTGCCCCAACCCCAGGAGGGGCTACCTCAGCAATAACTATGAAGCATGCTACCCCACAATCAATCACTATATTCAAAGGTGCTAACAGTCTTATCGGCTACAGGATGGACCCACACCAGGAATACACCCAGTCTGCCTGTCATTTCGTTTAGAGTCAATGAATGATACTCTACCCACACTGGGAACTTTACAGTATATAGAGAGCAAAAGGAAATATCCCAGAACCAAGAGGCCTGGGTTGACTACCCGAGGAAGAAGGGATCGCAAAAAACTAATTCTAACCCTCCTCCTACTGGCTGGAAATATCCACCCCAACCCCAGCCCTCAGAATAGCACTGCTATTGGTAAAGACCAAAAGGGAAAACTTAAGATTGCATTTCTAAACTTAGAAAGCCTGCTCCCAAAATTCCCACAGTTCGAAGCATGGGTGGCTCATGTCCAGCCCAACGTTATCACACTTACGGAAACTTGGCTCGCCCCAAAAATACTTGACTCCTCCATCTCCTTAAAGGGCTATAACTTATACAGAGAGGACCAGATAGGTAAACCAGGTGAATGTTGTCTTATCTATCTTCAATCTAGCCTGAGTGGCCTCAAACTGACTATTGCCAACTGTTCAAATTAATGCGAGTACCTGGCAATAAACATTCACCTAGGTAATAGACTTAAATCCTTAAATGTGCTTACCGTCTATATCCCCCTCCCCCACGTAAAATGCAAAAAAGGAACTGGAGTTGTTCGCTAGTTATTACAATCAGACCTGCCCAATGGGTGAAACAATAGTCACGGGGAATTCTAACATCACTAGTGCCTTCCAAAAAAGACTTGATTGCTGGCCTGTTCCTAATCCAGAAGGTCTGTGACAAATTTGCACCCTTAAAAAAGCATATAATTAAAGGGATTACATCAGAATGAATCACCCCGGAGTTGCTTGCACAATTTCAGACCAGGGATAATCTATGGTCCTGTGCAAAGGATTCAGGATTGCCAACCGACATACAAAAGTACAAAGCAGCCCGCAATAAATGAATCTCAGAAGTCCGGAGAGCAAAAGCGGAATACTGCAAAGAAAAACAGACAAAAACTTGGTCCAACAGGAAGAAATTTTGGAACTGCCTAAAAGACCTCCTAGGCAACACCACCAAAGCGTCTCCTACAATGCTAACTTCTAAGGGAAAAAGTACCATTGAGCCCTCGAAAAAAGCCGACATTTTCAACAAGGTCTTCACTGACCTGCCCACATTCCCTCCCTGCCCCCACCAGACTAGGCTCAAAATAGCAACAAAGAGGAATGCGCTGGGCATAGCACTTCACCTGGACCTGAAATGGACCCCCCCAAAGTTCTGCTTCAAGCAAGTCACTGTGAAGGAAACCATCAACTATATCAAAAACGTCTTTGGTAAGACAAGAATGGGTAGAGACACGGTAGATATGAAGCTACTGGCACAAGCTCTGGACGTATTAGCAATTCCCTTGTCCAAAATCTTCAATATGTCCTTACAACTCTTACAGTTCCCCAAAACCTGGAAAGCCGCCATCATCACACCAGTCCACAAAAATGGAGATCATACCAATGTAGTCAACTATAGACCGATCTCTATCCTTCCCCCTCTGTCAAAGACCTTGGAGAAAACTGGATACATAGATGCTGTCAACAGATAAGGACCACTAGGCCCATCCATTCTGCCTGTTTAAGCTGCCTAACAAAGCATCCAGTGACCCTATCTGGTCATTGGCTTTAGTTTTTTCTTCCTATCTCTATTATTCCTTTGTTTCTGTCCCACGCATGTTTGAAACCCGCCACTGTACAGGCTGCCACCACCTCCTGGGGCAGACTATTCCATGCATCCATCACTCTTTCCTTCAAAAAGAACTTTCTGACATTTCCCCTTATGCGGCCACCCCTCAGTCTCATGTCATGTCCTCTTGTCCTGGCACTACTATTAATCTGGAATATGTTATCCCCTTCCACCTTGTTTATGCCCTTGAGATACTTGAATGTTTCTATCATGTCACCTCTCTCCCTCCTTTGTTCCAGCGTGTACAAATTGAGGTCCCTCAACTGCTTCTGATCGGTTAGTCTCCACCTAAACAAATACAACCTACTCTGTAAGCAACAACACGGCTTCCAAAAATGACATAGCATTGGGACAGCACTGGTTGAGTACACCAGCTATCTACACACGTCACTTGACAAAGGGCATTTGGTAGGTGCTACATAAATTTATTTATTTATTTGAAAAACTTTCACCAGGAAAGACAACATGAACTGTAAAAAGTGTCCTGGGGAGGGGGGGTTACAAGCGAGGGGAGACCAAACAAAAAACATGGCAATAACAGTACATACAGTGCAATTTAAATACATACAGTACAGTAAATAATACAGTTATTAATTCTGTACATTTCAATCCATGACAAACAGACAGTATTGCATAATAGGAGCGTGCATACATAACCAAGCTAAGGTCAGAGACATTGGATGAGACAAACCAGGGAAGGTAACATGGTATACAGGTACAAAGTACACTGTACTAACCCAAGGACAGGTAACTCGTAAGGATTAGGCCAGGAGATGGAGAACGCCTAGAAATGCTAGCAGTGGTAGGTTGAGTTCTGGGCTATCAGTGCTAATTTAGGATAAAAAAGGTAGTTATAGCACAAAGTTTGGGGTGAAGGGGGGAAGGGAAGGGCAGGAGAAGGAGGGAAGGAAGGCAATGCAAGAACTGGTACCTTTTTGGACCTGGCAGATAATGTAGAGGGGGGTGATAGGAGAGACAGCCCAAGAACTATCCCTCTTCAAGATGCAGAGAACCCTACAAGGGAACAGCACCTGGCTGATAAGGTGGATGGGGGGGAGATGGGGGAGAAATCAGGGATGGGGAACAGGTGTAGAGTGGGAGGGGGAGGGAAAAGAGGCACCCCAAGAACTAGTATAAATACACATATTTACCTGAGGCATTTGACCTCATAAATCACCAACTGCTACTGAATAAGCTAGACGTGCTGGGCCTCTCTACCGAAGCCCTCTCATGGTTCAGATGCTTCCTCTCAGGGAGGTCACAGAGAGTCAAGATTGATTGAGTACTTTCAAATGTCAAAAGGGTTACAGTCGGAGTCCTACAGGGGTCAATACTTGGCCCACTCCTCTTCTGCCTCTTTATCAGACTTCTAGGTGCATGGCCCCATTCCGAAATACTACTATATGCCGATGATGTGGTAATTTATAACAGTAACTCACAAATGGCTGCACTTACCAATGATCTCCAAAACAGTTTCAAGGCCCTCAAAGAATGGTTGGAAAGAAACAAATTTGTACTTAATTACAAAAAAAACTAAGACAATGTTGTTCGCTGGGCAGCATAACAAGTTGATGTTACCCCCACTGGTCATCCTGAATACACACAATGCAGTCCTGAAACAAGTTGAAACTTTCAGGTACCTAGGTATCACTCTAGATGATACCCTCTTATTTTCCACACAGTTTACAACTTAACTAACCAGACCAACCAAAAACTCGGACCACGCTACAGGTAAAAATTGAACCTAACCCCAGATAAACAATGACTGGCGGTCTCCTCATCAATGTTCCCTATCATAGACTATGGTCTCCCCATATATGATGCGGCTTGTGAGACGGTCCTCAACAGGATACACAAAGTACTCAACAATGCATGCCGATTTGTTAGCAATGCAGACAAACTTAGGAAAGCACTCATTTGCCACCCGAGCTTCATGCTGGATGAACGATCTCCCTGAACATATAAGGGGACTACCCAAGATCTCGCAGTTTAAGCCAGCCCTGAAAAGGGAACTCGCAAAGATGGCAGCATGCTATTGCTTCACATGATAAAGAGGTGACTGCCAACTGCATTCGTCTCATGCTCCATGTTGCCACCGCTGGTGGCACCCACCCCAAAAAAAAACCCAGTAAAGCCTTAAAGTGCCCCACACACCAAGCCCCACGTGGGCTAGCATTGTATCCCCAAAATGTATCAGTTGTTAGGGGGTTTACTAACAGCACTTTTAGAAATACCAGACTAGCCCTATTTAGGGCTATCACTGAATCTGTCCTAGTCCACTGAATGTATTATAGGCCAAGCTCCACATGAGCTAGACTATGTACCTTAAATGTGATGTGCCTTAAATGTTATCATGTGCCCTAAATGTAATGTGCCTTAAATGTTACTGTAATTGACGTGGAACCTTTGGAAAAGAGCACTTGTTGCTCAAAGGTGTGTATTTCCGAGATTCTAATAAATAAAACAAATAGTCTTTGACTGGGGAAAAACTCATAGTCATAAACAACAACAAAAGAAGCAATTTCTTCATACTTCCTGTAATTTCCTTTTCTGTTAGCTCCAACATTGTCAATAGGTAATCATAACAAATGGGTATAAGTGCATCCCTCCAGGGGAAATAGCACAGCCCAAGCTTTAGAATGTTGGGCTCATGAGGATTCCCAAGCTGCTGCAACTCCTTAGTCACTACTGACCTCGCATTGCCATAGTAGCTACATATTTGTCTGTATTATCACCAATTACTTGCATGCAACATTCCTTAACACTGTAAATAAAGCTGTCTTACCTTCACAGCAGACATCCAAGAAGAAATGCTCCTCACTGTACACAAGGCTTGGACGATTTGCTCCTCTTTGCAGGAAAACAATCAGGCAACAAGGAAGGCTCCACACCTGTCACTCACCTGGAAAACTGAAGCTGACCAGCATGCTGATGCAGAGATTTTAGGCAAAAACTGAATGCAATCAGAATACCTGCAACATGGAAAACACCTTAAGAGTTAACGCTAAACCTGTTAACCTGTGGTCGCAGACTGATTGAAAGAAGAAATTAACTTCATACTTACCGTAATTTCCTTTTCTGTTAGCCCCAACATTATCAATGGGTAATCATAACAACTGGGTATAGTCAGTGGCGGCTCTACACCAGGGTCTGCCAGGGCACATGCCCTGGTAAAAAAATGCTGTGCCCCAGTTGGTGCCCCTTATGGTGCAGAGCTTCCTCCATATTGGTGCCCCATATGGTGCAGAGCTTCCATTAGTAACAATATATCAGTGCCCTGGCTGCCATCTATTGTGCCCCAACTGTGCCCTGGTAACCATTTGTAGCTAGAGCCTCAACTGGGTATCGTCCACCCTTACCAAGGGGAATGACAGAGCCCAGGTTTTAGAATGTTGTGCATTTGAGGATTCCATGCTGCAGCAACTCCCCAGTTACTACTTACCTCACAGTGCCATAATAGTTACATATTTTCGTACATTATAATCTATTGTCAACATAAAATGTATTGCCACATGTAAATAAAAAACTGTCTTACCTTCCAGGAAGATGTCTGAGGAGGAGAAAGCTCTCCATTAGACTCAAGGTTTGGACAATTCGATCCTCCTTGCTGGAAAGAACCATCCTGTACAAAAGGCAGGTTCCAAATCTTTCGCATATCTGGAAAACTGAGGCTGTTCACCGCTAAGGTAGAACTTCCAGGCAACAACTGTATGCAGCGAGGCCACCTGTAACAAGGAAAACACCCTCAAGAGTTATCAGTAAAGTTGTTAACCTGTGGTTGCAGACTGATCAAAAAATAAATCTATATATCTTATACTTATGAGTACAGTACAATAAGAAAGAGGGATGTCCAAAAAATAGTAGGGGATTTTTATAACAGGACATCCCTCCTAGCATACAGGAAAAGATTCTCCCACAGGAGCAGGCTCCTGGAAAGGCCCCACTGACAATGTTGGAGCTAACAGAAAAGGAAATTATGATAAGTATGAAGTTAATTTCTTCTTTCTGTAGCATTCCACATTGTCAATGGGTAATCATAACAATTGGGTTCTAAGAAGCAGTATCCAGAAAAAACGAGGGGGGGGGGAGATTATCCCATAAAATAGAGGCAAGCACTGAGAATTACTTGCAAACTGCTGTCTATAGCACTCTGTGACCAAACTGCATCAGCCGAACTCTGAACATCAAGATGGATGCTTTGTGCATGTAATTGCCTTGCATAACCTTAAAACGAATGTGTCACCTGCATGCCCAGGGTGTCGCCTTAGCCCTTGAGTGGTGAGCTTTGAGGAGAGCTGGGGACCTCCTCTTACTACAACATTGGCCTGAACAATGCA
This sequence comes from Neoceratodus forsteri, assembly GCA_016271365.2. NCBI lineage: Eukaryota > Metazoa > Chordata > Ceratodontiformes > Ceratodontidae > Neoceratodus > Neoceratodus forsteri. The sequence goes on along the minus strand of JADMNL010000022.1, from coordinate 686,592,859 downwards.
GGCTTGCACCCTTCTAGCGAGGGTGGCCTAAAAAGAAGGCTTCTTGACCCTGCTTGTCTGTTCCACAAGAACAAGTAAGATTCTCAGACTCACGGAACTCAGCTATTCGTTTAAGAATCTAACAATGGGAGAAAATCCAACTTGTGAAATTCCTTCCCTTGGATTGAGGAGGTTGTGGACAGAACCTATGTCCTGGACTCCTGGAAGGCAATGAGCACCCGAGAGACAAACATCGCTCTGAGTACCACCTGTCCTTATGCCTAATAAGGTATGGCTCCTTAATAGGAAGCCTGTAAAACACCACATCCTGTGTTGTGAATGGGATATGCTCAAAAAACTCCTTGCAAAGAGCATTCAGAACCTAATTCAGATCCCATAGAGAGCCAGAGATCAGGACAGCAGACATGTCCTACAAACACATACCTATTAGTTCCTAGGCCAAAAAACCCAGGGCTGTGAGAGTAGAACCCGGCCTGTCAGTAAGCTCAATGTCAACCTCTTCGCCTTCTTGTAGAAAACAAAAAAACTGCGGAACAGAGGCTGTCGAAGAAATAAACCTTCCCTGCTGGACCAAGATAAAAAAAGACAGGTGGCACCTACCGGAGCATAGGCTGCAGACAGAGTATTTCTGGCAGCCATCAAGGAGTTTTCTCGGGAAAATAAATCTATATATTTATTTTACTGCCACGGTAGTGGAAGTATATTAATTTGGGGAAGGTTTATTTCTTCGACAGCATCTGTTCCTCAGTTTTTTTGTTTTCTACAAGAAGGCGAAGAGGTTGACATTGAGCTTACTGACAGGCCCCAAATGTTAAACCCCAAATTTTGCACTTTAATAACTTTGTCACCATATAACGGATTTGCCTGAAATTGTGCATGTGCGGTCTGGTGCCATAGATCCCTGGATCTGGCAAGTTTCATTACGGTCGGATGAGCAGTTGTGGAGCTGCAGAACACAAAAAAATGCAAAAAAAAATGGAATTTTGGTGTGTTTCTTTGCCTACAGCCCACATAGTTTGTCTGATTGGTCTGAAAATTTCAGGGAAGCTGCAGTCTGTGCCACTGATGTGTGTGCCTTTCAAAGATTTGGTGAAAAAACTATTAAACCGTTCAAAAGTTATTCAAAAAAAAAGTTTCCCATAATAGTCAATGGTCGAAAAATATATGTGTCTCTCAAAAGCTGCCGCCATTACATTTTACTGTCGCAAATAGCCTTTTTACTGTCATGTGGTGGCCATCTTGTTTTCAGTTAGCAAGAAAGAAAAATGCTCCTCATGTGGAGGTTACGCTGTCATGATTACAACGGCACTGGAATGTTTTTCAAAGCTGCTACAGTTGCTGATATATTGACATATTAGCGTTATAAGTGTTCCTTGCCCTATCAGGCTCCTGTATGGCTCCATAGTCATGTGTAATTGGGAGCACAGGGCCCGGGGTCAGGGTATGCCACAGGGTCGTCAGGCCTAACTCTCACCCCATTCCCCTATGCTGTACTGTTGTATGTCAGCTTGCTTACACATGGAATGGGGTGAGAGTTGGGCCTGATGACCCCATGGCACACCCCAATGTATTTTGGTGTGTGGAAGGGGGTGGGGGATGGGGTGATAGCGGTGGTAACCCTAACACCACATTTCCAAGCTTCTGTTGCTCTGCCATCAACCCCAACTGATGCATTAATGGAGTCTGTTTGCAATGAAAATGAATATCTATATGTAGCTATACACATCTATATAGCTATATATATATATATATATACATAGCTATATATATCTATATAGCTATATATAACTATATATAGATTTATAGCTATATATCTCTATCTATGTATCTATATATGTGTATGTATACACACACACACACACACATATATATATATATACACATACACACATTACTAAAAACTTTGTTAATGCATCAGTTAGAGTTGAAGCGACAAAAGTAAGGTAATGAGACATTAGGGTTGACACCCTAACAGCTCCCCCACCAGACCACACCACCCCCATCGTCCACAGACACAGGTGATGGGGTGTGCCTTGGGGTCATCGGGCCTCTACCCCATTCTCCTATAATGTAGCATGTCAGCTTTCTTACACGTGGAATGGGGAAAGAGTTAGGGCCGACGATGACCCCAAGGTCCACCCCATCGTCTGTCGGTCTGTGGAGGTGGGGGTGGGGTGGTCAGGTGGAGGAGATGTTAGGGTGTCAACCCTAATTATTTCCTTACTTTTGTCACTTCATCCCTAAACTGATGCATTAACAAAGTTTTTTGCAATATATATATAAATAGTGGTATGATAGTGCCACTATAGTTAGGGTTGAGTACTCCATTTAAGGTTAAATCTCAAATTTTGTACCTTAATAACTTTGCAACTGTACAACGGATTGCCTGAAATTTGGAATGCATGGTTTGGTACCATAGATCTCTGAATCTGGCAAGTTGCGTTATGGTCGGATGTATGGCTGCAGAGCTACAGTGCACCACAAAACACATAAATTACGGATTTTTGTGCATTTCTTTGCTCGCGCCTACAGCCCCGCATGGTTTGCGCAATCTGTCTGAAAATTCAGGGAACATGCTGCCATGCTCCCCAATGTGCCTTTCAAAGATTTCGTGAAAAAATATTAAACGGTTCAAAAGTTATTAAAAAAAATAACTGAATCCCATTATAGTCTATGGGAAAAGTTAACAACAAATGCGACACTTTTGCAAATGTAGGTTTTACTGTCGCAAATGACCCTTTTACTTTCATGAGTCAGCCATTTTTTTTTCAGTTACAGCTCAGAAAAATTCTTGCCATTTAAATTTGGGGCTCTCTGGGGACACAATGCTTCTTGTGTTCACCTAGTCGAGTCCTGAGGATGACAAAGAATGTAAGGACCCGGAAAGCAAATATTAGGAAATTACAAAGATTTTATTGTAAACATAAATCTAGAGAAAAATTGAGGGAGTTAAACCAAGACAAGCAAAGTTATAAGATTCTGTTGGGTGAGAAGAAGAAAATATATTTTGAGTTGCAATGGAAGCAAATGCTAAAGGCAGTAGAGAATAAAGATGCCAAAACTTTCAGGACATTGGTGGCAAAAGGAACAAATAATTATAAAGCCAATATTGATACACACATTTCAGAGAATAGATGGATTGAATATAATGGGAATATATTTTATGATCAAGGGGAAACATTACTTACTTGCTCATTGCAGTTATCCCTAACTCATCCGGTATCCATAAATTTTACGCTCGATGAGGTGCTTATGGCTGTTTATTCACTGAAAAAAAATAAAGCTGCCGGGCCACATGGGATCCCTGTGGAAGTGTATTTACTAGACCCCATTTTATGGGGCAGATATTTAATGGTATTTTACAATAAGGGTTTGGAGGTAAATAAATACCCAGAAACGTGGAATGGTGCAAACCTAATTCCTATTCATAAAAAAGGCAATCCTTCAGATCCAGCGATGTATAGGCCAATTAGCCTCTTAGATGTAAACCTGAAGATTTTTACTAGGATAACACTCCAGAGGCTTAGAAAAGAAACAGAGTGGACAGGAGGGATCTCTATATATCAAGCGGGCTTTAGGCCTAACTATTCTACTATTGACAACTTATATATATTGAATCATTTAATAGAAAAATATGTTAAACTAAGAGGCCAAAAATTGTATGCAGCCTTTATTGATTATGCAGGTGCTTTCGACAGTAATTACCATTACTGTTAGCGTTAGCATTACTGTTACATTTATTATGCAGAAGTGGGTAGTATGGCTTTGGGCCCCACGCTCCCACCAACACATACCATTCACTATTTATAGTGCACATTCTCAAAAAGTAGTGAAATTCATGGCAAAAAACTCTGTTAATGCATCAGTTAGGGTTGTTCCACAGTGACAAAAGCAGGGAAATTCAGTGTTAGGGTTCAAAACCCTAACTCTGCCTTCCCCCCCACCCACACCACCACCACACACACACACACACACACACACAAGTAGGGGAAGGACCAAAGCAACACAACTAATCACACACAACCAGCAGGAGGTCACAAAAATAACATACAACTATCTAAACCACAAACCACATCCCCATGCTCCCATCTTCCACACACCAACAAATGTCGGGGTGTGGCATGGGTGCGTCACTGCTAACTCTGATCCCAGAAGTTGGACGCTCCGCCACACACATTTCACTATGGACATGTGGGCATCTTGGGCCCCACACTGCCACCAACACATAACACAAACTACACATATGCTTTTTTGGGGTTTACAAGCCCCCAAACTGGATTTTGGACATTTCCTGAAAATAGTTTCACAAATCACTTTGTCGTGCTATGCATTTGTGACACTTGTGTTTGTGAAAGTATTTTGCAAAGGTATTTTTCATGCTTTCGCAAACGCGAAAGTGTCATGTTTCCATTTGTGACACTTTCGTTTTTGCGAAAGTATTTTGCAAAACTATGCTCCTGATATTTGCACATCTTTGCCATCCTCCTGCAAGCAAATGGTTGGGTCCTTTGGGCTGAAATTTGCAGGGTGGCAAGCCCTGGTCCCATAGATGTGCTTTGCTCCTTTGGTGCAAAAATAGTTAAGGATCACAAAGTTCGTGTTCCAAAATTGAGCAATCTCCCATAGGCCAACATTGCAGTGCCCATCACATGTGTCAGCACCCATATGTCAAAAATGAAGCGAGGTACACCATTTTCAATACTGGTAGCTTGGTTCACCTTTCGGTGAACTAACCTCATGGAACAAGTTTGGAAATACTGTACGATACCCAAAGTTGACTTTTTTCCCTACTTCCTATGGTAACACAGGTATACACCTCCTGCTGGTTGTCTGTGATTGGTTGTGTTGCCTTGCTCCTTCCCCTACTTGCATGCATGTGTGTGGTGGTGGTGGTGGGGAATGTGTATTTAGGGTTTTGAACACTAACACCGAATTTCCCTGCTTTTGATACTGTGGAACAACCCTAACTGATGCATTAACTGAGTTTTTTGTCATGAATTTCCCTTCTTTTTGAGAATGTGCACTATAAATAGTGAATGGTATGTGTTGGTGGGAGCGCAGGGCCCAAAGCCATACTACCCATTTCTGCATAATAACAGTAACAGTAATGCTAACACTAACAGTAATGGTAATGGTGACTAAAATGCAAACGCTAATGGTAACTGTAATGCCAATGCAAACGTGAATGCAAATGCTAACTGTTATGGTAACACAAGTGGAAAAGCAAATGGTACCACAAACGGTAAGGGTAACGGTGACACAAATGCATAAGAAAACAGTAATGGTAACAGTAACAACTGCAAACGCTAAGCGTAACAGTAACGTAAACGCAAACGGTAACAGAAACGCAAGCACAAACAAACCATAACAAATGGTGACAGAAACATAAACGCAAACACAAACAGTAACGCAAACGCAAGTATAAATGGAAATGGTAACAGTAATGGTGACACAAATGGAAACAGTAACACAAACGGTAACGGAAACGCAAGTGCAAATGTAAATGCAATCTGCAATGCTAACCATAAAACCAACACTGACGGAAACGCAAAGCAAAGAGGTAATGGTAAATGTGAATGCAAATGGTAACGCAAGTGCAAACGGTGACGGTAACAGTGACACAAACGGAAACACTATTGCAAATGGTAATGGAAACACAAGCACAAACATAAATGCAAATGGTAACACTTACCATAATGCTAACGATGACAGAAACGCAAAGTGATGCACTAATGGTAAGGCTAATGGTGACGCAAATGTAAACACAAATGGTAACACAAATGCAAGCGCAAACGTTAAGGCAAACGCAAGCACACACGCAAACGGTAACGTAAACATAAGCACAAAAACGTAAACACAAATGGTAATGCTAATGTAGATGGAAATGCAAATCAAAGCATTAACAGTAACGCTAATGGTGACACAAACGTAAATGCAAACGGTAACGCAAGCACAAATGCAAACGGTAACGGTGATGCAAACGTAAATGCTAATGCAAACAGAAACTCAAGCACAAATGTAAATGCAAATGGTAACACTAACCATAAGGCTAACGTTGACAGAAACACAAAGTGAAGTGTTAATGGTAACACAAATGCAAGTGGAAACGTAAACTCAAACACTAATGGTAATGCTAAGGCACACGCTTTGTGTCCGAAACAGGTGCAGCAAGAAGTACAGTGAATACAAAGAATGTGGGCATAATAGTGGCCCTCGGACCGTAAAATGAGCACTTGGAATACTAAATTGCTTATATCTCAGGAACCATATGAGGTAGAAAAAAATTTAAATGTCATATTATTTATGATTTCCAGGCTAGTTTTGTACTTAGCCTCCCAACAGGGGATTAAGCAATTCTGCGATGAAAAGTCCATATTTCAAACCGTTTTCGAGATACGGGACCCGAAAGGCGCGACGGATGCCATAATGTTATCCTATGGGAAAAATCATCAACTTCAGACTGCCATAATTTTGCAGCCCTGTAATATTTTGGCACCAAACCACCAAAAGGCACATCTGTGGGATGTTGGCTTTCGTCCCAGCAAATTTCAGCCCAAAAGACCAAACTTCTGTTTTGCAGCAAGGTGGCAAAGATTTCCTGTTGTTTTGACCATACTTTCACAAATTACTTTCGCAAATCATGACACTTTCACAACAAAAATCACTGAAGTGTTGCCTTTGCGAAAGTATTTTGCGAAAGTACTTTTTACAAAAATGTGAAAAACATTTCTGGGGTGTTTTACCCCAAAAATAGACATGGCTAGCATCCTCAGGACTCTACTAAGTGAACACAAAAGGAATTGTGTCCCTAGGTGGTCCCAATTTTAAACATCAGGTATTTTTCTGAGCTGTAACTGAAAAAAAAAAAAAGGCCAACTCATGAAAGTAAAAGGGTGATTTGCAACAGTAAAAATGGCATTTACGAAAGTGTCACAGTTGTTAACTTTTCATATAGACTATAATGGGATTAAGATTTTTTTAATAACTTTTGAACTGTTAAATATTTTTACACGAAATCTTTGAAAGGCACATCGGGGATGCCAACTGCATGTTTCCTGAAGTTTTCAGACCGATTGTGCAAACCATGCGACCTATAGGCGCGAGCAGAGAAACGCGCAAAACGTCAGTAATTTAGCATTTTTTTTGGCACTCTGTAGCTCCGCAACTGTATATTCAACCATAACACAACTTGCCAAATCCAGAGATCTAAGGTACCGGATGATCATGCATTCCAAATTTCAGCCAAATCCATTGTACAGTTGCAAAGTTATTAAGATGCAAAATTTGAGATTTAACCTTAAATGGGGTACTCAACCCTAACTATAGTGGCACTACTGTGCCACTATAATATATACATATATGTATATGAATATGTATATAGAAATATATAGAGAGATTATATATGTGTGTGTATATATATATATATTATGGTAGCACGGTAGTGCTACCATAGTTAGGGTTGAGGAGCCATTTCTATTAAACCAAAATTTTCACCTTAATAACTTTGCAACCATTTAATGGATTTGCCTGAAATTTGGAATACATGATCAAGAACCATAGACCTTGGGATTTGCCAAGTTTCGTACTGCTCAGATATACAGCTGTGGAGTTATTAAGCGTGATCTGTGCGCGCGTTTACGCTTTTCTGGATTTCTACGGTCGCGCCTACAGGTTGTACGGTTTGCACGACCGGATCGAAATCTTCAGGGAGTGTGTGGCCGGGGTCCCCGATGTGCCTTTCGAAGATTTTGTGAAAAAATATTAAATGGTTCAAAAGTTATTCAAAAAACAGTTTCCCATTATAAGTCAATGGGAACGTTAACAAAAAGTTCGACAGTGTCGCAAATGCACTTTTTAGTGTCGCAAATGGCCCTGTTAGTGTCGCAAATCTGCCATCTTGTTTTCAGTTGGTGATCAGAAAAATGGTTGGCATTTAAAATTGAGACCCTCTAGCAACCTAATTCTTTTTGTATTCACCTAGTTGGGCCCTGAGGATGCTAGCCATGTCTTTATTTTGGGGTAAAACACCCCAGAAATATGTTTTTCAAATTTCTGGAAAAAGTAGTGTCACAAAGTAGTGTTGCACTTGCGAAAGTGCTAAATTTTTTAAGCTTCATGAAATCACTGTACACTACTTTGTGACACTATGCCGAATAACAGTAATTTTTGGCACCACGCTGCAAAAGAACGTTGGGAGTTTAGGCTAAAATTTGGAGGAGCATGAAGACACCTCACAGATGTGCCTTTCAGTGTTGTTTGAAAAAATATTACATGGCGGCAAAGTTACGGCACTCAAAGTTGACAGTTTTTCCCATAGGATAACATTACGGCGCCCGAAGCATTACAGGAATCCTTTGGCACCCTGCTGCAAAATAACGGTTTGGTCTTTTTTCCTGAAATTTGGAGGGAAGACAGCCAACAGTCCACAGATGTGCCTTTCAGTAGTTTGGTGAAAAAATATCACATGGCAGCAAAGTTACAGCACTCCAAAATTGACGGTTTTTCCCATAGGATAACATTACAGCGCCCGACACTTAACAGAAATCATTTGGAGCCCTGCTGCAAAATAACGGTTTGGTCTTTTTTCCTGAAATTTGGAGGGAAGACAGCCAACAGCCCACAGATGTGCCTTTCAGTAGTTTGGTGAAAAAACATTACAGGGAGGCAAAGTTATGGCGCTCAAACTTTTATTTTTCCCATAGGATAACTATTCTGATTATGCGCTTTCAGGGCCGTATCTAGGAAGCGGTGCAGAATCTGGACTTTTGTTGGAAAATTTCTTAGCCCCTAATGGGGCTAAGATTCAAATTAACCAGGACAGTTGTAAATAATATGACTTTTAAATTTTTTTCTCGACCGATACGGTTCCTGAGATATAATGTATTTAGTATTCCAAGATCTCATTTTCTGCGCCGATACTCATTATTTTGCATACATTATTTGTACTCACTGTCTTTCTCAATGCAGGTTTTGGGGAAAACCAGCCTGTGCGCTTACATTACTGTTATTGTTGCCCTTTCTGCTTGCGGATCCATACCCGTTTCACTTGCCGTTGACGTCTGCGCCACCATGTGCGTTATCTTTTGCGTTTTCATTTGCACTTGCGTTTCTGTTATTTTTTGCCATTTCTGTCTGCAGTACTGTTTATCTTTCTGTTTCACTTTACATCACCATGCCCATTGACATTTCTGTTTGCAGGCACCATGTTACTATGTGACAACACATCACGTGGCAGACCATTCCGCTCACGCCACCATGTGCGTTACCCTTTCTGTTCTCATTCGTGCTTGTGTTACCATATGCGCCACTGTTAGCATTTCTGTTTGCGTTGCTGTCCCTGTTAGTATGCCACAACACATGGACCCCGGCTCGCGACCGCATTATGCAGCGGGGCCATAGGATTCCCGCTACATTACATTCACTAGCTTCTTGTTATCATTCTCAAAGAAGAAATTAAGGCAAAAAACTCCATTTAATGCATTAGTTAGGGTTGTTCCACAGTGACAAAGTGAGGAATTCACTGTTAGGGTTGAAAACCCCTTGGACCCCAGCACACCCCAACCAGCATTGGGGTGCGCATTGGGATCGTGGGTCTAACTCTCACCCATTCTATACTTCTGCTGCTTTGCACATGTCATGGGGTGAGAGTTGGGCAACCGATCCCAATGCCATGTCATGTGAAAGTGGCAGGGAGGAGACAACACTGCTGAATTTCCCTCACTTTGTCGCTTCAACGGTAACAACTACGTCATCGATTTTACCTCTAATATATATATATATATATATATATATATATATATTATGGTAACGCGTAGTGCTACCATGATTAGGGATTGAGGCCATTTCTATATTAACCTAAAACTTTTGCACCTTAATAACTTTGCAACCATTTGATGGATTTGCCTGAAATTTGGAATTTATGATCAGAACCATAGGCCTTGGGATCTGCCAAGTTTCGTACTGGTCAGATATACGGCTGTGGAGTTATTAAGTGTGATCTGTGCACGTGTTTACGCTTTTCTGGAATTCTGTGGTCACGCCTACAGGTCGTATGGTTTGTGTGACAGGCCTGAAATCTTCAGGGAACGTGCAGCCGGGTTCCCCGATGTGCCTTTCAAAGATTTTGTGAAAAAATATTAAACGGTTCAAAAGTTATTCAAAAAACAGTTTCCCATTATAAGTCAATGGGAAAAGTTAACAAAAAGTTCAACACTTTCGCAAATGCATTTTACTTTCATAAATGGGCCTGTTACTTTCGCCGTCGGCCATTTTGTTTTCAGTTGATGATCAGAAAAATGGTTGGCATTTAAATTTGGGGCCCTCTAGCACCTAATTTTTTGTATTCACCTAGTCGGGGCCCTGAGGGATGCTTGCCATGTCTTTATTTTGTGGTAAAACACCCCAGAAATATGTTTTCAAATTTCTGGAAAAAGTACTTCATAAATGCTTTCGTGCTCACGAAAGTGTCATGAAGACTACTGCAGCTTTATCATAAGATGCGACAGTAATTTTTCTAGTCTGTGGGAAAATGACAGCAATTCTTTGGTACTGCAAAGCAAATAACCGTTAAGAGTTTTGGGCTGGAAATTTGGAGAGGCAGCCGACATCTCACAGATGTGCCTTCCAGTATTGTATTGAAAAAATATTACGGTGGCAAAGTTATGGCACTCAAAGTTGACAGTTTTTCCATAGGATAACATTCACGAGCCGAAGCATTACAGAATCCTTTGGCACCTGCTGCCAAAATAACAGTTTTGGTCTTTTTCCTGAAATTTGGAGGGAAGACAGCCAACAGTCAACAGATGTGCCTTTCAGTAGTTTGGTGAAAAAATATCACATGGCAGCAAAGTTACGGCACTCAAAGATGTGACGGTTTCCCATAGGATAACATTACGGCGCCGACAACACAAATCATTGGAGCCCTGCTGCAAAATAGCAGTTTAGTCTTTTCCTAGAAATTTGGAGGAAGACAGCCAACAGCCCACAGATGTGCCTTTCAGTAGTTTGGTGAAAAAAACATTACAGGGAGGCAAAAGTTATTGCGCTCAAACTTTTATTTTTTCCATAGGATAACATTCGGCGTTCGCGGCGCCTTTTTCAGGCCGATATCTCCGGAAGCGGTCACGAGATCGAGACTTTTAGATGGAAAACTTCTTAGCCACCTAATGGGGCTAAGATTCAAATTAACAGGACAGTTGTAAATAATATGACTTTTAAATTTTTTCTCGTCATACAGTTCCTGAGATATAATGTATTTAGTATTCCAAGATCTCATTTTTCTGCGCTTGATACTCATTATTTTGCATACATTGTTTGTACTCACTGTCTTTCTCAATGCAGGGTTTGGGAAAACCAGCCTGTGCACCATTACTGTTACTGTTGCCCTTTCTGCTTGCGGATCCGTACTCGTTTCACTTACCGTTGGCGTCTGCGCCACCATGTGAATTATCACTACTTTTCATTTGCGCTTGCGTTTCTGTTATTTTGCCATTTCTGTCTACAGTACTGTTTATCTTACTGTTTCACTTTACATCACCATGCCCATTGACATTTCTGTTTGCGGCACCATGTTTCACTATGTGACAACCATCCGTGGCAGACCATTCCCGTCTAGACCAGCATGTGCGTTACGCCCTTCTGTTCTCATTCGGGCTTGTGTTACCATATGCGCCACTGTTAGCATTTCTGTTTCGTTGCTCACTGTTGTATGCCACAACACATCATGTGGCGGGCGTGGTGCTCCAAAGTTATGCATCATTGATGTCTGCGCCACCATGTGCGTTATCGCTGCGCTCCTGCTGCTGCGCGGACATTCACTATTTCTTGTTATCATTCTTAAAAGAAGGGAAATTAGAGGCGAAACTGTGTTTAATGCATTAGATTAGGGTTGTTCCACAGCAACAAAGTGAGGAAATTCGCTATTAGGGTTGAAAACCCCCTTAGCCCCTGCCCATCCCTCAAACCGGCAGTGGGGTGAGCATTGGGATTGTGGGTCCCTAACTCTCACCGCATTGTCCTATACTTCTGCTGTTTTAACACATGTCATGGGGTGAGAGTTAGGGCTGATGATCCCAATACAGACTCAATGCCACCATATGCGCCATTGTTTGCATTTTCTTTTTGTTTGCGTTTCTGTTACTTTTTAGCCATTTGTGTACTGTACTGTTTTGCTTTCTGTTTCACTTTGTGTCACCATGCCCATGACATTTCAATTTACAGGCACCACGTTACTTTGTGACAAGGCATCACGTGGCACAGCATTCCTGTGCATCCACTGTATAGATTCGCCTTTCTGTTATCATTCATGGTTGTGGGACCACAGGGCCCAAAGGGCCACAGATCCGCTGCTACAATCATTTATATTTCTTGTTATCTTTCTTAAAGAAATTAGAGGCAAAGTCTGTTAAATCATTGGATTAGGGTTGTTCCACAGCGACAAAGTGAGGAAATTTGCTGTTAAGGGGCAGACATGCCCACTTGTGCCTCTGCCCTCCCCAAAGTGGCACTTTTAGCATTAATGTTTGCAGTGCTGTCTGTTTTATTGTGCCATAACACATCATGTGGCAGTGGCGCTGGGCTGTCTGCCCCACCCACAACCCGGCATTGGGGTGTGCATTGGGATCGTAGATTGAATACAACTTTCACCCACTCTCCTATACTTCTGCTGCTTTACACAGGTCATGGGGTGAGACTTAGGGTGACGATCCATCTGATACACCATGTGTGTTACCCTTGTGTTGCTGTGTTACTGACTGTATGTCATGGTAGAAAATAGATGGAGTTATAGTTTGCTGTAGTATTAGTAAACATTGATTTATGTAGAACACTTATTTTTCATTTCAGTATAGGTATTTAAAAGTAATGGTCGACACAGGTGGTTATGGTTTAAAAATTTGTACCAATTTGTCAAGCGGAGAAAAATTAGAATGAAAAGTTAGATTTTGTTAACAGAAGCAGTCTCCACAATACAATCTTTGTATGTGAAAATCGTGCTGTGAGGAATTTGTAAATGTGTAAATTATAATAAGTGTATAGTACGGATTGGACTAAGTGTGTGATATTATATGAAACTAATCAGATGTTGTGTGTTTTAGTTGTTAACCAGTACTCACTTCTGTTTATATATGTGGAAGTACATTTTCTGGCATTTGACTTATAATTTTAATAGTTAGGCTGAAGATATTGCTATTGAGCATAGATATGAGTTTGTAAAAATGCAACTTTTAAAAAATGGTTGTATGTTGCCTAACTATGTGGTTACATTACTTGTCTGCTATGTTAATAAGGAATGTCAGTTGTTTTGTGTGAAGTGTGATTAGACACAAGATAGACAAGTGTTTATTTAAATTATAGCGAGCTGCTAATATATGGATGTTCCTGGGGAATTGGTGAAAAAACCATATGCCGGTGTCTAAGTAGTACAGTTTACACAATTGTAAGTTTGGTGACATTTGATTCTTACTATTAAATAATATGTGTCACTGATGACTAGGTGCCAAATGGAAAATTCCCACCACGACCCCTCAATTGGTGATCATAAATATTGTCAGGAACAGGTATGCAGTTGTTGTGATCAACAGCAGTGCCTGATTTACAATTGTCAATATTTTGACACATCACAGTTACAGTTAGTTATGTGACAAGTACAAAACAAAAATACATGTTTACATGAACAAAAAAAATGTTATCAATTCTTGCATTGGCTTCTATGTAAATTCTTAACGTAAATACTAAAACTGTTATAGAATACATTTTTTCACAAACTTATGCTTAGTTACATGTTGTTAGTCTACTGCAGGTAATATGTAAGACATTCACTTGTACTGTAATTATACACTGCTATTTTTAGATTAAATTATTAAATAAGTTGTGTGTGTACACTTGAAAACAAATGTTTCTATTATGTACAGTCAATTTTAAACAGTTGTGAGTGGCTGAATTACATTCAGTAATTGGTTATTATTAACAGTTGTATAAGTCAACTTGCACTTATCAATAATGGTAGTTGTTTTACATATGTACAATACAATACTCATCGAAGCGTGATAGTTCTACTGTTGCATGGTGATCTAATGATGTTCTCTATATATGAAAGTCACTAGAAGTGTTAAAGACTACTTACAACACATGCAATATTTGACCAGTGTTATAAGGTAGAATCTTTCAGACATGTAATCATGGTTTCTCTGTGACTGTAAATATTATTGAGCAGTTGACCACTACAACAGACATTAGTCACTGATCTACAAAGTGAACCATATACAGTCATATAATATCTGTATCTGAATTCCATTTTGTTAAAATTGTATTGTTTGTTACAGTTAGGGTGTAGAACATTATAACGAGTTATGACATTTTTAGGGACAAGTACTCATGTAAAATGGTGCGTTTTGTCTATTCTTCTGAAATATGAAGGTTGTCATAATTCTTCAATATTAGAAGATATGCATTTTTAGGGTATTATTGGGGTGTCTATTTAAAGGTTATTTGTGGTGATCACACTCTAACCATCCAGCTATTTTGGCTTAGTGGCGTTTTTAGATGTAGTCTTGTAGACACGTAATCATGGTTTCTCTAGTGACTGTAAATATTATTGGCGCGATTAAGACCCACAACAATTTCATGTAGTCACCAATCTACAAAATGTGACATGTCACGTCTATTAAACATCTATATTTAATTCAATTTCATGAAAGTATATTGTTAATTACAATTGTAAATTGTACAACATTATAACGGATTATGACATTTTGGGGACAAAATACTCATATTAAAATAGGTACATGTTTTCTATATTTCTGAAATATGAAGGTTGTCATAATTCTTCAATATTAGAGATATGCATTTTTCAGGTACGTGGCAGTCTCTGTTTAAAAGTTGTAGAGTCATCACCTCTAACCATCAGCTATACACCTTAGTAATGAGTGTATATCAGTCTTGGATTGACCATAGTATGTTGAGACTAGACGCGATGTTGTACTGATTATCACGGGTCCTGCCTAGTGACCAATCAGATGCAGGTTTTTTCTTGCCATTGTATAATGATGAATAACAAATTCTAATGTTGTTGTAGTGTTGTAGGTGTGTGGGTGGAATCAATAGCGGTTGCTAAATAATGTGTTGCAATTATGACATGTCTCTGGGTGTGTTTGTTATATTTATATGTCATGCTAATGTTTTATTTTATTATTGCAATAGTTATTAATGTATTATAGAATATCAACATGTTTGTTTGTTTAATACCCTGTAGGGGTAATATGGTTAATAACACCTACATGGCTGCTACATTGAGCAGAGGTCTGAGGAACAGTGACATTATCGTTGTGTTTGTGTTTTTATTATAACTCAGATTTTTTAACTATTAAAGAATAGAGGTCATATTATTAGGTATGCATGGTAAATTCGCATACATGTAATGTTTTAGATGTTCATGTCTCAAGCTGCATATTCGATAATGTTATAGGTATTGTGATTCATGGTCAGGTACTACTTGTTCTGCACTGCATACAATATATTTGTGAGTAATGTTTTTATCGTTATTAAGAAATTGATGTTTTAAAAACACTTAACCTTGAAATGTCATCTATTAATGTGATCATTTTTTTTTTGTTTTAATAGAGCCGGGAAGTTGCTGTTGGAACATGGAGGTGAAGTAGAAGCGTGATCCCTGCGTAAGTGAAAATCTGTTGATATTATCTGCATCCTTGAGAAGTTCAGGGTTGTCAACATTCTGTGGTGATCAATGTTCTGTTGAAATTGCAGTGCAGTGCACTGATAGGGGGAGTGCTGTTATTGATACTCATCATGTAAAATAGTTTGGGGTGTGTGCAAAGAGCTCATGGGGGAGTACCACTTTATTTTGTTTGTTGTGGGTGGGCTAACTGTGTTTACATAATTATTTACGTGTGATGACTTATAAGGGTGGGAATGCATTGATCGCTCAGATGCCCAACCACCCCAACTTCATAAACATGGTGGATATTGTAGTTACATAAATGTTGTACTGTATAAAGTGTACAATATTGCTAATTATTTTTCTCAATCTACCGGTTAAAGTGTGTATGGTGTTAATGAGCCGCTTTTCCCCAGGATGAATAGCGTGCGGTGTGTATGTTCTTCTGCCTGCCTAATGCTTACCTCTACAGTATGATGCGATATTTTCAGTGCACTGGCATATGTGTGTTTTTTTTAAAGGTGATCATGAACTGAGATGTCGTTAAAACTAATAATGCAGGTGATGGGACCGTTTGTTCACCCTATGAATATGTATCGTTTTCAATAACACTATGGAGTTGTCTCACCACACTTAGAAAATGGGTTTTTTTCCTGGCATCTGATTGGCTGTGGCCTTCCCGGGGGTACGTTGTTCAATACATGCCTAAAATAAAAGTTTGTTCATGCCTCTCATCAGTAATATCCCTCTGCCCATGCAGGTTGCTCATTGGCTAAAAACATCAAATAAATTTAAGTCTGTTTTTCTGTCACTAGTGAGATATTGGCCCATAATGACAAGCTGTCTCAAAGAACGCCCTGCCCCCACCACACACACGCACACACACACTGTCCTGTTCCTCAACAACTTTGTCAGGCAAATTCGTTCTTGCAGAAGTGTGTTGATTTCTTTTTAAAGATGTCAGTGTTTAAACAGCTAGGACGTTCGGCACTCAGCGTGCTAACACCTTTTCCATATTACGGTTTATTGTAGTAACTCACTAGCGAGACTTTCGTTAAGCTACCTCCCCATGTCCTTACCACCCATGGTGTGGCTGTTGTTGATACTTTTGGGACATTATAAGAAGATGACTGTGAGTGTATTGTGAGTAAAGGTAGTAATATGTCTACTTTAAAACATTTGTTTAGATGAACATTATATGGTATCATGCGCAAAGCCCTTCTGCTGTAAAACAGTTTGCGAGGGCTGTGCCGAAGGGTGATATTCAAAGCAGCGGGTATTGAGGTGCTAATTTCATCATCACCTCTGCTATCCACTGCATGGCGCAGTAATTTGCAGTCAGCAAGTTTTGAAACTGCAGCATTCTACTTGTGGTCACAAATTGTCGATATTCTAAAGGTAATATGCAAATGTGGTTGTAATCAGGCAAGGCAACGTGGGGACATTCTCATCTGATTATGGCCCCGACGGTATCCCATTAGTGCTGCAGGTGGTGATCACCAAGGGACTGGCGCTTGGGTCCTACCAGGTAGCAGCTATTGGGCAAGGATGGCTCCTGGTTAATTTCTAGGCAAAAGAGCATAAATCCCCACTGGGTCCGGGATTACGGCACATACCAGCAGTTACCCTCCCCCCAGCCAGTTAGCAGTAATGTGTTCCACGTTCTTCAACACAGACGGAGTTCCAGTGACCAATAACCACAATTATGCTATTAAGTAATGAAACACCTTCCCTGCCTCCCTGACTTGGTCTCAATGCCAGTGGACTGATAAGCCCAATTGCAGGCTTGAGTATTGAAACCCCACCCCACCTCCCGATCTTATGCTGGAAAATCCCAATTGTGGGATGTTGTTAGCAACCACCCCAACAAGACATGGTGTTTAGGGCGAACATTGCTGCCTTGTGATTGCCTTGATGAGGGGTGTGATGCATATCTCTCAGTGTACCACACTGCAAGGAATGTAACTCATTTAAATTCACTAAAGCTTCCTGTTGCAGATTGTGAGGATTTGTAACACGTTCAGTGTTACATGTTTGTTCAAAATTTACAGTAAATGATGATTAATATGTCAATTTTATAAATTGCAGACTTTATGAACTTAAATGCAAACATTTTAACAGTGTTGTGGGCTTCTAATTGTAAAATTGATTAAGTGTTCCACGCTTTTCCTATTCTTTCAACATTTAGACAAGCAATGTTACACATTTTTGGAAGAAACAGTTCAGACGTATGGAGACAGAGTGTTGAGGGCATACAGGTGGCAGCTGTTGTGTTGCCCCGCTGTAAAGCAGCTCACTGTAGGTTGGCCCTGAACTTGATCCTTTTTTCTCAAAGTTCTGCAGGCACAGCTTTGGGGTTGGCAGCCTGCACAACTTCCTGAGCTTGACTGGCTATCTGGCATGGTTTTGCATCGCATCTATATTAGTGACTTATTTATTTAAAGTACTGATCTGTGCTGAGATCTTGAAACACGGGTCAAAAGCTGTTCGCTTTAAAAGTATCATTAAACTTATCATGATAGCGCATTTATGAAAAGTATTTTTATTATACTGCTGTTGTAAAGGTACTTTTAATTTCACTGAATACATGACTCACACATTATAGGCAGACATGGTGATGTAAACATTCTCACACTTGATGAGGATGTATTTCAACTTATGGCATAATATGTAAATAATGCTAAAGTATGTACATACAGAATAGTTCTGAGTAGTGAAAGAAAATCTAAGAGTAGCACTATAAGCACAGCTAACTATACATTTTTTATGTTGTGAGCTTATTAGATAATATAGATAGTCAAGTATGATAGAGAAATTAGATATTTGCATATTTCTCTCCTCGTAGTGGGTACACTGGAGGATTACACGGCTGGTGTGATTCGTCACTAGTCGCAGTCCGAAAGTGACCGAGTCACACCAGTGTGTTCAATCCTCCAGTGTACCCACACCCTGGGAGGATAAATTGTATTAAACAATGCAGAATGTTGTTTTTATGTTTTTTAACTGCATTCTAACTCACTGAGATCCCTACACTTCAAAGAGGAGGTCATTTAGCTAAAAATTTTCCATGGTGTTTTAGCGGTGGCAATGGGACAAACCGCGGCAGTTTTGTTTGAAGTGAATTTGGCGGATTAGCACGGTATAAGGTTGGTTGGCACTTCTTCCAGTGGGTACACTGGAGGATTTATCACGTGGTCATTGTGCCAGCCAACCAATCAGGATGCAGGATTGGCATATCGATTTACCACATTGTATAATAAATAGTTTAGCATCATACTTTAAACTATAATCATTACTTTAAAATGAATGCATTTGATATTGTATTAGATAAGAAATATTTCAAGTGAAATATTTACAGTTGTAATTGTTGAATTTGTGTTATATATTCATCATAACTGTTTTTTTTTATCTTTGTAGGGCGCCGCGACTGCGAGAGCGCACAAGCCATTGCCGCTGCTACAGCCAGCTCACTGCGAGGTTCTCAGTCCATGGAGAGAATGTTGTCATCCTTGAGAGGCTGGACAAACCAGTCTCTTTGGATGCACAGCAGCAGACTGTGAACCTCGCCCTGAGCCGGTCAGCAGTGGGCGATGGTGCTGTTGCACATAGCAGTGCTTCACCTCCACGGCTACCATCTGTTCCTGCAGCTTCCTGGGTGAGACTGGCCATCCTTCATAGAGGTCCCGTATCATCTCCGAGGGCGCAACAGTTTCCACTTCTTTTTGCACCTCCACATTGAATCCAGCTTCCAGCCTGGATTGCTTGATGCAGTACACACTCTCGCAAGTCTTTGACTGAAGTAAAAGAACATTTACAATATTTTTATATGTTTTTATTTATATTTCACAAAAAGATTTTTTATTTAATTAATATGTTGTGTATGATGTAATACACACCTTATTTTTTTCGTTGTATGTATATATTCTTTTATAAAATCTATTTTGTATAAAAAATATTTTGTTTGTCATTTTTATATTGAAAATATTTTTATAGTAAAATAAGTTAAAATATACTCTCTTGTGTTTGGTGTCTTATTCATATTCAAGAGATAAAAGTGTGACATTCAAGCTCTAACATTTTTTGGGCAATTGTCATAACCATATCATCTTAACATTGGGTATATGTGGCAGTATTGTTATCCCTAATATAAAGATAGTTAATAGAAAGGTTCATACAAATTTTCAAGGGAGTGGAGGAGGCCAGACAGTAAAGAATAGGCCATAGCTGTTCCCAGCCAATATCTCTTATGTAGCCATGTTAGCTTCCTTCATAAAATTTCTATACAGCTGAGTTTTAAAAAGCATCTTTGATTTAGGACAAATAAGTGACAAGGACCTCATTCCAAGGGGCCACCAGTCTCTGTGTGACAAATGCCTTCCTTCTATTAGTATTATACTTTATGGGCCAGATATTCAAAAGGATTTCGACATTGTAAAAGGGTAGTGCCTGCACAAGTCAAGACTTGCTCCATTCTGCATATTCAGCAGGAGGCAGTTCCACCACAGAAAACATGCTGAGTAACAGTGCAATGCAAATGAATGCATGATGAACTGCAGGGGACCAACCATGCATTAACTGCACAGCCTGACATTCAGCAAGGCTGTGTAGAGTTGTGAAGCAACCTGCAACCCGCGCCTGCACAACTTTCAGGCTAAAAAAATGCTCAGTCATCAATCACGCACAGGTAAGCTGCTGAATTGCATGGCACGACACAGCAGCTGACAGCTGTGGCTGGACCCCAACCCACTCTATGTCCCATCTCGCAGCCTAATCATGGTCAAAAGAGTGACAATTCCAACACCACCCACCACTGGGCCTATTGTGTGCAACAGCAGAAATGTTCCTCCCACAAGCCTGACCATGGGCTGCTCTAGTTTAAAACAACCTCCTGTGAATACATCCCTGGTGGTCCAGTGTACTGAGAAGCTGATTTCAGGGTGTATCAGTGTGAAACACAACCCCCCTCCGCCAACATAGCCCTGGTGGTGTAGTGGACTGAAAGTCCCATTTATGGGATGTAAACAGTAAAGCTGACCCGAACATAGCCCTGGTGGTCTAGTGGACCAAAACTACCGTTCATGGGATGTAGCAGTAAACCCCTCTGAACATACCCTGGTGGTCCAGTGCACCGAAAGTCCGTTCTTGGGATGTAAGCAGTCAACCCCCGAACATAGCCCTGGTGGTCCAGTATATGTATTCAGTACAACAAACCTCTTCCACCGCTGTTCACATGATTGATGTACGACCTCAGTTGGTGGTGGAAGCACTTATGAAATCTCAAGTTACTATAGTAGCATATCCATTTGTTCAGTATATGAACTAATAGTGTCCATGTGATGTCATATTGTCTTTTAGTTATGCACATTTTAAAGTTACATATGTGCTCAGAAACAAAATGATTAAGACACTTTAACATTAAAACTACTACATGAACGAGAATGACAAATGACAATTAATAAAGTAATTAAGACAATGACAGTAAACGAACCACAACAGTTGAAATATTTCTGACACTGGAACATTGTTTTATATGTATGTGCACTATTCTTAGGAATATTAATCATGTAGCATGCTGAGTGATACTTGAAAAAGACAGGATAGTCACGGCAAAAACTCCGTTTAATGCATCAGTTAGGTTGTTCCACAGCGACAAAGTGAGGAAATTCGCTGTTAGGGTTCAAAACCCTAACTCCGAATTCACCCCCCAGCACCACACACACACACACACACACACATTCAAGTATGGGGAGGACCAAGTCAACACAACCAATGACAGACATCCAGTAGCAGGTGACAGAAATAACAAACAATTGTCTAAATGTACTACGAGACATCCCCACCCACCTGACCAGGTACTGCATGCTCAGTGGAGATCAACAGCAAAACTGAGGCCATGTACACCAAACATACACATCCCTGATTGCAGCTGCACAACGTACCACACTTAGTAGTTGCATGGCCTTACCTACCGATGCCCACACCACACCACACCACTTGTGGTGGTCACCTGAACAATAGAGTTAAGCAAAACCAAGGAGTTGTACAGGTGTAATATCTCTGATTATAACAAGGGTTTGAGAAATGCAGCTTTCAATTGACTGTAAACATTGTAACAGCCTTATGTTTAGTTTTTATTAACATACATGTAGAGCCTAACCATATGATGAACATGGTTTAATGTTGTTTAAAAACAGTTTTATTATGATAGCAATAAGCCACTCCCAGGTATTATGTTAATGGTCAGTTTATCACTGTCTAGTGACATGTGGCACTCGGATATGCCTCATTCAACATTTAACCCCTACAGGGTGATTAACAGACCATTTAACATAACTGTTGGTCATGCCTTATTGCTTATTGTCTTTATGAGTAGATACTCTCCTCTGCTAGGCACTGCAGCAGCTTTGGAACACAGTGTCCCACCCAGTTACACCTACACCGTCTAGTTGCTGGGGAATGGCTCTGAATATGAACTCATGAAGATGAACAGTGTAACTTGATCATTACAGTCATTGAAACCCTAGTGTGATTATAACTGACAGACTCAGTGATAGAGGATAACCCCTGCTGTCCTAGTACATTTACCCCATTATGAGTTAAATCAACACTAAAAGACATTCTGTTTATATTCACACCATACCTACTTGATTCTTGTTGTACCACATTAACATAGTTATCACTTTGATAGCATCAGTGACAGAAGTGTGGCAAACCCAAACAGTAGGCAAACAGCCTGAGTATGAAACAACTGTTAAAAAATCAGACTGTGTCCATAGTGGCATAGATCACTCATTGCAACAATAGCAAATGTATTACTATTTGAATAAGTTAGTCATCACAGATGCAATGAGATTGTCTTTATCAGGTACAACATACTCAGTAAGTGCCTACAGGAAAATCTATCCTATATACATGTCCGATACAGGTACATCATTGTTGGCTCAGTAGTGCTATGATATTTAGAAGTTGCTTGGCCTGATCCATGCAATTACAATCTTTCTTACAAAGAATACTTACTGCATCTTTAATATTGAAACACACTGAAGGTCTATGTATGTACATCAGCAGTACACTTCATCAGTAAGAATGCATGTGATACTGGCAGTACCAATTTCACAGCATTGAACAGGCAATGCTTTTCCATACGTTTACATCAGTTCTCTATGTTGAGTAAACCATTGCAGTAAATGTACTACTATGTAAATCACCTACTAAATGTATCACTGCTTTTATCTTGAGCATGCTAGTGTCTTGTAGTTAATTTATGTGCTTCTCTAATTAATGTATACTCAGTAGTGTTAAAACCTTTCTACAACTGTCATCATGCACCTTCAGCATTTATATTGAATAACGGCACAGTACCAGTCGTGTGTGGTGTGGGACATCGGTAGGTAAAGCCATGCAACTACTAAGTGTGGTACGCTGTGTGCAGCTGCAATCAGGGATGTGACGCTGGTGTACATGGCCTCAGTTTTGCTGTTGATCTCCACTGAGCATGCAGTACCTGGTCAGGTGGGTGGGGATGTCTCGTAGTACATTTAGACAATTGTTTGTTATTTCTGTCACCTGCTGCTGGATGTCTGTCATTGGTTGTGTTGACTTGGTCCTCCCCATACTTGAATGTGTGTGTGTGTCTGTGTGTGTGGTGTGGGGTGAATTGGAGTTAGGTTTTGAACCCTAACAGCGAATTTCTCACTTTTGTCGCTGTGGAACAACCCTAACTGATGCATTAAACGGAGTTTTTTGCCATGATATATATATATATATATATATATATATATAGCTACATATACACAGGCACTTTAATGTTAAACCCCAAATTTTGCACGTTAATAACTTTGCAACGCTCAATGGATTTGCATGAAATTTGGCATAGTTGGTGTCGGGTGGCATATCTCTGATTGCCAAGTTGCGCTCTGATCAGGTTTGTAGATTTCATGCAGCGACTGTGAACAACGTGTTTTTGCCAATTCTCCCTGTTTTTTTCCTCCTCACACTGCGTACCACACCATTTGGAATTTTGGCCTGAAATTTTCAGGGTAGAAAGAGGGTATCCTAAGGAACAATCCAGCTTTGGTTTAGTGAAAATATTAATCTGTTCCAAAGTTATTAAAGTTTAAAATGTGGGTGCTGAGCATGCTCAGTACAGTCTTTGGGATAGATGCACAGTTTCAAGCAAGGATTCCTGGTCGCGAACAGCTTATGAAAAGGGATTTCAAAAGGGATCCTTTTCACGAGAAAATCCCTGTTCGCCAGCCGCCATTTTGTTTTCTTGCTTAGTGAGGGAGAAAACAAAACCTTATAACTTGCCCAAGGAAGTCTTTTTAAAATCAAGGCATGGATTTTGGTGAGGAGGATGTCCTCTATCCACCCATGCCTTTAGTTTTTGTAGTTAATTAAAAATGGTAGTTTCCCTCACGAAAGGGATTGGCTAGTAAAAGGGTTCACTAAGAGGATTTTAAAGGCCACTGCCAAGAAACTGTTTGGAATTTTGGGCTGACATTTCAGGGTAGAAAGAGCTTGCCTTAAGGATGAGACTTTTACTGGTTTGGTGAAACAATTTACATTGGATCCATAGTTATGGGACTTTAAATCCTTCTATGATCCTTTTGTGAGCTGATCCTTTTCACAATCCATGTTCATGAGCTGTCAAAATCCTTTTCATGAGGGGAGGGTCACATGACCTATCTCATGAAAAGGATTGGTCATGAAAGGGTCAGCTCGCAAAATGGATTGCTAAAAGTGATCAGTTCGTAAAAAGGATTGCTAAAAGAATTTTAAAGGGCAGTACAAACAAATGGTTTGGAATTTTGGGCTGACAATTTCAGAGTAGAAAGGGTTTGTCCTAAGGATGTGACATTTGCTGGTATAGTCAAACAATTTGAAAAAATTACTCACTGCAGTAATCTTCTTTCTTCCAAGGGTCCTTTAGCATCAGTAACTTTGGCAGTTAGCTGGCTAGGTGCAACTGCCCTGGAGGTGTGCCTTTAGAAATTTAAATGAGCTTAGGGCTACAGCCAATCAGAAAGCAGTAAGGAGAGTTAGCTGAGTGAGAGCTGCTGAAGGCTTCAGAATTGTTTTGAAGGAAAAATGAGGGCACATGCCCGAAAAAGAATCAACAGGATTCAAAAATCATGCAAATGTACACAAAAAGTGGAAATAGAAACAACACGAGTTAAAACTCATCAATAAGAAAACTTCAAATTTGGTAAAGGTGTGATAGAGCCCTTCTCCGACAGATGAACTGGGGAGGAAGAGTGGGAGCTTACTGATGCTAAAGAACCCCTTGGAAGAAAGAAGATTACTGCGGTGAGTAATTTTTCTTCTTACCCCAGAAGACCTTTAGCATCAGTAACTTTAGCAGACTACCAAGCAGTACCAAGTAGGAGGTGTGCAGAGAACCTACTTAGAAAAGAGGCTCTGCAGAACTGCCCTGCCAAATTTGGCATCAGATCTGGTCTGCACATCTAAACTGTAGTGTTTCACAAAGGTGTGCACAGACTTCCAGGTAGCTGCTTTGCAGACATCCAGAAGAATGTCCCTTGCTGCTGCAAGTGAGGCTGCAGTGCCCCTGGTGAAATGGGCTCTGGGCCCCACTGGAGGTTGGTGACCAGCTTTTTCACAGTAGAAAACTAATACAAGAGACCAACCAGAGGAAATGGTTCTCATGGTAGATGGTCTTCCCTGACCTACATCCCCATAGTAAGGAGACAACTGAGTGGAGGAGCTTGACCTGTCTAGTATGCTCTGGTAGTAGAAGATAGCTCTTTGACATCCAGCTGTGGAGCTTTTTGCTCGCCAGGCATGGATTTCTCAGTAAAGAAGATAGGCAGAATAATGGACTGGTTTAAGTGGAACTGTGAAACCACCTTTGCAGAAATTTCCTATTTGTCCTGAGCTGTACTTATCGTTGTGAGGGATGATGTAATTTGGCTCAGTGCAAAGGTGCTGTAGCTCTGAAATCCTCCTGGCAGTGGTAATGGCCACCAGAAAGAATGTCTTCCAAGTCACAAACTTGATATAAGCAGTGGACAGCTTCAACGATGGTTTCATGAGCCTATCTATGCAGAAGTTCAGGCTCCAAGGGGAACCAGATCCCTGACTAGAGGCTGAAGGTGGAAGAGGCCTTTGAAAAACTGTTTAAAATGGCATGGGAAAAAATAATTTTTCCTTCTCCACCAAAAGGTAGGCCAGAAATTGCCACCAGGTGTAGCTTGAGGAAAGAAGGATTCAAGCCTGATGCCTGTAAATATACCAGGCAGTCTAGCAGCTAAGGATCTGAAGATGATAGGGGCTCGAATTTTTACGCTTGCATCAGAGGAAACCTTTTCCATTTGGCTGCATAAGTCTTCTTAGTGTTCATTTTTTAGCCATCCTCAATATCTTAAGGACCTGTTCAGAGTACTGTGAAGATGGAAACTAACTCTTCAAGAACCAGGCCTTGAGGTGAAGAGAGTGTATGTCTGGGTACTGCACTCTTGTCTGAGGAAAAGTCAGCAGGAGTGAGTTGGACGGCAGGTGAATGGGCCTGCTGCAGGACATTGAGAGAAGGAGAGGGTACCAGACTTGCCTGGGCCAGTCTGGAGCCACTATAATCATCAGTGCAGGCTGCTGTCTGAGTTTCAACAAAACCCTGAGTATCAGGGAATGGGAGGAAAGCATATAGGAACCTCCTGACCAGTCCAGGGTCAGGGCATCCAGAGGAAGTGTTCCTGGGACTGGGGACCTGCAACAGTACAGAGAAAGCTGACAATTGAGGGAGAGGAAACAGATCCACTTCTGCATGCCCCACCGCCTGAACACTGTGGCTAGTACTTGCTTGTTCAGGGTCCATTCACTCTAGCCTTGACTGATGTGACTCAGAGCATCAGTCAGGGTATTGAGTTTGCCTAAGAGGTGAATAGCTGAGATGCTGACTCCCAGGGTGAATGCTAGAGACCAGAGCTTCAGAGCTTCTGAATAGAGTATTCATGATCTGGTGCCACCCTGCTTGTTTATGTAAAACATTGCAGTGGTGTTGTCCGTTCAAATTTGAACCGCCTACCCTTTTATGTTGGGAGCGAACACCTTGAAAGCTACAAAGAGTGCTCTGAGTTCCAAAGATTTATGTGTAACTGACTCTTTGAGAGTCCAGTTGCAATTTACTGAGGCACTGTCCAGATGTGCTCCCCAGCCCAAGAGGGAGGCATCTGTGGTGATCACCTTTGTGGGGAAGAGGAGCTTGGAAAGGTACCCCTGCTTGTAAATTTGCAGGGTTCTTCCATCACAGCAGGTTTAGGAGGAACTGCTCTGACACAGGTATCAACTTTGAAAAGTTGTTGCTTCTCTGAGACCAGCGAGCTCTGAGGTAGGCTTGCAGGAGTTGCATCCTGTACCTGATTCCTGGAACCACTGCCATCATAGAGGCCACATGTCCCAGAAGTCTGAGGAAATTTCTGACTGGTCTTTGCTGTCCCAGGGTGAAAGAATCTGCCACTGAAAGGAAACTCTGAATTCTTTCCTGCGGAGGAAAGCATATCCCATTCTGAGTGTCGGCTGGGCCCGATGAAGGTGAGCAGCTGGGTGGGTTCGGTGAGATTTCTTTAGATTTACCAGGAAGCATGAGACTCCAGAGTGTGTTCTGTGAGGGAAAGGGTTCCTTGACCTGACAAGGAGACTCTGCTACTCTGAGCCAATCATCTAGATAGAGGTAAAGAGCGACACCCAGTCTCCTGTGGTGTGCTGCTACCATCATGCAGATGCTTGGAAAGACTCTTGAGGCCGAGGATAGATCAAAGGGCATTGCAGTGAACTGATAGTGACCGAAGGAAGTTTGAACCTAAGAAACCTCCTGTGAGATCTCCTTATGGGTATGTGGAAGAAGGTGTCCTTTAGTCCAGGGAGGCTAGCCAGTCTCCCTGCTATAAGGACTGTATGACTAGTGACAGAGTGATCATTTTGAATTAGTTTTTTTTTTTTTCGGATGTTTGTTTAAATATCTGAGATCTAAGATAGTCGCCACTCCCCAATTTTCTTTTGTGTCAGAAAATACCTAAAAGTAGGGCCCTTGCCCTTCTCATAGGCAGGGACCCTCTCCACTAATCATAAAGCCAGAAGGTTTTTACCTCCAGTTCCAACAGTGGGATCTGTGTTGAGAGAGAGGGCTTGACACCTGGGTATGCTTGAGGTTTGGAATCTGCTTGAACTGTAGTGGCAGACCCTTCTCCACTATTTCCAGCACCCACTTGTCAAACATAATGAGGGACCAGTGCTGAAGACAGTGGAGAGTCTGCCTCCCACCTGGAGCAGGGAGGCAACCTGGACACTCAGATCAGGACTTAGACTGCAAGGCAGATGGCTGGGTAGAGTGGCTCTTCTTTGGCCCTTCTGCCCCTGCCTCTGAAAGACCCCAGTACTGACCAAAGTCAGGTTGGGGATAGGGATTGTAAGGCCTAGAAACAAAACTTCTACCCCTACCGCCCTGGGATGGGATCTCTGAGGGATGGTGGTCTTGGGTTTGAACAAGTGGCTCTGCCAAGAGGCCTTGTACTCAAGTTTTTCATATAGTCAGTGGCTCTGTAATCAAACGTATTTTGATCACAGGGAAAATCCATGGCCTTGGTCTTAGTGTCTGTGATTAGACTGGTTGTTCTAAGCCAGGGAGAAGCATCTCAGAGAGATGTCATGGGCCATCGCCCTAGAGGCTGCATCCTTGTTGTCATCTGCTATGTGGAATTGGTACTTGGTAGCTTCAGGAAGTTTGTGTTCTATCCACCAGCTCTGAACCACAGAATCTAACCCATTGCAGGCAATAGCCTGGAACAAACTTCCAAAGGGCTTCCTGATATTTGGCTGTGAATGCCATGTACAAAGAAAGTCTGAGAAGCAGGGAAGCTGTTGCATACATTTTCTTTGCTATAAAGTCGATTCTCTTGGAATCCTTGTCTGGGGTGAGAAGGACAAGGAGACTCCAGCTTTCTCCAAGCTGCCTGCTGCACTATACTCTCATGGCTAGGGGTGCAGACAGGAACTCGGTACCATTGTTAGACAATCTATATTTTCTCTTGAGCTGCTTATCAACCCCTGTTACTGAAGTGGGGTGTTGAAGCACTTTCATGGTATTGTTTCAAAAGCATTATGGATAGGGACAACCAGGGTCTTGGGGTTGAAAGAACTCTCATATCCCTATATCTTCATCTTCATCGACATCCTGGTTGGGCTCCTGCGTAGGGAGGTCCAGGGTGTCCAGCATATTTTGTATAAATGTAAACATAGAGGAGAAATCCTCCTGGTCACCTGGGGGCCAAGAGGAGGGTCCAGGGACTCCAGGGCTCAAGGCCCTCAAAATCCATGGGGGGCATCATAAAATTGTTCTGCATCATCTGCATCACCCTCACAGTCTATGGGACAGAGAGAACTATGGAAGAGTGCTTGCCATCCCAGTAAACAGAGGACCCATTTTTGTAGAGTTCTGAAACAGCTGCCATGCTTTTTCCATATCTTGCACAGATGGAAGAGCCTGCACAGACTTTGTAAGTGTTTGTTTTTTCCGTATGCTTTAAGCTCCCTGTTGTCTACGCTATTGGCTTTCCCAGAAGCAACGGGAGCATTTGTGTCTTAACAGAGTTTCTTTTTAACCACTTCATCAGCGGTTTGATCAAGCTTCCTTTTTCATCACTTCTATTACTTTTTTTTGCTTATTTCTTCCTCCCTGGCCCTGGTCTGCTCCTTGTCCAGCCGCCATCCTGTTGCTCCACTCCTCAGGCCCTCACCCCCTGTAACCCCCACAGCCTACCCTGTGGTGGGGTGGCGGAAGTTCCCTTACTCACCCACCAGATTCTGATCCAGTTTCAGGGTGTTACCTCTGAGCGGTGTGCAGGGACAGCCATCAAGCTGCAACGATCAGCCACCAGGGTCTCTCTTTTCCATTTTCTGCTCCCCATGCAGGAGCATGGTGTGTAATGATGCCTGTGGAGGGCCGTGCATGCACCCATGCATGGCCCCACCAAGTATCTGCTGTGCACCAGCCCCATGTTCTTGCGGCAGTGTATCATCGAGCCCCAGCCTCCACTAGGGGTCAGGTGTGCATTGGATCACTTGTCACCCCCACCTGGAGATGGAGCAGTCTGACAGATGCTCGATCCATCTCCTCCCTGCCAACCCCAGCAGCCGCACTCATTCCAGAATGCGTGTCGCTGGTGTGGCATAGGTGTCGCATCCAGCGCCTCAACCCTCAGCCACTGGGCCAGCTCACATCAATTATTTTTAATCTGTGAGGAACTTCAACTTTGAAGCTTTGTTTCTTGGCTAGGAACTGGAGGGTTCCTCAGCACCTCTTTTATTATTAGTAGTTTTGGATGGCCCCTCATCAGAGCCTTTGATTTATTCTTAGCCACAATAATCATAGGTTTGTCTGCTATGTTTGCCAATTTAAGCAAAGCAAACCAGCCCTGGACCTTATGAACTGAGTGCAGGTTTCTGTGAAAATGCCATCGCCAATCCTGCTGCAGTTACTTAACTCTTTATTGAAAAGTGCCTTCTTTTTTGGGGGTTGTAGAACTGGGATCTATACCAGTGCCAGTCTTAATAGAAAACCCAGTAATACTGGTCTACTGCACACAGGTTGCTGCTGACCCTTATAGACAGTCCTGTGACAGATGATACTCTAGGTCCAGTTTCTATATATATATATATATATATATATATATATATATATATATATATATATATATGGATTTCTCTTAATTGCCAATCCTGAGAGAAAACCCCAGGCACTGTTGAGGTTTGAATAGGTGCCTTGTGGTAAACCCACGAGGTCTGAGGTAAAAATAAGGCAACTGTCCCTAATTTGACTGTTCCTTAAAGAATTTGACCAGAAAAGTAAGAAACCATCAAAATTAAGCACCCATGATAAAAAAGACTTAGAAGTGAACAGTTATGGAAAAAATAAAGTCAAAATAGCGTGAACGTGCTAAAAATAAAAATGTATGCGACGCTAATGAAACTGACAAACTTTCACTCATCACACTAATAAAAGTGAATTATGAGGAAAACTTTACCCAAATAAGCACTAGGAGGCCATCAACAAGTAAAGTTGAGAGGCATCTCAGGGGCAATGTTGCTCTGTCTAGCAGAAAAAAATCTGAAGCCCTCAGCAGTTCTCACTCAGCTCACTCCTTCCTGCTTTCTGATTAGCTCTGGCACTACGCTCATTTAAATTTCTCTTAAAGGCACACCATGGGCAGTTGCATCTAGCCAGCTAACTGCTAAAGTTACTGATGCTAGAGGACTCCTGGGTAAGAAACATTGGTCCCATAGTTATGGACTTAAAAACCTTTTCATGATCCCATTTCACAAGTCAATCCCTTTTCATAATTCATGTTCGTGAGTTGTCAAAATCCCTTTTCTTGGGGAGGGTCACATGACCCTACCTCACTGAAAAGGGTCCGACTCATGAAAAGGATTGAGAAAGGGATCAGCTCGCAAAAGGATTATGAAAGAGATTTTAAAAGGGCACTGCAAACAAACGGTTTGGAATTTCAGGCTGAAGTTTTCAGGGTAGAATGAGCTTGCCCCAAAGATGTAACTTTGCTGGTTTGACAATAAAATTTACATTGCCTCTACTGTATTATTATAAGATTTTGAAGTTTGGAAATTTCCCATTACAGAGTGATGGAAGTGTGATGGGAGTGCAGGCCAGGACGGAGATGCAGTGGTGGGAGTGCAGGGCCCCCACAGGAGATGAATACTATTATGCAGTTATGTGGCTTCAGGGTCCTTTTTATGCAGTAGTGGGAGTGCAGGGCCCTGTGCTTCCTCAGGGAGATGAAAATTCATTATAATGTCTGTACATGTTTGAATAGATGGGAGTGCAGAGCCCAGAGGAGCCCTGCACTCCCCAAAACATATGAGGTAAGATTACACATTCTCAAAAGTAAGGAATTCATTGCAAAAACCTTTATTAATGCATCAGTTAGAGTTGAAGTGACAAAAGTAAGAAATAAGACATCAGGGTTGACACCTAACACCTCCCCACCAGTCCACTCCACCCCACCATCCATAGATCAACAGGTGATGGGGTGTGCCTTGGGTCATCAGGCCTCTCACCCCATTCTCCTATAATGTAGCATGTCAGCTTTTTACACATGGAATGGGGTGAGAGGAATGATGAGGACCCCAAGGCCCACCCCATCTTCTGTTGATCTGTGGATGGTGCGGTGGGAGTGGGTAGTCGTGTGGAGGAGGCAGTTAGGGTGTCAACCCTAATGTCTCATTTCTTACTTATGTCACTTCAACTTAACTTGTGACACAAAAATTTTTGCAATGAATATGTAATATAATCATGGCAAAAACTCTGTTAATGCATCAGTTAGGGCTGTTCCACAGCGACTAAAAGTAGGGAAATTGGTGTTAGGGTTCAAACCCAACTCCGCATTCCCCACCACCACCACCCCACACACACACACATATACATGCAAGTAGGGAAGGAACAAGGCAACACAGCCAATCACAGACAACCAGCAGGGAGGTGTATACCTGTGTTACCAGAAAGTAGGGAAAGTTAACTCTCCGGTATCATACAGTATTTACAAACTTGTTCCATGAGGTTAGTTCACCTAAAGGTGAGCAAAGCTGCCAGTATCAAAACGGTGTACTTCGCTTCATTTTCGACATATGGGTGCCGAAATGCATGATGGGTGCCGAATGTTAGCCTATGGAAATTGTTTAATTTCGAACACTGTAACTTTGTGATCCTTAACTATTTTTGCACCAAAGCAGCAAAAGGCACATCTGTGGTACCAGAGCTTGCTACCCTGCAACATTCAGCCCAAAGGACCCAACCTCAATTATGCAGTTATCCCAACATTTGGTTGAGTAAGTTTGCAGATGATTGCAGGATTGGAGGTATTGTGAATAGTAGAGAGGACCAGAACACAATACAGGAGACTCTAAATATGCTGCTCCAGTGGACAGTTCAGTATAAGCTAAAACTAAATTTGAACAAATGTGTGGTAATGCACTTGGGAAACAAGAATAGCAACTATAGGTACAGTCTAGGAGCAAATTAACTGCATCAGACAATAGAAGAAAGAGATCTGGGAGTTAGAGTAACTAATGACCTACAATTCAGAACCCATTGTAGTCTTATTGTTAAAAATGCTAACCAGACATTAAATTGCATACTATGTCACATCGATAGCAGAGACAGCAGGGTGATTCTGCCCTTGTATTGGCATTGGTGAGGCCGCATCTTGAGTATTGCTTTCAGAAGGTTGGAGGGAGTGCAACACAGGGCCACAAGATGAATAACAGGCTAGAGATATGCAACATACCTGAGAGATTAAAGAATTTAGGATTATACACACTGCATTATCAGAGAATAAGGAGATATGTGCATGATATATAGGCCCTTCAGGATGTCCAATTAAGGGATGATCAAGGACTTAGAGCGGAAAAGAACCATCTGTACGAACCGAGGGACACAAATGCCAATTGGAACAGGGTAAATGGAACACCTTAAAGAGAAAAAATGGTTTAGTCAGAGAGTGGTACAGCTTTGGAACTGGTTACCAATGGAAGTGGTAAATAGCAAAACAATGGAAACATTTAAACTTGGTTTGGATGAGAGTTATAAAAGAAATGCCCTCTAAGTCTAATATAAGGCAGATAAGGCAAGCATTAAGGGCAAGTCTATGCAGCTTGTTAAATCTATGAAACCTAGGAAACCGCTTGCTTTCAGGAGGATGGCAAAGATGTGCAGTTATCAGGAGCATAGTTTCACAAAACACTTTTTGCAAACATGAAAGTGTCACAATGGAAAACACAACACTTTCGCATTTGCAAAAGTGATTTGAGAAACTATTTTCAGGAAATGTCCAAAATCATGTTTTGGGGCTTGTAAACCCCAAAAAGCATCTGTGTAGTCTGTGTTGTGTTGGTGGCAGCGGAGCCCAAGATGCCCAGCTGTCTGTAGGGAAATGTGTGGTGGAGAATCCAACTCTGGGATCAGAGTTAGCAGTGACACCCTATGCCACACCCGACATCTGCTGGTGTGTGGAAGATGGGATCATGGGGTGTGATTTCGTGGTTTAGATAGTTGTATGTTATTTCTTTACCTCCTGCTGGTTGTGTGTGATTAGTTGTGTTGCTCCTTGGTCCTTCCCTACTTGCATGTATGTGTGTGTGTGGTGGGGGAATGCGGAATTAGGTTACGAACCCAACACCGAATTTCCTGCTTTTGTCTCTGTGGAACAACCCAACTGATGCATTAACGGATTTTTGCCATGAATTTCCCTTCTTTTGAGAATGTGCACTATATAAATAATGAATGGTATGTGTGGTAGGAACGGGGCCCACCATACGCCCACTTCTGCATAATAACAGTAACAGTAATGCTAATACTAACAGTAATGGTAATGGTGACTAAATTGCAAACACCAATGGTAACCTGTAACACCAATACAAACACAAACGCAAACAGAAATAAAAATGGTAACACAAACTGTAAGGGTAACGGTGACACAAATGCAAATGCATAAGCAGACAATAATGGTAACATAACTGCAAATGCTAACAGTAACGGTAACGGTGACACAAACAAACGCAAACGGTAACAGAAATGCAAGCACAAATGCAAATCGACGCAAACAATGACACAAATGGTAACGCTTAACGGTGACACAAATGGAAACTGTAATGTAAATGTTAACGGAAACGAAAGCAAAATGTAAACGAAACAGTAATGCTAACCATAAAGCTAATGTTGACGGAAACACAAAGTGAAGCAGCAACGGTAATACTAATGGTGACGCAAACATAAACGCAAGCGCATACATTAACGCAAATGCAAGCACAAACACAAATCATAACTTTAATGGTGAAGCAAATGGAACGTAATGCAAATGGTAATTGAAACAAGCACAAAAGGAAATGCAATGGTAACAATAACTCCAGCGCTAATGTTGATGGAAATGCAAAGCAAAGCGTTAACGTAATGCTAAAGGTGACACAAACGAATGCAAACAGTAACACAACGCAAGCGAAAAGCAAATGGTAACAGTGACGCAAACAGAAATGCTAACACAAACGCTAATGGAAATGCAGCGTAAACATAAATGCAAATGGTAATGCTAACCATAAACTAATGTTGACGGAACACAAAGCGAAGTGTTAACAATAACGCTAATGGTGACACAAACATAAATACAAACTGTAACACAATGCAAGCAGAAATGTAAACTCAAATGCTATAACACTAATGGTAACACTAAGGCACACGCGATGTGCCCAAACAGGTGTATCAAGAAGCACAGTGAATACAAAGAATGTGGGCATAATAGTGGCCCTCGGACCATAAAATGAGCACGTGGAATACTAAATTGCTTATTTCTCAGGAACCATATGAAGTAGAAAAAATTTCATATTATTTATGACTTTCCAGGTTGTTTGTACTTAGCTCCAATGGGGACTAGCAATTTTTATCGAAAAATCCATATCTCAAACCGTTTGAGATACAGGATTTGAAAGGCACGCGGAGGCCGTAATGTTATCCTATGGGAAAAACTGTCAACTTTGGAGTGCTGTAACTTTGCAGCCTTGTAATATTTTGGCACCAAACCACCAAAATGCACATATGTGGGATGTTGGCTTTCTTTCCTGCAAATTTCAGCCCAAAAGACCAAACTGTTGTTTTGCAGCAGGGTGGCAAAGATTTCCTGTTGTTTTGGCTTTTCGCATTACGGTCGCAAATCGAATGTGACACTTTCATAAAATAAAATCATGAATGTGTCGCACTTGCAAAAGTACTTTTACAAAAAATGGCTAGCATCCTCAAGGGTCACAATTTTAAAACACCAGGCATTTTTCTGTAACTGAAATAAAATGGCCGACTCACAAAAGTAAAAGGGTCATTTGCGACAGTAAAATGGCACTTGCCAAAGTAACGCAATTGTTAACTTTTCCAATAGACTATAATGGGATTCAGTTTTTTTTAATAACCTTTGAACTGCTTAATATTTTTTACGGAATCTTTGAAAGGCACATCGGGGACCCCAGCGCAAGTTCCATGAAGTTTTTAGACCAATCACGCCAAAACCGTCGCGGCCTGTAGGTGAAACAAGAAATATGCAAAAGTCGTAATTCTGCGTTTTTGGTGCTCTGCCAGCTCCGCAACCATATATCAACTGTAACACAACTTGTGTGATCAGAGCTGTATGGACCAGACCATGCCTTCCATTTCAGGCAAATCCGTTGATATGGTTTAAAGAGGTGTAATTTGAGATTTAACATTAATGTGGCACTCAACCCTAACTATAGTGGCACTACCGCTCCATTATAATATATATATATATATATACCATGCCACTATAGTTAGGGTTGAGTAAGCACTTTAATGTTAAACCTCAAATTTTGCACTTTAATAACTTTGCATAGTTCAACAGATTTACACAAAATATTGGATGCGTGGTCTCCTGGGGTAGACTCTTGATGTGCCAAGTTGCATGTCGGTTGGACTGGCAGAGTTCATGCTGAGCATAGTGAAAAACTTTAAAATTTGCCTTTTTCACAGTTTCATTTTTCATCACGCTGCGCCAAATGGTTTGGAATTTTGGTCTGAAATTTTTAGGTAGAAAGTGGTTGCCCCACAGAGCATGTCTGCATTGGTTTGGTGAAACAAATATATTAATCTGTTTCAAGTTAAATTTTAAAATTTCAGGTTCTGAGCATGCTTTAGTTCACTCTTTGGAAAGAGGAATGGAACGAAAGGGATTTTGCTCTGACAAACAAGGATCCTTTTTCTTGAGGGGCTAATCCATGTTCACCAGAAAAATCCTTTTTGTGAGCCACCATCTTGTTTTTTATTTTTCCCTGAAAAAACTGTGATAATTGTGCCCAGGGGTGTGTTACGGACATTAAAGTATGTATTTTGCTCACCGGCAGTTGACGAGCTGTGTTTTGTGGTTTCTGCTGTTCATATTACCAATTTAAATCCTTTTTTGTCATTTGCTAAATTCCCTTTTCACCATTCCTTTTTACCGTCTTGGTGAGGAAATCAGCTGATAAAAAGGATTTCCTTCACAACCTGATACGCCCATTTGTGACCAGATGGCCCTACCAGTAATCCTTGTTCACCAGCCAATTTCCTTTTTGCCATGATGAAAAATTAAATCAGCTGGCGAACAGGGATTACAGGCAGGGCCATCTGTTGATAAATAGGGCCATCTGGTGTGGAAATTGGAAATCTTTTTCACTAGCTGATTTCCTTTTCATCATGATGGCGAAAAGGGAACGGGATGGCAAAACGGATTGTTTCCTCTGCCATCTCGGTCTTCAAATGGTTTTGGGACCATCTGGTCCCAAAAATAGATGCATCTTGTCCCTGCTTGCCCCATAAATATCCCTGGTGTCTAATGGCACTTCCCACCCTCAATACTCATTTTTTAATTATATTTATTCACTTTTGTTTAATAAATTTTTTTTTTTGCTTTGTGGTTATTGCCGGTTTACTGGTTTATTCGTGGTGTCTAGAGGTACCCTCCACCCTCCAATATCCTTTTTATGTGTCTTTTGTATTTCATTGGTGGTCAGTGGCTTACCTCACCCTCCCATGTTTTTTGTTAAGAAAACAGTCCCTTAATGTCCTTTTCTTTATTCTTAAAGTTTGTACATGTAAGAAAAAAGTCCATCGCCGATCACTCCAGCATATCTCCACCCGACTACCCACTGTGCAACCACCTCCTCCCCTTTACCATATACTTACCTCCAGAGGTCCTCTGCTGTCATTTCTCATGGACTGGGACACGCCTGCACTCTTCAAAGCCAAACGCATATGTTAATATTAATAAATTCTGATAGGCCAGCGGTCCCACCAGCCCGATCCTGATCCCCACGCTACTAATAATAAAATCTCTCCAGTAACCAAGCGGTCCCCCAGCTCCAATTCCCAATCTCAGTGTTAATATTAATAAAATCCCTCTGGTAGCCCAGTGCTCCTCATACTCCCGATCCCCAAGAAAAACATGAGAAGACTGTCCCTGGTGTCTAGGGCACCCCCACCTTCAATCCCCATCCCAATATTTTTTATATATATAAAAATATATATATATTTATATTTCCCTTTATTTTGTTTTTCCTATTTTTTCTTTTTTATATTGTGACTTTCTGCCACTATGCCCCGTTATCCCTGGTGGCTAGTGGTACCCATCCACCCTTCCAAATATTTTTGGGTTTCTTTGGTGGTCATTGGTGGCATTCCCCACCCTCCTGGTGTCTCCTTGGGCTGTAAATAAGAAAATGCGTCCCATTGTCTTTTTTTTAAATTACCTGTAAAAAAAAAAAAAAGATCCATCACTGATCATGTCCACACCCCCAACAACCTCCTACTGTGCACCCACCTCCCCACACCCCCATGACATCCTCACAGACCCTCACTCACCTCAGGAGGTCCCAGGTTCGAGATCCGCTCTCCTGATCGAAGACACATCTTGCTGCTGGAACCAGCAACTGCAATATGAGAAACTAAGGTAAAAGCACATCAATGTATTTCAATGGGGGTTTTCAACTTTGCTACATACCGCAGCTGTTTTGGGTGATTTTGGTGATTTTGACCCCAAATTTTCAAAATGACCTTTTGGGGACCCACCTCATGAACAATATGACTGTCATTAGGCAACTCTTGTCAAAGAGGTGATTTTCATGTAGGTTGGTGAAATCACTTTTCAGGGGATTTGTGTAAAAGTCATATTGTTCATGAGGCAGGGTCCTTAAGAAGGCCATGTTGAAAATTTGAGGTCAAAATTTTAAAAATGGCTGCGTTATGGCCATTCCTTGCAATCTTGCTACCTTTGTAACTTTGGACACTTTTAATATTTTCACCCCATATTTTTCAACATAGCCTTGTTACTACCTTACCCCACCTCAAGTATGCGACAGCTGTCATTTTTCAAATCCTGGCCAAAATGTGTTTTTACTTGTGGTGCAGAATGGCTGCTGCAGTTACACAGAGTTATGTTTTGGGGATTTGAGAGTTGTCTGTACTGGGTACATGTGGTGAGGTCAGAACAAGGCTATGTTGGAAATATGGGTCAAAATGATTAAAATGGCACAGTTATGACTATTTGTCATCAATTTTGCTACACCTGCTCATAACTTTGGGAATTTTAAATATTTTGAGCCCAAATTTTCAACATATAGCCTTGTTATTACACCCATCATGTATGTCACTGCTGTCATTTTAAAATCCTGTCCAAAATGTGATTTTGCACCTGTTGTCGGGATTGACGTATGTGTTGCCTGAGTTGGGGGCGCTTATTGAGCCCAGCAAAGCGGTCGCTAAAAACTACAGCTTTCTTCAATAACTACTTTAAGAATAAAACTATGCTTAATTAGTGATTCTAATCAGCAAGAGCTATATTTTGAAAATCGGAACCTCCGAAAAATACGATGGGGAACCCAAAGAAAGACAAAGGGTCGCAAGATGCAACAAAAAGTAAAAATACTCATGGACCCCTGCCACGAGGTCAGTGCAAGGCCACAGTGTAACGGAAGAAGATGGAGTGGAAGAGACGCTGCAACCTTTAGGCCATAAAATCAACAGGCTCATCAGTACGGTGTCAGGATTGTCAGAAAGTTTGATTCCCTGACAGCCAAAGTAACTTCGAAGAAGCGGAGGTAAAAGTAATTAAACTGGAAGCCTCAGAATCACACAAATGCTCTGAAGCAGCCATGGGGACCTCAAACAGCTTCATAAAGGAAAATACACATCTGACAGCCCGGCTTGAAACACTTGAAAATCAAGCCAGGGCTGCAAACCTTCATATAATAGGGATCCCCAAAAGAAGTGAGGGGATCACTTAATTCTATTCCTCTTGGACTGTCTGGAACAGCAATTGAGTCATCCTTCTCGGACAGACACATTCAGATCCAGAAGGCTTGTCGGGTGGTATCGAGGGGCAGGCAACTAACACAGTGGCCCCTAGAGCTATAGTGGCAATACTAGATGGCATCTGATCAAGAGACTTTATACTAGCCCTAGCCAGACAAAAAAAAAAAAAAATGCTCTATGAGGGAACCCAGGTGCAGCTTTATCCAGATTTGAGCTTTGCCACACGACTAAAGAAGAAACGCTATGATGGCGCAGGGTTGTACTGAGAAGCACAAATCCTACATAATATGTTATTTCCAGCAAGACTGCATATTATGCATGAGGGAAGGTCTATATTTTTGGACCCTGACTAAGCTCTGAGATGGGCCCAAAACACAAACCAGCGCAGAGACACAGAGGCTCAACGGATCAATCGGACCAAGTGGTTGTGTGGAGTTACGTTTGGTGGGGATTGAAAAATATTCTGCACTGGGTACATGAGGTGGGATAATAACGTTGCTATGGTGACAATTTGGTGATTTTGTGCTAAAACTAGAAGCGCAGGGCTGAAGTCCCTGTGCTTCCACAGCTAGATACATACGCATCTATGGAGGGATGGGAGCGCAGGGTCCAACCACAGTAAAATAAGGATACTACTATACTATCTCAAAAGTAAGGAAATACATTTCAAAAATGTTGTTAATCCATTAGTTAGGCTTAAACTGACAAAAGTAGGAAATGTGGTGTTAGGGTTTCCAACCTAACATCCATTCCCCACCTGCACAGATCCACAGGCAGGGGGTGACTGTCTTGGGGCTGTGAACCCAACGCTCACCCCATTCTCCTGTGTAGCTAGCCATGTCACCTAATTTTGTAATGGAATGGGGTAGTGATAGCCCTCCCACCTGTGGGCCTGTGCAGGTGGAGAATGGGGTGTTAGGGTTGGCAAACCCTAAGGCCACATTTCCTGCTTTTATCGGTTTAACCCTAACTAATGCATTAATGAAGTTTTTGCAATTTATATAAATACATATTTTTTTGTTAGTATATGGAAGGGCTTCCTCCTCTCAGGAATCAGGGTGCAAGCTGCATCATTCCTGGATATTTTTGAGTGGAGAGAGACCATGATAGCAGGTCTCTGCACACCAGAAGGTGTAAGGGTGCTTGCTGAGTAAGATTCGCTAAGTCCAAAAACTACAGTCTTCTCAGCCACTCTGTAGCTAACAAGATGTAGCTCTCCAGAGCATCTTTTATTTTTTTTATTATTCTTTTTTGTTTTAAAGACTTTGGAAAAAGAGTTAGTAGAGGAAAATATGCTATGCTGAAGGTCCATCTTGAGGCAGAGTGACCACTGCCCCCGCTGTGGACACCTAAAAGACTGAAGGACCTTCCTCAGATCCGAGCATTCTGGCTGGATGCGAACAGATTTATCTGAGGTCAACCAAACTGGTTGCACTGGAGTTCAAAAACCTCCGTTCAGCCTTCATTCCATGAGATGAACATTTTTCAGCTTAACCAGTCCACCTGAAGGTTCAACTCCTCTGCCAGGTGAACTGTTGACAGATCGGTGACCTCTCAAAACATCTCCCATCCCTTAATGGTTATGTACAAATGCATGCCATGTTTAGCATCATGGATAAAAAACTAAGGAAGCTAGGCAGAGCATCTCCTGACCATTGATGTGGAGATGTTGTTCGAAGACTGGGAAAGTGGCTCCAACCTGCCCTCTATCTGTCTAGGCAGATATTTGTTTTGAGCATTAATTCTCAAAGTTCTAGTGGAATTTGCTCATATCTAGCACATCCACTCTCCAACTCAGGGAGTGACAAAGCTGAGGGGTAAGGAATACTTGCTGATGATCCAAGGGGGAATCCCAGGCCTACAGTAAACTCATTGAATAGGCTACATCTGGAAGTGAGCCCATGGGATTGAACTATCACTGCCTATCCTTGAGGCCCAAACTACAGTGAGCCAGTGGACTTCTGACAAAAGGTCACCTTACAGGAAAAAAGCGGCAGAAAACCTTTCCTGATTTTGTGCCAAAAATTACCACCAGACATTCCAAGGTTTGAGACAGCTCGGGAGAGAGCTTCCCAGTTCACCCCTAGCCATGTGACTGGCATATCTAGAGTGCTGAGTACCAACCTCTTGCTAAGGACATTGGTGCATAAATAAACAGGTCATTCAATCAGGATAGACATTAAGCCACCAGGACTACTAACACCTTCAAGGAACTCAGACAGGCTGATGCTCAGGTGAAGAGACATGCCCTATGCTGGAAGGTAGGACTGACAGAGGGAATGTGGTGGCAGGCATCTGTCAGATGTATTGGGACTCAAGAAAACCCCTTGACTGGGCAGTCTGGTGATTGACCAGGCTTCATCCGAAAGATTTGTGGAGCATAAACTTATTCAGGCACTTGAATTTTGAATGGGCCTGACAACTCCCTTACTTGGGACCATAAAATAAAACTAATCGGACCTCTGAACTCACTGATTAGTGAACCTGTACTATGATGTGAAAGAAAAAGGAGAGACAGGAGCTCTGACGACATCTGGCCTTTTGTCGCTTCTTGAAAACTAAGGAGGAGAAGTGACCCTTAATAAGGCATCTGACATTGTTCTGGCCCTTCTTGAGGAAAACTCCTCTAATCTACTACCAGAAATGGAGTCAGAGATGGGCCACATGCTCCTTGTGAGACACAATGCTTGTGGTAGGACCTCCTGCACGGGTACCTGGCCCAGGCTCATCCGATAACGTAGCCTTGTTACCAGAGTAGGCCCTCCATTCTCAGGAGCCAATTTCCAAAGGAATGGAACCCTCCTCGAACTGTCTGTACCAGCCATTACCTTGACCCCATTGGGCTATGGTAGTCTTGTGACGCTGTTTGACACTGGAGAAAGCCCATACACTGCATTTAGTATCCAGTGGAATCAAAGCATAGGCCTCCCTCAAGGGAATGTTAAACAGGTTAGCTTATGAAGCTTGACTAGACCCAATGACAAGCCACATGGCTCTTATGGTTGTGAAAATGAAGCAGGCCAAGCGGTCTGGCACAAAATTCTCCAGTGAATAACCACCTGAAAGGTGGAACCATAAGCCGTGAATTGCAAAAAGGCTCACCCTTTCAGAAAGGCAGAATGAAACTGGCCAGGGCAGTGACCCATACATTGAAGGCTGCACAACAAAAGAAGTATAAGAAGTACAAGTGTTGTGTGCTGATAGAGGTGAAAACCCTCCTACACACAGTGTTCACCCGCATAAACAGGAGAGTCTGTTAGGGCCAGAGTCTTCTATAGGCAGGGCAATGTCTTTTAGAAAACAAACAGCCTTGTCTTTCAGTGGCGGGCGTCCCACCGTGAGACCTTTTTCTTAAAAAGGATGGTCCATGCCATGGTTGGGAAGACACTTTTCTGATACACACCTTCCAATGTTGCTAATAATTTTGGTCACACAGCAGCTGAAGAAAGAAGCAGACAGATGGACTGACATCCACCATCTCCACAGACTATACCTCCTGAACTGTAAGGGACTACATACCTCAGCTATCCAAAAAGACAAGGGCTTAATATGAAGCAGGGATAAAACATCCCTGATTCTGACTCCTCTTTTATTTATTTATCTATTTATTTTATAAAGGTCAAGAACTTCCCCAAGATCCGTTATTGTCATCCTGGCCTTCAAAAGGAGCGGCGTTGTGGAGCTGCCTACACATCAGTTATCACAGCCTAAGCTTGTTGCGCTGCAACTGGGCCGGTTGCCTGGATTGCCCCCAACCTGAGGGTCCTTACTGGAGTTGGGTGTATCTGAGTGGATGTCCTGTAGGCCATCGGGCTCAAGCTCACTCAGGAGCCACAAAGTAATTTCTTGCAATTCTGCTGCCACTGCCACCAATAAAGAACCAGGTGCTCCCTCCCAGGCCACAGAACTGGCTGGGGGAGTGCTGGGCAACAAAATGAGGGCAAAAGGAACCTAAAAGGGGTCTCATCACCTTTTTGCAGGATTACATCGTTTCTTGATTAATGATCTCCAATAAGAGATGATGCCAAGAGAAATATATTTGTGTCAAATAACAATTATGAGGTAAAATAATGATTAGCCCTAATATCTTTACTGGGCTAAAATTCCCCACAGAGTTGTCTTAAGTGCCTTGCTCAGACTCACATATTATGTAAGTGGAGGTCATGGGAATCAAACCCAGGACTGCTACCTGTATAAGCCATAATAATGTAATAATATTAGCCCTATTGCTTGTTGGTCTACAAGTGGGGATTGTGGGCAACAAACCCAGGATTGTTGAATGGATAAACCACAATAATAATATCATATTGTTAGCCCTGTTAGGCTAAAATCAGAAAAGGCAACTATAATACTGCAATAGCGAGGCAAAAACCACACTAGAATGAGCATGCGCGCTTTCAATGGTGCGTACATACGTTAGTGTCTTGCTTGCATAGTCATGCGCACTTGTGCAAAGCAATTCAATAGGGACTGCACTGCACAAAGGGATTGGCACTGCACAAGCGCACACACCACGGTGGAAGCTCTAGACAATGGTGGAAAACTAACTGAAGCAGGAGCGCACACCCAGCTCTAATGGCAGCCATGCAATGGAAAAGAAGGTCTGTGGTGGAAAATCACCAAACACCTCTAAAATGTACCAAAATCACACAATAACTGTATAAAAGTTCCAAACACAAAACCTGAGGCTTGGGGAGCAGGAGCATCACGCCAGAACCAAAGGACACCCCAAGAAACCCTACTCTCCCAATAAATAAAGTCGCCTCTACCTGTGTTACTTTTTTTTTTTAAATGGAGACCATTAAAACACCCAAATGCATGCCCTGGGTGTCATACATTCTCTTCTTTTACCTGCCCGATTAAGAATTACATACGTGGGGAAGTGCTGGCAATTCATGGACCCGAAAGATGCTGGTCGATGGGTCTCGAGGACAGAAAAATGATTTGTCTCCAAAGAGGTTTGGCAAGAGAAGAGGATACTGATGGGGAAGACTGAAGAATTCACTGATTTTCTCATGAGAATTTCACAGTAAGGAAGAGCACAAGTCGGGACATTTGTGGATACTATATTTCGGAGTATT
This sequence comes from Neoceratodus forsteri, assembly GCA_016271365.2. Taxonomy (NCBI): domain Eukaryota; kingdom Metazoa; phylum Chordata; order Ceratodontiformes; family Ceratodontidae; genus Neoceratodus; species Neoceratodus forsteri. Next base: position 686,548,242 of record JADMNL010000022.1, on the reverse strand, counting down.
AGATGCAATTTTCTGTTAATGCTGCTTTCTCCTCCTTTATGGGTAGAGACCATTAGATGCTTTCTTTGGACATTTTGGAACTCGTAGGTTTTTCACTACTTGGGAAAGTTTGGTCTCCACAGTTATATGGGGGAGGAGGCAGTATGTTTAGGTCAACTCTGGTTGCTCTGGTTATAACTGTTGGCCTGACGATTCCTCTAAGAATGGGCTTCAGGTATTACTTCAATGTTCTAGTGGAATATATTCACACATTATGTGAGTGCTGCAAAGAAAAAGCACTTTCCCTTTTTTTCTATCAACCTTTAGAGCTGGAAAAATAACAATCTATAATGATTATGTTTATTATCTTCCTATATTTTCTACTTGTATTTTGGACATTCCAATTGCCAGCGAGATGGCTGGCATTTATGGACTCTTGTTATGGACTTGTTTTTGAAACTTGATGGGAACCCCCACACACACCTTCCTATTGTTACAGATTACAGGCGGTAGATGTGTTTATTACAGCTCACGGACTCTGGCTTATATTATACTTAGTGCCTTGTATGAGGAAATGTACATTGTATTGTATTGTTTTGTTTTTATTAAAACAAAAATATAAAGTACAAAAAACCACCCAAATGAAGTCTTGAAATCCCGAAACTTGAAATTCTTAAGAGAAGATAAAAGTAATTCAGGAATTGGTGCAACATGGAATCCTCATATGACCAACATTCTAAAGCTTAGGCTGTGCCGTTCACCGGTAGGGTACATTATACCCAGTTGTTATGATTAGCCATTCATAATGTGAAGCGCTACTGGAAAATAATTTTTTATGTATATCTAAGTACAGCGCAGCAAAACAAAAGAAGGGCGTCTAAAAACATAGTAGGGATTTTATCAAACAGGACATCCCTCCTAGCATACCACATAAGATTCTCCACAGGAGCTAGGCTCCTGGGTTGGCTCCATTGACAAAGTTGGAGCTAACAGAAAAGGAAATCACAGTAAGTATGAAGACATTTCTTCTTTCTGTAGTGCTCCACATTGCCAATGGGTAATCATAACAACTGGATTCTAAGAAGCAGTACCCAGAGAAACTGGGAGAAGGAGAAGGGAGAATATTATCCTATATGCCAGAGGCACGCACTGAGAAATTACTGCGAACTGCTGCCTGTAGCACTCTGCGATCAAAAGGTGCATCAGAAAACTCTGAACATCCAGTTTGGAATGTTTGTGAAAGTGGGGATGGAAGACCACGTGGTTGCCTTACATAACCCTAAGGAGTGAAGCTTCACATCTCTGCCCAGGACGTCACCATAGCCTGCGGAGTGAGCCTTGATGAGAGCTGAAGGCCTCTTTTCCATGACATTGGCCTTAGTGATGCAGGTCCACACCCTCCTAGCTAGGGTGGCCTTAGAGGCCTTCTGCCCCGCTTGTCTGTTCCAGAGAATAAACAGACCATCTGACTTTCGAACACAGCAGTCCATTTAAAATAGATCCTAATGGCATGTCGTAAATCCAACTTGTGCAATTCCTTCTCTTTGGGTAACAAGGCTGCAGACAGGAGGATGAAAGGCCTATTTCCTGGTACAAATGGAAGGCTGTGGGAACATTGGGGATGAAAAACTGAACCATTCTGAGTACCACTTGTCCTTATGCATAACAAGGAATCGCTCCTTGTTGGATAAGGCCTGAAGACAACACAACCGGTGATATGGATGACAGCAGTTCAAAAGATTCCTTGCAGAGAGCATTCAGAACCAAATTCAGATCCCATGGAGGAGCCAGAATTGGAATACCAGTTGACTCCTACTAAACACGAGCAAGAACAAATAACCTATTAGTTCCTAAGGAAAAAAAAAAACAGGGTGCTCCGAGCGGAAACCTAGCCTCTCAGCATACTCTATGCCATTCACTTATTTCACGCCTTCTGTAGAAATCCAAAATATGTTGACTAGAAGCCGCTGAAGGCTTAAAATCCTTCCTTCTGGCCCAAGATAAAAGAGGTGGCCCATACCCAAGCATAGGCTGTGGACACAGAGATTTTCGGCAGCCATCAAGGAGTCAACTAGTTTCTTGGAGAAACCTCATCCTCTCAGGAACCAGTCCATGAGCTGCACTATGCCTGGATTTGGGTAGAGAATGTGACCCTGACAGCAGGTCTCTTCACACCAGAAGGGGAAGGGTGCTTTGCTGAGCTAGATTCGATAAGTCTGAGAACCACAGTCTTCTTGGCCACTCTGCATCTATTAAGAGGAAGCTTCCTCTTGAGTGCCTTGTATTTATTTACTTATTTATTTTAAACTTTGGAAAAGAGGTAGTGAAGGAAAGTCACATGCTCTGCTGAAGGTCCACTCTTGAGGCAGAGCGACCACTGTCTCAATCCGTGGACACCGAAAATGACTGAGGAACCTTTTGGATCTGAGCATTGTGACTGGATGCGAACAGATCAATCTGAGGTCAACTGAACCAGTTGCATAGGAGTTTGAACACCTCTGAGTTCAACATCCACTCCCAGGGTGAACATATTTGCGACTAGCCAGTCCGCCTGAAGGTTCAACTCCCTGCTAGGTGTACTGCTGACAGAGAGAATTTTTTGTTTTGTTTTGTTTTAACATGAGTAGGTCAGCGGCCTCCCAAAACATCTGTGCTTTTGAGTTGCCTTGATGTGTTTATGTACACCACTGGGACGGCATTGTCTGACCTCACTTTTACCACCTTGCTTGCAGTAAGATTTGAAACCAAAGGGGATTTAAGCAGACCACCTCCATCTCCCAAACATTTATATGGAGATGCTGTTCCTAAACTGACCAAGTTCCCTAAGTGGGTTGTTGGTTCAGGACTGCTCCCCACCGCACAGACTGACATTGGTTATGAGAATTAACTCTGAGAAAGTTTCAGTGGAACCCTTGCTCAGATACTGCACATTCACTCACCAACTCACAGAGTGATGAAACTGAGGGGTGAGGGGATCCTGGCTTGATAATCCTCCAATGAGGGATCCCAGGCCATCAGCAAACCCATCTGAAGAAACTGCATATGGAAGCAAACCCACGGGACTATATCTGTTGCTGCCTGCCATGAGACCAAGAATTACCAGCAGACTGAGGGCAGATGCCAATGACTGCGTCCTGAGCCACTGGACTTCCATCAATAATGCCTCCTTCTGGGAAAACAAACAAAAGACCTTCCCTGGTTTCAAGTTGAAGATTGTCCCCTGGTATTCCAAGGTCTGAGATGGCTCACAAGAACTCTTCTCCCAGTTCACCACCCAGCCCATGCAACTCTAGCATCTCCAGAGTCCTGAGTACCGACCTCTTGACAGGGACATCTGTGCACAAAGAAGCAGGTCATTCAAAAGTAGGCAGACATTGATGCAGCAAAAAAAGGGGGAGCTCTGGTACCTTAATATATGCTTTTGTCTGGTCACACCAGGTGCCTCCACACAAATTATACTAAGATGCATTGTAAATGCAGGGGTTGAGCTGCCAACCCTTTATATTGATATGAATGCAGGAGAATTGTGGCCTTCTTCTAATTGGTGAGCTCCCATTGAACTCCTCTGAGCTTCTTATTGGCCAAAACACACTACATAAGTAACAAAGCCAGGAGAGTGGTTTCCACCAAAAAAAAAATACAGAGAAAGCAGGAGGACCTTATCTCTGTAAGACAAGTTAAAATGTGATGCTATTTTCCTGACTGCGGAGGTGGTCACTTTGTCAAGTGGTCAGGCTTAATCATGATACAGCTGGATGATGAGACCAAGAACCCCTCAAAATGTGTCACAAGTAAGAACATTTGAGTTACTTTAAAAAAATTGCAAGGGGGCTCTGGTACCTTAATTATATATGTTCAAAAAGAATAGACATGATGCCCCACCTGTCGAAGTTAAGCCACCAGGACTATCAGCATCTTCAAGAAACTCGGGGTGACTTGATGCACAGGTGAAGAGAAGTGCCCTGTTCTGGAAAGTTGGTCCAGTTTTGAGAACCTGAGATACTTTTGGTAGGACTGACAGATGGGATGTGGAGGTTGGCATCTTTCAGATCTAATGAAGCTAAGTAAACCCCTGGCTGAACAGCCCAGGTTATGACCTCAGGACTCCATCTTGAAAGGATTGTGGCACACAAACTGTTCAGACTGTCGAAACCAAGGGTCACCCCTTACAAATTAGATGCCTCAAACAGAACACCAACAGAAGAAAGTATTTTTTACACACAATTGTAAAATTTTGGAATACATTACCTATGGAGGTAATAACATCAGCGACAATAAAGGGTTATTCAAAATTAAACTAGACAAATGGGTTATGCAGACAAATTTGTCTATGTGTTAAGGGTTATGAGATGGAGTTACAATGGGCAGCCCTTCTGCTCCCAAAACCACCACAGTATGAACCATAGTATGAGATGCTTCAGATCCAGAATGGGCCTGAAACCCTCCATGAGATGAGTCAGGGTCTCTGACAACACCTGGCCTTTTGAGACACCTTTGGAAACCAGGGTGGTAGAAAACATCCCTAAAGGAGACTGTTGAGAACTATGGCATAGCCCAAGAAAAAGATCTCCAGAACTCAGGCGTCGGACGTTGTTTTGGCCCATTTTGAGAAAAAATTCCTGTAGTCTGCCACAAAGAAAAGGAGGTAGGGATGGGCTCACGTGCCTTTATTGTGAGGCACCAGGCATTTGGGGTTGGGTCTCCTGCATGGCACCTGATCAGGGCTCCTTTGATACTATAACCTTTGTCACCTGAGTAGGCACCTGTATTCTCTGGAGCCAATGTTCAAGGAACGAAACCCCTCGGAATTCTCAAGCCAGCCATTACCTTGACCCCTTTGGGTTATGGTGGTCTTATGCTGTTTGACACTGGAGATAGCCCTGCTTGTGCTGAATAGCCTTTAACATGGCATCCAGGCTGGAATCAAACAATAAGCCTCCTCAAGGGGAGGTTAAACAGCTTAGCTTTTGAAGCCTGATCAGTGGCCCAATGACTAAGCCACATACCCCTCATGGCTGAAAAATGATGTAGGCCAAACGGGCTAACCTGCACAATTCTCTGTTGTAGAATCACCTAGAAAGTGGAGGCCATGGCCATCAATTACAAAATGTCTGCACCTTTCAAGTTAACAGAACAAAACTGGCCACAGTAGTGACCCATATGTTTAAGGCTCTGACAACATTATATGAAGCATAAGACATACAAATATTTCTGCTGATAGAGGTGAAACCCCCCTGCATGCAGTGTCCACCCGCTTGACATGAGAATCTGCTAGGGCCAGAGAGCCTGTGACAGGCAGGGCAGAGTATTTGACAGAATAATAAATGGCCCTGTCTTCCAACAGAGTAGCTTCCCACCTGCGAGATCTTTCCTAAAAATGGAAAATCCATAACGATATCTTCTCTGATCCACACCTGCCCATTGTTGCTCAACAATTTGGTCACACAGCAGCGGGGGACGTGAGACAGACCTGGACTGACATCCAATGTCTCTATTGACTGTACCGCCTGAGCTGTAAAATCTATATGCCTCAGCTATCCAAAAAGACAAGGAATTATTGTCAAACAGGGAAGAATCAGAATCCCTGACTTTGGCTCCGCCCACTCTCCTTCCTCTTCCTCCTCCCTCAGAGGGAAAAGAACATCCTCCTCATCTGAGAGCCAATAATTTTTTATTTTAATTAAGGTCAGGAGCTTCCCCAAGATCCCCACAGTCCTCATCCTGGCCTTCTAAGTCAGGGTCGGGGTCTGCCTGCACATCTGTTACTGCAGCCTAAGCTTGCTGCTATGCACCTGGATGTGCCTGTGTGGGCCCCTCTGACCTGAGGGCCCAATATTGGGTTGAGTGTGTCTGCTGGGATGTCCTGTAGAACATCAGGCCCAAAAGCTCGATCAGGAGCCACAAAAGTGATTTTCACAATTCCTTTTTTTTTTGGTCCCCCCATCAGCTCCAATCCTCTGTTCAGAGGTCAGCCCAACCCCGCCTACCATCCCCCATGCCCCACCTACCATACCTCATGCTCAGGCTTGCCATCCTGGGTGGCCCCACCCGATGGACATGGTTGGCAAGCCCCGCTTACCCCCCAGGTTAGGTCAATGGAGCAGGACCCCTCCCCAGCAGACATTGATGGCAGTGAAGACAGCAGCAGAACAGGGCGTCATGTCCAGGAGCTGGCTTTTTCATGAATGCAATGACGCCCAGCATCCTCCCCCAGGTAACGGTGCTGGCCACAGCGGTACCCCCAGCCTCCATTAGGGATCCATAAAGTGCTGGGCACTCTTCCCCTCCCACTGGGCACTCTTCCCCTCCCTCCTGGAGATGGAAAGCAGTCCCAGGATGCTCAATCCTTCTCCCCAGTCAGCCCTCCGACTCCCAGTCCGCCACTGAACCCGAGATCTTGGCATCGTAAATAGGCGCTTTGCCACTGCACCAGTGGGCGGCAATTTTCACAATTCTGCTTGCCACTGCCAACTGAAGAACCAGGTGCCTCCCCTGCCCAGGCTGGAGAACAGGCTTGGGGGTGCTGAGCAACACAAAGAGGGCAACAGGAACCAATGGGGAGGGCCTCATCACCCTTGCAGGTCTTGCATCGTATCATGATTAATGGTCTCTGATAAGCCATTGTGCCAAAGAAAGTTATATTGTGAATGCCAAGGTAAAATATATTTTATATATATATATATTTTTTTTTACTAAGAAAGAAAGAATAATTAGCCTAAAATGAGAACCAGGAATAATGACTATCTACTGAGGTAAAACTTGTAATCAAGCGTGACCTAAAAGCACTGGCTAGCTGTACGGGCTTATTAGTGGGGCACTCAGCATGTCACAAAGTCTTATATGATGTTAGCGCGATTAGCATGGATGTGCTTACCGGCAATCGGAAACGAAGTTAGAGCAATACAAAACAATAGGTGATGTGTTGCGCTAATGTGTCAGAGACACACGGCACCACAAGTGTGTAAAAAACAAGCATGGGAAAATGGCCTGAAGGAGGAGCATGTTCCCAGCCGTTACTACAACTGAATGGAAGCTGCACAAAACAGAAAACAGAGGGCTGTGGAGGAAAAAAAACACCACAAAATCCTTTGAGGTACACAAAGAAGAAATTAACTTCATACTTACCATAATTTCCTTTTCTGTTGGCTTCAACATTGTTAATGGGTAATCATAACAACTGAGTACAGTGCATCCCTGCCAGAAAATGGCAGAGCCCAAGCTTTAGAATGTTGTGCATATGAGAGATTCCATGCTGCAGCAACTCCCCAGTTACTATTTACCTTGTAGTGCCAAAACAGCTACACATTCATACATTATAATCTATTGCTAACATAAAACATATTGCCACATGTAATAAAAATTGTCTTACCTTCCAGGCAGACATCCAAGGAGGAGAAGGCTTCCACTGGACTCAAGGGTAGGATAATTCGATCCTCCTTGCCAGAAGAACCATCTGGTAAAAAAGGCAGGTTCCAAATCTTTCATACATCTGGAAAACTGAGGCTGATCTTCTGCTAAGGTAGAATTTTCAGGCAACAAGTGGATGCAGTGAGGCCACCTGTAACAAGTAAAAATGCCTCAAGAATTATCAGTAAAGCTGTTAACCTGTGGTTACAGACTGATCAAAATAATCGTTTTCCATATATATTATATTATATTTATGAGTACAGTACAGCAAGAAAAGAGGGATGTTCGAAGAAATAGGGATTTTATACCAGGACATCCTTCCTAGCATACAGAATAAGATTCTCCTGCAGGACCAGGCTCTTGGGAGGTCGCCATTGACAATGTTGGAGCTGTGGTGAGCTAGCCAACTGCCAATCATTATTTGCAGATATAATTCTGTTTTTATATATATATATATATATATATACACACACACACACATATATATATATATATATATATATATTATATATAGGAACGGTAGTGCCACTATAGTTAGGGTTGAGGAGCCATTTCTATGGTAAACCCCAAAACTTTGCACCTTAATAACTTTGCAAGCGTTTGCGGATTTGCTGAAATTTGGAACAAACAATCAAGAACCATAGGCCTTAGGATATGCCAAGTTTTGTACCAGTCTGATATACAGCTGTGGAGTTATTAAGCGTGATCTCGCAACGCTACGCTTTTCTGGAATTCTACGGTCATGCCTCCGGTCGTACAGATTGCGCGACCAGCCCAAAATCTTCAGGGAACGTGCAGCCAGGGTCCCCGATGTGCCTTTCAAAGATTTCATGAAAAATATTAAATGGTTCAAAAGTTATTCAAAACAATTTCCATTATAAGTCAATGGAAAAGTTAACAAAAGTTCAACAGTGTCGCAGATGCACTTTTACTGTCGCAAATGGCCCTGTTACTGTCGCAAATACGCCATCTTGTTTTCAGTTAGTGATCAGAAAAATGCTTGGCATTTAAAATTGAGACCCACTAGCAACCTAATTCTTTTTGTATTCACCTAGTGGGCCCTGAGGATGCTAGCCATGTCTTTATTTTGGGTAAAACACCCAGAAATATGTTTTCAAATTTCTGGAAAAAGTACTTTCACAAAGTAGTGTCGCACTCATGAAAGTGTCGCAAATTTTTGACACTTTCGCAAATTGTGACACTACTTTGCATACACTATGCCCAAAATAACAGTAATTCTTTTGGCACTCATGCTGCAAAAGAACGGTTGGGAGTTTTGGCTGAAATTTGAGGGAACGCAGATGACATCTCACGGATGTGCTTTTCAGTGTTGTATTGAAAAATATTACACTGTGGCAAAGTTACAGCACTCCAAAGTTGACCGTTTTCCTATAGGATAACATTACGGCGCCTAACGCATTACAGGAATCCTTTGGCACCCTGCTGCAAAATAACAGTTTAGTCTTTTTCCTGAAATTTGAGGAAGACAGCCAACAGCCCACAGATGTGTCTTTCAGTAGTTTGGTGAAAAATATTACAGGAGGCAAAGTTATGGCACTCTGAACTTCTCTTTTTCCATAGGATAACATTACAGCGTTGCACGCTTTCAGGGCCCGTATCTCGAAACGGTGCGAGATACGGACTTTTCATCAGAAAATGCTTAGGGCTAAGTGCAGAATTAGCCAGGACAGTTGTAAATCATACTGACTTTTAAATTTTTTCTACGTCAGACGGTTCCTGAGATATGACGATTTAGTATTCCAAGTTCTCATTTTCTGCTCCAATACTCATTATTATGCATACAATATTTGTACTCACTGTCTTTCTCTATGCAGGTTTTGGGAAAACCAGCCTGTGCGCTTACATTACTGTTACTGTTGCCCTTTCCGCTTGCGGTTCCATACCCGTTCACTTACCGTTGGCGTCTGCACCACCATGTGCGTTATCCTTTGCATTTTCATTTGCGCTTGCTTTCTGTTATTTTTGCCATTTGTGTGTACAGTACTGTTTCTCTTTCTGTTTCACTTTGTGTCATCATGCCCACTGACATTTCGTTTGCAGGCACAATGTTACTATGTGACAACACATCACATGGCAGACCGTTCCCGCTCGCCACCATGTGCATTACCCTTTCTGTTCTCATTCGTGCCTGTGTTACCATGTGTGCCACTGTTAGTGCTTCTGTTTGTGTTGCTTGTTCCTGTTACTATGCCACAAGACATCATGTGGCGGAGCGAGGCCCAGAGGCCCCATGCTCCAGCTGCTGCATTACATTCACTATTTCTCATCATCATTCTCAAAAGAAGGAAATTAGAGGCAAAAAACTCCATTTAATGCATTAAGTTAGGGTTGTTCACAGCGACAAAAGTGAGGAATTCAGTGTTAGGGTTGAAAACCCCTTGACCCCTCACCACCACTCTCTCCCCGCATTGGGGTGCGCATTGGATCGTGGGTCCCAACTCCCACCCCATTCTCCCATACTTCTGCTGCTTTACACATGTCATGGGGTGAGTTAGGGCTGACGATCTCAATGCACACCCCAATGCCGTTGGGGGTGGGATGGGGTCCAAGGGGGTTTTCAACCCTAACACCAAATTTCTACTTTTGGCACTGGGAACAACCCTAACTAATGCATTAGATGGAGTTTTTTTTCTTTTTTATATATATATATATATATATATATACATATACATATACACACACACACACACACACACACACACACACACACACACATAATTTTTTTGGTGATTCTGTGTATATGTACATGCCACACAAATGCCAGTGTTAATGCAAGGGCACATGGAAAGAGAGACTGGATTTCTTTTAAAATGTTTGATCTTCCTCTGACCTGAGGGGCAGCTGCTTGCCAGGAAGCTAAGGTTGCATTTCCAGGTCCCTTAACAGAGATATGCAAAATCCATTTACCTGTCACAAACCATACACTTCAGAGGCAGGATGCTCTGATTCCAAGAAAAGGTTATGATGTGTTGCATCTTATGAGGTAAGAGGACCAGGAACATCCTTTCTGGCAGATCTGTGGAATTCTCTTACAGGTGTCAATTGTATTCCAAGTAAGACAGTAGAGACATCAAAGGCCCCTTGGAAAATGAGATTGTGGGGAAAGAGCAAGAGTGACATCTACTGGTCTAAAAGAGAAGGCCCTTTGGGATTAGACAGTTCTTTTTCTTCAGGCTTCCTTCAGCTATATAAGGAATTGAACAAGGGTCATTGCTCTCATTTTGCTGAACATCTACAAGGAACACTTCTCCTGACAATACAAGAAACAAGACTGTCAGTACAAAGGAAACGGAATCTTTCATTTACTTTCTTTGGACTTCAATTCACTACGGACTTAAAGTAGCAGTACTACCAAGTTAGGAAGTGATTTATCAAAATCATATTTTTTGCTGTAAGCATGCAGCCATAGTTCCAGTTTCTATATCTGTAAATATATTTTTCAGTCATCTTTAGTTTTTCAGATATTTGCAATGTATTTGAATTGTTGTAGTGCTACAATAAATATGGCAGCTAACTCATTTCCAGCTGCTTTACCCTTCAGGTTGTATTCTGCCTTTTGGTTACTGCAATGGGACCCTATTCTATACTGCCCCAATGTCTCTGTGTAGTATTGCCAGTCAAACACATGCAGTTGGCAGCAGAAGAGTTCCAGCAGCATGCCAGGTGGAAGAAATGTAACCAAAGCAAAGAATAACAGAGCAAATAACGGGAGGGATAGTACAATCCCATCGGAAAGGTTACCAGATACATGATCAGCAGAGGACAGGGAATAAACTGACGAAAATAACTCACATTTTTTTTCTCATTATTGCTGCTTTAGGTAGACTTTAGATAACAGTTATAGCATATTTTTCAAGTATATTTTCCACTTTTATTTCTGTCATTCTGAGACCAAATTACTGCATCTTTTAGTCATAGCTGTACGATTATTATTTAAGTATTTTAGTAAAATATTTGTTTTAGAAACCTGCCTGAGTAAGATTTTTTTTAATTGTGTATGAATTGTGGGACTGTTAATCTGTGACAAACTGTTATTGTTAAGGGTGCCTCCATAAGCAAACCAATCGAGCAAAGGTCTGTCAGGGATATCTGGGTAGATATAGGAGAATACCAAAGTCTCAAGGAAGAGTCTGTAGGGATTTTGAACCAGGTTGTTGCATGTCCTGTTGGAGAAGATGAAATCAGAGCACACTGCTGTCTCAAGAGAATGTGATGACTGGATCTTCCCCACTTGTGTAACAACCAAGAAGGGTTCATATTTGGCTACAAGACTTGAGACTGGTATTGTGCCCTTATCCAGAGTTTAGCAGGATGCCCTGGGTCGTTGTGGCAGGTGTTCAGTCATGACCTTTGTGCCTATTCTAAAAGGACATGAGAAGGGTACCTCTTCTCCACCCCATCCCTGTCATGGACTGCATTTGGGATGGGCACTGTGAGCTCAGTAGACCTGACCCTCAGGGTGGGTTCATGACAGATCTGGTGTGCAGCACTGGGATCCAAGACATCTGATTGCATAGTGCTGTGATTCAAGAGATACTGGTGGCACAGGAATAACGGTTGCATTTGAGCCCAGTGTATCAGACTGATAAATAGAAAACAGTCCACACACAATCAAGGCAGAGATTTAAAAATATATATATATATAATTTGGTTACAGTATGAAGTTCTCTACCTGTTTTTTTGTGTAAGCTAGTAGTGTAGTGGTAGTTAGAGGAAGATGGCTGCCATCTACAGTGAATACACTGCAGACTACCTAAAACAGTTGTGTCAGGAAAGAGGGATCTAGTGCAAGGGACGAACCAAAAGCACCTCTTGGTGGCTCTTGTGCAGCCAATGAGCAAGTTACTACCCAGGACCTCAGGTCACAGCAGGTGACATTAAGGACCAGACCTTGGGCGTGGGGGTGCCAGGGTCCATCGCAGAGTCTAGTCCCAGGAGGAGGACAGTGAGACCAGAGAGAACCCAGAGTCACAGCACCAGTGGAAGGTCTCCACAAAGCTGGAGCCAGAAGGGATCTGGCTGCAGCTACAACTGAGGAGATTGGAGATGGAATTCGAGCAGAAAAGTTTGAAGCTCATCAGTAAAGGGAATTCAGCAGAGAATGTTTGAAGCACAGCAGCAAAGGTAATTCAAGCAGAAAAGTCTGAAGCACAGCAGCAGAGGAGTATGAGCAGAGGAAGTTTGAGCTGGAGATGCAGGAAAAAGAAAATCAGCATCGGACAGAGGCAGAGAAAAGGAAAAGGAAAAATGGCTTCAGAGAGAGGCTGAGAGAGAAAGAGAGCGCCAGAGGAATTTGAGCTGGAGAGCTAAGACTCCAATGACCAATGCCAGAGGAGGTAAGAGGCAGGGTGGACCTGAAACTCCAAGGCTAGGGTACAAGTTAAATTCAAAATTAATAGCTGAATTTAAATTGGGGAGGATATGGATGCATTTTAAATTCATTTGAAAAGGTCTGTATCCAGGCCAGAATACCCAGAGAGTCCTGGAGCTCCAGATATTCCCACTGCTTACTGATAAAGGACATGAGGTGCTAGGCCAAATGGACAATCATGATAGCCAAGATCATGAGAAACTTAAAATTGCTTTACTTAAAAGCATGCATTAACTCCTGACGATAAAGAGTTAAGTTCTATTAGCTCCAGAGAAGCCCTGACATAAGCTATAAGGAACTCGCCACAAAGCAGCATCAGTTTTGAAACATTGTGTGAGGGTAGAAGTAAATTCTGTGGAAAAACTGAGGAGGTTATGTTGTTAGAGTAGTTCTTTGAGCTTGCCCAGCAGAGCTAAAAACCTGGTTAGAGGACTGAGATCCAAAACAGCACAGCAGGCTGCTGAGCCCTCGAATCGCTATGCCAGGAACAGGCCTGCTCTGAAAGGAAGTGGAGTGTGTGTTTATTTATTTATTTATTGAACTGTTTCACCAGAAAGGCACACTGAGCAACAGGTTGCTCGCCTCTGGTGCAACCTGGGAGGAAGGGGTACAGAGGATAAACAGTTGCAAACAGGGAACAAATAACTTTGGGCAATTTACAATCAACGTAAGAGATAAACAGTTACATACAGTGAGTAAAACAGAAGGCAGTATCCTAATGGCAATATAGAGTAGAAGGAAGGAGAAAACAGTAGTGGCACAGTTGAGCACTAAACAGAGGATGACAACTAGTAGGAAAGGGACAATTGGATATATACAACATACAGAAGATTGGGGTGAGGCAAGTGCATTCCTTGGCAATCCATAAGCACCAGAGGATAGAGGGACAGGGACAGGTATGTGATAAGTTCCAAGAATGGAGGGGGATGACAGGGGAGGCAGGGGTGGGGAAAAGCTAACACCATGGGGCCCCTTCAGGATGCTGAGAACCCTGCAAGGGATCAGGAGTGCCAGTGGGGATGAGGATTCTTAAAGGGAACCTGAGTATCGGGAGATCAGGTAGGTAAGTGTTAAGTGGAAGGAAGGAAAGAGGGTGGGCAAAGGAGAGGTAGATGAGAAAGTGGAGAGCCAGGTCTAAGGGCACAAACAAATGCTGGGAGTAAAGGACATAATTTACTTTGCTGGAGGAGGGGAGGAGAGGGAGGGGAGAGTGGAGCAAAAGAGATCCCACCAGGATGTATAGAACCATGCGGGAGGGGTCGATGAGGGCACTGCAAGGGGAAGGCAAGAAGGGAATGAGAGGATTAGAGGAGAGCCAAAGGGTGGAGGAAATTAGTAAAAGGTTGCTGGTTGCTTAAGGGCAGAAGGGGTAATGAAAGTAAGAGAGTGGAGGGAGAGCAGGGCCCCTGTGGACACCTCCAGGATGCTGGGAACCCTGCTAGGGGGACCTGAGAGGCTACATAAGCTGTAGGGAGGGAGGTAGGTAGGTAAGGAGCAGATATAGCTAGATATGGGATTGTGGTTTAGGTGGGTCATGACAAGAGCAGCTGGATGAGAAGTGGTTGTGAAGGGCTGAGCTGATGGAGTGGATAGAGGAGGAGTGACAAACTTGGGGAGGAGGAATTACAAATTTTAGGGAAGTGGTAAGAAGCCTGATTGCCAATGAGGGTTTAGCACCACGATCAACAAGTACGAAAGTGTCAGTGGATCTAAGGGAGTGAGAGGGAGGGGAGGTGTGATGAGGAGGAGGAGAGCTATGTAGGGATTTTACCCAGCCAGTGTTTGAGGTGAACTTTGCACAGTGGGAAAGACATCTGTTTGTGAGAGAGAGAGGACAACACATGGTATAAATCACAGTGATGAGTGCGAGCAGGGGTATCAAGGGCAAAGTGACAGAAAGAATGGAATAAGGAGTTCAATCTGACCAGGAAGGGTTTGGGAGTAGTACCATAGACTACGCCACAGTGATCAAAATGGGAGGATCATCTTTTGGACAAGTTCATGCCTAGCCACAGGAGGATACAACTATGGTTCCTGTAGAGGGCCAAGCTTGGGGTGCAGTTTCTTCAGGATAGCGTCAGTATGTCCAGAAGGATGAGGTGCTGATCAAGCCAGACCCCAAGATATTTAAAGGAGGAAGTGTCCTCCATAATGGTCCAATCCAGGGTATGGAAGGAGGTAGGCTGGGGAGCCTAGAGAGCCTCTGCATTGTGCGAAGGTCATGGAGACAGTCTTCTTGGCATTAAGGAAGAGGTGGTGGTTAGCAAACCAGAGCTGAATTTTGTTGAAATCATGTTGCAAGTTGGTTGTAACCTCAGCAGAACTAGAGCCAGAAGCATACAAGACAGTATCATCTGCATACACGTGGATGGAGGTAGAGAGAGAGAGAGAGAGAGAGAGAGAGAGCAGACCAAAGGCAGTTCATTTAGGAAGATTAAGAAAAGCAAGGGTCTGAGTACTGAGCCCTGGGGGCTCCAGTGGTAATCAGGAGGGTGGAGGTGATTCTGGAGACCCTAACAGATTAAATTCTACTGGTGAGGTAAGCCCTGAACCAGTTAGTGGCAGTAGAAGATAGGCCTGCTGATGAGTGTGAGTCCAGGAGGAGGGAGGGAAACTGTGTCGAAAGCCTTGGCTAGGTCGACAAAATGGCTGAGGTGATAAGGCCATTGTCCATCCCAGTTAGGACAGAGTCAGTGAGCCTGAGTAGAGAAGTGGTGGTGGAGTGATTTTTCCTAAAGCCAGATTGGAAAGGGGTGAAAAGGAGGCATCTGACAGGAAGGTGTTTAGTTGAGTGAGAACCAGGTGTTCTTGGAGTTTAGCAAGAGTAGGGAGGAGGAGATGGGGCAATAGTTGCTAGGGAAGCGGGGTCCCACCTTTAGACAAGGGAGGACAGAGCATGCTTCCAAAAGGAGGGACATAGCTTGTAGCAAGGAGAGATTTAGAGTGAGGGAGAGGGGTAGGCAATGGCAGTGGCTGAGAGATAAAGGAGCTTGGGGTTGAGGTCATCAGGGAGGAACCTTTGAAGGGTTGATGGTGAGCAGGGGCGTTTAGCACATCATCGATGTTGATAGTAGAAAAGGAGAAGGGGCAGGAGATGAGGGGTGGGTAGGGGTGAAGGAGGAGGGTTAGCGGATCGGTAGAAAGGAGGGACTTAGAAGTTCAGCTGCACGTGTAGTGTAGCAGGAGTTAAATGCCTCTGCCATGATGTTTGGATCTGCCACAGGGTGTTATGTAACTTCAGGACCAGGGGAGTAGGATGGGATAAGGGAGTGATGAGGGCATGGACTACCTTCCAGAATTTTGAAGGAGTATTTATGCTTGTGAGAAAGCTGATTTGAAGTATTCTGACTTAGCTAACCTTGTAGCCTTAGTGCAGGCATTTCTGAGCCTATGATAAGTTGCAAAGTCACTAGGGTCTGTGATGATTTGTGGATCTTCCAAGCATGGGTGTGGCAACACAGAAAGGGAAAAGCATACCTTCAGGGAAGTTAAAACTTTCACTGCCTCCACAGAAAGGGGAAGCCCCAAGTTACAAAAAATGGATTTCTCAGATAAAAGAAATTATGACTGTTGGTTTTGTAAAAGCCAGGGCATCTTGCTAGGCAGTGTCCTAAAAGGCACAGGGTGGACAAGGAGGTGCTCGAACAGAGTTGGATGCACTGTGTATTCCTGAAAGCATGCCTATAAACATGAGGGAGCACATACACCTGGTTATTGTAAATGGGGCGTAGATCCACGGGTTTAGGGACACAGATGCATCTCTTATCTTAGTAAAAGGGATTTGGTTGGGCCTGACAGCTTATACCTAATCAGTTGTAACAGTAGGGATTCACTGGGGAGGAGAAAACTCTGCCACTAGCTAGTGTTCTCCTGGACTGGGGTGAGACAGGAAAGAGGTGCAAAATTGTCTGTGGCAGACAGCCTCACACTGGATGTGATAATAGGAAACAATCTCCAGAAGGGGTGGTGTGCAGGTTACCCTTAGTCAGATGGCAAAGGCCGCTTAAAGTTCCCTGAACCTCACAGAAGCCCTGTAGGAAAAATAGAAGGCTGGTTCCCCAGCCTGTGTCTTCTGACATGGAGAGTAGTGAAAGGGAGGTATGGCTTCCCAAGTAGCTGTTGACCAAAGAGCTACAGAAGCTTATTCTGAGGAAGGAGGGTAACAAATGGTCAGAAGGTTAGGGATAGCAGTGGCCCTGAATGCCTTAACGCTTAGAGCTATGGACCCCAGTTTAGGAACTGAGGGGACATGTCCCATGCCTTGGGAAAATGTTAAGATTTTGCAACTGCTCAGATAAATGACCCTAGTTTGACAGGCTGAGGGCTTGTGCAGAATCTGATGGGACACAGGGAAGTGACATGAGACATACGGTATTTTGGAACAATGGTTGTTGTATGCCTAGGACATGAGGACAGAAGGAGGGGTGATGGGCCAGCAGCTTGTCATTCCCCAGGGCTATCGTGAGTGATTGCTCAAGGTCACTCATGACATCCCCATGTCCGGACATTCGGGAGCTGTGCGCACCACGCAGTGATTGGCCCAGAATTTATTGGCCCAACTTCACCTAGCAGGTGAAGGAATATTGCAGGTCTTGTCACTGGTACCAACAAATAGGGAAGGCAGCTAGTAAAATCAAAGCCTCCTAATTCCCTTGCCCATTGTGGAGGAACCATTCCAGAGGGTAGGAATGGATGTTGTGGGACCTTTGAGTACCCCAAGCTCTTCCGGAAGAAGTTTATCCTGACGGTCGAGATTACTCCACCCAATACCCAGAGACGGTCACCTCTCCTCACTTAGGACAGACAAAGTGGCAGATCCCTTGCTAGGATTTTCTCTCCTGTTGGATTCCACAGGAGGTTATCACTGATCAAGGGGTACCTTCATTTCAGACCTGATGAAGTGTTTGTGGAGAAGTGTGGGTGGTGCAGAGATGCACAACACTCATCATCCACAAGCCAATGGGTTTGTGGAAAAGCTTTAATAGCACCCTAAAATCGCTGCTCCAAGCGCTTGCTGAACAGAATCGGAGGGACTGAAATACCTTCCCATGTGTTGTTCACATACAAGGAGGTGCCCAAGAGTCGACAGGGTTCTTCCCTTTGAACTCTTATATGGACTTACGGTGCATGGGCCCTAGACTTGAACCAGGAAGACTGGGAAGACAAGCACACCACCCAGGAACTCCTATAGTGAGTATGTCCTAAAGTTTAGGGAGAAGCTGAAGGAGCTTAAGAGGCAGCCCAAAGCAACATGTCAACTGCCCAGCAGAAGCAAAAGATCTGGCATGACCAGCAGAGCCAGAGCTTGCTCATAATGTGTAGGTCAGGGAAGTCATGGTCCTAATTCCAGTCCGAAGGACAAGCTGCAGGTCGAGTTGGCAGGACCATACAAGGTAGTTTGACAGGTTAAACACATGCACTATATTGTAGAACTGCCTGACAGGAGATATACTCATAGAATGTACCATGTCAACATGATGAAGTCACATGCAAATAGGCCTGACATGGTATTTACAGTGTGTAGTCCTGGGGAGGGACAGAAGAAGACCCCTACTGGACTTGCTAAAGGAAAGCAAGTGGGAGTCATCTGTGGAGGCAATCAAACTGCCACCTTAGTTGACCCCTGAACAGTCCCAGGAAGTGAGGGAGGTTTTAGAGGACTTTGCCCTTTGTTTATTGCCATGCCTTGATGAACCCTTTAGCGACACACAATGTAGACATGGGGACACAAGCACCCATATGGTGGACAGTCTACCAGGTGTTTGAGGCCACCCTAAAGGACATTAGGAGGAGGTGGAGGAAATGCTGGATTTGGGGTAATCTAGAAATCCCACAGTCCTTGGGCCTCACCCATAGTCCCTCGCTCCCAAGCTGGATGGCTCTATTCGCTTTGTGTGGACTATCATGGACTCAATGCAGTCACAAAGTCTGACGCCCACCCAATGCCACGGACGGACAAACTACTGGACAAGTTGGGAGGCGACATACCTTACCACAACTGACTTGATGAAAGGGTATTGGCAGGTGAAGTTAACTGCCAGAGCTAGGAGAGGTCGGCCTTCATCACTCCAATAGGGTTATTTGAATTCAGGATAATGCCTTTGGAATGAAGAACACCTCTGCCACCTTCCAAAGGTTGGTCAGCCAGGTGTTACATGGTACTGAAGAGTACGCAGTGGCATATCTGGATGATGTTGCCATCTTCAGTACCAGTTGGAAGGAACACCTGTCCCATCCAAAGGAAGTGTTGGGCAGAATACAGAGGGCAGGGCTCACTGTCAAGGCTGAAAAGTGCCTGGTGGCTATGGCAGAACTGGCAAATCTATGTCATGTAGTGGGAGGGGACAACTTTGTCCAAATGAAGCCAAGATTGAGGCAATAGGACTTCGGTGGCGTCATGCGCCTGATAGCAACTTCAATCATGAGGCTCCCACCGTGACCTACAATAACCTCCAAATTACACCCTGAAATAATGCCAATATCGGATTAGCTCCCTTGGAGGTGCAATAATGCCTAAACAAGGGATAAAAGCATCTTAAACCCCCGAGGCAATAGATGATGGTGGATTTTCTGACTCAGACAGTGAGGGCTCACAGGCCTCATCATCCTCATGGCGCGAAGTAGAGCTGGGACCAGCCAACCACCACTATCAACACTCCAATGGCAAATGACCCCGATGCTCATGGAGCTCCGAGATTTTCGGAAATAGTTCCAATCCACCACTGCAGCCCTAAGGACTGACATCAGCAAGCTGGAGAAGCAGCAAGAATCTCTGGAGACTCAGGCTACGGAGGTAAATAAATGTGTAGAATGCTCCAAAAGAGCCATAATACAGCTACATCAGGGACTCCAGCAGCTACAGGAGAGGCCGAGGATTCAGAGAGTAGGAATTGGCAGAATAATATTAGGATCTCCAGGGTGCTGAAGGGAGGAAGGTACTGACATTCTGCAATTTGTTCGCAGACTGATTAAAGACACTGTCACCCTACCAGCTGAAGTAACCCTGGAGCTCGAGCGGTACACGTACTCTCGGACCCAAGCCAGCCCTAAACACCAGGCCATGCACCATCCTAGCCCACATCCTAAGGTTCCAGGAAAAATAACTTGTACTCTATTCGCCTGGAAGCAAGGGCAGTGAACTACAAGACACATCGGCTGTATCTTGAGAATGATTATGCACCAGAGGTGATGACTCGGTGGAAGGCCTATATACCTATCCTCAGAGCACTGAAAAGGCGGGTCTCCGATTCTGCACCCCTACCCAGCTCAGTTCACAGTGTACTTTAAGGAAGGCCAGCTTACCTTCAGCTCTGCAGAGGAGGCGTTGAAGACCTGAAGAAGCGTGGCATCGAAGTGCAAGGGAATCCAGTCGCCCCACCCCCAGGGCGCACTCACCTCAAAGCTCTCACAGAAAGTGAGGCAATTAGGTCAGTGAGAATCTAGAAGATGCCAGAGCGCTGAAGCCATTCAGAGAATCATCAACTCGCTCACGCAATCAGAGCCAGGCTCCTACAACTTGAGCTCAGCCTTCTGGAAAGATGCTACGCTGAGCGGGGAAAACAACTAAATTGGCGCACACTGGAATTTTTCTAGCCCAGGAAAGGGCTCACCTCATTTTCAACACGCACCCTCAGTCCCCTGTTGGAGGAACTTGTTGGAACTGCTTTAGACAATACACGAACCATATGACTTTAAATTACCGTACTCTGCTCTATGCTCATCTCTACTAACACTCAAATAAGTCTCAGCTTATTGGCTCTATTTTTTCACTTACTGAATAACTTCTTGCAATACAAAAGTATACTGAACTTCACCCTACTCACCCTGCAGTAAATCAACAAACTATGTAGTCTTAGACTTTTCAATTAATTGTTTAATAATGTTACATGCAAATCAGCTTTCTCAGCTTTCTACATTTCGGTAAAATACCCTTCATCAGGAATTGGTTTCTAAAGCAAAAATTTATAAATACAATCATTTCCATATTTCACTCTACAAATTTGTTTTATTATTAAATGTTTGTTAAATAACATTTATATTGCAGAAGAGACATTATATTATTATTCCATATGTAAAATAGATTATCACCTTATTATAAGGATCATTCCTGTAATTTTAAATGTGTTGTCAGATTTGACTCCCACCACTACTGAACTGAAAATGAATCATAAAAACAAAAACATAATATAAGTATTACTTCATTTCTAATGTGTTCCAAATATCAAGTTAACTCAAGGAAATAATAATGTTGACCTTTCCACACTACTTCTCAAATACTATCTTAACTTGCAATGTTCCACATTGGCGCTTACTCAACATGCTGCCTGTAGCAAATTCAAATACATACTAATTAGTATCCCAATTATTTCCATATACATCTTAAGATAATCGCCAGATAAAATTCCACATTCTAACTTAAATTGCCTAAATTTATCAACTTAGTTAACTCTTCAATTAAATTTCAGTCTAACTTAAGTCATTACGCTTTTAAATTTACTACACTTAGTGCTGTCTCTCCAAATGTTCATACTATCCTCATTTAAACAAAAGAGATTAGCTTCACTCTTCTTCAGTAACATTCATCACTAAAACAAAAATCTAACCTGTAAATGCCATTTACTTTTTCTCCAAAGAAGCAGCACTTGTCGGTATGGTCTTTTCTATCTTTATTTCTTTACCTATACAAACAGAGGACAGGCTCTAACTTTTATTTCATAATCTTTCTCTTACTCAAACAGATAGTATTCAATACTTACATATAAGTGCTTCTTACAGCTCCTAGGTGGGAATGAGAGCACAGGGCTTTACAGGCTAGTTTTATAGCAATAGCCCTCCCTGAATCTGGCAATGATGAGTTACATCAATTAACAGGCTAATTCAGCCTGTTCTGTGTGCCAGACCTGCCTCTCTGCAGCACCTAATTACCACAATACTAATGTGTGGGAAGCTACTAATTTTACTGTTTCTCCAAGATATGTAAATCAGCTCCAACAAACATTATAATAAGTTTTAGATTATATTTTACAACATCCTCACAGTTTTAAAAAGAAAAGTACTACACTGAAGGATGGTCCGTATTAAATAAAAAGGTATTATTTAACCAGTTTTGCTTATCTGTGCTATATTAGAATTTTCAAAGAATCGGTTGCCATTCTTTTACCTCGTTCAGTCCAAAATTGGGATTATTAGTTTGAAAATAATACATTGCTTCTCTTAACAGAAGTTTATTATTATAATTCCTCCTCTTTTATTTCTTTGAACTTTTTCTATACCAAAAGTACCGTAATGTTGGTATCTGGTGCCCTCTTTCAATAAAATGTCTAGCTAATTTTCTATACTGTGTAATTAACCTTAAGCCATTAATGTGTCTCTAGCTTCTCCACCCCCGTGCGACTTGTTCACAAACTAGCACTAACACAACGTCTCCCTCGGTATGAGGGAGACCCTTCTACTCTCCTTTCTTTTGCAGATAACCTACTTACCAGAAGTTGGAGGAAGGAAACCGCAGGGAAGGGGTAAGGTAATTTTCAATTTATCCTGGATCTGCAGGGCCTTTCCCCTGCTACTTTACTAACCAGCAGCTGCCTGCAGTAGTAGAATAACCCCATGGCTGCTCTGAAGAGCGGCTGACATATCAATCAATCAATCACTTTATTTAACCAGGCATAAACACCATTGAGCAAGCTCATTTTCAAGGTGGTCCTGGGCATTAATACAATACAGTACACTTCCATAAGATTACAATTACGATTGGATGATTGCAAAAAAAAAAAAGAAAAAACATTGTGAAGGTGCCAGTCAATATGGGCCTATACATACCGGTCAACATAATTAACATGCAAAGGTACATAATAATAAGCTTTACTGAAATGAGAAAGACAACAATCCCATGTAGTTTCCGCTACAAGAGCTCATACCTAAATGATAAAAATAAGGAGGTATTAAGGAATAGGGTAGATATTGGAGTGAAAGAGTAGGCAGCCAAAAGGAGTCCAGAATAGGTAAAAGGTAGAGAATAGGCAGGGTCATCTTGGATTAAGGGAACTAGGCTTGTAGGTCCTAGGTTTCTGTTGTTAGGAATGTGGGGATGAGATACTTAGGCGTAGGATTTGAGAGTGGCACCGGGGCTTAGGGGTCATTGGCGTCTGAAACAGTTGCATGATTCCTTCAGATAATCCATTAATAGAGCTTTGAATGTGAAAATGCTTGGAAGTGAGGATAATTTTAATGAATCTTGCATAGTGTTCCAAAGTGATGGAAGTGAGAAGTTGATTGCTGCTGAGCCAAGGGTAGTTGTCACTCGAGGAATCTGGAAGCAGAATAAGGAGAAGCGTCTCAGGCCATAGGAACCTTTAGCCCATTTGAAGATGTTCAAGATGTATGCAGGAGGTTATCAGATAATGCTCTAAAAACAGAGAAGAGCATTTCTTTTTCCTTCTAGTTGAGAGTGAGGTCCATCCCAAACCTGGTATAGACGACAGTGATGTGTTCTACAGGGTAGATTTAAGATAAATCTTAAAGCCGGTGGTAAAGGGTGTCCATTTTGTTTAGCATTGTTGATGGGCAATGACTGTAAAGGAAGTCAATGTAGTCCAGTATAGGTAGGAATGTAGTTTGTACTAGTCTCATTCTGGCTTATAATGTGAGTAGGTGTTTAATGAGATAGAATAAACCTAATCGCTGTCTTAGTTTCTTGAGTTTCATTTAAGTGGCACAGAAAGTTGAGCTTGTTATCCAGCCAGAACCCTAGGTATTTAACGGTATCAACTACTTCAAGGGGTTCATCTAAGAGTGTTTGGATCTGTGTGATATGTGGACATCCAGAAATAGACTTTGGTGAGAGAATCATTGCTTTAGTCTTTTGGCGTTGAGGAGGAGCTTATGGTGAGAAGGTTGTATTGAGGGTGACAAAGTCTTTCTGTAAGTACTCATGGGCCAGATCCAAGGATGAATTTGTGGTATAGAGTACAGTATCATCTGCGAATAAGTGCACATTTGCTGTGCCCAGCTGCGAGTCCAGATTATTGATGTATATTGCAAGAGGATAGGGCCAGGATGGACCCTTGTGGGACTCCTCGTAACAAGGATTTTTGTGGGGACAGATCTCCTATGGCTTTGACTTGTTGTAACCTATTGGTTAGGTAGCTGGTGAACCATTTAATGGCAGAACTATCAAGTCCGATGTTACTCAGTGCAGTAAGCATGATGGTATGATCCACAGTATCAAAGGCCTTACTTAGATCAAGGAAGAGGGCAAATACATGCTTCTTAGAGTCCAAGGCCATTTGCCAGTCTGAGTTACTTTGTGGAAACCCGATACTGTACTGTGTTTGGCTCTGAAGCCGGTCAGAGACAGGGTTTAGCAACTTTTGTGAATCCAAATGTTCTCTAAGTTGGATGTTGACAATTTTTCAAGTAATTTAGAGAGGACGCTAGTATAGAAATAGGCCAGTAATTGTTCAGATCACTCGGATCCCAGTCTTGAATAATGGTAGGATGTGGGCAGTTTTCCACAAGACAGGTAGCTCACCTTGAATCAGAGAGGTGTTGAATAAGTGTATAATGGGGAGGTCAGATAGGTATGGCCAAGTTTTAGGAAGTAAGGTTCAATATTATCACTTCCCGCACTCTTTTTGTATCCAGAGAAAGAAGGAGGTCCTCCACTTGCTTGAACATAATTGTGAGGAAGCTGAAGAGGGTGGGATGCGTTTGGTTATGGTTGTGATTGTCACTGAAGCCAACAATGTAGTCTCTTGCCGGGCTAAGTTTGCTGATAGGTGAGGTGTCAAAGGCAAGCCCTGCAGTGGCAAAGTGATCATTAAGCTTTCTAGTATATCAGCTTTGTCCGTATAGGTGGTACCATCAGACACAATTTTGTTTGGAAGGGGTGTTGTAGTGGACTGACCTTCAACTTCTTTGAGGATGTTCCAAAATTTGGCAGAGTTGTTTTTATTGTCTTCTAGTTCTTTTGGAAGTACCTAGCTTTTTCTGACCTAATTAGCTTAGTACAAGCATTCCTAGTGGTACTGAATGCTAGTCAATCAGCCTCCAGGTGGGATTTCCTCACTTTTTCCACCAGTTGTCCCTATCCTAAGTGCTTTCTTCAGGATGGGAGAGAACCAGCCAGGAGTTTTATTTTTGATTTGATCAGTCTTAGTGAGGTGTTTGTCTATTAGCCCCAGTAAGGGCTGTGAAAGATGTTAAATGCCTCGTTAAAGGTGGGGGCAAGATACAAATCCTGCCAACGAATGTTGCTTAGATCTTTCAGGAAAGTGTACTGGCAGAACTTTTCCAGGCATCTTTTCAGTTTGAATTTGGAGGCTGTTTTATTTGGGAAGGATGTCTGATGCAGGCAGTAGCGCAATGGTCACTTATATCATTGAA
Organism: Neoceratodus forsteri; assembly: GCA_016271365.2. Classification (NCBI taxonomy): domain Eukaryota; kingdom Metazoa; phylum Chordata; order Ceratodontiformes; family Ceratodontidae; genus Neoceratodus; species Neoceratodus forsteri. Next base: position 686,523,080 of record JADMNL010000022.1, on the reverse strand, counting down.
GAATACTCCAGTATGCGAGATAGTGTGAGGTTTGTTTACTAGCATAAGGTCCAGGAGGGTGCTGCGCTCAGGGTTTTTTCTGTTAGGTCTGGTTATAGCAGTCGCCATTTGTAACAGACCATTAACATCGCATAGATCCTTCAATTTCTTAGAGCTGTCATCATTCTAATTTAGATTGAAATCCCCATTAGAATACACTCAGTATTAGCAGAGTCAAGAAGGTTTTGAAGGTGTGGCAGAAGTGCCCAGCCACCAGACGGTGGTCGGTAGCATGCTGCCATAAGGAGTGATTTCTCACTGGAAAGTGATAATTTTAGAGCAAGGCATTCAAATTCCTTAGCCTTTGAGGTACAGTCAAAGAATGTGACTGTGGAATTTGCTTTGACATATATTGCAACCCTCCCTCTAGTCGGTCTATCACAGCGGTAGACGATATATCCGGTACGTTGATAGATTTGTCCGGGTCGAGGGTGTGAGCCAGATTCAGTTATCATGAAGAAATCAGGAGATGCATGTAGAGCCCAGGTCTGTATAGAGTCAATCTTCTTTAGCAAACTACAGACATTGATATGGAGAAAGCTAATCCCTTTATATTGAGGGAGGTCCATGAGGCGTCCAGAGAAATAGGTGGACCTGGGTTTAATTCAACATTTCCGAACAGAGTAGGAGAAGCAGTAGTAGTTTTTAAGGTAGTGTCTTAGCCTGCTAAATATTCTTTGTTACTCCTTCTAGCTACATTGGTTTAGCGGTGGCTGTGTTAAGGGCAGGATTGCTATTTGCTAGGGATAAAACATAGAGAACTGATAGAGCCGACACCATCCTTGGGAATTGCACATGTTCTATAGTTATGGCCTGGTGGGAAGAGGGCATGACCATAGAGGAGATGTCCCTGATGTAGGATGCCATGGTCTAATGTGGGAGGCTATATCTTGTAGATGATAGAGGAGGGAACTGGCCTTTGTCCGAAGTTGCAAACCAAAATTTTGGGTAGAGTATAACAAAGTAATATAAGGCAACTATAGAGAAGGATAGGAGCAGATAGCATTCTTAACATGGAGATATTCCTTTTACCAGTTATAAACACAGGATTTGCAACAGTTCCTTGAGAGGGCCAAGGAAATGAGTGGATCTTGTGGGAGGGACGGGTACCAATGAAAAATTAAGGCCTAGATAACTAATGAGGCATGGCTGGCAATAGCCAGTAGGAGTGAGCTAGAAGGCCGGGGCGGGGTTTATGTGTATTTAATCAGGACCGGGGGTGGCTGGGTGGCGAAAAATTGGCAGCTAGGGCTCCCTTCCTGGAGGTAATCAGTCCCTGAGGGCAAGTCCATACCTGCGTTTCTGTGAGGGGCTGGTGGCTTCAGACCTGGACTGTGGGTGGCAGTCTGGCAGGTCGGGTTAGTCAGAGAAGCCACGGCTGTTATGGTCTAGCCTCCTAGTAAGCCATTGGCTGACTCGGCTGCCTGGCAGCTGGCAGACTTAATGTTTACTCCACCCTACTGATTGGCTGCTAACAAATGGTTGAATGTTCAAATGGTAATACAATGACCTGGAAGGTTGGGCTTAGGGATCCGTGCACGTGTGAGTGCTCTGGGAATGGGGATGATGTTGGTTGAGCAGGGGTGCAAGGATACTGGGAAGATGGGGGAGACTTCAGTGGCCTCTTGGCCTTCCTCGGAGGACAATCCTGAGACACACCCTTTTGGGAACACAGGTCGGGCGACTGGGTGTGAGCCCAGGAGCTCCCATAATGTTTAACAATGGTTGGGTCTCATTATAGACAGAGGTGGTCTCTCACGGCCCTCCCCCTTCACCTATTTAGCTCGAGACCTGGGTGGGGATAGGATTGGATGCTCTCCATAAAATGTGCAGCAGGTTCAGACCGAAATAGCATACAGGAGCTACTGCCCCAGGGTGCTGCGGGGTGACCCAGCTGGCACATTGAGATTTTCATGCTGCCCTTTGCCCCGAACTGGTGGTAGAAGGGGTACATCACTGGGAATGGGAAACTCAGTGCATGTCCATACAGGGAAGTGCATTCAAAATTCTCCTTATACATTCACTACGCCCACAGCATATACAGGCAGAGCGGTGGAACATGACGTACCAAACCCCTTTTCCCTGTACCCATTTTGGGTGCTATAAGTGCCCAGGGACTCTCAGAATAGAGAGTTAGCCCAAGTGAGGATCCTCACATCAGGGACTTTGGGAAGATCCTGTGGTGGAAGTACCCAGTTATGGCCAAATTTGTTATTGTCCTGTTGGCACCTTGACCTCAAACCTATTTACTGGTCTGTTATTTGAGTTGCTTAGTTAGCTTAGAATGCTGGCTGGAAGGCATTAGGTTGATGTTACATGTTGAAAGTTCTGTTTTTTAAGATCAGATTGTACTTACAACTACAACCATTTAGCACAATATAACAATCGATTGTGGTTACCCTGCTATATAAGTAAGAATCTAGTGGGTTCTGCTGTGAGGGGCCCTACAGAAATGATACCACAAAGTCCCCTATTATACTTAACTAAATGTCAATGGACTCACCTTCCCTATCAAAGGTCCAGGGTACTCGCTTTATTAAAAAGCAAGCGGGCGGCCGGTGGCGCCGAGGGTTGAGCGCTGGGCGCCACCCTCGTTCCACGCCAGCGACCCGAGTTCGGAGCGGACTGGTAGTCGGTGGTCGGCTGGGGAGACAGGCTTGAGTCCTACGACAGCTCGCCTCTGCTCCGGGAGGTGATTCGCCATAGCCCGGCACTTGCATGACCCCGAGGGAGGCTCGAGGAAGTGCAAGCCTCTAGGGATTGGCTGGTTGGCCGCTGAGCAGTACGGACGTCGACGCAGCGCCATGACATCAGGGAGGTCGCTGACTGCTCGGGAGGAGAAAATGAGAAAGAGCCTGCCTCGTCCGGGAAGATGTGAGGACCCAGGACGTGCCCATGATGTGCCCGTACCCGCCCAGCAGTCCACGAGGCCGACGAAATGTAAGTTACGGGGTTAGATCCCCCACCGTCCCGCCGGGGTAAACCATGGCTCCATGGGGACTTGTGGTCAGTGTGGGCAGGGTTCCGGTGTGGGATGTCCGTGGGTCATCGCTGAAGGGTCGGAGGAGGCAGGCTGTGAGGAGGATAAGCCGATTTCAAAAAAAGCAAGGCGGATCTTATTTACCTGCAGGAGACCCATTTAAATAAGGACAAACACACCAAACTAGGAAAACTCTCAAGGGGTGAAACTTACGGCTCTACATACAGGCGGTGGAGGAGGCAGGGTGGCAATAATTGTCCCACAGCACACCCCATTACAAATACGAACTAAATGGATGGACCCGAAGGCAGGCTAGTGCTCATACAGGATTCATTGGAAGTACAGAAGTTACTGTAGCTAACGTCTATTTCCCCCTGACTCCACGGTACAAGACATTCGCAATTTACTTGATAAAATAATTCAATTGACTAGGGGATCTTAATGTTGGCTGGGATTTTAACATTTTACCTAACCCAGAATTGGATTCTTCCAACCCTAGGGCCCCTAGAAAAACACCAGTACAGACGTTTTTCAGCAGATTTCTGACCAAGATAGGCTGGACTGACACCTGGCGACATTTGCACCATGAATTAGAAACTACACACACTACTCTGCAGTATATCACACTTACTCACGAATCGACCACTGCTACACTCAGACAGAAAATCTGAGTAGCACAGAAGCCTCCCAATTGGGGGACATAACAATTTCAGATCATGCCCCCACAATAACATCCTGGAAGCTAGGTATACAGCGGAAGAGAACACAATGGTGCCTAAACCCCTATTACTTAAAATCTAAACAATTTAAGAGCTTCCTCACAGACAAAATCACGGAGATAATTAGGGACAATTCCCAGGCAGAGGTCTCTCCATGCATTCTCTGGGACACTGTGAAGACAGTGCTACGTGGCCACCTTATACAATACACTTCAGCCCAGGTGAGAGCCCGGTTGGAACACAAAACTGCGTTGAAAGCAACACTACATTTCTTACAAACTGTCATAATTAGGGGATAACTCTGTCCTTCCGCAGTTGAAGCAAACTAAATTAGATTTGGATAAACCAGCCCTGCAACAGACAGAAATAGCTCTGACATTCCTTCGGCAGCAGTATTATGAGGTAGCTCCCCAGGCCACTAGACTTCTAGCCTATCAAATCAGGAGGCAGAACAAAGTGGCGACGATAACCACCATATGTCACCCCTCAAATGGCAGACCTTTACACAAATTGTCGGACATAGCAGATGCCCTGACTGAATATTATTCTACCCTTTATATCCCAGAACACACAGTGTCCACCGAGGACATAAAGAGCTTTTACAACCTCTCAACCTCCCTAGGATTAGTGACGACCAAGGAGTCAGTTGATCCAACCAATCACACTGCTGGAGTTGTCTGCAGCTATAGCCGCTCCAAGACCATGAAGGCCCCTGGACCGGATGGTTATGGGGCAGTTTTACAAAGTCACAAAAGAGGAAACCACTCAGGTCCTCCTCAAGGTCTTTAACTCGGTGTTAGAAAGTGAATCACCCCCACCTACCTGGTCATGTGCCACTATTTCTGTTATTCCCAAACAGGGCAAGAATCCCCAACTATGTGAATCATATCGGCCAATCTCAGTCCTAAACACTGACTATAAATTATTTATGTGCATTATTGCCCGAAGACTTGAACGGTCCTTCCCAAATAATACATAAGGAGCAAACCAGCTTTGTCAGCAGGCGGACAATTACGGATAATGTTAGCGGGCATATCACATAATTCATAAGATGCAGGCGGTGACTCTCCATCTGTACTAGTTAGCCTGGATGTGGAAAAGGCCTTTGACAGGGTGCTATGGCCATATTTATAATTGGTGCTGGACAGGGCTGGAATACCCCAACCATTGGTCCAAGTAATTAAGAATATTTACTCTGCTCCCAGAGCTTGGGTCAAGGTCTCAGGGCACCATGAACACTGCTTCCCCTTATACAGAGGGACCAGACAGGGGTGACCATTATCCCCCACTCCTCTTTGCCCTATTTATGGAGCCCTAGCTCAACTCATCTGGCAATCAGACGACCTTAGTGGCATTGTGATGGATGGGGAGGAGCACTGGACTGCATTATATGTGGATGATATCCTCCTATTTCTTCAAAACCCAGAGACTTCACTCCCAAAAGCAAGGAAGCTATAGGAATCCTTTGACCAGGTCTCTGGATATAAAATTAACATCACAAAGACAGAAATGCTAACTTTTCAATACACCCCTCTCCAGCCATACAGAAAATATTCCCCTGCAGATGGAAAAGTTGAAATACCTCGGGATCCATCTAACCCGTACCCTTGCTGATGCCTATAGACAGAATTATATTCCTTTACAGCTCTCCTAAAGGCGGATTTTGCCAGTTGGAGCATGCTACCCCTCAGTCTCTCAAGAAGATAGACTTAATCTGAATGGTTACCCTTCCAAGAGCCCTGTATTTGTTTAACAACATCCTGATCAGCCTGTCCCAATCTACTTTTCGAGACTGGAACAAAGCAATCTCGCAATTCATATGGTCTGTAGAAGACTAAGAGTCCAGTTGAAACTCCTAACTTACCGAGATTACAAGGAGGGCTAGCTCTTCCAGACCTCTATAGATATTACCAAGCAGCCACCTAACACTCATAATCTCAAGACAATCATCCATGCAGGACACACACTGGGCAGAAACTGAGCAGATGCTAATCTATAATGTAGATTATTTCCAACTGCTATATCATAAAAATCCCCTCTCCCACCTACCCACCCCTGCCACCGATATTGCAACATCATGTGAAGGTCTGGCACGAAATACGAAGCAACTCTCCCTGACTCCATTTATTCCCCTGTTAAGCCCAATAGCCACACTCCTCGACTTCCCTCCATGTGACAGATCATGCCTTCCGGCAATGGGACAAATGTGGCCTGGAATACATAGCTCAGATCACCACCCAGGGCAGGCTATGGTCCTTCTGGGATATCCAACAAAGATTCAAACTGCCAAATACTCACCACTACAGATATTTACAATTAAGGCATTACTTTGAATCCCTCCCAATAGAGGTGAGAAACCCTGCACAACACCCACCACTAGTGACTAAAATTGTGGCTCTTTTCGCCTCTCTGAACCAGGGACACTTAATTTCTGCCTTATATAGGCACTGCTAATACATCCGGACACCCTTACGAGAGCATTCATCAAAGGTGGCAGGATGAACTCATTTCCCTATGGATGTAAAGCAGTGGGAGGTAGCCTGCCAACAAGCAGTTAGAACCACAAGCTCACACCAATGGCATGAATATGCATGGAAGAATCTCGTCTGATTCTTCAAAACCCAGAGATTCCCAGTCACTATGCCCTAGGTCAACAAGCCTCATGCTGGCGTAGTTGCGGGAAAATAGGGCCCATCACACACATGTTATGTATACATGTCCCAAGTTGGAACCATTTTTAACCCCTTCAGACTGAGCTCCACGAACTACTCGGTAGACTCCTACAATTAACAAAACAGATGTTCATCCTGCTGCAGTTCCCCAGAGATTTTAGAGACTCAGACACCGTTACCTCCTTGCTATTCTCTTAACCGCCAGCAAAATGCCATCACTAAGCGTTGGCTTTACTCCAGAGGCCCCACTGTCCAAGACTGGTGGACCATTACAAAACAAATATACCAAATGGAAAAATAACACATAATCTGAATGATGCGAAGGAGAGCGTGTAGATCCAGGTGGACTAGGTGGCTCTTGTATTACATGCTGAAAGATAAAACCTTTGTACCTTAGTTCTTCCCTAATTGTTCCAGCTCCTTACTCCCCTAACCTGAACTTCCTTACAGCCCGATTAGAGGCTCCCCTTCCTCGATCTCCCCTGTCTAGGTTGGTATAGCAAGTGATGGAAATTCCTGGGAGGGCCTCATGGTGACCCTAACTGTGAGGTGCAGGGTTGTGCACAAACTATAATCCAGGGCAGATCAGTTGAAACTCAAAAGCAAGGTACTTGGATAACCCAGTCTAACCTTTAGGAACAGCAAATACACTGGAAGAAGTGGAAGGACATCCCTAAGGTATGAAGAATGGTACCAGACTGGCTCACGATGACAATGAACTTTGGCCTCGCCCGGTGAATTAAGTTTTAATATAACCTTGTACCTGTGGATTCTTGTGAGTAACCTTTTTATTCTATCGACTGTAATATAATATGAAATTGACAATAAAGATGATAATAACAAAAACAAAAGATTGAGGCGATAGAGGCATGTCCCAGGCCTGAAACCTAGAAAGCAGGTTAAGAGCTTCCTAGAGACTGCGGGTACTATCAAAAGTTTGTACCAAATTACAGTACCCTGGCAGCTCCCCTATCTGACCTGCTAAAGAAAAGAATACAGAAAAAAGGTAAAGTGGGAGCCAGCCTGTGAATGAGCCTTCATACAGCTAAAGGAGGCACTGTGTAGTGCCTGTGTTAGCCAATCCAGATTACAATAGGCAGTTTGTTGTAGAGACAGATGCATCAGATGTGGGGATTGCAGCAGTCCTCAGTCAGACCTCTAACCAGAGAAAAGATCACCCAATAGTGTACCTTAGCAAAAAGTTACTTCCCTGGAGCAGGCATATTCCATAGTTGAAAAGGAATGCTTTTCCCTTCTTGGGGTAAGGAGGAGAAGAAGGCGAAAGGTAATGTTAGATGTAGGGTGGGGAATATAAACATCAGGGTACATATCTGGGCTTTGCTAAGTGAATGGAGGGGTTTGTATGACCCAGGACTCTCCCAACACCTGGTGCTTGTTGGTGGGGCTTGGGGAGTATCTTGCTTGTCCCACCCCTTTTCCTTCCTCTTCCCTTTTACAGTGGGTTTCCACCCTAGATATACTCGATGGGGGGATTGAGGAGGGTCTCCCCAATAGGCTTTCTATATAGAAAGAACATTCCTATTAAGAGTTTCAGGAATTAAAAATATAAGTATCGATGGGGATGAAAGCGACAGAGTACTTCTTGGAGAGATGGAGGGAGGAAGATATACTGTTAAGGGAAAACTTAAGGGGATGTTATCAGGAATATATAGAACTGAATGTGGAGGAAAACTAAGAATATAGGTTAAACTCATCCAGGAGGGAAGGAGGGAGGATGATGTCAATTCTAAGGGAGTCTCTGGACTTATTGAGCAAGTACTCATGATGCTACCACTGGTAGCTGGTATATCATTCCTCAGAATGATTGCTATACTATAAGGGGCTTATGCCTCCTTGGGGTCATCCCTCCCATAGGATGTGGGAGGAGCACCCCAACTCCTTGGGCACCACATATAGTAGACCCCAGGGAGCACACGGAAGGGCGGGTGTTCCCACTTCCAAACTGGAAGTCAAACAAGTTACTAGTTTTAGGGGAAAAATATGTTTTAACTCCTCCGATTGGAGGAGCTCTAAGGGTTAGGGAGGTAACATTTGTCTAGTTAGGGGATACCAAGTTATGTGGTTACCTCTAACTCAGGCCACTGTTTGGCCTTTTTCTTGTTCTACTTTCGTATTAAGGGGAAAAAAGACACACACATGCCAAGGTACAAACAATTGTTTATTTTGAGTGGCGGGGTCCCTCAGGGGGTGGCAGGTGCTTCTGGATGCCTTCTCTGTGCACATTCCTTACAGGGTGGTTGAATAATGACAAATTTTCAAGGGGGCATCTGGGTATCCTGGCTGCTCCTCCAGGTGGCTCCTGTTACCTCTCCTCTTCATATCTCCAATAATGATGGTAGTGAATCCTGTTAAAATCTTTTCACAGAATGTAAGTAGTCTACACAATCCTATAAAGAGAACTCACCTTATGCAATATTTGAATAAACAGGTAGCTGACCTCTACTTCCTACAGAAACCCACTTATCTGAGGTGTACATCAGAAACTTAAATCCGGTCAGCGTTATGGGGTATCTGCTTCCTCCCATTCCAGTGGCTGCAGAAGAGAGCATCCATTCTGGTGCCAGCTTCCGCCCCAACGGAGATCGCGACATGATTGTAGATAATCGGGGAGATATGTGATCCAACGGGCACCCTGTATTCCCATGATGTGACCCTGATGAGTGTTTATCTCCCACCTCAGTCAACCCTCCCAACAATAAGCTCTTTTCTCCAAAAAGTACTGACGTCCATGCAGGGTACCTTAATAATGGGAGAGAACATCAATCTACCTCTTTCCCCAGCAGACACCTCAGCCCCACGGGCCTACAGAACCTCAAGTGCCCTAAATACCTAAGGGCAGCTTTCTCACTGGGGCATAGAAGATGTCTGAAGGAGACTTTTCCTTCAGCCCTAGGTTTCTCCTTTTATTCAACGCATACCAGACCTACTCCCACCTAGATTACTTTTTCATCTCTTGCTAATATTTTTCTCTAATTCAAGACATGACTTTGGGACCTCGAATCCTATCTGATCATCATTCATTAACCTTAAAAATAAACTTGGGCAAATCCCCAAAATTAAAACTATGGTGCTTCAACCGTTCGTTACTAAGACCCAGCGTATATGGAGTACATGACCTCCAGAATCCCCAAATTTTAAAAGATAACAATAATGGAAACCTCCAAGCCTATTCAGTGGAACACTTTAAAGGAAGTCATTGGGAAACAATAGCTTATTCATCTGTAAAATATGAAAAATGGAGCGTCATATAATTTCTTGATAGAACAATTGCAATCTTATCAACCTCTATATAGAGGGGATAGGGTGGTGCCAAGGAAAATTAGGAAATAAGAAAAGAAATACAGAAAATAATGGCTCTAAGGGTACTTCAAACCTTAACATATCTAAAACAATCCAACTATGGGAGGGCTAGAGGAGCTCACCTATCGGCCTGCAAACTTCAAGCATGAAACGAGCAGCGACCGTTTGAAAATTAAATACCAAGCTCAAAGACAATTTCTCATGATGAAGATCATATCCACTCAGCCTTTTTCACCTTCTATCAGTCCTATATACTCCTTCTTCCTCTCCCACCAGGCCAGAGGCAAGGGCAGAATCACAGCTCCCCTACCAAAATTATCAGACTCTCAATGCTTGGCCCTGGAGACCCTATAAGTCAGTGAGGTCCTCAACCACATTCAGGCTCTGAAGTCCTCCAAATGTCCAGGCCCGGACGGCTTTATAAGCAGAGTGGTACAACAAATTCTCTGGTCTTCTTCTCCCTATCTTAATATCCACTTACAGGGCCATGGTGGAGGGAGAGTCTGCCCCACCTGGCCCCCTTCCTGGAATTATACAGTACTATCTCCTCTCCTAAACAGAATAAAGACATAACAGATGTAGCCTCATATTGTCAAATCTCTATTTTGAATGTAGATTACAAGATTTAACATGGCAATATGGCCTTCTAGATTGAGTTGCTTCTCCCACTCTCATTCATTCAGATCAATCCGGATTTATTAAACATTGCAGCACTCTGGATAACATCAGACAAACTATATTTACTTTTAGAATATATCCACTCACACAAATCCCATCTCGTTACTTAGTTTAGATGCCTAAAAGGCTTTGATGGAATTAATGGGTTTTCTTTGGGACACTCTTCAAATCTTTTCATTTCCCAACTCCTTCCTCAGATGGCTTAAAACTTATATTCTCAGCCCAGGGCCTACATTAGCATTAATGGCGCTCTTTCCTCCCCTATACTGCTACAACAGGGAACTCAACAGGGTTGTCCTCTTTTACCTTTTTGTTTTTGCGCTTATATGGAACCCCTAGCTGCAGCTCTTGGACTAGATCCCCGGATTAAAGGATTCCCCTGGGGCAGAAAACTTATAAGGTTTCATTATTTGTGGATGATGTCCTTCTGACAGTCCTATCTCCGAGCACTCAATTCCCGCTATATGGGATACCCTTCAGAGATTTGAGAGAGTAGTGAATTTCAAATTAAACATAACAAAGACAGAGGTATTGATGTTATACTTTCAACCATCCCAATCCTTGAAAATATCCTTCCTCTAAAATGGCGTTCTACTAAAATTAAATACCGTGGAATTTATATTCCCTAAATTTGGATTATTTAGAATTAGTCAGTTATGAACCCCTATCACTTCTTATTCAGGAAGACCTCACTAGATGGGGACAGTTAAAACTCACTTTTTCCAGCACATAGAAACTATATGAATGAACATTCTCCCCAGGCTTCTCCATTTATTTCAAAATATCCCAGTTTTCAAGCTGACTTTTATTTCAAATCTTGCAACAAATTAATATCTAAGTTTATCTGGGATGGACAGAGGCCAAGGGTCCATCTCTCTCTACTTTATCTCCCGTTTGCCCAGGGTGGGTGAACCTCTCCAACCTGAGGTTCCATGCAATGGCAGCTTTCTTAAAGCTCTGTTTTCTCTGGCTATCCCCAAACATCTCAACCTCATGGAAGGAAACAGAATTCCTTATAAATGATTTACATGACATTGAAAAATTGCATTTGCCTCTGTGGGCCGGACCCCTCCCTTCCGTGATATAACAAAATTTATGGCCCAAATATTAAAGGTTTGGTACAACCTGAAACAAGAAAAGGCCTTGAAACAAATAACTTTTTTTTACATTACTATCAGAAGATGAAGGTTTAGTCCCTGCGAGCTGGACACCTCTTTTGCATCATGGCGGAGGTTGGGAATTAACTACTACACCAATTTATTTCAGACTCTGGTATTATACCCTTTAATGATCTACAAAGAAAATATGGCCTGCCTAACAGGGATTTATTTTGCTATGTCCAGATGAGAAACTTTATTTTATGACAGAGATTTCCACTAGACGTTCCACCCTTTGCCTGCCCTTTGGCTCTTATTGAGAGACACATTGGAGGTTAAGCCCTTCAGGGAATCTTATAGGTCACTTATATAGAATCATACAAGACCATAGGCGATACCTCTTGTACGGTATTAAAGGCCTGGAACAAGGATCTAGATTTAGATATTCCCTATCCTGTATGGAGAGATACAACTTTAAAGGCAATTAAGATCACCTCTTCAAATGTATGGAGAGAATTTGCCTGGAAATGTCGCATGAATTTTTTCGCTCCCCAGCAATATTGGTAAAGTATCTCCCTGCCTCTTATGGTCATTGCTGGAGGATTGTAACTGAACACTAGCAGACCTGGAACACTTATTATGGTTTTGTCCTAAACTGATGCCATTTTGGTGCACCCTACAGGAACAGCTGTGGAATGTTTGGGGATGGGCTCGAGCTGACAGCAGAGATGGTAGTTCTATCCATATATCCACCACATAGACCATTGTGACACCATACCTTACTTTCATTTTACTTGTTAGCTGCTAAAAAGCCATAACCCGTAAATGGATGTCCACTTAGATACCCACAGTTTCAGACTGGTGTCAAATTGTCCTAGATATTTATAGACTAGAAAGTCTTACAGTTAAATTGTACAATAAACAAACATCCTTTAGGGTGAAATGGCAGAAATGGGTCTTTTACTTGGCTCTAATTAACTCAGATTTTGTTCCTGGGGAGCAGGGCTGTCCTACATTCAGTGGGATGGGGCTGGTTAACAGTTTCTCCCCAGTTTGGGAAATTAGGGTCTAGGATAGAATGAAGAATGGGTTGTCGAGTGTCCAAAATGGGAATAAATTTGTATACTGAGGTCAGGCCACCTGTAACAGGAATCAATGAATGAATAATATTGAGATGTATATTCTATTCTTAAAAAAAACATATCTAGTGTATGACAAGTATAGACATAATATGGTTAGTCTAATAATTCATTGCTCTGCTGTCTAGATATAACCAGACTGATACAACGATGTATTTGCTATGTATCTTTATGTCTCTTTTAATAAAATGAAAATTTAAAAAATAGAAAAGGCATGCGGTATGGGCCCTGAAGAAAATAGAGCCGTACCTCTACAGGAGGCACTTCAAGGTACAGACCGATCATAACCCCTGGTGTGGCTAAATCAGATAGGTAAAACAAATGGTCATCTCTTATGGTGGAGTACTGCCCTATAGGCCTATAATATGACCATTACCCACAGGGTTGGATCAACCAATGCCAACACAGATGGGCTATCTTGCCATAGAACAGTAACAGAATTTGTGAAAACCTTACCATGCATTAGGAGCGTGTTCCCTAAATTTAGTCTAGGAGAAGGGATGTTGCAAGCTAGCTAACTGCCAGTCATTATTTGCAGATATAAATATATATATATATATATATATATATATATATATATATATATATACACATAAATATATATTTTTGATATGTAATCCTGTATATATGTACATGCCACAAGAATATCAGTGTTAATGCAAGGGGAACATGGAAGGAGAGACTGGATTTCTTTTAAAATGTTTGACCTTCCTCTGACCTGAGGGGCATTTGCTTGCTAGGAAGCTAAGGTTGCATTTCAGGTCCCTTAACAGAGGTATGCAAAATCCATTTACCTGTCATAAACCATACACTTCGGAGGCAGGATGCTCTGATTCCAGGAAACTGTTATGGTATGTTGCATCTTATGAGGTGAGAGGACCAGGAGCATCCTTTCTGGCAGACTTGTGTGAAATCTCTTACAGGTGTCAATTGTATTCCAAGTAAGACAGTAGAGACACCGCCTGCCAGTCCAACAGTTGGATTTCCGCTTCGGTGCTGGCAACTCAGGTTCAGGAACGGACCTGGGTCATCAGAAGGCCGATCGGGAGATGGATTGAGTGCCCCATGGGTGGCTCTCCTTCTCTGGAGGGAGGGGGCATTGTCCAGCACAATGAGGACCCTGGTGGAGGCTGGGAGTCACTCACGCTGCCAGTGCTCGGTATCAGGGAGGCAGGGCAGATGCTGGCATCATTGCATGTCTCTGCCTCTGAGAAAACCAGGAACAAAGATGGCAGGCAGGTCCGCTGTCTATGTGAAGCCCTCCTGGGGCTTCAATTAGCTGCCATCGCTGCATTCCCAACCAGATACTAGTTCCGCACACACGGATGAAGGTGACCGATGCCACGGCCCCACTCTCCGGGGGTAAGCCAGGGATAACTGGGGATGGTGGCAGTAGATGGCAGTGTAAGTCCCAGGGCCATGACCAGGGCTGATAAAGCAACGGCGGAACTGCAGAAAAAAACAAAGCAAAACAGAGACAGTAGAGACATCAAAGGCCACTGGGAAAATGAGATTGTGGGGAAAGAGCAAGAGTGACATCTACTGGCCTAAAAGAGAAGGCCCCTTTGGGATTAGACAGTTCTTTTCTTCAGGCTTCCTCCAGCTATATAAGGAATTGAACAAGGGTCATTCCTCTCATTTTGCTGAGCATCTACAAGGGCACTCTTCTTTGACAATACAAGAAGCAAGACTGCCAGTACAAAGGAAACTGAATATTTAATTTACTTTGTTTGATTTCAATTCACTGTGGGCTTAAGGTAGACTTTAGATAACAGTTATAGGGTGTTTTTCATGTATATTTTCTTCTATTTCCATTATTCTGTGACCAAATTACTGCATCTTTTAGTTGTAACTGCATGATTATTAAAGTATTTTAGTAAAACGTGTTTTAAGAAACCTGCCTGAGCTAGATTTTTAAATTGTGTATGGAATGTGGGACAGTTATTAATAATCTGTGACAAACTGTTATTGCTAAGGGGTGCCTCTATAAGCAACCAATCGAGCAAGGGCCTGTAAGGATATCTGGGTAGAGATAGGGAGAATACCAAAGTCTTAAGGAACAGTCTGTAGGAATGTGTACCAAGTTGTTGCATATCCTGTTGGAGAAGACAAAATCAGGAGCACACTGCTACCCTGAAGAGTGTGATGCCTGGATCCTCCCATTTGTGTAACAACCAAGAAGGGTCATATTGGGCTACAAGACTCGAGACTGGCATTGTGCCTTCATCCAGAGTTTAGAGGGATGACCTGGGTCCTTGTGGCGGGTGTTCAGTCGTGACCTCTGCAAGTGTTCTAAAAGGACACAAGGAGGGTATCGCTGCCCCGTCATGGACTGCACTTAGGGTGGGCACTGTGAGCTCAGTGGACCTGACCCTCAGGAGTGGGTTCATGACAGGAGCTAACAGAAAAGAAAATTATGGTAAGTACAAAGTCAATTTCTTCTTTCTGTGAGTGCTCCAAATTGTCAATGGGTAATCATAACAACTGGGTTCTAAGTAGTACCCAGAAAAAAAACAGAAGGGAGAGAAGATTATCCCATACGCCAGTGACAAGCACTAGAATTACTTGTGAACTGCTGTCTGTAGCACTCCGCTACCAAACTGTGTCAGCCGAACTCTAAACATCAAGATGAATGTTTTGAGATTGTGTGGGCGTGAAACCACGTAATTGCCTTGCATAACTTATGAACATACAAAACTGCTAGCAGATAAAGGCATTATGGTCTATCAAGCCTGCTTGATTGTGCAACTAGCAGCCCTTATACTGCAGCTGCCCCTCCCCTTCCAGTGACCTTCCCCTTACCCTGTCCCATCCCCTTTGAAGCAGCCCACTGTTCTACAGGATACCAGTTTCTCTGGCAATGCATTCTACCCAGACACCACCCTCACCGTAAAAAGTGTCTCCTCATTTCCTCCTGAACCTTCCCCTTTCAATCTCAGATCATGCCCTCAGTGTCCCTTCCCTTCCTTAATTTGAAAAGCTTCTCTGTGCCCATCTTATTTATTCCTTTCATGTACTTGAAGGTTTCAATCATGTCCCCATCCTTCTCTCCTCCAGGAAGTACATGTTCATCTCCCTCAGCCTGCTCTCATAGGAAAGTTCTCTGGCCCCTGGATCATTGTTGCCCTGTGCTGCACTCTGTCCAATAACCTAATGTCCTTCTTCAGGTACAGTCACCAGAACTGCATGCTTTACTCCAGGTGTGGTCTAACCAGTGATCTGTATAGCAGCAGGATCACTTCCCCCTCCTGGAGGAAATGCTTTGGCAATACAACCCAGCATCCTGTTGGCCTTTGCAGCTGTCATTCTACACTGTGTTGAGTTGTTCATTGCTCCCATTATGATCACCCCCAGATCCTTCTCTCTCCGTTTTGGCTAGTTGAATCCTCAGCTGGCAGTTCCTCCTTGGGTTTTTGTGCTGAAATGTAGCACCTTGCATTTTGGCACTGAACCCCAGCTGCCAAGTGTCTGATCAGGCCTCCAATTTTGCCAGATCATCTTGCAACCCCTGCCACCCTTCTAAGTCATCCACTACTGCTCCTATCTTAGTATCATCTGCAAACAAACTGATCTTGCTCTTGATGCCTATTGAGATGTTTGTTATGAAGATCCAAACAACACCAGCCCCAGTACAGAGCCCTGTGGCACCCGCTTGTCACCACCCTCGGAGATGAGAGCTCCTCTCCACCACCCTCTGCTGTCTCCCTTGCAGCCAGTTCAGTACCCATCCCACCATCTTTGCCCCACCCTGTGCCTTCCATCTTATTTCCTAACCTTCCATATGGCACTGAATTGAATGCCTTATTGAAGTTCAGGTACAGGACATCCACTGCATGGCCCCTGTCTAATTGCCTGGTTACCCACTCATAGTACTCTACCAGGTTGGACTAACAGGATCTGCCTGAAACAAACCCATGCTGTCTGCTGTCCTGCAGCCCATTAGCCTCTAGGAGGAAACCAGCCTCTCCTTCAGGATTGTTTCATCAGCTTTCCCATGATGGATGTGAGGTTTACCGGTCTGTAGTTCCCTGGCTTATCCTTGGGGCTGCTCTTGTGGAGGGGTACTACATGTGTCATCCTCCAGTCCTGAGGCACACTCCCCTGAGTCCAGGAAGGCATTGAACAGGTCTGCCAAGGGTTCTGCCAGGACTTCTAACAGCTCCTTCAGCACCCTGGGGTGTATGCCATCTGGCCCTAGCACCCTGTCCACCCTTAGTGCCCTCAAGCCCTCCAGTACTCTGCCCACTGGGATTTTCCCCATCTGTCAACTCCTCCCTGCCCACCCTCCCACCCCTTGGATACAGCTCCCCTTTCTCTTTAGTAAATACTGAGCATATATACTCATTTAATGCTTCTGCCTGTTTTAGCCCCATTTCCACCACCCCCATTCTTCTTTAGTCTTACTATTTGGTCCTTACAACTCCTTTTCTCCCTGATGTACCTGAAGAAGTCCTTCTCCCCTCTTTGATGCCCTGTGTTTGCTCGAGGTTCCCTAGATGCCTTGACTGACCTGAATGCCCTTGTCACCTCCCTCAACTCCTTCAGGCATTCCTCTTTGTCCTCCCCTCCCTCTCCCTGTTTTTTTGTACCTTCTAAAGGCAGCTCTTTTCTTCCTTACTTTTCCATGACCCCCTGCTCACCCAGCTGGGCTTCTTGGCCCTAGTCCTCTTACTCTGGACCCCTGTACATGTTATGGTTGCCTCCTCAACAAACTAATGCTTCACCTGCCTGCTCAGGGCATCACCTTAGCCCTGGGTGGTGAGCCTTGAGGAGAGCTGGGGACCTCCTCTTGGTACAACGTTGTCCTGAGCAATGCAGGACTGAACCCTTTAGCAAGGGTGGTCTAAAAGAAAGGTCTCTTGACCCTGAACCACGAGAACAAACAAGACACTCAAACTCACAGAACACAGCCATTCATTTAGGCAAGATCCTAAAGGTGCAAGATAAATCCAAGTTGTGCAATTCCTTCCTTGGATTGAGGAGGTTGCAGGCAGGCAGACAGATAACTAAGTCCTAGACTTCTGCAAAGCAATAAGGGAAGAACATCGTTCTGAGTAGCACCTGTCCTTATGCCTAATGAGTTATGGCTCCTTAAGAAGAAGCCTGTAAACAACACATCCAGCGATGTAAATGGGAGTGATTTGAAACTGCTTGCAAAGAGCATTCAGAACCCACTTCAGATCCCACAGAGAACAAGAGGTCAGGACAGCAGGCGTGTCCCACAAACATGCACCTATAAGTTCCTCTGCCAAAAACCCAGGGCTGCAAGAGCAGAACCTGGCCTTTCAATGAACCCAATGTCAACCTCTTCGCCTTCTTGTAGGAAAACCAAAAACTGCATAATAGAGGCTGTTGAAGAGAAACCTTCCCTGCTGGCCCAAGGTAAAAGAGGTGTCCCCTACCAGAGCATAGACTGCAGACATAGAAGATTCTGGCAGCCATCAAGGAGTCAAGTAGTTTCTCAGAGAAAACTATATGTGTGTGTGTGTGTGTGTGTGTTGTATGTATATATATATATATATATATATATAATTTTTCTTTATATGGAAGGGCCTCCTCTCAGGAGCCAGGGTGGGAGCTGTAACATTCCTGAATTTTTTGGGGTGGAGAGACAGGCGCTGATCGAAGTCTCTAGACACCAGCAGGCGTAAGGGTGCTTGCTGATCAAGATTCACTAAGTCCAAGAACTACAGTCTTCCTGACCACTTGCAGCTAACAAGAGGCAGCTCCTCCAAAGCGTCTTTTATTGTTATTTATTCTTTTCTTTTTTTTATAAAGAGAGTAGAGAAAAATACGCTCTCTGAAGGTCCACTCTTGAGGCAGAGCCACTGACCCCGGCTGTGGACACTGAAAAGACTTATGAACCCTCTTGGATCTGAGCATTGCAGACTGATACAAACAGATTGATCTGAGGTTGACCAAACTGGTTGCACAGGGTTGAAAACCTCCGGTTCAACCTCCACTCCATGGGATGTACATTTTGCGGCCTAGCCAATCCGCCTGAAGGTTCAACTCCCCTGCCAGGTGAACTGTCAACAGGTCAGCAACCTCTTGAAACATCTCCCGTGCCTTAATGGTTGTGTACAAATGCACGCCATGTTAGTAACATGGATGAAAACTAAGGAAGCTAGGCGGACCTTCTCCATCTCCTGAACACTGATGTGGAGATGCTGTTCGTAGACTGACCAAGTTCCCGGAGTGGGAAAGTGACTCTGACCTGTCCCCATTCATCTAGGCTGACATTTGTTGTGAGAATTAACTCTTGAAGTTCTAGTGGAAATTGCTCAGATCTTGCATCCTCTCACCAACTCAAGGAGTGACGAAACAGAGGGTAAAAGAAAAACTGGCTGACAATCCTACTGCTGCCTCTCCTGATGCCCAAATTGCAGTGAGCCAGTGGACTTCTGACAAAGGTCAACTTCTGTGAAAAAGGCAGCTAAACCTTTCCTGATTTTGTGCTGAAAAATTACCACTAGACATTCCAAGGTCTGAGGCGGCTTGGGAGAGCTCTTCTCCCAGTTCACCCTTAGCCATGCGACTCTGGCATCTCTAGAGTGCTGAATACTGACCTCTTGCTAAGGACAACATCGGTGCATGAATAAGCAGGTCATTCAAACAGGATAGACATTAAGCCACCAGAACTACCAACATCTTCAAGGAACTCATAGGGGCTGATGCTCATGTGAAGAGATGCACCCTGTGCTGGAAGGTTGGTCCAGTATCAAAACCTGAGATACTCTGAGTAGGACTGACTGGGGAATGTGGTGGCAGGCATCCAACAGATGTATTGGGGCCAAGAAAACCCCTTGACTGAGCAGCCTGGCGTTTCACTTCGAGGCTCCATCCTAAAGTTTTGTGGAGCACAAATGAGTTCAGGTGGTTGAATTTAGAATGGGCCTGGCAACTCCCAACTTTCTGTGGACCATAAAATAAAACTAACAGGACCCTGAACTCATTGATTAGCGAGACCTGTACTATAGCCCCAAAGAAAAAAAGGAGAGCCAAGAGCTCTGATGTCATCCAACCTTGAAAATGGGGTGGAGAAGTGACCCTACTAAGGTGTGCGACATTGTTCTGTCCCATCTTGAGGAAAACTGCTCTAATCTACCACCATGAAAATGGAGTCATGGATGGGCGCATGCTGTCTTCACGATGCACCATGCTTGTGGTGCTGGGCCTCCTGCACGGTGCCTGGCCAGTGCTCCTCTGATACTATAACCCTGTTACCTGGGTAGGCTCCTCCATTCTCATGAGCCAATTTCTGAAGGAACAGACCCCCTCAGAACTGTCTGTGCCGGCTGTTACTTTGACTCCACTGGATAATGGAAGTCTTGCCATGTTGTTTGACACTGGAGAAGCCCTTTTCACCACCTTTTTTCAAATAGTATCCAGGGTGGAATCAAATCACTGTCCTGCTTCAAGGGATGTTACACATGTTAGCTTATGAAGTTTGACCAGACCCAACGACAAGCCGCATGGCCCTCATGGTCAAAAACAATGAAGTAGGCCTAGTGATCTGACATGAAATTCTCCAATGAATAACCACCTGGAAAGGTGGAACCATAGCCATAAATCACAAAAAGGCTCACCACTTCAGAAAGGCAGAATGAAACTGGCCAGGGTAGTGACCCATGTGTTGGAGGCTTCTGGCCAATATAAAAGCATAAGACGTTACAACTGGTGTGTGCTGATAGAGACAAACCCCTCCTGCACACGGTGTTCACTGCTTAACATGAAAGACTGTTAGGGCCAGAGCCTTCTATAGGCAGGGCAGTGTCTTTTCAGAAATACAAACAGCCTTGTTCTTCAGTGGAGGAGCTTCCCAACCACAAGACCTTTACCTTAAAGGAAGATCCTGCCATGGTTGGGAAGACACTTTTCTGATCCACACCTGCCCAATGTTGCTCAATAATTTTGGTCACATAATAGCCGAAGAAGCGATGCAGACAGAGGCGGACTGACATCTGCCATCTCCACAGAATGTACCTCCTGAGCAGTAAGGCACTACATGCCTCAGCTATCCAAAAGGCAAGGGCTTATCATGAAGCACGAGAGAAAATATCCTGATTCAGACTCCTTTTAGTTTGTTTTTTGTTTGTTTTAAATTAAATTAAGGTCAGGAACTTCCCAAGATCCCTGTAACTGTCATCCTGGCCTTCAAAATGGCAGGGTCGGGGTCTGTCTGCACATCAGTATTGCAGCCAAAGCTCACTGCACCACACCTGGACATGCCTGGATGGGTTCCCCTGACCCGTGGGGGCCCTATTGGGGTTGAGTGTATCTGGCGTGGATGTATGATGACATTGGGGCTCAAGCTCACTCTGGAGCCACAAAGTTAATTTCTTGCAATTCTGCTGCCACTGCCAATGAAGACCTAGGTGCTCCCCTCCCCAGGTCGGAGAACCAGCTGGGGGTGCTGAGCAACACACTGAGGGCAAAGGAACCCATGGGGAGGGCCTTATCACCTTTTTGTAGGACTTACATCATTTCTTGATTAATGGTCTCCAATAAGTCATGGTGCTAAGAGAAATATAATTGTGTCAAATAACAATTATGAGGTAAAAATAATGATTAGCCCCAATATTTTTCTGGGCTAGATTTATCTTAAATGCCTTGCTCGAGTCATATATCGTGTAAGTGGGGTCATGGGAATCAAACTTGGGACTACTAAATGTATAAGCCATAATAATATAATAATTGGCCCTGTTGCTTGTTTGGCTAAAAACAGCAAAAGCAACTGTAATACTGTTACGCACAAAAAATTGCTAGAATGAGTATGTGCACTCCCAATGAGTGCTTGCATGCGTCAGTGCATTGCATGGACATGCATGCATTTGAGCAATGCAATTCAATGGGGATTGTGCTGCACAAACAGGATTAGCACTACATAAGCATGCACACCATGGCGCATACTCTAAACAATGGTGGGAAGCCTAACTGAAGGAGCAGGCGCCCAGCCCTAATGGTGGCCACGCAACAAGAAAAACAATGGTCTGTTGTGAAAAATCACCAAAACACCTCTAAAATGGACCAAATTCAAACACTAGCTATATAAACTTGAGGCTTGGAGGACGTAGCAAAGGAACTACACTAGAGCAGAAGGCCCCCCAAGACTCTACACTCCCAATAAATGAAACTGTACCTACCTGTTGAACCTTTTTGTCTTTTTTTTTTTTAATGGAGATCATTAAAACTCCTAACAATGCAGAGGTGGCTCCCAATCCACACAAGGAATGAGAAAAAAGGCAGGTTATTCAATTGGAAAGCCACAGCTTAACAGGCACGATTTTAATTTAGGGGTGCTCTGAAACAGGCAACCCAACCTGCAAGGCAGAATTGAGAAAGATTAAAGTAGCTCTGTCCTCTTCAGTAGCGGCTCTAGCCACAAATGGTTACCAGGGCACAGCTGGGGCACAGCAGATGGCAGCCAGGGCACTGATATATTGTTATTATGGGGAAGCTCCTGCACCATGGGGCACCAACGGGGCACAGCATTTTTGAGGCACGTGCCCTGGCGAGACCCTGATGTGAAAGCCGCCACTGGTCCTCTTTGAATGGAACAGCTAAACTGGGAGTTGCTGCAGCATGGAATCCTCATATGCCCAACATTCTAAAGCTTGGGCTGTACCCATTCACAGGCAGGGATGCACTATGCCCAGTTGTTACGATTACCTATTGGCAATGTGGGCGCTACGGAAAAACACAAATTTGCTGAAGAAATACAAAGAAACACAGAAACCCTGAGGCGGGGCAACACCAACACCAAAGCCGAATGACCCCCAAGAAAGACCATACACTCCCACAAATAAATAAAAAAATTGTACCTATCTGTGGCATCTTTTTTTTAATGGGGACCATTAAAAATACCCTAACAAGGCAGAAGTGGCCTCAATCCTCCAAGGAAATGAAAAAAAAGCAGGTTAGTCAATTTGAAAGCCACAGCAGTGGCTCCCAATCCACACAAGGAATGAGAAAAAGGCAAGTTATTCAATTGGAAAGCCGCGAGCTTAACAGGCACGATTTTAATTTAGAGGTGCTCTCTGTAACAGGCAGCCCCTACCTGCTATGCAGAATTGCAGCCCCAATAGAAATCATGAAGAGTCTTAAAGAAGATAAAAGTATCTCTGTCCCTTCTAATGGCACAGCATAACTGGGGAGCTGCTGCTCCATGGAATCCTCATGAGCCCAACATTCTAAAGCTTGGGCTGTGCCATTTCCCCTGGTAGGGTGCACTATACCCAGTTGTTATGATTACCCATTGATAATGTGGAGCACTACAGAATAAATAAATAACCAAACACTCTGCAGAGATGATAGAGGTAGTTTTCAGATCCAAACACTGCTGCTTCATACCATACTAATTTTTGAGGTCAATACAACAATAATCCGATTTACAGGGCTACAGCTTTCTGAATACACAGCTGTAGAAACCCCTGTCCTTTCAGCACCTGGCTGACGTATCAGTGGTCAGACTGGATGCTAGGCAACAGAATTTCTACAGCAGAAAAGGGAACACAGTAACCCTTTAGTGTTTGTTTATGTAAACATTTTTGGACACTTGCCCCAAAAATGTCTAGATAGGAAATACACAAATGTGACCTTACTAATAAATAAATACATAAATCCTTGATTTTAATTAACAACATCGCAAAGACTTGCACAGTTTTAAAGTAAGGAGAAACAGCAGCAATAAACACGAAATCGCAACCGTCGCAAGGCGTCTTGATCGTCACCAGGACAACACTATAAGACCAAAGAGCCAATATAAGTAAAACCAAAAGTAAATCCAAGCATAGGCGATTTAAAGGGTACCCTGTTCTTACAGCAGCTGCCTGACTTAACAGCAATCAGGCAGATATGCCAGAACAGAAACCTCACAGGAAGGAACACGAAACCCTGCAACTATAAAAATGCAACGTGACTTTGATACCAATCTTGCACCTCCGTTCCCAGTAAGTGGATCCAAGATGACACTGAAGTACAGTTCAAGAAAGAAAGAAACAAATAACTAATCATAGATTACTGACAAGCAAGGACCACACTCAAACGAAGTTCTCCAGTCCCAGAAACTGTGATGGCACCAGGAGCTTGTGCTATGGTTTAAACAAAGGAAAACATATTAGAAACTCCAAAATCTGAGGCAGAATAAATTTCTTCATACTTACCATACTATCCTTTTCTGTTAGCTCCAACATGTCAATGGGTAATCATAACAACTGGGTATTGTGCACCCCTACCAGGGAAGCACAGCCAAGCATTAGAAAGTTGGCACATGAGGATTCCAAGCAGCAGCAACTCCCCAGTCACTACTGACCTCATAGTGCCATAATGAGCTACACATTTTCATATATTATAACCAATTACCTGTATGCAACATTCCTTAATACTGTAAATAAATGCTGCCTTACCTTCCTGGCAGACATCCGAGGAAGAAAATGCTCTCCATTGGACTCAAGGTTTGGTTGATTAGGTCCTCCCGCAGGAAAGAACAATCAGGCAACAATGAAGGCTCCACATTAGTCGTTCATCTGGAAAACTGAAGCTGACCATACAATGAGGCAGATCTTTCAGGACACAGCTGAATGCAATCAGACTACCTGCAGCAAAGAAAAACACCTTAAGAGTTATCAGTTCCAATATTTATGCACTGGGTGTCACTTTAAATTAATTGTTATGCAGTTTCATGAAACAGAGCCAGTCCCTTTAAGGAGCTCTTAAAATACAGATATCTGTTAGCATACTAGCCGCCCCTGGAAAAAGCATCAGTGTGACGTAAAACATCAGCTTGTGTACATGTGTGGAGGGTGAGCTGCTACATGGTTTAAGTTTTTGTGGAATAAAACAATTTTAACGTGACCTACCATTGAGGTGTTTTTCAGCTACTGAGTTGCCCTACTCTAGTTGGTTTTGTATTTGGATGTTCATAGTGGCACCGCCGTTTTTTTACAACAGCCACCTTCCTGGACTTTTGTATGCTTTTTACGGTTTGGCTCTGCACATGCTGAATTTTCCCCACCCGAAAATGGCGACTGGAGGACCGAGGACACTGAAATAAGC
Source organism: Neoceratodus forsteri (assembly GCA_016271365.2). Lineage (NCBI taxonomy): Eukaryota > Metazoa > Chordata > Ceratodontiformes > Ceratodontidae > Neoceratodus > Neoceratodus forsteri. The sequence goes on along the minus strand of JADMNL010000022.1, from coordinate 686,498,378 downwards.
AGTACTCCCCAAATATTTTGTGAGTACACACAGGCAAATGACAATACAGTAATACCTGTTATAGCACAACCATCTATAGTCCCAACAGAGATACATACGGACAGCATCGAAAACAGATTTGTGGAGTCTTTATTTTTTAGACAGGGGGCGTGAATCCTTTATTGTCAAGAGACACACACAAACAGAACTGCTAATCAGGAGCTGTATAATAATGTGATGCCAGAGATGCTCTTAACTATAAAGAAGCTTTTGTACAGTTAGAAAGGGCAGTTCTTAAAGCGATAGACTATACTGGCAATGCCTTACCCTCATACACCTAGAAATCAACAGAGCTCCTCAAGGGCTGCGGTTTAATAAACAACCTGCCTTTAGCTTAGAGTGCATAAGTTTTTTGACAAAATGGCAGACAGGATACAGAAAGTCAAAGCAGATGCTCTCCTCTCAGTCTCCTTCAATTACCAGGGAGTCCTCAAGGCTCCATTTAGGACCAATTCTATTCTCTATTTACATCAATGACCTTGATTCTCACATAATGAATTCCAATCTTCACTTCTTCGCAGATGACACTGTTCTGTATACCTCTGGCATAACCCAAGCAGATGTTAGGAAGTTTTGCAAGTCGACTTGCTCAGCTTGAAACTAATCTTATTAAAGCTAAGCTCCTTTAAACGCCAAGAAAAACAAGGCAATGATCTTCTCATGTAGTCCTTCCATTTGCACCACCCCCTTGCTTCCAAAGAACTTTATAGTTACCTCACTGGGTGAACCCTAGAAGTCGTTACTAAATGTAAATATCTTGGCTTCTGGAGAGACAATAAGCTCTCTTTCAATGACCACACTGAAGACTTATCTAGGAGGCTAAAAACACGGCTAGGGTTTTCTTTAGAAATAGGTTCCTCTTCCCTCTTGCGATCTGAACCAGGCTTGTACTGGCCATATTTCTTCCTACTTGATTACGGTGATTTCATCTACACCTCCTCTGCAATCTCTAGCCTAAGAAAGCTGGATGTTCTTCTAACACCATGCCCTACGGTTCATCAACAGTTCCCTTGTAGAACCCACCACTACAACCTGTATATAACTGTTGGCTGGTCTTCACTTGTTACCAGACGCTTGCTCCATGCTGGTATCTGGACCCTCAAGATACTTCTTCACAAACTGCTGAGCTACTTAATGTCTCTTTTTCGCTTCTCCTGCAGTGTATACTCACTTAGGAAATCAAACTTCATCCTGCTTGACGCCACCGAACTCTGCATTCACCTTTGGCCAACGAGCTGTTTCATTCTCCCTACCTACTTCATGGAACCAACTCCAATCTGCACTGAAACTAACTAGCACCTCTCAATTCATCTCTACAAAGCATTAGCCTCATCCAAAATAAAAGATATCTGCAGCTGTCACTAGACCTCCCCTTTCCCTTATGTTAATTACTCGTTACTGCTGCATGTTCGGCCCAACCCGGGACCTCAACTGATAAAAGTAAATTGTCATAGTCTTGATACCCAGATTTGCTTATTCTGCCCTTTTCCTCCAGAACTCCTAATTACATCATTCTCCCTTTACTTTACTACCGCCTAGCTCCCCTTCTTGTTCTTAATCCTCAACTATACCTGTCCTCTTGTGCTTTCTCCGCCATCCGTGCACACTAACCATTTCTTTGATACACCTAACTGTATTAGCTGAAAAGAACCTGATTTTACTTTCAGAATCCTGCCATATATGGTTGTGTCCATTCATGATTTGCCATTGGTGAACTTTGTACGCACTTGATTTTCTAGTGTAACGATACCTTGTATGTAGTGTCTGTATGTCTGTGTAAATGTTCCAGGACCTCCTTGTGAATGAGCTTGCTCAATGGAGTTTTTCTGCAATAAACCTGAACTTGAACTTGAACTCATTGCTTGGACTATAGTGTGGGACTTATTAAAATTATTTTGAAAGATGCAGAGGAACAAGAGGCAGAAGTGAAAGAACTTATCCTAGCTAAAGAAAGACAGGAGAAGTTATTCCAAACAGACATCGATTATTTGAGGTATTATGAGCTTCTTTTAATACAATCAAGAAATATGATGCTAGAATCAAAAAATCAAAGCACATAAGTTTGAAAGAGATGGGAGAGACTACCTTGAAGGCGTATTTTTGAATAAGGGAGAAATAAAAGGACTAATCATAATCCAAGATCTGTTCTTTTTTTTTCTGACTTTTTCCCTTCCGTCACTGGAGATGTGGCCCTCTCTCAGAGTGCCGTCCCAGTTCTCCCACCCAGCCTGAACCCCCACTCTGGGTCCCTCCTGGGCTTTGCTAATGCCTACCTCCCGCCTGTCGAGAGACCACCATGGCTTACCCCCAGGCGGGCTGCCACCTTCCAGTGCCCAAGACATCCAGTATCATCCAGACTGAGGAGGCACGCAGAGCATGGGACTCAGGTGGGCGGAGTCCGGCAGTGGGCATAGGGCAGGCACGCCATCGCCTGCCACATCTCTGGGGTGTTTTCTTGTTCTTGTGATGAGCTCACTCTCTAGGCATGCACGAACGCAATGATGCCTGGGGGAGGGAACGTGTTTCGCTCCCAAGTTAGCTCCTGCCAATCTGTCGTGCGCCACCTCCCCAGTTGTGTGAGGGCTGCAGCACATTGTCTCCCTCCAGGAAGACTCAAGCTACTGAGCCCTGCAACCCTCCCTCTCTCCCAGGGAGAAAGTGAGCTGTTGGCAGACGCCTGCCTCCCCTGCCACCGCGCCCCACATGCTTGTTCCTGAATATGGGTCACCAGCATGGTGAGGTGTGGCATCCAGCGCTTCCTCAGTGCCACCAGGCTGATCAAGATCTATTCTTAAAGAGCTGACACATACATTAGTACTGACACCTACACAAGTAGTTCAGGGTCTGAATCTGATGTCCCTAGTGTGGAAGAAATTGTGAGGAATGTGCCTAGTACTTAGCAATGTTTTTTGTAGCCCAGAGTGGGGAGGATGCAAGTGCCCCTCCCTCAATCAACAAGCTTTAATCAATCAGATGCCAGTAATAACCTTGGAGGTCCCAACAGAAACAATGGCAATACCTTCTTCAAATGTATTAGCACCCACCCCGGCAAGAACCACAACCACTAATATTGAAAACCAACTATCTGAACCTCCCAGAAATCCCAGTCATACAAAGAACTTGGAGATGCAGCCCCGCTTGTACAATTCCAGATAAAGGGAGAAGAACAAGGAGAGGCACTAGAGGAAGGGGAGGAGGAGGAGGAAGAAAAAATGAGGTAACAGAGGCCGATGAAACAGGGGCGGGGCGTTCTCAGGAGGAACAATTACTGGAACCAATAATATCAGAAGATTCACTTGTGGTCAATATTTCCAGCTATTCCCTATCTGAAGTAGAGGAACATGTATTACAAAAAGGTTTAAATTATGTACCTACTACACGATTGAATAAATTTAATATCATGTTGGATCTGCAGAGGTTTACTCACAAACTGGATCTAAAATCATGTTTTATAAAGAGAACACTGAGCAAATTGAAATGTTGGACTCTCTAATTTTGATACATGAAAGAAACCATCTACTTTTATTCCTCAAAACAATTTAGCGGTCTCTACCTTTCAAAAAAACATGTGAATATGACCTTTGAACCTTATGGCACAGAAACCAACATCTATATTTAACAACTGCTCTCAGCAAGAACGGAAGCACTGATCAGCCTCGCCAACAACACTCAGATCGAAATAAAAGTGCAGACAAAGGTGCGCTATTGTCATCATGGACAAAGTTAAGTATGAACAAGAAATGATGGGTCAGTTGCAGAACGCTGACGTTTATCAAAAGCTACCCAGGATTTTACTCTGGATTTTAAAAACAAATTGACATGTATTTGCATGAGGTCTGGGTTGGGGGGATAACTAGACAAATATGATTTCATGACAGTGGAATATCCTGTGCAGGCAGCCCTGTATGGGCTCCCTAAAATATATAAAAATCCCTGAGCCCCGCTAGACCAATTGTAGCATGTATAGGTTCTGTTACTGAGCCACTAGCCCAGATAGTGGACCAATATATTAAGCTCCTGGTCCCACTTTGGCCAGTTCATATTAAAGATACTACACATGTATTGAATTGTCTGAAAGATTTACAAGTGACTAGTGAAGACATTTTTGTGACCTTAGATATTAGCTCTTTGTATACTAATATCACCCAACAATATGGGCTGAGGTACTACGTGCACTTTATATGCAAATACAGGATACACTAATGCATTTATTGAGTGTTTAATTGGTTTGACTGAAAATGTTTTGTTCTGTAACAGTTTTGTGTTCAACAATGATTTTTTCTTACAGATTAAAGAGTGCGGTGATGGGAGCCTCCTTCACCAAATTACCCAACATTTACTTGGCGTGTTGAGAACAACAGTATGTCCTTTCTTTTTTTTTCTTTACCTGCCACACCCGACAGCCACTCCTTCAGAGCTCGCACCTTCCTGTCACCCTTCAACCTACTGCCACCTTCTCCCAGCCCCAACTGCAGCCTATCTTGGTAGCTCAACGTATCTATGCCAAGAGGGTCCCTCCCTTCCGTGGGGAATGGTCTTCTGACCGACATCGCATCCCAGGTGCTGCGGGGCTGGATCCGGGCTGGCTCGGGGCTTTGTGGCAGGGGCCAAGGCACTCGTCGTCCAGTTGGACCAGGGTGTAATTTCCATTTCTCTGTACCGGCTTCGCAGTTCTCAGCCTTCCATAAGCACACAGGGGTAATCCTGGGCGAGGGCATGCTTGTGGGCATGTCAAAGCGACACGTCCCCAAGCTCGCCACCAATCCGCCCGCAGGTCCCCAGGCAAATCACACACCCGGGAGAAAGCGTCCAATGGACCTTATAGAACCCCTCCCTTGCCAGTCTCCGCTCCTGGTACCGGGCTCGGGGCACAAACCTAGGTCACCAGCACACTGAAGCGAACCCCTTCGCTCGGTGCCATGGAGCCAGCAGCATGTTCTTTCTGATGCAATCCCTATAAAAATATTTGCAGTTGTACAAATGCTTTATAGACGACATACTGTTGGTGTGGTGGGGGCTCCCATCTATCTTATCTGAATTTGTACCATACCTGGAATCTACCAACTGTAATTTAACATTTACCAAATGTGAAAGTTTTAGCAGTGTACAATTTTTGAGTTAGAGATTACAAAATGAAATGGGTGGTGTTCATACTGAATTATTCAGGAAACTTACCTCTAGGAATGCCCTTTCGACATATGACAGCTGTCATCCCAGGGACATACTTAAGAATATACCAAAATGACAAATGATGATATTGAAAAGAAATACTACAAGTCCTGCACAATTTGATAAGGATGCAGCTACCATGGTCCACAAGTTCATAGATAGGGGCTATAAGTAAGCATTAAACCTCTCGAAGTGGCATCTAATGGGGAATTAATGTATGGGTTGGTGGTTTGTATTAGGCTCTGAAGGTTGAGGCTCACAACCACCAACCATGCATTAATTCTCTATTAGATGCCACCTTCGAGTGGCTTAATGCACTTGTAACATGGTTATTGTGGAGCTTTGTTTACTTTATATGTGTATGTCATGCTGTGAAATAAAGAATGCAGAGACATGTTGTAGTGTTTCAATGAGTATACTGCACTTTGGGACCTCCATGATAGTTACAGACACAATTACTAATATTGTTATGTGGTAAAACAAGTTTACATCAATTGAAAGAAATACATTTGTTAAGCACGTTTTTGCTTTTACAAAAATGAATATGCTATTTTCTCCATAGCCAGTCTTGAGGTCTAGGGTTTCAGAAAGTATTGCTTCTGTTACCTGTAGGTCTGAATCATTTGCATACTGTGTCTCCTTTGTTTCATCTCTGCCTGCTGTTTCAGTCGTATCCTGTTTCTGGTATGACGATTTCTTTCTACGATCAAAGAGATCAGGATTTGGGTAGGTGGTTGCATTACATTGTATCTACTTGTTGTTCAGGTGCTTTTATGTGCTGCAGTACTTTTTTAGTATGTGGATGTTTTGGTATTTCACTTTGGAGACGGCATTATTGCTAACTTAATCCATCTCCAAAGGTGGTCATGTGATGCTTTTCTTCCAATCATTTGTGTTTATTTTACTTGTAATTTGCCATATTACGATGAGAATTAAGTACTGATAGCAAAAAATTCTGTACAGCAAGTAGATAGAAATGATCTCCTGAAAAAGTGTTAAAACAGATACACTGCTTTAAATTTTGTTACAGAATACAGTCCCCAGAGCTACATGATCATCATCATCATCCTTTATTTTTAAAAGCGCCTTTCCAAAGCCATTCCGCTTGCACAATAAATAATTCAAATACATAAAATAAAACAATACAATAAAATCAACCAATATAACATTCTTAAAAATCAGGGTAGGCTAGGCTAAATAAATAAGTTTTCAAGGCTGTTTGAAAACTTTGGACTGTCAAGCAGTCTCACACCCGATGAAGTAGAGAGGATGATTAGGAATATACTTTTGAAAAACTGGGACATTCTGAGATTGGAGCCTAAACTGGATTCTGAGATAAATATCTCCTCCCCCACCGGATGGTATATAAACGTGGACAAAATATTGCTGACCTGGTCACACGAGCTTATATACAGCACCAACAGAGAGCACACTGCCTACACGTCCAGGTGGAACTTTCTGATGAAGTAATTGTGCTTTTTGGACATTTGAACACAGGTACTGTCTTTAAGCATTCTGTTTCAGGCAGAGAATTTATTTAAGCAATATACCATGACAGGAGTGGATATATTGGTGGATTTACCATGCCTGGTGTGGTTCACCACGGCGCACAGCCGAGTGACCTTAACTCACACCAGAAGTGATAAATCCACCCATATACCCACTCCTGTCTTGTATATTGCTATTATAAAATGTTCAACTTGTTTTTTGTTTTATAGTGATATAAAACTTTAACAGTGGGTTTACTGGAGGATTTACCACAGTCATGTGATCTGTTTTGACCAATGAGGTTACAGGATTTTCATACCCCATTGTATAATAACAGACATTTTGTTAATTGTTCATCTGATAACATCGTATAAGTAGCTACTTGCACCTGTTTGAACTTTTATGTTGGGAAAACCAGAGACTTTTTACAAATAGGAATGCTGAACACCTCTGAAGTGTGACCAATAGGGACAAAAAAGAATGCCCTAGCACTACGTGTGATGCATGCAGGACCTGGACATATATTTAAATTTCAGTCCCTTGAAAAGTAGCTAGCAACATTAGGGGGATCTAGACACTAAATTGCTACAGGCTGAGAGGTAATGGCAATATATGCTTAGAGCTCATAAAGAAAAAGTTTAAATGCCATGTTCAGCACTGTACCATTTTTGAAATACAAATAATTCACACTGCCAAAATAGTGACTTTCTATTGATGTGCAATATTTAGGTTGATACTGTGCTGTATATATATATTTATAGATATTCTGATGTATATGTATGCTTTTAATAGGTCTTCTGTGTATTTCTTGTTCCAATATTTATGCACTGGGTGTCACATTAAATGAATAGTTATGCAGTTTCATGAAATAGAGCCTGTCCCTTTAAGGAGCTCTTTAAATACAGATATCTGTTAGCATACTAGCCACGCATGGAAAAGCGCCAGTGTGACATGAAACATTGGCTTGTGTATGTGTGTGTGGGTGCTGCTACGTTTTACGCTTTTTGGAATAAAACAGTTTTAATGTAACCTACCATTGAGGTATTGTTTCAGCTACTGAGTTGCCCTACTCTAGTTGGTTTTGTATTTGGATGTTTGTGGTGGCACTGGTATTTTGTTGTAAGCAGCCACCTTCCTGGACTTTCTGTTATCAGAAAAGCTGTTAACCTAATGTAAACCGACTGAGAAATATATATATATATTTTATATAAATATATTGTTTATTTATGAGTACAGCACAACAAAACAAAGAGGATGTCAAAAACATAGTAGGGATTTTAACATACAGGACATCCCTCTAGCATACTAAATAAGATTCTCCCACAGGAGCTAGGCTCCTGGGTGGGCACCATTGACAATGTTGGAGTTAACAGAAAAGAAATTATGGTAAGTATGAAGAAATGTCTTTTTTCTGTAGCACTCCACATTGTCAATGGTAATTATAACAACTAGGTTCTAAGAAGCAGTACCCATAAAATACTGGGAGGGGGAGAATATTATCCCATATGCAAGAGGCAAGCATTGAGAAATTATTTAGAACTGCTGTCTATAGCACTCTGTGACCAAAACTGCATCAGCAGAACTCTGAACATCCAATTTGGATGTTTTGTGAATGTGGACAGAAGACCCACGTAGCTGTCTTGCATAACCCTAAAACCAATGCTTCACCTATGTTTCCCCAGGAATCACCTAGCCCTGGTGGAGTGGGCCTATGAGAGCCAGAGGCCTCTTCTTTCCTGCAACATTGGCCTGAGCAATGCAGGTCCGCACCCTCTTAGCTAAGGTGGCCTAAAAGCCTCTTGACCCTGCTTGTCTGTTCAAGAGAACAAACAAACCATCTGGCTTTCGGAATGTGGCCTTCTATTTAAGATAGATCCTAATGGTGTGTGATAAATCCAACTTAGGCAAGTCCTTCTCTTTGGTGTGAGAAGGTTGCGGACAGGAGAATGAAAGGCCTATTTCATTTAAAACCTGGAAGGCCGTGAGCACTTTAGGGATGAAAAACTGGAACCGTTCTAAGTACCACCTGTCCTTATGTCAAATAAACTAAGATATAGGGCCGGCCCAGTGGCGCTGAGGTTGAGCGCTGGACACACACCTCGTGCCACGCTGGTGACCCAGGTTGAGGGAATGAGCCGGGTGGTCGGGGTCAACAGGGAGGAGAGAGACTGAGCGTCAGGACGCTCTCCTCTCCTGGGAGGGTGGGGGTGTAGACTCGCACTTGTCTGGCCTCTGACAGAAGCCAGTGGCACAACAAGCACATGAGCACACAGAGAGAGTTGGGAGTAGGGGCGTTCAGGGGACACCTTGACATCTGGCATAGCCACTCCCTTGGAACAAGGAAAAACACATCGGAGTGCCAAGGAAGGAGTGCTGGGTATAGGCCCTAATGACTGCTGTCTGCCTGACTGCCGAGGGACCTGACAAAAGCTGATTGATCAGGGTGTCTGAGGCCCACCTCGTACCCACCCTAGGGATATAGCCACGGCTCCATGGGGGTTTGCTAGGGGTTCCACATAGGCAGCAGCGGGGTAATACCTTAGTGACTCCCAACAGAGCAGGGCTCTGATGTCAAGAAGAAGGAGATAAAATACAATTTCAAAAGAAAAAAAATAAGATATTGGCTCCTTATGAGGAAAACCTGTAAAACAACACATCCAGTGATACGGGTGAGAGCGGTTAGAAAACTCCTTGTAGAGAGCATTCAGATCCCACAGAAGAAACAGATCAGGACACTAGACAACTCCCACTAAACATGTGCCTATAGTTCCTAGGTAATAACGCCAAGGTGCTCCAAAAGCAGAAACCTGGTCTCTCAGCATACTCAATGCCAACCCCTCCTGTAGAAATCCAAAATCTGTGTAACAAAGGCAGTTGACATCTTAAAATCCTTCCCTTCTGGCCCAAGATAAAAGAGGTGGCCCCTACCAGAGCATAGGCTGCAGACCTAGAGGTTTTCTGGCAGCCATCAAGGTGTCAACTAGTTTCTCAGAAAACCTAATTGGTTTTTGTTTTTTTTTTTAATGGAGGCTCCTCCTCTCAGAAGCCAGGCTGCGAGCTGCATCATTCCTGGATTTTGGTGGAGAATGGGACCCTGACAGCAGGTCTGTTTGCACCAGAAGGCAGAAGGGTGCTTGCTAAGCTAGATTCATTAAGTCTGAGAGCTACAGTCTTCTTGGCCACTCTGCAGCTAATAGGAGGCAACTTCCTCTAGAGTGTCTTTTTATAATTATTATTTTTTTAATATGACTTTGGAAGAAGAGTTAGTGGAGGAAGCATACGCTCTACTGAAGGTCCACTCCTGAGGCAGAGCGACCACTGCCTCCATCTGTGGACACCGAAAACGACATGAAGAATCTCTTCAGATCTGAGCATTGCAGCTGGATCTGAACAGATCGATCTGAGGTCAACCTAACTGGTTGCACAGGAGTTTGAAAACCTCCAAGTTCAACCTCCACTCCACAGAGTGAACATTTTCACTACTTAGCCAGTTAGCCTGAAGGTTCAAGCTCCTGCCAGGTGTACTGCTGACAGGTCGGTGGCCTCTTGAAACCTCTCCCTACTTGTGCCACCTTAAAGTTTATGTATGCCATGCTTAGCAGCATTCTTTTAAATGCGAGGAGGAGCTAGGCACACGCCTCCATCTCCGAACACTGATGTGGAGATGGTGCTCCTAAGTTGATCAAGTTCTCAGAGTGGGAAGTTGGCTGGGCCTGCCCCCCATCCATGCAACTGACATCTGTTGTGAGAATTAACTCTGGGGAAGTTCCAGTGGGACCCTTGCTCAGATCTTGCTTATCCACTCACCAACTCAGGGAGTGGTGAAGCTGAGGGTGAAGGAAAACTGGCTTGATAATCCTCCAATGAGGGATCCCAGGATGTCAGCAAACCCATTTGAATAGGCTGCATATGGAAGCAAGCCCATGGGATTAAATCTATCGCTGCCTGTCATGAGGCCAAGAAACCGCAGCAGACCGAGGGTAGATGCTGATGACTGAGTCCTGAGTCACTTGACTTCCGTCAATAAGGTCTCTTTCCAGGAAGGTGAGAAAAAACTTCCCTGGTTTTGTGTCGAACATTTTACACCAGGTATTCTAAGATCTGAGATAGCTTGAGAGAACTCTTCTCCAGGTTCACCACCTAGCCATGTGACTCTAGCATCTCTAGAGTCCTGAGTACCCACCCCTTGCCAGGGATGTCAGTGCATGAATAAGCAGGTTGTTCAAGAAGGATAGACATGCTGCCCTTTCTGGTGAAATTGAGCCACCCTTCAAGGAACTGGGGGACTGATGCAGGGCAAATAGAAGCACCCAGTACTGGAAAGGTTGGCCCAGTATTGAGAACCTGAGATACTCCAGGTAGGACTGATGGATGGGAATGTGGAGGCAGGCATCCATCAGATGCATTGAGGCTTAAGGAGACCCCGGCTGAGCAGCCCAGGTGATTGACCTCAAGGACTCCATCTTGAAAGGTTTGTGGCACACAAACTTATTCAGAGTGCTCAAATCCAGAGTGAGCATGAAAACACCCCAACTTCTTGGGAACTATAATAATGTTAATAATGTCCAGAGCTGGTTTTGCACAAATTAACCTTACCACAATGCCAAAAGATGGTCTCCATGACTTTTGGCACGGGCAAGCTAGTTAAGCTTACAGTCTTTCCTACCTTTACACCCTTGAGGGTCCACTTTCAGGATGTCTCCAGTTTTAAATTTCTCGGCTCTGTCTAGACTAGAACCTAGATTTTACTGGACAAGTGGATGCTATCCACAGAAAACTACATCCCAAACTTGGTGCTCTCTACAAACAACGTGGCTGCATCCCCCTTCAAACCCCCGTGAGATCATTCAAAAGATGATCCTTCCAATCTTTGACTTTGAGAAGTAGTTCACAGTGTTGCTCCACGTCCACCCTCTCCAGACTGGACACCCTTTTAACTCCTTCTGTCATTTTGCCCTAAGCTGTCTCCCATGTACACATCACTGTGACCTTTACTCTGCCCTCTCCGTCCCTCCTCTTGAGGATAGGCGCCTTGATCATTGTGCCTCATTAGTTGGGAAGATCTGGCTTGGCTCCCTTTCACCATGTTCAAACACTATTCTGTCTACCTCCCCTTCTCCAACCTACACCCTCCGTAACTCCCTTATAGGACTTTTGCCCTCCTGCCCGTGCACTTCAACTTCAGGATGGACTGCCTTCTCTACCATTTCCCAAATATCTGGAACTCCCTCCCTTTAAATATCTACTCACCCCCGACCTCTAACACACTGTCATATCTTCTCCATAACCACAATTCTCCTTCCTGCTCCTGAACATGAGCTTTTCCTCTAACTCATTTCTCTTAATTCTTCACCTTCTCCCCTGCCTAATCCTTACCCTCTTCTCTATGTTTTTCTTTCCCCTTTTTATTCTATATCACTCTCCCTCAATTCCTCCACCTCCTTGATAGACTCTTCCCCATGTACTGGCTAAATGGGCTTTGTGTTATTTACTTAGTTGTGTGGTTCTGCCTGAGTATCACAGTTTCCGTCCTTTATCATGCAGTGACTATATTTTTGTCCTTAGTATTATTGACTTTAGTATAATGTCATTATAATAGTTTATTAGCTGCAATTTGATTTTGTTTATTGCCCTTTATTTTCATGTTTATTTTAGCTCTTTGTTTACCACACTTCATATTCTGAATGTATCCCATTTCCACCAGAATGCATCTGGAAACAAGTTATTGCAACTCTGTGTCTTTTCCTGGTGAAACTTTTTCAAATAAATAAATAAAACCGTGAAACTGATCCAATAGGACCCTAACCTTGTTCACTTAGTGGGACCTGTATGATGGCCCTGAATGAATGAGGGGTCAGGGTCTGTGACAATATCTGGGCTTTGCAACATCCTTGGAAACCGGGGCAGAAAAAAGCATCCCTAATAAGGCACCTGACATTGTTCCTGGCCCATCTTGAGAAAAACTCATGTAGTCTTCCCACCAAAGAAAAGGATTCAGGGATGGGCCTATGTGACTTCCTGTGAGAGACCAGGCTTTTGGTGATGGGCCTCTGCATGGCATCTGGCCAGGGTTCCTCTGATACTGTAACCTTTGTTACCTGAGTAGGCTCCTCTATTCTCTGGATCCAAAATTCAGAAGGAACAGAACCCCCTCGAAGTGTGTGTGCCAGCCATTACATTGACATCTTTGGGTTACAGTAGTCTTGCACTGTTGTTTGGCACTGGAAATAGCCCTTCTTACTGCAAATCTTTTAAATAGTATCTGGTTGGAATCAAACCATAAGCCACCCTCAAGGGAGGTTAAACAACTTAGCTTATGAAACTTGATCAGCAATGACTAAGCTACACGGTCCTGACGGCTGAAAATGATGAAGTCGGCCAGACAGGCTGATACATGCAATTTCTCCAGTGTATAACCACCTAGAAAGGTGGAAGTCATAGCCATCAATTGCAAAGGCTCGCACCTTGAGACTTTGAGAGTCAGCATAAACGAAACTGGCAAGAGTAGTGACTTGTATGTTTAAGGCTCTGGCAGCAATAAAGGAGGCATAAGACATACAAATGTTTGTGCTGATAGAGGCAAAAACCCCTGCATGCAGTGTCCACCAGCTTGACATGAGAGTCTGCTAAGACCAGCCAGCCTTTGATAGGCAGGGTGTTTTAACAGAAATACAAACGGCCTTATCTTTCAGCAGAGGAGCTTGCACCTGCAAGATCTTTTCCTTAAACAAAATGGAAGATCCGTGACTTTGGTTGGGAAGATACTTTCCCTGATCAACATCTGACAATTGTTGCTCAATAAATTTGATCACATAGTAGCGAAAAGGATGCAGACAAGAGTCAGATTGACATGCACCGTCTCCACGAGACGGTATCCTCCTGAGCTGTAAGAAACTACATGCCTAAGCTATCTAAAAAGACAAGGACTTATTATCAAACTGGGAGGAAAAGATCCTGACTTGTACTCCGTCCACTCCCCTTTCCTCTTTCCCCACAGAGGAAGGAACATTCTATCATCTGACAGCCATTTATTTATTTATTTGCTTTTTGTTTACCAGGTAAGCACGCTAGACATCCAAGTGCCTATTTTCAGGTGCACCCAGGAGAGGTTTACACAGAGTACATCGAAATGTAATACAGAGTCAAGGGTAACATACAGGAGCCTACAGGCATAGGCAAGTAGGTGGTACAGCATATGGGACAACAGGCTTTAAAATGGTTAAGTAGGCAGAAATAGCAACAAGACACGTAACAGCATTAATAGGTAGAATAACATCTAAATAATATCATGAAAGACAATAACATCAAAAATAAATGAAAATACAAGCAAATACTGATATGACATGAGCACCCTCCAAGTGCCTTGTGCTGGTTACTAGCAGAAGATTTAACAGCAGTCGGTATCAACGGCACTCAGGGACATCACCCTCAGTAAATCGGGAGGGAGGGAGAGAATGCGCTGGTTCTACATGGCACATAGACAGGTAGAGGCAGATTTGAGGAAGCTCCAGAGGGATGTTTTGAAGCAGGGATGTGAGGCGAGGCATGAACTAGGCAGGAAGGAGTTCCACAGTCTAGGTGCATGGACAGAGAAGGCCTGGTCTCCTGTGAGGGTTCGGGTCTTAGGAACCAAACGACCTGTGCAGCACTGGATCTTAAGTGGAAGGCTGGGGTTTCATGTTTGTGGGGAAGGGCAGAGTGGAAGAGTGGCCGTTCTAACTATGTTATCAACAAAGTTGCCAAGGACAAAGGCGCAGTGCTTTTCAGGAGGAGCCACCCAGCCGTGAGTAGAGCTCACAGAGATGCGTAAGGCGAGGTGCAGAGAGTGCGAAGTGGTATATGTTGTTATAAGCAGTGTCCCATTTCACAAGACTAGAGTTCGGACTGGGGCAAAGGCTATGAGCCCATAGCAAAGCAATGGAAGAAGTATAACCCTGGCTAGAGCGAGCCATGCAGCCAGGGTGAGGCAACCTTTGGCTCTGTAGGCAAGTCCGAGTTTGCTGCTCATGGCCTTGCATATATTTCAAGATGCATGGTGAGATCCAGTTGTGGATCAAGGGTAACGCCTTAGATACTTGACGGAGTCCACGGCCTGCAGGAGGGACCCATTTGATCCATAAATGGTTAGAGGAGCCGGGCAGGAAGAGGTTTTGGCCACAGATCCAAAGAGCATGGCCTGGGTCTTATTCAGGTCGATGGTAAGCTTGGCCCTCCAGCCAGTTCTGGATAAGTTTGAAGTTGGAGTTAAGCCAGGAGTTGATGGCAGTAATATCCGTGAACTGGACAGTACGACGAGATCATCTAGTATGGGTGGAGTGCCCACGGGTTGTAACAAGAGGGCAATTCATTATTGAATAGGGAAAACAGTATGGGTCCAAGGACAGATCCCTGGGGACGACGCAATTAATTGGGGAGAGGGCGGGTTGAAGCAGGTATATGCTGCCTTCCCACAAGGTTGTTGGAGAACCAGGCAAGGGCTGGGTGGAAGAATCTGAGAGAATGAACAGTAGAGTAGAAGAGGGAATGGTCAACCCGATCAAAGGCCTTAGAGAGATCGACGAAGATGGCACCAGTCAGGTTGCATTGGTCAGTCGCAGACCTGATCTCAGAGGTAACCACGGCAAGTGCTGTCAAGTACTGTGCCCTTTTCTGGAAGCCATGTTGAGCAGGGAGAGAACAGCATAACCCAGAAGGTAGTGAGAGAGTTGTGAGGCAACTGCCTTTTCAAGGAGCTTACAGGTAGCAGAGAGTATGGTAATGGGGCGATAGTTGTTAATATCTTTGGGGTCACCTTGTTTGTAAACAGGGACAACCTTGGCCACCTTCCATAAGTCAGGGATGATCCCTGAGCCGAGGAGGAGGGGAGCTCCCTTGCTAAGAAGCTTTGGTTCAAGGCTGTCATGTCCTGCCCCCATGTGGGAGAGAGACTGGCTAGGAGTTCCTGGGTCCCTCTAACAGAGACCTGTCTGAGGTAGAAGGGCAGTGT
Source organism: Neoceratodus forsteri (assembly GCA_016271365.2). Lineage (NCBI taxonomy): Eukaryota > Metazoa > Chordata > Ceratodontiformes > Ceratodontidae > Neoceratodus > Neoceratodus forsteri. The sequence goes on along the minus strand of JADMNL010000022.1, from coordinate 686,482,696 downwards.
CCACTCAGGGGTTTAGGGGCAGAGTGCTGGGGAGAAGGAGGAGCAGGAGGTGTGAGACATGCAGTTAAATGCAGTGGCAATAGTTTGGGGTTATTGCAGTTGGCCCCCCTAATATGCATGTCAGCAATCTGTTCCCTGCAGACCCTCCAACCAGGTTTTTAATGTTTTGCCAAAAGTGTTGAAGGTCATTGGCTGAGGTAAGCAGGGCAGATTTTCAGTACTCACCTTGGCGGTGCGGATGGCTCTTTTACAGGAGTTTCTGAGCAGTCGATATTCAAGGAGGTCATTATTGTTCGGGAGAGCTTGTGTTTCACCCAGCATTTGTCTCTCTGCTTCATGAGGGAGAAAAGGCCTACATGGTGCCACTCAGTGACTGTGCCCCTCACCTCTTTTTGTAAGGGTGCGTGCTTGTTTTGCAAGGGACAAATACCACAAGGAAATGATCAAGGGCTGCAACAGGGTCATTAGTGTCGGGTGACAATGGACCGTCAACGTCAGTCGTAGATCCTCCAGGTAGTCATTGAGTATAAGTTTGAAATAGTCCCTCATCTGGATCACTCTGCTGGAGACTTTGGGCGAGAAGATGCCCCATATACAGTAAGTTGAGAGTGATCAGAATTTAACATCAGGGAGTATTCTTGAGTAGATAATTCTATCCATTCTATTGCTCAGTACCCAGTCGATAACAGACCCTTTGTCCCCGGGAGGTGAGCCTTGTGGGTGTCATGATGATCTGGCTGAGAGCAAGGCCTGAGAGAAGAGACTCATATTGCTTGGTATTAGGCCCCAGCCAATTTAGGTTAAGGTCCTCAGGATTAGCAGCTCATTTGAGCCAACCTTATCCCTAAGGTGGTCAAGTAGTCATGAGCCTTGAACACCACCCTTCGAGGTTGTAGACACAAACAAGTTGCACCTTTTAGTGTTTCCAAGCAGGAGGAGGGTGTGAAGGAACTCAGCAGACTCGGGATGCAGGGGTGTATGAACAACTGTAGACACATTAAGGTTCACCTTATAGTATAGGAGCACACCACCCCATGCTTACTGCCTGCCCTGTCACACGGATGAGACTGTAGCCGGGGAGGTACAGAGTCAGGAAATGTGAGGCTTCAGCCAAGTTTCCATAATGCCCATAATGTCAGGGTTGTAGTAGGCCACCCAGGCCGTTAGTTCTGCTAGGTTGTGGAGGATGCTGCAGGCATTTAGGTGTGCTATTTTTAAGCCTTTGGCAGATAGCCAATTAATTAAGTTAAGTTCAGGAACTTCCCAAGACCCTGTAATCCGCATCTTGGCCTCCTAAGAGGCAGGGTCAGGGTCTGTCTGCACATCTGTTATCGCAGCCTAAGCTCACTGCGCTGCACCTGGACATGCTGTGTGGGCTTCCTGATCTGAGGTGCCGACTGGGGTCAGGTGTGTCTGCTGGGATGTCCTGTGGGACATCAGGGTTCAAGCTCACCCAGGAGCCACAAAGGGATTTCTGCAATTTTGCTTGTCACTGTCAACTGAAGAACCAGGTGCTCCCCTTCTCAGGCCAGAGGACCAGCTGGGGTGTTGAGCAACACAATAAGAGAAAAGAAACCCATGGGGAGGGCTTCATCACCTTTTGCAGGTCTTACATCGTTTCATGATTAATGGTCTCTGATAAGTCATGGTGCCAGAGAGAGATATAATTGTGTTCTAAGTAACAATTGTGAGGTAAAATATAATAATTAGCTCTACTGTCTGGATCTAGCTTTGCTGGGCTAAACAAACTCTCCACTGAGCTGTAGGCAGTAATTTGCGTGCCAAGCGATGCTAAATAGGTGTGTCACCACTAATGGGTGCACGCATGGACATTACTACGCCTGCATGGGCATGTGCACACCAACAGGTGCACACACAATAACCCAATGCAATTATTAGGCTACTGTGCTGTGCTAACCTGCCATGTGCCCAAAGGCAGGAAAATGGCCTGAAGGAGGAGCTCATGCCCAGCCGTTAATGGTAGCAGCAAACAGGGAAAAACTGAGGGGCTATGGAGAAAACACAAATCTCTGAGAAACACCAAAATTCAAATTAACTGAGAAACAAATGGTTGGCCTGGTGGCTGGAGGGTTGAGGTGTTGGACAGCACACGGGCTACCTGGGTTCGGGATGGACTCTGGTTGCCAGGGGTTGGCAGGGGAGAAGAGGATTGAGCTTGGAGGACTGCTCTCCCTCCTGGGGTGGGTCTGCCTCGCTCTGTGGTGACACCCAGTGGAGACTGGGAGGTACTGCAAGGAGCGTGCTGTTTTGGGAGGCGCCAGCAGATGTCAGTCAGGGCACATCCTCGCATAGATGTCACTGCACATCTGGCATCTTGGGAAACGCACACACAAGGTGAAAAAAAACAGTTGGTGGGGAGGCGACAGTGAATGCTCCAGGGCCATCCACATGCTCCAGTGCTGGTTCTGACCCACAACTTGATACTCCGTGGTCCCAGCACCAGATTCCTTAGTCGGGAAGGAGTTCAGGTGGGGTGGTAGAGGAGCGTTTAGCCAAAGAGATACCCTACAACCAGCGACTGGAGCGAAAAAGGATGTTAAAAACAAAAACAACTGAGGAAACAAACAAGAAATACAAAACCTGAAGCTGAAGGGCCCCCACAGAGACCCTACACTCCCAAAAAATAAATGAAATTGTACCTACCTGTGGTACTTTTTTTTTAAATGGAGACCATTAAAAAAAAAGAAGGCAGAAATGTCTCCATCCACACAGGGAAATGAGAAAAGGCAGGTTATTCAATTTGAAAGCCACGGCTTAACAGATATGATTTTATTTTATATTTTATTTATTGATTCAGAAATAACCTTTGAGCTAAGAGCTCTTTTACAAAGGTTCCATGTCCAGAAGACAAGATAAACATATACAATGGTACATTTTAACACTGACAGAGAACATGACTATCTAACACAGGATATTAGCTGGGCTTGACCAGTTGCAAAAGGTTGAAATTACAGGCAGATTGCACATTACATGTAAGAAAGGTAAAATTAATAGCCACCTGGTTCAGGCATTGTCACAAGAAACAAGTACGTAATTCTTACATGATAGTCATGGAATAAATTTTGGAAGGAAAGGGGCGGATAATCAGGCTGAGTCCCAGAGAAGTATTTGAAAGACTGGCACTAGGAGAGCAATCAGTGGAAAAAGTAAGGTCTGGTGTAAAGGCTGTGGGGTAGCAGATGGACACATACACTGATTCGAGTTGCAAAAGTCCAAGGATATTTATTATTTACAGAACAAAATAATAGCGGATTTGTTTCATCAAAATAAAGAAAATCAATAAAACATTAAATGAAATTTAATAAACTTATTAACATAATAATCCCAGAAGTTAGCTTCATATCCAATATCTCAAGAGACAACAAGACTTTATAAAACAAAAGAACATGGGTGGCCAGCCCATGTACACTCCAAGATAGAACACAGAAAACATATAACAACAATAAACAATAATGGGATCTCCATGAATAATCCTACCTATTGGCATACTGATTTGTGCCCTTTACATTCTCCTCCCACTTAAGACAAACCCCAATATGGGTTTTTGATTAATGCTTCTAAGCCTTCTGTTAGATATCTCCTACCTATATATCAGAGATGGAGCCAATCCACCCATCTTCTCAGGCTCCACCTCGGGGTCCCTTTTTAAAACATCAGAATTGTGAAATAGAAGGTTTTCACACTTCTTATCTTTCTTACCGGTCTGATATTAGGTAAATCGTTCCTGTATCCATCCTATATCTAGATAAAAAAATCGGCATTACTATGTTCAGCACCCTTACGGTGTTTGATTATGAACCTGTATGGCTGTAATGCCAAATACCATCGCATGATACAGGGGTTATGATCTTTCATTACATTAAGCCAACATAATGGGTTGTGATTGGTCCATAATTCAAATGCCACCCCATAGATAATGAAGAGCCTCAATAGCCTATCGTACCACTAGGCACTCCTTTTCTATCATGGAGTAGCGAGTCTGCCTCTCATGTAACTTCCTACTCATGTATATGATTGAGTGTTCTTCCCATCAATGATTTGGATTAACACTACCCTATACCACAATTTGAAGCATCAGTTTGCAGTACAAAAGGCAGTAAAAAATCTGGCGTAAGTAGGATAGGTGAGGAACATAGCTTTGCTTTGATTATGCAAAAGCAGCTTCCCTCACATGCGCAGGTCCAGACCACTTTCTCTGGTCGTTTTTCTTGGTTAGCTCTGTAAGGGACTAGCAAGCGTTGAGAAGGCGGGATAAAATGAAGGTAATAGCCTGCTAGCCCTAGAAAAGATCTTCATCTTTCTTTGTCAATGGTTGGGGCTGTTAGCTACTGTTTCAGTTTTAGTCTTTTCAGGTTTTATATGGCCTCCGCCAATCGGAATCCCAAGTATTCTGTTTCTTGCAAGGCTAAGAAACATTTTGATGGTTTTATAGTTAGACCAGCTTCAGATATGGTGGCTTACACCAAAGATAAATGACATAGGTGTTCAGTCCATGATGGGCTAAAGATCACTCGTCATCCAAATATGCTGCACTATAGGCAGCATGAGGTGTAAGATCTTTTCCATAATTCTTTGAAATGTGGCTGGGGCACCATGTAGCCTGAAGGCCTATGGGCATGCTAAATGCTGTCTTCTCTTTGGCTGCAGTATCAAGTGGGACCTGCCAATAGCCTTTGTCAAATCTAAAGTACTAATGTACCGTGCATTGCCTAAATGGTCTAAAATATCATCTATGTGGGGCATTGGGTAACTATCAAACTTTGAGACAGCATTCAAATGTCTGAAGTCCAGAAAGAGCCGTACCCCTCCCTACTTTTTCCCTATCATGATGGGAAAACTCCATTCACTATGAGAGGGTTCTATAATGCCCAACTGCCGCATTTTGTTTAGTTCTTTGATTACATCTTTCCTAACCCTTTGGGTAACGGTATGGTTTTGCCTTATGGCGTGGTTTCTATTACCGCTATGTGGTGAAACACATCTTAGCTTTTCAGGGGTTCCTGTTAAAGAGCCTTCATACCTCTGTAACAAAGTTTGTAATTCTGCTACCTGTTGTGGGACTAGATGGGGATTAATAGTAACATCACCTAATTCCCATAGGACCTCCAACCGCTGGTACACAGTATCTAATTCACTAACTGGAGATTCAGGATGTACATACCCACAAAAGTGTATCTGTCCACCCATCGCTTGAATAAATTAGCATGATAGATATTTTGTTTCTTTTTCTTATCCTACAATTCCACTTTATACGTTACTGGCCCCATTAGTTTAAGTACTGTATATGGACCTTGCCATTTCATATTTAGTTTGTTGTCTGAAGAAGATAATAAAAGGAGTACATCATCTCCTTCTGAAAATTCCTTTTGTCCTGTTCCCTTAGAGAAACATAGACTTTGACGGCAGATAAGGACCACTTGGCCCACCCAGTCTGCCCATTTCCCTACCTACTGGATAAGCTGCAGATTCTAGTTAACCAACAGCCTATTTCCTGCAACCCCCACTATAATTGCCTTATGTCTGTCCCATGCATGTTTGAATTCCTCCACTGTTTTAGACCCCACAACCTCTCCAGGAAGGCGGTTCCATGTGTCCACCACTCTCTCCGTGAAAAAGAATTTCCTCACATTACCCTGAGCCGTCCCCCTCTAACTTTAAATTGTGCCCTTGTTCTTACACATCTCTTTTTCTGAAACATGCTACCCTCCTGACTTTGTTGATTCCCTGAGGTACTTAAAAGTTTCTATCATATCCCCTGTCCCTTTCATCAAGGGTATACATATTAAGCTCTCTCAGTCTCTCTTCATATGGTTTCTGATGTAGACCCTGCACCATTTTAGTTGCCCTCCTCTGGACTGCTTCCATCCTGTCTATGTCCTTGCATAGATGAGGTCTCAAAACTGCACGCAGTACTCCAGATGGGGTCTCACCAACTGTCTGTATAGAGGGATAACTACTTCCTTTTTCTACTTGTGATGCCCCTCCCTATGCAACCCAGTATCCCCTGGCTTTCCCTACTGACTTCTCACATTGCATACCCACCTTTAGGTCATCTGATATGACTACACCCAGATCCCTTTCCATTATTGTTGTTGTTAGTACCTCCTGCTATTGTGTACTCTTCTCCTGGATTTTTATTTCCCAGGTGCATTACTGCACTTCTTTGCATTGAATCTAAGTTGCCATATGTCTGACCATTCCTCCAACCTTGCCAAGTCCCTTCTCATCCTTTCTACACCCTGTTGTGTATCAACTCTACAGATCTTTGTGTCATCCAAAAGAGGCATACCTTTCCTTCCAGACCCTCTGCAATGTCACCTATAAAGATGTTAAAGAGGACTGGACCCAGTACTGAGCCCTGAGGTACTCACGCTAGTAACCCCTTTCTTCAGAATGTGTTCCATTCACTATTACCTTCTGTGTCCTGTTGTGCAGCCAGTTTTCTACCAGGCTACCACCCTGGGACCCACTCCCAGGCTGGCTAACTTGATTATTAATCTTTTGTGCGAGACTGTGTCAAATGCCTTGCTAAAGTCTAGGTAGACCATATCCACAGCCCTCCCTGCTCTATTACTTTGGTCACCCAGTCAAAGAAATCGATTAGATTTGTCTGACATGACCTTCCTGCTGTGAATCCATGCTGCTTTGGGTCCAGTGCCCGCTGGCCTCTAGGTACTCAACAATTCTTTCTTTCAGAGTGATTCCATCATTTTCCCCACCACTGAGGTCAAACTAACAGGTCTGTAGTTTCCTGCTTCTGTCTTGCTCCCACTTTTGTGAAGGGAATCACATCTGCCCTCCTCTAGTCCTCAGGTATCACCCATCTTCCCATGATTTGTTAAAAAGTGTGGTTAGTGGTGTCACTAGGTCCTCCCTTAGCTCTTTTAGGATTCTAGGGTGAACCTCGCCAGGCCCCATTGCTTTGTCCACCTTGAGTTTCGTAGTTCTTTCAGTACTTTTTTCTTTAAATGGACTGGTATCAACCCCACTATCCAGAGTGCTTCTACTGTTTGGTTTAGGTAACTCCTCCTCTTCTTCTTTGTGAATACTGAGCAAAAGTATTCATTCATTATCTCTGCCTTTTCACTGTCTCCCCTGCCCACCTCCCTCTCCTTTATTAATCTTCCTATCCCTCCCTTAACCTTTCTATGTTCCCTAATGTACCTATAAAAGGTTTTATCCCTTCTTAACTGAGTTGGCTATCCTTTCCTCGGTTTGGGCCTTTGCTTTTCTGACTGCCTTCCCATTATAATGGAATTTTGTACTTCTTGGTGTTTAATATTAGTGTAGTGTGCCTTCTGTATTTTGCTATCCTCTGCCTGAGATTGTGCATATATTAATTTGGCATCAATCCATTTGGGTTCTTGCCTTCTTCCCATTCCTCCTTAATAAGATCTAGGGGCCTCTGGGATTACACCCATATAGTAACTCAAAGGAGAAAATCCTGTGGATACCTGGGGTAGCTCTCCGTATGTGAACCCTAAATAGGGTAAGAGTACATCCATTTATTCCCTTCCTCTTGTACATACTTTTGGAGCATTTTCTTGAGAGTCTGATTGAAATGCTCTACCAAACCATCTGTTTGGAGGTGATAAGGTGTAGTATGTATTGCAGCAATCCCCAGGGTTTGGTACAGTCGCTTTCAATAGAACTGAACACAAATTACTACCTCTGTGGATTAGGATTTCCTGGGAATGCCCACCTGGCTAAAGATTTTACTCAGCTCTTCTGCAATCTTTGGAGCAGTAACACTCTGAAGGGGTATAGCCTCAGGGTACTTTGTAGCGTAGTCACAGACTACTAAGATATACTGATTTCCTTTGCACTTTTGGGCAGGGGTCCCACAACATCCATTGCTAAACAGTTAAATGGTGTAGTAACCAGGGTATAGAAAGCAAAGGTACCTTGTCCTTTTACCGATTCTGTCAACTCTCTGGCATTCATTACAGCTTTTACAGTACTCTGCTACCTGTTCATGAATACCAGGCCAGAAAAACAGTATAACAAGTGACTAATAGTATGATCTCTCCCCAAATGGCCTGCCAAGGGTATGTCATGAGCTATTTCTAGTAACTGCTGTATATAGTTCTGTGGTACCATAAGTTGTTGAACCTCTTCTCCTGTTCATGAGTTCGTACATACATGGTATAATCACTCATAATTGTATTTATCTGACTGAGTACCAGCATCCGTGACCTGAAAACAAAACTTTGCAAACTGACATCCTGCTTCTGAACATTTTTAATTAATTTCCTTTAAGATATTTTGTACATTATTATCATCATACACAACGCCATTTACTCCTCTCTTGTTTTGAGTCCATAAGATTTTTTCTTTTCTGTCATTTTTTTTCTGTCCTTCCCTGGATCTCCATACACATCTCCTGAAAAGGGAAATAACTGTTCAATGCATCTCTTGTTTGGGATCCAGTGACCACAGCAGAAATATTAGACATTAATAAAGATTGAAATTTCAGGTGGTCATGTCCTATAAGTACTGGGACTGGTAGGTTTGGAACAATACCCACCATCAGTTGTTGGGTCTGCCCTGTACTGTCAAGGTAGTTTCTTGTAAGGGTAATGATGAGTGTCTCTGTGTATGCATGTGACCCAGTAGTGAACCCACTAGTTAGGAAGGTTGGTCCAAGATAGTTGCTTGAATTAATGACTGTTTACTCCCTGAGTCAAGGAGTCCCTGTACTGTTTTATGTCCCACTTGTACTGGAATCAGATACTGGCCCCAATTGGCCAAGGCTAGATGAGTAGGTTCAATTTTCATTTTAGGGCAAAACGGGCTGTTGTTCTTTCCCATTACTCTCCCAGCAGATTATGTCTGGTTGTACCCTCTTACTGACTCAGTATAGGATTTTACCCCTATGGGTGGGGCAGTAATATTAGCAGAGGAAGGGTGGTAGTAGTTCTTACCATGGGTTGCTGGTTGCTGTAGTGTGCAGTTCCTTTCTGATGATGGGGTCGAGCAGTTAAATAATCCTCTGCGAGCCTAATAGCAACATCAGCAGCCTCTGGGTAGTGCTCCTTCACTCAGAGTTGTATGTCTTGGGGCAAGATATGAATGAACTGTTCTAGAATGATAACCTCCAGCATCTGATCTAGTGTTCTTGTATTAGGTTGCAACCATTTACTACAAAGATCTTTAAAGTGTATAAGCATCCTGTGGATTATCTGCATTCTGAAAATGGTATGCTCTAAAGCACTGCTGATAGGTTTCAGTGTTAATATCATATCATTTAGGATGGCTGCTTTAACTTGATTATAATTGTTAGCATGGTCTACTTCCACATGGCTGTAGGCCAGTTGGGCTTTACCAGTCAAATATGGTGCCAACCGAATAACCCATTGGTCTCTAGGTCAAGCACATGCCAGGACCACCCTCTCAAATGTCATTATGTAAGCTTCTATGTCATCCGTTTTGGATAGTTTAACCAGTTTGATATCTTGTGGCCCACTGCAGCAGGCTCAGGAGGATGGTTGGCACCTAGGGCCTGTATGGCATGAAGTGTGTCTGTCCATCTGGCCTCACTTTCCTTTTTGTCTCTCTCTCTCCGTTTCTCCAGTTCCACTTGGTGAAAACATAACCATCTAAGCAGTTCATGTGTTTCTGCAGGGTACTTCCTCCTTGGTTCACCTCCACTTGCCTGTTCCTTCAGTTCACCTTCCATCTTCGTAATAGGTTTAACCCCATTTTCGCGAACCACAGGATCCAGACCTGATAAAAGGGTCGCTGGTATAAAGCTGACACTGACTGTGTGACCACTCGAGGCAATGGAGGAAGTTCAGCTTGTCCTCTTCCATCGGCTGTCCACCAGAGTCTTACATTAGACTCCCCAGCTGGAATAAGTTGCCAACTGATTCCACCACTGCCACCATGTGTAAAAGGCTGTGGGGTAACAGATAGACACATACACTGATTTGAAGTTGCAAACATCCAAGGATATTTATTATTTACAGAACAAAATAATAGCAGACTTGTTTCATCAAAATAAAGAAATAAAATCAATAAAACATTAAATGAAATGTAATAAACTTCTTTAACACAATAATCCCAGAAGTTAGCTTAATTTCCAATATCTCAAGCTGTCAGTACTAGGAGACACTAGACTTGCTAGGTGTTTCCTCTTCAACACCTCCTTGAATCTGACTCTATGTCCTTTGATAAGCAGTATATAAGGGGGCTGGACAAAGAGATTGACCCTCCACCTATCAATCACATCACATTGTTTATTTCTCCTTTAAATACCTTTTAATTCATTATTTTATAAAGCAGCACGACTTTATTTCCAATATGATTGTAGTCATGACATTCTTGTTTAATTTTAGTAGCTGGATCCAGAATAAGAAAGGAAAATCCTTCAGTAAGCCCCTCCTCCAACAGTTCTGAAAATAAAGAAGTTTGGAAGTGGCTGGCTGGCTGTTAGAAAGGAGCTGCAAAGAGCAGCACAGAAAGACTTGGTTTGCCTGAAGACTGTTTTTGAGCCCTGGTTTCCATTGCATGCGTTTGAGAAACAAGAGGATTTTCTTGTATAGCAAAAGGTACAGGTAGCCTAGTCTTATAGCCTGTAACCCGACTTATGCTTTCTAAGCAGCAACAACATTAAATGTGGAGCTTTCATCTACTCGAATGTGTGACAGTCGTATGGTCTTTCCTAGAATTAACGCGCACCACCAAGGAGTGAGGAGGATAAAACTAAATGCAACCATCAATCACGTGGCACCTCTGAGAACATGGCTTTATATATTGTGCTCTGCAGTATCACGGACAAATGCAGACCAGCAAGGCCAAGAAGACTAGATGCCCTACAACAAAACTAATCTGCAAAATGATTAAACCATACCTTCTTAGGATACTACTTATGCTACTTCTGATATCTGGAAATGTTCATCTTAATCCGGGGCCTACCAGCCTAGCACCCCATGCCACAAAAAGGAGGAGGGTCCCTCACATTAGCCTCAGTCAATGTCTGCAGCCTCCTTAACAAACTTGACATCTTGCAAACCTGGGTCCAGCAATACAGCCCTGATGTACCTCTGTTGTTGAAACACGGCTTAACCCCAAGATACCAGACGCTGCAGTCACCATCCCTGGATACTCTTTTTCAGGCAGGACAGGGTTTCCAAACGAGGTGGGGGCTGTGCCATCTGCCTGAGGAATTCCTATCTGGGTCAAGTCTTCCGTTCTCAAACCCTAAACCACCCTCACAGGTTCGCTATTAAAGTTCTACTGGGCGCACAACAAGGGCTCACCATTGCCTCTGTGTACCTACCCTAAAGATCAGCACAATGGATTTCGAGCATATTGAAAGCCTACAGGGATTACACCATAACTCTGAACTCATAGTACTAGGTGACTTCAACATAAATTGGCTATCACTGGAGGCCAGTAACTACAAGGATGCTGTCACGTCACAGAACCTCACCCAGCTTGTTACCACCCCACCAGATGCAACTACAGGACAGGGTCGCAAACACTTCTGGACTGGATCCTAACTAATCACCTGAACCGAATCTCAAAGTCTCAGTGCTCCCTGATGGGATCAGTGACCACTCACCGTCACATGTACCTGGACAAACAAATTCATTAAGCCCCTCCTAAAATAATCCACACCAGAGTGTTAAAGCAGGGATACCTTGAGCTACTAAAGACACACCTAAGCCACCTGGACTGGACACCAATTGACTCTGCCATTGATGTAAACCAAGCCTTAGACCTTTTCATCAGCCACTTCACTGCGGCGTGCAATATCTTGCACCTCTCAAAAGCTGAAGGTCAGGGGCAGAGCTAACCCTTGGATAACCCGATCTAATCACTTTACTCAAACATAGGGATCGTCTCTGGCACTGTGCCGATGCAACATCCAAACCTGGGATATTCATAAATATAAAGCTGCCAGAAATGAGTACGCGGGCAGTTAGGAGAGCCAAAAGCAAATACTTCAAGGAAACTCTCTCCAACTCCTGGGTTGATGGAAAAAATTTGGAGTAACTTGAAAGACCTTACAGGCAAGGACCCTAAGTCACCACCCACCATGCTAAACATAAATGGAACACCAACAACTGACCTGTACACCATCACCAACACCTTTAACAATGTGTTCTCCAACTTGGATAGTGTCCTCCTTCTAATTTCTTTGATGCCCTCTGGTAGTAACCTCCTGCAACTACTCCGCTGCTACACCTGCCCCACAATTCTACTTCAAGGAGATCCCAGTACACAAGCCAGAACCTATATTCAGAAGGCCATTCACAATGCAGGCTACAGCGGTGACTCCCTTGACCTGAAGTTGTTAGCACTTGTCCTTGAAGAAGTCCTTGAACCCTTGACAAAGGTCCTCAATCTATCACTAAGGATGTCCCAGTTCCCATCTCGCTGGAAACAGGCGACCATCACACCGGTACACAAAAGTGGAGACAAATCACTGCACTCCAACTACAGACCTATCTCCATCCTCCCTCCATTGTCTAAGGCCCTGAGCATCGCCTCAGACCAATTAGTCAAGTACCTGGAAAAATACAACATCCAGTGTCCTGAGCAACATGGTTTCCGAAAAGGCACAGTACCACCACTGCACTATTAGAATTCACAGGCTTCATCCATACCACACTTGATCAAGGAAACTGTGTAGGGGCAGTATTCATCGAATCTACGAAAGCCTTTGATACTGTGAACCACCCACCTCTACTCAAGCAATTATCAAACATTGGGCTCTCCAATGAAGCACTGCTCTGGTTTTCAAGCTACCTTGGGAGAGGGTCCAGCGGGTTAGGATTGCTGGTGTTACCTCGAAGAAAAGCCAGTCCTTTCAGGGTTCCCACAGGGTCCATCCTGGGGCCACTATTCTTCAGCCTCTTCCTCAACGACCTTCCCAGTGTCTGTCACCAGAAATTACTGCTCTACCGATGACGCAGTCATGTTTACCAACCACCAAAATGCAGAGCTCCTCGAGAAACAATTACAGCTCGAATTTATGCGCATCGAAGAATGGTTCAAGTCACACAAACTGGTCATGAACTACAGCAAAACAAAGGTTATGACCTTCTACAATGCCAGGAGCAAGTACAAATCCCGTGACCTCACCATCCTAAACCAAACAGGGACATTACTTGAACACGCTCCTGATTTTAAATACCTAGGTGTCACATTGGACAGCTCACTGTCCTACCATCGGCACATAGATTCTGTCGCCAAAGCCACCAACATCCGTATAGGCTGCTCTACAGGCACAAACACTGCATGACTCCTGACACTCTCTGGTTGGCTATCAACAGCTCTGTCACCTCCATCACCGATTCACAGGCTGCTAATTATGGCTCTGCCTCCGCAGAATTACAGTTGCACTCAACAAAGCACATGAGCTGCTAACTGGGGCTGATCGACTTACACACACTTGTGACCTGTACACTGGGCAGGATGGCTACTCTCCTCAGCCGGATACAGTATCAAACCTGCCTCTTAGCCAAAAAGTCCTCCTCGGAGTCATGCCCCGGGCATTGAAAAGCTACTTATTGACCACCACAACACCCAGAGAACTAGAAGTTCACAACAACTAACCTTCCTTGTCCCCAGATGCCGGACTACCATGGCCAGAGGACCTTTGCCCACAGAGCACCACAGTGGTACAATACTCTCAACAAAGAAACTCTACTGCCGCTGCCTTGGCCCTTTAAGAGACAACTCCGACTTCATCTAATTTCAACTAGTTTGTGACTGTCTTCGCCTAATCGGGGCCCACTGCTCACTGCCCTCCACTTCAGTCTTGAAAGCCATCTCCCACCTTGCCTCCTTCTACCTGCCTACCCCTTGCCCCTCCCTTTTCCTCCCCGCATTTCCTGACTTTTATCCCTCCTCTCTCTCTCTCTCCCTTTAGAGCTCTTACCTCACCCTCTACCCTCCGACAATGGCCTTCCTGCCTGCATACCCCATTCCTCTCACCTGCAGTGCTTATTTCCAAGATTGCTCTTGGCTGGTTATGTCATGCTACCTAACATTTGGTACATTTTGAATTACTGGAATTTCCTAAGCCTCATTCTCTTACTTCTTGTTTGTGTAACTATGTACTATTATGTTGACCTTTGTATGTATATACCCCCATTCCTTGACGTGGAACCTTTGTAAACGAGCAGTTCCTGCTCAAAGGTATTTGTAATCCTAGATTTCAATAAAATAAATAAAAATAAACCTCGTATGGCAGCTTAAAAACTGAACAGCACCTTATACTGGGAAGCAGCCCAACCAGGTAAAAGTTCAGTATTTCCCCTTAAATGTTTTTAAACACAATATAAAGCAGGGCTTTCTTGTAAAGTACGTAAGGGGAAAAGCTACTAAATGGATTTACACCTGCTTCCTGGTCTAGGTGCTTCTTGTATAAATATCAGACAATTAATTTAAACCCTGCAAAATATATTATTCAATTTCTAGGGACACAATCATAAAATAGGTAGGTTCTTTTGTTTATAAGGCTGACGGTTCAACAAGGGGGGCACCAGACAACAAGACTTTATAAAACAAAAGAACATGGTGGCCAGCCCATGTACACTCAAAAGATAGAACACAGAAAACCTTTTAACAACAATAAACAATGATGGGCTCTCCATGAATAATCCTACAAACTGATTTGTGCCTTTACAGCTGGTATGGATGGTGAAGACAGCAGGAGGTGGTGATGAGAAGGCAGGAAACAGGACTGTGGTAACAGTAATAGTACTGAGGTTACTTGAGGAAGAGCATAAGGGGAGGGGCAAGGAAGAAAGTGTGTGTGTGGGGTGGAGAACTGCTTGCAGTGAATCAAAACTCCTAAAATGGTGGGGTAAGGAAGGTAGATTTCCAACAAAGGAGGTGCTTTTAGTAGACAGCAAGTGGCATTCGGGGAGTGCATGATGCATACCTGCATTCACAAGTACTAGTATTGGTTAGTGATTGCTTCAGATCAACTTTAAAAGAATAAATGGCCTCAAAATTTATTACTATAGCAGGGAGTTCATTTAGCGGGGGGCCCTGTATGCAAATGAGCACTGGCTGAGAGATGTCCTCATGAAGGGGACGCAAAGGGTGCCTCTGCTGTGACCCTAGTGTTATACTTCTGGTGTGCCAGTAGGATGAGTTTCTGGATGCAAGGCCTAGTTGGACTTTTTACATAGCATGCAAATCTGAATTTGATCCTGCCACTGAGTGATAACCAGTTAGTTTGTTTGTAAAGGGCACACGATGGGTAAGTTTATCTGCCCCAAGTACTAGCCTGCAAGCTTTACTGAGGACTGTGGACACCCATTTTAAGGTAGTATCCGAGGCAGAAGAGTACACTACCAGGCCTTAATCAATAAATGAGATGACAGAGCTGGAGATGCAAGAGCAGTGGGTGTAAGGTATTGATGTTGCCTATATAAGACCCCAAGTCTGATGTTAACTGCATTCACTACCTGTTTGATGTGCTTAGAAAAGGACAGGGAATCGTCTATGATGACCCCACGTATCTGAAACAGTCCACTTGCTCCAGAGGGACTGCATTGTTGTTGGTAATAGAAGTGGAGGATTTCTTGCTTTCTGTTGGTGACTTGAGATGATCATGGTTTTGTTTTTTGTAGTCTAGTAGCAGTTTTTGTTGATGGAACCAGTCTTCAGTTTTTTGAACAGTGTCCTGGAGATTTTGTCTGAGTTGAGCAAGCTGGGAATGGCAATTCAAAATGGCTGCATCATCAGCATAAAGAATGATTTTGCTGGTACATGCATCGGGACTGCATTTAAAAATAGGCTAAAAGGCAAAAGGCCTAATATGGACCCTTGAGGACACCCAGGGAGACCTCTCAAGCTGTTGAGATGACAGACCCTAATTTGACGCTCTGTGATCTACAGGAGAGGTAGTCCTGGAACCACCTTACTCGAGGTAGTTGACAGACCTAGGGCCTGCAACTGCTGTGTAAGAAGAAAGTAACTGACAGTATCAAATGCTTTGATGAGGTCAATAAAATTGATCCCATAAGCATGCCATCATCGAGTGCCCTATGCACAGTCAGTGAAACTGACTAAGGCAGTTATAGTGCTATGAGACTTCCTAAAAGCATGCTGTTGATTGCATTGGAGATTGTACTTTTGCAGGTAGTCAGTGATTTGGTCAACCATTAATTTTTCCAGTGCTTTAGAGAGGGGAAAGGATTAAGATTGGCCTATAGTTTGATGTGCAGGTGCAATCCCCACTTTTGTGCAATGGAGTCACCAGAGAAAGTTTCAGACAGAAGGAATTTGGCGAGTGTGAGGGATTTACTGAATATTTTCGTGGTAGGGGCAAGCACTTCTTCCAGGGTGACAGCAATCATTTTCACATCAAGATTATCGCTGCCCTGTCTGGTTTTGCCAAGTACCTTTTGACGTATTTTCTAGCCTCACTGACGGATATGCATTTAACACAGAAATCTGGGTGTTTGTATTCCTTGGCTGGGGTGGATTGAGGCGGTTCAGCAGCATTCAGATAATCTGGGGTTTACAGAGCTGAGGTCTGTAAAAGCTATGTTGAAGGAGTTGGCAATGGTGGGCAAATCTTGATTATTAATACTATTTAGGTTGAGCACTGCTAGGTGCTTATTATCTTCTTGCCCTAATAATTATTTTATATTCCCCCAGAATCTCCTACCATCACCCCAAGACTTTTCCAGTTGGTCCTTGTAGTATTTTGCTTTGGCAAGTCTGATTTGGTTAATGCACTCATTCCTGGCTGCCCTATATCTCTGATAGTCACCACTGTGCCTGTGGCCTTGGCCCTGCACCACAGATTATCTCCTCCCTCATTTTATCAAGCAGGTCCCTAGAGATCCAGCCATTGCAGGTTCCCAGGTTTTCTCCTCCTGGCAGGGCTAAGATGTCACAGGTAGCACTGAAATGGTCTGTAAAATACCGGAGTGCAGGGTTTATGTCCGTAAATTGTCCAGAGGTGACCAGTCGATTTGGGCAAGTGCTGCCTTAAAGGAGTTAAGCAGGCCTCTCTTGAGGACCCTACTTTCAATCACAATGGAGTGGGCTGCTTGATTTTATTAGACCAAAGGCATGTGACAGGAGAGGAGTCACTTAGGGAGTCAGGGTGAACTGTGACCCGTTATCCTTGATGGATGGCTGGTCAGGACCCAGTTAAGGACAGTGCTGTTGCCACTCTTGTAGTTGTGTCTAGTGGGTTCAGTTACTATTTGGGCAAGATCCAGACTAGTGACCATGTCTAAAGTCACCAGTTATTATGACTTCACTGTTCGATTTGAGCTAGTTTAGTACATGAATTACTTTATCAAGGCCCTGTTGTGCCTTCCTAGGAGGTAAGTAGACAACAGCTGTTGTAAGGGACTTGTTATGTACACCGAGCAGGAGCTTAATTGACAACAACTCATGGTCACTGAACTTACTGATTTGGGAGCAGGCACCCTTGGTAGTATCACTGACGTAAATCGGCACCCCTCCTTTTACCTGCCCTGTCTTGCCTAAAGACCACATATCCCTGAATGGAAACTGCATTATTCTAAATTGTTGGCGTTAGCCATGTTTGAGTTAGACAGATGATGTCGGAGAGTGCATGTGCATACATGCTGGAAGCGGTGCCTATTTTGCCAAGAGGCTCCCGATATTTAAGGATACCATCTTCAGCCCTACTTGTCCCTTTTCTACCTTTGCCTGGTTGTTTAGCGGACCAGGGTTGGGATGCAGATTCCTGATAGCAATAGTAGTATTACAACTGCCTTTTTCCAAGAAATGCTAATATATATCCGAGTCTTAACCTTTTTCCTGTATGTTTTAGGTGAATTTTGTTGTGGCAAATCTATGGTATGAGTCAGGGGTATGACTACTACAAAAAGGCTAGCCCCATAAGATTGTTGTAAATCCAGTCGGGGAGCTTAAAGGATGCATTCAAATCAGGCGAAACAGGTGCGTCCTTTCGGGATCCTAAGTGTATTATTAAGCGGGATAACAGTACTCTCACCTGTGTGACATCAGTGGCCTGATGAACCAGGGAGCTCTCAGATAACAGAAGCAGAACTAGCATCACAGATAGGAATGCACCATGATGCATCTGGGTTTAAGGCAGGCAGTTGATAGTAGCCCAGTAGGCACATGGATGTTGTGCCTAGCAGTTACCAAATTATTTAAATGTTTTAATAATATTTTTTCAGGCACTGGTAGTAGAAACAGACTAGTCTTGGATGGGGGTATAGAGGCAGTGCTGTACCTCCTAGCAGTACTAGAGAACCAGAATTAGCCTTGGGGGAGGACGTTAAGGAGCAGGGTGTGCCACCTAAATAGTGCACGTGGCACCCTGTGAATCCAGCCTCGGGTCTTTTGTAACTAGCTGGCTTCAAGGTATTCCACAATTCTTTCTTTTAGCAGTGACTCCATTAGCTTCCACCACCCATGTCTGGCTGACTGGCCTATAGTTGCCTACCTCCTCCCTGCTACTGCTTTCTGAAGCAGGATTACCTCTGCCCTCTTCCAGTCTTCTGGAACCACTCCTGATTCCAGGGAGTTTTTTTTTTTAAATTACAATGCTTTTATGATGGTTCCACCAAGGCTCAGCCCCCGCCTCCCCAGGCCCCCACCTCACTCTCCAGGACTCGCCTCCATCCAGTGATCCCTTGTCTTGCCCCCAGGACAGGGTCACCTCACAGATGTGAACCCATTACAATGCCGGTACAAGTTTATTAGCAGGGTCACCTACACGCACTGCCTCCATGGCTTACCCCCCACCGGTGCGTGAAGTGGGGCCACAAGATGGACGGCGGGGCTAGGTCGGGAGCAGTGCTGCGGCAGGTGAACGGGCTGGAAAGCGTGGTGGCATTAATCACAACTACATATTTTGGAACAGGGACCCCATGTGGGTGGGTGTAGCGTGCAATGATGTATCACGCTGAAGTGCTGATGTGTGACACAGCCCTACTAGGCATCGGTAGCTGCTGCTGTCTCGGCCCCACCAGGGGTCAGGCAGGCACGGGTGCATGGCAATGCCCCCCACCCGAGAGGGCAGCAGTCCAAGGATGCTCAATCTCTCCTCCCAGCCGGCCCTCTGACTCTTGGGTCTGCTCCCGAGGTCGGTGTCAAGTGGAAATCTAACTGCTGCACCAGTGGGCCAGGCCTGATTTCATCAGGTTGTTAAAAGGACGGTCAAGGGTGCAGCCAGTATCTCCCTGAGCTCTCTCTAGTACCCTTAGGTGGAACCTGTCTGGCCCCATAGCTTTGTCCACTTGTAGATTTGGAAGTCCCTTCAGAATTCTCTCCTCTGAAAAGGTCCTAAATTAAAATTTGAGCTGCCTGCTGGCGCAGGGGAGGGCGGTGACCTGCGGCGCCGGTGACCTGGGTTCGGAATGGACCAGGGACGCTGGAGGCAGGCAGGCGGGAAGGATTGAGGAGGGAGGCAGAATGTTCGGCACTAAGCGGACACCTAGCAGAGGCTGGGTGTACCACCGTGCCAACACATTCAGGGGCCAGGCGGATGCTGGTCATCACTGCCGTCCCGCCCCCTTACACGGGAGAAAATGCCGCTGCCACCACAAAGATGACGTCTGCCTCGCCGCTCCGATTAGCTCCCAGGCCGACTCCCCGTTCTACGGCACTTAAGAGGCTGGTGCCGCAACCCCACCCTGAGGGGTAAGCCAAGGGGTATCAGGGAAGTTGTGGCTCTGTGGAGTGGGAGTGATGGAAGTCTGTGACCGGCCTGAGGTACCGTGCTGGCAGCGAAATAAAGTACAATAAATATAAAATTTTAATTTGTTAATTTGGTAAGTTAAATTTGGACTCATTTTATAATTGCAATAAGACACTCTGTGGTGTGCACTGTTGTGGTATAAAATATAGCCCTGAAGGTTTCCCTAAAGCACTCACATATAGGGTGCACCATACTTTTCATTTTTTTTTTACTTATTTTTCTCTCCGGTTGCTGCTCCACCAAGACTCCCTCAGACAACCTGGCTTTCACCTGCCTGCCTGAGAGGCCCCCATCCCAGTCCCCAACCCCACCCATGGTACTCCGGACCCTCGCACCTACCTTGCAGCAAACTCCTGGCTTGTACCCCAGGACTGGGCCACCATTCCTTCTTTGGTGCTCCTTGAACTCTAATTAACTGTAGGCAAGGCAAGGGGCAGAGTGTATCAGGGGACCAGGTGGGCGCTTCGTGGTGGGCATATGGGGCCGGGCGTAGTATACTCAGCAGTGCAGGGGTTTCCTTGTTTGACAGCATGACTCCCCCACCCGGAGGTGTGGACGGCAATGACATCCAGCGCAAGATGAGTGCGCCCACACCTACCGCACAAGACATCTGCCATCACCTCCACCCTCTTGACGTGGTCCCCAGGTTGCAGTTCACCCAGCCTCTGCTGGGCATCGCTGACACCAGGATCCACAGACCACCCTGCCCCAGGAGAGGAAAGGTGTACTCGGATGCTCAATCATCTCCTCCCTGGCAGACCCCAGGCAACCTGAGCTCGCTCCGAAGCGAAGTCGCTGGTGTGGTGTTGCATCCAGAACCTTAACCCTCAGGGCCACTGGGCCAGCATCATACTTTCATTTTGAGTCCCTATCCTTTTGCAACACCCTCATGCTCCCCAACCCCACAAAGTTTAAAGCAGAGCCCTGGTCTCAATATCGTTACAATCACAACATGTGGGAGAAACCCACACAGAAAAACAGCAGAGATCAACTTTTCCTCTGCTGCTGGCCCGACTGGCCAGTGTCCTGCAAAGGATGTGAAAAAGACTCAGATAGGACAGCAGCTTTGCGGAGGTCATATAGTACACTTGAGGTCAGTGGCACGACTGAAGTTGGTGCTGTGTATCCTCCATGGAACAACCATATCTAAAGCTCATGAGACTGCTCTGTTGTCCCTCGACTTTCTGGTAAGAGTAGAGTTTACATGGGGCAGATCATGGCGAAATAAACATTACATGTGTGGGCTAAGGCGACAGGGATTGTCTGGAGAGGCTTTTAATGGACAGACTGTTATACCAAGTTAATGTTTGGCTTAGCAAGGTGGGAGTGTGGTCAAGAGGAGGAAGAGAGCCCTGTTTGCTCATTCATAGTTAGTCGAGTGATGTGGGGCGTACTGTATCACACACTGCAACAGCTTTAATCATTTAATATACCAAAGTACATTCCCAGTGGGCCATCATTATTTTCTGCAGGCCAGAAATTTTGTCTTAATTACTGGCCTGAAGACCATCAAGCTTTGTTACCTAAACTCCCCCAAAACAGTAAAGGAAAACTAACCTACAGATGTAAAGAAGCATGCAGGAAAAAAGTAAATGAGCTCAGATAAAAGAAGAGACAAATCAGAGATCAGAGAACTGTATGTATATACCTGTTTTGCTTGACAAATGCCTTGTCCTTTCACTTTTTTTTTTTTTTTAGGTGATATAATGCCCCTCCACTATGGCTCAGATAACTTGGCTGCACCAGAGTGTGCCACAACAACATTTGTTTTACTCCAGATCTGTGGGTGCCAGGCTACAGTTACTCCTGCCTTAGTGGGCCTAGTTACCCTACAGAAATAATGTACTGTTCTCGCACTAGGCTGCAGGGCAATTCATACTTTTACTTCTCAGCTAAGGCAATCATTCATAACAGAGGCAATTGATTTAACCATCATACAGACAGCTGCATACCCCATTAACGTGATACATAGCATGCTTTCTAGAATCACTGATGTGAGTGCCATCAGATCCCCCTGGACTGGCACAGCCTCATTAAAAAAGATTTCTTGGCTATGTAGAAAACAGACCCAGGTACCAGCTCATCACTTACGGTTCAGACTCAACATGTGTAGGTAGGGCACAGCACAGGTACCCATGGCATCTGAGGGCCAACATTACCCAAGGCTGAACATATGCAACCCTGACTGATGGCTTAAAGCAGTACTAAGGAGGGTGGCAAAGGCAAACAGATTCTCCTAACCACAGCAGACACATTACATCCCTCCTTAGCTGTTGAACTACGGTTAGTACAGGCAAATGCCCAGATGTGACCACCTCAGAAAATATTGGTGCTCCAACTTCCTCTGAGGTCCCATCATGTGGCAGGCAGCTTGGGTCACTTCTGCCCTTGGCTGAAATCTAGGCCCAGAAGGTCATCCGGGCATGCTCCTTTAAGGGAATCCTCTTAGCCACTGACAACTGCCAGAGATTAGTGGGACTTATGCTGCTGCAGTAAGCCCTCCAGCTCTGGGGTGTTAACCCTGCCGCTGCCAGATGGCAACCTACCATACAAGCACCCATAAAGCAGATGTGACAACATACTTCTTAGTACTGCCCATCCCTAAATGGGGTGCTACATTAAGATACTTCTTCAGTAACTGAAGGCACTCGCCATGTCTCATGCTTTCCAGCACACTCCAGGGTGTTGTTATCCCACAACAATGCACACCACCATAATTTTCTGGAACTGAGAGTTAAACACATTTTGTTTTCAAACCTCCCTCATATCAAAACACGCTTTATGTAGTTTTATAAAATAGGCTTGCTAAAACTTGCAATATGATTGGTGAAATCCAGTTGAGGACTCTGCAGTTATTACTTATAACTGCACAGTACATATATTTTCTTTTGACCTCTTGTTGTCTTTATTCACCATTTTATAAGCATGATAACACAGGTCCAGCGTTGTGCCTCACTATACCCTGTTGTGTTACTGCTTATGAATATAATGCTAAGCTACATAACACTGGCGACTGGGGTTTGGGAACAAGGCAGGTATGTCTAAGGATATAAAAAGGGTGCCAGTGGGAAGCATCTTCCTGCTGAAGGGTAATCAGAGGGCGAGGGCATGGCCAGCAGGTGGAAGGAGGCCGTTCAGAGGTAACATTAAAGTACTATTTCACAGAGAGGGTGGTGGATAAGTGGAATAGACTTCGGACGATCGTTGGAAAAGAAACAGTGGAGAGGATTCAAAGGTCTTGGGACAACCACAGGAGTGTTGAGGTGGGGGCACATGTCTTAGCAGATAGCTGGACAAATGGGCAGACTCAGTGGGCCTTGTTGGTCCATTTCTGCCATCACAGTTCCATGAGCTCTGTTCCTCTGGGGAAGGAGGACAGTGAGCTCTGCAGCACTACTGCCATTTGGGTGACCACAGGTGGCAGTGCAGGCAGGGCTGCAGCTATGAATTTTGGGGCCCTGGACAAGTCACTTGAAATGGACCCGTTTCCCAAACCAGCTAATGCCAGTTCCTCAGGTGGGCCCCAGACAACTTCCCCACATTACTGCGACCCTGAATGCAGGTAGGACCCAGTTTGGATGGGCAGTGATGGTGCCTCATGTTAGCATGCCATCATTCAGCTACTTGACAGAAAACAGGGACAATGCCCTGACCAACACAGGATGACACTAGCTCCTCCACAGGCTTTGCATCACTGACTGTGGCAGCTATCTTCACCGAGTATGAAGGCCAAAGGGGCTGGAGGACTGCTTTGCCCTAGTTTGCCTATTTCCTACCTAAGGGATAAGCTGATTGCATCACCGGGGGCATAGGGTCCTTGAGGTCATAGGAAGTACTCAGGAACGCCAGTGATGGGGAGAGCTACCGGGACAGGCAACGGGGGTTCATAAACAGATGAGAAAAAAGCTTGATAATTGTTTTTCTTTGCAGTAAAATTTAATGGTCTTTTTATATTAGGTGAAACAGCTACTACTAATTTTCCAATTAAAACTGATCTCGTGTGACTCTTGTCTCACGGACCTTCCTACACTTGCTTTATATCGCTTTGATGTAAGAAATCAGACTGGGATGTGAATGAATAAAACACAAACCAGAACAGTAGCACTGCAGGCCAGGCTTTAATTACTGCCGAGCGGCCGGCTGCACTTGCTCCAACTTCTGCCGGCACCAGCTTCTAAGTTTATGATAGTAAAATGTGTTTCTAAAACGTCTACAGTAGCAGCGGCGGGGTTTGGGAATGATCAGAGTGCCGAGTATTTTTTTTTTTTTAGGGAAAGTAATCCTTGAGGACGCCAATTTCGAGTTCAGTGGTTTAACCCTTTGCTAACTCGGACCACAAACACCAACATAGCTATCAAGTCCTCAGAGCTGAAACGACATTAATCAACACCATAACCGAAATAAAACAGAAAAAACTGAAGTCCACGGGGGGACACCCACACTGCCCCAGATTCTACTGTAATTCCATTATGAACTGGAGAATGAAGTTTGTCGTCGCCGAGATATAGTGGCTGTGCGGCTCACAGTGCCATCTAAGAAACCATTTCTAGACGGTTGACAAAATAAAGAATCAAAATCTGCGGGGACTGTAAGTTGTAGTCATCGACGGCCAAGCTGCCCTCAGCCCTGTTCATTACGTACGTTGGGCGGGAGAGAAAGAGAGCGCGCTGCTCACTGCTCCCGTGCAATGTTATGGTCGTCAGCCCCTCGCTCGCGCTCGCCTGTGCTATTTGAGATCTGAATGCGCCGCTCAGGCTCGCGCTGCCCCTCGAGCTGTTATGGCGGAGCGGGGTCTGTGCAGGGGACACACGCCAAGCCCAGCCAGCAGCAGCCTGCCTTTAAAGCGCGCTTCCCGCCCCTCTACCTAACATACACACACACCGGCTGGGCCTGTCGCTTCTCTGTCTCCTCCCTCCCCCGAAACGCTCCGGGTTCCGTCCTCTCCCTCCCCGGCAGGCAGCCGAGCAGCGTCCCCGGGAAAGGAGCCGTGGATTCGGGCGGCGCGCCGAGGAAGGAGAGCCGTGCCTGCGCGCCGTTTTGTCATCGGATTCCCGAGGAGGACTGATCGCAACCCAGCGGCGGCGCTCCGTCCCAGCAGCCACATGAACCGCAGCCACGGGAGGAGGTAACGCAGCGTATTTAATAATGTCCGAGCGAGAGGCAGGCAGAGAATGAGAGAGTAAACCAGTCCGCATTGTCTTCGCATTTGGGCCAAACAAAAAAAAATTAAAAAAAAAGTTTTTTTTTTTAATTGTCTTTTCTGACTAGATTTTGTAAATTTTGAATCCCATTCCAGGAATTTTGCTCCTGGAACCGGCCAACAAAACGCCAGTTTAATATTTTTGAGGGTTGGAGTCGCCCAAAGTGTGAAACGACGAACAAAAGCAAAAGCAGGGCAGCCATGTCGGTTTCCCAATTCACGTTTGTGGAAAAAAATTAGAAAAAAATCTCGAAAGTAATTTGCAATTAGTAGATTTCGGGCGCCGCAGAGGCGTGGACTGCAATTAGCAATCTGCTTGCAAATTGTGGGTAAATTGTAAAGTTGGGTTCAATTTTTCTTTGTTTTTTAATTTTTTTGAAATGGCAGTTTATTTTTTAAATTAAAATGACGCCACCTAGAGGACAATATTTTGTAAATGAAAGAAATTAAAATTTTCCATGAAAAATATTTACTATTTCATTATCAAAAGTTTAAATTCAGCATGACGATTTAAATTGGCACTTTTCGGTTTTGTTCTTTTATCTTGGTTATGGATTTAAACAACTGCTTTTAAGACTATGGATCATTTTGTAATTTGTGATCAAATTGTAGAAGTATAGTTATAAGAATGTGATTTTGTTTTAGTAAAAATGACTAGAAAATAAAGTTTTAAATTGAAGTATATTTTAGTAATTGTGCAAAAAAAGTACATCTGAAATGTTGGTAATGCATGATTGCAGAGTTTTCTAATTTAGCAAGTCAGTGAGTTAGCAAATTAATTTGTGTATCTTGGCACATAAACAACTAGTTTTGAAACAGAATTCTCTAGCTGTCAGCTTTGGAGATGCAAGATGCAGTTTCCAGTGTGATGAACACCAAGCATGAATGATTAGGAATCTCTAACTGATAAAAATAATGAATTTGCTTCACAATTTTCAAGCATCTGATTTACTTTGTGTGGGTTTTTATTTTTATTTTATTTTTTTTTTAATTTTTAACTTTTAAAGCAGTGTTCAATGTATATTGATTTGGTGGGTTATGGATCAGGTAGATTTAAAGGCGATTTATATGGACATATATATATATATATATATATATATTTTGTAGAGTTAAAATTGGTAAATATGTGGGATCACTACATTTACTTTCTATTTATTCTGAATCATACATGTATGAGTTTCAGTAGTTGAAATAATTTTGGGGAAAACATTTTACTTTGCCTTTCCCACTGAAATTGGAATTTGTAATACTGAACAGTGACAGATGCAGTACCAACAACATGCTTTCATCAGAAATATTGTTCATGAGTAGGCTTTTTTTTTTTTTTTTTGGGTCATAAGACGGGGAGTGGCCAGGCTTACTACAAGGCCCTGCAGCTTGCTCAGCTAGTAGAACACAAATGAAATTTAGTATCAAGGTTCAAATAGCGTTTAGGTTGCAGCACTTCTAGTTCATCTCATTTTGTTAAACTACATTGGAAGGGTTACAATTGGACATTTAGTACCTAGATTTTCATTTTAGTGTTCCTTTCAGAGAAACCACACCAAGTTAATTTTAGTAGTTGGTTTGAAAGCGTCTGCTAGTGTGTAGTGTTTAGAAAATGTAACGGATGGACGCTGCCAGACCCACAGGCTGCCAGTTGTCCTTTTTTGTTCTAAATTGTTATTTGATTGTCCTTGTTTTTGTGTGTAGTGTATTAATTATTATATCGTTTTAAATGTCGTTTTGTGTGCTACCTCAAAACAAAATAAAAGCCTGCTCATTGCTGATATGTTACCAGTGATGATTTTACTTTTTTTTTTTTTTTTTATAACAATTTAAAACGAATCTGTTTTTTTTTTTTTAAAGGCACTGTCAAACATCCAGTTGTTGAAATTTTTATTTTTCAGTCATTCATTCACTGGCCAGAGTCAGCCCAGTGGAGATTAACAGTGTCCTCTTTAAAGCAGCAGTATTGTAAGTAGCCATGTGGCCCCAACAAAAACCTTAAATATATAATTTTTTTTCATTTGTTTTCTTTCCTGAACTAAGATGCAGGATTTTAAAGGTTTTAAAAGTTTCCGCCCAGTGGAATGCCTGCTGTGGAAAACAATCAAATATCTTGGTACTGTGCTGTTCCTTATCAGAACTATGTGGTAGCGCCACCTAATCCATCCATGGTATGAATGTTGTATGTACAGTCAACAGGTAATCTCAGTGGAAGAGATTTTTTTAAATTACTGAACGGTGGCCATCTTTAATGATCTGAGTCATTAATTTAAGAGTGGCTATAAAAGCTGTTTTAAACATATCTACATTTTAAATTCACTGAGGATAATATCTAAATGTATCAGCAGTACATTTTACTTAACACACACAACCCCCGCCCAAACTACATGGTGACTTTTTCTTTTTGCCGCTAACAATTACTGTTGCTTTAAAAATTAGTCCAGCTGTAGCTGGCCTGCGAGCACGCAGTGTCTGATACATTCCACCCTGCTGAAACTCCTCTATCACCCTGCATGGGAGGGCTGGCTGACTTTTTCAGGAAGTATGGTTGCTCTTTGTGGTGTAACCATCTCGTACAACAGGGTATGGTGTGTGTGTGTGTGTATATATGAACCGTTGCTGCTTTTTTTTTATACTTTACCATTAAAGTAAGAAGAAAACACTTGACTGAATAGAGTTTTAATGCCTAGTTTGCAGTAAAACATTTGTCAGATAACATGCTGTTTGAAAATCGGATTCATACCACATGGTCAACTGACTACTAGGGTGTATTGGTGAAATATGCAGCAGTCAAAATGAACATTATTCTGGCAACAAGGCATGAGAATGCTTGAAGCACCAAATCCACCAGAACTACAGTTTCTGTGGCTGGTGTGTTTAGCTGGCCAGTCACTTGGTAGCTGGATTTATGGTGTCATATGTGCATGATCTGTCTGTGTCACTCTATTTTTGTACTATTACTTTTTATACTTAGTTTATTTTGTACTGTTCCATTCTGCATTTTCTGACTTGCAACATTAGTGAGCCAGATTGTATTCCAGTTTTCTGAGTCATTTTGCACTGCCCTTCAGAATTCACCATGAGTAATGAGTGGGTTATTGATTGGCTTGCCTTTTACTCATCAGTGTCTGCTGCATGGCTGATTGCAGTAGTATGAGACAGACCTGTGTCACTCATCCTTTAGAGTTGTGTTTTTGGTGAGGTTCTGTTTTTGTTCAGTATTGAAATGTATCTGCCACTGTTTGCCAGGGTTATTAGGGTGTGACCCATGATTGGGGTTACAGTGAATACAGAGGCACAGTGAAATAAGTGGCAGGTGTATGCAGGCAGTCATTTGTAGGCAAAAGCGGCTTATTTTTCCAAAAGACACATGTTTTACCTCTGGCTCCTGACTCCTTCAGGAGTAGGAGCCACCATGAATCACTGAGTCATAGGCCGAGCAGGGCGGCTTTCTGAGTAGGACTATTTAGAATGTGTTGTCTTCTAATACCAACTGGGGCTGTTGAATGAGTGGGACTTGGTGGAATCTTAAAGATCACTGCCGCATTCCCTGCAGGTAAAGGCAGAGTCAGTTCGCATGTATAATTGATTGGGTGTTGGACAAAAGGGAATTAGGGTGTCTGGCGTAGCGGGGAAAAAAAGTGGCAGTGAGCAAGTTAGGGATTTAAAACATGGGTCAAATTACTTCATTTGTGTAAACAAAAATAAAGTGGTAAAATGAGAAACAAAATTGGGTTGAAAGTACAAATTTCACCAGTCACGGGAGCTGAAAAAATGTCAAGTACAAATACTTTTCTGCGGTTCACTTTACCATCTTTCTGCTGTTGTTACAGGCCAGGTGCACCGCTAATGACCCACTGTTAAGTGGAAAGTGGGTAATTTTGGGCAGGCTGTGACTTTTCCCTTTTCCCCTGTTTAGTGCTAGGGGCCATTTGCAGAAGAAAATTTCATAAATTGCATGGTTTGAGCATCTCCTCTGTTTTTCATTGGCTCAGTCTGGATGGAACTATTATTTGCTGGTGTATGTTGATTGGCAGAGCATCCTGCTGTGTGGCAGTCGAACCCTTTAGGAAATTAGGAAAAATCCACTAAATGCACGTGTGTGTGTGTGTGTGTGTGTGTGTTTATATGTATATGTGTGTGTTCGTGTGTATGAATATATATTAAAAATCCAAAGTTTTTCCTGTGAATTTTTTTTTTTTTTTTTTTTATCAACTTTTGGGATTTAATTCTCAGAAGCGAAAAACTACCATTTTGTGAAATCCACAAAACTTCGGCACAGTACTAGCAAGCCAACATTAGTAGATCACGTTTTTCTTTCAAACTTATAATTTGTTTTATCAATAAAACAAAAGATAAATCAGTACCTCCTACCAGACATACAATTCTAAGTGTTGGGAGCCATTCAATGAAAGTAAGGCCCGTCCGTCCACACTACACCACTCAGACCCCGTAACAGACAGAAACCGTTAGCTGGGGAGGTTACAGTAGTCCACACTGCAGTGGTGGCGATACGAACGTACCGCCAGTCCACACCTCGGGAACCAGGCGACCATTACTGTGGCGCCCAATCCTGATGCAGCTCGTGATGCACCATGGGCCCCTACAGGGGAACCGTTACCGCCCGTCCACACACTCGCCAGTAGCGTTGCGCGGTGGGACGGTTCACAACTGTTGTTGAAACCACCTCATATATGGTTTCAACAACGCTACGAAAACATCTTCTGTAACGTTACAGGTGTAAAACACAAACCGTTATGTAACTGGGCACTGTAACGCTACAGAGGCGTAGTGGACAGGGCCTAAGGTAAAAGTAATCTAAATAGTCTTTATTTTAAATGAATCTTTAACAGAAAAGGTAATGTTTAATTGATATTCACATGTCCATTCTTGACTGCAGCGGCCTTTGTGGGCCTTAAAGACCCAACCTGTGCAGTGTAATTTCAAGAGAAACACTGTCCTCCTAGTTGTGGTTTGATTTTTGGCTTAGTAGTTATACAAACAGCACTTAGAATAGGGTCTCAGGGTTACTTTGTTAGTGTTCTGGCCTGTTGCCCAAAACATTTGGCTTCCTTGTGAAAATTTGTCTTCTGCTTCTGGAAACCCAAAAGCCTAGCATTGTTCATTGACAAATGTCTTAAATTTTGTCCAGCCTTTGTAAAATTGTTTACTTGACTTTCCTGTATAAGCATATATCCTTGCTCTTGCTTTGTTTTATTAATTACCCAAACAAGTATTTCCGTTGCCTTAGTAGGGCACATTGGAGTGTAGATAATGGGAAGGTGTGGCCTAGTCATTGGAGTGCAGAACAGTTTCTGGAAGACGTTTTGAAGCATCTGAGAGAGACCCCCCACAGATATTTTAGGGTCCCACGAGTCTGTTCTTACATCATTTTAGGGAAGCTGAATATGAATTTAAAATGTGAAAGCTCATATATTTGGACCATGTGTTCCTCTGATCAAGAGTCTCAAGCAAAATTCAGTGTCCTAGGACCATTTCTTGGGGTTTATGGACTCTTTCAGAACTAGTAAACTACATATCATAAGTTTTGAAGCTTCTTGCTGCCTCTAGCTGTATTGAACACCACCCATTAGTCCCTCCCTATGCTTAATTTCTCGCTGTTATAAAAGTGCAGAGGAGGAGCAGGATCCACTAAAGAAAAGAACATTATCTTAGTTGGGCCATTGGATGGGTAACTAAACTGCAATAAAATGTATTAAAACAAAATTAAGTATGTTTTGTATGTTTTTTGATACTTATGTTTTAAATGTTATATATGAATTAACATCATTTAAGAAGGCCATGCATAATTTTAGTTATTGTGATCCCAATATAGGAAATACTTAAAATAGTAGATTTTGTAGAAATTCACAGTTTGCATAAGCTGAACTCGCACAAAATTTCCTACAAAATTAGTTTCGCACTTGCCATTTTTTTTTTTAATTACTGAAAATGATATTCATTTAAACCGGGTCTTCTTTTATCTTCCTCTGTTCTTGTTGCTTATTTCTGCTGTGGAGTTATAATATTCTGCTTATGATATCACATATTGTTGCCACAGAAGCAGTTCTGATTCACAAGCAGTTGGTTATGATTTCAGGACAGGAGAAGCAGCAGAAACAGATAAAGTCTAAGGGAAATGGCCTACTGTCATGCAAATGTATAGCACTAAGGTATGGAATATCCTGAAGTACAGATTTTTGGGAGTATTAAATATTTGAGTCTTGCAATTACTAACATACTAAAATGCCAGCAGAATAGGCCCTGACGGTCTTTTTAGGTCTGCTCGTTTGGTCAGCCCCACCCTGGGAGCTGACCTTGCTGACCCCTCGCCTTCTCTGACTTCTCCTTCCCAGTTCCAGATATTCTCGCTGCACTGGATTTTGCTTCCAGAACCTTTCCCTGTACCTGTAACACCGCCTCTTGAACCCCTCCACCAGCCCTCTGGGCAGTGCATTCCATGGCTCCACCACCCTCCTCAGTGAAGTAGCACCTCCTTTCTCCCTGAACCCTCCAGCTTTCACCCATGCCCTCTAGTTGCCCCTCCTCCTTCCTCTCAAGCACCCTGACTGCTCCTCCCTGTTTACCCCCTTCATGTACCTGAAGACCTCTATCATGTCCCCCGGTCCCATCTCTCTTCCAGCGTGCACATATTTAGCTCTTCTAGCCTATCCTCATAGATCCTGTCCCCAAGCCCCAAATCATTTTGGTTGTCCTCCTCTGGACCTCTCCAGGAGTTTAATGTCCCTCTTTAAGTATGGCCTCCAAAACTGCACACATTACTCGAGGTGTGGCCTTGCCAATTATCAGCTGTATTTTTGTTTGCAGAAATCCAAAATCTGTATAGAAAGTCGTTAATGTTTTTGCTACTTGGGTAGGACTTTGCATGTTGTATTTCTTCAGTTCCTTATAAATCTTTAGTGGCTCGACTCAGCAGTGTTTTTCTGTTTAGGAATACAACATGACAGACTGGGGATAATGCTATATTATACTGAAAAAGATTTCTCAGGCTTTTGGAAAACAGAGCTAATGTCTTGTTGTTCTGCAATTAACCGGATGATAGGCTGAATACTGGTACTATATGCTAAGACTGGCATCACAGCATGTCTGTGAGAAACTGCTGAAAAGTTTTTTATTACAGACAGCTGTAGGCACTTGAGATTGTGTTTTTTTTTTTTTTTTTTTGTTCTCTAGTGTCTTTTTTTTTTTTTTTCCCCTTTGGTATAATTCGACATAGAAACATAGTCTTTGGACGGCAGATAAGGACCACTTGGCCCACCCAGTCTACCCATTTCCCTACCTACTGGATAAGCTGCAGATTCAGTTAACCAACAGCCTACTTCCTGCCACCCTCCACTACAGTTGCCTTGTGTCTGTCCCATGCATGTTTGAATTCCCCACTGTTTTGCCCCACAACCTCCCCAGGAAGGCAGTTCTACGATCCACCACTCTTTCCGTGAAAAAAGATTTCCTCACATTACCCCTGAGCCATCCCCCCATCTTTAAATTGTGTCCCTTGTTCTTACACATTCTCTTTTTCTGAAAGATGCTGCCCTCCTGGACTTTGTTGATTCCCTTGAGGTACTTGAAAGTTTCTATCATGTCCCCGTCCCTCCTTTCATCAAGGGTATGCATATTAAGCTCTCTGTCTCTCTTCTTATGATTTCTGATGCAGACCCTGCACCATTTTAGTTGCCCTCCTCTGGACTGCTTCCATCCTGTCTATGTCCTTGCAGAGATGAGGTCTCCAAAACTGCACACAGTACTCCAGATGGGGTCTCACCAACTGTCTGTACAGAGGGATAACCACTTCCTTTTTCTACTTGTGATGCCCTTCCTATGCTTCCCAGTATCCCCTGGCTCTCCTTACTGACTTCTCACATTGCTTACCCACCTTTAGATCATCTGATATGACTACCCCAAGTCCCGTCTCCATTTTTGTTGTTGTTGGTACCTCCCTGCTATTGTGTACTCTTCTCCTGGGTTTTTGTTTCCCAGGTCGACATTTGCACTTCTTTGCATTGAATCTAAGTTGCATATGTCTGACCATTCCTCCAACCTTGCCAAGTCCCTTCTCATCCTTTCTACACCCCTTGTGTATCAACTCTTACAGATCTTTGTATCATCTGCAAAGAGGCATACCTTTCCTCAGACCCTCTGCAATGTCACCTATAAAATGTTAGAGGACTGGACCCAGTACTGAGCCCTGAGGTACTCCACTAGTGACCCTCTTCTTCAGAATGTGTTCCACTCACTCATTACCTTCTGTGTTCTGTTGTGCAGCCAGTTTGCAACCCAGGCTACCACCCTGGGACCCACTCCCAGACTGGCTAACTTGATTCTTAATCTTTGTGTGGGACTGTGTCAAATGCCTTGCTCAAGTCTAGGTAGGCCATATCCACAGCCCTCCCTGTCTATTACTTTGGTCACCCAGTCAAAGAAATCTATTACATCTGCCTGACATGACCTTCCTACTGTAAATCCATGCTGCTTTGGGTCCTGTGCCCAGCTGGCTTCTAGGTACTCAACAGTTCTTTCTTTCGGAAGTGATTCAATCATTTTCCTACCACTGAGGTCAAACTTACAGGTCTGTAGTTTCCTGCTTCTGCCTTGCTCCCACTTTTGTGAAGAGATCACATCTGCCCTCCTCCAATCCTCAGGTACCACCCCATCCTCCATGATTTGTTAAGTGTGGTCAGTGGTGTCACTAGGTCCTCCCTTAGTTCTTTTAGGATTCTGGGTGAATCCATCAGGCCCCATTGCTTTGTCCACCTTGAGTTTTAGGAGTTCTTTCAGGACTCTTTCTTCTTCTGTAAATGGACTGGTGTCAACCCGCCTACCCAGAGTGCTTCTACTGTCTGGTTTAGGTAACTCCTCCTCATCATCTTTGTGAATACTGAGCAAAAGTATTCATTCAGTATCTCTGCCTTTTCACTGTCTCCCTCTGCCCACCTCCCTCTCCCTTATTAATCTTCACTATTCCTCCCTTAACCTTTCTATGCTCCCTAATGTACCTATAAAGGTTTTATCCCCTTCTTAACTGACTTGGCTATTTTTTCCTCAGTTTGGGCTTTTGCTATTCTGACTGCCTTCCCCACTTCTTTCTGCTTTAATTGATACAGTTCCCTGTCGTGTCCTTCTGTGATGCCTTATACTTTTGAATAGCCTTTTCTCCTTAACCTCCCTGCCACGTCTTTCAAGAACCATAGTGTTTTTTACTCCGCTTTGTTTTCTTTTATCTGTTTCATACAAAGGCTTGTTGCCTCTATGATGGCAGTTTGATTTTTCTCCATTGTTCTTCCACCCCCCTTTTGGCCATTTGCTAGTGTATTCCTCGGTATTCACCCATTTTGCCAAAGTCAGCCCTTCTAAAGTCCATTATGCTTGTTTTTGAAGCCACTAGGTTGCCTTGCATGGCTGGCAGTGCCTCCCCCAAACCCCGTCTGCCTTGAGGGCAGTCCACAGACAAGATTATGCCTGTCATTAAAGGTTGTTTCTCTCAACTAGTCCTGTTGGCTTATATTGGACAAGGTTCTTAACCCTGCTTCCTGATGGGTGGATCAGGTTCCAGAGCTGTGAGGTGTAGGACTAGGAACTAAGGATGTGTTTCTATTGATGAGTTGTGGTGATGTAGAGGGTCCTTGGTGTCATCACAATCTCTGAGATGGAGATACTGTCAGAATTGGTGAGGTTCACCATATTCATTGATTTGAAAATTGGTAGAGAGAGAGAGAGAGGCACACTAGTCAAGGCTCATTTCCAGGTGTGACCTGAGGAGGGAACAGGAGGATCAGAAGTACCGCATATCAATTGCAAGTCAATTGAGCAAACATTTGGTAAAATAAGTTGGCACAAAAATAAATTGTTACACTGGGTAAAAGTGCAGTCCATTACAGTATGGAACGTCAGTCAAGTATTGTATTGAATTGAATTGAATTGAATTTTGTTGACCCGTAGGCCCACTGGGACTAGAAGACCCTTTTCAGAGGTGACTGAGGGGGGGATACAGATGGTAAGCTAAATTGAAATTGAACCAGATTAAGCTGTTGGTGGTATTTTAGTGAATGGGGAAATTTGGTCAGGGCACCAGGGAAATCCCATACTCTTTATGGTAAGTGCCATGGGATCTTTAACGTCCACTTGAACTATCACCAATCCAGGCAGATGGGACCTCGGTTAATGTCTCATCCGAAGACGGCACCTCAGAAGTGCAGCACCCCTCATTGCAAAGTAAAACAGCAACAATACACCATGTGCAAATACTATGTTGACAACAAATGAGTCCTATAGGATGAACGTATACCTAACCCGTGGTGGGGGAAGAGCAGAGGTGGAGTGGCTGTGAAACCGTGTAGGTGGTAGTGGAGACTCAGACCAGATGCTCTGCCTTGGATGGTTGAGGCTAGCTGTGGCTGTGTCAGGAGGAGGACTTAAAGAAGCAAGTGGTGATGGTTGGAGTTTAATTGATGCCTGAGGGATCTAGGAGAGGAGGAGGGAGTTGGTTCCAGAGTAGGGAGGTGGTTATGAAAGCTGATTGCCCAGCTGAGTAGGGGTAGGGTGAGCAGAGGTGAAAGTGTGATGGTCCCTGGAACTGAAGGAACAAGAGGCAGGGGTGATTTGGGAGAGGAGAAAAGGAACCAAACCAGTATTTGGAAATAAAGGAGGTACAGTGAGCCTGACAGCTTGAGGGCAAAATGTATTTAAATGTGCTGCCCAGGGGCTGGTGGAGGCAGAGACGGTGGAGGGGTTCAGGAGGGTGGGACAGGTACAGGGAAGGGTTCTGGAAGCAAAATCAAATGCAGCAAGAATATCCGGAACTGGGAAGGAGAAGCCAGAGAAGGGTACAGCAAAGAACGACAGCAGACACGAAGACCTGTTAGGCCTATTCTGCTGGATTTTAGTATGTTAGTAACAGTGTAACTGGTAGCTCCTGTTGTGGTCATGCATACTTTTTGTGAATATAGTCCAGTTCAGAGGTATATTCAGTGAATGATTTACCATGTTGATGTCATTGATGTCAGTACAGAGTTTTAAATAATTGATTAGCAGTTTTTTTTCTTGGGACGATATTAACTGTACAGAAAGTATTTATATACATTTTCTAGAAGTGCTGTGTTTGGTAAACACAGTGAGGCAAGAGCTATGCATTTTCACAAAGATTTAGCATTTTATGAGCAAAACGCTAATCAATTTTTAGGGTTAAATAAATCCCTGTCAGTGATGGGGATTTTAGGTCTTCAGTGGGGTCTTAAATGTAAGAAGCTTTGTTTCGAGTCCCAGTGTGGAACTTTTATTTCTTTCGCCACAATTTATGTAGTACAAGAGAGATTGCTGGATGTTGGCATGTTAGTGATACACTTTCAGCAAGTATATTGCTGATAACTCTGAAAGTTCCAGCTCAAACTGTGAAGTTTAAATGCAACTTTGAGACTGTACTTCAGATAGACTGTTAATTAAGCAATAAGGCATGACAGGGTGTGCATTATTGCTAGGATAACGTACGCCTCATGGTGGGTTGAAGCATGGCGCCAAGGGTGGTGCTTCCACCACCCAAGAAGTGTTGTTCAGTGTACGCTACACCCTGTCATACCTTAGTGTGATTGTGAAATGGGTCAACCATAAAATTAGAAAATGCAATTTTTATAGTAATTTTAAGTAATTATTAAAATATAAAACAACTGGAAAGAGTGGAAATGTAAGAAAGTAGTCCAGTTGAGGATGTGTAGTGTTTATGGTCGTCCAGAAGGTGGCAGCAGGACACTGTTTTGTTTCCTGCTGTGCCGTTAAACCACGTGCATTGCATACAGTGGGAGTTGAACTAAGCTGTGGTCAATAGTGAAAGTGAGAGGCATGAGGGGAGGTAGAACCGCAGTTCATTACTTTGACTCAGCATGTGCACTTGTTAGCGGGTGAGCAGCTGTGACAGACGAAGGGAGCGGTGCTGAAAGCCGCTACTTGGAGCCGTAGTGGTGAGTGCGCGAGATGATGGAGACAGGGTTGAAATTGTTTTGTTGGAGCCGAATCTGCAGCTCAACTTAAAATTTCA
Source organism: Neoceratodus forsteri (assembly GCA_016271365.2). Taxonomy (NCBI): domain Eukaryota; kingdom Metazoa; phylum Chordata; order Ceratodontiformes; family Ceratodontidae; genus Neoceratodus; species Neoceratodus forsteri. Next base: position 686,445,757 of record JADMNL010000022.1, on the reverse strand, counting down.
GACTCAAGGAAACAAGTTATTGAAATTGTGACGGGGTCCCTAGAGCCGTATTCTGTGTGTGTGTGTGTGTGTTTTTTTTTTTTTTTTTTTTTTTTATGCAAGGTTTGAACATAAGTGAGTGGGTACTTGGTAGCAGTGGGGAGTAATACTCTACAGGATAATTTGGGGGTAAACGAGCTCTGAATTTCTTCCTGTGTTGTTGTGCTGGGATATCACCAAGGGTCTCTAAGGTCCTCAGTCAATCAGATTTCTAGATTTACATGATCCATTTCATAATTACGAACATTCACAGAAGCTGTGTAGGGTAGGTCTGCACTCACTGCTGGATGTCCTTTGCCACAGCATGCATTTCATCTCTAGCAAGCTTAGTACAGCAGTAGAGCTACAGGCTCCAAGCAGTATTTAGATACATAGAATTTGATGGCAGGTGAGGACCGCCTGGCCATCAAATCTTCCCACATACCCTACCCCACCAAGTGTCCCTTGTTTACCACTAACTAACATACTAAAATACCAGCAGAATAGGCTTAATAGTGTGTTGTGTCTGCTCGCTTGGTCAGCCCTCCTGGGAGCTGACCTTGCTGCACCCTCTCCCTCTCTGGTTTCTCCTTCCCAGTCCCGGATATTCTTGGTGCATCGGATTTGCTTCCAGAACCTTCCCCTATACCTATCCCAGCCCCTGGGCAATGCATTCCATTGCTCCACCATCCTCTCAGTAAAGTAGCACCTCCTCCTTTCTCCTGAATCCCCCAGCTTCCACTCATGTCCCCTAGTTGCCCCCCTTTCCTTTGGAGCACCCTGACTGCTCATCCCCTATTTACCCCTTTCATGTACCTGAAGACCTCTATCATGTCCCCCGTCCCTTCTCTTCCAGCCTGTACATATTTAGCTCTTCGAGCCTCCCATAGGTCCTGTTCCTCTCTCTCCCCCAGCCCCAGATCATTTTGGTTGCCTCCTCTGGACCCTCTCAGGAGTTCAGTGTCCGTCTTTAAATGTGGCCTCCAAACTGCACGCAGTACTCTAGGTGCCTCACCAAGCAAGTTATACAGTGGGAGTATCACGTCCCTCCTTCTGAGGTGATCCCCTCCCCGTGATGCATCCCAGCATCCTGTTGGCCTTGCTGCTGCCCTCCTACAAGTCTCCGAGTTGTTCCTTTTGACATCCACCACCACCCCAAGGTCCCTCTCAGCCGTGAGACTTGTAGCATTCTTCTCTCTGCAAGGGTGTACACTTGGCCCAGATTCCTGGCTCCCAGGTGCAGTACCTTGCATTTCCTGCATTGAACCTCAGCTTCCACTTTCTAGACCACCTTCCAGAGCCCCAGGTCCCCTGTACGACTACCTCCTCCTCTTTCCCCATCCACCACCGTCCCAGTTTTGAGTCATCCTAAAGAGACTCCTGTCACTCCTGATACTCTTCCTTATGTCAGAAACATAGACATAGTCATCGCTAGTGTTCCTTAAGTTTATTCCATGCATTTTTTTGAATATTCTGTTTAAAAGTCTTCTAACACAAAGGCTTATACATACAACATATGATGAGACAAATACTAATACAAACATACAAAAGACTCAGTTATATCATTAATATTACACATATTCCATTTACGAAGGTGCAGTCGAGTGTACAGTATAACCCATAGTCTTAGACATACTAACATACTAAAATGCCAGCAGAATAGGCCTAACGGTCTTCGTGGTTCAGCTGCTTGGTCAGCCCCCACCTGGTGCTGACCTTGTTGTCCCCCCTCGCCTTCTCTGGCTTCTCCCTTCCCAGTTCCGGATATTCTTGCTGCATTGGATTTTGCTTCCAGAACCCTTCCCCTGTACCTGTCCCACCCCTCTTGAACCCTCCACTGTCTCTGCCTCCACCAGCCCCCAGGCAGTGCATTCCATGGCTCCACCACCCTCTCAGTGAAGTAGCACCTCCTCCTTTCTCCCTGAATCTTCCCTCTCCAGCTTCCACCCATGCCCTCTAGTGGCCCCTTCCTCCTTCATTCAAGCACCCTGACTGTTCCTTCCCTATTTACCCTCTTCATGTACCTGAAGACCTCTATCATGTCCCCCGGTCCCTCTCTCTTCCAAGTGTATATATTTAGCTCTTCGAGCCTCTCCTCATAGGTCCTGTTCCTCAAGCCCCAAATCATTTTGGTTGCCCTCCTCTGGACCTCTCCAGGAGGTTAATGTTCCTCTTAAGTGTGGCCTCCAAACTGCACGCAGTATTCAAGGTGTGCCTCACCAAGCAGTTATACAGAGGGGAGTATCACTTCCTCCTTCTGAGGTGATCCCCCCAGCGATGAATCCCAGCATCCTGTTGGCCTTGGCTGCTGCCCTCCCACAAGTCTCAGAGTTGTTCATCTTGACATCCACCACCACCCCCAGGTCCCTCTCAGCCATCGAGACTTGTAGCATTTCCCCCAGGGTGTACACTTGGCCTGGGTTTCTGGCCCCAGGTGGAGTACCTTGCATTTCCTGCATTGAACCTCAGCTTCCACTTCTCTATACCATCTATCCAGAGCCTCCAGGTCCCCTGTAGGGCCACCCCTCCCTCCCTCCCCATCCACCACCGCCCCAGTTTGAGTCATCTGCAAAGAGACTCATCTCACTCCTGATTCCTGTCCTTATGTCAGATACGTAGGCGTTGAACAGAAGCGGCCCAAGGACTGATCCCTGTGGGACCCCACTAATGACCCTCCTTGGGATGAGACTATCCCACTCAACTACGACCCTCTGGGTCCGGTCCTGGAGCCAATTGCCTATCCATCTGATCATCTGGTTCCCCACCCTCATTTCTCCCAGCTTATCCACAGGCCCACGTGGAGGAACAGAGTCAAATGCCTTGCTGAAGTCTAGAAAGAGGACATCCACTGGTCTACCCAGGTCCAAGGCACTTGTCACCCAGTCATAGAACTCCACCAGGTTTGTCTGACACGATTTCCCGGGATGAATCCATGCTGTCTATCGTCCAGGCACCCTGACTTATCCAGGTCCCCCCAGCCCTTCTTGACAATGCCCTCCATCACCTTGCCCACCACCGATGTCAGGGCTGACAGGCCTGTAGTTCCCTGCCACCTCCCTTGATCCCCCTTGTGGATAGGCACTATATGCGCCACCTTCCAGTCTTGGGGCACCCACCCTGTCCTCAGAGAGATGGTGAAAAGCTCTGCCAGGGGTTTCGCAGGACATCTGCAAGTTCCTTCAGCACTTGGGATGTAATTTATCCGGCCCCGGTGCTTTCTCCGCCTTAAGGGAGCTGAGGGCTTCCTCACTCTCTCTGCTGTGATTTCCACTTCCGTACCTCTTCTCCTTGCTTAGCTCTCCCCACCTGCCAGTGATGCCTCCCTCTCCCCAGACCTGCCGATTGGTAAGGGTCCCCTCCTCAGTATCTCTGTCTCTCCCATGTATGATGCAGCACCCCATTTTCCCTGGTGAAAACTGAGGTGAAGTACTCATGTAGTACCTCAGCCTGCTCCCCGGTCTTGTGCCCATCTCTTCCCTGATTTAATCCTGCTAATCTGCCCCTTCACCCTTCGTCTTTCCCCAATGTATCTAAAGAACCCTTTGTTCCTCTCCTAATTTCCTGGCCAGGTTCTGCTCCTTCCTTGCCTTAGCTGCCCTCACCACTCTAGTGGCCCTTCTAGCCATCAGCCTGCATCTCCCCGATCCCTTCACTCCTTGAGCACTTGAATTGCTTATAGGCTGCTTTTCTTCCCGCACCACCTCCTGGACCTCCCTGGTCCACCAACAGGGTTTTTGGGCCCCACCGCATTGCCTTACTTTGCACAGGTGCTGGTAGCATCCTGCACCCCTCCTGATGATTTCCCACCTACTATCAGCGTCCATGTCTGACCCAATCCCATCCAAATGCTCCTTAAGGATCATACTAACATACTAAATGCCAGCAGAATAGGCCTAACGGTCTTCGTGTCGGCTCGCTTGGTCAGTCCTCAACCTGGGTGCTGACCTTGCTGTCCCCCTCGCCTTCTCTGGCTTCTCCTTCCCAGTTCGATATTCTTGCTGCATTGGATTTTGCTTCCAGAACCCTTCCCTGTACCTGTCCCACCCCTCTTGAACCCTCCACTGTCTCTGCCTCCACCAGCCCCCTAGGCAGTGCATTCCATGGCTCCACCACCCTCTCAGTGAAGTAGCACCTCCTCCTTTCTCCCTGAATCTTCCCCTCCAGCTTCCAGCCATGCCCTCTAGTGGCCCCTTCCTCCTTCCTTCAAGCACCCGACTGTTCCTCCCCATTTACCCTCTTCATGTACCTAAAGACCCCATCATGCCCCGGTCCCTCTCTCTTCCAATGGTACATATTTAGCTCTTCGAGCCTCTCCTCATAGGTCCTGTCCCCAAGCCCCAAATCATTTTGGTTGCCCTCCTTTGACCCTCTCCAGGAGGTTAATGTCCCGCTTTAAGTGTGGCCTCCAAAACTGCACGCACCATACCAAGGTGCGGCCTCACCAAGAAGTATACAGAGGGAGTATCACTTCCTCCTTCCGGAGGTGATCCCCAGCGATGCATCCCAGCATCCTGTTGGCCTTGGCTGCTGCCCTCCCACAAGTCTCAGAGTTGTTCATCTTGACATCCACCACCACCCCCAGGTCCCTCTCAGCCATTGAGACTTGTAGCATTTCCCCCCAGGGTGTACACTTGACCTGGGTTTCTGCCCCAGGTGGAGTACCTTGCATTTCCCTGCATTGAACCTCAGCTTCCACTTTCTAGACCATCTTTCCAGAGCCTCCAGGTCCCCCTGTAGGGCCACCCTCCCTCCTCCCCATCCACCACCGCTCCAGTTTCGAGTCATCTGCAAAGAGACTCATCTCACCCTGATTCCTGTCCTTATGTCAGATACGTAGGCGTTGAACAGAAGGGGCCCAGGACTGATCCCTGTGGGACCCCACTAATGACCCTCCTTGGGGATGAGACTATCCCACCAACTACGACCCTCTGGGTCTGGTCCTGGAGCCAATTGCTCATCCATCTGATCGTCTGGTTCCCACCCCATTTCTCCCAGCTTATCCAACAGGCCCACGGAGGAACAGAGTCAAATGCCTTGCTGAAGTCCAGAAAGAGGACATCCACTGGTCACCCAGGTCCAAGGCACTTGTCACCCAGTCATAGAACTCCACCAGGTTTGTCTGACATGATTTCCGGGATGAATCCATGCTGTCTATCGTCCAGGCACCCTGACTTATCCAGGTCCCCCCTAGCCTCTCCTTGACAATGCCCTCCATCACCTTGCCCACCACCGAGGTCAGGCTGACAGGCCTGTAGTTCCCTGCCACCCCCTTTGATCCCCCTTGTGGATAGGCACTATATGCGCCACCTTCCAGTCTTGGGGCACCCACCCTGTCCTCAGAGAGATGGTGAAAAGCTCGCCAGGGTTTTGCCAGGACATCTGCAAGTTCCTTCCCATTTCCTTAAAATCCACTCTGAAGTCGGGTTACTCCGCCTTTGTGCAGCCTTCTACTCTCCTAGGTCCAGGCAGAACCAGACCGCGGGCATGGTCACTCCCCGCCAATGGGTCCCTTACCTCCAGGTCTCCCAATCTGGTCACTGTCTGCCAGGACCACATCCAGTACCTGTGCCTCCCTGGTCGGTTCCCTCACCTGCTGAGTTAGGGAACTGCCTTGAAAGACATCCAACAACCCTGTCCCTGGTCACAGAGGATGTCATAGTCTCCCAGTCTGTTCCTGGCATGTTTAAGTCCCCAACACCACCACTGCCTCTGCCCAGTCTGCAGTGTCTCCCAACATCTGCCACCAGACTGTCCTCCAGCTCCTCCACCAGGGCAGGGGTCTATACACCATCCTATTTTTACCTCTTGCCCCTTGTTATCAAGGGACCCAAATCGCCTCCACGGTTCCTCCGCCTCCTCTACTCCCCTATGCCAATGCAGTTTTGACTATCATTGCTACCTCCTCCCCTTCCCCCCCTGTCCTTCCTGAACATAGTGTAACCCTCCAGGTTCAGGTCCCAGTCATGTCTTGCAGTGGCCCAAGTCTCAGTGACCGCTGCCACATCCACTGCTCCCTCAGTTAGCATCGCCTGGAGCTCAGGCATTTTATTGCCCAAGCTCCTGGCATTTAGCAGGACTACCTTCACGCTTTCCTATAGTTCCATTTCCCTCGTGTTCCCATGGGGATTCTGTTTTCCCTGGTCTGCACTTTGCCAGTTGGCCTTTTCTGCAATCCTCCTGGTCCCCAGGGTGAGACAGAGTCCCTCCTTATCGGCACCCCTTGACAGCCTTTTCTCCCATCCCACCCCCTTCACAAGTTTAAACCCCACTTTTACCAATGAACCTCTATTTTCAACTTAAGGATTCCCTCCTCCAAATTGAGATGTAGTCTATCTCTAGCATACAGCTCCTATCCTCCCAGGTCTCCCCAATCCCCCATCAACCCATACCCTCTAGCCTTACACCATTCCTGAGCCACTGGTTTATCTCCCTAATTTTCCTTTTGTGTTCCCACTAGCCCTTGGCACTGGCAGGATTTCTGAGAAGGAAACTGTGCATCCTATGTCATGACAGACCCTGGCAGCTCCCTGAATCTTGCCTGTATCTCTAGCTCGCTATTTCCTCAATGTCATTTGTACCCAGGTGGACCAGTATGTCTGGGGAACCCCCACAATCCTTGCCAGCTGATATACCTCATGCTTAGCCCTGTGCACCGTTAGTCCAGGGAAGCATCTTGTTCTAACTGGCCAGGCTTCTCCTCCCTATCCCATTTGATACCCCTGATCATAGAATCCCAGCAGTAGCACTCTGACCACTCCTTTCCTCCATTTCCTTCCATGTCCCTCATCCTTTCTACAGGCCCCTCCACCCAGCTGGCTCCTTGTTCCTCCCTCTATCTGGGTGCCACGTGCCACCCTCCCATATTTACCATGGCCACCCCTCCCTCCAGTCCTATGCCTCCTCCTCCTGAGTATCCTTCTGTACCTTACACCCCCTCACTGCTCGCGAACTGGTCCTTCTCCCCATCTGCTAAACTAGCCTGGCTCATCCTCCTCCCTTCCTTCCTGTCTCCATTTAGTTCCTCCTTGCTCGCATCTCCCCTGGCCTAAACCCTCAGCTCCCTTTACTGAATCCTTGTACTTGGTCCTTCTCCTTACCTTCCTCCCAACTGGTCCTTCTCCTTGCGCTTTCCTCCCTCTTCCCTGCCCCTCCTGCTCTGATTCACTGCTCCCCATTCTCCTGCATTCCAGGTCCCCCTGTTCTTCCTGCTATCTGGCCCCTGCCTCCCACTCCCTTCTGTCTCGAACCACCTCTGTCGTGGTTACATCACCCCACTCATCCTTGAGCAGAAGAAGAGAATTGAAGTGTTACTGAGTGTAAGGTCTGATCCACCTCCCGCCTTGCTTCCTTCTGTCCAGCCCTGGCCATCTGCCTACTTCCCTGAGAATGTTGTCCCTCCGTCCTCCCTTTGTGAGGGTCCCCAGTTACCTGCCTGCTTCCTTGGTAGTGTCCTTTGGACCTCTCTGCCAGGGTCCCTATGTGACCCCTGAGTATTCTCCTGCACTCCTTTCCCTATGCCCCACCCCTTCCCCAGCTTTCTCCTAATCCCCGCAACCTCCTCCCTAAGCTGTGCTAGCTGGTAGCACACTGGGCAACCACCGAACTTCCAAGCTCAGTCCAGTATCATGGCTGCTCCACACCCCTGTGCACCCCACCACCTCCCAAAGATGCCGGCCCTAGATGTGTGTGGTTCCATCCCTTCCAAATAGGTTTCTTGGTGAGCCACCAGGTCCCCCTAGTCCAAGATACCTCTACTGCCTAATCAGGTCACCCACTAATCTTAGAGACAGTCCCACTGTACACCAGTAACCCTGTTACTAGGTGCAGTACAACACATTCAACTTATAAGGGAAATGAACAACTCCTAAGCTCCTCTCTCCCAGCCTTTAAATCCAACCCCAGTGGCTAGAACTACATGAGCTGCACCTGCAGCCTTTTCTCCAATTGCAGGGCAGGTGTCTCTCATAAATTCAGCAGACTTCTGGGGAGGGAGGGTCCTGGGCAGACACCTGACTAGAGAGAGAGAGAGAGAGAGAGAGTGTATCAGCCCTGTGTCTCCCCTCCAAGCCCAGCAGCCAAAGAACCAGGCCCAAGCAAATCCTACCAAATAGGTTTTAAATCAGAAGAAATAGGCTCTACCAGCGCAGCCTGTTACACAGTGAAACATCCACAAATGAGCCCCACTTACAGCCACCAAATCAGTTTACAAACATCCAGCAGCCCCAAAACAATACCCCTGCTAGCCCCTTAGAAGTAAGAAAGAAAGAACTAACCTACCAAGTAAAATCCACAAGAACCCTGTGGAAAACAACAGCAGCAGCTACTGTCCTGGAACACAACTGATCCTGTCCCTTCCAGTTCTTTCTGAACATATATTGAGGTATCCGAAGTTAATCATACATTATAGCATAAAGCACAGAGAGCAATCAACCGATCCACTACTATTCATATTGTGCAGGAAGATCAGGACCACAAATACCCAGTAAACCACAGGTAGGCTGTCAACTTTCCACACACTCACGGAGGTGTTTCCCAGACCTATCCAGCACCCGGGCCTAGATATTCAACCCTGTGCAGAGCATTACGCTGGACATGCTCAAGGATGCCAAAAGGGGCCCAGTCCCTCAAAAACACCACCTCCCTATCTCTCACTATCCATGTGAGCCTTTCCAGAGCCAATGAGCGATAACCAGTCTTCAGATCAGCCACCGTGGACCCATTTCCCTTGACCCAGGTGTTCTGAATGCAGTGCCTAGCCAGCACAAACTACACCCTTACCCACCTAGGTGAAAGTTGCCACCCTCTTCCCCTTCTATTATTTCCACCCCAAATAGGCAGACCAAAGGGTCACGAGCCAATCGCCCCCCATCCCCTTGTTTACCTCCTGGACAACACTCCCAAAACTTAACCAGAACCGGCATGTCCAGAAGCAATGAAAAAAGGTGCCTAACTCTCTACTACACCTTCTACACCGTGAGACTTTCGGATGCGCCTGATGTACTGCACACTGGGGCCAATAGATTCTATGCAAGAATCTATAAAAGGCCTCCTTAAATTTATTGCATCATAATTCCCTTTGGCATACCTAGCACTAACTTCCAGTTCCCATCCGATATTTGCAGCCCCAATCCTTTCCCAAAGAGCCTTTGTGGGCCCGTCAGTTCGGTAGGTTCTGCTTATCTTGTTTGGCCATTTTCCCAACAAATCCTTTTGGATCTTTCCTAGCCTGACATACCATCTGCTCTATTCGATTTGGATGCAACCCATCTTCCTCCCCATGCCCAGCTGTCCCACATATGCTTTCACCTGCAAATACCAAACAGATGGGAGGTCCCTAACCTTATCTCGCCTGACCATACTAAATTCACTCCGCCCCTTTCTCCAGTAGTATCCCTACGCATACCACCGCTCCTTTCTCCCATTCTAGAAACCCCTTATCCTCCGTAGGAACAAAGAAGGATTCCTCACAATTGGGAGTAAGACAGTCTCCTCTGGGCCAGTCCCTTCCGTCGCCACAGATGGTCCCAGGCCTCCAGCTTCCCGGACTAGCGGGTTGCCACTTCCAAGTCTCTGTATGCTTCGTAAGCCTCCCAGGGGTCCCTTCTTGTTCCAACCCCTACCCAACTAGCCACTTCTGGCTTATGCACCAATCTGCCACACCCCTGAGTTGCACCGCCTGGTAGTATGTACCAAGTCCGAAGCTAAGTCCTCCCCTGTTTCTATCCGCCTTAAGCATTGTTAGCTTTATTCTGGGCTTTTCCCCTGCCAAATGAAGTCCTCAGAACCTCTCTCTACCGCTTTACATGCCTCTGTGTTAGCCTCATCTGCAGCATTTGCATGGGGTATAAGATTCTGGATAATATTTATTTTATGAGATTTATCCTCCAATCCAAGACAGTGGTAGTTGCATCCATCTCTTCAGGTCTGCTAACACCAATTTGATCAGGGGTGATAGTTCAACTTATACAGCTCTTCCCACCTCCGTCCAATGCGCACTCCCAAGATATTTAAAGTCCGTCTTGACAACCCTGAATCCCTCTGCTGCACCTCTGGGCCAACGTCTGGGAATCCCATAGCTTCAGATTTCCTAACATTAATCTTATACCCGGAGAAACCCATAACTTTTCAATAATGTCCATCAGGTATCTCATAGAGTCATCATATTCCTAAAAATAATAGCATATCGTCAGCATAAAGCGCCACCTTATGCTCTCTTTCCTCCCGTCACCCTACTCCCACCACGCCCTCATGTTGGTGGCGTGGACGCTAGGGGTTCGATTTCAAGGCAAATAGCAGAAGGATAGAGTACAACCCTGCCTTGTCCCCCTACCCAGCCCAAATTTCCCAGACAGGCACCCATTCACCATCATCTGCGCACTCGGCTTTAGGTACATGGCCCTGACCCACCCTATAAACGGATCCCCCAGACCAAACTGGTCATCACCTCAAAAAGGTACTCCCATTCTACCCTATCGAACGCTTTTCGCGCTCAGAGAGATCACCCTATTTTACCTCCAATCTGGCCAGCCCGCCATACAATGTTTAACTGCCTATGAACATTATGGTAGGGACTGCTGCCCCTTGATAAACCCGGTCTAGTCTGGGTGGACCACCTCCGCAGGATGTTCTCCAGTCAGTGGCAAGGACTTTGGCTAAGATTTTCATATCAACATTGAGAAGGGGAGATCGGTCGTTAAGCTGAACACTCGAGTTCATCCTGTCTCCCCTTATGTATTAAGCAAATATTAGCCTCGTGGCATGAGTCGGGTAGTACAGGGATCTGCCTCCTCCCTCTGTCAAATACCTTCCTCAGCACGTCCAGCCATTTGGCCCCCGGATCCTGTAATACTCGATGGGAAACCTGTCTGGCCCACAGGCCCTTCCCTCTTGTAACTTCTGTATGGCACTTAAAATTTCCGTTCTTGAGATGGGCTGACTCAGCACCTCCTCTGCTCATCTGTGATCCTCTGCAAAGGCACCCCATTCAAAAACTCCCGGATACACTCCTCCTTCCCTCGTACTCTGCCCTATATAGCTTTTCACAAAACTCCTGGGCGCTCTGCTATGCATTTGAACTTGTGATAGCCTGCCCCTCCTCCCCTTAATTCTCAGGATCCGATGGGCACCTGCCCCTTAATCAGCTCACCAACATGGGCCCGGCTTGTTCCCCACTCAAGACCCTCCTTGGCAGAAGAACCATGCCTTCCTGCTTCTTCTTAACAGAGAATTGAGGGCTTCCCTCGTTGCTACAACAACAACTTGGGAGCTCCTTTCTCCTCCTCCTACCCGCTTCTCCAGCTCTTTCACTTGCCTTTCTAGTTCTTCCCTTTATCCCTTCTCTGTTTTTAATCTTAGCCACATATGCTATTATAGCCACCCTCACATAGGCCTTACCCGCCTCCCAGAAAGTGGCACTAGAAACCTCCCACCTGATCGCTCATCTCTTCATAGAGCTTCCATTGTTCTGCCAAGTATTCCTGAATATTGGATCCTTAGCTAAATACGAGGAAATCTCCAGATTGAGGGCCTACCTCAACCTCCTCGTGATTCTCAGCACCATCATAGCATGATCCAAATGAAAATGGGGCTGTGACTTATCTCCTTTATCCTTCCCACCCAGCTTCTAGGCAGAAAAATATAATCTAACCTGGACCAAGTCTTATTGGGATTAGAATAAACGTGTATTCCTGCCCGTAGGGTTAACCGCCTCCAGCTATCTACCATGTCCAGATCTGCAGTTCGATTTGCCACTGGCCCATAGCCTCTGTCACCCGCCTACCTGCAGAGTGGTCCTCTTCGCATCCATTGTCCAGTTAAAACCCTCCCATAATAAGCCCAGGAAATTGCTCTCTGACATGCAGGCCCAGCAAAGAGGAATTAAAAGGCGGGTCATACACTGCCGGTGCGTAGACACAACCAAATGTAAGTGTCTCTCCTCGCCATACCCCAGTAACAAAAATATATCTGCCCTCCTTAGGGTCTTTCACTATTCTTTTCACCTCAGAGAGCAGGTTCTTATGCAGGAGTATTGCTACCCCTTTATGAGAGGAATAAGAGGCTGCTAGACACTTCCCAACCCAATTCCGCACCAGTTGGCATGCTCCAGATCTGTCAGGTGAGTCTCTTGCAGCAATGCCCCCTTCTAAGCTGTAAAGTGCGCGGTCCTCTTCACTGGGCTCGCTTATACCTTTACATTCCAAGATATGACATTTAGGTTTACCGGTCACCCATCCCACCCTATAAAGCTTTCCATTTTCAAAGTTATTTTCACTTGATATTGCATTTCACACATCCAAGTTGTCATACTTACAGGAACACAGACATACTGTCTTTGATTTCTGCACACTGACTGCAGATTGAGATACAACCAGGTAACTACACTAATAATAAGAACAATAAGAAATTTATCTATCCTAACATTTATAACTACACCCCACACCCCCTCCGCCCCCTGCCACTCACCTCCCTCCTCTCTCCTTGCATATTCTGCTCTTCCATCCTCTCTCTACTACACTAATTGCTAACATAGCACAAGTGTATATTTTAAGACAAGAAAAACAAATGTTCAACAATTCTCCTCCATAACCGAGATGCGGTCCCGTCCTCCCACCAGCAGCCAGATTTCCCCTTCTGGAAATATCCCACCCCGAGTCCCCAACAAATCCATCCCAAGTCCAAATGGTATCCTACTATCTCAACTTGCCTCTGGGGTCCCCCGTGCGCCTCTTCACTCCCCCACATCTGCATCTCATCCAGCCGCCCCTCCCTCACCCTATTCGCTTTAGCATTTCCTTTTGTGTCTCCTCCAACCTTCTGGCTCTCTTTTCTAAGGACTTAATCATAAGAGATCTCCACCTATCATAACACCCTCCATCTAAGTTATCCATTTGTTTGCCAAACACTCTACCACCACCTGAGGGTTCCCTCCCTGGGCAGAATCAACAGCTCATCAACACCGCCACCCCATCTCAGCACCGATCAGCTTCCATCCTACTTCCCTTCCCCACTCACCGCACCCCTCCAAAAGGGAGTAGTGCCTGGGCACCTCCCCACCTCTCCATCTCAGGCCAACGATTAGACCCAGGGGGCCACCCCACCCAGCTCCAAGCAGAAACCGATAACGCAGCCTTCTATCTCTGTGCCCCAATCCCATCCTCCTACCCCCACCTTGAGTCCACGAGCAGAGATATATCGCCGCGGTCTACCACTTACGCAGACGTTAAAGCCCAGAGGGGAACCAGACTGTAGTGCGCACTTGAATATGCTCAGTTCACTCCCCCGTGGTAAACCCATCCTGCACTCCTCCCCAGGCTCCACGGCCTTCCTCCCAAAACGCCCGAGGATGCACCCAGCAGCACGATCCGGGTGGATCCTGGCACAACCCCAGCTCCACCATTTTGAGGTGGTCTAATAAACCTTCCTCCCTAGGCTGGCCTCCTCAGATCTCCCTACATCGCCTCAATCCAAATGGGTGGTTCGATCTTCCCCAACCCGCCCCTCTCCCCTAGCCCTAATTGATGGCAGCAGATGTAGTTGTCAGAGACCAGACAGTATCAAAGGGAGGCTGTGGCTGGGCTGTGCCATCAGCACGCTGGCTAGGCTCCCTCCGGCCCTACCTTACATGCATTAAGAGTGCAGTCCCGTGTCCACCCCTTCATATTATGAACATATGAAATTTGCCAGCAGGTAAAGGCCTAGAGGTCTATCAAGTCTGCTAGAATGTGCAGCTAGCACCCTATTCTACAGCTGCCCCACCCTTCCCTTCATTAACCTCCCCTTGTCCTGTCCTATTCTCGCTTGAAGCGGTCCACAGTTCTACTGCATACCACTCAGCAGGTAACGATTCCACCCAGCCACCACCCTCTCTGTAAAAAGTGTCTCCTCATCTCCTCCTGAACCTCCCTCGCTCCAGTCTCATATCATGGCCCTGGTGGCCCTCCCTCCTTACTTTGAACAGCCCCTCTGTACCCATCTTGTTTATTCCTTTCATGTATTTAAAGGTTTCAAGTCATGTCACCCTGTCTCTCCTCTCCTCCAGTGAGTACATACTAACATACTAAAATGCCAGCAGAATAGGCTAATGGTCTTTCGTGTCTGCTTGTTTGGTCAGCCCCCACCCTGGGTGCTGACCTTGCTGTCCCCCTCGCCTTCTCTGGCTTCTCCCTTCCCAGTTCTGGATATTCTTGTTGCATTGATTTTGCTTCCTGAACCCTTCCCTGTACCTGTCCCACCCCTCTTGAACCCTCCACTGTCTCTGCCTCCACCAGCCCCTAGGTAGTGCATTCCATGGCTCTACCACCCTCTCAGTGAAGTAGCACCTCCTCCTTTCTCCCTAGATCTTCCCCTCCAGCTTCCCACCCATGCCCTGTAGTGGCCCCTCCTTCTTCCTTCGAACACCTCACTGTTCCTCCCTATTTACCCTGTTCATGTACCTGAAGACCTCTATCATGTCCCCCGGTCCCTTCTCTTCCAAAGTGTACATATTTAGCTCTTGAGCTCTCCTCATAGGTCCTGTCCCCCAAGCCCCAAATCATTTTGGTTGCCTCCTCTGGACCCTCTCCAGGAGGTTAATGTCCCTCTTTAAGTGCGGCCTCCAAAACTGCATGCAGTACTCCAGGTGCCGCCTCACCAAGCAGTTATACAGAGGGAGTATCACTTCCCTCCTTCTGAGGTGATCCCCCATGGCTGCATCCCAGCATCCTGTTGGCCTTGGCTGCTGCCCTCCTACAAGTCTCAGAGTTGTTCATCTTGACATCCACCACCACCCCAGGTCCCTCTCAGCCATTGAGACTTGTAGTATTTCCCCCAGAGGTGTACACTTGGCCTGGGTTTCTGGCCCCAGGTGTAGTACCTTGCATTTCCCTGCATTAAACCTCAGCTTCCACGTTCTAGACCATCTTTCCAGAGCCTCCAGGTCCCCTGCAGGGCCACCTCCTCCTCCCCATCCACCTCCGCCCCAGTTTGAGTCATCTGCAAAGAGACTCATCTCCTCTGATTCCTGTCCTTATGTCAGATACGTGAGGCGTTGAACAGAAGGGGCCCATGACTGATCCTTGTGGGACCCTTACTTAATGACCCTCCTTGGGAAGAGACTATCCCATCAACTACGACCCTCTGTCCGCGTCCTGGAGCCAGTTGCCTATCCGCCGGATCATCTGGTTTCCCACCCCCATTTCTCCTAGTTTATCCAACAGGCCCACGTGAGGAACAGTGTCAAATGCTTTGCTGAAGTCTAGAAAGAGGACATCCACTGGTCTACCCAGGTCCAAGGCACTTGTCACCCAGTCATAGAACTCCACCAGGTTTGTCTGACACGATTTCCCGGATGAATCCATGCTGTCTATCGTCCAGGCACCCTGACTTATCCAGGTCCCCCTAGCTCCTCTCCTTGACAATGCCTCCATCACCTTGCCCACCACTGATGTCAGGCTGACAGGCCTGTAGTTCCCTGCCACCTCCTTAGATCCCTTGTGATAGGGCACTACATGCGCCACCTTCCAGTCTTGGGGCACCCACCCTGTCCTACAGAGATGGTGAAAAGCTCTGCCAGGGGTTTCGCCAGGACATCTGCAAGTTCCTTCAGCACTCTAGGATGTAATTTATCGGCCCGTGCTTTCTCCGTCTTAAGGGAGCTGAGGCTTCCCTCACTCTCTCTGCTGATTTCCACTTCCAGTACCTCTTCTCCCTGCTTAGCCTCCCCCACCTGCCAGTGATGCCCCCCTCCCAGACCTGCCGATGTGCAGGGCCCCCTCCTCATTATCTCTGTCTCCTCCCATGTATGATGCAGCATCCCATTTTCCCTGGTGAAAACTGAGGTGAAGTACTCATTTAGTACCTCAGCCTGCTCCTCTGGGTCTTGTGCCCATCTCTTCCCTGATTTAATCCTGCTAATCTGCCCCTTCACCCTTCGATTTCCCCAATGTATCTAAAGAACTCCTTTTCCCCTCCTAATTTCCCTGGCCAGGTTCTGCTCCTTCCTTGCCTTAGCCACCCTCACCACTCTAGTGGCCCTCTAGCCATCAGCTCATACTCCCCCGATCCCTTTCCTCCTTGAGCACTTGGATTTCTTATAGGCTGCTTTCTTTCCCCAAGACCACCTCCTGGACCTCCTGGTCCACCAACAGGGTTTTGGGCCCTACCAGATTGCCTTACTTGCACAGGTGCTGGTAGCATCCTGCACCCCTCCTGATGATTTCCACCTACTATCAGTGTCCATGTCTGACCCAATCCCATCCAAATGCTCCTTAAGGATCCTTCCCATTTCCTTAAAATCCACCCCTGAAGTCGGTTACTTCCGTCTTTGTGCAGCCTTCTACCCTCCTAGGTCCAGGCAGAACCAGACCGAGTGGCATGGTCACTCCCGCCAATGGGTCCCTTACCTCCAGGCCCCAATCTGGTCACTGTCTGCCAGGACCACATCCAGTACCTGCCTCCCTGGTCGGTTCCCTCACCTGCTGAGTTAGGAACGCATCTTGAAAGACATCCAACAACGTCAACTCCTTCAACCCTCTCGTATGATAAATCCCCAGCCCCATGATCATCTTTGTCGCTCTAGCTGCACCCCTCCAGTAACTTAATGTCCCTTTTCAGATACGGGACGCCAGTACTGCACGCAGTACCCAGGTGTGGTCTAACTAATGACCTATACAGTGGCAGACTCCACCTCCTCCATCCCCGAGGATGTACCTTTGCAATACAACCCAGCATTTTGTTGGCCTTTGCAGCTGCCTTCCTACATTGTGCCGAGTTGTTAATTGACCCGATGAATGAGCACACCCAGATCCTTCTCCTCCTCTGTCTGGGCTAGCTGCACCCCCTGGCTTAACCCTCCTTTGGTTCTTCATCTCAAAATGCAGCACCTTGCACTCTTTTGGCATTAAAGCCCAGTTGCCAGGTGTCTGACCAGGTTTCAAGCTTTGCCAGATCAACCTGCAACCCCTGCCATCCCCCTAGGTCATCCACTACTGCTCCTTACCTTGGTATCATCAGCAAACAGACTGATCTTGCTGTTGATGTCCAATGATATGTCTGCAATGAATATCCCAAACAACACTGAGCCCTGTGGAACACCGCTTGTCACTGCCCTTGGGTGTGAGAGCTCCCACCACCACCACCTTCTGTTGCCTTCCCTGCAGTCAGTTTCCTACCCATCTCACCAGCTTTGCACCTGCCCCTATGCCTACTAACTTCCTTCCCAACCTCAGGACTTCAGCTGCGCTCCCATAGTCCACGAGTCCAAAGAGAAGCCCCCATGAAGGCAGAGGGGAACACACGCCAGGGCCCAATCTCCGAACTGTTCAGACCTTACTAGTCCAACATACTTCAGCCTCGACTAGGCCAACATCCACCTCCTCCACGAGACACCCTCTCCCTCGCATGAATGGGGCGCAATGGCGCCAGTAGGAACACTTCAAACATTGTTCAGTTTATAATCTGTGTAAATAGGAACAGTACATCACAGGAACAAAGAAACAGAGACTCCTTGCAGCCATCCTTCTAACTTTTGCAGCTCCCCATAGCGTTCAGCTCACTCTTCTCTTTAGGTCCTTTACAAACTCCTCCGCTTTCGAGCTCCCAGAAGGAGTAGGTCACTCCTTCATACTTGATTCTGAGTGTGGCGGGGTAAACCAGAAATTTTTCACCTTGAGGGCTCCTCAGCTGAGCCGTCAGCCCATTAAAAGCCTTCCGCTTTTCAGCAAACAAGCCGAATAGTCCTGCGAGAGGAACAATCTGTGGCCTTCAAAGCTTAGGGGGCCCTGGGATCTGTATGCCTTCAGAATCGCTCCCGGTCCTGGAAGTTTGAAGCATAATTATCTGGCGGGAGGCTGATCACAACTGACGTGGCATTACCGCCCGATGTACACGCTCCAACTTAACCTTGCCATTTTTCATGTTAAGGCCACAGCAACTCGGGTAACACTCTGCTGCAGAATCTAGAACATCATTCCCTCTTGCCCTCTGGGAGCTCCCTGAGGCGTGGGTTTAACCGCCGGTGATAGTTTTCTTGATGGTTGTCGCCTCCTTGAACTCCTCCAGCTCCCTCTGCAGAGCTCGAACTTGCCCTGGCACCATTAGCACCTCATCCTCTAGTCTGGAGATCCTTTCCTCAGCTTCAGTCAGTCAGTGCTCTGTTGCCTGCTGCTCCAAACCTCCTGCAATCTGCCATCCAGCTTATCCTCTAGCTTTACCAGACATGGCTCCAGGGCTGCGATTACCTGACCCGTCAACTCCTTCCCAGGGGCCGCCACCTCAGCAGCCGAGAGGAGACCAGGCCTGCATTCTCCCTCCAGGGCCCGCCATTCACTTCTTGCCAGTTTTCCCAGTTGCCCGCTGGCATTTAGAGGCATGGGGTCAAATATTGATCCATTGCTCCTCCACCATCCGATGCCACTGTTTTACTTGCTCCGGGTAGGAAATTCCGTGTTTAATACTTGTTACTGGCTAATTCGGCGGAGCTAGCGGGAAGCAGCGACCTCTCAGTTAGCTGCTCATTAGCGCCCCCATTCCACACATTTTAAATGTTAACATACTAAATGCCAGCAGAATAGGCCTAGCGGTCTCTCGAATCTGCTTGATTTTCAGCACCTACACTGAAGGTCAATTTTGGTGTGTATCCTCTCCCCTTGGGTTCTACTGTCCCCAGTCCCAGATATTCCACCTGTACTGGGCCTGGTCAGATTTACTCTCCCCTGTACCTGTCCCATCCCCATTTAAACCTATCCACAGTCTCCACCTCTACCAGCTCCCTGGGCGGTGCATTCCTTGGCTCCACAACCCTTTCAGTGAAATAACATCTTCTCTCCCTCTGAGCCTGCTCCTTCCAGCTTACCCAGTGACCTCTCGTTGCCCACCCTCCTTCCTTTGGAGCACCTTGACTGGGCCTCCTTTATTGATCCCTTTCATGTACTTGAAGACCTCTTTTATGTCCCTCCTCTTCTCCAGGGTGTACATGTCGAGCTCCCTGAGCTCTCCTCATAGGTCCTCTTCCCCCAGGCCCCAGATACTTTTGGTTGTTCTCCTTTGGACCCTCTCTAGGAGTGTGTAATGTCCCTTTTAAATGTGGTCTCCAAAACTGCACACAATACTCGAGGTTTGGCCTAACCAAGCAGTGGTACAATGGAAGGATCACTTCTACCTTTCTGAGGTAATCCCTTGGCGATGCATCCCAACATCCTATTTGCCCTTGCCGCTGCCCTCCTACAGGTCTCCAAGTTGTTCATTTTGACATCTACCACTACTCCCAGGTCCCTCTCACCCTCTGTAACTTGAATCATGTCTCCTCCCGGGTATACCTCTGGCCTGAATTTCTGACTCCGGTGCAGAACCTTGCACTTCTCCACATTCAGTTTTAGTTTCCATTTTCCCGACCACCTTTCCAGAGCCTCCAGGTCATGCTGCAAGGCCACCCTGCCCTCCTCCTCATCCACCACTGCACCCAGCTTTGAGTAGTCTGCAAAGAGACTTGTCTCACTCCTGATCCCCCCTCCTGATGTGGGAGACACAGGCATTGAACAGGAGTGGCCCCAGCACTGACCCTTCGGGAACACCACTAGTAATCCACCTTGGGGATGAGGCTAACCCTCCAACCACCACCTTCTGAGTACGCTTAGAGGCCAATTTCCTATTCATCTTAACAACTGTCTCCCTACTCCCATTTCCTTCAGCTTAGCCAGCAGGCCACTGTGGGATGCTGAATCAAATGCCTTGCTAAAGTCCAGAAAGAGGACGCTCACTGGCCTACCCTGGTCCAGGGCCCTCGTCACCCAGTCATAGAACTCAACAAGGTTTGTCTGGCAGGATCTTCCCATGACAAAGCAATGCTGCCTATCGCCCAAGTACTCTGTTTGTTCCAGTAACCCCTGGCCTTTCCTTGACAATACCCTCCACCAGTTTGCGAACACTGATGTCAGGCTAATGGGCCTGTAATTTCCTGCCTCCTCTCTTGATATCTCTCTGCCCCCCTGTGGATCGGCAGAACATGGGCCACCCTCCAGTCTTGGGGCACCCACCCAGTCCTCAGAGAGATGTTGAAAAGCTCCACTAGAGGACTGTGGGATATCCGCCAGTTCCTCAGCACCCTGGGATGTATCTTATCTGGCCCAGGTGCTTTCTCCGTCCAAGAAACCTGAGGGATTCCTTTACTCTCTCTACTGGGATTTCAGTCTCCACGTCTTCCCATTTTCACCTGCACTGCTGGCCCCCACCTGTTTGTGGTGGCCTCCTTTTCCAGACCCGTCAGGGCCCCTGGTCTCTACTGGCCCTTCCCTTCCTCCGGTTTGCTCCGCTGCCCTCATAAGACATGGCTCCGCCATTCCCGCCCCAGTGAAGCCTGAGGCAAAGTACTCTCTTAGGACTTCTGCCTGTTCCCCGCCTCCTGTGCCCAGCCATCCCCACCCTTATCTTGCTGATCTTCCCCTTACTTTTCTTTTTCCCCATGTATCTAAAAAACCCTTTGTCCCCCTCCGGATCCCACTGGCCAGGACTGCTCTTTCTTTTCTTTTTTTTTTTTTTTCACCTTAGTTGCTCTCACCACCCTGGTGACTCTCTTGACTATCGGCTCATATTCCTCCTGGTCCCTTTCATCCTTGAGCACTTGAAGTGCCTATATGCCGCCTTCTTTTCCTCACCACCTCCTGTACCTCCCGGGTCCACCAGCAGGGTTTTCTGACTATACCGAACTTGCGCCTTTCCTTGCGCAGGATCTGGTAACCTCCTGTATTCCCTCCAATGATCTCCCACCTGCTGTCAGCATCCATATCCGGCCTTATCCTGTCCAGATGATCTTTAAAGATCCTTCCCATCTCCCTGAAGTCTGCACCCTAAAGTTGGTTACTACCATCCTTGTTCGGCTTTCCTCCCCCATCCAGGAAGAACCAAACTGTGGCGTGATCATTTCCCCACCAAAGGGTCCCTCACCTCTAGGCCCCTAATTTGATCACTGTCCGCCAGGACCACGTCCAGAGTCCGGCCTCCCTAGTTGGCTCACCCAACTGTTGTGTCAGAAACTCATCCTGGAAGACATCCAGCAGCCTCAGCTCTTTGGCTACTGGTGGCATCATAGTCCCCCAGTCTGTTCCTGGTATGTTGAGGTTCCCCATTATCACTACCCTTCCTTTCTCGATCCACGGTGTCCCACAGATTTGCACCAAACTTTCTTCCAGGACCTCTGCCAGTGCTGGTGATCTGTACACCACTCCGACCTTTACTCTTTTACCCCTGCATCAGCAAGGTGACCCAAATAGCCTCCACATTCCCCTCTGCCTCTCTACCCCTCCAATACCCGTGCCATTTCTGACTAACACCACACCACCATGCCTTCATTGTTTGCACCCTTACCATTTCCATGGGGAGGCTGTTTCATGCATCCACCACCCTTTCCATGAAGAAGCACTTCTCACTTCCCCTGAGTCTACCCTCCTCCATCTTCATATCATTACTGTTTGTTTTGAGCATTCTCTTTTCTGTAAGATGCTACTCTCCTGAACCCTATTAAAACCCTTGAACTGTTTAACATGACATACATAATGTAACATACTAAAAGCCAGCAGAATAGGCCTGTCGGTCTTTCATGTCTACTTGGTATCCAGCCCTAGAGGCACCTGCCCCATGAGGGGCAGTCTTGGCTTCAGTACCCCCATGGATCTATCCCACCCTTCTTGAAGCCTTCCACAGTGTCTTGTTTGACCAAGCTCCTGGTAATGCATTCCATGGCTCCACCACCTCTCTGAAGTAATGCCTCTCTATGTTCTCCCCTATAGGTTCCTCCCTCCAGTTTCCATTTGTCCCCTGGTTTGCCCTTTTGCCTGAGCCTGAACATTTCATTTGTTCCACCCTTGTTAATCTCTACATGCAGTATTTGAAAACCTCAATCATGACCCCCCATCTCTCCTCTGCTCCAGTGAGTACAGCCCAAGGGCTTGCAGCCTGTCCTCATAGGTCCTATCCCCATGCCCCGGATCATCCTAGTTGCCCTACTCTGGACCCTCTCCAACAGTAGTACTACTATGTCCTCCTTAAGGCGTGGCCTCCAGAATGCATGCAATACTCAATACGGTCACCCTGAGTCTGCAAACTGTGACTGTGGCTAACCCTGCCCACCTCGTGTGCTCCCAAACCCTCCTAATGACTGACACAGGGTCTCTCTAGACCCCATGAATCAACATCTTACATCGCTCTAACAAATGAGTATCCAGAAAGCTGCCTACCGCTGTCTCTGGTAAACTAAGTTAAAGCCTGGACTGCACCAACAGTACTGTTTGTGAATACTGCTTGTTTGTGTGTTTCCTTGTATTTTGTTCTCCTCCACCCCTGTAACCGACGTGGAGCCTTTGCAAAGAGTCTGTGACTCAAAGGATTGTAATTCCGATTATATGCAATATTTAAATAAATAAGAGTGCGGCCTAGCCAGGGCATTGTACAGGGGTAGAACCACCTCACTCCTCCTGGACATTATTCCCCGGGCTATTCAGCCCAGCAACCTGTTGCCTTTGCTGCGTCGTCTGCAGTTCTCACTGCTGTTCATTTGGTGTCTGCCACCACGCCGAGGTCCCTTTCTCCCGTAATGGCCTGCAGTGGAACCCCTCCCAAGGTATAAACATGCCCTGGGTTCCTGATCCCCAGATGCAACACCCTACACTTCTCCGGGTTAAACCTAAGCCCCCACCTCCTTGCCCAGTCCTCCAGGATGTCCAGATCCTCTGAACTGCTACCCTTGCTTCCTTTCCATCGGCCAATTCTCCCAGCTTAGAGTTGTCCCGAAAGACTCATCCTACTCCTAACTCCTGTCCCTATATCGGAGACATGGGTGTTGAAAGAGTGGCCCCAGTACTACCCCTATGGCACCCCACTGATGACCCTCCTAGGGAGAAGCGGTCCCTCTTACCACCATCCTCTGTGTTCTATCTGTGCCAATTTCCCACCATCTAAGCAACTGTCAACCCACTCCCATCTCCCCCAAGTTTGCCAACACCCGCGGTGGGGAAGAGTCTAATGTCTTACTAAAGTCCAGATATAAGACTTCAACTGGACTGTCTGTCCAGGGTCCCTGTCACCCAGTCATAGAAATCTATGAGGTTGGTCTGACGATCTCCTGGGACAAAACCATATTGTTTATCCATGCATCCCAGCCTATCCAGTTGCCTCCCTTGCATCCCTTTGATGAATCCTCCATTAGCTTGCCTACCACTGGCGTTAGGCTGACAGGCCTGAAATTCCCATCTCCTCCTCCCTCCCCTTTCTGGATGGGCACCACTTGAGCCACTCTCCAATCCTGGAGCACCCTTCCTGTCTGGAGGAAGCATTGACCAGCCCAGCTAGTGGAGCTGCTAGTTCAGTCCACCAATTACTTCAGTACCCTGGGTGCAGCCCATCTGGTCCTGGTGCCTTGTCAGTTTTAGTGCCTTCCTCATGCTGTCCTCTGATTTCCCCTCCCTAGTCCTCTGTTCAGAAAAAGCCCTGCCCTCTTTTGGACCTGGCTCGCCCTGGTGCCCTGGCCTCTTGATCCTCTCGTCTCTCTGTGCCTATCCTCTCAGCCGTGCCCCCCCGTTTCCTGATCCAATGTAGGCCATGCCTCCTCCCTAAAACCGAGGCAAAGTATTAGTACTTCTGCATGCTCCCCGCCTGGGCCCATCCACCCCTAGTCCTAATCCTAGGGATCTGTGCCTCCCTTCCTCTTTTCCGCTATGTATCTTAAGCCGCTTATTATCCTTAGCGGTTGCCTCCATCCTCGCCTTGATCCCCTCACCACCCTTGTGACCCTTCTAGCCATCTCAGTATTTCCCTCTCCACCCCCTGCAGCTTAAAACATGTGTAGGCAGCCTTCTTACCTCTACCTCTTGCACCTCCTGCCTTTTTGCTCCTTACCCTTGCACACAAGCTTGTAGCCTCCTGTATCCCTTTTCAATGGCCTCCCACAAACTATCTACATCCGTGTCTGTACTGATCTAGCTCAGGGCCCCCTCAGTATCCTGCCCATGTTGATGAAATCCGCCCCTGAAACCCATTACCACTGTGTTTTGAGTGGTTTTCTTCACCCCCAGGCACATTCAAACCAGACCGTGTCATGGTCCCTCCTGCCAGTGGGCTACCCACCTCCAGATCCCTTATCCGTTGCTGTCTGCAAGCACAATGTCCTGTGATTTCTCCCCCACCAGTAGGCTCCCCACCTGTTGGATCAGAAAGGCATTCTGAAACACATCCATCAGCCTCTGCTCCCTGGCCACCACTGCTGTTATGGTGTCCCAGTCTGCCCCTGCATATTCAGGTCCTCCATGACCACCACCCTATCCTTTCCCCGGTCACAGTGCGCCTTGATGTGTTCTACCAATTTCTCATCTAGATCCTCATCCAACGTGTGTGGTCTGTAACCACCTCCCACTTTTAATCTCTTTCCTCCCCGATTTTAGGGTTACCCAGATAACGCCCACTTCCCCTCTGCCTCTTTTACTCCACTTACCATTATTCCATCCCTGACTATCAGTGCTACACCTCCTCCTCTACCCACTACTCTATCCCTCCTGAATATTTTATAGTCCTCCAAATTTAGATCCCAGTCATTTTTCTGGGTGGCCCATGTTTCAGTAATCACTGCCACATCTGCTATCCTTTGGTCAGCATCGCCTGTAGCTCAGGCATTTTGTTGGGATGGGAGAAAAGGCTGTCGGGGGAGTCCGATAAGGAGGGCTCTGTCTCACCCCCTCCCGGGAGCTGGAGGAATGTGGGAAAAGGCCGACTGGTAAAGTGCAGACCACGGGAAAGACGGAATCCCATGGGAACACGAGCAGGGAAATGGAAGTATACAGAAAGGGTGGAAGGTAGTCCTGCTAAATGCCAGGAGCTTGGGCAATAAAATGCCTGAGCTCCAGGCGATGCTAACTGAGGGAGCGGTGGATGTGGCAGCGGTCACTGAGACCTGGGCCACTGCAGGATACGACTGGGACCTGAACCTGGAGGGTTAGACTGTGTTCAGGAAGGGCGGGGGAGGGTAACAATAATAGTCAAAAACTGCATTGGCATGGGGAGTAGAGAAGGCGGAGGGAACCGTGGAGGCGATTTAGGACCTTTGATAACAAGGGGGTAAGAAAGAGTAAAAAATAGGAGTAGGTATAGACCCCTGTGCTGAAGTGGAGGAGCTGGAGGAGGGTCTGGTGGCAGATGTTAGGGAGACTGCAGATTGGGCAGGGAAGGGTGGTGTTTGGGGACTTAAACATGCCAGGAACAGACTGGGAGACTATGACATCCTCGGTGGCCAGGGAACAGAGGTTGTTGGATGTCTTTCAAGATGCATTCCTAACTCAGCAGGTGGGGGAACTGACCAGGGAGGCTGGTACTGGATGTGGTCCTGGCAGACAGACAGTGACCAGATTGGGGCCTGGAGGTAAGGGACCAGATGGGAGTGACCATACCAGTCTGGTTCTGCCTGGACCTAGGAGGTAGAAGGATGCACAAAGACAGAGGTAACTGACTTCGGGGTGGATTTTAAGGAAATGGAAGGATCCTTAGGAGCATTTGGGTAAATGGTATTAATCATCCGCAAAACGTAAAACAACTTCAGAAATTTTTAAAAGACAGGGGTGTGAGATTCAGTTTCTGGCAGGAGACACATTTGACCCACAGGAGGCTCTTAAGTTAAAAACAGAGATTTCCCAACGGTGTATCATGCTTCCCTTGAGAAAGGGAGAAAGGGGTGGCGATTATGCCAGCTTCTCTTCCATTTGAAGAGGAGGAAGTAATTATGGATGCTGGGGCCAGGTATGTGATGGTGAGGGCGCATACAGGATATGCAGGTTACCTGCTGAATGTATATGCCCACCAGGGTCAGAAATAGGCTTTTGCAGATTTATTTAAGTTACTAGCAGAAAAGGCTAAGGGTACTGTGATTGCAGCGGGGACTGGAATATCATCATGGATAGAGGCCTTAGACACGACCTCAGGTATATTAGCACCTAGAGAAAGAACTGCTAAGCAAATGAAGAGGCTTATGAGGACACAGGCCTGGTGGACATATGGAGGAAAAGTATCCTACAGCGTGATTATACATATTATTCCTCCAGGTATAAAATATACTCAAGACTGGACATGTTTCTCACATATAAGAAAGATTTAACAACTTTGAGTCGGTCTGGGTGGGCGCTGAGGCTTATCGGACCATAAGCCCATATATGCATAAATTGATTTACAAAAACCGGCGCAGTGGAGACTGAATGTAAGTCTACTTGGAGCCGAGGGAGTAAAGGAGAAATCACGGGAGATAATAAAGCAGACGGTAGATATAAATGATGGTCCGAACACCACGCCTCAGATACTATGGGACACAGTAAAACAATGGTTAGGGTAAGCTCATTTCAATAGCCACATATAGGAAGAGGGAAAATGGACTCAAAGGGAACAGTTAAATCAGGCAATTAATAAGTTAGAGGAATTACAAAAATTAAAGTGTGTAGGAAAAGGAAAAGAAATAAAGAACTTAAAATGCAGGCTACAGAGAATACATTCTCTAGAAATTGAGAAAGCTCTCTTATTTCTGAAACAGGCCTATTATGACGGGGACCGAGGGCCACCCGCCTCCTGGCATATAGACTAAAACAGCAGGCAGCCAGGGCCAATGTCTTAAGACTCAGGAACCCCAAAGCGGATCAGACCTCATATAAATGGGAACAGATTGCAGAAGCTTTGGTCACTTTTATAAAGATTTATACCAGCCGCAGTTAGGGACCATAGAAGAGGCTTCAGAATGTTTAAATACATTAAAGTTGGCTAAGCTCACAGTGACCCAGAGGCAGGTTCTGGAACGTCAAATCACGTTGCAGGAGATCCTAGACACGGTGGGTGAACTTAAGATAGGTAAATGCCTGACCGACGGGTTTGGGGAATTTTATAAAACTTTTAAAACAGAATTAATGCCGATGTTTGAGGCGGTCTATAATCAAATATGGCTGGAGGGGAAGTGATTCCTCCCTCATGGAATTATATACAACCATAACAGTGATTCCAAAAGAAGGAAAGGACCATGGAATGTGGCTCATATAGGCCAATTTCCTCCTTAATGTAGATTATAAAATCTTCACGGCTATAATAGCCAAGAGACTACAGTCTTCTCTGGGGATCTGGTACACCGGATCAGACAGGATTCAGAGAAGGTAGACAGGCACCAGAGGGGTGAGAAGGACGATAAACATAATTGACTTTATTAACAAAAGCGTATCCCTACCTGCCTTATGAGTATGGATGCTGAAAGGCGTTTGATAAAGTTAATTGGAGCTTCTCTTTTGATTCTCGATAAACTGGGTTTTCCCTCTCCGTTTTTAGGGGCCATTAAGGCCATATATGCCTCTCCTAGAGCTTATGCGGGTGAATGGGAAGTCTCACGGCAGTTTGATTTGGGACGGGCACCAGACAGGGTGTCCTCTCTCACCTCCTCTTTGACTTATATATAGAACCTCTGGCCCAGGCCATAAGAGAGAGAGAGGTGGAGGGGTGAAGATTAATGGGAAGAACATAAAATCTCACTATATGGATGATATCCTCCTATACATCACTAATCTGGATAAATCCCTACCCAAATTATGGTCGATAATAGATAAGTTTAGTCAATATTCGATACACCTTAAATAAAAATAAGACAGAGGTTCTGAAATTTATTACAACCTCCCCCACAGATAAGACAAACTGTAGATATTAATTGGAATAGAGGAAAATGAAATACTTGGGTATTCAAATCCCCAAAATTTAAATATGTTATATTCGGTTAACTTTGACCCAGTGGTAACCCAAATTAGGCAGGATATTACAAGGTGGGAGAGCCTGCAATTACCTTTATATTTGAGACTGCAATCAGTATCAATGAGCGCACTCCCTAAGTACCTATCAGCTTTTCAATGTCTCCGATAAAAATACATAAAACCAATTTCAGATTTGGCAGAGAATTTTGTCAAAATATATTTGGAATAACAGAAGGTCGAGGATCAAGAGCGCGATCCTCCAAACAAATAAAAATATGGGGCGAAATGTCCCTAATTTAGAGGACTACTACTTGGCCACGCAGCTTAGATAGGCCCTGATGTGGTTGACTAGACACTATTCAGCTCGTTGGAAATTAATAGAGGAAACCCTGACGGATGGGTTCCGCTGGCAAGGGCATGGATGCCGAGTCCAACCTAAAAGGGAAAGTGTATTCTCTTATGTCAGTGGGAATACCCTGGGGCCTTGGAAAGATTATGGTCCAAACATAATTTAGAGGAGAGCTGTGGCCATTGAGATGGCTTGCTTGGATCCAGGGTTCTTCCAAATAAGCAGGACCTCACCTTTAGAAGATGGAGAGATTAGGCCTGACCTCGTTTGGTCAATTCCTGGAAGGAAATACGGTTATGGAATTTGAACAAATAAAGGGAGTCTACCAGTTGAGACAGATAGACCACTTTAGATATTTACAAATAAGAAATTATATCTCAAACTACAGCACCAATATAAGCAACAAAGGCACACGCCAGACTCAGAATGTTATAGGGGAGATTCTGAACTCACAAAGGCCTGATTTCAAAATTATACGCGCCCTGAGAGATGGTAGAGAATCAGACCCTCCAGGCTAAAACAGATGGGAACAGGAGATGGGGAGCTGGTGGATGACAAAGATGGACCTCTGCCCTGGAACTGGCCTCTAGAACCACAAGCGTCCCGAGGTGGAGGAGTTTAGCTGGAAGGTCAGGTTAAGATTTTTATTGCACCAAGCTTACAGTCTAAATGGGACAAAAAGTGCTCGGAGAATGCTGCGGGGATGTGGAACTAAAAAGGCAGATTATTTACATGTGTTTTGGTCATGTCCGAAACTTGCACGCTATTGGTCAGAAGTGGAGCAGAGAATGAGATTGATCTGGTCTACTGAAACTACACTGGGCCCTAGGAATTTAATTCTGGGATTAGGCTAAGCGAGATTAAGGGTCAGATAAAATTTATCTGTGGAATATTTTGTCAGGGCCGCATAAGGCCATAACTAAGAGGTGGGGTTCAGTGAATCCTCCGGTCTCAAGACTGGGCATTAACTATCAATGAAATTAAAGACATGGAGGAAATTACTTACAAAATAAACTTGAGGACACATGTTCTTGCAAGGCGGTGGACTCCATGGGTGATGATCTGAGATCACAGGAACTGGGATGAAAGGGAGGACAGAACACATTAGAAAAGGGTATGATTTGAAGGACAAGGTGGTGCTGCCTCGGGGTGCTCCTCATAAAATAAAAAGAGAGAAAAGGAGTTAAAAGGAAAGAAGTTAAGATATTTTAAATGCATGAGGTGATGTAAAGAAATATTGAATAAGGACTATTGTTTATCAAGATGTACTGAATTAGATGGAATTGTTACTTAAAAAAAAAGGGAAAGTTGGACAAGAGATTTGTTTAATGTAATGTTGCGCCAAATTATGCAATAAACTTGAATTTAAAAAAAAGGAGCATTGGATGTGATTGGTCAGACATGGATGCTGACAGTAGGTAGGGAAATCATCAGGAGAGGGTGCAGGATGCTACCAGCACCTGTGCCAGAGTAAAACGAAAATCACGGTGGGGCCGAAAACCCTGCTGGTGGACCAGGAGGTCCAGGAGGTGGTGCGGGGAAAGAAGGCAACCTGTAGGCAATTCAAGTGCTCAAGGAGGAAAGGGATCGAGGGGAGTACTAACTGGTGGCTAGAAGGCCACAAGGGTGGTGAGGGCTGCCAAGGCAAGGAAGGAGCAGAATTGGCCAGGGAAATTAAGAGAGGAACAAGGGCTCTTTAGATACATTGGGGGAAAACGAGGGTGAAGGGCAGATTAGCAGGATTAAAACAGGGAGAGATGGGCACAAGACCGGGGAGCAGACTGAGGTACTGAATGAGTACTTCACCTCCGTTTCACCATGGAAAATGGGGGTGCTGTATTATACATGGAGGAGACAGTGCTACTGAGGAGGGGGACCCTACCGATCGGGGGTCTGAGGAGAGAGGGCATCACTGGCAGGAGGGGAAGGCTAAGCAGGGAGAAGAGGTAGTGGAGGTGGAAATCACAGCAGAGTGAGTGAGGGAGCCCTCAGGTACCTTAAGGCGGAGAAAGCACCTGGGCCAGATAAATTGCATCCCAGAGTGCTGAAGAACTCTGCGGATGTCCTGGTGAAACCCTGACGGAGCTTTTCGCCATCTCTGAGGACAGGTGGGTGCCTGGGACAGAAGGTGGCATATATAGTGCCTATCCACAAGGGGGATCAAGGGAGGTGGTAGGAACTACAGGCATGTTAGCCTGACATTGGTGGTGGGCAAGGTGATGGAGGCATTGTCAAGGAGAGGCTAGGGGGACCTGGAAAAGTCAGGGTGCCTGGACAAAAGACGGCATGGATTCTGTCTTGGGCAAATCGTGTCAGACAAACCTTGTAGAGTTCTATGACTGGGTGACGAGTGCCTTGGACCTGGTAGACCAGTGGACGCCCTCTTTCTAGACTTCAGCAAGGCATTTGACTGTTCCTCACGAGGGCCTGTTGGATAAGCTGGGAGAAATGGGGTGGGGAACCAGATAATCAGATGGATAGATAATTGGCTCCAGGACCAGTTGGCGGATAGTCTCATCCCCAAGGAGGGTCATTATTGGGGTCCCACAGGATCAGTCCTTGGGCCCTCCTTCAACGCCTACGTCTCTGACATAAGGAAGGGTATCAGGAGTGAGATGAGTCTCTTTGGATGACTCAAAACTGGGGTGGTGGTGGATGGGGAGGAGGGGAGGGTGGCTACAGGGGACCTGGAGGCTCTGGAAAGATGGTCTAGATGGTGGAAGCTGAGGTTCAATGCAGGAAATGCAAGGTACTGCACCTGGGGCCAGAAACCCGGCCAAGTGTACACCCGAGGGGGTACACACATCTTGATGGCTGAGAGGGACCTGGGGTGGTGGTGGATGTCAAGATGAACAACTCTGAGACCTGTAGGAGGGCAGCAGCCAAGGCCAACAGGATGCTGGGATGCATCACTAGGGGATCTCTTCCAGAAGGAGGAAATGATACCTCTGTGTAACTGCTTGGTGAGGCCATACCTGAGTACTGCGTGCAGTTTTAGAGACCACACTTAAAGAGGGACATTAAACTCCTGGAGAGGGTCAGAGGAGGCAACCAAAATGATTTGGGGCTTGGGGACAGGACCTATGGGAGAGGTTCAAGAGCTAAATATGTACACATTGAAAGAGAGAAGGACTGGGGACATAATAGAGGTCTTCAGGTACATGAAGGGGGTAAATAGGGAGGAGCAGTCAGGGTGCTTTGAAGAAAGGAGGAGGGCAACTGGAGGCATGGGTGGAAGCTGGGGAAATTCAGGGAGAAAGGAGGAGGTGCTACTTCACTGAGAGGGTGGTGGAGCTATGGAATGCGCTGCCCAGGGGCTGGTAGAGGCAGAGACTGTGGAGGAGTTCAAGAGGTGGTGGGACAGGTACAGGGAAGGGTTCTGGAAGCAAAATCCAGTGCAGCGAGACTATCCGGAACTGGGAAGGAGAAGCCAGAGAAGCGAAGGGAGCGTAGGTCAGCTCCCAGGGTGGGGGCTGACCAAAATCGAGCCAGACATTAAAGATCGTTAGGCCTATTCTGCTGGCATTTTAGTATGTTAGTAAGTGCATAATTTTGCCTTTTTTTTTTTTTTTTTTTGCATTAAATTTCAGCTGCCACACCCTTGACCATTCCTAAAGCTTGCATAGATCTCTTCTCATCTTTCCACTGTCTTCAGAGTGTCGACTCTATTGCAGATCTTTGTGTCATCTACAGATAGACACTCCTTCCTCTCCAGCCCTCCACAGTGTTGCTTATGAAAACATTAAAGAGGACTTACTGTAGCATCGAACCCTCGTGGGCTGGACCCTCCACTGTTTCTATGGAAAACCACACCGAGAGATCTTCGGACCCTAAATGGCTACCTGTACATATTTAACTTTTTCCTTATTGGGAGTACCAGGTACAGAATAGCTCCCTCTGGTGGGGCTCCATTGGTAAGCTGCTTGAGTCCCACCCCCTGCAGAGCTTCCAGGATGGCTCTGCTCTTTGCTCTGGCTACTGTATGGGTGCTCCAATCGATGTCTGGCATATTCAGGGCTCTTAGTGCTCTGCAGCAAAATTTTCTGATCTGTGCGGCAGGGATCCTTGGGTTTCTGCGCAGCATTTTCTGATTTCATGCGGCATGATTTATTCATTTTCTGGCAGAACGCAGTCCTGCCATTGGTTAATATGGTGTGATGTCATCAGTGACATATCGCCGAGCATAGAGGAGGGCTTGGGAAAACAAGGTGGTAAAAGCCTGACACTATGGAAACAGTGTGTTTGAATAAAAATTCACTAAAACAGTGAATTCTGTGGCTTGATGCAAATTTACGGAAAATTTCCGCAACCGCAGTATTGCAGAATTCCAGGAGCCTTGGGCATATTGAAGTCACCCATAACTAGCACATTTTCGCCCCATCTGTCATTTTGTATATGGCTTCCACTAGCTCCTTGTCCATCTCCTTCCCTGTCCTGGGGGTCTGTAGACCACTTCTGCCCAAATTGCTACCCCATTTCTTGTGTCCAGCATGATCCACAGAGCTCTCCGCCCCTTCCTGACACCCTGTACCTCTGTTGCTTTAATTCTCTCTCTTAACGATATAGCCACCCCTTCCCTTTTTCCCCACTCCTGTCTCTCAGGATTAGAGCATACCCTGGTAATGCTGTGTCCCAGGCATGGCTCTTTATGTACAATATCTCAGTGACAGCTACAGTCTCTAGCTCTGCCTCAGCCTCTAAGGCTAAAGGCCTGGAATTTTATTCACCAGGCTACGGGCATTTGTACACATGGTCCTCCATTTCTGCAGTAGAGGGTAGGGGCTTGGATTTGATTCCCAGAGCAGAACATTTTTGTTCTTTCTCACTACATATGATTGATGCTGTATCTCAGACCCCATCCCCAAGCCATTTCTTTTTCATTGCCAGGTAAGCCTGTCTGTTTCATACGGACCTTTCTTGGCACCTTTAGTACCACTGGTACTTTGATTATACATACAGTTTCTCTGTGGGGTTGGTTACATGGGAGTTTGCCATGTTATTGTGTAGCATTGCATATTGGACTCTCAACCTGGAATTAGTGATGGCATGATATCGCAGTATGGTGATGAATCGCAATGATTACCACAGATGATAATTTACTGTTGGTTAAAACAAATCATATAATACATGGATGGGAACTCTTACCCATAGAAAAGGCCATCATTTATTTTTCTGTACACGTGTGACCTATCAATTACAAGTATATTTGTAACTCATCTATTAATTTGAAGTATATATCTGCACTAATTAAGCAATTACAGCTACATAATCAAACAATTGGAAGTATATACCTGCACTACATTAAACCCCATGGAACACCACTAATAACACAGTTAACACAGCGGTAGGAAGCTAGCCAAACTAATTAACAAGCTGCAGGAGAACCTGGGGAAAAAGGTACATAAAACACTCCCAAATCCCCCAAACTCCACCTGTACTCACTACACACCATTGGCCCTGTCCACACTACACCGCTTGCGCCGGTAACAGATGCAATCCGTTACGGCCGCGGAGGCGTGCAGTCGTCCACCGCCGGGCGGTGTCGTTGCGGACCAGCACGCCGATCCGCACATTAGGGATCCGTGCGACGTTACAGCGGCGCCGATCCCACAATGCAGCCTCGCGCTGTGCTTGGTGCCCTGCAGGGTACCGATTACGGAGGTCCACACTACTGCCGGTAATGTTACCAGGGCGGGATCGGTTTCATAATCGCTGTTGAAACCACCTCATATGTGGTTTCAACAGTGGTTACAAAACGCTTCCTGTAACGTTACAGATGTAAACGCCGACCTGTTACGGTAACGTTTTACACCCTCTGTAATGTTACAGAGGCGTAGTGTGACAGGTCCATTCTCTTTTCTGCAAGAGACCTTCACTTGGCCCATGTTGTGCCAATCCACAAGGGGATGAAGAGAGGAGGCGGAAATTACAGGCCCATTAGCCTGACATACGTGGTCGGCAAGGTGATGGAGGTATTGTCAAGGGAAGGCTGGGGGTTACTGAGCAAACTGGGGCTTGGACACATGGCAGCATTGCTTTGTCACGGGAAGATCGGGCCAGACAAATCTTGTTCAGTTCTATGACTGGGTGACGAGGGCCCTGGACCAGGGTAGGCCAGTGGATGTCCTCTTTCTGGATTTTAGCAAGGTGTTTGATTCAGTACCCCACAGTGGCCCGCTGGCTAAGCTGAAGGAACTGGGGTAGGGAGACAGTTGCTAAGATGGATAGGAAATTGGCTCTGAGCGCACTCAGAAGGTGGTGGTTGGAGGGTTAGCCTCATCCCCAAGGTGGGTTACTAGTGGGTTCCCCAGGGTCGGTGCTGGGGCCACTCCCATTCAACACCTATATCTCAGACACCAGGAAGGGGATCAGGAGTGAGGTGAGTGTCTTTGCAGATGACTCAAAGCTAGGTGCAGTGGTGGATGGGGAGGAGGGGCGTGACCTTGCAGGAGGACCTAGAGGCTCTGGAAAGGTGGTCAGGAAAACGGAAACTAAAATTCAATGTGGGAAGTGCAAGGTTGTGTACTCGGAGTCAGAAATCCAGGCCAGGGGTATACCCTGGGAGGAGACGTGAGTTATGGAGGGTGAGGGGACCTGAGGGTAGTGGTAGATGTCAAAATGAACAACTTGGAGACCTGTAGGAGGGCAGTGGCAAGGGCAAATAGGATGCTGGGATGCATCGCCATGGGGATTACCTCCAAAAGGCGGAAGTGATCCTTCCACTGTACAACTGCTTGGTTAGGCCACACCTTGAGTATTGTGTACAATTTTGGAGACCACATTTTAAAGAGGGACATTACACTCCTAGAGAGGGTCCAGAGGAGGGTGACCAAAATGATCTGGGGCCTGGGGAGAGGACCCATGTGGAGAGGCTCAAGGAGCTCGACATGTACACCCTGGAGGAGAGGAGGGACAGGGGAAATGATAGAGGTATTTAAGTGAATGAAAGGGATCGATAGAGGAGGCCCAGTCAGGGTGCTCCAAAGGAAGGAGGGTGGGGCAACAAGAGGTCACGGGTGTAAGCTGGAAGGAGGCAGGCTCAGAGGAGAGGAGGAGATGTTATTTCACTGAAAGGGTGGTAGAGCCGTGAAATGCACTGCCCAGGGAGCTGGTAGAGATGGAGACTGTGGACAGGTTTAAGAGGGATAGGACAGGTACAGGGAAGGGTAAATCTGTCCAGGTACAATACAGGTGGAACATCTGGGACTGGGAACAGTATAACCTAAGGGAGGAGGATGCATAATATCGGCCCTCAGTGCAGATGCTGAAAATCGAGTAGACTTGAGAGACCGCTGGGCCTATTCTGGTGGCATTTTGGTATGTTACGTGCCATAATGTGATCTCAAATGCATCTTCATAGCCATAACCATCTTAATGTATTGTATTCAACACAATGGGTAAGGCTGGAACACTCAGAAGTATAGTCATCTTGGGTTTAACTAGGGCTAATAAAGCCACTTGCCCTTTGGGCTCGTGGCCTTATAGCCCTAATTAGTCCCCTTGATGAAGTATACTTGTATACCAACCCTTACCCATTATTTATATAAAGTGTCTTTGGTGCAACTATGATTCCCAGTTCCTACCCTCCTGCAATCAGATTGTTACCTCGCTGATTGTAGCCAGTGATCTGTTGGCGGTGCTGGACCTATCGGGTTTGTCGGTGAATGCATGAGTCCTGATAATCCTGTATTAGCCTGTAATAAGGCTGTGGAGAGGCTATGGACAAGATTGCTCCTGTTCGTGTTTGGCCTCTCACCCTTTGCTCAGGAGCCCTTGGTTTGATGGTTCCTTGAAGAAGTTGAGGCGAGTTGGTCAAGGATGGAGAGAGTTTGGCAGATGTCCAGCCGTGATGCTGACAGGCTTAGGTTGAAGGCACATTATGATGGCTATCAATCGGAAATCACCTGTAAGAAGGCAGAATTTCTGTCCACTGAGATTTCTGCTGTGCAAAATTGACCAGCTCAGCTTTTTCCGGACTGTTGACAGATTGTGCAATCCAATCTGTAACCAGCCCAGAGAAGCCTTTTCTTAGTTTAGATATGAGGAGTCTGCTCGATTCTTTGCAGGTAAGATTGCCAGCATTGGCTAACCTCCCATGAGGGTTTGCAGAGATTGGCATGAAGTAGCATACACTCGGTCTATCTGGTCAGATTTCTGCCAGGCGGAATTCATGGACATTATGAAGATCATCCAACCATTGCACCCAACCAGTTGTAGTTTGGATCCGGCCCTACACCCCTTTAGTGGGATATGTAGATGTTATCTGCCCGATCTTTGCTGAAATTGTCTGGAAGTCCTTGGAGAGGGTCTTTCCAGACACCCTCAAGGAGGTGGTTGTTCACCACTCCTAAGAAATCCTCCTTGATCCAGATTGTGTAGCTAACTACCAGCCTATCTCTAAGCTGCCATTTGTTGGTAAGGTTATTGAAAAGGTGGTTGCGCTGCAATTGGACAATCTTCTTACAACTTACAATATCTATGTTCTCTCTCCTAAGCTGGTCTCCGGGCTTCTTCGCCTGGGCTGTACCTCCTGATGCTAGCGGTAGGCAGGGCTAAAGCTCTGCAGCAGGGGATAGAAGCCCTCCACATCCTGTTGTCTCTAGTTTACTTCTTGCAAAGAGCAGGTACTCTGCAGCAGAGCTCTGTCACTGTGGTGACAGGGCTGAAGACATCAGGACTGTAAGTTTGGATATTTTTCTTACTGGAAAAAGGCATCCACAGAGAGCAGGAATGGGTAGATAAAGAGGCAAAGCTAATTTTAAGCTCCTATTGGGTCCCAGTCTCAGCTGTGCGTGCTGGACAGAGTGGCCCCTCTCATTTGCCCATATTACTGCTCTTTCTCTTTTCCTCGCTAAGGATTTAATGTCAGTTGCACCATACTAATGCTGTTTCTGCATTGGGGTACTGGTCTCAGCCGCTTGCTGGACAGACTGATCCCTCTTAGCTTTTCTCCTGCACTGCCACAGGCTCAGCATGCATTCTGAGCAAACTGGCACACCATTTTCTTTCTCCCCACGCAAAAGCCTCCCCGCATAACGGACTTAGCAGCACTTCCCGACACACAGCTGGGTCAGAGGATAAAACCAGGGCTTCGCAGCAGCGGAGAGGATGCTACACTGGGAGTGCTGCCTGCAGTGGAAACCAGGGTTCTGGGGTTGACTGCCTGTTTACTGACGAGCAGCTCGGGAAATTTTCAGCCGTCGCGATGTGCAGCTCCACGACGCCGGATTCAAGCAGCGAAGTCACAAGGCTAGTGGGGCCACAAGTTGCACTCTGGACTGCTTCCCTGAGGAGAAGGGCCTCCTAGCATGTAGGGGCTTGGTGGAAATATCTGCTGCTCATTGAGGCGCAGCTCCTCCACATGGATTCAGGCAGCGGGTTGAGTGGCTCCTGGAGTGTCTTGTCCTGGTCTAGACTTCCGTCGATGGCTGGCATTCCATTACCTCAGCCGCTCGTTGATGTGGACTGGCGGTGGCTTAGTGTCTCGTCCTGGTCTAGGGATTCCATTGACGAGCGATACAGCGTGGGAGGAGTGCCATTCTGGAGCCTTTCCTCAGTGCCCCCCAAATCTTCAAAAGTAAGCCCCGAGGGTTTTCTCAAAGGCTGGATCCCTGCATAGTTTTCGAGCAGAAAAGTAAGTCTTTGATTACAATTTGGCACTTACAGGACTAAGACAATTTAAAGGGCCACAAGATCTCTGCATCAGTTTACTAGAAGTAACCAACATTTTGGATCACATAAAGGCAGCTCAGCATGACCCTTATAGGCCTAACACAATTCTTAAGGGCCAGCACACTGAAATTCGCCTCAGCAGCATGACATCGGGGATAAGCTGGATTAATGAGAAGTAGGGCCTTTGTGGTGTTATGGCCTCTCACAAACCTTCCAGGGGCATAGAAAGCCAGCGCTAATAGTCTCTCCCCTCCCCCAATAGCTGGGTTGCTGTGCCGATAATGTCCAGAGGGCAGAGGCTGAGATGGGGTTAGACGTTGGGAGGAAGACCCTCCTCGCCCAATCGGATAGTTTACAGGTCATAAATAAGTGGCAGCCCCAGAGGGACCCAGCAGTCCGCAGCCCCTCTGACACAGACCTCATAAATCGTTAATTAGAGCCTCGCTCTGGATCCAGTAGATCACGTGGGATTACCAGATATGAGCCTCCCTAGAGGGCATGAGAAACAGGACCCCCATATTCTACACTCGAGAGGCAGTTGTCCTAGGGGATCAACATTCCTCGCATCACAGCAGGAAGATAAGCTACAGATGGTAATCTCAAGCGTTACGGGGCACGCCTTGGACTCCCAAGACTCCAGTTTATCTTATTCTGGAGCGGGAGCGAGTGGGCAAATCTCTGACCAAGGGGTCACTGTCGAGATTTCCTCTGTTCACACCTGGCGGCTGACATCTACTTCCAAATGGGCAACAGTTTTCCATATTCCTCCTGCTATTAGGGAAATGGCTGAAGGAGGAGTGACAGCTTTCTAAGCTTACTTATCCAGTGCCCCAGCAGGTCCTAAGTTTTCAGGCTCTAAAAGAAGCAATTGGAAAATGATTAAACTGTTGTGGAAGCTACCTTCTGGTTTCAAACTGAACCAATCGGAAAGTCATTGGACAGGAGTGTAGAGGCCTTGCTTACGCAGCAAACTAATCAGTCCTTGGCTCCGGTCAGAAGAGGCTGTCCGGGCGATACTCAATCCTCAGCTGGCCACAACACATGGCTTGGAACCTAGCAGGCAGAGACCTGTTCCAGGAGAGGTTGGACAATGTGTGTCACAGGCTACAGCAAGGGCAATTCAGGGTCCCAAGACCTCAGATGCTAACTTTCATGCCCAAGCTTATACCTGGGATCAATCACAGCTGTCAGAGGACAAAGAGCATGGGTCTCCCTACGTAGCCAGTATAACCCCAGAACAGCACAGGGTCAACAACAAGTTCTCTCAAGCTATTTGGGCCCATCCTTGAGTAGGGGCGACCTTCACTTGTTCTCGAGCAATGGACCAAGTCGGTCAGACAGGTTCTATACATCACCAGCACCCCGCTGCCTCGTGTCGTCCCTCCCTTTCTACAGTAAACCATCTAAAGGCACAATTTTCTACAGTCCGAGGATATTGAGTAAAGTGCACCCACAGAGATAAGCTAAGGGGTTGCCCCCTATTCTTCATGGTGCAGAAGCACACAGGAGTTTATAAACCATCCAAAGGCACAGTCTTCTACAGTCCGAGGATATTGAGTAAAGTGCACCCACAGAGATAAATTAAGGGTTGCTACCCTATTCTTCATGGTGCAGAAACACACAAGAGTTTTCAGGCCCTTCTACATCTCAAAGTCCGGAACATTTTATCCTCCACAGACCCTCGAGAGATCTGGTCATCAAACATCAGGGAGCTACAGAGCGGGCTCTTTCCAACATCTGTCGATTTACAAGAGACCCATCGACAGAGCCCTATTCAGGAACTACACAAGTACCAGCTCCAATTTGGGGCAGGGGAGCAGGTCTTCTATGCAAAGCTCTGCCATTTGAGTATCCCCAGACCCATGGGCATTTATTAAGATGCCAGTAGCGGACATAGTCCACATAAAGGCCCTACAGCTCAACCAAACAGTACATGCAGGGCAGAGTAGTCACGGCCCTTTGTCACATGGTTTTCTCATTTATCGGAGATGGAGTTCTCAAACTCCATGACAGACCTAAATCCTTCAGGATTTATCATTAGCGGAGGAGGAGTACCCTAACCCCACTCCAGACCTAAATCCTCCTGGGGCCAGACATCAGGACACCAAAGAGTTTCTCCCTGGTATCTAAGTGAAAGGATCGGTTAAAGCTCATCAAGGATTCACTCAGCTCCTTGGCTGCCTGTTTATGTTTTGCAGCAGCTAACTAGGGCAGATTAAATCCTCCTCCAGTGACCATCTCGGAGGACGGTGGTTATGAGGGTCGCAAGTTAGGCCATCTTCACCAACCCGAATCACTACCGATGCAAACCTCAGGAGTTGGGGAGCTTGCTGACATTAGCTGTCAGCACAGGGCAGATGGTCCGCTGTTAAATGCAAGGACAGTATAAACATCCTCATGGTGAACGCAGTATACCTTCCTCCGAGGTACTCTGAACAGCAGTTCCTCAATCGGATGGACTGATTTCAACTGACAATAGGACAAGGTTGACATGCATCACCCATCAGGGGAGTACAAGAAGTACTTAAATGTCAGGGGACTCCCTACTGCTCCTTCAGTGGACAGAGCATTTACGGAGTAATGGTTATGCAAGGATGAGAAGCGAAACATCAGACTGGCTCAGTCGCAAGGTTGTTCTGCTAGGGATTGGGAGATGAAGGATAGTGCCTTCTACACCCCAACAGAGCAATGGGGCAGTTCTAAGATAGAGTTTTTCTCCTGCGGGTGAAACTACAGGGTACAGCAATTCTGCTCTCTGGCAAAAGAATGAACCAGCGGCTGCTCAGGACACCTTTTCCTGACTGGGGTGAGTTCGGTCTCCTGTGTGCTTTTTCTCCTGTGCCACTTCTATCAAGAGCCTTCCTCAAAGCGGCTCTGGTGAGGGCAGACATGAGTGTAGTCAGTCCCTTATGTATTTTTCCACAAGTAGTCCCTGCTTATTATTCATATTCAAGGTGACCACATCTTAACCTTCAAATTCACCACGGACCTTATCCATCAAGGCCTGGTTAGGCATCCCAATTTGGACAACATGTCGCTCTAGGATGGGGATGGACTGGGAAAACGCAGGAACTAGGCTACACAGCTGTCATTATGGGAATAATGGGAACTCTTGTAGCCTTCTTCAGCTAAGGTGTATGGCGGAATCGGAGAGGATTCTGGTTCTGGCCTCCTTCCTTCTCCTACAGAACCATCCAGCATAATCACCTGTACTACTGCAGATCCTTTAAGATCGGGTTGGAAAAGGTCTACAGTCGGCCACCTTATCAGTTCAGGTTTCGGCGTGAGGGCACTCTTGTCATTGGTTCTGGGGAAAACTGTTCCTTACGTCACCATATCTGGAGGCTTCTAGAGGAAGCAACATTAAAACACCCTCAGTTAACCAACACTACCTCCTCGGAGTAGTAGTAGAAGTTCCCAAGGTTTGGGGTCAAAGCTCCTTTACCGCCTTTCTAGCAGACATCAGGCTCCTTGCCTTTCCAGCAGACATCCCTCAGGCATCTCAGAAGGAAGGCTGCTGTTTTCTGACAGAGGTTACTTCAGCCAGGAGATTGTGACCTAGCGCATTGATCACCCAAGAGACGTACACGCTTTTTATTATGTTCTGTTATACCGGAACAGATCCAGATATTTTCCTTTTGCCACAAGTTAGGTCTGTCTTCCATTATAATTAAATGTTTTTGTTCTTCCTTCTGCCCACTTCAGGAAGCTATACAAAATAGAAATTTTCAGTCTCTGGTCCCGAGATGAGTATTTAAAATGTATATTAGGAGGAAGGAGGCTCTCACAAAGCTTCAAATTTTCCATTGCCACTACTGGCCAAAATTAAGAGTAACATGGTTTTGAAGGCTCTATAGTGAAACGGATTCTACCAGTCGCCTCCCAAGGCTTATGATCATACCGAATAGCCTTGCTGGACCAAGTGAGAGCCCATTACAGATGAGCTATCACTCCTCCATGGGGATACTTCATATGAGCATCTCTAGCAGATTTATACAGAGCACTTTATATAGCATCTCCAGAACACTTACAGAGCAGCCGAATGTTTATTAATTCCAATGATTACAGAATTTTATAAGCTGGAGGTGAGGCCTCAGTGGAGCATCCTTGTGCTTCAGCCTGTGGCGGACACTCAATGGTCACTCAACATTCTTCCCACCGGGACATTTGGGGTGCACTGCTCTTGGATATCCCAGGTGTGAGGAAGCCCGGAGACCAGCTTAGGAGAGAAATCGAAATTTAAATACCTGTAAATTTTCCTTCTCCATGGCTGGTCTCCGACTTCAAACCTCCCAGAATGTATATAGTTGGCTGGCCTAAGGGCCCATTATGCCGTAACTTTGTTGTGTTTCTGTTTCTAGTTCACGTAGTATGGCCTTAGGGGGACTACATAGGAATGACTGGAGACAACAGGATGTGGAGGTTTCCTATTCCTCTGCTGCAGAGCTTTAGCCCTGCCTACCACCAGCATCGGGAGATACAGCCCAGGCGTAAGGAAGCCGGAGACCAGCCGTTGGAGAAAGAAAATTTACAGGTATTTAAATTCGATATACTCTCCAGTCTGTTTTAGGAAGAAGCATAGCACAGACTGCACTTGTCCGGTATTGAATGACCTCCTAATGGCAAAGTTCAAAAGGCATGCACCATTCTTGTCCTTCTTGATCGCTCTGCTGCATGTGACACCATAGACCATGGTGTGCTGTTGGAATGTTTGCGGCATCTTTGTGGGCTGTCTGGTACAGTTCTCAAAGCGGTTTCATTATTTCTACCTGGGCAGGTCTCAGAGAGTTGTCACTGGGATTTATTCTCTGGCGCTATTCCCTCGCCCTGTGGGTGCCACAGGGCTCCATTTTTAGCCCCTCTGTTGCTTGCAGTGTACATGCTGCCATTGGGAGATATCATTGGGGCAATATAGTCTGATTTTCACTGCTATGCAGATGATACTCGGCTGTAAATGTCTTTTTCTACCTGGACAGAATAATGCAGTCTTTGTGCTAAATAATTACCTTGCTGAGATCAGAACTTGGATGAGTACCAGCTAGCTGAGACTGAATCCAGATAAGACTGAAGTGTTGGTAGTGGACCCTGGTCGCCTGGGGCGGGTTTGGGCTAGACAGCCATCAGGTTTATTGCTCGATGGCATACCGCCACTACCTCAGACCGGTGCGGTGAACCTGGGTGTTATATTTGATGATGGTTTGACACTAAAATCTCAGGTGTCTGCTGTCCTCAAATCCTCTTTTTACCACCTGAGCAATATCGCCTCGGTGAAACACCTGGTTCCCTTGATGATCTTCCAACATTTGTCCATGCCTTTGTCACTACTTGCCTTGAGTATTTCAATTTCCTCTACCTAGGACTACCTGGGGTTGATATCCACCGCTTGTTGCTTTGCAGAGCAGCGGTGGCCAGGCTGACTGGGACCTCTAGGTCCAGTCATTTTACACCTGTGCTCTGCAGGCTGCACTGGCTGCCTGTTCGGTGGCAGATCACCTTTAAGGTTAGTGCTGGCCTTCAAGGCCCTACATGATCAGGGACCTGCTACTTGCAAGACTTTCAGGTACCTAATGCCCCCACTCGCCCTCTCCAATCCGCCAGCTGAGGGATTGCTAGAGATTCCCAGGTGCGATTGAAGATATCTGGTGCTCGTACTTTTCTTTTCAGCTCCAACCTTGTGGGATTCTCTACCTCGTTGGTTAAGAGAATGCCTGACCGTTGATGGTTTAAAATTGAGTTGAAAACTTACTTATTCACTTTGGCCTTCCCTGATGATGCTTAACTTGTTTTATTGTCGTTTTAATTCATAATTATATTTGTTGTATTTGATTTTATGTACAGCGCCTTGGATTTGAAAGCGCTATAAAATAGTTTTGATTTGATTTGAAATTACAAATGCTACAGAGTTAATATATCGTGATATTTATTACACAAATAGTGTGATACTAAAATTTGAGCTTGTGATATTTCTACGAGAACTGTTTGTTATGTAGTCAACTAAACATAATACACCTCTAGCAGGAATTTGTTTTATAGGATATAGTAGCCCTAAGTGATTGGCTCTTGAGCATTAAGTATTTTATAGCTTTTAAAGAGTCCTTTTACTGGTATACCCAAGGCAAGTCAGTATGAAAACTTACCAGTGTTCCCATTTACCCCAACTGTATGTGATTCATGTACAAATTATGAAATTCGGGTTCATTTTGTGTGAAGGGGTACACTGTACTCTCATAATTCTGTGTGCAGTATATGGGGGTAGGGAGGTGGCCACATCCACAAAAGGAGAGGGAGGAGGAAGGACATGAGGCTAGGTTAGGGGAGGAAAGGGGGATGGATGAGCACAGGACGAGGCCGGGGAGGGAGAAATCTGAGTCGGGCAGGCACTCGGGTTGGGGAAGTCAGCCAAGGAGGGGGGTAGTAGAGGTACTCTAGAAGGCCAGCAGGGGGCAGGAGGAATCGGATGAGGTGGGGGAGGAAGGGAGGGTGAGAAGTCGCCAGGCGTGGGGGTGCAAGACTGGGGGTGGAAGCAAGGAGGGAAGCAGTAGAAGGGTGCCTGGGTGGGGACCTGAGGTTCTGGGCTAGAAAGGGAGGCCGGGGATGATCTGGGGGCAGTCAGTGCCACCCTATGAGGATTGGGGGCGAGGAGCAAACTGGGAATAGCAGGCAGAAGAAAGAGCATGGTAGGCCACGCACAGACTAGTGATCCCGGACTGAAGGGGTTGGGAGGAATAAGCTGGGGGTTGATGAAAGAAGGAAGAGAGTGGAAGGATCAAAGGGCCAGTAAATTTGGGGGTGGGGGAAGATGATTCTGCTGGGTGACTCCATGACCAGGGGCATCCAGCGGAGAGGAATAGGGAGGGAAAAATGGCCAGTCAAGACTAAATGTATCCCAGACTATCTGTACGAGGTCAAATTCCAGCTATTCTTATTAGCATTGGAATGTGGGGATCCCAGATTTTCCTGATACATCTGGGCACAAATGACTT
Organism: Neoceratodus forsteri; assembly: GCA_016271365.2. NCBI lineage: Eukaryota > Metazoa > Chordata > Ceratodontiformes > Ceratodontidae > Neoceratodus > Neoceratodus forsteri. The sequence continues at coordinate 686,401,016 of JADMNL010000022.1, read as the reverse complement.
GGAGGGAACAGTGAACTGGAAATCCAGGCAAGGGTTGGTGCTGGCCAGAGTCTGCCACTCTGTAAACTCAATCTCCTTCTTGGAGAGTCTACCAGTACCTAGAGCGTCCGGGAGACCAAGCATAAACTCAGAGGGTGAACCAGTGGCTCAGGGACTGGTGCAGGGCAGAAGGTATGGGCTGGTGGAGGGCGGAGGACACATGGGAGGACAAGGGGTTATGTGCCAGGGATAGGATATACCTCAATTTAGAGGGAGGAGATCTTGAAACTAAAACTTGCTGGATACATAGTTGAGAGGTGGGGTTTAAACTTGTAAGGGGAGGGTTAAGTGAAGAATGGAACCAGGAGGGCTGCTCGGGGTTCCAGGTCTAGAAGCGTGAAAAGAGGGCAGGTGACTGCAAAGTAAATACAGCCAGAGCTGTGCAGGAAAGGGTGAATAGGGATTGCAGGCCGAGACAGTTGGAGAGGGATGGGGTGGAGGACTGCCTGATCAGCGCCAGGAGCATGGGCAACAAAATGCCCGAGCTCCAGGCGATGCTAGCTGAGGATCAGCGGATGTCTGAGACATGGGCCTCCCAGAAGAATGATTGGGACCTAAACTTGGAGGGCTACACAATATTCAGGAGGGATAGAGAAGTGGGAAGAGGAGGGTGTAGGGCTGATAGTGAAAATGGTATAGTGTTTAGTGGAGTGGAGGAGACTGATGGGGGGTGGAAGCTATTTGGGTAACCCTGCAAGCGAGGGAGGTAAAAGATTGAAAATAGGGTGGTGTACAGACCCCCACGATGGATGAGGCCCTGGAGGAAAAATTAATGAGAACATCAAGGGGCACTGTGATCATGGAAAGGTAGGTTGGTAGTCATGGGTGACCTTTAATATGCGGGGCAGACTGGGACACTATGGCATCCGCAGTGGCCAGGGAGCAGAGACTGATGGATGTGTTTCAGGATGCTTTCCTGGTCCAGCAGGTGGGGAACCTACTAGGGAGGGATAACACTGGGCGTTGTCCTAGCAGACAGTGACCAGATAAGGGGTCTGGAGGTGTGTAGCCTGCTGGCGGGTGGTGACCATGCCATGGTCTGGTTTCTGCTGTGTCTTGGGGGAGGATAACCACTCTAATACAGTAGTAGTGGACTTCAGGGGCAGACTTTGTGGGCATGGGCAGGATTCTGTGGGGAGTTTGGGCAAGATTAGGCCAGACACTGATGCTGGTAGCTTGTGGGAGACCATTAAGAAGGGGTGCAGGGCTACTAGCTCATGTACAAGGTAAGGCGTAAGAATGGTAGACCCAATAAGCCGTGCTGGTGGACCAGGGAGGTGCAAGAGGCGGTGAGGGGATAAAAGGCTGCCTATGCATGTTTAAGTGCTCCAGGGGATAGGGAGAGGCGACTATGAGTTGACAGCAAGGAGGGTCACCAGAGTGGTGAGGGACCAGGGTAAGGATGGAGAAAAACCTGGCTCAGGATATCCGGAGGGTGGAAAGGGATTCTATAGATACACAGAGGAGAAGAGACAAAGAGGCACAGATCTCCAGGATTAAGACTGGGGAGGGATGGGCTCAGGAGGTGGGGGATCAGGCAGAGGTGCTAAATGAGTACTTTGTCTCAATATTTATGGAGGGAGATGGGGATCCATTCAGCCTGATGGGGAGACAGCTGAGTGGAGAGGTCAGATGGAATCTAGAGGACTGGAAGAGGCTGGGGGTGCCGGGCAGGCCAAGCCTAGAAGGGATGGGTGCTTAAATGAGGGTGTGGATTGGGAGGGAGAAATCGTGAGGAGAGGTGAGGTAGGCCCTTGGACGCAAAAAACTGATAAGGCACGGGACCGGATGGGCTGCATCTTAGGGTTATGAAGGAACTGGCGGATGAACTAGCAGCTCCACTGGCTGCACTCTTCAATGCCTCTCTGCAGACAGGATGGGTGCCTCAAGACTGGAGGGTGGCTCAAGTGGTGCCTATCCACAAAGGGGGTCTAGGGAAGAGATGGGAAATTACAGGCCTGTCAGCTAATGTCTGTGGTGGCGAACAATGGAAGGCATCATCAAGGAGAGCTCGGGAGGCAACTGGATAGGTTGGGCACCTGGATGACAAACAGTATGGTTTTGTCCCGGGAGAATCGTGTCAGACCAACCTAATAGATTTTTATGACTGGTGACAGGGACCCTGGACCGACAAAAGACTGGTGGGCGTCTTATACCTGGATTTCAGTAAGGCATTTGATTGATTGCCCCACATTGGGGTGGTGTGTAAAAGCTGTGGGGGATGGGCTGGGAGGACAGTTGCTTAGATGGGTAGAAAATTGGCTAATGGGGCAAACAAGAGGGTAGTGGTTGGTGGGACAGTCTCCTCCCTTAGGAAGGTCTTCAGTGGGGTTCCCCAAGGTTCCGTACTGGGAGCCACTCCTGTTCAATGCCTATGTCTCTGATATGGGGAGGGCTTAGGAGTAGAATGAGCCTCTTTGCAGATGGCACAAAACTAGGAGCACTGGCAGACTGGAACAAGCGAGAGAGACAGTGCAGAGGGACCTGGATACCCTGGAAGGATGGTCAGGAGGTGGGGACTGAGGTTAAATTCAGGGAAGTGTAGGGGTGATGCATCTGGGGGTCAGAAAACCCAGGTCATGTATGAACCAGGGGGAGCTCACTGCAAACCTAGCAGTAAAGGGATCTGGGGGTGGTGGTAGACACCAAAATGAATAACACTGAAAATGGCAGAAGATCTGCAGCAAAGCAAACAGGATTCTGGGCTGCATAGCCAGGAATTCGTCCAGGAGGAGAGAGTGTGATCCTCCCTCTGTATAATGCCATGGTCAGGCCGCATCTGAGTGCTGCATGCAGTTCTGGAGACTTCATCTCAAGAAGGACATAGCACTGCTGGAAGGGTCAGGGGAGGGCAACCAGGATGATTTGAGGCATGCGAGAGGGGACCTATGAGGAAAGGCTGGAAGAACTTGGGCTGTACTCAATAGAGGAAGGAGAGATGAGGGACATGATAGGGTCTTAAAATATGTAAAGGGATAAACAGGGCGGAGCCAAAGAAATGTTCAGGCTAAACCAGGAGGCATGAGTGGAAGCTGGGGGATTACTGGGAGAGCGTAGAAGACATTACTTCACTGAGAGGGTGGTGGGGGCCATGGAATGCAGTGCCAGGAGTCTGGTGGAGGAGGGCACAGTGGAAGGCTTCAAGAGGGGTGGGACAGGTGCATGGATAAACTGAAGCTGAAGATGATCCTCTCTGGGGCTGGGGGGCGGGGTGGGAGAGTGGCGCCCAATAGGGACTGGCTACGAGCAGACGACAGTCAGTCAGGCCTATTCTGCTGGCTTTTAGTATGTTATGTTAGTATATGTACCCCTACAAAAATGTATAAATGGTAGAATGAACCCTTATAATTTAATTTGTACCCCTGAAAATTTCTGGAGAGGGTACAGTGCACCCTCAGATCTACGCCTTAATGGGAACACTTTGAGACTTACCTGCCTGGGGTTGATCCATACATAAAGTATAATTTTTTAGAGCCGTGTCTTATGGAAGAGATGGATAAATATTTTGGCTTCTATGGAGCTGAGCCACCCATCCCTTCTACTTCTTTGTCTTCAGTGCTGCCCCACGCTACCATGTTTTGTGACGAATTATGTGGAGAACATGGGCAGCTTCATAGTCTACTATAGGGCTGACTTTGATGTCCTTTTATTTATTTTTTATTTATTTTTTTAAATAGGTCAGGGTCTCAATTCGGATATATTAAGGCCGCTGCTGAACTAATGAGAGCCTTGTTAGCCGGCGGTGGCCTTGATTTATCGAGCGGAACCCTAGAATGAACTATTAACAAAAATACATTAAAGTCATCCCTTATAGTAATCTTATGGGCGTATCCCCATGCTCTCCATGTAATACATCAGAATAGGTGCGTGGGGGTGGAGCTGAAGACAAGGAAGTGGAAGGATCGGTAGCTTGGTTCCACTGAGGCAAACTATGATCCTTCCTTCCATAAACCATGGCTCTAAAAAGTATACTTTATGTATGGATCAACTCGCGGGTAAAGGCTTTTCACACTGTTAATAAGGGCTTTGGATAAAAATGCTGGGAACGCCTTTAAGGACCTAGTTGCCTTTTTTGTTTGTTCACAGGATGTTTTAAGAGGACAGACATTTTTGCTTCGTCTTTGGTTGACATTTTCCCCAAACTGCTGCACAGCTACTCAGTGAAGAGACAACATTTTGTGTTACCACCTGGGTTAGTCAGATTTGCATCTGGACTTGTGTTTCTCTGACTTATGGCCATCCTGGGATGAGCAAGGAAAATTGGAGAAGTTTGGGCTGCCCATGACTGGGTATCCATGGAGCTGCATCGGAGACTGTTTTGTTCTCTGTGCTGGAGAGTAGAAAAAATAAATAATTTGAAGCACCAGTACAACTTCATGCATGAAAAACTGACATTACCTTTCTTACTGTAAAAAGTGATGACTTATTCCATTTTCTGTGTATGGCCCTTAAAGAGAGTTTTGGTTTCCAGCAAAAACAAACGAAAAAAATTTACAGTTTGCATCAGCAGAACTTGTTACAAAAATAAGGCAGCATATGGAAAGCATTTGTGTGTGAAAAATCGTTTGTGGCACACAAACTGGGATGTTAGTAAGTAAAGTAGTTTGAGTGCCAAACCCTACATTACAAGCCATAGTTTACGGGCTTGCGCAAAAATTTTGCACATTAGTGCAATGGCTGGGCTCAATCTCAAGCAGATGAAAGGTGGAGCTGTGCATATATTGCACAGTAGGAGAACAGGAAGCCTACAAATGAGCTAACTGGCTGTTTATGCAATGCTTAGTAACGCTTGGCAAAGCATGTTTTTAACGCAAATCAAGTGTGTACTAGAGCCTTGTATGAACTGGTAATGTTACAGTGATGAACGAAGGGCATGGATAAATACTTGCAATGAAGCTCTCTGCATTATTGTTGATGGAGGGTGGAGTACTTTGATTTGTAGCCAGTGAAGACCGTAGAACCTCGATATACTGCCATACTGATGCAGTGGACTTTGAACGAGCACATCACAAATGTCTTTCTGGTGCCTCTAAATACAGCAAAATATTTATTCCACTGCATCCTTGCACTTGCATCAAACTTTTGGTTTCCCAAATCATGTTTAAACTAGCCCCTAGAGAGCAGTGGAAATTAAAACACTTACAAATAATAACCTGTTCTGCCAACAGAGAGAGAATCAGAATCTTGTGGCGATTGGGGGCTTGTACCCTACCAGTGAGTACTGGGTGGTGTGGGAGAACATACATAAAAGCCATCACTTGGAGTGTGCTAAGATTGTCTGCTTTTCTTGGTCCCACTCACCAATGGGAACATACACATGTTGCAGGTCTGGCAGGGGCAGTTTGGCATAGTGGTCAGTCATGCCTCAAGTGGCATTGCTATCATGCCACCAACAGGAGCTTCTACATCGCGGGATGCAGTACCCCCTACCCTTGGGAGGTGAGCATCTGAATGGATGCTTTGGATCCTCCTCACTGCCTTTGCTCCTGGCGTTTTGGGCTTGGGAATGAACCTGGGTTGCCAGCATGCTGGGCAGGAGTTTTGCACGAGTCCTATTTTGGCCTAATTTGTAATAGCCTGGTGGGGATATATTTTCTCCTGATGTGTTTGTCCCCGCCCCGTTAAATTATCAGGGCTCTCAAATTTCCAGGGTCCCCATTTAAATACATGAGGCTGTGCCCCATGCCCGCTTCTGCTTGTAATATAGCAGGTCCGAAACTGGCACCTGCTTTCAGCTAGCCAGGAGGCTAGTAGATTTTGTATCTGGCTAGTAAGATTTTCATTTAACTAGCCCTGCAGTCTGTACTGGAGAAGAAACACCTCAGTATGTACTCCAGCTGGGCCAGTGGATTTTCCCAGTCACAATCCTTGCTGGCTAGTGGTTGCAAAACTTAATTTCGACCCCTGATTATAAGATTTTGTAAAGCGTGGGGCGGGCTCATTAGTTTCTGTTGGGACAATTTTAATTTTAATTTTT